>CM057459.1:718592500-723392500 GCA_016271365.2 Neoceratodus forsteri | reverse complement strand
TCACACCTTCTGCTCAGGCTATCTTACCACCTCTAAGAGCCTGTTATCCTAAATGAGCATAGCAATGAAGCTTTGCCACTTTGTGATCCCAAAGCACTCATATGCATTTGTCTTTTTACTCCTGACCCTTATCCCCCATGGTTTGATACTAACCCCCTCTTAGCTATCTACTGTTGGCAGCACATTTCCTATCTCCCCTGCACCCTCTGCTGACAACATTTTTCCTATCTCCTCTGTGCTTCTCCCCCTTCCCCTTTCTGGCACTGTCCTGTTAGGCAGTAGAACCCTCTTTGCTTGCCAACCACTGTCCAGCTATACCACGTCCCCACTCATCCTCTCTGCTCAGGTGGCTCTCCATGTCTCCTTTCCCCTTTATTAATTATGCCTCTCACTATCTCATGCGTACTATCCCCTCCTCATCCAAAGTGGGTGCGGGCTATGTCTCTCAAGCTCCTATTTAGTTCACTCAAAAAAATCCTACTCCTCTTATTGTTATGTTCAGGGAATGTGGAACTAAATCCTGGCCCACAGGCACCCCTTTCAGTACCTTCCGACCTGGCCCAGTTTAAAGGATTGTCCTTCCTCCACATAAATGCCCATAGCTGCCTAAGGAAGCTGGACGCCATCCAGACATGGGTCTATCATGCAAATTCAGACATTCTTGTCATATCTGAGACTTGACTAAAGTCTCATACCTCTGATCAGGTCATAAATATCCAGTCTTAGAATGTTTTTAGAGCCGATAGACCCACTGGGGGCCGGGATGTCATGATATACATGCGCAAAAATTCTCCATCTCCTCACCGACACCTCCTCTGTAAGTAAAGAATTCGAATGCCTCTCCCTTATGATACGCATATACCCTTCTGAGTCTATTCATTACTGGTTGCTACAGATCACCTTCTGGTGGCCTCAAATTGTTGCAGCACCTTATGTCATTACTCTGTCCCCAACCACTGAACTTATTATCATGGGTGACCTGAACCTAGATTGGTTCGCTCCCTTAAAAGCCCTCTGTAACTCCTTCAGTCTCTCCCAATTAGCAACTGAAACCACGTGCATTAACACCAAAACCCCTACCAACAGCTGTCTGCTAGACCTCATCCTGGTGAACAAACCTTACAACTTCACTCATTCTGGAGTTTTCTTCAATGATATGAGTGATCATTGTGCCATCGCTTGTATTAGGAACCTGCCCAAAACTGTCTCTTCCTCCACCTATATCCACAAAAGAAGCTGCCACAATTTCAGTTGTGCTAACTTCCTTTCCGACCTTAGCAATATTAGGTTGCAAGACTTTTATCTCGCATCCTCTATAGAATTAGCCTACACTCAGTTCAAAAACTTGCTGTTGCATGCTATAAATAAACATGTCCCACTAACCAAAACCAGAACCAGGGCCAGATCCTGCCCTTGGTTCAATGTCTCACTTAAATCTGCCCTCCGAAACAGAGATGCCTTATGGAAAAGGGCACATAAAGCAAAACTCCCAGACGACTGGACTGCCTTCCGTGCTTCTAGGACCATTGCACTAAACTAATCAGAGCTGAAAAAGCAAAATATTTTCACTCTACTCTGGATTCTTCTACTACTAACCCTACCAAATTCTGGAAGAATCTGAAGAAAATCCAAGGCCACAATCCCCCACCCTTCCTGCTAAGATCTCCACTGGTGGTACCACAACCACCTGCAAAAATGACGCCCTCAATCTATTAAACAATCACTTTATTATGGCTGGCCTATCCTTTGACTCTTCTCCTGCCAGCAATCTTTGCTTCTCTCTCTTCAACTCAGACACATCAAGACTTCCTATGAGGGTACCCTATCGTATGAACACCTTTAGCTTTGCCCGTCACCTTCAAACCGGTGGAAGATCTGCTGCTTGGCCTCGATGCTAATAAAAGTGCTGAGGCTGACCAAATTGACCCCTTTTTTAAAAAACTTGATCATCTTGTTCTGACCACCCCATTTCCCATCTCTTTAATAAGTCCCTCAATGAAGGGCTCATCCCCCATGACTGGAAAATATCCCATGTCATCCCTCTTTTTAAATCAGGTGACCCTAGTGACCTGAACAATTGTAGGCCCATATCCCTCCTGCCAACCCTCTCCAAGATGCTAGAAAAATTAGTTATTAATGAAATTAGAGACTACCTTGAGGCAAACAACCTATTGAACCCCTGCAGTCTGGTTTCAGATCCAGTCATAGCAGTATCACCACACTTGCCAAGGTAACAAATGACTGGCAAACATTGCTTGATGCCAAGAACCACATTTGTGCCCTCTTTTTAGACTTAAGCAAACCATTCGACAATGTTGACCATGATCTGCTCCTGCACATGTTACGAAACATAGGCCTCAGTGATCCCTCCCTAAAATAGTTTTCCTCTTACTTAATAGGTAGACAACAGCAGTTCAAAGCTCAATGTGATCTCTCCCCACTTAACGTCCTTATGAAAGTGGTCCTGCAGGGTTCTATCCTGGGGCCCCTGTTATTTCTGATCTATATCAATGACATCAACCTCAATATATCCTCAGCCAACAAACATTTATTTGCGGATGACACGGTACTTTATACAGCCAACCCCTCCCTTGCCTTGGCCTGTTAAAACCTACAACAAGAATTTTGTCTGCTTCAGCACAGCTTACTTCATCTCAAGTTGCTGCTTAATGCAAAAAAAAAAAAAGCTAAAATCATGTTCCTTTTCTCCCCAGGCAAACCCAGATGGTACTGACTCCACAGGAGTTAGACCCCACATCACTACCCTTCTGGGGAATCTCTAGAACCAGTTGAAAAGTTCAAATACTTAAGCTTCTGGATCGATAATAGACTCTCCTTCACCCTTTATATCAACGAACTAGCCAAAAAGCTTATACAGAGATTAGGCATATTCTATTGGATAAAGCATTTTCTCACGTACGAGGCTAAAATAAGACTAGTACAATCTATATTCCTTCCTCTTCTGGACTATGGTGATATCCTCTACACGCATTGCCTTGTCGGCTCCCTCTCCAAACTTGACATTCTGTATCATAGAGCCCTTCGGTTTATCACTAACTCTCCCCATTATACTCATTGCCTACTCTATGCTGAACTCGGTTGACACTCTTTACATACCAGAAGACTGAAAAACGCTGCTATATGGGCCTACCGAGCCATTACAGGCAAGCTTCCCCAGTATATCTCTATGCTCTTAGCCTCTTCTACTGGAGCCTATGCCCTGAGAAGTTATTCCTGTATCTCACTTGACATCCCTTGAATCAGAACTTATTTTATCTTCTCTTCCCTAATCTATGCCCTTCCCTCCACTTGGAATAAGATCCAAAAATCACTAAAGCTCTCACAAATAGTTAACATGTTAGTCATCAAAACCTTACTCAGCAACTTGTTAAAGGATACCTATAATGTTTCAAGCACTAAGCCCCCTCTGGTCTCTACTCTTTGCTGCTTGTCCTAGTTTCCTCTATGTTCCTTCCTCCTCATGAATTTGTACACATTTTTTATACTACTGTATAGCTCACACATTTTTAATTATCTCTGTATAAAGTGCTGTCTATTTTTGTTTATTCTGTAAGCTTGTGTCTTGTTTGTCCTCTGTATTTATTTTTTTTACTAATATATTGTATACCCAGGACCACTTTTCAAATGAGTCTTCTCTCAAAAGTGTTTCTCCTGGTTAAATAAAGATTGATTGATTTAAATATATTTATATATTTTAATTTAGCTGTTTCTTCTTGGCTATGTTCATCAAATATACCATGTTCCCATGGCTATACCTTGTTCAGGCCCATTAAACCCTGTTCTCCCTGGGTCCCTGTCCACCCTGACGCCTCCCTGAATTCTCTTCTTTTTTGCAGGAGTTCCAGGGAGAGGACTGTTCTCCTCACTGAGGCAATCTGCGGTGTGGACTAGCATTTGGTCTTGGCCATAAATAAGACTCAAAGAAGTTACTGAAGTTCAGGTTATCATATAGGTGGTCACCTTGCCCGTGGACCATCAGGGTGGCCAAGACAGGATATTTGACCAGTGTTATCTATATTAAATTCCAAAACATGTCTCTCAGAATACTAACTTCCACAATTATGACATCAGAAATATTCTGACTTGCAGAAAAACTGCATGACTTCTAAATCTGCACTCAAGAAACTTTTGGCCCCTGACTATCTGCATGAAATTAGGCAGGTGGGCTTGTTAAAGGGGTGGCCTTGTGGCGCAGTGGTAGGGCTACCACTCACTCTGCCAGTGACCTGAGTTTGGCAATGGGTTTGGGCCATTGCAGGTGGCTGGAGGAATGCTCTCTTTCTCTGGGGGGGGGAGAGCTGATACTGCCGCTACCATATTGCCACCTGGGTGACCACAGGTGGTAGTGCAGTAGCAGCACAAGTGCGAGGGTATATCGGCTGGGGCTAATAGGAAGGATGCTCAGCATACATCAGCTTGGGCCTCCCAGCACACTGACAGCCCAGAGACAAAGGAGAAACCTGCTTTGAGCAGGAGGAGTCCAGGCATGCTCAGGCCCCAACCCTGACCACTAACCTCTGGTCTGGAGTCCCAGCAACACCTACTCAGCTGGACCCTGCCATGGGAGAAGATGGGGACAAGCCTGTAGTTGGAAATCTAGGATGAGGTAAGAGGTAGGTAGGGACATCAGGGGTTGGGCTGGGTCTGACCTGTGGGGATGGAGGCCAAGACATGACAAAGGGGAGAAACATAAAGTATATGTAATCACTCCAACCCGAAAGGTGTGAGACTACACCTGTCTGATAATACCTGGGCACAGTCTATAAGGCCTTTGGGTGAATGGCTCCTGGGCTCAGTTGGTACTGGCAGTAATACAAAAATGGTGTAGTGCTTCCACCTATTGGGATCCTTTTGACAGATGGCTACCAGGGTATTACCACCCAGAAAATGAATACAACCCCCCCCCCCATTCATGACAGGGATCCTGTATGATTATACACAACCCCCTATTTATACTCTATGCATGCAAACAAAACAAGATGCAAAACACAATAAATAGCAATTTAAAGCAGCAGTACTAGTTAACAAAAATTTACATAATCTGGTTGGCAGTTACAACACACAAGAGCATCAATACATCTGAGCTTCTTTAAACGTTGTTTCACTCCTAAGGTGAGACAGAGGATTTTAAAGATTTTAAAAGTTCTTGCTCCTTTGCCAGGTCCACCATCATGGATGTAAGCTGATAAAGGTGGTAGTGAGCTGTTAGTCACCAGAAACATGCCCTGGCAACACCCAGACATATCTGCATTATGAAAACAGTGGGTTTTTAGAAGATTCTGGAGGCTGCCATCTTTACTGTAGAGCCACGTGAATTACAAAATTTGTAATTTAACACTGCCTTAAAAATAGCTTAGTGAAATTAACATACTTAAATGCAGAATCTAAGAACAGCATGGAAGTATTACTGCTAATAAAGTTAGGCTAATATTTGCTGACTAATTAGTACTGTTGCTTTAAACACAGGATATATTTATTAGAACAGAAACAAACTCTGGATGGGGGAATAGCATGGATTTAATGCAGTAAACCAGTTTTGAAATCACTCAACAAATCCCACTACCCTCTGATGAGTGCCTACACAGTATTTACAGTTTCCCCTTACTGGTGCACCAACACCCCAAGGTTCCTTTGGGAGCTCCCAATGCAGTCCATTAATTGTGTGCACACAATGGGCAGTTGCAGGCCTGATGCTGGACCAAGGTGCAGTACTGACTGAAGGCTAGTGGTTGGGAAACTCAAACAAATTATTCAACACAAATGCTAATTGCTCCTCACTGTTGCAGTTGTATAAATGGGCTTTGAATAATAATTGCACATAAATGCCCAGTAATTACTCTTATCTGTCCCTGACTAGCAGAAGAATTGGAGAGGTAGCTAGTGGGATGCCTAATGGTAAAGCATTGTAATGGGAGTCAAAAAAGCTGTAACTTTACCCAGTTGATTCACAGGGCATATTTCACTAAATCAGCTGTCTTACCTGCTGCTGTGTTTTGGCATGCTAAAGGGGAGTCTGGAGGCAAACTCTGTCAGTCACTGCATCATGGACTGAACCAGTTATTTTTTCCACGCTACAGGGGAACTGAGAGGTAAGAGCCCAGAGGGAAGGAGTCGGACATTCTCTCACAGAAAAGAGGTTCAAAGGAAAAGTTCCCCTATCCTTTGCTGCAGGATATTACTTGCTGGTGGGACTGAGAGGTAGTCTGGGGGTTGGAGCAGGAGGATGGTGACATGTGATTGAGGAAACCAAACATGGCAAAACAGGAAATCAGGGGCAAGGTTTGGAAGCTTTACATAGCCAGGACACCTAGATTTTGGCATACCAGTGAGAAGCCAAGTGGTAAAGCACACCGACGAGAGTTAAAAAAAACCTGAAACGTCCCTCAGTTGAGTCACAGGTTGCACCAAACTAAATCAGCTGTCTTACCTGCTGCTGTGATTTGGCACACTAAAGGGAAGCCAAGAAGCAAGATTTGTAAGTCACTGCATCACGGGCTGAACCAGTTCTCTCTTCCATGCTACAGGGGAGCTGAGAGGTAAGCACCTAGAGGGAAGGAGCTGGACAGTCACTCACAGAAGAGAGGTTCAAAGGAAACGTTCCTTTATCCTCTGCTGCAGGATATTACTTGCCAGTGGGACTGGGAGGTGGAGCATGAGGATTGCAGCACATGATCGAGGAAACCAACTGCAGCTAAGTAAGAAACTGGGGAGGAGTATAAGCTTAGCCACTCCTAACATGTCCCACACACAGGTCAAAACACATCACAACACCAAGAATGGGTGGGCCACTCTGTGAACAGAGTGAGTGGGCGGGCTACTCAAAACACAAAATTCAAGTTCTGTTAAAGTATCAAGAAATACAATTTATTTGTTTCTTTTGAAAAGCACATAAAACACATCAAGAGCTGTATTAGACCTTACTCTACCTGCACAGTCTGTCGGCAGAGCCCATGGGGAAAGCAGCAGGGTGTCAGGGGACAGAGCTCAGTAGTTGCTGGTACAACATGGCCATGGCCTTTCTTCTGAAAAATCAGCTTCTTTTGTTCTTGTAAAATCCATTATCAAAAATGCACCTTTAGAATACATTCAGAAAGATTTTTTAAAGAACTTGATACAGACTTAACAGGCCGACCTTTGCCTCACAACTCCCACTATGATGACATTGCACACATGCTGACATTTTGCTAACAGGCTTTCTCAGAGCATGCTGACTGAAACTCATACCTCTCAACCTTTTGTCCCCCAGATGTGGAACACTGCCTGTCAAAATGTGGAACAAATGGGCAAAATGTGGAACACTTAATCAAATATTTACCTAATAAGCTCAAAACACTGTTAAAATGTTGCACTTATGTTCAGAAAGTCTGTTATTAATTGAATAATTTATTTGTTCCATCATTTACTATGGATTTTTGCTTTAAAATGTTGACTTTGAATGTGGAACAAGTCCTCACAATGTGGAACAGGGAGCTTTTTTGAAGTAAAATGAGGAACGTTCCTCGTAATGTGGTACAGTTGAGAGGTATGCTGAAACTAGCTATTATGTTTTAAACTAACTGATTAAAGAGACAGTACTCAAAGTGCAAAAGTGCAATACTGTGCTGTACATTAAGGAGTTTATGCGCAAAAACCATTACCTGCAAGAACATTAAGTACTTTATGTGCAAAAAACATCACATAGAAAGAGGATAGGAAAAAACCTATATAAAATGAAAAGAAAAAGGGAGGAAGGGGAGGGGAGGAAGGGAAACCACACGGGGAAGGTAAAGTTGTAGACAAACTGGGAAGGACCAAAGCATCCATAGGACAAATGATAACACGGGTGGGAAGAGTAAATGCAGAAAAATATAAGTCATCATAAGTAAATCATACATAACTTGCAAGCTGGTTCTTTTTTTTTTTATTTTGTTTATTCATTTGTACAGAACATTGCAAAGGTTGATAGTTGAGAAGATAGCCATGTAATATTACACAGCATTTGATTCTCTTATAAAGGAAGCCTTCAGACACTTCTCCTTTGGTACACAATGGGGGAGTTAAAGTATGTTTCAGCTGATTCTTCACTATGCTCTCTAAACTAGAAAAGCTGACACATAAGCATTTCAGAACTCGAATAATTACTAAAGCAAAACTGGTCCATCATACTGAACTTGTTCAATCAAAAATACAGAAAATGGTAATTCTATATTTATACGATATGGCAGGTGTATGGTTTATCCTGGGTGGAGTACCTTAGTGCCTGTTAGCACCATGCCATTCTTGCTTGTTACTTGTGTCCCACACATGTATCCCAGCACATGAGCGGAATAACACAGGAGTGCGACAGGTACAAGGCTGGCATCTTAGATGTTGGTAAATGTTTGCAGGAGGAAGCAGGAAGCAAGGGTCTCTGCTGGGTGACTAAGGTAAGGCACCTGTTCACTACTGTATAACAGTCACTGCTGGGAAGAGCAGAAGGTAAAAGGTGGGCCAAACCAGGGATTAGCAGCAACACCCTATCTAGGGTACCCTTATCAAAGAAATTGAAACAAGGTACAGGGGAACACAAATAGCAACAAACACAAAAAGAAAAAAGCAAGAAAAACTCTATCAGATGTAAGGGTACAAGTGTATTTCCAGGAGACACAGGGAGAACAGAAATTGGGAATGCTGGCAGTGGTGCAATGCAGTGGCAGTGGGGCAGCAGTTTTCAGAGAGATGTTCTGAAGACTGCAGTGCTGCCCCATCTGCATGCACCTCTCTGGATTGAGGGAGAAGGTTGCTAGACTCCAGGCCAAGATGGCTAGAATTCGGGGGACCTCTTTCCCCACCCAGGGCCACCAAATCTGCCACTGTTACCTCAGAGGATGCCAAGGCAGAGGAACGGCTGGACTATGGTGGGCTCTGGAAGGGTGGGGGTGGTGGTGGTGGTTCAGAGGCACATTCCTCAGTTGATACCACTATGCAGTTCCTAGACAGCTCTGGCAAGGGAGGACTGCCACAAGAAAGCACCTGTGGTACTGCCAGGGAGGATGTGGAGGTCCTCCATAGCAGAGACACCAAGGAGGATAGAAAAGGACCCCAGAGGAGGAGGAATTAACATCTGCTGGGGGATTTGATTGTGAGGGGGATAGATCTGGGAATAGTAAAAGGGGAGAGGGAGTTTAGGTGCCCACATAGCGCCATGGCCAGAGGGATGGGAAGCAGATCCTGAGGATTGCTAGGGTAGCAAGATGGGAGGCCAAGCAGGATGTCATTGTCCTCCTGGGGACTAATGACCTGGCTAGGGGCAGGGTTGGGATAGTGCAGGAGGGTTTAGGGAGCTGGGGAGGGGTCTTAGACAGGTAGCACACTCAGTGACATTTGCTGAGGTGCTGCCTGTCTATGACGGGGGTGAGAGGGATCTCTGCAATAGGAGCTTCAATTCATGGCTGAAGAAATGGTGAAGAGAGGAGGCATTCAGTTACATTGGAGACTGGGGATCCACCTGGAGGGATAAGTGCCTATACATAGGTAATGGTCTGCATCCATCCAGGAGGGGAATCAAAGTCCTCAGTGGATGGTTTAAATGTTAGTTTGATGAACATTTAACTAGCCAAGGGGGGTGGCAGAAGAAATCAGGGATGCAGAAACTGTTCCCGACACAGGCTGAAGTAGAGAGTAGAAAGAACCAGAGTGGAGAGGAATCCCCCAGAGTGCAAATTAATGTGACCCCCTACAAATGGGGGTTCCCAAAAAGTCTTCATTGAGCTTGCTTAAATGCTCACTGCCAGGCTGGTGTCCTGCGTTTTAGCAGTTTAAATGTATTGCCAGAGAGTGCCTGTATAGCCTCTGTGTACTGTCTCTTTAAGAGCTGCCTGGATTGCAGTCATAATTAATCTGAGAGGGAGCTCTATTAGAAGATGTACTTGTTTGCTGATCATTTGTTAGAGTAGTAATGATATTGCAGTTTGTTCTAACCTGCCTTCTTTGCAGCATGGACAGTTCTGTTTGTTTTCCATCATCTTGGTCCTGGACTGTCAGAATGGGCCAATCAGTACACTTGGGACTCTAAAATGGAGCCTGCCTACAGAGGCTTGGTGGGGCCAAAACTTGTAGGAATTGTAGTTTTGGGCTTTTGGGGCCTAAAATAACCTGGAGGGAGAGCTCTTGTTGTGAGTGACAGACAGATCAGCCAACCGAACCTTTTGGATCTTGGGGAAAGTCCCACACTGCTTGCAGTTTCAGTTAGATCTGAGCTGGGAAGTGAAGAAGTAACAGCTCGAGATAGCTCGAGCAGCAATCCATAGTGGATTTGCACAGGAGAACTGTGGAAAGGCCTGAGTTTGGTCTGCATGCCTGCCTGCTGTCCCTGAGAGGGAACTTGTGTTTTTTTTTGACTGAATCTGAATTTAGAGAATGAATTAAGCCACTGAATTGTGACCAGGCTTTAACCTGAGGAAGACCAAAGATTTGCTGAATGCGATTGGCCTCTCAGGACTTCCAGCTACCTCTGAACTCCTGGATTGTGCAGAGACTCTGTAATTGCGATCGGAGAGCCATTTGCCTGGTACAGTGGAATTTCCTTACATGTGAATATGCTGTGTGCCTATAGTGGGTCGTGATTTGGTTCCCCACTGTGTGTCTGAACTATGTTTTGCTTGCTGGAGGCTGTATCCAGCTCCACGGATTGAATCCGTATCCATTTTCGTTTGCCTGGGCCCTGCTACACTGGCCCAGCCTGATTACCTGCTATGCAGAGAAAGTCATCGACGAGAGACCAGCCTGGGGATCAGCCTCCTACTCAATGCCTTGAACAGGAATGACGCCTTGGTGATTCGTGTGGGCCCTGCTTCTTCGGGCACTCCAGCTCAACAGACTGCAGTCTCGATTTCGTCCTGCCTGTGTCCAGTATTAGGTAGCTCCCTGCAACAACAGCTAAATCTTAAAGTATTGTCATATGATTGTCTTGTTGCCTTTTCTTTCACAAACTGAGCCCTCCAGCTTCGGATTACAAATAGTGTGTGTTGTGCATGTTGCTTTCTTCCATCACTGGGCCCAAACCAGCTGCAACGCTCCTGGCTAGCCCACCATTTTCCTACCTGGGTACCTAGAGTGTGTGATTGCATAGGAACTCTGAACTGCATGCATAACTGTCTGACTAATATAACTTTTAAGCAAATCAACCTGATTACGCCCCTCCCTTGTTCGAGTCCCCTGAATAAATCAGATTTAACTTTTTTGCATTTAACCTGACTGAGGTTCCAGTTTGTGCCAAAAGTATTGTACTGTTGCTATTTGCTGTGCTTAACCTTGTTTTACAGGGGGTCCCCAGGGTCAAGCTAGAGGAACCAGCCTTGGTGGTAAGTGCAAACAGCGTGGGTAATTGCCTGGTGAATAAGGGTCACTGTGAAAGTAATTATTGTATATGATTCAGGCCACTAGAAGGGATAGGGGGGTTACAGTGTCCCGGAGGGCTGTGCCCAGGTTAGCTTGACCATTAACAACCCTGACCTCTGGGTGGAGGCAACCGTTTCAGTACCCAGTCCCCTTAACCTGCTACTAGCCAAGCAGGCAGGGGTAGTAGCCCTTGGGATAGTGCCACCTAGGGGTTACATTAATATAGAAAGCAGGGTGGTAGAAATGAGGGGGGATGGGAGCGGGAGCAGTAAAAAGAGAGAGGAGAAGGAAAGAGGGCAAAAATGTAAAAAGGGGTCAACAAGCAGAGTGGTAACAAAATCTGGAAGGCCAACTGTGCCAATATTTGAAATCTAGGAAATAAGGTGCTGGACCTAGAGGCCATGATGGCAGATGCCAACCTGGATACTGTGGCCACTACTGAGTCATGATGCACTGAAAACCATGACTGGGACATGGCCATGCCAGGTCATACTCTATTCAGGGAGGACAGGGTGGGAAGCAAAGGAGGGGTTGTGGTGCTTTAAGTTAGGGAAAGCATAAAAGTGACAGAGATACAGGAAATACAGTGGGATAGAGGTACTGTGGCTCACCCTGGAAATAGGGAACAGCCACTACACTGGCATGATCTACAGACCTCCAGACAGGGGGAGGAGGTAGGTAAGGTATTGGTGGAAGCCGCTGGCAAGATAGCAGGAAAGGGGGAGGTGTTGATGGTGGGGGACTTCAGTCTGGCAGATGCAGATTGGAGCATCACATCTGCAGCATCAGCTAGAAGCAGGGACATCCTGGACTCTCTCCAGGTGGCATTCCTCAGGCAACTAATCAGTGAACCCACTCATGATGGGGCAATGCCTCAGGGATGACCTGAAAGGGGGATGACTTGGGCAGGGTGGATGAACAGTGGACAAAGCTAAAAGGGGGCATAGTGAAGGCAACAAACCTCTCAGATAATTTATTGCTAAAGAATACTGTTGTTTTTATGTTTTAATATTGTAATATGTTGTTTTATACTACATCTTTTTATCTGTTGTTCAAGTGCTTATATATTTTGATTTGCGCTTTTTAAAAATAAAGAAGAGTTGAGTTGAAGAGTAGACTTGGTACTCACTAACAGGGACAGTGTTGAAGACATCAAGTTGGGAGGCCACCTGGGGATCAGCGATCACAATACAGTGTGGTTCAGTATAAGGATGGCTGTGGAAACAAACCACACAAAGGTGAGAGTCCTGAACTTCAGAAGGGCAGATTTTATAAAGATGGGTGAATGCCTCAGGGATGATGGAAGGAGGATGACCTGGGCAGGGTGGATGAACAGTGGGCAAAGCTAAAAGGGGGCATAGTGAAGGCAACAAACCTCTATGTCAAGCAAGTGAGCAAAAGCAAGAGGAGAAAGAGATCACTACGGTTCTCAAAAGAAGTGGCAGAAAAGGTAAAAGCTAAGAGGGTAGCATTTAGAAGGTATAAGGAGATATAGAGGGAGGAGGTTAGGGAGGTGTATCAGGGGAAAAAGAGGGAAGCAGGGTCAGCAGTAAGGAACGTCCAGGCACAGACTGAAGAGAGAATAGCACAGGCAGTACTAAAATGGGACAAGACATTTTTGGGGTATGTAAGTGAAAAGTGGAAAACCAGGGGAGGGATTCTGAGGTTAAATATGGAAGGGGGGACTGCACAGTGGGGGACCTGGAAAAGGCAGATATCCTGAACAAATTCTTTTGTTCAGTATTCCCAGATGAAGGTGAATGGGAGGGGCTACAAAAAGTAACAGAAGTATCAGAGGGAGAGAGGTGGACACCAGTCTGTTTTCAGAGAAGATAGTCCTGAAGGGACTCTTTATCTGAAAGTGGACAAAACAATAAGGCCAGACAGGGTGCATTCAAGGGTATTGAGGAAACTCAGGGAGGTACTAGCTGCACCTCTGGCAACCCTATGTAATAGCTCATTGGAAACAGGAGTAGTGTTGGAGGATTGGAGGAAGGCAGATGTAGTTCCATTTCACAAAAGTGGTAGCAGGGAGGCTGGCAGTTACAGGCCAGTCAACTTGATGTCAGTGGTGGGAAAGTTAATGGATCACTGTGGAAGGAAAGGATAGTGGAATATCTTGAATCCAATTAGTTACAAAGACCCAAGACATGGGGGCAGGAGGTCATGTCAAAGGAATCTGATAGATTTCTTTGACTGAGTGACCATGGAACTAGATCAGCATGGAGCAGTAGATGTGGCCTACTTGGATTTCAGTAAGGCTTTCAACATTGTTTCACATTGGAGGCTAATAAGCAAGCTTGGTAGCTTAGGAGTGGCTCAAAGGTGGTAAACTGGATACGAAATTGGTTAAGGGATAGGCGGCAGAGGGTGGTAGCAAACTTTCCTTGGAAACAGTGGAAAGTTTTGAGGGGGGTGTGACAGGGTAAAAATGAGAGTGGCAATGGGAGGGAGGAGGGGGATGGAGGAATGTGGGGGAGGATCGGTCTTGGAGGCAAGAGGAGGGTGGGGCAGCTCCAGTAAAATCGACTGAGCTGCACAAGTGAGCAGACTTGATAGACCACTAAGGCCTTTTTCTGCTGGCAATTTTGGTATGTTCATAAATGGAGTTCACTCCAAAGAAGTGAGGGTGAGCAGCAGAATGCCTCAGGGATCAGTGCTGGAATGGGCCCCTTTTAATGTCTTTATTAGTGACTTTGCAAAAGAGATGAAAGGGAAGGTCTGCCTTTTTGCAGATGACAGCAAAATCTACAATAGTGTGGATACTCCATGGGAGTGGAAAGGATAAGCCAAGACCTGAGAAAACTCAGAGTGGTCAAGGGTATGGCAACCGGGTTTCAATGTGAGAAACTGCAAAATAATAGACTTGGAGCAGAGGAAACACAGGGGTGGAGTACAAACCGGGGGAGTGGTATTGATGACCACCAAGCAGGAAAGAGACCTGGGGGTAACCATCTCTGATCACCTACAGGTGGCCAGGCAGTGCAACAAGGCAGTTGGGTGGGCTAGTGGGACGCTGGGATGCATAGGGAGGTGTAGCACCAGCAGAAAGAAGGAGGTAATGTTGCCTCTGTATAGATCACTGGTAAGACCCCACCTAGAGTACTATGTCCACTTCTGGAGACCACATCTCCAGAAGGACACAGACAGAGTGGAGGCAACTAAAATAGTGCAGGGTCTGTATCGGAAGCCCTACAAGGAGAAACTAAATTACTTCAATATGTGCACCCTGGAAGAGAGGAGGGGGTATGATCAAGAATTTTGAATAAGGTCATGAGGGTAAATAAGGTAGAGGAGGGGAGTATTTTTCAGAAAAAAAGGTGCTCAAGAACAAGTGGACATACTACAAAGCTGGAGAGGGGGTTGGTTTGGGAAAGAT
Source organism: Neoceratodus forsteri (assembly GCA_016271365.2). NCBI lineage: Eukaryota > Metazoa > Chordata > Ceratodontiformes > Ceratodontidae > Neoceratodus > Neoceratodus forsteri. Next base: position 723,377,742 of record CM057459.1, on the reverse strand, counting down.
GTGAGGAAGTACTTCTTCACAGAAAGAGTGGTGGATTCCTGGAATAGCCTTCCAGCAGAGGTGTTAGGGACAAAAACAGTGGTGGGGTTCAAGAATGAATTGGATAGGCATAAGGGAATTATAGGGGAAAGGAAGGGAGAAGGAGACAGGCAAGAGATTAAGCAGGGTCTACAGTGATACTGTATGTATGGAACAATGGGCAGACGGGGTGGGCCAAGCAGTCCTTATCTACCATCAAATTCCGTTTCTATGTATTGACCCAGTTCTTACGACCTTAGCTGACTCGGATTGCAAATGCATAGATGACACAGGTGCAGTGGACCTAATGCACTTCTGGGTGGCAAGGGGTGTGGGCCATGCTGGTCTCCAGTGTCTTCTTCACCCCACAACCTGCCTTTACTCACACCCAAGGAGGAGGCAATCATTCGGGGACTCAGGCATCTTACACCCTCTGTAAGGATAAGTTCTGATAACTCATGAAGCTCAGGGCAAGAGCTTTGGTGGTGTTCCTTGAGGAAGTAGAATTCCTTTTGCAGAGATTCTTGAAACAGCTCTTTTCCAATCTTGTGGCTGACTGCTGACTTTTACTCACACGTCTTTCTGCTTGTGTCTCCCAAACGAATCTGTGCTTATTGCATGTCTCTCATTGTGCAGAAATCCCGGGATCAAATATCAGTGGCTAGCATCTCATGCATTATTCATTATGCTAAACCCCTGGCTCTCAGTGACTGCCAGTTCCAGGGGAAAAGCATGCATACAAGTCCTGAGCAAGCTTGCAATTGGACCATTTTGCAGAGCTGAACTAGCCTCCAAATTGATGTCAGTTTCACAGGGACAGGATTTACTAATTTAGCTATTTTACAGAGCTGAGCTATTCTACAGCTGGCTGACTCTGCAAAGCTAAACACAAGAACACACAACGTTCTCAGCCAGGTTGTGTGTCCTTTGACCTCCTTTTCAATACTCCTGAGGCTAGAGAAACTACAAAAAATAGCTGCTTTTCTAGTCTTTCACTTTATCTTCCATTTCAACATGTTTCTGTTCCTTGGTGTGGCTTCTGGCCATCAGGATCAATATATCCCAGTCCCTGCTGCCATCTGGTGGGACTGGAGGGAATTTGTATAAGGGGAGTACTGCTGAGTGTTCCCAAAGTTCATGTTCCGAGAGGAGGAGTGGTTTTGCACTTTGTGCAGCTTTGAGAGCTGCCTGAAACTGAGCAACATCCTTGCTGTGGGCTCCCTGACCCTGAAGGCAGTGTAGGGGCCAGTTGAGTGAAGACAGGGGCAGCATATTGGCCACGGTATGAAGGGTGATGAACAAGCCTGTAGAACAAAATGACTGTGTCCAGTCCAGCCCTGGGTCCTGCAGCTGCAGTCTGGATTGGAACCAGGGTGGAGGAGCGGTGCAGGGGAAGGTGGCAGCAGTGCTCTGGACAGAGCCAAAGATAAGCCTCCTTTTAGGAGGGGGTGACATCAAAAAAAAAAACCTGGTTTGTTAACTAGAAGTATGTGATACTCAGTCTCTCTCTGTTGTTTACTGAGCCAGTATTCATGTCATGTCTATAACCCAAGTGGAACAGACATGTAAAATGTTATCAATTCATACGATTCTTTCTGTCCAATCACTGTTACCACACTTACCTCACAAGAAACCTTTTTTTTAAGAAACATATGATGGTTCAGCAGCAGGGATGAGCAGAGTGGTTGAAACCAGTAGGGGTGGGCTAGTAGTTAAAATATAGAGTTGGGAACCAGAGGGTCAAGGTTCAAATTATACTAGATCCACTTACTCATTCAAGTGCCCTGTACACCCAGCTGTAGAATAATGTAGTGCAGGACCCCCCAGTAAATGAGAAAGGTGACACCGAGTTGAATGTCTTGCTAAAGTCAAAGTAGAGTAAATCTACAGCATGACCCTTTCCAAATACCTTGGTTACCCACTTAAAGAATCCCATCAGGTTGGTCTGGTAGGATTTCCCCTGTCACAAACCCACGCTGCTTACTATCCTGAAGTCTGTTTTTTTCAGGTATTTCATTAGATTTTCTTTGACTAGTATCTCCATTAGTTTCCTGACCACAGAGTTAAGGCTGATGGGTCTATAATTTCCCAGCTGCTTCTTGTCTCCTCATTTGTGCAGTGGAACTACAAACACCATCATCCAGGCCCTGCGAACCACCCCTTGTTATATCTAAAGGTATTGAATAGCCCACCTCATGGTTCAGCTAACACCAATGTCAGTTCCCTTAGCACCCTTGGATGCAACCCTTCCCATCTAGCCACATGGCTTTGTTTGCTTTCAGGGCTGCTAACCCTTTTTTGACTCTATCACCAGTAACTTCTGCAGTTTCATTTTTGGGACCCCTCTATCAGCTGCCTTTATGCTGTTCTCTGGCAAGGGACTGCTATTTTTCTAGTGAATACTGTTGTCAAGGCATAGGTCAGGAAGCGAAGGCAAACCAGGAGCAGTTATAAAATTCATAAGTAGCATTTTATTATCAATAACAATAAAATTAAAAATTATTTGTGCAGGATCGCTTGATACAGGCAGTTCAAACAAACAGAAATCTTACATCTGAGAGTCTTTAAAATCTCTAGCTGTCTCTATCTCTAAACAAAACATTGTTCTCTTTTTATAAGATGTTCTTCCTTGGCAATTAAATTCTGCATCCTGTTCTTGTTAAGCTATATCTGATGTTTTCACACAACGTCCCAAAGCTTTGTCAGTTTCTTTCCTGTGACCAGTACATCCAGTCTTTTCAACAGCTGAAACAGATTAAGACATCCTTTCCCAGGGCTGATTTCCTGCTGACAATTCTGCAAACACGCTTGTGAGGTCACAATGCACCTCAAGGTTAACCACCTGTGTTCCAGATAAACCCAAATAGCTGTTTGTAATCATTTCAACAATATAAATGTATACTTTGTAAAGACAGATATCTCAGTTTCACAGAGATTCACATTTTTTTTAACCACAGAGAAGCAAGGGATGAAGGAAAGAATAGAAACAGCAAGTGAATGAAGGGAGAAAATGGGAACATTGAGGGACCATTGGAGTGGCCAATTCCTTGGTGCCACAAGGGAAATTTGATTGCACAATCGGACAGACAAGAGATAGACAAGTGACAGAATAGGAGAGGAGAGGACAGAATAGATCATTGCTTTTAACTCGTTCTGCATAACAAATGGGAAAGGGTCTTACCCAACCCTGTCACATGTACAGAAAGATGACAGAATGGGAGAGGACAGAACCGATCATTGCTTTTAACTCTTTTTGCATAACAAATAGGACAGGGTCTTATTCTGGTCCTATCACAAATATCGAGCTAAAGTAGTCATTTGGCACAATTGCTTTCCCCCTGTCCTCCTCTATCACCCTGCTCCCACCATTAACCCAAAACTTCTCCTCATCTTTCTTTTTTCTCTTACACATCTAAAGAACTGTTTTTCCCCCTCCCTTGACTGCCACTGCAATGCACAGCTCTATGTCTGCCTTTGTGCTCCTGACTGCCCTCTTGGCCTCTCTAGTTTTCCTTCTCTTTGGTACTCATCTATTCTTCATCCACCTGCTTTTCTTTGAGCCTTAAGGCCCTCTCTTTAGACCTCACTGCCTCCGTGACCCTTTCAGAGAACCAAGTTAGTCTCTTACACTGGTTTCTTTTAATAGCTGATCTTGTGCATGTTTTTGTTGCCTCAAAAATGGCACCTTTTATAACCCTCCATCTTTCCTCCATTCACCTGATGCTGTCTACTCCAACTAACCTGTCCAGAGCAAGTTCCCTCATGTTGTTGAAATTTGCCCTTCTGAAGTCTATCACGTCAGCCTTTGACAAGAGCTTAGAGGTGCCCAGGTCACCTCTAACCATAAAGTATTGTGGTTGCTGGAACCCAGTGGTTCCAAGACCCATACTCTGCCTACTCTTTTTGAGTTGGTGAGTACCACATCTAGAATGGTTGACTGTCTAGTGGGATCCCTGACCTGCTGTACCAACATTCAGTTCTGCAAGACATCAAGCAGGGGCTGTCTTCTTTTTTTTATGATTTATCTCCGCTACTTTTTCCAGTGGCCCCCTTTAGACTGACCCACCAAGCCCCATCACCCGTCTCCCCAGGACTTACCTTCACTGCCATCCTCTGCCACAGGACCCACGGTTGTGCCTGTCCACCGGTGCAGCACCTGCGAGGGGTCAGTCACTCATCCTGTTGTATGGAGGGGTTTTTCCTCTGATTTTCTCCCCAGACCCTACAGGATACTTGGGAGACTTCAGTACCTGGCTATGTATTGTTCAGAAGAGACCGAGGTGCAAAAAGGGGGGGGAGGAGTGGCCCTGTATGTCAATGAAAATATCAAAGATACAGAAATTCAGAATATACATAAGGAGCCAGAAGAACTGTGGGTCACCCTGGAAACAGAAAATGGGACAGCCATAAGAACTGGGGTTGTCTACAGGCTCCCAGACCAGGGGGAGGACATAGACACATTACTGTTAGAAGATATACAAAACATGACAGCTAAAGGGGAGGTTCTGATAATGGGAGACTTCAACATGCCGGATACAGATTGGTCAATACCAGCAGTAACATCTGCCAGAACTAGACACATAGTGGATTCCCTGCAGGGAGGGCCTCAAACAACTGGTACAGCAACCCACAAGAGACAGGGCTATCCTAGATCTAGTACTGACTAACAAGGAAGGGATCACAGATCCCCAGGTAGAAGGTCACCTGGGGGCCAGTGACCATCACATGGTATGGTTCAATTTGGCTACTACATCTAAATCATCCCATTCCAAGGCAAAAATATGGGACTTCAGAGGAGCTGACTTTGATAAGATGGCCAACAGAGTTAAGCTAGCCCTGACAAAAAGAAACACAGGTGAGGGGGTACAGGCAAAGTGGGCAAGCATTAAGGATGCAATACTTGAAGCAACATCCCATTGTGTTAGACAGAAAAGGAAGTGCAAAAGAAGAAGGAAACCACTTTGGTTCTCAAATACAGTAGCAGAAAAGGTCAGAGCCAAAAGGCTGGCCTTCAGGAAATATAAGGGAACACAGTGGGATGAAGATAGGGAGGCATACCAAACTGCCCTAAGGGAAGCAGGAAGGCAGTAAAGCAGGCAAAGTCCCAAACTGAGGAAACACTAGCACGAACAGTAAAAGAAGGTGACAAGACTTTCTATAGATACATTAGTGAAAGGAGAAAGTACAGAGGGTATTGCTAAGCTTAATGGAGAAAGGGAGCATGTGAGGAGGAGGACCCTGTAAGGCATCTATCCTAAATAGATACTTTTGCTCAGTATTTACTGAAGAGAAGGTAGGGCAGGCCCACAGCTCAGCATCATGGACACAGGGGAGGGAGGTGAACACTACTCCTTCACAAAAGAAAGGGTCCTACAAGAGCTTGATAAGCTCCAGAGTGGATAAGGCAATGGGACCTGATGGTATACATCCCAGGGTACTTAAGGGCAAAGGTGGAACTAGCAGAGCCATTAGCAGAATTGTTTAGTGAGTCTCTGAGCACAGGAGAGGTCCCAGAAGACTGGAGAAGGGCTCATGTGATCCCGCTCCACAAGAGTGGTAGCAGGGAGGAGGCGGGAACTACAGACCAGTCAGTCTTACCTCAGTAGTGGGCAAGATTGGAGGCACTCCTAAGGAAAGGAAAGTGCAACACCTGGAATCCATAGGGGCACAGGATCCAAGACAGCATGGGTTTACAAAAGGAAGGTCCTGTCAAACTAATCTCATAGATTTCTTTGACTGGGTAACCAGAGTGGTGGACCAAGGGGGAGCAGTTGATGTCGCCTACCTTGACTTCAGCAAAGCTTTTGACACTGTTCCACATAGAAGATTGATAAATAAGCTGGGTAGGCTCGGGCTGGGTCAAAAGTTGGTCAACTGGGTGGCAAACTGGTTGATGGGCAGAAAACAGAGAGTGGTGGTAAATGGTATACAGTCAGAAGAGATGCAAGTCACAAGTGGGGTACCTCAGGGATCAGTTCTGGGGCCAGTCCTCTTCAACATCTTCATTAGTGACCTTGCAGATGGACTAGAGGGTAAGGCTTGTCAGTTTGCAACAGAGTAGATGATCCAGATGGGGTGGGCAGAATGAGAAGAGATCTGGATAAACTAGCAAAATGGTCAGAAGACTGGCAACTGGGATTTAATGCAAAGAAGTGCAAAATCATGCACATAGGGAAGAGAAACCCTGAAGCCACCTATAGGCTGGGAGGGGAGTTGCTAGCAGTCACAAAGGAAGAAAGAGACTTGGGCATCATCATCACTGATGACCTGAAATCATCAAGCAGACCTCTAAAGCAGTAGGTAGGCTAGGGGGTGTTAGGGTGTATTAGTAGAAGTATCACAAGTCGTAAGAGGGAGGTAATAATCCCTCTTTACAAGACACTAGTTAGGCCCCATCTGGAGTACTGCATGCAGTATTGGAGGCCACACCTTCACAAGGACATTAACCAAATTGAGGCAGTCAGAGAAGGGCAACCAAAATGGTGCAGGGACTGCATCAGAAGACATATGAGGACAGATTAACAGAGCTCAATATGTATACCCTAGAGCAAAGGAGGAGAGAGATGATGATCGAGGCATTCAAACACCTTAAGGGCATTAACAAGGTGAAAGAGTCTAACATGTTTAAATATAAGAAAAATAGCAGGACAAGAGGACACAGCATGAGATTAGAGGGGGACCAATTAAGGGGGAATGTGAGGAAATTCTTTTTCACAGAAAGGGTGGTGGATGCATGGAATGGCTTACTACAAGAAGTGGTGGCTATGAATACAGTGCAGGGCTTCAAACAGGCATGGGATAGGCATAAGGGAGCAATACAAATGACTATGAATATATAGGCCACTGACAGAGCAAAGGCTGATGGCACATTTATAAGGTAGAAAAAGAAATGAGCAGACTGGACGGGCCTTGCGGTCCTTATCTGCCATCAACTTCTATGTTTCTATGTTTCTATATGCAATTGGTGCAACATCTGAGCTCCACCTCTGCTGAGATGTCCCCAACACCCTGAATGTGGGATGCCCTCCCTGTGTTGCGGCGTGCATGTGCTGCCACCCAGCCACTGCTGGGTGGCAGACAAGCAGTGCACCACAGCATTCCCCCCTCTCCAAGGAGGGAGAACTGTCCCAGAATGCTCCATACTTCCTCTCCCCACTAGCTCCCAAGCAACCTGAGTCCATTCCTGACCTCTCGGGTCACTGCCGTAGTGTGAGGTGTGGTACCCAGCACCTCGACTGTCAGCACCACCAGGCTGGCTCTCAGGGGCTGTCTTATAGCTCTCCTGGTCACTGGGGTGTCCCAGTTGATTTCTGTCAGGTTGAAATCTCCCACTATTACAACCTCACCTTTTGCTGCTCCTCCCTACTTCAGCACCCAGTTCCTTACCTCTCTCCCATTCCTGCCCCATTGGCATATAAATCACCCCTATGAGAGTCTTCCTACCCGACAACTGTGTGAGCTGAACCCACAGTGATTTTACCCCCTCATGGTAGCATCCTCTGTTGCCTTGATCTGATGTATATGGCCATCCTTCCACTTCTACCTGTCCCTCTATCACATCTATATAAGGTGTAGTCTGGGATTGCTATGTCACAGTCATTCACACTAGGTCACGTTTCTGTAATGATCACCAGATCCAGCCCACAGTCTGCCAACAAAACCTGGAGCTCACTAATCTTACTACTGAGACTTCTAGCATTGAAGCATACCATGCTCCAACATGCCCCCCACCTCTATTAGTTCTCACTTGCTTCTAATAATACCTTCTCTAATAACCTTGGTGTCTTGTTTCCCATTCCTTTCATGTGTATTGAGTCTGCCATGCCCTATCCCCTGGACTCTTTCCTCCTATCTATTATTCCCTGCACACCTTACCCCATCCCTTGAGGAAGTCCTGTCTAAGTTACCCCCCATCATTCCTTCCTCTGCAGTGGAATCCCTGGCTCCAGCCTCTCCCACAGCTAGTTTAACTTTCTGCAAATGTAAACATCAAACTTCTGCCTTGATACACTAGTCTCCTGTCTTGTTAGGTGAAGGCCATCACCTTTGAAGAGCCTTCTGTTCCAGAATCCTCCTACTCCCCTATAAGGTGGTGTCCCTATTCCTAACACCACCCTTCAACCACCCATTGAACTCCTTGATCTCTACCTTCCTTACTCTATTCTTCCCATTCACCCCTCCACAGACAGAAAAGGCTCTCAGAAAAGGCTAAGGAAGCTGAGTGATTCTTCATTCTATCCCCCAGCCTCTGGAAGTCCCTCTTCAATGTCTCCTCAATGTCTTCACAGGCCGATTCACCAGATCATTAGTACCAAGGTGTACCAGCAATCACTGTTCCCCCACTCCTCCACTATCCTTTCTATCCTATCACAATTTCAGATGGCTGCTGCTCCAGGCAGGTATCTAACAACCGCCCACCCTTTACCCCCTTACATTCCACCCTCTCTACCCCTCTAACAAAAGAGTCTCCAGTCACTAGAATTCTCCTTGCTAACTTGTGCCCCCTTGACCTAGACTGTCACCACGTCTCTCTTCCCATCAGCACCAACTGATCCATGGTCATCCTTGTCTTATTCAGGCACCTGTGCCTCTGCCAGAGGTGCAAAGTGGCTGGCCACTTGTACCTCATGGGAAGAGCTGATTGTTGTGTGACTATTCCTGTGACTCAATCTCCTCCCCCTTCCCACCACCCTCTAGCCTCCTGGGCCAGTGGGCCTCTGGGGAAGTGGGAGTGTTGGGGGGTGGGCACAAACTTAGTTGGAGTCAGCTGGAATATTTCCTCCCTTGCTGCTGCCAGCTGAGCATGGAGTTTCCTGAAGGACCTGTAAGCAGGGCAGTGTCCCCTTCTCCAAAGCATACCCTTGGAGGTGAGTACCCCACAATCCAGACAGCTAACTACCTCATATATAAGGGAATAGATTGTGGCAAGCAGAAAGTAACATAATCTAAAGGCTATATACTGTCTATAGATCAGAAAAAGCATTCAACCATGTTTCTTATAGCTATCTTTTTAAAATGTTACTAAGATATGGTATACCATCCCAGTTTGTGTTGTGGTTACAAGCCCTATATGATAATGCAGTGGTGATGCCTTCCATGGGTGGCTTGGTATGTTGATCCCTATGACACTGGGAGTGTGACAGAGTTGACTGTTGAGCTCACTCCTTTATGTGTTTAGTCTAGACACCTTTGTCAAAAAAAGTACTCCAAAATCAACTAATTACTTTGGATTTCGATGTCAGGTCAAGAAGTTATAAACGCAACAGCATATGCTGATAATCTTTGTTTTTTGTTCACGATTACACTTCTATTGAAGCCTATATCTATTCTCTGGGGAACTTCTCTAGAGAATTAGGTTCAAGAATATATCATGATAAGAGCATTGGTTTAAACTTAAAATTTGACTCTTCCATGCAACGTGAGATACTTGGAGGGATTTCCATGGGGACAGATGGTATCAAAATTCTAGAAGTAAAATTTGGAGGTGGAAACATGTACACGCTCAGATGGGAAAACAAACCGAATGCCTGTGCACGCAAAGTACTGTACCAACGTGGAAAACATGGCAGTTGTCAGAATCTAGACAGGTTTAGTTAAGAAAATCCCATATAATCATTTTTGTTTAATTCTTTGGTAAGTGGGTACGGCACACTAGACCCAAGGCCTGTTTTCAGGGGCAACCCAGGAGCATTGCGGTTTTTAAGTGACTTGCTCAGGGTCGTACAGGAGGTTGTGGTAATCAAACCCAATTCTGCTGGATGTACCACATTCATTTACAACTAGTTTCTCTAAGCTCTAGGCTAAACTGGTCCCCATATTTCTGCTCATTAGCTATGTGTTTCCACCAAAGTCCTTGGAAACAAGATTATATAGTGTCTTCCTGCAGTTACTTTGGAAAAGTAAGCTTAACCCCAGAAAAAGAAATATCACATATAGGGGGAAAAGAAGGGAGGGAGTTTGGAATGGTAAAGCCGTTTTGTTTTTGACAGTCTGTTTATAATTGCAGATCTTAGTCTCCGTTTTCAACAACCTTGAAAATTGTGGACACAATGGTTTGTACTGTAGCTGGAGCCAATGGACAAGTGCTGGGAAATATGAGTTCTTAAAGCAGTGATCTCATATTATCACCCATTTTCCAGTATAGGTGAAACAACCCCCGCTGGTCATCACTAAATGGAAGATTACCCAAAGCATGTTATGTAAGGGTACTAGGAAAAGCTGCACAACCAGAGTTTTGGACACTACAGTCTCTAAACCAGTTTATTTTCCAAATTGTGTGAAATGCCATTGCTGTAATTATTTTAAAGCATTTGACAAGGTCAAGTATCTCAATAAAAAGGTAGATTTATGTTTGGATATGTACTGTACACATGACAGGCTTAACTTGAAAGATAATTTAAAGCATAAAAGTGTTAATGAACAGCACTGTCTCAGGTCTGCTTGTTTATTGCAAACAGAGACTATGAGACATTTGTCTTTGGACCGTCCTTATGCTCTGGGGGTTTTGGACTTTTGTGGCATAATGTGCTTAGAAGTGCTTCTTGTTCTCACCTTTTCAGCAATTCATTTATGGATATTTGGCTCTGCATATGACTAGCTACAATGATGAAAGTGTTGTGGTTCTCTGCTCCTGCATAAAATACTATTTGCAGCAAGCTAGGTGTCAGCTCACACCACAAAAAATGAATATTGCATACAGTGCAGTACATTGTTAATAAGAAAGGCTCCACAAGATGTCTTCTGACAAGATAAATGAGGGTAAATCAAAGGAAACTGAAGGCTCTATGAGTATATATGGACTGCCTCTTCAAGACTATGACACCATAAATAAAACCACTTGGGAGATAATAAATATTGATCTGGGGAGGGCAGTGTGAAGTGGAGAACCATGAAAGGGCACAAGGGAACAACAACAAAAACAAAACAAAAGGGGTGACTGTATGCTGGCATTGCCTGTGGAGCCTTTCAGGTACGCAGTCTGCTGGACAGCTAGGATTTTGTTTGCATTACTAATCAGAGTTGTCATCACCATCATTGACTGTTTCTGCAGTCTTTCAGTTCATTTCACCAGATAGTAGCTGTGATAAACTTGTGTGTACTTGTCTGGTAATCTATTTATTTTAAACATCATTAAATGGGAACAGTCAGCACAAAGGGCCCACCACCAAAGTGTAGGGCCGGTTTTAATATGTACTTTGTATGCAAAAACATTTTGGTTTACTTACTGTTTACTGTAATATAGTAGACTATATTAGACTAATTTTGATTTAGTTGTAGGCTAACATTGCATATTGCATCACCTTGCAGCATTCCCCATCCATTACCATCTGGGTTACGTCCATCTCATAGGCTACTGAAGCACATGTGACCAGATGTTTCAAAATCTGATCTGCCTAGGTCATCCTCCTTGCCACAGGACTCCAGTTCCTTAATGTGCATCACAGAGGCTACAAGCACATCGCCATCTCCACAGCTATTAGTAATAAGGTAAGATTTTTAGCAAATACCCTCCAAGCAAGCTTGTATTTAAATAAGCAAAACAAGTGGTTACTATTAGCAGTGGCCACTCTGCAATGCATTTATATTTGAGTAGGAAGTTGTTTCTTATATAGTTTACAGATATCCATGTTTTTTTTTTTAACTTTGGTATATTGCAGCACTTTACCTTCAGTGACTATTCAGCAATGTTTTTATGCTGCTATAATAACTGGTCAGCAATTTTTCCTATTGGCTGAACCAGTTGATATTTCCTGTAACAACCGGCTGGTTGTTACGGCATTCATGAGCCACTTCAATCAAAGTATGCCACTCCTTCATTGGCTCTTGTCTTCCTTGTGGGCGGGTGTAAGAGTTCAAAAAACATGGCGGCTCCATTTCTCACTTACCACGGAGCTGACACAACATGACCAGTCTGTTAAATATCTGGTTGATCCTACCTTTCACAGCTTTTAAAAGATGTATCTGATTGTTCCTGCAATGTTTTCAGTGTGCCACCGGATGTTTTTTTTTTTTTTATATCCGGTTGATCCTGCCATTTGTCCAATCACGTGTGTGAGCATTTAGCTGAAATGGAGCCCTGCCTTCAAAGCGTGATCAGACCAGACTGTAAGTAGAAAAAAAATGCTGCCCAGTGTATTATAACAAAAAAGATTGCGGAAGGGGGTGCTAGGAGAATTTTATGCACACCCTCATTGTGGGATGCTTTGATAAACCCCTCGGGCTTCACCCTCGGGGTTATATAGCATCCCACAAATTGGGTGTGCATTAAATTGTCATAGCACCCCCTTTCCAATCCTTTATTTTCTATTTCTTATACCCTAGAGTGTTTATGAATTACAGAGTGTGGTGAGCTACCCAACTGCCAGTCCTTATGTGTAGATATAATTCTGTTGTGTGTGTGTGTGTATGTATATATATATATATATATATATATAGATGAAATTATGTGTATATGTACATTCCAGAAAAAATGCCAGTGTTAATGCAAAGGCACATAGGGAGGGAGAGAGAGACTGGATCTCTGGTAAAAGGGGTCTGACCTTCCTTTGACCTGAAGGCCAGCTTGCTTGCCAGGAAACTGACAAGATATTGTCAAAGTCTTGGGGATAGCTGATCAAAGGGTATTTCTGATAGTTAACTAACCAAGAGAAACAGAGGTAAATAAAATGTTCAGGAGATAACTCTCTTTCACTTCAAAAGCAGGATGCTGTGATCCAAGGAAACTGTCATGGTATTGCCTTTGATGAGATGAAAGAAAAAAAAAAGGAACATCCATCCTAGCAGACCTGTGTGAGATCCTAATTATCAGGTTTTATAAATGTAAGGCTGGATGACATCACCAGGCAGCTAGAAAATTGTGCTGGGATTTTGGAAACAGCCAAACAATGACATCTCCAGGCCAAATGACGTAGTTGCTTTGGGGAAATACCGTATTACACCATTTTGAAGCTGCGACTTCTATTAAAAACTTAATTTTAGATGTGCCTCTTTAATTCGGGGGCAGATACAATTTGGGGGCAGCTTATATTAGTAAGCACCCGGTAATTTTTTTCTGGGGCTTCTATTAAGGCCCTTTCAGCTGGTACACCTGTCAAAGAAACTGATTGGAATCCAAATAAAAAAAATGTAAGCCAGTCGCTTTTACATTTGTGCTGTTCTGAGGGTGGTGCACAGTACTGTTGCCACATTATCAATCATGGCCAAACATAAGAGTTATGGTTTAGAGTTTAAACTAAATGTTGTAAACCGAGCTGAGCGTGAGGGTAATCGGCCGGTTGCAGAATCATTGAAACTGGATGAAAAACAAATCAGGGAGTGGCAAACAAACAAGGAGAGGCTTCTGGTTATGCTGAGTGAAGCTGGCAGCTCTGAAACCAACTGCAAATGGGGGTGGCTTCAGGGTGCTGGTCGAAAGCTCTCTTACCCTACTGAGGAGGCTGATCTGGCTGACGGGATTGCACTACAGAGGGAGCAGCACCTATGAGTAACCAGGAAAGCAAGAACTTTGAAAGCCACTTCCCTGATCCACAACCCTGACTTGAAATCCAGCTGTGGGTGGATAGACCGCTTCTTGACTTTGGAGCTGACTGAGAATTTATTTCAGTTCATTCTGCTTCCAGTAACCAAACTGCAGCAAAAACCCAAAAAAGCATTAGTAAACTGCAGTACTTTGTCATTTCATTTTGTTGCTACTACAAATGGGTTGCTACCATGTGATAGCAACATACCAGTACCATGTGGTAGCAACCTGGAAAATTGCTCCATGGCATCGACCAGTTTCCGTGTCTACAGTCCATGCCGAATAGAACCTAGGATGTACCCATTTCTTCACACTAGGCACCAAGAACTTTGGAATGGGCATCACTAAACACTGGTTAGGGAGATTATAAAATGGGTTGTTGGCTAAAAAACTACCAGCAAATGGCAAGTGGTGTGCTATGAGTGAATTTGAGAATACCACAGCACGCTGTCTGGGAGCTTGATGAAAGAAGAGTTGTAAGGGATATAAAAAAATTAAAATGCACAGGACCTTATTAAAGCTGCCAGTAATGATGTTTCTGTTGAAATACTGAATGTTTACAACCATTGAAATCAGGGCTTATTTTCAGGGGTGGCTTTTATTAATAACACCCAATTTGGTGTGCAGCTTGTAACTGAGGGCAAATACTATTTGAGGGTGGCTTCAAAATGGTCAAATATGGTAGACCATTTTTTTGAGAATTGGGATAACTGACGATACTGCAAGTTCCAGAAGGTATTTAAAGCACCAGCTCCGGGCATTTGGACACACTTTTCACTTGGACTTCTCCTGACACACAAGGAACAAAACTGCTGCCAAGACTGATGAAACTGAACTTTTAGTTTTTGTTCTGGACTTCAAGTTTCTATGAATTTCAGGTAGACTTCAACTATCGGTCATAGTGCTTTTTCTTGTATATTTTCTTTTCTTTTTCTGTATTCTGTGACCAAATTAATGTTATTTTTAGTTGTAACTGTATGATTATTATTTAAGTATTTTAGTAAAAACATTTGTTTTTCTAAAGAAAATCTGCCTGAGTGAGATTTCTATAATTGTGTGTGAATTGTGGGATAGTATTAATAATCTGTGACAAACTGCTATTGCTAAGGGGTTGTCACCATCAGCAACCAAATCAAAAAAGGGGTCTGTAAGGGATCTGGAAAGATAGGGAGAATACCAGAGTCTGCAGGGATTTTGAACCAGGCTGTTGCATGTCCTGTAGGGAGAATGCCAAATCATGTTGTATGCTGCTACCCCCAAAGAGTGTGATGCCTGGGTCTTCCCCCTTTGTGTAATGGCCAAGGAGGGGTCCATATTTGGCTATAAGACTCAAGACTGGTATTGTGCCCTTATCCAGAGTTTAGAGGGATACCCTGGGTCCTCATGGCAGAGGTGCAGTTGTGACCTTGGCGAGCAGTCTAAAAAGACACGAGGAGGGTAGCCCTGTTCCCCCCTGTTATGGATTGCACTTAGGGGTGGGCACTGTGAGTTGAGTGGACCTGACCCCACCAGGAGTGGGTTCGTGACAGATCTGGTGTGCAGCATTGGGATCCGAGAGATTTGGTTGCATAGTGTTGTGATTCGAGAGATATTGGTGGGACAGGCACAACAGTTGGATTTGAGGTCAGCATATAAGAGTGATAAATTGAAAACAGTCCATACACAATCAAGGCAGAGATTTTAAAAAATATATATAATTTGGTTACAGTATAAAGTTCCCTGCCTGTTTTTGTTTTTTTTCTTGGGTGTAAGCTAGTGTAGCAGTAGTTAGGGAAGAAGATGGCTTCCATCTACAGCGAATACACTGCAGATTACCTAAAGGACTTGTGTTAGGAAAGAGGGATCCAGTAAGAGGGGTGAGCCAAAAAGCACCTTGTGGAGGCTCTCGTGGGAGCAGATGAACTAGCGACTGCCCAGAACCTCAAATCAAGGCCAGTGAGTGAAAAGGACCAGAGCCTGGGCATGGGGTTCCCAGGGTCCATCGCAGAGTCTAGTCCCAGGGAGGCAGACAGCATGACCAGAAGGAACTCTGAGCCACAGCAGCAGGGGAAGGTCACCACAGGGCTGGAGCAGGAAGGGATCTGGCTTCAGCTGGAGTTGAGGAAACTGGAGCTGGCATTCAAGCAGAGGAAGTTCAAGATGGAGTTGCAGGAAAAGCAGTGACAGTGAGATGCCAAGGAAAGAGAAAGACAGCTTCAGATAGAGGCCAAGGAAAGAGAAAAACAGCGGCAGAGGGGGTTTGAACTGGAAAAGCTATGATTCCAAAGTCCAAGACCAGATGAGATAAGTAGCAGGGGTGAACCTGAAACTCCAGAGCTGGGGTATAAGTTAAATTAAAAAATTAATAGCTATATTTAAAGAGGGGGAGGATATGGGTGCATTTTTGAATTCATTTGAAAAGGTCTGTATTCAGGCAAAAATACCCCGGGGAGTTTTGGAGCTTCCAGCTATCCCCACTACTTACTGGGAAAGGGCGTGAGGTGCTAGGCCAAATGGACAATCAGGACAGTAGCAATTCTGAGAAACTTAAAACTGCTTTACTTAAAGAGCCGGCCCAATGGCACTGGAGGTTGAGGCGCTGGTCGCTACACCTTGCGCCACGTCGGCAACCTGGGTTTGGAAATGAGCCTGGGTCTCCAGGGGTTAGCAGGGGCAAGAGAGGATTGAGCATCCAGAGGACTACTCCCCTCTATCAGGGAGAGAGGGTTTGTCATCCCACTCACTGATTGCCCTCTGGCGACAGCTGGGAGGCAGTATGGGTTGGGAGGTCTATAACAAAGCTCTTGCATTGGTAGGGAGGTGGAGTGGGGAGGAAATGGTGGAAAAGAGCCTGGCAGTCTCCATAATGGTCTGCTGTGTCCCGAGGGCTGTCCTTGGTTTCTAAATTGGGTCTTGGGGGTGGAGAAGCCGGCACTCTCCTCCCTGGCCTGGTCATGGGGGGGGCAAGCCACCTGGGAATTTCCGGGGATCAGCAGGAGAGGGGGCAGCAGGACTGTAGAGTGAGTCCCTCATCAAAGGGGGCTGTAGCTGCCTGCCAGGGCTTCAGGTGGAAAAACAATAATTAAAAAAAAAATAAACAAAACTGCTTTACTTTAAAAGTATGAACTAACTCCTGAAGCATACAGGGTTAAGTTTCCATAAGTTCCAGAGAAGCCCTGACATGAGCTATGAGGAACTCACCACAAAGCAAAGCCAGTTTTGAAACATTGGTGGGAGGGATTAGAAGCAAATTCTGTGGAAAAAATTGAGGAGGTTATGTTTCTAGAACAGTTCTTTTGGGCTTGCCCAGCAGAGCTAAAAATCTGGTTAGAGGACCGAGACCCCAAAACAGCACAGCAGGCTGCTGAGCTCTTGGATCACTATGCCAGGAGCAGACCTACTCTGAAAGGAAGTGGAGTGGGTGTGGCAGCACAGAAAGGGAAAAGCGCACCTTCAGGGCAGCTAAAACCTTAACTGCTTCCACAGAAGGGGGGAAGCCCCAAGTTTCAAAAAAGGGATTTCTGGCCAGCCCATTAGTGCAGTGGTTGGATTTCTGCTTGCAATGCCGGTGACCCAGCTTCAGGAACAGGCCTGGGTCGATGGAGGGCCAGCTGGGGGGAGAAGGATTGAGCATAGTACAGAGTGCTCTCCTTCTCTGGGGGGAGGGTGTGGTGTGCTCCTGGTGCATGGGGCCCCTAGCGGAGGCCAGGGGCACCACAAGTGACCGGTGCCTACAAGGACTTGAGGGGGCGGGATGGATGCTGGTGTCATTGCATGTTCCCACTCCCTGCTTACAGGGGAAAAAAATTAATCCTGCCCACTGTCTCAATGATGCCTGCCCCCAGCTGCAATCAGCTCCCCAGGCCGACTTCTGCCCTATCCCATCGTTCATGGCACCTTTGGTCTGGGTGCCATGACCCCACCCTGGAGGGTAAGCCAGGGGGTCTCAGGAGTGTGGTTAATGTGGGGAAAGCCGCAGCCAAGGGGTCCATAACTGGACGGATGGCTAGCAGCATGGTGGGCACCAAAAAAATAGTAAATAAAAAAAAGGGGATTTCTCAGATAAAAGAAATGATGACTGTTGGTTTTGTAAACAGCCAGGGCATCTTGCTAGACAGTGTCCTAAAAAGGCACAGAGTGGACAAAGTGGTGCTCGAACAGAGTTGGGTGCACTGTGTATCCCTGAAAGCATGCCTATAAGCATGAGGGAGCACATACACCCAGCTACTGTAAATGGGGTGCAGACCCATGAGTTAAAGGACATGGAGGCATCTCTCACCTTAGTAAAATGGGATTTGGTTGGGTCTCAACAGCTCATATCTAATCAGTTTGTAACGGTGAGGGGATTCACTGGGGGAGGAGAGAACCCTGCCACTGGCTAGTGTTCTCTCCTCACTTAGGACAGACAAAGTGGCAGACACCTTGCTAGGGATTTTCTTCAGTGTCAGGTTTCCGCAGAAGGTTATCACCGATCAAGGGGGTACCTTCATGTTGGACCTGATGAAGTGTTTGTGGAAGAAGTGTGGGGCGGTGCACAGATGCATGACACCTTATCACCCACAAGCCAATGGGCTTATGGAAAGGTTTAATGGTACCCTAAAATCAATGCTGCAAGTGTTTCCTGAACAGCATTGGAGGAACTGGGAGAAATACTGTACCTTCCCCATCTGTTGTTCGCATACAGGGAGGTTCCTCAATAGTCAACAGGATTCTTCCCCTTTGAACTCTTATATGGACGTAGAGTGTGTGGGCCCCTAGACTTGATCCAGGAAAACTGGGAAGGCAAGCACGCCTCCCAGGGAACCCCCATAGTGGAGTATGTCATAAAGTTTAGGGAAAAGCTGAAGGAGCTTATGGGAGCAACCCAGAGCAACCTGTCAGCCACCCAGCAGACACAAAAGGTCTGGTATAACTGCAGAGCCAGAGCTTGCTCATACAGTGTAGGTCAAAAAGTCATGGTCCTAATCCTGGTCTGGAAGGACAAGTTGCAGGCTGAGTGGGTGGGACCATACAAGGTAGTCCGAAAGGTAAATGATGTGAACTATATTGCAGAACTGCCTGACAGGAGACATACCAATAGAATGTACCAAGTCAAATTGATGAAGCGATATGCAAATAGGACTGACATGGTATTTGCAGTGTGTAGTCCTGGGGAGGGGTTGGATGAAGGAGACCCCCTACTGGACTTTCTAGAAGAAAGCAAGCACCCATCCTACAGACAGCCTACCAGGTGTCTGAGGCCATCCTTAAGGACATTAGGAGGGAGGTGTAGGAAATGCTTGATTTAGGGGTAATCCAGAAATCCCACAGCCCCTGGGCCTCACCCATAGTCCTCATTCCCAAGTCTGATAAGTCTACTCACTTTTGTGTGGGCCATCATGGACTCAGTGCAGTCATGGAGTCTGATGCCCACCCAATGCCATGGACGGATGAACTACTGGACAAGTTGGGAAGGGTGACATACCTTACGGCCACTGACTTGACAAAAAGGTACTGGCGGGTGGAGTTAACTGCCAGAGCTAGGGAGAGGTCTGCCTTCATCACTCCAATAGGATGATTCAAGTTGAGGGTAATGCCTTTTGGAATGAAGAATGTCCCTTCCACCTTCCAAAGGTTGGTCAACCAGGTGTTATATGGTACTGAAAAGTATGCAGTGGCATAACTGGATGATATTGCCATCTTCAGTACCAGTTGGAAGGAACACCTGTCCCATCTGAAGGAAGTGTTGGGCAGGGCTCACTGTCAAGGCTGAAAAGTGCCAGATGGCCATGGCGGAGGTGGCAAACCTAGGACATGTAGTGGGGTGAGGGCAGCTTCATCCTAGTCAAGCAAAGATTGTGACAATAGAGGCATGGCCCAGGCCTGAAATCCAGAAGCAGGTTAGGAGTTTTCTAGGGACCGCTGGGTACTATCAAAATTTTTTACTGAATTACAGTACCCTGGCAGCTCTCCTACTGTATCTGGCCTGCTAAAGAAAAGAATGTGAGCCAGCCTGTGAACGAGCCTTCACATGGCTAAAGGAAGCATTGTGCAGTGCCCCTGTGGTGGCCAGTCCAAATTACAATAAGTCATTTGTAGTCCAGACAGATGCCTCAGGTGTGGGGACCAGAGCAGTCCTCAGTCAGACCTCTAATCAGGGAAAATATTACCTAATAGTGTACCTTATCAGAAAGTTACGGTACTTTTCCAGGAGCAGGCATATTCCACTGTTGAAAAGGAATGCCTTGCACTGGTATGGACCCTGATGAAATTAGAGCTGTACCTCTACAGGAGGCACTTCGAGGTACAGACTGATCATAACCCCCTGGTGTGGCTAACTGAGATGGGGAAAAACAAATGGTTGTCTCTTAAGGTGAAGTACTGCCCTACAGGCCTACGATATGACCATTACCCACAGTGCCAGATTGGCCAATGCCAATGCAGATGGGCTGTCTCACCAGTTAGAACAGTAGCTGAATTTGTGAAAACCTTACCATGCATTAGGGGTCTTGTTCCCACAAATTCAATCTAGAAGGGAGGGATGTGATGAACTACCCAACTGTCAGTCCTTATTTGTAGATATAATTCTGTTGTATATATATTTTTTTGATGTAATTCTGTGTATATGTACATTCCACAAGAAATGCCTGTGTTAATACAAAGGCACCTAGGTGGAAGAGAGAGACTGGATCTCTGTTAAAAGGGGTTTGACTTTCCTTTGACTTGAAAGCCAGCTTGCTTGCCAGGAAACTGACAAGTTATTGTGAAAGTCTTGGGGATAGCTGATCAAAGGGTATGTCCCATAGTTAACTAACCAAAGGAAACAGAGGGAAATAAAATGCTCAGTCAGTAGCCCTCTTTCACTTCAAAAGCAGGATGCTGTGATCCAAGGAAACTGTCATGGTATTGCCTTTGATGAGATGAAAGAAAAAAAAAAGAGGAACATCCTTCCTAGCAGACCTGTGTGAGATCCTAATTACCAGGTGTTATAAATGTAAGGCTGGATAACATCATCAAGAAGCCAGAAAATTGTGTTGGGATTTTGGAAACAGTGGAACAGTGACATCTCCTGGCCAAATGGAGTAGTTGCTCTGGGGAAATACAGTAATGAGCAGTCTAAAAAGACATGAGGAGGATAGCCTTGTTCCCCCCATCACAGATTGCACTTAGGGTTGGGCACTGTGAGCTCAGTGGACCTGCCCCAGGAGTGGGTTCGTGACACAGAATATTATCCTACATATTATTTAGAATGCTGTTTTATGAGAAATGATTTTACCTTACTGCACTTCTGCAAATGCTGTTTAGCACAGGGCTAGAAATAATTTTTTCAGCATCAGGGCTCAGCTAGGGAAAAGATTATACATGTTCAAACTCTGAGATTTCCAAACCCATCCAACTTGCTTAGAAGGTATTAAAAAATGGTACCTCTTGGACAATACCCCTCCCTTACAGGAATTGCCTCCCTCTCACTATATTGTGCCTTGCCCCTCAGGTCAGCACTGAATTCTGAACCCCTCCTGAGCAGTTCAAATTCACCGTGCATGGGCAGGGTCCCCTTGCGAGCGGACTCTGCTGAAACACTGGAAGATAAAACAAAGACCCATAGTTTGCACCAAAACTGACCTGCGACTGAGCTTCTAAGTTCAGTGCTCATCCAAACAGACATTCCTGATGAAGCTGTTCCCTAATTCATGTAGGTGCTACCTCCATGTATCTCCCCTTCAGGCAACAAGTCGAGGGCCAATCTTCCGGTATAACAGGTAGCAAAAGAAAGCTTCCCCAAGCAGTTGGCCGTGCATGGCTCTCTTGCCTATCATTGCAGCACCACGTTGCGATCACCATTGTTTTTGTTGTCTAGCTCTGCTGGCCCTCATAGCCATCTCCTCCCCTCTGGGACCTCCCAGAATCCCATGCAATGTTAGGAGCATTTGCAGTGACACAAGCACGTCAGTCCACCATCTTAGGTATGGCATATAGCTATTCTCCAGTTTGCACATGTGCAATGGCAGTCCATGACATCATGACCACCATCCTACTAAAGGGAATCACTGGATTAGTATAGTGGTCAGCAAACCAGCTCACAAGTGCATGCAGAGTCGCTCCCCTCCTTAAAGGCACAGCATGCCACGTATCATTTTCAAACTGGGGCACTCATTTACGTTAATAAACACAGAAGGCACATTATAAGGTCTATTTTAAAAGTTTGCTGGAATGATGTCAGGCAGACTCTGCCCATGTAAGCCCAATGAATGGCAGACAAGACATGAACCAATTTGAGCAGCACTTTAAAGTGCATACCAGCCATATAGCATGCGCTCAAACAAAGAGAGCCATGCCAGTATAACTATCGTGCAGGATATAGTGATTAAGTCTCACGCAATATACAACTGTTCAGGGACATTGCGGGAAGAAAAGTTTGCATTACTGCTGTACAGCACAGAATCTGTCCAAACAACCCCCATATCTCCCTTTTCTTGTCTCCTTCTTGTCATTTGCACAGACCTCACCAAAGCCAAGATGAAGAAATGCAGATCGTTATATCCCTCCCTGGGTAGATATAGAAAAATACTTAGTATCTAAATGTCTCTGTTCACAATCCGCCCTCTTATTTGTTACCCCCTCTTATATCCCAAAACCACTTCGAAATACACCAATAGGATGGTCGCTTAGAGCAATGCACCAGATACAAAAACACCTTTCTTTGAACTGGCATAAGGCATCCATGCAGCCTATCACAGGTAACCCCCACTTTAAAATTAATAACAAACCTATACCGCCTTCCTTTTGGGCCCCTCTGGAAGCTTGTAAACTAACAGACTTTTTCAGACAAGGGGAACTGGTCTCTTTCTCTCATTTCCAATCTCTTTACAAAGTGCCAGACTGGAATAAATTTAAGTTCATCCACACTAGTCAGGCACTCTCCTCCTTTACAAGAAATACAACCTGCCAGATCTCAACAGAATCAGACTTGCAGACATTAATGCAGGTAGCAAGTCAACCCCACTCTGTCTCATTGGTTTATAAAAAATTGCAAGCATTAGACCCACATTTGCCCACAGGTATTTGCTATTACTGGACCCAAGAACTTCATCTCATGGGGGAAGCGGATACCTGGAAGAAAATCTGGCAAGACTGTTACAGATTTATAAAACAGGACAGACTTCGTTTAATTCAGTTTAACATCATGCATAATTTGTATTATGCACCAGTGAAATTATTTAGATATGGTCTAATAGCTTCTCCTACTTGTGCAAGATGTTATGAGACAGAAGGTACACTGTTCCACATGCTATGGACCTGCCCAAAGGTTCGAATTTTTTGGCAGGCTGTCAAGGGAGTATGGGACCCCCTCTTGGAGTTGGATTTACTGTTCACTCCAGAAGCCTGTTTGGTGCACACTGCAAAGATCAGAAAGGCCCATCTTACCCTAGTGGCAGCAAATGCTAAATTAGTTATTATGCAACATTGGAAAGATGACCATTTACCCTCGGTCATGGAATGGTGCAGAGAGATGCTTTTGGCCCTCTAACTAGAAAAGCACATTGCCTCCATGCGACATAGCATTCAAGCCTATTTAAGTCTCTGGGGCCCATTAGATGCGTTATTGACGTCATGGGAACCTTAACACCTGCTTCATAATTGCCTGGCATAGTATATAGATTTATCAATACTCCTTGCCATAGACACTTGGCTGGGGAAAGGGGGGGAGTGGGTGGGGGAGGGTAAGATAGAGTATTTGTTGGTTGTTTGTGTTTCCTCCTATGTATTACTCACTATTGTAAAATACTTTAACAGGATGCAATTGTATTTGTCTCTGTTAACCTGACTGTATGTTATGCTGCCTGTTTGAAACTCAAATAAAGCATATTTAATTAAAAGAAATGCAGATCGTGCCAAATTACCCTCCTGGCTGGACAGACTGGGTTGTGCTGTCCCACTTGTTCCAAGCAACGAGAGGGCTCTGAAATTTTCAGTGAACCAGAGGAGGAAATGGATCAGGGCACAGACTCCCTAGAACCCTTGACAAATGAGATTCCTTCCACTGCTGAGGAATTTTTTAAGACTCAACGGGCAGTCATGCTAAAACGTTTAGAACACATGGAAGAAATGTCAAAAGCAAATAAGGAGACCCCGCCCAAGCCACTCAAGGAGCCTGCCAAGAATACCAATTCAGGAAATAAAGGTGCCACTGGCAGTGACACAGATACCACAAGTAATGCTCCAACACAACTGGATGACACCAATACAGGAGATAACACGGACACAACAACACATAATGATGCATCCGATGGAGAATCAGAGGACAAGGAACCCCACACAGAGGCAGGTGAAGAGGAGCTCACCTTGACAAAGAAGATGACATCTGTAGAATCTCTGCTTGAGCTTATGAGAGCCGTCAAGGACACAATGGGCTTCGAGGTTCAGGAACCCAAGCAGCAATTCAAATTAAATCCCCTAGTATGGGCAAAACAGAAGGATGAATGCTTCCCCATTTGCGAATCGCTTACTGAAGTAATAACTAAGGAGTGGAAATCACCAGACCCAGCTAGAATTGTAGAGTGGAGAACCTTTGACAGGTTCTATCCAGTTCAAGAGGATGTCAACAAACTATGGTGCACACCACCCACAGTGGACCACCAGGTCACGGGCCTATGTAAAAAGATGGCACTCCCGTCAAAAACCACCACACCACGTAAGGATCCCACAGATAAAAGATGGAGGAATTTATGAAAAAATCCTTTGAAATGACAGGCCTGGCCTGTTGAGTCAATACTGTGGCAACCTATACCTCCAGGGCTCTCGTCACATGGCTAGAGGAACTAGCTTCCACCTTAGACCCAAAATCTAAACAAGCAGACCTGTCCAAGTATGCCATCCAAGTGGCCAAATACATGGCCGAAGCATCCATAGATGCATTAAAAATGACGGCATGCCTGACCACCCTGACCAACAGAAAATGGCATCTCATATGGCTGAAAATATGGAACGCAGACACAGAGTCGAAGACGATGCTGAGCAAGCTACCCTTTAAGGGAAATTTAGTCTTTGGTGATGGTCTGGAGAAATATGTCAAAAATAAAGGTGATGGTAAAGAGCTGGACAAATAGAAACCACAAAAAAATACTTATCTGCCAGCCTTTCTGGGCAGATTTCATCCATATGGGGGAAGCAAGACAGAAGACAAACTAGCCAGTACTATCAGAACAAGTCCTATAGCCAGTACTACCAGAACAAGGCCTATAGCTTTAAACCGTCCATATAGAGCAAAACCACACAAGACAAATGGGTACTGGAAGGCATATCGCAAGGTTACTTCACCAACAGAATGATAGTGTCCCCTGTCTCACAACAACCGGTGAAGATACAGACGATGAAGTCCACGCTCCAAGGCCTACTAACAAACAGGCCAATCGCAGCAGTACCACCTGATCAAGTAGACCATGGAATATACTCGACCTTCTTTTTGGTTCTGAAGAAAACAGGAGATATGAGACCAGTACTCGATCTCAAGTTTTTCAACCAATTTGTTCAATACAAAAAGTTAAAAATGGAGACCCTGAGATTGACACTGCGCTCCATAAGATCAGGGGACTATCTTACGTCAATCGACATGAAGGACGCTTACCTCTACATACCCATCAGACCATCCCATTTCAAATTCCTAAGACTCAAGATACTGAGCTGCCACTATCAATACCAAACACTCCGATTCGGGTTGGCATCAGCCCACAGGGTTTTCATCAAAGTTTCCATCGCTCTGGCAGCCAGCCTTAGACAAAAAGGAATTCTCATAATCCCATACCTGGACAACTGGCTAATCAGAGCCAGATCACCACAACTAGCTCAACATCACACACAATCAGTAGTGGCAGCACTACAATCACACGGATGGATTCTCAACTGGGACAAAAGCAGTCTCGTCCCCTGTCGTACCATAGAAAATCTGGGTGCACACATAGACACATAGGCACAGAGGAAGCCCTTGAGAGACCATCCCTGAAGAGGGCAGACAAGGTGATAACACAAGCACAAGCACTGGCTACGACCAGGGAACCAACGCTGAAAGCTATACTACAGACACTTGGATCCATGGCATCCTGCATAGGTCCTGTACCCCGGGCATTGTGGAATATGTGCACCCTTCAGACTTTAGCAATACGAGCAGGCCACAGGTTGTACCATGACCAATCCAAATCAGTAATGCTGACCCCTGTGGCCAGAAAGTTGATCCCATGGTGGACCAACAGGTGCAACATAGTCAAGGGAATGTCTCTGGAGGTGGAACCAGAAATGATAATAGACATGGACGCAAGTCTATTAGGTTGGGGGGGCTACACTCAATCACATGCCAGCTCAAGGGAAATGGTTGCTGGAATCCAAACTGTCAGTCAACATCTTGGGAATGAGAGCTGTATATCATACGTTACATTACTTTCAAAAGAAAATACATCACAGGAAAGTCCTGATCAGGTTGGACATCAGGGCAACAGTGGTTTACATCCTGAATCAAGGAGGGACAAGAAGTATCCATCTACTACAAGAAACTCAGAAGGTACTAGACTGGGCACAGACCAATCTACACTCCATAACAGCCATACATCTCACAGGCAAACTAAATGTCCAGGCAGATTGGCTGAGCAGACAAAGAGGTTACACCCGGGGAATGGTCCCTATATCCTCAGACATTCAACCAACGAAACAAGCAATGGGGCCCATTGCAGATAGACCAAATGGCAACCACAAAGAACTCTCAACTACTGCTTTTCTATTCCAGCTTCAGGGAGTTGGGAGCAATAGGAACAGAAGCCCTGCCTCAGAAATGGCAGTTGCACAGGGCATATGTGTTCCCACCAATAATACCACTGATTCAACAGACACTGAACAAAATCAGACTGAAAAGAGCCATGGTCATAATACTAATGCCTTACTGACTGAGGAGACATTGGTTCTCAACACTGATTGCCATGGCAATCAATTCCCCATGGACAATTCCCCTACAAACAAACCTCCTGACTCAGGGCCTAATAAGTCACCCGAGCCTCCTATATCTGCACCTCACAGCCTGGCTTCTGAGAGGCCAAGACTGCTAGATAAAGGATATGGCTCTAAGGTAGTCAACACCATCCTCCAATACAGGTGCATGTCGACCAATAACACTTACAAATGACAATGGTTCATTTTCATGAGATGGAGATCAGACAATCATCTAGCAACTCAGCCCATCACAATTCCTCAAGTGCTGTTATTCCTACAGCAGGGGGTGGATAAAGGTATCTCAGCATTATCCTTAAGAGTTCAAATGGCTGCTATCAGGGAAAGGGCAGGACTCATAGATAGCTATTTCCTGGGGCCACATCCAGACATTCTTAGATTCCTAAAGGCAGTATCTAACATCCATCCCAAGTATAAGTCAATAGTGGTCCTGTGGGACCTTAACATGGTTCTGGACACAATTGCAATGGCACCCTTCGAACCGATGTCCTCTACAGATTTTAAGTGGATGTCATTTAAGACTCTATTTTTAGTGGCAGTGTGTTCAGCTAGAAGGATCAGTGAGATCAGGGCACTTTCCTGCATGCCCCCTTTCTTAATCATCCATAACGTTGGGATCACACTACGAACAACACTATCCTTCCTACCAGAAATCTCAACACTGTTCCACTATTGAATTACCATCATGGAATTCACAGAACAACAACAATCAAGAAGGATCTGTCCTACACTGGGATATGAAAAGGGTCATAACACTTTACCTAGACAGAACTAAGGACTTCACATTGTCAGACAGACTATTCATATATCATAATGGCCCAAGACGAGAACAAGCGGCGGTATAATCCGTTCTTTCCAACTGGATTAAACAGACAATAATTGAGGTCTACAAACTTCAGGGTCTAGATATGCCACATAGAATATCTGCCCACTCTACTAGGGAAATCTCAACCTCGTGGGCAGAACTAATTGGGGCCTCAATAAAAAGACATTTGTGCAGCCGCTACCTGGTCATTCGTGCATACCTTCACTAGACACTAAAGACTGGATGTGACTAACACCAGAAAAGTTCTTCTGAACCATGGGGGACCTTAGCTGGGATGTCATCAGATCCCACCCAATTTATTCCATCACTGCTTCTTACAATGTAGATGATAATGGATCGGGGATGCTGTAAGGTGATGCAATATGCAATGATAGTTTACTCACCTGGTAAAGGTGATTGTATGAGCATCACCTTACAGCATCCCTGGACCCACCCTGGCACGCTGACTTGGATGATGAACCAGCTAAAGAAATACCCAATGCACGATCCAGCATGCTGTACGGGTTGGCTTATTCTAGTTTGTAGTAAATAGGAATTAAAGATTTCCCTAATTTAAACTTAGTTTCCAGAGCATACTTAATAACAATGTAACATTGATAATACTAGATAACCTTAACAACTTAACCTTTTACCACAGTACTGCTATAGATAATTTACAGCTTAGGAAGATTCAAACTGGAGTCCTGGGAGGAGGACCTAGGCAGATCAGATTTCAAAACATCTGGCCACATGTGCATCAGCTGCCTATGAGAAGGACATAACCCAGATAGTAATGGATGGGGGATGCTGTAAGGTGATGCTCTTACTATACCCAGCCACCATTATATTTCCGTGTGCTGATATAACACTACCTGCCTTTCGCACTGCCTTCAGGACTCCTTGGCAGCTCAGTAAATTCCCAAATAATATGTGCTCTTTCAAGGCTATTATTAATAAATATGGAGATAAAAAAAAACCTCTTAAAACCAGTATTGTAATTATGAATTAGAAAGTGACAAATATTGGTATTTAGGTGAAGTTATGTGCCAAATTGATACTCACCTGAGTTTATATATCATTTCATCTTATGGATTCTTCAGTTTAAAAATATTTTTTTACAGTCTGTTAAGAAAAGGGTGCAAAGTGAGAATAAACAGCTGCTATTGCTTTCAATAAGTTCTGAAAATATCAATTTATACAAGAAACAAAGCTTTTATATTTTTCTTCTAAAATCAAGTTACATCCAAATACATACTACTGAACAGATGAGTGCTATTATCTCTTATTATTCAAATTCTGTCTTGAAACAGCGACATTTATGTTTTTCTTCTAAATTCAAGCCACAGCTGAATGTGTACTATCAAACAAATAAACACTATTGCCTGTTCCACCTACTCCTTAATATTTAATTTGTATACCTTACTTTAAACCTGTTAACTACCTTAATGCTGTGAAAGTTTGTTCCATTCATTGTTCAATGGTAAACTAACTTTTCTGGCTGTCTCAATATTCACTTTAGCGTCCTGTAGTACGTCTTTTTCTCAGGTGCTCATCGCTCACATTCACCGTTTTGCTTTCATTATCACTGCTTATTTTACTTCACCAAAATTTTGTAATATGCCCACAGTTTTAACATTTTAATTTTTTGGCTTACTTCGCTGTTGACAAATGTATTCCCAGGTTGTATTTTCTAAACTGGCAGCACCGAGCGAGCATGTGGCCTAACCTCTTATTCCTGTTGAGAGTCCACATCATGACATTGCCACGTCATGACACGTCACCTAGGTGATGGGGTTGCCTAAGCAACCTCGTGGTTTGTCTCCACGGGTATTGGGCCTGGAATGAACACTAAGATCAGCATGGACATCTCATATATTACTATGTGTGATTTAACTAAGATGTTCTATCTATACAATTCATTTAGAAATCAGTAGTTGAATTTAAGAAACAATAACTCTATTTCTACCGATGGCTACTACAAAAATACTTCCTTTTATTCAATCCTATTGGTAACCCAAATTTATATATGAAACTGTCACAGTCTCCCATCCTGTGTACTTACAGAGATACCCCACTTGCTAGACACTTTTATCTTTTGTTTACTATACCTATATTTAAAGTCTATGATATTATTTTTGCCTATTAATTACCTATACCTTACATCTGATTTGCAGTTTAAACTGTTTGTAACGTTGTATCCGTAGCGTTTAAATGGATATTCCACTTTAAATGCTTTTAGCTTTCTCATTCATAATATACTGGTGCCCTTATTACCAACGTATCTGCCAGTTAACTTCCTCATTAATGCCCCATTTTTTGTAGATTACTCCCATTTCAAACATCCATTTCATCTCTTTATTTTCTAAAAGATTATTATAATCCCCTCCCCTCCTCCTCTCATAGGTTTTGGTACCTGTTCTAGACCCCAAAATCTTAACTGGACTGGTGTATGTCCTCTTTCATTGAAATGCCTCTCTAGAGGTGAATTGGGATCTCTATTCCTGATCCTGCTTTTATGTTCAAAAATTCTTGTTTTTTAACTCTCTTAGGCCAGATATTCAAAACTTTGCCCCGGGACTAAATGAGCACTTCCCGGTGGGCAAACTTAGCCCAGAGCACAAAGCAAGCTATATTGAAAAGGAAATAGCCTGGTGCAAAACCAGTTGAATATAGCAAGCAATGGAAGCTGGGCCAACAGGGCCAGGAGTGCAGGGCAAAAATTGCCCGGGAATAAGACTGCACTGAATATAGCAACAGGGAAGTGCACACTGCAGCTGAAGCTCATTAGACTCAGTAGCAAGCCAGTGTTGCAGGTGGAGAACATTGTGTGTGATTGCACAGAGATGTCTCACATCTACTGTAAACAACAATGTAAGCCACACACTGCAAAACTGTGTTATGCTGAAGTAAGAGTTTGCCCAGGCTAACCTGATTGCACAGTGCTAACACATTAGCCTGGTGCAAACTGGTTAGCCTGGGGCAAACGGGAGCTATATTCAAAGCTCCCATGCAAATGAGCTTACTTAGGTAATTCGTGGGCAAAATGGTATATTTGCATCTCATTAGGTGCTGCTTAGCATACATTACCATGCAGTCTGCCCGGTGCTACTGCATGGAGCACAAAGCTCCTCCTATTGGTCATAATGGAAGTACAGGCTAGATGCTGCAGGCCAAGGCATGCCCACAGCATCCCCTGTTGGTCAGAATAGAAGTACAGGCTGGAAGCAGCAGGAACTGTGTGCTGCCAGGCACAGTCAGTGTTCTGTCACATAAACACATGTTATATGAGGGACAGAGGAACATGTGGAAGCAAAATCAGGGATCTCCCTGAAAAGAAGGGACAGTCAGTAGGTATGGGTGCATACAATGCACCCATGCATATGTGTGCCTGATACACACAAGTGACCCTGGTAGTCTAGTGGTTCCCCAGCCCCCCAGCATGACTCCTGACCCCTGTACAAAATATATACAGTACCTTTTCCCTGGTAGTCCAGTGGTCTCCCCACCCCCAGCCTAAATGCCAACCCCTGTTCAAAATAAATGAAAGTATTTTCCCTGGAAGTCTAGTGGTCCCCCCACCCCCAGCACGTATCCTGACCCCTGTTTCAAATATAAATAAACTCTTTTCCCTGGTAGTCTAGTGGTCCCCCCACCCCCCAGCATGTATCCGACCCCGTTTCAAATATAAATTAACTCTTTTATCTGGTAGTTTAGTGGTCCCCCCACCACTCAGCATGTTTCCCGAGCCCTGTTTCAAATATAAATAAACTCTTTTCCCTAGTAGTCTAGTGGTCTGACCAACCCTCCAGCACGTATCCCGACACACGTTCCAAATAAAATGAAACCCTTTTCCATGGTAGTCTAGTGGTCCCCCCAACCCCCAGCATGAATCCCAACACCCATTCCAAATAAAATTAAACCCTTTTCCATGGTAGCCTAGTGGTTCCCCAACCCCCAGCATGAATCCGACCCCATTACAAAATATATACAGTACCTTTTCCCTGGTAGTCCAGTGGCCCCACCCCAGCCTGAATCCCAACCCTTGTTCAAAATAAATGAAAGTATTTTCCCTGGAAGTCTAGTGGTCCTCCACCCCCAGCATGTATCCCGACCCCCATTTCAAATATAAATAAACTCTTTTCCCTGGTAGTCTAGTGGTCCCCCCACCCCCAGCCTGAATCCTGACCCTGTTCAAAATAAATGAAAGTATTTTCCCTGGAAGTCTAGTGGTCCTCCACCCCAGCATGTATCCAGCCCCATTTCAAATATAAATAAACTCTTTTCCTAGTAGTCTAGTGGTCCCCCACCCCCAGCACATATCCCAACCCCCATTTCAAATATAAATGAATTACTTCCCTGGTAGTCTAGTGGTCCCCCCACCCCCAGCATGTTTTCCGACCCCCGTTTCAAATATAAATAAACTCTCTTTTCCTGGTAGTCTAGTGGTCCCCACCCCCAGCACGTATCCCGACACCCATTCAAATAAAATGAAATCCTTTTCTGTGGTAGTCTAGCGGTCCCCCCACGCACGTGTACCGAACCCCATTTCAAATAACATTAAACTATTTTCCCTGGTAGTCTAGTAGTAACCCCCACCAGGTAGCGCCACCCCGCTCAGCCGACCCATCTGCCATGAAGTGAGCCAGTGACCGGCTCAGCCCTCCTAACACCACCACGGCCGTCCGCCGACTGAGGAATAAATGAGCTGTATTCTATGCAGTACAGCTCATTCATTCCTCAGTCAGCAGCTGGCCATGGTGGTGTGAGGATGGCTCGCTTCATGGCAGATGGGTGGGCTGAGCGGGGCAGTACTACTGGGTGGTGGGTACCACTAGACTACCAGGGAAAATAGTTGTGTTACTTGAAAAAGGGACCGTGACGTGACTGGGGGAGGAGACCACTGAACTACATGGAAAAAGGGTTTAATTTATTCAAAATGGGGTCAGGATACGTGCTGGGGACCACTAGACTACCAGGGAAAAGAGTTTACTTTTGTTTGAAACAGGGAATTCGGGATACATGCTGGGGGGACACTGGACTACCAGGGAAAAGGTTAATTTATTCAAAATGGGGTTGGGATACGTGCTGGGGAACTACTGGACTGCCAGGGTAAAGGTTTAATTTATTCAAACATGGGGTTTGGATATGTGTGCTGGGGGTACCACTGGACTACCAGGGTAAAGGTTTAATTTTATTGGAAACATGGGGTTGGGATACATGCTGGAGGGACACTAGACTACCAGGAAAAACACTTTTATTTGGACTGTAGGTTGGGATGCGTGCTGGGGAACACTAGACTACAAAATTCTTGCTATACCGCAGCTACGGGGTCCACGATGGGGGCACCACCGTGACACACTCATCTTTTTCCAGCTGTGAGCCCAGTACTGCGCCAGGTCGTGACTAATGCCTGTAGCATGGCACTATATATTTCAATATGCCACGCTGCTGGCATTCATTGGCGCTCTCCTGTCCACGCCCCTGCATACCATTACCTATCAGCGTTGGTGCTACCACACAGCGCCGGCGCTAATAGGGCTTTTCAATATTGCAGCCTCATGCAAATCCAGCACTATTCCAGCACTAGGTATTTGTGCTAGGTGCAAAGGTTTGAATATCTGGCCCTTAGTGTTTTCCCTACATATAGTTGATCACATGGGCATTGTATAATATAACTTACTCATTCAGTTGTACATGTTATACATGATTCTATTGAATAGTCCCTATTTGTATGTGGGTGCCTATATGAAGTTTTCTTTGATGTATGTCCACATGCTAAACACCTGCCACAAGGATACATTCCATTGTTTAACTGTCCCAGCAGTAGCTGAGTGCCTTCTTTCCTCCTTTGATAATGATCCACGTGCACTAATTTATCTTTAATAGTCAGTGTCCTTCTAGATACCACGAATAGTTTCTTTTTAAAAACCTCTGACATTGTTGGATTTTCTAGCAAAATGTTCCAATTCTTCAATAATGTGTTTTTAATCTCCGGAATGTATATATTATGCTCGGTACTAAATGTTAATGGTGCCAACTCTTTGCCTTTTTCTTTTGATAACAAAAAATTCTCTCTTTTTACTACTGAAACATTTTCTTTGGCTTTCTCTAGTGTTTTTTTGGCTGTAACCTCTGTCTCTTTAAATCTTTTTTCTATCAGAGATTCTTCTCGGTGATAATCTATTTCACTACTGCAGTTACGCTTAGCCCTTAAAAGTTGTGAGTATGGAATACTCTCTATCAGTTTCTTAGGATGGAAGATGTTCCAATGTACTGTGGTATTTCTGTATGTACTTTTTCTGAATAGTTTACTTTCTAGTTTGTTGTTCTTCTTAACTATAGTGATGCCTAAGAAGTGTATATGATTTTTAACTCTCTCAAATGTAAACTTCAGATTATAATCTCTAGTGTCAAGAAATACTTGAAATTCTTCCAGCTGTTGTTGGGTTCCTGTCCAAATTAATAAGATATCATCTATAAAACATTTCCACAGAGAAATGTAGCCAGAAGAGGGATTGCGGTTAAAAATTTGTGTCTATTCAAAATAATGCATATATGCGTTTGTATAACTAGGGGCCATAGTGCTCCCTGTTGCTGTTCCTTTTATTTGACCACAAAATTGGTTTTCAAATAAAAAATAATTATTATGAAGTACAATGTTTGCTAAATCTTGCAGTACCCTAGTTTTTGGTCTTGATCCTTACGGTCTTGTGTCCAACAACCTCCCCATTGCTTCCATACCTCCATCATGGGGGATGGCGTTGTATAGATCTTTTACATCTATAGTAACTGAAATGCTATCAGTGTGTTGTTGTGTCTCATTTATTTGCTTTAACAGTGTCAAGACATGCATGGTGTCTCCTAAGTACATTGGTGTAGATTTTATTAAAGGCTGCAGATAATAGTTCACAAATTTCGAGATTAGCTCTAATAGTGACCCTATACCAGACACTATTGGTCTACCAGGTGGGTTTTTTAAATTCTTGTGTATTTTTGTTCAAAACTTGGCCATATCCAATGGGGTGGTAACTGATCCAACTGAGATTTCTAATTTATTTGGTTCAAAATTTTTGGATTTGTCCAATTATGGTGCTGGTGGGCAAATGTCTTTGGTTGGGAATGCTTTATCTTCTTCCCCTATTAGACCCCTTTTTATTTTTGTAAAATATCTCATAAACAAGTTTTGAAATTACTACTATCCATTCCAAACAAATATAGCAAGTGCGAGGAGGGGTTGAATGGTCATTTTGTTAGGCTGATCACATCTTTTGTTGCTGCACCCTTATGAACTATTTTTAATTTAAGTTTAATATTAGGTTCTTTTCCCCCTTTCTTGGAAATGTGCAGGGTTGGTACCTGTCCAGAAGAAATATGGTGCTAAAAATCTAGTTGGCTTTCAACTGATCTCCATACTTACTCCCATGAGCAAGATTCTTGAAAAAATTGTCAATGAACAAATTACTACATATTTACAAGAGTATAATATACTTTGCTCCCAACAACATGGCTTTTGGCCTAACCATGGTAGGTCAGGGTCATGAAAATCTGAGGTGCCATCACCACTGCAGACATGACACGAGTCACTGCTACTCATGGTGCATGCACTCCTTCACTCCCTGCACTGCCATTCAGTTGTGCAGCACTGCCACTCAAGCAAATGTGGTCCAGGGACTGACAGTGGTAGGCCAGTTACTAGCTAGCAAAACAGGCAGTTAAGAGGCAGACAGCAAGTGAAGGATTGACACCAAGCCTGATTCAGCTGCTGTGCTCAAGTTCATTCATTGAGCGCGTACTATTTACAGTAGTACATGCTCATACAGAACCCGCCAGTCAGCGGCTGGCCTGATGGAGAAGAGGTAGGCTAACCGCGAGTCAGTGGCAGGTATGGGTGGGGGATGGGAACTGGGTAGTCTGGCATTGTTGGGTGGGGGGGCCACTAGATTACCAGGGATACTGGGGATATGTTTAATACATACTAATAGTGGCACCCATGGACTTGGGTTTGGGGATCAGGGAACAGGACCTGGGGTGGGTAAACAGCCCTGTGGGGCATTTAAGAATTGGGGGATAAGAACCTGAGGGGGTGACACAGCCCTGTGGGGCATGTACACTCCATATTGGAGGATTGGGGGCTTGGGGTCCCATAGCCCTGAGAGGCTTTCCAGGTGTGGGGGGGCACTTGTGCCCTGCTGCTGGTGGGATGCGGCTTATGACATACCCCTCAGTTATGCCCTGCATTTGGCGCACCTGTGGGCATGTGGCAAGTTTCAGGACTTAGCCGCGGGGACCTGCCCCTTCTAGAATCGGGTGCAGGGTCCTTGTCACAACTGAGTTTGGTGACTTGCGCTGTCCTTCTAGAACCCCCCCAAAGGTCCATCTAGTCTGCCTAGACTTCCCTATCTGCCCCAGGATCTATTGTCCATACAGAGCACTCTCTGCTCCCCTTCTTAATGCTGCTGACCTGAGCAACCACCAAGCCCTTCACTCCATCCCAGACATGCCTGAAACCATTTATGGTCTTGGTGCCCACCACCTTCACTGGCAGACTGTTCTCCAATTCACCATCCTTTCCATAAAATAAAATTTCCTCACATCTCTCTTAAACCTTCACCCCTCCCTTTTTAACTCATGACCTCAGGTTTATGTTTGTCAAAACATGTTTGTTTACAGTCCTTGATCAACTCCCACTGCATCTTTCCTGGAAGTGGGACCCCCTCCCACATAAAACATTACACAGCAGGAGGGGAAGGGAGTATGGCATCATGAGTGGCTGCATTGTTTGGGGGTGTTCCTAAAGTTCAGGAAGTATACTGTAAGAGTAGGTCAAGGACTTGAAACAAAATAAACTCTGGGTCTAACAACACCATTAGCATGCATTTCAGTTATGTTAGGATAGGAGCAGATAAAACAACCAGCAACATTAATGAATTTTAGAAAAGTTAAGCAATTAGAACATTCTAAGGATTTCAATTAGAAACAATGTGATGCAAAAAAGGCTGACAGTGACCCTTTTAAAAAAAAAAATGAAAGAAAGAAAAGCGAGCGGTCCTGTTCCTTATTTATCTCAGTCATTAATAGGGGTCAATTTTTATTCTTCCTTGCACTGGGTGTGCGCAAAGGATTGCCACCATCACCAATGGCTACTGTAAAATCAATGTGGCTAACATTTCTAGGCTACCTTTTGCCACTGTGGCTAATGCATTTTGAAGAATGTAACTGAATGTGGCTGGTTGTCACACCACGCCACTGCAGGCCGACACTGTCACATCCATCAGTATGTTTGCGAAAGTGGTGCCATGCAGTAGAGCAATTTTTTTTTGTCTTCACAAAGTCATGAGTAAAGCCTGCTAGAGAGTGCAAGTTCACTCACTGCCCCTTGATAACATAATATCTGTCAGTCCATTTCTGGCACCAAACAGTGGAGAACCTCAAGATGATTGGGTCACAGAGACAGGAAAGCAGCATCAGACCATGTTTGTAGAGTGGCTAATTCAGTTCACAAGTGGCTAAAACAATGGGTGCATTTTAGCCAGTGGCTAATTTTTAGACCCTAGCATTTACTCAGCTGGCATGAAGCAGCACTGGACCAATTACTGGATGTGTAACCCCTTCCCACATCCTATTCTTTTACACTTTGGAGTTGGACGATGGCAATTTCTATTAGTTCTTACTCCTTTTCAGCTCATTCATAGCTCAATAACCTCTAGTTATTCTTTCTGGCAGTGGGTACGCATGAAGGACTGCCACCATCACCAATGACTACTGCAAAATCAATGTGGCTAACATTTCTAGGCTCCCTTTCGCCACTGTGGCTAAGACATTTTAATGAATGTAACTGAATGTGGCTGGCTGTTGCACCACACCACAGCAGGCCAACACTATCACATCCATCAGTATGTTTGGTGGCCAGTTAGTGCCATGCAGCAGAGCATTTTTTTTCTTTACAAAAATCACGAGTAAAGCCTGCTAGAGAGTGCACGTTCACTCACTACCCCTTGAGGACATGTTATCTGTCAATTCAGATCCAGCACCAAACAGTGGAGAACCCCAGGATGTTTGGGTCACAGATACAGGAAAGCAGCATCAGACCATGTTTGTAGAGTGGCTAATTCAGTCCACAAGTGACTAAAACAGTGGGTGCATTTTAGCCAGTGGCTAATTTTTAGAACCTAATATTTACTCAGCTGGTATGAAGCAGCACTGGACCAATTGCTGGATGTGTAAGAGAAATATATTACAACCATGTTTCAAGTGATTTTCCAAAAATGAATGAAGTGGTTAAAACAAAATCCAAGATCTCAAATTGTACCGTAAGCAGCATCATTGTCTGTGTGTACCATTTGCTGGATGTATAAGGGAAATATTTTGTACCCCTCCCCACATCATATTCTTTTACACTTTGGAGTTGAACAATAGCAATTTCTATTAGTTCTTACTCCTTATCACAGCCTTTGTGGGAATAAGCAACCTAAAAAAAACTAGACACATAGGGTGAGTTATTCAAAGGTTGCACATGGCGCAAAGAAATTGCAGCATGCCAACCACTGATGCACCCAGTGCGATATTTAAATGGGGATAGTACCGGCACCGTCCGATGTGCGGGGACCATCAATAAGGTATGCGGCACAAGTAGGGGGCAAGCCATGCATATCCACACATCCCGATATTCAGCTCGGGATGTACTGAGCCCATGCGGCGCCAACCCCTACTTGCGCCGCACACAGTTGGGCCAGAAAAAAATTGGACCAACAGCTAGCCACCACTGGTGAGCTGCTGTATTGCAGGGTGCAACACAGCAGCGCCAGCTGTCGTCGCCACCAACTCGGCCCGGCACCATCCGTCTGATAGTGCCCCCCATGCCCGATAGCGGGCATAAGTATTAAATAGCATACGTCCTATATCCCTGGTGGTCCAGTGGACCGCTTCCAGCCTAATCATGGGCTTCAGTAATAAAACAAAGTCGTCCTATATGCCTGGTGGTCCAGTGGACCACTGCCAGCCTGATTGCAGGCTTCAGTAATAAAATAATGACATCCTGTATCCCTGGTGGTCCAGCGGTACCCCCCTCCCCACCCGCCTGCTGAGCCCCACCACCCCACTTCCCCCTCTGGTCAGCGGTGGGCGGCAGATCCCCAACCGCAAGCCACCCAGCTACATGACAACTGGCTGCTACAGTACGGCTGTCGCCCATTGGTCCTAGCGTGGGCCAATAGGCGTCGAGCAGATACTATACTACCTGAACCAGATATGTGAATGGATCCATCCGGAACCAGATGTCATTAAGTCTAGTCCTAACTATCTTGATGCTCTATCTCAATTTTTACTTATTTTTAATATCCATACAGGCAACTTATGATGTCTCTTCAATTTCTTCCCAGTAGGACAGATACACACTTGATACATATCAGTATTTACTGATTGTTTTGATATTGGAAAACCCCACTGTGAAGTTTTATTCCAAATTTTTATAGTAATACAAGGTTTACTAACATTTTTCCTTATAACTACATTTTGTTGTTTAAGGAAATCCCTGAATCACTACCGTGACCAGTTATATTCCTCTATCAGGCTCGTGCCACTGGCCTGTAGACGAATGGTGCTTAACCTCCATCTTTTTGTTGTGTTGCCACTTTTGCAATTAAGGCAACAAAGAGGGGATTGTTACACCTGGGTTATGCCCCCTATCATCCCACATACACCTCACACTGTATTCCTGGTCTGTTGTACTGTGATACTGCTATTTTGCACATATATAGATATGAGTGCTAGGAATGTGCTTTGCTGCTAAGATATGCTAATATTGTCATCCATGATTTACTATACCTCACTATAATACATTTATCTAGATTATGTTTGTCTTTTATAGATATTCCATATATTATCTACCTAATCACTGATAAGATGACTCAGAGGGATCATCAGTGATTATTGTATACCTATATTTTCATATAATTATATGTAATGTGTATTTTATACTCAGGCAGATAGGCCTGTCAGCAGTTCTCTGTGTCTAAGCAAGCTGACAGAGACAGAAGGCCTTTGTTATGTCTATATTTTATACTGGCGTAAGTAAGAAATGCCACATGTAGATTGGAAGTGTCAGCATTTCTTTTGTCTAAGCTATAATGCTAATGGAAGCATATTCTGTCTCATATGATACTCATTAGTAATTCTGTCTCCTAAGTCATTCTCCAATGGAGAATGACTTAGGACCAATACATATTGTTTCTGATATCTGTAACTACGTTGTAATCTCTGTTACTATGCTGTTATCTGTACTATATAGTTGTCCGCAACCCATTGTAGCTCTCTCAAGACACTATTGTAGCTTCTCTAGAAGGGCAGAGAGCTGGAGCACGGGGAGAGATAGAACAAGATCTTAGAAAACCTAAGATCTACAATTCTGGAGATTATGTACATTCTTCAGGAGTGGTGAGAAACCCATCACCCTTGTGATTTTCTTTGTCACATGCTTGGTGTAAGTAGTATAATAAACTTTATTAGTACTCCTTGCTTGTTTACAAATGTTACTTGGCAGACTCCGAGACACAAGAATCTGTATTATTATTATTTTTATTGTTTACCCTACACACCAAGAGTGTTTAGACAACATAATGGGGGGGAGCGGGGTGGCAGGGCTCAGCGGGTGGGTGGGGAAGGGGGTACCGCTGGACCACCAGGGATACAAGATGGCTTTGTTCTATTACTTTTGCCCACGATCAGGCCGGCAGCAGTCCACTGGACCACCAGGGATATAGGACAACAATGTTTACATACTGATGCCCGCGATCGAGCATTGGGGCACTGTGCCGCGGTGTGCATTGGGCGTCGGTCCCTGATGGCTGCAGCCTGGCAGGGCGCCAGGTGCAAGTCGCAGGGGATCGGCACACTTGCATGCAAATGGGGCCATATTGACATGCAAATGGCCCCATTTGCACCTTGCATGCATTATGGCCCCATTTGCATGTCCACCGCTGAATATCATGGTTGCTGCACCTAGCACAATGGCACTTGTGCTAGCGCAGCTCCCTGCTCCTCCCTGGCCACTTGCGCTGGTGCAGTGCCACTGCACCATGCGCATTGCTGGTGGCCACGGCACGATATTCAACGGTTCATACAAAGGTCTATGGGAACTAAGGGGGCCAGACGGTAAAGAATAGCCCATAGCTGTTCCCTTCCAATATCCCCTATTAGGTCATATTACCCTCCTTCATAATATATTTATACAACTGAGTTTTAAAATGTTTCTTTGATTTAGAATAAATAACCGATAAGGGGAGCTCATTCCAAGGAGCCACCACCCTCTGTGTAAAGAAAGCCCTTCTTCTATTGGTATTATACTTAATGTGCCTAAGCTGAAGAGGGTGACCTCTTGTACCCTTAGTATCATCCTTGAATTGAAGGTTTAATTCATTTAATAAATGCTCATCCTGCATTATATCATAACAAAGTAGTAGATCTCCTCTAACTCTTCTTGTCTGTAAGGGCATAAGCTTCAAATACTCCAAACGCCCTTCGTAGGGCATATCTTTCATATTAA
Organism: Neoceratodus forsteri; assembly: GCA_016271365.2. Lineage (NCBI taxonomy): Eukaryota > Metazoa > Chordata > Ceratodontiformes > Ceratodontidae > Neoceratodus > Neoceratodus forsteri. The sequence goes on along the minus strand of CM057459.1, from coordinate 723,336,909 downwards.
ATATTAATTTAGTGGCTTGCCTCTGAACCCTTTCAATATCATTCACTACTCCTTTGGTTATGGGTCCCACACTGGGGCCCCATTGGCCAAGTTTGGTCTAACATATGCTCTATACAGGGGCATAATCACTTCCTTATTTCGGCTCCTAAAGTTCCTCTTTATGTTATGTAACACCTGTTTAGCCTTTACAATCTGTTTATTTGCATGCAAGCAGAAAGTCAGTTTATGGTCTACAAGAATTCCCAGGTCTTTCTCTTCTGTGCAGCTTCGTAGCACCTTACCATTCATATAATAATTTTGCATACCATTTTGGTTCCTCAAATGTATTACACAACACTTATCCACATTAAATGTCATACCCCTAGATGCTACCCAATTATGAATACTATCCAGATCAGCCTGTAGGTCTCTAGTTCCTTCAGGGTCTGTAACTATTGTAGCAATTTTAGTGTCATCTAAATACTTACTAATCCATCCAAAGCTATCCTTACCCATAGAGATCATAAAAAATGTTAAACAGCACAGGGCCCAAAACCGACCCCTGTGGGACCCCACTGGTGACCCTCACCTTATCTGAATAAAAACCATGTAAGCACACCCTCTGGGTCCTCCCCCCCCCAGCCAGGCCATGACCCAATGCACAACTCTGTGGTCTATATCTGTATCAATGAGACAGCGAAGGACCTGGTGGTGAGGAACCCTATCAAAAGCCTTTGCCAGATCCAAACATGCACAATCCACTTCCTGTCTCCTATCCAGTGCCTCTGAAATTTTCTCATAAAACAGAGCAGATTTGTTACTCATGACCTCCCCCCAACAAAACCATGCTGTTCTCCATCTTCCTGACCAGTTTTCCTTGAATGAGCATCTATGACATCCTTTAATATGGATTCCATAAGCTTTCCAGGGACTGAGGTAAGACTAATGGGTCTATAATTCACACAGTCCGCCCTGTTTCCCTTTTTATGCACGGGCACCACACTTGCCTCCAACCAATCCCCTAGCAGAGTCCCACTTACAAGGGACTCATTAAACAGTATAGCCAGGGGTATTGCTACACTATGAGACAATAGCTTAAGCATTTTGTTTGAGATATTATCAGGACCTGCAGAGTAAGTATTTTTTAGTGTTTGTATCTTTTCCAGAATTTTGTTGGCAGTGATACTTATGGGTGTCTCATCATTAGTTTTAATATCAAATTTACGTTGCTGTGAATCAGAAAACACTGTACTGAAGTAATCATTAAACATATTTGCTACTATAAGTGGATCTGAGATTATTTCATTTCCCTTTTTTATAGAGCACACATTTTGATTAGGTTTTCTCAGGGAATTTACTTAACTATAGAACTGTTGTATGCTATCCTTATTGGCCAAGGATACTAGATTCATCTCCATCCTTTTTTTCCTTACCCTTATGAGCTTTTTACATTTAGCCCGCACTACTTTATATTTATTCCATATTAACGGGTCCTGTCCATTATTTTTATATAAATTAAACAAATTTTGTTTTTGTTTCGAGAGTTTTTGAATGTCCTTATGTAACCAAGGTTTTTTCCACCTTGTATTATATAATTTTATTTTTTTCAGATGTTTATCGCATGCTACGATTAATTTATGCTTAAAAACATTCCACATATCTTCTAGGGGTTTATCTTTTAATATGGTAGCCCAATCTATAGCCTCTAGTTCAGCATTAATTTTATTGATTCCGGATTGATGAAATTTATATACCTCCCTACAACCCTTAGTAATAAGAATATAGTGTGAAAGAGTAAAGGATATCCCACAGTGGTCACTATTCCCTAAGGGGGGGGTGATTACACAAGATGTAATGTTAATTTCCCTAGTGAACAGTACTAAATCTAATATATTATTTCCCCTTGTGGGGGTTTCAACACTCTAGGTCATGTCCAATTCCTGGCATAATTCTAAGAATTCTAAACTTAGGGGGGAGCCTGCTTTGAGGTCCTGCCAGTTTATATCCCTATAATTTAGATCTCCTACCACCAGGACTTTTCCTAATTCACATGCTATTTTTAGTTCATGGTTTAGTTCCCTGGACATCTCTATACAGAGATCTGGGGGCCTATAGCACACCCCTATATGGATGGGTGTGCTTCTACCTGTTTCCAACCTAATCCAAATTGTCTCGGGTCCTGTCTCCACATTTTCTTTTATTTTGTCAGTAATATTTGTGGACTTTAGAGTGCTTGATATATATGCAGCTACCCCGCCCCCCTTTTTGTCTCTTCTATCTACATGATATAAGTCTTATCCAGGGATATGATGTCCCCATGCAACATCTTCTGTCCACCAGATCTCAGTAATAAATGCCATTTTTATTCCCCCACTTAATTTTACCTGCAACTCATCCATCTTGTTATTTAGACTCCTGGCATTTAAAAGTAAACAGTGTATGTCATTTGTTGATTTCATCTTACATTTAGTTAGGGGTTGGGCGTGTATGTCTGGCAAGTACCCCCCCATAACCAGTTTAAAGTATGTTGTATGACTCTTTTCTTGCAGTAGCCAAAGTGTGGGTTCCGAGTGCATTGGGGTGTAGCCCATCCTTTTTATGCAGTTTCTCTTTATTATAAAAGGAGTCCCATAGATTAATAGAGGGTACACCTCTTTCTTTACATCCATTTATTAATCTACTATTTATCCTCTGTATGGTCCAGTTCTTTTCTGGATCACAACCATACTGGGGAGGATACCAGAGATTATTTATGTCTGCCCCTTCTGCTGTATTAGGTCTGCACATGCAAATATCTCTTTAACAATATCCTTTTCATGATCCCTACCCACATTATTGCTACCAACGAGTAACACCAAAGTTTGTGTGCTTGGTTCATGGAGCAGTATTTGTGGCAGCCGACACTTAATGTCATGTATCCTTGTGCCAGGAAGGCAATTTACAGTGGTATATCCCTTATTACCTCTTGTGATAATTGTGTCAGTCTTCCGTATCATAGAATCCCCTATGACCACTACATGGTTACCTTTAAGGGTATCCTCTGTAAGTGAGTGTGAACAGGTTTCCAAAATGGTATGTCAATGAGCCATGGTGCAGCACCGTTGCATATCACCCTGTCAATGCCCAGGCGCATCCCAGTTACGCTGCGTCCAGGCTTGCGCCTTTAGCCTGGCGCAGTCTGAATATCCCACCCATACAATGTATGCATGGGGATAACTAAATGACCATTTTACACAATTATGAGACAACTATATATGGATGTACAACATCTCTTGTCTCAGAATTCCTAGTAATGACTCCCAAGTATTAGAGAAAACAGCTTTGAAAACAGGAAAACAATATGCTCTTGTCAGTTTTTATACCTACAGTGTTGTGTAGAGGCATGACATCAGACTGTACATGGATGGCAGGTACCCTAGCAACCCTCTGCACTCTGTCAACAGGAAAATACATGTGACCAGCTGTCAATGAGCTTGCAACACCTAGCTGTCTCAACTCCTCTATCCTCTGATACCCATTTGATTATCATATCTGTGTAGCATAGTACAAGATGAATTATGTGTGTCACACAGTTTACAGTATTGACATTGCGTCTATTAATAATTTTACACCTTAGCCATTTGAATCACATGACCTATCATACATAGAAACATAGAACCTGATGGCAGATAATGACTGCTGGGCACATTTAGTCTGCCCGTATTTCATTATGTTCACTTTTGCTGCAGACCCAACTTGATCTACAGCACTGTCTCTTCCACCTCCTTTCATCCTCCAAACCAAAAGTTAATTGGTTGAACAGAATTGCAGTTTCATTATAAGCGATTTTCCAAAAATAAATTAACAAAAAAAAAAAAGTTGCACATCGTAAAGAGCATCCTTGGCTATTTTTCATTACTGGGTAGACAATGTCTGGATTATTAAAAATTAAACAAAAATAAAAATCCCATATTGTAGCTAACTCAACACTGGTATACAGCTGGGCACCATCATAATATAGTAACTTCATACTATATGTACCTATCATGGTGTCACCACTCCATGAGTAGTATATTACTTCAGACATGTTCCCCTTGATTTTTTTCTCCCTTGTTCAATGCATATGTTATTACTGATTAGATTATCACATCTGTGTAGCACAGTACAGCACGAATTATTTGTACCACACAATTTACAGTATCGATATTGTGCATATTAATAATTTTACACTGTATCTATTTGAATTGCATAACCTGTCATACATAGAAAAATAGAAACTGATGGCAGATAATGATCACTGGGCCCATCTAGTCTGCCCATTTTTAATTATGATCAGTTTTTCTGGAGACCCAACTTGATCTACAGCACTTTCTCTTCCATCCCCTTCCTTCCACCAAGGGTTCCTTTGTGCCTGTGTGAGGCATTTTTGAAACCCACCACTGGTTTCACCCCCACTGCCTCCCATGAAAGGCTGTTCTAGGAATCCACCACACTTTCTGTGAAGAAGTACTTCCTCACATCTCTCCTGAATCTACCTCCTTCCAGCTTCATATCATGACCCCTTGTTCTACAGCATACCTCCCTGCTGTACCTTATTAACACCCGTGAAGTATTTAAAGGACTCCATCATATCCCAATTCTCCCTCTTCTCGTCCAGGGTGTACATATTGAACTCTTTCAGTCTCCTATCATAGGGCTTCCGATGCAGACCTTGCACCATTTTGACATCCCTCAGCTTTTTCTTGTCGCTTTCTCCTTTTTTGAATTGTTCCTCCTTCCTCACCTTTCTTCTTGGACTGCTCCTTTCCCCCCCTTCCTTCCTCTTTTGTTAATCCTCTGCTTGGGATCTCCCTACTCTCTATCTCAGCCTGTGGTGGCCCACTTTCTGACTCCCCCATTTCTTCATCACCCCCCTCAGCCACTTTAAATGTCCATCGAAGTAACATTTAAACTGTGCACTGAGGACTATGCTTCCTTCCTTAATGGAAGCTGGCCATCACCTCAGTATAGGCTCTTATTCTTCCAGGTTGGCCCTCAGTGCCCACTGTAGCCATACCTCTCCTCTCTGCACCATTTCTTCTACCATAACTTGAAGGCCTCGGTGTGGAGCTCCCTCTCATTCCCTGCATAGTACAAGACACACTCACCACTCACATTTTAAACAAATGGGAAACACAGGATTACCAGATTAATTATCTAACTTTACCAAAAATGAAATATACACACAAAGCTGCCTGCAGTAATTCATCTTTACATTTAAGCCCATGAAACACCCTCATCAAGTTAATGAATTAGCAGCCATAGTGGCTCTGACCAGACTTTGTTAAGCCTGGGCTAACTTCATATACTGTAGATGGGTCAGTAAAGCAGTAGTTCTCTCCTGGTCCATTTGGTAGTCAGAATGGGAGAGGTAAGATCATTACCATATTATTTGTATGCAGCCAGCAGAGACCCACCCTCCTCCATGGCTGGCTGCCTCTCTCATGAATGGAATTACCAGTTTGTTGTCTTTATAGAAACCCACTGATCACATGATCAGTGGGTTTTACCAGAGAGAGCAAGTGTGCAAGCACTTTCATTCATGAGAAGGAGGCCGTCCATGATTTATTAATTTATTTATTTAAAAGTTTCATCAGGAAGGGCACACTGAACAACAAGTTGCTCATCTCAAGGTGCATCCTGGGGGGTGAGGGAGTTGTAAGGCAGACAACAAAATGTAATTAACACAACAGTATATATTGCCAATATAGGGGAATTGGAAGACATACAAATAAGTCATAGGCAAACAACAAAACAGTGTATATAGTATCAATTATACATAGGGTACATTACCAAGTAGAGAACAATTAACAAGCAGTAACAGGCAGCAAGAAATTACAGTTGGTATGTATATTCCATTATATCATAGTGAACAGAAGGCCCGTAAGTGCGATAATAAGATAACTATTGCAGCCCATTTAGATGCAACATGCTCTGCTCAGTTGCAGTTGCAGTTCACAGATGGGAAATTGTGTAAGGCTGAGGAGACAGAGGAAGGGGAAGAAGAAAGGTGAATCTTGGGGGGAGGGAATTCCACAGTTTACAGAAGCAGTACAAGAAGGCTGCCTGGCAAACAGTAGTCATACGGCATGGGACACCTAAAGTACGGGAAACTGAGGACCTAAGTGAATGGGAGATGGTGGGGGATTGTTAGAAAAGAGTTGAGATAAGTAGGGAGGGAGCCAAACCAAAATTTGGAGATGTATTTAGCACAGTGGAGGAGATGTCTGTTATCAAGAGATGGGAAAGCGAAAGTGTGGTAAAGTTGACAGTGATGAGTAAGGGTAGGAGCATCAAGTGTGAATGGACGATGGAGTTAAAGAGGGTGTCCAATTTGGCTAGGGAGGTCTTAGGTGTGGCACTGTAGACTATGCTGGGAGAGGGAGGCAGTTCCAGTTCTTAAATAGTCTGCCTAACTTGGGGCAAAGCTTTTTAAGGATGGCATCCATGTGACCAGAGAAGGTGAGGTATTGGTCAAGTCAAACCCCCAGATATCTGAATGAGGAGGTGTCCTCAAGGACCATCCCGTTGGAGGAGAACTGGTCTGTGCTGGTCAACTTCTCTGTATTAAGAGAATTAGATGCTGGTGCTGGTGGGGTCAGGGTGCTGCTGGAGGGGGTTCATAACTCTAATACTTGTTTTTAGACACAAACGAATGCTAGGAAAGATGGCAGATGGCCATGGAGGAGGAGGGTGGGACTGTGCTGGTCGCCTCCTCTGTATTAAGAGATTTGGGTGCTGGCAGGGTCAGGGTGCTGCTCAGGGGAGGACATAACTCTAACACTTGTTTTTATACACAAACGAGTGCTAAGAAAGAGCAGCCTGCCATGGAGGTGGGCGGGTTGTGCCGGTCATCCATCGGGGGATTTTTTGTTTACATTGTTCATTCAAATTAATAAAAATAAATGTAATTGTTGGTGCTTGGGGGAGTAGGGGTGGCTTTGGGATGCTGAGAGAGGGTGGGGGATGGGGTTACATTTATTTTACTGGGTTTTGGGTTGGGAAGGAGACTTTTTAATTATTTTTTTTTATTTTGTATCTAGCCAAATATAGTTTCCTGATTTGATACGAATAGCCTCCGATTTAGGAATGGCTTCTGAATATTTGTAAACTTTTCTATTCATAGTATTCAGAAAATAATATTTGGCCCCTGCACAGCCCTACTGACCACTGTGATGTCTGCAGTGCTGTCCCTCTTTGTAAGCACCAGGTCCAGCACTGCCCCATCCCTAGTAGGTTCTTTGATTAGCTGCCTGAGAAAAGCCCCTTGTAGGAAGTCAATGATGGCCCTGCTCCTTGTCAAAGTCGCAGCTGGAAGGCTCCATTCCACATCTGGCAGACTGAAGTCTCTCACTAGCAGCACCTCCCCTTTGATTACCATTCTGATGATGGCTTTCCCAAGTACCTTATCTAGCTCCTCTCTCTCTGCTGGATGTCTGTTCATTACCCTGGTATGGGTAGAGGTTCCAGAGCCTGTCTCCAGGATGACCCTCATCACTTTCAGTCCCTCCTTTTCTTCTTGGAGCAACCTATCTCCATGGCCTTGATTCCCTTCCTCACATATAATACAACACCTCTTTCTCACCCTGCCTCTCCATCTTGAATGGAGAGTAGCCTGACATGGCCATGTCCCAGTCATGGTTCTCAATGCATCACAGCTCCATTGTGGCCACTAAATCCAGGTTAGCCTCTGCCATGATGACTTCTAGATCTGGAATTGTGTTTCCAAGGCTCCTAGCATTAGTGCACCTGGCTCTCGACACCTTTGTTCCCCACTGCCTGCTGCCATGCTTCCCCCTCCCATTCCCTGAATCCCCCACTGACTTACCTCTTTCCCTTTCACCTTCATCATTCCTAGTCTCCTTCAATACTCTGTCCTCCCCTATGTGGGTTATAGTCCCCTTTCTTCTGTCTTGTCCCTGTCCTTGCCTTTCTGTGTCCATGCCCTGGAGGAATTTTCTCCCCTCAGCCCCTCTCTTTCTCTTACTCCCCTATGGGGGGCAATTGTTGCCTCCCTTGGTTTTAGTGCCTCCCCACTTGTCTAGTTTAAATGTTCATCAAAGCAGCATTTAAACCTCTCCTCAAGGTCTGTGATCCACTTTCTAGAAGGACACAGGCCATCTCCAATATAGAGGCCCATATCCTCCCAGGTTGGTCCCCAGTCTCCGATGTAGCCAAAGCCCTCTTCCATGCACCATGCTGTCAACCAGTCATTAAATGCCCTGGTGTGGAGTACCATTGTTCTCCCTGGCCAACACAGGTAGCATCTCCAAAAAAGCCACTGTGCATGCTACTTGCTTGAGGCCCCTCCCCAACTCCCTGAATTTTCCCTGCACTACTCCTACCAACTCCCTTGCTAGGTCATATGTCCCAAGATGGATAATGATGAGTAGCTCTTTCTCAGCTCCTGCTGCCATAGCTATCCTCTGGATATTCTTTCCATCCCTCCAAGCTGAAACACTACTCAGGCATGCAAGGCAAGGCAAATGTTATTTGTATAGCGCTCAATCCAATGAGGGTTCTGAGTGCTTTACATATACAACCAAAATAAAACTATAAAATATGCTCAGAAATTAAAACAAAAATAATTCATGTTCCATTAAAAGCCTGTTCAAATAACAATGCTTTAAAACAGGCTTTAAAGGCCTTCACTGAGTTGGCTGCATGGATGTGATGTGGAATGGAATTCCAAATAATAGCTGCCACTATCCCAAAGTCTCTATCTACAGATGTCTTGAGCCTAGAGGTGGGGACTACTAGCTGTCCAGCTTCAATGGAGTGGACAGGGTGGAGTGTTTGATAAGGAATCAGGAGTTCTTTTAAGTAGTCTGGTCCCAAACCATGAAGGGTCTTGTATGTTAACAAGCTAATCTTGAAGGTGATGCATGAACTCAAAAGCAGTCAGTGAAAAGCATGTAAAACCAGAGTGATGTGATCCCTAGATGAAAAGCCCACCAACATCCAGGCTGAAACATTCTTCACCAGCTGCAGTTGATGCATCAGACCTCCAGATAACCCTAGGTATAGAGTGTTATAGTAATCTAACCTCATGGTGGCAAAAGCGTAGATAATCATCTCTAGGTCATCCTGAGCTAAGAACGGCTGGATCCTAGGAATGTTCTGGAGATGGATAAAGCCAGACCAGATAACAGATGACACCCGCTGTTCGAAGGTTAGCCTGTCATCTAGTATGACCCCCAGATCTCTGATGGTACTCACTGCTGAGAGCTTTTGATCACCCAATACAGGGAGGACAACATCTCCGCCAGGTAAGCCCCAGTGCCTAGGTTCGATAACCATCAGTTCATCTTGCCTGGGTTGAGACATATGCAGTTGGCAGCCATCCAATCATTTATCTCAGCCAAACAAGGCACAGCACCAATGATGCAGAGGTATCATCAGGGGCACATGACAAGTATAACTGGGTATCATCTGCTAGCAGTGAAACCCCACATTGTACCACCTGATGATCTTCCTAGTGGCAGCATATACATGGAGACGAGAATGGGGTCAAGGATCCCCTGCACTACTCCTACCTTCTCCCTTGCTAGGTCATTTGTCCCAAGATGGGAAATGATGTCTAGTTCTTTCCCAGCTTCTGCTCCTGCCACCTCCCTATCCTTCCCCCAGCTCCTAAGTCTATCACCCTTACAATAGAGCCCCCACAAGCAGCTGCTTCTCTTGGACTGGGGTTTCTTGGGCCCTCAACTTCTGGGGACCCCCACCTGCTGCCTTCCCACTGTGATAGGTATCTCCTCTCCATTGCTCTGCTCCTCCACTACAGCAAAGATTGCTGTACTGTTGATTTGCACAAGTTTAAATCCAGGTTGCATAACTTTTTGAAGGTTCAGTGTCAATGTTTTATATAACTTGATTAATTTAGTGTATCTGATTTTGTTTGTATGTTTGATGTATGTATTAATTATATATTTTGTAAATCTTCACTTGTGATTTATGTTATGTTTCTATATTGTCTTGTTTGTTAATTAACTTGCAACCTTTAAAAAAAACATATGAATTTGTTGTAAATGGGGTCTTTTCCCCAACAAAATTGCCTGTATAAAAAGAAAACTTTTATCAATCAATCAATCAGATGTGTTACAGTGGTATAGGTGGAGGTGTGTGCACCCTTTCCAGCACCCAGAACCCACCAGGGTCCATCCGCTCTGCCTCTGTGCAGACATCCTCTGTGGGACTGGCAATAGACTTGGTGGCTGCTGGGTGGGGCAGAAGGTCTGCTGTACCCTTCCCAGTTCAGCCTGGAGCCCAGCAACCTAGGGAACTGTGTACATGTGGAGCAGCACCTCAGTCTCCAGAAGGTATCCTGAAAGACTACGCTACCACAACCATTACACTGCACCACTCCAGTGATCTTACCTTCCTCTGCCCTTAATTAATAACTATGCAAACTCTGCTTATCCTTGAATCCCCATCCTACTTCCATGCTACTCTTACACCTTAGAGCCTCTTTCTTCTTCATTGGCACTGGAAGGCAGATAAGCTTAAATGGACTAGGATACAGCCATGCTGACTAGAAGTTCTAGAAGAGACATAATTGTAGACCTGAACTTCAGAGTAGATGAAATGGCATGGCACAGATAGGTGCCTCTCTCTCTTTGGTCTACTAGACTGGAATGCCACTGGTGTTCTGAGTGCTGCTCTGGGGGAGGATGCAGTTTAGAGACCTGCTGAAGGCTGATATCAAATACAATGAAGCATCATACAGCTGTATCAGTAGTCCTGATATGACTAGGAGACATCCATAGTCACTGGGTTGGACATGAAGGATGCCAAACAAGAGGACAAACAGCACCTAGAGTTGAAGAGATGAAATGTCAGAAGGCATGCAACCTAGGTCTATTGCGGCCTGGCCACCTTTAGATAAAATCCACCATGCAATGAAAGCTTGCTCAGAGTAGGCATCAGGACACACAGGATAGGAGAATGAATGCCAATATGGATGGGTTTAGGACAAGGCAGTACTGGGAACACACAAAAACCTTGGCTTGGTGGTGTTGAGGCAGAAACAGTGGCAATACGGTATAAGAGAAGCAATACAGAAAAAGAGGCTTGCCTCTTTAAGAAACAAGCTGAGCTGAACAACAGGAAATGGGAGGATGTGCAGGCTGTGAAAAATTGACTTACAGCACAGTAAAAATGGAACTGAGTAATCCCCCAAAAGCAGGGGAACAGAGTCAGTGTAAAGGCACAATATATGGATTAAGACCCAGTGAGAGCATCAGAATAAAGACTCTGACAACAGAAGCTGATGGCAGACATGAGGGAGGAGTGAGAGGGAGAGAGAGAGAGAGAGAGAAAGAGAGAGAGAGAGAGAGACACTGGCAATGAGCAACAGTGAGTCAGTGCAGGAAGGCACACATCACATAGCAACAAATGCAACAAAGCACAAGTGAACAAAAATGGAGCAACAAACAGGAAGGAGCGAGTGCAACAAAAGGCCTCAAGGATGTCACACAAAATCAGGGAGAAAAAAGAGAGACATGGGCAGGACAAAGACAACAAAAAACATGGACTCCGATAGCAGCCTATAACACAACGAGTTCACCAGTGCCTGCTCACACATGTTCATGAGTGCATCACCTTTCCTGTGTTGCCTAATGGCATACATGCAACAAAAGAGCATTCTATGCCCAGCACAATATATCCACTGTGCTGGGTGTTAAAGACTGTAACCATATTGCAGTACTGTCCCAAACCCACAATGCGGAGGCCCCTTGGTAGAGGTGTTTAAATGGAGGCTGAAGACCCACCTCTTTAGCCTGGCCTTTAATGACTGCTGAATTACATCTTGTTTTTGTTCAGTCCCCGATTATGGCATCCTGAAAGCTTTTTAATTAGATTCATATTTTATTTATTTAAACTCGTATTAATGTAATCTTATTTTAATTGTTTTATTGCTTGTCTCATTGTATTTCTCTGTAAGGCACCCAGAGCCTCCGGGATTGGGTGCCATATAAATAAAATTTGCCTTGTCTTACTAAACAAGATCTAGCCAGAGCTGATACAGCTGTAGCGAGCTGCCAAATACCCAAAGTTACATGCGTATGTAGAAAATTTTGAATGACTGGGTGTAACTCGGACATTTTTTTTGAGTTATTTCACCAAATTTTCAACATGGCCTTTTTTGGGATTCCACCTCATGAAGAGTGCCACTGTCATTTCATTCACTTGTCCTGAAAGGTGATTTCACACAGCAACCATGCCATTCTGTGCCACAGGTGCAAAAACACATTTTGGGCAGGATGTGGAAAATGACAACTGCACTGTTAATAAGGAGGTGTGCAAAAAATGGCAAAGTTGAAAATCTGAAGTGAAAATATTAAAAATTGGTGAAGTTAGGAGTGTGCGTAGACACTGCACAATGCACACTCATAACACAGTCATTTTTTTGAAATTTTTCACCAAGTTTGCAACATGGGCTTTTTGGGACCCCACCTCATGAACAGTAGCAGTGTAATTTCGTTAATCGGCCCCAAAAGATAATTCTGTGCAGCGACCATGAAATCACCTTTTAGGACAGAGTAACAAAATGACAGTGACAGTGTTCATGAGGTGGGGTCCCAAGAACCCCATGTTGAAAATTTGATGCCAAAATTCCTAAAAATGGCTGCTATATCTGCATAAGTTGAAAACTCCATTGACTGTCATTATACCATGCTTACCTTTCATTCTTCAGTTTGCAATTCGGCTTTGAAGAGAGCAGACGTGTCCTGGTTCAGAGAAGATGACAGTGCCGACCTTCAGTGGTAAGTATGGGGTAAGGGAGGTGGATGCTTAGTGGGAGGGTGGGGATGGGTAGGGTAGACTGGGGCGACGGCTAGGACCATTTTCTCTTTACAAGTAAAAAAAAGATGTCGGGGTGGTTTTCTTTATTTACAGGGAAAAAAACACATACATTTGGGCACACTGGAGTGGGCTCCCAGTCTGCCACATGAGTTGGGGGGTACATGATACCGACTTGGGGATTGGACACCCAGATGTTGGCGTGGGGATGGGGAATGGAGGGAGCGGGGAGGACAGCAGCAGTGGGAGGGAGCGAGAGGGTTTTATTTGCTGCTGGGACTAGGACAGAATGGAGGGAGCAGGAAGAACAGCAGCAGTGGGAGGGAGTGGGAGGAGTGCCATCTGAAAGATGGTGGCAGCGACACAACTGCGCATGCATGGCATTCGTGCATGCGTAGTTGCAGTGAATGGCATTCTGCCATTCCCAAGATGGTGGCGCCAGTGGAACTGTGCAGGCACGCAAGGTGCACATGTGCAGTTCTCATACCTGGAATGCGGAAGTAACAGCCAATATAGCGTGGCTATTACTCTGTAGCGGCTGACCGTGGCAGAGTGCTCCCAGCCCTGTTGGACTTTTGGAAGGATACCTCCAAAAGTCCAATGAAAGCATGCTATGATTGGCCATTTTCAGGCTACAGATCGCAAAACTGCTGTAGGCTCCACCCACAGCTGTAAAAAGTAAGAGTTTTCACAGAATCAGTGTCTAACTTATATACAATGTTGATGGTATTATAATGAATGTGTGTGTAAAATATTCTGGCTGTAGCCATGATGCTTACATATTGGATCAGTCACGCCTCTGCACGTTCAAGAGTGTGCATGCATTACTTAACAGGTGCCTGCTGAGTGAGTGATATGTTCCATTGTCATATGTTGGCCTGGGTATGTGCTGTGTAGAAATTATCAGCACAATAATACATGTGTCACTACACAGGTAACAATGGCTAACCATTATGGCCCCACCTGGTAACACCCTATCTGGTGACACACACGGATATGGAATCATGTTAGAACAAGAAACATAGAAACTGACAATAGATAAGGACCACTAGGCCCATCCAGTCTGCCCATTTTCCCTACCTACTGCAAAAGCCACAGACCCTACTTGACCTCTGGCTTTACATTCTCATTCCTATTGCTAGAGTTCTCCTATGCCTGTCACATACATGTTTGAATTCCCCCACTGTGTTTGCCCCCATCACCTCTACTGGGAGTCTTTTCCATTCTACCACACAACATGCAAGACACAGTGTGTAGCAGAGTGTACACCTGGCAAAGTTAAGATGTGTTTCCAGTGCCTGGAGAAGACAGGTGGTATTGTAATGCTTGCACTTGGAAAGGTGTGAAGAGTGTACTCTGCCTGTACCGTGCCACATGAAATTGCTGTCCAAGAGTGTATCCCTATGCTATGTGATGTGCCGGACCATGGACAAGGAGATGACAACCCAAATGTACAGAAGCATGAAAGGCAATGTGAGCCACAAGAGGGCACTTTATCAGGGAGGACGGTGAGAAATAGGCTTGTGCAGGGTTCATTCTGGGGTGATGTGTGTGAGACTATATCATGCATTCAGACATATGTGTGTGTGTGTGTATGATGTGATAGTGTGTGTTGTATTCCATTATGATGAAGGCCTCCTCTACAGCCGCCAACAATTTATGTTACTCCCGTCCTCTCTCAATTAAGGCATTTTATTTATTTATTTTTTGATGGGGCCCTTGCTTTATCACAGGTCAGAACCTTCTAATGCTTTCAGGAGCAGTGGTAGTGCTAAACCTGGATCCCAGGTTTGACACTGCATGTCTCTACACTTGTAACTTTCTGTTAAATAGGGATTATAAACCTTTTGTTCCTTTCATGTGCTACCCTTAGAATCTGGGATGGTGAGAGGAGATTGCAGACAACAGAGGTATTAATGGTTAAGAATGGGGAATGCTATAAGGCTTTAGTGCTCCAAACTGCGTACCTCAAACTGGGTGCTGCAAAATTTCACCAACTACAGTATATATTTCCTGTAAAATAGGGATTTTATCTCACCTCTAGACTTTCCCCCTTCTGCTATTTTCTCTTTTCTTTATTTGACTTTATTTTATAGGAATATTCTACAAAATATTCCCCTAAGGGGGTGCTGTTTTAAAGCAGGGTGCTACTTACAATTTTATGACTTAATTTATGTTCTGATTTTTAACACTGCCTTTTCAGTAGAGAATATTTGTTGATGAGAGGGCTAAAGTTTATAATAATTTCCCATTAAATAGGGAATAGATTATATCCCTCATTACTGTATCTCTAAAAACAGTGTGACTAGCTGGATGAATCCTGTCCCCCTTTTTATAAATGGTCTAGATTTAGATAACTCAGACCAAGTTGTACAATCATTACCTGTTTTAATATAAAATGTTAGACATAGATAAAAGGGTGCTTTCTGATTCTTCCCCCTCCCTAGTGAATTATTTGGTTGTTTTAACCTTTTATTCACACCCTATAACTTTCAAACTTTCCCAGGGGAATTTTATTAATTTGGAAAGAGAATGAAGTTACCTTAACTAATTTATTTTGAGTTAGAGACAATTAATAAGAGTATACTTTTTCATTTTGATATCAGGATGAGGGCCTAGACACTTAAACTTAATTAGGTAGAAAAATAGATTGGCCTTCCTGAACCCTCTCTTCATTTTTCCTTTTGAGAATTTAACATATATAATCCATCAATGTTAAAAGATGCTAACGTTTTATTCTGAGCCTGTCAATGGCCATTTAGGAACAACATTACAAACTGATTGTGTATTGCTAAAAGTTTGCTAACCTACAGGCAGGAATTTATTTAATGTTAAGCTACTGTATCTAGTCAAACAGGGTTGTTGCACAATTTCTCTATATTTATTGGGTGGGATATTCAGAGCAGTTGCGCCATGTGCAATAGGGATGCACCTTTTATGTGCCAAAGTGCAATATTCAGCAGGAGCGGTTGGGCAGTACAAAACCCAATGCACCACAGTGCAACAAAAATGAATGCATGTGCAAGTGCAGGGGGTGTAACTAGGAATAATGTGCGCAGTGCGATATTCAACAGTAAGTGACGTGCGCAATAGCAGAGCAAGCGGAAGTTGTGCGAAAGCGGAAATGATCCAATATAAAAGGGAACAAGTAAGGGGAGGATGATTGCGCTACAGAGGAGCCAAAGCGGGGGAGCGCGGCGACAGAGTGGCAGGGAGGCAAGCCAAGAAGCAGGGTGCAGATGTGGCCAGGAGGTGGATGGGGGGGGCCACTGGAGGTGTGTGCGAGTGAGTGACAGTGGGTGTGTATGTGTGCCAGAGGGCCTGAGCGTACCACAGAGGAAGGAGGGCAGTGGGTCAGAGGCAGGTCACACAGTGGTGAAGAGCCAGGGGTGTACCCAGTGCAGGGGCAGTACCAGCAGCACACAGCCGGGGGGAACCAGGTAGACAGCCATCCGGGGGGGGGGGAACACCAACCAGAGATATGGCCAGTGCCACCTTCCAGATGGAGGCGGTAATGAGGGGTGTGAGAAGGCAGCCAGCAGGGAGATGCGGCCATGGAAGGGCCTGGCGGTGGTATGCCCAGAATAGGCTGTACCAGGCCCGCGTCAGCTACAAGCAGTACAGTGACATTGAGATTGTGGGTCGGTACCACCTGAACCGGGGCTATTCTGAGGTGGCTCTGTGAGCTGTGCAGTGAGGAGATGCAGGCACCCACACGACGGAGCCATGCGCTGTCCGTGGAGACTAAGATCACCGCTGTCATGTGCCTGCTTGCCACAGGCACCTTCCAGAGACCAACAGGGGACATGACAGGCATAACCCAGTTGGCTGCGTCATGCCTACTCACACAATTCCTCAGTGCACTGCTGCCACATGCTGTGGAGTACATCCATTTCCCCAGCACACAGGCGGAGTGCACAGCAAACATGCGGGAGTTCCACAGGGTATTACAGTTGCCTGGCATGCTTGGGACCATAGACTGCACCCATGTTGGCATCCGCATGCCACCTGGCCTGGAGGGGGTGGCATACATCAACTGCAAGGGTTACCCGAGTGTCAACTGCCAGGTGGTGTGCAATGCCAGGGGACACATAATCAATGTCTGTGCCACGCACCCTGGGGGAGCACATGATGCCTTCATCTGGCACCAGTCCACACTGTGCCATAGGTTTGAGAGTGGGGACATCCCCACTGGCCATCTGGTAGGTGAGTATGCATTGCATGCTGGGCAATGGGTGCTGATGGGGGTGTGTGAGGTATGGGCAGGGGTGCCATGTGGAATGGCCAAGAAGGCCAGTGGCACGGTGTTGCAGACCACCATGCTAATGAAATCTCTCTACACACAGGTGACAGTGGGTACCCGCTATGGCCCTGGCTGCTCACACCATACCGGCGCCCATTGACCCCAGTGCAGCAACAATACAATGAGGCACACTCCACAACATGGAATGTCATTGAGCGAGTGTTCAGGCTGCTGAAGGCACGGTTCCGTTGCCTGCACACATCAGGCGGTGCCCTACAGTACAGCCCCTCAAAGGCCTGTGGGCTGTTCCTGGCCTGCTGTATCCTGCACAACATGGCCACTAACTGTGGGATAGCCATTGAGGTTGAGGAGGGGGACAGCCATGGGGACGATGAGGATGCCAGTCCAGCTGGTGTTGGGCAGCCACCCTCTGGGTGAAGGGATCCCTGGCTGGCCCGGATGGCCCAGCAGCACCGGGACACCATTGCAGAGGAGCACTTTGGACCATACAGGTAGGTCAACAGGGCCACATGCAAGCACCAAGGGCAAGAGCACAGCCCACAGACAGGCAGGGGTGGACACCAGGGAAGGTTGGTGGTAGGGGCGTGGGAATGGGTGGGGAACTGCACATAAAGGCAGGGAACAGCGGGGCTGCCTGCACACACACACACACACACACCCCTACCCATGCCCACAGGGCCACATGCACGCCCACCCCTACAGGCCCCCCACAATCACACAGGTCCCAACACAACCACACCTAGTGGCTGGCACTGTGCATGCCTCAGACACTGAGCACCATTGCACAGTGGTGGACAGCACTGTGCTGGCATCATCATGCACACGCCACAGTGGCCAGCAGCTAGGAGGGTGTGCACAGGGACAGTGTGAGTGCAGGACGGTGCACCACACCCATGCAACACACACAGAACACCACAGTGCACACAGGGCAGTGGCAGACAGTGGCTGCAGAGGGGGAAGGTTCTGACACCTACACTAGTGGTGCAGCAGATGCACTGTGCACGGGAGGCAGTACAGAGCACTGCCACTATTGTGCCTGTGGCACTCGAGTGCAATATGTCCGAAGGGGCACACATGTTATAGTGCGCCATGGGCACCATGGCACCTCTGTGCAGTAGGCCACTGCATAGCATCCCACACATGCACCCTACCACGCTCTATGCAGGGGCCTCCCAATTGCACTGTGGCACTCCGTGCATGAACAGACCCTTGACCCTGTGGCTGCCCTTTGCCCTCTAGACACCATGAGGCCGCATGGCTGCCTCCATTGCGTAGTCTGGTGTCAGCGCGATTGCGACTGGCAGCGCAGTACCATGCTGCCTCCACATGTGGGGCATGTGTGCTACCGGGTGCCATTTTGAGCTCAGCAGAGGCTGCATGATGCTGCACACCAGAGCACCAGTTTGGAATGCAGTAGAGCTGGCTAACCTGGTGGCTTTTGTGGAGCCCCATGCAGGTGCCCTGTTTGGGCAGGTTTCCCTCCTGAAGCCACACACAGAGGTGTGGCAGGAGGTGGAAGAAGGTCTTGAGGAGGCTACAGGGAGCAGTAGGACCATGGAGCAGTGTTGCCACCATTACGGGGACCTCCAGCAGTGTGACCCCGACTGCCTGGGGTGACTGCTGGTGCATGCCCAGCGGGGAGCTGTGCCATGACCAGGTAGGTGCTCTTTCATCATCACTAGTCATATCTGTCTGTCCTGGTGGCACAGTGTTAGGCAGGCTGTGCTGCTGGGGGGGCCAGAACCTGTATTGCTGGTTGTGGGGGTGCATCGAGTGCACCCTGTGCCACTGCGACACAGATGGGCTGTTTGGGCATGCGCACTGTAGGGGGGGCTATGGGTCAGACGTATACTGATGAGACTGTCTTCATGTTTCCCCACTAGGCCCAGAGGACCACCATAGGGCCCGGATGGCCCAGGAGCATAGAAGGCAGGATGACGCTGGGGGTGTGGCCATGCAGTCAGGGCACAGTGATGGTGCTGGGGGTCAGCAGCACCCTGCTGACAGGGATGCAGGTGAGTGCCATGATTCCCTTTACAACTGTGCATGGTGGTTTGCAGGGGTGGTGGTGAGGCATGGCCCCCTGCACATGGCCCCTACAGCCATGCACATCCCACGGTGCCCTCTGCACTGTCCTGTGGGTCTGCACATGTGGGTGGGTGTTGCAGGTGGACTGTGGGTGCACTCGGCACCTGGCTGTGCCACTGCCATCCCACTGCATTGGCATGTCACCGGATGGCCAAGATGGTGCTGTGTGGTGCATGGGCGGTGGTGGTGTGCAGCAGTTTGCATGGCTGCGGGTGCCCGGGTAGGCGGATCATGTGGGCACACCCACTGTGGGTGGTCGCATGCCATCCCAGGGGTGCATGCCACTAATGTATGCCATGCACATTGGGTGGGCTGCGTTGGTCTGGCCAGTCACTCATACTGATTCTGCTCCCTTGTCCTAGGTGGACCACACTGGTCGGCCATGGAGCGGACCCTACAGGAGATCCTGCAGGTCACCCATGCCATGCTGGAGCTGCTGCAGAATATGGACAGAGGTGACTGTCGGCGGCACAGAAGGTACCACAGGGAGGACAGAGAAGACCGGGGCTGCCAGTAGGGCCTGCAGCTCATGTCCATGATCATTCCCTCCCTGGACTGCACCCCACACACCCATGTCCCCCACCTTTGTCTTTCCCATTGTCCCTGCCCTTTCCCCACCCCCTCTGTTGTGGCCTTGCACATCTCCTCCCCATTGTATATGTATGTATGTATATATATATATATATATATATATATATATATATATATACACATACATAGTTTATGTTGTTGTGTTTGTTCTTAATATATGCTCCAGGTGCATGGAGCCTTGCTGCAGTGATGTGCATGGCTACTGTGGGGTGGTGCTGGCCTGGCCATGGGTGTGTCTGGCAGGGATCCTCCACTGGTGTGGGTGGGGGCCATGGGCTCTGTCTGGGGAGTGTGTGGTGTGCCCTGTGCACTGTTTGCCTGTGTGCAGCGGGCTGTGGTGCATGTGCTATGTCCCAGCTGCCCCTGGTGGTGTGTGCCATGCCTGTGTGGCTGTGCCCCTTGCATGTCTGTGGTATGCACGATTGTGCCAACCCTACCACTGATGCATGGATGCTGACAATGCATCAGGGGCAGTCCATACTAGCCACCATCCAGGCATGGTGCCCTGGCAGCTGGCATCCTGACTCCTGGTCTATTGCACATCTGCCACTGTTGCCACTGTGGGTGGTGCTGTTGTAGACCCCCTTCATGCAGTCTATAGTGACTGGGGCAGTGCATGTGGTCTAGTGTTTGTCACATGGGGTCCTGCTGCATGTGGGTGGTCACCTGGTCCATGGTACGAACACCACATGACAGGCTCACCGGCACCATGGTGGTGTGCAGGCTGCAGGTACATGGCACCATGGGCCTCGCAACGGCAGTGTCTGTTGCACTGCTATGTGTGGCTGTTTGATGGGGTACTCATGGAACTGTGTTGTGGGGCATTGTGTGTGCCCTGTGTTGCCTCCTGTGTGGCGCCATGCCTCCATGTGCCGCAGTAGGGTGCTGTGCCATCTGGTGGGGCCAGTGCTGGGTCAGGGTGTGTGCATGGGTGGCGGACCATGCAGAGGTCCTGTGTTTGGAGTGCCTTCCTGCTGGTGGTGGCATCCGGGGCGGGCCTTGTCATGTGCAGGGTCCCTCAGGTACTGATGCCAGGTCAACCACCTTGCTGTGCCTCTGTGGGGGCCATGCAGGAGGGCCTTGTGTGGGTTGTGGTGGCATTAGTGGATGGTGTCACCACATGTGAGGGGAGGTCATGATGGGCATGTGGTGCATGCGCATGGTGCCATGGGGCACCAGGATGCATTGTCATGGTGGTGGTGGGATGCCTTCAGTGCCATGCACTGTTTGGTCATGCTTCTGGGCTGGGTGTCTCAGCCTCACTGTACTGGAGGTGGTCGGCATTGGTGTGGTGCCGTGGCATGGGTGAATCATGGCCATCCTTGTGTTCTGGTCTCCGTTGGCTGGGGGATGGTGCAGGGGCACCTTGTCCAGTGGGTGGGGACTGCTGGCCCACATCTGCTGTTGGATCAGCACCGGGTTTTCATGGCCCAGTGGTCCATCCTGCTCATGTCTGGTTGTGCAGCTCATGGGGATCTTGACCTGGTGGGGGGTTAGTCTGTCTGTCCTGGTGCATACTCCTCGGCGCATGGTGCATCCATGGCTGCTGCACAGCTGCTTCCTGTCTTTCTCCCTGTGCATCACTAGATGAGCTATTGCACTTCGACCCTGCTCCATTGCGCATCCCTTATTGTGCTATGGCGCATCAGGCACAATATTCAGCCACATTGCGCCGGCGCACCTTGGCCTGTGCATGGTTTGAATATCCGTCTTTCGGATGAGACGTTAAACCAAGGTCCCATCTGCCTGGATTGGTGGTAGTTCAGGTGGATGTTAAAGATCCCATGGCACTTATCGAAAATTGAGTAGGGGAATTTCCCAGGTGTCCTGGCTAAATTACCCTCATTCACTAAAAATACCACCAACAGCTTAATGTGGTTCAAGGTCAGTTGGCATTCATCTGTATCCCCCTTCCCCAGGTTGTGCCTGAAAATAGGCAGGATTTGTCTAGTGCACTTACCTGGTCAACAAAAGCTAAATAAATAAATAAAATAAAATCATGCCCATTGCACCATGGCGCACTGGACTTGCGCCTGCTCCCTCTATTGTGCATCATTTTGGCACATTCTGAATATCCCACCCATTATGTTTAAATGGTTTGGGGAAGGGATGGCACTGTGGGGTCAGTTTGGTTGAAATGTTAGCAGGAGTTCAGTCTGTGGGACTGGGGCGGGTGTAATTTTAGATTTAGTTATGGTTTATTACTTAATGTGTTTTTTGAGGATGTTTTCTTTTTATTGGGGGGTTGTTATTTGAGGGAGCTTCTTATACACTATCTGGAAGAACTGTGAACTGTATAAAACCCCCTTTAACAATAATATCACTAACATTATTTACCTACCTACAGTCATTTATCATGTTTGTGTCATTTAAGGTGGCCTCCTGCAATGTTAGAGGTCTATGCCTTAGGGATAAAAGATTGTAAGTTCTTAACTATATTAATTCATTAGGATACCAGCTAGTATTTCTACAAGAGACACACTCACTAACTACTGAATTACACCTTCTGAAAAAATTCAGATATACTCAGGAGTTTGGTGTGGGACGATATTCTTCAAAAGGAGGGGTAGCTATTTTGGTTAATAAATCATTAAATTTCACTCCCACTCAAATTGTTACTGACTTGGAAGGAAGGTATACCCATTATCTTAGGGGAAATGCAACCACGCAAATATTGCTTTTGGTACAGTTTATGGTCTTAATACCAATGCTTCTTTGTTTTTACCCAAACTTTTAGCAGCCTTATCTCCTTTTCTGTCTCATAAGATATTGATTGGAGGGGGGGGGGACTGGAATATTCCCTTGAATCCTCTGTTAGATTGATCTATTCCATCAAACTACACAATACAATCTAATATGCAAGCATTAAATGAGTTTTTAAATTTTTGCAACTTAGAGGATCCTTGGAGAATCCTTTTATCCGAATATTAAAAAAAATGTCTTTTTACTCCCCCAGTACACAAATCTTATTCACATATAGATTTTTTCTTACTATCTAAATCATGGATTAATGAAGTTAGAAGCGTACAGATGCTAGGAAGATCTATATCTGACCATTCTTTGTTTGACTTGTACATTTTCCTATCAATAACTATCCCAGAAACTATGTTTGGAGATTAAATAACACCTTGTTTAGACAAGAGTATATTATTAACTATGTTAATCTCTCAATCAGCAATTTCTGGAAAGTAAATCTTAACTCTGTTGACAGGTGCGATATTATTTGGGCAGCTTTTAAAAATTACATTCAGGGAGACTTTATTAGGTTTGCCTCAAAACAGAAGAAACAACGTTCTGATAGAACTGAGTTTCTTTCTAAGAGAAAACAGGGACCAATCTTTATTAATGGATTTGGAAACCAAGGAATTACAACAACACAAAAATGAGATTTTTTTGCTGACAAAGGAGAAGGCGGTGTTCACTATTCTGAAAACAAAAGCTAGATATATCGATCTGGGAGACAGACCTAGCAAACTCTTAGCTAATAGGCTTAAACACCAAGAACAATCAAAAATTATTGAATCAATAATTGTTACTGATTCAGGAGAAGTTAAAACAGATATCAAAGACATTTTAGAGACTTTCTATAAGCATTTTTCATTAATATATAATCAGATGAACAACCCACCCACAACTGATGATACTGAAATCTATTTAAATAAATGTAATTGTCCCAACATTACTCAAAGCTAAGCTAAGGATTTTACCAGACATATTGAACAAACAGAAATAGAAGAAGCTATTGACAAACTAGCAATTAACAAATCACCGGGCCTGGATGGGTTTTTGGCAAACTGTTATAAAACTTTTAAAGAATCTCTTATTCCATTTCTTCAAAAATGATATAACTTCACACTGGAAAATGGCTTTAAAGGCAATTCACTTATCGAAGCTTTAATTATTCTAATACCTAAGCCCAACAAACCTAAGAAAAGAGGAGGATGTTATAGGCCCATATCTTTAATTAACTACAACATTAAAATCCTTGCCTCCATTTTGGCGTAGAGAATTTAAAAAATCTGGCAACCTTTAATCTCCGGGGATCAAGTTGGGTTTGTCTCTCAGAGGCAAGCTCCTGACCATATTAGAAAGATTACCCACATTATCTCTTTGTCTGGTAATTCCAGGTCTCCTATGGCTTTGGTGTCACTAAATGCAGAAGAAGCTTTTGATAGAGTTCATCACACATTTTTATTCCTTACTTTTCTTAAATTTGGATTCCCTTAAAAATTCATAAATTGGATAACATTCTTTATTCTTCTCCATCAGCTTGAATAAGCTGTAATGGGCTTATATCAGATATAATTAAATTAGAATGTGGAACTAGACAAGGCTGTCCTCTGTCTCCCCTTTTATTTAATCTATATCTAGAGCCACTTTTGTGTTTCCTAAATACTAACTCCCAAATTACCGGGATTGTATGTGGGACTATGCAGTGCAAGGTATCTGTATTTGCAGATGTCATTTTACTGCATATATCTAATCCAGTGACCTCCATACAAGCAGCCTTAATAACCACACAAGAATTTAGTGCCCTTTCCAATTATAAGTTAAATATTGATAAGACAGAAGCCATGCCACTTAATTCTCATTCTTTTAAAAATAATTTTATAAACTTGGGTTTAACTTAGTCCCCCCACAAACTAAAATACTTAGGCATATACCTAACACCTAATTGATCTCAGGTTTTAAAACTAAATTTAGAAGATTTAATTTCTACAATTAAACAAGATTTAAGAAGATGGTGTAACCTTCTACTTTCATTTTGGGGCAGAGTTAATGTCATCAAAATGAATATTTTTCCCAGATTATTTCACCCCCTCAATATGATAAACACCTTTATACCCACTGAATAGTGTAATAATTAAAATTCTGAATTTATTAAATTTATTTGGTGTGATAAAACTCCAAGGATATCATATAAGAAAATTATCTTACTCTGGGAACAAGGCAGAATCAAGTTACCAAACTGCCTTCTATATTATATGGCTTCTCACGTCAATAATATATAAAATGGCTATACCCACGGAACCATTTTGGAAATTATTTTCCAATACGGCTCAACCTTGAATTAAATATA
The DNA here is from genome assembly GCA_016271365.2 of Neoceratodus forsteri. Classification (NCBI taxonomy): domain Eukaryota; kingdom Metazoa; phylum Chordata; order Ceratodontiformes; family Ceratodontidae; genus Neoceratodus; species Neoceratodus forsteri. Next base: position 723,312,085 of record CM057459.1, on the reverse strand, counting down.
ATGAAAGAGTACAAAATTTGCCCTGAAGCCATATTACACACCAAATATAACTTGCTTCCTGTTAAATTGAAATCTTCAGTGATTGGAATCTCTTTAAGAATTCACCATCAAATCATGTCTTTTTTAGTTTTTTTTAGGACATGCCGGTGCAAATAAACTTATTTTTGGAAATCTATGTTTTACAATCAATGGAAAATCCAGCCCAAGAGAATGGTTCCCCAAAACTTCCAATCTCACAGTCAGTTCTTTCATTAGAAATAACTCGTACATTTCACTTGTCAGTTTTAGATAATGAGAATATTCATAAAAAATGTCTTCCTAAGCTAATATTAATTAAAACAGCTTTAAGGGCCCATTTTGGGCCTATCCCAATGCCTACTGCCTCACATAATCCATTGGAAGACATGGTACATAGTCAAAAACCTCATCCTAATTCCAATCTATACCAATTTTTATTATCTTACAAGTTTAGCTCGAACCCCATTATTCCTTCTTACTGGAGTAAAGAGAGTGGAACTAGTTCTCAAAATTGGTCCAGTTTATGGAAAAATATGTACTAACTTATATCTTTGGACAATTTAAGACTAATTTAATATAAACTCCTCGACAATGCTTATATGACTCCCCAAAAACTGTTCAAATTTGGAATTTTGGAGTCTGTTAGGTATATCGAGTGTGATCTGGGGGAAGGAACTATCTGCAACATTTTATGGGATTGTTCAAAATCCCAACATAATTGGAATACAGTTAAATTGGAGTTTAGTAGAAGACTTTCTTTACTTTACACATTCAATTTTGAGGTTTGTGTTTTAGGAGACCTTAACATGGTTAAGGGTTTAAATAACAAAGCCAGTATTTCCAAGATAGCTATTTCTACAAAACAATTGATTGTTAGACACTGTTTTGATAAAGAAGCATTAAGTTTAAGAGAATGGATTTCCAACATTCTTCTTAACCTACAGATCACCAGATTGATTTACTTATTTAATAATATTACCCAGTTTTATAACAAATGGGGAAAGATTTATCGTCTAGTACTTAACTCAACTTGATAATGCTTCTCTTAGCTTTTGTAATCTAGTATCCCGAACCTGTGGTGAATATGATTGATGAGTTAATAGACTTCCTTTTTGACCAGGGGCTTGGCAGTTCACATTTCTTCCAGATGCTTAATTAGACTGCTAGTTTACTAGATCAATGTTGAGGAGGAATGTGGGGGAGGTGGTGGAAATTTGAAGTAAACTGTTCATTTTACCATCTTTTTGGGGACACTTTTACCTGTTTATAGAAGAATTTACTGTTTTGTTTTGCTTTGTTTTGTACTAAAAATTTTCAAAATAAAGGAAAGTTAAAAAAATAAATAAATAAACATGTTATGTTGGTGTTCCCCAAGGTTCCATCCTGGGCCCACCTCTATTTTCAATTTTTATCAATAATATCCTTAACACTGCTTCCTACTGTCACACACTTCTGTACGCTGATGACTTGGTGCTTCACTCCAGCTCCAAGTTCCTCGTTGATAGCTATGCCAGGTTCACCTCTGATTTCCACAAAGTTCAAAACTGGCTGGTTCAGAATTGCCTTTTCCTGAATGCTGGCAAGACCCAATCCATGGTGTTTTTTATTTTTATTTTTTTTATCTCCTCAAAAGATTTGGGCCAGCACAATTGGTCTATACTTCCATTGTCTTGATGGCTTCCCTGTCTCTGTGGCCAACCACTTCAAATACATAGGCATCACCCTCATCTCTGCCTTGGACTTCTGTCCGCATATCTCAAATATCTGCAAGTCCATTAATGCCACACTTGGGCTTGCCTATAGGGTCTGATATGCCTTGTACTCCTATGGATAGGGTTGCTATTGATACATAGATACATAGATGTTGATGGCAGATAAGGGCCTATGGCCCACCTAGTCTGCCCATGTGTGCTTGTACTTTGCTTCTTCAAGCTTCTCTAGAACCTTCCCCCTAACTACTAGGATCCCCTGATGCCTATCCCATGCATTATTAAATCCTGTAATCTTTTCAGCCCCCACTGCCTCCTCTGGCAGGGCATTCCATTTGTCCACCACCCTCTCTGTGAAGAAATTCTTCCTCATATTCTCTCTTTACCTCCCTCCCTCCAGTTTCATCCCATGTCCCTTAGTTCTGGAACATCTTTTCTATGAAAAATTGTGTTTTCTTGCACCCTGTTCCTCCCCATGAGGTATTTGTATGTCTCAATCATGTCCCCCCTCTCCCTCCTCTCCTCTAGGGAGCCCATATTTAAGTCTTTCATCCTGTCCTCATAAGTTTTGTGATGTAATCCTTGCACCATCTTGGTTGCCATCCTCTGAACTGCCTCGCCCTATGTCCTCACATAGGTAAGGCCTCCAGAACTGGACACTGTACTTGAGGTGTGGCCTCACTAGTGTCTTGCACAGTGGGATTATGACTTCCCTTTTCCTGTTGGTGATGCTGCTGCCTATGCATCCCAGCATCCTGTTTGCTTTTCCAGCCACCTTGTTGCACTGACTCCCTACCTACTTCCCAGCACTTGCTATGGGCTCACCTGTTTTTATCAGGCTAGTGTGCACAGCTTCCACAAATGGAATGCCTCTTATAATGATGTGTGTCGGTTTGCCCTATTGGCTCCTTGACTTACCCACCACTGCTCGCTTTATTCCAATCTGGGTTGACTCTGCCCCCCTTGGCGCCTCTATACCCTATGCTGCTTGATTGATAACATACTCAGGTCCTCTAAACCTGCCTCACTGGCCTCTACGTTCACTCCAGCTGACACAGTCTACTTCCTGCACTCTAAAGATCAGGCCCTCCTGGCCTTACCCAAGTGCTCCTCCAAAAGGGGTGAGCAAGTGTTTGCCCATTTTACCTCTAGGGCGTGGAACTCCCTACGCTCTCACTTTCGTGTCTGCTGGTCCCACCTCATATTCAGAAGAGAACTACCTGATTATCTGAGTTCCTCTGACACATGCTCTTGCTCTTGACCTGAATCATTCCAATTGCCACACTGACATTTGTTCCTGCTCCTGAATCTACCAATGGTTATTATTTTTCTCATTTTGTCTGTTTCATTTTGCCCTTATGCCTTACCCCTGGTTATTGGTGTTTTGCCTGCATCAAACATGAGGTACCATTCTTACTGTTTTCTGCAGCTCACTGACTTGTTCCTGCTCCTGATTCTAGTGATGGTTATTTATACCAGTGATATAGCAGATGGACTGAAGGGGAGGGTATGCCTATTTGCAGATGATATGAAGATCTGCAATAGGGTGGACACCCCGGAGGGGTGGAGGCCATGAGGGAGGATCTGAAGATTCTGGAAGGGTGGTCAAAAACTTGGCAGCTGTAATTCAATGTCAAAAAGTGTGCAGTGATGCACATGGGGTATAAAAACTCGCAAGCCACTTACACTCTGGGGGGAGATTATTAAGCCAGCTGAGCAGGAGAGGAATTTGGGGATTATAACAACAAGCAACCTTAAGATAGGTAACCAATGCAGCAAAGCAGTGGGTAAGGCGAATAGAATGTTGGCATGCATCAGGAGGGGCATAACTAGCAGAAGGAGGGAGGTACTGATGCCTTTTTATAAAACCATGGTGAGGCCTCACCTGGAGTACTGGGTCCAGTTCTGGAGGCCTCGTCTATGCAAGGACATAGATGGGAGTGAGACGGTTCAGAGAAGGGCAACCAAGATGGTGCACGGTATGCAGGGGAAGACGTATTAGGAGAAGTGTAGGGAATTGATTTTGTACTCATTGGAGACTAGAAAGGAGAGGGGGACATAATAGAAACATTTAAGTATGTGAAGGGGATTAATAAGGTGAGGGAGGGGAGTTTATTTATAACGAAAGTGGGGGCTAAAACTAGAGGGCATAGTCTAAGATTAGAAGGTGGAAGATTTAGAGACAATGTGAGGGGGTAGTACTTCACAGAGAGAGTGGTGCAGCCTGGAATAAACTACCAGAGGAAGTGGTGGGGGCTGAAATGGTGGAGGGATTCACGAGGGCATGGGACAGGCATAAGGGGTTGTCAAGTGGGGGGAAGGGAAGATCCCTTGACATAGGTGATGAGTGGGGAGGCAGACTCAATGGGACAGAGGGGTCCTTTTCTGCCATCAAATGTCTATGATTCTATGATTCCTCTTATTCTGACTGTTCAGTTTGCTCTGATGCCTTACTTCAGGTTATTGTTTTTGTCTGTATCAAACATGTTGTATAATTCTTCCTGTTTTCTGCTGCTTGCTGATTTGTTGATCTCTGCTTGATATTATTTTGCATATTCTTAGTTTAATTATTTCACTGTATTTGTTTTTAAACCCTGCTTTTTTTTTTTTCCTCATTACCTTTGTAATCTCCCAGGTCATGAATTAAATATGCTTTTTATTGTCTAGTGCACTTACCTGGTCAACAAAAACTAAATAAAATAAACAAAACTGGCAGGTATGTGCAGTTATTGCACACCTGTTTGTTCCCTTTGTGTGCTGCTACTTTACACTGGGCTTACAGATGTGTGCTGACGTACATGTGCCAAGATGTGTCTTTCTGGTGGTTGTACCACCATGGCCACATGTTATGGTTGTTGGTTGTGTGTTTTGGGTGTAGACATATTATTCCCCTGTTGTTCAGGTGACGTGGACTGTGTGCCCACTGATTTCACTTGTTTTAGTGGTGACTGTGTTGTGCTTTGGACATCCAGATGGTGATTCACTCCAGCATGTCCTCCAGTACACCCGAGTTTAGTTCTCATGGTATATACCTCAGTGGTTAGCATAAGAAGCTGTATGGTGTTTTCCTTCATAGTACACAGCCTATCCTGCTCTATCTCAAAAAAAAATGGAGTACTCACTGAGACAAGGTTTTATCATTTATTGCTATATATCTGTAAAGAGATGTGGTGCAGATGACTTCTACATAGCGTCCAGCATACAGTACTTCATCAGAGAACTTGCTCCAGCTGATGCATCATATGGTAGAACCATTTTAGTAGGCTGGTGTGATGGGTTCTGCCTCTGCTCTGTATATTCTTGTTGGTTGGTCTCTCATCACCGTTGTCCTCATGTGGATGTGAGGAGGTTGTAACTGTGCCAGTGGTGTGGGTGACACCCTGTCTCTGTTGCATCAATCCACCATGGCCCAGTGACTCAGTGTGTGTAATGTGTGTGCTGTCATTATTACAAAAGAATTACCGCAAAGCCACGTCTGCAATCCAGTGCTTTCTGGTGAGCACCCTACTTACAAATTTGAAACAGAAACAACATCTTTAAAGACAGAGTCAAGAAATAGCTTGAGTCCAATGAGCCTGATTATTGAGGTGTCTTGTTTCAGAGTGAACACAGACACAAAACACCCTATCGCCTCATCTCCTCACGAGGAGTCTAGGCGATAGGGTGACTAGTTGATGTGCACTGTTGATGTTCACTCTTAGAGCAAACACTTCAAATAAATAAATCAAGTTCCATTTGGACTTCAATGCTCAGAGTGTTTCTTGTGACTACGAGTGTTTTCTAAAGTTGTTGTTTCTGTGTAGTGTGTGTGTGCTGGAATGTTGTGCTCGCTGGGGCTGGTTTTGTGAGGCAGAGCTGACTGCTAATGCTGTGGGTACAGCTGTGGCCTGTGTGATGCCTGCTGCGGGGGACAGCAAGGTGTTGTGGGGATGCATAACATGTTCTGGAGTAGCCTGTACAGGGGCATTTGGCATGGGGGTGTCAGTTGCTATTGGTGTACATGTGGTGTTAGAAGGGTTGGGTAGCCTGCTGGATTGTTCACCTTATCAGTGTTGTTTCCTTCTGACCAGCATCATCATAATCACAGCCCATCCTACTGCCTGTGCTATCTAAAGAAGACAGTGAATATGATGTAAGTTGTAGCCTACCAGTGCCAGATGTTTGATCAGTGGGCCATCACATGTGCAAAACAGCTGCTTACCTGTTGTGTCCTGTGCCTTTGTGGTGACACTAGATGGGGCTGGCAAATGTGACACCATATGCTTATGTGCAGGCCCATCATCAATGGCTGCTTTAAGCACTGGGTCTGTGGAATACAACATGGTTAGCAGTTCTGTATGTTGTGGTTACTGCATGGTGTGCACATGTTGGTCCATACCTGGCAGTGTGCCCATGTCTTACTCCTTGCCATTCATTGCTGCTTGTGAGAGTGTGCACCACTATTACATCAATTGGTGTGAGGCCTGCATTAGCTGATGGTGTGGGGAGCTTCCACCACTGCATGCCACGGATTGCTTGGCTGCCATTATTTTTTTTTTTTTTTGACAGCCATACTGAGATCATACCACTTGTGCTTGATGACAGCTAGCATGTACACCTCTGGCCCACTTGCATTCATGGCCACCTGTATGTCCAGTCATAGCTATGCCATGTGCTCTGTAGAGACTTTGAGGATGTGGGACCCACACACTGTGACGTAGGGTTGCTGCATATCTAACATCATCCTGGCCATCTACTGGGTAAAGAAGTTTGTGTAATGCAATCTAATACCCATTTGTAGGCTTATTGGTTGGTTATTTGACTGTGTTGGTGTTCGGTTTGTCCCTTCCATGTCCATATGAATGATTGTGTTTATGTCCTTTGCAGTGTGCATAGTCAGTCATGTGCATTTCTCTTTATATGGGAGGGGGTAAGGGGCATGGCCACGTACCATATTTCTGCACCACCACCATGTATGTGCTACACACCTTCCACCATGTTTCTACATGGGCCTCACTGCACACTTTGTGTAATGTGCACCCTTTGGTGCATGTGCACTAGTGCTCATCAGACACACACCATGTATAGGCATGATGGATTGATCTGTTTTAGTGCAGTTATGAACCTTTTGTGCATAGGGACCAATGTTTCTGATCAAACCAAAAGTGCCAAAGCACAGCATAACACAGCACAGGTATATGTGTTATGTAGAATCACGTGCCCTGGCACAAATTTGCAGTGACACATGTTTCTATAGTTTCAGTTTGACGTCCAGCATTAATTTATTTTTGTCTTGAAAAGCATGACTTTTTCCAAGACCTGATGGTAAAATTAGCAGATCAAGAAACTATCCTAACAGAGCCCTTGATGAACAGCATGATACAAAGAACAGCACACAAATTAGCACCAGCTGACAAATAACCGATACAAAAGTCCTTGACCTATTCTCTGCTCATTATATTTTTTTTTTGTTCACTTGTACTTCTAAGTGAAGACACAGACTGCGTAGGATATGTTTTTGATTACAGACACCAATTAACATATCTTGTTGAGGAAGTGTAATAGAAACTGAAATGCATATAAAAACAGAAATGTAATTGTTTGAGAGGCAGGGCTGATTTAGGAAGTGTCTTAAATTTATTTCAAAATCACCAGGACCCCCCCCCAATAATATTGACCTGGTAGAGAAGTTTTATTTACAACTTACAATAAGGGACTGTAAACTTTAGCTTGCTTTCAGGATATTGGTAATGCATCCAGACACAGCATGGTTTCCCAAAGGTAGATTCTGCCATCTTTATGTCAGTATTATTCTCTCCGTGACCAGTTATTTCCTCTCTATTTCTAGCATTGGCTTTATTCCTACCTTGGCTTATAATGTCTTCTGGATAACCTCTTTGTCGCAACCTTTCAGTCAAAAGATCAGCATTTTTTCAAAATCAGTCTCTTTGCTACAGCTACACCTAACTGTCAGAAACTGTACACCTGGTATGTTATTAACTATATACCTGGGGTGGCAACACAGCGTACAGCAGCAGAGGGATCTGATCAGTAGGTTTTCTATAAAGGGTAGTATATAACCCCCCATTTCTAGCTTTTCAGATTTCCAGATTAAAAAAATGCATACTTTCTTTACTTCTTGTACCCATAAGGTGTATGTTTTCATTTGTATTCTCAAGGTATCGGGCAAACTGATTTAACTGCCTTTCACAGTCATATATGTATCACCTATATAGGTTGATACATTCAAAAAATTGATATGTATCTGCATTTCTGATTACCTAATTTTCCCACTCCCCCAGGTAAATGCTGGCATAATTGGGGCAAATTAGGCCCCCATAGCAATCCCCTTCACTTGGAGGTAGTGGAACTCTTGGATTACAAAGCATTACAGCTAAGGGTCATTTCTGTAGGTTCCAAAATAAATCTTTTAAGGTCTTGCCTCAGAGCAGTATACTTGTTAAACACTGTACTTATAGCTCTAACACCATCTCCATGGGGAATATCGATATATACCAACGCAATGTCCAAAGTGACCAGAAATCAGTCTTTTTCCACGTTCATTTCCCCAAGGGTGCCTAAAATGTCATCAGTGTCTTTAACAGATGATGGATAGCCTGAGGCTATCAGTTTAATGTAGGGGTCCATGCAAATTGCTAGTGGCTCAGTGAGAGAGTCAAAAATAGCCACAATAAAAAGTCCAGGATGGCCTGTTCTATTCTTATGGATTTTGGGGAGGGTAGAAAATCCACCATAAGAAAGTCAGTTGTATGTTTTTGAATGACATTGCTTCTCAGTGCTCTTTCAATACAAGAGTCCGCTCTTCTCTTTTAATGTGTGCAATTTTATACATATGTATAACGCAAAGAGTACATAAATTGACATGCTGTTATAATCAGATAGCTAAAAGAAGAAAAAGTAAGAACTATGCCGTTCATAACAAAAATTCATAAAATATAGCATGAGTAAAGTCCATAAGTGAGACTGGAGATCCAATCATGCTAGAGAATTAGAAATACAAAAGAAACACCTAACGAATATGGAAAAGACCACCTCCACCTTGAAGTTGCAACACTCCAAATCCATCAAAATTTGCTTTGTAAGTGGGATGATGCATTATTGGTCTGTCATTGACAATATTGTTATATACTTTCTACAATACATTCTATGAGAAATCTAGATGTTCTGCTTTTATGAATTGTATCATTTAAGGTAATATTTTGTTCTTAATGTCTAGCACTAGACTGACATATCATAAGAGAAGTGGACAAACAGACGAAGAGTACTTGTACTAAATGTAATATACTTAATAATGCTAGAACTAACAGTGCAGCAACACAAGTTATAAATGTCCTGTTTATGCTTAATAAATGAATAATTTATGTGTCCTAGGGTCATACATGTATTTTAACAGCCATCCCAAATACAGATGACAGGGAACCTGTGTCAATAAGGCAACCTAAGCAATATTATGAATATTCTCATATTTGTAGTACTACTGCTAGAACTCAAATACAAATTGTATTAGCTGGTTTATACCTTAAAAAAATGCAGTACGCTAAACTGCATAAATACTGATTTGTTCTATTGCATACACTTCACGGTCTAACTTAAACAAAGAAAAAATAATCATGACAAATGTGCTGTGCAATGTCTGTGATTATGTCTTGTTTTGAGGCTGTACACAATGTTTTATGTACTAAAAATAACAAAATCAATCTAAATCATTTTGCAAGTTGCTTGAAATATTTATATTACTTATCTGCATGGGTGATCTCATTCTCTAAGGGTGAGAAGTCCATAAAGTTTCTAAGAACATTTTGTAAATTTGGAAGTGGTCATGTGTGAGGAAAGAGTAGTTGGTGCAGCAGAAATACCATTTGCAGAGGTATTATCATCAGATTCTGTAATTTTAATTTCAGTTTGAGCTATATTTAGGGGATCCCCTGATTTTGAAGATATATCCATTAACTCAGAGCTGTCAATGAGATTATCACCTTCAGTTTTCAAGTCAGAATTCTTTTCTGAAGCTGTAGCTTCCTTAGTGGCCTTGGCAGCTTGCTGCTGAGAAAAATACTTTTATCTGGTCTTCGACAAAGATCGTTCTTGTTTGGCCTATTACAAGGTTTTGTGCCTTACATGGATACAGAATAGAAAGGTGACCATCAAGTTCATGGTGCTCTAAGAAATGATAGCACCTTTGCTGAGGACTGAGGCCACATCTGGCTGTACGTAAACCTTTGCATTTTTGAAATTATAAGTCCTCTGGACTTCCTTTATACAAAGCTCTGTCTTATGAATATAAAGGTAATGGTAACAGTGGTAAGTTTAAGTTCTTGTTGCTTTTCAATGAAGGTATGCCTCAGGGGTATTTGAAAAGCTCTTGTTATTTTGGGCATGTAGGATTCAGTATATTTCATTTGCTCTAAAAAGAGGATCTTGATCGGGTCCCATATTGTCAGAGTTTGTGTTTTAAAGCAGCAGTGCTATGAAAAGGCAGCAGCACATTTACAAATCGCAAATTAAATCTGTGTTGATTATTCTCTAGAATTTACATTTTTCTTGGGAGCATCACTGAATCTCTCATGAGGGTAGCTGAGAGAGATGAAGAAGTTTCTAATTTCACTCTGAAATCATTATTTTCAGTTGGATTTTTTTATGGATTTAGAGTTGTCTATAGCAAGAAGTTAAGTTTTTGCATAGTGCTTGCCATTTTAATGCTGTAAGTTTACTATCCTTTGTTTCAGCCTAAACTTAGATTTTATTTGCAAGGGTTCTTAATTCTCTGCAGTTTTTGGAAAGCATGTATTGCACTACAGCCCTTAATTTTAAAATGTTAACTCAAGGTTGAATCATTTATGGCAGCTAAAACCAAATGTTATTGTTCTGAATAACTGGAAACGTTAGGTGATAGACTGTTGACCTGCACTGACTTTGTATAGATATACATTGATTACAAAAAAAAATGTTTCTGAAGTCTGTTTTATGACTTCAGAAGAGGTCATGCTTTGTTTAAGCTGAAAAAAGTGGCAACGTTTAACCAAATTTGGACATAGCAAGAGGCTCAAAGTTCTCGAGCAGTTCATTGTTGAAACTGTGGCATTTGCACTAGTCAACTGCATCTGTATATTTGCTAGCTGTTAGACTTGTTAGGCACAGTAAAGCTCTTATTTTTTTAGAGCATTGAGGTCTGGATTGTAGTTTACTCATGCTTAATTGATTAGCAGTCTTCTTTCACAAACGTGTCTATTTTATGAACTTTGGACATCATTTAGCTGGTAAATTATGAACTGATGTAAATTTGTACAGCTCATGTATATTGATTTGTGACATAGTTGTACAGATTTCTATATTTTGAATGAGAAATTGTCTTTCTCTATAATAAATTTTTTCCTGTTAAGCTTTTGATCCAGATTTTGAATCATGTTACTCAACTCACTGAGGCTTTTGTTCTCTTTCCATTGTTTCCAGAGGCAGCATTGATACTGGAGAGCAGTGGATCCCCCTTCTAAAACCACTGTGGCCAACATTGCAAAGCTTGGCAATCTTTTCTGAACAGATGATTATTTTACAGCAAAGGTTTCACCTGACAATAAATGTGAATGATATTCAGACCCACTACTTGCTTATGTGGGCTGTGATGTCCAAGGTATTCTTCTCAAAGTACTGTGTACTTACGGACCTTTGTTTGGGACAGGACTGATAACTGCCAGTTGTGGCTACAAGTATGGGTTTACTGGTCAACCCCATAAGCTAAAACTACAATGCTCCCTCAAATACTATAGTCCACTCTTTTCTTAAAATTGGGTCAGATCAGAACATATTTTTTTTTTGTAAAACTTTTTGCTGGATGATTCATTCATTATTTCTTCATTATCCCTTGCATTCATTATAACAACCAATCCTCATTTGTCAGCCTGTTTTACTACAATGTCTTTGTTGTTATTTAGACTCTCTACAGCCTCAAATTCTTCTTCTGTACAATTAGTATATCTCTTACCTTGCTGCTTAGCCATTTTACATCAGTTTATCAACTGTAAATGTGGCCTGTTTAGCTCAGTGTATTTGTGAAAGCATCTATGGTAAAACTAACAGAAAATGTAAAACAAGGATAGGAGAATATCTGAGAAGTATAGGCAGTCCAGATAAGGAAACCATGCTTGCTAATCATGTAGCCAGAAAAGTAGCAGGACATGATTTTGTGTTTATGGGATTAGAGAAAATGTAGTTGGTCTTAAGATGAGGAGACTTAAAGAAAAAGTTACTACAATGTGAATACTTTAGGATTTATTAACTTGGTGCTTAAAAAGGGACAAAGAGCTGAATGAAAGATTTGCCCTTGTACCTTACCTGGGTTAATAGCTTATTGCTGTGTAACTAATTTTTGTCATTCTTCCTACCCTCTCAGCCTTACATATGAATTTTTTTTCCATGTGCCCCTATATTACATATATTATGGATATATACTGTGGATAGTGTGGGTGGATTTGAACCTTATCCAGAATACACTGAGTGAAGGTCTGAACATTTTCTCCCTGGTTATTCTAATGCTATTTTCAAAAAAGTAAGAAAAAAATGCAAGACTAGGAAATATGGACTTGAGTTCAATCTTGCCTCAGCTGTCTAATATTGGAAGAGCCACTTTCTGAGAAGTCATTTGGTTATACTCCCTTCAAAATATTGCTATAAACAGTTTCATGACGTGAAAGTCAGGAAGAAAAAGATAGCATTTCGGAAGTATAAGGAAACACAGAAGGAGCAGGACAGAGAGCTGTACCAGTTAAGGCAGAAGGAAGCAGGGAGGGAAGTCAGAATAGCAAAGGCCCAAAATGAGGAAAAGATAGCCAACTCAGTTAAGAAGGGGGATAAAACCTTTTATAGGTACATCAGCAAGCATAGAAAGACAAAGGGAGGGATAGTGAGGCTGAATAGAATGAACGGTGGGTGGGCAGAGGGGGACAGTGAAAAAGCAGGAATACTGAATGAATATTTCTGCTCAGTATTCACAAAAGAGGAGGGGGAAGTGCCTCATCCAATTAACAGAAGCACTCTTGATAGGTGGGTCGATCCCAGTCCTTTCACAGAAGAAAGGGTTCTGCAAGAACTCCTAAAACTGAAGGTGGACAAAGCAATGGGTCCTGATGGAATTCACCCCAGAATTCTAAAAGAATTAAGGAGGAACTAGTGAAACCACTGGCTACTCTTTTTAATAAATCATGGGAGGATGGTGTGGTACCCGAGGACTGGAGGAAGGCGGATGTGATTCCCCTTCACAAAAGTGGGACCAAGACAGAGGCAGGAAACTACAGACCTGTCAGTCTGACCTCTGTGGTAGGGAAAGTGATGGAGTCACTTCTGAAGGAAAGAATAGTTGAGTACTTAGAGGCCAGTGGAGCACAGGACCCAAGGCAGCATGGGTTCACAGTGGGAAGGTCATGTCAGACGAATCTAATAGATTTCTTTGACTGGGTGACCAAAGTAGTAGACCAGGGAGGGGCTGTGGACATGGCCTACCTAGACTTTAGCAAGGCATTTGACACAGTCCCACACAAAAGATTAATAGTCAAATTAACTAGCCTGGGAGTGGGACCCAGGGGTGGTAGCCTAGGTAAAACATTGGCTGAACAACAGGACACAGAAGGTAATTGTAAATGGAGTCCACTCTGAAGAAAGGGGGTTACTAGTGGGTACCTTCAAGAGGTTCAGTATTATCCAGTCCTTTTAATGTCTTCATCAGTGACATTGCAGAGGGACTGGAAGGAAAAGTATGCCTTTTGCAGATGACACAAAAATCTGCAACAGGGTTGATACACAAGGAGGCGTGGAAAGGATGAAAGGGACTTGGCAAGGTTGGAGGAATGGTCAGAGGTATGGCAGCTAGGATTCAATGCAAAGAAGTGCAAAATAATGCACCTGGGAAACAAGAACCCAGGGGAAGAATACACAATGGGTGGGGAGGTAGTAACAACAACAAAAGAAGGAAAGGGACCGGGGGTAATCATATCAGGACGACCTTAAGGTTAGAAGCAATGTGAGAAAGGCAGTAGGGAGGGCTGGGGTATACTGGGATGTATAGGGAGAGGCATCATCAGCAGAAAACAGGAAGTTGTTATCCCTCTGTACAGACAGTTGGTGAGACCCCATCTGGAGTACTGTGTCCAGTTCTGGAGACCCCATCTCCGCAAGGACATAGACAGGATAGAGGCAGTCCAGAGGAGGGCAACTAAAATGGTGCAGGGTCTGCAAGAGAAGCCATATGAGGAGAGACTAAAGGAGCTTAACATGTATACCCTTGAGGAAAGAAGGAGAGGGGGCCATGATAGAAACTTTTAAGTACCTCAGTGGAATCAACAAAGTCCAAGAGGGTAGCATCTTTCAGAAAAAGAGACTTGCAAGAACAAGGGGACACAATTTAAAGATAGAAGGAGGGCAATTCAGGGCAATGTGAGGAATTATTATTTCACAGAGAGGGTAGTGGATGCATGGAACAGCCTTCCTGAGGAGGTTGTGGGGTCTAAAACTGTGGGAGAATTCAAGAATTCATGGGACAGACATAAGGCAATTCTTGTGGGGGGTAGGAAGAAATAGGCTGTTGGTTAACTAGGATCTGCGGCCTATCCTGTAGGGAGGGAAATGGGCAGACTAGATGGGCCTAGCGGTCCTTATCTGCCGTCAAAGTCTATGTTTCTATGTTTCTATGTTTCATGATTCCTGGAGTTTTATGCAGGCCTTGCAAGTTTTGCAAGTTGATTCATAGCTACAATGTGGCATTGGTAGTTACTGGGATCCCTCTCTAAAGTGTGGTTTGACAGAGATAATGAAATAGTTTCTACCTTTTTAGAAGTTAATATTTGTGCTTCCCAACACTGATGGAGTAATGTCTAAATACTTAATAGATATCTTGCTAGCAATATAGACAATTTCTGATGGGATTTGCATGATATAAACTGATTGCCTTTAAGTTTAGATATTTGTATAGTTATGCATGTAATGGTACAGTCCAAGTCAAATGAACCCCACTGTAATAAATAGACATAATCTAAAGAACTCTAGCTTGCAGCACCATTTTCTCAGCATCTGTCACAGTGTATGCTAGAGTAGCGGTAACATGCTATATAAGAGGTGGCAGATTCTAATTTATCCAGCAAGTAAATTATAGTTTCAATCCATTACCCCATTAAATTAAAACAGTTCAAGTCTGTCCATCTGCTGTACTACACCATACCTACCACAGTACACTACCTACTATCATCGGTCGATATTAAGGACGCCAAAAACAAGCTTCAACAAAAACAAGCTTCATCAATTCACCATGACAATGGAAGAAACTCCTGGCATTGAAATACTGAAAAACATGAGACAGTGCCAGAATGACTGGAAGAATGCAGCGATTTATCTTTGGTTCAGACAGAAATAGGAAAAAGGATGTCCAATCTCCAGTCTGGTCTTGAAAGAGAAGACACTACTGGCCCATCAACACAGCAGTAGCACTATACCTCACAACACCAGCAATCAGGGTTTGAAAGTGAGCCTGTGCTGTTGCGGGCCAGCTTGGGGGAGGAGGACTGAGTGTCCCAGAGGACGCTTTCCTCCTCTGGGGAAGGAGGTCCATAAGCCCTGCTGCTTTACTGCCACCTAGATGATCATAGGTGGCAGTACAAGCTGAGCTGTTGTGGGTGGGTGGAGCACCTCCTGAATAGGAGGTCTGCATGTGTTGCCTGCAGATGTTCACTCAATCCTAGCCCATGAGGTGGTCGAGGGAGAGGAATAAAAAGAAAGAAAATCCCTCAGTCTCAGCATAGAAATATAAAATACAAACATAGAATTTGTCATCAGAAAAGGACCACTTGGCTCACCCAGTCTGCCCAGATGGTCCCTGCCTAATCTGTCTCCACAGGCCATAACTGGTCTCTAGTGACTGTCCTTCCTTCTTGCTGATTTACTAATATTCCACTGTCTATCCCACACAAGCTTGAAGCCCCCTACTGTTTTTGCCTCCATCACTGCTGCTGGAAGTGTGTTTAAGCTGTCTACAACCCTTTCAGTGAAGTAGTGCTTTCTCACATCCCTCTTAAACTCCCCCCCTTCAACTTCATTGCATGCCTTATTGACCTTGTACTCTTTCTCATTTGAAAGAGACTCCCCTACTACACCCTGGTCACCCCTGTGAGGTACTTGTAGGCCTTTATCTTGTCCCCTCTTGCTCTACTCTCTTCCAGGGTGTACATGTTTTGATCCCTCAGTCTTCCTTCATAGGGCTTTTGATGCAACCCATGCACTATTTAAGTTGCCCTTCTCTGTACTGCCTCCATCCTGTCTATGTCCTTTCTGAGGTGCAGCCTCCAGAACCGGACACAATACACCAGGTGGGGTCTCACAAGAGGTGATACAGTGGCAACACCACCTCTCTCCTACTGCTGGAGATACTGTACCTTTCCCTACAGTATGCATCCCAGCATCACACTGGCTGTACCCACTGCTTTGTCACACAGCCCTGCCACTTTGAAGTCATAAGATATGAGACCTCCAAGGTCCCTTTCCTGCTTAGTGACTGTCAATACCTCATCCCATCCTATACTCAGCTCTGGGGTTCCTATGATCTAGGTGCATGATTTTGCACTTTTTTGGCATTGAACCATAAGTGCCATGCTCTTTGCCACTACCTGGGTTTCCCAAGGTCAGTATACATTCTCTCCAGCCCCTCCTGTGTGACCACCCTATTAATGATTTTTGTGTCTTCTGCAAAAAGGCATACCTTTCCTTACAATTCTTCTGCAATGTCACTCATGAAGACATTGAAAAGGACTAGTCCAAGTACTAAGCCCTGCTGCACCCTACTGGTCACTCTCCCCTCATTAGAGTGAGTACTGTTAGCCATCACTATCTATTGCCTATCCGTTAACCAGTTCCTTACTCAGGTCTCCATTGTGGATCCCACCCCTAGGCTGCAGAACTTCTTTATCAGTCTCTTGTGTGTCACAGTATTGAAGGCCTTGCTTAAGTCCAGGGAGGCCATGTCCACTGCCCTCACCTGATCAGATTCGTCTGGCATGACCCCCTGCCCAAGAATCCATGCTGCCTCTTTTTGTTCTTGTGGCCCCCTGGATTCAAGATACTCCACTAGTCTTTCCTTTAACAGGGTTTCCATTAATTTCTCACTACTGATGTGAGACTGACCAGCCTATAGTTGCTAGCCTCCTGCCTGTTGCTGCTCTTATGATGATGGATCATGTCTGCTCTCCTCCAGTCCTCCAGAACCATGCCTGTTTCCATTGAGCTGTTGAACAAGGACACTAGTGGGGCAGCTAGCACCTCCCTGAGTTCCTTTAGTACCCTCTGGTGTATCCCATCCAGTCCCATAGCCTTGTTCACTTTCAGAGCTACAGGTCCCTTCATGATTCTTTCCTCTGAAAAAGGACTTGTGTCCACCCTCCCTTTTTTCCTGCTGCTCCCCAGTGGTCTGTGCCCTCTCCCTCCACTTGAAGACTGAGCAGAAGTACCTGTTCAGAATATCTGCTTTTTGTTAATCCCCTGCTGTGTAGTCTCCTCGCCTCCCTCCTTATCCTCACTATCTCTCCTCATGCATTCCTCTTCTCACTTGTGTGTCTGAAGAAAGTCTTATCCTCTTTAGTTGTCCCTTTGGTTATCAAATTATTTTCTCTGTCTGCACCTTTGCTCCCGTCACTGCTTTTCCTGCTTCCCTATGTTTTACTTGGTATACCTCCCTCTCTTCCTCCCACTGTGTTTCCGTATATCTCCTGAATGCCACCCTTTTCTCCCCTCACCACTTTGGCCACTTCACTAGAGAACCATAATGGTATCTTTTTCCTTCTACTTTTAATCACTCCCTTTATGCAGAGGTTGGTTACCTTAATTATGCTATCCCTTATTTTTCCCTTTATTTTCCCTCACTGTGCCTCTACCCCTCCCTGGCAATCCCACCCTATGAGGTAGTTTCCAATTTCTTTCAAATCTACCCGCTTAAGTCCAGTACCCTTGCCCTTGTGTGATTTGCCTCTGTTCCAACATAAAAACTCCCATGCGGTCCTGGAGGAGTGGGCAAGTCACTCAAGGGAACCTGATGTTGTGACCAGGGAGGGTGAGTGGGTCCTCCAAGAGGGAGACCCGGGGCAGGAGATAGAGAACCCCAGAGGAAGTGGAAGATACTCCTAGTGGGGGACTCAATAGTGTGGAGAATAGATCTGAGCACAGGTGGCAGGGAGGAGAGGGAGGTCAAGTACCTTCCAGGAGGCAGCTTGGAGGGAATGGGGGCAAATCCAGAGGATCACTACAGTGGTAGCAAAGGAGGGGGTGCTGGAGGTCATTGTCCATCTGGGAACAGATGACCTGGCCAGGAAAGAGGCAAGCACACAGCAGGTGCAGGAAGACTTCAGGGAGTTAGGAAGACACCTTGGGGATGTAGCAAGCTCCTTGACATTCTCTAAGGTGCTGTCAGTCCATGGCAGGGAAGAAGCTAGGAATCTCCACATCATTAAGTTCAACACTTGGTTGAAGGGTTGATGTGGAGGAAAGGGTTTTTGCTTCATTGGAGACTGGGGACCCACCTGGAGTGATGCGGGACTGTATAAGGTGGATGGCCTACATCTGTCCAGGGAGGGGATGATGGTCCTTGATGAGCTGTTTAAAGGCTTCATTGGCAATCATTTATACTAGCCATGGAGGGGGGACAGATGGAAGTGGGGAGACTTCAGCAGCCCACCCTCACAGGTCAGAGAAGCCAGCAGGGAGGATCAGGAGGAAGAGTTGTTAACAGGTGTAACCAAAATCATTAAAAAGGATATGGCAGAGAAAGGGAGGCAGCAGGAGAAAAAAAAAACAGGGTTGGGAAGAGGGAACAAGAAGGCAAAAGTGGGACTACAATGAGGGTGGCCAACAAAACAGAGAAAGTCATGTATACAAAGGCTCACAGTCTGGGAAATAAAATCCCAGGTCTGGAGGCCCTGATGGCAGAGGTGGACCTGGACTTGGTGACAGTTATTGAGACATGTTACACAGGTAACCATGACTGGGAGGTAAAAGTACCAGGGTATGCTGTATTCGGGAGGGACAGGGAAGATAAAAATAGGAGGGGGGCCCTTTACATAAGGGAGGTCATTAAAGCAACAGCAGTACAGGGTTGGAAGGGGGAGGCAGAGGCACTGTGGGTCACCCTTGAGACAGGAAATGGCATGGCAATTCGCACATGAGTGATCTACAGGTCTCCAGCACAGGGAGAGGAGATAAATAGAGCAATGGTGTAAGGCATACATGGGATGGCAGCAAAGGGGGAGGTAGTGCTTCTGGGAGATTTTAATATGCCAGATGTGGACTGAAACACCCCAGCAGCTGCCTCAGTGAGGAGTCAAGACATCATGAATTCCTTGCAGGGGCAGGTCTTAAGCAGTTAGTGCTGGAACCCACCAGGGACAAGGCAATTCTGGACCTTGTACTGACCAATGGGGACAGAATCATGGATGTCAGGGTGCATGGTCACCTAGGGTCCAGCAACCACCACACAGTGTGGTTTAATATGGCTACAGAGTTGCAATCAAGCCACAGAAAGGTGAAGGTCCTGGATTTCAGGAGGGAGGACTTTGCTAGGATGGGGATAGGCATCAAAGAAACCCTGGCAAGGAAGGAGGTAAGAGGGGGGTAGAGGAGCAGTGAGCATACCTAAAAGGAGCCATAGTGGGGTGACAAATCAGTTTATTAGGCTAAGGAACAAAGGTAATTGGAAGGAACAAACCACTATGGTTCTCAAGGGAGGTGGCTGGAAAAGTCAAGGTCAGAAAGGTGGCCTTTAGAAAATATAAGGAGACACAGAAAGATGAGGATAGGGCAGTGTATCTAGATTGACAGAGGGAATGGGCAAAGCAATTAGGAGCACAAAGGTGCAAACAGAGGAGAGATTGGCTCAGACAATAAAAAAGAGGGGAAAATACAGTTTATAGGTACCTCAGAAAAAGAAGGAAAGCCTGGGGGTTGGGGATTGCAAGGCTCAGAGGGGAAGAAGGGGAGTGTGTGGAGAATGACCTAGAAATACCATCTGTACTGAATAGCTACTTCTGTTCAGTATTCACTGAAGAGGGGAGGGCAGAGACCACAACAAGGCATTAGAAACGGGGGAGACACCAGTCCATTTACTGAGAAAAGAGTCCTGGAGGAACTCACACAATTGAGGGTGGACAAAGCAATGGGACCAGATGGTATACACCCTAGAATGTTAAAGGAACTGCTGTTGGTGTTAGCTGCACTGCTGGCAGCCCTGTTTAGTGAGTCACACAATATGGGAGTGGTACCAGAGGACTGGAGGTGGGCAAATGTAGTCCCCCTTCACCAGAGTGGAAGCAGGAAGGAGGCAGGAAACTATAGGCCGGTCTGCCTCATCTAAGTGGTAGGAAAGATTATGGAGATGCTGCTTAAGGAAAAGACTGTGGAACACTTGGAATCCAGCGGAAAACAGGATCCGAGGCAGCATGGATTCACAGTGGGAAGGTCATGTCAGACTAATCTGATAGACTTTTTTGACTGGGTGACAAAGAAAGTGGATTAGGGAAGAGTGGTGGATATCGTTTACCTTGATTTCAGCAAGGCCTTTGACACTGTTCCACACAGATGAGTGGTTAACAAGCTGGGTAGCCTGGGTGTGGGGCACAAAGTAGTGAAGTGGGTTAGAATCTGGTTGAGGGACAGAAAGCAGAGGGCTGTGGTAAATGGGATCCAATCCGTGGAAAGGGGGTGACTAATGAGGTAACTCAGGGTTCTGTCCTGGGGCCATTCATTTTCAATGTCTTCATTAGTGACATTGCTGAAGGACTGGAGGGCAAGGTTTGTCTATTTGCAGATGACACCAAGATTTACAACATGGTAGACACTCCAGAGGGGGACGAGAAAATGAGGAGGGACCTACTGTAAAAAAGCTGGAAAATGGTCCAAAGTGTGGCAATTAAAATTTAATGCAAAGAAGTGCAGAATCACGTACCTGGGGGTGCAGGAAACCCTGCAGAGAGGTACATGATGAGGGAGTCGATGACAGTTACCAAGGAAGAAGGGGATTTAGGGATAACCATCTCACGTAACCTAAAAGTTGCCAAACAGTGCACCAAGGTGGTGGGAAGGGCCAGTGGCATGTTGGGGCACATAGGAAGGGGAATCACTAGCAGAAGAAGGGATGTGGTGATGCCACTGTACAAAGTGATGGTGAGGCCTCATCTTGAATAAGGTGTACAGTTCTGGAGGCCGCATCTTTGGAAGGACATAGACAGGATGGAGGTGGTTCAGAGGAGGGTGACCAAGATGGTGCAGGGCTTGCACCGGAAGACATATGAGGACAGATTAAAAGACCTCACTATGTATAAACTGGAGGAGATGTGGGAACAGAGAGGTATGATAGAAACCTTCAAGTTTCTTAAAGGCATAATCAAAGTACCAGTGGGTGACATCTTTCAGTATAAGAGGTATACAAAGACAAGGGGGCATGATATGAGATTGGAGGGGGGCATGCGAAA
The DNA here is from genome assembly GCA_016271365.2 of Neoceratodus forsteri. Lineage (NCBI taxonomy): Eukaryota > Metazoa > Chordata > Ceratodontiformes > Ceratodontidae > Neoceratodus > Neoceratodus forsteri. The sequence continues at coordinate 723,290,871 of CM057459.1, read as the reverse complement.
GGGAAATGTAAGGAAGTTGTTCTTCACCGAAAGGGTGGTGTATGCAGGGAATAAACTACCCCAGGAAGTGGTGGTAGCTAGCAGAGTGGGGGGGGGATTCAAACATGCATGGGACAGGCACAAGGGGATCCTAGAAGTAGGAAGGAGAGGCTAAAGCCAATGAACAAGTAGGGTCAGCTGCCGCTGATGTAGGCAGGGAATATGGGCAGACTGGATAGGCCTAGCATTCCTTATCTGCCATCAATTACTGTGTTATTATGCTCCCATCCTAATGTTAAACCACACTGTATGGTGATCACAGGTACCTAGGGGACTGCCCACTGTGATATCTGCAATGTTGCCCCTGTTTGTAAGCTCCAGGTCCAGCACAGCCCCGTTTATAGTGGGTTCCTTGACTAGCTACCTGAGAAAAGCCCCTTGTAGGGAGTCAAGAATGGCCCTGCTCCTTGCCAAGGTTGCATCTGGAAGGCTGCAGTCCACATCTGGCAGACTGAAGTCCCCAGCTAGAAGCACATATCCCTTACTTGCCATCCTGATGATGGCTTCCCCAAGTGCCTTATCCTATTCCCTCCCTCTTTCTTTCAAAAAAGCTTAGAGCCCCCCTAGATGTATGGGGCTTTGCACTGCCATGGTGGGAGAGTCTGGGGAGAAATGCCACTGGGCAGTATCAGCTAGGCAAACCCTACAACACATTTGTATTCCTCACGTATTGGAAATTCCGCTAGGGTATCAACTTGAAGATCAGCTTTTAAGACCTTTTTAAATTCAAGATCTGCTATATATCCATGAGCAAGACAAACTTCAAGAATAAGCTGGACAAGTATTATGAGCTGGGTGGTACATTAGTGTATTATTAACTAACAGGCGTTATTATGGGCATATAGCCACTATGCTCCTTTCACCCTTTGTGAACCTTTGTATCTGTGCCAGATACAGTTAGAAAGAATCCAATCATTGCTGGATGTACTAACATTTTAAGGAGAGTGTTTATGCAAATTAATCCCCAAGCTATACCTATTAAAAAGACCCTTCTATGGGGAAATCCCATCATTCAATATGGCAGTTCACCTTTAGCAGACACAAGATAGTGAAAATTTTGGAATCAGGAGTCTTGGAGATGTGTTTTATATGAACTCCAGATTCTTATTATGCTGTGAAGAGCTCAAACTCAAATTCAATTCCATTCATATCTACAACTTAGAGATGCCTTGGCTAAATTGCTTAGTCCTGCATTGACTCTTCCAGATTTTGCTGAATGGGCACAGTTTGTTAAAATTTTACCTTTTAAAAAAGGAGCTAGTTTAACGTACAAAATACTATCATAACCGGAACCAAATAGAACAGCCTTCCTGAGGAGGTTGTGGAGTCAGGAACAGTGGGAGAATTCAAGAATGCATGGGACAGGCATAAGGCAATTCTAGTGGGGGGCAGGAGGAAGTAAGCTGTTGATTAACTAGAATCTGCAGCTTATCCATCAGGTAGGGAAATGGGCAGACTGGGTGGGCCAAGCGGTCCTTATCTGCCATCAAACTCTATGTTTCTATTTGACAGACAGGTCTAAAGCAAAGTGGGAACATTAGCTTAATCTGACTTTGCCACCAGCAGATGGGGGACAAGCATGGCAAAATGCAAAACTCTCCAGTAAAGAAATACAGGGAAAACTGATACAATACAAAATACTACATTATTATTACCATTCACCTTATAAATTAGAAAAACTAGACCACCTTCCTAATAGCAGATGGTGGAGATGCAATAATCCTCATGCTGATCTGACCCACAAGCTTTGGAAATGTCCCATGATTAAAGAATGTTGGGAGCATGTTCATAGAATATGCTCTGCTGTTGCCAAGTGTAACCTTCCTCTGACCCTTTCACTGTTCCTATTAGGTATCTTTTCTAAAGATAGTAACATTAAAAACGAACACCAACAACGGGTATTGGCAGCCCTGCTAGGAGCCAGCAGACTTCTATTAGCAAAATGAAAAACTATAGTATATTGATCCCCTCAATTGAGGAATGGTCCAAATACATGGGAGTAATAGCCAATAACAAAATAATTAATTTTATGCTACTTGATGAAATGGATTTTTTTTTATTTAATCCCCATTGCTGCAACTACAGCTGTAACTGATCTTATTGATTCCTTATGTATTATTCAGACTAGCGAGAATCTGATTGTGGATAGTTTAGGTATGACTTTAAAATGTAGCCCTACTGATGTAAGTTAATAGACTTAGTTGACGTTGTCTTTTTTTTTGTTATTGTATATGTATTGGTATCTTTGTACTTAATAAAAAAATTACTGAAAAACAGCATTCATTCACCAAGCAAGGGTCGCAGATCTGACTGCAACTGCAAAATCCTTCAAGGCAGGTCAGCCCAGACCTGCAATGGATTCCCTACACTTGCTGGGCAACACGGCATCATTCACTGCAGTGGTGCCAGGTGCCAAATGAAAGATATCACATACTACCAGGGGAAACATTGGTCCCAAAGGTGAGAACCACTGTCAAAGCTAATTCCAGTCACAAAGTCTCTGCTATAGGCACTAGTATGGTGGAAGCAGGAATGCAACCTCAAGAGAGGGAGTTCCCTTCTTTCAGCAGTCACCTACAGTCATACTCACAATGGATGCCTCCTTCTTAGGCTGGGATGCTCATCTGGAGGACCTCACCGTAAGTGGCATGTGGAGTACACTGTAGACTCAGGAGCACATAAATACCTGGAAATCAGGGCAGTATACCTGGCAATGCAGTTTTTTTCCTCCCACATCAGAGGTCAGTCTGACCCAATCAGGACAGACAATACCACAACTGTGTATTACAAAAACAAGCAGGGAGGAATAAGATCTTCAAAACTGTGCACAGAGGCAATGAAGATCTGGAACTTAGCATACTCCCCGGAGGTCCAGCTTTTGGCAGTACACCTGCTAGTGAAGGACAAGGTGCTGGCAGATTTCCTGAGCAGGATCAGTCAGTGAAATCATGAATGGACACTGAGTCAGCAGGTGCTGCTGATAGTGCTCAGAAGGTGGAGTACATCAGAAATAGATCTGTTTGCATCTTGGGAAAACAGCCAGCTCCCCCTGTTTTGTTGCAAACCCCCATTGGTGGATACAGTCCCAGAGGATACTCTAGTTCTCAACTGGTTAAGGAAGTTTCTATATGCCTGCCCACCCTTCCCACTTTTGCTGAAAGTACTTCTAAAACTGAGAAGGGAATCAGCAACATGTTTCTCATAGCTCCAGATTGGGCCAGGCAGATTTGGTACTCCCTGCTCCCGTCCCTCTCCAGTAGATGTCCTATCAACCTGCCTCTGAAATACAATATGGTGACATTGTCTCAGGGTAGGATACCATTCCCAGATCTGAGAACTCTGCATCTCAGAGCATGGTTCTTGAAGAGCTAGAGTTCTCTGGGAGAAATCTTTCTGAAAAGGTTATGGAAGTGCTTAGGGTTTCCAGGAAACCAGCAACAAGGAAAAACTACAACTCAAAGTGGAAAAGACGTTCCCTTTGGTGTTCTTCTAGACAGCCCAGTCCATTGTGGGTGAGTTTTGCTTCAATCCTGGACTACCTAACCCACCTCCAGTTCCTGGGCCTCAGTCCATCAACCCTAAAGTTTCATTTGGCTGCATTGTCAACTTACGCTTCAGCTGGCAAGGACAGGTCAGTTTCCTCACAGACCATTTTCAAAAAGTTCTTTAAAAACCTTAATCACCTATACCTTCTGGAAAGGTATATATATATATATATATATATATATATAGGGGATATAGGGATCTGGTAACAGATATGAAGCTCTTCAGGACTTAACTCCTATGCCCCTCGACTTGTCCTTTGCAACGGGAGGAAAGCATGAATCCTCCAAGCCGCTGGGGCTAACTTCCTCAGACTGGGCCCCCATCTGCCTCGAGTGGGCTGACTTTGTTGCAGAAACTACTGAAGGACTAACACAGCACTCACATCATCACAACTGGTGCCGGAGGAAGGTCCTGAAGAAATTTGGCAGTCATAAAATGTGAGGCGAGATCTGGGACTTTCTTTCTTGAGGTGTTGCACATAAAGTGGAAATTTGTAAGGCTATATTCTCCTTTGCCCTGACAGCTTGCATCTTTTTTTTATAATTATCATTTTTATTGTTTTCACATATCCACAAAAAGCATTGCAAAGAAAGCATAATAATTTGACACATGTATATGAACTTCCGGAACATGGCTTTCCAAAAGAATAAGAACAGTCAATAGTAACACCCCTCAAAGACCCATTACCCCCCTCTACCCCCCACCCCAATCCCAAATTATGAAGTATCAGGGGGAGGGTACAAGAAAATTATGGCTTAAGTACATACTTGCAGTAAATAAACAATTTCTTTTAATCAGGCAGCCTCCAAGTTAATAACAGATGTTCCAGTGGGCCCCATACAGACGCAAACTGCTCCATCTACCTCTCATACTTGCTATGTTTTTCTAGTTGTATCGCTAAGCGCACATTCTCTGTGCCACTCGACCAGCGATGGGGCCTTATCGAGGTCAGTGTCTCAGAATTAGTAACTTCTCTGCAGAGATCAGAGACACTGGCCTCAGACTTTAGTGGTAGCAGCAGGAAGGTGCCTAACAGCCAGATCTCTGGGGTATCTAATCTAAGGAGCCAAGGATAGGGCCCAACAGGGCACCCACTGATTTCAGAGCCTTTGAACCTCGAACATTCCCATAATAAATGATATAGTGTTCCATCTTCTTTTTACATTTCCCACAAATAGGAGAGTCAAGCACCCTTCTATGTAAATAAGTGGGAGTTAAGTATATGTGATGCATAATTTTAAAGTGCACCAGTCTTAGCCTATCTTGCTTGATATATCTATACACTGAGTTCCAAGAGCTTGCCATACTCTCGGAGAGGCACTGATGTTCAAGGCCTCGACCCAGTAGAAGCAGATTCAGAGGGAAGTCTGTGGTCCCATTCTTGGAGGAGTCTACGAACCCTGGCTACAGCATGCTGCTGCTTAGCAGTCAAAAAAAGACTGCAAACATTTATCTGGCCCTCATCCACTGGACCAGTTGTAGAAAAAACCTGAGCGAGGGCCTTACTGACCTGCAACCACTTATAAAAGTCAGTATCTGCAAGATCCCATTTTTCTTTCAAAGCTTCAAACGGGTAGAGGCCATTCTGATCCCAGAAATCTTCTACCACGCAGTCGTTTATTCACGGCCAGAAGGCTCGGGAGATAGGAGCTCCATTAATTCTGATCTGAGGGTTATTTATAATGGGCTGAGAGCCACCGAGCCACCATCGGGCCCCAAAATAGCGCTGCAGCTGGTGATAGGCTCTAAAGGTCCATCCCAGAGGGTTGTCTTTGAGGGATTTAGGCAAGGATGACATTGGGGCATACAGTAAGGCGTGTAGAGAGCATTTCGCCCTCTTCACCAAAGCCGATTCTATGTCCAACCAGAGGGGGGTGTAGGCTATTATTGCCGGTTCTCTCTTCCAAAAGGCCATTTTACTCACATGTTGGGCTAGGTAATACATGAACAAAGAAGGGGCAGCTAGACCCCCTTTGGATTGACAGCTTGCATCTTAGCTGAGCTGGAAATTGACATGCATGACCCTGACGGTATACCGCAAAAGTAGTATGGACCAAGTTGCTGATGGCTATGGGTCGGTTTCTGTGTTAGCTGGAAAAAAAAAAAGGAATTTAATTGAGTGCTGTTAATTTTTATAGCACAGCCTAAATCGAAATAAACACAGTTACCAACTGGCTCCCATGCACTTAATGTGTGAACAGGCTGCTGCACTGATTAAGTGTGGTGCTACACTAAGTATGGACAGTGCACTACAGTGCAAGAAACATTTAACTGAATATGGGATGCCGTGTTAGGTGGGGGGTGGTATTATAAAGTCTTATCCATTGAACAGTGATGATAAAAAGTTTATTCTTGTTTACCAAGTTCTATTTTTCTCTCCCTTTCAGGTTTTGAAAGTCTGCTTAATGGAGATAAGGGGTGAGTTATGGAATTTCTATCACTACAACAGTGGGCTGGTGTTATGGTAGGCTACGTTAGCCAGAGATAAAAAGATGGTTGCAGTTTCTTGTTATGGCCAGCTGGCCAATTATTAACTGCTTTTGAAGTTTAGATCATGCCCAGTCCCTGTAGTAAACTTTCAAAGCGAGGCCCTGTACTTTTGGGACCAGTAATTAGTTAAGACATGGGCCTGAGATGCACAAGTTTCCAGTTATAAGTGGTAGGTGGAAGGGGGAACCGAGAAGGGGCTTTTCCAGGGAGGGGAGCTATCCCAGCACTAACTGACAAGGGTAAGATATGATGGATTATATAACACTAAAAGGACCCTGTCTTGCCTGGAGGTGAGTCCCTACCACCTGTATGCATAACTTAAATGGACAATGCCTCTACAGTAGAAGTTAGGGGGTAGAAGCCTCACATATGTTAGCTCTTCTATTTAACTCCTCCTGAATACTTATCCCCAGAGGATACGGAACAGTTATGGCAGCTATGGGTAGAAAAGAATGGCAAAGGTTAAAAGACTGTAGTAGTGGCTCACCTGTTAAGGAGATAAATGATAAGTGAGGGTTAATAAGACCAGACTCTCACCACCTACCCCCCTTTTTCACATTGGAAAATAGCACATGTAGCTCTCAGGACTTTACAGGCAGTTCATTCTCCAGAAGTGAGAAAAGGTCAAAATAGATCCCCGGGGGCCCAATATGTGCCACATAGGTAATTAGGTAGGTTCTTAGCAAAGGACTTTCACATGCTTAGAGATATCTGAGAATATATCCTCTCCAGAGGTGACCTCCCTGACAGTTGGTAGATGCAGAAGAAAATGGTTACCTGATCTAATCTGGGACATCTCCCCTCTAAGTACAGTTTGATTTAGAGCAACCACTTATCAGACTTACTGTTCTTATTTACTTGTATTTGTGATCAAAGTGTTATTACCTCTGTTAATACTAGAACCCATGGATACATTTTCCTTTGATTGTTGGTGTTCTGTATGAGCCTGGGTTTAGTTATAAACAGGTTTCTAAGGTTACTAACGCAGAAAAATAGAGTAATATGTATACAGCTATCCAGATGGTCTATACTGAAATTGGCAGTCTACAGCTGGGGTTCAGGAGGTTTAAAGATAGATGTATAGTGGGGCTGTATGCAGATGGAACAGTACACCCCCCTCTCATATGGTTTCAGCTGAGGATAACAGCCTTTTACATTACTGTAGTCCCAAGATACTAACGTTATGTCATGGCTGATACGACACCACTGGTAGCCACCTCATGGAATGTGAGGGGCCTAAACTCCCCGATTAAGAGGAAAAAGGCACTATCCTGGCTGAAACAACTGAAAACACAGGTGGCCTTTTTACAGGAGACAAAGCTCAGTAAACAAGAGGACCAACAATTAGCTAGAGAGTAGGTGGGCTGGGAGGCACACAGTACAGTGAGGAAGGCCAAATGCAGAGTCTGCATACTATACCATAAAAGCCTAAAGTGGAAACCCATTGAACAAAAGGCAGATGATAAGGGCAGGTGGGTGTTAGTTAAAATGTCCACCCCCAGAGGTCCAGTAATCTTTGCAAATATCTAGCACCAAATGATGACACCCCTGACATTTTTAATGTGATATCTCAGAAGCTGATGGACATGGCCTTTGACAATCCTGATATCATTGGGGGGAGGAGGACTTTAATTTAGCCTTGGACCACTTCATTGATAGATCCAATACCAAACCAGAACCGCATGCTATGTCCCTTCAAACCTTGCAAGAACGACTATAATTGCACCAGTTAACAGATATTTGGAGATTATCTCACCTTGCCATGAGGGATTATATGTATTTCTCAGATTCTCGTGCAATATCCAGTAGACTGGATTATTGGTTCATATCAGCAAGGCTTACCCCTATAGTGTCAGATGTTAGAATAGCTCCTCTATACATCTCAGACCATGTACCAATAATGATGAGCCTGATTTTTGACCCTTACTCTTCTAAATCACTAATGTAGCATCTGGATCAACTCCTATTACAAGATAAAGACTTCAAACAGTGACTCTTAGTCAAGACTAAAAATGACTTTTTAGACAACCTCCAGGGTTCAACATCCTCTGCCATGATATGGGAGGCATTCAAAGCTACGATAAGGGGAGGGAAATATACTGGACTGTGTGCTGGTAAATGGTGAGAATGTTCAGGAGTTGGAGGTGGGGGATCCCCTAGCAGGGAGCAACCACCACACAGTGTGGTTCTCCCTCAGTATGAGGAAAGAGACATCCAGTACCAGGACTATGGTGATAAATGTCAGGCGGGCAGATTTTGGAAGAGTAAGGGACATTCTGAAGGGGCACATCACCGGAATCCAACCACACATGGATGCCAATCAGAAATGGGGTATTATCAAAACCAATTTAGAGGGGGCCACAAACTCATGTTCTAAGATTCAAAGCAAGATGGCCAGGTCAAGGAGGCCAAGCTGGTTTAGCAGAGAGGTACTAGGAAATGTTAAGGAAAAGAGGGCGACCTTCAGAAGTTACATGAGATCCAAAAAGGTGGAAGATAAGGAGGAGTACATGAAGAAGTCAAGAGAAGAGAGCAGATTGGTATGGGCAGACAAGGTAGCAAGAGAGCTTAGACTGGCAAAAGGATAGGAGAGGAGGAGAAGGACTTCTTCAGATACATGAGAGAAAATAAGCTGTAAGGATCCAATAGTCAGGATCAAGGTGGCCGAGGGGTGAGTGCAGAAATGGGTGGAGCAAGCAGAAGCACTCAATGACTACTTCTGCTTTGTATTTACCTGGGAAAAGCAGGGACCAATGCCATAGGGGAAGGGAGCAGTGGGTACAGGTGGGGCAGAAACTACAGAGAGGGAAATTCCAGAAAGCAGAGTGCTAGAAGGTCTTACAGCACTAAGGGTAGATAAGACACCAGGTCTGAATGGCATCCACCCCAGGGTGCTGAGGGAAATGGCAGGGACCCTGGCAGGACTGCTGGCAGACTTGTTCAGCACCTCCCTGAATACTGGTTGCATGCCCCAAGACTGGAGGATGGCACATATGGTGCCCATCCATAAAAGTGGACCCAAGGACAAACCTGGAAACTATAGGCCAGCCAGCTCCACCTCCATCATGGGGAAGCTCATGAAGACTATTCTCAAGGAAAGGCTAGTAACTTTTCTGGAGGAAAATGGTCTCCAGGACAGCAGGCAGCATGGATTTGTCTCCAGTAGATCCTGCCAGACAAACATGATTGACTTCTATGACTGGGTAACGAGGGCAATCAACAGGGGCCAGGCAGTGGATGTCCTGTACTTAGACTTCAGCAAGGCCTTTGATTCGGTGCCACATGGGAAGCTTTTTAGCAAATTGAGTCATCTGGGAGTAGGGAAGAAGATGATGGAGTGGGTCAAGAACTGGCTGCGGGATAGGCAGTAGAGGGTTGTTATAAGGGTGAACTCTCATCTCCAAGGGCTGTAACAAGCTGAGTTCCACATGGATCAGTGCTGGGACCAGTGTTGTTTGGCATCTTCATTGTTGACATAGCAGAAGGGGTTAATAGTAAGATCAGCCTATTTGCAGATGACACAATGATCGGAGCTGTGGTAGACAGCACAGAGGGGTGGCTAGGACTGCAGGAGGACCTGGATAAACTCGAACATTGGTCAGACACACGGCAGCTGGGTGTCAACACAAAGAAGTGCAAGGTGTTACACATGGGAGCCAGAACCCAAAAGTTCTACTATGGGCTGTGGGGGTACAGTTATCCATTACGGAAGAGGAGAAAGGTCTTGGGGTGATAATCACAGGGCAGATGAACCATTCAGCACAGTGCAGGAAGGCAGCAGCTAAGCCTAATAAGACGCTGGAGTGTATTGCCAGGAGCATCACCTCACAGAGGTGGGAGGTCATACTACCACTGTACAGGTCGCTGGTCAGACCAAACCTGGAGTACTGCGTGCAGTTCTGGGGGACCCTACTTAAAGAAGGATGTCAAGCTGCTAGAGGGGGTCCAGCGCAGAGCCACCAGGATGATCATGGGAATGGAGGGCAAATCCTATGAAGACAGACTAAGGGAGCGCAACGTGTACTCCCTGGAGGATAGGAGGGATAGAGGGGATATGACTGAAACCTTCAGATACATGAGGGGCATAAACAAGGTTAGTACAGAGGGGAATTTTAGATTAAAGGGAGGGAGAAACACTAGAGGGCATAGCCTGAGATTGAAGGGGGAAGGTTCAAGAGGGAAATGAGAAGACAGTACTTCACAGAAAAGGTGGTGGATGTGTGGAACGCACTGCCAGAGAGGTGGTAACATTAAAGCTGGTGGGCAGTTTTAAGAGAGGGTGGGTCAGGGGAGAGGTCAGTACCAAACAGGAGGGGGGAAGGGCAGCTGCAGAGTAATACACTGCTAGCTGCACACTTGAACAGACACAATAGACCTTCAGGCCTGTAACTGCTGGCATTTTTTTGTACTATATGTTCATATGTTCATATATAAAAAGAACCCAGACAGTTGAATAACTCAAATCTGGTCTTTGAAATCACATCTCTGAGAATTCAGCTCAATTTATTGGCTACCAGGAAAGCCGAGCTCCAAATTCAGAGAACCCAGCATAAATACTGGGCTAATAGGGAGAAGGCCATCAAGCTGCTCTCTTAAAGATTAAAGAAAAAACAGGTGGAGAGGTAAGTTGTGCAGCTTAAGGATCCCAGTGGTATACTGAGTATGACCCCAGCGGCTATCAACAAAATGATGACTGGGTTCTATAAAAACTTGTACACATCTCATACAGGCTGACAGAAAGATACATTTTCAGCCTTCATGGTGGACCTACCCCTTCCTAAATTCTCAGAATCCCAGAAAAATGTCCTTGATGCTCCTTTTACAGAGGAGGAGCTCAGGCTAGCCGTCCAAAACGTGGCTCCCCACAAGTCTCCAGGCAGTGACGACTTCCCGTCTGACTTTTACCAAACAGTAAAAGACAGCATAGTATAACCAATGCTGCATATATTGCAAGAGGTGGCACCCAACTGAACTGCCAGACACCCACAAGGAAGCCGTCATTATGATATTGCCTAAAGAAGGGAAAGATCACACTCTCCTGGCCAGTTATAGGCCTATATCCCTGATCAATGTTAATGCCAAAATACTGGCCAAAGTACTATCCTCCCATCTGGAAAAAATCATTCCTGCCATAATCCACTCATCACAGGTGGGCTTTGTTAAGGGTAGGATTAGTTTGAACCACCTAAGAGCCCTTATTACATTAACACAGCCTGCTGCAGTAATTCCCACTTGGGCTGCTGCTATTACAGTGGATTTTACTTACTTACTTACTACTTGCCAGCAGAAACAGGCCACGTGGTCTATCAAGTCTGCTCGAGTGTGCAGCTAGCAACCCACTTTTCTGCAGCTACCCCTCCTCCCCTCCCTGATTACCCCCCACACAGATGAATGCCGACTGACCTTGAACCAGATTAAGCTGTTGATGGTATTTGTAGTGAATGGGGGAAATTTGGCCTGGACACCGGGGAAATTCCTCTACTTTTTTGGTAGAGGGCACTGCGATTCTGTGCAACGTGATCAGTGTGAGTTGAGACACCGAGGAGTGTGGACGTGTGGGAGGCCGAGGTGCTGATCACCTCCTCAGCCTTCCTTCTGATACTGGTGATTGCTATGGCATTAGAGGGATCTCCAGCAGGGGACTTTACCACGACTATGCATCAGGTTAGTGCACACACGGGTCTTACCGATACTCTGTCGATGCCTGTGGATATGGATGGAATCAGTAAAGTGGACTTGCTTTGGAAGAGTATTGGTTTCTCGCTCTGCGGAACTGCTTGCTACAGGATTTGGAATGTGCACGGGAGGCTTGTATGGAGGTACAGGAAGAGGAAGTGGTTCGGCTTCCCCTGGCTGATGATCGAACGCCGGTTGAAACGCCAGGTGCGCCTATGGCTGTTTTGCCTGATATGGCTGCAGAGGTAATCTCTCCTTTTCAGCAAGGACACACAGTGAGTAATCTTGGAACTGTTTCTCCGGCTGCGGAGTCATCTAGCGCACATCACAAATTGTGTTCTTTGCAAGGGTCTCTTCGGCAGTCCAATGGAAGGAATGGCCTGCCTTCTCCCCCGCCTATTATTTTGGAATGCCTTTTGTCTGGAACTGTTTCTGTACAGCCCTACAAAGTTATTGCTTCTAATGATTTGGGACAGGATCCTTCTCCTGTTTCTCCTGCTGTCAGGCCGCCCGCTTCTTCCTCACAGGATCCCGCTAACAGTGATCTCCCTCCCGATGAGGTCGAGGCCCTGGAGGCCTGGGTTTCCCAGGCCTTAGAGGTGGCAGGGTGGGTGAAATCTTCTGATGGGAAGGGGTGGGATGCGAATCTTGCATCATTGCCCTCTGACCTGCTGCTCCCAGACTCAGAGCATGTCTCCCTTCCCAGTACTTCTATTCCTCTGGGACAAGGCTCCCCTGTTGTACACCCTCAGTTCTCTTCTGCTCAGGCTTCGGATACCCTCCTGGATGATGTCAAATGTTTGGAAGGAGAGGCTTCATCACCTGCCCCCCACTTATCCATATCACATCTAGGGGGTTCTCAGCACATTGCACAGTGGTCGTCCCCTATTGACCCAGTACAAGTCCCTTTGGAGACTGCACCTGCACTAGATGTTGCACCTCCTGTTTGGCATGCTGGTATTAAGAACACTTATTTCCTGCTACTTTTGGACTTTCATCAGAGCCAGCAGCAAGGCGTAATTCGGTGCATTTGAAATACAGGGGCCCTTTGTCTGAGGTCCTCGAGAGATGGTTTGTTGGACGAGAATTGCTAAAAGGCAGTATGAAATTCTATGCGTATGAAATTTATGCACTGATCCATATGCCTGGGGATACTGTATTTGATGTTAGTTTTAAGCATTCAGCTGGTCTAGATAGGTTCTGGAAACAACTCCAGCTCCTTAAGCATACTCCTTTGTGGAGTTCCTTTATTGCAATTCCCTTAACAAAACCAGTCTCGAAAAAAATCACTGTACTGTTCCGTAATGAGGGAGTTAATGTGGCAGACATTACCTATTGGCTACAGCAGCACTGTGTTGTTAAGGGACACCCAGAACCTATTCTGGATGAGGAATGTCTTTGGACTGGGGCTGGAGATTTTTGGTGGATTTATGGTTGGAGAATGGTTTAACGAAGCATTTGCCTAATTGTTTTTTCCTGGGGCGGGATAGGGGGGTGATTTTCTACCCGGGACAGCCACGAGCCTGTTATAAGTGTGGTGCATTAGGCCATCTTAGTAATGTTTGTGACCAGTAGAAGTGTGGACTCTGTGGGGATTTGGGACATGTAGGTGCACATTGTAGGAATTCTCCAAAATCTAACCTATGTGACGAACTTGGCCATACTTTTTGGACATGTCCCTGGGCTTCCCATAATAACACAGACCCAGCCATTAGAGCAGAACAAGATGTCTATGTGGCGACAGCCCAGAAAAAAAGTCAAAAAATTCATGACCTGCTTACTCATCCCCAGGCCTCCCGCTGGGTCCCTCCTCCTCAGCCTATGTTCTCATCAGAGGCCTCTTTGGCCCCTTTGGAGCCTGTCTTTTCAGATGTGGTCCCAGTGCCGGAGATTATACCAGATTCAGTTCTTTCCACACAGGATGTCCTTTCGGTACCTGTGGCTTCGACAGTAGAAGATTCCACTGTACATGACATGGACTTGGGTACACTTATTGCCCCCTCGATATCTGCGGACGTGTCTAGTATGCCTCCTCCAGATATACAACAGGAGGAGTCTTTTCATAGGGTGACTCATTCTAAGTCCAGTAAAGCCAAAATGGATGACCTAACTGAATCAGATTCACTTCCCTTACAAAATACCCACACACTTTTACAAGACCAGGATGAAGAGGAGGATGATTTGGACTCAGACATCTCTTCTGTGTCTTCCTCACATGCTGAGACAGTCCCAGACATGGGGGTTTGTGATAAACCTAATCCCAAAAAGAGGAAGAAAAGGAAATGATGTGTTCATTTTTGCAATTTCTGTTTTTTTTTTCTAGTCCTTTCTCATTTCTTGTATGTTTCAAATGGATAAGGGTGTTGTCCTTCTCACCATTAATGTGAACAGCATTAAATCTTCCCGTAAAAGACTGGTTACTTTTGCTAGTTTACAGGAATGCTGTGGTAATATTTTGTTGCTTCAGGATACTAGGATACATTCCTTATTACAATTGAGAGTGGCAGAAAGAGATTGGAGATGGGGTGTTTCTTTGTGGTCTTTGGGGGAAGATACATGTGATGGGTTGGGCATTTTGTTTGCTGATATAGATATTACATTCCTGAAGGTTCTTGATATTTTGCCAGGTAGAGCCATGCTGGTTGATTTTGTTCTGTCTAATTGTGCTTATTGTTTACTTAATATATATGCTCCCCAACAGAAGGCAGACAGGGCAGCTTAATTTAAGAGGATTTCCTCGTACCTAAATACTTCAAAACTAGTGTTGTGGGGGGTGATTTTAATTGTGGCCTAGGCCCAAGGGACTGGGGTAGGAAAACGCAGAAGATTTTTTGTGACACGAATATGCTTCGTGAAGTACTTGCACACAATAATCTTGCGGATGTTTATGATGTTCTGAAAGTTTCTCCTCAGCATACTTTTTTAAGGGGGTTTTGTCTTCTCGAATAGATTTTTGGTTTTTATCCAGGAGGCTTACTTGTTCAGAGGTAAACATATTGCCTATGGAAACTTTGGATCATATGGTGGTTAAAATCTGGATAGGTCTGTATCAAGAACTTACTATGGGTCGTGCCTTTTGGAAATTAAATGTTGAATTATTGCATGATGCTATGTCTGTAGATCAGGTAAACACTTTACTTCCTGCTCGGGGTAATACTTGTTTTTTATATGATAGCCCTATTGAATAGTGGGAGGATACCAAATTGGATATGAAATTGTTATTTCTTCAAATTTCAAAGTGTAAAGCTAGAAGCCATTATTTAACGTATTTGGGATATAGAGCACAGTATATGAAACTACTGACCCAGGTATCTGCTTCAGATGATTCGTCTTTAATTAAACTTCAAGACGTTAAACTTAAAATGTATAATGTTTAAAAAGTTAAGAAAGACAGATGTTTCTACCAGCAAAAATACTCAGTTACTGGTACTAGGCAGCAAGTAAACGCCTATGATCTTTCATCACAGGGTTCGGAACAATTTGGTATGACTGCATTACTAGATAGTGATGGCACACTGGTGCAGGATGTTAGGGGCATTTGTCGAGTTGTATAAACTTATGTTAGATCTAAATTTCAAGATGTCTCCCCAGCCTTGCCTAGTTCCCTTTTTCACAATTTAGTTATTCCACATTTATCACCTGAAGAACTAAACGCTTTGGTGACCCCTATGACTGATGCAGAAATAAAATTGGCTATAAATAAATTGTCAACCTGTACTACCCCAGGCATTGATGGTTTTCCCAATGACTATTATAAGATTCACTCAGATAGTGTACTTCCATGGTTGCGAGTCCTTTTAGCATCTGTCTGGTCAGAAAATAGACTCACACCCAATATGTGTAACGGGATGATGATATTTCATTATAAAAACAAAGGGGATTCCAAACAGTTGACAAACTGAAGACCTATCAGCCTCTTGACTTCAGATTACAAGATTTTGGCCACTATTTTAACAAATAGGGTTTCAAGGGTGGCAAGGAGTTTGCTTATTATGACCCAAACATGTGCAGTTCCTGGCAGAAATATTGTACACAATCTGAATTATTTAAGGGACCTGGTTGAGCAAGGCTTGTCTAATACCTTGTCTGGTTATCTTTTGTCTTTGGATCAGGAAACAGCATTTGATGCTATCCGACATGAACATATCTGGGCTGTTTTAAAATGTTATGGTATTCCTGAATCTTTACTTACTTTGTTGATAACTATGTATTCTGCGGCACTGATTACTCCCTTAGCAAACAAACATTTAGGCATTCCTGTCAACCTTAAAATTGGGGTGTGACAGGGGTGTCCTTTAAGTCCTTTGTTGTTTGTCTTTGGTCTTGACCCTATTTTAAGATGGATAGATGTAGATCATCAGGTGCTACCTATTACTACTACAGAGGGTTGTACATTTCGAAAAGTTCTAGCATATGCGGATGATTGTATTTTCACTGTAGCAAATTTGAATTCAGGGAAGCGAGTTCTTCAAGTCCTCCAGGAGTTACAGCCCTATACAGATATAAGGATTAATTCTATGAAGAGTCGGATGTTGGTCTTAGGCTTGGCTTTGGTTCATGACTCTTTTGTTATACCGATTGTTATGGATAATGTAAAGTTATTGGGTATATATTACGGTACATCGACTGCTATACAATGTAATTGGGATACGGTTTTTGATGTAGCTCAACAAAAATTTGCTAAATGGAAATCTTGGAAGATGTTGCGGAAGAAAAGGGTATTTCTTCTTCGGTCATATATAACCCCGATTTTTGTATATGTATCACATGTGATCCCTCTCCCTTATAGTATGCATGTTAAGATTATGGGCCTTTTTTCTCATTTTTATGGGGCAGCAGGCTGAACCCTGTGAAACGGGCCCATACCTACAGAGCCTGAAAATCTGGAGGTCTTAATATGGTCCAACCTCTGGTGTTTTTTCTGGTCATTTTTTTTATAGCACTATTCGACCGATGTTGTTAGCTACTGAGGATATGGGGTCTCTGTGCATAAGCTTATGGGGAAAAGAGTTCCTGACGGCCTGAGGTAGGGGTAAATGGCACCCGTCTGAAAAGTTACTTCCTATTTATGTTAGAATGACACTTAAATACATTAGAATGTGGAAGATTGAGCTTCTTTGGTTTATTTCTCATGAAAAAAATCATTCTATAAACATATTGTTGATTTTTGTTATGTTGAAGATCCTCTATTTTTGGTCTCTAATACTGTGAAAACTGAGTTATTGCTTGCCAGTATTATTGAGCCTAGATTTCCGTAAAAGATGCAAGATATGGTTTGGCTCTGTGGACATCAGAAGTTTAATGTGAAAAATAATCAGAAACATAAACAGTTGGGAGGCAGATACTGTTATGAGCCTTCCTGTCAGGGGTGTCTGGAAACCATACAACACCTATATTTTGACTGCATTCATGTGCAGGGATTCTGGTCAAGACTGGCTAATTTGTGGAGTGAACCTGTTTTTCAATCTATGACATATGATATCTTAATTTTGGGACAAATTCCGAAAGAATGGCATAAATGGAATCAGAGTACAGTTTTTGTGTTTCTGGCATGTATTAAATGGGCTATCTGGCAAGCAAGATGTTTGTGCTGTCTTCAGAATAAAACTGTTCTGCTGCAGGAAATTTTCTTTCAAATCCAGAGTGACCTGGACAAATTATATGAGTATGAGTTTCATACCTTGGGGTCTGAAGTGGGACAACGTCTATGGCATAATGTCGGATGGGTGGGTTAGTTTGTCTATTTTATGGGTATTATAGATAGCTGATAATTGTCAAATCTTTTTTGATATTCTGTTTGGTCTGTTTCTGATTATATTACTGTTTTTGCTTATTATTAAGTGTATTTATGTTGGTTCTTTTCCAAGATGCTGTATATGTCATGTTTTTGTTTTGCCTGACTTCCTGATTCCTGTTTTCTTATTGTATTCAGTTTTTGTCCTCTAATAAAAATTTCCTCTACTCTTTTTGATAAGTGCCATGGGATCTTTAACATCCACCTGAACTACCACCAGAGCAGGCAGATGGGACTTAGGTTTAACGTCTCATCCAAAAGACGGCACCTCAGAAGTGCAGCACCCCCCTCGTGCTGCACTACAGTGTCAGTATTGGGATATTAACCCAAGTGCCAGGTGTGGGAATTGAACCCACAGTTCTCTGACAACCCAAGTGTCAGGTATAGGAATTGAACCCACAGCCCTCTGACAACCCGCTGATCTCCTGGCCTCAGAGGCGAGTGTGCTACCTACTGAGCCACTGACACTGACATTTTAAAAAAGTGTTCAATTCAGTGGAGTGGGAGTACCTGCATGCAGTCCTGAATCATTATAACTTTGGCAGGAATTTCACTACATGGATCCGTACAGTATACAAGAGTCCCATGGCAAGGCTCCTCACTGAAAGCACCCTGTCCGACCCCTTCTCACTGTACAGAAGCAATAGGCAAAGCTGCCTTCTCCCCCTCCTTGCTTTTTGTAATAGCAATGGTGCCTCTAGCAGCAGTAATACAGACACATCTGCAAATAACAGAAATCAAGGTAGGACAGTCTGAATACTATACAAAATGATACATGGACAACTGTCTCATTCTTACAAGCAATCTAGTAACTAGCACCCCCCACATCTCATCAATCTTGGATGCCTTTGCAGGCATTTCAGGGCTCTGAATAAACATCAGTAAGTATGAGATATTCCCCCTTAATAAGAAGACGACCCCAAACTTAGTAGGTAATATGAGTTTAGCCTGAGCTCCTAAGGAAATTAAATATCTTGGAGTAAGAGTCACCCCAGACCTGCAGAGTTCGGTCACTTAAAATCTCGACCCCGATAGCTAACCTTCAGAAAGAGGTGGAGAGATGGAAGCATCTACATCTCACAATGGCTGGAAAGATAGCGACTATAAAAATTATGCTTGTTCCCAGGGTCTTCTACATACTGTTCCATCTCCCCTTAGAGATACTAGAAAAGTGGTTCCAGAAACTGAACTCAGTAATGGGTGAATCTTTTAGGAAAACTCTCTCCCCAGGTGCAGTACAGCAACATTTACGGCCCCCTTGACCAGACGTAGCCAGACTTTCCTGCATTTATTATATTTTTCTTATGTTTTCCTCACAGTGAAGACTTGCCAGCTGTTTTAGGAACACAGCTCTGAACCCCCATCTTGGATAGAGATAGAGACTGAGGTGCAACAGGGTTCATATCCCATGGTTTACTTTGGCCACCCCCTTCCAAAAAAGGTTCTAAGTCTGGCTCACAGTGAAAGCAGTGCATGCCACTGGGCACAAAGTGGGACAGATAACTAAACTATGTCAGAACCTTGGGGTTTACACATTCCTGTGGAGTAACCCTCACTTTTGTATTAATCAACGCCCCATCCTCTGGAAAGAGTGGGGAAATAAAAAAATAAATAAAAGAAAAGATTTGATAACCTCAGATGGGAGGACATTTGAATCCTTTCTGAAATCGCAAAAGAAATGTGACCTACCAGAACAGGATCTATGGAAATATTTCCAGATGAGAAGCCTCTACAATAAATGATCAAAGGCAGGGTGTACTTGTTCCATCTGCAAACATGGCCATTCTGAATGGCATAGTAGGTTACCTATCCAGACCTGGGTAAAAGCACCTAAAGGTCTAGCAGGGCATAGACAGAAAATGCTGATAGATGCAGCTCCAGACCCATCACTTCTGGCAAAAATAAAATGGCAGCAGATGCTGGGTATCTCAATCTCCAATGAGGAATGGCATCAGTGCTGGGTACTAGCCCACAAGGCATGTGAGGACCAGCGTAGCCTTCTGATTCAAAATAAAACCATGCATCTATAATAGCACACACCAGTGCAACTTAAAACCATAGGCCAGGGCTGGGATTGTAAGGCTCGGGGTGGTGGTGCGTGGAGGGAGATCTAGAAAAAGCATCAATACCGAATAAATTCTTCTGTTCAGTATTCACTGAAGAGGGGGAGTTACAGGGACCACAGCTGGGCATCAGAAACAATGTAGGGAGGGAGGTGAACACCAGTCCATTTACAGAAGGGCGAGTCCAAGAAGAACTCACAAAACTGAGGGTGGGCAAAGCAACGGAACTAGATGGTGTACACCCTAGGATATCAAAGGAACTACAGATGGTGCTAGTGGCACCGCTGGCAGTCCTGCTTAGTAAGCCACTCAATACAGGAGTGGTTCCAGAGGAATGGAAAAGGGCACATGTAGTTCCTCTTCACAGGAGTGGAAACAGAGAGGAAGCAGGAAACTATAGGCTGGTCAGCCTCACCTCAGTAGTGGGCAAGATTACAGAGGTGCTGCTTAAGAAAAGGATTCTGGAACACTTGGAATCCAGCAGAGCACAGGATCCAAGGCAGCATGGATTCACAGCAGGAAGGTTATGTCAAACAAATCTGATAGACTTTTTTGACTGGGTGATGAATGAGGTGGACTGGGGGGGGAGCAGTGGATATTGCCTACCTCAATTTCAGCAAGGCCTTTGACAGTTTTCCACATAGAAAACTATTTAACAGGTTGGGTAGCCTGGTAGTGGGCCACAAAGTGGAGAACTGGGTTAGAAATTGGTTGGGGGGCAGAAAGCAGAGGGTGGTGGTTAAGGGTATCCTATCTGAGGAAATGGTGGTGACCAGTGGGGTGCCTCAAGGAAGCAGTCCTGGGACCAGTCCTTTTTTATGTCTACATTAGTGACATTGCTGAAGAGCTGGAGGTGAAGGTTTGCCTATTTGCAAATAACAACAGGATCTGCAACAGGGTAGAGGTGAAGGTTTGCCTATTTGCAAATAACAACAGGATCTGCAACAGGGTAGACACTCCGGGGGGTGGGGGTCGAGAAAATGAGGAGGGACCTAGAAAACTATAAAATTGATCCAATGTATAGCAATTAAAATTTAATACAAAGAAGTGCAAAATCATGCACCTGGGGCACAGAAACTCTGCGGAGAGTTACAGAATGAGGGAGGATTTGCTGACAGTTGCCAGGGAAGAAAAGAGATTTAGGGATAATCATCACAGATGCCCTGAAGGTGTCCAAACAGTGTACCACGGCTGTGGGGAGGGCCAGTAGCATGTTGGGTTGCATAGGAAGGGGTAACACTGCCAGAAGAAGGGAGGTGGTGATGCCACTGTACAAATCACCAGTGAGGCCTCATCTGGAGTATGGTGTACGGTTCTGGAAGCCGCATCTTAGTGAGGACATAGACAGGGTGGAGGCGGTTCAGACAAGGGCAACAAAGATGGTGCAGTGCTTGCACCAGGAGACATACTAGGAGAGATTAAAAGACCTCTATATGTATACACTGGAAGGGAGGCAGGAATGGGGAAATATGATAGAAACCTTCAAGTATCTTAAGAGCCTAATCAAAGTGAAAGTGGGCAACATCTGTCAGTATAGGAGATATAGAAGAATGAGGGGGCATGATATGAGATTGGAGAGAGGCAGGATAAAGAGGAATGTGAGGAAGTTTTTCTACACATAAAGGGTGGTAGATGCATGAAACAGCCTACACCTGGAGTCAGTGGGAGCTAGCACAGTGAACCCTAGAGGTAGGTAGTCAATCAATCAATCTTTATTTTACCAGGTGAAACACCATTGAAAATAATTCATTTACAAGATGTACCTGGGTAAGGTACAGCAATGAAACAACAGCTTGGAGTCAGTAAACATTACAGAGCAAAATATACAACACATGAAGTAGCAGAGAATAACAAAGCAATGTGGATTCATCAAATAATGCAGCACACTATATACATAATATATATATATATATATATATATATATATATATATATATTCTACGCAAAACACTTCATTAATACATCAGTTAGGGTTTCTACAGTGAAAAAGTAGAAATTCGATTTTAGGGTTCCCACCACTACCCCACCCCAGTCCTCCCCACCAACAGGCATCGGGGTGAGCATTGGGTTGTCAGCCCTAACTCTCACCCCATTCTTCTACACTGCACCACCCTCAGCTTGTTTACACATGGGATGGGGTGAGAGTTAGGGCCGACAATCTCAACGCACACCCTGATGCCTGTTGGTGGGGGCAAGCTGGGGGTGGGGTGCAAGGGGTGGGAACCCTAAAATTGAATCTCCTCCCTTTTGTTGCTGTAGAAGAACCCTAACTGATGCATTAACTAAGTTTTTTGCATAGAATTTCTTTACTTTTTAAGAAAGAATAGAAAAGTAGAAAGTTGCCTCAAGTTGGTGGGAGCGCGGGCCCGCCAACTTGTAAGTGCCAGGCCACATTACACACCCATTGACTAAAAAGTACATTCACAACAGCAAGGCCAGCCACCAAACAAATGTTAATCTAGTAGAACAATAGAAAATGCTGTGCACAAAACGTAAACTGTGCCACACAATAGCTCCGCAAAAAAGATATTGTTTGACTCGTAAACACCTCTATTAACATCTACAGGACATGCCGTCAACACCCTCAAAATGTCAAGTAAAAATACCAAACCGTGTCCAAGATATGACATGTCAAAATTTGAAATGTTCATTCATCAGAGTGGCACAGTTCCACATCTGTTGATATTTAACACACACAATGACTGAAAACTATATCCATGACACTAAGGCTAGGAATCCTACCAATTTCAAGCCACCACCACAAGCAAAACGCTGTCCACAGAACGTAAACTGAACCACACCATATCTCCACAAAAAAAATATTTTCTGACATGGAAACACTGTAATTTACATCCACAGGACAAGCCATCAACACCCTCCAAATTTCAAGTGAAAAGACCAAAACGTGTCTGAGATATAACATTTTAACGTATGAGATTTTCATTCGTCAGACTGGCACAGTTCCACACCTGTTGACATTTAACACACACAACAACTGAAAATGACATCCATGACACTAAGGCTAGGTATCCTATCAATTTCAAGCCACCACCACAAGCAAAACACTGTCTGCAACATGTAAAGTGCGTCACGCAATATCTCCACAAAAAAATTTTTCCTCCAAAATGTAAACAAAATAATTTACATCTACAGGACATGACTTAAACACCCTCCAAATTTCAAGTAAAAAGACCAAACCATTTCAGAGATATTCAATGTTAAAGATTGGTAAAATTCCTCTATCTATTCCATTATAAAAAATCTGTCCATCTCGTCCCTATCTCGCGATCAAAGAATTTCACAATCAAAGAATTTGCAGGCTCACGAACAAAGAATAAAACTTTTGTCATTTAAAAAATTTAAAGAATTGCGGTAAACCACTGCCATGGTTCGACAGAACAAAGCTCCATGAGCAAAACCCACCCTCATTTGACTTCCTAGGGTACCCCTTGGCTGAGAAAATTGATTTTTTAATCCGGCCATCTCGTCCTACCCTCATGATGCACGATCGCGATCAAAGAATTTGCAGGCTCATGATCAAAGAATTTGCAGGGTCATGACCAGAGAATAAAAACTTGTGTAATTCACAAAATTCAAAGAACTGCAGTAAACCACCACCATGGTTCGTCAGAACGAAGCCCCTTGAGTAAAACCCACTCACATTTGTCTTCCTAGGACACCCCTTAGTTGAGAAAATTTATTTTTTTATCTGGCCATCTTGTCCCTCACTCGCAGTGCATGATCACGCTCAAAGAATCTCGTGATCAAAGAATTTGCAGGCTCGCGATCAAAGAAATTGCTCACTCGCAAACAAAGAGCGAGGGACAAGATGGCCAGATTTCAAAATAGATTTTTATAGCCCAGGGGTGCCCTAGAAAGTTATATAAGGGTGGGTTTTGCTCAGGGGGCTTTGTTCTTCCCCATCTGAATAAAAAAAAACATAACTTTTCAATATCCCTGGTAGTCTAGCGGGCCCCCCCATCATGATAATGTACATAACAATTCCTGTATCCCTGGTAGTCTAGTGACCAAAAACACACATATTAATAAAATACTCATTGGGGGACAATGAGTATTTTGTTAAAATGTGTTTTTTTTATACCTGGTAGTCTAGTGGCCCCCCCATGTGTATTTATTTATATTTCTTTTTCATATCCCTGGTAGTCTAGTGGCCCCCCTGACCTGTATTTCATTATTATTATTATACATATCCCTGGTAGTCTAGTGGTATCCCCCCATCATAATGAAATAAATAAGCATTTGCCATGTCCTGGTAGTCTAGTGGCCCCCACCCCCACCCCAGCCGTGACAGCCCACCCAGCACCCCACCCTTCCCCCAGTTGGTGACTGGTACAGCCTACCTCACCTCCCTGACGGCGCGCTAACTGTGTGTATTACCCGCGCTAATTCAAACAGGCGCTGGGCACAGCCGGGTGGGGGCGTGGCAGCCACTAGACTACCAGGACAAAGCAAATGCTTATTTATTTTATTATGATGGGGGGGGAACTGCTAGACTACCAGGGATATGAATAATAATAATAATGAAATACAGATCAGGGGGCCACTAGACTACCAGGGATACAGGGATCATTATGTACATTATCATGATGGGGAGGGGGGCGCTAGACTACCAGGGACATTGAAAAGTTATGTTTTTTTATTCAGGTGGGACAGCACAGAGCCCCCTGAGCAAAAACCCACCCTTATATAACTTTGTAGGGCACCCCCGTGCTACAAAAATGTGTTTTAAAATCTGGCTATCTCGTCCCTCGCTCGCGATGCACGATCACGATCAAAGAATCTCGCGATCAAAGTATTTGCAGCCTCGTGATCAAAGATCGTTAGCGAGCCACGAATAAAGATTTTTAAAGCTCAGAACTCTATTTTTTGACCAGTCTGGATGCAACCAAAGGCATGGCTCAATAGATCGGGGTCCCCTGACTAAAACCCATCCAAGTTTTATTCCAGAAGTGACCCCTAAGCCAAGATATTTGTGTTTTTCCGATCGGAAATTTCAAAACAAGATGGAGGACCTTGCGATCAAAGAATTTTGAAAATCCTTGGAGACAAAGATTCTTGAACCGTGAGGCTGCAAATTCTTTGATCGCCAGGTGGGACCAGATGGCCAAAACCCCATTCTTTGTTCATAAAACAGACATATAAATTTCCCCATTGACTTATAATGGGAATGTACAAGTGGCATAACTTTTGAATGCCTTAATATTTTTTCACCAAATGAAAAGTGGCATGTTCAGCCACCAAAGCTCTTTCAAATGAGCCATCTCGCAGAGTGGCACACCACACGATGGCCGTGCAGGACCACGTCCAAAATCCCAAAACCTGCTTCCAAAAATGGATAATTTTGCATTTTACAGCGCTTTTTTATGCAAAGACTGTAAGTCTGACCAAAACGCACTTTGGGAAATCAAGAGATCTACCATGCCCCACCGCGAGTACCAAATTTCAGGAAAATCCGATGAACGGGTCCAAAGTTATTATTGCCCAAACTTTTGACTTTAGTATGTAAGTGACCGCTGAACCCTAACTATAGTGGCACGACCGCGCCACTATAATTTATATATATATATATATATATATATATATATATATATATATATATTTATATTTCCACACATAATATATACAATATGTACAATAGGACCCATGGAAGGTGAGTGGTTAGAGTTAAATGAGACAAGGTGAGTGGTAGGGTTTTTGGAAGGGAGTAGAGAATGGGAAGAGATGAGGCTGTGGAGGGAGCAACATGGCTGGGAGATAGGGGTGCAAAATGTAAGGAAGTTGTTGCAACGAATCAGGTTTTTAGTGGTAGTAAGAGAGTAAGAAGGGAATATGGGTAGGGAATCCTTACTGAGACAGCTAAAGTTGCACCTGTAAAACTTTCAGCTTAGTGTATCTCACCTGGTTAAACAATTTGAAAAATAAAAAAAGAATAGCAATTGCACTCGTCCCTCATAGCAAGACTAATCAGAGATTTAAAGGTATACATCACGACAGTATGTGCGAGCTTAAGTGTATTTTGTAGGGTATTCCATAGGATGGGTAAGGCATGGCTTATCGATGAGGAACCATAGTGGGTTCTTATCCTAGGGATATCAAATCTAATGTATGAGAATTTTCTGTGAGAATACACACAGGGGGAACATTTGAATAAGTTACAGATGTAAAGAGGGAGTTTCTTAGTGATGGCGCTGTACATCCAGAGGGAGGAATTACACCATCTCCTAAGAGAAACATAGAATTTGACAGCAGATAAGGACCGCTTGGCCCACCCAGTCTGCCCATTTCCCTACCTAATGGATAAGCTGCAGATCCTAGTTAACCAGCAGCCTACTTCTTCCTACCCCCACCCCCTAGAATTGCTTTATGACTGTCCATTGCATGCTTGAATTTCACCACTGTTTTTGACTCCACAACCTCCTCCGGAAGGCCATTCCATGCATCCACAACCCTCTCTGTGAAAAAAATACTTCCTTAAATTACCTCTGAGCCGCCCCCCCTCTATCTTCAAATTGTGCCCCCTTGTTCTTGCACAACTCTTTTTGAAAGATGCTACCTCTTGGACTTTGTTGATTCCCTTGAGGTACTTGAAAGTTTCTATCATGTCCCCTCTCCTCCTTTCCTCGAGGCTATACATATTAAGCTCCTTAAGTCTCTTTTCATATGTCTTCTGGTGCAGACCCTGCACCATTTTAGTTGCCCTCCTCTGGACAGCTTCCATCCTGTCTATGTCTTTGCGGAGATTGGGTCTCCAGAACTGCATGCAGTACTCCAGATGGGGTCTCACCAGCTGTCTGTACAGAGGGATAATAACTTCCTGTTTTCTACTGGTGATGCCTCTCCCAATGCATCCCAGTATCCCCCCAGCCCTCCTTGCTGCCCTTTCACATTGCTTGCCCACCTTTAGGTCATCTGATATGACTACCCCAGGTCCCTTTCCATTTTGTTGTTGTTAGTATCTCACCCCCATTGTGTACTCTTCCCCTGGGTTTTTGTTTCCCAGGTGCATTACCTTGCACTTCTTAGCATTGAATCTAAGCTGCCATACATTTGACCATTCCTCTAACCTTGCCAAGTCCCTTCTCATCCTTTCCACCCCACCTTGTGCATCAACTCTGTTGCAGATCTTTGTGTCATCTGCAAAGAGACATACTTTTCCTTCCAGTCCCTCTGCAATGTCGCTTATAAAGACATTGAAGAGGACCTGTCCTAATACTGAACCCTGCGGTACCCCACTAGTAACCCCCCTTTCTTCAGAGTGGACTCCATTTACTATTACTCTCTGTGTCCTATTCTCCAGCCAATTCTTTACCCAGGCTGTCATCTTGGGAGGTGGTGGGGACCCACTCTCAGGCTGGCTAACGTGTATATTAATCTTTTGTGTGGGACTGTGTCAAATGCCTTGCTAAAGTCTAGGTAGGCCATGTCCACAGCCCTCCTGATCTACTACTTTGGTCACCCAGTTGAAGAAATCTATCAGATTCGTCTGGCATGACCCTCCCTCTGTGAATCCATGCTGCCTTGGGTCCTGTGCCCCTCTGGCCTCTAGATACTCGACAATTCTTTCCTTCAGAAGTGATTCCATCATTTTCCCTATCACTGAGGTTAAACTAACAGGTCTGTAGTTTCCTGCTTCTGCCTTGCTCCCACTTTTGTGAAGGGGAATCACATCTGCCCTCCTCCAGTCCTCGGGTACCACCCCATCCTCCCATGATTTGTTAAAGAGGGTAGTCAGTGGTGTCACTAGTTCTACCCTTAGTTCTTTTAGAATTCTGGGATGAATCCCATTAGGCCCCATTGCTTTGTCCACCTTCAGTTTTAAGAGTTCTTTTAGAACCCTTTCTTCTGTAAATGGGCTGGTATCAAGTACTGAGGGAGGGCCAGCCAATCTGCAAATAAAGGGAACAATGGTGTGTGTGTGTTAGATGGGTCGTTTGTGATAAATCATAATGCTGTGTGGTAAAGTGAGTCCAGAGTACCTAAAGTTGATTTAGGACAGTGACTGTAAAGGAAGTCTGCATAGTTGATTAGGGGGAGGAAGGTAATCTGGACCAGTCTTAATTTAGCTTCGTAGGTAAGCAGATGCTTAATGCGATAGAAAAGTCCAAGTGTTTGACACAGTTTTTTGGCTACTTCCTCAATGTGGGTGACAAATGAAAGTTTACAGTCAAGCCAGAAGCTAAGGTATTTAAATTTCTGTACTGGTTTGAGTAACTCTCCCAGGATTGTCCTGATCTGGTAATAGGTATTCAATTGGTTGGGTGTTGGTTCTTTAGAGTGAGGGGAAAGGAGCATAATTTTGTTTTTTTTTGCATTGAGTAGCAGTTTCAAATGGAACAGATTTTGTTGGAGGTGGTTGAATTTGCATTGTAGTTCAAGGCAAGTGAGTTGAGGGGAGGGCCTAGCGACATAGAGGACGGTGTCATTCGCGAAGAGGTGGATGCTTGTAGAACTGATATCAAAATCAGTGTCATTGATGTATATAGAAAATAACAATGGTCCCAAGATGGACCCCTGTGGGACTCATCTATAGTGTTTTAAGGGGAGAAAAGGCACCGTGGGCTTTTACCTGTTGCTGTCTGTCCATGAGGTAGCAGAGAACCAGTTTATAGCAGTGTCATCAAACCCAAGGTTATTTAGCATGGTTAATAATAATTGATGGTCCACATTGTTGAATGTCTTACTCAAGTCTAAAAAAAGAGCACAGGCATGATTTTTGGCATTAAGGGAAATTTGCCAGTCATTTGTGACTTTGGCCAGAGAAGATACTGTGCTGTGTTTGGGCCTGAACCCAGACTGGAGGGGGTTCAGTAAGTTTGCAGTTTCTAGGTGCTCACTAAGTTGTTTATTAACTATTTTCTCAAGAAGTTTGGATAAGATAGGTAGCAAGGAGATTGGCTGGTAGTTATTAAGATCACTTGGGTCACCAGAATTGAATAGTGGAATAACATGTGCTATGTTCCAGTCAGAGGATAGTGCACCTTGAGCGAGGGACAAGTTGAAAAGGTGAGTGATAGGAGGGGACAGGAAATAATAGCCTAATTTTAAGAAAAAGGGTTCAAACTTATCAGCTCCAGCACTTTTTTTGACATCCAGAGCAATTAGGAGATCCTTGACCTGTTTGAGGGTAACTGGCCTGAAGCTGAGTGGGGGGATGGTGAACATTAGTCAATAAGCACAGGGTGTCACCAATGGGAGGCAGAGGGAGTAACTCACTAGCAGGAAAGGAGACAAAAGCTAGCCCAGAGGTGGCAAAAATGATTATTTATTTGCTCTAATATATCACTTACTTGTAAAGGTATTGGCCCCTGAGGCTATTTTAGCTGGGAGGGACGATGGTGGCTTGTATCCTTCAACTTCCCTTAGAACTTGCCAGAATTTGGCAGCACTGTTTTTAGATGGATCCAGTGCTGACTGGAAATATTTGGCCTTTTCAGCCCAAATGAGTCTAGTACAGTGGTTTCTCATGGCTCTAAAAGCAGTCCAGTTGGAGTACGATTTAGTCTTATGAGCTTTATTCCATAACCTGTCTCTATGCTGTAAAGAGGTTTTCAGTGTGTTGGTGAACTAAGGGCAAGTTCTTTTCCATGCTCTAACTTTTACCATAGGGGCATGTCTGCAAGACAAGGTTCTGGAACTGGGTACAGGCCTCAGAGATTGTAGGGGCCAGGTAGAAGTCCTGCCATCTAATCATAGTCAGAAAATCAAGGTAATTTACAGTAACTCCTTTTAAGTATGAAGGTCGGTGAGTAGGTGGTTTTGGGTAGAAGACTCACACAAGCTATGACCCTATGGCCACTAATATCATTGAGAAATACTCTGGTGTATGCTATTGTGTGGGGTTTATTAGCAAGGAACAGATTGAGGAGGGTACTGTGATCTGGGTTTTTGGTGTTGGGGCGGGTGACATCGCCAATTAGCTGAGTAAGATCATGTTCATCACATAGGTTTTTTAAAGGCTCGGAATGGTGAGAATTCCAGTCCAAGTTAAAATCCCCCATGAATAAACATTCAGAGTTGGTGGCTTCTAATATTCTTCGGAGGTGAGGGATTATCCCAAGACCTCCTGAAGGGGGTCTGTAACAGCCAGAGAATTAGATGGTCTCATTAGAGGGTAAGGAGATTTTGAGTGAGGTTTTCAAGACAGAAACTGAGATTTTATCTGAAACAGAGATTGCAACCCCCTCTCCCCTGGAGGACCTGTCTGCTCCAATTATGCTATAAGGAGGGATATTGATGGCATGGTCAGTGGTAGATGCTTTCAGCCTTGTTTCTGTAATGACTAGTACGTCTGGAGAGGTATGAAGGGCCCAGGACTGTATTATATCCAACTTTTTGAGTAAGCTGCATGCATTGATGTGCAGGAAGCTGATGCCTCTAAGTTGAGCTAGGTTGGAAGGTGGCACAATAGGCGAAGGGGGTCCAGGGTTTAGTTCAGTGTTACCAAAACACAGTAGCAGTAGTAAGGGGTTAAAAATGCCAATACACACAAAATGACAATACACATGTGACAGCCTCTGTCTATATAAGTAAACCACTGAATAGGGCAGGAGGGTGGGGAGCCTGTGCAAAGTGCCAGTGGGACCTAGTAGTAGTGCAGCCAATCAGCCAGAAAGGCAAAAAGCACCAGGTTCAATCCTGTTGGCAACCCTGGGCTGCACTTCCAAATCCATACCTGGTTGTAGGCTGTGAGGCGGATGGGTCACTGCAGAACAGCTGCCGGGGTGAGATTGGCTCCTGCGGCTTGCAGGAGAAGGCGGTCGCCCATTCAGGGAAGGATGACTGTAGTGGGGAGAAGGGTCTGTTAATTTAAGGCTAACAGGGACAATGGGCGCTAGAATCCTAGGCACCAAGCAGACGAGGAGACAATAGCAGGGGGAGGTTTTCAGGGAGGGGCAGACAGATTAGGAATGCAGCTGAACAACACTTTCACAAAACAGCTGTTACACCTTGGGGTGGGAGGGCTTACTGGAGTGAGCTGAAAATTCAGGAAAAAACAAGGCATAGAGGGGAGAGAGAAAGAACATATGAATCTGCAGTCTGAGAGTTCAGAGGGAAGAGACATTGTATTGGGAATGGGGACAAGAGCAGTAAAGATCAGGGCTATTAGTTAGAGCAGGGGAGTTCTTAGAGTGCTTCACAGCACACTTTAGACTCAGACAAGTTTTTAGAGTAGGTTAGGGGAAAAAGAATACAGGTTTTTAGAGTAGGTCAGGGGAAGAAGAATGCAGAGAGTCTAATACCCTATGCAGGTAAAATCTACACGCTGCAGTTTTGACAATGCTATGTGGTAAAAATCAACAAGCTATAACATTAACAATCCTGTTCTACTAAACATTGGGTACTGGGAAACTCAGCATTGGCAGTTTTTGTATTACAGAAAATAAAAAAAAAAACTTAGAAAGGGGTAGAGGCAAGAGCCAATAAGAGAAGGGTGATAATTGTTATGCACAATCAGAGCTCAGGAGCAGTAGTAGTGCAGTCAGTTGGCCAAAAAGGCAGAAAGCCCCAAGTTCAATCCTGTCGGCAACTCTGGGCTGTGCTTCCAAATCTGTATCTGGTTGTAGGCTGTGAGGCGGGCTGGTCAGTGCAGACAGCCGCCGGGGTCACAGTATCTCCTGTGGCTTGCAGGAGGAGGCGGTCACCTGTTCAGGGCAGGACGCCTGGTTGTAGGTTGTGAGGTGGGTGGGTTAGCACAGAACAGCTGCCGGGATCAGAGTGGCTCACGTGGCTTGCAGGAGGAGGAGGTCACCCATTCAAGGCAGGATGCCTGGTTGTAGGTTGTGAGGCGGGTGGGTTAGCGCAGAACAGCCGCCGGGATCAGAGTGGCTCACATGGCTTGCAGGAGGAGGAGGTCACCCATTCAGGGCAGGATGCCTGTTTGTAGGCTGAGGGGAAGGTGGGTCAGTGTAGAACAGCCACTGGGTCAGAGTGGCTCCCGCATGTTGCAGGAGGAGGCGGTTGCCTATTCAGGGCAGGATGCCTGGTTGTAGGCTGTGAGGAGGGTGGGTCAGTACAGAACAGCTGCCAGGGTCAGGGTGTCTCCCACAGCTTGCAGGAGGTGGCGGTCACCTGTTCAGGGCTAAAGTCAATGACCAAATAGGGTCAGTGACCACTGATGCAGGCAGGGAATACAGGCAGAATGGGTAGGCCTAGCGGTCCTTATCTGCCATCAAATACTATGTACGTATGTTACTTTTCCAGCATGGTAACTGTTGGAGGTGTCATGCCCTGCGGACTGACCTACTGTATGTCTTATGGCACTGCAAACTTATCCAACCCTTCTGGTCTAGGATACTATATTGCTGCTCAAGCATCCTGAAACATAGCCTCCCTATATCCCTGGCCACGGTGTTAATAGGTATTGCATAGGTAAATACCCAGTTGAAGGCACCACAGCAGCTGTGACTACTTCAGGCAACCCCAGCTGAAGCAAAAAGGTTAATTCTTAGAAAGCAGAGCTCCACTGAGGTGCCGATGATTACAGACTAGTTTAAAGTCATAGAGAACCTAGCCACACATACCAGAATGGTGCACTTCTCTGCCAATACAGGTTACAAATTTCAAACTATTTGGGTCCTAAATTTGGACTTTACAGGTATACAGGATAAAACATCACCTGCTAAAATTTCACATGGCAAGGACTTACTTAGGCCTCCTTGATAGGAAACCAAACAAAATGGTAGTATTAAATGCACACTGAAAATAGAAAATAGAGTTAAAATCAACGTTTTGACCTTGGATCTTCTTTAGGAAATATCTAAAAGAAAAATAAACAAAGTTAGTGTAGAGGGGTGGGAAAATAGGTGATATACATGTATACTACAAAAGAACCCCAGAGCGGTTCTCTTCTTTTCTCTGCTTTGGGCTCCCCATGACCCAAACAAATAGGATCGTCTATAGGGTGGCTGGCTCCCTCTCCCTGGGCTGAGATACAGATATGGCACACTGATGAGTCCAAATGAGGATGAAACACGTGTCTGTGTCTGCTGTTCTCAACCTTTGCTGATTATATTATGAGGCCTTCTGACACCATGCAATTCTGCTTAAAGTTGAGCCAGTCCAAATTAATTCATTTGCATATGCTTCCCATGATGCTCTGCATTATTGGGAGTATGTGCAATCTGTTTTTTCTTACATGTATATGTATATGGATCTTCTTTAGGAAATATCTAAAAGAGAAATAAGCAAAGTTATTGTAGGAGTGGGTAAATAAGCGAGATACACTATATATATGTGTGTGTGTGTGTGTGTGTGTGTGTGTATAAAGAAAAGGGGGATGCTCTGGGAGAAGAAGTGATAAATGGCAAGAAAAAGAGAATTTGGAAAACAAAAAAGGCAATGATGGGAATGACAACGTATAATAGCAGTAAATGAGTTAGAGAAGTCCCCAGGTGGGGACTATTTAACGGGGCCTAGTAAGAAGACTGAAAGGTAACAAATGGGGGAAGGAGACAGATGGAGACATCTGGGGAAAATGAAAGTTAATGTGCACAGATACAAACAGATTGTAAGGGAAAACAAGGGGTGGCTGAAAGATGTTAGTAGAAAATAAGTCTATCATTTAAACAAGATGGCTGCTGGGAACCAAGACAGATGATCAGCTTGGTTTCCATGTTTTCCCTTACCTTTCTTGCCTGTAATTGGTAACAAAGGTAGAAAGAATAAATGTTCAGATAGCTTTCACTGTCCAAAGATATCATTTTCAGAAAGTCTCTTGGTTACTTCGATCAATCCAGGAATGGAACAAAATATAGCCATATGTGCACCAGTCCAATGTCCTAACTGTTTTTTCTCTTTTTCTTTAGGATTCTGTAATTTTCTCTCTTATTGGGGCCTATTCACTAATGAGCACCCTGAAAGTGTGTATCTGGGTTCACAGCTCCTCACCCTTGGGAGAGCTGTGCGAGGGCCACATGCAAAAACACTGGCCCCCACCCAGCTCCTGTATGTGGCCCCCCGGCACACAGGTCCACATGAGGCCAGCGGGTGCGGAGCAGGAGATCCAGGTGGGCAACCAATCAGCTGCCCAGGCAGGGACCCACAGTGGATCCCTTGTGCCCATGTGGTGCCATGATGTCAGCTGATGTGCAGATCGCGACTGCGATGTAGGGAGGGTACCCTGGCTGCCCACCCCTGACCTCCTGGTGAGCCCTGATGGCAGGGGCATCTCTATTGGGGGGACCAATGCCCCCGCTGTGTCTGCTGTGGTTGGTGGCTGCTTCCCCTGGGGATGCATAACTAGCCCTAATGATTTATGGCTACCCTTCAAAGGCATAGCCAGCAGCCCTTCATGCAAAGCACTCCACACCATAGTGAATGTGCAGAGTGCTGGCACGTCTCCCTTATCCCCCCTCCAGCCAGCCCCTATGCAGAGCTCCACGATCAGCCAAGAATCAGGTGCG
Organism: Neoceratodus forsteri; assembly: GCA_016271365.2. Classification (NCBI taxonomy): domain Eukaryota; kingdom Metazoa; phylum Chordata; order Ceratodontiformes; family Ceratodontidae; genus Neoceratodus; species Neoceratodus forsteri. The sequence continues at coordinate 723,256,840 of CM057459.1, read as the reverse complement.
TAGCGGGGGGCGTATCTGCTTTGTGAATGTGCACATGGGTCTGTGCAGTTGTGGAGTGGGCTACACGCCAGTGTTGCATGGCACATAGCCCACTCCACACCTTCATGAATAGGCCCCAGTGTGCAGTCTCGAAAACTTCCACTATACTCAGTGCTTACAGTGGCCCTCTAGGGTAAGCACTAGCCAAGTGCATTTTCAAACAGGAACAGGACTCCAGCACAGTTAACCCCAAACAAATAAAAAGACTTGCATTCAGAGAGTAGACTGTTCCTATCAAGGCAATAAAGATAAATCCTAAATAGATTGGAAAAGTCAGCAAGTCACAAAATATTTTTTACTTCTTTAAACATTTTTTAATTTTTACATAATGCCAGTTACATTAAAAATGTCCACCATCACTTTGGAGCCTTTTGCTCCTTCTTCAGGGTATACTGGCAGTTGTCTATAAAATACATAACCATATCTCAGTATCTGTATTTTTATATTCCATTATAACAATGTATCGGAAGTATAAGGGTATAAAAGTATGAGAACACGCACTTCATCAATTTGTTTGAGGACAGGCATCTGCCTTTTATGTCTCTCACCATTAATATCCTATACTGAATGGTCAATAAACAGACATTATAGTAAAACTCCTGTTTAGTGGCACCAAAATAAATTTAGTTTCTTAAATAAATCATGTTTTTATACCTGAGGTATGTTTCTTTATTCCCTCCTCATGCCAAATGCCAGTATAACACGAAGAAGGAGCAAATGAGACTCAGAAACACAGGTGGCCATTTTTTAATGCATCTGTCATTGTATAAAAATAAACATTTTTAAAGTAAAAAATATTGGGTCAGTGGTCAATTGTTCTCATCTGTCTAGGATTTGTCTTTTTGCCTAATGAACAAGGGAGGTGAAACTTTTTTAAATCTGAACCGAAAGGATATTTTGCAGTGGCTCTGTGAAATCATCTTTGGGTGGGATTTGAAAATTTTCACCTACCAGGTTTATCAGATGGGGTCATAAGAAGACTGTTGAAAATTTGGGGTCAAAATATTTAAAAACAACAAAGTTATAACTTCGGTAACTTTCAGTATTTTGTCCTCAAATTTTCAACATAGCCATTATTTACACTACGTCATGAACATGACAAATGTCAGTTTTCAAATGCTGGCCAAAATGTGTTTTCACACTTGCAGTGTGAAATTACATTTCAGCCAGTATTTTATTAAATCACACCTGTCATGTTCATAAGGAGGGGTCTTAAAAGAAGTATGTTGAAAATGTGGGTTCAAAATGAGAAAAAACAGCTAAGTTATAAAGAAACATTGAATTGTTCCAATGTTTACTCCTAACTTTATTTTTGTAGATTTCTGCCCCTAATATTCAATATATCCCTTGTATTACCCCACCTCATGAACATGGCAGTTGTCATTTTTCAAATCTCATTCAAGGCATGTTTTTTCAGTCACATTGCAAAATCACCTATCAGGTAGGATTTTAAAAAATTCCACCTGTGTCAGTCATAACCCCAAGTCATAAAAAGACTATGTTGGAAATTTGTGGTCAAAATGTGGGAGTCCACTGAAACTTAGATATTGGTTCTTATCTGACTTATCCTGGGTGAATACAATCTAAAAATGTACAAAATCTGGATACCATTGATAAAGAGATACTGCATCTTATCTGGTCTGTCCTGGGTAAACATTTAGTAAAAATGTGTAAAAGCAGGGCCCCAGTACTGTAGAGCCCCCACTGAACTATGCATCTATGCTGCTCTGTCCTGGGAAAAAAAAACATTGTAAAAGCTGGACACCACTAAATATAACTTGCCTTTCAGCTGGGCTATCCTGGATAAATACATTATAAAAATGGATAAAAACAGGGCCCCTTTGAAAACAAGATATTGCATCTCGGCTATGCTTTCCTGGGTCAATACACTGTAAAAACTGGGAAAAGCAGGATCCCACTGAAAACAAGATAACATTTGAGCTGTACTCTTCCGGGTAAATACAGTTCAAAAATGTGTCAAAGCAGGACTACATTGAAAATGAAATATTGCATCTCAGCTGGGTTATCCTATGTAAATATATTGCAAACCTGTGGTAAAAGAAGGATCCTATAGCAGAACCCCACTGAAAAGGAAATGTTGCATCCAAGATGATTTGTCCTGGAAGAATACATTATAAAAGCAGGACCAAACTAAACAAGCATTTATAAATGCTGAATGTTCTCTGCTTGCATTGCTGTTGTACTGGGTCTTGCTTGTACACATTTTTACTATGTATTTACCCAAGAGAGACCAGACGAGAAGCAGTATCTCATTTTCAGTGGTGCCCTGCTTTTGCACATTTTTAGATTGTATTTATCCAGGATAGGGCAGCTGAGATGCAGTATCTAATTTTCAGTAGGCTCTCACATTTTGATCCCAAATTTCGGACAGTCTTTTTTTGACCTGATACTATGATCAAGACAGGTGGAATTTTTTAAATCCCATCCAAAAGGTGATTTCGCAGTGTGACTGTGGAAACAAGTTTTGGAGGAGATTTGAAAAATGACACCTGCCATGTTCAGAAGGTGGGGTAACACAAGGGATATGTTGAACATTAGGGGCCAAAATCTGCTAAAATAAAGTTATAAGTAAATGTTGGAACACTGCAACATTTTCTAATAACATAGCCTTCTTATGACCCCACCTCATAAAAAAGGGTGGAGAATATTTTCAAATCCTGCATGAAAGATGATTTCACACAGTTAATGCAAAATCACCTTTCAGGACAGATTTGCATAATTTCAGCATCATCGTTCATGATGTGGGGTCCCAAAAAGGCCATGTTAAAAATTTGAGGAGAGGACTTCTAGTGACGCCATCGAGGAATGCACAGCTAGGTAGCTGAGCTCCACTCCTCACCTCAAACAAATCAAGATTAATCCTCGACCAGTATTCACCATTTTGCCTAGGGAAGCAAGGATTCAATGAATTAGGATGGGAGCCAAACAACGCCTAAAGGATTTCAGAGCTGACAGACCCCAGCTGAAAAGTACCTCCACGAGGCTCAACTAGGACAATACAGCCTGGGCAAGGCTGCTGGATATGGAGGTACTTGTGGGACTGAGTGATCTTGAGGAAGAGGAGGTGAACTGCACTATAACCTCCTGAAAACTGGTGACAGAATTACAAAAAATCAGATCCTTCAGTGCATGCAGTCTGACATTGCTGAGACTCTTAAAGACATAAGAGACCTGGGAAAGCACACTATGGGGCTCGAGCAGGGACTCACCAACATAAGCGAACAAACATCAAAGAGAACAGATCATGACAGCTAGGTTAGATGATTTGGAGCAGAGGTCCTGGAGAAATAACATCCAACTGCGTGGAGTTCCAGAGGATACAGAAAAAGGGGACATGAAGACGTTTATAACATCTTTTCTGCTGGAATTGCTGGGCTGGGAGAAGTCAACGAACTTTCAAATAGAGAGAGCTCATCGATCACTGGCCCCGAAGCCCTCGGATCCTAAGGCGAGACTGAATTGTAGCATGCTTCATAGACTACTCAATAAAAATGAAGGTACTTCGTGTAGCATGGAGTAAAACAGAACTGGTGTTTAGGGACTGTCTGGAGAGTGGAGCATGATTTTATGCCCTTCATCATGGACCAACAGAGGGAAATCCTGAAGGCTTTTCAAGAACTTAAGGCTCACAAAATCAGAGCCCAGCTTTTTGCCCCAGCACAGATAAAATGAATTTGGATAGAGGAGCCAAATTCTACAGGACTCTGGTGGAGGCCACTCCAGTTCTATGACAATTGGGAGTTCATGGCGGGAATTTAGACAGCGGGGGAAATGCACTGGACAAAGGCTTGCGGAGATACCAATGGAATCGCCAGGGCCTGTGACGCAAGGATGGGAATGCATCGTCTGGTACACTGCAAAGTTGGGAGGTGATAGAGGCCAGAAAAGTAGCTTGCAGAACTAAAGAAAACCTCTCGACCTCCAATCAAGCTGGCTGAGTTAAGACTGCTGTGACTACTTTTTTTGATGCATTCCTAAGGGTGTGCAGCTACTCCTGGGACTAGACCAGGGAAACCTGGTCTCAGGATTGAAAAAGCTGACTTTCATCAATTGAGACTTCTTTCATCCTTCATGTTTTTAAAATGGATGAAATGATTATGGGCCGTTGTTTTTTTCCGGGGGGAAGGCTGCCTATCTCGTTTGGAGGGGCACGCTTTATCCTCTACCCTCTGGGCCCACATCTATAGGTTTTATTAAGTAACATTCCATCTACAGGCTATAATTCCCAGCTCATAGAAATGTATTCCCCTGTCTGGGTAGTAGTTGTAACATTGGTTGTGGGCAGGGACGGGGAGGGGAGGGTGAAAGAATCCTTTTCTTTAATACCACAGATAATGGGTTAATATTGGGGTGATAGCCCTCTTCAGTGGAGTGAGGGAGAGTTGCATGGGGGGGGTTCCCACCCTGCCATTTTGGGGGTGACTGGAGGGGAAAAATAAAGCTACTGTTATAAGTTTAGTTGTTTTTGAGTTATTTAGTTTTAGGAATGCAATTTGCATTGTTACCGTTTGCTTTACAACCATAAAGTACTGCCTTGAGATCCACGTCTCTTGGTTTTGCAGAAGGCTTGCCCCTCCAGTGGGGGTGCCCTGCGAGTCACAGGGTGGGCCTCCAACACAGAATAAGGCAGTGGGGCCTTCTCGGATGGTACAGGGTGCGATGTGAAATGCACCAGAGCATAAAGAAACAATAATGGTGGCTGACAGGGCTTGTATCTACACTGAGACCTGTATTCCCACAGTGATAGGGTATTACTCATTCAAGGAACTCTTTTATTTTATAAGACACTCTAGAAATGAGGTGGGGGGGAATGTTTTTTGAGATGGCGTACTCAAAAAGTGTCTGCAGTTGTTCACAACGAGACACACAGGGAGCACTCTGTACCCTATAATGCAGTTGAGATAGTGGAGACCTCGAACATCCAGTCTACTTGTTCCAGGGACACACCTCAGGGGGTTTCCCATAGGGGGCAAGTAACAATCACCTTGAAGTCAGACACAGATTACTCTCCCTCTGATCTTGGAAATGGGAGGGGGCAGTGTTTGCAGAAAGTTATCCATTTGTTGTTATTTGCAGTTTTTGCATGGTTTACTCAGTTACCTGTATATAGTTCACAGTTGTTTTTTACATACTTGATGTGTAATAAGTGTGTGGTGTGGTGTGGGGTGCCCTGGCCAATCATCTCATAGGGGTGGGGATAATATGGAAATGGCAGATTTAAGGGTAATCAAATATAACCTTAAGGGACTTCATTCTCCAATAAAAGGGCAAGAATACTACAGGAGCTGGGGAGGTTGGGGGCATCAGTGGCCTTTTCACAGAAGACTCACCTCTCCCAGCAGGAGCATGGCAAACGCAAAAGAAGCTGGGTGGGGTCAGTCTGCTCAATGACTTATTTGTCTCACCCACACAAGAGGGGAATGGCTATCTTAGTTCGCAGGGATACACTCGTGGTGGTGGATCGGGTAGTGGAAGATGAGGAAGGCAGATTTATAAAGGTAGTGGGGAGATATAGAGGCACATTGTGCATACTTCTGAGCACCTATGCCCCCAACACCTGTAGGGTGCCTTCTTTAAGCAGCAGCTTCTTAGAGCTCACTCAGAGCAGAACCCCTTGTTTTTGGTGGGTGGGTACTTCAATTGCATGCCTGAGCTGAGTGTTTATAGGAGTGGTCGGGGAAACGGTGACCCTCAGGGGGAAGGGAAGAGATTTAGACAGTTGTTGGAGGAGGAGAGAGGTTCATATCAGTGGAGATGCATGCATAGAAGGGAGAGGGACTTATTTTTTTTCACATCCACATTCACATTATTCTTGAATTTTGATTTTTTTGATACCCACAGAATGGTTATATGTGGTACAGAGCAATGAAATTAAGCAAATCACAGTGTCTGATCATGCTCCCATGACAATAGATATACTGGTGGAGAATGTTCAAAAAATAAAATTTTGAAAATTGAGGCCCAGATATTCAGAAATGCGCCAAAGGCCGGCGCAAGTCCAGCGCAGTGCAAATCCGATATGCTGTGGTGCAGCAGGAGCCATATTCAGAGACTGCGCTGGTCGCATTGCACCGGCACAACCCAGGTGAATATGGCACAGTTGCACCATGGTGCAATCAGGCATGCACCATGATGCAAACACAGTTGCGCCATGGTACCCGACCAAAGACCATAGCCGTGTGCCATCACCATGCACACACCCGGCACACACCCCTGACAGCCACCCCATGGGCATCCCAAGGCACAGCCACTGACCGAGGGGAGGGACACCACCACAGTGGGACACACCACAGCACACAGCAGTGAATCACTTAAGCACAACACGGGCCCCGACACATGCACACCACACAGACAGGCACTGGGCCACTGCAGCATGGCTCCTCACGCCATCTGCAAAGCAGACTCTGACACAGGCAGGTAGGTCAAAATAGATATATTTCCAAAAAACTATATACAGCAACAAGATGGTGGGAAAGGGTAGGAAAGCGAGGGAAGGGGACAGGGAACAGGGACTGTACAGTGAGATGAGAGACTGTAGGGGGAGGTACAGCAGGGAAAACAGGGGAATGCTGGGGCCCATTCACCGTCAGCCACAGCCTGCCACCCCTTGACACCTCCGCCATCTCTGATCTTCCAGGAGCATGCAGTGAACTTGCAGCACAGCCTCCATAGTCATTGATGTGATTAAAATCAGTTGCCAGAGCAGCCAGTAGTACACGGGCAACCGTCTTCTACGCTGGACACCTATGACAAGGGACAGGACAGGACATGTGATCAGTGCAATGTCCCATGGAACCATGCCCACCCAGAGCGCGCAATGGGCAGCAGGAATCCCCCCCCCAGAGGGTCCATACCGGCCACCTGCAGGGGGTGGCCCAATGCCTGCCAGCAATGTGGCACACCATGACAGTGCACAGAGGTGGTCCCCAGAGCAAAATGGCCAGCTGACTGCGCAATGACAGTCACATGGCACAGTGCACAAGCAGCACCACAGCAACATCAGTGGCAGCCGGGCATACTCCCACCCCACCGACAGCTAGCACTCATATCCAGTGGATGCGCCACAGTGGCAAGCACCACACACAGTGTGACACACACAGCTGTCACGGCACAAGTGGCCATGCCCGCACCCATGCCCCCACCACCCTCCCATGTAACGTGCGAAGGACCATGACAGTACCTTACCTGCCCTCCATGGTCCCGTTAGTGCTGGAGCCACTCCTGCACTGCCTCTGTGGCCCGCTGCGGCCTGCTGACCTGCCACTGCTGCTGCCACCGCTGCTACCCTCCGGCGATTCTCAGACCCTGGGAATGGAACCTAGACAGGTACTCATCAGTAAACATCCACAGCAGCTGCCCACCAACCCCACCCCTGTGCACAGGTGAGGCCCTGCCTGACATGTCCTGCACAGCTGCATCACAACGCAAGTGGCGGCTGACAATGCGACCTCGCAATGCACACGATGGCAGTGCACTGCTCTGCAGGGCATGCCAGGCAGCCTAGCCAACACCACAGTACAGCACCAGGGCACACATGCAATATGGGCCTACTCACCTGGCTGTGGCACAACCCCATGCCTGACACATGCCTCAAGCCTCCTCAGGCACTCTGGGTCCCTCCTCACAAGGTCACCATATCTGTGGTGGCACTGCTCCCCCATCCTGGCCACTCCGGTCCGCTGCTGCAGTGTGGCAGCAATCCTCTGCCACACCATGACCTTGGGCTGCTGCAGGGGCACCTGGCTAAACAGTTGGGGGTTGTGGGGCTGGACACCAGCTCAACCTGTGTCCAGTTTTGTGCATCCAGTGCCCTTCACTGTGCCATGCTGCAAGATGAAGCCAGTGAGCAAAATGGTGGCAGTAAGTGCACGTGGCCACAACATGTGCCAGAAGCGTGATGCGAGAGAACATGCGCTGTGTCCGACCATCACGCAGTCATGGAGATGCGCAGCATGGGCAAGGCTAGGCAGGGTCACCGGGTGAGGTGTATGACCCAGGGGTCAGGGGTCACAGCAGGGGTCAGGGGTCACCCGCCTCTGCGCAGTGTCACTTGTGCGATAGCAGGCCTGGCGCATCATGCGCCATGCCCCCCATCATGCAGTCAGTGCACAGTGAGCGATTGACACCATGATACTGTTCAACACATATGCACTGCAGGCCTGCGCACCGCGCATGCGTATACGACTTGCTCCAGAGCAATCTCATTGCTCACAGAACAAAATCACGATATTCAGATGACACATGCAAATTAGCTCACCAGCCAGTGCGTGGCACACTGGGGGCATTAGCATGTCATTACTGTTGCGTCAAAGTTCATTTGCATGCATTGCGCTACATAAGCGCCATGGAACAGCACAGGCCATTGCATCCTTTCGGGATAAGTTGCACCTACCGCTGCAGCTCACTGGGAGCAGCCAGCCAAGCAAGGTGGGACAGATCAAGGTGATGCTGCCACTGATACACTGTGCTGTCCATGTACACAGGAAGTGACATGTCAGAACTTGAGGTGGGTGAGTAACTTGGACCTACTCACAAGCGCAGGCCCAATTTCACACAAAGGCAGAGACAGAGGCCCTATTTGATGCCTATCTTGACAGGGAGCCCCTGTTTAATGGTGCCACGGGCACACCACAGGCCAGGGCTGGGGCCTGGGAGGAGGTGGTGGCATGCGTCAACCTGCAGGACAACCACCAGCAGTCAGCACAGGAGTGCAGGAAGAAGGTGGGCACAGACAAGAGGTGCATCAAGGAGAAGGTGGTGGCCATCCGTGCATCCTGGAATGCCACCGGAGGGGGGGCCTGCTGATGCATCACCGCTCGTGGCTCAGGAGGAGTTGGTGGCAGCCACCATGCACCACAGCACGGTGGAGGTTGTGCCTGGTGATGGATTCCAAATGGGTGGCAGCCCATCACTGCATGGTAAGTATGTCAGCCATGCACAGCTGGGGGCTTGGAGGGTGCATACATGGCCATGCTGGCATGCATGTCATGTACATGTGAGCACACCCATGCACATGCCATGCTGCAGGACACATGTAGTGGCAGTGTGCGGGGGCACATGTGGGCAATGCATTACTAACACGCCTCTCTTTCTCTTGCAGCACCAGCACACCTCCATGCAGATGATGGGGTGGCAGCAGCAGTGGCCACTGGTCTGGCCCCGGAGGACCAGCCGTCCACCTCCACGGGCATCCGAGGGCATGACAGGCTGCAGCTTACCACCACTGTGCAGATGGATGTCCTGGACCTGGGGTCAGACGAGGCCCTGGATGTGTTCCAGCAAGATGCCAGCCTTGGGGTCCTGTGCACAGAGACACAGACTGGGGCAGGGTCCAACACCAATGACGACGTAACGCTCATCATTGTGGGGGAGATGCCCCTGTTGGCCACTGACACAGGTAGCATGCCCAGCGCTCTGCCAGTGACGGAACAGCTGGCCACCACAACTGCAGGCGCAGTGATGTGCACTGCACTGGCTGTGCTCTGCGGTGGAGGTGGTGTGGCTGTGCATGTGCTGGGTAGTGTGAAGCGGCCAGATGGGTGGCAGCAGCAGGCTGCGGGTGCCACCAGGCAGCCAGACACAGAGTCCGTCGCCGGTGTGCCTGCTGTACCCAATCCCCCTGCAGACCCCACTGTGCAGCATCCACCAGAGAGGGGGGCTGTGCAGCATGGCCGGTCACCACATGGGGATCAGCATCTGGCCCAGGAGCCCCAGGACACTGACCCGCTGGCTGAGCACACCCGTTTGCTGTGGGAGTCCATTCAGCAACAGGTGCTGCTCACCACTGGGGTGTATGCACTGAGTGCAGAAGTGCACCAGTTAACTGAGCAGCAGGAGAGGGGCACTGCGCAGGTCCTGGGGGGATGCAGTGCATGCAGGAGGCCACGACTGCATCCCTGTATTGCATCGCCACTGTGATCTCAGATGGATTTGCACTGCTGGCTGCCACAGGGCATGACTGGGCACAGATGATCCCCCACAGTGCTGTCCACCCCACATACCTGGCATCAGGTGACCCCTGCGCAGTAGACACAGGGCTCTGATGTCAGCATCCCAGGCATGCCCAGGGCTGAGCTGTTTGGATGCCTCAACACCCCTGAGCAGGTACGGTCGTGGTACAATGGTTCCACTCCTTGGGGGCTGTTGCACCCCCCCATGGCTGATGCGCAGCCCATGGCTGCCAATTGGCCCAGGCACAGCTGCCCCAGTGGCCATAGTGGCCATGGTTCCATGCAGTGGACCTGATGTGCCGGTTGTCCCACCTGTGGTCTGCAGCTGCTGCCCAGTGTACACATGGGTAATGTGTGTGTGCCTACCACAGGTGTGGCGCCTGTGTGTCGCGCCATACGCTGCTTGTGTGCATGCTTGCCCAGCCACTGGGCTGTGTGGTGTGGGTGTGATGACATCAGTCTTGCAACAGTTGAGCCTGTGCACCGGTGTGATGCATCTGATCCATGCCACATACCCATGCCTGTGTGTGTGGGTGCGTGTGTGTGTGTGTGGGGGGTGCTGTGTGTGGTTGTGTGTGGCTGTGTGCCCCTGTCACCCTTACCCCTGCTTCTTGCCTCAGTATGTGCATGCCCATTGCCATGCATGCCCCTGCATGTGTGCTATGTCTGTTTGTGTGGCCTATGCATGTGTATCGCACCACCTACCTGTGTGCACCATAGTGCTCCCGTGCTATGGTGTCCCAGTGATGTCTCACCTACTGGATCAGCCTGGGATCCCTCTGCCCAGGGGGTGGCTTTCCACCTCCCTCCAGCCAATTGACTCCATCATCCCCACTACTGTCACCCTTATCAGCCTTGACAACTATACTACGGTCAATGGCCATGTTGTGCAGTAAACAGCAGGCCAGGAATCGGCCACAGGCTTTTGAGAGGCTGTACTGTAGGGCACCGCCTGACCTATCTAGGCAATGGAACTATGCTTTCAGCATGCCAAAGACTCGCTCGATGATGTTGTGCATGCTGGCGTGTGCCTCGTTGTAGCGTTCCTCTGCTGGGGATGCCGGGCGGCTGTAGGGGGTGATCAGCCTGGGACGCAGTGGATAGGCACTGTCCCCTGTGTGGATAATGACATGGTTAGCCCTCTGCTATGCTATGCTGTGCCCCTTGCCTGTCCCTGTTGCCCATGCCAACATGCACACCCTGCCCTCCCCCATCCCATGGTATGCTCTGCTCATCGCCCCTTGCCCGTGCCATACTCTCCCATTAGATGGCCCATGGGGATGTCCCCACATTCAAACTTGTGACAGAGCGCAGAGCTGTGCCAGATTAATATATCATGTGCACTCCCAGGGTGTGTGGCGCAGACACTGGTTATGCGCCCTTCGGCATCGCACACCACCTGGCAGTTAACACTCAGGCTCCCCTTCCTGTTGATGTATGCCACATCCTCAGGGCCAGATGGTATGCGGATACCCATGTGGGTGCAGTCAATGGCCCCAATTATGCCAGGCATATGTGCTACCCTGTGGAAGTCCTGCATGGTTGCTGTATGCTCCGCCTTTGTGCTGGGGAAACGGATGTATTCCGATGCACATGGCAGCAGAGCGTTGAGGAACTGTGTGAGGAGGTGGGATGTGGCCGACTGGGTTATTCCTGTGATGTCCCCTGTTGGTCTCTGGAAGGTGCCTGTGGTGAGCAGGCACATGACGGCTGTCACCTTTGTCTCCACGGACATGGCATGGCTCTGTCTGGTGGGTGCCTGCATCTCCTCACTGCACAGTTTGCAGAGCTGCCTCAGAATGGCCCTGTTCAGGCGGTACCAGCTCACGATCTCTGTGTCACTGTACTGCTCGAAGGTGATTTGGGCGCGGTACCACCTGTGTCGGACATACCGCCGATGGGCCCTTTCGTGGCCACGTCACTGTTCCATCTGATCCCTCACACCCCTCATTATGGCCTCCATCATGAAGGGCGCGCTATCCATGGCCCTTGCTGTCCAGTATTCCCCTGGGTGGTTGGCTGCTACTGGCTGTGTGCCACCCTGGTGCACTGCCTGGCAGCATGCCTGATTGTCTGTCACACTCTCTCTGCCCCTGTCTGTCTTTTCACTGCCACCTCTGTCCCTCTCCCTCTGTGTCTGCCTTAGTCTGTCTGTCTCTCTCTCTGTCTTTTCCTTTTCTTTCTTTCTTTCTTTCTTTCTTTCTTTCTTTCTTTCTTTCTTTCTTCTCACTCCCTCTCGCCTGGTGCAAGTGCTTTCTGTGCGCTTGCACCCTGTATTTATAGGAACAAGTCTGCTCAGTGCATCTCTGATTTGCTCCACATTTACGCCATGGTTTCACAGTTGAATATCGCACTGTGCTGGATATTCATGGGCACACCCCCTGCACTTGGCCTGCATTCATTATAGTTACATATTGGCACACTGAGATTTGCGCTGTGCACTGGCTCCCACTGAATATTGCTTCTTGGCGCAAGTCTGCACTTGCGTCGGCGCAGCTCAGTTGCACCATGCGCAACTGCTTTGAATATCCAGGCCTGAATGTTTCCCACCTTAACAATGCAGACTTATCTGGTCACTTCGAGAAGGTGACAAAACAATATTTTGCTACAAATAGAGAGGGTGACACCTCAGATGCCAACCGGTTGGATGGCCTAAAAGCAGTGCTGAAGTGCTTCTGTGTTCAGTATGCCTCTAGGAGAACGAGGGAACAAGAATATCAGAGATAGGAATTGAAAAAACAAATTTTTGATGCAAATCTGAGCATAAGATATCCTTAGACCCCCAGGTCCAAGTTGCCTAAAAATATACCGAGATAAATTAACTAGGATATTGGAACAAAAAATAGAAGGGAATTTGAGATATACCAAACACAGGAACTACGAAATAGGCAATAGAGCAGGCAAGTTACTAGCCTTTCAACTACAACAGCAGACTACCAGTAGGGTGGCCCTGTGGGTGAGGGGGAAAAAACAAGGGAAGGGGGCATACACCAACCCAGGGCACCTAACTAAGACCTTTGTCAAGTTCAGTCAAGAACTCTATGAAGACTTCTGAGGGGAGCATGATGATGCAGCTCTAATAAACACATTCCTGTCAACAGTACAACTCAGGCAATTAGTTGCAGAGGATAAAGTGAGATCTGAAGTACCAATTTCCCAGGCAGAAATTAAAAGGGTACTAACAAACTTAAAAAGTGGCAAGGCACCAGGGACTGATGGCCTCCCTGCTGAATTTTATAAACAAAATGGGGGATTCCTTACTACAACCATGACAGGCAACCTTTAACAGGCTATTGGAGGGTGAACAGGATCCAGACTCCTGGCGACAGGCTTATATAACAGTCCTACCTAAACCGGGAAAAGACCTACAGCTTTGTAGCTCCTGCAGGTACATCTCTTTCCTCCCTGTGGGTATGAAAATATCCACATCCGTCTTGGCAGGTAGACTAGAAGAAGTAGTGAGAGAACTGGTGCATGCAGATCAAGCGGGATTCATTAAGGGCAGGGCATTGCAGGATAACATCCGTAGGGTACTCAACATCTTTTCCTCTTAGGAAGGGGTGAAGCAGGTATAATTGGCTTTTCATTGGATGCCGAGAAGGCATTTGATAGGGTGAGCTGGGGTTATCTTCAAGGAGTCCTGGAGGCCATGAAATTCGGTCAGGGATTCCCTGCCTGTATCAGAGCCCTGAACCAAAAACCTGAGGCAGTGGTGAAGGTTAATAGGGTGAGCTCTGACAGGTTTCCTCTGGCCAGGGGAACATGTCAGGGTTGCCCCCTCTCCCCCTTGCTGTTTTCGCTCTGTATAGAGCTTCTGGCTGTTAGAATCTGACAAATGGACGGAGTCAAAGGAATAATGGCTGCGGGGAGGAACATAAAGTCTCCTTGTATGCAGATGATGCCCTGAGTTTTGTAAGGCAACCTGAAACATGAATACCAATACAAAAGAAGGTTTTGCAAGATTATGGGGATGTCTCTGGGTACAGGGCAAACAATGAAAAATTGGAAGCCATACTGGTGAGTGGTACACTCCCCTTGGGGGAGGAGCTGGATTCCCTTTCACCTGGGCAAGGAAGACTATCGTCCAATATTTAGGTGTGAGGATTACTCCCAGGATCACTGATCTCTTCAGACATAATTATGAGAAACTACAGTGGGAGATAGTGGCGTACCTGGGGCGTTGGACTCTCCTCCGATTCTCCTTGGTGGGACAGGTGGGAATCCTGAAAATGAATGTCTTACCTAGATTTCTCTTCTTGTTCCAGACCTTATGCATTGGGATACAGGGGGCCTTTTGGAAACAGCTAGATTAAACCCTTCAAAATTTATCTGGGCGGGCATGAGACCCAGGGTAGATTGAAGGAGGTTTTCTTTACTGGGGGGGCCCTTGGTCTCCCAGATTTCAAGATGTATTACTTGGCAGCCCAGATCCATCCTCTAATCACTTGGTCCAAAGAGAAGTTGGTGTCCACATGGTATGCCATGGAGAGGGCAGTAGTTTACCCAGTTCCACTTCATGCAATCCCAGCCATGAAGGTTACCCCTGCCTGGAGGAAAAAGGTGGCTAATAGGTGGGTTCTGCACTCCCTTGATATCTTACAAAAGATTCAAACCCTTACCCACACACATAATGAGTTAGGGCCTCTCACTTTGATTATAGGGGACCTGGATTTCATGCCAGGGAGCACTGACACACTGTTCAGGGAATGGAATAGACTAGTGCTAACCAGATATACACAAGTAGCCTATGGGAACCACTGTGCCTCGTTTCAAGAGATCCAGACAAAATACTCCCTGAATAGGAGAGACTTTCACAGATTTTTTCAAGTACACAGCTACCTGATGGATGCAGGCTGATTACTACTTATCCAGTGAGATATGACCCGGTGGGAGAACTTCCTATACTGGTTCACAGTCCTTAATGATAGATCCTGACACCTTTCTCAGATGTACCAATTGCTGCTGGGAAAAGGTAGGACTCCTCTTGTAAGCTTGAGAGACAAGTGGCTGGAAGAGGAAGGGGAGCCTATTTCAGAGGGACAGTGGAAGGACTGTCTCAGAGGGTAGAAGGTATCAGTATCTCCGGGCTGAAGAGAATTTAGGTGGAAGGTAGTCAATAGATTCTTTTATGTTCCCACCATCACCAAACACTTTGGGACCACAGCCATAGACCGATGCTGGAGAGGGTATGGGGAAAAGAGCACACACTTGCATATATTATGGGTATGCCCAAACTGAGAAACTTTGAAGTTGAAAAGTTTTTATTGAGACAATACACAACATACACATACTTTATCATGGTACATGGCATCACTCATGGGTTGGGGGGCAGCATAATCCAGCTCCCAATCTTACAAAAGTTTGACTTTAGCCAGTTGTGGCACTATTCAAACTGTATACGTCTGAATACTGGATAACCTGTATTCATAAAAACCATTACATGGGTATCTGGACTAACCCATTCCATCAGATGGCCCTTCTTTATTGACTAAGGTATAAATAGTCTGGTCACCTGCGATGGCCCAGACCTAGTCTGTTGTTCAGTTGCCATTGCTTTTGTCATTGGGTATTGCTCAGAACCAAAACATAACTATAACTACATGCAGTACGGCAATCCAACACTTCCTGAAGTATTTGTTGTTCTAGATACATGGGGGGGGCACTGGTTAGGTCAGAGTTCAGAGAGAGAGATTTCACTATGGGGCAGATCAACTTATTGTGAGTTCTCTGTGGCTTGATGGCAGTAGGTAGAGTCCATAAAGGGCTGCCAGCACCAACAAATCTTGTGCATGGTACCTGTTGCAAAATTGGAGAGCCATTCATATGAGACTACTGTGTCCAGGGACAGCAGCAGTTCAACTAGGGAAGGACAGTCACTTGTCCTCCACCTCATCAAGATTAGATGTTTAGCTGCGGTGCCTACTGCCATGACCCACTGGGCTTCTGGGTCATATTGGGGCAGGGTGTCGAGTGCACAGCTGAGCAGCAGCAGGGGTGTATCAATAGTTAGGTGTGGTGTCACCTCTTTACACATGCTTACTACTGCCTTCCAGTAGGGATGACTCTCCGGGCATGAGCATAAGATATGAAACAAGTGGGCCCCTGTCTGACTGCAGCACCAGTAAGCATCTTCCTGGAGAAGGCCTAGTTTCTTGAGTTTGGCTGGGGTATAATACCACCTTAATAGGGTTTTGTTCATGATCAGTCTTGATCTGCCCTCTCTGCAGGCCTGGTGTATTCTGGCCCAGCTATTGGCCCACTGGTGATCTGATATACAGATGCCCATCTCCTGTTCCCACTGGGTCTTGGAAGAAAGAGTGGGGTCAGGAGCTGCGGCCCATATAGCTTTGTAGATCCATCTGGCTTGGCCTTTTTCCAGTTTCTGCCAGACATTCAATGGGGAAAGACCCATAGGGGAGCCTACTATGGGGAGGGAAGACTCTGGTCATGCAATAGTGTCCCTGATCTGCTGGTACCTCCAAAAATTACTAGAGGGGGAGCTGAAATATCCCTCTCAGGGCCTCAAAGGAGTCCAATATGCTACAGCCCAGGACCAGTAAGTCACTCACCAGTTTGATTCCCTTGGTCTCCCAGATGCGTCAGTAGATAGGTTTCTTTCCCATCGTGATGCATAGGTTGTTCTACAAGAGCATGAAAGCCCGTGGCATAGGAGTAGCATGCAGCAGTGAGTGAACTTTGTTCTAGTACTTAACTGCTTGCAGTATAGGTGGTGCTAGGGCCCCTAGTGGTCTCTTGTCTGCATCTGACCAAAGCTGCTTCAAGGGGGACTCGGGTAGGAGAGGAGCCACCAACTGGTAAAAAACATTTTACCGTCTGTGCCATAACAAAAGCCATATGGTATCCCTGAAACCAGGGTAATCCCCCCCCCCCCACCGCTCCAGTGCTGGCATAATATCTGCCTGCTAAATCGTGGTGGCCTCCCATCCCATAAGAATCTTCCCACCATTGCACCCACTTTCTGGGACCATTTAATGGGAATTAGGGTAGGGAGGTGTGCTAGGACATAAAGAACTCTGCGAGCAATCATCATTCTGACCGAGTCTATTTTCCCTGCAAGTGATGATCTCAGGGGTTTCCATCTGTCTAGGTTACTCTTAATTCCTTCCAGAAGACTATTAAAATTAGTCTTGATCAATTTAGAGATATTGGGGGGGAATAATGATTCCTAGGTATTTAATCCTTTCGGGGGACCATTTCAAGTCATACGAGTAGAGGTGTAAGGAGCTAGATCTGTACACACTGGAGACAAGGAGGGAAAAGGGAGACATGATTGAAACGTTTAAATATGTAAAAGGGCTCAATAAAGTGAGAAAAGAGGGTTTACTTAAGAGGAAGGATGTGGTCAAAACTAGAAGGCACATCCTCAGACTGCAAGGAAAGATACAGGGGCAATGTGAGAGGACATTTCTTCACGGAGAGGGTGGTGGAACCCTGGAACAGACTACCCGACGGAGTGGTGTAGGCTAAATCGGTGGAAGAATTCAAGAGGGCGTGGGACAAGCATATGGGGCTGAGTATCGGGGGGAGGGCGAGGGTCGGCAGGGAGGGGGAGGTGTAGGGGGAAAAAAGGGCAGACTAGATGGGCTGGTATAGTCCTTTTCTGCCATCAAGCTTCTGTGATTCTATGATTCTAGGAGGTCGTCTGCGTGTAGGAAGGTCTTGAGGGTGGACCTTCCCACCCTAATGCCCGGTATTCCCCCTAGATTCCCTAATTGCTATGGCCAGTGACTCGATCACCAGAACAAATGGGGGGGGGGGATAATGGGCACCCTTGCCATGTACCTTTGTGCAGGTTGAAGGAGGGGGACATAATTTTGTCAGTGAGGACCGAGGCCATCATTGAGGAGTATAAGAGCTTTACCCAGGCCCTGAAGGAGGGGCCGATGCCCATTTTTTCCAAGGTGTACATCAAGTAGGACCATTCGACCGAGTCGAAGGCCTTCTCGAAGTCCATGGCAAGTGTTGCCATTGGGGTGTGGGAGAACTGAGCCTTGTGCATCAGGGTGATCAGAGCCCTGTGATGATCTGATCCTACTCGACCTTTGACAAAACCGGCCTGTGCAGGGTGAATTAAGCCAAGGAGGAGCTTCTTCAACCGACCTGCCAAGACCTTGGCCAAAATCTTGGTGTTGGCATTGATAAGGGAGATAGGGCAATAATAACTGCCTGGGTTTTGTGGGTTCTGTCCTTTTTGGGGGGAGTACCGTTATTATGGCTTCTCTCATAGTGGGAGGGAGGGCTCCTTTCTCCAATGAATCTTTGAAGCCCCGTAGTAGATAAGCAGCTAATCCAGCCCCTGGCACCTGATAGAAATCAATGGGAAGCCCATCTTTCCCTGGGAATTTGTGGGGATTCATGGAATTAATGGCGTCCGAAATTTCCTCCTCTGATATGGGATGTTCTAACAAGGTGAAAGAGTCTAGCATGTTTCAATATAAGAACAAGCATTTGTCAATGCCGAATGTTGATTGCGTTGGTGTGTTGAGCATGCTCACTGGCCCTCTGTCAGTCACTCAGTCTGTTTCGTCCGGTGCTGCAGGCTGCTGTTTTGTACTGGGCTCCTGCCTGCGTTGGCACCTTGTTCTGCCCACTAAGAGTTCTGCAGCTGTCCCGACAGAACTCCGTTGAGGTGGCTCACTTCCCCTCTCTCACTTGTGCATTCTGTTTCTCTTGGTGCTGCTGGCTGCCCTTTTGTACTGGGCTCCTGCCTCTGTTGGTGGCCTTTTGTGCCCACAAAGAAATCTGCAGCAGTCCCGGCACAGGTCTGTTGAGTCTGCTGACTCCCCCTCTCTCTCTCTCTCTCTCACTCACTCATTCCATTTCTGCCAGCGCTGCAGGATGGCCTTTTGTACTGGGCTCCTGCCTGCGTTGGCACCTTTTCCTGCCAACAAAGAAATCCACAGCAGTCACGACAGAGCTATGTTGAAGTCCCTCACTCCCCTTGTGTCACTCACTCATTCTGTCTGTACTGGCGCTGCAGGTTGCTCTTTTGTACTGGGCTCCTGCCTCTGTTGGCACCTTTGTCTGCCCACAAAGAAATCTGCAGCAGTCCCGACAAAGCTCTGTTTAGCTCTCTCACTCACTCCCCTTCTCTCACTCACTCATTCCGTTTCTGCCGGCGCTGCAGGCTGCCCTTTTTTATTGGACTCCTGCCTGCGTTGCTGCCTTCTTCTGCCCACAAAGAAATTTGCAGCACTTACAATACAGCTCTGTTGAGCTCGCTCACTCCCCCTCTCTCACTCACTCATTCTGGTTTTCCTGCCAGTGCAGGCTGCCCATTTGTACTGGCCTCTGCCTGCATTGATGCCTTTTTCTGCCCACAAAGAAACCCGCAGCAGTCCTGACAGAGCTCCGTTGAGCTCACTCAGTCCCCCTGTCTCACTCGCTCATACTGTTTCTCCCACTTCTGCAGGCTGGCCTTATGTACTGGGCCCCTGCCTGCATTGATGCCTTCTTCTGCCCACAAAGAAATCCGCAGCAGTCCTGAAAGAGCTCCGGTGAATTCGCTCACTCCTCCTCCGTCACTTGCTCTCTCGTTCTGTTTCTCCCAGTGCTGCAGGCTGCCCTTTTGTACTGGGCTCTTATGTTGTGCCCTTTCTCTGCCCACAAACAAATCCACAGCTGTCCCGACAGAGCTGTGTTGAGGTCGCTCAGTCTGTCTCTCTCACACGCTCAGTCTATTTGTCCTGGCGCTGCAAGCGGCCCTTTTGTACGGGACTCCTGCCTGCATTGGCGCCTTTTTCTGCACACTAAGAAATCTGCAGCAGTCCTGACAGAGCTCCGTTGAGCTTACTCAGTCCCCATGTCTCACTCGCTCGTACTGTTTCTCCTACCGCTGCAGGCTGGCCTTTTGTACTGGGCCCCTGCCTGCATTGATGCCTTTTTCTACCCACAAAGAAATCCGCAGCAGTCCTGAAAGAGCTCCGGTGAGTTCACTCACTCCCCCTCCCTCACTCGCTCTCTCGTTCTGTTTTTCCCAGTGCTGCAGGCTGCCCTTTTGTACTGGGATCTTGCGTTGGGCCCTTTCTCTGCCCACAAACAAATCCGCAGCAGTCCCGACAGAGCTCAGTTGAGCGCGGTCACTCCCCCCTCTCACTCGTTCGATCTTAATGTGTCCCACACAGTGATTTCCCACAGCGACCATGCTATTCTGTGGCAGGAGTGCGAAAACACATTTTAGCCATGATGTGAAAAATGGCAGCTGTACTGTTCATAAGGAGGTGTGGAAAAATGCCTCTGTTGAAAATGTGGGGTGAAAATATCATAAAATTGCGAAGTTACAAGGGTGTGTGGAAACAGGTCAATGCACGCTTGTAACACAGTCATGTTATGGAGTTTCGTCACCCGATTTTCAGCATAGGCATTTTAGGACCTCTGCTCATGAACAGTGCCACTGTCATTTTCTTAATCTGTCCCAAACAGTGATTTCCCACAGCGACTGCATTATTCTGCACCGGAACTGTGAAAACACATTTCGATCAGGATGTGGAAAATGACAGCTGTACTGCTCATAAGGAGGTGTGGAAAAATTCCACTGGTGAAAATGTGGCGTGACAATTTTGCAAATCTGCAAAGTTACAAGGGTGCGTGGAAAGTGTGCAACGCACACTTGTAACACAGTCATTCGATGGGGTATTATCCCCAAATTTTCAACATAGGCATTTTAGGACCTCTGCTCATGAACAGTATCACTCTCATTTTCTTAATCCGTCCTGGACAGTGATTTCCCACAGCAGCCGCTCTATTCTGCGCTGGAAGTGCGAAAACACATTTCGGCCAGGATGGGAAAAATGACAGCTTTACTGTTCATAAGTAGGTGTGGGAAAATGGCAATGTTGGAAATTTGGAGTGAAAATATTATAAATTCACAAACTTACGAGCGTGCGTGCAAACTGCGCAACGCACGCTCGTAACACAGTCATTTTAAGGAGTATCATTACCAAATTTTCAAAATAGCCATTTCAGGACCTCTACTCATGAACAGTGTCACTGTCATTTTTTTTATCGGTCCCGAACACTGATTTCCCACAGTGACCACACTATTCTGCACCGGAAGTGCGAAAACACATTTCCGCCAGGATGTGAACAATGACAGCTATACGATTCACAAGGAGGTGCAACAAAATGCCAGTGTTGAAAATCTGGCATGAAAATATTGCAAATTCATGAAGTTATGAGCGTGCGTAGCAACTGCGCAACGCACGCTCATAAAACAATAATTTTAGTTTTTCCACCAAATTTGAAACATAGGCTTTTTGAGAGCCCACCTCATGACCACTGGCACTGTCGTTTCATAAACTGGTCCCGAAAGGTGATTCCACGCAGTGACCGCAAAATCACCTTTCTGGGCTGATTAACGCCATGACAGTTCAAGAATTCATAAGGAGGGGTCCCAAAAACCCCACGTTGAAAATTTGGTGAAAAAATTCCCAAAAATGCCTGAGATATGCAGTAAAGTTGAAAAAACCCTATGTATTACATTATACAGCTTACCGGCATTTCCTCAGTTCGTGGTCGGCTTTGAAGAGTGCAGACATGTTCCCGATCCACCGAAGATCGTCGCGCCGAGCTCCTATGGTAAGTATGGGGTGAGGGGGGTGTGGAGAGGCAGGGCGTGCAGTGGGTGGGTGCGGGTTGCGGGTGGGAGGCAGGGCGAGCGCCGAGGGATGGTTTCCTTTTTTCCAGGGTAAAACAAACAAACAAAAAAAAAACCAGACGTCATGGGACCGTTCTTTACTTTGCAGGGGCCTCTGGCACACTGGGGTGGGCTTCCAGTGTGCCAGCAGAGGCTTTCTTGTTCAGGGGCAGCAGTAGCTGATGGGGGATTGGGCACCCCCATCAGCAGGAACAAAAGGGGGGGGTTACAAAATGCTGACGGCGAGTGGGCTGCCCCGTCAGCAACAAAACAAACAGGGGAGCACTATAGCCGGCGAGGATTGGGTACCCCATTGGCAGGAACAAAAGCGGGGGGGCACAGAATGCCAACGGGGATTTGGGGCCCCGTCGGCAACTAAACATGGTGGGGGGAGGGTTATGTTGTTTGTGAACACAGCGGCAAGCCGCCGGCTTGTTCACAAACAATCTCAGGGGGTTTTACATCCCACCCTGCAATGACGGGTCGCTCCCTCATTGCAGCGGATGGCTGACGCTGCAATGACGAGGTGGCCCCTGATTGCAGCGGCTGATTTTTTAGAAAGTTGTGGCACGCTGGGTGAACTAGTGTCAGCAGCAGCGTGCCATGGCATTGGAGAAACTGGGGCAAGCCTTTGCAGGCTGTGGGGGCATTGGCCACAACAGTGCCGCGCCTCCACAACCTGCTTCTGGAGAAACCTGTCGCAACATGTTTCTTGAGCATGCGTGCAATCAACATAAAAATAGCAGGACAAGAGGACACAGCATGAGATTAGAGGGAGGCCGATTAAGGGGGAATGTGAGGAAATTCTTTTTCACAGAAAGGGTGGTGGATGCATGGAATGGCCTACCTCAAGAAGTGGTGGCTATGAATACAGTGCAGGGCTTCAAACAGGCATGGGATAGGCATAAGGGAGCAATACAAATGAGTATGAATAGATAGGCCACTGACAGAGCAAAGGCCGATGGCACATTTATAAGGTAGAAAAAGAAATGGGCAGACTGGATGGGCCTTGCGGTCCTTATCTACCGTCAACTTCTATGTTTCTATGTTTCTACGTGGACGTCTGGGGTTGTTCTGGTCCCCATGTTAACTTGATTTTTAATGGTGCGTGATGGCTATAGGGTGGGTTTCAACTCTCATCACCTGTTCATACAGGGCACTGAACAGCAGTCACAGGTCTATCCTGCTAGAGGATCAATGAGAGGCTGAGAAACACTTATAGTACCTCATCCCCGGATGTTTGGTTCGCCAGGCGTCTAGCGGTGAATGCTTGACTATAAGCCTATGTGCTGCCTTGACAGCCTGTCTGTGGGGTTCTGGTGTCCCTGTGCTTTATTTATTGCTGGGTCCAGGTTCAGACTGAAATCACCCCCAAGATGGTATGGAGTTTGTTGCTATTAAACTCAGTTAACGCTTGATTTAGGTCATGGAAGAATTGGGGGCTGTCTTGGTTTGGGGCATAGACATTCCAGAGGATGAGCAGACATTCAGGGGTCTCCATCTCAGTCATAACCCACCAGCCTTCATTGTCTGCTTTATACCTAACCACTTTCCACCCCAGATCTTTGTGTAACAGGATGGAAACACCTGGCTTGCAGGAATTTGCAGTACTATGCAGTTCCTCTGCCACCCATCTCTGTTTAAACTGTATGGCCTTTTCCCTGGACAGTTTAGTTTCCTGATGGAATGTAATCTGGGGGCTCAACCTTTTAATCTGTAACATTACTTTCTTTCTTTTAATCAGTGAGTTGAGCCCCCTTACATTCCATGAGACCAAACTAGTCTCCATCGGGGTCCCTGTGGAACACATCATGAGTGGGCATTGACATCTTGTTGCGACCAGGGGAGCCCCTCATAAAGCTCAGAGGTGGCCCCTCCTTTACCCTCCTCCCTTCCCTTCGTGTCCCGCCCCATTTCCCAGATTGCCATCATAACCCCAGTACAAATGAACACATAAAACTAGGTAACAGTATAAACAGTATAACAGGAACTTTCTTGTATACAATGAAACCAATCGATTGCCCTCTACCTCCCCCCTCCCACACAGTTGACCAGCTGCCACTGTACCCACTGACTAACCTGTAGCCCAGTTGACTGTGGTGGTTGCTGGGGGAATTCACCGCCTTAGCAGCCTACCTGAAACAGAGATCTAGCAGCCGTCCTACTGCAGCTAACCTCTACCCTTTAGAACCTATTCACATTGATCTAGTTAATGGGGTGCATCCTAAACTCCCCTAGCATTTGTCGTGACAGTCTGCACAGTACTGAGACTGTCCCTTATCAGGACCTACAATCCCCTTGGAGAGGGTGGTCCCAGTATTAGAATGGAAGGGTGATTAACTTGTACCCCCCCCAGTAGAACTCACCTTTTTATCTGGGTGGTGGTGCCCTGCGGCATGTATCCAAGTGGTCAGGGGGTCCTAGAAGCAGGGGGTATGAACTCAGGAGCCATACTTATGCTCTGTGGGGTCTATGGGTCTAAGACAGCAGATCAGCCCCCCACAGGGTGGACCCCCCAAGGCTGAAGGGAGCTCTGGCCAGATCTGGCCCTGTGTAGTCCGTAGCCCCTGTCAACCTCACTCAATGCACACTTCCTTCCCCTCAGTGTCAATGGGGTGTAGAGTAGTACCCAGGAAGGGATATATGTCTAGCCATTGCTGAGCCCACCTCTCCTGAATGCTGTAATCTCCCATTGTGCTGGAGATAGCCTGAGAAGAAGGAGATAAGGGGAACTCAGTGATTCTTTGACATCCCTCCGTCCTGTCTACATAAACTGGTCCCTGGTACCTCCCGACCTGGCTAGGGAACATCCTGGCTTGGGAGAATGGATTACAACTATTCAGTTTACCAGCAATAATCTTGCCCCCTAGGTGGACTGGGCACGTGTGCATCGGCTGTGTCCATGTGGGGGGAGGGGGAGAGAAGAGATCCATGGGAGACCTAACTCAGAATTGGGTACTGAATGCACATCTGCCGATTCATCCTCTTACTCCTCCCTTCCTCCCCCCCCAACATGAAGGGCAATTGTACTCAGCATCAGTGACCTCAGGGGACCGCACTTATAAACATTTGCAGCCCCCTGGGGTGTCCAGCAATCACACAGAACATGATTGCTGGTAAACAGTGCTATACCTTTAACTAGAAAAACCTTAACTTGCCGTACAGCATGGCGCAGCATTTAACCAGATGTATGGATGTCCCACTGTGCAGGGGGGACTAGCCTGATCTTTAGGTCTAACTCCTGAAAACACAGTCCCCCCCCTATATTGGGACTTACCCTTGGGGTAGAGGAGATCAGTCCCATGAGGCAGTGGGGTCGCCTAGTCAAGCCACCATTTAGTCCTTATTTATTTATTTAGCTTTTGTTGACCAGGTAAGTACACTAGACAAGACATTTGCCTATTTTTAGGTACAACTCGTGAGAGTACAATGAAATACAAGCCAGGCCCTTCACCCAGCATTATCCTGTTGGTCTGGTGGCAGTGGAAATGGGCCCATTTCGGTAGGAATCTCCAACTCAGCGGCCTGGACAAGGCCTGATGTCACAGCCCCCTCCACTACTTCAGCCCAAAAGAAGTCCTTCTCTGGTGGGGAACATTCAGCAGGGAGTGATTCAGCCAAGGCAGCCAGTGGCCTGTCCTCTGGAGGATCATAATCTGGTAGGTTTCTGAGGGCGTCATATCTATTCTGCCCTGGTGGGAGATCAGGCACCTCAACTGAAGCTTTGGATTAAGTACTAGTGCTGTGGCTCTGGGAGCGGAACCTGGGGGATTTATCTGTATGTTTCCCCCTCTGTTGCTATCTTCTTTCAGCTCTGATGCTGGTCTTTCAGCCATGGGTCTGGTTCTCTGGGTTGGTCATTTCATTGGGGGTCCAGTGATGGGGGAGCTCTGTGGTTCTGGGCTCCCTGCAGTGTAAAGTCCATTATTGATGGTCTGCTGAACATTTTGCCAGATCTGTTGCCATCTCCGTACTTGCCCCAATTGAATTGTTGTACACATGTTGACAGAAATGACTCCACCACCTCCGGGGTGTGAAAGGGGCCTGGATTTCTAATCACAACAATGCGCAGGGTGGCTGGGTACTGCAGCGAGTACTCCAGCCCCGGATCTGTGCTGGCCCTTCATTCTAAAGTAAAGGCCCTCATTCTTGTGGACAGCTCCTCTGAGTAGTCCACAAATATTTGTACCCTCTGGCCTCTCCAACTGAGCTGTTGTTTCACCTGTGCAGCAAGGATAATCACTTCCCAGTCCCTGAACCTCAGGAACTGGGCTAGGATGGGGCATGGATGGCTCACAGGTGCTGGCTTAGGCATCAAGGAGAGGTGGGCCTGGTTGATCTCCAGGAAGCCTCCCCCCTGGTGACTCAGGATAGCTGGTAGCTCGTGTTGCAGGAAGGCAATTGTGTCTGTGCTCTTGCAGCCTTCCGGAAAACCCATAAAACGTAGGTTATTTTGGTGGCTGCAGTTTTCTAAATCTTCAATGCGCTATCATAAAAGCTGTATAATTCTCTCTCGGTCCTCTGCTTTGTGGTCGATGTGGTGAGTGAGCTCCTTGTTGTCTGCTAAACATTGCTCTGCCACATTAGTCCACTGGGAGAGGGATAAAATCTCCACTGAATTCTGTTGTGCAGCAAGTTCAAGATTACCCATGTTTTGTACTAGTTGGGCAAAAATCCCTCTGATCTCTTGTAGGTTTGGATCCACAGCTGGCCATGCTGACAACTCCTTATTAGTGATGTGCAGGTGAATGGAGGCCCCAGCCTTGTGGAATGCAGTAGGGACAGTATCTCAGCCCAACAAGTACTCCTAACACAGGAAAAAGTTACCTCCACACAGATAAAGTGAGTAAAGTTCTGTAGTGTCACTTGCAAATTGATAGGATCAGCTGTGAAGGATTTTTATCGGATTTTGTTGCAGGGTAGCAGGAGCTCACATTTTAGGCTTCCATTCTGGTTGGTGTCAGACCATGCCCCCAAGCTGAGAAACTATTGGATCCATATTAGACAGGAACTCTAAAGTGTGGGGTTTTCCTATGCCAGATGACTATTTACACAACCCGTTCGGAGTGAGAATCCCAGACAAGACCTCCCGGGCAGGGGTGGGGGTACTCAGGTGCATGGTCATGGCAGCCATCAAGACAGTGACAGCTCACTGGCTTGATCCAGAAGCACCAAGGGTGGGGGAATGGAGAGAAAGAGTATCCCAGATCTACCAGATAGAACACATAACAGCAAAACTCAGACTGACTGAAGAAAATTTCAGGGAAGCTTGGAGGGCTTGGACGAGCTTTGTGACCCCAATAGACTCCTAAAGGATCAACTGAGGGATTGTTAGACATAAAAAAGGTGTCCCATCAATTTTGGGGGTGGGGCGGAACGAGGGGCACAGGCACATCTAATTTAAGTTTAGTGTCAGGTGTATATAGTTTTATCTAGGATGGTTTCAAATTATCAGAGGACATGAATGCATGTTCACAACTACAATGGTACTAATGTTGCTTGTTGTTGTCAATCCACTATGGAATAAGGGAATGTGGTATACTTTGAACACCAATTTATTAATGAATACCACTCCTTCAGAGGGAAATATTGAGGCAAACCATGCAGACAGGGGGCATTAGCCATGGAAGGGAAAACTATAGTTTAAAGAAGGTAAGGGTGGCCCATGGTCAGGAGCCACTCCACAGGTAAATAGCTGTTTTTCTCTTCTTGATTTTACATTACATGGTAGTCCCCACAGTTATATTTTGACTCACAATATGTATAAGGATTGTGAAATAACACAGGGGCCACTATAAGAGTGTGAAAGTGTTCTAAATGTAACCATGTGAGCGTATATAAGGAGTAGTAACATATAGTAGCTTCATAAAGGTCTATCAATACTGGTACCTAAAGTAATGATAGATAACAGAAATTGTTTGGTAATGTATTCATGTTAATTGTTTGATTTATGCAATAAAAATTTTGAGTAAAAAAAAAAATTGGGGAAGAAAATCTTCAAAACGACCCAGTTATGAGGACAAGTTAAAAACCCATCAAAATACATTGAACCACATAGCTGAATTCCCAAGTTCACAGTCTGGCATTGAAGAGTGAAGATGTGTCTCCAGTCCAGAGAGGATTATGGCATTGGATGCCTGGTAGGTAAGAATGGGGTGGGGAGGTGGGGATGGTGGGTACTGAGTGGGAGGGTAACAGCAGCAGCGGCAACAGACATCGAGGGATGGTTTTCCTTTTTACAGGGAGCATACCAATAAAAAAAAAGATTATCAGGGATGGCTTTCTTTATTTCAGGCACCAACACTTGGGATTGGGCACCCCAGTGTCGGTGTTATGTTTGGCGGCAGCGGGGATGGGCCCCCCAGTGCCACACAATAAAAACAGGTGGTGTTGGGAGGTAGCAGCTGGCACTGGGGATTGGACACCCCGTGTTGGAAAATTAATGGCTGCTGTGGGAGGGTGGGGTGGGGGAGGTAACAGCAGCGGCAACAGACATCAATGAACAGTTTTCTTTTGTACAGGGTGTATAAAATAAAACAAACAAAAAACTACAGGACGTTTTCTTTATTTCGGATACTGACACTGGGGACTGGACACCACAGTGTCAGTGTTATGTGTGGGGTTGGGGATAGCAGCTGGCACCAGGGACTGGGCACCACGGTGTCAGAAGATTAACAAGAAAGGGGTGGGTGGGCTTGAGGAATGATCTTCTTATGTTTGGTGGCACCGGGGGTGGGCCCCCCAGTATTGCACAATGAAAATGTTCAGGATTGGGGGGGGTAGTAGCCAGGACCAGGGATTGGGTACCCCCATGTCAGAAGGTTTGCTTTATTTCAGGTTATGTTGGGGGGGAGTGAGGACCACTAAAGGTTGATCATGACAGATCAGCTGTGCTTCTGGGGGGCATCATGCAGATCAAAGGAAAGAGCCACTCTATGATTAGGCCCACTCTCTCCTTTGAATTACATGACGTTTCTGCCCAGCAAGACCAGAAGAGCATCATGGTCAGCCTGGCTGATGATTGGTCTGACACTGATGAGCCCCTTGGAGACTCCCCTGCATTGGACCAGTAGTGACACACCTCTCAAAACCCACTCTCATAACAACATGCTCACTTTGTGCAATCACAAAGGGTGAACATAAAAAAACGACATACTGTATGGCATCTCACCTCTACTATCCAAGATAAATGCAATATAAAAATGTGTAAAATTAGGAACTTTGTTGCAAATGACATTACATCTCACCTGGTCTAGCTTGGGTAAACAGTAAAAATGTGTACAAGAAGGACTCGGAACAACAGCATGCAGTAAACATTTGGCACTGACAAATGCTTGTTACTTTTTGGGAGTGGGATACTGGCAAGGACATCTTGAACCCTTGAACTGCGCTTCCAATGAACACCTACAGAGAAGGGGAGAAGGTCAAAGGACAACCAGAAGGTTAGAATCAGGTAAGCAAAGAAGAATTTAAACACATTTAAGAGATTTAAACAATGTCAGCATTCAGTAAGACTTCTGAATGTATTTTCTGAAGAAGATCAGCAGCGCCACGATTTTAAGTACTGTAGGCTTGCCAGCTGTTAACCCCTGGGTGGGTCTTAGCCAAGGTGTGAAATGTTTGCATAAATATATTTCTGTGGTGTTCCATCTGAGTGAATAAAATGAGAGCAGGGATAGTTTAGGGCTCAGCTGCTGAAATTGTTTTGGTGGGGCTTGGGGCTTAAACACTGATAATTTTGAATTCCCGAAGGACTGGAGACTGCTGTATTCACTTTTGGATTTAGCACACTGGGTGGGTGTAATACAGTCTCCATGTTGTGCTTGAAGGCTGTAAATGTGTCAAGACCCTACATTTAGAAGCTTTTGGTTTTGTGGTAAGTGTAGGTTGTATGCTCAGTTGTATAAATGTCATCTACAACGTATGATTTGCAGGTCATTAAAGATATTTTTTTACATGGGCATTCATGTGTGTATACTTTGCGCATGTGTGTCTGCCTGTCTGTTTATACTGCATTCAGTAACAGTATACAGTACTAGAGCATTGATCGAATATGCAGTTCAATAGTTAAAAGACAGTGTTGGATAAAACATAGAAACAGACACTGATGGCAGAAAAATGTTCACTGGTCCTTCCAGTCTGCTTGATCCTACCTAAAGTGTGATGTGAATAATCTAGTGGTCTCTCACTCATCCTTCCCCATGCCATCCTGCCCTGTGATCCTCATATGTCTGTCTTACCATTGATTGACTCTTTACACTGATTTGGTGCAGACCAACCCTTCCGACAGCCTGCTTCACTTATCTACCACCCTCTCTATAAAGAAATACACTATGATGTCCTTCCTGAATCTCCCTTTCACGAATTTCTTTGAGTTTCTCCCTTGTTATCATGTTTCCTCTGTATGGAGTCTATGCACTAATGGACTGACTGCTTATGCGCCGTATATCCATGGTGTATAGGAAACCCTACATCAGAATGCCATAAAGCAGGTGTCCAGCAAGCCACTGGTGGCATTTATAGAAGGGGTGCATGACCCTTGTGCACCTGATCCCCCAGTCGATTGCACAGCTACATGCATGGCCGGTCCTGGGGTGTGTCTGGGGCATGCCCACACTCCATGCCATTCATGAAGGCATGGAATGCCAAGCAACGGGTGCAGAATACATCAGCAAGAACCATGCTGTATGATTTGTATGCCCCCATGACACCTACTGGCTGTGGTGGGACAGGAAATTCCCCCACCATACTACCCCAGCCCACCAGGCTGACAGAGAGGGTTGATGGCAGCCATTAAGTAACTTGCCCGTACTTTGAAACAGTTCTGGTCCCATGACTTTCCAGAATCCCTTGCTCATGCAGAGCAGGGGATCCACTTCAGGACTCAGGCTGGGCATCTGATTAGATTCCCGCTTGTGTCCCATAATCTGCCCCTGCACAGCAGGGGGTGGAGCTGTGGACAGGCATCATACAGTGGCCAGGAAATGGGAATGCCAGCTACCTTACACCTGTCCACAGGTGCAAAGCTACATGGGCCAAGTAAGCATGAATCAATCATACCTGGCCCCACATTAATGCATATCCCCCGTTGTGAACAGTTCCCCAGTAACTACCTGCATATCCTGTGAAGAAATAAGTTTCAGTCCTGTCCTCCTTGTCCCTCCTGGGCTTCAGTGTATAGACACTGACGTCCTCAAGTGTTGCCGTTCTCTGAACTGCCTAAACCCTTTTCCTGTCCTTTTCAAATGTGGAATCCAGACCTGTGCAACATACTCCAAATGGGGCTGCATTAGAGGAGCAGGACCACCTCTTACCTTCTGCTGCAGATCCCCCTGCCTGTGCACCCCAGCATCCTATTTTCCTTCCCTGCTGCTCTGTTACACTTTGCTGACTGCTTGAAATTATCAGCTATTAAAACCCCAAGAAGCTTTTCCTCTGTAATTTTTTTAACACTTCATCTCCCATAATGTATTCCATCTTTGGATTCCTGACCACTATGTACATAACTTTGCTTTTTTTTTTTGCATTGAATTTTAGTTACCAGGGCCTTAACAATTCCTCTGCTCTAGTCAGATAGTTCCTCAGTGTCCTGATTTCCATATCACTACCCACTCTGTAACAGAGTTTGGTGTCATCTGCACACAGGCACATCTTCCTTGGTTCTCTTCCCCAATATCACAACTAAACATTTTGAAAAGACAGTGTGGTGAAATCCTTTATAACTTGCACTGCTGTATTTAGTTCAGATTAGCTTTCTTAAACTACCTGCATAAAACATGAACAAATGGCTATGGCCTCCTAAAACAATAACCACTTTGAAGGTGTACACTCTAAAACACTCAAGCCAGTAGGGAGAACCTTTTTCCTGTGCATGTGAATTGATGTTAACTTCTTCAGGAGTACCTTAGTGCTCTTCTCAATTTGTGAAATGGCTGTGATGTAGCACACTAGAGTCAAGGTGCTGCCACTGGTTGCAATACATTTAGCAAAGTCTTGTTATCCCTTAAAAATCAATGACAACATATTGCATATATTAAAACACATTCGAGTTGCCCAGTGCTCTAGTTCACAGTTATTGTCCCTCTTATTGTAACATCCTGAAAATGTGACAGCTGCACAGTGCACATGGAAGACAAGTCAGTAGAGGCAGTACCAAAGCATTCAAGCACCTGCACATGGATTCAACAAACCACACTCCAAAGAAGGATCTAACACAATTGTCATTTAACTTGTAGCACATTTGCCAGTGTTCCTCGGCAACCTGTTTTTTTTTGTTTGTTTAGCTAAATGCTCATCACGACCAGATGATCAAAGCTGTGATGAAGGCGTGACATCAGTCTGCCAAAAAGGTCAGCTGGTTGCATGTGTGCTCTTGTTTTCACATGCATCCATTTGTCAGTTCATCCTGTCAGCTACCCACATTATCAGGAGTACTACTTTTTTGGGGGGCATGGAATGAAGCTTTTGGAGTCACGAAGAGCATTTACAGTAGCCATGGAAACCCATCTCCAAGGAGCGCATGCATGATACTCGCACATGTGCAGTTTGCCCCGGAGTCAGCCTTGCGCAACATGGTGGTGCTGACATAACTACGTGTAACAACCCAGCCCATTGCATTACTAGAATCCCATTAGTACTAGTCTTAGGCAGGTTGGAAAAGGCAGCTGGTGGGGAGCTCATTAGGGTCTTTCTACATAATGACATCATCGTTTACTCAGTTAGCCTGAGAGAAGGATGATTATGTCATTTAGAACTCTCACAGCAGCATAACCATTTTAGAGCCAGCTGCTTTGAAGGAGCTTAGAATGTTCTTCAATAAGTTCAAGTGTGGCAGTTAGAGTGGCAGGAGGTCTGCCATTGGGGCTCTGTCAAAGGGAACCCTGGTATTTCTCACCCTAGTTTGGTAAAATCTTCAGTTTGCCTGCAGGACTCTTTAGTTTTAGTCCAGGGGCAGTAAGAGGGAATGTGATTCTTGTGGATCCAAGGGGCAATCCCCTGAAGTTCCTGAAGTTCACAGCTACCTTAAGGAAGAACAGTGAGTAGAATCTGACAGCTACCAGAGAAACAAAGGTGCCTTTTGTTCTTTCCATGACTGGGAAGAAAGAACAACTAATCTGTGAGTATAGAATTTGAGACTGTTCTCTGAGGGAGTTGTCTGAGGTGTGTGTGTGTGTGTGTGTGCCCTAGATAAGGCTTGATCACACCAATCAGGACCCCTTTCACTACAACTGTGCAGAATTTAAAGTTAAAGTTTGGAGTATTTAGCAATTCATTGGGGACTGGAGACTTATTTGAAGTAACCCTGAAGGAATGGCAGAGGTTGTTTGGGGCAAAGGGTGGGAGGAATACCATCTGGAGTTTCAGGCAGGGCTAAGTGGTTTGTGGATGGGTACCACTGTTCCCTTGGCAAAGACCATGCACCAGGAGGATTTTAAAGTGTGTGACACATCCCACAGATATACATTTTGGATGAGAGATAGAGAAGTTTTTGTAGAAAACAATACTGCCTAGCAAAGTGTCCTGCAAAAGAAAGTGTGTCTGTATTGCAATGACAAACATTTGGGGGACCACCCTTGCTTTAAGTAACATCTGTAAATAAACCCATACTGCAAAATCCTAGTTACTGCTTTGGACATTCTGCTTGTTGCTTCTAGTGTGAACATTATTGGACCCCTCAGCAGTTAGGTGTAGCATATGCCTAGCATCCTCTCCCCTTGATCTGGCTGTAAATAAAAAGGCTCATTTTAGTATGTACCCCCAACCCCGTCCTCTAGATAGTGAGCCTGGTATACACTCCAACACTAGGGGTGGTACCATGAGTGTAGTTTTGCCAAAAGAAAATCGTATGCCATGTAGTTGGCAGTAGTTCTTTTAAGGGGGGTGCCAGCTAGCCAAAGGTGGTGTAGGGTTACATGCATATGCACGATACACGTGCATGCACACTTTGAGTCAGTGCCACCATGTTGCACATGGCAGTCGTCACTTCTGCAGTTGTGGAAAGGAAAAGTAGTGTGCCAGGAAGTGGGTATGTTTATGTGGTCCGCAGAGGGGAAGGGCTGCATAAACAGAAACACTGGAAACTGTGCTGGAGCACTGTGGCAGAATGTCAGACAGTGGCCCAGTTATGTGCTTCCACACTGCTCTTATATAAATCTGATGATGGCATAACAGTTGTGGAGCTTGGCCCACACAACTGAAAAAATCAGACTCAGTAGGAGACAATTAACAAACTTAGATCTGGTCTGGGATTTGCTCATCATCACAGTCACTTTCTCATTCTTTTCTAAGCAGTAATTTCTGGCAAATGTGCCTTAACCATATTGATCTCAGTGCTGGTAGACTACTTCTGGTTTTCCCCTGACTGTGTTAGGTGGGGGTAGTTGCAGTCTTGAAGTGGTAGCTGCCGGTGGTGGCATGCTCTGAAAAAAGTGGTCCCCATGCTCGTCTGCACATTTTAGAAATGACTCCTTTCCTTGTTTTTGCTGTAAAACAACTGACCCCTTTAACACAAAAACAAGGAGTCATTTATAGCCTCCACCCCACCCCTTTTCACTTCAAGTGAGGAACATATCATGGGTTTGCACCAGATGTACAGTGGCAGCCATAGATGCATAATATTGTTAAACAGTAATCAACTGTATGTAAAAGGTTTTTTTTTTGAATGTGTGCTTTCTTAATGTTGTCAATACTATTCCACTCATTTTGTACTCTGCCCCTGGATTTCTGTACCCCAAGTACATTATTTTACATTTTTTAGTTCAGAACAAAAAGGCCTTTCAAATGAGGGTAGTCACTAATAAAAATTCCTTGTAGTTTTTTTAATTGCCATCAGAAATGTGAATTTTGTAAAAACAAAAATGGAAATACAGGTAATAAGACGACCATATTTTACAAAATATAAGGAATTCAGATTAGTGACTATGCTCATTTGAAAGGTATTTTTGTCCTGAACAACTTTCAGACTGGTTGTTTTTGTGCACCTGAAATAGTTTTAAAAATATTTAGATTTGTTTGGAATGTGTGCACATTTGCTAAGAATTCTGCACAGTGCTGATGAAAATTCTCAGTGAAAAGCAGTTTGGAGTTCTGTCTCCAACGTTCTAAATACACAATGTGTTTGGATGAGTTAAAGGGGACAGAAATTAATTACTTATGTGCAGGTGTTTGAAATGTCTCTATTTTCATAAATTATATTCATATCTCTAAAGGATCCCTATTTAACTTTGTCTGAATAAAAGCTGAAGCTGTCAGTTGTGTTTTGTTTTGGTTTTAGATGTATAGAACTGTTATTTAATACAACAGCAGATTAGGTACATATGGACACATGTTGATACATGGACATATTAGGATAAAAATATCTCAATTACAAGGGGGTCTGTGATAGGTTTGGGTTTTGAATATACACATACACTAGTCACTCATTACAGAATTGCAGATATATCATGTTTAAGACAGTATAAGTTTGACTATTCATGAGTAATATGGACTTCTTGTACACAGAGTTTAAGAAAAATGTATCTGAACAGTTCACTGTGTAAAATTTGATTGACACCACTGTGTGAAACAGCTGGTGAATACTTAATTTACACTAGGGCAGGTTGTCTTCTAACCTGTTTTTGACTTAACACATAGATATTTTCATATTTATAAGACTTTTAACATTATTTACTATGTATTGCTGAAAGAGCTACTGACGCCAGAAAGAAAACTTTGAAAAACATAATAAGTAGTTAAAATTCTGCTTGTATTCTATATATATATATATATATATATATATATTCTAGATTTCTCCTACCCATTATTTATTGAGGAAGTGTGCACAAATACATGATTTTTATCCCTTACAGTTACTTTAAAGTTAATCTGCCTCTATAGTTTACTCCCTGCTTCAAATCATAATGCTCTGTTATGACATCACAATCTGTTGCCATGAGAGTAACTGTGATATCACAAGCAGTGCATTATGACCTCAGGTAGGGAGACAGCAACAGAAACAGATGAACTCTCCCAGCAACAGAGAATCCCAATACACCCTCGTATGTCTGGAGATTGAACACTATCTGTTAGGGACTATGGGTATCATGCCATCAAGTATATGGTGTGTCCTCCCCCGGAAATTGCTGGCTCTTTTGTGAGACACAGTTATATATACCTCTAGCAAGATACATAGTCAACTCTGCCAATCTCTTAAATATGACCATCAGAGGGCTATTTCCCAGCCTCATTTTGGTAATCCTAATTTGGTTATAGGGGGATGTATTCCAACTCTGAGGGGTGTAGACCCTACTGCACAGATTAGAGTAAGCAGCCTGGTTACCCAGGGTAAAGTAGGTATGATTTTAGAGTTACTGGAGCAATTTCATTTACCACAAAGATGTTCCTTTTTTTTATTTATCAAATTAGACACATGCTTATTCAGTGGTTTGGCTCTGGGCTTTGGACTGTCAATCAGACAGGAGTGATCCAGGCTCTCCAAGCTCATGTTTGGTAACCCCATTCAGAATCCTGTTTAGCATCGACCCTGTTTAGTAAACTTTACCCTTCCACTGGAGGACAATCTTCTTATTGGGGAGATGCTTTTCCCTCTATCCCACTTAGGTGGAACAAGATTTGGCAGGGTGTCTATCAATATACAGCTAATGACAGGTTAAGGTTAATGCAGTTTTATGTCTTACATTATATCTATTTAACACCAACCAAGCTGTATGGAATGGGGAAGATGCCTGATCCATTATGCTTTAAGTATGGTCAGGAGCAGGGATCACTTTTGCATATATTTTGGGAATGCCCTATGGCAGCTCCCCTCTGGTCTCTAACTGAGCCCAGGGTGGATCCCCTTCTAGGACCTCAAGACTTGTTTACTCCAAGCATCTGCATGTTGGGTGATTATTCCTCAATTGTAGTAAAAGAGAGATGGTATCACATTACCCTTATATCCCTTTCTGTGAAAAAGTTGGTGTTGAGGCACTGGAAAGATCAGCAAGCCCTCACTTACCTGGAATGGGTTAAGGAACTTTTGCATAACTTATGGTTGGAAGAATCAAAAGCTAATATCTAGGGCACAATATCCCAATACCGCACTAGGTGGGAAAAGCTTCATACTCTCTGTTCCATTGCCTCTACCCCTTAAATTGTACTGCCTAGGTTCCCTTCTGCCTTCTGGTACCAAGTGTTAGATATCAGGGGTCCCCTATTACTGGCACTGTAGTTGTATCTCCATACACTTACCTCTAGTTAGCTTTTACTTCACTGAAATGTTTGGTTTGGTAGCAACAAGTGTTTTATTTATTGGTCTTCCTGTATGTTATGATCTATGTAACCCTAGCTCTCAGGGGAGAGGAGGGTGGGGGAGGAGGTAGGTAAAATAGGGGTGGGGATATTTTACTGGGGAGTTTAAAAAAATATATATCCAAAACTGTACTTCTCTGATTAACTGAAATATACCACCTTTGTGATTGTTCTGCTATATTATCTATTGAATGGTGTCTTTGGACCTGAATAAAGTATATTGAATTTGAAAAAAAAAAAGAAATAGATGAACTCTTCAGGAGCAAAAATAATGTTTTCATGCAAATGACCTCAGCAATAAATAATGGGGAGGAAGAATAAAGAACTAATGTGAAATACAAGCTGAACTTTATCTAAATATTATGTTTTGTTAAAGTTATCCTGAAGTTGTCAGCTGCTCTTTAAGCTTATTTTTTCTTGTGGTTTTTAATCATTGTCATTTACTAATGCTAGCACAAACACAAACCGATGGTTTTAAAATGAAGCTTCAGTTGGTTTATAGCTTTTCTCAGGGAGTGAACTTTCAAGTCAGTGTCATTTGACCTTGGGATAGCATTCTTTCGATGGAACATTTGCTGTCTTTATACTGGTATGTTCTTTTTTTGAATGCAGTTTTAACCAATGGGGTCCTTAACAACTTTTCATCTGTGTTTTTTTTTTGTATGATCTGGGTTTTGAGAAAGTGTGTTCTTCTAACACAACTGCCAGTGTTTTCTGATGAAAGATTCTGTGTAATCCAAAAGCTAAAAGCATCTGGGTTCTTTTGTAACAACTCTATTGGTCCAATAAAATGTATCAAATCATCTGTTTCCATGGATTTTGTGTGTTACAAGGACCAATATATCAGCACGTTTTTCTGTGGCTTCATGGTTTCAGAAATGTTAGCAGAAACTTATCAGTACAGTGCCCATGGTTCTGAAACCATGAAGTGACATAGTCAAAATGTCAAATTCTTGGTTCCATGAAAGGAACTGCACAGAATGTTGTCCATACAAAGAAAACAATACAAAATACAGCTGACAGCTTCAGCTTTTATTCAGGCACAGTTAAATAGGGATCATTTAGAGATATAAATGTAATTTATGAAAATAGAGACATCTCAAACAGCTGCACATAAGTAATCAATTCCTGTCCACTTTAAATTAAGCATGACAAGAGATGAACAAGGTGGTCTGGTTTAGAATTTCACTGAAATGGCATTGTAATTTGCAAAACTGAGGCTATTTAGAAGTGCAACAGGAGTTATGCTAAACAAATGTAAATATTTTTAAAATTTACATGTTACAGATAAAAACCAGTATGAAAGTTGTTCAGGACAAAAAGACTTTTCAAATGAGCCTGTTCATTAAGTTGTACTAATTGCATTTTTTAAACTATGGCCATCTGATTACCTCAATTTTCATTTTTTCATAGGAGTTATGCCAAACAAATGTAAATATCTCTAAAAATATACACATTACACATAAACAATCAGCATGAAAGTTGTTCAAAACAAAAATACCAATGAGCCTATTCATTAAGCTACACTAATTATATTATTTTTGTTATATTTTTTAAACTATGGTCCCCCAATTAACTTAATTTTCATTTTTCTTCACAATTTTCACCTTTTGGATGGCTATATTTAAAAAAAATCTAATGAATTCAGATTTGTGACTACCTTCATTTGAAAGGTAATTTTGTCCTGAACAACTTTCATGTTGTTCATGGTTGTATATTGGTAACTTGTGTACTTTCTGACATATTTACATTTGTTTGGTATGACTCCTACTGTATTCACTCAGAAGAAAAAAATGAGGTTGTTTGGAAGACCATATTTTACAAAATATAAATAATTCAGATTAGTGACTACCCTCATGTGAAAGGTCCTTTTGTCCTGAAAAACTTTCACACTGGTTGATTTTGTGCACCTTGAATAGTTTTAAAGATATTTAGATTTGTTTGGAAGGTGTGCACATTTGCTCTCAGAGAAAAGCAGCTTGTAGTTCTGTGTCCATCATTCTAAAAAAGAAAGAAGGGAGTATTTTTTAACTGCCATAGAGATTTGCAGTGTTATGGAAGGATACACTGAAAACTACTAAAAAATGTGTTCCATGGAAACCCCTTTTCAAGCTAAAGCAATATGGCTGTAGGCTCTGCCCACAGCCATAACTAGCCGACTGCTATATATACTTAGATACAACTAGCCAGAAATAGCACAATCAATATTAAACATAAAGTTCAAAACTCAAAGCTACAGGAAATGCAATCCAAAGAGAAAGTGATATCAACCCAAGTTTATCTATAAAATATCAATTTGATTCTGTAATTTCCTCCAGTGCTTTATGAAAGAATTTAGTTTGCAATAAAAATAACTAATCATTTGAATCAGTAAAATATTGTGTCTAATCTGAGCAATCCTGTCTTTAAAGACAGGTATAGAGTTACCAAACCAATGCTTAAGAATATTTTGTTTAATCATAACCCCTAATAAAGAAAGTACAGTTTTATCATTAATCGACATACACTCCTGGAAATCTCCCTAAATAACTGTATGTAAGTAAATGTACAAGGTTTAATTATATTATCAGTTACTTTTATTTCCTGCCATAACTTTTGAATATGAATACACTACCAAAGCATGTGATCCAGGGAGCCTATATCCAAGTTACATTTCTGACAAAGGTTAGTGTCGTTCAGTCCCATTTTAAATAATATCTGTGGGGTTACATAGGCATTATGTAAAGTTTTAAACCATATTAATCTTAAATTGTCCAAAGGGATAAACTTACATGTATTTTGCCATATACCTACCCAGTCTAAAGGCTGATCCATACTCAACCTGTCCCAGAATGAATTTTGATGAGGCACTTCAGTGAATTTAAATTTCAAAAGAAGATGATTTATATATATATATATATATATATATATATATATATATGGAAATAGGGTGGGCTTTGGCTCCTGACTCCTTCAATTTACATAACATATCCTCTTTTTGGCTGAGCCATGGACATTGGCCAAAGTAGAGCCCTCAGAGCTACCTTCAGGATGAGAAAGATGAGATAATATTTTTTGTTTAAACTAAGGTCTTGAGAAATATCATGAAAGGGATGAATGTGTTCCTCCCGTAATAAAGAAACAACCATAGGATTGAATTTGCAGGGAAGAGAACGAGAAGCAAAGGTTTTCCCTTGACTGTGAAAGTTTGGGTTATATAAAGCCAGTTGGTTAATACTCTGAATTAAGTTGATATTAAGAAGTTTGCAGATCTGATTGTGGATCTTTATAAAGGTGCCAATAACAGTGCCTTTTAGTTTTCTAGGGATATTTTTTAGCTTAGTACATAGAATCACCTCAGGACATATGTTAAATTTGTTTTACATATTACATTCCAGAAAAACCCAGGTAGGAACATAACAGTTCACTTGATTTTTATTAACCAGCCATTTGATATATTTATTAACCTGAGGGGCCATATAGTATAACATGAAGTTTGGTAGTTTCTGACCCCCACCCCTGGAATTTAGGAAGCATACATTTGCTTAAGGCAACTCTAGGGACTTTGTTTAGCCATAAAAACTTACTAATTACAGAATGTAATTTGGTAAACCAGTTTAATAGCAGAAAAACACTGAGCATATTGATGGGAAAAAGGATTCTGAGAAAGATATTCATTTTTATAATGTTTACTCTGCCATCAAAAGAGATAGGAAATGAGAATCATCTTTTTAAATCTTGGGAAATTCTAACAATAACTTCTTCCAGATTCAGTTTAATTAGTTGAGTCTCATCGGTGGTCGATAGCTGAATACCCAAATATTTGATCTCCGAGGGACTCCAAGAGAGACCCAGATTACGGATCTCATCCTTAAGGAAAGTGTGAAATAATGGCATGACTTCTGTTTTGTCTCTATTAAGTTTATAATTGAAAACCTGACTAAAGCACTTAATAGTCTGTAGGGCTGCTTTAATTGAAGTATTAGGGTTAGAAACATGGAGTAATATATCATCTGCAAAAGCAGATGACTTTAATTGGTTTTTTGAAATAAAAATGCCTCTAATTACCTCATTTGTGTTTATAAAATAAAGTAGGGGTTCTAAATAAAAATTAAATAAAATAGGGGAGAGTGGACATCCCTGATGTGTACCTTGGTAGAGTCTAAAGGGGGGGAGTAAATTGTTACAGCTAATCCTAGCAGTAGGGCATGAGTATAATATATTTAACCAGTTAATAAAGACAGGGGATAAATGAATCTAAGTAAAGTGGCATATAAAAAAACATGATTCACTCTGTCAAATGCCTTTTCTGCATCCAGGGAGACCAAAGCTGTTGGATGTCGGGACTCCCTGGATGTGGGAAAACATGGGAAAGTTTCCTCATATGGTATGAAGCCTGCCTGATGGGGATGAATCTAACCTGATCTTTACATATCAATGGGTGCCAGATGCGTTTAATCCTCTGTGCTAAGATATGTGTTGAAATTTTAACATCATTGTTAATCAGAGAGATGGGATGATAGTTAGTGACCTGGGGCTGGATATTCAAAAGGGTTGCGCCATGCACAATAGGGTTGCGCCTGCGCAAGTCCGAAATTGTGCCATTCTGCGATATTCAGCAGGAGGCAGTTGCACCCCCCAAGTCATGCTGAGCAACAGCGCAATGATAATGAAGGCATGCTCAACCAGAGGGGGAGGAACCATGCATAAACTGCACAGCCCGATATTCAGCCGGGCTGTGCAGAGTTGTACAGGCGCAACCCCCTACCTGCACCTGCACAACTCTGAGCCCCCCAAAAAAAGGATTAAGTCGAGGGCCACCCACAGGTGAGCTGCCGCATTGCAGGGTGCAACACAGCAGCTGCCACCTGTGAGTGGCCCTCCACTTGTTCCCTGTGCCCCCCTGCAGCCGGATCATGGGCATAATGTGAAATCTCCCCCCGACTGGCCAGATCACGGGCATAACATAAATGAGCACCCCGACTGGCCGATCGTGGGCATAACATAAATGACAACCCCCACTGGCCCGATCGCGGGCATAACATAAATGAATCCCCGACTGGCCCAATCGCGGGCATAATGTGAAACCTCCCCACTGGCCCGATCGCGGCCAGAATGTCACCCCCAAAGGCAATATCCCTGGTGGTCCAGTGGACTGCAAAGCCCGATCATGGGCATAAGTCAAACCCCCAAAGTCCAATTTCCCTGGTGGTCAGTGGCCCCCACCACCACCCATGGAGCCAACCGCTCCCCGTCAGCGGCGGGTAGCAGCACCACCCGCCTGCCACCCCACCACCTGCCCGACTGACTGCTCAGTAGGGCTGCCACGGCCACTGGTTCAGAGCAAGAGCCAATGGGGCGTGCAGCCACATACCATACAAAGGCAGTCCAGATATGCGAATGAATTCATTTCATTTCACATATCCAGACCTTATTATATATACTACGCCATTGGCTCTTGCTCTAAACCAATGGCGTGCAGCCCTGACAGTCAGTTGGCAGTAACGAGGCAACAGCAGGTAAGGTGCTGCCACCCGCCCGGCTGATGGGGGAGCAGGGTGATAGGGCTCCGTGGGTGTGGTAGAGGCCACTGGTTTCACCAGGGGAATTGGACTTTGAGGGGTGACTCTTATGCCCGTGTCGGCTTCACAGTCACTGGACCACCCGAGACTGCTCTTTGAAAGTGAACTCATTCACAACATGATCGAGGCAGTAATTTCACGATATATGCCGCCAATGTCCGAGCCAGTTGAGAGATGAGGCCCCTGCATTCCCATATTATGCCCTCGAACGGCAAGAATGAGAAGTATTTCATTATGTTCCATGCTGCCTTGATCGAGCCAGTTGAAGTTACTCCATGTCCATGATTGAGCTGCGGGGGCGTCGGTCCCGACTGCTGCTGCCTGGCAGGGCGCCAGGCGCAAGTCATCGGGGATTGGTGCACCTGCATGCTAATGGCATGCAAATGGGATTGTATGTAGATGCAAATGGCCCCCCCCATGCACCTTGCATGAATTATGGCCCCATTTGCATGTCACCTTTTGAATATCGGAAATTTGTGCATGGCACAATGGAACTTGTGCCACTGCATCTTGAATGCTCCACTCTGACCACTTGCGGTATTTAAGAACGTCCACTACGCCATGCACAGTGGCTGTGGCAAGGGGGCCATATTCAAAAGAGTTGTTCAATAGCGCAACTCCATTGAATATCGCCCAGGCCACACCCCAGCACAACTTTTTTGAGCAGCGCAAGGGCTTGCACCACAGAATGGTGCAGTTTGAATATCCAGCCCCTTGTTTTTAGATTTATTGAGTTTTGGAAGGAGAATTATTACAGCCTCTAGGAGAGGGGGTTCAGAAAGACCCCTTGATAAGATAAAAGCAAACATTTCTTTCAAGATAGGAATTATAGAAGTTTTAAAAGTTTTATAAAAGTTGGCAGTCAGGCCATCGGGCCCAGGAGCTTTGTTAATAGTGAATTTATCAATAGCCTCACTAATTTCTTCTGTTGTTGTAGGATAAACTAGATTACCAGCTTCTGCCTCATTAATATGAGGACAATTATACTTTTCAATCATTGCAGAGGTAGGAGGATTTTGGATAGTAAAATTTTGAGTAAAAATTTAAAAATTCAGCTAAAATATCATTATACTCTGTAAGTACTTTATTCCCATTTTCAGAAATAATAGACTCAATATGTCTGGATTGTTCCAATCTTTTAAGCCTATTAGCTAAAATCTTACTGGGCCTTTCCCCTAAGTCAGCATAGGAAGCTTTCGACCCAATAATACGAAATTCAGCCTACTCATTCGTTAAATTGAAAAGTTCTTCCTTAAGCAACTGAATTTCCTGAGTAATCTGTGGTGAAAGTACAGGTAGATTTGGGTTCTTGGATTCAATTTGGCTTAACTTATAGGTCAAATATACCAGCTTTTTTGATTTTTGTTTTTTCAATTTAGCTCCAAATCTGATGAATTCCCCCCTAAGATAACATTTATAGGAGACCCAGATTGTATCCAGCCTATCCAAAGACTGAGAATGTTGAGCCCAAAAGAAACTAATAGCTTTACTTATATATGTTACTATATATTCTTGTCTCAGTAGATCATTGTTGAGTCTCCAAATAAAGTGTTTTAAATATGACAGTCCTACCTTTAACATAATATGAACTAAAGAATGGACTGACAGAGCTCTGGGTAGAATTTGTGGATCTTGAGCCGAAGGTAGTAAATATTTAGATATAAGAAAATAATTCTAGAAAATGAGTTGTGAACTTGTGAATAAAATGTGTATGATCTTGTATCAGGGAACTGAACTCTCCATGGGTCAGTAAGATTACATACCTTTATAAAATCGTGTAAGGCTTTGTTCTCCATAGATACAGTGAGATTGGGCACATTATATTTATCAGTATTGGTGTCCAAGGGGAGGTTCCAATCACCTCCTAAAATTATACGGTAAGAAAGAAAAGGTGAAAGAATTAAACTTATATAAAAGGATGCAAAACCTGTATTTGGGCCATAAATAGTGTCCAAAACATAATTAACTTGGCCAATTGTCCTCACTGTAAAAACAAACCTACTTTCTGGATCTACAATCAGCTCAGAAAGATGAAAATCTACCAAGCAATCAAGTAAAATTGACA
This sequence comes from Neoceratodus forsteri, assembly GCA_016271365.2. Classification (NCBI taxonomy): domain Eukaryota; kingdom Metazoa; phylum Chordata; order Ceratodontiformes; family Ceratodontidae; genus Neoceratodus; species Neoceratodus forsteri. The sequence goes on along the minus strand of CM057459.1, from coordinate 723,212,260 downwards.
CCCCAGATTTCACAGTAAATTTACCCACCCCATGAACAACCTTATAATTAAATTTTTTAAGATAATGCAACTCAGTCTTTAATAAATGGGTTTCCTGGAGAACAACTAAGTGATAACCCAATGATTTCATGTAGTCAAAAATCAGCATCCTTTTAGTTTTCTATTGCATTCCCTTTAAATTCCACATAGCTATTTTGATACAAATATTACTCATCCTTATGTAACAGGATTAAACGATCTGCTAGATAAATTAAATGGCTAGTCAGATTAGCTTTTGTTGTAACAGAAAGTAAAGCCACCTTATCACCCCCACCCCACATACATGAACTCTAACCAGCAACAAACTAGAACTAAAGTATACACAAACTATACCTGCCCCGGTCCCAAAGACTGAATTCCTCAATCAATTAACCCTGTGACAAACTGAATAACTAACCACAAGATCAGACCCTCCAATACCTCTATTTTTTCAAAAGTCCGGAAAACTGAAATAGAACCAGCCATCTGCTGCTATCAGTAACCCCCTAAGAATAATTAGAAGGAAAACAGGCTATAAAGCCATAATATTAATAGTAAGAAATTTTAGAAGTACAGAAAAAGCTGTCTTAACAGTTAGCCACAGGAAATGGACCAGCCCTGAAGGGTCATGAACACACAACCACATAAAATATGGTAAGTGTTCAATGATGCAAGATACTTAAAATCCTTAAAGTACTGTAAACCCTTAATTATATATTGAGTAAATTTAATAGTCTTGTATAAAAAAGTACTTATAATTGTAATATAATACTTCATAGGGTTGCAACAAACCATTCCGTTTCCCCCTCCCATACAGCCAAATAGATAGACTCAGTATGAATAATCTGAGAAAGCTGTAAAAAAAACTGCTGCTCTGTTTAAGGAAAGGGAGTCAACTGTATGACAATTCTAAAAGAGTCAACCCAGCACCAAACTCTACTAGATAACATCGTCATCACATAAAACTTTAAAGCACTTATGTATAATAAAAGAACAAATGTATGCATAAAATAAAATAAACTGTAGCAACCCCCAAAAGAAGATTCACCTTAGCGAACCACATGTATACAGGTCAAGTGTTATTCGAAGCTGCGCAAAGTATAACCGTGTCTCAAACTGAAATCCCTTGGTGCCTTGTATGATTAACTTCAAAAACATATCTAATTTGTTTTCTTTTACCTTAATTATAACAGAGAACACCTCATGCTAAGCCCATAATCTAAATACATTTGCTGTCCCAAGCGTACTGAAATAGGCCACATTAAATCAGCCTGAATGAAAACAAACCCCCTATCAGACGTACCATTCCTTTTACCCATACCAAGTTGGGATGTTTCAACAAAGTGCAAAATAATGATACTCAGCTCTATCCCATAACATAACTGTTACCAAATGTAAAGACCTTTTGTATACAATCATCCCAAACCATTAATGCAAACACGAAAAGCAAATATCCTTTAAGTATGTTCCGTGGAGAATCCTAAATATAATTTTGATCTGAACTGTTGTTAAAACAACTTAGTTTAACTAAATAGAGAAATACTTACATGGAAATACCGGGTTAGCCTTTATTATATGTAAAATGCACATTAACCGGGAAGTCATTGCGTCATAGCTAATCCATCGATGAAAAATACGCAATACACTTAAAATGTTGACTTTTCTGGAATCCTCCCTAAACATCCAACAAAATCAGAAGCCACAAGATTAAAACATGAATTACCCAAACCCTTAAAAAGTTAAATTATATCCAAAACAGCTGGCTTTCATTTAACTCTTTCGAGTCTCCCCGTAAATAATCAAAAACCTGCCAGTCATATCCACACCTACAAATCTAAAAAAAAAAAAAAAATACAGGAATCCCTTTTCACTTCACTTTGTCCCCCGTGAATAATTAAAATCAGCAGCCACTCTTAATAGCAAGAAAATACTTTCCAAATGCACAGAAGGCCTATACAGTACATGAAATACAATGCAAAGTATTACATTTCTAACATGTTAGTTTGTTCACAAAGAAAATTCCACATTATTCTAAATAACCAAGCACCTGTATGTCAGTCACAAAAGTCCATCTGTGTGCAGGGGAGACAGCGTCAAAACCTCGTAAAACTAATTGTCTGTTTTAAGTATGTTGATACTTGCTTCAGCCCAAACCATTGTTCACCCCGACTTAAAAAGATCAGGGAAAATCTGTGCAAGCTGTTTCTTTGCAGGATCTGGGGAGTCAAATGTATAAGTGGAAGAGCTTCTTCAGTGAAAGTTTTGCAAGGTATAGCATATGGAATTTAATTCAAGCTGCGATCATTTTACTGTCAATAGGAAAAAACTCTCTCCTGTATAATCAGACTGCCTGGGAAAGGTCCTGTGATATCTTGATTTTCTTTCCATCCCAAGTAAAACTATTATTATTTTTGGACTTAGCAAAAATATGTGATCTGTTCAGAAAGTTTAAAAATCTTTATCTAAAATGGTCTTGGAGAATCACCCTGGGGAGGTAAGGGACGGAGAGCCCTATGAGCTCCTTTGATTACGTATATAGAGTTTGGTGATGGATCCCCAATGTTTTCACATAGTATTTTGGTAAAGTGAATGGGATCAGCTCCTTCTGAGGACTCTGGATGGGCATAAATCATGATATTGTTCCTGCATGACCTCCCTTCTAGGTTTTCCAACTTCTCTTCCACTTGAGACAGATTTTGTCTAATTGTAGGAATTATAGGCTCAAATTTTGTTTTCCAGTCCTCTAATGAGGAGATATGACACTCGGCGTCTTCAAATCTCCGGTGGATACCTTCAGTTGCAGCTGTCATTCTTTTTGTTTCATCAACTAATTTAGCGATAGTATTCTTCAAAGGTATAAGCTCGACCATGAATTTTTCTTCCGTCAGATAAATGTTTTAACTTGCCGGTGGAGAAGTTTTACCATGGGCCTGTTTCGATCTTTTGGACACACCAGAACAGTCCGGGGTTAGTGGTGGTGTATGTTTAGTACCAGTCATTTTCATTTCGACATCGATTTTAAAAAAATGACTTTTCAGCTAATCTGATATTGAAAATTTTCTATCGGTGACATATTAAAGGAGCCTGTTTGTATAAAAGCAGCTGAATATATAAAATAAAATTATAGAGGTACTGGAGCCAAGCAAGGGAGCTTCTATCCTTGTCGAGGCATCACCGCCATACACAACATTTTGAGAACATAATTTAGGTCACCATTGTGCAATTATTTCTACTTCTAGTCCTTAATAAAAATGTCTTTAAGAAACTAACTAGTAGTGACACAGTTAATATCTTTTTATACCAGGGAAGTTAATTTGCCACTTTAGATGCAGAAAAACTGCACTGTGACTCACAGAGGAACAGTTAGAATTAAGAGACCCACATCCAAGTGTAGGGCTGGCCACAATTTGCACTTTGTGTTCAAAAACATTTTTTTTTTACTTACTGTTCACTGCAATATAATAGATTGTATTAGACTGATTCTGTTGACTTGCAAGCTGACATTTTCTATAACTTAAAATCACAAATCACTTACAACTGACATCAGAGAATGGCTGTAGCAGTGGGAGATTCAATAGCCTGCAGTGCATGTTAGAGCTTTTATAAGCCCTGAACAGATGTTTGCCAGTCCTGCTGTTCTCCCAGGGCTAATTACAGTCTCTCTGTGACTATACTTAGCCCAGGGAGGACAGCGGGATCAGTGAACAAAAGACCAGGGGGCCAGATTCACAAAAATTCATGAAGTGCAAGGCAAACCTTTGCGCTGCGCATTGTGGTTGCCCATGTGTCAAAAATTCACATCCGACTGTAAATAGGGGTGGTCTGAGGCAGTGGTAACCCTAGTACCACCAGTGCTACCCTAGTAGCACTGCCCTGACATGCAGCCAGGAGCATGGGCCTCCAAAGAATAGCGCTGGGGCATTATTTCCTATTCACTGAAGCAGCCATGTAAATGACCCGATTGGGCATGCAAGGCATTAGGTGGCCATTTGCATGCCCGTCATGGGCCCATTTACAGTGAACAATGCAATTTCAATGGAAGTTAATCCCTTTTGTCGTGCAGTAAACCTGTGACACTGCACTTCATCCAGCAGGGTTTATCTGTACATGGAATGCAATGGAGTGTAGCACCCCTGCAGCCCCTGCCTGACACACATCAGCAGTCCTTGGTAATCTAGTGATCCCTTCCTCCTCCCCCATTCTCCAATCACCATCCCTGTATAATAAAAGAAATTCCCTGGTAGTCCAGTGGTCCATCTCTTCTCCCCCATTCTTCGATCACCATCCCCGTATATAAAAAAATAAATTCCCTGGTAATGCAGTGGTCCCTCACCCCTCCCAGATTGTTGATCACTGTCCCATTATATATTTCTTAAAATTTCCCTGGTGGTTCAGTGGTCCTTCCCCATCCCTGATCCCCATCCCGTGAACTACTAATTAACATATCCGTGGTGGTCTAGTCGACCCTCCCACCCCAGAAGATAATGTTCCACTACCCCGCTGCCTCCATCCCAAAACTGAACCAGAGACTGGCACAGCCCTCCTCTCACCACCTTGGCCACCATGTACAGCCACTGACTGAGCTGTCATGCAATGCATACTGTATGCACTATTCACACTGAGCTGTCAATCAATGGGCATATACTGTATACAGTACGGTCCATGACAGCTCAGTCAGCAGCTGGCTATGGTGGTGAGAGGAGGGCTGTACCAGCCTCTGGCTTGATTTCAGGATGGAGGGGAGCAGGGTGGTGGGGCACTACCTGCTGAATGTGGGGGTGGGAGGTTGGGGGTCAACTAGACCATCAGGGTTATGTAACAGTAACATAGTATTTGAAGGCAGATAAGGACCACTGGGCCCACCCAGTCTGCTCATATTCACTGCCTGCATCAGTGGTCACTGACCCTACTTGGTCATTGGCTTTAGCCTTTCCTACCCACCTCTAGGGTTCACTTGTGCCTATCCCATGCATGTTGGAATCCCCCCACTGTGCTAGCTCCCACTAGTTCATGGGGTAGGCTATTCCATGCATCTACCACCCTTTCTGAGAAGAAAAATTTTCTCACATTCCCCTTTATCCTGCCTCCCAACAATCTCATATCATGCTCCCTCGTCCTTGTATACCTGCTATATTGAAAGATGTCACCCACTTGCACTTTGTTTATGCCCTTAAGATACTTGAAGGTTTCTATCCTATCTCCCCATTCCTGCCTCTCTTCCAGTGTATATATATTGAGGTTTTTTAATCTCTCCTCATATGTCTCCTGGTGCAAGCCCTGCGCCATCTTTGTCACCCTTCTCTGAACCACCTCCATGCTGTCTATGTCCTTACAAAGATGTAGCCTCCAGAACTGTACACTGTACTCCAGATGAGGCCTCACCAGCATTTTGTACAGTGACATCACCATCTCCCTTCTTCTTGTAGTGATACTCTTTCCTATGCACCCCAACATGCTACTGGCCCTCCCCACAGCCTTGGTACACTATTTGGACACCTTTAGGTAATTAATTAGTAGTTTACAGGATGGCGATTGGGGAGAGGAGGACCACTGGTCTACAAGGAAAATTTTAAGAAATATATAGAGGACATCAATTGGTGATTGGGGAGGGGTGGGACCACTGGACTACTAGAGAATTTCTTTTTTATATAGGGACAGTAATCAGAGAATGGGGAGGAAGGAGAGACCACTAATCACAGAACATTTATTCCATTACTCAGGACAGCGATTAGGGGGGGACCACTACCCACCAGGGTAAATTATTTTTATTACTTGGGATGGTGATCAGCAAGGTGGGGCACAGCACCTCCACCAACCACTAGGATTGTGCCGAGTTAAGAGGAGGTTTTCCTCTGTGGTATTGTTTCCTAGCAAGGGGACCCCACAAATGGCCCTTGTGAGGAGAAAATGCTTTGTGGATGGGACTGCACCAATATGCAGGTCCTCTCCTCCTAATTTGCATTGCGCCCACCTCCAGACTTTGCCCTGGTGCAAACCCAGTTTGCGGGCACAAGCTGGGCTTTTGTGAATACCACCTTGGCACAAAACCCAGTTGGCACCAGGGCAAAGTTTTGTGAATCTGACCCCAGAGCTTATAAAACCTCTAACATGCACTGCAAGCTATTTAATCTTCCTTTACTGCAGCCATCCTCTGTTGTCAGCTGCAGCGGATTCTGGGATTTGTAGTTACAGAAAATATAATTTTTGTAAGTCAGCAGAGTCAATGTGATGCAATCTACTGTACTGTAGAAAACAGTAAGTAAAAAATGTTTTTGCACACAAAGTGAAAATTGGGACTGCTATGGGACTTTTAGTGCTGGCTGTTCCCCTTTAAAAAGGAATATCCATTTACACAGCTTTACACATAATGTGTGAAGCTGCTGCCCACAATTTGCACATTAACTTTCAAACTATATTTTTGCTTACATGATTCTGCTCTAATTTCATGTATATCTCATTGATCCTGTCACCTCCCCACCATTAAGTCAACAAAAACTGCTCAGACAGCATCCCAGAATCCTCCGAGGCCGATGTCTCTGAAGGGGATCAGCCTTGGAGATTCAGCTGCATGTCAGGCATCCTGGGATTGTTAGATGGTCCAAAACACTTGTTGCTGGTCCCACACTACTGCCAAGGCTAAGTAACTGCTGCACTATATTTAAAGAGCTTTTAACATTTCTGGGAACATTTTGAAAACCATAATATGTAGATGCAGTTCAGCTTGTATTTCATGTACCTTGTATAGAGTTCTCCTCTTCAGTACATAGTACTGAGAACATTTGCACAAAAACATGGGACCCAGTTTTCAAAGGGCTGCTAGATTGGTGCAAGTTGTGCCAAACTCCTGCCTGCAGCAAACTGGAGGGGTCCCTGCACCAGATTGTCATAAAAAAGGGGTCTCTGCACTAAAGTCCCCAGATCTGCACAGGCAGAATGTTACACCAAACAGGTGGCACGCCAGAGGGGTTTGATGGAGGGTGCCATCATTTCCCCCCAACCGATGCACAGACAGCACCTGAAGATGATGGGGGAAAGGAACCCTGCAACCCACCTTGGAAAGTGACAAGGGTCCTGTGGGAGTGCCCTAGTGGGTGCTGTGTGAAATGGCATGGTACGCCAGGGATAATGGTGGCACCAGGCTGGTGTGCCTGCAACAGTCCTATAGACCCATAGACAGGGTACTTCTTTACATGCAGGCACTGACCCTGTCCCAGACCCCTAGGTGTTAGCAGCACTGAGCTGTCCCATAGCTGTCAAAGTCCCTGACAAGCTGGGACTGTCTCAGGCTGCACTGTATGCGGTGTAGCTTTGTGACAGACACAGACCCAAGGGCATCTTGATATGCCCCTGCTGCACAGCCCACCGTGTGTGGGCAAAGCACTTGTAGAGGTACAGTAGTAACACGGGCAGGTTGGTGGGCACCCTTATAGGCAGGTGCCATACATGAATCTGGGTGCTGGAATGACAATGGACTTGCACCTTTAGTTACAGGAGTGGGGAAGCTCCATCCCTGCCACCATGCACTACTGTGTTGGAACACTGTCAATGACATGCCAGGCAGGTGGATGCATACTGTACAATGCTTCAGTGCGCGCATGTGAAGAAGTACCCCATCTACAGGTCTGTGGGACTGTTGTAGGCTCACCTACCCAGCGCCACCATTCTCCCTGCCATAGCATGCTCTGTCACACAGTGCCCACTAGGTTCATTGTGGATGCAGGGTTCCTCTCCTCCCTGCCCGGAACAGTCCTGCCTTTCATTGCAGGGACTGTTAGACCAGCTCATGGCTGCACATCCATGACTTGCAGCTACAGCAGGGCTTTCAAAATCCCAAATTAAGGGATGCTGCAGCCCCACCATGGCACAAGACCCCTTCTGCCTCATAGCACCACCCTTTTGGGTGAAGGGGTGGCACAAGGCTGCTCTGTTGCATGGCCTTCCATTTTTGATGCAGCCTGCATTTAAAAACTGGGATTGCAGCAACTTTTGACGCAAGGTGCCACTTGCGTCAATTCTGTTTGATACAATCACTTTGTGTCAAAAGCAGAGCTTTGAAAATTGAGCCCAGGATCTTTATACCTTGGAGATCATCTGTCTATATAGCTCTTTTCCCACTTAGAGTGTCAATTCCCTGTTGTGACATCACAGTCTGTTGCCCTGGCAATGACTGTGATGTCATAATCAGAAAATTATGAACTCAGGTTGGGAATAAAGCAACTAAAGCAGATAAACTCTTAAGGAACAAATATATTATTGTCATACAAATTACCTCTAGAATAAATAATGGAGAGCAGAACTACAAAACTAATGTGAAGTATAAGCAGAACTGTGTCTAGAAATAATGTTTTTCAAAGTTCTTCTAGAGGTGCGAGCTGCTTTTTAATGTGTGATGCTGCATAAATAAATATTCCTGTAAAATAGCATCTGGCTTCTTCTCACAGGATGTTGCAGGACAGAGTTTGGGGTAGAGATGACAGTGATGAAAACATTTTACAGTAGTATGTTTTAACATTATTTAATAGATATTATTTTAATACAAACATATCTTAAAAACATCTTTAAAAAACAGTGCATTTTATGTTGCCAGTGATATAGGAATTTTTCACAACTTTGTTTTTTTCTTTTTTTAATTTCATTTATTTATTTATTTTGATAACTGGGTAGGCTCACTCAAACCAGGTCCAGGCACAAGGCATACTACAGTTCTTTACCTTACAATATACAGTATCTAATTTGATTTATGATATGGCCATTTTTCTATTTTTATAACTTTTGACAAGGAAAGGCACCCTGAGCTGTGAGAGCTCATTTTATTGTGAATCCTAGGAGGTAATTTATGTAAACCTCATTTATTACGGCTGTGGGCAAAGCCCGCAGCTGTCTTGCTGTATCTGGAAAAATGGGATACCGAAGCACAAATTTTAGGAGTTTTAAGTGTATCCTTCCACAACTGCAAATCACTATGCCGGTTGAATGAACTACTCCTTTCTCTCTGTTGAGTACACCGTTTCCAACACTATTTTTTCAGCGTGTTTGTCTTTCTCATCATGCCTGCTTTAAGTGACCTGATGGGTAATGTCTCTGAGTAGGCACAAAGGAAAGTAAATTACAACACTTCTTTGAAGCAATTTAACTGTCTGCAACAATGCAATTAGAAACTTTTTTTTTGCAGGCTAGTGTCAAAAAAGCCTTGCTTGAGTAGCCAGCTACTTGGGGGGGGGGTAGCTGTCCAGTTTGTAGCCAGAGATGTACTAGGCATTTGTAAAAAGAAAACATCAGAAGTCTATTTGACCTGTTATAACACAGAATTTAATATATTCACTTGCTGTCTTGTTAATTGTATTTATTATTTAAATATGATTTGCTAGTCTTTGGAACCTAAATAATTTATTGACATAATTTTCAACAGAGCACAAAGGTTTTAGAGGAAGTAACTCCAGAGGAGTTTCAAATTACTTTATCAGTCTCAAACATGTGTGTGTCAATAATTTATCTTCTCTGAAGAGCGGCTTTATGTTAACCCTCTCAGGACCTATCTGTTAGTGGCATTGAAATTCTCATGGCTTTATATTTGTTGGAGGGGTAAATGCTAGCCAACTAATGATTTAGGGGTTTCCAGGGGTTGCAAGGGGCATCATAGAGGATTGCAAAGAAATCATAGTGGTTTCAACTGCAACACCTAGCTACCTCAGAATGCATACCTCTCATCTTGCCAGGACCAAAATGAGTGACACTGCCCATTAAAATCGGGGACAGATGCTAACAATTAGGGGCACATTTTTTACTTGACATACAGTGCAGCATCACGATTTTTACATCTGTTCAAATGCACTCCACATCCTGTCCTGGAAGGGCACAGGACAGACTAGCCAGAAGCAGGGCAAGAGCAAGAAGGGCTGAAAAGGAGTTTGAGCTGATGTTTGAAAGACTGATTGGAGGGAGATAATTGGATACACAGGCAGGAGGGAGACAGATGAATACACAGGTGTATTGTGAGACATGACATAAGAAAAACGTTTTTTTTTTTTCAAATGACACATTCTGTTTCTGGAATGTGATCTAAACAATGCAATACAATGCAATAAAATGAGTCAGTAATACTAGTCATGATGTGGGTTATCATGGAATACTGCCACACCTCTAGTATGTTGTATGCCATGAGGCATAGCTGGGTGCCTTTAACTTCCCAATAAGTTGCATTATCCCAAATAATAACACACATATTCTGGAGGACATTATTGTTGTTATAAAAGGTATACAATGGGCTATACAACCAGAATAGTGTTATGCTTGTGCAACTGTGATAGTTGTTTGGCTTTTCGCACTCTCTATTCCACAGAGAATTATCACCCTGTAGGGGTACCAAAGGCAAGCAACCCTCAGAGAGGGTTCCACCCCTAGAGGTGCCATGGGAAAGAATCCCTTTGCTAAAGGTACCTTAGCAAGGAGACCCCCGAGAAGAGAAGCACACTGCTGGAGGAGGAGGGGAGGATGGTGGGGCAAAGAAAAAGTTTTGTTTGTAAATCATGAGCAGAGCTGTAAGCAGGGAGCAGCTTCTGGCTGGGCTGCAGTTCAGGACCAAGAGCAATCAATTAATGGCAGCAAACTGCAGTGTGAGCTGAAACATACAACAACAATTGCAAGAAAGCAGAGATCTGGTAGGAGCCTGGAGGAAAGGCACAAAATAACAATACAAACAGAGGACAACAAGATGCTAGGAAAACTAGAAACCCCCAAAAAAGACAACACGAAAGAAACACACAAACACAGCAGAACAGAAAAAAAATGTACACAAGGAAGCACACAGTAGCAGCTGAAGGCAAAATAATACAAACCAAAAGCAGGAGAACACACACACACACACACACACACACACACACACACCCCAGAGACCAGCACAAACCAAGCAGAGTCCAAAGCACAGCAACGTGGGGGGTGAGGGGCAAAGCCCCAGCAGGCCCCAAGGGAGAAGACAGACCAACAGAGCCTCTGGCTAGCAAAGAAAAAGTGCTTCAGAAGGAGGCTGAAAGGAACTGCTTATATAGCTCAGGAAGGGGGTGTGGCTGGTTGCTCCCCCACTGAACCAATGGCATAGCCTTTCAATTAGAGGTAGGCAAGGAACCAGTTGGCATGAACCTGTTACAAATTCTAGTGTTAAGCAACTGAATGGTTCTTAGCCAATCTCTCTCTTTCTCTCTGTCTCTCTCTCATAGCACCCCACTCTTGAATCCAGCCTCTCTGTATGCTTGAATTTCTTAAGAAATATGGAACTGTACTTCAAATCAAGTTATTGAAAGTTGGGGGGGGGGGTGGAGGCATGGCTTGGCCAGCAACTGAGATGGCAACCTAATCTTGGCACTTCAGGAGAAACAACAATTAATCTGAGCCATCCATTTATAAAACTTCAACAAACAGTTTTTAGTTGATGAGATTACCTTGACTGATGTGTGGACAGGAGAAATCTGCCCAATAACAGATGCAGAGCACTTTTAAATCTGGGAGTGATCAGCTGAAAGGAAGAAGGCCTGGTGAGCCGCAGCGCCTTATGATCTTAGAAATGAACTTACAGCATGCTTGAAAAACCTCAATGACCAGTATACTCACCTCCAGAGGACAGTGACCAGCTTCAGAGAAACAGTCAAGTCCCATGGAAACTACAAATATACAAAATTTACCATCAGATAAAGGCCTAGTGGTCTATCAAGACTGCTCAAATGTGTAGCTAGCACCCCTTATTCTGCAGCTGCCCTTCCTCCCACCCTCCCCCTGGCCCTGTCCCAGCCCCTTTTGAAGCAGCCCACTGTTCTACTGGATACCACTTCTGCCAGTAACGCATTCCACCCAGCTACCACCAGCTCTGTAAAAAAGTGTCTCCTCATCTCCCTCCTGAGCCTTCCTCCCTCCAGTCTCATATCATGGCCCTGGGTGTCCCTCCCCTTCCTTACTTTGAACAGCCCCTCTGTACCTGTCTTGTTTATTCCTTTCATGTATTTGAATGTTTCAATCACATGCCCCCGTCCTTCCTCTCCTCCAGCGAGTACATGTTCAGCTCCCTCAGTCTCCTCTTGTATGGGAAGTCCCCCAGCCACTAGATCATCTTTGTCACCCTGCGCTGCACCCCCTCCAGTAACTTAATGTCCCTCTTCAGATACGGGTGCCAGTACTGCACACAGTACTCCAGGTGAGGTCTAACTAATGAGCTATACAGTGGCAGAATCACCTCCCTCCTTCTCGAGGATATACCCCTTGCAATGCAACCCGATGTTTTGTTGGTCTTTGCAGCTGCCTTCCTACATTGTGCCGAGTTGTTCATTGACCCCGTAATGAGTACCCCCAGATCCTTCTCCTCCTCTGTCTCGACTAGCTGCACTCCCCCAGCTGGTAACTCCTCCTTGGGTTCTACACCCCAAAATACAGCACATTGCACTTTTTGCCACTGAACTCCAGTTGCCAGGTGTTCAACCAGGTTTCCAGCTTTGCCAGATCATCCTGCAACCCCTGCCACCCCCCCCAAGTCATCCACCAATACTCCCATCTTGGTGTCATCAACAAACAAACTGGTCTTGTTCTTGATGCCCAATGATATGTCTGCAATGACTATCCCAAACAACACTGGTCTCAACACCGAGCCCTATGGAACACCTCTCATCACTACCCTTGGGGATGAGAGCTCCCCACCCACTACCACCCACTGTTGATTGTGTACACTTACAATTGTAAGTATTTTTTTTTTTTATTAAATAAATAAATATACTTTCACTGAATTTTATGGCTGATTCTGGAGTGCTGGATTTTTATATTTTGTTGCACCCTCTGTTGCCTTCCCTGAAGCCAGTTCCCTACCTATCTCACCAGCTTTGCATCCACGCCTATGCCTTCTAACGTACTTCCCAGCCTCCCATGCAGCACCAAGTTGAATGCCTTATTGAAGTCCTTGTACAAGACATCCACTGCATGGCCCCCATCCAATTGCCTAGTTAGCCAGTCATAGAACTCTACCAGGTTGGTTTGGCAGGATCTGCCACGTACAAAGCCATGCTGTCTGCTGTCCTGTAGCCCTTTGGCCTCCAGGAGGGACACCAGCCTCTCCTTCAGGATTGTCTCCATCAGCTTACCCACAATGGATGTGAGGCTCACTGGTCTATAGTTCCATGATTCATTCTTGGGGCCACTCTTGTGGAGGGGCACCACATGAGCCATCTTTCAGTCCTAAGATACACACCCTGAGTGTCATGAGGCATTGAATAGATCTGCCAAAGGTCCCACCAGGACCTCTGCCAGCTCCTTCAGTACCCTGGGATGGATGCCATCTGGGCCTGGCACCTTGTCCACCCTCAGTGCTCTCAAACTCTCCACAACCCTGCCCTCTGTAATTTCCCCATCCATCACCCCCTTCGCCTCTGTTCCTGCCCTCCCTTCCCCCTTGGGTATCACCCCCCCTTTCCTTAGTAAATACCAAGCAGAAGTAATTGTTTGGCACTTCTGCCTTATCACCCCCTGCTTCCACCCAGTCCCCTCCTTCCTAATCCTTACTATACAGACCTTACAGCTCCTTTTCTCCCTGATGTACCTGAAGAAGTCCTTCTCCCTCTTCTTAATGCCCTGCACCAGCCTGAGCTTCTTAGGCACCTTGGCTGCCCTTCCTGCCCTTGTCACCTCCTTCGATTTCTTCAGCTACTCCTCCCTGTCCTCCCCTTTCCCTGTTTTTTTGTACCTCCTAAAGGCAGCTGTTTTCCTCCTTACCTTTTCCATGACCTCCTTGCTCACCCAGCTAGGTTTCTTTGCCCTAGTCTTCTTACTCTGGGCCTTGCTGTAGGTTCGGGTTGCCTCCACTATCCCCAACTTTATGAGCTCCCACCTCTGGTTAGTGCCCATACCAGGTTGAATTCTGGCCATGTACCCTTTTACCACTTCCCCCATCCTCCCAAAGTCAGCCCTCCTGAAGTCCGGCACCCTTGTGGCAGATTCCACTCCTTCCTTACCCATATCCAATGTGAACCAAACTGTCTAAAGGAGCTCAAGTCCAGCATAGTGAGCAGGCGTACCGCACTAAAGAACTTTCAGCAGAGTTCATGAAAGCTCAAAAAACCATAATTGAACTGCATGATACTCTGGATGACCATGAAAACAGGGAGAGGAGGAACAATGTGTGAGTGATAGGGCTCCCTGATGGTCTCAATGGCTCTGGCCCCCCTAGTCTTCCTTTTCTCCTTGCTCCCTAAAGTCCAGCACCTTCCCGACAGCAAAACATTAGAAGTATAACATGCCCACCACTCGATGTGCAAGAACCCAAATTCACTTAGTGCCACAGGCATTTGTCAGTTAAGTTCTTGCAATACCAGTGCCGCCAGTTAGTACTACAGGAGACATGGAAATGAGGTACAATTAAGATTGAAAATCGAGTGATCAGGATATCCCTGACTACAGCTGGAGACTACAAATGATGAGACAAGAATTTAGTGGAGTCAAAAAGCATCTTCATGAACTAAACTGGTTGTTTGCCCATGTGTACCCTTCTAGACTCATCATAAGGCGCCCAGGGGTACCACATAAACTTTCACTAAACACAACCTTGCAAACATTTACTTGGACCAGAAGCCACAGCAAGGGAAAGCTACTCTGCACCAAGGAGGAATGAACCCATGGCCTTATTTGAGTCGCTGCTGCTGACATAGAACAGACTTGTATGGCTGGTAAGTGGGGGGGGTAGGAGAATGGGGGATCTTCAACCCGAGACCGAGCACTGGGTTTTAGTGGTGTGCATAAATGGTGCTGGAAGCAAGGTAGATAAACTTTACAGATTTGCAGACTGAGGGCTAGAAAGGCCTAACAGCTAGGCTGACCTTGTGGTTGTCTCATTACGGATGCACCTGCACCTATATGGCAGTGTGTGTTGTCGAGAGTGGACTGCCATGATGGGTACAGGGGGTAGAGCATTACACCCTGTTGCACACTGCTCAAATAACTGCACCCACGAGAAACACACCCTGATTCTCTGGATGTCCTCCTCCCTGTAGATGGTAAATTCCCCTAGACCCATTCATCGGGAAACTACCAATCATGCATCATTTACTATCTGACAGTTTGACTTTATAGGTTTGCTGTTGTTATTTAGTACAAATGTTTTGCTAGTATATATTTCAAGGTGGTGTTTCTTTAGCTAGACACCCCCTTGGGACTCCTTATAGGGCTCTGCAAGGAACTCAGTCACCACAGAACCCCCTGAGATTGAAGTGCCCTGGGGTGCTGACAGGCTTATGCTGTCTTGACCTCGCTACTGGACCATGTAAATTATGCAGGTGTTGATTTTTACCTCTCAGGGTCTATGTATGCACTCCCAGTAGCATATAGTGATTAAGCAAAGTATGTAACTCTGTACAATGCTTTTGGCAAAGAAGGTGGGGGCAAATGTGCAAGGGTGGGCCCTATGACTTCAGGGCCCATGGTGACATGTCTTCATCACTTCAGCCCAGCAGCAATTGGTAGCCACCAGAGCCCCCCCCCTTTCACGGGGGATTTGGGGACAGTTGCACAGGAAAACCAGGGAAACTGGTGACACTCAATGCAAAACCACAGGTGCTCCTGAGTAATGCAGCACTTGAATCTAATAAGAGCAACCCAGCAAAAAGGTGCACAAATAAAGGAAAACAAAGTAAGCAAAAAAAAAAACTGCTCAGTGGTTTATTGTACAAGTGGAAAAACTGGACAACAGACAAAAAAGCTCCAGCACTTCAAACCCCTGAAGGTTCTTTGTCAGGGGAAGGGGCAACTTGAGTACTGCAAACTGCTTATATAGGATGGATCTTAAAGTCATAAGACCCTTGAAAAGCAGAAGTAGCCCATAGCGACATTTCCTCATTACCTCAGGCCAGCAACAATTGGTAGCCACCAGAGCCCCCCTACTGGGGATTCAGGGGCAGTTGCACAGGAAGACCAGGGATATTAGTGACACTGCCCACTTTTGAGGACCTGAGCTGACCACTCAATTCGATCCCTATGCCCTCACTAGCAATGTGAACATTGGCATGCTTCTAGAGTACAATCCTGGGGCTTAAACAACTATCAAGGTTGTTCTGATTCTCCTACCAGCCGCATCCACGAAACAGGTGGGGAATGCAAGTCCTATTGAATTTGTGGGTAGGGGTGGTGTAGAACCCATTCCTCCCAGTCCAGCTGAGCTGGCTGCTCCTGGGTGGCACACATAGCCTATTACTCTGAGTTATTGGGATAGCAAGGAGGTACAGGAGGGGGTGAGGTGGGGAGGGAGGGACAGACAAGTTGAGGGTTTTGGGGGGGTGAGAGGTGGATGGATACAATTCGCACCAAGGAAGATGATGGCCCACAGGGCTTCCAAGTAGTTCTTGGCCCCTTAGCACTAATTGATAATCTGGGTGAGCAGGAAGGGGGGTGTTATATGGGGAGAAGGGAGAGATTGCTCTCTCTTGTAAATGTTTTCTTTCTATGGCTGCTTACAGTATTTAGTTTGTATTTCAAAACTAGCAGGGAGCGTGGCATATCTCTTATGGTGTTGGGGGGCATGGGGGATACCCTGAATGAAGTTATAACATACCCTGTAATAGTCAGATTGGATCTTCAATCATTCTGTCCTGGAACATCATTGGACTGAAGACAGTCCTCCAAACAAAAAAGGTTTGGTCTTATATTAGAAAGGTTAAGGGGGGGCTGGCTCATTGGTGCAGCGGTAACACTACTGCTCATGATGCCGGTGACCCGAGTAGGGAATGAGCTAGGGTCATTGGAGGCCAGCCAGGGGGAGGAGGATTGAGCATCCCAGGGGACATTTTCCTCCTCTGGTAAGGGAGGGGTCCGTCCTCGCTGCAATAGTTCCACCTGGATGATCACAAGTGGTGGTGTGGCTGGAGGGCAAGGAGAAGGCAGGGATGTTGTTGATGCTGGCAGGTGGAAACATGCACAGGTGTGTACTGGCCCCGCCTTGGCATCCACATAGACAACGCCCTGAGGGGGATGGGATGAACAAGGAAAATGACCCTAGCACCTCCACTATGATGGCCATAATACATCACATGTCTCCACCTCCCCAGTGGACAGCACCACCTGATAAGATGCAGCAGTTTGGAGGAAATACCAACACCCCACCACTGTCTGAGGGTATATTCAAGGCTCCATGGAGGTAGGTGACAGTGGCTGGGGAAGGGCTGAGGGGCTGGGAGGTAGCTGGCAAGTCCAGGGGAATAGGAGTGGCTGGAGAAGTAGGAGGCAGAAAAAGAGAAAAAAAGGTAAAGGGGGATACAATTGAAAGGCTTAAGTCTGTGGTTCAAGGGGCTGAAGCAATAGCCATGCCCCTCCCTGACTGTCTGATCAATTTAAACTCTACCTTCTTTATTCATTCAGAATCATTTCTTCTTTGCAGCTAGAGGCTCTGCCTGGCATCTCCCTGGGCTCCCCCTCTTTCTGCTGTGTTTGTCTCCTACCTTCCCTTGTGCTTGGATTTCTGCTGGCTTGTGCTGGATTCTCTGCCTGGTTTGTGCTTCTCCTACTTCTAGGTCAGTATTTGCCTCTGACTACAGTCTGTCTGTGCTTCTCTCTCAGTTGCTTGTTTCTGCTCCCTCCAGCTCCTGTGATTGTGTTTGCTTTTGTTTGTTTCTTTTGGGCTTTTCTCATTTTCTTAGTGTCCCATTCATTTTATATTTTTACCAATCACTCAGTTTACCTGCAGTTGTTTTCTGTATGCTTCAGCTCAAACTGATGTTTCCCTGCCTCTGCTGTCTCCTGTTCTTTTCCACCTTACTTGTTTGCACCTGGTACAGGCTTCATCCTGCTCCCAGCTAGCTGCCACTTCCTGCTGTGTTATGTTACTTGCTCAGCACCTCTTCTCTTAATCTATTCAATGCTAGGTAATGTTTCAGGATTGTCTGCCCAACCATTCAAATTACACGCTATCATAAATGTAATGCTGTCCTAGTCCTACATGCAGGACTCGTGCATTTGTAATCATAAATCAAACTCTTGTTACTTTTATCTATGTATTCAATCCAAGGTATGTCAGCCTGGCTTACAGCTGGTGGCATTTAAACAGTACGGCCCAGATATTCAAACTGCACCCAAAAAGTTCGAAATAGCAGGAGCAAGCTCAAGTCCATTGAGCCCATGCGCAAGAGGTGCAATATTCAAAAACTGAGCCAGCCAAGATGCGCCTACAGCCGACGACTGAATATCGCACCACCTGCGCCATAGCGCAACTTGGGAGAGGAAGCTGAGCATATCTGATGCACCATAGCGCAACAAGGGATGTTCAGCTGAGCCATCCAGAGGTGCCATAGCACAACCAGGGATGCCCCCCAGCAGCAGGGCAGCAATGCAACAGCACAACCAGGGATGCAGGGGCCCACCACCCATGCAACAGATGGGCAGAGGAATACACAGCAGAACAGACATCGTCCCCCCACTCCCCATGCACTACACAACTGGGGGAAGGTTGAAATAACCACTGGGCCATGGAGACAAGTAAACAACCCACAGCTGGGCCATGGTGCCCCATCACACCCCCTGGCAAGCTGTGACCGGCACACAAGGAGGGCCAACCACCCTGTGCCACACCATCCCACCAATGCAGAGCACACCCTGCACCGTGACCCCCAGACACCCTGCCCAGGAGCAGCGTCCACCACTGCAGGATACTCCGTGCATGCCACCACTCCCACTGTGACAATGCAACCCTGTGCACCACAGAACCATGCAAGGCAGCCCCACCATGAGCACCCATCAGCGGGTGGCAGCACACAGCGATGCAAAGACGGCATACACAGTGCCACCACACACAGCCTCACCGAGGCACAGCTGACAGACTGACCATGCATCGGCACACAAGGTACCCCACACGTAACAGGGCATGCCCCGGACCCCACCACCAGTGGTACAGCACCCTGCATACCCTCCCAAGGACACACCCCAACCCAGCACTGGCCACAACAGTCAGCGCAGACACCCACAGTGGTGTGTGGAAGCATGCACCACACTGGATGCAACACAGTGCATGGACAAACACCCACCCATACCCAAGGGCACAACAACACAGGGACGCAGTAGTGGGGCAACCAAGCCCCCAGTGTAGGCCCATGGAAACCGTGTACACACAGCCAGCAGTCCTCCATGGCACAGGAGTGCCAGCCACCCTGCGCAGGCACTGTGGACCTGTACGCCACCATCATTTGCCCGAAGCACAAGTCACAGACAGTGGTGCACATCCCCTGCAACACACACAAGCCACAGCATGGAGGTGGGACAACAACCACAGAGGCCACAGTGTCACCCGAGGCAGACATGCACCACACCAGTGACAGGAGGCAACCCAGCATTGTGACGGGTACAGTGGCTGCCCTGCATGGACAGCCACCACTGACATGCCAGTGGACCGTGCAGGTCACAGACATGCAAGGGTGTCAGCTGCACAGGCCATGGACGGGCTGACAGGTGTGCCATGGACACAGAGCATGCACCATGGACCACTGCACACAGCCATCCAGTGCACAGGTAACATCACACACACCACAGACACTGACTGATAGCTACTCCCACACCATAGTCACTTCCCCACGGACACACACACATACCCATGACTGCATCACCCCTGACACCATGCACACCACTGCAGCTGAGCACCTATAGCCCGCTGCAAATCAGAGACCACCACAATATTCATATCAAAAGATTTGTAATCAGATATATCAAAAATAACTATTTACAAAACTATGTACAAATGTCTGGGGGGAGGGCCACAAACAAGGTGGGGGTGGGTAAGGGGCAGGGGTGAACAAATGGGACAGGAAAGGAGGGGTGTGAGGGTGGGTCCAGGGATGTGGGGGAAATCAGGGGCATAAGGATGTTCAATGGGAGCTCCACTCCCCGCTCCAGCTGCTCCACCTCCCGTGTCTCCTCCGGACCCCCAGCCGGTCAGTCCTTTGCAGGATGTCCAATGATGCCCGTGCCACGTTTAGTATCTCCTGCAGTGCCTCCCGGATATCCTGCAGCTGGCGGACACCTAGGACAAGGAAGCACAGTCAATAGGTGTGAATGCACAGCCCCATACAGCCCACCCACTGTGCATGGCATACGGCCGGGGGACATGCCTCTGTGATGGTGTGTGACCACCCACAGTGATCACGTCCACAAGACCTGCCCACCCAGGCGCATACAGCCATGCGGACCGCTGCACACACAAACCGGCCAAGTCCTGCACTGCACCATCGTGGCTGTTTAGTGACATGGCTATGTGGTGCGTAGGCAGTGGCACAGCCATGTACCCGGTGCACGCATGGACCACCATTGACGCACTCCCAGACATGAAGTGCCACTGGACAGTGCTGGCTGTAACAAGTTGCGTGCATGGCAGTGGTGTCAATGGATGGTGGCCATGCTCCGCTGCCCACCCTGTTACACAGCATGCAATAGTAATCATGGAGGTATGGCACTCACCATCATCAGGCCGGTCCCTCTGGTGCTGTGGACCATCGGCCCTCCTACTGGACCTGTCCTCCTGCTGGCGCATCTGCTCCCTGGCCAGCCGCCTCTCTTCCGGCCCTGTGGTGCAAACATGGAGAGAGGAACATCAGTACAATCCTGTAGCAAAGTCCTCCTGCCCCCATGTGTGTTCACTCCCACCCAGCCAGACCCACCCACTCCACACCCTGATAACACCACCACAGCCAACACCGGACGGTCCCTCCTCCATGTTCCGGACACATGCAACCGTGATACCCATATGGAAGATAAAAGTGTGGATGTAACACCTACCTGGCCGTGGCACCGTGCCCCTCCTGGCATGTGTCCGCAGGCGGGCAAGCAGGTCCAGTTCCCTCCTCCTCAGGTCACCATACCTGTGGTGGCACTGCTCTGCCATCCGCCCCCTTCCTGTGGCCTCCTCCAGGGCGTCGGCCACCTCCTCCCACACCTGGCTCCTGGACCTGTCCAGGGGTGCCTCCCCAAACAGTGGGCCATAAAGTGGCTCAACAATGGCCACCAGGTTAGCCAGTTCAATTTGGGTCCACTGGGCAGCCCTCCTCCTGCACCATCTCACTTGCTCAGTAGGTTCAAAATGGCACTCTGCAGCACGGCTCCACCACGTGCAGATGCTGCACGGTACAGCGCTGCCATTCCCTATCGCACTGTCACCGAACAGCGCGATAGTGGTGCACCCATGCCTGACGCATGGTGCCTGGGGGCAAAGGTCGGGCACAGAGTCAAGGGTCTCTGGCGCATGGACAGGCACAGAGCCATTGGAACCCAATGTGCGTAGCGCAATTGGGTGCCCATGTGCTACCTCCAGTAGTGGCCTACCACGCTGTTGCCCCAGTGCGCCTATGATGCCCCAGTGCCACAGCACCATATAGGTGAACAGTGCTGTAGTGCCACTGGCACAATGGTGGCCATGCTCTGCATTGCCTCCCGTGCACAGCACATCAGCAGCATGGCAGACGCCTGCGTCAGCAACCCGGGCATGCACAGTGAGGTGTGTACTGCGCATGTCACAGAACTGCGCCCTTGGCTCAGCACGTTCAACACAATTGCACAAAGCGCAACAGCGCGATATTCAGTCGTCATACGCAAATCAGCTAATCAGCCATTCAATGGCGCAGCACTGCAATTTGCATCCACTTAAAGTTGCACCTCGCCTCATTTGCATGGGTTGCGCTATAAAGTGCGACATTATCTGCCGTACTGGCCATAGTCGGTTACTGCAGTCTATTGGTGAGTTGCATGCTGTTTGGGAGTGTGGACTGTGGATTTTGGGACATGCATGGGACTGCACAGTCACAGGTAACAACTTTCATTCTCACAGGCTAAATAATGACCGAGCGAGTTGTGGGAGAGGAGGAACACAGTGGTGGGAGGAGGAGGAGGAGGAGGCCTAATTTCACCAAGGCCGAGACGGATGCCCTGTTTGAGGCCTACCTGGATCAGGAGCCGCTTCTCAGTGGATGGCAGGGAACACCACAGGCCCGTGCTGCTGCATGGGAGGACGTGGCGCGTGCAGTGAACCTGCATGGCAGCCACTAGTGCTCCATGCAGGAGTGCAAGAAGAAGGTGGGCACAGACAGGAGGAGGATAAAGGAGAAGGTGGCTGCCATCAGGGCAGCATGAGCTGCGACAGGTGGGGGACAGCTGGAGGTGCTACACCTGACCCCACAGGAGGAGAGGGTTGCTGGAAGCATGCAGCATTGTGCCATTGAGGGTGTTCCGGGTGGTGGCTTCCAGACGGGTGGTAGCCCATCACTGCATGGTAGGTCATGGTCTGTCTATTGGGGGGGCAGGATAGGTCACATGCAGTAACGCAACATTGTTTTCCCTTACAGATCCTGAGCATCTGCATGGGTCAGCGGTGGTGGGCCTGTCCACTGAGGACAGTCAGATGGAGATGGAGGAGGGCCCATCCACCTCCACAGGTATACGCGGCTCAGTGCGACAGTGGGCCCGCTTGGCTGTCCAGACTGATGTTGTTGGAACAGGTGCAGAGGAGGCCCTGCCCGTGTCCCAGCATGCCAGTGTCCACGAATGCCAGTATGCTGTGACTCGGGCTGGTGCCGGGTCCGTCACCGATGATGATGTCGCTAACGGCATGGGCAGTGACACTTGTGTGCCATGGAATGGCCACACAGCAGGTAACATCGCGGCCATGGCTGTGGGTGGTGCTGCCATGGAGGCCTGCGTGTCATCACAGTCCCAGCCTGTGCCTGTCAGCACCAGTGGGGCAGCACTGGTGTGTGTACAGGACAGTGGGACTGTTGCGGCCACTGCGGCAGCACCATTGAGCCCTGGGGAGTGGCGCCGAGGAGCAGCATCAGCAGTTGGCCAATGGGCTTGGGGGTACAGGGTCAGGGGACGGCGTCAGTGCACCGCCTGTGGACATGCCCAGACCTGGTCCTGGTGTGCAGCGCCCACCCTCAAGGGGTGCTGAGCATCAGGGCCGAGCACACCCTGAGGGACAGGATGCCGAGGAGGCAGATGACCTCTTGGATGAGCACACCCGCATACTGCAAGCATCAGTCAACCAGCAGATGCGGCTTGCGACGTCGGTGGATGCACTGCATGCGGCTCTGGAGCGGGCAGAGGAGCGTCGCAGCAGAGACACCGTTCTGATCCTGGCAGGGATGGACTGGTTGTGGGAGGATGTGACCACTGCCATTGACAGGCAGACACAGGCATTCACTGCTGTCATGGCCACAATGGGCACACAGTTATTTGCCCATGCGTCGCAGACACCATGCAGTGCACTGTCCACCCCCCGTTCCCGGCGTCGTGCGACACCATCATTGTCGACACCGGGTTCAGCTGTGGGCATCCCGAGCACGCCTGGCACAGGCATGTTTGGTGTGCTGCAGACTCCTGCACGAGCACAGTCATGTTCACGCAGTGGAACCCCTGGGGGACCATTGGTGCCACCCCATGAGGCCAGTGGTCAGCCTATCAGTGCTGGCGGGTCTCGGCGGGGCCGCCCACGCATCCCTGGTGGCCGGGGCACTGTTGCACATGACTGACCTGTCTCCCAATGAGGCTACTGTCTGGTGCTGCCCTGTGTGCATTGTGTCATTCAGCGGGCATTGCACGGGTGGGTGCCCGGCCCTGCACGTGGACACACAGTCCATCTACACACCCTCCCAGCTGCTGTCCGCAGTTGCATGTGCACAATGATGCCTGCATTGCGCTGTACGCCAATGTGCAATGGTGCTCAGCATCTGACACACGCACAAGGACAGGCAGTGGGCGTGGTGGTCTGTGGACATGTGTGTGGCTAGGGGTGGCATTCTGGGTAGGTGTGCCTCCTACCCTTTGTGCATGTCTGGTGCATTGTGTGTGTGTGTGTCTGTATGGCATGTTAGACCTCACCCATCCCTGGTGGTGTGTGTGGTTCCATGCCCGGCCACTTCCCTTGACGGCATGCACCCCTGGTGTGTGTCCATGCATGTTTGTGGGTTGTGCCTTAGCCACTGGTGGTTGCACATGTCTCCATGACTTACCTGGGTTGGCGGAAGTGCTCCTCCGTGATGGTGTCCCCATGCAGCTGTGCCAGCCGGAGCAGTCAGGGGTCCCGTTGCCCAAGGGGGGGCTGCCCATCACCATTGTCACCGGCATCCTCATCGTCCCCATCGCTGTCCCCCTCTTTGACCTGTACGGCTATCCCACATTAGTTGGCCATGTTGTGCAGGATGCAACAGGCCAGGAATAGCCTGCAGGCCTTTCAGGGGCTGTACTGTAGGGCACCGCCGGAGGTGTCCAGGCAACAGAAATGTGCCTTCAGCATCCCAAACACCCACTCAATGACATTACGTGTGGTGGCGTGTGCCTCATTGTAGCGTTGCTGCGATGGAGTCACGGGCCGCCGGTAGGGTGTGAGCAGCCAGGGACAGAGTGGGTATCCACTGTCACCTGTGTGTAGAGGGTGGAGGTTAGTTTCATGATCAGCATCGCCCTGCCCCAGGCCATGTAGGCCATGTCACCTCTGACCACGCCCCCAGGCCCTATGATTGTCCATGTGGTTTGCATACTCACCCACTAGGTGGCCAGTGGGGATATCCCCACTCTCGAATCTGTGGCACAGTGCCGACTGGTGCCAGATGAAGACATCATGTGCTCCACCAGGGTGCGTGACACAGACATTGATTATCCGCCCCCGGCATCGCACACCACCTGGCAGTTGATGCTGGCATAGCCCTTGCGATTTATATATGTGGCCCCCTCGGGGCCAGGTGGTGTGCGGATGGCCACATGGGTGCAGTCTATTGTCCCTAGCATGCCAGGCATACGTGCTACCCTGTGGAACTCCTGTATGTTTGCTGTGCTCCGCCGGTGTTCTGGGGAAATGGATGTACTCTGCAGCATGTGGCAGCAGTGCGCTGAGGAATTGGGTGAGGTGGCGTGACGTGGCCGACTGGGTTATGCCTGTGGTGTCCCCAGTTGGTCTCTGGAAGGTACCCGTGGTGAGCAAGCACATGCAAGCTGTCACTTTCGTCTCCACTGACAGGGCATAGCTCCGTCATGTGGGTGCCTGCGTCACATCACTGCACAGCTCACAGAGCCACCTCAGAATTGCCCGATTCAGGCGGTACCGGCCCACCATCTCAGTATCACTGTACAGCTCGAAGCTGGTGCGGGCTCGGTATTGCCTGTTGGGGGCATAGCGCCGACGGGCCCTTCCATGGCCATGCCCCCCTGCTGTCTGCCTTCTCACCCCCTCATTACTGCCTCCATCTGGATGGTGGCACTGGCCATGTCCCTGGCTTGTGTTCACCCCCCCGGCAGCTGTTTCTGTATTCCCCCCGCTGTCCTGGCTGCTACTTCCCCTACAACAGGAACACCTATCTGTGCTGGCCTCACTGCTGTGTGGCAAGTACTTCCCCCTTCTGCACTGTGGCTCCCCACACCTTCCCCTGAGCCTGTTGGTTCCAGGTGCTCTTTCCTGGCCTGCCCTGTGTGTCCCTGCTGTCCAGTTTGTCCTGCTAGAGTTCGGCCTCATGTGCCTTCCCTGTAGTTCTTGCGCCTCTCCCTTGCTCCCTTTTATTTTGGCTCATTTCCGCTATGGCGCAACTTCCGCTTGCTCCCCTATTGCACATGGCGCATGTTGTTGAATATCACACTGCGCCATTTATGCATGGTTCCTCCCCCTTCAGTTGTGCATACATTCGTTAGCATTGAGCTGTTGCTCAGCGTGATTTGGGGGGCACAACTGCCTCCTGCTGAATATCGCAGAATGGCGCAGTTTCAGACTTGTGCAGGTGCAACCCTATTGCACATGGCTCAACTCTTTTGAATATCTGGGCCTACGTTTCTAATTTCAATCTATACTGAAACTTTCAGTCATTAAATTACAACTTTCAGTCATTAAATTAGTTGTTTGGTCTCATGGTGCTTAGCTTGTGGCCTCCCTGTTATTCCCACAGTGGGGGACTGTGATGTCACAGTGGGGCATCATGGCTCCAAGTAGCAGAAGCATGCTTTTATGTAAGTTAAATGAATTTTGCCCTGCTCCTTTGCCATATTCCTGCACACTCCTCATCAATTTAATAACTGGCTCTAACCTGTGGCTGCTGGCTTCGCCCGGCCTCCTGCTACTGCTCCTGTGCAATCTAAATGGCATTTAAGGTAATCATACAGAAATCTTATCAATTCAATTACTTAAACCTCATTGATTCAATTACTGGCATTCACAGCCTCCTTCTACTTAACCAATGGCTGCTAGCTTCACCAGGCCTCCTACCACCTACCCACATCAGTATTGCCTACCGCAATTAAGTATTTTCAATGTCATCAATATTAGGCTTCCTTAATGGAATTGGTTGGCTTGCTTTTCACTGGCCTTGCTCCTACTTCTAACTTCTAACCGCTGGCTTCGCCCGGCATCACGATATCTAACCAAAGGCCACTGGCTTCGCCGGGCCTCCTCATATCTAGCACTTCACAGTTGACTGTATGATCTTATTCTTAAATTGGAGGCATGCCAACCATGACCATTGCTTTCTGTGACTCAGGGCCTGCTCTGCAGCTGACAGTCCTGCTCTGCACCCATGAAGTTCACATCTTGAGCATACAAAACTTGGGCGGGGTCCTTCTCATCTGTCTCATAGTGGGAAAGTCCTCACTCCGGGTGAAGCTTTAGTCATGCAGATGTATCAACGCCACCTCTTGATGCAGAATTTAAGATTTCAGCTATGAGGGATGGGGCCCTTATGCCCAAGAGGGCTCATTTAGCTAGCCGAATCAAGTTTGTTGACATCTTCTATGCTGTTCTCCCCATGACCGCCTCTGGTTCACCTGGTCTGTTTTTAGTCAGCAGGCCAGCTGAGTGTCTCAGAGGTCATTGCTCTCCTCCTCCCGCCTTGGGGGTCACACTCTTACTTCAGAGTATCCAGTGTTGCAGAGTGCTCTTGCAACCCTTCACGGTGTTCCTGTTAGAGGGATCATGAGAGCTTTCCACCAAATTAGAATATTGTCCTCCCCATGGATTGGGTTTCTAAATTGCAGCAGTAGAGCTGTCACTAATAAAACATCCCAAGCCTGGAGGAAAGGCACCTAGGCCTTGGATCCCCAGAGGTTTCCTCCTCAAAGGGGGGGGTCCTCTCCTCAGTGCCAAAGATCATACTATCTAGTAACTTTAGTTGTATTTGCCTAGGTTACGTAGGTAGGTTTCTATATTTATTTAAGTAGGTTTCCACTGTTGGATGGAGATAATGGTGGCCTTTCTTTGCCGTTTCCTCTCTCCTTGGGAAGTCATGCCCTCTCATTTTAATTCATTCCACCTACATTAAATTGTTACACATTTTAGTTATCTGCTGACCATTACCATTATATCTGCTGACCTACAGTATGTAAAGGTTCAAATACTCAATACCAACTCGTTACCTCTGCAATGCTTCAGATCTACACTCTTTTTGGGCTTTTTTATTAGCTACCTTTAGCCTAAGGGAATCCTTCCTATGGCACCTCTAGGGGTGGGACCCTCCTGCAGAGTTCCTAGCCTTCGGCATCACTACAGGGTGGTATTCCTGAGGCACAAAGAGGTGAACAGCCACAACAAAGTTTATTCAACAAGTTGCATAAGCACAACACCACACCAAGTTGTGTAAGCACATTGAATTGAAAGGCATAAGCCTGTGGTTCAAGGGGCTGAAGCAATGGCGATGTCCCCGTGCCTGACCTATTTAAACTTTACCTTCCTGCTTCATTTAGAAACATTTTTTCTTTGCCTCACCATCCTCCCATCCTCCTCCTCCTCCAGTGGCTAGCCTCTCTCTCCTTGGGGCTTTTTCCTAAGCTACCTTTAGCCTAAGGGAATCCTTCCTGAGGCACCTCTAAGGGTGGACCCCTCCTCCCGTGTTTCTAGCCTTTGGCATCCCTACAGGGTGATATTCCTGAGGCACAGAGAGATGAACGGCTGCAACAAAGTTTATTCAACAAATTGCATAAGCACACCACACCAAGTTGCGTAAGGACATTGAATCATTTTCCAAGAAATGCACATGACAAAGAAGAAGGCTTCTCATTTGGAACAAGCTTGGGGGGCATCTTTCTATCAGCATGCTTCACTTCTAAGGTTGGGGGGCGGCCTTCTGGCTGCACCCACATCTATCAGCGCGGGTAATCTGACAGGTGGCTGATGCACAAAGGAAATATCTGTTAGCAGTACTGGAGGTGGGGAGAGAAAAGATCATAGTGGCAGCAATCTAGGGGACAAACTTTAATAGCCCCAACTTCTTCTACAAACTGGCTGTACTGCTTGTGGACTTCCCAGATAAGGTAGTAGTAGGAGGGGATGTTATTCCTCTGGGACCCAGTTCACGACAAATCTGTCCCACTGGTCCAGTAGCCCCCATGAAGTTGAGGCATCTGAGAGAAACCTAGTAGATGCATGACATTTTTTACATCCAACCAATAGAGAATTGTCTTTCTTCTGGCATGCACACTAGCTTTACACCAGGACTGACTTGGTACTCATATCACCAGATATCTTACAAAGGCTTGAGTCTGCAGTGTTTGGCCCACTGATTCATTTGGATCATGCCCCCTCCATGATAGTGCTGGAGGAGGGGGATGCCCACTAACACAATGGCGCCTAGGCTCCAGGCTATTGACTGAGGGTGACTTTAAAGCCAAGATGATGACAGCCTTAAAAGACTTTCTGATAAATAATAGAAAGGGGGATACCTTGACAGCCATGTGGTGGGAAGCAATGCATGCGTACACATGGGGAATGGCTATCTTGGAGGCTTCTCACAAAGGGAAAATGGAGGACCAGAGGGTAAAGCTGCCAGAAGAACAGATACAATCCCTAGAGAAAGAGAAGAGAAGATGAGCCATCTGAGTAAGCGTAAACAACTAAAGGGCCAACTCAACCAAATGACATCAGCCAGTTTAGAGAGGAACATACTCCTCACCAGAGCAGGAGACTAGTTTGATGGGGGATAATGCAGCTCTCTGGCTGGCCTGGTGCCTGAAGTCCCATGAAACCATCCATACTATTGCCAGCATCAGAACCCCTGAAAGCCAGATCTCACCTAATCAGCAGAACATAGGGTGGGCATTCAACAAGTTTTATGTGGACCTCTATACTACCAAGCTGGGGGCCTCAAACCCCACTCTGAGCTCTTTTTTGAGCTCCCTCCATCTCCCATCTATACAACATACAGACAGGGATGCTTTGGACTCTCCAGTTATTGAGGAGGAGATGTTCAGAGTAGTCTGGTCCATACTAGCAGATAAGGCACCGGGCCCGGATGGCCTCCACACTGAATTCTATAGAGCATTCTGGGAAGGGGTTAAAGACCCCATGGAGGACATGCTCCTAGAGGCCCTTGAAAAGGGTGAGTTTCTTCAAACACAGTGTATGGCAACAGTCACAGTCCTCCCCAAGCCTACTAAGGACACTACACAAAGCGACTCATACTGTCCATATTCTGTGCTCAGTGCAGATTTCAAAGTGATAGCAAAAGTGTTGGTGGGCTGCCTGGAGGGGGTCCTGCTGGGCCTTATCCATACAGATCAAGGGGTTTTTATTAAAGGCCACGAAGCAAAACATTGTATCCATAGAACTCTCAATGTGATGTGGAGATGGTCTGAGGTGGGGGGGGGTTGCTTAACATCTCTTGGCACTAGACATAGAAAAAAACATCAATCAGGTTGTGTGACCCTTCATTTTTGTGATCCTGGAACAATTGGGCTTTGGTCACTGTATCCAATCCAGGAAATCTGTCTTGTACAGGCCCAGGTCCTGACAAATGGTGACCAAGCAGACCCCTTCCACCTCACTGGTAGTATAAGACCCCTCCCCCCCTTTATGTGCTCACCATTGAGCCCTTGGTGGTAGCCATTACAGAGAATGAGGTAATCCAGGGCCTACTACATCAAGGTACAAACCACAAAGTGTCCTTATTTGTGGACAATGGCCTCCTTTTCTTAGTAAACCTGCAGACTGCAATAGCTGCCCTTATGGACATGTTCTGAATATCTGGCCCAGTCTCTGGACATAAAATAAACTGGGCCAGATGTGAGTGTCTCCCTCTGGGGAGGGGTAGGGTGTGTCTCTCACAGTCTCAGGCACCCAACTGAAACTTACTACTAGCTGTAAGTATATGAAGGTGCATCTCCCTAAGAAGCTCTCCACTCTGGAGCAGCTAAATTTCAAGCTTCTCCTCAGACACTTCAAAAAGGAATGTGAGAGATTACGTCCATCCCTGTGACTTTAACAGGGAGCATGAATACTGTCAAAATGAGTATCCTCCCACAGTGCTTGTACGTCTTCCAAACCACCCTATTATACCTCCCTCTCAAGTATTTCACATCCATAAAAGGCTACCTCCCCAGTTTTTTGTGGCAAGGTGAAAGGGTAAAAGTTAAACAAGTGTCCTTGTGGGCCCCGGTGGTGGTGGTGGTGGTGGTGTATCTGCCTAATTTTAGGTTTATTATTTGGCTGCCCAACTTTCTGTTTTAAAAGATGCCCTATGGCTGAACCCAGAGCAACAAGCATAGGTGGTGCTGGAAAACTCCCTATTCTAGAAACTTACTTCGGACCTGGTTGAGCTTGAAAAATGGTCATTCAAGGGGATAATCAAAGATGGAGAGCTATATGAAAGAGGTTCCCTACTATCTTATGGGAACCTGGTAGCCTGTTTTTCCCTCCTCCCTGGGGAATTTCTTTGACTATGTGCGTGTCCAGGTGAAGCTGGAGGCTGGGGGGGATGCTAATTAACTGCTGGTCAGGTCAACTGGTGTGGAGATCCTGTGGGACTGCAGACCCCTAGCCAGTCCTGTGCAGCAATTCTACAAGTTGTTGGTTGGGGCTTTTGAGATCCTCTGCTCCAGAAAAAGGACTGATGGGAGGGGGATCTGGAGGGCCATCCTGGACAGAGGGGGACTAGAGCCACATTCTAAAACAACAACTCGCCTATTCAGTAAATAACAAGCTCTGACAAGTCAGCTTCAATTTCTTTCACAGAACATAATTAATCCCCTCCTGGGTGCACTGCATAGACCCTGTGAGACCAAACTATTGTCCTAAGTGCACGATATCAGAGGGGACATTTATGCACATGGTATGGAAATGTCCATGAATCCAGCCTTTCTGAGCAGAGGCCATGTCTATACCATCCAAAACTCTGGGAGCCCAAGTACAGCCCATGGTGGCAGAGCTCTTATTGAGCTTGACCAATAGTAGCTCAGAGAGGAAGGCACTGGACCATCTACTCTGGAAAATAGAGGTAACGATGGAGAAAAAGGGTATTGGTGCAATGCTGAATGCAGGACCCCCCCCCCACAATACCTCAATGGGGAAATGCCCTACTAGAATGCATGATGCTGCAAATGCATAATACACAACATTGGGTAAAACTGAAATCTGTCTATTTGTGGTGTTGCCTGGAGCAGGCCCTGGCCTTCCCCTGGTTCCCAAATTACTAACAGCAGAAGGACAAGGATGAGTTACCTAAGTGCTGGGGGAGGGGTGATGCACCCAGTGGGCTGGTAGTATTTAATCTCACCAAAGCCAATGTTCACCTCTTTGCAGATGACACTGTCTTATATGTCAGTAACCCATCACCTTCAAAGGCCTGTGAAATACTACAATCAGAGTTCTCCCTTTTGCAATACCAACTACTTGAAAAAAAACTCCTCTTAAATGTAAAGAAGACAAAAGCTATGTTCTTCTCCACTAATTACTATACCAACACCTCTCATCAAGCAATCTTCCCCAACTATCCACCATCCTTGGAGAAAGCCTTGATTATGTAGACAAATTCAAATATTTAGGGGTATGGATTGATAACAGGCTTGATTACACTCAGCATATTGAAGAACTTCTGAAAAAACTTCGCCAGAGGCTCGGCCTTTTCTTCAGAATTAAACATTTTCTAACCAGAGATTCAAGGCAGAAACTAATCCAGGCCTCATTTCTTTCACTTATCGACTATGCAGATTTCCTTTATGGCCACTGTCCTATTTCCTATTTAAGTAAATTGGATACTTGTACCACAGAGCTCTAAGGTTCATCACAGATCTTCCATTCAACACTCATCATTGCTCTCTATGCTGCAGTTGGTTGGACATCCTTACACCTCAGAAGGAACAAAAATGCTGCACTATGGATATACAAAACTCTGTCTAACAAACTTCCATCATATATTTTAGATTGCTTTACACTGGCCACAGCTAGGTCATATGCCCTAAGAAGCAACAACCTCATCACGTTGAAGCTACCCAAAGCCTGCACCCGGCATGGGAGATCTGCAATCAGTTACTCTCTAGCAATGGCATGGAATCCTCTGCAGAAGACCCTAAAGTTGACCATCTTTATACCTCTAACATCCTTTAAAAAGCTCTACATAAGTCTCTTCCCAGAGAAATGCAATTGCTATCACAAGGCCTAGTCCAATCACATTCATAACCCCTCCCTTTTTCAGTCAGCAATTATTACTGACAGCTCTTCCATAAATCATCCCCTTAGTTTTTCCTCCCTCACAGCCCCTTACTTTATATCTCAGCCCCTATCATACCTTTTCCTAAAGCTTTGCTACCCCTTACTAAGACCTCCACAGCAACCCTGGCACTTACTTCTCATCCCAACTTCACTCCTACATACATCAACTACTAGTAGCCTTAGTCCCTATCTAAATCTCCCACCAGCCCCTCTGTGTCATTCCTCAGAGGCTGTTAATCAACATTTTAGCAGTCATCAATCATAACTGTCTGTCTGTATTAGTTTGCCTTGGAGCCTGTAATTCCAGCTACCCTGTGTTGCGTGGTAATTTTACTGTATCCTACCTTGCCCTGTCAAGTTTTATCATCCTTTACCCTCCATTTGTATATATGTTTATATTACTGTATCTGTTTCAATAGAAGTGTTTTGTATATGTCTGCTTTTGTACCTTCATTTTGTTCCTTGACCTATCAGGTCCATCTTGTAAATGAGCTTTGCTCAATGATGTCCGCCTGAATAAATAAAGATTTTGATTGATTGATTGATTGATTTTGCCACTGAGGCTCTTTCCATTCCTAGATTTCTCTGAAGATGTTCCAGACAATCTCTGCTTACTAAACTAAATGTTGTCATGATGTTTAACTGTATCACTCCTCATGATAGTAAGATACTGTGGGGATCTGTAACATGCCAACCTGTAGTTTCTCTCTCAGCATTAAATCTTGTACACGACTGCATTGCACTGTGTGTATTGTTCCAGTTGCACAGCTTTGTAATAAAATTATTTTACAAAAAAATGTTATTGAAAGTTGTACCTGCAGTACCATAGTACTAACCATACCCACTATAGACTAATGCTAAATACTACAGATTTTCATTGATAACAGCCTTCTGTCCTGGTGGACATCAGCAAGAGATGTTTCATCTGGAAAAAAGGCACCCCTTCTCTTCCATCTCTTCTGCAGTGTTAACTATATAAAGATATTAAAGAGAACTGGTGCCAGTACTGAGCCCTGTTGTACCCCACTTGTCACACTTCTCTTTTTAGAATGAATGCCATTAACCACCACCTTCTGTCTCCTCTCTTTTAACTAGTTTCTAACCTAATTTACCACTGTGGATCCCACTCCTAGGTTGGTCAACCTCTTAATCAGCCTTCTATGTGACACTATGTCAAACGCCTTTAAGTCTAAATAGGCCACATCCACTGCTCTCCCCTGAATGATTTCCGTAGTCTCTCTGTCAAAGAAATTTATTAGATCCAACCCCGGTGAATCTGTGTCATCTGTGGTCTTGCAGCAAATTGGATTTAAGATACTCTTATTATCCTTTCTTTCAGTAGTGTTTCCATCAATATTCCTACCACTGAAGTGAGACTGACTGGCCTGTAGTCGCTAGCCTCCTCCCTGTTGCGGCTTTTATGTAGAGGGACAATATCAGCCCTTCTCCAGTCCTCTGGAACCACTCCTGTTTCTAGAGAGTTGTTGAAGAAGGCTGTCAGTGGGGTAGCCAGAACCTCCCTAAGTTCTTTTGGTACCCTGGGGAGAATCCTATCCAGTCCCAAAGCCTTGTCAACCTTCAGGGCTGCAAGTCTTTTTGGCACTTTTCCCTCTGAAAATGGACCTGTGTGCACCCCTCTCCCTACCCTATCCCTGCTTCTCCCTGTGGTCCTTCCCCTCCACCGTCCACTGTGAAGACTGAACAAAACTACCTGTTTAAGGTGTCAGCTTTTTCTTGTTCTCCTTATGTAGTTTCTCCCTTCTGCCCTTCTAATTCTTTGTATTTTTACCCTTGTTTTTGTCTTCCCACTTTTGTACCTGAAGAAAGTTTTATCCCCTATAGCGACCCCTTTGGCAATCCTTTCCTCGGTCTGTGCCTTTGCTCTCCTCACTGTCTTGCCTGCTTCCTTCTGCATTTCTAGGTATACCTCCCAGTCCTCCTCACTCTGCATTTCCATATACCTCTTGAATGCAACCTTTTTTTTTCCTTTAACCCCCTTGACACTTCCTTGGAGAACCATAACGGTCTCCTATTCCTTCTTCTTTTATTTACTTCTTTCATGCTTAGGTTGGTTGCTTTAGTTATAGCCTCCCTTATTCTCCCCCACTGTACCTGTACCCCTCACAGACACTCCTTCACCCTGCTTAGGCAGCTTCTGAGGCAGTCAGCCATTTCTTAAAAATTGAGACACTTAATGTACAGAATCCTAGTCCTTGTGTGGGTTGCCTGTGCTGCTGTCTTCATGTTGAGCCACAATGTATGGTGTTCACTAGTACCAAGGGGACTGTTCACTGTGATGTCTTCAGTGCTGTCCATTTTTGTAAGTACCAGGTCCTGCACTGCCCCATCCCTAGTGGGACCTTTGACTAACTGCCTGAGAAAAGTCCCTTGCAGGGAGTCAAGAATGGCCCTGCAGCTTTCCATAGCCATAGTTGGAAGGCTGTGCTCTGCATCTGGCATTTTGAAGGTCTGTACACTACTCCAATATGGATAGTGGACCCAGCACCTGCCTTCAGGCTCACCCATAGTAATTCCAGCCCCTCATTTTCCCCTTTGTGCCACTATGCCTATAGCTACCAAATCTAGATTTGCCTCTGCCAAGATGACTTCCAGGTCTGAAATTTTTTTAGCAAGGCTCCTTGCATTAGTGCATACCACTTTTAAAATCTTATTCTCCCCTGTCTATTACCATGCTTCTCCCTCCCTTTCCTGCCGGTTTTGTTCCCTGACCTAACCCTTGGACTCAGCCCTTCCCTTTTTACTTTCACCATATCTGGTGCCCTTTAAGCCTATGTCCTCCCACACCTGTGTTATAGTCCCATTCTCTTATTTATCCTCTCTGTCCCTATCTTCTTGCACATATGCTCTAGGGGAGTTTTCTCCACTATGGTCTTCCCTCCCCAACCCTTTCTTCCCTAACACTTTACCATCGGGGGGAAGGCAACTTTTGCCTCCTTTGGTTACACTGCCTCCCCCTGTCTAGTTGAAATGCTCATCCATGTAGCATTTAAACCTGCCATCAAGGACTGTGGAGTGCGGACCCCTTTCTAGAAGGATGCAGGCCATCTCTCTCCCATAGAGGTCCATACCCTTCCTAGTTGGTCCCCAGTAGGATAGTAAAGGTACCATGAGATTTTCATGGCAGGAAATTCTCCTGTCAAGAATGAGACTTTCCTGTTAGGAAATGGTCCTGTCAGGAAATATAATTGACTTTGAGGAACCTACACTCCTGTTTTCCCCAGAGAGTTCCCTGTCAGGAAATTGTCCTATCAGGGTCATGGAACTGTCCTGTCAGGAACCGCCATGTGGTGTTTTACCACTCCCAGCAGGGCTTTAACCTCTACAGCTAAAAAGCTGAGCTTCATTGCTGTGCCACCTTTGTGGTGTAATGGAAAGGTCTACAGCTTTATAAACAACAGACTGTGGGTTCAAATCCAGACATCACTTTACTTTTCTTTTCTCAGAATTTCACTAGCGTGGATACATGATGTGGTGTTAGAATAGTAAATATGTAGGAAAAGGGACTTCAATGTGAGAAGCACTAAGTGCAACAAATTCTGTGGCACGGCTGTCCTCACAGGACAGGTTCTGGAAATGAAAATCACGTTGCACCTTTATTATCCTTGCTTGGTCCCCAGTCCCTGATGTATCCAAAACTATCCTCCATGCACTATGCCTTTAGCCACCCATTAAATGCCCTGGTGTAACATTTCCTGGCCTCCCCCTAGATGTACACGGATAGCACCTTAGGAAAAGTCACCATGTGTGCTACTTGCTTGAGGGCCCACCCTAGTTCCTTGAAATTTCCCTTCTCCAAATATGGACAATGATATCTAGTGCACTCCCACTTCCCACTGCCCTAGTGATCCTCGGGATCCTCTTTCCATCTCTCCCAGCCGAGACACCCCAAAGCATCTAACCTCACTATCCCCCCCCCCGCTGCCAGTTCCCAAGTCTATCCCCTTCACAAATGAGTCCCCAACCAGCAGCTGAATCCTTTTTGTCTGGGCATTTCTTCATTCCTCCTTGGGGTCTCCACTTTTGAGAACCCCCACCTCCTCCTTTCCCACTGTTGTAGGTGCCTCCTCTTAGTTGCCCCTTTCTAACAATATGGTAAAGGTGTTATGCAGTATTATACAATGGCAAGAAAGAATGCTGGCCTGTGATTGGCCACTCTGGGACTGGACCCGTGATGTTATCCCAGTACACAAATGACCTCACAAACTGTTGCCAGAATTATTCCACGCAGCCCACGGCGATCCCCACTCAATAACCCCTCTTCACAGTCAGCTCCCTGGTCAGCTCCATTTTTTCCCATCAGTTCGCTCCAGTTTCCGCTTCCTTCACAATTAGAAAGTAAGTACCTGCACGGAAATTCACTGCCTGCCTAGACAACAAAACTGCCGAAAACCGAAACTGCAAAGCTTCCTTTTTTTTCTTTGCTTCCTCTCACCATGCAGACCTACTGTCCTGTTCCTCAGCATATCAAACATTCATAGTGCTTAACTCAGTTAAAGTATCCTGCCACACATTCATAGCTTCACTCAGTGAAACACCCCGTAACTTCCTGTTCTTTCTCACTTCTATTTAAAAAATGAAGCCGACTGGAAACCACCTTATCTTCACAATCAGTATGTCTCCTTTTCAAACACAGACCACGTGCCACTTACTAGTGTCAGGTTTCCGAGATTGGCTTCAGTCCCCAAAGTCTTCACCTTTGTCATAAATGTATTAAATACAGAACAACTGTAATGGGGGAAAAAACAACTTCTCAAATTTTCAATTCACAACAGCGCATTATGAACAACAATTTGAGGGTGGGGGGAGTGGATAAGAGAATAAACAAACCAAGCACCACCTGCTCAAAAAGCACACAATGCCACATGCTGGATAAGCAGAATAGGAACTATTTTACATTTAAATATTTCTCCACTATCAAAAATAAAACATAAAAACTCTTTTAATAATATTTTTTTCATTTTTGTTTTATTTTATTCACAAACGAGCCATTGTATAATAGCAATAATGCACTGCAGGTAGTGTGCTGTGCTGGGTTAATGTCACATCTGGGGGTGTTGGATGCGCTCGGCCTTTGGCCTCATGCCCAATCACCTCAGGTGTGATGTTATTCCAGCACAACACACACCCTGTTGTGCATTATTGCTTAAGTATAGGTGGAGGAGTGTGCATCCTATGCCCCCCAATCCCACACTCCCGGAGTACACCATGGTCCATTTGATCTGCTTCTGGCTAGGCATCCTCTGGGGGAGCAGTGGTAGACTTGGTGGCTCCTGGGTGGGATAGAAGGTCAAATGATAGATAAGTACACATTAAAGGAGACAGAAAATACATGCAAAATTGCAACTGCTTTTAATGTACATTTTATTCTTTAGGGTACCAAAACAATATGGCTAAATTGAATAAATATAATAGCAATTAATACAGTGTTTCAAGCTGAAAAGAACATTCCTTTGTTCCTGCTGCTTGTAAGGTTCCAATTTTCAGAAATTATATTCTTACTGTTTAAGTGATCCATATTTAACTGTACCAGAATAAAAGTTGATGAAAGTGCTGTTATACAGTATATTGTCTCCTTTTTATGGTCAATATTCTGTACAATTCTCTTCATTGAACCAGTTTTGAGTATGTCACTGCGTGGATTCAGAACTCTAACTACATGCCATTGACCAATCATAGCAGTACTGAGGGTTCAGAAACCATGCAGTGACAATACTCAGAACTCCAAATTCCTAGGTTTTATGAACAGAACTGCCCAGAATATCATCCATAGAAAGAAAATAATACAACATAATACAACACATAGAGGATAATGACTGGGTTGTGGTTAATAACCACATTGTAATCACCTCAAATGGTTCCCAGGATAACACTGTAAGCCTCAAGAGCGCAGCTTGAGAGGTTTATTGTTGTCCTGGTAACCTCAAGAGGTGATTTCAGCGTGGATATTAACCACAACACAGTCATTATGTTTTATAGTGTATGGGCTACACAGTGTTCAAATTCTGACGTTAACTAAGCATTTCACAACTTATTAATAAACTAAAAAACAAGAAAAGCAAAACAAAGCTTCAACATTTTTAAAAATAAAAGTTGGAGCAATCCGGTTGGTTGACTCAGAACATGCGGTGTCAAGTTGCAGGGAATGATGAGTAACATCACTGCGTAGCCCAGTTGTGTGTATCTGATCGCATTACTGTGTTTTGCCTGGTAGCCCCCCACATCTCCCTTTCCCAAATAAAGACACATACACAGATCTTAGAGGAAATGGCCACAGCCATGTGTTTATTGATATTGACTACAACCATCCTGAGCAGCGTGCACTGCTGGGAGGACGTTCCCCTCAATCCTGGGGAGGTCATATGGCCAAGGCTTCTGCGGCCACCCCCCCCATCCAGTGCCACTATCCCTGCAGTGTCACCTGATGAGGTTGGACCGTGACCCCCCCCCCCATTTGGGTCATAATCTAGCAGTCCCATGGCCTCATGCTGATCAGAGACAACGAGTCATTTGGGAGAATTGGCCTCATACCCCTTCTTCCCACGATACCTTCAGTCTGCACTCCTCCCAAGTCACCTTACATGGCTGTGACAGTTTGATTACCATAAACCACCATCATCCTTTGCTACAACTACCCTAATTACCAGTACCATTGTTTCTCTACCTAATATAACATCCCTTTGGAGGAGGCTAAAAACCCAGGAAAACCCTGATGTTAAGAGGGAAACAAGGAAAAGTCACTCTCCAACCCTTTCTGTAGTCATCCATATTGGGTCTAAGCGTGCCCTACCCCCCGGGCCCCTACCCTGCTTTTATGAGGGTGGGTAGGTGGGGATCAACTGAACGGAGGAGAGAGAGAGGGAGATCTGCTAGCTATAGACGACTAAATATATCCCCTTTCTCCTCCCTCTAGCTGATGCCTCCCTTCCTGACGGTGGGACCATCCGTGGCTGCTGTTCCACAGTAGGCACTTGTTCCCTGAATCTTTGCCACTGTGAATGAGATAAAGCATCTGCAATTCCGTTATCCACCCAGGTACATGCACTGCCTTAAACTTTATTTATTTATTTATTTTTATCATTTAACAATTTATCTCACCTGCAGCCACAGTTCTGCACTACATCCAGCCACCGCTCCTTCCACCTCCGACCCCAAAGCTCCACAAGCCCAGATGGTAGACGACTCTACCCGGAAGGGCCCCCATAGCCCCTGCACCGGGCGAGAACCACACCGCACATGCCATTCCGGCATCGCCGGCGGAACTCTGGCTACTGCCGCAGGATCTGTCCTGCCATTTTCCCCACTATTTTTACTCCCTGATGGAAGCACGGTCCTGCAAGGATGTCAGTGCACTGATGTGCAGATGTCTGCCCTGATTCCCCCCCACTGGCACCCGCGCAACTGAGGTACCACTGGGCGTCCCAAGGGACCAGCAGAGTGTGGTGTGTACCCACCCTGTCTCCCCAGGACTAGGAGAGCTGTCATCAGATGCTCAAACCTAGTCCTCCCCTGCCGACCCCCGATGACCCAGGCTCACTCCCGAACCCTGGTCGCCAGCGTAGGGCGAGGTGTGGCATCCAGCGCCTCAACCCTCAGTGCCCTCGGGCCGGCTTTAAACTTTATTTTATTTTATTTATTTAAGTCTAAGATTTCAAGTACCTTTGAGCCAAGGCTCTTTTACAAAGGTTCCACATCAAGTGAGGAACAATACAAACATTACAAAAATGTGAGTAAACAATGCAGAACACGGTATACATACAGTTTCAAGCAGTTGAATACATACATTTGAGGGAAGGTAGGTACCAGGACAAAAGTTTGGGTAAACAATGCAGAACATGGTATAGATACAATTTCAAGCAGTTGAATAAATATATTTGAGGGAAGGTAGGTACCAGGACAGGGCAGGGTAAACAGAGATAGTTGAGGTATGGAAGGGAAACGAAAGAGAGGTGCAGCTGTGGGCATTGTCAGGCCTTGAGAAAATGCAATGATGGGAGGGGGAGGGGATGGGAGGAGGGAGGGAGGGTGAAGATTGTGAAAGAGAGGGAGAAGTAAGTGCTAGGAGGGAGAGCAGACTAGGAGGGATAGTCACAGGAGCTGGAGGCAGAGAAGTGGAGGCAGAGGTCGGCTTTGAATGGGCCAAGCTTTTGCAGAGAGGTGATGTCATTGTTGAGCCCATTAAACCAGCAGGGGGCTTGGTGAGCAAAGAATCTTTGGCCCTGTATGGTGTGGCACCGGGGATGTGCAGTAGTTGATTTCCAGAACCCCTGGTGAGGTGGAGGTTGCATGCTGCACATAGGAGAGCTTGGACTCCTGGGGGTGCAAGGCCTAGCATAATTTTCTTAGCCATTAAGCAAGTATGGTACTTGATACGGTTTGAAAGTTGGAGCCACCCCATTCAGCAGCAAACATTTTTTTGTGGTTAATAAGTTTTATTGATTTGACTTATTAAGACGATACAAACGTTAAAACAGTTGGATACATTGCAAAGATCTTACAGACTGTTACATATGTCTGTAGAAGCAGAGAACGGAACATGCTGGTGAAATAGTAATTTATTTATTTATTTATTTACGAGATTTACCAGGAAGGCATACTGAGCAAACATGCGCGATTCCAGATGCGACCTGGGGGCCGAGGCCCGGTGCATTACAAAGTTCGTGTATAACAATAGTAATTCAGAATACATATTACATAAAAGTGTACACATGGAGACTAGAGTCAGGGAGTTTTATAGAGAGGGGATAGATTGCAATAGGGCATTGAAAGCAAGTACTGAGTTACACAACACATAACAGAATCAGAGATTGCTTAAATTAAACAGGAGCAGCTGGAGGAGAAATGTGCCTTGAGTAATTGGGATCGATGATAGGGCTTTTGTGCGTGTCTTATGGGGGCAGGTAGGGCGTTCCAGATCTGTGGAATTCTGTAGCTAAAAGCTGCCTGACCCTTGGTAGTGTGCATAAATGGGATGTGGAGTAGTCTGGGGTCCGTACCTCTTAGGGAGTATGCAGGAGGCAGTTGTTGGGAGAGGTAGAGTGCCAGGTCGGAGGGAGGAGAGAGACAGTATTTAACAGCGAACACAAGCGGATTTATTAACCGCCCGATCATGCAGATGATGGCAGGGTTAAGGAGCTGTATAAGGTGCAGTGGTGGGTGGATTGCGGGCATTCAAGGATGAAACGACAGAAGGAGTGGAATAAGGTGTCAAGGGTGGCCAGGGCAGACGCAGGAGTGATTGAGTATACGATGTCGCCATAATCAAGAACGGGGAGAATCAATTTTTGGACTATAGCATGCTTCGCTTGAGTGGGGAGGCAGTTTTTGTTATGATAAAGTGCTCCCAGTTTTGGGAGCAGCCTCTTGTGCAGGGATTCAATGTGCAAGGCAAAATCTAGGTGCTGATCAAGCCAGATGCCTAGGTATCTATAGCTAGTGCATTGCTCCAAGGTAGACCCATCCAGGGTTACGAACGGAGGGCAGGGGGGTTGGCGGGAGAGTCTTTGTTGGGAGCCAAATGTGACTGACACAGTTTTTATTGGGTTTAGAAACAACTGATTCGACCTAAACCAGTGCTGGATGGCAGTGAAGTCCTCCTGTAGGAGAGATGCCACACTGCTTTTAGTGGGACCGGAGGCGTACAGGACTGTATCGTCCACATACATTTGAATGGAGGAATGAGAGCAGGCAGAGGGGAGGTCGTTTATAAAAATGGAGAATAGTAAGGGACCAAGGACTGAGCCCTGGGGGACACCTGATGTGACTGGAAGGGGGTTTGAGGTGTGTGATGCGATTCGGACCGCTTGCATTCTGCTCACAAGGTAGTCCTGGAATCACTCTATCGCTGGGGGAGCGAGCCCAGCTTCGCTAAGCTTGGTGAGAAGCAGTGGATGTGAGACGGTATCGAAGGCCTTTGCTAAGTCAATAAAGATAGCCGAGGTGATATAACCTTTGTCAATGCCGGTGAGAATGTCCCCAGAGACTCGAAGCAGGGAGGTGATAGTAGAGTAATTTTTGTGGAAGCCAGATTGGTAAGGTGTAAAAAAGAAGGAGGCGTCTAAGTGTGGAGACAATTGGGAAAGGACAACTTGCTCCTGTAGCTTGGCTAGAATGGGGAGAAGGGAAATGGGTCTGTAGTTTCCTGGGGAAGAGGGGTCATCGTCTTTTGGGAGTGGAATAACCGTGGCCGTTTTCCATGCCGAAGGTAGTTTGCCCAGTGTAAAGGAGAGGTTGAGAAGAGCAGCTAGGGGGGTTGCTATGGCAGGGCAGACAAGAATAACATTTTGACATCGAGGACGTCGGGCATTTGCCTTTATTTGGGTTCAGAGACCGTGGGGAGTGGGAGGACTTCTGCTGGAGAAACCAATTGAAAGAGAATGGCTGGACTGGTGGGGTGTGAGAGGGGTGGGGGAAATGGGGTGCTTGGGGTGTGCCTGTGGTTGAGGGAGGCTAGAAGTTTGTCTGTGTAGCTGGCGAAATGGGTGTTAAAAACTTCGGCTACGCAGATGGGGTCAGAGATGTGGGTGCCCTGATCTGATAGGGTTGGGGGTGGTGGCTGTGTTGGGGGGGAGAGCAGGGATTTGAGGGTTTTCCAGAAATTGGTCGGATGGTTGAGGTTAGTGCTAAAAGCCGATAGGAAATAGCTCTTTTTGGCTTGGCGGATGGTGTTCGTGCAATCATTGCGCAGTGATCTATATGGCAGTAAGGGAGGCCTGGGTGCCCAATTTCTTGTATGTTTTCCATGCGCAGTCCCTGGAATGGCATTTTCTTATTATATCAGCTGAGCTCCATGGGAGATGAGCCCCTCTGACCCTTTTAGTACGCAGAGGCACGTGCTTGTCCCATACTTCCAGGAACCTAGTTTGAAATGCATCATATGCATTGTCAATGGTGGAAGCTTCGGTGATGCAGGACCAGTTTACTCGGCTCAGGTCTGCCAGGAGAGAATCTAGATTTAGGGAGTTATAGGACATGGTCCGTAGAGTTTTTGG
Organism: Neoceratodus forsteri; assembly: GCA_016271365.2. Taxonomy (NCBI): domain Eukaryota; kingdom Metazoa; phylum Chordata; order Ceratodontiformes; family Ceratodontidae; genus Neoceratodus; species Neoceratodus forsteri. The sequence continues at coordinate 723,168,796 of CM057459.1, read as the reverse complement.
GGGTGGGGCTGAGGGGCTATGTACCTTCCTGATCAGGTAGGTCATGTGGTGGTCACTTAATAAATCTGGAGGAAGCCCTGCGTTCAGAATTCTGTGTGGTTGCGAGGTGAGGGCCCAGTCCAGAAGGGAGTGGTTGTTGGACTTATGATTAAGTCTGGTGGGCTCTTTAATGAGTTGGGTGAGGTTCAGGGCCTTTATTTTGGTTTTGAGGTGGGATTTTTCGGTTCCTAACCAACTGACGTTAAAATCACCTGTGGCATGAAGCTCCCCACCCCCGGCTAAGGACTGTAAGGTGGCTAGATGTGAGAGGATATCATCAGTGGGTGTGCATGGGGGACAATATGAGCCTGCCACGTACACAGGGGTGGTATATGGGAGTGACACTTTAATGATTAGCGAGTCGATGTTTGAAGGGAGAGAGGGGTATGATCACAGGCGTGAACTGGTGACTGTTGGCTATGTACATAGCCATCCCTCCGCCTCTCCGTTTGCCTGGTCTATCATGTCTGATGATTGAGTACCCTGGTATGGATACTTCGGCCTCAGTATGGTGTGGTTTTAGCCAAGTTTCAGAGATGACCAGGATATCGGGGCTCAATGTTATAGTGATGGGTTGTAATAATGAGATTTTGGATAGCAGACTGCAGACATTGAGGTGCAGTATCCTTAGGCCTTGGGGGAGAGCAGAGGGGGTGCGAGTATGTGACATGCTGGGTCCTGGATTAACCTCTATGTCCCCAGACAGGAGCCGGAGAAGTGCAAAAAAATGCAATGTTTTTGTCCTGGCTTGATTTGTGTGTGTAATCGGTTTATGCCGAGAGGAGGTGCCAGGTGGGTGCCGAAGAGCTGGGGTATGTAAGACCAAGAGCCCCGGATGAAATGAGGGGGGTAGGATTGTGGCACTGATAAGCCCATAGTGGACGTGAACCAACTCAGGAGCGGATGTGTGACAGAAGGAGAGATAGAAAGGCTGTGGAACTACTGAGGGGGCAAGGCAGGTGGAGGGTCCGTAGTTGGAAGGTAGGCTGGTGGTAAGGTGGTTTGTGAGGCCATAGAGAGGCACACGATGGCAGTGAACAGCATCATCCTGGACATGTATGTTTGTAGCAGGGAAGATTATGCTGGTGCCCTCTGGTGGCTGCAGCTGATAAGCTGCAAATGGGAAAATGAACTGATAGGTTATTCTCAGTCATGTGACATCAGAGCTGGAGGCAGTTTGAAATTGGCGCCACAGTCCACGCTGAGCCTCCCTTGGATTCTGTACCTGGGTGCTTCGGAGGGGGGGGGGTGCCACCGATGAGTTGATTCAGGGAGGGCTGCGTCCTTCCAAAGGGCCCTCTCTACCCTAGTCCCAGCGTCTGTGGAAAGAAGAGGTGTTTAATAGGGTCAGCAGTGGGAGGAGTAAAAAACGATTCAGGTAAGAGACAAAAATTATTGGTACAGGGCAGATTGCCGTGTAGTCGGATTAAATTACTTTCAAGACTTTGAATTTTATTTTCTTTGGGGGAGTTTGTGCCACTAGGACATTTGATTTCCTGATCGCGGAGGAGCTGAGGGCTCAGGCGACCGCGTGGTAGATTGCTAAATTTCAGCGTTAGTAAAATTGGATGCAGCTGTAAGAAATGAGCAAATTGACTGAACTTTGCTGTGGTAGCTTAAAATGGCTGCAACCAGTACTGAACGTAAAAGTAGAGCCGGAGTATGGCTAATTTATCCTCCGCTGCAGAAAGGACAAAACGGTACTGGCAAATATGGCAAAACACAGTCAAATACAGCTGTAACGGCCCTTAAAGGACACAAAATTGCACCAAATGCAGACGGAACGGCTATGACTGTAAGAGGCTATTCAAATTCAATACTAGAATCACTCGGGCCCCTTTAACGATTCAGTTCCTAAAAGCACCGGAGCATTTTACAGTTTAGCTGGGAGGTGATGCAGGTATAAATTAAAGCTCCGATTCAGTTTCAGTAGCAGTAGGGTAAAATTGGTAGTCAGAAAAACAATCAGCACACCTATGCCGACATTAATGTTTCAGAACAGCATTTAAAATACAACACATGCACACAGAGACTGAAATGAGCTGGAGGCAGTTTGAAATTGGCGCCACAGTCCACGCTGAGCCTCCCTTGGATTCTGTACCTGGGTGCTTCAGGGGACGCTGATGAGTTGATTCTGGGAGGGCTGCGTCCTTCCACAGGGCCCTCTCTACCTAGTCCCAGTGTCTGGGTGCTTGAGGAGGTGCCTGACTTGAGCTGATTCAGGGAGGGCTGTGTCCTTCCAAAGGGCCCTTCTACCCTAGGCCCAGCATCTGGGTGCTTCCAGGAGTGCCGTCAAGAGCTGATTCAGGGAGGGCTTGCCTCCAAAGGGCCCTCTACCCTAGTCCCAGCCTGGGTGCTTCGGGGGTGCCTCCGACGAAGTTGATTCAGGAGGCTGCATCCTTCCAAGGGCCCTCTCGCTAGTCCCAGCGTCTGGGATGCCGGAGGTGCCGCCGGCCGGGATTATTCAGGGGGGCTGCGTCCTTCCAAAGGGCCCTCTCTACCCTAGTCCCAGTGTCTGAGTGCTTCGGGGGGGGGTGCCGACGACGAGTTGATTCAGGGGAGGGCTGCATCCTTCCAAAGGGCCCTCTAATGAACTGAATATACTAGCCAGGTAAGCAGTAGGATAATACTCTGTGCCTGGATGCACAACACCTATCCAGCTGGAGATTAACTTTGAAAGTATTAGCAGTTGGTGCATTGCATTATGGCTAACTCACACAAACATATCTTACCTGGCCCCATCCTGCTAGTTTCTGCAGTATTTGACAAAGCATCAGAAATTATGAGAGGTCCAGGGCCGCTGTCCTCTAATTTACGCCTACAAAATACAAGAGATCACACACACACAAAGCAAACAGGTCTTCATTGTCAGAGAAGATACTATCCTTTACTGATATTATACCATGTCATCCATAGAGCAGGGTCCCCTATAACTCAGTAACAATCTCTCCAGCACTTGCCCCTAAATTCACCATGACAGGAGACCATTATAGTAGCATGGTTGTGCCTATTCAGCCGATTCCCTCCCTAGGTTTCAAAAACAGAAGGACGGGAGTCCAGAGGGCAGTATATTTAAAGAGGGTATTGGTCACAGTATGTGATATTCTGGCCCAGTTGGCAACTTGAGCCATGGAGGTAAGTACCTCCCCCAAGGAGGGGATTATCTGGGACCGCCATTTACACAGTAGGAGTCTTTTAACCTGCATACTGAGTGTCAGAAGTAGTTTCAACTCAGAGAGACGAAGGTGAGGGGCCGGGGACCGGAGTCCTAATAACAGCAACTCAGTGGACTGAGGCAAAGACTTCCTAAGTATTTTGGACCCCATCTCACAGGTAGCCTGCCATAGGGGCTGGATCAGCCTGCAGGACCAAAGTATATGGAACAGGTCACCTGGGAGTTCCTGACACCTCCAACACAAGTCAGACTGAGCCAGCTTTGCCTTGGTGAGGACTACAGGAGTCCTATACCAGGAGTGAATTATCTTGTTCTGTATTAATTGACTACTGGTGTCAGGATATGCCCCATGAGCTAGTTTTAGACAAGACTTCCACTCCAGGTTCGTAATAGGGGCATGCAGTGCTTTCTCCCATTTATGCTTAGATTCCTCTGCTTGGGAAGGGATGGTGCTCCGAATGGCTGCATATACCCGGCTTGACTGTCCTCTTTCTAGGGCCAGCCATGACTCTACCTGGGAGATTTGTTGCTCTTGGTGCTGCTTATGCCTGTACGTAAGGATGGCGCTTCTTATTTGAAGGAATCGCCAGAAGTCTTTGGGCGAGATCCCATAAGAGCTCCGCAGGCCCTCAAAGGAATTAAGGGTATCTGTACCAGGAATGAGCATATCTCGAAGCAATGAGATACCACCACGTTCCCATGAGGGCCATGCAATTGGTTGTTTATTGATGGTAATCTCATTATTGTCCCATAGTGGGGTAAGTCTTAGGGGAGATGGGGAGGTGCACAACTTCTTATGCAGCTTGGCCCAATATTAAAGAGAGGGACCTATAGTAGGATGAGACCGAGTGCCCTTAGGGGGATAGTTAAATAACAATAGTACCAAGTGAGTACACTGACATACCTCTCTCTCCATATCCAGCCACTGGGGAATGTTGTGTTCAGGGAAAAGGAACCATTTTAATGTCTGAGCCAGCTGAAAGGCCCATTTATACCCCTCTAACCACGGAAGACCCCAGCCCCCTTCCAACCAATGAGCTCTGAGCTTATTTCTACTGTACCTAGATTTCTTACCCTCCCACAAAAAGGATCCCAGCAGGGAGTCTAACTTAGTAAACCAATAACGAGGTATTTTCAAAGGAATGTGGGGTAGAAGATACATAATTTTTGGTGCTGTGACCATTTTAATTGCGGATATTTTACCTACAAGTGACAGTCGAAGAGATTTCCATCTGTCCAGTTCTGTACGAATGGACGCAAAAAGTGGTTTCATATTCAGGTCCCAGATTTTATGCAGATTAGGAGAGATAGTACTGCCCAAGTAGGTAATCCCCTCCAGGGCCCATCGGAGCCCATGCTGAGTAACCATTTGAGAGGTACACTTAGAGTTTAAAGGTAGGACCTCCGTCTTGGCCTGATTAATCTTGAGCTCTGAAAATGTAGAGAAATCTGACAAGGTGGACAGTGGGGGGGGAGGGAGGTGACGATATTGGCTATAAGGAGCAACAGGTCATCCGCATACATTAGAGTAGGGTATGCCCTTGTTCCCACCTGGACCCCGGAAATTAGAGGATTTTGCCTAATAGTAGCCGCCAGGGGTTCTACTGCCAATACAAAAAGTAGTGGGGAAAGTGGGCAGCCCTGACGGGTACCCCTACCCAGTATGAATGGGGGAGACAGCATCGTATTGGTGAGTATCCGTGCAGCTGGGGATGAATATATTGCCCCAATCCAGGCCCGAAACCCCACCCCCAAGCCCATAGTGCAAAGTACTTGTTGGACATAGTTCCACTCCAGGGAATCAAAGGCCTTTTTGAAATCTATTGCAATGGCAGCAACGGGGGAAAATAATGTTTGGGCCTTATGGATTAAATTTACCAACGATCTAATATGGTCCACGCCAAAGCAGCCCTTAACAAAGCCTATTTGGGATGGGTGGCTCAAACTGGGAAGGAGAGGATTAAGTCTATTAGCTAGTATCTTTGCTAGCACCTTGCTATCAGCATTCAATAATAAAGTAGGGTGGTAGTTGGATGCTTTAAGAGGGTCTTTACTTTTTTTTGGTAGGATAGTAATAGTCGCCTCCCTAAGGGATGAAGGGAGAGACCCTGTTTGCAGTGACTCAGTAAATATTTGTTGCAATACCAGAGAGATTATGGGATGCAACAGCTGCCACACTTCAATAGGGAAACCATCCCCTCCTGGGGCCTTTCCCTTTTTAAGGGAGAGGATGGTGTCTGCCACCTCCTGGGTTGAGATCGGGGCATCTAGGGCATTAACTTGGGCTTCCAAGATTTTGGGGAGATGTAGGGACTCCAGAAATGGGTGGAACCCCTTGGGGTCTGGGGCTCTGGAGGATTTATATAACGAGGAGTAAAAATCCATCATTATTTGATTAATACCTTGCACCGAGGTCTGGGTCCTATCCCCTGCATCCTCTAAAGCCGCTATATGCCTTTTGGCTTGCTGCTTTTTGAGACGGTATGCCAGCAGCTTACCCCCCTTTTCTCCCCTTTCCCAATATTTATGCTTGAGTCTAATGATCGAAATCTCTGCCTTTCTAGAGACCAGCTCGTTCACTTGCACCTTCAGAGAGGTGACCTTGTGACCTGCACTGACCTAAGGGAAGGGACACGAAGGGCCTTAAAAGCAAGCTCCACTTCTCGGAGTTGTCATTCAAGCCCCCTCAAATGTTGTTCCCTCCTCTTTTGGCACCGGCATGCATACCCTATTATCGCCCCTCTTAGAGTAGCTTTGAATGCCTCCCATGTGGTACCCGCAGAGGTATCTGCTATGAGGTTATGCTAAAAATTCCTTTGCTTCCTTTAGCCGCGGGAAAGACTGGTCATGAAGTAGCATGGGTCCAGCCTCCATGCTGGAGACTTGAGAGGGGGCCCCATGTGAAGGCAAGATGCACAGGGGCATGATCTGATATAACTAACGGATGAATAAGGGTATTAACAGTGTTACTAGTAATCGTAGGAGAGGTGAGCTAGAAGTCTATTCTACTAAGATAACTATGTACTGGGGAACGAAAGGTGTAGTCCCGCTGGGAGGGGTGAAATATTCTCCAGATGTCCGTAAGGGCCAACTCTTGTTGTAATTGAGCCACTGCCATTACAGTCCTGGAGTGGGGCTCAGTATTGGAAGGGGATCTATCCATGAAAGGGTCCAGAGTAAGATTAAAATCGCCCCCTAATAAAATGGGGGTGTTTTCTGGAGTTATGGATCCCAGCACCTGGGCCAACTTGTGAAAGAAGGAGGGCGAGTCCTCATTTGGAGCTTATATGTTACCCAGGATCAGAGGGCCCTTCCCAGTATCCATGAGTACCACCACTCATCTATCCTCAGGGTCTCTCACTTGTCTCTGCAATTTCCATTGTAGTTGCTTGTGAAGCAGAATCACCACCCCTCTCTTTCTAGAGGAGGCCGAGGCATGAATGGCCTGACCTACCCACTCCCTCTTCAGTCTCTCAGGATCCCTCCGGTAAGTTTGGTCTCCTGCAGGAAGGCGACCCTCGCTCCCAGTCTCTTAAGGTGGCCCAAAACTTGCTTCCTCTTGTTTGGGGTGTTGAGCCCTCTGATGTTCCATGTCGGACAAGTGATATCACCTGTTAGTAATAGGGAGAAAATATTTAATTAAGAGATATGTCAAGAACAACCAGCAGATAGGGGGGCGAGGGCAGCCCAACCAGAAGAGGCAAATTTCTATAGAGCGCCACCAGATATGGAGAGAGTGGGTAAAGCCCATATACCCTGCCCCTACCAGATGACCTTATACTAAGAAATAACGAAGCATCTGTGTGTGTCTCTTGTGAAACAAACATACATAAACACATTAGCAAACTATAAATATTGTGCACAGTGTACCATGCAATTTGGGGATATAGAGGCGTCTCTTCGGCTGCAGAGCCCTGCTGTAGGCCAGTCCCTACTCCCAGGGTGTTATCAAGTGGTTTCTATCCTTCCTTAGCACTACGGTGAGTGCAGCGGGGGAGGTTCCCCCCCCAAGAGAATTGAGCAACCCAATAAGAAGGTTGGACTACGTGGCTCATTGCAACCCCGGAGGGTTGAGAGAGCTGCTCCAGCGGTGTAGCTCAGAAGCTGGGGTAGTTAAAGTGGGACTACACAATGCTTCTAATGAGGTGGGGGTTTGCAGGAAAGAAAGTGAGGGGGATCTGTCCACTATTTTGGCAAGCCTAGAGTTATTGCTGATGGGTGCCAATGTGTTCTCACAACAAAAATCTTGGTGAGGTCAGGCTCGTCACACCTATGAAGAGTGTACTGTAAGCCACCCAGTGCCGGGGCTGGGAGATCTCCCCTTGATAGAAAATAATAATAAAAAAAAAAAACATACCAGAGGGGCACAGGCCTGTGCCATTCATCACTTAGGGCCTCACGTAAAACACATCCTGGCTACCCATTCAACACAACAGTTTATGCATGCTGACAAATACTTTCATATTATATGACACAGCTTCCCAGCGGACCTCACCCCCCCCACACACAAGTAAGCGAGGTAGAACCCACAAAAGTTCTGCTGTTTAATCAGATGGTACAAAAAAGGCCTTCTTTGCCATCTAGATGTGTCTGGACCTTTGATCAGGACATCCACTGAGAGCTTGTTGGTAGGCCTCGTTGAATCCCTCCTGGTATAGGAGTGAGGCATCTTCTCTGCCACATGGCAGTGCAAGTCGGGGGTCAAGGTTGGGGTGAAAAGGGGCTCGAAAGTTCCCTTACATGGGTAACATGGAGAAAGGGTAGCAGATGGGTCAGCCAAGGAGATTGTCCACTGACGATCAGTTTAGACACCCCAAACTACAACTCCCTTGGGGGTTAAAAGAACAGGAATAGAAAGAAAATAGAAGGATGACTACTTATCTGACCAGGCCAGTGGGTTTTCTCTGATCGATTGCCCTGGAGATGTAGAGCACTCAGGACGGGTCACACTGAAGATGAGATCTCCGCTGGTAGAGGAGGCCTCCCTCGTAGCCTTTGGTGGACGCTGCCCTTCGCTATCTGTAGCTCCGTTCTGTGGCTGGTGAGGAGTTGCTGACAGGGACAGGTAGCTGGGCTGCAACATAGGAGTAGGCCTGCCTTCCACAGTCGAATCCACAATGCCTGGGTGATGATCCGGAGAGCTGGGGTGTAAAGCTCCATATTTATTAGCGGTGTGGTAGGTCTGTAATGGATCTGGAGCAACAGTGTCCATGCTTGTGGCCTCCTCTGTGTCGTCTTGCCCTCTCTCCGAAGGATGCTCCTGGCAGGCGTGTTTCTTTGAGGATTGCCTCTTTCAGTGTGCTTTTGGGGGGAGTTCCCAGTGTTGCTCCCTGAGGTCTTGCCAAACTGCAGGCCTGCTCACTGATGGAGAGGAGCGGCAATCCAACCTGTTGGTAGCAGTTTTTGCTGAAGGGGCTCCCGGGGTAGTGGTGATGAATTCTTGTTGCCAGTTGCGCCGTAAAAAATCCATGAGTGCATCAGGAGATTCAGAACTGCTTGGGACCCCATTATGCATAATCCGCATCGTGGCTGGATAACGCAAGGAAAAGGACAGTCCAATTCTGTGCATTTTATGCCTTGCCTCAGAGTATGCTCGGCGTTTGTCTGACAGATCCTTAGACAGATCCTTAGAGAAGTCCTGAAAGATGTGGATCCTATTCAATCTCCACACTACATGCTGTAACTCACGAGCTCTAGTTATGACCTTCTCTTTGTCCCTAAAATCAATAAATTGAGCTATGATAGGTCGTGGTGTGTCCTGGGCCTGAGACATGGGGGCTAACGTATGGTGTGCGCGTTCCACCTGGAGCGGTATCAATGGGTCCAACTGCAGCATTTCAGCAATGGCTAATTGTAGAAATCCCTCGGTATCTTTGCCTTCTACACACTCAGGAAAGCCCAGGAAATGAAGATTATTATGGTGACCTCGATTCTCGAGGTCATCCATCTTACTGTGCAGCGTCTGTATGGTCCGTTGTTGATCTCTTAATTCTGCCCTTAAGTCCTGAACATGCCCCTCCATCACCGAGACCCGCTGTTCGGTATGCAGCATCCTGGCTTCTAAATTTTGAACCACTTGGGTGTTTCGACTAGTTGCCACAGTGACTTGTGCCATCTGGGCCATAAGTTGACCGAACAGCACCTCAACTGATGGTTGCTCCCAGGTTTGTGGCAAGCGGCCTTCAGCCGTATTTTTAGGTCTACCTCGTCCAGGAGGTTCTTCAGTAAAATAGCAGTTTCCACACAGCAAATGAAGGCTTTTTGTATCAATGAAGCTAAATTAGTGTAGCTTGAGTATTACCCCACAAGTTACAGTAGAGTGAGGATATAATACCAGCTGGTAGAAAAAGGATTTTAAAGGATATTTCCCTCTGGGTTGTGGAGCTGATCTTTAAGCTACCATCCTATTTAGTGCCCCTAGTGGCCAGTCAGCAGCAAACATTTTAAAATAAAAATTCACATCAAGTCTCGCATGGGGCTCCTTGGTCCAAGCTGCCAGTTAATGGTGTGCACCACCCCCATGTTATCTGAGTGAAAAAGGATTTTTCTGTCCCTCAGCCTCAGTACCCAGAGGCAAAGTGCCACCACCACCAGAAAGATCTCTAAGAGGGTTATCTATCTTCCCAGCCTGGCCTCTAACCACTGCTGTGGCCACTGGCCCGGCGCACCACTCCCCTTGAAAGTATTCCCTGAACCAGCACACTCCGGCTGAGTCCATGAACATTTCCAAGGGTTGACCATCACCCGGATCCTGCCACAGGGCAATCCCTTTGAAATGATGCATGAAGGTTCTCCAGAAATGTAGGTCTTCCTGCTGAAACTCAGATGCTACCCTAGCCCCGTGTCACTGCTTTTTGCAACCCTTACCCCTCTTTGCCAGTCATCTCATAAATGTCCTCCCACTCTGCATAAGTCCACATGGAAAGTTGAGGTGCCCCACCAACTGCTGTATGTCCCACAGTGTGACCTTTTTGGCCTCCTCTGCTTTCTGCAACAGCCCCTTCAGGGGCTCCAGTTTATCAGCTGCCAATCTACACTGCTGTCTCTCAGTGTCAGTCTCAATGCTCAAGAAGGTCATGACAGTCTTAGATGGTTCCACCTTGCCTGGAGTCAGTGGAACTCCAAAATCCTGACAAAGACTCTCGAAGGCCACCAGGGTCATTCCACACGTAGGTGCCCCAACCAGACCCACTAACAGGAAGTCATTCAGGTAGTGAATGACAACTTCATTATTGGCCACCTGTGTCATCACCCAGTGCAAAAATGTGCTGAATTGTTCAGAGACTGCACAGGTCACCACACACCCCATTGGCATGCAATTGTCCACATAAAATTCACCCACGAACTTCATGCCAAAAAATACTCTATCATGGGGGTGCACTGGCAGTAACCGAAATGCTGACTCAATGTTGGCCTTGGCATTCAGCGCTCTTGGGCCTGCTGCCTGAAAAACCTTGATGGCCATGTCAAACGCTTTGTAATGGACCGAGTTATAGGCCAGGTTGATGTGGGCATTCAACGAGTTCCCTTCCAGGTACGAAAGGTGACTTGATCATGCGGAATTCCCCTGGTACCCTTTTGGGCACCAAGCCTATGGGCGACATTCTCAAGTTGGGCCATGGTGGGGACTTGAATGGGCTGCTGACTTGCCCCAACTGCTGTTCTTTTTCCAGTTTTTCCTGGACCACCTTTGGACAATCCCATGTGGACTTCAGGTTCTCCACCTCATACCCCCCACCTGGGGCCCAAGTACTGTATCCTGAAACCCTCCATGAAACCATCCTCTACCAGGGTGGCAGCTGGTCTGTCCAGGTAGTGGTCCAACCAAGACTTAAGCCTTCTCACCCACACTGGGGTGGGAAGGCTTTCCACCTTGTGGCTTTGGTGGCTATGCCATGCATGCATGACAAAATCTGCAGTGTGCCCTAGTGCAGGTCCCTTGATTGAAAGTGTAACACTGCTGCCCAGGACTGGCCTCTGCATGCTGGGATGAGGATACCTGAATGGGCAAGCCACTATCTGTGCACATTACTCCCCACCCTGCATGACATCCACTAACAGTGGCATGTGTAGCCGACCCCATTCCAAGGTAGGATAGACTTGCTGCTGCCATCGGAACTCCTCATCATACTCCAACCAGGCCATACCCCCTTTCCGACAGTACGTCATGGAGATACAGTGCATATAGTTAAACAATTCTACGCCCCGTGTCTCAACCCCTTGGAGAATAGTTGTTGCATATACTGGGAAAGCCATGATCCAGTTCTCATAGGACCGGTGGATCTTGACTCTCTCTGCCTTATCCTTCTTACCCTCCTCTGGTTCAACGTTCTCCCGGTTCCAGATTTTCTTGCTGACCCTTATCCATCAAGTGTGTCCCCACCGGCATATCCAATCCCATGTAAGAGTTGGTGGGTGGTGGCTGGGGATGCCCTGATCCACCGCTCGTCATAGGTGCCATCACAGGCACCGTTAGCACCTGGTTGTTCACCTTTGACGCCAGCACCACTACCATGTCTGTCAGTTTGGCCAACCTCTCAACTCTTGTGGCCCAGAAGTCCGCCCCTGGCTGTGCTGATGTGGCAGGAATCAGTACCGGCTGGGGAGCAGTTGGCACCCCTTCCTCCTCGGGTCCCCATTTCCATTCCCCTGGCCTGTGGCCCCCACCTCAACCTCGACGGTGTCCTCCTTGCTGTGGAAACTTTCCTCCGAAATGCCTCAAGCACCTTCCTGACTGCCTGGGTCCTTACCTGAGACCCATCTGGCTGCCCCTTACCAGTGGCTTGAGGGATCTTTGCAGGACACAGCACCTTCTCCTTGTCTGGCCTTTTCTTCTTGGCTGTCTCTCCCAAAGTCGATGGACCTTCCACTCCCTCAAGACATGCCTCAAGCCATGCAGCTCCTTTGCTTCTATACATCTGTCGCAACTGCTCCTTGATGGCCACCTGTCTCTTGGCCAATGGAGTCTTCCTGTGTGTAGACATATTCCCTGCAATGACAACTAAGCCCCCCCAGAACATAATTAATACCAGTTCTTTATACATATGTTTTTTTTTGGGGGGGAGAAGGTTGAACCATTGCCATTTAAATACTATGATATCTGGATAAGGCCCTGCTAGGCCCAACTGCCCATTTTTCAGGGTGACCCGGGATCACATGAGAGGTTGACTTGCTTAAGGGCACTCAAAAACCAAGTGGAGGTTGTCTGGAGCAAACCCAGGTCTGCTGGATGTACCAACTGCACATGCAGCTCATTACTCTAACCTCTAGGCTATACTACTAGCCCATGCTAGAAAGTCTGATAGGGCCCCCAACACTACTGGAAACCGAAAGTAAGAGTCTGGAGCCAGCTACCAGGATAACTGCAAGAGTTTGTGTGGGCTCAAAAAATCACTGAAAGAAATCTTGGGCCCCAGAAAATGCCTTACACCAGGCTGGGAACTCCTATGATGCACCACATGCCCTGCCATACCCCAGCGAGCCTAAGGTTGGCTGAGCTAGGCCCCTTCCATTCTCCTTATGACCATTGGGGGCTGGGAGATGCAACCCAGGTTTCCAGTATCCTAGCCCAACCAGAGCTTTGCCAGATCCATTAAATTGCTTTTATTATTTAATTTATATATATATATATATATATATATATATATTGATTTCCTTATTTATATATTTATTTGTTATTATTTTTTTGGGGGGGTGAGCCACTGGAGATTGCAGGAATCAAAACCCTGTCTGTTGGAAACCAGCATGCCCACAGTGCGCCACTCCAACCTTCCAGCTGTGCTACTCAGTCCTGCCCCTCCCTGCTCAAGATGGCGGCCTCCAATGGGTGGCACCATGTTGGATTCTCTCTGCCTGCCCATCCGACAAAGACCGCGAATGGTCAAACGCCCTGTAAATATGAGGGGATCCATAGACCAAGTGTGCTGGTTCAAAAGAACCCCCCCCACACCTCCTCTGACCACTGGAGTCCTACTACAGATAATGAAGGGAAAAAATGGCTAATGGCCACTGACCTGCGACATGCCCAAGATAGCCACTGTGAATCATGCCCCATACAAGATCTGGCTGCCCAATTGCCAGCTGCCTTTATCTTGCATGGAGCGAAGTCATAACCCGGGAAATTACAACAAAGGAGTGGGGGTTACCACAGCTGGGAGCCATGCCGCACTGTGCCACTGCCACCTGGAGTCCCGTAGAGTGTCGGTTGAAAAACCACGAGCCACAAATTGCAAGCCCAGATAGGGAAGTGCCGCCTGAGTCAACAGACCGCAGAAAGAAGCAGGAATGCAGCTAGTGGGGCTCATCCAAGTGCAGCTGGGGAGGCCACAACCAACTCCCCCGGGCTCTAAGGAGAGCGAGCACCACCGCCCTTGGGAACAACCCAGGACTAGGTGCTGCAGCTGACCCGCAGGCTACCCAGGCTCTGTTACACCCTCTGGTCCCATTTGGGGCACAGGTCCTGCTGGATCTGCAGTCAGGATCCCCACTGCTGTGAAACAGCCTACTGCCTCCCGGACCAGATTCCCAAAGAAGAGACTGCACAGAATCACACAGCGAACAAAGAGTAGCTGGGGATGGGTCAAAAAGAAGGTCAGTACTATTCCTATTCCTATTCATGCTATCCTGCTAAGCTGCATAGCTCTGTCCCACTCAGTATGTTATCAGAGGAAAATGAGAACATGGCTCTAACTGCCTAGGCCTGCACTGCTTACCTTCCTGCTTGTGGTGCTCAATTCACTGGATGGAGGAGAGAGAAGGAGATCTGCTGGCTACAGATGACTAAATATTTCCACTTTCTCCTCCTTCTGGTTGATGCTTCCCTTCCTGAGGGTAGCCTGTTGGGGCCTCCTCCTGAGGTATTGCCAGGCCCTATGTCCACCACAGGAGGTGGCTCCTACTCATTTGACCAGGTCCAGGGAAGGGGAGGGCCCCAGGCAAATGGCTAGTTGCTACTATGTAGTGGCAGCCTCTCTATTTTGAGCCACAATGCGAAGGGCATTAGCTTGGCTGCAGTTTATGAGGGATAGAGCTGCTGAAGGTAACTAGGAGGGGGGAAAAAAAAAGATTTTTAGCAAAAACAAAATCAGGAAATTCGGTTTCATTGGGGCAGCAGGGTAACACCGAGGGACACGCATGCACAATGGCACCAATGTTGTTATGCCATTGCTATGATGTACTCAAGAAGGGTTAACCAAACTGATATCATAGCGATGGCATAACAAGGTTGTAAACTGGTTGATTTCAGTTAATAATAAACCTCTCTAACATACTAGCATACTAAAATGCCAGCAGAATAGGCCTAACGGTCTTTCGTGTCTGCTCATTTGGTCAGCCCCCACCCTGGGTGCTGACCTTGCTGCCCCCCTCGCCTTCTCTGGCTTCTCCCTTCCCAGTTCCGGATATTCTTGCTGCATTGGATTTTGCTTCCAGAACCCTTCCCCTGTACCTGTCCCACCCCTCTTGAACCCCTCCACTGTCTCTGCCTCCACCAGCCCCTAGGCAGCGATTCCATAACTCCACCACCCTCTCAGTGAAGTAGCACCCTCCTTTCTCCCCTGAATCTTCCCCTCCAGCTTCCACCCATGCCCTCTAGTGGCCCCTCCTCCTTCCTTCGAAGCACCCTGACTGTTCCTCCCCTATTTACCCTCTTCATGTACCTGAAGACCTCTATCATGTCCCCCCGGTCCCTTCTCTCTTCCAATGTGTACATATTTAGCTCTTCGAGCCTCTCCTCATAGGTCCTGTCCCCCAAGCCCCAAATCATTTTGGTTGCCCTCCTCTGGACCCTCTCCAGGAGGTTAATGTCCCTCTTTAAGTGTGGCCTCCAAAACTGCATGCAGTTCTCAAGGTGCGGCCTCATCAAGCAGTTATACAGAGAGAGTATTACTTCCCTCCTTCTGGAGGTGATCCCCCTAGTGATGCATCCCAGCATCCTGTTGGCCTTGGCTGCTGCCCTCCTACAAGTCTCAGAGTTGTTCATCTTGACATCCACCACCACCCCCAGGTCCCTCTCAGCCATCGAGACTTGTAGCATTCCCCAGGGTGTACACTTGGCCCGGGTTTCTGGCTCCCAGGTGGAGTACCTTGCATTTCCCTGCATTGAACCTCAGCTTCCACTTTCTAGACCATCTTTCCAGAGCCTCCAGGTCCCCCTGTAGGGCCACCCTCCCCTCCTCCCCATCCACCACCGCCCCCAGTTTCGAGTCATCTGCAAAGAGACTCATCTCACTCCTGATTCCTGTCCTTATGTCAGAGACGTAGGCGTTGAACAGAAGGGGCCCAAGGACTGATCCCTGTGGGACCCCACTAATGACCCTCCTTGGGAGATGAGACTATCCCGCCAACTCGACCCTCTGGGTCCGGTCCTGGAGCCAATTGCCTATCCATCTGATCATCTGGTTCCCCACCCCCATTTCTCCCAGCTTATCCAACAGGCCCACGTGAGGAACAGAGTCAAATGCCTTGCTGAAGTCTAGAAAGAGGACGTCCACTGGTCTACCCAGGTCCAAGGCACTCGTCACCCAGTCAGAGAACTCCACCAGGTTTGTCTGACACGATTTCCCCGGGATGAATCCATGCTGTCTATTGTCCAGGCTACTATGTAGTGGCAGCCTCTCTATTTTGAGCCACAATGCGAAGGGCATTAGCATACATCTCTCTCATACATTATATTGTTTTTAAATGCATTATTTATTCAGAATAGTTAAATATGGCTCATTTGGGTGTTATGAATTGTAAACAGCTGCAAATTCATAAAAATGTCCTGTCCTCTTTAACATAAAAGAAAAGGTTCCCTTTTAGATTATTCCCCATGACATCACACAGAACAACAAACAGTTTTATAAATGGCACACAATCTAACAATTATTGAGACGATTTTTTTAGGTCAGCACTTCTGTTTATTCATTTGCTTCAACTTTTCTGACTATAGATGAACCAGTTTAAAAAAATAGCTTTGCAAATTATTATCAATAGTGTTAACTTTGGACTGCAAAGACAGGAGTTCTAGGTTTAAATCTCACAGCTGCCATTTTACTCATTGTATAACCCTAAGAAAGTCACTTAACCACCCCTGTGCTTATCTATCCCTGTGCTTTGGTAACCTCCCTGTGCTGCATGCCTTAAGTGGCAGAAAACTTTTTTCCCCCTCTCTTGACTTGTAAAGGGATTTAGGATACAGCTTGTAAGAAAGGTGCTATATAAAATCAAATTCTTTTCTACCCAGTTATGAAAGGATTGCTCCACCCACTCAGCAATTAGCCAAAATCTACATCTAGCTTGCACTTGCTACAGACTAATAATACCTGGGTAAAAACTCCGCCGTGTAGTACAGTAGTTGTTTTCCCCCCAGTACCTTTAAACTGCATGCTGCCAATATTGGCTTGTTTGTTTTTGCCAAACAGTTTAATGTTTGATGAAGAAAGAGAACACTGCTTCTACAAGGGTTCAAAGCTTGGTGTTAGTAAAGTACAACATGTATGGTAATAACCCAAAGACTTGAAAGAAGTAAGTATTGTAAACACTTGCTGATTGTGTTAATCATGCGACCGTATCATCAGTTATTGAATTGTTTATAAACATGACTTACTGCATGTACTGTTCAGATGTCTGGGTACATAGACTGATAAGGACAGAAAAAGACACTCCATCTAGTCTGCCCTGATACACTTTGTTATATTAGGTACTCTGAAATCTTCTGTCTCTTCATGTCCCCCCTGCCTCCCACCTCTATCTTGCTCCTCCTCCTATTAACGCCCTCAGATATTTCCTATCGTGCTTTCAACCCTGTTAAATTCCCATCATTCACCACATTGCTGGATAGACTATTCCACCTATCTACCATGTACTCTGTGAAAAAATACATTTTAATGTCCTTTTGGAATTCTGCCCCACTTGTAGCTTGAGACTGCACCCCCTGGTGATTGCACTGTTCTTCAGCTTGAGCAACTCTGTGGAGTCCACCTTATTGTATCCCTGTGTTGTATTATATATGCATGTATGTTTAGATCACATCCCTCCTCTTCCTCCCATCCTCCAGAGAGTATGCTCTTAATACAACCTAGACTGCTGCCCCTGGATCATTGTCGCAGCCCTCCTCTGAATACTGTGGTTTCTAATCTCTTCCCATCCTTCCTCAGATACTGGCTCCAAAACTGTATGCAGTACTCTAGGTGTGGTTCAACTAGTGACATACATTGTGGCAGTATCACCTCCCTTCTGTGACTAGTGAATCCCTGCTTGATGAATTCCAACCTCCTGTTTGCCTTCCTGTGTTCTGTACTGCATTGGTACAAGGTTTTAAAACTATTTGTTAATTAGCCCCCAGGTCAGATTTCTGCCACCAGTGGGGGCTGTGCACTATGGGGAGCAGGATATGTACGAGAGGTGTGTACCCAGCCTGCACAGTTCTGCACCTACAGACAGGCACATAGACTTGGCATGTATAATCACCAGCCAGCACAAGACACCTATCTGCAGCTCCACCCCACTCAGGCTGGTGCATGGGAGCAGATAGTTGGACACAGGCAGGCATCCAATTGGATGTCTATCGTGGTCTGCTACAGGATGCCTTGCTCCATGTGGAGCAGGGGATTGTGGGACACCATGCATCCCTTACTTTTTAAAACTATGGGCAAATGCCTGAATGGCTGCCCCATCCCTCCCTTCCTGACCAGAAGGCTGAGGCAGCATGGCAGATGGGAGTTTCCATTCCACTGCAGTAGGCGATTGAATTTTGTGAGTGGTGTTCCATGGCAACAGGAGGGTGCCTGCTGCTGTAACCTGTGTCACCACCCCCCCTTGCTGAATGGCACAGAGTGCTGGTACACCCCTGATACTCCCTTGGACTATATGTGTAGCATCACAAATGGCTGGGGGATTGAGAATTGAGGGTGGAAGTGGTGGGTGCCCCTTATTGCATGCCACAGGGGTCTGGTGGCTCACACTGTGGATACATGGCACGTAGACATTTTTATTTTCTATGCATACTCATAATGTGCATTGCTACACATTTTTTGGCATTGAATTTCAATTGCCCTATACTGGACCAATTTTCCAGCCTCCCTACATCTCTTCTCAGGCTGCTAGGTCCATCCTTGTTACCCATTCTCTTACAGAGCGCTATGTCGTCTGCAAGCCGATTCATTTTCTGTTATATTGCCACCTCTATTTCAGTAATTTACATGTTAAAGAATTGCAGCTCAAGGCCAGACCCATGTGTCACCTCACTAGTAACCCCCTGACATCAGAGATCTTTCCATTCAGGACTACTCTCTGAGTTCTGTCAACCAGTTAGCCCTTCTTCTACTCCTAGGTCTTCTACCCTCTTTACTAGCCCCCTGTGCGGAATGGAATACAGGGCCTTACTGAAATCCATACAAGGTTTAAACTGCCTGGCCTTTCTCCACCATGGATATCATGGAATTGAAAAAAAATCAATCAGGCTGTCTTGACATGACATGCCTATTGTGAATCCTTGTTTATTCCTGCCCATAAACCATTTATCTCCAGGAAGCCAGCTATTTGCTCTTTAATAATTGTGTCCATTAGCTGTTTTATAATCAATGTAGGTGTCACTGGCCTGTATTTCCCAGATTCTGTATATCCCTACCCTTATGCAGGGGGACAAAAATAACCACCTTCAAGTCCATTGGCACCTCGCCCATTATCTGTGATTCTTTAAACAGGTCTACCAAGGGTGCTGCTAGGTCATGTCTCATCTCCTTTGGCACCCTTAAGTGCTTCTTATCTGGCCCTGGGGACTTGATAGCATTAAGGTCCTACAGATCCTTCAGTACTCTATTCTTGAATATATATTCTATCACTTATTTTTCCTATCAGTACCCTTGAATCTTATCTTATTGTTTGGGATTGGTTCTGTATCCTCCACTGTAACCACATAACTGAAGTGCTCAGTTAATACATCTGCCTACACACATTCTCTTCTATGTTTCCACACTCTTTCTACATCCTTTTATAATATCCTTTTTTTGTTCTTTTCCGTAATGAACTGTAGAAAGTTTTATCATTTTTCTTAACCCCTCCACTATCCTTAGTTCTGTGTTCACTTTAACCCTCCAAATGAGTTCCTTGCTTTTATCCAGTTTTTTCCTTTTACACTGCCATGTTAGCCTTATTCTGCTCCCCACTTGCATACCCTAATAGCGCTCTTCCCCTCAGACTGCATCCTTCACTTGCCTGTCTAGTCAGATATGCTTCTTATACTTTCTTGCCTTACTCATAAATGTTATGCACTTTTGAGCAGCCCCTAATGCAATCATTTTTTGCTACACACGTTTTCTGCCCCACCCCATTTTGCATATTGTATGGCTGCAGCTGACTGTTGATTGTCGGCAGCTGATCTTTGATTCATTGCATCATATTGCCAAAGTCAGCTTTTTTAAAGTCAGTGACCACAGTACTGGAATTCAGCTGTCGAGAGTCCAGCGCAGTGTTGTGTTGTGGTCACACTGTCCAAATGGGTCCTTGGTCAGGATATGTCTGTTAATATCCTGGCTGGGCATTGCCAGGACTAAGATTGCTTCCTCCTCATTGCCTCCCTGACACACTGTGTAAGCGATAGAAAAATTTGGATTTTTGGACTTTTTGCTGCTACAGTGTCCCAGTCTATGCCCAGGAGATTGAAGTCTTCCATGAATATAATTTTTTCTTGTCCTTCTACCTAACTAATTTCTCTTTCCCAGCAACTCATCTTTGTCAGCTGACTAGATAGACAGCCTACAGGCTACTGCTATTATATATCATCCCCATTAATCATCGCATGAAACAATAGTGACTTCAGTCCCACTCCCAGGTTTGTAGCCTGAGTCTTTTATGATTTCTTTAAAATGTACTTTCACCCCCTTTGCCATTTCCCTGGCCTTTTAAACTAGGGTATCGCTTGGGACATTTATTGTAAGTCCCAGCTATTGTTCTGGTTAGTCCATGTTTCGGTTATTGCTATTACTGTATATCCATATGTTCTGCAGCCATTATCACATTCAGATTGTCCATCATGTTCCCTAAGCACATTGCATTTGTAGGCATCATTCTTCACTTGTCCTTCCCCTTCCCTCTAGTCTTCCCATCCTTAGGGTCTTTCAAGAGTCTACTATTTCTTCGATGTTCGCTGTCTACTTTTCACTTTTCATATGGCCTGTTTGTACTGGGAGAGAGCCTACTTGGCTCCCTTTCTGTGTTTCTGTGCTCTAACACTGACATTCCCATTCTTAGTTTAAAAATATACTGTCACATCTAGCTTTTTCCCTAACACACTCCCCCCTATTGCTCAGATGCTTGCCATCTTTTGTGAACAGCCCACTATTGCCCCAGAAGTAATACCAGTCACCTGAATAATACAATCTGTCCACCCTTTGGCCACATGTAGAATTCAATCATTTTATCCTTTCTACACTGTCTTGCACATGACATTGGCAGCATCTCTGAGCCAGCTACTGGCAACACCTCCTTGAAGACTGCCATCTCAAAGATAGACCTCAGTTTATTAACTAGAGTTTTCAAACTGCAATTAAGCTTTTTTTACATTGCAATGCATCACATATTTGGTTTTCTGGGTGTATCACAATGTTTGGCTCCCTCCTGCTCTAGTCAGCCCTCTAACCAGGGATATCCCCCCCCTCTCTGTAGGCAACCCTGGGAGAAAATATGTGTTTTCTAAGTTATATTTGCTCACCAACCTCTCCATCACACTAACTATGGAATCCGCTATGACTAAGATGTGCTTCTTTCTCTCCATGTCCCTTTCTGTTGCCTCCCCCTCTGGCATATCCTTGCTGGATAAAGCCATACCCCCCCAGGGTCCCAACTGCTGCTTCCTCAGTGGAGCAGCTGTTCTGATTCTGCCAGTGGCACAAACCAGTTCTTGGTATCTACTTATAGGGTTCTAGCTATACTAGTTCTGCTTTTTCTCCTCCTCCATCTGGCCTCCCCACTGCAGTCCATCCCTCAGCATGGAAACACAGTGGCCATTAAGGTGATGGAATTAAAGCCCCTAGTGGCCCCGTACTGGGTTGCTCCTCAGGACTTGCACATCAACCTTGAGAGTAGCTAACTCTACACCATGTACCCTGAGCCTCTTGTAAGATGGACTTCACCCAACCTCCATGAGCACCCTCTAGATGACTGCAAAGCCACAACCCCTACAGCTGACTGGTTGCCCTCCCTAACCTCCTGCCTGTGTGACTATATTATAATGTCTGTGGAATGTTATGGAAAGTTAATGAACAAAATCTTAGTCTTCAGAGTTTCCCAACCCTGTCCTTCTCCTAAGTCCCTCTTCTCCATAAATCCTTGCCATTTACATGTATGGCAGTTAAACGAGTGGCATGACTTGCCTCACAATGACTCATTTCTGCTCATGGAGAGTGCACCTTTTTATACTTACCTGGGGCCTCATGACCCAGAAGTGCACACCCTCCCTTCCTGGCTCATTGTTACTATCAATGTTCCCCTCTTCCTCCAGTTAGAACCTACATATCCAGGTGCAAAGAAACAGCTCCTCTATTACAGGTGTTAGAATTAGCCTCAGGCTCTGCTTTCTGAATCCATCCCCTAATGTTCTAAACCCTAGTAGCCAAGCTCCACATATGGAGTCTAAGCCAGAGCTCTGTGTGCTACCAAATTCAAATTAGCCCATAAATCCACAAACTTGTACCTTGTACAATAAGTCTTCCCATAGCCAAATTTAACATTTTACACTCTGGCTTATGGTTAATTATTACAGTTGCAGTGGGCAGAGCCCTGCAGAGGTGTCGCTGTCACAGTAGAAAAAGGAGCTCTCTAGATACCTAATGGATTTCACAAAACTGTAGTTTTCTTACAATTCCTCTGCTGCAACAGTTTGGCTGTGGTGTCACCATGCTCTGCACAATTTTGGCTGAAAGTGTTAGATTCATTCACAGATGTCTTCTACATGGAGCATACTATGCCAGCTCAAATTACAATCAGTGACTGTGCTGAGTGTATTAACAGCTGTGTTTTGTTATCAGTTTGGGAAATCTAGTGCTAGTGTGTGTGTGCGTGCACATGTGTCACTCTGTTAACCCTTTCCTGGTACATTAACCTTTTCCTAGTCAGCTTACAAATTGCTGTAATGCTATATGTTAGCAGTGCACAGTTCAGAACATGATTTCAGTTGCCCTCCACTGCACTGCCTCCACCCTGTCTATGTTCTTTCTCAGATGGCGCCTCCAGAACTGGATGTAGTATTCCAGGTGCAGTCTCATGAGTGTCTTATACAGGGCCAAGATGACCTCCCTTTTTCTACTTGTGATACACCTCCCTATGCAGCCAAGCATCTGCCTAGCCTTTCCATCTGCCTTATTGCACTGCCTAGTTTCTCTTACATAGGTCCTCTGAGATGATAGCTCCCAGGTTCCCTTCCTGCTTCATGACAGTCACTACCTTTTCACCGAGTTCGTGCTTTACCCCTGTGTTCTTCTGTTCTATGTGCATGATCCTGCACTTCTTTGCATTGAATCCCAGCAGCCATTCTTCACACCATTTTTCCAGTTTTTTAAGGTCTTCCCTCATTCTTTCAACACCCCTGACATGTCCACCCTATTGCATACCTTTGTATCATCTGCAAAGAGGCATATCTTCCCCTCCAGTCCCTCTGCAATGTCCCCAATAAAGACATTGAAGAGCACCAACCCCAACACTGCCCCATAACACCCTGCTTGTCACCTCTCTCTCTCTCTCTCTCTCTCTCCAGAATACTCCCTGTTTACCACAGCCCTCTGTCTCCTGCCATTCAGCCAATTATCCACTCACAGAACTAGTTTAGGATCCACTCCTAGGCTGTGTAGTTTGTTAATCAGCCTTCTATGGGGGTTGGTGTCAAAAGGCCTTTCTGAAGTCCAGATTGGCCACATCCACTGCAACTCCCTGGTCCCCTACATTAATTACCCAGTCATGCCATAGATTAGTACAGTGAGTTAGTGCAAAACACAGTGCTTATCCTAAATATAGTAACAGTTAGGGTTAGATGTATAAGTAAATAAATGCTATATATAGCAGTGTATGTGTATTGGTGTGTATGTGTGGCAATGCTCTCTGTGTGTAGGCCATGTACTGCTATGTTATACAGGAATATATATTCATATATGTGTAAATGTATTAGTCAGTGTGTGTGTGTATCACAACAATTAGAAAGTGCAGTTAGGTGGTTCAGTGGTTAGTGCAAAAATTGCTAGTCTACATTCCCCTGCTATCTAGATCAGTTTCAGCCTTATGCATGTCATTGCTGATTTAAATGAGGTGTCTAGTGGCAACCCCCCCACCCGCCGATGTCCCTCAGAGCCTGAAGAGAAGAAAATAGTCCCTCTGTCCAACAAGATGGTCTAGATCGCTGATTATAATGGGCCACCTGAACAGGAGCCAGAAAATATCTAATTCCTACCTTCCAGCAAAATTGTCTCCAGGAGAGGAGGTGGTAGACCATGTATGTCTTCATATTCTAGCCCATTCTGTGTCAGTAAGGATGATGTCCAAATCTCTCTCCCACTTTTTCAGAATAGGCATAGTGGACACTGAATTCCCCATGATATATGCATTATATAGTAAAGTAATTGCTTTTTTGCCATGCGGTGTATTCCATATATCTCTGAAAGATGTATTTGCTATTCCAGGCCCCTCTATCTTAGCTCCCTGTTTTTGCAGTTCCCTAATGTAGTTTTAAATTTGATAGAATCTCAACTGATCTGAATGTGCCCACCCAAAGATACACTGTGCCTGTTCAAAGGAGAAAATCTGTGCTCCCTGCATTAGCTGATACGGGGATGTGATTCCTCTTTCTGCTTGTCTCAGGAACCACTTGTCTTGTGTTGCCAGGTGAAACTTAGGACCATACACCCACCAACAAAAAAATCCACATGACGTTTTGTATTTTTACACCCCAATGCCCCTCCTCCAACCTTCCAGTACTGTCTTGATGTCTGAGAAGTATGTTTGGCAAGAAAATGTAATTTTAGGTTGAAAAATAAGAGCCCTCAGAGGGGGATCTGTCTGGTCTATAGTATCTATTCTTTTCCATAGTGCATCATAATGTCTGTTTCCCCATAACAAGGCTATCCGCATTTGAGATGCTATCCAGTATCCTGCCAAATCTGGGAAAGCCATGCCTCCCTCCATTTTTGACAGATACATTGTTTTTCCCCATACGTAGGAAAGTAATATTTGTTGCCAGTCTGCTAACCTAGAGTGTGGGACCTCACAGGGGACACACTGAAATAAGTACAAGACTCGAGATAGAGCATTCATTTTCAAAGCCTGCACTTTTGCACCAAATGATAAGGATAAAAGTTTCCAACGCAAAATGTCTGTTTTTGATTGGGTAATCAGGGCTTGGTAATTTAGGTTATATAATTCCTCTGAGTTCTTTTCTATAATAATCCTCAAGTACCTCATACTAATAAGATTCCACTTCATGGGATATTTTTCCCTAATTGCTAATGTAGTGGTGTAGTAAAGGTTCAGTGTTTCTGTTTTATCCTTATTTAGGATGTACCCAGAGATTGCCGAGAACCTATCCAATTGCCTCATTAGCCGAGGTAGGGATTTTTCAGGTGTGGACATGTATACCAAAATTTAATCAGCGTGCAATACCACTTTATTCTCTCTGTCTTTCATCTGTATCCCATGTATCTGGTGATTCTGTTGTATACTTTCTGCTAAGGGCTCAATGTACAGAGCAAAGAGTAGTGGTAAGAGGGGACAACCCTGTCTTGTACCCCTCTCAAGGGTGAACCCTGTGGAGATATGCTCGCTTGCTCATATGTATCCCACAGATCTCTTGAATAATTTAAATAAGTTCATAGTGAAGTCTTCCGGGACACCAAACCCGGAAAGGACCCTCCTCAGAAAGGACCAAGAGACTTTATCAAAAGCTTTTTCAGCATCAAGACTCATTAATAAAGATGGAATTTTGCAATGATTTATATGATCTACTATATGTATAGTTCTTCTAAGATTATCCTGGGCCTGTCTGCCTGGGATGAATCCTGTCTGATCTAAATGAATCAGTGAGGGCAGAACTTCTTGAAATCTATGGGCGATCATAGACGTATATACTGTAGTTTATAGTCATTGTTCAATAGGGAAATGGGTCAGTAAGCATTGCACTTTGAAGGGTCCTTTACGGGCTTGGGAATCACCGAGATGACAGCCTGTGCCCATGAAGGGGGTGGTTCTTCCTTTCCCTTAAACACTTCTTGCATAGTTTGGAATAGAAGAGGTTGCACCAGTTCTGTGAAGGTTTTATAGAACTTGGCTGCAAGACGGTAATGGCCTGGGCATTCCCCTGTTTTCAACCTCCCTATCTCTGTTTTAAGCTCCTGGTATGTAAGGGGTTTAATGAGGTATATTTTCTGTTGCTCTGTAAGTGAAATGTATTTTGTTTTAATTGCATTATTGTCTTATGTTTTTGTATTTATTGTTATTACAGTTTCTGCTTGGGCAGAGCCTGAAAAAGGACCCTCAGTCCAGCACTCTTTCCTGCTTCTCAAATAAAACAAAGAAAAAAATAAATAAAATGTGCTCATACACATGCAGTAACATGGTGTTGGTATCATAGTAGTGCCTTGGAAATGGCAGGCAAACTGATGCCATTGATATCACCAACCACCCTCTGGAATGACCCGGTGGCATAGTACAGAAATGCACATAGAACTTTATCTCCACTGACATCATCCATGACTGATGGATCCATGGTGCTCCCTGTGCACAAACCATGTCACAGCTGGTTGATCAAACATAGTCCAGATGGAATTTCTCCAGGCAGTTTGTGTCCTGCAGGACACTGGCATCCAGCCATGGCCAGAATATGTGTGGCTGCAGCTGCACCCTCAATGCCTGCTCGTGTTTCCGCTATCCTTCCAGCAAGAGAACATTCATCATTAAGCCTGGGCACATCCTGTGTACCCCTGTAAAGATGCCCTTGAACCAATGTCAGGAATCATGTGTTGCACGCACATCCATAATTCAGCTGACAGAGGCCCTGACTGGGATGCTGCACGGACATCCCAAGTACTGGCATACTGTGCTGGGCATCAATGGGTCATTACTGCCCTGACTCTGTATGATAATGGCAGTAGCCAAAAACCATATGTCTGCAGCTAGTGTGGGGTTGGTGGGTGTGTACCCATGGAAGTTGTGGAAGGTGTCCTTCACAACACACCAGGATGCACCAGAGAGGAGTGAGGTATGACAGGGGACAGAGCCTACAGAGGTAAGTATCCATCAGTCACAGTTCACAGGTACAGGTGTGCCCTGTGTTTTGTGTGTTGTGTCAGAGATGTCCCCCCCCCTTATGTCTCTACAGGACTTCTGTGGACACCCAGAATGAATCATCCTTGAGCTTGTGCAGCTACTGGAGAGTGCTACAGCTCTGGTGGTGGCCCATAAGCAGAGGTGGCCTCTAAACATGCCTGAATTTCTTGTTAAACAACCTTTAACATAAAAACATATAAACACATATAAAAAACATTAAAAAGATAAGAAATCAATTGATAAAAAAGTGTGCTGTGTCATTTCCTTTGTCAATTAGTTGCAACTAGGGACAGGCACTGTATGAATTCTTCTCAAGGTGACAGTCACTATGGTTTTGTTACTCAGGGATGAGTTTCCAGAAACCACTTATACCATATCATCCCTTATTCATTCTTTAATTCTTAGCTGGTCACTAGGAATTACAAACCATGGTGCCCCAGAAAAACTACATGAAGTCTCAGAATTTATACCACACTAATCACACTAATTGGAAAACTTGTTCTTTTCTGGATTGCAATAGTGAGCTTTTCTAATTTTGCCATATCAGTCAATTTCCCTGACCTGGAATTATGCGAGATTATCTTTTGGTCTATCTACCCCTGAGCTATCAACCTCCTTACTAAAGTCATGGCAGTACAACCCTATTTGATCAGATGGTCTAGGGTGTCCATAATAAGGCTAGTGTCACCCAGTATACAGATCTGTAGTTAACATGGGATTCTGCAGCCAATTACTTGAGTTATGATGTTCATTACTACTCCCCAAAAGATGTGTACCTGTGGGCATTCAAAAAAACATATACAACAAAGTAACCTAGTAACATAGTAAGGGTTCAGGCAATAGCCATTTTAAAATGCCTGTCTGTTCTAACAACTTATAACCTGAAAGTGGTGAGGCGTTCATGAATTTATCTAGTTTGAGTTTAAAGATAGATAGGGAATTACTGTTTGCCACTTCCTCTGGCAGAAAATTCTATCCTGGGATCACCCTCTGTGTGAAACAATATTTTTTGCATTCCATCATAAACAGCTCACTTGTATACTGATAGTTGTGCACTCTCATACCTGGCCTTCCCTCGCTTGTATTTCAGTGTAATGTTTTTGATAGGTCCAGGTTCCAGCTAGCCCTGTAAATTAGTATCATATCCGCTCTCCAGCTTCTTCTGTCCACTGAATACATGTTCAGTGACAATCTATCCTCACACGACATACCCTCTAACCCCCTCACCATCTTTCTATAGCATTTTTGCACCCTTTTAACTCTTAATATGTCTCTGTATGTTTGTTCCACACCTGTACAGCATACTGCAGGCATGGTCTAACAAGAAATCTGTACAGTGGCACTATGACCTCTCTTTTTCTGCTTGTGATGTTTCTCATAATGCAACTGAGCCCCTGGTTTGTCTTTTTAATAGCTACTGTACCCTGTTCTTCCCATTTTATATTGTTTATTACTACAACTCCCAGGTCCTTTTCTATTGATGATTCTCTTAATATACATCCATTTAGAGTATATTTGTGTCTTGAGTTGTTCCTCCCAAAGTGCATCACTAAGCATTTCTCTGCACTAAATATTATCCCAGGTTTTCTAGCCCAGTTTTCTAGCTTGTCCAGATTTTTCTGCATCTTAAGGATATAGGAAATGATCTTTACATATTTAACTGCCCATCTATCTTCCATTCCATGCCAGTTATATATTCTGAGTCGCTTTGACCAATTTTTGATAAATAAAAAATCTAACTTTTGGGTACCCTCAGATCTACATAAAGATCCACTCCCCTCAGTAGCTATTGCTCTTTCCTTTCATATTTCTAAGACATTCCATGACATTCCATGGCATCAGTAATATCATTCCATGCTAGTCATTTGAATGGCCTGGAATGGTGTATCTGATGTCAAAGAGTGTTCAAGCAGTATGAAAAGAAAGACAAGCAACTGCTGAGGAGACAGTGTAGTTCCAAAGGCAACAAAATTAGATTATCAGTTAACAAAAGAGGTCAATAACATATCAGAATATTGAATAGACAAGTTCCACCAAGTCGCATCGACAACAAAGTTGTCAAACAACTTTATAGTGACACCACTTTGCTGACAGTGATCCTATCCTTCACTGCTTGGGGGGGGGCTCTACCCCCACACACCCCAGAATTATAGATTACTAACTCCGGGGGGGGGGGGGCAAGTTCAGGGGAGAGTGGCCAACACCAGGTGTTGGTGTATCAGCATATTGCTCCATCAACCCATTCAACACCATGGATGTCAAATGGGTTGTTGTTGATGTGTTGGTTTCACTGTTGGGGGTTTGATGTTCCAACGGCATAAGGGATGGACACTAGAAGGACAGCAGGAGAGCATCTAAAGGTGTAAAAAAACTTGTTCCCTATCATCTTTAAGACAATCTGCTGGTGGCTCAGTATCTAACTCCATGTTTGCCTCATCTGCAAATTTTACTATCTAGTTACTCGGATCTCGATGCATATTATTTATTTAGACGTTAAATAATATAGGCCCCAGTACTGATCCTTGAGGAACTCCACTAGTCACTTCCCCCCATTCTAAATATTCTCCCTTTACTCTGACCTTTAGCCTTCTACCTGCCAAACAGTCTGCAATCTAGTTTGTAGATATATTAGGTGCTCCTTCTTTCTTAAGTTTGTTTATTAGTAAATTTTTTGCACAGTGTCAAAAGCCTTGCTTAGATATAGATATATTATGTTTGATGATTTCCCCTGACCAGGGGCCTTATTAACTGGTTCTATAAAGTCGATTGTCTGATATGATTTATTGCGTGTGAACCCATACTGGGTGTTATCCATCCTATTGTTATCTTTTAACCATTTCTCTAACTGTTCCCTTATTACTCCCTCAGTAATTTTGTGCAGGATGGGCCCTATGCACAAAGCAGGCGGGGGTACACGGGAATGTTATGTACCCTGCCTGTGACCCTGCACCCTGTGGACAGGTGCACCCAATACTGGCATTCACCAATGCCAGCCACCTGTCTGTGGCTCCTCCCCACCCAGTGCACCGGTCTTTGTGGGCTGCCGGGGGAGGCATCATCATCCTCCCGAGTGGATCCCACGCATAGGGTGGCACTGGTCCAAGGCTGTGCATGCCTATTGCAGGCACTCAAACCTGCATGGCATCATCTCATCCTGGTTCCACTGCTTCTGTAACTTCTGGGTGCTCACCCTTCCAGCTGCCCCTGCCACCTCCTGCCCAGTGGTTAGGGGCAGCATGGTGTGCCTTGTCCTGGTCCCCCAGCGACCAGATGTCTGTGTCTGTGGGGGTGCACAGTGGGTTATGGCAGGGTCTCCCTGGTGTACCCTGCACCAACCTCCTCACCCATGAGGCCAGCACTACATGGGTTAGTGAATACCGCGTAGTGCTGGCACACCCCCGGAACACCCCCAGCGCGAAGCTGTCCACGGATGTGGGGGATCGAGTGCAGTAGATCTGCGTGACCCCTTCATGTATGCTGCATGGGGGCGCAGTGAGTGTAGAGTGGCTACACACCCCAGAAACACGCAAGTAGCCACACCACACCAGTAGTGCATAGGGCCTGATGCTGGTAAAACTTACCGGTCTACTGTATAGTTAACTACTTTAGAGATTGCTCCCTTTTTCTAGATAGTGAATACAGATGACAGCGGCATCCCTTGAGTCTCTAATTATTTTACCTGATTTTATTGAAGTATTTATCATTTCTGTTAACTGACCCTTCAATTGTTTACTCAGTTCTTTCTGGACCCTGGGGTGTATGCCATCTGGACCTGGTGATTTATTAACTTTTTAATATTACTTAGTTTTTTAAGTACCATTTTCTTGCCTATCATAACGTATTCTGATGTTAAATCCTCATTTAGTTTATTATCCAGACATTGTCTGTTGCTGAAAATTGACCAGAAATAAGCATTCAAATGATCTGCCAAGTTGTTATTATTGTTTATTGTTCCCTAATTTATCAGTGGTGCCAGTCTTTTTTCTGTTTGTTTTTTTATATTGATATAGGAATACAATTCCTTGTAATTCGATTGAACCCCTGTTGTAAGTTATTCTTCCATTTCAGCTTTCTGACACCTAACTGTTTTTTGCACTGCGTTTGTACTGCTTTATATTTATCCAACACTGTGTTACCTTCTTTTTTGATTTTTTATATAGCTTTTTTCTTTTTTAATCAGTAACTTTATTCTTCTATTTATACATTTTGGAAGTCTTCCTTTTCCATTATACTTTTTCCTTAGTGTTATGAATTCGGATGTTAAGTTACTAATTTTGGATTTGAGAAATGTTCCCTGATTTTCTGCATCCTTGTTATTCATTTCCTTTTTCCAGTCCCACCGATTTGTTGCTTTCTTTATGACATTACAGTCCACCCTTCTAAAGTCTTTGCGAACAGTGCTTCCATAATCCTTAATAAACTTTCTGTTGATGCTAAAACCCACCATGTTGTGGTCACTGTTCCCTAAAGATTCCCTAGGGTCTGTAGTTTTGAATTAATGAATCTGATGTTATTATCATCACATCAGACATAGAGTTCCCTCTAGTTGGCCACTTTCTCTTTCCTGGGTGTTACCCCTGTTTGTTCACTTCACTTTATCCCAGGCATATTTAGATCCCACATCAAGATGGTATCCTCATTACTAACCAAATTCTCAATGATGGCTAGAAGCTCTGAATCCCTTTCCATATTCATATTAGGTAGCCTATAAAAGAAGACCCAAAGTTATTGATTCAGCTTCTTTGTTTATAATTTCTATTGCCATTGTTTCCAGTGTGTTAGCATCAATATCCAGTTCTTTTGAGTGTATGTCCTTTTTTTATGAGGAATGCTAACCTTACACCTTTCTTCATTTCCCTGTCATTCCTAAACAGATTATAACCCTCCATTTCTTTATCCCATGTGTCCTTACTGTTCCACTAGGTCTCGATTAGTGCAATCATGTCAACCTTTCCTGTTTTTGCAATTGTCTCAAGCAAATCGTTTTATTCTCATACTACATGCATTAATTAATAGCACCTTTAAATTCGTTTGTGTTTTTCATTTATTATCATTATGTGCCAGTTTGTTGGTACAGTGGCCCTTAGTTGACACACTACAGTGAGTATTAACATTTTCCTTATTTATTGTCACACCCAAAAGTTCTTTTGCAATATTTAGTTCCACTGTTTCCCTGATTATATCGGTTTAAATTATTTTCAGTTATAGCTCTCATTCTCTCTCTCCCAATATATTTACTCCTCTCCTACTCAAGTGTAGTCTATCCATCCTATATACCCCCTGTCTGTTACAGAAAAAGTCCCAGTTTCTCATAAATATGTGTCCTTCCTCCTTTGCCCAGTTGGGCATCCAAGCATTCATTTTTTTAATGGCTGACATTCTTCCATAACCTCCTCTTGGAAGAGACAGTATTTCTGATATCTACACTTTACATCTTTTGTACTTTAATATCACACTTACTTCCCTAAAATCTGACTTAATATCTTAATCCACCTTCATGCCTACATTGTTCATTCATAGAAACATAGAGACTGTCAGCAGATAGGGACTGCCAGGTCCATCCAGTCTGCCCAATTTTCCTACCTTAATTGGCAGCCAATGTCCCTCTCTGGTCATCAGCTTTAGCCTCTTCTTCCCACCTCTAGGGTTCCCTTATGCCTATCCCATGCATCTTTAAATCCTCCCACTGTTGATGCTCCCACTACCTCCTGGAGTAGGTTATTCCATGCATCTACCACCTCTTCTGTGAAAAAAGAACTTCCTCACATTTCCCCTTATCCTGTCGCTTCCAATCTCATATCGTGCCCCCTTGTTCTTGTGCCCTTCCTATACTGAAAGATGTCTCCCCCCTTGCACCTTGTTTATGTTCTTAAGATACTTGAAAGTTTCTATCACATCCCCCCATTCCCTCCTTTCTTCCAGTGTATACATATTGAGGTCTTTCAATCTCTCCTAATATGTCATCTGGTGTAAGCCCTGCACCATCTTTGTCAGCCTTTTCTGAACTGCCTCCACCCAGTCTATGTCCTTCTGAAGATGTGGTCTCCTGAACTGTACACAGTCCACTCCAGCATGAATTGCTAATATTGGACTAACCCCACTGTCTTTTACTAGTACTTGTAGTTTATTTTTAATGTCGCTTATCCAAGTTGAGGCAGGAAACTACAGACTTCTTAGTTTGACCTCAGTGGTAGGGGAAATGATGGAATCACTTCTGAAAGAAAGAATTGTTGAGTACCTAGAGGCCAACAGGGCAAAGGACCCAAGGCAGCATGGATTCTCAGTCTGAAGGTCACGTCAGAGGAATCTAATAGATTTCTTTGACTGGGTGACCAAAGTAATAGACCAGGGAGGGGCTGTGGATGTGGCCTACCTAGACTTTAGCAAGGCATCTGACATAGACCCACACAAAAGAATTGATAAACAAGTTAGCCAGCTTATGAGTGGGTCCCAGGGTGGTAACCTGGGCAAAAAATTGTCTGGACAACATGTGTATCAGATATTGTTGCAAATCTGATCTGCGATTTGGTGGTGATGTAAACCATCCTGTTTTACCTGTGTTATAATGATACAACACCTATATTATGTCTGAAATCACTCAGTAAAAAGATTAACAGTAAAAAAAAAAAATTGGATGGACAACAGGACACAGAGGGTAATAGTAAATGGAGTCCGCTCTGAAGAAAGGAGGGTTACTAGTGGGGTACCGCAGGGTTCACTACTGGGACTGGTCCTCTTTAATATCTTTATAGGTGATATTGCAGAGGGACTGGAATGAAAAGCATGCCAATTTGCATATGACACAAAGATCTGAAACAGGGTTGATGCACGGGGGGTAGAAAGGATGTGAAGGGACTTGGCGAAGTTGAAGGAATGGTCAAAAGTATGGAAGTTTAGAGTCAATGCAAAGAAGTGCAAAGTAATGCACCTGGGAAACAAAAACCCAAGGGAAGAGTAGACAATGTGGGGGGAGGTATTAACAACAACAAAAATGGAAAGCGGCATGGGGGTAAGCATATCAGACAACCTAAATGTAGGCAAGCAATGTGAGAAGGCAATAAGGAGGGCTGGGAGTGTTACAGGGATGCACAGGGAAAGGTATCACCAGTAGAAAACAGGAAATTGTTATTCCTCTGTACAGACAGTTGGTGAGCCCCCATCTGGAGTACTGCATCCAGTTCTGCAGACCCCATCTCCGCAAGGACATAGACAGGATAGAGTCAGTCCAGAGGAGGGCAACTACAATGGTGCAGGGTATGCACCAGAAGCCATATGAAGAGACTAAAATAACTTAATATGTATACCCTCAAGGAAAGAAGGGGGGGGCATGATAGAAACTTTCAAATAGCTCAAGGGAATTAACAAAGTCCAAGAGAGCAGCATCTTTCAGAAAAAGAGATGTGCAAGAAAAAGGGGGCACAATTTGAAGATAGAGGGGGGATGACTTGGGGCAATGTGAGGAAGTATTTTGTTTTTCATGGAGAGGGTGGTGGATGCATGGAACGGCCTTCTGAGGAGGTCATGGGGTCAAAAACAGTGGGGGAATTTAAGAATGCATGGGACAGACATAAGGCAATTCTAGTGGGAGGTAGGATGAAGTAGGCTGTTGGTAAAATTAGGATCTGAAGCTTATCCAATAGGTAAGGAAATAAGCAAACTAAGTGGGCCAAGCAGTCCTTATCTGCCATCAAAGTCTATGGTTCTATGTTTTTATGGCTGCTGTTAAGCAACAAACTGCAGTTGTTTCCTTCCTGTTTTCACAAATTTCACAGTCTGTGTATCATATGACTGAGTTTTTCAACACTAAAATATTTCTGTCTCTGTTTTGCTCTTGATTAGGGTCAGCGGACGCTAATAAAGGTAAAGTATACGGGCAGACTAGATGGGCCTAGTGGTCTTTATCTGCCATCAATTTCTATGTTTCTACGATTGATATTTCTAATATTACTTGTTGTATTTGTTCCAGCTTGAACCATGTTTTCTTGAACCCCCCCCCCAACACCTGCAGGTTCTCATTAATATTCTGTTGCCCAGTGCCTTGACTCTCCATCACTGACCCTGCCCATACTAGCTGTACTTTAATTAACTAGTGCCTCATATCTGTTGGATATGGGTAGCAAGGGGCTGTCCACCATTCTTCCTCATGTGTTTCTCTTACAGCCCAGAACCACTGCCCATTCATTTTCCCCTAAATCATTATAGATGTTTTCTGCAATCCATGCCCTTTTCCTCCCATCCCTTGCATTGGTTATTATGCTGTCTGTGTTTGTATTTGGTTGCTCACCATTTGATCAGGTAGAGTTGTTAACCTTAGTAATTACCTCTTACCTAAATAACAATTCTTGCCTTTCATCAACCCTACTTGCCATAGAAAACAGTGCACCCCACCATTTAATTTCTTCTTTTTGTTTATCCTCTCAGGTCTAACTATTTTGGTCTTTAGCATGGTGATGTCTTTTTCCAGTTCAACTACATGTATATACTGTATTTGGTACAGGTACACACACTCTTGCCCCCTCTGCTACTCTGATGAGTACATATTACATACACTTTGAACAGTTCCATTGTATTAAGATGTGTTATATTAAATTTTTCCCTTCAAACTGAAGATAGATTTCTGTTCCTCTGTTCTCTCTGGCTAGCCCTTGCCCAGTCCTTATCGACACTCATAGAGGCTGTTTTTAATATAGGCCCCAAACCAAAAGTAGCTTTGTCCCAACTTCTGGTTTTGGCGCTCACACTAGGACTGTATAAAACCAAAATAAAATCTCATTTTAAGACACCACACTCTTAAAAAACTTTGTGTACTGCCAAATGTACACCAACATTGGCTAAAATACCCTTTTGGTTCAGTAACATCTCTCATTGCTGCTCCAAATGTACTGGGGTCCTCCAGGGTCCCAGAGTTCCTGCTTAGTCATAGAGATGGGGTACCAAGAATGGTTGTTTTTGGAGTGTTTTTCTTTCTTAGATATAGAATTTCTTAAATAGAAAAGAGTTTCCACACACAAGATCATGCTTTGTTGCCTCCAACTGCATTTCTGCCACTTCTGCCACTGACACTTACACAGGCCCTTGTTAATATAGGCCTGAAACTGGAAGCAGCATTTTCGTGACTGCTGGTTGCGGTGCTCACACTAGGACTGTATAAAAATGAAAGCAAATATAATTTTAAGACATAGCACTCTTAAAAGAGCTTTGTGTGCTGCCAAATGTACACAAAAGCTGGTTAAAATGCCCTATTGTTCATTAATAACTCTCAGTGCTGTGCCAAATGCACTGGAGTCCTACAAGGTCCCAGAGTTCCTTCTTAATGATAAAGATAGGGTAGAGAGAGAGAGTGAGAGCGAGAAAAGAGAGAGTTTATTGTAGTATTTTTCTTTCTTGTCTATAGAATAGAAAAGTTTCCACACACGAGTTCATATCTTACTTATTCCAACAAAGTTTCTGCCCCTTTTGCCACTCACTCTAGCACAGGCTGTTTTTAATATACTGTAGGTCCCAAACTAGAAGTTTGGTTGTCTCGATTTCCAGATTTGGCACTCATACTAGGACTGTAGAAAAATGAAATAAAATATAATTTACAACAAAGTACTCTTAAAAGAGCTTTATGTACTGCCAAATGTACACCTAAACTGGTTAAAATGTTCTTTTGCTTCAGTAACAACTCTCTCGGTCCTGCCCCAAATGCACTGGAGTCCTATAAGGAGAGAGAGAGAGAGAGAGAGAGATTGTTTTGTAAAGTATTTTTTTTCTCCGATATATGATAGAAAAGGGTTCCCACATACAAGATCATGCTGTGCTGCTCCAACAGCATTTCTGCCTACCCGTGTCATTTTTGTACAGTTCAAGCTTTGACTGGTGCTGCTGATATATTGGGTGTTTACTCTCCTGGTAAAGGTGATTGTTTTGGTCAGTATCCATGACACTCCAGACATTACATCATGGATTTTAGCCCACCTGATAGGCTATAGATGCACATGTGACCTAGTATCAAATTTCAGAGTATACCTTGGTTCCAGGAGTCCCTTCCCTCCAGTTTGATTGTTTTCCCTAGCTGAAATAAGGTTAGTTAATAAACAACATATACTATTCTCTAAGCATTATACTCAAATGCTGAATGGGCGAGACAATGTAATGGTACTATAAGGGTTTATTTCCTATTGTTACAGTTCTAATGCTCAGACATCTAAGATGTCTGACGAGATGTGTATATCTCTCTATCCTTTTCACATGTCCACTCACATCCACTATCTTGATGTCCTTGGTTATTCCCATTCAGTACATTGTTCCCAATTCCAACATATTTCAGCTCAATGTGCCATTCCCATTCTTACCTCTCTGAGTGCTCTGATGGGAGGGCCGTGGAGTGCCATGGATACCGACCAACACAATCACCATTACCAGGTGAGTAAACACCCATTGTGTTGGTCGTGTATCCATGGCACTCCAAACATTACATCATGGGTACTCAAACAGCAGTATTCTTCCCCTCAGGGTGGGTCAGAGTGACTAGGAGTGGGCAGGTAGCATGGCTGCTGAGAGGACCTTGGTGGCAAAAGAGGCCCTCAGTTTATACAGGGTCTCTAGTCTACAGTATAATGTCTAGCAGAGGTATGAATGGATGTCCAGGTAGCTGCCCGGCAGATGTCCTCTGATGATGCATTAGCTCATTCTGCCCAGGAAGTATCCACAGCCCTAGTCAAGTGAGCCTTGATGCCCTCTGATGGTGTGGCATCCTTTAGTCTATATGCCTCTTGAATTGTCCTCTTTAACAAGCTTGCAATTGTCGTCTTTGAGGCCGCCAAACCCTTTTTATGTCCCTTTGCAATGATGAAGAGCCTTTCAGTTCTTTTAATGGTCTGCGTTCTGGTGATGTATGTGGCCAGTATGGCTCATACGTCGAGATGATGTGGGATAGGATTGATCCCCGGCTCACCTTGTGTATACATGGTTGGGAATTCTAGAGTCTGTTCCGTGTGGAATTGGGAAGCCATCTTAGGAATAAAGGCAGGAACTGTTTTCAAAGATACTCCTTCCTGAGTAAAGATTGCATAGGGTTCCTTACATGACAATGCCCCTATCTCCCCCACCCTGCGGGCTGAACAGATAGCTACAAGGAAGCAGGTTTTCAACCCCATCCAGTACAATTGGCTGTCCTGTATTGGCTCAAATGTAAATAATGCCAGGGCATCTAGTACTAGTGTAAGGTCCCAAGGTGACATGGAAGGTTTGGTTCGAGGCCTCATCACTTCAACAGCTTACATGAACTTGACAGTGTCTGGGTGGGATCCCAGTCTGTGTAGGCCCACTGGCCCCAGGGCTTCCCCTAGAGCTGATAGTTGTACCCTGAGGGATGAATGGGATAGCCCTTTCTCCATGCCCTCCTGCAGAAACAGCAGGACTGTTGTCCTGTCTGCTATGTTGGGGTCCTTGTTCTTAGTGCGGCACCATGCGGAAAAGATGTTCCACTGTCAGCCATATGGGGACATGGTGGAGGACCTCTTAGACTGCAGCATGGTGGATATGATGGCATTGTGATATCCTGCTTTTAGCAGTCTCTGCCTCTCAGGAGCCAGGCTGACAATTGGAAAGACTCC
This sequence comes from Neoceratodus forsteri, assembly GCA_016271365.2. NCBI lineage: Eukaryota > Metazoa > Chordata > Ceratodontiformes > Ceratodontidae > Neoceratodus > Neoceratodus forsteri. The sequence goes on along the minus strand of CM057459.1, from coordinate 723,130,696 downwards.
GGTGTCAGATGGGTCATCAGGCCCTGTATCAGTAGGTCTGATCTGTGGGATAGTCTCCACCTGTCCAATGTCATAGCCATAGCCATGGAGAACCAGGCTCTCCATGGCCAGTATGGTGCCACTAGAATGATGACCCTCCAAGACTCTCTGATCTTGGCTAGTACCTGGGGAATTAGCGGGATCGGGGGAAAGACATATGCCCTGTCTCGGGTCCAGTTTTGCGACAAGGTGTCAATCCCATTGGCTTTCCATTCCCTGTATCTTGAGAAAAACTCTTCCACTTTGTAATTTGTCTCTGTGGCCATGAGATCCATGGTGATGGGCCGCCACCTGACCTGAATGATTTGGAATACCTCCGGGTGCAGTTGCCACTCCCCGGGTTGAACCCGTTGTTGGCTTAGCCAGTCCACCATGATGTTTAGTTTGCCTGCTAGGTGGACGGCCCCGATGTGCTTGAGGTGGATTTTTGCCCAGGTCAACACCCTTATTACCTCAGACAGCATGGCCCGACTTCTTGTGACCCCCCCCTTTGACAGATAGGCCACTGTGACCTGATTGTCCAATTGTATCAGGATGTTGTGTCCCTGTACAGTTTCTCTGAAGGCCTTCAGTGCAAGGAATACTGCTCTTGTCTCCAGGACATTGATGGAACATCTGGCTTCCGCAGTTGTCCATAGATCTTGTGCTGATTGGAAACCTAGGCAGGCTCCCCACCCCATGAGGCTGGCGTCCATCTCTATTGTGATCTTGTATGTCAGATCCAGGGGTGCCCCCTGCTGGAGATTGCACCTGCTCATCCATCAGGTGAGGGAGTGTCTTACTTCTTGTGGTAGGGTGACCTTGACTCCTAGATTCTCCTCGGATGGGGAGCCCTGAGTTAGCAGGTAGGCTTGCAATGGTCTCATGTTCCACCTGGCCCACTGGATCAGGTCTATACATGAGGCCATGCATCCTAGTACCTGATGGTGGGTCATTGACATGCTTTTAGGGCCTTTATCAGACCCACCATGTTGTCTCTATGCTTCGTGATGGCCTTGCCAGACCTGTGGCCGTGTTTATGTCTGCCCCTAGGTGTTCCAGCTGTTGGGCTGGTACCAGCGAGCTCTTGTTGTAATTGACTACCCAGCCATGCTCTTTCAGAGTTTGTAGTACTAGCAGGGTGTTCCTCTGCACCTGAGTCCTTGACCTGGCCCGTATCAGCCAGTCGTCCAGACAAGGGACGATATACACCCCATTTCCCTTAGGCGGGCTGCCAGAATGATAGATACCTTTATGAAGGTTCGTGGAATGGAGGCCAGTCCAAAGGGTAGTGCCTGGTACTGGAAGTGTTAACCTAGCACATGGAAGTGCAGGTACCGCTAGTGGCTCGGTTGAATGGGAATATGAAGGTAGGCGTCCTTCAAGTTGATCGAGGTTAGGAAATCCCCGACTCTGACACTTCTGAGGGTTGAACGGAGAGTCTTCATCTTGAACTTCTGAGTACGAACGAACTTGTTCAGGTACTTCAGGTCCAGAGTAGGATGGAGTTCTGCCGTCTTTTTGGAAGCCAGGAAAAATATTGAGTTAACCCCTTCCCCTTGCTCCTGTATGGGGACAGTCTGAATGGCCTTGTTCTGAATTAGATCCAGTAGGATCTGCTGCACTTGGTGAGAAGATGCCCTTCTCCTAGAGATTGGGGATTGCACAAATCTGTCCTTGTGTGGTCGCTGTGTGAACTTTATTGCATACCCTTTGGATATTACCTCCAGAACCCATTTATCCATGGTAGTGTCCACCCATTGATCCAGGAACAGTGAGAGTCTTCTTCCCATGGGAGGGAGATACTCTCTTTCCCTCCAGGTGGGTGTTGATGGATCTATGTTCTGGTAGTCATTGTGCTTTTCCTCTGCCTCTGAACTTGTTGTTTTTACCTCTAAAGGAGGAGAATGGGGAGGAGACATAGTTGGCGTTAGAGGTACCATGATTGGTGTTGCCATTGTGGTACCCTCTGCCTCGAAAGGAACTGGGTTGATCAAATTGGTTTTGTCTCCATCCTTGATGAAACCTGTTGTTCCCCTGAAACTGATGCTTGCCCAATGGTAGGTATGTGGATCTACTGTTGTTCTTTCCTAGCTCCTTGCCTTCCTCTTTTTGTTTTAGGTACTCCTGCAGGCCTTCCCCGAAGATATGTTTCCCTCTTAGGGGGAGATTCTGCAGGAGACTCTTTGATTCATTATCTGCCTCCCACAATTTTAACCATAGCGCCCTCCTAGCTCTATTAGTTAGTGCTGATGCTCTGGCCTCTAGTTTGAGTGCATCCACAGCCATGGCCCCCAAATATTTTGCGGTATCTAAGGAGCATTCTAGCAATTCTGCATCCCTAGACTTGGGATCTGCTTTGTCTAAGAGCTCCTCCAGCCATCTGATTTGTGCTTGAGCCGCATAGACTGCCGTGGTAGCTGCCCTTGCTGCCATGCCAGTGATTTCAAACATTTTCTTCAACATATCCTCTACTTTCTTGTCCTTTGGGTCCTTCAAGGAGATGGTTCCACATTGCAGGATGGTTTTCTTGTTGAGGGCAGCAATCTGCGGGTCTATTGTAGGAGCCACACACCAGGAGTGTGCTTTGTCCTCCTGGATAGGGTACATCCTATCCAGGTTCCTTTTCTCTGACATGCACCCAGGTTTGTTGGATTCCCATTTTTTTTGTGAATATGTTGTCGATTGCTAGGCACATCGGGAAGGTTTCTTTACTCTTGGGTCTTTGCTGGATCATTGGATCAAGTTTAGATTCTGGTTTAGCAGGCTCCTCCTCAAAATCCATCATGATCTTTATGGCTTTCATAATTCCTGGGATGAGGTCGAAGGAATATAGTTTGGAAGTGAGAGAGGGAATGAACTGGGAAACATCCATCTCTTCCTTATCCGATGCCTCGTCCTCCTCATCTTGAGGTTCCTCATCTTCTTGTCCATCGTCTGGCTGAGGTGGGATGGGTTCCGGGGGTGCAGTATTCCTGTCATTGTGGTCACTGGGTGGAGCAATGGGTTCCAGTCTTGGGTTTGGGGCTGGAGCCATGTTTTGGGATAATGCCTCCAGTTTCTCCATGACCCGAAACATGAAGTTCTGCTGGCTTTCCATCATGGCCGCTGTGGCCTGTTGATTTTGGATGAGGAGAGCCCCTGGGTTGACCCACATGGTTCCAATGGTTTTCTGGTTACTGGGGTCCAGTGATGGTGATTGCTGTAGGGAAAGGTCATCGTCATCATGGAGGCAGGCCAGACACTGGGGGCCTGAGTTCTGAGGCAGAAGGGTGGCGCTGCATGTGGTGCACTTCTTTGTCTTTGCCATCTGAAAACTACTAGGGGCATAAGGGCCAATTAGGGATTGCACAGGATGAGTGTTCAGATAGGTGACACCAGCAGAATCACCTCCTGGAGACTCATGCCTTACACTCTAGATGGCAAGAAAGCAGACATTCGCAGGGTATACATTAATAGCCTAAGGAATGTGGTGCAACCTCCTTCTCGACCTGCTTGTTAGGTGGTCTGGAAGGGCTGAGTCGCTTACAGCATCTAGTTTCCTCCTTAATAAATTAGATCGCTACTATATTGCTATTGTAGTGGGGGTGGGGTAGCTGATCGGCTCTGTGTTATAATAAAAAATTACAAAAAATTACAAAGTAGTGCCCTCTGATTGTATGAACCCACTGAGTAGGGGAGTTCAACAATGTTTGCGCAATCCAGAAATGCTGTGCCTCCCTGCGATCCGCTGTGGGAGGTGATCACAGGCTAGGCCAGCAGTAAGGCAGGAGTTCACAAAATGGTGGCTCTACAGGTAGAGAAACACAAAATGGTGGCTCCTCATCCAAAAAGCACAAAATGAACAGCAGAGTAGAAAGGGAGGCATAACCCAGACCCATCCCCTGGCCTGCCCGCTGAGGTGATCTAAGGGGAAGGGTGACCACATGGACCTTGCCATGATGCTGATTCAAGCCCAAACACGCCATCCTAAGGACACAGGTCCCGGGAGGATCGTGGCATGAGAAGCGAGGTGAGCGGTCTCCTTTACGCAGCCCCACTAGCACCGCTAATGTCACAGGCATGAGATTCAAAATGCGCACAGATGCCTGCATCTGCTCGAGCCAAGCTGTGCACTTGAGATGCCTCAGCACGACTCAGAGTTCCCCCAACATTTCAACAGCAAACACTCCTTTTTCAGCGATTGTTCTACATTAACTGCTGATCCAAAAAACAAACAAGCCCTACAGCAAACAAGTGAGCCGAACAGCGTCCCAGTTTAAGTTCATCTAAGTACCTAAGCCATTCTGCCAAGCTTAAACTCGGTTTCTAATAATTCTCATCCAGATCTCATAAAAGCAGCACCAAAATAAGCTATCTCAAGGAGAGTGCAACAAGAAATTAAGCAATTCGAGATTTTCTAATTAGGAAACAAGTCTGACCAGATTCTAGCAGAAGAATTATACAGTTAGCCCCATTTTGAAAAATCCTTTTAAGGATTCTGCTGCCTTTTAAAAATTCACTGCAGTCAAACCGGCCAAACAAACACATCCAGGGCTAACATCTCTGATCTTTCTTGTGCAGTAACTCAGCCTCTTGAGACACAACTCCTTAAAAAAACAAATGGATAAATTCTTTGGTGACTTACCTTGTTTCCAGAATTCTAGGCAGGGACCCCTGTGTGCTAGCCTTTCAGATGCACAAGAGAACTGGAGGGCAGGGACTCCTGGGACCAAGGTATACTCTGAAATTTGATACTAGGTCACATGTGCATCTATAGCCTATCAGGTGGGCTAAAACCCATGATGTAATGTCTGGCATGCCATGGATACACAACCAACATAATCCTAAAGGTGGCAAGGCCATGCATACAACTTCCATTGGATAAGCAACACATCCTCAATAAAATGACACCAGCCTTCTGTTATATCAGAGAAGATAACATCGGGAAAAATAATAAAAATAAACCTATTTTCCCATATTTCCATAAACAAGATGGCCAGATTAGGTGCAAATGGGGTGGCCATGGCCATGCCCTTTTTTGGATGAAGAATTTGCTTTCAGAAAGAAAGTCGTTTGTTTCAAGGGAAAATCTGGCCAGAGATAGAGTTAAATGGGATGGAGGCATGACGCTGGCAGAACACCTGATGCAGTCAAGGTGTTAAATTTGTGCCTGACTGAGATTCGGAGCTGGATGACATCATGCTAGCTAAGACTAAATGCAGACAAGATGGAGGTACTGATGATTGATCCTGGTCAGAGATGGGGTGCAGAGACTGCCAAGAGGATGACTGGCCTTTTGCTTGGCTCTATAAGCTTAGTGTTTTTGATCTGTACGCATAAGATGCAGCAGACTGTTTTGCTCCCTACTTACTTCTTTACTCATCAACATATGTTAATAACCCATAATAATCTAGTAACTAAGGATGCAGACCTCCGGATTATCTGCAGAGGTCCCCAGGTTCCAAGTGTCCTTACCTACACTACATTGCTTGTTGTATATGAAATAGGATCAGTTTCTACTGTGATTTGTTTAAGTAATAAGGCACGACAAGGTGTGTGTTATCATGTAATAACGTTACTCCTGGGGTGGGTTGAGGCACGAGGCAAAGCCAAGTGCTTCCACCACTCCAGGAGTGACGTTATTACACAATAACACACACCTTGGAGTGCCTTATTGCAATTATACAATGGCTCGATGTTATACAAAATAAAGAAATTATTTTAAAAATGTTTTAGGAGATTTTTAGTGTGGCAATATATCTTTGTTTCTGAAACATAAGAGCCTGACATCTGCCAAATCCATACAGTGATGTTATTGTGTAATAACATCACTGTCTTAGACACACACTTACCAATCAGAGTCCAAGAAATTTTCTTGCCATTGTATAATTAAGCAATAATGCACAACAGGGTGTGGTATATCATGGGATATAGTCACGCCTCGGGTGGTTGGGCACGAGGCCGCTGAGCCAGTCGTCAACAGTCCAGAAGTGACGATATCTGATATCTCACCTCCAAGTCGTATTATATTATGAACAGGGTCTAAAGTTTTCTGCAGTAAAAAAAAAAAAATGTTAAAAACTCTTGAAAGTGCATGTTTTCTGATGTTGGAGGAGTATCTTTTAACAAAATAATTCCTGGAGAGTTCTTGGCAGCAGATGGCGCCGTTGTAAATGGTCTGGATAATCTTTATAAGGCTGCCAGCACTGCTGTGTTTGATAGAGTTTTACTGTCGACTTCCTGTTGATTCTTGGAAGTTAGCTGTTTTTGGCACAGTGAAATTTTATTTTTTTTTAACAAATTCAGCTGGTTGCCAGTGCTTTAGTGTGGTCTGTGTTTTTATTTTTTGGGAGAGGGGTCACTTGAGCGGTGGGATTGATATGTGGCATGAGGAAGCAGGACTACATCTGCGTGTGTGAGTACCTTAAGTTTCAGTATTTAGTTTGGTTGTGGTAGTAGAGGAAATAAGAACTGTGATTTTAAGCGCTACTGCGTTGGGGTGCATTTCTTGGCGATGGCCCTCTGAAAGGAGCGAGCGAGAGAGAGTAAATCTCACAGTAGTGCTTTGTTGGAAAGAAGCGCGGGTTTAGTTGTGGCACTAAATTTCGGCAGCAGGATTACAGGGATGTTGGCAGGGAAATGAGATGGCAAGTGGATTTTTTTTTTCTTTTTTGAAGACGCACTGGATCATTGTTTCTGGCAGCAGCTTGCGTTGTGCTGCTTTCTCTTGCGGGCAGAGTTGTAAGGAACACTGCTCTGAGAGCAAGGAGGCTGGTGGCCGGAGCTTTTTTGAAGCCGTGATGGTGTAGCCCGATATCATCACGGCTTCAAAGAGCTGTCGGCCAATCAGATTCCTGCATTTACGATTCCGAGTTCATAATTCTGAATAAAAGGTTGGGAGTTGTAAAAGACAGGAGCAATATGTTCTTCCCTCTCCACGACTAGGGATCCCTCAATGTACAGGATGAAATGTATTAAAATGAAAAATGAAATAAAGTGATAATGAGGACACTTCCAAGTCTAATCCACCTATCTTTCTATCCTTTGTCCATCTGTTTTAACTTTCTGTCTAGTTTCTGAGATGGTCACTCAGAAACAACCTTCCTTTCTTTGACATTTTTCTTCTGCCATCCCTTTTCCTTGACATTTGGCTTTCTAGCCTCTAACTTTTTCATGCAAAGTAATGTTGATTTGGTCTCAAGCTAGCCCTATATGTGAAGGCAGAGTTGAAGGAATAAACCCCTTTTGTGTTACCTTTGCCTTCTCTAGCTAAGGTATGTGACTTGTTGCAGGCAGACCTGCTGCAGTCTTTTACTGCCTGTAAACCTTTTTTGTTACACTAAAAGAGCCAGAAAACAAATTCTGTCTGGAATACTTTATGTCTGCACTGTCTGTAACAAAACATTACAAATAACACTGGCACAGATAGAGGTGCTAGCAAATCACATAAACACACTTCTAAGAAATAAAAGCCTAAGAAAATACAGTCCTAACACCTGCTAAACAGACAAAACTTGCTATGATACGGATTCATACTGTTCCTGGTAATCCACTTCCGATAGATGGTGCAACACAGTTATACTGGATGCAGTCTGTTAACTTTTGACAGTTGCATTTTGTTTCAGAGCAGATACAGGTTACTCACATAGAAGGCTTTGGGCTGCTGCTGGATTCTAAACCTCTCAACTGTCCTTGATTATGTGGGCCATTCTTGGGGACATCCATCATTTTGCATCTCAAAATTGCTCTGTCTGTCATCCATCCCTCGTGGCTCATCCTAAGCTTGGTGCCCTGTTCAGGAACCGTAGTTGTATCTCTACTACGGCTAGACACGACCTTTTCCAGAAGATGATCTTCCCCATTTTTGTCTACTGTGATGTAGTCTATGGTGCTGCTCCCAAATCCTCCCTGGCCAGATTGGACACCCTTTTCCACTCTTTCTGCTGCTTTGCCCTTGATGCTCCTTCTCGCACCCACCATTGCAATCTCTACCACACACTATCTCTTCCCTCGCTCACAAATAGACATCTATCCCACTGCACAAAACTCACCTCTAAACAGTGGTTGGGAGTATTCCCCAACTACCTCTCTTCTTCTTTTGTCTCCCCTCCCCATCTCTCCTATGTCCTTAGATCCTCTTACTCACATACCCTAGCCATCCCTAGGCGCTCCACCCTTATTGGTCAGTCAGGCTTTTCACACTGTCTCCCCAAAGTATGGAACTCCCTCCCCCCTCAAATCTGGCACTCTTCCTCCTCTGCATGCTCCCCAAACTCTGCTCTGCACAATTACCTCTCATTGAACTGCTCCTGCCATGCCCCTCCCTAACTGTGCCTTTGCCACTGCCTAGTTTCCCCCTCTTCCTGAACTTACCCCTTCTAACCCACACTCTCCCCTATTCTGCAGTACTCCCCTCTCCCTCTCCCTCTTCCCCTTTTTACAGCCCTCTTGCCCCGGAAGGGTTCCCAGAATCCTGAAGGGGCCCCTACTGGGCTTGACTCTACTTCTCCCTCCCCTTTTTACATCCCTCTTGCCCCTGGCAGGGTTCTCAGCATCCTGAAGGGGTCCTTACTGAGCTCAGTTTTACTTTCCCTCTCCCCCTTCCCTCTTTATAGCCCTCTTGCCCCTTGCAGGTTCTCAGCATCCTGAAGAGGCCCCGTACTAGGCTTGACTCTACTTTCCCCTCCTCCCATGTCCCTCCTCTCTACCTTATTTCTCCTGTAACTTACCTTTCCCCCACCTTATCCTTTGCAACCTCCCCAGCCCCCTTGCAGGGTTCCCAGCATCCTGATGGTGACCCAAAAGTGCTGTCCTGCACCCCTCTCTTGCAGCCCTCTTGCCCACTACAGGGTTCTCAGCATCCCGAAGGGTCCCCTACAAGGCTTGCCTCTACTTTCCCTCCTCCTCCCCTACCTCCCTTCTCTTTCCCTAATTTCTTCTGTAACTCACCTTTCCCCCACCCTTTCCCCTGCAATCTCCCCTGCCCTCTTGCAGGGTTCCCAGCATCCTAAAAGAGTCCCAAAGGTACTTGGTTCTCCCCCCCCCATCTTTTCCTTGGGTCTCCCACCAGCACTTAACACCTACCTGCCAAACTCCTCTCTCCCTCTGCCACTTACACTATTCTTCCCCTTCTCCCCTGCTTCTCTCTCTCTCTCTCTCTCTCTCCCTAACTCACTCTTTTGCAGGGTTCCCAGCATCCTTGAGGGTCCCCCTTGGCTTCGGCCTCCCCTTTCCTCTTGCTTCCTGTTTCCTCCTTCCTTATCCTAATCAGTCCCTTGGGCCCAGCTGTCTCCTCCCCGCCCCCCCCTTTTCAAGGGCTGTATACAACTGGATGCAGTCCTAGGGCTCCATGAGTCCATTGTCCTTCTCCTCCACCCTACCCCTACTCCTCTTTTTTCCTTACAAGGTTCAACTACCTTTCTTGCCCACCCTCCCTTGTCCTCTGGCACTTTACAAATAGCCTATAAAATATAGAATAATGCATGGGGAAGTGTGGTTAAAGAGGATTTTATGCATACCCAAGGTGTTCAAGTTTCAAGTTTATTGCAGGAAAACAAACTCCATTGAGTAAGCTCATTCACAAGGAGGTCCTGGTATACATATACAAAAATGCTAACAGGAGACATACAGTAATGCGTACAACAGAGATTCAAGTGCACACACAGAGGGTGTGCATAAAATCCAAATTTTACAGACTTCCACATGTTTTATTTTTTATATTTACTGGTACTTAGAGAATTGCAGTTCACCCCCAAGATGAGCTAGTTCGAGTGGTGACCATGGCAGAGGTATTAATGTGGCTAAGTGTGGTGATGGGATGGTGTCAGCAGATAGGTTGGTACAGCATTTGAGGAAAGTGCTTGCCTGCTTGGGCAAACTCCATTATTTATGGTTCATTATTCACACATGTGAATAACAGAGTTTGCCAGCCAGTGCCAGCAGGTTACAAACAGTAGCAACCAGTAAATATTGTGCACTAAGGCCTCTCTGTTTGCCCCATTATCAACTATTCCCTACCACGTGTCCTTCTTTTAATGCTACCTTGCCCCATGCTATAACTAGAATCCAGTTTCTACTTTTGTCCACATCAGGTTCATGTCAGATTTGCTCTCTTGTTCGCCTCTACCCTGTCACCAAATTGCATATCAAAACTGCATATTATTATTGCCATATGTAATGTTCTGTTTCAATGTATGTACTTTTGTGTAATTTGCAACCTTAATGTATTCTGTTCATACTTTTGTACCCCCTTCCCCCAGGTCGTACCGGCAGATGAGCATCTTGTTGTTCATTGTTCTTTCCAGATGAAACATTTCAATAAATAAATAAAATAAAATGTGCTGCTCACACAGAGACTGTACTGTAAAGTCAAATTTTAAAGCTGAAATTCATAGTATTTTAAGATAATAAATCAAAAAATAAGCTTTGTAAATGTAAACACACTAGTTTCTACAGTGTTCTAAGCTTCTATGTTCATGTCTGAGTATATATCCTTCACTATGAGGGTCAGTGTCCCTCATTGTCCCTGATTTTGAGTGTCTGTATCCCTCATTTCTGTGACAAATGGTCGAGAGGTATGCTGGATTCTCTTCCCCTTTCCTGATGCAGTTCTATAGAAGTCTAGCCGTCCCAAACCTGCTCATCTTATCCATAAGCAGACAGCATGTGTAGAGTTGTGCAAATGAGGAGGTGGCTCCTATAGTAGAATCCCACCCCCCATTAAGTGTTTTTCTTCTATAAATATGTTTTTCTGCACACTACATTCTGTAATAATACTCATGGTACATACATTCGTAGTGATGTTCATAACTATTTGGAATGCATTGTGATTCATTAAATTATACCAATGTTATTAACATTAGTATTGTATGGGGTTGATCACTTGATCAGTGAGACACAGTATAAAAAGCCCTTGTGGCAGGAGGGGAATCAGTCTGAGCTAGGAGTTGAAGGAAGAGATGCGTCTTGGGAGCTAGATTTGAGGAAGGACAATGCAGCAAACTGCTGATGTGTGACTACAGTACATTGAGCCTCTGTTTGCTTACCTGAGATACCAGAGTTACCTAGATTGGCTGAGGTCTGAGACTGGGCATCCTGTGAACCATCCTATCTGATCCAGTACATAAATGTTTAATTATCTAAGTCTTACATGACTTCTAATAAAACAGTTCTGATCCAGTGCCTTGTGCCTTAGTTCTGTCTCCTAATTTTTTTTTTATTCTTTAGTAACTGGGCTCCAGTTTCCTAGTTATTTTTATGTTGATTGTGTGCATATGCAAGAAAAATATTGCGGCAGATTGCTGCAGAAGTCGACTGTGGAGGCGTGGCACTGTTTTGGCCAGTGCCCTCACTGCCTTTCGAGGCTTGGCCCACTTTCCCTAATGGGGTGGCAGGCTGCTGCTGACAGTAGTTCAGCCAGCATGCCACAACCTTGAAACATTTCAGCTGCTGCAATCAGGGGCAGCCTCATCATTGCAGTGTCAGCCATTCCACTGCAATGAAGGAGTGACCTGTCATTGCTGTGCAGAATGTTGGTACTGTAATATTATTTGTGAACATGGAGGTGGCTTGCTGCCATGTTCACAAACAATATGACTGAGCCCCCAGTGCTGAGGGGGTGCCCAATCCCCCTCAGTAGCATGTGCCCCCCCACAACCATGTTTGTTTGCCAATGGGGGCCCCATCCCCATCGGCTTCTGTCCCTGCACAAGTTCAGGTTGCCGACGGGAGAGCCCACTCCTCATTGGCATAATGGTTCCCCCCCACCAAAATGTTCAGTTTATGTTGAGGGGGTGCCCAATCCCCCTTAGCTCTTGTCCCCTCCCAGCACTCCATGTGTGCCAACAGGGGCGCCAGATCCCCTGATAGCTACAGCCAGCCCAAACATTCAAGTGGCATGCTGGGAGTCCACCCCAACATGCCCAATGCCCCTGTAAAGAAAAAAGTCCCACAATGTTTTTTTTTAAACCTGTAAAAAAGAAAACAGTCCTTTGCAGTCTCTGTGTCCCCTCCCTCAACCTGCGCCCACCCACTGTGCACCCTGCCTCCCCACACCCCCCCAACCCCATACTTACCTCTGGCGCAATGATCTTTGGTGGACCGGAACACATCTGCACTTTTCAAAGCTGACTGCGAACTAAGGAAATGCCGGTAAGCTGTATAATGGCATAAATAGGGCTTCTTCAACTTTTTTGCATATCTCAGGCATTTTTTGGGATTTTGGTACCAAATTTTCAACATGGGGTTATTGGGCCCCCTCCTCATGAATTTGTCCATTGTCATGGCATTAGTCGGTCCCAAAAAGTGATTTCATGGTCACTGCGCAGAATCACCTTTTGGAACCGATTAACAAAACAACAGTGTCAGTGTTCATGAGGTGGGCTCTCAAAAAGTCTATGTTACAAATTTGGTGGGAAAAATCAAAGAAAATTACTGTTTTATGAGCGTGCATTGTGCAGTTGCTACTCACGTTAACTTCACCAATTTGCAATATTTTCACTCCAGATTTTCAATATTGCCATTTTTACGCACCTCCTTATGAACAGTACAGCTGTAATTTTTCACATCCTGGCCGAAATGTGTGTTTTCGCAGTTCCGGCACAGAATAGCTGTGGGAAATCAACGTTCAGGACACATTAAGAAAATCACAGTGACACTTCATGAGCAGAGGTCCTAAAATGCCTATGTTTAAAATTTTGTGATGAATATCCATAAAATGAGTCTGTTATGAGCATGCATTGCGCAGGTTCCATGCACGCTTGTAACTTCACAAATCTGCAATATTTTCACTCCAGATTTTCAATGTTGCCATTCTTTCACACCTCCTTATGAACAGTACAGCTGTCATTTTTCACATCCTGGCCAAAATGTGTTTTTGCACTTCCGGCGCAGAATAGCTTGGTCGCTGTGGGAAATTAATGTTCAGGAAGCATTAAGAAAATCACAGTGACTCTGTTCATGAGCAGAGGTCCTAAAATGCCTATGTTGAAAATTTTGTGATGAAACTCCATAAAATGACTGTGTTACAAGCGCACGTTCTGCAGTTTCCACACACCCTTGTAACTTTGCAAATAAGTAATATTTTCACACCAGATTTTCAACACTGGGATCTTTTATCACCTCCTTATCAAATCAAATCAAATCTTTATTTATCCAGGCGATCATCATTGAGTAAGCTCATTTACAAGATGGACCTGCTGTTGCCCAAGACAGTTATACATAAATAGATTGAGAATACAAAGTACAACATGTGCAAACCAATTTACAGAAAAGTGGTAGGTGCATGATATACATTCCAAGCGTTCTTGTAGGAACATACATGCATCACTCAACTTTGCTGTGGTATATACAGACTCCATGTATGCAGAAGTTGAGGTGGTATGTTTAGTCATTCTTAGTCAAGCCTCCATCGGAGGGAACAATTCTTTGCATTTCAGCCCTCCGTGACCGTTTACTATACTTGGGTGAGTGTCCTGGGCTGCATAGGGGCCCCTAATGAGGTCTGTATGTTCCGCTTAAACGGTGAGAGGAGAGTAATATGGGAGAAGTGGTGCCTTGGGTGCTGAGGGCCACTGTGGCAGCTGACTAGTGGACTTGATTAAAATAGGGAGGGGAGGAACTAGGTTCGTGGCTGGATGTGGTAAGGATACGGAGTGAGCCGTCAGCAGGACAGCTAGGAACTAAGGAAACACTTACAGATTTCAACAAACGTTTTGTCATAAATGATACTAAGCAGGGCAAAACTGACAGGAGAGCTGAGTCTCAAGGATCTTTGTACCCTGTTCCAGAGCATAGGCAAAGCGTGGCTTATGACAGCCCTACCAAAGTGGGTACTGATCCTGGGGATTTTCAGAGAAATTAGCGAGTGGTTTCTTAGTGTGTAGCTACTGATTGGGCTCAAGGGGAGACAGGCAACAATGTAATCTGGGAGTTTGTTGGTAAGGGCTCGGAATGTCCAGAGTGCTGCATTTCTACACCGCCTATATTGAAGGGAAGGCCACCCTATGGCTGCATATAAAGAGCAGTGATGTATGGAGGATGGGAGACCAGTTATAAATCTTAGCACTCTGTGGTACAGGATATCCAGTTCTGCAAGGTGTGAGATGGAGCATTGGCCATAGATAATGTCAGCATAGTCAATTAATGAGAGGAAAGCTGATTGAACAAGCTGTCTTCTTGCATCTGCAGTCAGAAGGTGTTTAATTCTGAAGAAGAGGCCAAGCCTCTGCCTAAACTTTTTCATCAATTCTTCTGTGTGCTCCGCAAAGGAGAGTTTGTTGTCCAGCCATATACCCAGATATTTGAATTTTGGCACAAACTCAAGACCTTCGCCTAGAAGGGTAGTTATGGGAGGAAGGGTGCCAGCAGCAGCAGAGTAGGCCCAAGTGCTATATGGGGTAAAGAGCATGGCCTTAGTTTTTTTTGCATTTAGCAGTAGCTTTTTGCTGAGAAGCTGATGCTGCAGCATATTGAATTCAGTTTGTAGATCTGTGCATGCGGCCCCAGGGGAGTCATGGCTTAGATAGAACACCGTATCATCGGCAAACAAGTGAATACTGGCTTTTGTAATGCCTAGGTCCAAGTTGTTAATGTAAATGGCGAACAGTAGAGGGCCCAGTATGGAACCCTGTGGGACTCCTCTTTTTATTGGTTTGAGAGGAGAGAACTCACCTTCAGCCTTAATTTGTTGCTGCCTATCAGCGAGATAATCCTGGAACCAGTCCAGCGAGATTGAGTCCATACCTATGGTTTTTAAGGTGGAGAGAAGTAGGCAGTGGTCAATGGTATTGAAGGCCTTGCTGAGGTATAAAAACACAGCGCAAACAAATTTTTTGTTGTCAAGGTCCCGTTGCCAGTCATTAGTGACTTTGGCCAGTGCCATGACAGTGCTATGCTTTGCTCTAAAGCCAGACTGCATGGGGTTAAGCAATGTAGAGGTGTCTAGAAATGATCTCAGCTGTAAATCCATGACTTTTTCCAGAATTTTTGAGAGTATAGGTAGAAGAGAGAGATTGGCCTATAATTGTTCAGGTCACATGGGTCCCCTGCTTTAAATAGGTTGATAACATGAGCGGTTTTCCATTCTGCAGTGATAGAGCCCTGGGCTAGGGACAGGTTGAATAAGTGTGATATAGGTGGGGCAAGTATGTGGTATGCTATTTTCAGAAAGTATGGGTCGAAGGAGTCAGCTCCTGCACTTTTTCTGGTATCTAGCCGTAGCATAAGGTCTTCAACTTCTTTTATGGTGGTTGGGGAAAAGGAGAAGATCGTATCTTTGTTACTTTGGTCTGGAGGCTGGGCGGTGAGCTGTGGACGGAGACTACTTACTGGTGCATTATCAAATGCCATGCCTGCAGTGGTGAAGTGGTTGTTGAAGGCTTGAAGAATTTCAGATTTATCACTGATAGTAACATTGTCGATGGTGATTTTGGAGGGTAATGAACTACCTGGGGAGTGTCCAGACAGTTTCTTTATGGTGGACCAGAATTTGGTTGGGCTGTTGGATGCGGATAGTAATTCGTTTTGATAATAATTGGACTTGGCCTCTCTGACCATTTTCATGCAGGCATTTCTAGCTGTCCTAAAGAGACACTAGTCTGCATCGGCCTGCGATTTCCGGGCCTTTTTCCATAGCTGGTCTCTTCTGAGTAAAGCATTCTTCAGATCCGGTGAAAATCAACGGTAGGTTCTGGTTTTTATTTGTGCTTTAACTAGAGGAGCATGGTTGTTTAGGGCACTGGCTATGATTTCATGGAGAACATTATAGGCATCACCCACTGATTTAGCCAGGTAGAAAGTCTGCCAGAGCAAGGAGTTTTTAGTTCTTGTATGTAGGCTAGAGGGTCAAAGTTCCATCTGGATCTTTTAGTAGAAAACTTTGATGTAGATAGGGGGTTTGAGATGGTTCCTATGCCAGCTATGAGACAGTGGTCACTAACATCTGCTGGAAGAATACCGGCGTGGGAAAAGTAGTGTGGTTTGTTGACAAGAAGGACGTCCAGAAGTGTGCTTTTCATTGGATTTTTCTTGTTGATGCACGTTGGTTCTGTAATCATTTGGGTGAACCCTTGGGAGCCACATAATTGTTTTAGGGGTAGCGATCCATTTGATATCCAGTCGTAGTTAAGGTCATCTAATATAATTGTTTCCAGAGGCGTCATATTCATTTGTGAAGACAGATGAGCCAGGAGCTCTGGTCCTGCTGCTGGGGGTCTATAGCAACCTACTATACAGAGTGCCACAGATTGGGATGGTTCAACCCTGACAGACAGGCATTCAAAGCCCCCTGCAATGGAAGTAGCATCTAATATAGATCTTGTAAATTTGTTTTTAATATAAATGGCTACTCCTCCCCCCCAGTCTTTCTATCTGCTCTGAAGAGGTAGTTTGGGATATTAACCACATTGTCTGGTATGGATGCCCAAAGCCAGGATTCCAAGATCACAAGTATGTCTGGGGCAGTGTGGATAATCCAGGCCTGGACAGAATCCAACTTCTTTAGAAGGCTGCAGACAATGTCATGCAGAAAACTGATTCCTTTTAGGGTAGTAATTTCGGTTGGAGATGAAATCAACTTTGTGGGGCCAGGATTGAGCTCGACGACTCCTGAGCACAGTAGTAGAAGGAGCACAATACTTCTCAGATTGGCAAGGAGATGTTTAAAAGCACGGGCCTTGTTGCATTTTGAGTAGGTTAGATTGCAGGGATCCAGGGATCGAGTTGACTTCTTGTGTTGCCCTGCCAGTACGTAGATTAAGGTCCATGCAGAGTAACACCCGACTATGCAGCCTATGGGTGGCTGGGGTTTGGAGCCATGCATAGCCGAGTAGTTTGCAGTCCCCCTTCGAGTGGATTCAACAAAATTTGACTGAATCAGGGCCAACCAGGGGCAGCATAATGAATACATATTCTTATTATGTGGATGTCCTAGTGGCGTAGGGCATGTCCCTTTATTAGAGTCAGATCTGTCAGGGAGTCCACTAATATTAGGCATCAGGGAAATGCAGGCTAGTAAGTAAAGCCAGCCGAGACCTGCCATTGTAGCTTATTCAAAAAGTGGAGTGTACTATCGTGGTACAGTACAGCTTTGTGGTTATGAACTGTACAGTTGTCATTTTTCAATCCTGGCCGAAATGTGTTTTCATGTTTCCGGCACAGTATAGCGCAGTCACTTTGGGAAATCAGTGTTTGGGACAGATTAGGATTGAGTGAGTGAGAAAGGAGGAGTGATCAAGCTCAATTGAGCTCTGTTGGGACTGCTGCAGATTTCTTTGTGGGCAGAAAAAGGTGCCAACGCAGGCAGAAGCCCAGTTCAAAAGGGCAGCCTGCAGCGCTGGGATGAAACAGAAAAAGTGAGTGAGGGAGGGGGAGTAAGTGAGCTCAATGGAGCTCTGTTGGGACTGCTGCAGATTTCTTTGTGGGTTGAAAAAGGCAGTGATGCAGGTAGGGGTCGAGTACAAAAGGGCAGCCTGCAGCAGTGGGAGAAACAGAAATGAGCGAGTGAGAGAGGGGGAGTGAGCGAGCTCAATGGAACTGTATCATGACTGCTGCAGATTTCTTTGTGAGCAGAAAAAGACACCAATGCAGGCAGAAGCCCAGTACAAAAGGGCAGCCTGCAGTGCTGGGAGAAACAGAACAAGTGAGTGAGAGAGGGGGAGTGAGCGAGCTCAACAGAGCTCTGTTGGGATTGCTGCAGATTTCTTTGTGGGCAGAAAAAGGTGCCAACAGAGGCAGGAGCCCAGTGCAAAAGAGCAGCCTGCAGCGCCAGAAGAAACAGAATGAGCGAGTGAGGGGGGAGTGAGCAACCTCAACGGAGCTCTGTTGGGACAGTTGCGTATTTCTTTGTGGGCAGAAAAAGGTGCCAAGCAGGCAGGAGCCCAGTACAAAATAGCAGCCTGCAGTGGCGGGAGAAACAGAATGAATGAGTGAGAGAGGGGGAGTGAGCGAGCTCAACGGAGCTATGTCAGGACTGCTGCAGATTTCTTTGTGGGCAGAAAAAGGCGCTAATGCAAGCAGGACCCCAGTACAAAAGGGCAGCCTGCAGCGTCAGGAGAAATAGAAAGAGCGAGTGAGAGAGGGGGAGTGAGTGAGCTCAGTGGAGCTCTGTCGGGACATTACAATTGTCCACCCTCCCGCCCATGCTCCTTTGTGGTCCTATATTACAGCAGGATCTCTGAAGTAGAGACAAAGCAATGACTGAATACATTAGGATTGCTGTAATAATACAGATTTAGTGTTCTGTTTCTTTCTCTAATTGACCTAAATACTGAGCTATACTGTTATGATTGCTGTAATAATACATAGTTATTTGTTCTGTTTATTTCTCTAACTGAGCTGAGTAATACTTGGAGTGCAATAGGATTTCTAACTGGGCTAAGTGAAACTATAGGAGAGCCGAGAACAAGAAGTATAGTAGCTGAGGGGTGAAAAAAGGACAAGGAGGCTTTAGGATTGCTACAGTAATACAGTATCTAATGGATGAGATTTGAGACTGAATTACCCCAGGAGGCAAGGGATCAGTAGGGAGACTACTGTGGGGGGGGACAGGAATTTGAGTAAATAGGGGCCTAACAGTTGTAGTAGGGTAGAGAACCTGGGAGTAAGACCCTTAACATAAGATAGGGGCCAAAGTGGGGCAGATGCCACAAGTCAATAGGGCAGGCATCTTTGGAAGGGGAGAGGGGTGTACAGGGTGTGGGTCTGCCATGATCCTGGACTGGGCTTGGAGGATGGGGGGGGGTGTATGGTCTGTAGATGACTGGCTAGGTTGAGGGAGGAACTGTGGAGGTTAGGGAGGAGTCTAAGTGGCAGGGCAGATGTGTGAAGGCATCCTGAGGGGGAATAGGGGATGGCAAGGGGGATGGAGGAGAAGAAAACTGGGACTGAAACCAACCCCAGTATCAGAAGCTTACTAACAGCAAAAGAGAGGAAAGGGAAAGGGTGCCCGGTGAGGGTGTGGGGGGCCTCCTGATGGAGGAGAAGAGACCACAAGGAGTACCAGGGGAGAGAAAAGATGGCTGCAGGTAGGGAGGGACCAGGAGTGGCACGGAGGGAAACAACTAGGAGGGGGGAACTGATAGGGGGATGAGATGTAGGACAGGTATCGACTATGAATAGATTTGAAACTCTGCTATCAGACAGAGAGGGGGAGCAGGAACATACTGAAGGGGGAGGACAAGCGGGGCATGACAGGGATGGCAACAGGTAGGGGAAGAGATAGTAAGGACAAAAGGGGTGAAAGGGGCTAGTAAGGAAGGTGGGGGTGTTGACTGAAGGGGAGAAGGCTAAGGGAAGGGGGAAGGATGGGAGGAGCATCACCATCGGGGTATAAGGGAATGGGGGGCTCTAAATCGACAACAGTGGGGAAAGGAGAGGGGTTGGAAATTAGCAGGGAAGGAGAGGAGGTCGACCTGGGAAGCCCAGTAGGAAGTAGTCAGGCTGGGGAGGGGTTCAAGGAGGATGAGAGGAATAAGGCAGAGAAAAGGGGTGAGGAGGAAGTAAGGGGTACAGATACAGAAGTCACAGAGGGTGCAGTTGGTGGGGGTAAGGTACAAGGAAGAACGAATACTGGGGTGGTGGAAGGGGCATTAGAAGGAAGGGGGTAAGTGGCAGAGGGGTACTCGTCCTGGGGGATTCTATAATGAAATGGGTGAGATGGGGCGGAAAGGGGGAAGGGCACAGCCATGTTTGGGTTGAAGTTGACCCCAGGTTGACTGCAGGAGGGGCAGGGCAGGCACTTCTCAAGTGTGCAGCAAGGGGGAGGAAGAAATCTCATGTACTGTTGCATGTGGGTACAAATGACTTGGCAGGGGACACTGTAGAAGCAGTGAGGGGGAAGTTTGAGTACTAGGGCAGGTAGTGTGAGGGGGTGGGGAAGTCAGTGGCATTCTTGGAGGTACTGCCGGTACCATGTGCAAGCATGGGGAGGAAGGGTAGGCTTGAGGAGTTCGAGTGGCTAAGGGATTGGTGCCACATGAAACATTATGGGTTAGTGACTAACTGGGGTAGGGTCTGGGGGGAATAGTGACTTGTACGTGGGGGACAGGGTACACTGGAGCAGGACATGGAGGTGAATATTAAAGGCAGAACTGCTGCCGGGCCACTGGCACTGAGTGTTGAGGCGCTGGATGCCACACCTCACGCCATGCTGGCGACCCGGGTTCAGACGCAAGCCCGGGCGCCAGGGGTTGGCAAGGGAGGGATAGGATTGAGCGTCTGGAGGACTGCTCTCCTATCCCGGGGCAGGATCCAGGGATGCACCGCTGTGTAGTGGCCCCTGGTGATGACCGCGGATGCTACTACAGTGGTGTAGTAAAGGGTGGCGGAGTGTGGCGGACGTTGGCATGCTGTGCCTAAGCATCATTGCACACCTGCACTCCGCAAAGGGGAGAACAGTGGAAAATGGGTTATGGTAAGGCAGCATGAGCTTCCGACCCCCCCTGTCCGCCCCGAATGGCGCCTCCTCAACCGGATCCTGCTCTGGTGGGTCAACCTGGGAAGCTCCTCACCACCCAGGCATGGCGGTAATCCGTGGAGGTGAGTAGGTCGGCCTAATGTTGGGGGCAGGGCTGGGGGGTCGGTCGGGATGATCAAGCCAACCGTAGCCCTGTGAGAAAATATGTAAAAAATAAAAAAGCCAGGATTAGAGGGGTATATCTCTACTAAGGTGGATTAAAACAAATGGGGGGGTGGTGGTGGTCAAAAGACTGAGGTTGGTAGAAAGGTCTGGACAGGGGAGCCTGATGAGCTCACTGCCCTAGATATAGGTAAAGGCGGAAGTGTAGTAATCCTGGAAGGGGGCACGCAGAGTGGTCTGAGTGTAATACAGAAGGTACCACCACCCGGTAAGAATAAGGAGGAGAGCAGGGAGCAGACTACCAGGAGGAGGGACCAGGCCAAGGAGGAGAGTGAGGAGAGAAGGAGAGTGCAGGTGGGCGGTCTGACTAAATGGATAGAAATTGGTTACAGGGAGGGTGCAGAGGGTGGTGGCGGTGGGGTAGCTTTTGTCACCCAGAGCAGTGACAAGCGGGGTGCCGCAGGGCTCAGTGCTTGGCCCAATGCTATTTGGGCTCTTTATTTCCGATATAGCACATGGAGTGGGGAGCAGGGTTAGTCTGTTCACACATTATACCAGATCAAAAGCAAATCCTTATAGTAGAAGAGCCCCCCACAGACATACACACTCCCTGAAAAGCTGCTTAAAAGACTGAAATTCATTCAAATTAATTCCATTTACATGCCTGTACATACTTGGGGTTCAATGCCAAAAAGTGTAAAATCATGTACTGTACCTAGGGCATAGGAACTCCGATGCTGGTTATAGGACGGGGGGGGGGGGGAGGTACTGATACTCATTAGACATGAAAGGGTCCTTGAGATTATTATATCAGAGGACCTCAAGATGGCAGTACATTGTCACAAGGCTATGGGCAGGGCAACTTGGATTTTGGGGTGCATAAGGAGTGGCATCTCCAGCAGGAGGAGGAGGGATGTTGTGCTGCCATTGTCTCACTCTGTGGCATACCCCCAGCTGCAGTACTGTGTCCAGTTTTAGAGTCCACACTTCAGAAAGGACATAAGATGGAGGTTTTACAGAGGAGGGCAACTAAAATGGTTCAGAATTTTCACAGGAATCCCTACAAGGAAAGGCTGAAGAATCTCAACATGTACACTTTGGAAGAGAGGAGGGCAAGAGGTGACATGATCAAGACCTACAAAGTACCTCACAGGGGAAAAGAGGGTACAGTTGGGGGAGTTTCCTTCAAATGAGGATGATCACCCAAACCAAGGGAGATACAATGAAGCTGGAGGGAAGGCATTCAGGATAGATGTGAAGAAATATTTCTTTACTGAAAGGGTGGTAAACTCCTTAAACAGACTGCCAGGAGAAGTGATGGAACCTAAAATGGTAGGGGACATGAAGCATGCATGGGATAAACATAGCAGTATATTAGAAAAAGGGGGAGAAGGGAGTCAATGGAGATCAATAGGGCTATGGAAGTGGAGTAGGTTCAAGTTCATTGCAGGAAAAATCCATTAAGCAAGCACATTTACAAGGAGGTCCTGATGGACACAGGCAGAATAAGACATGCAGTAACATATACAGGCAGGAGTTACAAGTAGGTAGAGAACACCTGGGCAGACTGGATGGGCTGAGTGGTCCTTTTCTGCTGACAAATTCTATGTTTCTGTGACATCATGTGTTAATTCAGGTGCAGTGTTTATTTAAAGTTGGCCCTACCATACATCCAGATGTAAGGTACAGTAAATTATCTAATTAGATGCAGCCCACTTACAGTACAATAAACACAACCCCAGTGCTTTGAGAAGCCTTTACTCTTCATAAGGCTGCTTAAAGAGCTGGCGTTCTATTTGCAGTGTCCACACCAGTATGCTGATCTTAAAATCGACGCCGCATCTGAATGAGTACTTCATTCTTGCTCGCTCCATTTCTTTCCCACTTTGAAACCTGCTTGTCCTGAGTTACTTTTCAGCTGGCAGTGCCTCGCCTGTGTTGGAAGATGACCAATAAGCAGCACTGAATGACATCAGACTTCACAGACTCTGAAGGCAGCTGCCCACGGACAGACATAAGGCAGTTCTACTGGGGGGGTAGGAGGAAGTAAGCTGTTTAACTAGAATCTGCAGCTTATCCATCAGGTAGGGAAATGGGCAGACTAGGTGGGCCAAGTGGTTCTTTTGTGCCATCAAATTCTATGTTTCTATGTTTCTCACCCACCATCTTGGCAAGAAGAAGGCTGCAGCTGTGGCCACTGATGACTATCAGGGTGTGGGGATGGGGGGGACCAAAGGGGACAGACATAAGGAGATACAATCATAATAAAAATTATGAGACCTTCACCAGCTTTCCAAAATGCTTACCAGTAAAAGAACACTCTATGAGGTTGTTCAAATGGTAACACAATCTGGTGAGCCCTCTGTCTGCCATCTGACACGAAGCATCAACCAGCATAAAATTGCCTACAGAAGGCAGTGTGGTCATGTGGTTACTGAGATACTGGAGATTACAGATTTACAGGAACAAAAGAATATCACACAGAAGCTGGCACATATGCCTATAGCAGCTGTCTCCTGCTTCTCAGTAGTTACATTTATACCCTTGAGGTATTTGAATGTTTCTATCCTATCCCCCTCCTTCCTTCCTCTCTTCCACTCAGTACATATTGAGTTCCCTTAATTTCTCCTCATAAGTCTTGTACTGCAAACTCTGTACCATCTCATTCGCCCTTCTCTGGACCAAGTCCAGCCTGTTAATAACCTAACGAAGATACGACCTCCAGAACTGCACACAGTACTCCATGTGAAGCCTGACCATGGTTTTATATAATGGCATCACTACCTCCCTCCTTATGCTGGTGATACCTCTGCCTATGTACCCCAGCATGTCACTGGCCCTCCCAGCTGCCTTACCACTTTGACATTTTCAGGTCATCTGAAATAACAACACCCCAGGTCCCTTTCCTTCTTGTGACTGTCAGCAACTCCCCCCCCGATCCTGTACCTTTCCCCAGGGTTTCTGTGTCCCAGGTGCATAATTTTGCACTTCTTTGAATTAAACTTCAGTTGCCAGTCCTCAGACCATTTCTCAAGCTTCCCCAGGTCCCTCCTCATTTTCTCCACCCCCTGTGAGGTACCCACTGTCTTACAGATTTTGGTGTCATCTGCAAACAGGCAGACCTTTCCCTTCAGCCCTTCTGCAATGTCACTAATGAAGACACTGAACAGGACTGGCCCCAGGACCAATGCCTGCGGCACCCCACTGGTCACCCCCTCTCCCCAGACTGCACCCCATTTATCACCACTCTCTGCCTCCTGTCTGTTACCCAGTTTCTTACCCAGTTTACCACCCTTTCCCCCATGCCCAGCCTACTCAGCTAGTTTATCAACCTTCTATGTCAGATGGTGTCAAAGCCTTTGCTTACATCAAGGTAAGCGTTGTCCACTGCCGCACCCTGATTGACTTCCTTTGTCACCCAGTCAAAGAGATCAACCGGATTTGTCTGACATGACCTCCCCACTGTGAATCCATGTTACCTATGGTCCTGGGCTCTGATGGCTTCCACATGCCCCACTATCCTTTCTTTAACCAATGTCTCCATGATCTTCCCCACCACTGAAGTGATGCTGACTGGCCTATAGCCTTTGCAACTGCTGTACTGCTGTGGCCTTTGCCCCTCCCCCTCTTCTGTGAAAACTGAACAGAAAGACACAGTGGATGTCTGGGTGGGCACATGACAGTTCTTAGGCATGGTACTTTCACTTCCAAATACCTAAACAGCACATATAAGCAATCAACACTCGTCATTGACAAATGCTTGTTTTTTATTGTTATTCTTTGGTACCATTAAAACTCACTAGGCACAAGCGCAATTTTCAGGGGTGACCCAGGAGCACTGGGGTGGTTAAGTGACTTGCTCAGAGTCACACAGTATACATATACAGCTTGTAGGAATCAAAACCCTCATCTGTTGGATGTATTAACCTCATTCACATCTCATCACTTTAACCTCTAGGCTGTACTGTCAGCCCGCCCCAAACTCCTATTAAGTGTTTTTCTATTATAAGTCTGTTTTTAGTGTTTTTCTATTATAAGTCTGTTTTCCTGCACAATATATTCCATAACAATACCCACCAACCTCCCACTGTTTTTCTTCATGTTTATGTCTTTGTTCTTCAACATGTCTGAGAAACCCATAATAATCTAGTAGCTAAGGATACAGACCTCAAGATTGTCTGCAGAGGTCCCCATGGTCCTAGTATCCTTATGTACACTACCGTACTTGTTGTGTTGCTTCCTCCTTTTAAAGGAGCCTCAAAAAAATCTGTTTGTTGAGGTCCTTGACTGCTACTGGTATTTTCAGACCCATCGCTGGGTTTGCTATTGAAGCATGAGGACAGCCTGCAGTTGTCAGTCCTGAGGTTGGTATGTACTTGTACCTAAAACATTTACTGCTTTCTTGGTCCATGCCATTTATATATTATTCCATTCTTATAGTCCTCTGAGACCCTTTCATGTTTCTTTTGTTTACGTAGTTTACGTAGTTTAAGTTACTTTTGAAATCTGTTACTCTGCATTTTCCAGCTTTTCTTTATGTTTGTCCATATCCGTGGGTGTAAACTCTTCAAACACTTTTCAAGTTCATCCAGTTTGTTTTGTTTTAATTACCTCTTTTCTAGTTGTTTTTGTGATAACGACTAATGTGAGGTCATATGAGGCTGTATTCACGGGCTGCTCCCATTCGGTCATAAAGTCTTGGTCATTCAGGCCAAAAGAAAGTGGTTTTTGGATCCTGAGTTCTCTCAGGTATCTTTTATCCCAACGGTATTGACTTCGTGAGATGGCATGCATTTGAAATCTTTTTTCTTCATTTTTCAAATTTGCAAGTGTTTTCATGTTGTCAGAGACTATAAGGTTTATCTCAGTGTGGCTAAAAAAACTTCATAAACATATCTGTGGAAAAAGCAATCCCATTGCCAATCTCATCAGGTATGGCCAGTGCCTCAAAGGTATGCTTGTTAGTTGGCATATTAGCACAAAAGTGCTGAAAGCTACTCCATACTGGGTAGGATTTATTTTTCCTTTTTAATGTATTGCTTATTTTGTTTAATGACCTTTATGGTGGGAGTTCACCATTTCTCAGTCTGTGGCAGTCACGGTATTGCTGTTTCTGTACACCCTTTATTTTGGTTGAATTCAACTTTCTTTGTCTTCCCCTACTCCCTTGTTCCTTGTTCCTGTTACAATTCCCATGCCACCCTCTTGTTGAGCAAAAAGACCATATTGGAAACAGTCCTGGGACACAATGCACCACAAATAACACAGTACCTACATATAATATTACAAATGACATATACTGTATGAATACAGAATACACTGTTACATACAATTACACTTCTCATATTCAAATAAAACCTTCTAAAACTTGATTTAAATGCAAATACAGTCTGCTTCTTATATTGCTGGGTATTAAATTCTACAATTGGATGGTATGATTGGATTGCCCATTCTTTTTACCCATGTCGTATTAAATGTTTGTTCCATCAAATAACACTGATAACATCGATTATATAGGTAAGGATATTCAGGAATATACACAGTAAAGAACATTAGTAAATTCCATGTTCTAATAGACTCTACCTAAATATATGGGAGAGTATCCCTTCATGGTTCTAGCTGCCCTGGACCCGTGTTTGTCCATAATCAGGAGGGACACTGAGCACTATAACGGTTGCAGGTATAATGCCCTTTACGAGGTGAGCAAATGCCATCATCCTCTGCAACCTTTCTAGTGCTCAGACATTCCTCACAAGTGGGACTTTTGTAGCAGTACCAGGAAAAACTCCGGGGGAGTGGGGGAGCTGAACCTTACATTATACAGAACCCCAAGATCCTGAAGCACAGCTCATCTGAACATAGCTCTGCCAGCTGATTCTATATCCAGTCTGTAATGGCAGACAAAGGTATGTACAGAGGACCAGGTAGCTGCAGCGCAGATATCCTGTACTGAGGTAGCTCCCTCTCTGCCCAAGATTCTGACATTGCCCTAGTGGAATTCACCCTAATGCCCGCAGGAGGTTCCAGGCCCGCCCCTCGGTAGGCGGCCACTATGGTCGCCCATATCCACCTAGCAATGGGTTCCTTAGAGGCAGCCTGACCTGCCTTCTTTCCTGAAAAGAAGACAAACAACCTGTCTGACTCATGAAAATTTTCAGACATAGTCAAATAATCCTGGATCGGGGAAACCATGAAGAGTGGATGAGGAGCTGCAGCGGGGGTACCTCAGTCCATGAGCATGGTCGGTAAGTGAATTGCCTGTCCCATGTGGAACTGCGATATCACCTTTGGAGTGAAGGCTGGAATTGTTTTTAGAGACACCATGTCATTATGGCAGGTAAGGAGCGGCTCAAGGCATGACAGTGCCTGCAACTCACTCACTCACTCACTCACTCACTCACTCACTCACTTACTCATTCACTCACCTGGCCAAGCAACAGCCATAAAAAAAGAAAAAAACATTCTGAGGGTTGTCCAGTAAGGTGAATCGGGCATGAAGGGAGGCTTATGAAGACCATGCAGTACCAGATCAAGTTGCTATGGCGGCAAGTGGGTCTAGTATGGGGAGAGGCAATCTCACCTCTCGCAGAAGCCTGATTACATTGGGGTGTGAACCTATGTGCCCCATCCCGGGAAGACAGAATCGCATTGCAGAAATAGCCAAAGCCTGTACCCTCCAGGAGGAATAGGTGAGGCCTTTGTCTGTCCCCATCTTTAGGAAAAGCTAGTATTTGGGGAAGGCCCTCCACCGGAGGCGCAGGCCTTTTGCCATACACCACGTACAGAAGATCTGACAATGTCTCTGATAAATCTTATTTGTTGATTGTCTTCGGGATTGCAAGAGTTGGTCAACCACTCTGGGGGGTATACCCCTCTTTCAACAGTCTTTGCCTTTCAGCATTGATGTCATCAGGTGTATAACCTTGGGGTTGTGGTGAAGAATTGGTCCTTGGCTGAGGAGATCTGGGCAGTGTGGAATACACCAAGGGATGTTGATCAACATTGGTCAGAGTAGAGAATACCACAATCTCTGTGGCCACTCAGGAGTTATCATCAGCACTGTGACTTTCATGGACCTGATTTTGAGGAGCACTTTTGCAATCATTGGAATGGGTGGGAAAACATGAGCTTTGTCAGAAATCCATGGCATCGTCAGCATGTCAACTTCTTTGCCCTGATTGTCATGGAAGTATGAGTGGAAGTAAATCAGTTGAGTGTTGTGGCAGGATGCCATCAGGTTCACTTGAAAAGGCACTCATCTTTTGTTGAGGGACTGAAACATCTGATGATGCAACTGCCATTCTGCCTGATTGAGTGTCACTCAGCTGAGCCAATCTGCTTGCGAATTCAGCTCGCCGGCCAGGTACTGTACATGGCTGAGATCATCAGCAGGTTAAGTTCTGCCCATCTCAATGTTTTTAATGCCTATCTGAGCATTGCTGTGCTTTGAGTTCCTTATTGCTTGTTTATGTACGCCATGGCGACCTGGTTGTCAGTCCTCATCAGTACTGCCTGACCTGTGACCTGAGGAGCAAAGAATAACAGGGCCCTGTACACTGCTCTCATCTCCAGCACATTTATGGGCAGACAAGCTTCTGATAGGCATCATCTGCCCTGAGTGATACGATGGCCTAGCATGGCTCCCCAGCTGAGGAGACTTGCATCTGTTATAATTGTTGCTGTTGGCATTATTGACAATGGCATACCTCTCGTTAGGTTTTGTCTAGTCGCCCACCACCTTAGACTATGCAGAATGTCTGGGCTCAGATTGATTCGTTACTCAAAATTCTGGGTCGATTGGCCCCATGTGTCCAGCACATATCTCTGGATTTGGTGCATGTGTAGCCGAGCCCATGGCACCATGGCTATCATTGATACCATCAGCCCTAGCAGTTGCAGGTACAGTACATACACACTGGCCTGCTGGGATGCATTTGTATCAACCCGATGAGGCAAGTTATGTTGCTGACTTTCTCTTCCATTGGGGTTACTAGTCCCAAGCTCATGTTGATCCTTGCACTGAGGTGCGGGATGTCTTGGGTCGGGCATAGCTGGCTTTTGTATCAGTTTATGATCCAGCCATGTTGTTGAGGCAATGAATTACTAAATCTGTGTACTTCTGCACCAGAGCTGGGGACCTGGCATGTATGACAAGCCAATTGTTCAGGTATGGAATGACATGCACCCCCGTCTTATGGAAAGTCGCAGCACTCACTACCAGAGTCTTTGTGAATACTCTCAGGGCTGAGGCCAGCCCACACAGAAGACATGTGTATTGAAAATGCTGTCTGCTGACATTGAACCTGAGGAACCTTTGGTGGCTGGTTCAAATTAGTATGTAGAGATAGGCATCTTTTAGATTGATTGATGTAAGAAAATCACCTGGTTAAATAGGCATCAAGGTGGACTTGAACATCTCGATCTTGAATTTCTTGTAGGCCACAAATTTGTTGAGGAACTTGAGGTCCAGCACCGGGCAGTGACTGCCTGTTTTCTTGGGGACCATGAAGAACATAGAGTAAACCCCTGTGTCCTGCTCATGTTGCAGCACAGGCACAATGGCTTGGTTTCTGGAGAGATTGAGCAGAGCTTGCTTGACAACCTCTGCTTTTTCATGGTTCAGAGGCATAAGGGACATCATCGGTCTATGTGGAATTGTCTTTTGTGTGAGCTCTATGGGAAAGCTGTGAGTCATGAGTTCCTGGATCCATCTGTTTGTTGTGGTCTAGGCCCATTATTCGGCTAACAGTTGGAGACAGCCCCCCATTGAAGGGTTGTCCACTCAGGCCTGCCTTATTTCATTGGTTCTTGTTGGTGGACCGCCACTTGACTTGTTGTTGTCAAGGCTGGCCTTTCTGCCAAAATTGCCTCTGTTTTTGTACAGCGCAGTGTGAGACAGGAAATGGGGTTTTGAGGCACTACTTTGTGGTGACTAGTTATTGGATGGTTTTGTGTGACCCCAATAATTACTGAATTTGGAGCAAAATGGCTGTCCCGATAGGAGGTAAATGTCCTTCTCTTCACCATCTGTTTGGCCCCTGCCCAGTCTCAGAGAGGCATGAGGTGTCTCCAAACAGGTGGCCCCTTTTAAATGGGAGCTTAAGCATCGCAGTCTTGGATTCACCATCCACCTGCCACTGCTTTAGCTATAGGGCTCATCTGGCATGGTTGGCAAGAACTGTGACTCTGGTGCTGAATGTCATGATGTCTGAGGAGATTTCCACTATGTAGCGTATGGCCTGCATAGCACAGTCAGTCTGCCCCGTAGGTGTATCCAGAATGGTGTCTGCAATGGACTCCAATCATCACAACAGGGCTCGGCAGGTTTACCACATGGCTATGTCTACCAATAGTACCATCCCCACCACCTCATGAAGCTTTTTCAGGGACTCCTTGACCTTTTTGTCCATGGGGTCCTTCAGGGCTGCCAAACTCTCAACTGGGATGACGATGCATCTTGTGAGAGCCGAAACTGGGGTGTCCACCTTAGGGGCTGCAAATCAGGCTGTCTTATGAGACTGTGACAGTGGATATGCCCTTTCAAAGACTTACTTCTCTGGGACCCTGGTTGACTCTGCTGCCTCATGCTGTTTGCTAAGAATTGTGTCTAGGGCTGGGCAGGTAGGGAAATAGTGTGACACAGGGCTACAGTGGCCTGGCCTGAGAGGAGTGGATATGCCAATGTATGGAGCGTCTCTGGATTCTCTGGGTTCATAGAGAATCTCTTATATCATCTGTACCAGCTTGGATACCTTCTCCGTGGGGCACAACCTTCTGGAGGGATATTTGTGGTCCTGATCTCACCCATCGTCTTCTGAGAATTTGAGTGCCACTTCGGCCTGCTGGCACCTTCTCTTTGGTAGGTGCAGTGACTGGGTTTCCTTCAGGCGTTAACTTGGGGAAGCTGGCTGGGAACCTTGTGGTTGCTGGGTTTATAGTTTTTCAGCAGCTGGAAAAAGAGACAAGCCTGTGTGGCTTTTAATGTAATCAGTGCTGTGTGGGGTGCTGGGTCCTCCTGGATGGTGACTAAGTCAAAGCCAGTGGCTTGGGATGCTCCATTCTCTGAGACTGCAGACTGCACACAGTGCCTCCCCCACGTGAGTCTCTGGCATCATGGTACCACATTCCAGACAGGCAGGTATGGCAGGGAGCCGATGGTCACTCAGTAATCTATAGGGAGCAGATAGAAAGAACTGAGTTAAAAACATGTCCCACTTAAGAAAAGCCATGCAAAGTTGAAGTGTGGCAGTGTAGATAAGACACAGCCATGAAGGGGATCAAAAGGCAGATCATTGGGCTTTTAAGAATGTGCTGAAAAACACAGTCCTAAAGACCCACCCAATATGGCCCCTATTGAGTTCCAGGTAATCATTGCACTGTATTCCAGGCTCTCACAAGATTATTGGATCAGTTGGGACTGCTAAAGATGGTCACCATCCTGGAATTGCACCAAGATGGCCACCGTTTCCATGAGATCATGCAGGAACACCATGGAGAAAACATGGCTGTGATCTTGCAAGATTAAACATCTCACAAGACCATCCTGATGCCAGTGCTGATCATCCCCTGAAACAGTCGCCTGGAGCAAAACACATGGTGTCACTAGATCCATTGCCCTGTGCTGGGGATGTCCAGCCATTAAATCACCCCCCCAGACTTCTGTGCAGCACTGGATGAGCAGTGGAAAGGGCTGAGGATCCTTCTTGCGAGAACTACCATTTTCAATATGGTGGCCGCAAGATTTTGGGTGCTTTGTAATGGCATTGAGCTCTGGCATATCAGCCTGTGGGGGGGGGGGTTAAACTGTAACAGCAGAAGATGTCCCCAGTATGGTGTAGGCATGCTTGGAGCACAGGAAGCAAGTTATGGACTCTTTGGGGCCCCCCCTTTCCTCGCAGACCACAAGAGACTGCAAGTCTGCATGAAACTGATGCCAGCATAAGGGATTGCAGACCTTCCCAAGAACACAACCTTGTCTCACGGAGAGTACCAGAGCGGGTTCTCGCAGTTCCTTCATTACACTGCCTGTTGGAATGCCCATGTGGAATGTGGGAATCAAGACCAGACCTGATGTATGTGCCCAGCTCATTTATAGCTATTCTGTAATCTGGAGGCACTTGGAGTAATGTACTGCTCCTCAGGGTCATAGTGCCTGCTGCTTTAGTATTGAGGCTTATTGTGCTTGCTGCCTGACCTGGAGTGGAAGCTACATGAGGGTCCCAATCTGCACAGGGGGTACCAGCTAGGATGCTATTGATGGGTCCAGCCTGACTTGTGCCCCTGAAGTAGTGGCATGCAGAAAGGTTAGGAGAAATCCTGATATTAACATGCACTTTATCTGTCGATGTGTGCTATGTGAGAATAGCGAAAGTGAGAAAAGAGTAAATTTTAGTGAATTTATTACCTGAATGTTTGGGAGCAATCAGAGATCATGACCAGCCTCTAGGGATGCACAAAGTAAACTAGACAATGTTACCATGGCTGGAGGCTTGGCCTCTGGCAGTCCAGATAATTTACAATTGTGCCTCAGCAAATAGGATGGATGGAGGATAACCCACTTGTGAGGAATGTCTGAGCCGGAAAGGTTGCAAGGGATAAAGCTTTATTAAAGGAAACACTGGAAAAGGCACAGCTTTACCCAGGCGCTACAAAAATGCCTGACTAGTGGTTTCAGACAGTAACATTTTTTTTAAATGACCTCTAATTGCTTTTTTTAGTGATTTAAACAGTGGCCTTCAAATTTCACTTTCTGTTGCTGGCAGCCACGATCTCATGAGTAGCAGTGAGTTTTCTGAGCTCACTTTATGCTAATATGTCCTGCCAACCAATAGCAGAGGTCAAACAGATATATTAGCATAAAGTGAGCTCAGGAATCTCACTGCTGCTCACGAGATGGTGGCTGCCAGCAACAGAAAGTTGTGGGTAGCTGTTTTAAATCATTAAAAAAAGATGTTACTCTCTGAAAGCACTAATTGAGAGTTTATGTAGTGTCTGATGAAAGCTGTGTCTTTTCCAGTGTTTTCTGTTAACTTAATTTGAGTGTCCCTGCTTTCAGCACAGCTCTGTGTCTGCCCCTGGCTTGCAGCACTCCTAGAAGCTACATGCTGTGTGTGACATGTTACTGAAACTGCTGCCTCTATGAATACTAAATGAGATGAGTTTAAAGAACTGCTGACGCCTCAAAGAAAACTTTGAAAAACATAATAATTAGGTACAATTCAAAGTGCATTCCATATATATTCCATAGACCTCTCCTCCCCATTAATTGAGGAAATTTGCATGAATACATTATTTTTATCTCTTGTGGTTCAACTGCCTGTTTAGCTTACTCCCTATGTAAAGTCGTAATCCTCTGTTGTGACGTCACAATCTGTTGCCACATGAGTAACTGTGAAGTCACAAGCAGTGCATTGTGATATCAGGTAGGGAGAAAGCAACAGGAATAGATGAACTTTTCATGAGAAAAGATCCTGTTTTCATGCAAATGACCTCAGTAACAAATAATGAGGAGACATACAGAACCATGTTGAAATATAAACTGTACTCTGTCTAAATATTATATTTTGGTAAAAGTCTCCCAAAGGTGTCAGCTGCTCTTTAAGACAGAGCCGCAGTTCTCCAAATGCTACATCTCCCCCTTTTATACATTAACTTTGAATTTGTTCATAACAACAGAAACACAACCATAGCCTGCTTTATTTTATGCTGAAAACAATAGTATAACCTTGCTGTGAAGGTTAGTTCACTCTAGCTAGCATATTGTATGTAACAAATAGAATAAAGTATGGGGTGGTATGTTTAAGGAGAAGTTTATCCCCCCCCCCGAGGTGTTAGTTGTTACATAAACCCTGAGAGCGAAGCTCGAATGGTTTATTAAAGCATCTAACACTGAGGGAGGTGTAAACTTCAAGTTTACACACACCACCCCATATTTTATTTTATATATTTGCTGGGTTTCTCCTTTATCGACACAGCAATTATACAAAATAGAAGAGGTTCTGGTGTGGCCATGCTCTGTTTTCATCCAGTGACGGTCCACACATTTACAACTGCTCTGAGATTTTAAAATGTTTTAACCTGTTTATTTGTCCCGTAAATGTGGAAATGACCAGAATTTTTCTTTTTTAAATAACTTACCACCGAGTTACACTGGCAGTTGACTTTCCCGTGACAAGGTAAGTGGTGCGGTCTGAAAGGGGCAATCTGCGGCAGGTGTGTGCGCAGAGTGAAGGAAACTGTGCGTGTGTTTGCCATTATAAATGGTCCTTTATAACAGCAAATTATGCCATGATTTCCCCATGGGAAAAAGGGAAACCCATTAATTATATCTTAATACCAGTCTTTTGTTTAACATTCTTCAATCAATCGTGCAGGATGCTTTACTGCTCTTTTTGGGTATCTCCTGTTTAGCACAGCTTCTGCAGAACTGTCATCTGGGTTTCTGAAAGGAATCCAGTCATCCTTTGAGGCAGCATCACCATTTTCTTATATTATGAATGTTGTATTCTGAATCACAATAAAATGTTGTGCATGGCAGGTTATGTGACCAGTATTTCCTGCAGTAACCATAGTGCCTTTCTTGCTTACAACATCATAGAGAGCTGGATTGTAGGTAGGTGAGGCTTTGTTTGACTTTTCCGGCAGCACAGTTACTTTTCCCCTTTTTTTGTAGGAGAGACCTGGGTTTTTTGTATCTTGTCTGTGTATTACTTCATTATGGCATTTTGCTTCTGATCTCTTTCTCTTATATGGCTGTCCCCCCTTTGGTTTTTGAAAGGCAATATCAGATAACTGTGTGTGAATGGTTCTGTTGAAGACTAATTTAACTGGGGTTCTGTTATTGATTGTATTCGGAACATACTGGTGGCATGTTAAAAAACTGTGCAATTCTTGTTAAAAGGATTTCTGCTCAGCTTGAGCTGTCTGTAATCATTTTTCCAGCACCTGCATAAACTATTCAGCTGTACCATTAGCTTGTGGTCTACAAGGTGCACTTTTCTTATGGCTGAACCTAAGAAGCCTGCAAACTATTGGAAATCAGACCCTTGAAATGGAGGTCAGTTGTCTGTTTTTACCACTTTTAGGATTCCATAAGCAGATAATATTTTGTCTAATGCTGGCAATACTGCAGTGGCTGCAGCTGAAGCAGTACACTCTATTTCAGGATATCTTGAATATTCACCATTAGTAACTAATACATATGTAACCCCCCTGCAAATGGGGGTTCCCAAAAGACTTCCAGGAGCTTGCTTGAATGCTCCGAGCCTGAATGGTGTTTGGTGTTTAAGCCATTTATCTATGAGTGTTTTTAGAGCCTCTGGTACTGTGTCTTTAAGAGCAGTCTGCTTGCAGACATAATTAGTTTGTATGGGGGGGACTGTGTGTTTCTCTGCTGAGTCCCCTCAAGCTGCTGTAGTCACTCCATTTTGCAGTCACTAGGAGTGCAAAGGAAACCTATCTGAAATAGTAACTGTTTGCCAGAAATCATTTAGAGTAATAATGAAAATACAGTTTGTCTAACCTGCTTTTCTTTGCAATCAGAACTGTGTTTGCCTAGTTCCCTATTCTAGTTTTGAACTGCTGAACTGGACCAATCAGTGTGGGTTAAGGGAGCTCTAAAATGGTGCCTGTGGATGAATCAGAACTTGGACTCATAATCTGAGCCAGCCACAAGAGGATTGTATGGGCAGTGACTCTGGGAAATGTAGTTTGGACTTGCGCCTTTTGCACCAACAGGGGCAGTCTATTGTGAGTGACAGCCAATCCAGCCAAGAACTGGGAGGAACTCAAAGGAAGTGCCCGGTTTTGTCTACTGGAGTTTTCAGTTTAGCTCTGGCAGTAAAGAAGGAAGGAGCCCTGTGCTCCTTCGGTGTGCAGTTTTAGTCGGGAAACGCGTGTAAGGCCCCAAGTTTCGGTCTGCAGCTTGTGCAAGTGCTTGTTTGGACTGAATCTGACCTGTGAAGAGAATCAAGGAGATCTGAAAAGTAGATACCAGGCTCACCCTGTAGAAGACTGGAGAAATTGCTGAATCGCGCGCTCGGTCTGTCAGGAACTGAATCTGCTGTGTGTTCTTCCGGGTATTGTGCAGTAATTGCGATCGGGATAGAGAAGCAGCCTGCCTGGTATAGTACTTTCTTTTTTCATATAAATGTGTGTAGTGCTAGTGGGGACTCGCATTTCAAATCCCCCTGTACAGTGAATTGAGTGCATGAAGCTGCAAGTAAACCCCAGCTTAATCCAGACTACATCCATTTGCTCTGAACTACCTTGGGATCCAGTCACAAGGACCTTGTCCACATGGTCTGCTCCGCCTGGCAATCCAGGACAATCTGCCTTCCATTCAGTTTCAGCATTGAATTTGTGAGTACAAATCAGGGTAGCTCCCCTTCCATCATCTAATTGCAAGTGTTCCATCTGATTACTTTTCCTTTATTTCTCCACGAACTGAGCCTACCGGCTCCGGATTACAATTTGGGTATTGTGCATGCATTTTCCATCTTCAGGGCCCCAACCAGCTGCACCAAATAGGCTAGCCTCTTATTGCCTGGGTACCCAGTAAGAGTGATATTAGGGACATTGGGATTCTGAAATATGTGCACAGTACTGTGATTATTAATGTGTTTAAACCAATTAACCTGATTTCCCCGTCCTTGTTATACCCCCTAAATAAATCAGATCTGTTTGTTTCAGCAAAGTTACACTGCCTGAGGTATTCGTCTATGTTAAAGTATTGTACTGTGGTTTTTGCACTGTATCATCTTGTTTACAGGAGTCCCGGAGTCACGCTGACTGAACCAGTCCTGGGGGTAAGTGTATACTGTGAAGGTAATTCTGATATATTGTGTGGGCCACTAGTTGGAAGAAAGGGGGGTCGCAGCGTCCCAGAGGGCTGTGACCAAGTTAGTTTAACTATTGCAAACCCTGACCTTTGGGTGGAGGCACCCGCCATCGAATCCAGGCCCCTCAACCTGTTAGTGGCAAATCAGGCAGGGGTAGTAGCCCTTGAGATAGTGCCACCTAGGGGTTACATGTATTGTTGACTAGACAACAACCCATAAAAGTTCACAGCAACAGCATCTCATACATTATCAGGTAATTCAGACATCAGTAGTGGTTCTGGGTGCATATCATTTGTTGCTCCTTGGCATAGAAACATAGAAGTTGTCAGCAGTTAAGGACCCCTTGGCCCACCCAATCTGCCCAAATTTCTCTACCTATAGTGCCACCAGGGACCCTACGTGGACTCCGGTTTACACCCCCCCTTGCTTCTAAGATTCCCTTGTATCTAGCCTATGCATTTTTAAATCCTGTGAATGTTTTAGCCCCCCCACACTTCCTCAGGAAGGCTGTTGTAAGCATCCACCACCCTCTCCATGAAGAAGTACTCCCTTATGTTTCCCCTGAGCCCTCTCCTCCAATTTCATATTGTGTTCCCTTGTCTTCAATAGAGATATGAAAAGTGAGGGGTATTTGCTCCATGAAAATATTCACAGGTTTTCCTCTCTCACAGAGTTGATCGGGGGGGTGAAGCCCAACTTCACCCCCCCAACCAGGGCTGTTCCAGTCACTGGCAGGGTTCACAATGCCATTCCCCCACATCCTGCCTCTCCCCTGTTGGTGACCAGAGCAGACCTCTTGTCTTCTCTGTGCCCAAAAAAACATCAAAGAATGACTGCAAGCTGGCAGTGAATGAGCCCATCCTTGAACAAGCATGCATTCATTCATTGAGTGCTCAGTTGGGCTGCCGGCCATGGAGGAGAGTGAAGGGCTGTGCCGGTGGCCGCTCAAGGTCCGGGTGGGTGGGTGGTGGAGCAGTACCTACAGGGGGGGGGCAGGGGTCCACTAGACACCAGGGAGGGGACATTTTGGGATGGGGATGGGGGTCTACTAGACACCAGGGAAATTTGCATCTTTGTGTGGTGCCTGATGATGGGGGGGTACCTTGGATTTAATTTGACAAGGGGCTGGTGACTGGCTGGGGGGGACACTAGACACCAGGGAATAGGAATGTTATCAATTTATATGACAGTCTGGTGGGCTATTGGTGGGGAGGGGGGATTTAATTTAATATTACAATAGGCCAGCAACTGGCTGGAGGGGACCACTAGTCACCAGGGAATAGAATGAAGGTGGGGTCCCAATTGCCATTTCCAACTTCTCCTTGTTTTGGGGCTTTGATTTTAAGTGTAATTTGCACCTAAAAAAAAAACAAAGCACCAGCCCAGTGGTGTGGAAGGCTGAGGCATCTGTGCCTTACCTCCTGCCATGCCAGCGACCTGTGTTCGCAGTGCAAGCAGGTCACTGGGGGTTGGCCGGGGAGGGAGAGAATTGAGCATTCTGAGGAGAGCTCTCTTCTCTCAGGGGAAGGTGACTTGGCTGCCCCACTGAATGACTACCCCCAGGTGGAGGCCTGAGGGTATAATGGGAAGTGGGCGCTAATGGAAGGGTGGGTGCTGCCTGACTCCGCAGCATGCAGATGCCTCCACGTACACACGCTGATGTGTTGTGCCCCAGCAATGGGGAGGAATTGGGAGAAAATGGAGGAAAATACCTCATGGCAGTGGATGATGATTGACCCTCTGCAGGCTCCACACCAGTGGCCGGGCAACCAGTCCTCTGGTCAGGATGGCCCCTATGATAAGGTCCCAGAGGAACTGGTTGACTGGGCTGGGAGGGGGGGTCGAACGGATGGGGACCACCATGGGGAGTGCAGGTGCATAAAGTGTAGATAAAAAAAAAAAAGCAAGGTGAAGTTACAAATGACAAATTTTTACCTAAAGGGGGCAACTTTGTGAAACAGCAAATGGATGCGGAGTTAGTGACTTTGTGGGAAATTCACCCACAAGTTAAAACTTCACTGCATCCCTAGTCCTCAAGCATCTTTTCCTTTGAAAACTGTTCCCTTCCTATACCTTGTTTATCCCTGCTAGGTACCTGAAGGTTTCTAACATATACCCCTGTTCCTCCCTGTCTTCCAGGGAGTATATATTTAAATCATTGAGTCTCTTTTTGTAGGGCTTTTGATGTAGGCCCTGCACCATTTTGGTTGCTCTCCTTTGTACCACTTCCACCCTATCTATGTCCTTTCAGAGATGAGACCTCCAGAACTGAACATGGTACTTGAGGTGGGGTCTCACCAGTAATCTATGCATGGGCAATATTACCTCCCTTCTTCTGCTGGTGATACTTCTCCCTGTGCATCTAAGCATTCCACTAGCTTTTTCCATTGCCTTGCCACACTGTTTAGCTACCTATAGGTAATCAGAAATGATCACCTCCAGGTCCCTTTCCTGCTTTATGACTGTTAGTACCTCTCCTCCCATTTAGTATATTGCCCCCTGATTCCTGTGCCCCATATGTATGACTTTGCACTTTCTTGCGTTAAAACCCAACTGCCAAACCCATGGCCATTTTTCCAGTTTTTTTTTAAAAGTCTCTCATTCTGTCAACCCCCCCCCCCCGGTGTGTCCACCCTATTGCAGTGCTTCATGTCATCCATGAACAGGCACACCTGCCCTTCTAGTCCCTCTGCAATGTCACTTATAAAGACATTAAAGAGGACCAGCACTGACCTCTGTGGTACACCACTAGTTACTTTGTCTACTTCAGAGTGGGTGCCATTTACCACCACCC
This sequence comes from Neoceratodus forsteri, assembly GCA_016271365.2. NCBI lineage: Eukaryota > Metazoa > Chordata > Ceratodontiformes > Ceratodontidae > Neoceratodus > Neoceratodus forsteri. The sequence goes on along the minus strand of CM057459.1, from coordinate 723,091,488 downwards.
TTTAACTCCTATTGCTCAGCCAAATTTCCACCCATTTTACCACTTTAGACCTATCCCTAGGTGCCACAGCTTGCTTATCAGCCTCCTATGTGGAATGGAGTCGAAGACCATGCTGAAATCCAGATAGGCTACATCCACCACCCCTCCTTGAACCATCTCCTTGGTCACTCAAAGAACTTGATCAGATTTGTCTGGCAAGACCTCCCCCCATGAAACCACGCTGCCTCAGATCCTGTAGACCATTGACAAGAAGGTGTACAAGAACAAAGGGGCATGATATAAGGCTAGAGGAGGTAGGCTCAGGGGCAACGTGAGGAAGTACTTTTTCACAGAAAGAGTAGTGGATGCTTGGAGCAGCCTCCCTGCAAAGGTAGTGGGGGTAAAAATGGTAGGGGAATTCAGAAATGCATGGGATAGACATAAGAGCACTCTTGCAATAGGGAAGAGAGGGTAAGCCACAGATCAACTAGGGTCTGCTGTATTGAATTAAATAGGGAAAAGGGGCAGACTAGGTGGGTCACACGGTCCTTATCTGCCATCAACTTCTATGTTTCTATGTATTCCCCAGTCCTTTTCTTCAGTAGAAACATGGAAACATAGAAGTTGATGGCAGAAGGAGACCGCTGGGTGCATGAAGTCTGCTCATTTGTTTTAGACCTATGTTGACACTCTAGCTGTAGTCAGGGCTCCCTTGTGCCTATCCCATACATTCTTGAATTCCCCCACAGTGTTGACCCACACAACCTCTTGGGGCAGGCTGTTCCAGGTATCCACCACTCTTTCTGAGAAGAAAAACTTCCTGCTGTTGGTAGAGAGCCTCCATCCTTGCAGCTTGAGGTCATGTTCCCTGGTCCTGAAGCCCTTTTTGAAGTGAAAAAGTTCCTGTGTCTGTACCTTGTTAATGCCTTTTATGTACTTGAATGTTTCAATCATGTCCCCTCTCTCTTTCTTCTCTGCTCCAGGGAGTACATATTCAGTTCCTTAAGTCTTTCCTCATAGGACATGTACTGCAGACCCTGAATCATTTTTGTTGCCTTTCTCTGTACTGTTTCCACCCAATCAATGTCCTTCCTGAGGTGAGGCCTCCAGAATTGGACTCTGTATTCCAGGTTAGGCCTGACCAGCAGTCTATACAGTGGTAGTACCACCTCTCTCTTCCTGCTTGTGATTCCCCTCACAATGCAACCCAGCATTCTCTTGGCCTTTGATGTTGGGCTGTTATGTATGGTGCCCCCACCCTGTAGAACTCTCTACCTTGTCAGATTCGAGAGTGCAGGACCGTGGAGAGCTTCAAGGCAGCCCTAAAAAACCATCTATTTCAGCAAGCATTCAGTGATTATTTTATCTGATTTACTTGAATTCCGTATTACAAGCATTTTTATGGACTGTCTGTTGTTTTTATGTATTTTGATCATGTACAGTGCTTTGGTTTTTAAAATTGCGCTATACAAATAAAGTATTATTATTATTATTATTAATATTCTCACACTGCTTACTAACCTTCAAGTCATCTGAGATTATGATTTCCAGATCTCGTTCCTGGTTTGAGGCCTTCAGTCTTTCGCCACCTGGGTAATACTCTTTTCATGGATTTTTCTTTCCTATGTGCATGACCTTGCACTTTTTGGCATTAAATCTCAACTGCCACAATCCAGACCTTTCTTCTAGTTTCTTGAGGTCAGCTTCCATCTTGCTCACTCCTTCTGAGGTGTTCTCCCTGTTAAATATTTTGGTGTCATCTGCAAACAGACACACCTTCCCTTCCAGTTCAACAGTGATGTCTGCTATAAAAACATTGAAGAGCAGAGGTCCTAGCACTGAGCCCTGGAGCACCCCGCTGGTCACCCTGCCTTCTGTTGATTGCGTTCCATTAACCTGTACCCTCTGGGTTCTGCCTTGTAACCAGTTTTTTATGCATCTGACTACTTCTGGACCTACCCCTGTGTGGTCAAGCTTCTTTACCAGCCTTCTGTTTGGAACAGAGTCGAAGGCCTTACTAAAGTCTAGGTAGACCACATCTACTGCCGGCTGTCGTCCACTATTTTTGTAGCATAGTCAAAAAACTCAAGCAGATTTATCTGGCATGACCGACCTGCTGTGAAATCATGCTATTTAGGGTCCTGTTGGCTGCTAGTTTTGAGGAATGCTATGATCCTCTGTTTGAGTAGTGTCTCCATTAGTTTCACTACTATAGACATGAGGCTCACCGCAACTGCCTGATTTGTGAAACGGAACCACTATTGCCTTTTTCCAGTCTTCGGGTACCACACCGCTCTTCAAGGATTTCATAAATAAAAGTGCCAGAGGGGCTGCTAATTCTGCCCCCAGTTCCTTAAGGATTCTGGAGTGCATCTTGTTCAGTCCCATAGCTTTGCCCGCTTTTAGTTTATTTAGCGCCTCCCATACTTCGGTTTCTGTAAAGAAACTCATGTCTACCCCTGGTCATAGGGTGTTGTGTTTTTTCAGGGCTGGGTCATCCCCTGGGTCCCTTTTGGTAAACACTGAGCAGAAGTATTTGTTGAGGATTTCGAATTTCTCTGGGTCATATTTGGTGCATTTCCCTTCTTCACTAGCAATCTTTACTATCCCCCTTTTGCCTTCCTACGTTCCCTAATCTATCTAAAAATGATTTGTCTCCTCTCTTTGCCCCTTCTGCTATCTTTTCCTCTGTCTGGGCTTTTTCCTTTCTAATTTGTTTGTTAGACTTTCTAATTTTTTTTTGTACAATTCCCAGTCTTTCTCAGTTTTAGTTTCCTGGTATATGCTGTACACCTTCTTTTTTTTCTTTGACTGTGATAGCCACTTCCTTGGAAAACCATAGAGGATTTCTTTTTCTTTTTGCTGTGCTGACCCAACTGGCACATTGATCTGTGGCAGTCTTTATTGCTCTCTTGAGTCTTCCCCACATGATCTCCACCTCTTCAATCTCTATTTCCATTAACTGGCTACCATTACCATGCCCACCACCAACGTCAGGCTGACAGGCCTGTAATTCCCTGCCTCCTCCCTATTCCCACTTTTGTGTAGTGGGACTACATCCACCCTTCTCCAGTCCCCTGGCACCTGTCTTGTTTCCAATGAAAGATTGAAAAGGGTCAATAGAGGTGCAGTCAGCACCTCCTTCAGTTCCCTCAGTATCCTCGGGTTCACCCCGTCTGGATCTATTGCCTTGTTTACCTTTAATGTTGATCGTTCCTTAAACACTCTTTCTTCTGTAAAAGGACTTGTATCCCCCTCCTGCCTCATCATACCCTTGTCCTCAGTCTTTGGCCCACTTTCATCCTAGTCCTTCTTGAATACCGAGCAGAGATATTTGTTCAAGATATCTGCTTTTTGGTGGTCCTCTTCCACATAACCCCCCTTCCTCTTTCAGCCTTACTATCCCTCTCTTGGTCTTCCTCATTTCACTTATGTATCTAAAATTGTTTTATACCCCTTTGACACTGATCTGGCAATCATTTCCTCTGTTTGCACTTTAGTGCTCTGAACTGCCTTCCCTGCCTCCCTTTGTTTCTTCCAGTAAGTCTCCTTGTCATCCTCCGTCTGCATTTCTTTGTACCTTCTAAATGCCATCCTTTTTGCAATCACTTTTTTTGGCTACCTCCTTAGAGAACCATAGTGGTCTCCTTTTTCTCTTGCCCTTGCTAACCTTCTAAATGCAGAGATGCGTTGCTTGTTCAATGCCTTCTTTTATTTTTGCCCACTGTTCCTCAGCTCCCTTCAGTTTTCTTATCCCTGCTAGGATGTTCCTGAGGCATTCATTCATTTTCTTAAAACTGCTCTTCTGAAGTCCAGCACCCCTGTCCTTGTGTAATTAGATTCTGACTCAGAACATATATCAAACCACACCACGGTGCTCATTGATCCCCAGGTGGTCCCCCACTATAATGGCAGTCACATTGTCCTTATTTGTCAGTACTAGGCCAAGTAATGCCCCCTATTTACTGGGTTCCAATACTAGTTGCCTGAGGAATGCCCCCTGCAGGATATCTAGGATGTTCCTACTCATGCCTGTAGTTGAGGCACGGAGGCTCCAATCCACATCTGGTAGAGTGATGTCACCTACCAGCAATACTTTCCCCTTGTGAGTCATCCTCAGGATTGCTTTCATCATTTCCTTATCCATCTTTTCCCCTGTGTTGGAGGTCTGTAAAATCACTCCTATCCAAATAGCTGCCCCTTTTCTTCTCTCCAGAGTGACCCACAGTATACCCCCCCTGTCTGCTTCCCCTGTATTTCCATGGCTTTTATGCCATCCCTTACATAAAGAGCCACTCCTCCCCCTTTCTACCCACCCTGTCCTTTCTGAACAGAGTATAACCTGGTATGGCCACTTCCCAGTCTTGGTTTACATTGTACCATGTCTCTGTGATGGTGACTATGTCCAGGTCTGCTTCTGCCATTGTAGATCCTAGGTCTGCCAGCTTGTTGCACAGACTTCTGGCATTTACACACATGGTTCTTCAGGTTAGGTTGCCATCCTCTACCCTTTTTCCTTTTTGGCCTCCCATCCCTATGCATCTACTATATTTCTTACTTTTATTCTTGCTTTTCACCCCCTGGCATTTATTATTTGTTCCCTTTCCAGCTACCTCTCCCTTATTATTCCTGTTACTTGACTCATGAGCTTGTGGCGGAGGACAGTTTTTGTTTCCCTGCATCCTTCCACCTCCCTCCTTGGGTAGTTTAAATGCTTGCCAATGAAGCATTTAAACCATTTACTAAGGACTCGGTTCCCCTTCTGGATGGATGCATGCCATTGCCCCTGTGCAGGCCCTCATCCCTCCAGGTGGGGTCCTAGTCACCAGTGAAGCCGAAACCCTTCTCTCCACACCATTCCTTCAACCATGCATTGAATTTCCTGGTGATGAGTTTTCTAACCTCCCCTCTGCTGTAGACAGGCAGAACATCCGAGAAGGTCATGGAGTGTGCTACCTGTCTAAGACCCCTCCCCAACTCTTAAAACTCCTCTTCCACTGTTCCAGTCCCTGTCACATCCCTTGTCAGGTAATTTGTCCCCAAGTGGACAATGACATCCAGCTCTCCCTTCCTTGCTACTGCCCTTTGATCCTCAGGATCCACGCACCATCCCTCAAAGCCATGCCCTTGGGTAAGCACTTAACCTCCCTCTCCCCCCAACTACCTGTCACCAACTCTGTTCCCCTAATGATGGAGTCCCCAAACAGGATTTGCTTCCTCCTCCTCTGTAGTCTCCTGCTGCCCACCCTTGGGGCTCCATCATTTAGGACCTGTTCATCCTGCTTGGTGACTACTAGTGCTAGGAGAACTCCCTGAAGTTCTGACCCTTATTAAATAAGAACTGGAACATGGTGACGTTCTGATTTGTTCTAATTAGTTCTGATTTATTGACAAATAATTTAAAAAATGTGAAAAAATGCATAAAAGTGGCCAAAGTCGGTCACATTTGACACAGAGGCCCAATGGAAATAATTTAATGGATTATTTGTATAAAAGTTAATGTAAAACTGCTAAATAAAAAAGCAGTCACTCACTTTTGCCCCTTCACGGCTAGCCTATAATGGTGGGTGGCATATCCTGCTCAGTCTGTGACATGAGTGTGCTGGGAGAGAGAGAGAGAGACAGACAGATGCAAATACCTATATCATAACACCACCAAGCACTGCAGGCACTGCCAGGCAGCTAAGATTTTGTTTTGTTATTAGTGGTGCTGTGTGGGTATTATTTTGATGGATGTTCCAGTCAGAGCCATACAGGCCAAGAAATGGACATGAATGATCACATGAGCAGCACTAAGAGAGCCCACCCACCCTACCCATGTGAATGATGCAACTGCTTGCATGTCCGGTGTATTGTGGTATATTTATTTATTTGCTTTTGTTAACGGGTAAGCACACTAGACAGCCAAGTGCCTATTTTCAGGTGCGTATATGGTACGCTATCTGGTCCAAGAGGTGGTAATGTTTTCTAGTACTACGATTACTTCTACTGAATCTGATCAACACGCTGAATCCTTAAAGAAGAGAAATGAAAGACACAGTGATCACCACCACCCAGGCAGGCAGCCAGTCACACATCGCATTGGTCAAGTGCAGTCATAAAAAAGTTTGCCACTGCCACCTGAAGACCTGATGACAGACATACAAGACAATTACATCCTTCCTAGTTCCACAATTGCTGCCAGCCACTGCCACATAATTTAAGTATCAAAAATAAAATACAGTAATATAATAATCTCAGCCCAGTTACTGTAACTGAGATGTAACCAGGCTAGCATACCACGCACACACAAGCAATAAAGAGATGATATGAATTTTCAATTTAGTAGCATTTTTTTCTGTGAAGTGTTTGCAGCCAAATATGGGGGATGTGAGAAATATACAAAGTATATTCAATTTCTGGGTTTCGGGCATCTGCTAAGCCATGCACTGTACAGAAATTAAAACAGTACAGTCAGGCTCAGTTGTTGAGGGCAATAAAAGTGACAAGTAGTAGTAAGGACTGGAGTAAGGACAAAGAGTGATAAGCAGTAGTCGTGACTCGTGAGGACAAAAAATGATAGTAGTATCCGTTACAGAAATAAAGGTGTGCTGTGTACATGCAGAATGCATGCCGCATGCTTAATTATGCAATGTTTGCATGCTGTTCAAATACACAAAGTGAACCTATGCGAACCAGGTCTAAAAAGAAAATCAGGTTCGCATGCTGCAAGCTTGACACGTGTGCAGCAGGTAAGCTGGTGTGAACATCTTCTAAAAATCACAACAGGTTAGCTTGTTGCACACTTGACATGAGTACAGCAGTTAAGTTGGTGTGAACATCATTTAAACATCACATCAGGTTCATATGCTGCATGCCTGCCATGTGTGCAGCAGCTAAGGTGCTGCAAATTTCATCTGAAAAATACAAGAGTTTCTATTACTTATTCTACTGCCAGCAATTAGAGTCATTAAAATGCATTTGTATTTGAATTGCCATGCAAATTAAGTGAACTCATTAATTCTGATCCTTTTGCAAGTTGTTTAATGACTTTATTTTTGTCATTAAATCCCCATCAGTGTGTAAAGTGTTGTTTGCTCACTGCATTAAATGCCTGGGACATAGCCAGTCAACATCCTCCATTCCAGATGTGTGAAGAGGGGCCCCTGTGTTGTGAAGCCTATACTTTTTGTTTTGGACCATGCAAATCTCTTATGCATATTTAGTGCTACAAATGTGTTTCTCCATGACTGTTTCATCTCACTTGCTTTCCCTTTGTCATTCTGTATTGAGCATATACACTATGGCCATGCTCAGCACTCTTTGTGCTGAGTAGGGTCTTGGTAGCATGCACCATACCTCACATTTTGTCACTGAAATGAGGGACATGGACACTTAGAATAAGGGACATTGAGGGATACTAACCCACATGATGATCAGGACACATCATGAAACATGGAGATACAGTACCTCAGAACACAGTGGAAACCATTGCATTTGTACCCGAGAATGAATTTCTACCATTAAGCAGGGGTGCCATTTAGGTAGGGCAGAGAGGGGGCAGTTGCCCCCGTGTTGTGCCTAGGTTGTTCTTATGGTGTAGCAATAATGGCATTAAATTTGAATTTAATCTTTTTGCACAATAAATGCCCACCTGGCCCGTGTGTGCTCACGCCGCAGGTACTCTCCAGACTCGATTGTGTCTGTATTGGGTTGTCCATTCTCTCCACCTATTAGCAGCAGCATCATCACATGTGATGTGGATGAGCTCCAGCCAAGAAAGAGCGCATGAGTCTTGCAAGTGTGACACTGTCTTCCCTGCCACAGAATAGACAGACTGCACACTACAGCTTGAAGGAGTCAGTGAGCACTAAACTCTCAATAGCAGTGTTGTGGCAGCATATTTTTTTGGTCTACTCTTAGTGAGTCTCTGTCTCCCCTGGTGGCTGAAGGGGCAGAGGGTGAAATACAGTCTAACTCAAGACTAGGCTACCTACTGATTCTACTAGGGTCACCTTGCAAAAGAAACAGCACAGACCCCCACAGCAGCAAGCTAGGCTTAGCAGCAGTGGTGACAGCAGTGTGGTGGCCTTCATAGGCCTTGATCAGTGCAATGCAGCAGCAGCCACAACAGTAACAAAGCAAGAAACAAGCAACCCAGGTTGGGTGGGTTTGGTTGGTGAGATGACTTGGTCGTGGACCATGCTGGGACCTGTGATGGTTGGTTCTAGCATCCAGCTTCTGGCGGAAGGAGAAAGGGGAGAGGACTGAAAATTGGGCTGATGGCATACTGCACCAGGCTTCAGGTTCTGGCCATATGGCTAGGGAAGTAAAAGTAAGTAATTTTTGTACAGTGGGATTGGGGAAGGAGGAAAGACTAAAATATTGATGTGTTTTTCACGTTTCTTCACCTTTGGGCATCTTCTTGACCCATAGGGGACGGGTATTGAATGGAATGGAATCAGGGAGAAAAATAGGGACAAAGTTCTTTTTTTGGGGGGTGGGGGGCAGAACTTCAGCCAGGAAAAACATTAGTTAGTAACTGGGTGGGTTTAAGCTGAAATCTGATGCATTGCTCCAGGGTATATACAGATGAATCTTATACATTTGAATTTTTCCTGATTTGCATATCACTTTTCGGTCAAAACAAATAAGTTGTACGTTTTAGAGATGTTACAGATATTTTAGAGCTGTTCCTTGCTTTCATGGACAGTTGAGCGGTATGGTATGTACAGACTATTGGAGCTCCACTATAGTCAAGCTTATGCCCCCAGTGAAGCTGAGCTCCACATCCCCACGTTCAGGCACATTATGACAAAAGGCAAAGGAGACTGCAGGGGTGTGCACCATTGAAATGAATGGGGTACTTTTTTATTACTATTTTTTGCATTATTTATGGTGCACTGGAGATTAATGAAAGCCGCTGCTCGACTAACAAGGGCCTTGTTAGAACAGTGGCCTTCAGCCAACCAGCGGAGAAGATAGCAACCTAAATCTACAGCGCTACATACCCAGAGCCAAGAACTGAATTAAACCCTGCCAATAGTCAAACCCCTCCTGGGAATCTCTGAGGTAAAAGCTATCAGAACATTATATCTCCTACCAGACCAACTTTGAGGAGAATTCAACGGAGGATTCCACTAATATCGCCCTTATCCTCTGAGCAGTCCTGACACAGAAGGCCTCATGGCGTTCTCCATAAAGGGGGAGTGAGGAACTCCCAATTAGGGAAATATTTGCCTCAATCATAACTAGCATTGATGCTCTAATGCTAGCTTCCAATACTACTGTGGTTTCCATACAACAAATAGATGCTAGAATAGATCAGGTGGAATAAAAAGTAATTGTCCAAGACGACATTCTGCAGGGACACTGTGCTACTTTGCGAGGGCAAGCTGCACAAATCATTGCACGACAAGAGAAGCTGAACAAACTGGAAAATAGGGGCTGCCGCAACAACTTGTGGCTCCTAGGCTTCCTGGAAGGCTGTGAAGATGGCAAAACTATGCTGTTTCTACAAACAACCCTGCCTGAAATACTCAAACTTCCACCCACCACCAGAATCTCGATAACTGCTCTCTCCAGCCTAAACCTGCACAGGGGGACAAACCACGGCCTATTATTGCTAGGATCTTAACTTAAACTTTGCCAAAAAGGAAGCCATTCAGGCCTGAGCCAGGGAGCTGGGTACTCTTCAGTGGAAAGGTCATAAAATCATGATCTTTCAAAACTACTCGAAAGAACTTGCTAATAAAAGGAAAGCCTACACAGAGGTACATCGTAGACTACATGTCCTGCAAATCCCTTTTGCCCTACACAACCCTGCAGTTCTAAAAATTACTGTAAATGGCACCTCGCACCAGTTTGCCACTCCAGATGCTGCGCTTGCTTACATCCCTGCCACGTGGCCCACGAACACTGCCCTCCTGAACACACTGACCCAGGACTCTGTTGTCGACTGTTCTAGCTCTCAGCCCCCAAGGAGATCGCTTTCCAAAATTGATTCCTCTGCGGGCGTAATGCCAGCGGTTTATCAGGCATCCAAGAAAGAGCTAGGGCCTCGAAACCCTAAAGTGAGGAAGAGACCCCCCGCAAATGCCTCACTCTAAATGCGAGCACCTTCGAGATCGCAGACAAATTGCGGACAGCCAAGACCAAAACTCTTACCCTGTGGACTTGCAAGAGACTGAATATACAAGTCCATATTTCTCACAAAACAGATACTCTCTGCTCGATCCTCATCCTGATGAAGACTCTGGGGACACTGTGGATCTTTCATCCACTGACCGGCCAAGATAGGAATCAAAGGAAGCAGAAAATTTCTGGGCCGTGGGCACGGATGCTGCTTTACCCCTACAGGATTTAGAAACACACCTAGTGGCTTCCTGCTCACCTTCAGGCCGTAATCCAGCAATCCGTTCCTCAGAAGGAAAGAACTCTTTTTGAGAAGATTAAAAAGGCAGACCAACTGCTTTGATTTCAGGTAAGTACCCAAGGTCTTGTGTCTGGGGGAGTAAATGGGAGGGATATAAGGAGATGACTGGGGAAATAGCCGACCGGGGATGAATACTGGGTCTCTGTCATTGTGAGGGAAGCCCTTGACAAGGCCCTTACCCCTCTCTTGTGCTCTTACTCATAAATAGAAAGACAGGAGGTGCCCTTTCATGGCATCCCCCCCCCAAGAGACACTCCACCTCGGAGGTACACCAGTGTTGTGTAAAATTGCCACTTGGCACACCTGTTTATTGTAATATTAAACAAAATGTTAGAATGTTCGGTGAGCTGCGATGGCAATTCCCACACCTTTCATCCTTAGATGCATGTCTACGGACTGTATCGATCCCCCAACCTCCGCCTGTTCCCTGCAGGGGTGGAAATAAGTTGATCCAGGTAAAGCTCAGGGAGTTGTGGTCTTAGTTATAGACCAGACCTTTGGTGTATTTGCACCCCTTCCCTGTTACCCTTACCTTTATATCCTTCAACTGATGTGTCCTCCCCCCGAACTTCATACACCTGTTCCTGACTCCACCAAGGTCGTAGTTCGAATCTCCCTCCGCCACTGCAGTTGACTACCCCAGACCTGACCCTCCCAGGAGGGTGGATCTACCAGAGGGTCACTACCTGTTAGGCTCTGGGTTACGGCCAACAGACTATGTAATCTGCTTGGGAGTGATAACTCACGGGTTACTCCACTACTTTTGTGGTAGTGTATAGCTCTTTCTTGCTCCTGTTTCACTCTCCTTATGCCTCACAGAAGTGAGGGAGCATACCATTGGCTGGAGGTCCAGCCGGTTAAGCCCCCCCCCATAGTTCTCACTAGTGTTTTGTTTTAAAATCTTGCATTTACTGTTGACATTATAAGGTATAAGTGTAAACAGTGTTTTGGTTAGTACTATTCAGTAGTATACAGCTTAGTGCAGAATTTCATATCTCCTTAGTTAGGGGTGAATTCCTATTGGTATCCTCGTTCTCTACTCTTCCCCTTCCCTCCTCCTAGGGTGCAACCCCTCAGCCCAGAGTTCACACCCACTATAGTCACCTCTTTATTGCAGAAATTACATCCCCGTCCTCCTCTCTCTTGGACCTTTTTACTGTTTTCTAACCCCCCCCCCCGCACACCCCCATATGGTCATAATGTCTGTCGTAATATTTCACACTTGGAACATCTGTGGGTTAAATTCTCCAGTGAAACGCAAAAAATCCTTGCCCATCTGAAACACCTACACTCCAAAGTGGCATTTCTCCAAGAGACTAAATTCACAGGGGAGGACTATACCCGTTTGTCCAAAGACTGGGTGGGGCAACAGGTCCATTCCAATGCCCCCACCAGGAAATGTGGAGTCCTCATAATCCATAAATCCCTTCACTGGTCTGTTACTAAGACATTGCGAGCTCTGATGGTAGGTGGGTCTTAGTAACATATGACACCCCCTCATGGCTGATTACTCTCTGTAACCTCTATGCCCGTAATGAGGACACTCCACAGTTCTTCCACAATCTCGCAGAGGTCATCCTTGAATTTAATCCCCCTGACTGTCCTCTCCTTATCGGGGAGACTTTAATCTCCCCCTCATTCCAACAATCGATAGGAATGATGGGGGCAAAGAAACACATATCAGAAGCGTCAATGCGTTACAACAAATGCTGTCTGACCAAGGTCTATCAGATGTTTGGAGACTTTTTCACCCCAGAACCAGAGATTACACCTTCCATTCAGAGCCCAGCGCTTCATACAGCAGACTAGACTTCAGGCTGGGGTCACCCGCCATTACTGCAAAATCTCTTGATGCTGTCATTCTCCCATGGGTCATTTCTGATCATGCCCAGTACAACTCCTTCTCCAGTGGGACCCTGTTCCTCCCCCACCCCAAAACTGGAGGTTGGACCCACTCTTAATGGGAGACCTTGATTTTATCCCTTGGGCCCGAAACAAAGCCTCTCTCTTTCTGGCCCTGAATTCCATAGCAGACACCTCGGCAGGTAACACCTGGGATGCTTTTAAAGCCACCAAGCGGGGCAGTATTATGGGTTTTGCCACAGCTAAGAGACGGGAAAAGGAACATCAATTAGTAGTACTAGAACAGAAACTAAGGGAAGCGGAAACCCTTTTCAAGTCTCTGCCTTCCCCTTCCCCTCACTCTTCATTAGGTAAATCCATTTTGAGCCTGCACTTTGAAATTAATCAGCTCCTTGATAGGAAGGCAGAAGTGGCTATCTTATGGCTTCGGCACTCCTTTTGGGAAGGGGCAATAAAGGCGGCAAGATACTTGCATACCAGCTTTGCAAGCAGCAATCTAGCAGATACATTGCCAGCCTGAAGGACAATCAAGGGACCCTGGACACTACCCCTCAGGCGATAAATGACACCATGGCCTCTTTCTATTGATCTCTATATTCTTCTACACATACTCACCTGAACAGTGAGATGCAGCCCTTTCTGTAATCCCGACAGCTCCCTAAGATTACTCCCCAGCAAGCGCAGCTCCTTGAGCTCCCTATATCCTCAGAGGAGGTGAGTTTAGCCATTAGTCATCTTAAACTGGGGAAATCCCCTGGGAACAACGGATACACGGCAGACTTTTACCAGGCATTGGCTCCGACTATCACCCCTCTTCTAACCGAAGTGTTTCAGGAAATTGAACTCAGAGGTTCTCTTCCCCCTCCCTAAGAGAAGCAACTATTGTAATTATACCCAAAAAAGGTAATGATCCTACAAACCCAGGCTGCTACAGTCAGATATCTTTAATTAACATTGACAGCAAACTATACGCTAAAATTCTGGCATCCAGATTAAGCCCACTTCTTTCAGGATTGATACACCCTTCTCAAGTGGGTTTTATCCCTGGTCATCACAGTTCTGATCATTTAAGGACCCGTATGAATCTTATGCATATTGCAAGATCCCTTTCCCACACCCACCGCGGCCATTGTAGTGGATTTTGAAAAAGCTTTCGACCCCATTGAATGAGATTATCTATACCTGGTTCTCGCAGAATTTGGCCTAGGAACAAAATTCCTTTCCAGAATTCAAACTATTTACTCATCTCCCTCGGCCAGAGTTAGCACAAATTTCACACTCTGTTCCCCATTCTTACTCAAACGAGGGAGAAGACAGTGCTGCTCCCTCTCCCCACTCCTTTTTGTTTTGGCTGTGGAACCGCTGGCTAATGCCATTCGGGGTCATCCAGACATTAACGGTATTAAGGTAGGGACTACAGAATATACTTCTCTTATGTATGCCGACAATCTTCTTCTCCCTCTGATGGACATACAGAGTTCCGTACCCCTTCTTATTAAAATTCTTGGACTCATTTTCCCAGTATTCAGGGCGGAAAATGAATGGAACAAAGACCGAACTACTCCCCCTGAATAGAACTTGTTCCCAACAGATGGCACAGTCCACATGGCTACTCTGTGCTCCAAAAGGTATTACTTACCTGGGAATTACCCTCACACCCTCCCTAGAGACACTCTGGCAGACTAACGTTCAGCCCCTCCTGACTTCTCTCAAAACAGAGTCTGACAGGTGGAAACTTCTCAAACTTACCCTAGCAGGGAAACTTGCAGCAATAAAAATGGTCTCTGCTTCTAAAATATTTTACCTTCTAATGCATATTCCCATCTCCCTACCTAAACAGTGGCATTTGGCCATTGACATAATCACTGGAGACTTCCTATGGGAAGGCTCCAAACCCAGGTTCAGCCACTCCCAACTTAGAGCCCATTGGAGCCTTGGGGGCTGAAACCTTCCCTGGATAGAGGGCTACCATCAGGCATTCCTCCTAGCACAAACTGTTAGATGGATGCACCCTCTTACGTCTCTCTCCCCACAATGGAACCATATTGAGCTAGATATTACTGAGACAATTCATCCTTCCTCACTTCTGGTTTCCCGTACAGCCCACAAACCCTGCCCCCCCTTCTGGTGCTAAAACTACACCCATCTCAGCGACTGTAGAGGCAGCCAGGTCTAACTGGTTTGTCACCCACAAAAGATTGAAGCCGAACCCCCTTCTGCCCTCCTACATCCCCCTGTGGCAAAATCCTGATGTTACCATTGGTACTCAATGGATCTACTGGAAATCCTGGGTGGACAGGGGCATCCATAAACTGGATGATCTGATTGACTGCAATCTTAAGGCCCTACACATGTTTCAGTCCCTTCAGCAAATCTGGAGTCTCCATCATTCAGAATTCTGGAAATACCTCCAACTTCGAGCGGCACTTCATCATGTTTTACACACCCCCCATCCCAGTTTAGTCTGTCAGACTTATACAGCTGGATACAACACCCTGTAGGTCTAGCAGGGCGTATCTATGCTAAGCTGAGAGATACTTTCCCCTCCAAATCCAAAAGGGCAAAGCACAAATGGGAAAGCATGCTTCAGTCCCCTATTTCTTCTTTGTCCTGGGAACAAGCATGGGAAGACATACATGGCTGGCTGAATGATGCCAGATCAAGCCTAATACAAAACAAAATAGCCCACTCCTGGTACAAAACCTTGGCTGTTCTCACTAAAGCCAAACTTCTGGACTCAGACACCTGCTGGAGATGCCAAGGGCCAGATGCAGACTTACTGCATATGCTCTGGTCCTGTCCATGGATACAATCCTTGTGGCTAGGTATACAGGACATTGCATCCAAGGTGATAGGAAAGCAGATCCCTTTCAGTCCCCTTTTCTATATTTTGGGTATTCAGAGTGACCTTCCAAAACTGACCCCCTTCAAGACAAGATGGCTGGCCCTGCTGACTCTTCAAACCAAGAGAGCCCTGCTCTGTAAACAGAAATCCCCACTGACTCTCACACTGGTGGAAGTTTTGGCATCCCTCTCATCCCTGGCCAAACTGGACAGGATTTCCCATCTCCAGAAATACCAAATGACCACATTCAGACTATGTTGGACCCCTTACCTAAACTTTCTGACGTCTCAGAATCTGGGCGATCCTCAGGTAGGTATTGGCCGAACTTCCCTATACTCTGTTGATTAAAGTTAGGCTATTAAGTCAGTGCTCTGAGTGGGGGGGTACAACCTCCATTGAGGACTACCCTGTCAGTTCACAGAGATTCTGGACACCCAGGACACATGAAAATTATTACTGTCTTCTGCCTCTTGATTACTCCACTTGATCCGACTATCAGGTCCCCTTTTAGGCCTCACCCTCACCCTACTGGAAGTGTACCCATACCTATCATTTTCCAGGTTTACTGGATCAGGACTAGATGTTAAATAACTGGCCCCATCATGCACTGGATTCTTTGGGATATCTATGTCTGTGTTCCAGGTTAATCATGGATCTCGCTGAGCATACATACACGCTTACTCAGCTTTCCCCCTGAGGCCTTGAAGAGGGATTTGGCTAGATATAAAACTCCTGCAGGGTGTGCCTTCATACAGTAACACTCCATTGATTGAATTCCCCTGGTGAGTACAATAGTTTGGCACATACACAGATGTAATGGAACTTGTATGCTTTAATTTTGCAGACTGTATGTAACCCTGCACTAGTGACTTTATCTGATCATAGCTACTAGTACACTTGTCCTGTACGATTATTCCATTGTGTTTCCTTCACTAGGTTGTGAATTCATGGCTCCTACTCTTCCTAAACCCCTTCCCTTCCTCCCTTCCTACATCCGTCCTTCTCATCCCCCCGTAAGGTTAACTATCTGTACAAATACTGTTTTGCAAGTGGGCTTTAGCCCTGCTGATTTCTGTACTTTTGTTGTGAAATAAATAAAAAAAATGTTACAACAAGAACAGTGGCCTTCATTATTCTCCAACTCACCGTCATAACATATAAAATAGTAATAAAAAAATAACTCCATTCATTTCAAAGGGGTATGCCTCAGCACTCTGATCCATGGGCATCATCTCTTAAAGACTCCTTCCTCTGGCTCCCTAGTACTCAAGTAAGAAACTTTTTACTCATATTGATACTTGGTGGGTTGCCTGTAGTAGTGTAGCCATACCCGCTACAGTGTGTGTGCGTGGGGTGGAGAGGGGACTGGCCATGTGGGTGTGTGTCGAGTTATTGCTACTTTTATGTTTGCACCTTAATGTCTGTTTGCATGGATGCATTCAAAACAATGGAGAGAAAATAGTAGGACTAAAGACCAGACAGAAGTAATTAAGTGGTTTTGTGGGTAAGTTTGTGCATTGGGGGTAGGAAAAAAGATGCATGTGTTTCCATTGGTATGTGTGCTACAGTTCAACTGTGAAACTGAGATGAGGGAGAGAAAAAAACTGAAAAGCATAACAGTGGCTACAAGCATGCTGCATGCATGCAGATGTATTCAGATACAGTATATATTGAAGTACAAGTGAGCCATATGTGTGCAGACAGTATGGCTTAGTGGTTAAAGGCACTGAACTGCAAGCCAAGAGACTTGGAGGCATGAAGACCTGGGTTTGAATCTCATCTACCCCCACTTGTGTATGGTGTGATCCTGAACAAGTCACTTAACTTTTATGTGTGCAGTTAGCAGTGACCACTTGCTTTTTGCACACATGCCCCATGCATGCATTCTTTCCTAATTTAACATAAAAATCATGATTTCCACACTTATTTGCTGCACGCATGCCATATGCATGCAGTCTTTCCTAATTTAACATAAAAATCATGGTTTCTACACTTGCTTGCTGCATGCATTCCATATGCATGCAATCGGTTCAAATTTAACATTTAAATCATATTTGCAGCACACATATCACTTGGGTAGTTTTATGTGTGCAGCATGAAAGCATTTCATATAATTATGTCTGTAGTAGTAGACAGCAGTACCCTACCTTCCAGATCAGATAGTGGTACCAGGTACCACCAAGTAAGTTTGTGACATGAAATGCAGTTGCTTGCTGTATTTGGACTCTGAACCCACTGATGTTATTATTTTTTTTCTATTCTGTGCTGCTCATGTAATCATTTAAGTAATAGTGGTCTGGCCTAGTCCATCCTGACCTGACTTGTTTCAATTAATTGCTACCCCATGTCGTAGACCCTATTCACAAAAGATTTTCACCACAGGCATGATTTCTTGAAAGTGTTTTGTGGATAGGACCTGCTCAGAGCAGTCAGTGTATGTTTTATTCAGGTATCATATTTGAAATTAAAGTGAGGAATGTTGACTTTAAGAAATATGAGGCGCTCAGCATTTTCTGGTGTCAAACAGGATCGCGTTTTAGTAATGACATTACCAGCTGAACTAAACAATCATTCTGAATACATGCTAGTCGGAGGGCAATTCATGTAATTCATTACAATGTTTACTAGACCAGGACACATATTTTGTTTGGATTTCCAGTATTACAAAGGATCAGCATTCCAGCTGATACTGGGCTCTGCCAGGTACATTTCAACAGTGGTCTGTGCTGAGGCTGTGTTACAAGAGGTAGATGAAGAAGATGTTACAATTACATCTTCTAAGTGATTCTAGAGACATGAAGCTGAAGCAAGTGACTGTCGGACAGTGCTATGCTTCGCTGGTTGTGAAGAAGAAGATTTGGCTGCAGTGGCTGAGGAACAAGAGGGAGAAAACACCACAACAGTAGAGGATTGGCCATCTGATACTGTGCTGTGTCATGAAAAAGATTCTGAATGCGGTGCTGCTGTTGTACTCTGTTCCACGACAGCATGCACCTCGTCAGGTATTTCTTGTTTGTTTATCTCAAAATAAGTGTCATCATCATCACTGAATAGTTGTTTCTATTTGTATTGTGGGTCCAAGATTGTTGCTTTAATGTAGTACTCAGAATGAAGCATTTTACATAGTTTGTCATCTTCTTCAACATTTTTGATCATACATCTCGTTAGATCTTGTTATATTCTGGGGGGCAACCTGCATGTGTCTGCAGCACCACTGGCAGCCTGTGTGATCATGGAACTGTCTTGCTTCTCTAATGTTTCCGTAATCAGATTCAATCTGAATTTAAAAATGTTTATTAGGGGTATCACCTGGCTGAGAGTTGCTGTCTTTGTACTAACCTCCCTGGTGATTTCCTCAAGTGGCTGGAGCAGGAAAATTAGAAACTCCAGCATGGCCCACTGTGGTGAGATAATATAGATGTCTGCATCACCAATTTTATTTTCTAAGGTGTAGCTGCCTGACAGCTTTCTTTTGTTTCAGAAGCCTTTGAAACATATAAAAGGTCAAATTTAATTGAGTAGAAATGTCTTGGATCAGTCTGTGCAAAGGTAAACTGTGCTCCTGCTGTATTTTTCAAGCAAGTGATGGGCTTTGCTTGAGTGGCTGACATGAGTGCATATTCTTTTAGCAGTGCTAACGAGAACCTTAATCACCCTGTTGTCATCGAGAAAACCATGAACTATTAAATTTAAGCAATACGCAAAGCAGCGGATGTCAACAAAGCCCCCCTCCTCCAAAGCCTTCCCTATGTTGGACACATTATGTGCAACTATAAAGCCAACTGACAGTCCCTGTGATGTGAGCCATTGCTGTATTGGTTTTTGGAGCTCTTCACTGATGTTGTATGAGGTATGTTCAGATGGAAAATAAAACATTCTTAGAACAGCAAACTGCGATGCTTCACTGTTCCCAGTCCCACATGAATTATCAAAACATGCCCAATGTGCCATGATAGACATGAAGGGTTCAGGCTGTCAGCTTGTCCAGATGTCTATTGTGAGATGCACCACCATCCCAACAGCAGTGCACAAGACGCATCTTAATTTTTTACATACGACATTGTAAAGATCTGGAATTCCTGTTGTCGATAAGTATTTCAATGATGGTATACTATATTGAGGTTTGAGGTACTCAAGCAGCCTCCTGAATCCTGTATGTTCAACCACGTTATATGGTAGCAATTCAACAGCTATAATTTCTGAAATTTTCTTGGTTATTGTAACAGCAACAGGGTGAGTCGAGGCATACAGTATTTGGTTTTATGCTCATATGTTTCTGAGATGGTAAGCTGTCTCCTTGAAGGAGGAGGGCTTTGAACACATGATCACTTTCAGTAACAGTTGGAGGAGTCCTTTGAATGGCAGGAATTGGTGGTAGAGGTGTTTCAGTAGTGCTGTGGGGGCTGCCACTGCTTTCATCTATGGCAGTTACCCCTGAGTGTAATGAGCTATCACTGTCACTTTCTCTTCAAGACTCACAACTGGACTTCTCAGTAATGTTATGACATCTGTCTAGGGTGCCTTTTCAGTGCTGAAGTTCCCAATGCTCCTTTCTTTTTACCCCTGCTGATTGGCCAGTTGCAAATAGTGCATGTTGCTACCAACTCATTGGAAGCACTAATGAAGAATTATGACCAAACAAAATGATGATATTTTTAAAAATGTTTTCCCAGGAAGGCAAGACACCTTGGTCACCTTTTCAGTGCCCCCCCCTCGTATTTTTCTTGGGCCTGTTCCTCTTGTGGTTTTTCCCACTGCCCCACTCCACAACCAAAATATTTCTGCCTGTTTCTTCCTCATCTGCAATTTCCATCCCCTCCAGTAAACCTTGTGCTGCCTGATCATTCTCTTCATCTTTATTATTACCCTCATCAGGTTCAACCTCAGAAGAATTGGATGAGGGACTGACAGTAGCATAGTATGCAATTGTTCCATACTGTTGGACGCCTCTGTGGGTGGTACCCACCACGCCTTTAGTTTTTTTAACTATACAAATTTTTTATTTTTACTTGGGACTGATGACAATCCAAGACATTCATCTTTTTTGGATTCAAACATTCACTTGGAAGATGACCCCTTAGACGAGAAAAAAATCACTTTTTGGGGTTTGATTTTGTTTTTCCTTTTCAGGCTGATTGCTGTCTTTTGCAGTGCCACTGCCTACCTGAGAAATAGAATGCACCTCATCAACACTTTGATCCATTTTTTATTAGCATTCTAACCTGTAATAAAATATCCTTCTAATTAACATGATGTCCTTCTGATGACTTCCACCCACAGGCCAGGGACAAATTTACTGTTGTGACTCGTGACTGTACATAGCACACTGACAGCATAGCGGTCCACCACCATTTCCTTCCAAGATTACTGGACTGACTCCTACAGTATAGTTAGTTACTGTTAAGTGACCAAATTCAGCAACTGTTAAGTGTGCCTCAGAATTTGAATTGGAGATGCAGACACATCTGGTGCATAACAGCATGCAACACAGTCCCACACTGGGGGTTGGTTAATGCTTATACGTATTGTAACGTGATATACTATGAAACTAATGATAATAAGGATGAATAATGGGTAATGAGTGATGATGATGACACTTGTGTGTACAGTACTTGTACTTTACTTGTGTTGTACTGTAATCGGCCTGCTACAAGTCACAAAGTCAGATTATCCCCTGAGCCACCCAGATCCAGCAGCACAGGCACATCAACTTGTATGTTGTTTGTCTGAAAAGTATTTTTTTTAATACATGAAATCGTGAATGAATGTTAACAAGTGATCGTAATTCGTGATTGGATGGCACAAGTCAAAGATTAATTTTGCCACCTTGCTGCTCTTGCCCTGCACACACAGCCACACTGAGCCAGGAAAATTGTTTTTATTTGGGATCTCTGAGACTGTTACATTTATTGTGGGCCACCCTACAGTCTCTTTCTCTCCCCTTTGGACACCACAAGTCCAAAATTTATTTTGCCCCCCTGCTGCCCTTGCCTTGTACACACAACCACATTGAAGCCAGCAAAAGAAATTTTATTTTGGATTTCTTGGACTGTTACATTTATCATCAGCCCCCCTGCAGTCTCTCTCTTCCCCCTCTGGACGAGATCATGAATGAATGTTAACAAGTAATTGTGATTCGTGATTGGATGGCACAAGTCAAAGATGTGTTTTGCCACCCAGCTGCCCTTGCCTTGTACACACAGCCACACTGAAGCCAGGAAAAAAAATTGAGATTTTATGTAGCTAAAATTTTCATTTGGACCCCCAGTAGTCTCTCCCTCCCTTCTCTGGATCTGGAATGGTACAAGTCAAAAACTTTTCCAGCCTGACCTTTCTCATATACACAGTCAGCTACACTGTTTGAGGCCAAGAAAAAAAAAAGCACTTTCATTTGGGATTTTCTGTAACTGCAAAATCTGTCTTGGGCCCCAGTATTCTCTCATTCTCTCCTCTGGATCTGTAATGGCACAAGTCAAAACTTTTGCCTGCCTGCCCTTTCTCATGTACACAGCTACACTGACTGAGGCCAAGAAAAGAAAAAAAAAAAACCCTTTCATTTGGGATTTTCTGTAACTGTAAAATCTCTCTTGGGCCCCCAGTAGTCTCTCCCTCTCTCCTCTGGATCTGGAATGGTACAAGTCAAATATTTTGCCAGCCTGCCCTTTCTCATGTATATACTACTACACTGTCTAAGGCCAAGAAAAGAAAAAAAAAATCATTTGGGAGTTTCTGTAACTGTAAAATCTCTCTTGGGCCTCCAGTAATTTCTCTCTCTCTCTCTCTCTCTCTCTCCTCTGGATCTGGAATGGCACAAGTCAAAGACATTGCCAGCCAGCCCTTTCTCATGTACACATAGCAACACTGCCTGAGGCCAAGAAAAGAAAAAAAAACTTTCACTTGGGATTTTCTGTAACCATAAAATCTCTCTTGGGCCCCCACAGTAGTCTCTCCCTCTTTCCTCTGGATCTTCTGCAATGGCACAAGTCAAAGATTTTGCCAGTCTGCCCTTGCTCATGTACATACAGTCACACTGCCACACTATCTGCCTTTTGCATTCCCCACCGGCAGCCACCCAGGCCATCACTAGCTCCCCTATCCCTCCGGATTCCTCCTTTCTCCAGTCCCGCCAATTACCGACTCACGACCCGCCATCACCCTCCCCCAATGATCAATTTCTCTCCCCCCTCACCCCAGTAAGTCTCCTTTCTTTGACTCTCCCTAGTTTCTCTTCCCTCCCTTCATATATATTTTTGTTTTATATTTGTGGAGGTTTTTTTTGTTTTGTTTGGCAACTTTTCTGGTGGCGTCTCTGCCAAGGTGCTCCTGCTTCTCTGACCATCCTCCTCTCTCTTCTGGGTTGCGTGGTGCACTCAGCACAGTTATATACTGTGTGTGCGTCACATGATCGTCTGTTGCTTGATTGGATGCTGCCGGCCGCCTGTACGTGGAGTGAACGTGCCAACGGCATCCCCATGACAACAGTAAACAAAATGGCAGAAATGGTATTTACATGGACCCAGAACCAGACTTCTGCAGCAAAGTCCGTATTTGTCCAGGTCCGTGGATTGCGGGTTCGAGCAAGTCCAGCCAGACAGCATCTATGACTAATTCTCTCAGTTCGGTGTGATTTGATAACAAAATGGATTCTTATTGTTCTAGACTATGCCGACATCATCTACAGCTCAGCTCCTGCCACCTCCTTCACTAGGTTTGATGTGCTCTTCAACGCATTCTGTTGATTTGCCTCCAACTCCCCTCCACTGACTCACCACTGCAACCTTTACTCCAGTCTCTTATTTTCCACCCTTCAACAGAGAAGACTGGGGGGGGTGGATACCGCTCCTGAGATGAATTAGGGTCCTCCTTATTCTGGCCCGACATTGTATTAAAAACACATGGGTATCAAATGTGGTGCCCACTGTGGGAGAGTGGCGCACCCTTACCTTACAAACTCTGGCCCTGGAGAAACTTACGCTTGTGGTCAAGGGGAGGGGAGACCTCTTCTTAAGGACATGGGACCCCTTCCTGACATCAATAACCATGGAGGAAGCCCAAATAATGAGAGAGTGTTTGGAGGAATAGGAGGGTTTCTGGAGAGGTGCCTCTCTGTGGTAGGGGCATGAGAATTAAGGGCAATTGTTCAACTGTCCCCTAGAACATACCTAAACCCACTTTGTCCCACCCTGTGTAAATCTACATAGTGACACTGTAGGAAAGGAATGTGATTAGTAGATAAACATTATATGAACTAAGATGAACCTAGGAATTAAATATCTGTAAATTGAAGAATATATTTCTACCTTTTTTTCCCTTTTTCTGTTTCCTCTGTGTATTAGTTTGTTGTGTTGTGTTGTAATGAAATTTGGTGAAAATTCTCAATAAAGAGATTATGCAAAAAAAAAAAAAGAGAAGACTGGCCCACAGCCTCACTTTCATCTCTAAATACTGGTTCAATTCCCCCTCATCTTACCTCTCCTCTCTCTTGCCACCCCTCCTCCTACCACCTTCATGCATACTCTTCCTGTACTTTCTCCCTTCCCGAAGCCCACACTTCAGCAGGACAACAAGCCTTTTCCTTTCATCTCCCATCCCTCTTGAATAAACTACCCACTTCGACTTGCCTTATCTTCTTGTTCCCTGTATTAAAGCGCTTGCTTAGACCACCTCCTGTAACCGACTGCTGCTGTTCATAAACCTCTATTCATTTTGTTCCTTCACCTAAATCCCCCTATCAGCCTCCTACCTTTACTAATAAGGCCTTCACCTGGTGGGTTTTTGCCTTGATACCCTCACCCTATTCTACCACATTGCAGTTTATTGCTCATCTGTAATGTGTTGGTTATGCTCATCAAAATTTGCCACTCTATATTTTGTTTTATTCTTGCAGGAATATTTTGAGAACCTTAACATTTATGTTGTTGTACATTGTATTTATATATAACAGTCATTTTTATTATTGCTTATTCCGTATCCCTAAATTCCCTTGGGTCACACCTGGAAATGAGCCCTGCCTCAGTGTGCTTTTCCCAGCTACCAGTCTTTAAATAAATAATTCTGTTGCCAGGCTTGGCTCAAAGTATGACATGGTTACGTCTGAGGTCAATAGCTCCTTTATGGTGTTAAATGCTATTTGACATGCAACTGACAACTGAAGTTCTGTATTCTGCTTTGTGAGTTCCCTCAGTGCAGCACTTACATTGGAAAGGGTTCTGACATATCTTGCACAGTAACTAGCCATTTCTAAGAATGAGTTCACTTCACTGGCACCTTTTGGTATTGCTGCCTTCTTTATTGCCACTGTTGTTTTTTGAACTGGTTCCATTCCATGATGTGAAAATATGTGGCTGTAGAAGTCAAGTGTAGTCTTGTTAAATTCACATTTAGCTCAATTCACTGTTAGGTTAATAGCAGCCAAACACTCAAACACAGATTTGAGAGCTTGATTATGTTCCTTCTGAGTTTTAGAAAAGACTAAAATATCATCACTTTAATTAAGCACATTGGGGAATATTTTGTATTATCCTTTTGATTGCATCTTGAAAAATTTCAGCTGCTGAGCACACACCAGTTGTGAGTCTCTTACAGCGTCTCAGGCCTACTGGGTAGAAAATGTTGTCAGGCAGCGAGGCTCTTCTAACTGATGGTAACCATTTTGCCTGGCTCTTTTGAGTTTGGAACAGCAACTCTAGGTGACACCCATGACGTGGAACCAGAAACTTTCTCAATTATAATTTGGTACTGTATGTTCTGTGCTTTCTTCTCTACTAGCTTTCTGAGATGAAACAGGAGTCACCTGTGTGGCTGTGTCTCTGGTTGTACTGACTGGTCTACCTGCAGTTGTATCTGATAGTCTTGTAGTTTACCTATTCCTTCAAATAAAGAAGAACTGTGCTGTATCATGCTATCAGTTTCTGAAGCATTTTTTATTAGTGACAATCTGCACAATAGTGATAAGCTCCAGTGTTTTAGCTATTGTGTAACTCAACAAGCATCTGCCCTAGCCGGCCTGATGGTGCTGAGGGTTGAGGCCCTGGATGCCACACCTTGCGCCATGCCGGCGACCCGAGTTCTGGAACGAGCTCGGGTGCTGGGGGTCGGCAGGGAAGGGATTGGATTAAGTGCCTGCTTGGCTGCTCTCCTATCCTGGGGGAGGGTATTGAGAAGTCTAGCACTCCAGCAGCCCCTGGTGGAGATCAGGGGCACTGCAGATTGTTGGGCTTCACTTACACAGCGTGGCCCGACATTGGCAGGGTAGCCCAGTGCCGAGAAGTCGGGGACATGCACCATGCACAGGAGGGGGGAGGAGGGTGCTCAACAGGGGAAAAAGCCCTCTCCTGCCAGATAGGCATTTGCTTCCTCCAGTGCCACCACCACATGCCCAATGCTGGGTCCCCATCACTGCCCCTTTGTTCTGTCCAGGGCTGTAGGGCCCACAACTCCCCAGAGAGTCGTAATGACTTTGAAAATAACGGGGGACACAGCGGGCAGTAGAGTGGTTCAGCCAGTGGGTAAGCCTGAGAGAGTTCCAGATCAGGAGGGAGATAAAAAAGAATCTACAAAAAAAAAAAAAACAGGCATCTGCCCCCGACGAAGACCTGGATAGGGTAGAAATTCCTGGGTTTAGGACTCTAGTTGGTGTACTCTCTATTTTGCCACATTAAAGTACTTTTATTTTATTTATTTATTGAGATCTTGGATTAACACCTTTGAGCAGAAAGCCCTTTCATAGGTTCCACGTCAAGTATAACACAAACAAGAATACAGATATGTTCCACAGATACAGATACAGATACAACAAGAAACAATTGAAAACTGTCTCCAGGCATAAATTCTAACAATAGTTACACAATCTAAGCACGTACAGGGTGCAGAGTCAAAACAAAGGGCTAACATTTCACTAGTTAATGGTAACATAACATGAGGATGCTTGTTTAAAAAGGAGAACTGTACAATTAACAACATAGGCAGATAATTGGATTGTGCCCGAGTCAAAGAAAGAAGAAAGGTCTCGTACCAATGCAGAGGGACGGGGAGGGAGGAGGAAAGTGCGGGGAGGGAGAAGGCAAGCAGAGGTGGGGGGTAGGATGGGGATAGATAGGAGGGAAATGGAAGAATAGCTATGTAGTCAAAGTGGAATAAAGGGGGAAGATGGTGGGGGGAATGAGGGGTGGAGGACAGTAGGGAGGAAGAGGTGGTGTAGGTAGTGGGGTGATGATGAAGATGTCATTAAGGTGGTAGGGAGGAAAGAGGTATGGAATGATGGAGGGGGAAAAAAAGGGAAGAGGAGGAAGTGGAGGGAGGTAGAAGGGAAAATAAGTAATTTAGGCAGGGGGTAGAAAGACCATGAAAGTGTTAACTTGACTTGGGGCCCAAGAAATGGACATGAAGTGTAACATTTTACTAATCAATAGCAATCACAGAGATTGCAAATGGTAGGAGCAAGGTAAAGGCAAATTAGCAGTAGCAGCCACAGGTTGCCAGTGAGATTAGATGCTGATGGAATTTTTTCTTTAAGGAGCCCAGCAAAGTAGCATTGGCTATGTCAGGAGGCAGGGAGTTGTACCACTGTGGAGCTCTGTATGCGAATGCGTGCGGCACCATGGGATTCTGAAAGCCTGTTTGCCAGAGCTTCTGGTACTGCATGGGTTACATGCAGTGGAAAGAAGGGCCATTACGCCAGGGGGTAGCAGTCCCAAAGTGACTTTTTTTGCAGGCAGGCATGATTGGTATTTGAGCCTGCTGTCAAATTGTAACCAGCTAACCTGGGCATAAAGATCGCAAGTGGTGTCAAGCGTGCAGCATCGGTAAGAAGGTGACAAGCTTTATTTAAGGCCATTTTGATACATCAGAGGGCAGTGTCTGTTGCTGCACCATAAATGAAAATACCATAGTCTGTGAGAGAGACCACAGAACTGTGGCTGGCCATGTTCAGTGCTTCTTTAGTGAGATTATGTTTGTTGCTGTATAGAACTCCCAAACTGTGGTTAATAACTTTGGCTGTTCGGTCAATGTTTATTTATTTTATTTTATTTATTTATCAAGTCTAGGATTACAAATACCTTTGAGCCATGGCTCTTTTACAAAGGTTCCACGTCAGAGAAATACAAATTATGGGGAACATCAAGACAGGCATTACGACAATGTGGACATTGCAAACAGAGTACAGATTAATACAGTTCAAGGGTAGCATTGTAACAAGGCAGCCAGCGGCATTTGTCAGAGAAGATAGACAACAGACAATGTGCTGGATGAAAGACAAGGTAGAGTCAATAGTTATACCCAGGTACTTGAAGTGGTGAACCAGTTCAAGAGGGGAGCCAGTGTCATTAATGATGGTAAGCGGGAAGGTTTTGTGTCTGTTTTGGGAGGTTGAAAACAACATTGTCTTAGTCTTGTTATAATTAAGGATGGGCTTATTATACCAAAACCACTTCTCTGCAGATGTAAAGGATTGCTGAAGTTGGTCCTGGAGAAGGTGAAGGTCCATATTGCTGGTAAAAAGTGCAGCATTATCAGCATATAAAAGTACATGGTCGCAAAAAGCTCCTGATAGTGAATTGAGGAAGATGCTAAAAAGCAATGGACCCAAGATCCCTGCAGGACTCCAGAGCATACAGGCCTACTATCGGACAAGGCGTTACCAATTTTTACCTGCTGCGTTCGGCTGCTTAAGTAGCTAAAGAATCAGCTTGTAGTGTCAGAGGAAAGACCAATCAAGGAGAGTTGTCTGATGAGGAGATCATGGATGACAGTGTCAAGGGCCTTGGTAAGGTCTATGAAAGTTGCCCCTACTAAGAGCCCTTGTTGCAGAGAGTTATTGATAAAGCCTGTAAATTTCAGGAGCACAGTGATGGTACTATGCCCATGCCTGAACCCATGCTGTTGGGGACATTGGAGTTGGTAGTTATCCAGCTACTCCATGAGTTGGTCGGCCACGATGTGCTCCTGTGCCTTAGAGATTGGGGGAAGAATAGAGATCAGGAGGTAATTTCCCTGCAGTGCTCGGTCGCCACTCTTGTGCACTGGGGTAACTACTGCTGATTTCCAAAGATATGGAAATTGTGACTGAGAGAGTGACAGGTTGATTATTTTGGTAAGAGGTGTGAGGACTTCCTCAAGGGTAAGGGAAACAAACTTTAAGTCCAAGGAGTTCCCACTGAATCTAGCTTTCCCCAGTACCTTCTTAAGACAACGTCTGGCTTCATTTATAGACACTGCTTTGAAGTGAAATGGTGAGTAGTCTTGGGGTGGGTTCTGGACTGCAATGTTCACACCTGAGGAGGTAACCACAAAGTATTCAGGGGGGAAGAACGTTGATAAGGTCTGTAAATGCTTTGTTGAACGTGTTCGCGATGGCTTTTGGGTCCACGGTAGAGATCCCATCGATGTTCAGCATGTTTTGGGTAGTTTTGGGGTCTTCAACAGTGATGTCTTGGATGTTCTTTCAGAATGTCCTGCTATCATTCCAGTAGGTGGAAAGGGCTTCTTTGAAATACTGGCTTTTAGCAGAACGGATAGCATAGGTACACTCATTTCTCGCTGCTTTGTACCTTTGTAGGTTAGCTTGTGTCCCCAGCACTCGAGAGATGTGCCAGAGGTGATCCCTGTGTTTCAGTAGATCAAAAAGAGCAGGAATGATTCAGGGATTATGGGTTCCCTTGATTTTTGTTGTTTTGAAGGAGGCATGCTTATCGCAGGTTGCATTAAAGAGGTCAATGAAGAGTTACAATGCAGTATCGACATTGCTGGCTATATATACATTAGACCAATCGGTGATCCTCAGGTCAGCTTTCAGTAGCTCAAGGTGTCCCAGAATGAGGACCTGGCTAATGACAGTTCTGGCAGGGGGCTTGCGGTAGTTATTAGACCAGTAAAATTTGACAGGGGAGTGATCACTAATGCAGTCATGTAGAACAGAGGTGCCCTTGATATTATCCAGCTGGTTAGATAGCACCCAGTCCAGTAAGGTATTGGTCCCGGTTTTGTAGTTCCTCCTGGTTGGGGCCTCTACAAGCTGAGAAAGCTGGATAGCAGATAACGCATCCTTGGTATCAGTGGCGTTAGAGGAGAGCCAGTTTATATTAAAATCTCCAAGCATTAGAAATTCTGAGTGTAGGCTCAGCCCTCTTAAGGCATATATGAAGGATGCAAAGCCAGGTTTAGTGTGCCTTGGACGGATGTAAACAGAAAGCACGGTGAGTGTTTTGTTGTGTGCACTGAGAAGCAACTTAACGGCCAGCATTTGGATTAAATCACCACAACCAGGGGTGGGAATCCCCAAGCCATGCAAAGTGCCCTTTACATAGATCACACATACACCACCATGCTAAGAAAGGTGATCACACCTAAATACTGTGTAGCCAGGAAGTAGGATTGCTGCATCAGGGACATTAGGAGTGAGCCAGGTTTCTACTACTGAGAGTACATGAGCCACTGCATGAAAAGGGGCTGCCACTGGCCTGACCAACTTCCAAAGCATGACAAACACAGGAAAACTGCTGTTCTGCAGTGGGTGCTGTATTATGTCATTATGCCCCATGAAAGCTGATAAATAAAAAAAAATGATGGTAATACGTGCTTGGTGTGTCATGGAAAGTTCACTTTTTTTGGACAAAATCCACTATTTTTGGTTGGCCATTTTATGACATTGTAAGGGAGGTTGCACAAAACTGTTTATTGTGACTGAATTATGATGTGGCCCTGAATAAACAGTTGTTATAC
Source organism: Neoceratodus forsteri (assembly GCA_016271365.2). Taxonomy (NCBI): domain Eukaryota; kingdom Metazoa; phylum Chordata; order Ceratodontiformes; family Ceratodontidae; genus Neoceratodus; species Neoceratodus forsteri. Next base: position 723,061,666 of record CM057459.1, on the reverse strand, counting down.
ACAGTCTGGTCTCCTGGTTTTATTTTACAAGCATTGTTTGTGTGCTGCAGCAACCACCCCCACCCCCTGGTAGCCCCAAACATTTGGACTTGGATGTAACCCATTATGTCCAACTATGTTACATTAACATCTCCCCCTTTAAACTGGCAATTACTGTTTTTTTATTAATGTTGCTGTCTGGCAGCCTTGTTTCGTTTCTTCCAGAACCCACACTTCTCTCAGAGTTCCTCCCTTTCCCATGCCATGCTCATGCTATCATCAGTTAACACTGATGACCTCCTTATGTCCAACCCCTGGGACATTCATACGAGTATCAGGGGGAATGGGTGAGCAGCCTGTCGTACCAGCATGTTCCGGTGAAGTTGTTAAAAGTGAACTGGACTTGCTGATGCTTTAAAACAAGTGATCCCACAGTCGCAAGCCCCTTCCTTTTCCAGCCAGCATTAGTGGAAGATTTTTTGTCCTCTGCAGAGCCCCAGTTATGTGGCGATCCTTCATCTAGAGAGTTGCATGGCGGATTACCTTCATCACTGGGTAAGCCACACAACTCCTTTCTTTCACCGTGGCCACTGTATGGGAGCTGGGAAATTTGTTTTATTTTTTAATTTTTGCTCCCATTTAGAACATTTGGCTCCCATTTAGGATGTTCAGCTCCAGTTCAGGATCTTGTTTTTTGACGGGCTCAGCAATTGGGTAGGGCAGAAAGTACTGTTTGCCCTTTGTGTCGTTGCTGCTTTTGTGAGGGGGGCCAGTACCCTTTAATAATTTGGTGTATTTGGAGCGGTGAACATCGGGCCAGAAATGCATGCAGTGCAGTATCATCTGTTCACTAAGTGAACTCCCTGAAACCTTTCCCTGGCAACATGCACCTGAAGAACCCAGACCCAAAGTAGGGAGTGAGCACAGCCACAGTGACTTGAGTCTTTATGCATGGCCTGATTTATTTATTTTTCACCCAGATGTAAAGGGGGGGGGGGCCAAAGTGTGCTTGCTCATGGAGCCAAAAAGTGTACCTGCTCAGGGAAACTTAATTAATTCAGTGCACAGTATTATGTGCTTGGTGCCATTTCAACCTGGGGGATATGGTTAATGTTGATGTCCATGAACACAGCCCAAAAAGTGGTAATTTGATTGGCCAACAGCATGGTCTATGCTGGGGCATATGGCTTGGACTACAGATTGTGGCAGTTAAATGATGCACATTAGAAATGCTTGGGGGCATTTCCTGCATTGGGCACATGCTCCAGGTCCATGACCCTGATCTTTGCAAGGCTGCATGGCTTGTGTCAGTCATTTTTGTTTAAAGTCTGAATGGCATGTCCGGTTTCTTGGTGCTATTTTGGTTTTGGGACCTGATCCAGTGCATAGTTGTCTGATGCCAGGTCTTTGGCAGGGTAAGTGTGTCTTTTGTTGTTGGGGCAGGAGGGGGGGCATGCTGCATGGCCTGGGCCTTTGTTGGGAAACCTGCTGTGGTGTGTCAGCCTCGATCAGGCCATTTGGAAACCAAATGGTCTGATCTATGCCTACACACACACCAGCAGGCTGCCAAACAAAGGCACATACCATGCGGCCTGGTGTTTTTGGGATCTGGCTCTGTACAAGTCATAGCAAACATTATGTTTCCACATGTTTGTGGCTCAGAATGTATTTTAAATTATGCTGGATTTCTTTTGTTGTTGGGGGGGGGATGCTACATGGCCTGGACCTTTGTTTGGAACCCTGCCGTGGTCTGTCAGCCTCAATTGGACCATTTGGAATCCTAAAGATTCACTTTTGGGTTCCAAATGGTCTGCTCGAGGCCTTCACACCACAGCAGGCTTCCAAACAAAGACACACGCCATCTGGCCTGATGTTTGTTGATGTTTTTTTGGGGGGAGGCATTGTTTCTTTGTTTGGAATTTATGTCCCCGGTTACATGCACATCCAGACTTTTATGTCCCCTGTTACATGTACATCTCCAGTTTTATGTCCCTGTTACATGCGTATTTTTTAAAACATTATTTCTCTGAACATGGAGAGTGATTTATCCTGAAACATAATGAATATTCATTAGGCAAACACCAGCATACAAAAACTACATTTTTTTTGATAAGTGAGGCATTTTAAAAAATATCACCAATGTCACAATTTGGTAGCCCTTTTTATGCACTGACTCACATCTGGATTATGTCTGGTGGTCCATACTTGTAGTCTGTTAAGTTTTGGAAGAAGGCTGCAAATGTTTAGTGATGCCACTGTTAGACCATCAGTATTTCTTGGTGAGTGGTTTGAGCAGTGGGGAGGTCCAGGATTAGGATGTTTATTGCCCAAGAGCAAGAGGAGCAGCACTATTAGTCTTTTCAGGTATTCCTTAAATAGTTTTTTGGAGTGGGCGTGTAACCTGCAGTTAACATCGCATAGCATGGAGGATCCCTGCTTTAAGGAGATTTGATAGAAGATTGCCAAGGCATCATGTCAGTGGGGATGACAGAGCTGAGACCCATTGGTATAGAATAAGACCCATGTAGCTTATGTGTGGAGGAGGTCAGATTTGGGGGGAGGTTATGGTACAATAGGTATCGGTCATGGCACTGGTTGCTCCCGAGGGGACAGATAGACACATGCCTGCAATTGGGAGTCCTGAGAGTGTGAACAGGGCCAATATGGTGGTTCCACAAGTTATGAGAGTAGTTGGGTAAAACATATTTGACTAGTGTAGCAGGGCAGGAGAGGAGGATAAGATGGCAGTTTCTTTGAGGTAGTTTCCCTGCTAACTGAGGCCCTTAGAGACAAAGTACATGTAAAGCTGATTTAAATGAAAATGCTGATGGTAAATTACATACAGAGGAAATGATGACCTGTTGAGATCCAGCGTCACATAATGTGGTGAAATTCCTGAAAGGTGATAAACTATGGCCTGGGCATAAGCAAGATGTGAAATCCTTTTGTTGGTATGTTTCCTTTGTTCTTCAGAGTCCTCAGACACAAGTACAGTTCCTTTAGGAGCAGGTCAGACGAAAGTGTTGATTCAGTCGTAGGACCCAGCATCACCAAGTTTGTCAAACTTATTTGTCAGACTTATTTTTCGTTGGGATGGCTTCCAAAAAGTCGATTTAAAATGAAAAAGCTGGTGATACCGGAAGTAAATGATGAGCTGCTGAGGTCCAGCATCACAGAATGTGTTAAAATTCTTGAAAGGTGATAAACTGTGGCCTGGGCGTATGCAAGATGTGAAATCTTTTAGTGTATATGTTTCCTTTGTTCTTCAAAGTCCACAAGTATAGCTCCTTTAAGAGTAGGTCAGACGAAAATGTTGATTCAGTTGCAGGAACTAGCATCAGCAAGTTTGTCAGACTAGTTGCGAGACTTATATTTTCTTGGGATGGCTTCCAAAAAGTTTATTTAAAATGAAAAAGCTGATATGATACCCGGTGGTGATGTTTTGCAGAAATTCAGTCCAGGAGACTTTCACAGATGTTGTGTGCAAGAATGGTGTAGGTACTCCAAGCAGAAAAACATGTAAATCCACAAAAACTAACCTACAGACACAGACAAGTACAAACAGCCACCCATGGGAGCACCAGGAGGAGGAGTCTTTATGCTTTTATGCACAATTTCTTTGCCTGCATTCATGGTGTTTTGGTATAGAGTGCTGAGCTTCTTTGACACACTTTTGATTAATGACAGCCTGCACAACAACGATAAGCGCCAGTGTTTTAGCTGTTCTGTAACTCAACAAGCATCCTCCTTTGCTATGCATCACAGAGAAAGTTGCAGTGGATGGTTTTCCATTATGCTCTGTTAGTGCATCAAATTTTCCTGCTACGTCAGGGGTGAGTTTGAACCATAAGGATAAATGTTTGTTTTCGTATTGAGTTCAGGTGATGCAATCAAGTAGCCATCTTTGTTTGATCTGCATATGCTCAGTCTGCCGCTATGATATCATAACTTTTCATATTAAGATGCAATGACCATGAATGTCCACAGGATGGGAGTGCCACCTACATAATACTATATCTGCCTTGTTAACAAAAAGAATGCACTAGATTACTATGATTTGGTTTTAAATACAGTACTACGGCATATCAAAATTAATGAACTCTTATACCAAAAAGACACATGACTATGGCAAAATAAAACTTAAGCTGCTTTAGAAAAACATTTCATTCAAGGACCCAAAACAATGTGGGTCCTATTGGCCTATATCCTTACTTAATGCTGACTATAAAATCATTGTTAAATTGTTGGCTAAGCAGCTCAAACTGAAACTTCCTTCGTTGATTCACCAAGACCAATGCGGTTTTGTTAAGGGTAGGCAGGCGAAACATAACCTACATAGAACCTTGAATATAATTTATAAGTGGGACAACTCTGGGGGTGACATGGACAGGGGTCTTCCGGCATTAGATGCCGAAAAGGCCTTTGACAGGGTCGAGTGGGATTTCATTTTTGCTACCTTGGAGAAATTCCAGTTGGGCCCTAAGATTATGGCCTGGATTAATACCCTATATTCTGCACCAAAAGCCCAGATATTTACTAATGACATTCTATCGGCTCCCTTCCCCCTTACCAGGGGCATGCAACAGGGGTGTCCCCTGTCCCCTCTTCTCTATGTACTGACTATGGAAGTATTGGCGTCCTCAATCAAGCAAAATCCTGAGATCTAAGGATACAGGTCTGGAAGAGACCCAGTTCACTTTATTCTGTACATAGCCAAATTTTTTGAGGAATATGGGCCTATACTGGGTCATAAAATAAACTGGGTCAAATGTGAATGGCTTCATCTGGGTAAAACCAATAGGGGGGTGGTCATCCAGGGCTGTCATATTCCTCCTGCTACAGCTATTAAATATCTGGGGGTCATCATCCCGAGGAAACTTTCTTCCATATTCAAGTTCAACTATGTCCCTCTATTAAGCAAACTTGCGCAATGTGAATGGTGGAAAATTCTCCGATTAACCCTGATTGGTAAGGTCAGTCTGGCAAAAATGTTTATATTACCTCAATGTCTCTACTTATTTCAGTCCCCCAATACTATTTCAAATCACTTAAGGAGGCGGTAGGATCCCTTTTATGGGGCAACAAATGACCCCTTCTCAGGCAGGAGGTGCTGTGGAAACCTGGGGGCGAGTGAGGCCTGGGCTTCCCAAACTTAAGCGCTTATTATGTAGCGGCCCAATTGGCAGCCTTACAGGATGTATATAATGATGGGATGGAGGTGAAGATGTGGGTGGAGCTGGAGAGAGAGGATAGAGATTTCCAGCTGGTCTCGCATATGGGGAGAGGGTAACATCAGTTTGGCTGGCTGTTTGTGTTTGTCTCTGTCAGTAGTTTAGTTTTTGTGGTTTTTCATGTGTTTCTACTTGGAGGAACTGGACCATTCTTGGACATAACATCTATGAACATTTCCTGGACTAAGAAACTACAAAACATCACCACCAGGTATAGGCATTCTCATCATAAATCAACTTTTTTGGAAGACATCAAAAAGCAAAAGTGAGGTCAGTAAATCTTTTATACAAGTTTCTGGGTTGTGGAGTGCTGCATTGAATCCACATTTCCGTCTGACTTTCTTAAAGGATGTGTGCTTGTCTTTGAGGTCTATTCACAACTGTTTGGAGAACAAAGGGAAGATTGTAACAAAGTTTTTACATCCTGCATATGCCCTAGGCTAATGCTCATCACCTTCAGGAATTTAACACTTTCTGGGTCTTGATCTACAGCAACAATCAGTTTCTGGTCCACAGTAGCTCACCATGAGTCACTCAGGAACACTCACCCTTGCTACAGTAAACATTTGCAGTCTCCTCTACCTCTCACACTTACCATTCAAGCTCGATAGCAGCAACCTGGCACCATGGCAAATCCTCCCTACCCTCACTTGTGGCACCCTCCTACAAAGGACTGGGTGCAAATGACAGCTCACGCCGCTGGAAAGTTGACAAATCGACACCTGCTCCTGCCATTACCCTACGCTGGGACCCTAAACGACTACACTGTACTCAAACTAACAAGAAACAGAGGCGTTACATGTCATACTATGAGCTGCGGCAGATGTCCCTTAAACTCCTGCTCCTCCTCCTCCTTCTGATGTCAGGAAGTGTCCATCCAAACCCTGGCCCTGTTTCTACCAGGGTAACAAATCTAGCAAAAATGGAGGGGGGTCTCACCATCGCCACCTTAAATATCTGTAGCTTCCTTCCAAAACTGGCATCCCTTCAAGTCTTTGCCACTCAACACAATCCCGAAATACTAGCCATTGTTGAAACCTGGCTGACACCAAGCACTCCGGACCATGCCATCTCACTACAAGGCTACAATATTTTCAGACTGGACAGGACTAATAAGCGGGGGTTGTGCTATTTACATTAAGGACAACCTCTCTAGCCACCTTGTCTGCTTTTCCACCACAAACTCCTCTGTGCAATTTCTCCCTGTCAGGCTACTACTTGGTGCCCAAAAAAAAGTGCTTACTGTGGCCACTGTCTATATCCCTCCTAAAGATCCAGGGTCCGGCCTCCAGACTGTTCTTGAATTAGTAAGATCGCAACCACCTGACACCGAGCTCCTTCTCCTTGGTGACTTTAATATAAATTGACTCGCATCAGACGTTGGGTCCCTCAAGGATGCTATCCTAGCAGCTAACCTAAAGCAGATGGTGAGCTCCCCCACTAGAAAAAACTACAAAACTGGAACTTGTACTCTCATTGACTGGATCCTTGCTAGCAACCCAGCCTGCACAAAAAACACAGTTGTTCTCCCAGACTCTCTCAGTGACCACTCCCCTGTGATCTGTACCTGGACAAATAAATTCCAAAAACCACCTCCAAAAACCATCTCAAGCAGAGTGCTACCCCATGGAAATCTTACTAAGCTCAAGACCTGTCTTTTACAGCAAGACTGGTCCCCAATATACAATACTCTAGATGTTGACGCAGACCTAGATTATTTTATCACAACTTTCAACACTGCCTGTGACACCTACGCACCAGTAAAAATGCGTAAAATCAAAGTGCTCTCAAATTCCTGGCTCACGGCCAAACTACTGGCCTAACTCAAAGCTCAGGACCACCTCTGGGCCATAGCCAGAGCCGCAGGCTCCTTGACGGCTATCCAGAAGTATAAATAGGCACGAAACCAATGTACCAAACAAATCCGACTAATGAAGAGCCCCTATTTCAAAAATGTCCTCACAAACTCTTGGGGTGATGGGAGATCATTCTGGGACAACATCAGAAATATCATGGGTAAGCAGTCCAAATCCTCTCCCACTATAATGACTGTCGATGGAACCAATACCCTAGACCCAATGGTCATGGCAAAGGCCTTAAATAAAACTTTCACTGACCTCGGTGGGGTCCTCCCGGCGGACTTCTTCTCTGACACGGACTTGCCAAAATTAACATCTCCTACTGCCTCACCTGACCAACCACTTTTCCACTTCAAAATAGTTAAGGCACATGAAGTCTACAAATATATAAAAAAGGCTATCTCTAAATCCAGAGCAAGCAGTGATACTATTGATCTTAAAATTATGTCCCTTACCCTGGAAGAGGTGGTGCACCACTCACCAAAATTTTCAATCTCTCCCTCTGCCTTAGTCAATTTCCCAGCAAATGGAATTCTGCTATAGTCACACCAGTGTTCAAAAGGGACGACAAGTCCCTACCAGGAAACTATCGGCCTATATCTATACTTCCACCCCTCTCCAAGGCCCTCGAACGCATTGTGGCTGACCAACTCTCAGACTACCTGCATAAGTATAACATACTCCGCTTGCAGCAACATGGATTTAGGAAAGGACACAGTACGTTGACCGCCTTACTGGAATTCTCAGGAGAAATTCTCACTGCCTTGGACAAAGGATATCAAACCAGAGCTGTTTTCATTGACCTAACAAAGGCGTTTGATACTGTTCACCATGGCTTACTTATCACACAACTACACAGTCTTGGGCTCTCGGAAGGACCAGGTGCCTGGGTTAAAAGTTACCTGACCCAACGCTCTCAATCAGTTAAAGTCTTAGAAGTTCTCTCAGACTCAAAACCGGTCCTCTCAGGTGTTCCACAGGGGTCAATCCTAGGCCCCCTCCTTTTCAGCCTTTTCCTACACTCTCTCCCCAAATCCTGCCCGGAACAAATAATCCTTTATGCAGATGATGCCGTGATTCTCCTCCTCATAAGGACCCAAAACCCTTACTCCAGAGCCTGCAACTTGCTTTCTCCAATGTTTGAAAATTGGTTCCTAGATCACAAGCTGGTCCTAAATCACAAAAACAAAATCCATGCTTTTCTCCAGTCCACAAAACAGAAAAGACAAATTCACTTACTATCAAAACATACCCAGGAAATACCCTTGAACAAGTGTCAACATTTAAATACCTTGGAATCACCTTTGATCAAGGTCTTACCTTTGCGACCCACATTGATAACACAGCGAAAACAGTGAACCAGCGCATTGGTATCCTGTTCCGAAACCAGCAATTCCTTACCCAAGCTGTGCTGAGGTTTGCTATCCAAAGCTCTGTCATCTCAATCATAGGCTGTGGCTTAATTATCTATGGCTCTGCCACTACCACCGCACTAAGGCACATCACAACCACCCTAAACAAGGCCTGTTGGCTTGCTCACTGGGCCTGGGCATTACTCAGCCATATGGCTCTACACTGAAACAGGATGGTTGCAACTCTCAAATCACATAAAGTACCTCACATGCTTGATGGCAAAAAAATCCATCTTGGGCCGCACTCCGCCGTGTATCCAAGACCTACTTTGCCCAAATACCAGCATCCATCCCACCAGAAGATCAGAACACCAGCCTCTCCAGGTCCCCAGATGCCGGACCACACAGGGCCAAAGATCTTTTGCCTATCGTGCCCCCAGCTGGTACAATGCCCTGAGCTTGCTCATTACATCCTCCACATCACTAGGAGCTTTCAAATCTATGCTTTACTCTCACCTCTCAGCCTCTAGCTCCTGTAACTGCCTTGACTAATTATTCTTCCCTCATGGCTGTTTTTACTGTTTTTCATCCTCCTCCTCTGCTCCTTTCTTGACAAAGGCATCTGAGTACCTCTAACTACTCTAAGTCTGCTCCCCTTCCCATATCTCCTCCTACCCTTCCCACCTTGACCATTCCTCCAATGTTTTGTTTTTTTCCTGTGATGTACTGTATTTTACTGGCTTATTGAAACTTTTATAATTTGCTGACCATTCTATGTAATGTGTCTTGTTTGTTTGTACATTGATGACATGGAACCTTTGTAAAAGAGCCATTGGCTCAAAGGTAATAATTCCTAGAACAATAAACTAAACTAAACTAAACTATGGCAGGGGGAGTCCATACCGGATCTAGTGAAAGAAGTGCTGGAGATCTGGGAGGGTAGGGGACTCCAATTCATCCACCAACTTTACAATCAGGAAGTACTTCACTCATATTAATCCCTTGCTAGCACTTATGGCCTTCACCCTTCCCATTTTTTTACATATCTGCAGGTGAGACATAGATTGAGGGGTGGAGAGGATGGATTCCAAGGCTTTCTTAATCCCCAAAGATCTCCTTTGGAGGAGATGCTGAGGGAGCCCACCCAAGGAGTAAGATCCAGACCTATGACCGAGAGTTATGGGATTTTAATCAGAGCTCTGCCTGATGTGGTCCATTCCCTTAAAGAGTGGTGGCATAAAGACTTGGGAAGGGACAGCCTAACGGCTGGGGAATGGAAATCACTTTTAAGTAAGGGCATGAAGTGTTCAGTCAATAATAGACTAAGAGCCATACACTTCAACATTATTCACAGAACATACTTTACCCCATCCATTGCCCACAGGGTGGACCCGAGTAAATCTGATCTGTGTCCTAAGTGTAGGGCACATCGGGGCTCTTTTTTCCATCTGCTATGGGACTGTCCCAAAGTTAGGCCCTTTTAGTCAGGGGTAGTCTCCATTACACAAACCATGTTGGGGGATTCCCAGGTGGTGGGTCCAGGTGAGGTTATCTTGGGTCTCCCTGGGGTCTCCAGAGGAGGCAGGAGCCTGGACCACCCTCTGTGGCCACTTGTGATGGTGGTGGGGAAACAGGTCTTGTTCTACCATTGGGGTCAGGACTCCATCCCTACAATATCTGAGTGGGCTAAGAAATTAATGCATTGTATGAAAATTGAATTTATTCAATCCAGTTGACTCCACTTAATGGGGACGTGGTTAACAGGGATGATCGGTTAATGGGGATGCTTTCCAAGTAACCGATTTTTCTCTAATTGAGTCCCATTATATTGCATTCGGATATTAGGTCACCTGATCCACTTAATTGGGACGTTTTGGCCATAAAGTCACTAGTTTCTGGTTATTCCTTTCCTTGTGACCATCCTCTGCCACTCTACAACACTGTTTTAAGAAAGCTGGCTTTTATTGTGGCACTGATGAGCCAACAAGAGCACAAACAGCTGACCAATTAGTGGCTGATGATCTGCTATACGATGTCCAGCCACCTCCTTTCATGACTGCAGAGAAGTTTTCAACACTCGTTTGCTTCGACATTGATGTCAAAACTAAGGCTAGACATGGCATCACAAGCATCGCAAGATTCCGATGCAGAGGAGGATCCTGCATTGCAGGGCTCTGATATCTTGGTGCACCCAAAATGGAGACATGGCATTGTGGGGAGTGCTAACCACAATAGAGAGCTGCCTTTCAAGTAAGATCTGTTCTAATGCAAAGCGGAGCTCAATTACTGATTTCTTTTTCCCAGTGACATAAACTTCTGCACACGGCTTTATTCTTTGATGTATTCACACTTTTCGGCACTTGCAAAGCTAAAACGTTAAAAAATTAGGAATGAACGCTATATAAAATATAGGCCTCCTGATAAAGGGGACGATCGCTTAATAGGGATGACTTCCGATCCACTGAGGTGTCCCTATTAAGTGGCTTCATCTGTAAAAGTCTCAGGGAAAAGAAGATAAATTTACCAAAATATGGGACCCCTTGGAAGGAGCCTTGACCCAACCTTGGATTCCAAGCTTTTGATGGACACAAGAGGGGGTGTATGGAGGGAAAACAGATTCGGAGGGGCTGAATGATCCCCTGTTCTCTATAAATGGGCTGCTGTCTGTCAGTTTACCATGTAACATGTCCATTTGAGAAGTGGAAATATGATGCTTATTGTAAATAAAGTACAGGGGAGCCGAATAACTTCTATTCATCACAGCCAATTTCATGAGACTGCATCTAAACACATTTGTCAATGATGTGCAACAATTAATTGCTGTTTTTATGCCACTGTACAAAGTATTGTTCATCCTCTGCTCTGTGTGCTGTATGTGCTGTACCTTTGAAAATAAAGTTTAAAAAAAAAAGAAACACATTTCATTTATTTATTTAGTTTTTGTTGATCGAGTAAGTGCACTAAACAAATTCTGCCTATTTTCAAGCACGACCCGGGGGAGGGGGATACAGATGAATGCCAACTGACCTTGAACCAGATTAAGCTGTTGGTGGTATTTTTAGAGAATGGGAGAAAATCTGGCCAGGACACTGGGGAAATTCCCCTACTCTTCCTGTCAATGGAGGAGCCAGAAGCTACAGTGATGGAGGAAGAGGAGGTTCTCTCCCCAGAACAAAATGGAGTTGTAATGGATATTTCTGCCCAGAATGTGACTTTGGCTACGGTTGATATTGCGGATCCCTCTATGGATATAGAGACCCCTGCACAACAGGTTGCGATACTGGATGGTTCTACATGAGATGTGAGCCCTGCAGAGGCTCTTTTGGATCATAATATGCTGACAATTAATGATCGACTTACTCAGGATATGGAGCTTGCAGATGCGGGTTTACAGCAGAAGCTGAAGGGCTTGCTCAAAAGGAGGCAAAATGTTGTAAATAGGAGAAATTTTCTAGTTCTTTGCCTAAATGGAAGGCCTCTCAGGCTGTGCCTTCCCACAGGAGGTGTGGGCCTCCAGCCCGAGATGCAATTAAGACTGCTTTTAATGTTTATACCCCAGAGACTGAGACTTCTACTTGGATGCCTGAATCTGCATTGTCCAAGGCCAGATGGATGCTGGACTCACAGGGAATTTGGGTACCAGACCCAGCCTTTGATTTGGTGGGAGGTGACTCACCACCTGATGATGCACTTAATCTTAATACTACGATTATGGGACCATAGCAGGCTTCAGTCCCGGTTTTGGATACAACTCTCCCTATGCCTCATGGTGGGTTAAGTACTCCTTCTCTTCCCCACATTGAGATGTCGCAGCTTGCAATTGTGCCACCCGAGACTGTTACTATAATGGGTACTTGTGATTTGCAAGTGAGTGTTGTGGATTCACCTATCTGTTCCACTGTATCTGAACCATCTATGGAGTTGGAGAATCCAAGTGACAAAACTGATTTATCTGATATACCTGTTTTGCTCTCTACAGGGGCTGTAGGGATACCTGAGACATCTATTTCTGTTGACACCCCTGCCCCCCCCCGAGGTGCACAGGGAGTCCATTGAAGATGCTGATCCTCTGCCCAGTGTGGTTAGTTCTAGTGGGGAAGAGATACAGGATGAACGAACTGCCCCCCCCTTGGCAGCAACACTTCTCTGATTTATTTGACAGATCTGCTCCAAAACCCCTCAGGAACGCAGTTTGTCTGCGTTACAGAGGAGGCCTGGACCAGCACCCTGATAGGGAATATGTGGTCAAGGTCCTTATTAAAGACTTTCTCAAATTTTCCCTGGTGATGTGCATGCATTAATTCACATCTCAGGAGAGGATAATTTTGACATAAGCTTTACCTCTCCTCAGGTGGTTAGAACGTTTTTGGTTTAAACACAACCAGGTCAAGTTTTCTCCTCCTGGACCCCATTTGTGGTGATCCCCCTGACCCAGCCACTAATTAAGCAAGTTACAGTGATGTTCAAAACAGAAGGTGTCAGTGTGGGTGATATTCACCACTGGTTGCAGTAATGGTGTGATGTTCTTGGTGCACCTGAACCTATCATCGATTCTGAGCAGTTCTGGACTGGGGGTGCATTTTAGAGTAAAGCTTTGTCAGACTGCCCAAGGGATAACACATGTTCCAAACAGTTTTTTCATTGGAAAGGATGAAGGGGCCTGTTTTTACGCAGGACAGTCTAAAGCTTGCCATAGGTGTGGTGAACGCATGCATCTTGCCAGTAGCTGTGATAAACCACACTGTATTCTGTGCGAGAAATACAGTTGTAACCCCCATCCAGGTATGCCATTTCTTTCTTGACAGCTCTACCTGGTGGACTTGGTTCAGGGAGGAATATGTCACTCGGCACATTGGCTAGGTTTGGCTACTCTGCAACAGGGGCACCCAAGTAACTCCGGACAAGGAGGCAATAACTGTAATGTCCAATACCAGAAGTGGGATTCTAAAGTGTGGCTTTTATTCACATCCAACAGAATAAACAAAGCATAGATGGACCCCCACGGGGCTACACTCCTGGTAATGCAGATTTAAGGAGATCAGAACACATCCTCATCACTTTAGCCCTCAGGCTCTGAAACAAACTGGGCACACAGCCCAAACTTGTACGCTGCTCTGGGTTTTCCCTGGCTCGGCTCCCTTGCCAGCCACTTGGACACTTTCCATATAGCATGGAAACATTTACTGGTGGCTCCCTAAACCACCTATGAGCACTTCTGCTCCATAAGGGAATCTTCCTCATCAGTCCCATGTCTGGGTACTTTTCCCAGGCACTGGCCAAGTACCTGAGAGAAAGCAACAGGTGTCCCAGAGCAAATCCGTAGAAGTGAATTTGGTTACTACTGATGGGGGTCTCCCACCTCTCGCTCCCATAATTCATACCCAGCCATTTCTCTGAACTGTAACACCTCATCCTTTAAAACACTTTGCTGTGTAGATTCTTTTTAAATGTATTTCACATTCAAACTATTGTCTTTACCTCCCATTTGTGCTGGACTTGAACATACTTAATAAGTGGCTTTGTCCATTACTCTAGACCCCCCCACAGAGTTAAGCAGTCCAATCCCCACATCTTCCAAACTGTGCTTGGCTGTTTTTTTCTGACCCCACAGTAACAGTCCCTTTAGTTTCATCTTGATGCAGGTGAAAACACATGGCTCTTTAGCTGAGCGAACTCACCCTTTGGTTGCAGGTGCTCCACAGGCGTTTCCTCCTCAAGGAACTCTCTTCCAGAGCTTCTGGTGCCTCAGCATGAACTTAAACAAGGCAGCTTCTTTTCCCTAGCCGGACCAAGGGGGTTTGCCCCTGGAAGCAGGCTGATTCCTTCCCCCCATCCCCGCAGGGATGGGGCCCTGAACCATTGAAACCGGTCTCCACCACTTCAATGTGCTCTTCTTATATTCCTCTTCAGGTGAGAACACACACCTATACCAAAATAATAGCTCTTTGTCAGAGCTTAGAGCTCTGAGGGCCTGCTTACAGCAGAACACCTCTTTCAGACTGCAACCACTCTACTGAACTCTACAGACTGACTTCAAATTCCCCAAAGTTCTACTCTAACCTCCAACTGCAACATTCCAATGTGGCTTATGCAGCTGTGACAGTTCTAAATGATGTCATCCCTCAGTCTCAGCTGAGACTGAGAACAGAGTGAGACAGTGTGAAATCCATTTAACTGGAGTTTCACAAGCTGCCTTCTCTACCTACCACTAGGTCTTACTGGGATTCTAGTAACCCCGGGTAACAGGGGGATTACACAATCATGTTAGCACTGCCTGCCAGAATGTAGCTAAGTGCAATTTGTGTGATGCCCAGGGACATGTCTTTCACAAATGCCCCTGGGCTGCTCATAATTGTACTGATGGGATAAACTAGGATGCTTTCATTAGAGAGGCACAACATAAGGCTGCGACTGCCTCTGATGAACAACATACTACCCCCCCTTCGATCCTCACCTGCACATCAGGCGGGTACGGAGGTTCCACCAGGAAACATCCCCTGACACTGCCAATAGGGATACTGTACCATCTGTACCTACTGAGCCTGCTTCTCAGGGTTCTTAGCTTGGCTTACCTATTGACTCTTTGCCCAGTGTTATGCCTGATATACAGACTGAGTCTACTGTCTCCTATACCAGTATGCTGACACCTGCTAGGGACTGGTCTGTTCATTCAACAAGAAAGAGTGCCAGACTCCAGGCTTTGAAAACCCCACCTGTTGCTACTATGAATAGAACTGAGGTCTTTGCACATTCTAAGAACTGGGGGGACTTTGATTGTGAAGCAATGGAATTGGATGCTTCTTCGTATTCTTTGCCTTTACTGGACAGTCTGGATGGTAGGAAGAAGAGGAGAAAGAAAAAGCATGTTGAAGGAACTGACTTTCTCTCTTAATAACTTCTTTCCTGTTTGGGTGTGATTCTGCCAACCTTACCATATTTCCATGTCTCAGTTACATTGTGCCACTCTTAATGTATGCAGCATAAAGAATGCTAGTAAAAGGTTTACAGTTTTCTCAGCTTTACAGCAATTGAATTTTGATGTAATCTTTTTACAGGAAATGTGGATGGCAGATTCCTATAATCTCAATCATTCTAAAAAGGAATGGATTTGGGGCCCGTCGTATTGGTCATTTGGCCTTAATAGGGCGGATGGGGTAGGAATTCTGTTTACTGGACATGCATTTAAACTGCACAGGTTGATAGATTTACTTCCTGGTCGAGTCCTTATTTTAGATGGGTTATGGGACATGAAACCTTGTCAGTTTATAACTGTTTATGCCCCTCAGGTAAAAGATGATAGGGTGGACCTTCTAGAACAACTTCAACCCTATCTGGCCATTGCCAGAACGGTGTTTTTAGGAGGGGATTTTAACTGTTCCATTGAAATTACAGATAGGATAAATGCTGGGAAGAAGGTTTATTGTGACTCTCATGCTCTCATTCAATGTCTTTCCACAGCAGGCCTCAGGATGCCTACCAATTGAAGGGTAAAGCAACTGAAAACACCTAGGATTGGGGACACTTAGCAACCCGTATACTTTTCTTTTTTCTTCCCTCGAGTCTGAAAATGTTGGACCTAGGTACTATGCCTTTGGAATTTTCAGATCACTCACTCATTCAGGTTAGTGTGCAGCTGGAAACCTCTGTTCCCAGCTCACACAGCCGATGGAGGGCTAATGCCTCTACTTTTCACCACAGCCAGTTGAAATCAGGCATCTTTTCTGTACTCCAGGCACGATGGTCGGTCTGCAGTCTATACAATTCTGTTGGTGAATGGTGGGAGGACTCTAAACTAACGGTTAGAACATGGCTACAAAAGTATGGTGCTAGGACACAATCAGGAAAATTTTTGAAATATTTGGCATTTAGACAGCAGTTACAACTGCTATAGTCCTCCACGGTTCAGTTTGGCACAGATTATTCAGTCCGATTACGCAGGTGAAACAACAGATGAAGCTGTACCAATATGATTGGGCAGCAACTTTGAAGGCTGAACTTAGTTTTGGCACTAGGAAAACACCTGGGGGTGACTCCTGTGCTGCCTGTAAATCAAAAGTAGATTCTACCACATTTTCAACATTAACCGATGATGCTGGTAGACAGTGTACTGACATTTTGAATCTAGAAAAGATCATTAGACTTCATTTTCAGGCTTTTTATGATACCCAGATAGGTGACATCCAGGGACAGGATTTATATTTTGATGGTTTGGCTACCTCCCTCTCTGGAGGATTGGTTGGCATTACAGGCCCCTATTTCCTTGTCTGAAATAGAGCTGGCTATTTCTAAAATGAAAAAGAACATATCTCCTAGGTGGGATGGACTGCCTGGAGAGTTCTATCAGGCTTTCTCTGCTGAAATTACCCCATTTTTATTTCTTTTATTTCAAGAGATCAGGGAGCAACTTTTTCTGCATCCGAAATTCTCTAGTGGTCTTTTGCGGTTTCTCTTTAAAAAAGGGGATAGGACATCCCTACAAAATTGGAGACCTATTTGTCTCCTTAATTCCAATTGGAAAATTTTTATGTCTATTTTGCACTTTAGATTACAAAATCACTTAGCTCTTTGATTCATTTCTCCCAAACCTGCTCGGTCCCAGGGAGGCGTATTCAGGACAATTTATGTATTGTAAGGGATTGTCTTGAATATTATAAAAATACTAATCAGGATGGGTTTTTACTCTCTATTGATCAAAGCAAGGCTTTTGACAGGGTGTTGCATTCTTTTTTATTTCACTTACTACTACAGTATGGCCTGCCTCACCCTCTGATTACTTGGATTCAACTTTTGTACAGTTCTGCAACTGTTGCTCCTCTGATTGGAAATTATATTGGTGCAAGGATTAAGCTCTGTAGTGGGGTATGACAAGGGTGCCCTCTTAGTCTGGTTTTATATGTTTTCTTTTTAGATGCCTATATTAAGCGGATTTGGAGTAACCCTAACATACATGGCCTATTAAACTCCTATGGACACTTGGGTCTTAAGTCCCTTGCTTATGCAGACGATTTGATATAATTTTGTAAAGATGAGGACAATGCACTATATGCTATGGAAGAATTATCTGCATTTTCTGCAGTGTTGGGAGCCTGCATCAATACAGCTAAAAGTTGTGGCATTTACATTGGCATCCCAGGTCCTGTGACCCAAATTGCCAATATTCGGATTAGTCCTGACCCTTTTAAAATTTTAGGGGTTTCTTTTGGAGGGGAAGATGCAGCAGACAGGAATTGAGATACCTCTCTTGCTAGATGTGAGGCTTTAGTTGGCCACTGGAAAGCGTGGCAATTACCTAAATTGAATCGTATTTCATGATATACAATTTTTAGTCCCTATTCTTTTATATATCACATGGATATTTCCCATTCCCTGTCACTATGACACTAGAGTATGCAGCCTGTTTTTCCAGATGCTATGGGGTAATCGCTTGAACCTTATTAAGACAGAGTTCACCTATTTGATGAGGAAACAGGGGGGTCTTGGTTTGTTGCATCCATTGGTGTTTTTCCATACCTTGTTTTGGGTAGGGACTCTCAAGATTGGGGTACAAGAAGCCTCGCCCCTCTGTAAAAAATGGATTTGGTGTGTCCTTGGACCTTATTTTTTAAAATGGGATATTGAACCCCCAAAATTGATACCCTCTATGAGTTTACCTGGGTGGTATAAATCTTCACTGAAGAAGTTTCACCTATGGAAGGTGACTAAACTGGATATTTTGACCTTAAACAGGCAGAAATTATATTGTTAGGTCCTTCAGCTCCTGCCTTGCCTGAGTGTAGAGCGGAGTGGATTCTTCTTGCCATTCGCCAACTGAATAATTTGAGGATACCCCTTCGAATGTGGGATATAGTATGGTTGTGCACCTGTGGCAGAGTGAATGTGAGAGGTAACTGGAAGCACAAACCTGTTAAAGACAGATTCTGCCCTTATTTGGAATGTTTGTCCCCTGTAGAATCTATGTCTCACTTTTTCTTTCAGTGTACTTCTACAGTTCACTTCTGGGAATTTTTGATGCAGAGATGGCAGTTGCCTTGGATCACGAATTTAACATATGACCAGTTTATTTGTTTATTGAAGAGAAATTGGAATTACGATCCTTTGAGTCATAGACTCCTTTGCAAAGGCTCCACGTCAGAACAAGAAAGGTCAAAACATTATGTTACATGGAAATTAAACATAAATCAATCAGTTCTGGTATATATACATTATTTACATAATAGGATAAAAGCATCCAGGATCTTAGACAAGACCCTAGGTCAATCGTTGTGGGATACTGCAGGTTATAGTTTGAAGGGTCATTAGTAGGACCCCGAGTCAGGGTTTGTATACATAGATTGTAGGACCTGAGTATGTAGTCATTGGTAAAGCAAAACATTTTGTCATTACTGCACCGGGATATCATTCTGCACTAGCGCTATTACTTTTTACAGTAGTCCTCTTTTTTGAGATTCAGGGTGGGGAGGAGTATCAATAACAGCCACAAGCCGCGGAGTTAAGGAGGAGTTTCTTGAGTCCCATCTTAAAAAGGCCAAGACTGGGGGCCAGGGAGATGGAGGACGGTAGGCTGTTAAGCCAGAGTGGAGCACGATACCAGAAAAACCTTTGTCCTAAAGAGGTCCTACAGTGGGGGATTATGAGAGAGGTATTGGCAGGGTGTCGTGGGGCCCTTCTGTGTGGGACTGGCTGGATAATGGGGTGGAGGCCTTTAGGTGCTAGTTTCAGGAGTACTTTTTTGGCAAGGAGGCAAGTGTGATACTTAAGCCTGTCTTCAAAGGTTAGCCAGTCCACAAGCTTGTAGAGCTCGCATATGTGGGTTAATCTATCACATCCAGTGACCAGTCTGCAGGCTTTATTGAGGGCTAGATTGATGCAGCGTAGGGTAGTTTGGTCTGCAGATCCATAAATCACAATGCCGTAGTCCACCAAGGATAGTACGGAGCTTGATACAGCGAGACATAGGGCATGGGGGGGTAGGCAGTGTTTATGTCTGTATAGAATCCCCAACCTAGAGTTAACAGCCAAAGAAAGGTGTTGAATGTGTGAGAGATAGGTGAGGGAGGTGTCCAAGGTGACACCCAGATATTTTGGGTGTTTATGCAGATAGATTGCTTCTCTATGATCGTGCTACCCTGGAGGTGGTATTTGCTGTTCTAAAATTTTATTTATGGCAGGCAAGGAGTAAATATGTTTTTCAGCAACACAGAATGCCTTATTTATCTGTGGGCCAGGCATTCTGCAGCATTTCCAGGACTATTCTTGCCAGTGGAAGCCACGGCCTGGGTAGTTAATAGGAGCCCACCTCATGTACCATGGCATCGGGGTGGGAGTTTGGGCCCAGTTTCATGAAATCCAGCCTAGTTTGGAGTCTAGTGCAGATGGGTGGTGCAGTGGTAGCAGCCTGCACCATGGAGATAGTGCTGGTGGCATCCCGTCTCCCCATACCCATGTGACACTCTGTACTAGTGAAGACAGCCTGGAGGGAGTGGTCGATGGTGCCCAGTGTGTTCCTCGGATTGCCCACATTCGGAGATGCTGGGGGCCCAGGTGCCTTAGGTCCTAAGCAGCAGGATGTTTGGTGTGAAGGAAGTGGAAGTGCTGCAGCCTGTGATTTTTCCACCACAATTATGTGAGGTGAAGAGCCATAGGCCTTATGTCGAGTTGTCGGTTTGAGGAGGCTGAGAAGTGAGAAGAGACCAGCATGTGTTGTGCTGCTACCAAAATGCCAGCCCGAGCCCCTCGGCTCTGTGAGGATGCAGCATCATGGCCTACTCAGCCACAAGGTTGGTTCCATGGCTCTGTACCACAGAAGTTTGTGTTTCTCACTGCTCAAGCCATGCCCCCAGCTCCCGGGAGCTGTGTGATTCTGTTTGGCCTACAGTAAATTAATTTGGTATTGTTAAATTTTATTTCAGTGCGGCCTGCTATTTTTATGGACTGTGGCTTTGTTTTCTAGTGACCAACTTGCCCCTACAGCTTGTGGTTTCTACTGCCTGCACCCCATCTCTGGCCATGCTCAGCGACTGCCTGTGGAACCCACATTCTGCGCCCATGTATGTGGCAACTGTTTTTTTCCTTCTAAATATGTACTTCGGCTGCTAAGTGGTACCCCCTCCCATTAATTTCCACCAGGCCCCTAGACAGTGAGGAGGGGGTGGGTACACATGGATATCATAAAATTAATTTTGCTTGTCTTGTTTTTTCTGAGCAAGTTGCAAATCCAGTACTTGTGGTTGTAACAATGACTCAGTAGCTGGTAACTTGGTCTGTAATCTACAGCCCATCAGCAGTTGGGTGGGGATCCAGTGCCATCAACTGGAGTGTTTCTATAGTCCCGAAGGCTAAGATGAGGGTCCCTCCCATCCTCCTTATCTTTCTGCAGTACTTGTTTTTTAAGTTTGGAGCATTTTCTCTGCCAGTCCATTTAACTGTGGGAAGTTGGAACTACTGGTTACATGTTTAAATTCCCAGTCCTTTGCCAGACTCTGAAATTCCTGAGTAGTAACCTGTGGGCCATTATCCAGTTTCAGTACAGCGGGAACCCATGTCTGGCAAATATGGATTTGATATGATTTATTACTGTCCCACTTTTTGTATCTTCAAGGTGACAGATTTCACAGTATCTTGAATGGTAATCCACAAGCACCAGGTAGGCTCTGGAATGCCAATGAAACAGATTGGTTGCCTCTATTTGCCACAGTCTGGTGGGCACCTCACGACAAGTCAGTGGTTCTTTTTGATTCATGTTTCTGTTTTCCATACAAATAGAACACGTGGATGCCACATCAGTAGTCTGAGCTGCCATTCCAAGCCAAAACATAATGCCTCTTACTCTCTGTTTGTTTTTTTTTCTATTCCCCAATATCCCTGATGGAGAATTTGCAACAGTTCAAGTCTCATTGAGGTTGGTAAAATCAGTTTCTGTCCCTCAAACATTAATCCCTCACATTCAGCGAGTTCCTCTTGGCAGTTAAAATATTATATGATTTCGGGAGGTATTTTTTTTTATTGTCCTTTGGCCAACCACCTTTCACCAAAGCTTTTACGTGTTGTGGGCTGACATCCATCAATCGCATCTCAAATTTGTGAGATTCTGTTCTGTAACTGGTAACCTCAGCATAACCACGTGTACTTGAGCTTCAATATCAGTGTCCATGTCTTCCATCACCATGTGGGCCTGAGCCCTGTTTTCAGGCTCTGGAATTGCAGAGTCCTGTAAGTATGCTCTGGAAAGCATATCAACTATGCACATTTCTGTCCCTGGTTTAAACTGCAGTCTGACTTGCTATTTTTGCAGTTTTAACAATAAATGATGTATCCATGGAGCTACAAGGGCATTGCCATGCTAATCTCCGGTGGTTTGTGGTCTGATTCTACTTCTACTTCTTTTCTGTAGATTTAGTGATGATATTTTTCACAGCCAAATACCACAGCACAGGTTTCCTTCTTAATCTGTGCATAGGTCTTTTGTGCTGGAGTTAGCGGTCATGATGCATAAGCTGCTGGCTGACCATCCTGCAGCAGGATGGCTTCCAGATCATCTTTGGATGCATCAACCTGCAAACCTGCATACTGTGTGACCCTGAGCAAGTCAGTTAACTTCCCTGTGCTCCCAGGTCGCACCTGTAAACAAGTTTTCAGCTTAGTGTGCCTCTTCTGGTTAATTGAAAAAAAAAAAAGCCACTGGCTTGTTAACATTAAATAATTTATGCACTGGAGTTTCAGTCACCAGCTTCTTCAGTCTCTCGAAAGCCTTTTGATGAACATCCTTCCAATGCCATTCTACATCTTGTTTCACTAATTCTAGCAGTATAGCAGATTCTTGCGACATATTGGGTATAAACTTAACAAGGTAAGTTATCATTCCTGAGAAATGCTCTATGTCCTGTTTATCTGCTGGAGCTGCAGTTTTGTGATAGCTTCTACGTTGCTGCCATCTATTTTTAAGCCATCAGCACTAAGTACCTGTCCAGCGTATTTGATCTCTGTCACCCCCAGCTGACACGTTTGCTAAACTTCAGATATTGTTCCTGTGCTCACTGTAGCACTTGTTGCAGTCTGTGGCAGTGCTCCTCTGTGCAATGCCCCATACCAGCAGATCATCAATGTATATCTCCACTCCTGGGATATCCTGAAAAACGTCTCAAACAGTGCAGTGAAAAGCTTCAGGAGCTGAACGAATCCCAAACGACAAACACAGAAATGTATACCTGCCAAAAGGAGAATTGAATGTGGTAAGGTCAGTAGACTCTGCAGTCAAAAATATTTGCCAAAAGCATGAATTGGCATCTGAAATGCTAACCACTGAGGCACCATTCAATCTGCTGGCTATTTCTTCCATTGATTGTACAGTATTTGATAGTGCTCTCTTTTCACTGCTCTGTTAAGTTCTTTGGGATCTAAACACGTCTTCAAACTTCCGTTAGGCTTTTCCACCATGATAAGTGAACTTACCTGATCTGTTGGTTTGTGAACAGGTTCAGTTATGTGGTTTTCCACCATTCTAGCAAGTTCCTGACACAACTTGTCTTGAAACAGTGCTGGGACCTTTCTAGGTACCTGTACAATGGGAGTTACCATTGGGTACAGATTATTATATCTCTGCCCTAGGCAGTCAATACCCTGAAAAACATCTGCATAGTCTTGTAAATAGTGTGCTGTATAATGTCTTTATTCACAGTCATCATTAACTGCACAAGGTTGAGGGCCATGCATGCATTAAGACCCAGCACTGGCTCATTTACATCTTGTCCGACACACAGAACTCTAAATGCTCAGATTTACCTTTGTGCATACACAGGAGATTTACTTTTCCAAAGATGGGAATTCACTATCACCCATAACTTGTCAGATGCACTTTTGCATTGGTGATTCTTTCAGTACATTTTATTTCCTTGTATACTTCATTCAGAATTACATTCGCCTGTGCTCCTGTATCTAACTTGAATCTTACATGGTGCCCAGTTATAATTAGTTATGTATGCCATTCACACACTGCAACAGCACTGTCTGCAGTCACACTTCCAATGGAAAAGTCCTCAGTTTCATGTTCTGATTTTCATGCTGCCGTATTGCAGAGATCCTTTGGGTCCTACACATGCATGCAAAATGATTTTTTCTATTACAGTTTCTACAAGTTTGACCAAATGCAGGACAATTTCTGAACTTGTGCTGTGAACCACACTCTGAACATTCATTTTCCAGCTTTTCATTATGGCTTTTACTACTGAAATTCTATCTGTTACTCGTACTCTTTATTTCAGTAATGGTTTATTCTATTACAGCATGCACTATGCTGCCCTCAAGCTCATCCATTTTTTGCATCTGAGTTTCTGTTGTTTCTGCTACTCTACAGTATCAATGGCCTTTTGTAACGTTAGATTAGCCTCTCTTAAAGATCATGTGCAAAGGTTTTTCATATTGTTAATAAAGCTTGAATTCAAGTCCCTGTGTCATGATTAGAGTTTCCTGAACATTTCACGATGTTTGGTTTTGTGATTTTCTTCAAATCAGCATTTGTTAACTTGCTCTACAGTGGCTGAAAACAGTGGCGTTATTTCTGCCTCTTTCAGTCAGGCTTGGAGAGCGATGACATCTTTGTGGAGTACTGTAGCTTGCTGCTTCAGATTCCCAATCACAACAGGCTGTAGAGTTAATGGTTTGCTCACCAGGTTTCTTATAAACTCAGTCTGTGGTTTGTGTTTAGACAGATCAGCTGAAAATCTATCATTCTCTTCTTATAAAAGTTAATAAATTGAGTTTCAGTGCTGAACTGAAGTAGTGGAAATCTTTCTCTGTGAGAGGTCAGGTAGTCTGTATCAACTCTCCATTATTTCTCATCAAAACTCTTATTTTTTTTCTGACTATATAACGTAGGTTTGTTTAATGAATGTAAAATTAATCCAAATTTTGTTCATTCACAGAAATAGTTTCTTTGATGTAGCCTTCATAAATACATGCATGTAAGAACATTTTTAATGTCAGATTGACAAACAGGTGCCTGTCACAATCTACTATTTGAAGCACATGTCCTGTCTAAACTCACAAATTTCAGCCCTTTGGTGGTTTCTTTGTGAAAATGCGTCATGTATGTGTGTAAAAAGAAACACTATATGGCATCCCAACGCACCATATCTCTTCCCCACAATTGAGGCAGCTGCACTCTGCTGCCACCTATCCAGTGCCCCACAAGCCCCCCTGACTTCTGCTTCACATTTGAGGCTGCTGTACCCTGTTTCCCACTGTCTTCTCCCACACAGTCAGGGATTGTGTGCACCCTGCTGCCTCCATCCCCTGAATAAAGAATCAGACCTGTTGCACCCTGCTGCACCCTGACCAAACAGTTGGGGTTGCAGCATCCTGCTGCTCTCCCCCCCCCCACAGTCAGGGGTGCTGCACCTGTTGCCCCCTGTTCCTGTCTCCACAGTCAGGGCTGCTGTGCTCTGCTAAGCCCTAGAGTCCTAGGTCCCCCTGCCTCCACAGTTGGGACTGTTTCACT
Source organism: Neoceratodus forsteri (assembly GCA_016271365.2). NCBI lineage: Eukaryota > Metazoa > Chordata > Ceratodontiformes > Ceratodontidae > Neoceratodus > Neoceratodus forsteri. Next base: position 723,036,753 of record CM057459.1, on the reverse strand, counting down.
GTGCTGCTCTAGGCCACCTGAGGTGGGGCTTTTGCTGCACCCAGTTACCAACTTCCATTGGCCTAAATGAGCAGGGCTACTGCACCACACACACACCATCTCGCAGCCAGGGATGCTTCACCCTGATGCCCCACTGTGTCATGCCTTACAGTTGAGGCTTTCATGCTGTCCTCTGTCCCATCACCACAGCCAGGGCTTCTGCACCCTGCTCCTGCCTACACAGTTGGGGTTGCTGTAGCCTGCTGTTCCCTAGAGCCCCATGCCTCCACAGTTAGGGCTGCTGCACCATGTTCCCACTTGCCACAAGAGTCAGGGCATTTGCTGCACCCTGTTGTGTGCCTCCACAGTTGAGGCAGTTGCACCCTGCTGCCCCCCCCCCACCTGAGTCAGATCTTTTGCTACACTCTGCTGCCCACATCCCTTGTCACAAACAGGCATGGCTGCTGTATCCTGTCCCACAGTTTGGGCTTCTGTACCCTGATGACACCCCTATCTTCTAGCCAAACAATCAGGGCTGCTGCACCCTGCTGCCCTCTTTCCCCACCCCCACAGTCATGGCCAATGCACCCTTTTTCCCCCTGTTCCTGTAGGAGGGTCAGCAGGGCACAGTGGTGGCAGGGGACAGAGGGCAGCATGGTGCAGAAGCCTTGAATGATGGGCAGGATACAGGTGGGCACCAGGGTACAGCAGCCCTGACTGTGGCACATGGTGCGCATGGTGCAGCATCCCAGCATATTTGGGACAATGGAAGTGCATAGTAGGCTTCAGCAGCCCGAACTTTGGAGGCAGGGGGCATGGGACTCTAGGGAGTAACACAGCATAGCAGCCTTGACTGTGGAGACAGGAACAGGGGGCAACAGGGCGCCATGGCCATGACTGTGGGGGTTGAGACAGAGGGCAGCAGGGTGCAGCAGCCTCGATTGTTCAGGTAGGAGATAGGTGTGGCATCAGGGTACGTAAGTCCAATATGAGGGACAGGGTGCAGCAACCATGCCTGTTTGTGACAAGGGATGTGGGTAGCAGGGTGTAGCAAAGGATCTGACTCTGGTAATGGGGGGAAGAAGGATGCAACTGCCTCACTTGTGGAGGCATGCACCAGGGTGCAGCAAATGCCCTGACCCTTGTGGCAAGTGGCAGCATGGTGCAGCCTAACTGCAGAAGCATGGGGCTCTAGGGCACAGCAGGCCACAATAACCCTAACTATGTAGACAGCTAGGTGCAGCAGCCCTGGCTGTGGTGACAGGGGACAGAGGATAGCATGGTGCAGAAGCCTCAACTGTGGGGATGGACACAGGGGGGCATTAGGGTGTAGCAGCCCTGACTGTGAGATGGAGAGTGTATGGTGCAGCAGTCCCGCCCATTTGGGGCAATGGAAGTGGGAAGCAGAGTGCAGCAAAAGCCCCACCTCAGGTGACCTAGGGTAGCATGGTGCAGCTGGCCTCACTATGGAGGCAGAGGGATCTGGAATTCTACGGCTTAGCAGAGCACAGCAGTCCTGACTGTGGAAACATGAACAGGGTGTAACAGGTACAGCCTTCTGGACTGTGGGGGTGGGGGAAAGAGGTCAGCAGGGTGCAGCAACCTCAACTGTTTGGGCAGGGTGCAGCAGGGTACAGCAACCCTGATTCTTTAGGCAAGGGATGGAGGCAGCTGGGTGCACAATCACTTGCTGTGTGGGAGATGACAGAGGGTAGCAGGGTGCAGCAGTCTCAAATATGGAGCAGAAGGCAGGAGGCCTGTGGGGCAGGGCACAGGTGGCAGCAGAGTTCAGATGTCTCATCTATGGAGAAGAGACATGGTGCATCAGCATGACACATAATATTTCTGTTTATACACATACATGATGTATTTTCATATAGAAACCCCCAAAGACTGAAATTTGTGAGTTCAGACAGTACATGTGCTTGAAATTGTAGAATGTGACAGGCACCAGTTTGTCAATCTGACATGAAATAAAGTTCTTACATGAATGTATTTATGAAGGCTACATCAAAGACAAACTATTTCTATGAATGAACGAAATTTAAATTTGTTTTATATTAATTAAACAAACCTGTGTTATATAGTTAGAAAAAAATCAGAGTTTTGATGAGAAAGAATGGAGAGCTGTGAGGCAGACAAGCCGATCTCTAGCAGAGAAAGATTTCCACTACTTCAATTCAGCACTTAAACTCAAATTATTAACTTTTATAAGAAGCCCGTATGGACGGGTGAAACGTAAGCTACCTTGTCTGTTGCACTACTATGTCTGCTCAAGGAGTAAAATGACTTTAAAGCACTAAATTGGCGTACCTGTTGTTTTTTAAAGCTTGCTGCTGTAGGAGTGAGTGCTCTCCACAAACTACATCAAGTTTATAAGAAACCTGGTGAGAAAACCATTAACTCACAGCCTGCTGTGATTGGGAATCTGAAGCAGCAAGCTACAGTGCTTCACAATGATGTCATCGCTCTTCAAGCCTGACTGAGAGACAGAAATAACTCCACTGTTTTCAGCTACTGTAGAGCAAGTTAACAAATGCTGATTTGAAGAAAACCACAAAACGAAACAGCATGTAATTTTCAGGAAACTCTAATCATGACACAGGGACTTGAATTCAAGCTTTATTAACAATATGCAAAAACCTTTGCACATTACCTTTAACAATCTTGCGTGGAGCTGAGCTGACTGTATTCCACAGACTATTCTATCCTTGATAAGAGATTCACACACTTCCCCATATTCACATGACTGTGCTAGTAACTTTAATTCTGTCACATAATGATCTATACTTTTATTGCTGCCTTGCGAGTGAGTATTAAATTTATGCTTTTCATTTTTTTTTATACTTCATCTTTATTGATACCAGCAGATTCCAGTATAAAGCTAATGATATATAAGTATCGTTATTTTATACAAACTTATGTAAAGACCTTTATTAGGTCTAGTAAAGTAGTTAAGACTACTTACAATTTCAATTAGTACTACATCATGTTAAATCACAGTCATAGTACAATTACATGTTCCAACAACATTTGAATACAAGCAGAAAGAGAAATATAGACTACGCCCTATTGCCAAGGTAGATTAAGCGGTATAGAATTAAAGAGAAAAGGAGGGGAAAAGGGACAGGGATTTAGAATTAGGGATGTGGGAAAAACTAGTTCTGGCCTAAGTAAAGATGTAGCTAAAGTCAGCCCTTAAAGGGGAAAGGAGAGTGAGAGCGCCCCCCCTCAAAGCTCCCTAAGAAAGTAATTCCTATCTAGCCCATCTATTTACAAACAGTGTAGACCTCAAAGTTAAAGCGAAGGATATCCTTTCATAGATTTTGACATTATTTACTAGGTCCCTCCACTCCGTCTCAGTAGGTGGAAGGGGGGGAAAGCAACTTCCTTGATATCACCTTACAGGCTGCCGCCACCAAAATGTTCCAAAGATACTTGGCCTCCCTACCTGTAACCTCCAAAGGATACAGGCCCAGGATTATATGTTCTGGTCCCATTGGTACTTCAATATTAAAGATTTTCTGTAATTGGCTTTGTATATTGCTCCAGTACTGACTTGAGCATGGGGCAGTACCAAAAAACATGGGCTTGAGATGCCCCAGAATTGCCACACTTCCGCCAACATGAAGGAGAAATCTCCGGATTCCACTTAGATACCTGCTCCGGTACTCAGAAAAATTTATGCTTTTCAAATGATATATTTTTCCTAGGAATGCAATACTGCTCAGACTTCTTTAGAAGTACCACTAGTTTGTCCTGTTCTTCAGCTGCAAACTGGAAAGTGTTGGAAACTTCTAGAGCCTCTGCTCCTATCAGATGGAAAAACACAGCATGCTGCACTTTCTCTGGCTGTTTATATAACTCTGTAGCAAGAAGGTAAACTTGAAACTGGTCCTTCCATCTCCTACAGTTGTCAGAAACATTTTCCTGCAGATTTAAAGCACTAGGTGACTTGAGCAAGTCAAATTTTTCAGCTATTTTTTACTTCTGACACCATGTAATGATTTCAGACGATGTGGTCAGGTAATAACCATTTTTTTAATCGGAACTGCATATGCTCAGTTTGCAGCTATTACATCAAGCCAGAAACTCCTGCACAAAACAAGTGAGAAATGCCAAGGCTGCCTTCTACACAGCTGAACTGGATGCCTCCTATCACAACCCTTCCAGGTTCTGGGGTACCATAAAGTGGATCCTAGGTCAAGCTTCTACCCCTGTCTTACTACCCAAAGTGCACCTAAATAGTGTTGAAATCACTGACAAGCAAGAAATCTTAAATGCCTTCAATGATCATTTCACTACAGCTGGCCTAGCCTTCGATTCCTCACCTGCAAACCTAATGAGGTCATCACTAAACTTACATTCTACTGAGGGACAAAAGGCTGCTTCCACATTCTCCTTCAAATCAATACTCTTAAAGAAGTAGAAGACCTACTATTCCAACTAGATACAACTAAAAGCGCAGGTGCAGACTCCCTGGATCCCTACTTATAAAGTAGCATTGCATGCCTTAGCTGCCCCTCACTCACTCCTCTTCAATCTGTCCCTAGCCACTGGTTCTATCCTCAATATGAAGACAGCTCAAGTGTTTCCACTACTTAAGGCAGGTGATCCTATGGACCTCAACAACTATAGGCCCATTTCCATCTTACCAGTACTGTCCAAAATGCTTGAAAAGTTAGTGAACTTTCAGTTAAGTGCCTACCTTGATACCAATAATCTCCTTAACTCAGCTCAATCTGGGTTTAGATCTATGCAGACACCATCTCTGCCTTAGCAAAGTTACAAATGACTGGCAGACTGCCTTAGACAAAAAGAATAACACCTGTGCTGTGTTCCTGGATCTAAGCAAAGCCGTTGACACTGTGGACCATGAACTACTAATCTCCTCTCTGAACTCCATAGGCCTTGACTCACTCTCTCTTAAATGGTTCAGATGCTATCTCTCTGGAAGAATACAACTGGTAAAAAATGAAGGTGACCTATCTACCTCTAAACCACTCCTAAGAGGTGTACCGCAAGGTTCCATCCTGGGCCCCATCCTCTGCCATTTACATCAACAATATTGACTCCAATCTCTCACAATCAAATATTCACCTCTTTGCAGATGATACTGTACTATATGTCAGTAATCCTTCACCATCAAAAAGCCTGTGAGCTTTACAGTCTGAGTTCTCCTCCTACAGCACAACTTACTAGAAAAGAAATTACTACTAAATGCCAAGAAAACGAAAGCTATGTTCTTTGCCACCAAGAGCTGCTCTTCCACTGTCCCATCATTCACCCTCCCACAATTATCTACCATCCTTGGTGAAAATCTGGAATTTGTGGATAAATTCAAATATCTTGGAGTCTGGATTGACAATAAACTTGACTATACTAGCCACATTGAAGAGCTCCTGAAAAAGCTTAGACAAAGACTTGGCCTATTTTATAGAATCAAACACTACCTGACCAGAGATTCCAAGCAAAGGCTAATCCTGGCGTCATTCCTATCCCTCATTGACTACGCTGACTTCCTTTATGGTCACTGTTCCCTCTCCCATTTAAATAAATTAGACACCTTGTATCATAGAGCTACTAGATTCATTACAGATCTTCCCTCCAGCACCCATCATTGCTCTCTCTACAATGCAGTCAGTTGGACATCCCTACAACATAGAAGAAACAAAAATGCTGCTGTCTGGATCTACAAAGCTCTGACAAACAAACTCCTTCCTACATCTCAGATTGTTTCAACGATCACATCCAGGCCTTACACCCTAAGGATCAATAAACTCATCATGCTGAAGATTCCTATCACCTGCACCCGGTATGGAAGGGCTGCAATCAGCTATTCCCTAGCACTTATCTGGAATTCTCATCAAAAGACCTTGAAATTGGATACCCTCATTCCTTTAACATCCTTCAAAAACTTTACACTAGTCTTTCACAGAATCATGCAACTGCTTCCATAAGGCCTAGTCCTCTCCACCCCTCCTTCCCTACCCTTTTATACTACCCCCTATTTCTTTATTGTTCTTCTAGCTTGTTCTCCAACCTACTTATACAAAAATGCCCCAAGTCCTATTACCTTAGCTTTATCCCTACAATACTGCTTGTTTCTTTCCTTTTAATATGATCTAGGTCCAATGTCATTTTGCCTTGTATATATGTAAATATTTGTATACCTGTCTCATTCATAAATCTTTGTATTTGTGTTCATTCAGTACCATGTTTTTGTGTATAATTTGTAACCTTATTTTGTTATGACCACTCAGGTCCATCTTGTAAATGAGCTGTGCTCAATGATGTTCGCCTGAATAAATAAAGATTTTGATTGATTGATTGATTGACATCAGAACTTTTCACATGGATGCAATGACCGTGAATGTGAACAGGGTGGCAGTGCCACCTACATAATACTACAGTTTTGAGTTTTGCCAGCTCAGGTTTAGTCTATAATTTGTCATAAGTGTCCTTGTCCATAGTGTTTACTGAGGCACTAGAATTAATAGTAAACTGAAGTTTAGTGTTTAGCATATCTGTTACGGTGGTGGGGCTGCCTGTCACTGAATCATTTGCTTTATATGATGTCACAAACACACAATCTTAGGTGGGCTCTTCTCATTCTACATATCTGATTATATTCCTGACTCTTTGACTGCTTTGCTTTTTAGACAGCCGCTGATGATGAGGTGCAGTTTGTGCGGAACGGCACATAGCAGCAAAGTGATTATGTCTGCCACACTCATGACACATTTGGCTCTTTGCTGGGCAATCACCTTCATGGGGATAGTTCCTGTCACATTTATAGCAGTGGGATGCAGATCCAAAGTGAGGCCTGACAGTTATCTGTTGAATGTTGTCCCATGCCTTGTTCAATAGTCTTAGCTTGTTGATCTGAGATCTTTAAAGTCCCTGCCATATTTAAAAGTTCAGTCAGAGAACGATCTTTCCTTCATGCTCTTCTCCTGATTGAGGAGGATGTGCATGAAACAATGACCTGTGTTTTGATGTCACTGTTCATGTCTGGAAAATCACAGGTGTGTGCTAGATCCTGTGTACAAGTGGCACATGCATCCATGGATTCACATGTTAGCTGTTTAGTTGTCCAAAATTTGTAGCTCTCAAATTCATTATTTTGTTTAGGATTAAAGTAATCAGACAGATACATTTTGCAAGCATCATTGTCTCATATCACATTGTCAGGGAGGGCAAAAATATGTCATGCACCTCACTACCCGCATAATGGAGTAGTAAGGCTTTTTGTCTTTTTGGATAAGTACAGTAATGTTCATTGCAGTCATAAAGTTTTCAAACCAGTCTGTCCATATCCTCCAGTTGTAGGGAAGGTTATTGGTAGCTGAAGTATCAAATTTGAGAAAGACCTGTAACATGTCTACCATTTTGTCCATGTGATCTTATTATGTTGCTTGTGGATGCACTCAGCTTATTATTGTATCAGTGGTTGAACTGTACACTGCTATACATTCTGTTTACATGTAGTAACTGCTATGTCAAACAGTCCTAAATTGAGGCAGGGTTATCAAAGCAGTTTTACCTTTGTGAAGCCATATATGACAGCAGCCCAACAGGTCTTTCTTTTGACTTTAACTCTGTGGAACATGTATTTGATGCCGGTTAGCAGATATTTAGGCAAGGCTGCATGTAATAGCCGTCAGCTTGGAGCTCTGGGAATTTCCTTATGGGTTCTGTAGCTGCTGTACTTGTCCTTGTCACCAGCTGTACTGTTCACTGTAGTTTACCTCAAAACAAGACCAGTGGAGTCACGTCTTCTTTTATAACACTTTATTAACTTAATTTGAGTGTCCCTGCTTCCAGCATAACTCTGTGTCTGCCCCTGGCTTGCAGCACTTCTAGAAACTACATCCTGTGTCTCACACGTTACTGAAACTGCTGCCACTGTCAATACTAAATGAGATCACTTTAAGGAGACAGAACCATATTTCTCTAAACACTGCAGAGGCATAAGCTAGTTAGGGGTGCCAAGAAATAATGGGGGGGAGGATGTAAACCACCCAAACTTTTTCAGACTATAGAGAACATGGGGTGGGGGATGAGGTGAGTGCAAGCACAATGAACTTTAGTGTCTGCAGTACCATTGTGGGAAAAAGAAGGCATGAACCTTATGAAACCTGCTATTCATATAAAACACGGATATTAAAAAATAAGAGCCAAAGGATATAACTAAGCTTAGAGTCTTTTTATTTTTGTTAACTGTATAAGCCGTGGTCCAAGCTTCAATAGGTCTGCTAAAATCTTCAACTTCTCATTATGTTTACAGAATACATTTGGTCTTTATATTATTCTTTTCCAGCCTGTCACCATGTAATTTATCTGGCTTTGCATATACTTTGCTTTAGATCTCTTTTCCAGTTTCTCAGTCCCTCCACCTTAGGTATAACTGCCTCCCTTCAAACATTGTCATGCCTTCACTGAGTCATCTTTTGCTTCACCACATTCCTGTCTATTTCATGCATTGCTGCCCACAGCCTTAACACCTTGCCTCTTACTCCCACCATATCCTCTCATTACCTGTTCCATTTGTGCTTGGCTGCTGATCCTGGCAATGGCCTTTCTTAAAGAGCCCCTGATCCCACTGGAGCAACTTTGTAAAAATGCAAAATTTGGACACAATTTAGGTTATATTTCATATTTTTCCCTCAATTCACACCCTTATTTCTTCATTACTAAGGACACTTGCATGAGAACAGGAGTTCTGCCCTATCTGTTTTGGTTGCTTCACTATACCTGACATCACAGTTTTATGGCATCATAAACCGAGGAGTATGATGCCAGGTGTAGACAAGCTAACACAGTAGACAACGTCTAGGTGACAGGGCTCCTATTTTCAAGCAGTTCTCCTCAGTAACAAAGAAAATGGGAAATATTTGCAGAAAATACATGAAATATGAACTGAACTGTGTCTACATTGGCCAATTTGTAAAGTTTTCAAAACAGTGTCAGGGGCTCTTTAACAGCTGCATGTAACCTACTGAATGAAGGAAGGAAGTCAATATTCTTATTGCTTGTCACAGTGGGACTTTATTTGGATTAACAGGAATTATTTATAAGATCTTTAGCCATTGTGTAAATAAGACTTGAGGTAATAATAAAAATGAGTAAAAATGAAAGTGGACGCTTACTACAAATGTAATTTATTTAAGTGAGCTTTATATGACTGATCCCTCATCCCCCCTTGACTCTGACTGGGCCTATCTCAATGCCCGCTCTCCCCCTAAATTAATGGAATTACAGCAACAAACCTTATTATGTTCCATCACAGTGGAAGAGGTACACCATGCTATTAGCCGAGCTGAAATAACAAAAATGTCTGGGGCCAGATGGATACCCCATCAAATTTCTTAAGGCTTTTTGGGATATTTTTAACCCTGTACTTGTTTGAACATTTAGAGAAATCCAGGATGGAAAGGCTCTTCCACCACTTACTTGGCATCAAGCAACCATACCTGCTATTCTTTCAGCCTGGGAAAGATCCGAGTAATCCTCCTTCCTACCACTAAATTTCCATACTAGACATGGATTATAAACTGTATATGGACACTTGGGTGAATAGATTAGACAGTTTGCTGCTGATCATGATTCAGACTGATCAGGCAGGGTTTGCCAATGGCAAACTATAGACAATATCAGGCGTACATTTCTTTTTTTTTGTACTCAGTCTGATACCCGCTATCAGGCATAAACCAGTTATGGTATCTCGTTGACATACTGAGGTTTGTACTGAGGTAAACATGGAGCTAGTAGGTAAAGCCCATATTTGCTCCAAACAGTCATTTAAATATATTTAAAATTAACTCCACTTAGTATGTACTGGTCCAGCTTGTGTTTGAAAATTAATTTATTCCTACTTATTATTAAGTCTTCTGGGAGTGAGTTCCATGGATTAACAGTCCTGGTTCTGTAAAAGTATTTCCTTTTGGTAGTTCAGAACATTTTACCCTGTATTTGTAAAGGGTGCCCTCTTGTACTCATCCTATCTTGCTTAAATTCTATACCAAGATCATATAATAGGATAGGATCCAGCATTATATTGTATATGAAGAGAAGATCTGATCTTAACCGTCTGGTTTCTATAGACATCAAATTTAATTTCTTCAATCTTTCTTCATACTCCAACGCTTCATCATAGTACAGGGGAAAGCAGTACCTCTAGCTGAGCCTATTTAAGTAATATTTTTCAGTATGTTTAGACGGAAAACAGTTCTCAATTAATATTTTACTGTAGCTATTTAGAAAATTAAAAAAATGGGAGCCAGATTTTAATAAACTTTTCTAACCTATTTTCCTTAATATAATAAATTCTTTCTAGATTCCCGCTATCAGTATAGGTTGAGCCATTCTTTGCAGTTTGGAGACAACTCATCTCTCCAATAGAGAGGAATAACCTTTTTTGCTAGAACTGTTGATAAGGCTAAAAATGAGCTGGCTTCTTCAGAAAGCTCCAGACTTGAAGATAGGCCAAATAATAGAATATCTGGATTGAATGGAATGTTTTTTTCAGTACTTTTGAAATTGTATCTCTTATTTTGTTCCAGAAAATTGTTAAATCTGGACAAAACAGCAGCATGTGGCTTAAGGTCCCTTTTTTGCCCTTACAACAGGTACATAGATTGGATAGCGTGGAAGCGAACTTGCTAAGTCTATTCAGGGTATAGTATAAATTATGAATAACGTTAAATTGAATTTGCCTAAGTTTAGAATTTTTAGACACTTTTTTCAGGAGTAGCAAGGATTTCCAACCAGTTCATGTTATGACTCCAAAGCCCCAATTCCCTAGACCAGTTTTGCTTCCAATGATCAATATCCCATTTGCTAGCCTCCAATAAAAGGATGTAAATTTTAGAGGTCAGTTTGATTGCATTTTGGGAGTTACCCATTACAGATTCCAGGGGGGTCAAGCCCAATATTTCAATCTTGTTTTTCAAAAGATAACCTCTTAATTGGAGGAAAGCAAGATAGCTTCCATTTGGTAGATTACATTTCCACTTCAAAGTTTAAAATGATACCAATTTACCATTTTCTAAGCACTGCTCCAAATGGGTCAAACCACAGGTTTTCCAGTTCAAGAAATTTTTGTTTACTTGCGTACATTTTAGATAAGAATTCATATATAGAGGTGAAAATAAAGAAAGGGAACAATTTGAGCTCAAGATTGAGTGTTCTTCTCTCCATGTCTGTGAAGTAGTCTTAGTGGAATTTAATATCTCATATTTGTATACCTAATTTTCACAATTTACATAAACAGCCTGATATAGTTTTTGAAATGGTAAATGAGAACACTCTAAGACTTCACAGTCCTTTTCAGAACTGTCTAAATCCTGAACCTGAAACCAGGAGAAAGTCTGTTCAATCTGAGTTGCCAAATAATATAGTCTCAGGTTTGGGAGACCTAGGCCCCCTTGATTCAGAGGAGGGTACAGTTTTATCAAACTAAACCTAGGGCGTTTATTTTTCCAGATAAACTTTCTAAATAATTTATCTATTTTAGAAAAAAAAGTTAGTTAAATATAAAGAAAGCCTGAAATAGAAAGAGAAAGTGTGGTAGAATGTTCATCTTAATGATATTAATCCTATCTATGACAGTTAATGGTAAGTTTACCCGTTTTTCCAAATCTGACTTAATTTTATCCAAAAAGGGTTCATAGTTATATTCCAATAAATTGTTTACTCCCTTGGTCAAAATGACACCCAGATGTTTCATTTCTGTTTTGATTGAAGAGCTAAGAAAGGTATCAGAATTGTTAATTTCTAACCCATTATAAATGGTTTCTGATTTCTGCGAATTGACTTTGTAACCTGATACTTTGCCAACGCTTTCTATTTCCCTCTGAAGTTCACCTTGTTTTCTTTTGGATTGTCTAAATAAATCAAAATATCATCTGTGTATAGGGATATTTTACAAGACATGCCATTAATACTCAAACCTTTAATTTGTGTGTTATTTCTAATTAATACAACAAGAGACTCAACATTAATTGTGAATAGCAAAGGGGATAAGGGGCATCCCTGCTGGACTCTTCTTTGTAAATATATATAATCAGAGAGATTAGAATTTGTTTTAATTCTCACTCTGGGGCTTTTATACACCATATTATACAATGGCAAGAGAATTTCTCATTCTCTGATTGGTCAGTGTGTGCCTGGGACAGTGATGTTATTGAACAATAACATCACTGTATTGAGTTCAGGCACACAAATGACCACAGAGCAGTGAAACAAATCCCTCCCTCCCCACGCATGCCACTGGGAAGCTGACAGTCCCTAAATCGGTCACACATTAGCCCAGCTCACCACCTCGCCACCCTCCACCCACAAACAAACACACGTTCCCTACCTGACTGCCTCAGTCGTTCACACAAGTAAACAAAAGCTAAAATATTAAAAAAGAAAAACAGCAGCTGTCCATCTTTCAGTTCACAGTAGCTGCCTGTGACTGTGAAACTGTGCGTGTTCGGGCATTTAAACAGAAACCCAAACATACTCCCAATTACATTTTAAACATTTGCTAGCTTCTCAGCAAACAAACTTTCCCCAAAAAGCATTTTAACAAAATAAAAAAGACCTGTAACATACAGGTTCTGACTCATGTCCAGTTCTGGCAGATGGTGGGAAACCAAAAGTACTTTCGCTTAGGTGTTTTCTTTTTCCCTCTCCATATGTTCCTCACAGGGCTCAGGAAATAAATAAAAAAACATCTTCAACTGCTCCCAGGACAAGCAGCACATACTACCAACAGCACCACCTACTGGACTACTTTTTCTTTTATTTCTAAAATATGCATCTCATACAAAAAACAATACAAATATACCAACATTTTTTTTTTTTACTTTTTAATATTATTTAAAAATGAGCCATTGTATAATAGCAATAAGGCACTCCAGGGTGTGTGTTATTGTGTAATAACATCACTCCTGAGGCGGTGGAAGCACTCAGCTTCACCTCGTGCTTCAACCCACCCCAGGAGTGATGTTATTACACAATAACACACACCCTGTCATGCCTTATTGCTTAATTCATCCATGGCATACATTTTTCCCCAAAGTTGAGCTTTGCTAAACTGGTCAACAAGAAAGGCCAGTGTACTCTATCGAACGCTTTTGTAGCATCAAGCGAAATGATTGCCATTTCAGTTTCAGTTGTTAATTCTAATATGTTAAGGGCCTTTCATTCACCATTAATTGTCTCCCAGGGATAAACCCCATTTGGTCAGGATGAATAATGGTTTGAACATGTTCTGCTAATCTGTTAGCCCATATTTTCATTATAATTTTATAGTTCATATTCATCAGAGCTATGGGTCTATATGATCCAAATGTTAAGGGGTCTTTATCCTTCTTTAAAATAAGAGTAATTATGAAGTCATTTAATGATTCCGAAAGGGTCTCGCCCCTTTCCATATCCCTATATGCAGATAATAAAAGTGGAGCATGTATATCAGAGAATTCTTTATAGAACTCTATTATAAATCCGTCTGGGCCTGGTGCTTTTCTATTTTGGAATGAATGGATTGCTGTATGAATTTCCTCTGTAGTGATGGGACAATCAATTATAGTTTTTGATGTCTCCAGAAGGGGGGTAATAGGAAGATCCTCAAAGAAATTTTCAATGTGCAATTGAGAAGGACTGATATTGGGAGTATACAGATTAGTATAAAACTTATGGAAACATTTATTGATTTCTAAAAGAGAAGATGATATTTGACCAGATTCAAGTTGAATTTTAAATATAGTTTTTTATTTATTTTAGTTTTTGTTGACCAGTTAAGTGCACTAGACAAATTCTGCCTGTTTTCAGGCATGACCCCAGGGGAGGGGGGATACAGATGAATGCCAACTGACCTTGAACCAGATTAAACTGTTGGTGGTATTTTTAGTGAATGGGGGAAATTTGGCCAGGGCACCAGGGAAATTCCCCTACTCATCTGTAGGGGAACCCATGTCCAAGATGGCATCAACAGACTCTGAAATACAGATGGAGGAAAGCTATCACCTTGCTTTGGATACTGAGAGTGCTTCTGGCAGTACTTTGGATGTTTCTGCAGGAATTGTAGCTGAACCAGCTGCACTGACAGAAGGTTTAGTAACTCCACCTGCGAGTGAGCTGCACCATTTCTTCGAGAATGACACGGACGTTTTGCATAGTCCCGAGGTAGCCAATGCCCAGTTCCAGAGAACAGCGGCTGCTGCAGTAGCAGAAGAACCTGTAGATATAGAAGTTACAGGGGTTAGAGGTGCTACTGATGATGAGGCACTATCTGCGAGTGACAGAGGATCGGGAGAAGGATGAACAACTCTAGCAGGTGAGAGAGGCGAATTTCAGCAGAACGCTGCTGTCTCTCATACCTTGGATGAAAGAACAGACGGTCCCATTGATTTTGATACTTGGTCCCCAGAACAAGCGTTAGGAAACGTGGGCTGGAAACAGGAGCCAGATGGTTGATGGCTTCCTGTATCGCCATGGCTGATTTTTGATGATCCGGAAGATGTAGAGCAGCTGATGGAGGAGGGTGTTGGCATATGGGAGCAGAAAAAAGAATCTGCAGATTTGGGAGCTGCTGAGACATTTGGACCAGACAGTCTTCCTGTGCCTGACAGGCTTACTGGGTCGGAGTCTCTGGGGATTACCCCTCTACAGCCTGCTGCTTCAGTCCAAGTAGGACAGGCGGTGCCTGTATCTGATTCTCCTTTGCTTGTCTGGTCTACCTTTTTGTGAGCTATGGCTCATGGTTCTGCTGCCTCCCAGGCAGCATACATTCAGGTATGCACTTAATGCCGGTCCTCTACATCAAGGGCTCCCTTATCAGCTTCTGCATCACAGGTTTCTTCTGATGAAGAATCCTGCCCCTCCCAGGGAGAAGCAGACCATTCTACTTCAGGACAGAAACCAAGACCCTCTTTCTCCGAACCGTTTCAGAATAAACTTGCAAGCCTCATTAAAGAATGCGTTCAACTTATATCGGGTGGTATGCAGGATCAGCCTGACCAGCTATTCGTAGCCCAAAACTACTTCTGATTCAATGCTGTTCCATCTATCTGAGATCTATGCTCTTATACATGTCTCAGGGAGGATATTTCTGATATAAGTTTTCACCAGCAATCAGGCCTTGATTGGTTCTGGACTAAATATAATCTGTTAAGGGCTTCTCCAGTATGGATACCTTTATGGCAATCCCCTGATGAAACCTCTCCTGAAAACCATAATAGTGATGTTCTGTAATAAAGGTGAATGTGAACTATATCCTTTTCTGGTTACAGAAAAGATGTTCAGTACTGTGGAAACCTGATCCTGTTTTGATTCCCTTGGACTCTGGACTGGGGATGGCATTTCGAATAAAGTTGTCTCAGTCAAATTCAACTATTCATCATATCCCTAACAGTTTTTGTGGGGGGCTGGGACACAGAGGGTCTGTTTTACGCAGGCCAGCCGAGAGCCTGCTATAAGTGTGGCTCTCAATGCATCTCAGTAGCTCTTGTGACAAGATGAGATGTGCATTGTGTGGGGAGCTTGGTCATGTTAGCTTGGCCTACTCTAATGTATGCAAGTGTAACCTGTGTGACGAGTCTGGGCATGCTTACCATCAGTGTCCCTGGGCAGGACAGAACAGGATGGATGGTTTAGACCAAGAATCGTTGGTCCATCCAGCCCAGGATCCTATGCCAGAGCAGCCTTCTGACCCTTCGACAGAGGCCCAGCATGCCCCCCTTCCCTCCTTCATGGTTACTCAGGTGGTGGAACCCTCTGTAACAGTTAGCCAGAAGATTTCAACTTTACTTCCTTACTGACCATAGTGGAGCCCTCACAGTCTCCTCCTCCTGTAATTCTTGAATCTACAGAGATGCCCCCCTGATTTTCAACTTCCAAAATCTCGTCAAGTGACTAGATCTTCTACAAGGGCTATGTCTGTCCCTCACCTCCTTACTACCCCCAATCCCTTTCAGGTTTTGCAAGTTGATGGGGAATCTGACCTGGATTCTGATGTATCTTCATGGTCCAGAATGGTATCCAATATGGAGCAGGAATACTTATCAGCCACTCTTGAGCCTACTAAAAAGAAAGGGAAGAAACATAAATCCCTTACCAAGACTGGGGACCCAGGATGATTTAGTCACACTTTTTCTGTTTGATGTCTTCCTTACGTATTGCATACCTTAATGTATGCAGTATGTTCAACTATAGGAAAAAGTTGACTGCCTTATCCTTTTTCAACACTCTTCATATGACAATATTTTCTTACAGGAAACCAGACTTAAGTCCCTTTTCTTCATTGCTCAGGCTAGACGGGGGATGGATGTGGGGCTCTTCATATTGGTCTTTTGGCACTGATGTAGTGGATGGGTTGGGGTCCTGATTCAAGGCTCTGAATTTTCTTTACATAGATTGGAGGATATCACCCCTGAAAGGGCCTTTCTTCTCGATTGTTCTTTTCGGCACTTTTCTTTACCCCTCATAAACACTTATGCACCTCAAACTAAGGCTACCTGGTGGAGTTGTTTGAAGCCATTAGACCCTATTTATTTGCTTCATGTTATGATATTTGGGCTGGGGATATGAACTGTGGCATGGATTGTACATCTAGAACTGATCTGCAAAAGAAAATGTGTTGTGATTCTCATGCTTTATCTAATATAGTTCATAAGGCTAATCTTACTGATGCCTACAGATCTTTAAAGGCTGACCCTGGGTTTACCTATTATAGGAATAGATATGCCACCAGAATAGATTTAATTTTTTGTTCCAGATTACTGGCGCCCCAGTCATTTGACCTTTTACCATGTGAGTTCTCAGATCACCTTTTGCTTTCTTGTTCATTATATTTAGGTAGAATTCCCCCACGTTTGTTGTCTAGTACTAAACGGTGGAGGATGAATGTCTCTGTCCTACTTCAGGAATCTGTTATACAGGAGCTGGAGACTCTTTTTCAGATTTGTGAGTCTGAAATGTTTGTATAGTGATTAGGGGAGCTGGTGGGCTGACACAAAATCGAATATCACAGCTTTGCTTAAATGTCTAGGGCAATTCAAATCTAATCAGAACTATTTACATTATCTGGATAACAGAAATAAATTGTAGAAATATTTATCCCTACACATACTCAGAGAGCTCAGTGTGTGTCTCACATTGCTCATCTTAAGAGTCAGATGTTTCACTATCAGTTTAGCAGGGCACTGTCTCTTGAGGCAGAACTGAGATATGGTACTGAATCCCAACCATCTGCTGACCCCTTTGCTGCATGCAAATAGCATCTAGATGAGAATTTTATGACAGAGTTGCAAGATTTGGATGGCAATTTGCATACACTGGATATGGACAGTTTACTAACTGTCAGTAAACATATTCAGGGTACTTTTGGGGCCCCTTTTTTACCAGATCACTCTGTATTAGATTATGTGTGTCATTTGCCTCCATTATTGACAGAATCTCAAATTACTGCCCTTAATGCCCCTATTCAATTTGAGGAAGTGGAACTAGCCATTAAGGCCTTGAAGGATGGAGCATCTCCTGGACCTGATGGGCTGTCTAGTACCTTTTATAAGAAATTTGCTTCTGTATTGGCTAATTTTTTACAGGATTTGTTTAATGATACATTACAGCATTCCTGGTCTTCTGGTGACCTGGGAGCAGCTATTATGGTGTTTCTATATAAGAAAGGTCCACAGCAACTATTTAGAAATTGGAGACCTATCAGTTTACTTAATTCTGACTACAAGATCTTGTCTAAACTGTTATGCTTTAGGTTACAGAAAGTGAGTGCTTACGTAATACACTTTGCCTGTCCTGTTTGATTCCAGGAAGAAATATATCAGCAAATTTGAGCCTGATACAGGATATTTTTGAATATGCCAGACAAAATAAACTTCAAGGTTTTTTTTGGCTATTGATCAGGCTAAAGCCTTTGACAAAGTGACCCATGAGTATTTGTTTTACGTCCTTACTTTGTATGGGTTTCCTTATAATATGTTGTTGTGGTTCCGAGCTTTGTATTCAAATGCTACTATTTTACCTTATGTCAATGGGCTATTGGGGGATCCTGTGCACATGAAGATAGGGATTCTACAGGGATGCCTGATGAGCTCTCTACTCTACGCTTATGCTTTGGATCTGTTCATTAGGCATATGATTAATAATAGAATAGTGGGGTTATCTCCCCATGTTGATTTAGACAGCCAGAAGGTGGCTGCATATGTGGATGATTTGTGTTTCTTTGTTCCTACAGAAGAAGTGGGGAGTGAGGTTGCAGTGGAATTGACTCCATTTTCTCGGGTTTCTGGGGCTATAATTAATATGGAGAAAAGTCAGGTGATTGGGATAGAACCTACTGAGGGACAACCTGTTGTTACAGTTGCGGGTATTCCATTAATTTCTTTTACAATTTCTATCCTAGGTGTACAATTTGGAGATGGAAATCTACAATTTAAGAATTGGTAATCCAAAATCAAGGTGTGTGAACATAAAGTACAACTTTGGAAATCATGGAAATTTTCAAAGCAAAAAGGAATACTAATTATTAAGAGATATTTGTTACCCCTTTTTACATATTTAAGTTTTATTTATCCCCCCATCTGTTTGGAGACACGATTATATAGCTGTTTTTTTCAGATATTGTGTGGCAGTAGACTCAACCCAATTAAGTGAGAGTATACATATCTTCCTGTTAAATTGGGGGGGTTTGGGTATGGTGAACTCTGTTTTTTCATTCCTTTTTTTATTTCTATATTGAAGCTTGGGTGGGGTAGTACAGTGGCTCCATGGCAGCACTGGACATTGTTTCTCTTTCATAAGTTTCATGAAAAATGGGTTACTTTTCCTCCAAAATTATTGCAACTGTACACTGTTCCAGAATTTTCTGAATCTTCACTTCGGAAGGTTAGACAATGGAAACTGGATAAGACAGTTTTGTCATCCTCCACTAGGAAGTCGTCGTTCTGGCAGATTATGTCCTCTCAGTTTGTTAGGCAAGTTGTTTTTCCATTCTGTTTTCCGTCTCATCATTCTTTGGTATTGTCAATGTTAACTGATAAGAGAGTTCCTATCAAGACCTGGGATGTGTTGTGGTTGTGTTGCCATGTGAGGTTAGGGGTTAGAGGGAATATGAAGCAGAAAGCCATAGATGAGAGGATCTGACCACGAGAAGAATGTCTCCAACTTGAGGAAACGAAATCTCTTTTTTTTTTTGGCTGCCTATCTACTAGATTATCCATTTCTTATTTGGCAACTAGATGTCAGTGGCCTTACCTTAATTCCTTTACTTACGAGAGTCTTATTCTGGGAGATTATTCAGGATATTTAAAGTTATTTCACCCTAGTACTTTGACAGTGATTTTTGCATGTCTTAAATTTTATTTATGGAAGGCACATTGCCAGTTTTTATCTCAACAACTGATTATGTCTCCAATTTCTTTTGCAGTCCTGGTGGAGACAGCCATTATGCAAGTTAAAATGTCTGATTATAGAAGACTGCCGGAATGTAGGGCTGATGTTCTGTGGACATGAATTGCATGGTTAACTTGATTCTTATAGGTTCTCTTAGTCAATATTGTTTTTATTTCATTTTTGGCTTTAGACTTAACTTTATTGTATTGTTTTTTTTATGCTATTTTCTTTTTTGTTCCTTATGCTTTTATTTTTCATTAATTTTCTTTTTTTTTGTATTTATGAATTACTGTGCAAGAACTGATTTTTATTCTTTATGATCATACAAGAATTAGATTGTTGTAATAGGAATGTGCATTTGTATGATTTTTCTTATATTTGTTATGTTTATTGTCACAATAAAATTCCCCTACTGTTTTCAAGAAGTGCCACAGGATCTTTACCATCCATCTGAACTACCACCAGAACAGGCAGATGGGACCTCGGTTTAAAGTTTCATCTGAAAGATAGCACCTCAGGAGTGCAACACCCCCTTCATGCTGTACTACAGTGTCAGTACTGGGATTTAACCCAGGTGCCTTGTGTGGGGATAGAACCCACAGCCTTCTGATCTCCCAGCCTCAGAGGCAAGAGTGCTACCTCCTGAGCCACTGACACTGACTAGTATTTTGATTTTTTCACAGTGTAGCTGATAAACCAATAATCTTTCAGATTTCTCAGAAAAGAAATAATAGTAAGATCTGATATTTTGAAAGACTTGTTCTGCTTTATATGATATCAGAACATTTAATTCCTCTCAGATTTTTAATACTAAAATTAGATCCTCTTCTAATCCTGATGCACTGAAAATGGCCTCAGAAGGAGTTGATGTTCTAACAAATCTAGTTTTTCTTTATGAATTTTTTTCTTGAAGGATCAGTATGATATAATCCAACCTCTAATACAGGCCTTTGGAGATTCCCAAATTATTATCGAAGAAGACTCCTCATATCTATTGTTAACTAAAAAGATATCAATCTCGGCCTTTAAATTCTGTTTAAAAGTGATGTCATACAGTAGAGTGTTATCAAATTTCCAACAGAAATCTTTACAGTTATATTATTTGATATTTCTTCAGAGATAAGAAAATAATCAATCCTAGAGGCAGTTTTTTGTACACCAGAGAGGAAAGAATATTGTTTCCATATAGGATATATTTCCCTGAAGATATCTATAAGTCTAAGGTCTAACATAAACACCTTTATAATTTTAAAAGCCTGCTTTTTAGAATCCCCCCCCTTGGTTCTGTCTAAAGCAGATAATGTTATGTTAAAATCACCTCCTATAATAAAAGGTCCCATAAAGTTAGATAAAGTAATAACGAAATGTTCATAAAAGTCTGGGTCATCCTCATTAGGGCTATATAGTGAGCCAATGGTCACTGATTTATTGAATCTCTGAACTGTGGCTATGACATATCTACCATGTTTATTGATGTCATTCTGTTTAATAGTAATATTCAAACTGTTTTTAAATATAAGGGCAGCACCTCTTGAATTACTTGCAAAACAAGATTGGATCCCATGACCTCTAAATAGATTGTATATATCGGAAATCATTGGATGCAAAATGGGTCTCTTGTAGTAGTAAACAATTGGCTTGAATTTGATTCACATATTGTATAATTTTATACATTTTCATTCTGTCTTTAGCTCCCTTTAAATTCCAATCCAAACATTTCAAGTTTTCAACCATTCTTTTTTTTTCACCATAGCTTTTATAAGAAACTGCTGACTTACATAACTTATTACATTATTGCTTTATATCCTACTTTTTGTTTAGAGAAAAAAAATTGTACCTGAATGAGCATATTACACCTATTTCCACCTCCCCTTAAAGTAAAATAGCCTACTGCTAAGAACCCCTTACCCAGACTTAATGCTGGCCCCCCCCCAAAAAAAACACAGTCTTCAAAGACGGTCGTAACTTGTGGTAAGTGTCATGTGAGTTGGGCTCCAAAGCCAGCCACATATAGATTCTATCTACATTGTTTTAAACTACTTCCCCTAAAGGATTGAATGATGAAGTTTAATAATCTTAAGGGTCTCCATTTTTACTGTTAGTTAAAGGTGAAGAAAGAGAAGAAAAATCCAAATATTTATATCAGAATTTATTTTTTTCCTTACCCCCCCTTCCCCCATCTCTCAGTTCAGGCTTTCAGGATGGTCATTTCATAAGAGTAATCACAAAAAGCCCCATTCAGAAATTGCCTTCAGTATGAAAGAAATATGTTTATAAATATTGATCAGCCTTGGAGGGAGTATCGAAAATGTTCTGCTTACCATTAAGAAACACTTTCAAGTGGCCTGAATGGATTAGATTGTGTAGGATGCCTTTTTCTCTCAATAGCTTTCTGATCCCATCAAAAGATTTTTGTTTTGCCATAACTGAGGGGGAGTAAATCAGGAAAGACGTGGAGCTGGAAGATCCTCACATGTAGGCCTTTATTTGTTCTTGCCTTCTGTAGCAATTGTCCTTTCA
Source organism: Neoceratodus forsteri (assembly GCA_016271365.2). NCBI lineage: Eukaryota > Metazoa > Chordata > Ceratodontiformes > Ceratodontidae > Neoceratodus > Neoceratodus forsteri. Next base: position 723,014,853 of record CM057459.1, on the reverse strand, counting down.
CCTGAAAGTAATGGGGTTTAACAAATACAAATCTAGGCACATCTTTTCTAGTAGAAAAGCTTCTGTGAGCATGATCCAGCTCTACCTTTTCCTCGGGCCAATTTTTGTCCGTAGCTTCTGTTAATAGCTCCTCCATCAATTGTACCATATCACACCCCTCTGAGCCCTCAGGTAACCCTTCTATTTTTAGGTTATCCCTTCTCAAATGTGATTTGAGGTCTGGCACCTTAAGCTGGAGATCATGTAATTCCTTTTGGCAAGAAGTTACCTTGTCTGAAGTGGGTTCAGTTGATCTTCTGTGGACCCCACTCTGGTCTCTAATTCTGAGACCCTCTTGGTAAGGGTTTCCATCTTATTATCCAAATATGTGATTGAACCATTTAAGGAATCAAATGCCAGGGACCTAGTTTGAAAGCCTGTATGCATTTCTTCTAGCATTACTTCTTGCATGTGTTGGATTTTCAATGAGATATTTACACCACAGTCCTCTTGTTGCATTTGAGCATCAGGTTTTGCAATGGGATCACTGTTTGAGGCTGCCATATCTACAGCTGAACCACTGGGAATAGGATCTAATAACGTTTCTGTGGGAATCTTGATGTTGCATGCAGTAGCCTCATTGTGTGAAGTAATAGACATTGAACCATTTAAGGTTTTTTTCCTGAGAGTTCTGCATCACCCCCTCCTCTTCACTCTGGGAATCCAGAGACTGATTTTTCTGCATCTGTATAGGTTTTACAGGCTCAGCATATTTCTCTAATGAACCCTTGGCTTCAAAACCAGCTGGGCTTTGGTTCTCATTGTTACCCATGGTAGCTACTCCTGGTATGGTAAGAAATTGGGCCATCAGCTACCAGTTTGTGCATTTTTCAAACTCCAGGTGGTGTTTTGTTTTTTTGCACTTAGAGTTTTTAATTCTGTTAGAAGAAGTGTTGGGAACGTTAGAAGCAGTTTGAGTAGAGTTAGGGTTACTTGAGCCTGAATCATTCAGGTTTATGCCATCAGGCATGTTTGCAGAGTTTGTGGAGAATTGGCCTACTCAGTGTCGAGACTGCCTGAGAGTCTGTTCAGGTTCCACTTTTCTGAGGCATCTGAATTTTTTGGACATCAGGCCAGGGGGACAAAAAAAAATGCAGAGAAAGCTGTAGCACACTTCAAAACAGAGGGTAACAGAGCTATCAGTGCAAAAGATTGCTCATTAAGCAAATTTTCGAGCTCTCCAGCCTTAAAGCTGAATTAACAATTGTGGGAAGCAATAGTTCCCTCTTCAAGTTACTCTGTTAGTTTAAGAACAGTATGTACACAACTCGATTTCCCCTATAAAAAATCTTCAGCTATAATAGACCCAAATTACAATCAATAGCTTCAGAAAGTGTGGCTAAGCAAATGAATAAGTAAGAGTAAGCCAGCGATTTGTCTTTTCTACTCACTGCTACCAAACAAAGAAGGCAGCCGTTTAATTGATTTCCACAGTCAGGCATCTCTCTTTTTATTTTTTCCTTCCTCCTCTTCACTTCCCAGTGTCTGAGCCGATCAATCTTCTGCCTTGATTAACTTCAATGTGGCCCTTCATCATGTTCTGGGAAAGCAGCAAGAGTCAGCAAAACAAATGCGGTCAGTTCTGAAGCTGCTCACCCACACACCTTCAGCGCACCATCTTGGATCCCCAGCAGTGTTGACCAAGCATAAGTTTCTTTTCCTGGATTATGTCCGACAGTGCTCTCTTCCTATAGCCCTTCTCAGCCTTGATGCTGAGAAGGCCTTTGACAGTGTTTCTTGGCAGTTTTGGTTTTCCCCTACAATTTCTGAATTGACTGCAAGCTATTTATGCTGCCTCAGTAGCTTATGTAAAGGTAAATTGCTCATGCAGCAATCCGATAGCATTGCAGTGGGGTAGTTGGAATGGCTGTCCCCTCTCCACCCTCCTGTTCACCCTAAATATTGAACTAGCTCAGGCTATTCGACAGAATGAGGGTGTGGAGTGGGTCCTGATTGGTGGCAGTGAATTTAAGCTTTTTCTGTATGTGGATGATGTATTGTTGACTCTGTTGTCCCTTAAAACATCTATACCATGACACACATGTGGAATGTTCTGTTAGAGTACAGGGTGCTTTCTGACTTTTGTTTCAACCTTTCAAAAACTGAGCTCTTGCAATTAAATTTTACTCCTAAGAAAGAAATTAATTAGCAGTTCCCATTTCAGTAGAACTACAGGGTGCTTTCTGACTTTTGTTTCAACCTTTCAAAAACTGAGCTCTTGCAATTTAATTTTACTCCTACGAAAGAAATTAATTAGCAGTTCCCATTTCAGTAGAACAGAACAGTTATTAAATACCTAGGGGCTCAAATACCTATTGACTTTACAAATACTGAGCTTTTAAACAATGAGACACTTACCCAGCAGATTAGTCAGGACCTAGATGGCTGTCATTCCCTTTCTCTGAGTCTTTTCTCCCTGTCACCTCCATCAGAATAATGGTTCTCCCAAAAATTCTTTATTTTTTGCAGACCCTTCCAATACTTTCCTCGAAGCTATACTTTGCAGAATGGGACAAATTGATTTCACTGTACATCTGGATTGGGCACAGGCTTTGGATTCCTTATACAATACTACAGCTCCCTAAAGATAGAGGAGGATTCCGTTTGCCCAATCTTAAAGGAGAACTACGCTGAAACTGTAAGCCACTTCTTCCAGGAGCAACTGTTTTTGTGTTTGTCGTGTGTGTGTGCAGCAAACATCTTGCTATGATGATACCTTTTGAGGGGTGTGACACTGTCTGTCCAACTCAGAGCAGTGTTTAAGGAGTGAATTAGTGCCACACCAATCATCAGCTTGGCTGATCATGATGGTGTTTTGGCTTACTGGGTGGAGAAGTCATGTACTTGAAGATCTTTCCTTTGATCTACACAGCAGAACTGATCTGTCTAATCAGCCTGGAATCTCAAACATCCAGGGGCTCAGGCCATCTGAAACAGAAGAAAAACATCCGTGTGTGTGTGTGAGTGTGTGTGTGTGTGTCTCTCTCTCTCTCTTTCTCTTTCTCTCTTGCTCTCGCTCTCAGGGATGTCAGCAGACATACACAATACTGTATGTACACAATTTCTAAGTGGGGGGCATCATTAAAACATCCCTGAGCCAATAATGGAGCTGGCTTGCCTTCTGTCTCAGTGCTCTGTCTCCCTTCAGGGATTGGATTGGAAGCAGTGTTGGCTGTTAATTGAAAGTTTCCAGTGATGCAGGCATATTTATTTTAAACATGATAGGAATTATAGATTTTAATCTACCTCTGCACAGACCAGAGACTATGTTTATAAAAACCTTGGACGGGACTTAAACCCACACTGCTCTGATAACATGTCATGTCAGGGCATTTAAAGACATCTACTCCCTTTTTACACATTTTTTTAAATTACTCCATAGGCTTGTAAATGAGAGAATATTGTTTACAATTATAATGAAACTATATTTATTTAAAATAGGATAAATGCAATTTTGTAGCATTTGAAATTTGTAAACAAAAGTCTCTCCTGATTCAAAAATCCTGCTCTAAAACCCTAAAATGGCTGTCTTGATGACGTCAATGAATGAAGAGAGAGATGCCCAGCTCTGCAGATGTATAATAACAAAATTCAAATGTGAATAACTTTTAAAATGAAAAATGATAGCATAGTACTGTGAGCATAGAAGTTGTTCAGCACAAAAATATCTACAAAATGAGCCGTGTTTCATTTATAGATACCTTTCAGTTTTTCATAATTATCCAAAAAAACCAGTAGAAAATTAAGTTTTTTTCACTTCTTCAACAAACAAATGTTTATAACTTAAAAAAAAAACGATAGCATGGTACTGTAAGCATGACATTTGTTCAGCACAAAAATATCTACATGAGCAGTGTTTCATTTATATACCGTCTAGGTTTTTTTTTATAATTAGCAAAAACCAGCAGAAAATTCAATTTATTTCACTTTTTGCAACAAACAAATGCTAATAGGTTTAAAACGAAAACTGACAGCATGGTACTTTGAGCACAGAAGTTGTTCAGGTCAAAACTAGCTACCAAATGAGAGGTGTTTCATTTATAGATACTTTTAAGATTTTTTATAATCAGCAAAAAAAATGTCAGGAAATTAACTTTTTTTTCTCTTTTTTGGAGGTATCCAAACTTTAAGCGTACAACAGTTTTGCACCCCCTTCCCCCATTCAGAAGTTGGGAAGTGGGAGCTATTTGAAAAGCAACATAGAAACATACATAGAAACATAGAATTTGATGGCAGATAAGGACCGCTTGGCCCACCCAGTCTGCCCATTTCTCTAACTACTGGATAAGCTGCAGATCCTAGTTAACCAGCAGCCTACTTCTTCCTACCCCCAACCCCTAGAATTACCTTATGACTGTCCCATGCATGCTTGAATTCCACCACTGTTTTTGACTCCACAACCTCCTCCGAAGACCGCTCCATGCATCCACAACCCTCTCTGTGAAAAATACTTTTAAATTACTCTGAGCCGCCTCTGTCTTCAAATTATGCCTCTTGTTCTTGCACACCTTTTTTTGAAAGATGCTACCTCTTGGACTTTGTTGATTCCCTTGAGGTACTTGAACATTTCTATCATGTCCCCTCTCCTCCTTTCCTCGGGAGGCTATACATATTAAGCTCCTAAGCCTCTCTTCATATGTGTTCCGTGCAGACCCTGCACCATTTTAGTTGCCCTCCTCTGTACAGCTTCCATCCTGTCTATGTCTTTACGGAGATTGGGTCTCCAGAACTGCACACAGTACTCAGATGGGGTCTCACCAGCTGTCTGTACAGAGGATAATAACTTCCTGTTTTCTACTGGTGATGCCTCTCCCATGCATCCCAGTATCCCCCAGCCCTCCTTGCTGCCTCTCACATTGCTTGCCCACCTTTAGGTCATCTGATATGACTACCCCAGGTCCCTTTCCATTTTTGTTGTTGTTAGTATCTCACCTTGTGTACTCTTCCCTGGGTTTTTGTTTCCAGGTGCATTACCTGCACCTCTTAGCATTGAATCTAAGCTGCCATACATTTGACCATTCCTCTAACTTTGCCAAGTCCCTTCTCATCCTTTCCACCCCACCCTGTGCATCAACTCTGTTGCAGATCTTTGTGTCATCTGCAGAGACATACTTTTCCTTCCAGTCCTTCTGCAATGTCACTTATAAAGACATTGAAGAGGACTGGTCCTAATACTGAACCCTGCGGTACCCCACTAGTAACCCTCCTTTCTTCTGAGTGGACTCCATTTACTATTACTCTCTGTGTCCTAGTCTCCAGCCAATTCTTTACCCAGGCTGTCATCTTGGGACCCACTCCCAGGCTGGCTAACTTGTATATTAATCTTTTGTGTGGGACTGTGTCAAATGCCTTGCTAAAGTCTAGGTAGGCCATGTCCACAGCCCCTCCCTGATCTACTACTTTGGTCACCCAGTCAAAGAAATCTATCAGATTCATCTGGCATGACCTTCCCGCTGTGAATCCATGCTGCCTAGGGTCCTGTGCCCTCTGGCCTCTAGATACTTGACAATTCTTTCCTTCAGAAGTGATTCCATCATTTTCCTATCACTGAGGTTAAACTAACAGGTCTGTAGTTTCTGCTTCTGCCTTGCTCCCACTTTTGTGAAGGGAATCACATCTGCCCTCCTCCAGTCCTTGGGTACCACCCCATCCTCCCATGATTTGTTAAAAGGGTAGTCAGTGGTGTCACTAGTTCTACCCTTAGCTCTTTAGAATTCTGGGATGAATCCCATCAGGCCCCATTGCTTTGTCCACCTTCAGTTTTAAGAGTTCTTTCAGAACCCTTTCTTCTGTAAATGGGCTGGTATCAACTTCTGTATCCAGAGTGTTTCTACTGTTTGTTTTATGTACCTCCTCTTCATTTGTAAATACTGAGCAAAAATATTTGTTTAGTATCTCTGCCATTTCACAGTCTCCTCTGCCCACCCTCCCTCTCCTTTTTAGCCTCACTATCCCTCCCTTGGTCTTCCTTCGCTCCTGATGTACCTATAAAGGTTTATCCCCTTCTTAACTGGGTTGGCTATCTTTTCCTCGTTTGGGCCTTTGCTGTTCTGACTGCCTTCCCAGCTTCCTTTTGCTTTAACTGATACAGTTCTCTGTCCTGCTCTTTCTGTGATTCCTCTGCTTTCTGAATGCTTTCTTTTCTCTTGAACCTTCACTGCCACTTCCTTTGAGAACCATAGTGGTTTCTTACATTGTTTTGTTTTGTTTATTTGCTTCACACAAAGGCTTGTTACCTCTGTGATGGCAGTTTTATTATTCCCCATTGTTCTTCCACCCCCTTCCTGCCCATTTGCTAGTGCATTCTTTAGGCACTCACCCATTTTAGCAAAGTCAGCCCTCCTAAAGTCCAGTACTTTTGTCTTGTATGGCTTGACTCTATTGCTGTGTTTATTGCAGAACCATACTGTTCGATGGTCGCTAGTTCCCAGATGGCTACCCACTGATGACAACTGTCACAAGGGAGGCCCACAGGAAGAAGGCAGAGGACACCACAGGGAAAGGAAGCAGCTCCTGGTGGGGGACTCAATTATTAGGGGTATAGAACTGGGGGGAGCTGGGAAAACTGAAGTAAGGTGCCTGCCTGGTGCCATGGCTTGGAGGGACAGGAAGCACATCCTTAGGATCACGAGAACAGCTGCAAGGGACTCTGAGCTGGACGTAATTGTCCACCTAGGGACAAATGACTTGGCTCATCATGAGATTAGAGCAGTGCAGGAGGACATTGCAGAGTTGGGGAGGGCCTAAGACAAGTAGCACACACAGTATACTTCTCAGAGGTGCTGCCTGTCAAAGGCATGGGGGAGGCGAGGGTAATTAGCACCATGCAGTTTAATGAATGGTTGAAAAAATGGTGTGGAGTACAGGGGTTTGGCTTCACTGGGGACTGGGGTTCCACCTGGAGGGACACCAGCCTATACTGGCAGGATGGTCTGCATCTGTCCAGGAAGGGAACAAGTCTTTTGAGCAATCGGTTTAAATGCTTCATTTGCAAGCTTTTAAACTAGTCAAAGGGGGAGGCACTGACAAGCAGCAGGAAAATCCCAGCCTCTCCCTACAAAACAGGGTACTAAATAAGAAAAAGACTGAGGTGGAACGGTCAGTGGGGGATGCTGCAACAGAAGGTAAAGCCATCAAAAAATGGAGAGCAATGAGTACCAATGCCCGTAGTCTGGGTAACAAGCTTCCTGAATTAGTGGCCTTGATGGAGGAGGAACAACTGGATATGGCAGTCACGAAACATGGTACACACAAAACCATGACTGGGACATAAACATACCAGGATACACTATCTACAGGAGGGACAGGGAGGGTAAAAGAGGAGGAGGAGTAGTTCTTTACATAAGGGAAGGAATAAAAGCAACAGAACAAAAGGGTAAACAGGGAGGAGAAGAAGCACTGTGGGTAAATTTGGAGACAGGCAATGGCACCACAATCCACACGGGGGTTGTATACAGACCCCCTTCTCAGAGGGAGGAAACGGATAAGGAAATGATAGAAAGTATACTTAGAATGGCAGAAAAAGGGGAGATATTGCTGATGGGTGATCTGAATATGCCAGATGTTAACTGGAGTGCAGTTGCAGCTGCCACTTCAAAGAGTGCAGTTATTCTAGATGCCCTACAGGGGGCATGCCTTAGACAGCTAGTACTGGAGCCCACTCGAGAGGGAGCAATATTAGACTTGATTCTCTCAAATGGAGATGGAGAGAGGATCACAGATGTAGAAGTGGGTAGCCATCTGGGAACTGGGAAATTGCAGTTTGGTTATTTGGAGGAGAGAGATCCTCAGATTGTTTCTGACACCTGTGCTCCTGTGCAGGTTGCACCTGTCACTGGATGGAACTGACAAGCAGTTTCTGCTGCACTGGCTGCCTCCCCACCCCATTGAATCTGCCCAAGCCTGTCTAGCTTTGGGACTGTGCCCCTATCACAGCATTAGTGATTTCCCCAGTGTTCCATCACCATGTCTTAGCCTTGTTTACTGGCTGTTTCATTCTGACTGATATTTCCATGTTGCCCCCTGCTGAGATGCATAGTAACCCTGCCTTGTCTCTGCAATTCCTATTTTGTAAGTGTAATGTAGCTATGGCACTTGCTCGTGTGTGTATATTCTGCACTCCCTGTTTCTTGTTTGTTATGCATGAGTATGAGAAGCAATCTGAGGATCCCTCTCCTCCTAGTAACCAAACTGCAATTTGCTTTTCAAATATCTCCCACCTCCCACCTTCTGAACGGGGGAAGGGGATGCTAAACTGCTATATGTATAATATTTCAATTTCTATTTTCCCCTGCTCTGTCAATGCTGCCTCACTGTGTTAGTGTGAGCCACACATTCTTGTATTCCCACTTTATATTTCCAGGCAATGTGATCTAGGGCACACTGCATTTCTCACACAGCCACCCACCCACATTTCCTTTTCTTCTTTCCATTTAGTCAGTGCACATGAAAAGTGCCTTCTCCATACTACCCAGAGCTACATCTCACTCTGCTGCCATTTTCCTTTTTTTGGTTTTATTTTGTGTCATTTGGCTGTGTGGCATTTAAATTGGAATGTTACCTCTGGGGCATGTGGTAATTTAGTTTTGCCGCACACTCTATCATGTGTTATTCCCTACTTACAATTTACAATGTGATCCTACTGGAATTTCTTACTGCAGTTCCCAGGTGGTGTGCAAGTGAACTTATCTGTCCATGGCTACATAAATGCTGATCTACAGTTGGTGGCTTCTGTTACAGATACCTAACTAATTTTAACTTAAAAAATGGAGTTTATATACTTTTTTAACAGAAGATAACTGATTTTAAACCTCTGGCAGTAAGTCCTTTACTACCATTAACACTGCTCATTTGTGCTACAGGACGGCAACAAAACTTACGCGATCTCTCTATGGTCCACAGCTTCGTATACAGATATCTCAATAATCCTAAGTTAAAAAAGGCAGTTTACATACTTTTTTAACACAATATTCATTATTTTAATGTTCTGCCAGCATGACCTTTATCACCATTCACACCGCACAGTCACTCAAAGTATCTAGTATCCCAGGGCTGCTAAATGCTTGTTAAGTACTGGTTCCAGTTCTGTTATTGCTTCCTCTATACAGGCCTTTTAGTAAACACAGGGAATGTTTCTCATTTACAGTCTGATGTTGAGTACCATTTTGGAATGTGTTATGTACTTTATGTCCCTCACAGCCACAAAGTTCTATAATAGAACATGTATGCATTGTGCCAACAATGAAAGAGTTGAGCAAAGGACATAAACTGCATCATACAGTTCTAAAATGGTTCTTACTACTTCAGTGTGAATAGAAATGGCTACTAGGGTAACTAAAAAGCCCATACAAAAGAAAACAATAATCAATAGCAGAATTTAAACCAATATTTAAAAATAGGCTTTTACAGGGGAAAATGACATACAGTTTCACCACAGTTCTCCTTTAAAGTATGTGCTGCAGCTGCGTAACTTTCCGTTATATGCTCTTGGCTTTCTCCATCTTGCATCTCTTGGTGGAAACATATAGAATTTGATTTTAACGGTTTGTTTGATATAGCTTGCCTGCTATTTTTGAATCCTGTTCTAGAGGTGGATCTCATGCATTTTGCCACCTACACTACTGTTACTCTTCGGGACTGGAAGGCTTTCATGAGAACTTCAGCACACGTTGATATCTTACATTGCTGCTTGCTAGAGAAAGATTCATATTTTCACCCATTACAAGGAGATCTCTCATTTCATTGCTGGAGACATCTGGGGTTACACTACCTGTTCCAGTTTCTGAATGAACAGCGATTTCTCCCTTTCCAGCAGGTACTAGGCACCTTCAACCCACTCCTTCTCCCTAAAAATGGTGACCCCTCCTCTCCTGGCAACTTCTGCCCAATTTCTCTCCTTCCAACCTTATACAAACTCAACTCGCCCCCTTCCTCGACTTCTCCTCTTTCTTCATCCCATTTCAGTCTGGCTTTCACAAACATCGCTTCACCACCTCCTCTCTCCTCAGGCTCACTGTCTCTATCCATACTAGCATGGACTAAGGCCACCTCACTGCCACCATCTTTGTTGATCTAGCAAAAGCTTTCAACACTGTCTCCCACCTTCTTCTCCTTGGCAAACTGAAGTCAACGGGTATCACAGACTCAGCAACCAACTAGTTCAGCTCCTATCTGGAAGGAAGATCTCAATCTGTGAGAACTGGAGATTCCCTGTCTCCCCTTCCCCCACCCACACCAGCATTCCCCAAAGCTCCATCCTTGGCCTGTTGCTCTTCTCCATATTCCTCAATGACCTCCCCTCAGCCTGCTCCTCTACTTCTATCCACATGTATGCAGAGAACATGGCCTTGCTTGCATCTGGGTCTTCTCCCTCAGAGTTAACATCCAGGCTTCAGCTTGATTTTGACACTGTCCAGTAATGGTTCAGGTCTAATCAATTATCCCTAAATGCTAAGAAAATGGTATCCATGTGCTTTGGCACTAGACAGAGACTTTCTAGGTTCCCCTCCACCCCACCTTCCACACTCTAGATGGTGGTACAATTGACAATGTATCCTCAGTTAAATACCTTGGTGTCTGGCTTGAGTGGCACCTTGGCTTCTCTCAGCACATAGATGCCATTCACAAAAAGCACTGAGAATGGGGTGGAGTGTTTTTGTGAATGATGGCTACATGCTGAGAGAAGCCAAAGTGCTGGTCAAGGTTATAGGTGCCAGTTATGGGAAAAAAAAGCTGCATCCCTATACCTGCTCGCTGAGATATAATCTCTAAGATGTTCCTCCCCATCTTTGATTATGGTGACATTGTCTACGGTGCTACGCCTACCAGTAAGTCCACCTTGGCCAGACTGGATCCCCTCTTTCACTCCTTCTGCTGTTTTGCCCTGGTCTGCCCTCCCCAACTTACCACTGTTTTCTATACTCTGCACTCTCCCTCCCCCCCCTTGGTAGATCTCCAGCTAATCCACTGTGCCTCCTTCATTTCTAAATTCTGTCTGGCTTCACTCCACCTTATCTCAGTTCACTTCTCTCCCCTATGCCTCCCTCCACTTACTCTCCCTGTGACTCTGGCTATTGCTTCCTACTGTTCCCCTCTCGTAATACCCTTGGTGGAAAGAATGCCTTCTCTTTCTACTTTCCTAATATCTGGAACTCTCTTCCCCTAACAATTGTTTTGCCTCCTCCAAATGCTCTTTTTCCTCACTACTCCAAGCCCACACTGCTCCCTCCTGTAAATGCCCATAGTCTAGTGTCCTGCCTCCCCCTTTTTTTTTTTTCCCTTTCCACTACCTGTCCCCAAGCTCCTACACCTCTCTGCACCTCCCATTTCCCCACTACTAAAGTATTTCAACCTCTACACTCATCCTCTCCCCAATCTCAATCCCTCCTTTCCTCTCCCCCTCTTACCCCACCATCCCTTCCCTTCCTCCAACCCTCTTCTCTCTATCTTCACCCCCTCCTCACTCCCCTCCACTACTACCTTATCACAATTTCTATTCTTCTGGCATCTGTTTCCTCCTCCCCTGCTACCTTCTCCTTTCTCCTTCCCCTTCCTTTATCCTATTCCCATCACTTTGTCCCCTTCACACCTCTATACTTGCTATTCACAACCCTAATCTGTCTTCCCCTTCTCTTCTATCCTTCCACCTATCTTTCTCTCCTCTCTGCCCTTCTCCCTCTCCTATCCCTCTACCCTCCCTCCTCTCTTTCCTCTCTCATATTCTGCTCCAGTTGCTCCTCCCTGTTGCCCCCCTGATTTATGACCACTTTCTTCCCTGTCCTGTTCCTGATGTTACCGCCTACGAGTGCCTGATACCCCACACTCCTTATGTAATCAATTTATATTGTTATTAATGATGACAATACAATACTGTATATTACTGTACATTACCATTGTGCTGTCTGCTGTATTGCTTGTCTATCTCTATTGTACTACAAATGTTGTAAACTGTTTGATTTGTAATCTCTCTCTACTCCCTTTCCCCTGGGTCACACCTGGAAATGAGCCCTGGCTCAGAGTGCCTCTCCAGGTGAACAAGTTGAAATAAATAAATAATAAACATTGCTGTGTCTTATTGCTTTTTTATATTACTGTGCTTTTTACTTGTATTATGTACTTATCCACTCCCCCCTCCCCCCAGGATACATCTAGAAACGATTTTTATGGCTCAGTATGTCTTTCCTGGTAAATCTCTTTTATATAAATAAATAAATACGCCTACAGGGCAGGAACACTATAGGCATCTTCAAATTAGGACACATTTTTTGCATGCCTGAAGAGACCCACTCAGGTTCCCTGGCCCACCCGCATTGGTACTCCACATCTTTGTGACATTACTAAAGGGGGAGGTAAGGCAGCATGTAATAGACAATTTGTACAATGGCATGCAGGAACTGTGGCCCATATCCACAGACCATATATTAGAGGGATGAAATCAGGATTTACAAGCTGACTTCCAGGTGGAGACCTGGATCAGATACTCTCTTCATGCAATTAAGGTGACTTCATCAGTGTTTTGGTGAAAATTTGCATGGAAATATAGAGTCAGATACTTTTGAACCCCAACGATGCAGGCACAATACATGTTATTGAAGTACAATAGGTCTGGAGGCTTTGCGAGGCTGTGGAGGCAGACCTTACACATGTTTTTTGGTTATGCCCATGGCTCACACAGTTCTGGCAGGACCTAGAGAGCCATTTTTCAGAACACTCTCTGGGTCCTTTTTGGGTTTGTCCCTCAATGGTGCTTCTCTCAATTCCCCCCAGTGGACTTAAGCTGGACTCAAAATCCCTAACTCCTATTTTGCTTCTAGTTGCAAGAAATGCAATAACAAGGCTCTGGCTCCATTCCCTTCTATCAGCTATTTAACAATGGCAATACATAGTTCTATTAATTTATCTGATGGAGAAGGTCACATACAGAATAAGGAGAAGAGAATCCACCTTTTATGAAATCTGGCATCCCTGGCAGATATACTACATGGACAAAGCCACAGTTTATGCTTTAATGAGACTGGATAGTAAAAATGTAATATTGCTTAGTTATATGGTAGCTATTTTCTAATTTACTGTCATTACCTGATATCAAGCTGACTCATTTGAAAGGAAGGACTGAGTTGTACAGTGCTATTAGGTTAGTAATAAAAAAAAGTGTAGAGTTATTTATATCAGGGTTACTGATCCTTTGTACCTTTATGTAATTGTCTTCTGTAGTTTTCTGTTTTAGTTTGTACTACAAAATCATTTAATAAACATTGATATACAAAAAAAGTAATTTATTTCAGTGGCTCTGGTGGATCTGAATCTACATCTCCTGGTTCCCAGACTTGTGTTCACAGCTCAATGCAAATGCAGACAGTTTTTGTAGGTATTGGCATTGGCTTGCTAATTGACCTGTTTCTTACTTTTTTTTCTTTTGTAACCCTGTGATGTGCATGTTAGGGGTTATTTGTTGATTTTCATGGACACAACGCAGAGGCAGTGCAAGTTAAACAGGAAAGGCAGGCAAACTCAAATAGCACCACTCAGTCCAGGTGGTACTTTGGTAACCTTATGAAAGGGCATGGGAGCAAATTTAGTACATGTAGTCTGGTAACACCCCCACCTTTATTTTTTTATTTTACACTTACAATGTATTCTCTCTCTTTCTTACATCCATGACCTACTCAAAGGTTACTCTACAATCCATGAGCTGTTGCTAACTTGTGACTATAATGTGGTCTGAAAGACAACAAACTCGAACACATACTACACGACCTGAGCTCAAGTTTAGGGCTAACCCAATTAATACAAGAATGCACCAGAATCAACCCCCAGGATCCCCTGGCATCCACATGAATTGATCTAATTTTCACATCAAAACCTGTCCACTTTGGTTCCTATGAGGTACTGGCAGACAGTCTTAGTGACCATTAGGGCATCTACTGCACCAGGAACAAGATAAAACATACTTATGTCAAAAGTAGAGTGCAAAAGGTCCTTTAAAAATTTTGATTACATTATATTCATGTGGGATGTCAAAGAAATTGACTGGGATAGACTAACCCTCATCCCCACAGTCAATGAGGCTACTTCAAATAAGAATTCCTAAAGGCCTGTGATCAGTATGCCCCCAAAGAAAATTCTACATGAAAACCAACAATGCACTGTGGTACCAGGGTAACCTACGCAAAACAAAAAGACAAAGGAACAAAGCATGGAAAAAGAGCAAAAAAGTCAAATGCACAAAGCGCCTGGCAGCACTATAGAAAGCTGAGAAATAAATATCTAGCACAGGTAAGGTCAGCTAAATCACAGAATTATAGTAATCTACTAGGTAACAACACAAACCCCAACCCCAGAAACTTCTGGAAAACTATATGCAAATTCCAAAATCCTGGAACAGACTACCCACCAAACTTCAATATCAGTGGCAACAATGGTGACAACTACCTTCTGATCCACAGCCACAGAGCGTTCAATGATTTATTCGTAAATATGTGTACTGCATCCAGAACTAGTCCTATGCTCCAAGACCAACACTGTCCCTCCCCCAATTAGTATGCACACCCTGATCTCCACCTTCATGAAATCCCAGTAAACCAATTTCTGTCCGAACTGCTAAACTTAAATACCCAAAAAGCTTATAGGGCTTGACAATATGCCCAGTAAGCTACTAAAATTCATGGCATCAACCATTGCACATCCCCTATCCACCATTTTTAGCTTATCCCTAACAACCAACGAGGTACACCTTGAATGGAAGACTGCTAAAGTTATCCCTGTGTACAAAGTGAGTACAAAATTCACCATCTCCAATTACAGACTCATTTTCCTCCTACCGGTCATATCCAAAATCTTTGAAAGACTAATTGCCAACCAATTAAAGGGGTGGCTGCATGAAAACAATTTAATAAACCTAAACCAGTCCAGCTTCAGAGAAAAGCACAGCACCCAAACAGCACTGATCAAGGCAAACAAACAAGCAATTGCTCCACTCACCAGAGGTATGGTACCTATCCAAAATGCACAAAGTCCATAGCAAAAGGACCGCACACTCGCTGTTTAGCAAAAAAAAAAGCTTTTATTGATTAAAAGGGTCACCAACCACCACAAAACAGTTGCAGACTAAAACCCCGACCGGTTTCATATGTAGCATGTCTTCAGGGGGTGTTACACAAGGCATAACAATGAAACATTTAAATACTAAAAGCTCTTAAAGAGACAACACATCTTAATATAGTGCTCAATATAAATTTAAAGTGCCTCAACTAATATGTAGCTATCTAAACAATTAATAAATGTATCATAGCCCCCAAAAATACACCATAGTAACAACATTAAAATTAAAATAAAAAATGTATATATTTCATTGCCACTGGCTGAAGAATCAGTAATTTACAAACGTCCCTCCTCAATTTGTAAAGTGCTAATAACATCTCAAGTAAGGTAGCCCAGCATTTCCTTCCATATATCTGTAAAAAAAGCACATGTAGATAAGGGTAAGTTGTAATAATAACATTACAAAATGAGATAAAACAACCACTGTTGGAGGTCACACAAATGAGCACACACTACTTCCTTCTCTTAATAAAGGGCAGCAGTTCTATTTTGTCATTAAGACCTGGTAAAGCAAGACCTCCCAATTTAAATATCCAAAATGATTCCCTTTGGTCCAGCATATCATCTAAATTGCCCCCTCTCAGGCTCAACTGGATCTTTTTATTTTATTAAGTTGTTTAACCAGGTATAGCACAGTAAGCTGAAAGCTTTTTTACAGGAGCGACCTGGGAGCACAAGGAGGTTAAGTGACTTGCTTAGGGTCACACAGTATGCAGGTGGAAGCTGTGGGATTCAAACCCAGGTCTGGTCTGCTGGATGTCACCAGATTTGCAGCTCAGAGCCGTAGACCACTGCACTATACTGCCTCCTTTTCAATGCAATGAAACATATACATTTTTAATTTTGTTACTATGGTCTATTTTTTGGGGCTATGAAATATTTATTAATTTTTAGATTGTTATACACCCACATATACAACATGTTCAAGAAACTAGGCCAGAAACTAGGAGTGCTGTATAGAATCAGAAGGGAACTACCCCAAAACCTGAGATAGTCAACACCTTGGTCATCAATTATAGGGACACGTTATACTGTGGGGACTCCAAAACAGACCTTGCCAGACTAGATGTGCTATATAGTTGTCTGGCAGGGGTCATACTAGATGTGCCAAGATGAATCCCTCACTGTGTAGTATATCAACACCTAGACTGGCTACCATTAGACCTCAGATGTCAGCTCGACATCACTAGCCTGATGCTAAAAAGCCACAAGGGCAAGCTCCCAGACTACATAACAAAGAATATTAAAGGTAAGTCCTCAAACAATGGTTTAAGATTGGCATCCACACTGGAATTGATAGAAACATAGAACTTAATGGCAGATAAGGACCGCCTGGCCCACCTAGACTACCCATTTCCCTACTTACTGTATAAGCTCCAGATCCTATCTGATCTACGGTCT
Source organism: Neoceratodus forsteri (assembly GCA_016271365.2). Taxonomy (NCBI): domain Eukaryota; kingdom Metazoa; phylum Chordata; order Ceratodontiformes; family Ceratodontidae; genus Neoceratodus; species Neoceratodus forsteri. Next base: position 722,998,314 of record CM057459.1, on the reverse strand, counting down.
ACCTTCTCCTTTCTACCAGTAGTTTTGCCTTCCCATGCATTCTTGAATTCTTCGACTGTTTTCTTTGCCCCCACAACCTCCTCCAGGAGGATGATCCATTCATCCACCACCCTTTCTATGAAAAAATATTTCCTCATCTTTCCCCCAAGTCTTCCCCCCTCCAGCCTCATATTGTAAACCCTTGTTCTTGCACATCTCCTTTTCTCAAAGATACTGCCCTCTTGAACTCTGTTGATCCCCTTAAGGTATTTGAATGTCTCTATCATACCCCCCCATCCTCTAGAGTATACATATTGAGTTCTCTCAATCTCTCCTCAAATGGTTTCTGGTGTAGCCCCTACACCATTTTTGTTGTCCTTATCTGGACTGCCTCCACCCTGTTGATGTCCTTTCGAGATAAGGTCTCCAGAACTTCATGCAGTACTCTAGATGAGGCCACACCAACTGCCTATACAGCAGCATCACCACCTCCTGTTTTCTACTGGTGATGCTTCTCCCTATGCACCCCAGCATTCCACTGGCTTTCCTCACTGCCTTCTCACATTGGCTATTTTTAGATCATCTGTTATGACTACTTCCAGGTCTCTTTCCATTTTGGTTGTTGTTAGTATCCTCCCCCCATTGTGTATTCCTCTCCTAGGTTTTTGTTCCCCAAGTATATGATTTTGCACTTCTTGGCATTGAATCCGAGCTGCCACACTCGTGACCACTCCTCCAACTTACCAAAGTATCTCCTCATTTGCTCCCCCCAACGGAGTGTCAACCCTATTGCAGATCTTGGTGTCATCTGCAAAGACGCATATTTTTCCTTCAAGTCCATCTGAAATGATGCTTATAAAGGCATTAAAGAGGACCAGCCCCAGTACTGAACTCTGTGGCACCCCACTGGTTACTCCCTTTCTTCAGATTGAACTCCGTTTACCACCTCCCTCTGAGTTCTATTGCTAAGCCAATTTCTGACCCAATTAACCACCTTAGGACCTATTGCCAGATTGCCCAACTTATTTTGAGTCCCCCCCCACCGAAAACCAGGATTGGCTGTTCCTCCTTCTACTACCTGGGACCCCATATATGGAACAAACTGCCAAAACACCTGAGACCACAAGGTGAAGTCATCACATGGAAAAAAAATCAGGCTGGTTCCAATCTCTAGTGTCCACACCTAAACCTTGCTGTCCACACTTTGCCCGAGTAATCCCTGCCCTTCTCCTCTGAAAGGCCCTCCTTGCCCTATCCTCCCCCCAGCCTGTGCTATCCCCTATCCTTCAACCTCTCCCAATCTAGATCTCACTGCCTCTGTCTCAATAGCCTCATGTCACTTGCTCTTTGATATTGCTAACCCAGTCCATTCTATGGGTTCCCATTCTCTTTTGCATGCACAAAATATGCAGACTGTGCTATGATATTCTTGTAAATATGTATCTATGTATGTAAGCTGTACTATGAGTTCCCATGTAATCTATTGCATGTATAAAATTATGTAGCTACTGTATGTAGTCATGCAAACATTATACCTATGTAACCATATGTTGCCATGCAATTATGTACCTAGGTAACTATGTAAACAAGCCACTGCACAAGGTGTCCTTGAAAATGAGCTCTAGCTCAATGGGATATTGCACCTGTTCATGCTCTCATGAATAAAATATGTACTACTACTACTACTGCAAGGCACTATGCATTAACCCAGTGCTCCACATGCAAGCCCACGCAATGCAAGATACAGCACCTGGCTGTGCAGGCATATGCAGTGCGGCATGCAAGATGAGCATGCCGTAGACCAATGAGGATGCATGCACAGGGCAACCATGGAGTCGCACTATGGGGGCATGGCCATGGAAACAGGTGCTCAGTGGAACCAGCCCACATGCACCAACACAGGCACTGCAAGGATGCGCACAGGCTCAGGGGTACACAGATATGTGAGGACAGAGACTGCCATAATTACACACGCACATGTGCGCATGGACCACAATGGAGCCACAGACAACAGGATGACCACCCCCAGCCCTGGCAAACCAGAGCATGTCAGAGTGGAGGCAGGTGGCCCCCTGGGGCATGCCACCGTATCAGCCCCACCACCGCCATATTGCAGACATGCCAGGTACGGCACAGTAGGCATATGTGCCACACGGCAGGCCATCTGGCACAGGACACGGTGCTGTACAAGAGCACTGGAAGAGCAGCATTTGCAGGGCATGCCATACGGTACAACGCCATACAGTGGGCATGCCATATGGCACATCGTCGTACACAGGAGTGACTGACACACATGGGGCCCATACGCGTGCCACACATGGCTGCATGCACAGCACACAGTGCCCGCAGCATGGACCAGCGGTGTCATGGGCACCGTAGCACATACCGAGTGCCACTTGTGAGCATGCCACATGGCATGCACAGGCACAGGCACAGGCACTGTGCAGTGGTATCCTGTTCAGGTGGGCCCCACACCCCCGGCGCACTGGCTGGAGAATGCCTACAGCAGCACCAGACAGACAGCCCCCCCCCCGAGTCAATGAACACATAGGTGGAAGGTAAACAATTTATTGCCAGCACACACAGCAGCACAACACAGAGCGAGGACCTGCCACCCCACAACAACAGGAACAGGTATGTCCAGCAGAGCCCCCCCACAGCAGCGGGCACTGGCCACACACAGCTCCCCAGCAGGACAGTCACACTGCACCTCACCCCAGAAAGTGTCCAGCAGGACAATGGCACAGTCCACATGGCATAACCACAGTGGTAGCAGGGTCCATCACAACAGCGAAGGCAGCTCGGTGTGCAGGTCTCCATTGCTGCTCGAGGTGCTGTCATCATCATCCGGCTCCTGTGGTGGGTGGCCAATGTTCCACAGCATGATGCACCACACCAGACCCCTGTAGCACTGCAAGACAAAGGGAACATTTCAGGCCCAAAGAATGCATCACAAGCACAGCCATGCCACCCCACGCCCCTAGTACCTACCAGTGACAGGACGTACACCTCCCACCGCCTGTCATCCACATCCTCATAGAAGAGCATGCTGCCCTCCCCCTTCAGGATAAGGTAGTTCAGGTACCGGCACTGGTACCGCTGAAGCCACTGTCCATAGGCGTACATGAAGCAGAGGGCACCATCCAGCTGCATCTGCAGGCTGAACTCCATCTTCTCTGGCCATCCACATGGGTCCTGCATGGGAGACATGAGGGGTGGCAGTGAGACACAAGGCCCACACATGCAGTGGCACAAAACCATACACGCAGTACACACAGTACCCACCTGACTGAATCCATGGGCCTGCCACAGGTCTCCTACACCCCAGTTCAGGGTATTTGTCTCCTCAGAGACCCAGAAGAAGTGTCATGGGATCAGGGATATCCTGTCAATCACAGAGAACACCATGGTCTATGCAGTCCAGGTCACAACACAGGGCTGTGCGTGGATGCGGGCACATGTCACGATACACAGAGCGGTGTGAGGGCATGCCAATATCTGTGTCTGCCATGCCCATGTTGGCATGGGACTATAAGGGGGAGCTGTCTGCAGGCTGCATCGTGTGAGGGGAAGGTGACACAGTGCTACAGGATGTGCCATGAGTGGCACTGCATCTGCTACTGTTGGAGGCGAATGACAGGAGATGACAGAATTGGCTGCCATGTCCCAGGGTATTCTGTGACAGGGTCAACGACACAGGTTGGTGGGACACGCACTGCCTGGAGTGGTTCTGGTTCCCATAGCCCACATGGCCATGGCACCCAGGACCCGGCGCTCCAGGGCGATGTTGGTGAAGACGAAGGTCACATGTGCCCTGTCCTACTATGCAACAGGGTTGTTCCAGTGTATGACCGGGGATGCAATCGGTATGAGCCAGTCCTCGGTGTCCCGTACCATGACGCAGGTCACCGATGCACTGTTATCACACATGGGGGACCATGTCTACCTGCCCCGAAATGCACAGGAGCTATGTGACATGAAGCAGGCATTCTCTGACATGCATGGGATGCCCACATGTGCAGGGCCATAGATGGCATGCTCATTGTGATACTGACCCCCGTGGAAAATAAGGTGGCATACCGCAACAGGAAGGGTTTCCCCAGTGTGAACTGTCAGGTAGTGTACGATGCAGCTGGCCTGTTCATGGATGTGTGCACCAGGTTTACGGGATCGACGCATGACTCCTACATACTGGATGCCTCTGGCCTCAGTGCACTGCTGTAAGACAGGTACCTCGATGGCTGGCTACTGGGTACATATATACGCATGCCCGTCACACCGTCCAGCATGGTGGCATGCCACATCACACTCACATTGCATGTTCCTCTCTGCAGGTGACAGTGGCTACCCCTGCGTGCCTACCTCATGACACCTATCTTGGCATCGGGGTCACAGGCAGAGGAGGCCTACAACACCGTGTATCAGAGGACATGCAGCATCATGGAGAGAACCATTGTACAGCTGAAGATGAGCTTCCGGTGTCTTGACCACAGTTTTTTGCATAGAATATATATGTATATATATATATATATATACACACACACATTATAGGGGTGCAGTAGCCCCTCTATAGTTATAGTTGAGTAGGGTGCTTAATGTTAAACCCATTTTGCACCTTAATAGTTTCACCCCATTCAACACAACTACATGTAATTTTGCATGTGCAGTCTGCAGGGCAAGGTCTCTTGATCTGGCAAGATTCATGAGGGTCAGACATCCAGATTCTGAGATCCAGTTAGTGCAAAAGTGGAAAAATCATGGGGGTTCTGTACCTGCAGCCCAGATGGTTTAGAATGTTATTCTTAAATTCCCTGAGTAGAAGGGGCTTGCACTAGAAAGGTGACTCTTTTTGGTTTGGTTTAGTGAAAACATATTTTATCTTTTATTTTTAGTTAGTTTTTGTTGACCTGGAAAAGAGGGCTACACAGTTCTGCCTATTTTCAACCTTGTCCCGAGGAGGGGGAGACACAATGGGAACCATAGAAACATAGAACATAGAACTTGACGGCAGATAAGGACCACCTGGCCCACCTAGTCTGCTCATTTCCTTATGTACTGTATAAGCTCCAGATCCTATTTGATCTGCTGCCTACCTCCTCCTTCCTACCACTAGTTTTGCCTTTTGCATGTCCCATTCATTCTTGAATTCAACAATTATTTTGCCCCCACAACCTCTTCTGAGAGGCTGTTTCATGCATCTACTACTGTTTCTGTGAAAAAATACTACCTTACATTGCCACTGAATCTTCCCCCTCCAGCCTCATATTGTGACCCCTTGTTCTTGCACATCTCCTTTTCTGAAATATACTGCCCTCTTGAACTCTGTTGCCCCCCCTGAGGTATTCGAATGTCTATCATATCCCCCTCCCTCCTGTCCTCCAGAGTGTACATATTGAGTTCTGTCAATCTCTCCTCATATGGTTTCTGATGTAGCCCCTGTACCATTTTCATTGCCCTTCTCTGGACTGCCTCCACCTTGCCGATGTCCTTTTGGAGATGAGGTCTCCGGAACTACACGCAGTACTCTAGATGAGGCCTCACCAACTGCACAGCAGCATTAACACCTCCTATTTTCTACTGGTGATACCTCTCCCTATGCACCCCAGCATCCCACCGGCTTTCCTCACTGCCTTTGCACATTGTTTGGCTACTTTTAGATCATCTGTTATGACTACTCCAGGTCCCTTTCCATTTTGGTTGTTGTTAGTACCCCCCATTATGTATTCCTCCCCTAGGTTTTTGTTCCCCAAGTTCATGATTTTGCACTCTTGGGAATTGAATCTGAGCTGCCACACTCTTGACCACTCCTCCAGCTTGCTTAAGTCTCTCCTCATTTGCTCCAACCCCCGGAGAGTCAACCCCATTGCAGATCTTGGTTGATGTTGGTGTTTTTTTAATGGAATGGGGGAAATTTGGCCAGAACACCAGTGAAATTCCACTACTCTGCCAGTAGGGGGATCCATGCCAGCATGCTGCCAACATGCCAGAGCCTGGTGTGCAAGCAGGAGGAATGCACGTGTGTGAGGCCGTGGAGCAGGTCTTCTCCTCAGCCTTTGGAAACTTAGAGACCGGCAACTGGAACACAGATGAGTGGTTTGAAGGTAAAATGGAGGCTGTGATCACAGATGCAAACATGAAAAACACAAAGTCAGTACAGAATACTGTAAGTTTGCCTGAATTTTCTATTTTACAAGATGCAGTGGAAAAAAGTGTCTTGGAGGAAATTAGAGCAGAGGAAAAATGGCATTAAGAATAAACGGAGCTGCTCCAGTAGACTTTATAGAATTTGGGCTGACACCAAATGTCAGAATCCAAGGATACGGCATCTGACAACAATGCCCAGCTGATTTGTGACGATGCAGCATCATCAAAGGCTGCTGTCGCTGTCAGGATGGATTCAAAGAAAAAGAAAGGTAAACCAAAATATGTCAAAAAAAAGGAATTAACTACTGCATTAAAAGGCAATGCCCTGACAGGAATGGCTTTTTCAAGTCAGAGATGGCTTGGCCTAAGATGGGCATTGCAAGCTGAACAAACGGAGCAAACAGAGGGCCTCTTATTCTTCAGGACAATGACACTGGACTAGAAACTCCTCATATGGAATCAATGCAGGGTACAGAAACCCAAGTGGGACACAAAGTAGCCTGGATTCAGTACATAAAGGTGAACTAGAAAAAGGCTTTCAAAAATCAAATAATTATGTTTCTTCCTTCATTTTGATGATTAAAGAAGGCTAAGAGGAAGGGATAAAAGGAACTAAACTTGATTTTAATACATCCATGGAAATACCCACAACTTTATCCGGTACCCAAGGAATGCCTTTATCAAACAATCAAAATGGGAACAGTAAACAAGAAATATTTTTATTTCAAGCACAGACTGTTGCAGCTTTGGGTTCTTTCACATGGTGGTGGTGCAGCACGGTGTGTCCTAGACAGCTCTCACCTGGTGGACACCACATGGCCGTGGTATGGCCTCTGCCAGGGTGGTGCATGTGGCATGTTGCAACTGTTGCTGTCGGTGGGATGCGGCGGCTACGATGATGATGATTCCGGCTGAGTGGCCATCCAAGGTGGGGTGGGGGCGCTGTGGGGGGTGTCGAGATGGGACATGTGCCATGCAGCTGTGACTGTGTGGGTGCTATGCTGGTGATGTCATGGGCCCGAGGCATCGGCCTGGGAATGGGACCGCGTCAATTCACGCGTGCCCAGGCACTTGGGTGCTGCATGCGCCCCTGCAGCACCATGTCCCCTGTGCCCCACATGTACCTGGGAGTTAGCACTGCTGGGCTGTGTGTGCCCATGTCTCATGTGTCCTGGCTGACCTCCACTGTGGCATGGGTGGTACTGACCACCATGGTGCCATACTCTTTGCAAGACGGTGTGGTGTGTGCTTTACTGCCTGTGCTCGGTAGGGGTGAGTTGTCCCAGGATGTGCCCTGCTCCAGTCCAGGGTCTATTTCAGTGTCCTGTGTGGCTACCATCCACGTGTGCACCTGTTGCCCTGCAGGTGGGCCTTCTGGGGGTGTGGCGGGCTCAGTACGTAGGTGTTGTAGGATTTGTTCTAGCACCATGGCGGAACATGTAATGCTGTCGCTGATGGCGCAGGTGACCTCTGTCAGTACAGTGATGGCAGCCATGGTGTTCCGCTGTTCAGCGAGGTGGTCCCTCTCCAGCTGTTGGAGCATGCGGTACTGTTCCTGCTTGTATGGGTCATGTCAGGTTGTATGGCTGCGTCTGTGGGTGCCTGTGAATGGGCCCTCATCACTGCTGTCGGCAGGGTCTGTGGCTCTTTGGGGTGCCAATGGTGCTACTTGTGGCTCAGTGCCAGGGGCAGCCCCTGTCCCCCTGCCTGGCTGGGATGGCGGTGCACTGTGGGGCAAGAGCGGACTATCACCATGCCCATCAGTGGGCTCCACATCCCATCGGCCCTTGCCCCCGGTGCTTCTGTCTGTCTCTTCAGTGTGGGTGTTGGTTGGCTTGGCAGTGCTGTCACTGTCCAGCTGTGTCTCGGTGTCCATCATGTCAACTGTCTATTTTTTTTTAATGTTATTTTGTTTTTGGTGCCATTGCCCAATGTAGCTCAGCCCCCTCCTTTCCGGTCCTCACTTACAACCCAGGACACCTTTCAGCTAGCGATCCTCCAGGGCCTGACCCTCAGGGTGGGGCCACCAAGTAGGCTCACTCCTAGCAGAGACTGTCATCAAGGTTTCCGGCAGCCCAGCTTCTGCTGGTTTTCCTTCCTGGCTTACCCCTCCCCAGGGCAGGACAGCAAGTGGTGCCAGAGTTTTCAGTATGTTTTATCCCTGGCAGGCATGGTGTGCCATGATGTAAGGCACCGAAGTGCTGACATCCGGCACATCTCCTAACAACACAGCTTCAGTTGCTGCTCCCTCTGGCCTTCACTAGGGGGTCAATCATGCATGGAATACTAGCTCCCCCTCCTCCTCTAGACTAAGAGAGCAGTCCCTGGAACAGTCAGTCTTCCTCCCCCTGGCTAACCCTCCAACTCCTTGGGTCGATTTTCATACCGGGAGCATCAGTGTCACAGGTGGAAGCCCTACTGTTTCACTGGCAGGCCAGTGAGCATGTCAACTGTCTTTGTTAGTAGGCTCCACCACAATTTATTTATTTATTTATTTTTTATTTTAGTCTTTGGTAACTGGGTAAGGCCTACTAGGCACACGTGCCTGTTTTCAGGGGTGACCTGGGAGCACTGGGCAGTTAAGTGACTTGCTCAGAGTCACATAGTATGCAAGTGGAGGTTGTGAGAATCAAACTCAGGTCTGGTCTGCTGGATGTATCAAGCTCATTCACACCTTGTTCCTCCAACTCTAGGCTATACTGCCAGCCAGGCAATTTCACCACATGAGTAACCTCCTGACTCCTTACCTGACCCAGTGCTCTCTCCGCTCCACTGAGATGGGCTTCCTAGTGGTTCCTAGGGCCTGGCTTAAATCATCATGAGACTGTGCATTTAAAGTAGTTGCACCGACCCTGTGGAACTCACTCCCAAGATCCTTGAGGGAGGCCCCCTCACTGGAGGCCTTTAAGCAGGGCCTGAAGGCACATCTAGTTAGGAAAGATTTAATATTAAGAATATAAAGTTCCCTTATTAGCTACTGTCTAGCTGGTTGATTATCTTATGCCATTATTTATTTTTTAATTTTAAATGTTATTTGTTTGTTATATTGTAATGGTAATTCTATTTATGAATGTATATTTAATTATTTTAAGTGATTTTGAAATGTGTTTATTTGGTGCTGTCCTAATCATGTACAGAGCCCTGAGCCTCAGGAAAAGGGTGCTTGACAAATAAAGTTTTACTAACTTTACTTACTTACTTACATAATTCCAGATTTTTTCTTGCCATTTTATAAATATATAACTATATATATAGTTAGGGTTGACTAGCCTATTTAATGTTAAACCTCACATTTTGCACTTTAATAACTTTGCAAATGATCAATGGATTTGCTTAAAATTTGGTATGAGCTGTCCTGTGAGGTAAATCTCTTGATCTGGCAAGTTTTGTTCCAGGTGGATATGCAGATTCTGAGATCCAGACAGTTGAAAGAATCATAAAGTCCCACTTTTTGTAGTTCTTTTCTCATCGCCTTGTGCCCAGATGGTGTGGAATTTTGGTATGATTTGTATATGGTAGAAACAGCTAGGTAACAGAACAGGCATGCATTTGTTTTGTGAAAAAATATTAATCTGTTGCAAAGTTATTTCATTTTTCATTTCCCATTGTTCTCAATAGGAAGATCACTTTTCAGGATAGAGGGAGAAAGGATTTGATCTTGTGAAAAAGGATTCTGTCTCACAAGACCCAGTCCTTTTTGTGAGAGAAAAATCCTTTTTTGTGAGTCGCCATCTTGTTTTTTTTAGTCCACAAAATCAAATGTGTGGAAAATACATAAAAATGTTGACATTTTACAAATCATACACCAGAACGTAACTAAATGGGCACTGTTTAGCTAGATTCTGGTGTTTGTTTTTTACAATTAGGGCCAGAAATACCGTTTCTGGGCACCCAAAATCCTGGTTGCCCAGCTTAGAGAGAGGAGCCTTCCACTGCTTTCTCTGTATGAGAACAGCATTTTTTATTAAGTTCTGCAGCTGCTGCTGAACTCTTGTTGCAAGCTACAGTGTCTGTTGTAAGCCCCCTTGTTTTCCCTGGTGTCTAGTGGCACCCCTCACTCCCCAATCACTGTCCCATATGTTCCCTGGTGTCTAGTGGCACCCCCCACCCTTTGATCACCGCCCCCTAGTCCTTTCTTTATTTTCTTTATATATTCTGACATCAGGATGCCCAAAGCCAGTGTTGGATGCGCCCCTGCAGCCCATTGTTTTATTAAGGAGCCACCATCATTGGGCCTAATCCCTGTGTTAGTATTTAACTCCCCCAGCAGTGTGGGACACTGAGGAGCCCACCCCAGTGTCTCAAAATATTTATTTCATTGAAACCTGTAAAAATAAAACAATCTCCCTATGTCTTTTTTTTGTGGAAACCTGAAAAAAAGAAAACGGTCCTTCATCGTCCCCGTAACATCACAGGTGTTTCTTGCATTCTGAAGGGAAAGCTGCCTAGAGTGATGATATCAGTGACCTTTGTGTGACCTGTGCGTGTAATGGCTGATATCATCACAGTAGAGCAGAGGGTAAAAATATTACACTGCAGTGAACGATACACTGTTTTATCTCACTCATTTATCACTCACCCCTATTGTGTGTGTATATATATATATTTTTTTATTGCAAAAAACTTTGTTAATGCATTAGTTAGGGTTGATAGCACAATGACGAAGTTTGGAAATTCACGTTAGGGCTACTTCACCCCTTTAATAGTCCACCTCTGCCATCCATACACCAACAGATGTCAGGATGTGCCGTGGGGACACTAAGTTTAACTTCACCCCATTCCATGTGTAAACAAGCTGACATGCTACAGTATAAGAGAATGGGGGTGGGGTAGGGGAGAGGGTAACTCTAACATCGAATTTCCAAACTTTTGTCGCAGTGCTATCAGCTCTAACTGATGCATTAACAAAGTTGTTTGCAATGATGTTCTCTTCTTTTTGAGAAAGTGTAATGTAACTGGTAGCTGGTATGTGTTTGTAGGAGTACAGGTCCTCCAGCCCCTGTGCTCCCTTCACGCTGCCCATGTTTGCCTAATGGTATGCGTATGTGGAAGTGCGGGCCCTCAGGCCCTATGTTCCCACTTACATGTAAGTACAGAGCCATACAGCAGCCCTATAGTACTGAAAAGAACCTTTGTAACACTAATTTGGCAATATCTTGGTAACCGTAACAACTATGGAAAAAATTCCACTGCAGTTGTAATCATAATTTCAAAACCTCCATGCAAGTTTAGGAGGACTAAGCTGCTGGGAGCAAAAAATATGTATCTCAAATCGTTTTCGAGATACAGGTGCCGAAAGGTGCCGTGGGTGCCCCAATGTTAGCTTATAGGAAATTCCTCAACTTCAGAGCATGATAACTTTGGAACCATTTTACATTGTTTTACCAACCCACCAAAAGGCACATCTGTGGGGCCATGGCTTGCCACCCTACAAATTTCAGCCCCAAACCCCCAGCCATTTAGGTTCAGTGGGGTGGCAAAGAGATTGTATTTTTGGCGGGCCAGTAGTGCCAGAAATTGTGACAGTTTCACAAAATTTGTGAAAGAATGGGTGCAAAAGTGTTGCAGTTTGAGAAAGTGTTGCATCTATTCTTTCGTGATTTGCGACACTACCGGAGAACCAATATTGAAAAAGGCATTTCTTGGGGGCTTAGAGAAAATCTAATGGTAGCATTGTGTTTCTCATGCCCCAATTAGGTAAACACAACCGGCAGTGTTTGCCTAGGGGCAGTAGAATTTGAATTCCAGGCATTTTTCTATGCTGCTAACTGAAACAAGATGGCAGCAGCATGATACTACTGAGGGCATTTGTGACAGCAAAATGTGCTTTCGCAACAGTACCAGGTGCTTTCAAGAGGCACATATATTTTTTCCCATTGATTATAATGGGAAAATTCTATTTTGAATAACTTTTGAATGGATTAATATTTTTTCACCAAATCTTCAAAAGGCATACCTGTGACCCAGACTGCATCTTCCCTGGAGATTTCATACCAGACAGACAAATCATTTGGGCTCTAGCTCTGAGCAAATAAACATGCAAAACCACCATTTGTTGTGTGTTTTTTGGCTACTCTGACCGTAATTCAACTTGCCAGATCCAGAGATCTATGGAACCACACTATGCATGCAAAATATCAGGCAAATCCATCATATGGTTGCAAAATTATTAAAGTGCAAAATTTGGGGTTTAACATTGAAGAGGCCTGGCAACCCTAACTATAGCTGCACTACTGTGCAGCTATAAAATATATATATCTATATTGCAAAAAACCTTTGTTAACGCATCAGTTAGGGTTGTCATTACAGCAACAAAAGTTTGGAAATTTGATGTTAGGGTTACCAAACCTATCCCCCACCCCGACTCTCCACACACCAACAGGTGTTGGGATATGCCTTGGGGTTGTTGGAGCTAACTCTTACCCCATTCCATTTGTAAGGAAACTGAGTTGTATAGTATAGGACAATGGGGTGAGAGTTAGGCCCGATGACCTCAAGGCACACTCCGATGCCTGTTGGTATGTGAAGGGTGGGGTGGGGTGTGGGGGGTTGGGTTGGTAACCCTAACATTGAATTTCCAAACTTTAGTTGCTGTAATGACAACCCTAACAGATGCATTAACAAAGCTTTTTGCAATTAATTTACATTTTTTTTGAGAAAGTGTAATGTTATGTTACTTGTATGTGGTTGTGGGAGTGCATCATGCATACATTTTGTAATTGTCTCTGATTTTCAGGCCCTGCGCTTCAGTCTATACATAAGTGTAGTGATATTTTAATGATATCACATCTCCGTGAGGGAGCGCAGGGCCCCCACTACTGCATAATGTAGGGCCCTGTGCTCCCATTATTGCATAATGGGATCCAAATGTAGGGCTCTGCACTCCCATGTACACATAACTTTGTAACTAAACAACGAATGCATAAGTCCTGCCTGTAACATCTCTGGACCTGTTGTCTCACCCCTTTCTGTGCCTGTTGTACCTGATGGATGTATCATTATGTACCTGTTTCACGGCAACATTGCCTATGTACCTATTGTAATTTAGCATTTTAGTGTAATGTAACTCCAGGTCGCATCTGGAAATGAGTGGATTCCCGCTCAGTATGCCTATCTGGTAAATCTCTTTAATAAATAAGTAAATAATAAGTATAGAGACACAGTGCACGCTTAGAGCCATTCCAGGTAACCCTTGTGCTGCAAAAGTTGCAATATCTCAGGAACCATAGGAACTTTGGAAAAAAATTCCTTCGCAGTTGTATTCATGGATTGACCACCTTCATGATGCTTAGTACAGCAAGCTGCACTTAGCAAAAAATCTGTATCTCGAACCATTTTCGAGACATAGCCGACGAAATGTGCCACAACAGCCACAATGTTATCCTATGGGAAAATTCGCAACTTCAGAGTGCTGTAACTATGGAACCAGTGTCATTTCCTCATCAAACCAACAAAGGGCACATTTGTGAGACAAGGGCTTGCCACCCTGCAACTTTCAGCCCAAATATCCTAACCATTTCTTTGCTATGAAGTGGCAAAAAACTGTTTATTGTGGCTTTTTATCTGCTTTCACTTTCAGATCATATATTTTTTCCCCAATAGGCTATAATGGGAAACTTTAAAGTTTAATAACTTTTGAAGGGATCAATATTTTTTCACCAAACTTTCAAAAGGCACATCTGTGATGCAAAGGCTTTCTACCCTGAAAATGTCAGACCACGCCCCAAAGCTATTCTGAGCTCCAGGTGGACAAAACATGTCAAAAAACACAGATTTCTCTGTTTTGTCAACACTCTGTATCTCAGAAACCACATAACAGATTTCCACAAAATGCGGCAGGTCAAGAGATCTACCCATAGATATTATGCATGCCAAATTTCTTGCAAATCCATTGAATGGTTCCAAATAACTATACCGGCACTACCATGATATGAATAATATTCTCACTCCTGCAGAGTGAGCTCTGGATACTCACGAGTGAGAGTATCCAGAGCTCATGACGCAGGAGTGAAAATATTATCCATAGCACACAATCTGCCCATTATGTGTGCTATTTATACAATGGGGGCAAGAGCTTCCAAAGAATAGTTATGTTTTCCTCTTCTATTGTTTGAGAACTGGATAAGTTTTGAGAGGCGACTTGTTCAGAGTCACACAGTGTGGATGTGGAAATTGTGAGAGTCAAACCCAGGTCTGGTGTGCTGCATGTACCAAGCTTGTTCAAAGCTCATTGCTCTGACAGCTAGGCTATTCTAAGAGCAGCGTTTGATTGTGTTCTGAATGTGTTTAAGTGTTTCTGAATGGGCTGGGAGTGTTACACACAGTATGAGAAAGAGGTGAATGTGTCTGGCAATGCTTACTGAAAAATGGCAAATAATATGTGCCGTGAATCCGGCATAACGATTGGTGGAAACACACCTGGTGGTACAAAATGAAGCGGTCATTAATTCACTAGATATGCACGGTGCTGCAGAAAAAGAACTTAGCAGCAGGTTTGACAAATTAGCAATAAGATCTGTTGTTAAATACATCGGCAAAGTTTTCATTCTACACGCTGACATGAATCACTTCCGAGATCACAGTCATTGTTACACTAACCTCGCACTAATCTCACAAGCTCCGTTGCATGACTTAAATGAAATGGCAGATGTTAATGACTGTGGAGCTACTAATACCGTAAGTATGAATTACCTTCACATTTTACAAATATGTTTCTCAAGATATGCAGTTCTACAGCAGGCACTGTCATGCAAATAATGACATTCCTAATAAATGCACCACAATGAAATCAACAAATATACGTTGATGAGTGACATTAACTCAAAACGTGTCACATAACTTATCCTGTAGCGTAATAATTATGCTAATAATAATTTTGCACTAGAGAACTGCAAACATAAGAAAATATGTCACTTTGCCTCATATGTGTAATAATAAATGTTGTGCAAACTGTGTTACTACAACTACACTGACAAGACCTAAATACAAATTGAATCACTCCTTTATCTATTGTAAATCTCTTTATTTCTCACCAATACTACCACCAATTATCACACCAACATCCATGTTACAAGTGCATTAATGACTGAGACAGGAGGTCATTTCCCAGAAATGAATGCATGGTTGGGTGGTGGGAAGCACTCGGCCTTCAGCCTCATGCACTCTGAACCATGCATTAATTCCTGGGAAATGACCTCCTGTCTCAGTCATTAATGCTTACTTACGTTAGTTTCAGCAAGCAGTGAGGAACAGCAACTGTGAGGCACTGTGATTTAGATTGCAGGTTTTCTTGAACTTAAAATAACATAGTAATGGGCTGGGAGTTTTACAAACCCTGTGGGAAACAACTAAATGTTCTTTGCAATGTTAAGTAAGTTACTTGCAAGTAGCAGTGAGAAACAGAAAGTGTGAGGCACTGTTATTTAGAATGCAGGATTTTTTGAAAATGTAGTAATGGGTTAGGAGTTTTACAACACTGTGAAAAACAACTGAATGTTCTTTGAATGTTAACTAAGTTACTTACAAGTAGTAGTGAGAAACATATTTGTAAAGAAGTTCAGTTTAGTATGCAGGCTGGAGTGAGTGAGTGAGTGAGTGAGTGAGTGAGTGAGTGGTGACATCAGCAGAGTATGTATATTTGTCAGATATCACACTCCAGTGATGTCATCATCAGATATCACACTCCAGTGGAAATAACCTAGTTTATCACACTGATATTGCTCTCACCCCCATCGTGTAAATATATATACATACATATGATAGCGCCACTGTAGTTAGGGTTGAGCAGGATGTTTAATGTTAAACCCAGTTTTTTGCACCTTGATAACTTTGCCATCCTTTAAAGGTTTAGCACACAGTTTGGCATGCCTGATCAGGCTATCAGAGTCTCAAGATGTGGAAAGTTTCATGAGGGTATCTTGTACTGTTTACAAGATATATGGAGTGTCAAAAAAGTGAAAAAATAAAACTTTTTTACACCTATGCTTAACACTGGGATATTTGCTCTCACCTGCAACCTAAGGAGACTGGACTTTTTCCACAAAATTTTCAGGAATGATAGGGTCTCTGCCAAGGGTGTGCCTTTGGATGGTTTAGTTAAAAAGTACTGGACAGTTTTTCAATATCAGCGTTTTTTGTGATAATGTTGAACTGCGGCTGGAAAAAAACAGACCGAGTGATAAAAAAAAAAAAAAATGCTAAAATACAAATCGATTGATAAACACCAGATTGATTGATTAAAAAAAAACCTGCACAGTTAATGTGGAAGTTTGATCAGAGAAAAATGACAAAAAAAGTTACTTCTTTGTGATTGTCTGTCACTGACAGTAGCTGGCATGCATGCCGATGGTGAGACTGAATTTCTAATCGTAATGCCAACACCAGTAATACAGTAAGTCTACTCAGGCAGGTGGTCTGGAGGGTAGGGTAGGGCTTATTGAACTGTTTTTCAATAAAACAAAAAAGCACTGAATTCACTGTTGTGCTCTGAACCCACACTGAGGATTGTTTGTTTTAATGTGACATTAGTACTGAACCTGAAATCAAGTCAAAAAGGGATGTATTTTACTTGGCCAGAGAGTGCCTACTGTCTTTTCAGAAATGCAGAGCCTATACCCCTGATTTATTAACATTTTTTCCTTTGAAAAAGAAAAGTAATCTAGTCTTAGATTACCATCACAAACGCCAGTGCCTGCTTTCTTGCATTTAATATGTTATATTATGTAGAGTGTTTAATTCCTTCATGCTTTGTCTTGCTTCCTTGTCCTGTATATATTGACCAGTTTGTAACTAATCCTGGATATTGTATTAATAATAGTGTTATGTCATTTAGTGGTGGTTTGTTGTATAGCATGTATAAAGTAAAAAAGAAATCTCACCTTCAAGCTACAGCAACTTTTCGTTGGTTTGAACTGCAGCTTTTGCAGCAGGACGTGGGATCCCCTAATTCCAAAAAGGGCTGTGGTATGTCAGCAATATAATGCAGCCTGGTATGGTTTAGTATTTAAACTCCCCAATTCCAGTTCATACACCCTCCCCCCAAAAAGAGGGGCCCCAGTAGCTGATTGTCTCCCAGGAAAACTCAGCCCATATTTTAAATTGTCAAGGTTAGAGCGACGCAGTTTGTATGTGCATGGAAAGGGCTCTCGTGGCTCTTGTGACAAAACTCACGATCGAGCAGTCCTTAAATGGCTGCCACTGATAAGATGATGAGCCCGAGTTTTACCCCCTCAAGGCACCAAGCCTGCAGTCATAGCCAACACACAAAGACACTAGATATACTGTAAATAATTAACTAAATATATGACTGTCTAAAATTTGACTGATGGGGGGATTAACACTTAAACTTAATACTTAAAAAAAATCAGCAGGTAGATATCATCACACTCGGAACATAGGTTGTATAGAATCCAGGGTTTCTGACTGATATTGACACAGGGGAGACACACACACACTGCTGATAGTTGCATTATGAAAGCGGTCTCTTCCAGTCAATACCCTAAACTGGGGAAAATCTGTATGCAGGGTTCAGGCAGTATCTAAAGCTGTTTTTACTCTTTCTAGGCCAGGGAAAGAACAATGCATGGTTGGAACCTTGAACCTCAAACCTTGGTTTGCTTATACCAGGCCTGGTATGCTATCCATTTATTAAAAATCTCCCATTGTTGTTTTTATTCCCCCCCCCACGCCCCACCAGCACCATCACCGCCATTCCCAAAAAGAATATTTTTGTATCAATAAGTTGGTGGTCTAATTTCCCGTTCTGCCTGATCCCCGATGTGCCCAATTAAATATTTTATGTTCTTGTTCTTGATGTTGTAGTGACCACCCATCTCTACCCCCACACCACAACATCTCAAACACTACTCATTCTTACACCACCCCACTCCACTCCCCCCATCAAGCGGCAAACAGAGCTGGCCACTGGAACATCCCTGCACATACCACTGCATGCAGTTGAGCTCTCAGTAAGGAATTCGTGTTGACCATACCTCTCAATTGCTATGAATTTCATGTAGTGCTATGATTTTCACACTTACATTTACCCTAGCTCTGCATAGGTTTACTGATGTTCCTCATAATGTTAAATATATTTCTGGACACACAAACTATTAAATCATTGAACTAAGTTGATAGAAACATTCCTTATCACTAACTATATGAGGCCCACTATCTGTAGACATATTATTGTTTAAAATAAGAAAGTGCATCACATTCCAGCCCTTTGCTATAATTTTTGAAGCCCAGTGCTATGATTTTTTAATGCTGAGAAGTTGAGAGGTATGGTATTGACATCAGTGGTTTTGTGACTCGTTTGTGGTTGTGGTGGTGGGCTGCTTTTCTGACCAGTACCACGGTGCCAAAGAAAAAAAAATATTACTCCAATTTGTGATTTTTCACTTGCAGCCTATATGACCCTGGTCAGAAATACCACAATACACTGTCCCTGAGCACCGGATGTGTTTACTGCCCTGGAGGGGCTCCTGACTTTGGTGTTGTCAAGAGATGAACTGGCCTGCTTCTGCACTTGAGCATTAGTACTTGTTTGTTTGTTAATCCTAACACCCAACCCTCCACCCCACCCCTTCCCCTCTCCTTCCCTATACTTTGCTATGCCTTATCCCTCTTTCTATGTATACTGAGAATCCCTTGATTGTCTCATATTGTGACTGCTGTTTTAGGACTGTATGTATATGTATACTCTTACTTATTGTAACGCCTATCGGATGTATGGTTTTCTGGAATCCCTGTATTTTTTTTTGTGATCTTATATTTATTATCCCATGCACTGTTGTAACCTTTACCTTTTATTGTCAACTGTTCCATGCTTTGTTGTTTGTTACATTAGTCCTGTGCCACAGTATGTGGCCCAGGTCATGTCTGAAAACGGTCCCTGGGATCAGCACATGTACCCGGTTACCAAAGTCAGAAATAAATAAGATCTTCATTGGATGATTGGAGCCTGGTTATTGTCTGTTGCTCTTTTCTACTAGTACATGACTCCGTTCAGCATTGTGGACTTAAATGGACAACATTTCTTCATTAAAAAAATGCACAGTTACTATGATGAGTGGGCCAACTGGCAAACCACATAAGGATTTGTAAAAAAAATGGACCTTTGCATTTGATCTTTAAAGAACATTGGTGCCAGGGAGCAGAATGTGGGGATGACAGCAGACAGAGGGAGGGAGAGGGAGGGTTTCTTTGAAGGAAATTGGTAGCAGTACAGGAAAGGGAGTTTTTTTCACCAAACTATCAAAAGGCACACCCTTGGCACAAACCCTATCATCTCTTAAACTTTCAGGAAAAAATTTTCATTTTGTTATTTACTGTTCAAACAGTAAACTTCTCTCAATAAAGCCTTACTCTGTCTCTCTCTCTCTCTCTCTCTCTCTCTCTCTCTCTCAATGTTGGCTGACATGTGGGGATTTAAATACTGGCTGACACGAGAAGGTACTGGTCAAAGTAATCAATTTTCACAGACAATTATTCAGTTGGTCTGAGGCTCCTAAAACAACAGAGAAAAGCAAGGGCAACTTTACTGTTTGAAGTTACCATGGTTATGATAATATATGCTGGAGGGTGTAAGTCCAAATTATACTTTAGTACTACTCCTCCTCCGACTGAGCTGCTGGGGGATGCAAAGGAGGGGGCCGGATATGGCAAATGACCAGATTGGGGGTTACAAAGCCACCCAATCAGAACAGGGGTTGTGACCATACTAGTCTCCACTGTATCCTGAGAGGGAAAGCAGTAATGAGAGAAAATGGGACTGAATAGCGAGAATACACAGGTGCTATCAAGCCACTGGCAGTCAACACTGTCCGAGGCAAATCCAGAAAAGACAGCAGCCACAGCTTGCTTCAGGGTGCTGGATTGATCCGCTTTATGATACCGCATAATTCATCTGGTGGTATAGACTATGTCACAGCACCTTAATTAAATTAAAACTTTTTTTTAACATTTGGCAAGCAGTGTATTCTGTGTCATGCTGAACCCATGGGAGTTATCCAACACTGTTTACTCACAATCTGCAGGTGATGGGTAGAAGGCACAAATAAAAACTCATACTCACATGAAATAATGGATACTAGCCAAAAATTGAGTATAGCAAAGAACAAAAATGACAGCACTTGAAGGCAGAGGTAAAAACAGAAACTTTCGAAATAGGTAGACATGCCAGCCACAATATTTAAATTCAAACTCTCCTGTCTATGATGTGAAGCTCTGATGTTTTTGTGCTGTACTCCCTGGTATGAATTAAAATGTTTTGGATGTAATTTTTACTTATTTTGTAAGTTTCAGTTTTTAACTATTGCCTTTGAATGCTGCCATTTGTGTTTGTTGACGCATAGGAGCCCACACATTGCCCAATCTGGACATAAAAGTAATGTCATACTTTTAAATATCACTGCTTCCAAAATACTGCAGCTGCAAATTCACAAGGTACAAACCAATGAATGCATTAAATGCAATTATTAACAGTTTTAAATGCAATAGACAAACTTTGTTCACAGATATTACCTCTGTACCAGTGTATGAGCTAACGAGAACTTTGCAGCAGAATGCAGCGCTGTAAGTCTAGGAAAGCTCATAGGCAGGTACACAGGTACATTTATGAACAGCGCTTGTCTTATTACTTTCAAAAATGTCAATAATTGCATTTATTGCTAACCAATGTTCACATATTAGTATAGCAGTAACTCTTAAGATTTGCCACACGCTCTGAAAATATTTTTCATACCTGATTCTAGCTTATTGCAGCTTTGTAGCACAATTTAGCACTGTCGGCCTAAGAAAGCTCATGTAAAGGATTTAGGAAAGCATGATGTGTTAAAACATACATTAACAATAAAAATAACTGTGCTGCTGGTAATGGTAATTTTAAAACCATGGATTAATGATCTTTGTGGCAGCCACCAACCTACGTACCTGTCCTGCATGCTGTAACTCTTTACCTGAAATCCCCCCCCACACACACATACACACACACACACACACACACGTACAAGGACTGGCATGAGTGAAGCCCATTTTATCTGCAGAACAAAATGTTTAAAACCCTTCTACTGCTTCCCAGCTTAGCTGCAGGACCACTTTCCTTACAACCTTAAAACAGAAAGTCAGAAGATCGAGAAAGGTGGCATCCTGCCCGGTGCCCTGGCTCCTGTGGTATGTGCCTGAGATGAACCTTTGAGTCACTTGGACTGCAGTTGTCACAGTACTGGAGACATCATAAGACAGTTCAGAATGGTGTAACTTTGTAACCACTCCTACACTTTTATATTGGATGCAACTGGCTTTATTTTGTTTTGTTTTCTTTCTGCTACCGGTGCTGGGAGGGAAAAAAATAAAGCTGCACATAAAATGGCTACCTAGAACACCATTACCTACAGTGAATGAACGAGAAAATGTAATTTAAACGTCATTTCTCATGGCGAATTTCTTAAGGGAAGTAGATTTTCAAGTTAATTTGGGGATAATTTTACTAAACGTTTGGTAGGTTGCGAGTGATGGGAATGGTTTCAGTCACAGCTGCCCGAATCCTTTCAGTTCATTCAGCAAAGGTTTAACTAGGGCTGGCAACACTGTTCATTTAACATGGTGTTTATTAGCCATGCTCTTAGTTTTCTTTCAGGTATATCCTCTCTTAAATAGCTATAAGAATTGACACTGTTAAAGTACTGCATTGAGCTAATGGTTTCGTAGCTTTTAATTATAAATGTTTTAAATGGTAGTTGGTTTCAGTTTCCTACAAGACTAATACAAAAAGGAACTCTTGGCCAACAAGAGTCAGTCACTAGAGCTGGTAGCTGGTTAATGTTTTCATTTTTATTTTATTTTGCCGTGTCTAGTCTGTTGTACAGTAACCTCCTTTTTGTTAATGATGCTTTACAGTACCAGGATTGTTAGCACAGTCCCAAGTCAGGATGCACCGCAGCTCCCAGAGCAGTTTGACATTTGCCTTTGTTGGCCCACTAGCCTGTAGTTCTCATGGAGCTTGGTTTGCCCTTATAAGCAGTGCAAATCTGACCTTGAAAATACACATCCTACAGTCTTCTTCCATTTTTTGTGTAAAATACTTAACTCTCTGAAAGCACAGATTTATGTTCTGCTGATTAAAAAAGCCAGCATATTGTTCTGCACTGTACACAAAAAAGTGATTATGCACTGGTGTCATTTCTCAGTTTTGTAGGGGTCATTATTGCTTTATCTGAGCACTAAAAGTGCAGCTTGTCCATTTGCCTATAGTCAAAATGTAAATGGAACTAGCATTGCACAAGGTGAAACTCCACACAGTGCACAAATCCATCCATTCCTTATCTTTCAGCATAGCATTATCGAGTCGAACCCTGATAATGTGAACCATTTGGGTGGCACGTCATTTGTTCAGATAATTGAGCGTTCATTAAATCTGAGCCACAAGTCATTTCAATGGGACATTTTGGGTGGGCTATTCAGACTGCGCCATGCATGGGCACAAGCCTGGGTGCAGCGCAACTGGGATGCACCAGGGCATGGTCTGGGTGATATTCAACGGTGCTGCACCATGGCCCAGCACCATTGAATATAGCACTGAGGCCGCCTGCACTGCACACAGTGCAGTGGCACTGCGCCAGTGCAAGTGGCAAGCGAGGAGCAGGGGGATGCGTCAACACAAGTGCAGGTGCGCTAGGCACATCGACCGTGATATTCACTGCTGGGCATGCAAATGAGTCCATTATGCATGTAAGGTGCAAATGGGTCCATTTGCATGTCATTATGGCCCCATTTGCATGCAGGTGCACCGATCCCAGGCAGCTTGCACCTGGTACCTTGCCAGGCTGCAGCCATCGGGGACTGACACCCCATGTCCCTCGGCGGGCAGCACCCCAATGCCTGATCACGGGCTTTAGTACAGTTTAAATTCCTGGTGGTCCAGTGGACCCTACCCCATCGGCCGATCATGGGTGTATAATCAATAAAACCCTGGTGGTCCAGTGGACCCAATCCCCAGCCCGATCACGGGCAAATGAAAATATATTTCCCCTGTGGTCCAGTGGACCCAATCCCCAGCCCAGCCGTGGGATTTAGTTGTAAATATAGTCCCTGGTGGGCCAGCAATAACCTCCTCCCCACCCGCCCACTGAGACCCACCACCCCACTCCCCCCAGTCAGCTGTGGGTGGCAGCTCCCCACCGGCAAGCCATGCTGACTGACAGTGCAAGTACCACTGTAAGCCCATTGAGACCCCTGCATGGGCCAGTAGGCGTGCGTTCATGCTGTAATTACACAGTCTGAAATGTGAATGAACCATTCACATTTCGGGACTGTCAATAGTGTAATATGTTCTCCACACCCATTGGCCCACAGAGGGACCAATGGGTGACAGCCGCACTAGTGTGCTGTTAGTTGGCGGGTGGCTGGGCGACTTGCAGGTGGGGAGCTGCCTCCCGCCGCTGACCAGGGGGAGGGGTGGGGGGTCTGAGTGGGTGGGTGGAGATTGGGGTACCGCTGGCCCACCAGGGATTATATTTACAACTAAAGCCCGTAATCAGGCTGGGGATCGGGTCCACTGGACCACCAGGGAGATTTATTTTCATTTGCCCATGATCGGGCTGGGGATTGGGTCCACTGGACCACCAGGGTTTTCTATATTACACGCCCATGATTGGGTGATGGGGTAGGGTCCACTGGACCACCAGGGATATGTATGGACACTTATGTGCATGATCAGGTTAGTGGGGGGGGGCATGATGCCTGGACTGTGCCCCAGGAGGTTGGGTGGCCACCCACAGCAGGTGGCTGCTGTGTTGCGCACAGCAATATGGCAGCCGCCTGTGGATGTCCCCCGGCTTGCTCCTGCTTTTCGAGGCAGATCTCTGCGCATCCCTGTGTGGCACAAGGTGGGTTTGTGCCTGCATATGCCAAGACATCCCAGGCTAAATATCGGATGTGCCGCATTTGCATGGCACGCTTCTGCACTGCGCACAAGATACGTTACTGGTGTGCTCTCGCACATTGGGAATTGTGCTGTGCACCATCCCCCTTTGAATATCATGCCGGGGCACTACCCCTTTGAATATCCCACCCTTTGAGTTCAGGTTGAATCAGGACCGAGGTTAGTTTTTGTAGTGATCTGAAGATTACTGGGTGACTACATTTTGTGAAGAAGTGCATTTTTTTGGCAAGTCAGTGTAGATAGTGTTACTGTAATACCATCATTTGATCTACTACAACTTGACAGAAGTGAGTCCAGTTTACCTCTGTGTCCTTCTCTGACCCAGTTCATATCCCACCAAGATCCTTACATTTTTCTGTTAGACTGCTACTGTTTGTCCCAAGATCCAAATTCGAAACAGTAGTAGAATAGCATGCAGTTTGAGTAGCAGCACCTGTCCTGAAGGGCTGATGGACTCGACATCCTGTATCTGCCTGCTGCCATTTTCTCCTTCTAGTGTATATCCCCAACATAAAGTCATACAATACAATGGAAATCTGTCTGCTTATAATCAAGCACCTATGATAAGATTTACAAAAACCGGTTGCCTATTGGGCTTGATAGACCCTGATCAGAGAGCAGTTTCTCAATTAGTGGGCTGCTGTGGTGGATTGGAGATTGTTAGGTGCCATGTGACCATTCTTGATATCTTTTAAATGTGCACAGCAGTGACAAGGCAAGTTTTGGGTGCCTTACACCTGGCTTGCTGTCATGTGCTATTGCTCCAAGTCACTCAACTGCACAATCAGAACCACACTGCAAAGGACAGCATGCATCTCACTGGACTTCTGGCTGAATAAACTGTAAAACAATAACTTAGAAAACCCTGAGAAAAAATCTTTTAGATTTTACTGTGCCCCTGAAATAAGGCTGCTGCAAGGTTTCATAATTTCACAGTTTTGGATCAAGTTCAGAAGACTGAGGTCCATAAATGAACTTGCCACCATTCAAACTTAAATGGTAGAACAAAGGAATATTTTTTCACGCATAAAGATGTCTAAACTGTTTTTAAAAACTGTCATTCTTCCACTCTCTACCCCATGTCTTGGTAGTGTATTCCAAATGTTAACAACTCTCTGGGTGAACCACTGGCTTCTTTTAACAGCGTTATTTCTTTCTCCTGTAAGTCTTAGATTATGTGACCTTGTATCCTTATAATGAATTGTATTTTTGTCTAAACCAATTAGCTCAAATAATTCTGGGTTGTTGTAGGCTTTAAAAATCAGACGTGATTCACCCCTCAAGCATCTATATTCTATGGAGTATAACTGCAAATACTTTAATCTATCATGATATTGCAAGCCTTTGACTTCTAGAATTTGTTTAGCTGCTTTCTTTTGTACTCTTTCTATTCTATATTCCCCCTGAACGGAATAAGGAGCACTGAAAGGTAGACAGTAACACAAGTAACCCTTATATGACATACCCTTGGTGTTGCAAAATAAGAAAAAAATGCACCCCTTTTAATCGGCCAGTATACTGCTCAATGAGAAGGACTGAACTTCATTTTTGATGTTCACATTGGAACCCAGGAGTGTGTGTCTGCACATCTTGGATGCACTGACTGCAGTGGCAGCTTGACTGACACTTCATACATCTAATCAGACATCAGATTAAACAATAGCAGCATTACCCATCTGCAGCATTTAATGCCACTGTGTCAGCCCTGATGTGTTTTTTTTACTCCCTGCAGTCCAGTGGTATATCCCCCCCAATTCTCCGATCGCCATCCTCTTACTGGTTTTTCTATTCCTGGTAGCTCAGTGGTCCCTCCCCCATTGTCCCAGTGTACAAATCACTTAATCCCTGGTAGTCTAGTGGTCCCTCTCCTCCCCCTTTTCCAATCACCATCCCCATGCTGTCTTTCTGTCCCTGGTGTCTAGTGCCACCCCTCAGTCCATTCCTGCAAAAAAGAAAACCATCCCTTGACTTGTTTTGGCTGCCCCCAAAAAAGGTCCCTTGCTGATCAGCCCCCCACACCTACCTCCCACTCAACACCCACCACCCCACATTCCCTGTACAGTAGTAGTAGTAGTAGTAGTAGAGTTTATTTATTTTGGGCACCCTTCCCCGAAGGCTCAGGGTGCCCTTACAACAAAAAGAGATACACAACAAACAGGAAGCAATCAACATACAAAAAATAAAGCAGTCAACATACAATAAATAAAACACTACACATAAATACCATTAAAATCTAAAATCGACTAATTCCCAGGCTATCTAAAATGATTTCACATAAATGTTTCAGGTCCCAAAAGCCTGTTCAAACAGAAGAGTTTTAAGAGGTTTTTTAAATAATTCAAGGCAACACAAGCAACCACAGACATCCATCATCAGGTAAGACAAACAACATACAACTCTTTCCACATGACACAAGAGACGTCCATCATCATGGTCCAGTGCTTCTGTAGCCATGACTAGAAATGCCACAGGTGGCTGAAGGCACTCGGCACCAGTTTGCAATCATCCATGTGGGCACAGAAGTGCAGAGCTTTGGCACCTGAGTGAAGACATCTACACTTCCCCAGTGGTTGTGGCACACAGGTGCATTTCATACCTCACAACCCAGCTGGGGCATGCCATTATTTACCATTACTGCACACCCTGTTCTGTGTTATTGCTTACTTACAATCTAAAATGTGATACAATGATAATATTATATCACACTTCCCAGGTCATTGAAGGCACTTGGCTGCACCTCATGCCTCACAACTCACATGGGGCATGTAGCAATTTAGCATTGCTGCACACCCTGCTGTGAGGTATTGATCACTTAAAATTTATAATGTGATCTTAAGCAAATTATATACCACACTTCAAAGAAGGTTGAAGGCACCCAGCTGCACCTTGTGCCTCACAACCCACCTGAGCATGCAGCATTTTAGTATTGTTGCACACCCTGCCATGTGTTATTGCTTACTTACAATTTACAATGTGACCCTATGGTAATTTTATATCACACTTCCAAGGTGGTTGAAGGCACTTAGCTGTGCCTTGTGATTCACAACCCACCTGGGGCATGCAGCAATTTAGTGTTACCACACATCCTGCTGTGTGGTATTGCTCACATAAATTCATTATATAATCTTATCGGAATCATATACCGCACTTCCCAGGTGGTTGAAGGCACCTGGCTGTGCCTCATGCCTCACAATATATGTGGGACATGCAGCAATTTAGCATTGCTGCACACCCTGCTGTGTGTTATTTCTTGCTTACAATTTACAATGTGATCCTATGGGAATCATAAACATTTCCCAGGCAGTTGAAGCCACTTGGCTGCACCTAATGCCTCATAACTCACCTGGGCCGTGCGGTCATATAGCATCACCACACACCCTGACATGTGATATTCCTTATTGACAGTTTACAGTGTGATCCTATGGGGATTTTTTACTGTACTTCCCAGGTGGTGTGCAAGTCTGCATGTCCATCCATGGCTACAGATGCGCTGGATGTCTCTTGTGTCATGTGGAAAGAGTTGTATGTTGTTTGTTTTACCTGATGACGGATGTCTGTGGTTGCTTGTGTTGCCTTGCTCCCTTTGGCTGCTTGGGGGGAATGCGGAGTTACATAGATACATAGACAGTGTTGGCAGATAAGGGCCTGTGGCCCACCCAGTCTGCCCATTTGAGCTTGTAAGTTCAGTTTATGTTTTCCTAGAAGTCTGTTGCCCCTTACCCCTGACCTCCAGAATTCCTTTATGTCTATCCCATGCATTCTTAAATCCCGTGATTGTTTCAGCCCCCACCACTTCCTCTGGCAGGGTGTTCCACTTGTCCACCACCTGTTCTGTGAAGAAATTCTTCCTCACGTTTCTCTGAATCTTCCTCCTCCATCTTCATCCCATGCCCTCTAGTCCTGGAACATCTTTTTCACTTAAAAAGAGTGTATTCCTGCACCCTGTTCCTCCCTGTAAGATACTTGTATGTCTCTATCATACCCCCTTTCTCCCTCTTCTCCTCCAGGGAGTACATGTTTAGTTCCTTCAACCTGTCTTCATAGGACTTGTGATGCAATCCATGCACCATCTTTGTTGCCCTCCTCTGAACCTTCTCTACCCTGTCTGTGTCCTTACTTAGGTATGGTCTCCAGAACTGTACACTGTACTCCAGGTGGGGCCTCACTAGTGTCTTGTATAGTGGAATTATGACCTCCCTTTTCCTGCTGGTGATGCCCTGCCTATGCATCCCAGCATCCTATTTGCTTTACCTGCTGCCTTGTCACACTGTTTCCCTACCTTGAGGTCATCAGAGATGATAACCCCAAGATCCCTTTCCTGCTTGGTGCATGCTATATCCTCACCCCAACTGATATATTGTGCCAGGGTTTTTGTGCTCTATATGCATTATCTTGCACTTCTTTGCATTGAATTTCAACTGCCAAACCCTGACCATTCTTCAAGTTTTGCAGGTCCTTCTCATTCTGTCTACACCCTCTGGTGTGTCTACTCTGTTACAGAGCTTTGTGTCATCAGCGAACAGTGAAATTCTGACTTCTAGGTCCTGTGCAATGTCACTGATGAAGATGTTGAATAGGATCGATCCCAGCACTGATCCCTGTGGTACCCCACTGGTCACCCTTCCCTCTGTGGAGTGACAGCCATTTACCACCACCCTCTGTGTCCTGCCGCCCAGCCAGTTACCTACCCACCACACTACTGTCCTGCCAACACCCATATTCCCAAGTTTGTGTAACAGTCTTCTATGTGGCACAGTGTCAAAGGCCTTGCTGAAGTCCAGATAGGCCATGTCCACTGCTGTCCTCTGATCCACCTCCCTAGTCACCCAGTCAAAAATTTCAATGAGGTTGGTCTGACATGACCTCCCCCTGGTAAAACCATGTTGCCTTGGATCCTGTAGTCCATTGACAACCAGATGTTCCACCAATCTTTCCTTCAGTAGTGCTTCCATGATCTTCCCCACTACCGAGTTGAGGCTGACTGGTTTGTAGTTCTCCTCTTCCTCTTTGTTCCCACTTTTGTATAAGGGGACTACATCTGCTGTCCTCCAGTCATTGGGTGCAGTTCTGGAGATCTTACCTAAGTAAGGACATAGACATGGTAGAGAAGGTTCAGAGGAGGGCAACAAAGATGTACATGGATTGCATCACAAGTCCTATGAGGACAGGTTGAAGGAACTGAATGTGTACTCCCTGGAGGAGAGGAGGGAGAGAGGGGATATGATAGAGACATACAAGTATCTTACAGGGAGGAACAGGGTGCAGGAATACACTATTTTAAGCGAAAAAGATGTTCTAGGACTAGAAGGCATGGGATGAAGTTGGAGGGAGGATGATTCAGAGGAAACGTGAGGAAGAATTTCTTCACAGAATCAGGTGGTGGACAAGTGGAACACCCTACCAGAGGAAGTGGTGGGGGCTGAAACATTCACGGGATTTAAGAATGCATGGAATAGACATAAAGGAATTCTGGAGGTCAGGGGTAAGGGGCAACAGACTTCTAGGAAAACATAAACTGAACTTACAAGCTCAAATGGGCAGACTGGGTGGGCCATAGGCCCTTATCTGCTGACACTGTCTATGTAGCTATGTAACTCATGTATGTTACAGTGGTCATTTTTCAAACACTGTACAAAAGGTGTTTTTGCACCTGCACTGTGGATTGGCATTGTGCTTGCGCAGAGTTATGTTTAGTGGGGATTGAAAAAGCTTCTGTGCTGGTGACATGAGGTGCGGTAATAACATGGGTATGGTGACAATTTGGTGACTGCTATTCTATAACTGGAAGTGCAGGGGCTGGAGGTCCCTCTGCATCCACAGCTACAGTACATACATATAGTATATATATCTATGGAGGGATGTGAGCACAGGGTCAGAAGGCCCCTGGGCTCCCACCATTAAATAAGGATACTGTTACACTATCTCAATGGAGGGATGGGAGCACAGGGTCCCAAGGACCCTGCGTTTCCATAATGAAATAAGGGGATCCAAAGGACCCTGTACTCCCACCATAAAATAAGGATACTGTTGAACTATCTCAATGGAGGAATGGAAGCACAGGGTCCTTTGGGGCACTTTAATACTATCTCAAAAAGTAAGGAAATAAGTTGCAAAAAAACTTTATTAATGCATCAGTTAGGGTTAAAGGGACAAAAGTAGGGAAATGTGGCATTAGGGTTTCCAGGTCTAACACCCCATTCCCCACCCTGCATGGATCCACAGGAGGAGAGAGGTTCTGTCTTTGGGGCCATGAATCCTAATGCTCACCCCATTCAGCTATACTGTAGCCATGTCACCTAATATTGTACTGGAGTGGGGTGAGCTTTAGGGTTGATGGCCGCCAAGACTGACCCTCCTCACACCTGTGGGTCCATGCAGGATGGGGAATGGGTTGTAGGGTTGGAAACTCTAATACCACATTTCCCTACTTTTGTTACTTTAACCCTAACTGATGCATTAATGAAGTTTTTTGCAATAGATATATACATATATACATATATATATATATATATATATATATATATATATATATGACTGACCATCACTCTGAGGAAGACTTTTTGTTGAAACAAGAGTGCATGGCGTCTGTATGGGCTTGGTCTCTGCTGGAGTTTGTCTGGCAGTATTTTGCACTGTTTGTGCCTGTTCAGACTTTGAGAACTGTGGTGTTCTATATATCAGTAGTCCTGCAACATTTGGATTTTACAACAGCACCAGCAACCCTTTGTCTGCTACATACAGCAAGCCTTTTAAAGTGCTTCCTGCCAAGCAGGACTTCCATGGCTGTAGCCTCCAAACTTCCAAGGTTTGGACTACCTTTTTCCTACTTTTACTGGGATGTTTGAATTGATTGATACATACTGTATGTCCAAATGAATGTGTTTAGTTTTATACTTTTGGCCTTAGCACTATTTCTCTGAGTGCCTCTCAGGTGTTGAACATGGTCCAATGCCTATCTGTGACTCTTACTGACTTTCTGATTTGGCAGTGAGCAGCTACATCTGCCGATTAACTGGAGATATACAGTAGCTGTGATTGTGTGGATTTACCATCTCTAGATAGCATTCTGGCTGCCACTGCAATTGAAAGGGAGTGATAGGACGGTGTTTTTTTTTTATATACTGTATTTCGAATGGCTTCGTATCATCTTTACACAAGTCCAAACATTATTTGCAGAAGTCTTGGGTTCCAAAAATCCAAACTGAATTAGGACTTGAAGCCCAATACACTGTCAGGGCACCATGATCCCTGCTTTATCTCTGTTATGTACCACAAAAAGAACAATTTCTTAAAAAGGAGGCCATTTATATCCAGTTGTTGCTCAGTCACACACTGCCAGCAGCGAGAACAGTTATCTGTCTAGAACTGGGAACGGTGTTATTGCATCTCAAAACAAGAGCAAGGTTAGGAAAAATAAACAGAGACATTTCTGAGAAAGAGATAGGGAGGAAGAAATGTAAAATATGCAAAAAAATAGATCCATTGGTAATACAACCGAGTAGACTCTACAAGGTCATTAATGCTCAGCAGCTACTGAGTCTAGTTTCTTCTGAAACACATGCATTTCACCTTCCCCTTGAAATTCAGAAAGGCTATGAAGTAAAAGAAAAGCAAAATGAAGCCACTTAAAAATGCATGTAGTTAACTAAATCAGTGTCATAAAAGATGCATTTTTCCTTTCTTGTACTACAATATGCTGTTATTTTTAGAGCGTATTAGTTTCCATTTCCATTTTTATTTATAAACAAGGTGCATTGTTCACTTCTAATGCACAGCATTAGCGTTACAAAGAAGAGTTCTGAAGATATCCAGAGTTCTTTATCCAGTTGGCATTTTAATTTTTACCTTAATATCTACAGCATGATTTCAATAATGCAGTTTTTAGCTGCATTATACAATTTACAGTTTTAAATCATTATCACATTGTATCTCATGTTTACTTGGATTTGTGTAACACAATACATATTATTTATCTAATGCCCCTTAATAAGATGGCCTCCAGTCCTGATATGCACTGTTACATCTTGTTTTCCTAAGTGTCCCAGGGTACAGCAAACGAACATGTGGCTACCCCATATGCATATAGTAAGTCATACAGAGACAGGCGAGACAAGTTTAGATGAAGTTCCCTTAGTGCAAAGTGTATGTCTGAATCTCCTCGGTCATCACAGTTTGATCAATTCTATGGCAATAAAATTACAGACAGTGTTGACTGATATTGTTGCTCACTTGACGTGGCAACACCAGGTCTAGTCAACCTATTGTGCCTCTGGCTTATTATCATATCCAGAATGTCAGGACAAATTATGTGGCTGAGTAGGGTTTACTGGGTAAAAGGAAAACTAGAGGATTCAATATGTTCCCTGCCATCCCTGTTTTGCAGTATAACTTTATTCTGTTTTGATTCATAGGTGTCCAATAACCTGATAGCTGTTAGAGTATTTCCTGTTTTCCCTGTTAATATAAATGTAAAGAAGGGTGTATGCATTTAAAATATAACAGTTGCTCTGGACAGATCTCTTCTAAAATATCAATATGCTCCACTTTAGGATCCTTGCTCATTGCTGTCTAAAAAGACTGCAGTGTTTATTTGTATATGGTACTTCAACAAATGGAAGCTTGCATTGCAGGCTGAACATTCTCTTTATTGCAAACTAGCAGCAACGATGAGAAAATACAATACATTTTAGTAACCAGCAATGCCTACTATCTAACAGCAACAGCTACATGTCCCATGATGTTCTGTCTCACCTCTAGTCCTTTGCCGCATATAGTGTATATTCACCTTTTAGCATGCCCTCTCCTTTCTTAGCAGCAAATGGTGCTGGGCAGAAACTGCAAATTCCAAGTTCATGAAACTTCACAAAATTTTGCACATTTTGCAAAATTTTCCAATGCTCCAACTTTGGTGAAATATAAATCCTCTGACTGTGTTCCTTGAATTTCACCCCATTCAAGAAAATGTTCTGGCTGAATTACAGAATAATACACATGAAAAGCAGCATGGCAGTTCTGTGGAATTCCAATCCACATTATAAGACATCAATCCATGATACATGCAATTGTTCCTGTAGTCTATACAGAGTGATCAGTTTGTGAATTCCATTCCTCAGTATCACTCTACAATGCATACATTCCTTCTGCCATTCTAAGTTGGAATTTTGTGAAAGTTCGCAAAGTGGATTTAGAAACTTCATGGAAGTGGAATTCCAACTTTTGTGGTAATTCCATTGGCAAACTTATTCGCACACCACTAAGAATGGTCCAGCACCATTTTTCCCTTGTGGGAAAACAAGATGGGGATAAGCATACCCAATGAATTTCATGGTTTTGTAAATTATTCAGTCTTCTCTAATTGAATATGCGGTATGTAAAAACCTTTTGTTTATTTTGTTATTCTGTTTCGGTTTTTCAGCAGCCTCTCGAATGTCCATTGTTGTGTTGGCACAGTTGATGCTCCTGTCTGAAAACAGGATTGCAAGCCACAGTGTACCCCGTTTGTTCAATGATCTCTAAACTTTGTTAACATGGAGGACCCTATCAAGCAGTTTAGCCTAGAAAACAATTAGAGGCACCAGCATCAATCAAAGAGGAGTGAGGAAGCCTGCAGACTGCAGGAGTGTTAGTGAACTCCCTGTTCAAAGTGTTACACCGCTGTAACATTCTTAAGTGAGGGAGACTACAGTTTACCTCAGTGTGGACAAGTTGTTATAGAGGCAAGCTGTATACCTTGAGTTCCAGGTATGAATTCCAGCACTACTGTGCCCTGATGTAAGTCACTTAGCTTCACTATGGTAGTTAATAAAACGATAAGGCATGACAGGGGGTGCATTATGGTGGGATAACGGCCCACCTCAGGTGGGTTGAATCATGAGGTGAAGCTGAGTGCTTCCCCCACCTGAGAAGGGCCATTAGCCTACCATAACACACCCCCTGGAGTGCCTTATTGTGATTATGAAATGGGTTCAACAATATTAGTAAATGGGAATTAAAAAAAAAGTTGTGAGGCTTTTAAATTATTAAAAAGTGAAAAAGTACAAATAAATTGTACACAAGAAAACGTAGTGCCCTTTGTCCACTATAATGTCTTGTGGTGTTGTCCGATCACTAGTAGGTGGTGCCAATACTGTATACAGTTAGCAAGTATGGGCAAAAGTTAGTGAATGGCGATGGCAACTTCACGGTCTAGGGCATCAGTCCCTTAACAGCAATCTACAGTTCAGTCAGTGTCAGCTGAATAAATCACCATATCTTTGTTACAAATACAGACAAGTTCAGGGGTGAGTGAGGAGAAAGCCAGTGATCTGGAGCTGTACAGCACTGTCACGGGAACATCAGTGTCACGATCGTGGCAAGCATGGACAACAGTATTACAAGTTTTAAGAAGAGCTGCAGGTGCACAACTCCTTGCCAGAACTGCATTTTGTCAGATCTACTAGGGCTTTTTAGAAACTGTGACTCGTGGGAAGGCTAGGGAAAACAACGCTGTGGTAATGAGGCGACAGAGCAAAAGAAGAGTAAGCAGCCAAAGTTATAATGCACAGAATCTAGTGTACCACAGCAGAAGCGAGACTGTAAGGCTAGCAATGACAATTTGAAATCTGGACTGCAATGGGGAGAGTCAAATTAGTTTGTTTAGTCTCCATCCATCCCCCCATCTCTTCTCCTTCTCCCTGCCATGTTCTGGTAACAGAAAAGACCAAAGACCAGGCGCATGATAATTAACAAAAAATGCAATCTCATGCACTGTGTGTGTGTGTGCAGGCAGCGGGTGACGATCAGTTGAAGCAGAGTGGTCTAAAGGTGTATGGTCAGCATGCTGGTCTGCGAGTACTTAGCCAGGCTGTTGTGCTGGGATAATAACCCAGCTGAAAGTAGCTCTCGATCAATCAGGAGTCAGGATTCTTTAGACCCATTTCATAATGTTCATTAACTTTGCTGTTATCAATTGTTGTGGACATCCTCATCCTGTGTCCCTCTTCCCATATTTGGTCAGGAGCCACCTGATAAGACACTAGGGGCTTCTGTATGTTATATGTTGTGTGGGACTGGGGAGGCAATATTTTCTGTTGCCGGTCAGTCAGCTTTGGAATTTCTTGTGTAGGTGGTGTTGGCAATTCACTGGATTGGGACATTTTTCCCACCATAAGTGACAGTTGACCATGCAGCTCTTAATTTAAATGACCCAGCCCTGAGGTATGAATTTGTTTGAGATAACCAGTATAAAACTGAAGCATTGCCAATGACAGATCAGCAATTTGGGAGCCTTTTGGCCTCAATAAATTGATTCATGTTAACAAATCAGCAGGGTAACCTGCAAATGTGGATCCAACATACCAAAAATGGAAATGTCTAGACCTTCAGCATGTTTTCCAGTTTGTCTCACAGGGAGATATTTTATTTTTTCAGTATATAAAATATATCAAATATCACAGAGCAATTTCTCCAGATATGTACAAGTGCACGGTTTTCTCCTTAAAGATCAATGGCAACCATTTTACACATTGTTAAAAAAGCCTGAATACAGTCTGTAGAGTTAATTGTTTGCTGTCCTGGGTTTTACTAACTCAGTCTCTGGTTTGTGTTCAGATGAATTAGCTGAAAATCTATCATTTTGTTCTCGTAAAAAGCTTATCATTTGAGTTTGACAGGAGAGAGGGGACATGATTGTGACCAGGGACACTGGTTTACGGGATTGAGCAAGGGATATTCCATTTTGCACATTGTAAAAACGGTATTGTCACCGGTGTCTGCTAAGCCAAAATCTGGTTTTACTGGTATTTGGTTCTGTGTACTTTGTTTAACAATTTGCAACTCTGCTAACATGCATTTCAGCAATTTTGACCTCCACTATTGCACATCCATCCATCCTTGTACCAATTTAAAGTTATTTTAGGTACAAAGATGTGATGGCAGCAGCAACACAACAGCCCCTTCCCTAAGGTGTGATGGAAGCAGCACTACAGCCTCATGCCTCAGGTGCGATGGCAGCACCAACAGCACTCAGCCCCCCATCTCTCTGGTGTGATGCAGCAGAAACAGTACTATGACCTCCCTCCCTCCCTCAGGTGTGACAGAAGCAGCAGCACTGTGGCCCCCATCCCTTAGGTGTGATGGCAGCAGTACTACATTTCTCATCCACCAGTGGTGACAGCAGAAGCACTACAGCCCCCCTCCCTTCGATGTGATGGCAGTAGCAACAATGCAGTCCACTCCCCTCTGGGGTGATGGCAGTAGTGACAGCACTATGATCCCCTTTCTTCAACACCCACACCCCACATGCACAAGTTACAAATGACTTGCTCTTTTTGCTTTTTAGAACTCAGATGTGAATTAATCTGAACCATCATCGCTAAGGTGGACTACCTTTGTTTTTTCCTATCTATAATTTAACTGCCTGAATTGAATTTCTGCCTGTGACACCGCTGATCAGGGTTAGGGAACAGACTTGACTTGGGTGTTGGAGGGTCAACTAGTGGGTGAAGGCTTGAGTGTCCAATGACCACTCACCTTCTCCTGGGAGGGGAGGGTGGGTTTACAGCTCAGCATTTGCTGGTCCCTGGTGGAGGCCAGAGGCATGACAACACATCGGCCCTCACTGAGGGAGGAAGCATGACAGATGTCGGCTTGTGCTTTGACATCATGTGGCCTGTCATGCTCCCAAGGAAATGGGAAAATGCCCGCTGGCCAACTGAAGGATTGCTGCTGGTCCCTCCATAATCCGAAAGCTCCAGGCATGTGTCCATTCTGACCCCTGCCATGCCCAGGATACACAGGGAGCTCTTTGAGGCAATTCCCTTCCCCTGGTAGCCTACCACAGGGTTAGGGGCCCACTCAATGAAGGGTTACTTTGGGTTACCTAGTAGCACAGCAGTAAGGGGCAGTGGATGGTGGTTGGGACTCAGCAGCGGTGCTGGGGGCCTTGGCAGACCTGAAGGAGTGGATGGCCAGGGAGTAGGAGGAGCAAAAAAATGCTTGAATTTGCTTCTTTGAAATGAAGTGTCTTCACCTAAGAAATCCACAAGTGGACCTTCAAATGGATTCATGCATCTTCTAGACATGTGGATACTTTTCTTTTACTTGGTGTCCATGAGAAGAGTGTCTCCCAGTTTTCATGTCTGAGCTCAGATGTGAATTGAGCACCACTCCGCCCACCAACATCATACAGCCCCTGTGCTTTCAAAATCCACTGGCAAACATAAGTACACTTAAATACTTAACATTTACTTTTTGTTGAAGCAGTCTATCAAAAAACTTTTCGTTATCACAGAGGCTGAAACAGCAGGTGGGAGAAAAGGTGCAAATGATCCAATTCACCTAAATGCTGTGCTAACTGTGAAGTCTTTTTCATAAGTAGTAAGGCAGTTTTTCCTTGTGAACATACTTCCATTCAGACTAGCTTTCATTCAAACAACTGAGGATTTTGGATGGCCCTGCTGACTATGAGCTTGAATAAGCTAGTTGATAACAGTGATCCTGCATTTAGCAATCTACAACCTAGATGCTCATATGCAAATAATACAATAAAACCTGACTAAAATCTAAAAGCAAGCTTATAAAACACATAAAATGTATCTGAACATTTATCTTTACCTATACAAAATCATTGCAGCCCAAGTAAACTCAAGTAAATTACATGGTACCCTAACTACTATTCTATGATGTAGTAAACATATATTGGTATTTTTTTATATTCTTTTGTAAATCAGGTAAGGCCCACTAGGCAGAACTGCTTGTTTCAGGAGTGACCTAGAAGCACTCGGGAGGTTAAGTGACTTGCTTGGAATCACAGAGTATGCAAGTGGAGTTGTGGGAATCAAACCCATGTCTGCTGGATGTTCCCGGTTCAATCATTGTTTGTTACTCTAGCCACTAGGCTACACTGCCAGCCATAATAACACCCATATATAATGTTTTAATATATGATTTAATAATAGTGCACAGTACCTACAGTGCAAATCATGAACATGAAACACTTTACAACATTTTACTAAAATAACTATTTGCCACTCCATCTGCTTATTTTTGTTCTTACACCAAAGTCGGTGAATAGTTGACAGAGCACTGTAAATAGCTTTTGATCAGGCTTCATTATTCTACATCCAGAAACAGATAAAATTTGTTTATTCTGGATTTATTTAATATTGATTTTCTGTGGCTCACTAAATAGGATCTAGCACTGTATGAGACAGATGTTTTTACATTTTGGAAGAGGCAGCACATCTTATCTGTTTAGGATTCATGTTAGAAACAGAAGTTTTTCTTCATATTTAAAACATATTCAAGTGTCAGTGTATTCATTTAGTAGTTTATGCTGACTAATATATATTGTGAAGCACTCTGGATCTATAGAAGAACTCCTGCAATTTCCCAGCAAGTTTTGCAAAAATCTCTGCAATTTCAGGTTACTTTTCCTGCAATTTTTCCAGTGGCCCTGCCCATGTGTGCAGATACTTGTATTTTTTTATTGTATCATATAGTGTAATATAAATAGTAAAAGACACTTAGGCACAAACTACATGAAAACTGTGGTTTTCAGGAAGGAAAGCAGTCCTCAGGTGATGGAGATGTTGCTGGGAAGCATGGGTGGTTAAACTGAATGGCTGGTTACAACAAAGCAGTGCGGGTGATTTCCTTACTGACTCTATACTCAGCAAAGCAGAAAGAATGCGTAGTATAGCAGCATTCATTATAAGATGCTGAAATCTGGGTCGGCCCGCTGGTGCTGCAGTAGCACTACTGCTTGCAATGCCAGTGACCCAGGGTCAGAAGTGAACTCGGGTTGCTGGAGGTCTGGCCAGGGGAGTAGGATCGAGCACCCGGGAGACTGCTCTCCTCCTCTGGGGAGGGTGGGCTGCAGGTCCTGCTGCTTTACCACCACCTGTGTGACCATGGGTGGTGGTGCAATGGTGCTGCAGAATGATCAGGAGGGGAGGACGCTAGCCAGGATCTGGAACAGTGGCATGTCTCTATGTGACCTACCTCCTTGGATCTCCTCTAGTGCTGGTGCCCTCAGGGACAGAGAACAGAAAACCAGGAACAATCACCCCACATCAGTCACTGGCAGAAGGGACCCAGGTGCCCTAGACTTCATAACCAGGCTCCATGAGGGACCCACTGGGCTGCCTGACACACACTAAGGGAGTGCGGAGGGGTGACCTGGGGTCTCCTCCCTTACCACCTGGGGGGTGCAACCCAGGCAGGATGGGGCAGGCTCACAGGAGCTCCTGAGCATTTCCTGGGGTGAAGCTAGGAGATACCCAGCCTAGGGATCTCTGAAAAGTAGAGACTGATGCTGTGAGAAGGGGCATAGAAAGAGAAATAAAAAAATTTAAAAGATGCAGAAATCTTAGAGATTCTGTGCAGTGACATGCAATTTCTGAGAGGCACTGGTACAATAATTCAAAATCACAAACCAAGCAGGATTCCGTGATTGCTACCGGTGTTACCGGTAAAAATGGAAAACCAGGGTCCCTGATTGTGACCTTCAAGTACTTGAAAGGGATGAATAAGATTGATAAGGAGAGTCACTTAAAGCTGAGTGGCAACCATAACATGAGGGGGCACAGTCTTAAGTTGGAGGGTGGGAGGTTTAGGAGGGAGGTCAAGAAGCTCTTCTTCACAGAGACGGTGGTGGAGGCTTGGAATGTGCTGCCAGAAGAGGTCATGTCATTGAAGACAGTGGGTAGCTTTAGGAGAGGCTGGGATAGGCATAGAGGGAAGGTAAGGATCATGGGTAGGGAGGATGGGAGGAGTGGGGAGGGATTGAGCCTTGGAGAGTGATGACATCATATTAGAGTAAGCTACTGCTTCAGCATTGTATATCCCTGCGTGACTGAAGAGCTGTAAACTTCCTAATTAGAGTAGTCTGTAGACTTGTTTGCTGTCCAGGGTTTTTACTAACTCAGTCTGGTTTGTGTTCAGATGAATTAGCTGAACATCTATCATTTTGTTCTCGTAAAAAGCTTATCATTTGAGTTTCAGTGCTGAATTGAAGTAACACACATTTGAGAAGTCAGCTCTGTATCACAGCTGTGAGTTCTGTCCCATCAAAACTCTTGTGTTTTTTTCTAGGTATAACAATGGGTTCTTTATTTAGTGGATATATAAAAAACTAAAGTTTGTTAATTCATACAAGTAGTTTGTCTTTGATGTAGGCTGAATAAATAGGTCTGTGTAAGAACAATCATTTCCTCTCAGATTGACAAATGGGTGTATGCCATACTCTGCTATTTCAGGCACATGTACTATATGAACTCACAAAGTTCAGTTCTTGGAAGGTTTCTGTGTGAAAATACATAATGTATAACAGAAACAGTATAGAAACATAGACTTTGACGGCAGATAAGGACCGCTTGGCCCACCTAGTCTGCCCATTTCCCTACCTACAGGATAGGCTGCAGATCCTAGTTAACCAACAACCTATTTCTTCCTACCCCCCACGAAAATTGCCTTATGTCTGTCCCATGCATTCTTGAATTCTCTCACAATTATAGACCCCACAACCTCCTTAGGAAGGCTGCTCCATGTGTTCACCACTCTCTCTGTGAAAAAATACTTCCTCATATTGCCCCTGAACCACCCCCACCGTCTTCAAATTGTATCCCCTTGTTCTTGCACATCTCTTTTTCTGAAAGATGCTACCCTCTTGGACTTTGTTGATTCCACTGAGGTACTTAAAAGTTTCTATCATGTCCACTCTCTCCCTCCTTTCCTCAAGGGTATACATATTAAGCTCCTTTAGTCTCTCCTCGTACGGCTTCTTTTGCAGACCCTGCACCATTTTAGTTGCCCTTCTCTGGAATACCTCTA
Source organism: Neoceratodus forsteri (assembly GCA_016271365.2). NCBI lineage: Eukaryota > Metazoa > Chordata > Ceratodontiformes > Ceratodontidae > Neoceratodus > Neoceratodus forsteri. The sequence goes on along the minus strand of CM057459.1, from coordinate 722,957,438 downwards.
TCCTGTCTATGTCCTTGCAGAGATGGGGTCTCCAGAACTGGATGCAGTGCTCCAGACGGGGTCTAACCAATTGTCTGTACAGAGGGATAACAGCTTTCTGTTTTCTGCTGGTGATGCCTCTCCCAATACATCCAAGTATCCCCCCAGCCCTCCCTATTGCCTTCTCACATTGCTTGCTAACCTTAAGGTCATCTAATATGATTACCCCCAGGTCCCTTTCCATTTTTGTTGTTGTTACTACCCTCCCCATTGTGTAATCTTTCCCTGGGTTTTTGTTTCCCAGGTGCATTATTTTGCACTTCTTTGCATTGAATCCAAGCTGCCATACTTTGACCATTCCTCCAACCTTGCCAAGTCCCTTCTCATTCTTTCCACACTCCTTGTGTATCAACCTTGTTGCAGATCTTTGTGTCATCTGCAAAGAGGCATACTTTTCTTCCAGTCCCTCTGCAATGTCACTTATAAAGACATTATAAAGGACTGGACTGAGTACTGAACCCTGTGGTACCCCACTATTAACTCCTCTTTCTTCAGAGTGGACTCCATTTACAATTATCTTCTGTGTCCTGTTGTCCAGCCAATGTTTTACCCAGGCTACCCTTGGGACCCACTCCCAGGCTGGTTAATTTGACTATTATTTTTGTGTGGGACTGTGTCAAATGCCTTGCTAAAGTCTAGGTAGACCATGTCCACAGCCCATCCCTGGTCTACTACTTTGGTCACCCAGTCAAAGAAATCAATTAGATTCGTCTGACATGACCTTCCCAATGTGAACCCATGTTGTCTTGGGTTCTGTGCCCCACTGGCCTCTAGGTTCTCAACAGTTCTTTCCTTCAGAGTGATTACATCACATTCCTACCACAGAGGTCAAACTGACAGGTCTGTAGTTTCCTGCATCTGTTTTGATCCCACTTTCAAGAAGGGGAACCACATCCGCCTTCCTCCAGTCCTCAGGTACCACACCATCCTTCCATGATTTGTTAAAAAGGGTTGTCAGTGATTTCACTAGTTCTCCCCTTAATTCTTTTAGAATTCTGAGGTGAATTCCGTCAGGCCCCATTGCTTTGTCCACCTTCAGTTTTAGAAATTCTTTCAGAACCCTTTCTTCTATGAAAGGACTGGGATTGACCCCCCTATCCAAAGTGCTTCTGTTAATTGGATTAGGCATCTCCCCTCCTCCTCTTTTGTGAATACTGAGCAGAAATATTCATTCAGTATCCTTGCTTTTTCACTGTCCCTCTCTGCCCACCCACCATCCATTCTATTCATCCTTACTATCCCTCCCTTTGTCTTTCTATGTCCTGATGTACCTATAAAATGTTTTATCCCCTTCTTAACCGAGTTGGCTATCTTTTCCTCAGTTTGGGCCTTTGCTATTCTGTCTTTACTCCTGCTTCCTTCTGCCTTAACTTTGGTACAGCTGTCTGTCCTGCTCCTTCTGTGTTTCTTTATACTTCCTGACTGCTATCATTTTCTCCCTGACCTTCCCTGCCACCTCTTTTGAGAACCATAGTGGCTTTTCTTTCATTTGATTTGTTTGTTGCTTCACACAAAGGCTTGTTGCTTCTGTGATGGCAGGTTTGATGTTTCCCATTGTTGCTCCACCCTCCTTCTAGCCTGTTTGCTCACTCTCCCATCTTGCCAAAGTCAGCCCTCCTGAAGTCCAGTACCCTCACTTTTGTATGGCTTGACTCTGTAGCTAAGTTTATCATGACCCACACTGTTTGGTGGTCACTTGTTCCCAGTTGGCTACCCACTTCTAGATCTGAGATCCTCTCACTGTCCCCCATTTGAGAGTATGAGGTCTAAAATTGCTCCCTCATGAGTGGATTCCAAAACTAGCTGTATGAGGCATGCCACCTGTAGGACATCGAGAATGGCCCTGCTCTTGGATGTGGCTGCAGCAAAGGTGCTCCAGTTAACATCTAGCATATTCAGATCTCCCATCAACAGTATCTCCCCTATCTCCCCTTTCTCTGCCATCCTAAGGATGCCTTCTATCATATCCTTGTCCACTCCCTCCCCCTGACATGGGGGTCTGTATACAATCCCTGTGCGGATTGTGGTGCCATTCCAGTCTCTGGGTGACCCACAGTTCCTCCTCTCCTCCCTCTTTTGTTCAGTTGCTTTTATCCTTCCCTTACATAGAGAGCTACTCTCACCCCTTCTTCCTCCCTGTCTCTCCTGTAGGTTGTATACCCTGGTATGTTAACATCCCAGTCATGGTTCTCTGTGTACCATGTTTCTGTGACTGCTACGATATCCAGGCATCCCTCTTCCATCAAGGCCACTAGTTCAGGGAGCTTGTTGTCTGGACTATGGTCATTGGTACTCAGTACCCTCCATTTCCTGATGGCCTTACCCCTTTTTGCCCCATCCCAGTCCTTATTGCCTTTGTCACTTTCTCCATTTACTCCTGCCCTTCTCCCTATCGACATCTCTTTCTAGAGCATACTGATGCCAACTGTCTCCTGCATCATAGTTGAAGCAGCTGCACTCTGCTGCTCCATCCCCTGTCCCACAATTACACTGTCTCTTGCCCAACATTCGAGGCTGCTACACCCTGCTGCCCACTGTCTTCTCCCACACAGTTGGGGTTGCTGCACCCTGTTGCCCATATCATCTGCCTGACCAGTCAGGGCTGCTGCACCATGCGCACCACATCCCACAGTCAGGGATGCTGTACCCTGATGGCCCCCCTGTGTCCTGCCCCCCAGTCAAGGTTTCTGCACCATCCTGTCCACAGTCCCCTGCCACCACAGACAGGGCTGCTGCACCCTGCTCCTGCTTACTCAGACAGAGCTGCTGTGGCCTGCTGTGCCCTAGGACCCCCTTGTCTCCACAGTTAGGGTTGCTGCACCATGCTGCCACTTGCCACAAGAGTTATGGCATTTGCTGCACCCTGTGCTCTGCCCCCAAAGTTGTGTCAGTTCCACACAGGTGTGGCTGCTGCACCCTGTCCCACAGTTTGGGCTGCTGCACCCTGAAGCCTCCCTTGTCTCCTGGCAGAACAGTCAGGACTTCTGCACCTTACTGCCTTCTGTCCTTCACCCCCATAACATGAGATTAAAGTATTTTTCTGTTTTTTTCTTTTGGGCATTGCAGCAAAAATCTGATTTTGGTGGCAGGGGGTAGCATGGTGCAGCAATGCTAACTGTGGAGCCATGGGGCAGTGGAGACATAGGGCTGTAGGGTGCAGCTGGGCACAGCAGCCCTGACTGTGTAGACAGGCACAGGGTGCAGTGGCTCTGGCTATGGTGGCAGGGGACACACTACAGCATGGTGCAGAAGCTTTGACTGTGGGGCAGGACATTGTGAGGGGGCATTAGGGTTCAGCAGCCCTGACTGTGGAACAGGATGTGCATGGTGCAGCAGCCCTGTCCATTTGGGAAAATGGAAGTAGGTAACAGGGTGCAATAAAAGCCCCACCTCTGGTGGCATGGGCAGCATGGTGCAGCAACCCTAAATGTAGAAGCATGGGACTCTAGGGCATAGCAGAGCACAGCAGCTCTAACTGTGGTAACAGAAACAGGGGGCAACAAGGTGCACAACTCTGACTTGGGGGGCAAAGTGCAGCGGGGTGCAGCAACCACAACTATTCAGGCATGGGCAGCAGGGTGCAGTGGCCCTGATTGTTCAGGCAGAAGATGGGGAGCAACGAGGCAGCAGCCCCAGCTCTATAGGAGAAGAGGTTGGCAGCAGGGTGCTGCAGCCTCAAATGTGGGGCAGAAGACAGGGGCTTGGGGCAGGTGGCGGGGCAACAGAGTGCAGCTGCTTCAACAGTGGCAGGAGATGGGGGCATCAGGATGCCATATAGTGTTTCTAGTTATGCATATATACTTGCTACAGTAAAATTGCACGTAATGCAGTATACACCAAGAGGTGTGCAATTGCGGTACCCATTGAATAACATGTTTACCACTATCACACAATTTGTCTGATGGCGCAGTACCGAAACAACTCTTTTGTAGTAACCACTGATGTATTTTCCACAGAAACCATCAAAGAACTGAAATCTGTGAGTTCATATAGTACATATGTGTGATATAGCAGAATGTGACAAGTATCTGTTTTCAATCTGAGAGGAAAACAATTGATCTTACATGAACCGAGCTATTGAGGCTACATCAAAGACAAACCACTTATATGAATTAACACGTTAGATTTATTTTATATCTATTAAATAAACAACCCAGTGTTATATAGCTAGAAAGCAACACAGAGTTTTGATGGGCCAGAACTCACAGCTGTGATACAGACAAGCTGATTTCTCAAATGCATGCCACTTCAATTCAGCACTGAAACTCAAATGATCAGCTTTATAAGAACAGAACGATACATTTCAGCTAATTCATCTGAACACAAACCAGACTGAGTTAGTAAAACCCTGGACAGCAAACAAGTCTACAGACTACTCTAATTAGAAGTTTACAGCTCTTCAGTCACGAGGATATACAATGCTGAAGCAGTAGCTTACTCCAATATGATGTCATCACTCTAAGGCTCAATCAGAGGACAGAAACAGCCTGGCTGTTTCAGGTAGTGCAAAACAAGTTAACAAATGCTGATTTAAAGAAACCCACAAACCAAATAGCATGACATTTTCAGGAAACACTACTCATGACACAGGGACCTGAATTCAGGCTTTTTTTTAACAATGTGTAAAATATGAACATATGAAGAAGCCAGCAGAAGAAGGCCATTTGGTCTATTAAGTCTGCTCGTATTACAGGGTCCACAGCTTGAGCTAATATCCCTGCCCTCCCTCCCCACTCCTCCCATCCTCCCTACCCATGATCCTTACCTTCCCTCTATGCCTATCTCAGCCTCTCCTAAAGCTACCCACTGTCTTCAATGAGATGACCTCTTCTGGCAGCACATTACAAGCCTCCACCACCGTCTCTGTGAAGAAGAGCTTCTTGACCTCCCTCCTAAACCTCCCACCCTCCAACTTAAGACTGTGCTTAAAGTGACTCTTCTTATCAACCTTATTCATCCCTTTCAAGTACTTGAAGGTCACAATCATGTCCCCTCTCTCTCTCCTGTCTTCCAGGGAGTACATGTTCAGTGCCCTCAACCTCTCCTCGTATGCCTTACCCTGCTGACCAGCTGTCATCTTTGTAACCCTCCTCTGGACCTTCTCCAGCAGGTTAATGTCCTTTTTGAGATGTGGGCACCAGTACTGAACTCCATACTCTAGATGCGGCCTAACCAATGACCTGTACAGGGGCAGTGTAACCTTCTCTCTCCTGCTACTGATTCCCCTAGATATCAGTTAATCAATCAATCAATCAAAATCTTTATTTTGCCAGGTGGAACATCATTGAGACAAGCTCATTTACAAGATGGACCTGGGGCAAAACAATTGCCAACAGGGTTAAGACATAACAGGTTGAGTGATTTTACACTTACACTAATAATATTAATAACAACATAATAACATATAACTATCACATGTAACAGGATACTTCCACCAGAACATACCAATAGGTTCAACAGGAGGTAGTGCCATTTAAATATAATTGCATAGATACAGATATATGGACATAAGGTAATGAGCTAAAGTTTATACAGTAAACATCATTGAAGGAGTCATAGTGAGCAGGAGTGGCAGTTCCTCTAGTGTCAAAGTGCAAAGAAGATTGAGATGTAAGAGTCCTTTGATAAGTATTGTAAGCATGGCCTGGCAAGTTGGGTGGGAAGGAGAGGGGGTATAAGGAGTGGGAAGGGAAGGTCCAATGAGATAGGAGAAGGTTGGACATGATGGGCTATGGAGGAAGGATTGTTCTAAAGGAGAAACACGACAGATGCCACAGGCATTGGTTGTGGTTTAAGTCCAATATTTGAAGCAAAGACAGATCATGATGTTGTGAACTTGATTTGGACAATGACAGAAGGGAGGACTCAAAGACATCTCAGGCAATGGTTGAGGTTTAAGTCCAGAATTTAGGGCAGTAACAAATCATGGTGTTAAGACCTTGACTTGAAGCAATGACAGACCTCAGAGAAGGTCCTCAGGAACAAGGATTTGAAGAGGGAAAACGTGACAGGGGAAGTGAGCCTTAAGGTTTTCTGGATCTTATTCCAGAGCATAGGAAGAGTGAAGCTTATTGAGGCTCTACCAAAGTGCATTTTAACTTTAGGGATAGCCAGAGATAAGATGGTAAGACTTCTGAGAGAATAGGCACTAGGGATGCAGGGAGTTAGGCAGCTTGTGAGGTACTAAGGTAATTTATGAGTGATTGCCTTATATGTCATAGAATAGCATTCTTTTGCCTCTTGAAGCTAAGAGAGCTCCAGCCTATGGAAGAATAGAAGATGCAGTGGTGCATGTCATAGGGGCATCTGAAATTAAACTAAGGGCTCTGTGGTATAGGGTATCAAGCTTGGAGAGAGTTGTGCTAGTACTATGGCCATATAGGAAGTCTCCATTGTCTAGGAGAGGCAAGAAGGTAGCTTGGACTAGGAGTTTTCTAGCCTCCTGGGTTAGTGAGTGCTTGATCCTGAAGAAAATACAGAGTCTTTGAAGCAGTTTCTTAGTGAGTGCTTCAATATGATCAATAAAGGACAATTTTAGTCAATCCAGACCCCAGGTATTTGAATTGTTTCATGAACTCCAGGGCTTCTCCCAAAGGGTGGTTATGTGAACCTTATCTGTTCTTTTTTTTTTTTTGAGGTGAGGGGCCAGTGGAGAAGAAATCATGGCCTTAGGTTTTTTGGCATTGAGCAGGAGTTTCAAGATGAGTAGATTTTTTTGGAGGATGTCAAAATCATTCTGGAAGTCCAAAATGACTTGATCTGGAGTTGAACTGTCAATGTTTAGCACTGTATCATCAGCGAAGAGATGGATACTAGATGACTTTAGGTCAGTGTCAATTTGATTACTATAAATGGCAAAGAGAAGTGGACTAAGTATGGATCCTTGGGGGACACCTCTAAGGAGTATTTATTTTGGTGATAGGTCTCCTTCAGCCTTGATCTGCTGCTTTCTGTCCACAAGATAGTTTGAGAAACAACTTAGGGCCAGGTTGTCCACCCCAACTTTCTTCAGGGTCACCAGGAGAAAATCGTGGTCCACCATGTCGAAAGCCTTGCTAAGGTCAAGAAACAAGGCGCATATGTATTATTTGTTATCAAGTGTGGACTGACAGTCATTTATAACCTTAGCAAGGGCAGTAGAGGTACTATGCATGGGAGGTAACCAGATTGAATCGGGTTTAGTAGATTAAAACTTTCCAGATGAGATCTGAGCTGTTCATTTACTACCTTCTCCAATAGTTTTGCCAAGGCTGGGAGCAAAGAGATTGGGCGGTAATTATTTAGGTCGCAGGGGTCCCCTGATTTGAATAGAGGATGACATGATCGTCTTCCAGACCTTGGGAAAGGAGCCCTGATTGTGAGACAAATTGAAAATGTGGGTAATAGGGGAGCCAAAATATAGTAGGCCAACTTTAACTAGCACTTTTCTTAGTATCAGGTTGAAGAAGGATCCTCAACCTGTTTGTCGATGACCAGACAGAAGGAGAAAGAGTGGTAAGGGTCAATAGATTCCGGATCATGGCAATCAGATGACTGACTAAGGAACTGTGCCCTGATGGCATTTGCTGGGGAGGTATCGAAAGCCATCCCTGCTGTGGCAAAGTGATTGTTGAGGAGGTCAAGGATCTCATTTTTATCTGTAGTGTGGGTACCACCAGTCGAAATTTTGTGGGGAAGTGTGCCAGCGCTGTTATGGCCTTCTACCTTCCTTAAAGTTTTCCAAAACTTAGTAGCAGAGTTAGTAGATGTGTTAAGTTCAGAGCATCCCAGGATCTTGTTTGCCTTTGCTGCTTTTCTTGCACTGCGTGGAGTGCTTCAGGTCACTAGTGGTCATCACTCCCAGGTCCTTCTCCTCCTCTGATTCAGATACTCGAACTCCACCCAGGTAGTACTGTGTCCTGGGATTCTTGGCTCCTATATGCATAACTTTGCATTTCTTGGCATTGAAGTCAAGCTGCCAGATCCTGGACCACCACCCCAGCTTTCCAGACCTTTCTGTAGGTCCTGTATCCCTTCAGCTGAGTCCACTCTCCCACAGAGCTTGGTGTCATCCATGAATAGGCACATTTTGCCCTTAATGCCATCCCCAGTGTCATTGATGAAGATGCTGAACAACACCGGCCCCAGCACCAAGCTCTGTGGTACCCCACTGGTTACCTGTCTGGTGCCAGATAACTCTTTCCCCCACAACCACCCTCTGAGTTCTGTCCTTCAGCCAGTTTTCCACCCATCTGGCCATCTTTTCCCCAACCCCAAGATCCACCAACTTCCTGATCAACCTTTTGTTGGGCACTGAGTCAAAGCCTTGCTGAAATCCAGATAGACGATGTCTACTGCTTGGCCCCTGTCTACTGCTTTAGTGACATAGTCAAAGAAATCAATCAGATTTGTTAAGATTTGCCATTTATCTTTAAATTTAAAACTCTTTTCTTGTCTGAAGCCAGCCTGTGCTATTTTTCATTCTTAGCATTCAGAATGTCCTAACCATACAACTAGGGGGGCATATTATCTCAAACTTATACAAAGCAGCCATGCAATCAGGTACACGCCACACTGTAGAGGTGATGGCAAAGTGGGAAGCAGAAAATCAAGAATGAATCACAGAAACTACTTGGCATGCTGCACCTACATGAAATGCATGAAGCCTTGAGTTATGAAAATATGAACATATGAACATACAAAATTGCCAGCAGAAACAGACCATAATAGACTATCCAGTCTGCTCGAGTGCACAGCTCGGTTAACACCCTGGAGCTGCCCCATTCTCTACTCCTCCTGGAGTCATACCCCACCATCTCATTCCCTCCCTCATCCTCCTTCCTGCAGTGTCCTCTTCTGTCCTAATCTTCTTCATCACCCTGTTCCACTGCCGCTTGAAACTGATCACTGTCTTTGCCACCACCACCTCCTCTGGCAACTCGTTCCTCCTTCACCACCCTTTCAGTGTAAAGTGCCTCCTCATTTCTTCTTGAGATCTACCTCCCCCACCAATTTCAGGCTATGCCCCTTGTTGTACCCTCTTTTCTTAAGTTAAAGATGCCCTGTGTGCCAACCCTGTTTATACCCTTTAGGTACTTGAAGGTTCCAATCATCCCCCCTCTACCTCCTGTTCTCCAGGAGTACATGTTTAGCACCCTCAGCTGCTCCTCATGTTCTGTCCCCTATGCCCTGGATCATTTTGGTTGTCCTCCACTGGACCCCCTCCAGTAGTTTGATATCTTTCTTCTGGTAAGAACACCAGAACTGAACACAGTATTCCAGGTGTGGTCTCACCAGTGGTTCCACCTATTCAGAGCACTGATGTTAGTGCACCTGGTCATCAGGGGGCCAAGTCGCGATTTCGGTGACACCTCTTTTGCAGGGGACTGTGTTCCCATCCTTATGCTCCCTCTTTATTATTATTCTAACTCCAAGGGGTGGACCTTAGGAGGAGGCATGAATCTTAGAATCGACATCCTGATGTGCGGCGCACTAATGCCGGTGCTCTAATAGCCAGAAAGGCTCACCAGTGACCTGTATAGTGGCAGACTAACTTCCCTCCTCCTAGAAGTGATTCCCCTGGAGATGCAGCCCAGCATTTTATTTGCTTTGGCTGCTGCCTTTCTGCACTGTGCTGTGGATTTCATGTCACCCCTGACCATTACTCCCAGGTCCATTTCATCCTCTGATACTGTCACCTGTATCTCCCCCTGTTCAGTAACTGGCCTTTGGGTTTCTGGCTCCAATGTGCATCACCTTACATTTCTTAGCATTAAAACACAACTGCCAGATGCCTGACCATTTCTCCAGCTTAGCCAGGTCATCCCTTAAATCTTGTCTCCCCTCCTCCATGTCCACCCTCCCACAGAGATTAGTATCATCTGCAAAAAGGCAGACTTTGGTCTTGACAGGTCCAGATACTGAGCCCTGTGGGACACCACAGGTTACAAGCTTAGGTTTGGACAGTACCCTCCCCCACCACCACTACTCTCTGGTTCCTGTCCCTTCACCAGCTCTTGACCAAACCCAGCATTTTATCCTCTAATCCCTAATCCCAGGTCCCCAGTTTGCTGATCAGCCTGCCATGTGGCACTGAATTGAATGTCTTGCTGAAGTCCAGGTATAGTACATCCACCGCTCCCTGTCCAAGGTCTTTGTAACCCAGTCAAAGCAGTTTATCATGTTGGTTTGACATGACCCCCTCCCCAACAAACCCATGCTAACTGTCATCCTGGAGATAATTCTCTTCAAGAAAAGGACACAAGCCTTTCTTTTAGAATGGCCTTCATTACCCTACCCACTGTGGAGTTGAGCTAACTGTCCTGTAATTACCTGGCTCATCCCTGGACCCCTCTTGTGAGAGGTACCACATGTGCTTCCCTCTAGTCTTGTGGCACACACCCCTTTTCTAACAAGATGTTAAATAGGTCCATCAGTGGTGCTACCAATACCCCCACCAGTTACCTCAGGACCTTTGGGTGTACCCCCATCTGGGCCAGGTGCCTTATCCACCTTCTGTTCCCTTATCCTCTTAAGACCCTTTCTATGCCAATCTCCTCTCATACTCCTCCCTCTCTCATGGCTACCACAATCCTCCCCTGTGGCATAGGCCCATCAACTTCCCTGGTGAAGACAGGCAAAAGTACTGTTAGTACCTCTGCTTGCTCTTCACCCTTTTCTACCCACCATCCCTCCTTCTTTATCCTAACTATCCCATCTCTCCTGCTTCTTCTCTCCTTAATGTACTGGAAGACGTCCGTCTCCACTTTCTTAATACCCTGTACCAGTCTTAGTTCTTTCTCAGCCTTGGCTGTCCAGATCTCTCCTGCCTCTTGAGATTTCACAGTGTATGCCTCTTTGTCCTCTTCCTCGAGGTATGCTTGTACTTCAGAAAGGCTGTCCTCTTTTCCTTAACCTTTTCAGCCACCTTCTTACTATACCAGCTTCCTCTTGGTTCTGGAATTCTTTTATGAGCCCTTGTACATGTGTTGGTGGCCTCGATTAACCCCATCTTAATGATGGTCTGTTTCTGGTCTGCATCCATCTCTAGTCAGAGGTTTACCAGGTGCTCCTGAACTATGCTCCCCATCCTATCAAAGTCTGCCTTCCTAAAGTCCACCACCCTCATTTTAGACATGGCTGCTTCTTTCCCCATGTAGACAGAAAACCACACTGTGTCATGGTCACTGCCTGCAAGTGGTTCCCTCACTTGTAAATCCCAGCCTTGCTCCCCATCTGATAGCACTAGGTCTAGTCTGGCCTCCTCCTTGTTGGCTCTGTGACTCCCTGTGTGAGGAAACAGTCCTGGATAGCATCCAGGAGGACCTATTCCCTACCACAGGTGGTAGTAGGGGTGCTCCAGTCTACTCTAGCTAGATTGAAGTCTCCTAGTATTACAGTGTTTCTTCTCCACCCTACCCTCCTGATCTGTTCCCCCAGCTCCCTACCCAACTCTATTCTGTGTGAAGGTGGCCTGTACACCACCCCCACATGAATCCTTCTCCCAGCAGTGTTCTGGAGTACCACCTGTCACAAACGCACTCAGCAGGTCAAGCCCTCTGCTCTCACAGTGCCAACCTCAGAGCGCAATAGTGTGAACAGGTAACAGACAGGGTAACCCCCCTGTCTGCTTTTGGGTACAAATCACCTTTAGTCTCAAGTTCTGGGGGGATTCAAAATGTGAACCTTATGCTAGTGTACCCAATGTACAGGCTCAGATACGTACCCTCTTCAGGGATTGTGGTAACATTTTTCACCAGAGGCACCAAGCCAGGCTTCCAAAATGAACCCTTAAAACGCTTTAAAAGACCTTAGGTATATTCTTATCTTTTCCCAGTTTAGTAACACCATCAAGCTTTTGAACAGTTTTTGTCAGTCTTAACCCTCTATACGTCACATGCAAAAAGAACTGGCAGACACACCCAGGCAGTATCTTTCAAATAAAGATTTTACTAAAAGATGACAAAAATATGAAAAATGTAATCACAGAACAATATATCAAAGAGCTCACAGTCATATAAAAAGAACAAGGGAAGATTACAAAACAAAAAAACTCCTACCACAATACAATTAGACTTTTTCTATCTAATGTATTGTATTACCTCTGTACAGTGCTTAAGTTAGATCAGAGATCTGTCTTTCTTGAGTCCCAAAATGATATGTCATATTCCCCAGTTACAAGGATACATTTCAACTCCATCTCCCCAACCCCTTGGTGAGTCATCTAGCTCCTCCTTTTTAGAATTAAAAAAATACAAACAATGATTTCATGTCAGGAGATATATTAAATAATGTGACATCGGCAAAAACTCATTTCCCAAATTATGAGTCTTTGATCAGCCATTTCCTTTGAAGATTTTCAACCCTGCAATCCCTCACCTAGGTGCAAGATATCTGGCAGGAATCAGCTTAATGATGTCCTGTTTCTGAAGTAATAAAATGTATATTTTAGTTTCCCAGCTTCAGAGCAATAACAGGTCATAAAACGGCCATAAAATGCAATGTCTCAAGGAAGTTAATTACAATACAGAGATCTCCTGGTCAATTATACATCCTGTAGTTTTTACTGAAACCTGGAAGGGGGCACCTATGGAGCACAGGCTGTCTTATGTGAGACAATCACATACTATATTTTTATATTACAAATAGCATACAATAATGATAACCAGCTGGCCAAGTATCACACCACCCATAGGGCTTTGGCTGTGCCTCCTCTCCCTCCTCCTTGTTGAATATTGTCCCTTCCCTTATATACAACACCTCTCACCTCTCTCCCCTTTGCTCTGCCCTTCCTATGCAGTTGGTACCCAAGGATCTTGAGGTCTCAGTCATGGAACTGAGTTGCCCTTGTCTCCATGATGGCAGCTATGTCCACTTTCCCTTCTGCCATCAACACCTGTAGGTCTGCTGCCTTTTTAGCCAGGTTCCTTGCATTCAAGGACACCACCTTCCAGTGCAACCCTAGGCCCTCATTGCTCCCACTCCTAATTTGTCTCCCTCCCCCAGTCCCTATTATCCTTTTCCCTTGCCCTCTCCTTTCCTTAGTTATACCTAATGGGGGGAGGCTCGGGGGAACCCCTCACCTGGTGCTGAGTGCCTTGCCCTCTGCTGCCCTGTCTTCAGTTTAAATGTAGCCTGTCTTCCAAGGAACTTCCCAGTTTGTCTTTCAAGACCCTTGTGCCCTCCTTGCTTAGATGCAGCCTGGCTGGTGCATATAGGTCCTTATCTTCCCATCGCTACACTCTCCCACCAGCCTGTACCCACTTGTTTACACCATCCCTCTCAGCAATGAGTTGAATTCCTCATTCCTCATCTTTCTAACAGTACTGGCTCTCAGGACTGGCAATATCTCTGAGAAACAAAAACAAGGTGCTGCATCAGCTTGTGGTCTAAAAGCAAAACAAAATGGTTATATTAAAAGCACATTGAAAATAGAAAATAGAGTTAAAAATCTACATTTTGACCTTTGAACTTCTTCGAGAAATATCTAAAAGAGAAAAAAACAAAGTTAGTGTAGAGGGGAGCTAAAATGAGGGATATATATATATGTAGGGAGAGAGAAAAGGGGAGGCTCGGAGAGAAGAAGTGATAAATGGCAAGATTAAGAGCGAATCTGTGAAACAAGGTGATGATGGAAAAGATAAAGAATAATAGGAGTGAAAGAGCTAGAGAAGTCCCCAGGTGGGGACTAATTAACAGGGCCCAGTAAGAAGGCTGAAAGGTGATAAATGTGTGGGAAGGAGACAGAGATGGAGGCTTATGGTGAAAATGAAAAATAAATTAAATGTGTACAGATACAAACAGACTTTAGGGAAAATAAGGGGTGGCTGAAAGATGTTAGTGGAAAATAAGTCTATCGTTTAAACCAGAGGGCTGCTGGGAGCAAGGCGGATGATCAGCTTGGCTTCCATATTTTTCTATGGTCAGAATCCAGAAGCCCTGCTGAAGGACACAAACAGAAAGGTCATTGACACTGTGGTCCCTGGTGATAAAGTGGAAAACAATGGGTTTAGCAGTGTCACCATTCCTGACTGCTCTGTAATGTTCCCTGAAATGGTCAGCAAGGCGCCTACCAGTCTCTCCAATGTAAATAGCTGTACACTTCCTGCAAAGAATACAATATGCCTCATTAGTGGAGGTGCATGAGAACTCCTTGGTAATGTGAAAAACACCTTGTAGGCCCCAAATTTCAGTCACACTGGAAATAAATTTGCAGGTGTAGCAGCAATTCCTGTTGCAAGGTTTGGTACCTGGTAGGGAGAAACTGTTAGAGTAGGTAGCTGCTTTTAACCAGGAGATTCCGCAGGTTAGGTGGCTGGCAGCAGGAGGCAATAGGTGGTTCTGTAAAGGAAGCACCAATGTTAGGGTCAGTTTGCAAAATAGGAAAGTTACTGGTGATGATCCTGTGAAGAAGAGGTGTGCTCTGATGGAAAGGAAACACTAGTGAAATTCGCCATTGTTCTTGCATGACAGGATCCTTCCTGCAGGGTTCAAGCTTCACGTTACTACTGACCTGGGAAAGTGCTCTGTCCACTGTGCTTTAGGGTATCCCCTGTTGATAAAAAAAAACTGTGCATTATTTGGGTCTGCTAGCAAAATCATCCTCTTCACTGCATAACCTGTGAAGTCTAAGAAACTGTAAATAAGGCAGGCCGTTCTTAACATGTTTGGATGGAAGGACCTGTGGAGGAGGAAACTGTGAGAGTCGGTGGGTTTGTAATAAATTGATGTCTTCAGTCCAGTGTTCTGTACTGACAGTTGGATGCTTTTAGGGTATCCCCTGTTGATAAAAAAAACTGTGCATTATTTGGGTCTGCTAAGGAAACTCATCCTCTTCACTGCATAACCTGTGAAGTCTAAGAAACTGTGAATAAGGCAGGCCATTCTTAACATGTTTAGGATGGAAGAAGCTGTGGAGGAGGAAACTGTGAGAGTCAGTGGTTTGTAATAAACTGATGTCTTCAGACCAGTGTTCTGTACTGACAGTTGGTACTGACATATCTCTGAGAAGGCTAATGATTTTCCCACCCCCACTACAGATCCTTCCTAGCTCTGAGAACCTTTCCTGCACCACCTTCACCTCACAACCCGCCAGATCCTTGGTGCCCAAATGAACCACAATGTGTGGCTTCCCCTGCCCCCCCACACTTTGGTATTATTGCTCACCCCTCCCTGCCATCATGCCTGGCATGCACTCCACCCCTCCGGTTGCTAGGACATAGAAAGATGGCAACCACACTGGGTCAGTTTTTATTTAGCTCACTGTCATTTTTAGTAGCCGCCTATTTACTTTATTTTATTTGCGATAGCAGTTGTGCTAGTAAGTGTCAGTAAGTATTGTGAAGTGTTATTGAGGATACTGATTATGTGATGTGTGCGTTAACTCAATTGAATTAAGAGCTGTGTTCCTGCAGCAGTTTTACAGCATTCCTTGCAGCAGCCTTCCAAGGGGCAGTTTGGGTGCACCGAGACCGAGACTGTTCAGCTTTTATCTCGGTGTCAGCTTTGCTTCTGCTGTAAGAACTGTGGTCCTAACTCTTACTTTCATCTGTGGCGTGTATAACGGACCCTGTGGTGTGTACTGTGCTGCTTTTTGGGACATGTGCAGTTAAGGGGGGTTCCCTGTCAGATGCAGTGAAGTTCCAAGTGCTGAGTTTTGGAACTGTTTCCGGTTCAGCATTTTGAATAACTGTCTGCTTGGCGAGTGGTGCTTAAAATGGCTAGAGTGCTGAAGAAGTCTTTGGGTGGAAACTTGCTCCAAGAGCTGCCTCTGTCAGTGGATTTATTAACTTTGGCTGATTGCTGCAAATGAGGACCGGGAGGATATTGCCCCTGTATGGTGAGACTGTTCTGGTGGGGAAAGAAGGCTGTGAACTGGTTTTCTAGAGTCTTCTCCAAGTTACTTCGGAGGAAGTTTTTTTGCAGAGGCCTAATAAGGGTTAGCCAGACTGACTAACCCTGAGGCAGTCATTCTCTCTGGGGGGGTCAGGGGTGTTAACTGTAGGGTGTATGCTCCCTGAGTTCCTGGAGCGGTGGTGGGTTAACTGACGGGGGTCGGATTGTCCCCATTTCTTAAGTAGAGAGAATTGGTGGTGCTCTAGGGCCCTCCTTGGGGTGGTTTATCGGGGTTGACAATATAACCCATTGGAGGACTGCGACAAGAAGCATTGTTCCCTTACCAGAAGTCCCTTTAAAAACTAGAATTGTGCTGCTGTGGACTGTTAGTTGGTTATTAAGAAGTTTTTATTCTTATTTTTTGGACAGGCTGTGAGAGAGCTTGTTTTCATTTTTTTTTTTTTTTTTTGTGATAGTAATAACATATTACACAATCTGTTTTAAATGTGGCAGTGAGAGGGCCATGTTTTCCGGTTTAAATTTAATTCATTGTTAGGGGGTGGTGAGAGCCCACCTTCAAGACTCATTATCTTTTTGGCGTTAGTAATTTAAAACTTACTGAGGGAGAGCTTATGTAAGACACTCTTCTGCTTACTGCCATTTTTTAAGTTGGTTATTCAAATCTTGTGTGTGGGGGTGGGGGGTATTTATGTTGTTGGGTATTTATTGGGTAAGAGTGACTGCTTTAGTGGACCCATCTTATAGTGTGGAATTTTTAACTTTGTTTTGTTGTTGGTTTTCATTTTTATTTATTATTGAGTTCTGGTGGTTAGTTAGCCTGTGGAATGTGTATGTTCTCTCCCCTGGTTGTGCGCTATTCATCCTCTGCTCTCTGTGCCCTCCACCCATTTCTCCCCCCACCTCTGATGTTTTCTATCTACCAGCGCTGTCGTGCACTGGTTATTGTCCGTTGGGTGGTGGGGGTGGGGGGTGCAGACATCAGAGGACAAATGAGTGGATCTCTCACATTGGGGTGGTTAGGTCTAGAAGATGCCCTGGGGCAAAATGGAACCTGGAATGTAGTATTTCATGTCTAGTCTCCATAGCCAAGGGCACCACTTCTTTGGTGGGCAAGTAGCTGGGGTGGCTCTCGAATCCGTCCAGCTCGAGTGGTGTAATGCAATGCCTGATCTATTTAGGACAAGACTGCAATTTTGCAGATCTTGTTGGAACTACTAATCTGGCATGCATCACCGAGACCTAGCTGGATGAAAATGCTGGCCCTTCATTAGAAGCGGCAATGCCGGCCGGGTACTAGGTGATACACCACCCGAGATTGGACCGCAAGAGGGGGGTTGCGGTCTGTTTCAAGACCGAGTTGGGCCTCACAGGTGTACCAGTAGAGGAGGCTGAATCCTTTGAGTGTACTGTGGTAGCAGGTATGGGTTGTAGGATAGCTCTCATCTACCATCCACCCGGGGATGAAAGTGATTCCTGCAGGAAGCAGTGGACTTTGCTGTCGACATGGCATTGGAGTCGCCCAGACTGATGGTTCTGGGCGACTTCAATGCCTGGGTCGATGATGAACTCTCGCCCTTTGGACAGCAGTTCCTCCAGTTGATGACATCTCTGGGCCTCACACAGATTGTTACCCCTGCTTCCCATAGACATGGTCACTCTTTGGATTTGGTGCTTCTCCTGGGGATTGAGGCCTCCGATTTGGGGTGGAACCTGTCGGTTGGTCCAATCATTACACTGTGAGGTTTAACTTCTGCACCGCGCTTCGTAGGCCTGCCTCTGTGGAGATGGTCAGTTACTGCTCTTTACGGGATGTGAGCCCTGAAGGCCTAGTGGTGGTGATTGACCTCTTGGAGTTTCCTGAGGCCAGCTTGAATCCAGAGTTTTTGGTCTTGGCCTATAATAGGTCATCTCCTCAGCCCTGGACTTGATTGCTCCTGTCCGTGTTCTTCCTCTCCACTTTTCCTCAGGCCCCTTGGTTTTGACTGGTGTTTGAGGGAGGTGCGGTGACTAGGACGAAGGTTAGAGTGGTGCTGGTGGAAATCCGCCCTGGAAGCTGACTTCCTTAGATTGGTAGAGCATTATCAGACCTACCAATCAGCGATCTCCCATAAGAAGGTAGAGCTCCTGTCCAGGGAGCTTGCTGATGCTCAGAATTGACCATCTCAGCTCTTCCGAACTGTGGACAGGTTGTGCAATCCAGCCTGTCTGCAGCTTCGAAGAGCTTTTTCGCAAATGGAATGCGATGAGCTTGCTCAATTCTTTGCGAATAAGGTGTCCAACATCAGGTTGGAGATCCTCTTGATGTGCTCTGTGGGGGATGCTGTGCTCGATCACTGCACCTCGTGTTTCCTGGAGTACCTTTGACCTGCCGGAGTTCGTGGACATTATGCGAATTGTCCAGGGAATGCATCCTATGTGCTGTAGTTTGATCTGGGCCCAACCTCCTGGTTATGGGTTGTTGTAATATTATCAGCCCGGTCCTGGCTCAGATAGTCTGGTGCTGCTTGGAATTAGGTGAGTTTCCAAGCTCCCTGAAGGAGGCGGTGGTAACACCCCTTCTGAAGAAAGCTTCTTTGGACCCAGACATTCTAGCAAACTATAGACTAATCTCCAACCTTCCCTTTATAGGGAAGGTTTTTGAGAAAGTAGTGGCGATTCAGCTGGAGAACCACTTGACCATCCATAATATCTACAAACCTCTCCAGTCCAGTTTTCGAAAGAGGCATAGTCCTGAGACTGCGCTGGTTCGGGTGCTCAATGATCTCCTGATGGCGAGAGATTGGAGAAACCATTCCATTCTGGTGCTCCTTGATCTCTCTTCAGCCTTTGACACTGTGGACCATGGGGTGCTGCTTGAGCACCTGAGGTTCATCTGTGGCCTGACACGTATGGTCCTCAGGTGGTTTACGTCCTTCCTCACTGGCAGAACTCAGAGTGTTGTGTATGGAATCTTTTCCTCAGACTCACTCCCTCTGTCATGTGGAGTCCCTCAGGGCTCAGTGCTGTCCCCCATGTTGTTTGTAGTGTATATGCTGCCCCTCAGAGACATTGTAAGATGGTATGGGCTGAGGTGTCACTGCTATGCTGATGATACCCAGCTCTACCTGTCTTTGCACCTGACCAGGATGGTGCGGTCTCGTATTTAATAACTGCCTCACTGAAATCCAGGATTGGATGAATTTGAGCTAGCTAAATTTGAACTTTTATTGGCTGAACCTAGATCCCTTGCTTCTGCAGTGGTTCATATTAACAATGTGTGTTTCTTTTTTCATTCAACCCCCTTTGTCCATATCCCAGATTGTACCCTTACTCTGTTGTTATTACCTACTCATAAATTTAATCTAGAGTAGCCTTCTAACCTTACCCCTACCCTGGATCTTTATTTACAGTGTACGTCGGGCACCCTTATCTACTTTTCCCATTGACTGTTATATCTATTCATGTATAATTTCACATATATATGCATGTGTCATCAGTTAAGTTCCTATTCCAGATTCCAACTGTCCTTCATCACTGTATATGCCTTTGATGTTATCCCTGTATATATTTTTTAATCTATACTGTATTTTATTCCTGCCTGTATATTGTTCATTGTATCTTTCTGACCTGTCTCACCCTGTATACTTCAGGTCCACCTCAAAATGAGTTATGCTCAATGGTGATCGCCTGGTTAAATAAAGATTTTGATTGATTGATTGATTGATTGAATGTGGAAAGACTGAGGTGATGGTTGTGGATCCAGGATGCCGGATTGAGGGGTTGAGAGCTGGTCAGTCCTCTGGACTTTTTCTGGGGGGCTCCCAGATTCTTACCTCTGAACAGGTGCGTGACTTGGGAGTGGTGCCTGATGACGGGCTGACCCTTGATCTCAGGTGTCGGCAGTCATCAAGTCTGCCTTTATTATCTTAGGAACATTGCCAGGGTTAAGAACCTTGTTTTCGCCCTGTGATCTACCTGTGTTGGTCCACGCCTTTGTAACCTTGCGCTTGAGTACTGCAACCCCTATACTTAGGGCTTCCTGGGGTTGATATCCGCTGCTTAGCTAGTGCAGAACTCTGTGGCTCGATTGTTGACTAGGTCTCTCTGGCTCAGATATTACCCTCTGTGCTGCGCGATCTGCACTGGCTGCCGATTCAGTGGCAGATCACCTTAAAAGTTGGTTTACTGACTTATAAAGCCCCATGGACTTGGCCCTGATTACTTGAAAGAGTTCTTGTTCCCTACTACCCTGTGTGACAGCTCCGTTCGGCTGATGAGGGTTGCTAGAGAGTTCGGTGACTTTGAAATCCTCTGGGCCGTGCATTTATGTTTGCAGCCCCTCACCCTCTGAATTCTCTACTCCGTCAGCTTCAGGAGTGCGTGACTGTGGGGGTATTTAAACAGAATTGTGTAAAACATTTTTGTGGTGACAGGCCTATCAGTGACTCATTGTTGTATGGATTTGTTGTGCTACTTATTATTGTATTTGTTGTTTATGAAACTATATTTTAATTTTGTAAAGTGCCTTGATATCTTGAAAGGCGCTTAAAAATAAAGTTTATTATTATTATTATTTTCTTAGAGTGCCTGTTACTCCATCTTATACCCTTCAGGACAGAGTCCCTATTATTACAACTGACTCTCCCTTCCTGACTCTTGCCATTTGAGTTTACTCTGCTTACCCCTCCTTCTTGTCTTTCACCTGTTAAGGTAACCCCGTGAGAAGTCACTTTACTGCCCATGGTACCCTCCCTGCTTTGCATCCCCCGGTCTGGCCTTCTCTCCTGTGGACTCCCCAGAAAGGTCCTTCTTATTCATGCCTCTTTCATCCCTATCCTTACCTGGCTTGCTCTCCCAGTTTCCCTTCCTGCCTTGAGTCTACCTTTCTCCCAACTCCCTTTACTTGGTTCTGTCTCTGCTTCTCTGCTTCCTGAGCTCACCTCCTTCCCTCTGGGCTCCAGAACCAACAGAACTGTGAACCTGTTTAAGTGTCTCCTTCCCTTGTCCATAATGCCTCCTGCTACCTTACCCTGCTCTCCCATCCTTCTCTCTGACCTCTTTCCCTCCCCCACCTCCCACACATCATCCTCCAACTCCCTACCTTCATTCCATCCCTAGTGTTTGTGGATCCAGTGTTCCTTGGCCTGAAACCTCCTTCCTAGATTCCTGTCCCATCCTACTCCCTGCCCTGACTGTCTGGGACAACCTGTTATTTTCCTGCTCATCTGCCCAACCTCCTCCTCCTCCTTCAAAATTCCTATCTCAGCCACTCTATTTCCTCCTTAAGTTGCCCAAGCTGCTTACAGACTAGACATCATCCTGCTCTCCACATTATTCCCAGTAAGATGTGCACCGCATCCATTACATTTGACCATCATCCCACTTTTCCCTTGTATTCCCTCTCTACTGTCCCTGGCCCATCGACATCCCTCCCTTCTGTATCCCTGCCCCTCCATCCTTTTGGGTGCCACATGCTGCCTAGATATCACAGCCTTCCCTACCATTCTTTCCCTCCTTCTCTTCCTTGCCTCAGTGTATCCTCATGGCCTTTCCTGTTACCTCCTTACAATCCATCTCTTGCTTATTTTACAAACATACAACAATGCCAGCAGATAAAGGCCACATTGGTCTATCAAGTCTGCTCAGTATGCAACTCTGTGTGTGTGTATACTAGACAAGGCAAGGCAAATTTTAATTTTCAGGCGCCCAATCCCAGAGGCTCTGGGCACCGTACAATAAAAATATACTAACAATACAAATAAATTAATATAAATAAAGCAATAAAAATGACAACATAAAAAAGTACAGTTACTAAGTATCTTATATTAAAACTGAGACTTTAAAAAGATAAGACTGACCACCCAGGGAGGACTAATATACAAGATCCGGGAAGGCCTGATTAAACAGGAAGGCCTTGAGGCGGGCCTTAAAGACCTCAACTGAAGGGACCCCCCCCGAATAGATGGAGGAAGCGAGTTCCACAGGATGGGGTTGTCAACATTAAATACTCTGTCACAGGCGTTTTTCTGCCTCATCCTGGGAATTGCCAAGAGGCCCCTAGAGGAGGACCAGAGGGAGTGGACTGAGACAGCAGGTGTGAGAAGGTCTGAAAGATAGCTAGGACCCAGCCCATGTAGGGTCTTAAAGGTGAACAAGCCCACCTGAGAGGCTCCTCCACACTGGCAGCCAGTGCAGGTCACACAAAACTGAAGTATTATGACAGAATTTTGGCTGCCCAGTCAGCAATCTAGCAGCCACATTCTGCACTAGCCACAGCCGGTGAAGGTTACCCCCAAGACCCCGAGGTACAGCACATTTCAGTAATCACGTCTGGATGCCACGAAGGCATGCACTAAAGTGGCGAGGTTCATAGGTGGAACTAGGGGCTTAACCCTGGCGATATTCCTAAGATGGTAAAAGCTGGTCTGGACAAAAGATGACACCTGGAAATCAAATGACAATTCACTGTCAAAGGTCACACCAAGGTTTCGCACCCTAGAGGAGGCTCTCAATGGTATAGACCCCAGGAATAAACCCATTTTGGCACCAGAGGGCAACCTGTTCCGTCTTCTGTTTGACTCCACCACAGTACCTCCATCTTATTGGGGTTCAGTCGCAACCAGCTGGAGGCCATCCAGTCATTGATCTCCACAAGGCAGTTGTTTAGTACTTCCACTGCACTAGAAGCTCCGGGGCAAAGGAAAAATACAGCTGGGTATCATCTGCATAACAATGGAAACCCAAGTCATGTTTCCTAATGAGCTCGCCCAGGGGTAGCAGATACATGGCAAACAGCATAGTTGACAACACCGACCCTTGAGGTACTGCACATGACAAGAGGCTAGAGGTGGAGGAGAAATTCCCCATCACTACTCGTTGCCTTCTGTTCGTCAGGTATGACTCAAACCAGCAGATGACAGAGACTGTGAGCCCACAAAATTCCCTCAGGCAGCCAAGCAGCACACAATGGTCTACCGTGTCAAAAGCTGAGGAGAGGTCAAGGAGGATTAGAATTGTCCCTTCCCCGATCTCCAGCCCTGAGGAGGTCATTATGCACCTGAAGTATCACGGTTTCTGTACTATGCCTTGCATGGTGACCAGACTGAAATGGCTTATAGAGATTCGGCAATGAGGTGCTCTTCAAGTTGCTGTGCCACAACCTTCTCAACAACTTTTCCCCAAAATGAGAGGTTGGAGATCATACAGTAATTTGCCTTGACATCAGGGTCAAGTGATGTTTTTTTCAGTACCTCC
This sequence comes from Neoceratodus forsteri, assembly GCA_016271365.2. Lineage (NCBI taxonomy): Eukaryota > Metazoa > Chordata > Ceratodontiformes > Ceratodontidae > Neoceratodus > Neoceratodus forsteri. The sequence continues at coordinate 722,934,332 of CM057459.1, read as the reverse complement.
TTCAAGGCATCTGGAAAGATCCCCTCCATCAGAGAACACCAGACAATCAAGGCGAACACTAGGCCAACAGCGTTGACACATCTCATTAAGAAATGCGTTGGAGCTGGGTCCAGTTCACAATATGTGTGTTTTAACTTGAGAGCAATCTCAGTAACCTCCAGTACCTCCACTGATTTAAACACTCCCCAACTGGGCAGAGCGGTCTCTGGGTGATCCAGATGATCACTGTAGGCCACTGTAAGGCTCACTGTAGGAACGCCCTGCCGGATGGTGGATACCGTGTCCTAGAAGAATTGAGCAAACTCTTCGCACAAAGCATCAGAAAAAGTATTTCAGCCGGAGACAGGCAGGATTTAGGAGCCTGTCCACAGTCTGAAAAAGCACAGTTGGTCGATTCTTCCTGGCAGCAAACTCTCTGGACAGGAACTCTGTCTTCTTATGAGTGATTGCCCCCGATACTTACTATAATGTGAGTGCAGGGCCAATCTATCTGCCTCCAGGCAGGACTTCTGCCAGCAGCGCTCCAATCTCCAACCCACAAACTTCATCACCTTGAGCGCCCCATTAAACTAAGAGGACCTCAAGTGAGAAGATCTGGGTCATACACAGGCTGGTGCAGGGAGTCGGCGCGCTGTCATCACCCCTATTATAGGTGGCGACTACCATGCCCGGACCCCCTACACATGTACTGTCCACACTAGATAGATCGGCTGCTGCCAGGAAATCCCTCTGGTCAAACCCCTCAAGGGTGGTAGCTGACCATCTCAGCAGGGGAGCTCTTGGGGGCCCAAGCGAGAACCCCACTGTGAAGTGATTGGACCACATGGCCTGGTCAATCCTGAGGTTACTAACATCAAGCTCCAGTGAGAAGACCAGGTCAAAATATGGCCATCCTGGTGGGTTGTGGTGGAAACCTCCTGTGACAGGCCCAGAGATGACATAGTCTGGAGGAGGTTATAACCTAGCCTAGATTCTTAGATCAATGGCCCAGGCATTGAAGTCCCCCAGGACCAAGCCCCAGGGGGACTCAATGTCTCATACAGTGATGAATCAACTACTTCACAGAGATATCACCTGCTGTCCAGGGCGTAAATCAGGAGAATTCTACAACCTGCTCTGGACCGTCATGCACGGCCACACATTCAAATAAGCCTGGTCTTCCCACTGAGTGCAGGAAAAAGCCAATCTCAGATCTAAAACAGATAGCCCTCCCCGCCCTACGTTACTACTCTGGGGCAGTGCATCCTCAAGTATCCGGAGAGCGGTCTGTAAACCAGACCAGCATTGTCCCCATCCAGGTCTCAATGTGCAAACCAGATTGACCAAAAATCAAGTCCGTGATAATGGCGGTCTTGTTCCTAATCAATCTGGCATTGAAACTACTACTCTCAGGGAATTGGTGAACAGTGCAGGCCTTCTGGCTACCTGCCCACTCAGTCTGGTGGAGCCCTGGAAACAGGAGCCAAATACATCTCACCTCTCACATGGCCCTGTTGATATCCAGAGCACCTTCTGCACCCAACCACCTCGATCCTGCCCCCATAGTGCACGAGGCACCACACCATAACTGACCAGTCTGACTCCTCTTTATCTCAACCTCCAGACATTGGCGTGCTGTAGTGGTATAAATTGTGAGGTTAGTAAAAGACTGCAGATTGAACAGCTGGGATGCCCGTACACTATCGGGCCTGCCCAGGCCACCCATCCCTCCCAGACACATAGAGGTCCTGCCACAAAGGGCCCCTGGCAATTAACTCACACACAGCACTTCAATCAATCACACCGCTGATCACGAACAATAGTCCTAACCACTCAAACACCATCCACACTAAATAAAACAAAAACCTCGATACCCAACCACAAAGGGAAGAAAAAGCACAGAGCAGCCCTTAAAATTTAAAATGCAGTATTTCCCAGATCCCATTAAATCATGCCTAGCTAATGCTTGGCCCAATATTGACAATTATTAAGCAAGAGCTGAAAAAGGGAGGGTCCCCACAAATATAGAGTCACCAGACAGCTGTAGTCCAGGCAATCCATGGGGTACCAGCTGGCTCGATCATGGTAGTCCATGCAATCCAATCCCCCTTCACGATAATCCAATGGGGGTAGGGAGATCAGAAGATCCGCAGTAATCCACACAGTTCATCCCCCTTACGGTAGATCCAGAGGGTGAGAGATGAGAGACAAAAAGGCAGCACGGAATGCTATACTGCTGGCGGCACCAGGAACCACCAACCCAGAGATGCAGGTGATAAATCATCAAGGTTCCATGGCAAAAATACCGATCGAAAGCAGGCAGCAATCTTCCCCAGGAAAATGAGCACAGGGATGCCCTCCACACCTGTATTCTCCCTGGCAGGTCCACACCACAGCAAAGTCCCAGCATGCACACTGTGGCCCCTGCATATGATGGCAAGCAGGGCACTGCCGCAGACCAGTGAGCCATGTTGCAAACAATTCAGAGGCGAGAGCAATCGCACTATCCTGGGGCAGATCCTGAAACGTCAGTGCCTCCACATTAAAGAGCACCGGCGCCAGTCACTGTGCTAGATGGAGATTTTAAAGGTCTCTACAAACCCACGAAGGTCTGAGGGAATACACAGGACCCGAGTCAGAAGTACGAAAATCTGGGAATACGGGAGTATTCTATATACTAAGTTGCCCTCTCCCCAACCCCTTAGATTCTACTTTCCTCCTCCTCCCTTCACGAGCCCTTCCCCTTGTTTTGATCATCCCTTTTTACCCTGTCCCACCTCCTAAAGCTGTCCACTGTCCTTGACACCACTACCTCCTCCGGGAGTTCATTCCACCTGGACAACACTCTTTCAGTGAAAAGTTCCTCCTTATCTCTCTTTTAAATTTTCCTCCCTCCAATTTGAGAGAGTGTCCCTCATTTTCCCATTTCCATTGACGTTGAAGATGCTGTCTGTGTTAACCTTATTTATGCCTTTGAGGTACTTAAAGGTTTCGTTCATGTCCCCTTTCTCCTCTCTTCTCCAGGGAATACATGTTGCGATCCTCAACCTCTCCTGATAGGGTTTGTCCTGCAGGCCCTGCACCATCTTTGTTGTTCTTTGTTGCACCTCCAGTAAACTGATGTCCTTTTCAGAGTAGGAAGCCAGTACTGCACACTGTACTCCAGCTGTGGTCTCACCAATGGTTGTACAATTGGCATTAGGACCTCCTTCTCCTTGAGGTGAATCGTTTGGTTATGCACCTAACATTCTGGTGGCTTTTGCTACTGCTTTATTACACTGGGCAAAGTGCTTCAGGGCCTTTGTGATGACCACCCTAGATTCCTCACCTTCTCCATCCTTGTCACCTGTAGCCCCAGCCAGTATTCTGTTCCTGGGTTCTTTGCTCTCAGGTGCATAACCTTACTTTTTTTGGTGTTAAAGGCCAGCTGCCAGATACCCGAACATTTTTCGAGCCTCGCCAGGTCCTCTCTGAGCTCCTTTCTCCCTTCCTCAGTGTCCACTGTCCCACAGAGCTTGGTGTCATCCATTAAGAGGCAGATTTTACCTTTTATCCCCTCCATTGTGTTGCTAATAAAGATATTAAACAACACTGGGCCAACACTAAGCCTGGAACCCCACTGGTTACAGGTCTGGGCTTGAGAGTTTGCCCCAACTACAACTCTCTGACTTCTGCCATAATGCCAGTCCCTGACCCACCTTACCAGCTTCACCCTTGATCTCATACCCTCCAGCTTACTGAGCAGCCTTTTATGTGGCACACTGATTTGAATGCTTTGCTGAAATCCAGGTGCAAGATATCAAATGCCTGGCCTTTGCCTACAGTTTTGGTGACCCAGTTGAAAAAGTCTACCAAGTTTGTCTGACAGGATCTTCCCGACACAAACCCATGTTGTCTACCATCCTGAACACCATTTACCTCCAGAAAGTCCACCAGCCTTTCTTTTAGTATGGTCTCTATCAGCTTGCCTGTCATGGAGGTGAGGCTGACTGGTCTGTAGTTTTCTGGCTCATCTCTGGGTCCACTCTTGTGGAGAGGCACTGTGTGTGCCATTCTCAGTCCCCTAGCATGCACTCTGTCTCAAGAGGTGTTAAACAGGTCTGCCAAGGGGCTAGCTAGTATTTCCGCTAGCTTCCTCAGGACTCTCAGATGCACCATCTGGCCCTGGTGCTTTATCCACCGAATGACTATAAGCCCTTTAAAATCCTGTCCTCTGCGATAGCTTCTCAATTCCCCCACCCGCCTTTCTGCCCACCAATTTCCCCCTGCAGCACTGGTCTGTCCTTTTCTCTTGTGAAGACCAAGCTGAAGTATTCATTTAGCACTTCTGCCTGCTCCACGCTACTCTCTGCCCATTCCCCCCCTTTGCTTCAATCTAACTATGCCATCCTTCCTATTCATTTTTTCCTTTACATACCTAAAGAAGTCCTTTTCCCCTACTTTTATTCCCTCAGCCAGTTGTAATTCTTTGCTTGCTTTTGCTGCCTTGGCAACTCTGCCTGCCTTTCTTGACTGCTCCAAGTAAGCCTACCTGTCAGCATCCTTCAGTGTGCTTTATAATTGTGATAGGCTGTTCTCTTTTCCCTCACTCTAGTCACCACCTCCCTGCTAAACCAGCTAGTTTTTTTTAGCCTGGCTTTCTTGCTTTGGACATTGGTATAGATTTTTGTGGCTTCTATGAGACACATCTTAATAGTGGACCATTTCTGCTCCACCTCCATCTCTGGCCTGATCCCAGCAAGATGCTCCCTCAGAATCTTACCCATCCTCCCAAAGTCAGCCTTCCTGAAGTCCGCCATCTTAGTTTTTGTCCTTGTTATTTCCTGTCCCAGATCTATATAGAACCATACCGCTCTTGGGTCACTGCCTGCTAGAGGGTCTTCTACCTTTATTTCCTGGACATTATCTCCATTGGTCACTACCAGGTCCAGCATAGCACCATCCCTGGTGGGATCATTGACCTCCTGAAACAGGAAACCATCCTGAAAGGCTTCTAGGATAGCCTGTCCTCTGGAGCAGCAGGTCACTGGGATCTTCCAGTTAACTCCAGGAATACTGAAATCTCCAGCTATGACTACTTTACCCCTACTCGCCTGTGACCTAATCTGCTCCCCTAGTTCATCATCCTATCACTTCTCCCTGTGAAGGTAGTCTGTATACCACTCCCATTCTAACCTTTTTCCTCTTTGCTGACTGAAGCTGAATCAACAGTGCTTCTGGTTTACCTTCAGCCCCCTGCTCCTTGGTACATATAATCTCCTCTCTCATGTAGAAAGCCATTGCCCCACCCCTTCCTGACTCCCTGTCCTTTATGTAGAACTTATACCATGGGATCATGAGGTTCCATTCATGGTGCTTGGTGGCTCACATTTCTGTGATGGCTGCTATGTGTACCCTTTCTCAAACAATTCACCTGGAAGGTGGCAATCAGATTTTTCCAAACACACATCCAGGCCAAATATCAGGAGAGAATCACAGTGGAGTGCCATAGGCAGTGCAACCAGGTACATGCTGCACACATCCATATCTTCTGGAATTATCCAGGTATAACCCAATTTAGGGCTCAGGTCGAATGGGTCATAAAAGATGTCATGGACCCTTCGTGGGAGGTTACTGTTGAGATGGCTTTCCTGCTAAAGATATCTATATTTATTTAACACAAACATAAAAAATACTTTGTCTCTTACAGTGGACAACAAAACTATCATTAAATTATGCCTCGCCCCAGAAGACTCCACCTTTGAAGATTGGTATCATATCCTAAAGGAAATATATAAAATGGTATGTATCACTCACAAGCTGGATATGAAACACAATTTATTCTACAATGGATGGAAAATATGACTGATACATGTGTAAGCCCCCCACCCCTGCCTTTTGCAAATGACAGGTGGTATGCTGTTTAAATCTGACAGCAGTACCAGGTGGGGACTGGGTTCGGGGAGGAATAGGTTACTCAGCACAATGGCTAGATTTGACACTCTGCACAGGGGCACCCAAGTAACTCAGACACAGGAAGCAATAACTGCAATGTCCAGTACCAGAAATGGGATTCTAAAGTGTGGCTTTATTCACATCCAAACAGAACAAAAAAGACAGATGGGACTTCACGGGCCACTTCTGGCAAATGCAGATTAGAATCAAGAACACTTCTTCAACACTTCAGTCCTCAGGCTCTGAACCCACCAGGCACACAGCCCGGACTTGCATGCTGCTTTGGGTACACAGCCCAAACTTGTACACTATTCTGGGTTTTCCCTGGCTCAGCTCCCCTGCAGGCCACTTGGATACCTTCCATATGTCATGGAAACCTTTTCTGGTGGCTCCCTAAACCACCTAAGAGCACCTTCCATTTGTCATGGATACATTTTCTGGTGACTCTCTAAACCGCCTAAGAGCACCTCAGCTCTATCTGGGAATTCTCCTTTTAATCCCACGTCTGGGTACTTTCCTTAGGCACTGGCCAAGTACCAGAGAGAAAGTAAAGGTGCCACAGAACAAATCCATAGAGGTGAATTTGGTTACTACTGATGGGGGGACTCCCACCTCTCGCTCCCACAATTCATACCCAGCCATTTCTCTGGACATTAAACATCTCATTCTGTAAAGCTTGGCAATGTAGATTAAGGCTAAATGTATGTCACATTTCCTCTACTTGTCTTGCTTTCCCATTGTGCTGGACTTGAACATACTATTAGTTGGCTTAGCCCATTGCTGTAGGCCTCCCACTGATTAAGTAGTCCAATCCCCATTTTACTTCACTCATTGTGCTGGACTTGAACCTACTTGAATTAACTGGCAATGTCTATTACACTAGACCTCCTACAGATTAAGTAGTCCATTCCCCACTTTCCAACAGTTCAGGTGAAAAACATTGGCCCTCTGTCAGAGCGAACTCACCCTTTGGTTGCAGGTGCCCCAAAGGCGATTCCACACAGGAATTTCTCTCCCACAGCTTCTGGTGCCAGAGCACAACTTGAAATAAGGCAGCTTCTTCCTTAGCCAGAACCAGGAGGGTTGCCCCAGGAAGACAGGCAAACCTTTTTACCCCCATCCCCTCAGGGATGGGGCACTTGGACCAGTAACAGCGGTCTCCACCATTTCAACAATCAGCTTACTGTGTTCCTCTTTCAGTGGAAACACATACCTCCCTTACAGTAGCTCTAAAACAGAGCTTAAGGCTCTGAGAGCCTGCACACAGACTGCTGTGCTGCTGCCTCTCTCCAAGACTGCACACAGACTCTGTTCAAATTCCTCCAACATTCTATCCTAACTTCCAACTGCAGAATCCAGTGTGACTCATGCAGCTGCGAGAGTTCTATGGTGATGTCATCCCTCAGTCTCAGCTGAGACTGAGAACAGAGTGAGACAGTGTGAAATCCATTTAACTGGAGTTTCACGAGCTGCCTTCCCTGCCTACCACTAGGTCTTACTGGGATTCTAGTAACCCCGGGTAACAGGGGGGTTACACATGTGTTAGCAAAATATCTGTCCTTTGGCCCATCTTGTAAGATGAACACTTAGGCATTGCTCCCTTCTCAACACATTCTTCAGTTCCTGGTACCTCAGGCCCACCCTACGTCCTGTAGGCTCTATATTACCTGGCAAATACAAAGAGTGAAATTAAAGGAGAAAAAGTGCTCTGTAGTGCACCTAAACCTGCATTTTTTAATGTTTGTTAGTCATGTGTTGGTGTATGTGATGAATCCAAATGTATAATGCATGATATGTTTTAACTGTATTAACACTTTTCTTTTGAATAATAGTAAAATTCATATTTAAAAAAAGAAACTCAGCAGGGTGTTTAATTATATAAAAAAGTAGTCGGTTAGTTATAGTTTGGAAATCCTCACATGCTGGAGTTCGTGCCTGTGCCCCATTCTCAGGCAGGAGTCGCATTTATCTCCAGCAAGACCTGACAATGTCACAGTGTGGGCACTTCAGGTCACCACTCTTACACATGAGCAGCAACTGACTACATGATTTCCTATTGTAATAGACCCCAACATGGGAGGTTCTTCCTTTGCATGGCAAGGGAACTGTCATACTGTTCTTCTGCAGTAGGCTACAGGTTTTCAAATTATTTTAAAAGGACATTTTTCCAATGATCTACTGCAGTAGTAATTTACTACATAATTTTAATGAATGACTCTTGACTACGCACACCCTGGAAAGTCAGATGTATTATGCTATCTAAAATGTTTTAGTTACGTTGAAGCATTCTGTGTACAGCCAGCAGTCCCATAACTTGAGCCTTCCAAATAACAGAACAAGGGATTATTATAAGCACTGGCTGGGACTCAGGATCACCAGGCCTGGATTAATGCATATGTAAAGTGTATACCTGCATAGGGCCCTTTGCTATTGGGGGGCCACTGGGAGTTATGAAATAAAAGTGGTTAAATTTTGTTTCAGATTTGTGTGTATGTGTAATACTTCATCCTGGGGGAAGTAGGGAATAATTTTGGTTGGCGATCGTGCCTGTGCATGGGCTCAGGCAGGAACCACACTGGCCAAATGGCCACTGTCATCATTAAAAAAAACAAAAAGTTAAAAAAACAAAACAAACAAAAAAAAAACGATTTACAATTGGATTGATATACGTCCTATTTTTTGAATGAAGCTGAGTAATAGAAAAAATCATTTCATTGTCATCAATTCAGTTCGGCTGAGTTGGGTCTGACTTCATTTCACTATTTTGCTCAGCCAACTGATAAATGCTGTACAAGATGCCCTGCCCTCACAGATGTCACACAGCCATATATAAGCCAGAGTTGGCACTTGCTATGGTTGACTGCATGGCTGACAAGAATAGTCCAGTCACACCTCAACTACCACTCACACTCTGTGAATGAGTTAAGCCTATCCCCCATCTTGTCAGCACCACCATATGTGCTGGCTCATGCCAAGGTAAGTCGATGCGTGGTGCAAAGACTGTGGGAGAGGGCTACTGACAGGCTGCCATGCATTACCCTTACCAACATTCTGCTTCCTGAGCCCAACAGAATGCTGGTGATATTTCACATTTTAAAATAAAAGGTAATCTTTACTCAGCTGTCTAGGACAAACCACATATGGTGTTGCTGGCTGCTGCTGCTAAGCTAGAGTGGTTAAAGCTGGTAGAAATACATCCTCAGTCCTTCTCAGATATCTTAAATTGGTTGCTGCTACTTAAGATGGGGGGCTGTTGGGTTGGGTGGCTCTCTGTTTGTGCACAAGGGTTGGTATTTATCTGGTTTAATGGACTGACTAACTAATATGTGTGTACATGTAGCTGTTGTGTTTGTTTTTGCCTGCTGTGTGTTCTGTTCTCCCATTTCCTCCAGCAGGCAGCCTGCCATTCCTAGCTCTCCCTCCTGAATCCCAGTGCACCCCCAACATCTGGCTTCCCGTAAAAATTAAATTTAAAAATTTTTTTTTCTTGGTGTCCGGTGGCACTACCCTCAGAGCAACCAAAGGTTTACTGGATTGGTAGAGCTTCGGAAAGAAAGAATTCCACTACCCTTGTCCCTATTAGTGGCCAACATAAATCCTCTGCATGCCTTCATGGCTGGCTGCTGTTTGACATGTAACTACATTATTGATATGTTAGCTGTTATATCATTGTAGTACCAACTGTTACACTGATAAACTGTATGGCTGGGATCTTGTTCCTATAGAAAAAGACATCAAATGCACCTGACGGTACTCCACCAGCAGATATGCAACCAAATAACAATGACCATGTTATTAATGAATCTTTTATTAATGTGTTATTACCACCTTAATTACACAAAATTCCTTTTATGTTGTCATGTTGTATGATTGGGTGGCATGAGGTATAGGCTTTTCAGCAATCAACAGCCCATTTCAGACCAGATGTTTGGACTGGCAGACCACTTAACAGATGGCCTACCAGTGCCAGAATGTCAGATGCAGTCTCTTTCAAAGAAGTGGAGTTTGCCTTGTGTAAAAAATAAAATGACACTTAGATCATTTTTTATATGCAAGCTTTCGCAAATAATAGACACTACTGCAAAAATTCAAGAGCTTTCAAAAATGAGGAACCCAATTTTTTGTGCAGCTGGACGGATGTCAGCATAGACTAATTATGTGACTGCATCTTATTTATTTATTTTAGAAGTTTTACCAGACATACTGAGCTGGAACATCTCATTGCCAGATGTGTCAATGAAGGAGGGAGGAGTGAAAGTATAAAGCAGTAATACAACAATAATAGTACATTGCGTACATAATAATATAAAGCATATAACAGTCACTGTACAGACGTGCAATAACTTTAAAGAACTGTGTATGTTGTCTGAATTCTGTTGTATTTTATAATTACGTCTTTATCTATGTGTTGAAATGTTTTTTGTTATATTGTATTATGTATGTCTTTACCTGATTTCAGTTCTGTTGTATAATTATGTCTTACTTATGTATGTGTTGTAGTTTATGTTCACACTGTATGTTATCTGTATGTATACTATACTAGTGTACACTGGGTCATACCTGTAAAAGGTGCCTTTAGTGCCAATGTATCTTACCTGGTCAACAAAATAAAAACAAACAAACAAACAAGCATGAGCAGTTAAAAGAATACGGATAATAGAACAGCCACATCACAATGATAGGTATAGTTACTGTACAGTACTGTCAAATACAACAGTACAATAACAAAAACTAGAATGTGAGATGTGTGGGGTTGGGGTGAGACCCCTTGGGGCAGTGGACCACAAAAGCTGCCCTTAGTGCAAACCAGAGTAGAGTTAGGAGGGGTCTAAGACATTTGTAGGAGTGAACTGAGCAGTCCTGCAGGAGGGACTTTAGGGAGGGAAAGAGGTGGAGCTGATAGCAGCCTGACCTGCAGAGGATTTCACAGGAGGAAAGGACAGCGACCAGAGTTAGTGTTAGGAAGGGAGTAGATGGCGGAGAAAGGATGCAAGAGATGGAAACAAAGGTAAGGGGAGGTGGGGAGCCAAGATAGAATTTGGAGATGAAAGGCCAGCCCACCAGTACAACAGTAGGGCTACCACTCACAATGCCAGCAATCCAGGAACAAGCCTGGGTCATTGGGATTGGCCCACAGGAGGAAGATCAAGTATCCCAGAGGATGATCTCCTACGGGAGGAGGAGGGCTACCTCCTTGCTGCAATACTGCCACCTAAGTAATGACAGGTTGCAGTGCAGCCAAGTGGGAGAGGGAAGACATCAGCTGGGGACCTGCTTTGGGCACACAGTGCATGTACACAAGCACTGGTCCTCATCAGAAGCCAACATTTTCTTGGGAATCAAGGTGAACAAGAAAAATGGCAAAAACAGCCCCAGTGTTGGTTTCCAGGGATCCAGGTATATACATGCTGGTCCTCATTGCCTTGTCAACTGCTTGACCCTCACCATATTTGGGGGTAGATCCCCTCCACCTCATACACCACCTGGGGAGTAAACTGAGGCTCCATGTGGGCTGGTGCATGGTAGGTAGGTGGGGGCCGACAGAGGTGCCAAAAGGTTCTGGTGAGAGCTGCTGTCAGACTGAAGGGGTATAAAATGCAAGCAAAAAAAAAAAATATTTGGAGATGGACTGTGGGAAACACAATGAGAAAGATATTTGGTTTTGAGAGAGGAGAGAGCAAGGCAAGTGTATAGGGAACAATGGGGAGCGCTTTGGGACAGTTTATGGTGAAGTGGTAAAAAGAGTGCAATTGTGGGTCCACTCTGGCCAGGGTTGATTAGGGAGTGGCACAGAAAACAATGCCACCATTGTCAAAAATAGGGAGGATCACCTTCAAGGTCATTTCTTCATGTGTGGGAATTGGGATAGATGCTTTATTCTTCTACTGAGCCCAGAGTTTGGATAGAGCTTTTGGTAGGTAGCATTCACATGGAGAGAGAAATCATGGAGAGAGTCCAACCAGACCCCGAGGTATTTAAAGGAGGAATCATTTTCAATCACGTTACTGTCAAGGGTATAGAAGAAGAGGAAGGGTTAAAATCTGGCCAGCAGCTGCCTGGTGCCAAAAGTCACAGAGACCATTTTCTTGTCACTGAGAGACAGTTGATTTGCCTGGAACCAGAGCTGGATGTTAGAGAAATCCAACTGGAGCCAAGCAGCCAGATCAGAGACATAGGCACCAGACTAAAAAAAAACACAGTATCATCCATGTACCTATGGATAGCCAAGGGGATACAGGCATTAGGGAGATTGTTGAAAAATGAAAGGTGTCACCTTGAATTGTTTCAGAGAAAAGTGACCAAGATGATCTACAATCAGCAGGGGAGTTCCTATGAGGGGATACTGGAGGACCTAGATACGTATTCATTGGAGATTAGAAGGGAGAAGGGGTGATATGGTTGAGACAAACAAGAACCTGAATGGTATCAACATGTTTGACTGCCAAAGACTATTTATGCTTAATGACAGCAGCATCATGAGGGGCCACAACATGAAGCTGATGGGAGGCAGATTCAAAGGGAACAGAAGGAAGTACTTATTTATGGGGAGGGTAGTAGACAGATGGAAACACCGATCACAGGAATTTGTTAATGTTCAGACAGCTGATACATTTAAGCATGGGTGGGACAGAAACATGGGACGTGAGAGGAGGACTCCAAACGAGGGGTAGATTAGGGGTAGTGTGCGCATTATACAAGCAAATGGCAGTCTTGCCTGTATTAGACTGAAACCATGACAAAGGTAGGGACCTGACAGACTGGATGTACCTACAGTAGGGTCTTCATCTGCACATAACATTCTATGTTTCTATGTTTAAAAAGATGGAACACATGATTATGCCTAGGACAGAGCCTTGGGGAAAACTAAAGTAGATGGGAAGGGGGAGAGAGGTGTCTGCAGTGTGGACAGTTTGAAAGCTGCCCTGGAGGTAGAAGCAAAATCAACTTACTAACTGGTTAGAGGGTGCCACCCCTTTCAGCCTGTCCAGGATAAGGGGTGCACAACTGTGTTCAAATCATTTGCCAGGATGAAAAAAATTCCAGGTGTAATCAGGCCCCGTCCCATTCCAATCAGGATAGAATCAGTGAGCCAGAGCAGGGAAGTGAAAGTAGAGTGGGACTTCTGGCAGCCAGACAGGAAGGACGTGAAGAAGGAGGAGGAGTCAAGAAAGGGGAGAGAGAGGTGTGAGAGGACAAGGTGTTCCTGGAGCTTAGCCAGGGTAGAAATAGGGCAGTAGTCCCTTGGAGATGAGGGGGTCACCTTCTTTGGGAAGGGGATGACTGCAGCATGCTTCCAAGCATCAGGACAGCAACCAGAGAGAAGGAGAGGTTGAGGATGGATGCAATAGCAATGGTGGGAGCAGACAGATGGAGGAGTTTGGGGTCAAGGACATCAAGACATAGATCCTTGAGGGGGTCTAAAACTAGCAGGGCCATAAGAGACAGATGGAGTGGTGGGTGTGAAGGAGAAAGTGAGGGGGGTAGGGAGAACAGGTGGTAAAAAAGATGTTAAAGGAAGAGGTGACTTCAATAGGGTCAGTGATGGAAGAGTCATCAAGCTTGAGGACAGGGGAAGGAGACTAAGGAGGAAGTTAGAATAATGAATGGATGGCCTTTCAGAACTTAGAGGTGTGGCTAAGATTGTTCTAGTGCATAGATGCAAAGGGAGCATAGGAATCCCAGACAGCCAAAAAATTAAGATTGGAAGAGTTGCAGGGCAGTGTTAATGTTGTCAGCTGCAAGGATGGTGGACCAATCAGTGGAAAAAAGGTCAGCAGGGACCATAGATGAGTCAAGTGACCTAAAGGAGTGAATGTGGAGGAGCTGGGGGTTTGCAGCAGTGGGATCCATGATGCCGGTTCGACAACAAAGTTGTCGATTAACGTTACAGCGATGGCTCTTTGTTGACCACAATTGCGGTAGGCATAAAGCTGTACAGTAAGGAGTTTGTTTTTTTCAGGGGGCTTCTAGACCCTCCAACTGTATCATTTTTGCCGGTACAATTCCTCATTTTAAGCACTGGTACCGGTTCCTGCCTAGTTTGTACCATATACCAAATTTTCGTCTGCCTCCATCCTGCTTTAATAATTTTTCCCCATTTGATTTCTGTCTGCTCAGTTACTGTATGAGTGCAGGCACTAGGGGAGCGTCCAACAGTCCCCATGGTATCCACTTAAGGTTGTCACGCTGTGGCACTGCTGGCAGAAGGGCAGGGCTCGACGCTGACTCATGTGTTGACCCCTAGAAGCAGCTGAGTGTAGCCTTCACCTGACAATCTTGGTGGGAGTAACAGCCCTGTCAGGTCGGAGATTGACTGACGGATCATCAGTGTTGTCCTTCTTGCTTCAGCCCACCTCGAACTGTGAGCGCAATTTTATATTTCGGCACAGTTTAACTTTTGGACTGTCTTGTCCGGATGGGACTGGGACCACATCTCCACTTCTGTATTTGGCACCTCATTTTATGTCAGACCAGTTCAGATACTATACTTCCATGTACAAAGCTCCTTCACCCCCGAACCCCCCATGCAGGGGGCTCAGCCACCCGCACCCTCTATATTTAGGATTATCAACTCCGAGTCAGAGTTGATTCGCGCAGGGGGTGAAAACCCTGGAGAAAGCAATGCTGGGATCCTGCGGCGATGTTATAGCGGCAACAGTGAATTGTCACTGTAATGTTCAGTGTTGAAATTTCGAACCAGTGTTGGCATAAGGCAAAAGTGGATTTTGTGCACCCAGCACCCCTATGGAAGTCATTGAGGGTGTCAGGGAGTGTGCCAGCATACACAATACAATAAGGGGGAGAGGAGAGTACCTAGTTTAGGTGTGAGTAGTTTTGTGTGAGATTGAGATGGATATTGTCAGAGATTGATCGGGAAAGCAGAAGGGATTTAATATTTTGACAGCTTGTGTGAAGGAGGAGAAAACCAGCTGACACTGAAGTCACCAAGACAGCAGTTTTCCTGCGGTAGATTGAGGAGAGATGGTAGACAGTAGCTCAGAGAGAGTGAAAGGGTTTGAGTCACGGCAGCACTAGACCCCAGGGTTAAAAATAGAAACAGAGAGCCTACCACCACACTGACAACCTGGGTTTGGAAACAGAACTGGATTGCTTGGGGGTCAGCCAGGGGTAGGAGATTGAGTATCTCCAAGGATGCTCTCCTCCTCTGGGCAAAGAGTGCAGCGTGCTCCACCACAGTATCACCACCAAGGTGACCATAGGTGGTGATGTGGGCAGGAACAGTGGATTGGGAGGGGGACACTCCCTGACAGAAGATGTTAGCAGGTTCAATGTGCACATCCCATGCCATCAGCTCCACGGACCATCCAAGGGTCAGGGAGAAAATGAAGGGAGTAATGCTGGCTGTAGCAGGATGATGCTCTCAGTTCTCTGCAGACGCTACACCACCTACTGAACACTGGACCCACCTAACCTAGTAAGGCA
Source organism: Neoceratodus forsteri (assembly GCA_016271365.2). Taxonomy (NCBI): domain Eukaryota; kingdom Metazoa; phylum Chordata; order Ceratodontiformes; family Ceratodontidae; genus Neoceratodus; species Neoceratodus forsteri. Next base: position 722,918,975 of record CM057459.1, on the reverse strand, counting down.
TCCGGTGGGGGCTTGGGATACCCCAAAAGGTGCCATTACAGTGGGTAAACTGTTGAGGAACAGGTGGGTTCCATAGGTAAGTCCCAGAGATGGCAGATGATGGGACTGTTGGGACTGCAGGGCAGGGGGGGGGCTACCTGGTGGGAGGGAAGTAGTGAGGGAATATACCAAGAACACAGATTTGAATGGGATGCAAGAGGAGATGTAGATCACAACTCCACCACCCCTCTTTGCTACCTTCTGCCAAGCAATGGAATACCTAGGTACAGTGACAGAGATATTTTTAATCTTGGTGGTGAGCCAAGATTCTGAAATCATGAGTACATCGGGTTAGAGGTTTACCATCAGAGGTTGCAATTAATCAAACTTGAGGAGGAGGATGCAAATGTTGCGGCAGGCCACTAAGAGTCCTTTAGGGAGCTGGAAGGGGTTGATGGAGACATGGCCAGGATTTAGCTCAACATCACCTGCCATCATAAGCAGTAAGAGCTTGAGACAGCCTGCAAGCCTCCTGGAGGAGGAGTAGGAGGAAGTCTGGGGATGGGGTAGTGACTTAGGGAGAAAGGACACACCACAGGAATTCAAGATGAGATAAGGAAATTGAAAGAGGCTGCAACACTGGCCCACTGGTGCAGCGGTAGTGTTACTGCTCATGACACCAGCGACCCGGGTTTGGGAATGAGCCTGGGGAGCTGGAGAGCCAGCCGGGGGAGGAGGCTTGAGCATCCCAGGACAGCTCGCCTTCTCTGGGAGGGAGGGGGGTTAAGACTAGGTGTTCAGCTGACTTCAGGCAGAGGTCTGAGGTAGAACAAGCCCAAGCCACACAGAAGGGGCCTGCGTGATGGATGTTGGCGCATGCGTCTTGATGTCAGGGCACATATCACGCATGAGAACACAGGGAAAATGGCTAGCTCTGCTCCCAGGAGATGGGGCACCAGGCACAGATCTCCAGTGCCCCTGCCTGTCCCGGACTGGTGTCCTGACGACACTAAGAAACTCAGGGTGTACGGGCCCCACATTGTCCCCGCCTGGGGGGGGCCAACCAAGGCTACATGGGGGACCAATCACTTCGAGCTCCAAGTAAGAGGGCGGGGACAGATGCCATAGGCGACTCCGGAAGGATGTGGAGTACAGCAGGTGAGAGGAGTACAAAAAGCAAGAAAAAAAAATAGATGCTACATCCAGGGTGCCAGGGGAAGGTGACAGGGTATGAGTGGAGGAGTATGGGACAGCATAGGTGCCGGGTTATATGGGCCTGTGGGACTCAGGCCCCATCAATATTCTCCAGAGTGGGCTGAGCCCACCAATAATATCACTTTTACCATCTATGTTTTGCAAATAAATGGCAGCAGATATATTTGTTCTGTGACCTAGCGAGTGCCCCCGCCTCCTGGAATGGGACTCGTCAGTGGCAGAAGCACTGGAAAGTGTGTGTCCCTTCAGCAAGTGCCTCCCCCCGCCCCCCGGAATGGGACTCAGCAGAGAGCGCAGAAGCACTGGAAAGCGTGTGTCCCTTCCTCCTCCTCTCTACCTTTTTTGGTGGAGGAGCAGCTGAGATGTCAGTGCTGTGTGCGCCTGCGTGCAAATTGAGCAGGCAATCCAATTTTGTGGCAGCGAGAATTGGAGCCAAAGTAATACGTGACACAAGAGCATCGGTGGTCGGTCGGTCGGTCGGAGATCTCACCCGAGAATTCATGTCAGCATAGCGAGCCATATTGTGTGTGCATGTGCAGCATGGTTGGTAAACTTGCACCTTTATTTTTTAGCGGGTGGCCCAGTCAGTTTATAGGAGATGGGAGAGTCGCGGATGGGGGACACAACAGTCATGCCCTGAGTGTCGGTCGGTGACAGCGAGGGAACAAGCCAGCTAGTGAGAGGCCCACTAGACTGTGGCAGCAGGTGCAGCACCAGCTCTTGGTCTGAGCTTGGTTCATGGTTCTCACCAAGAACAGTAGAAGCGCTGTCAGACTGTGGCACCAGAACACCCGCACTCCACCTCCCACACTGTGGCACTGAGTGATGGCTCCAGGTTCAGACTTTTATAACAGGTCAGAGTGGTCTTGAAAATAAAACAAAAGGATGTCCAATGATTTTGTGGAATCTGTGTCTAATCGGTGCTATATAAAGGTGTGAAATATCGTGTTGATGATCTATAGTGGGTCGGCAACTGGCTGCTCTTTGTGACTTGTTCTCAGTTGTGTGATTTTGTAGTTAGCATAAAATGAGACCAATGTTTTGTCACTGTACCTTTTTGAAAGTTATTGTGGCAGGGCAGGCCTTCTGATTTAGGTTTTAGTGCTTGTTGTTTGGGGGGGGGGGGGCTTCTGATATGCCTTACTCGGGTATGCATTTTAGAATGATCCCAAATCATTATATTATACTTTTTGAAGTTCAGTTGCACAAGTCTGAAGTCTCTCTGTACAGGGAACCTCACTTAAATGAAAAGAAGTGTCACTGCCAATAGGTATATTTCTAGCAAAGTAGTTTGATTCTAACTTTCAATGACTCCATCCAGATCAGTTACAGACCTTGAAGTTTCATCACATCAGCAGTCATTGCATTACTTCAAAATGCTAAATGACAGTAGGAGAAGCAAAGTATAATAAGTCCTGCCAGGGGCACAGAGTGGGTTTCCTGAGTTCAAAGCCCTACTCATGTCATGAGCCCAGGGTGCCCTGCTCACACCATTTATGGTAAACATCACTGTAGCACGCTATGATGGGGAGAAAGGGCTAATTTGTTTTAAATTTTCCTTTTGCCCCTTATGCTGGACTTACCTTCTGCTCTGCTGTCAGTAGGCTTCTGCTTTCAATTTTTAACTGCCTCATACTCCACACCTCTGGTGCTCATACCACCCACCTTACCCTCCACCCCCACCCCCAACAAGGTTCCCCGCTTTGGCCTGACCAGCACTTACTCTGGATGGTTCATTTATTCTGATGGTTCACCAACTAATGTTGAGATTTTACTGGTACAGGAGAGGACAGACATTCTGTGTAAAGTTAGTGTTGTCAGTGGCAGACTGTTGCATTATCCTGTGGCCATCAAGGCAGTTTACCAAGAAGATGTTTTGGTGAGATCTAAACTTGCATAAGCTGTCTCACTGTTATCTTCACAGCTCTTTACATCATCAGAATAGGATGGTAACAAAGCTGTTACTATTCTGTGTTTTGGTCTGAAACCAGTTATCAATTACAAAATATGTTTTCAAATTTCCAGAACTGTTCATAAATCATAGCATTTCTTCCAGAATTTGAGAAAAGGCACACAAACTGGCTAAGTCTATAGTTTATGGCAATTGAATGTCCCTTAAGTAAAAAAATGTCTTGTTTCCCAACATCTTGTATTTTGTAATATGATTTCACTGTGAGGTTTATATATAGGGTATGATGCTGCTCATAGTGGTACAGGAGCAAGTTCATTCTTGGTTATTACAGTATTAATAGCAAAGCACATATGAAAGCTGTTCACAGCCTGAACTTCAGTAAAACTAAAATATTTGATTCTTGACAAAAAGAAACCGTTTCAAAATGTCAACATGTCAGTGACACAGTGGTAGCACACACCAGCACTAGCCAGGTATGGTGCAGGGGGATGGGATGCACTGCAAAGGGAAAACGAGGAGAATGGAAGGAATGGAACTGTGACACTGTCAGAACTAATTGAGGGAGAATGTCTGCTGACTCTGAGGTGGTGGAACTGTCATAACATTTTTAAGTGGTGATGGTGAAATGGGAACTGAGTTCTAGTGGGCCCTACCCAACTTAACCCTGAGATGAGCATTAGCAGGGTTGACTGAGGTACGGGGTATGGTGGTGGAGGTCCTTGAAAGCTGACACAAGGGCCCAGCTACCAACTTGGATTCCTAGAAAATGAGAGGGTATGGCCCAGGGTGAAAAACTCATCAGTATTCCACATCAATATGATACCCTAGCCCTGTGTTTGCATCTTAAATTTACATACAGGGCACTTTCATTAAAAAAAATGCATAATAAAACCAAAGATTTGCAGAGTTAGAAGGTTGCCAGCTACCCAACATAGGTGACCCACAAAGCCCACCTGGAAATGTCCAGGTACCCTGGTGAGCCAGTCACCAGTCTGACTCTGACTGACAGGCAGAGCAGCCTGTAGCTGGCTGAGGAATCAGATGATCATGGGTAATGGGTATAAATGTGTAATCCTGTTCCTGCAGAAGAGAAGGGAACAAAAAGTAGAAATTTCTGGGGACACTCAAAACTCTTTGCTACTAACTTCTCATAAGTCCTCAAAAATGCGGTGAAAGGTATAAGTAGCACATTAGGAGTACTACTGACCTCCTGTATCCTGCTGAGGCAATGGGTTTGGCTCTCATCTCAGCTACCAAGTGGTCAGGCTGTGAACTTAGTTATGTCTATATGAGATGATCATGTGATAAACCTTAGTTAAAGAAATTGTGTGATCTGACATGCTGGGCTTCATAGCCTGCTACCCTGGGGCGATGATAGCCCCACTGTGTAAAAATAAAAATTGTTTACTTACTGGTGAAACTTTGGGAAGGGATCGTAATTTGTGCAAACTGCAAGCTAGCGATCCCTTCCCACTTCCTGGACTGCCTGCTCTGCCTCCGCACTCCCCCGTTTTGTGACGTGGTACCAGGGAGAGCTGGGGGATCACCCATGCAAGCCTATGGGCTTATTTTCAAAACCTTTTTTAATACTTTAAATGACCTTTTGATAAAAGAAGACACAATCAATTATAGGAACCCTATTAGTTGAGTGGTATATTTTATTCAAAAGGTAGTTTAAAGTATTAAAAAGGTTTTGAAAATAAGCCCCATAGGCTTGCATGGTGTGCGTCCCTGCACTCTCCCTGGTACCACATAACAAAACGGAGAAGCACGGGGGCGGAGGAGGCAGTCCAGGAAGTTGGAAGGGATCAGCTAGCTCGTGGTTTGCACAAATTACGATCCCTTCCCAAACTTTCCCCAGTGAGGAAAAAACATTTTGTTTTTACACAGCAGGGCTATCGCCACCCCAGGGTAGTGGGCTACGAAGCCCAAAGTGTGATTTTAACAAATCAAATATTTACTTTAAGAAAACTAAGTCATTCTCAAAAATATATGCTGAGAGGGCAGATACCCACCAGTAACAGTGTGACAAGGCAGCAGGTAAAGCAAACAGGATGCTGGGATGCATAGGCAGGGGCATCACCAGCAGGAAAAGGGAGGTCATAATTCCACTATACAAGACACTAATGAGGCCCCACCTGGAGTACAGTGTACAGTTCTGGAGACCTTACCTACGTAAGGACATAGACAGGGTAGAGAAGGTTCAGAGGAGGGCAACAAAGATGGTGCATGGATTACATAACAAGTCCTATGAGGACAGGTTGAAGGAACTGAACATGTACTCCCTGGAGGAAGAGGAGGAGAGGGGATATGATAGAGACATACAAGTATCTTACAGGGAGGAACAGGGTGCAGGAATACACTATTTTTAAGCGAAAAAGATGTTCCAGGACTAGAGGGCATGGGATGAAGCTGGAGGGAGGATGATTCAGAGGAAACGTGAGGAAGAATTTCTTCACAGAATGGGTGGTGGACAAGTGGAACACCCTGCCAGAGGAAGTGGTGGGAGCTGAAACAATCACGGGATTTAAGAATGCATGGGATAGACATAAAGGAATTCTGGAGGTCAGGGGTAAGGGGCAACCGCAACAGACTTCTAGGAAAACTGAACTTACAAGCTCAAATGGGCAGACTGGGTGGGCCATAGGCCCTTATCTGCCGACACTGTCTATGTATATATGTATCTATGTAAGGACTTCTGGATTGGTGCTAGCCTCATTCAGGAGTTCTGTCAGTTCTCTAGTTCTGTTCTGTCTTTGTACTTGTTGCAGGTAAAAATGGGTGAATTGCTCAATTGCTTGCAAGTATAAAAAAAAAAAAAATTAGCATAGATCCCTGACCTGGTCCAAAAATGGCAAGATCAATCCGTTTGGGTTTTTTCCTGGCAGTCTTTTGCTGACCTTCTGCTATGTAGAATATCAGACCGCTGTTATTAGTCTAGCACAAAGCTACAGAGAATTAAGTAATAATGCATGACAGGGCATGTGTTGTGGGATTTACACATGCCTTGTGCGGTGTGTCCTGAGGTGCAGCTGAGTTGTCATAAGGCAATTCTAGGGGGTGGGGGTAGAAAGAAGTAGGTTGCTGGTTAACTAGGATCTGCAGCTTATCCAGTAGGCAGGGAAATGGGCAGACTGGGTGGGCCAAGCGGTCCTTATCTGCTGTCAAATTCTATGTTTCTATGAGTTACTTGAACCACACAAGCAGTGTGTACATCCCACTACTACACATTCCATGAAGTGTATTATTGCAATTATAAAATGAATCTGTTACTAAAAATAAAAACAAAAAATGAAATAGTTTCAAAGAAAGTAAACATTTGATCAGCAGAATCTTTACCAATTCTCTGGTGCAGGATTTACACATGGTCATGTGACGTGTTTTGACCAATGAGGTTACAGGATTTTGAAGACCCATTTTATAATACAGCGTCATTTTGTTGCATGCTTGCTGCACAAGGCTACTTTTGTTATATGCTGCTGTTGATTTAGGTTTTGCCAGTTTGAGTTGGGAGGCTGTGCCCCAACACCTCCCCTTGTTTTTTTAACACAGAGGTGTGTGTGTGTGTGTGGGGGGGTTAACCCCCAACTCAATTAAACATTTAAAAAAAATAACCAGCAAACCAACGTGGCATAGAGTGTGTCATAAGTGGGCAAGTAGTTTAACATGAGCTCTACGCTAATAGCAGAGGTCCAATGGTGGTCTGGCTTAACTCCCTGATCCCCATGTAGAGCGGGCTCTGCTCCCATAGACCCTGCAGGGGTGTGCAAATCCCATTGTCCCCTATCCGGGGCAAGTAAATTTTGATTGAAGGGCAAGTACAAAAACAGAGTTAATTTAATTGTAATTACTAGAGGGGCAAGTGAAAATTCAGCTACAGTCATGGCTGGGCAAGTAATAGAAATTTTGATTTGAACACCCCTGGACCCCTGCTGGGAGGGGTACAGGGGATTGACCCCTGACCTCTGAGTTAGGGGGTGGGGCTTTGACCCCTGGGACCCACCAAAAATTTTAAAAACCCGGCTCCTATGTGGGACAGCAAGGTAAGGTGAGGGGAGGAAAGGAGAAGGAAAGGAGCAAACGTGACAGGTGATGAAGTGAGGTGGAAGACTGCAAAATGAAGGGGGAGGAGAAATAGGGTTAGGCATAACATAACAGACAGAGAAGGGAGGAGACACAAGGTATGTACAGTGACTACATACCCTGGATCCAAGGTCATGCTAGAATAGGGTGGTGATTGAACAAAAACAGATAGTTGTGGCAGGAGGACAATACTGAGTACCAGTGCAGAAGAGAGGCAGGCAATAAGTATGGAAAATAATAAAGGCCCACTTAGCTGAAGGCAGTGGAGAGCAGGCAGTAATGGCAATTGTAATAATGATAACACACACAGGTAGGAGGAAGTTAACAAAAGCTGGTAGCAGAGGTTAGATAGCTAGATAGATAGATAGACAGACAGACAGACAGACAGACACTTTATTTAAAACTCCTTTCTAAATACCAAGACACTTTACATAAAATTATATAACACATCCAACATGTTAATAAATAACACAATAACAGAGATAAGAACGAGTTGCACACAATAACAATTCAGTCTCCTACAAAAGCTCAAGAAAACAACCAGGTCTTAAGTTTGCTTTTAAAGATAGCAACATAAGGGACAGCACAAATATCTGTTTGGAAAAATTTACAATATCAGGTTGGAACAATTAACAGCAGCTCCCAGATACTTGGGAGACAGCCAGGAAGTGGGCACTAGCCAGCAATGTCAATGCAGGGAGCCCCCAGAAGGAAATTCTGCCAGGGAGCAGGAAGTAGCCAGCACTGTCAATGCAGGCATCACCTAGATAGTGAGTCAGCAAGAAAGTCAGCAATAGCCAGCACTGTCAATGCAAGCAGCACATAGATAGAAAGTTAGAGTCGGCAAGAGACATAAATGTCAGTGCAGGGGGCACTCGGAAGGGGATTCAGCCAGGGAGTAGGCAGTAGCCAGCACTGGCAATGCAGGCATCACCTAGCTAGGGAATCAGCAAGAAAGCCAGCAATAGCCAGCAATGTCAGTGCAGGCAGCACCCAGAAGGAGATTCAGCCAGGGAGCCGGCAGTAGCCAGCACTGTCAATGCAAGCAGCACCTAGATAGGAAGTCAGAGTCGGCAGTAGCCAGAAATGTCAGTGCAGGGAGCATCCAGATGGACTTGGCAGTAGCCAGAAATGTCAGTACAGGGAGCACCCAGAAGGAATTCAGCCAGGGAGCAGGCAGTAGCAAGCTCTGTTAATGCAGGTATCACCCAAATAGGGAGTCAGCAAGAAAGCCAGCAATAGCCGCAATGTCAATGCAGGCAGCACAGAAGGGATTAAGCCAGAGCAGGCAGTAGCCAGCACTGTCAATTCAGGCATCACCCAGATGGGAGTCAGCAAGAAAGCCAACAGTAGCCAGCAATGTCAATGCAGGCTGCACCCAGAATGGGATTCAGCTAGGGAGCAGGCAGTAACCAGCACTGTCAATGCAAGCAGCACCTAGATAGGAAGTCAGAGTTGGCAGTAGCCAGAAAAGTCAGTGCAGGAAGCACCCAGATAGAGGTGGCAGTAGCCAAAAATGTTGGTGCAGGGTGCAGCCAGATGGAGTTAGCAGTAGCCAGAAATGTTAGTGCATGCAGCACTAAGATAGGGAGTCAGTCAAGGACCTGGCAGTAGCCAGGAATGTCAATGCAGGCAGCACCCAGAGAGTCAGTCAGCTATCTAACCAGGGATTAGTGGGGGGCAATAGGGGAAGTAGCAAGGCCCCTAAACAATAAGGAAATGCAATTTTACATCAGAAGAATACAGAAGTAGGCTTACAGTAGCAATATGCAGCTATAAATCATCTATGTACAGAAGACAGGTGTAACCTCCTTACAAATTGGGGTTCCCAAAAAGTCTTCCTTGAGCTTTCCTAAATGCTCACTGACAGGCTGGTGTCCTGCATTTTAACAGTTTAAACGTTATTGCCAGAGAGTGCCTGTACAGCCTCTGTGTATTGTCTCTTTAAGAGCTACCTAGATCACAGTTACAATTAATCTGAGAGGGGGGCTGAGTGTTTCTATGCTTGAGTCCTGCCCGGGCTGCCAGTTAATTGCTTCTTTCTTCCATTGCTATTTGCGCACAGGGAGCTCTGTTAGAATATGTACTTACTTGCTGAATATCTATTAGAGTGGTAATAATATTGTAGCTTGTCTAACCTGCTTTCTTTTCAGCATGGACAATTCTGTTTATCTTCACCATCTTGGTTCAGGACTGCTAGATGTTTGGACAATCAGTACCTTTGGGACTCTAAAATGAAGCCTGTCCCCAGGGTCTTGTGGAGCAAATTTCTGTAGGAATTGTAGTTTTGAAACTTTGGTGCCCAAATGGACCTGAGGGGAGCCCTTGTTGTGACTGGCAGACAGATCAGCCAACCGAACCTTCTGGATCCTGGGGAAAGTCTTGCAGCTTGGGTTAGTTCTAGTTGGGAAGTGAAGGAGTAACAGCTCGAGATAATCGAGCAGCAGTTCTGCGTAGTTTTGAGTGGGGAAAACCTTCCTGCCTGTTTGCCTGCTGTCCATGAGAGGGAAATTGGAATTTATTTGGATGGAATCCGAGTTGTGAGAATGATTTAAGCCACTGAACTGTGACCAGGCTTGAAGACTGAAGATTTGCTGAATGCGATCGGCATGTCAGGACCTCCAGCCACCTCTGAACTCCAGGTTTGTGCAGAGACTCTATAATTGTGACTGGATAGCAATCTGCCTGGTACAGTAGAATTGCCTTACATGTAAATGTGCTGTGTGCTGCTAGTGGGTCGTGATTTGGTTCCCCACTGTGTGTTGGACTGTGTTCTGCTTGCTGGAAGCTGCATTCAGCCCCAACAGACTGAATCCGTATTCATCTCTATTTGACCTGGGCCTTGCCACACTGGCCCAGCCAGACTACCCGCTACACAGAGAAAGTCATCGATGAGAGACCTGCCTAGGGATCAGCCCCCTGCTCAGTGCTTTGAACAGGAATGACACCACAGTGATTCGTGTGGGCTCTGCTTCTCCTGGCACTCCAGCGCAACAACTTGCAGTCTTAGTTTCGTCCTGCCTGTGTCCTGTATTGGGTATCATGAGTAAACATAAGGGTAGCTCCCTGCAACAACAGCTAAATCTAAAGTGTTGTCATCTGATTGCCTTGTTGTCTTTTCTTCCATGAACTGAGCCCTCCGGCTCCGGATTACAGATAGTGTGTGTTGTGCATGTTGCTTTCTTCCATCACAGGGCCCCGACCAGCTGCGACACCGGCCTACCCCAGACAACATTCCTGGCTAGCCCACTGTTTTCCCACCTGGGTACCCAGAGTGTGTGACTGTGTAGGGACTCTGAAGTGCATGCATGACTGTTTGATTGATTTAGCCTTTAAGCCAATCAACCTGACTACGCCCCCTCCTTGTTCAAGTCCCCTGAACAAATCAGATCTAATTCTTTTTGCATGTAACCTGACTGTGATTCCAGTTTGTGCCAAAAGTACTGTACTGTTGCTATTTGCTGTGCATAACCTGGTTTTACAGGTGGTCCCCAGGGTCGAGCCAGAGGAACCAGCCCTGGTGGTAAGTGCAAACAGTGTGGGTACTTGCATGGTGAATAAGGGTCATTTCAAAAGTGATTACTGTACTGTATATTGTTCCAGCCACTAGGAGGGATGGGGGGGGTCACAGTGTCTCAGAGGGCTGTGCCCAGGTTAGCTTGACCTCTAACAACCCTGACCTCCGGGTGGAGGCACCCGTTTCAGTACCCAGGCCCCTTAACCTGCAATTAGCCAAGCAGGCAGGGGTAGTAGCCCTTGGGATAGCGCCACCTAGGGGTTTACATAAGCAAAAGTACATGTAAACTACAGGCACAGACTACCACTACTTGCTGAAATATAGAGAGTATCAGGTCTGAAGGGAATTAACAGTACTGATTAAAAAAAACATTCTTACTGTAGTAATGTTGTTTCTTCTCCGGGATCCCTCACTGTCAGTGCGTTTACATGAGGAAAAATGTCTGATTCCTTTTTTGAATTGAATTTTCTGATAATGTGATTTTCAGAAAGTAGAGTCTGTTTACATGACATTTTATTTGCTCTTCTGAAATCATGACACGTTGTGCCCGTGTTTACATGTAGCTCAATTATCCAATTAATAGATGTTTCTGAGCATGCATTCTAAGGACTGCGCATGACAAATGTCGAGAATGTCTCAAGACTGTCCTGCGCGAGTGTGCTTAATCGAAAAACTCCCACCGGCAGGTGTTTACATGAACAAGAATTCAGATTAATAAACGACTACTCCAGAGGGTATAATCGTGTTTTTCTTGTAATCGGGTAAATTGCAAAACCCGGAAATAAACCGTTTACATGTGGCCTAGTTTCCTGATTCATAAATTTGAAATCTAAGAAATCTATTTGGAATCGGAAAACTAACAGCATGTAAACGCGCTGTGTGATTTATATTGTATGCATGTAGCTTCATAGAAACAGATGCCCCAGAGATGGAACCTTATTTAAATGATGGAATTTAGAATTTGGTTCAAATTCTGCATCAATAGCCCTCTCTGACAATTGCCTAACTTTTGTTTCAATAGGCAGAGTGGGGCTGCAGCTACTAAAACTAAGTTTTGAAAAATACCAATCAAATTGATGCAGATGTGAAATGTTAAAGACACTGAGATATTTAGGTAAAACTACTTCACAATTGTAGAGTAAGTGCAATAGTAATGCTCAAGCAACCATAATAAAATAACTGATTCTTGTATAAATCTATTTTCAGGTTCTGGCAGGGGAGGCAGGGTTATGGAGTGTAAATCACAGTGATAGTGAGGGATCCCTGAGAAGAAAAAATATTACCATGGTACTGTAAGTACAGTCATTTTTTCTTCTAACACCAGGAATCCCTCACTTATGATTAACACTATATGCAGACTCTATAGCAGTATCTTGAGAGGCTGGTACCAGAACCTACTTCAGAAAAAGGTTCTGAAAGACAGCAGTTCCAAAGCTGGCATCCCTCCTGACTGTATGTCTGGACAATAGTGCTTGTGAAGGTGTGCACTGTTTTCCAGGTAGCTGCTTTTGCAAACGCCTAACAAAGGATGACCTTGTTGATGCCACAGAGGTGGAGGTACCCTTGTAGAATGTGCTCTTAGGTCTCTGTGTGACATTTTTTCATAACAGAACTGAATGCAAGAGACTATCAAATGGGAAACAGACCTCTTGGTTGCTAGTTTACCTTTATCAATCTCCCCATACTTAACTAAAAGCTGGGTGTTCTCGGACCTGACATCCTTTGTCCAGTCCATATAGATACTCAGTTGCTTGCTTTAAGTCAAGGCTGTGCAATTTTTCTCACCTAGACTAGAGTATTTAGGATAGAGCACAGTAAAGGCTACTGACTGGTTCAGGTGAAATTCAGGCACCACCTTAGGTAACAATTTCTTATTGGTTCTAAGGATTACCATGTCCCTGTGGAAGATTATATAGTTTGACTCTGTGCAGAGGGCTTGCAGCTCATTTACCCTCCTGGCAGAGGTCATGGCAGTCAGAATATGGTTTTCCACGTGACATACTTTAGGTCAGCAGTGTCCATGGGCTTGAAAAGAGCCTCCATAAATTGGACAAGGTAGACATTGAGATCCCATAGTGGTACTGGGTCCCTTACTGGTGGGTACAAGTGACTAAGGCCTTTAAAAAACCTTTGAAGATAGGTTGTGAGGCCAGTGACTTTCCCTTGCCTGCTGACGTTTAAGCTGGTGTTGCTGCTAGGTGTGCTTTGAGTGTGGATGGCTTTAGGCCTAGGGACTGCAGGTACACTAGGTAATCCAAACCTATAGGCAGCCCTGCTTCCATTGGGATTATCTTTGTGGGGGCACAGCAGAATGAAAATCTCTTCCATTTAGAAGAATATGCTTTCCTGGCTGCTGGTTTCCTAGAAACCTTAACCACCTTCAGGACACTGTCTGAAAGATTTAATGCAGAGTATTGGAGCTCTTCAAGAACCATGCCCTCAGATGTAGAGTACTGTAGTCTGGGAATGCTAATTCGGCCCTGGGACAGAGTCAGCAAGTTGTGATTCATGGCAGACTGATTTATTTATTTATTTATTGGAATCACGGATTAACACCTTTAAGATAAAAGCTTGTTTACAAAGGTTCCACGTCGTAAGGCAATAGACAAGATACATAGACTTTACATAACAGATAGAGGTAAACATAGCAAGCAAGTACATAAAGGTACATTCAGATTGGGGAGAACATGTCAAGCAAGTACGGTTAAAATACATCAGGTAGGAGATGCCAACATTTTTGCCACCGTACTTAGAGCAAACCTAATGGGACAAGCAATTTATAGTGGTAGCTGAGCCTTAGAGCATACAAGCTGAGTTAGGAGAGTCAGAAGTAGTGGTGACCAAAGGAGGCGGGGGACAGAATAAATGAGAGCAGGGAGAGGTGGAGGCAGAAACAAGGGCGACAGATAAGAGGGTAGAACAGGCAGGGTGGGATTGGTTAGAATTGGCCCATGGGTTAAGTAAGTGAGGATAGGTGCAATGCTGGGTAGTGTGGGAGAGAGGAAATGGAAAGGGTTATAAAGTAGGGTGAGGTGAGGGGAATGGGGAGGTGTGAATAAGAGAAGGTAACATTTGCTAAGAGAAAGCAGGACGGCAGGGGGATAAAGAGGGGGAGTGGGGGTAAGTGCTCTTTAGGGCAAAACCAGGCAGGGGAGGAAGTGTGGGGGGGGGTGGGTGTTCTGAAAGGTAAATGAGCTGTCAATAAAGGTAGGATTAGGCACTAGTGATGCAGTCATAGTTACTAAGAGTGGCCAGGTACTGCAGCAGTTTTGCTTTAAATGGGCTTAGTTTTGTTTCCGCAATCAGCTCAGAATAAAGGTATTTAGCCAAAGGGGCCCTGTATTCAAGGGACCGTTGCCCTAGTGAGGTCCAACAGAATGGAATAATAAAGGCAGCTTTCTCGACCCTCCTAGTTAGTCTGGAGTAAGTGGATTCCTGATTGGATTCCTGCTGGACAGGGCCAGGAGCATTGAGTACCAGGCTTGCCTGGCCCAGTGTGGAGCTATTAGAATCATCATCATCATTTTTGTTGAAGGCAAACCGAGAGAAATCTCTCATTTACAACTGCGTTCAATATAGACAAACAAAAAATATATTTTTTATTTATTTAGCTTTTGTTGACCGGGTAAGTGCACTAGACAATTTCTGACTATTTTCAGGCATGACCCAGGGGAGTGGGGATACAGATGAATGCCAACTGACCTTGAACCAGACTAAGCTGTTGGTGGTATTCTTAGTGAATGAGGAAATTTGGCCAGGACACGGGAAATTCCCTACTCTTTTCAGAAGTGCCATGGGATCTTTGATATCCACCTGAACTACCACCAATCCAGGCAGATGGGACCTCGGTTTAACGTCTCATCCGAAGAACGGCACCTCAACAGTGCAGCACCCTCTCATGCTGCACTGCAGTGTCAGTACTGGATATTAACCAAGTGCCAGATTTGGGAACTGAACCCACAGCCCTCTGATCTCCGGCCTCAGAGGCGAAGTGTGCTACCTACTGAGCCACTGACACTGCAAATACAAATATAAAATACAAAACACATAGTTACATACATACAAAGTCAGGACATAACATATTTGTTCCATGTAATTAATATAATTGTGTCGTATACAAAGCCGTTAGCATCGAGTCACATATCTATAAGCCACAGCAATCACAATGGTTGTATACCAAACTATCTAATGAAGCTCTAAATCGAGCAAGAGAAGGTAGGGGTTATCTTAAGTTTTTCCCGGAAATAGTTCCACGCTTTAGGAACAGATGCAGCTAAAAAAAATCTCCTATTTTAGTTTTATACATAGGCACTTGATAAGTCAACCTTTTAGATGAGCGAAGGGAATGTTTTTATATATTTTTACATATAAGTGTTTGCAATAGATAAATTGGTAACTGTTTTAAGATAAATTTATATACATACATGTACCAGTGCATATCTCTCCGGGCAGTCAAAGAAGTTCATTGTACTTGTTCATATAGTTGACAATGATGTATAGAATAAGGAAGTTTAGTAATAAATCTAAGAGCATTGTGATATAGAGAATCTAATTAACTTAAAATTGATAATATAGTATTTTTGTAAATGCAGTCCCCATAATCTAATATGGAAAGAAATAATGAATGTAACAGCATTTTTCTGACTGGGTATTTAAGATATTTTTTGTTTTGATAAAAGAATGCTAACAGTTTTTTTCAATTTATTCGAAAGATAAGTAACATGAGTTTTAAAATTGAACTGCTCATCTAAGATTATGCCCAGGTACTTGTATTCATGCACCTTCGAAATGATACTTCCATTAAGTGCCATTATTTGATGTTCTGAAATGTGTTTTTCCTTGTGAATAACATCCATTGCATTTTTGTCATTGAATAATAACTGTAATTGCAACAGAGCTTCCTGTACCTTATTAAAGTCATGCTGTAATTTTGAATAGCTATATCCAAAGAGGCATGATGGGTATATAATATGCCCAGTTGCTGACCTCTGAATGGGTGTGAAATCTAGGGGTAATACTTGACAATGTTCTGACACTTCATTCTCAGGTATCGGCCATGGTAAAGTCTTCCTTTTATCATCTCAGAAATATCACCCGGATTAACCACCTAGTTCTGTTTGATGACCTCCCAACCATTATCCATGCCTTTGTGACCTCACGCCTGGACTACTGTAACTCCCTTTACATAGGGCTTCCAGGGGTTGATATCTGCCACCTGAAGCTGGTGCAGAATGCTGCAGCCAGGCTGTTGTCTGGATCATCTCGATCCAGTCACATTATGCCTCTGCTGCGCAAACTGTACTGGCTGTCAGTTCAGTGGCGGATCACCTTCGAGGTCGGTTTACTGACCTATAAAGCCCTACATGGACAGGGACCGAGCTACCTGCAAGATCTCCTGCATCCTTACTGCCCTGCCGACCACTCCACTTGACCGATGAGGGATTGCTGGAAATTCCCAGGGCAGATTAAAACTTCTGGATTGAGGGCATTTTCATTTGTAGCCCCAACCCTGTGGAATTCTCTACCTCATCAGATACGAGAGTGCCTGACAGTGGAGAGCTTTAAAACTGCTTTAAAAATTTATTTATTTAAACTTTCTTTTGGAGAAGTTCTCTAATTTGGTCTGACTATTGCTGTTGTGTTTTACCCTTACTGATTGATGTATTTTAGAATTTTATGGTTTTAATTGTTGTTTTATGATGTACAGCGCTCTGATACACCATGAAAAGTGCTTAATAAATATATTATTATTATTACTGTATTGTCTGCGTAAAGCTGTATTTACACACTATCAGAACAACAGGCAGACAAATCATTTACATACAGCAAAAACAACAGGGGTCCCAGGACAGAGCCCTGGGGAACTCCTTTGTTGATGATGACTGTGTCTGAAATAACCTCTCCCAATTTAACATATTGCAATCTTGATGTCAAATATGAATTGAACCACAGTAATGCTAATGGTCCCATTCCAAGGTATTTTAGTTTGTTAAGCAGAATATTATGATCTACAGTGTCCAATGCCTTGAACAGGTCGAGAAACACTGCTGGAGTAATTTTTGACCTGTCCAAGGCATTGAACAATCATCAGTAACTAGAAATAACATGCACTGTACTACGGTGTTTCTTGGATCATTGTTGCAGACTCTCTCCTAAGCTTTTGGAGCACTTTCTGTAAGAGTGGGAATGGTGGAAAGGCATGCAGTAACCTCCCTGTCCAATCCAGAGGGAGGGCATCCTCTGGGACTGTTCCCTTGGCTGGTGGTCTGCAACAAAACTGTGGGAGCTGATTGTTCGCCCAGGAGCTAAACTGATCTATTTTTGGAGTGACCCACTTTCTGAACACCATGGCCAGAACCTATTGTTTCAGGGCCCATTCACGGTTTCCCTGACTTGAGACTGCTTTAGAGTCTACCAGTACCTTGTCCTTGCATGACAAATGTACTACCAGAATTTGAGCTTTTAACGTGTATGGTAGGTCCTGGATCCTCATTGCTTCTGTGCAGTTTTGAGGATTTTGTTCATCCCTGATTGCTTATGTAGTACATTGTACTGGTGGTGTCTCTTCTAATTTGGACAGACTGACCTTGTAGCTGCAAGGAAAATGTTTGCATTGCTAGCAATACTGCCCTGAGCTCCCAGAGACTGATGTGCTCCAGGGTCTCCTGTGGGCTCCAGATGCCACTTACTGTAAGATCCTGTCGGTGGGTGCTCCACCCCATGAATAAAGTATTTGTTGTAAGGATATCTGTTGATGATTGCTGCAAGAAACGAATGCCCTTTCAGAGGTTCCTTTCTTCCTTCCCCCTTTCTAGTGACCTTACCAAAGCTTTTTGTAACTGGCACTAGTTGTGAGAATGGGTCCCATCTTTGAAACCTGTGTTCTCTTAAATTGAACTAGATATCTCTCATCTGTAACCTGGCCCATGGCACCACAGCTGTGGAGGTGACCATGTGTCCAGGCCATTGCAAGAAATTCCTTGCAGTTCTCTGATCACCAACTTTGAAGGATTCTGCTATAGCCATCAGAGCTGCCATTCTGCCCTGCAGAAGGAATGAGTTCACCTGCAGGGTGTCCAGTTCTGCTCTATGAAATCCAGCACCTGAATATGTTCTGTTTGGGACTTCTGCAGCTTTATTAGGAACCCCGTATTCTCCAAGTTGCTTTTTGCAGTCTGAATGGAGCACCTTGTGACTGGTTCTGTTTTTCCTGAGATCAGTCAGTCCAGGAAGGAAAACTACCACACCTTGCCTTCTCAGGTGTGCTGTTACCACAGCCGAGCACTTTGTGAATACTCTTGGTGCTGAGGTGAGGCCAAAGGAAAGTGCTGTAAATTAGTATGGCCAATTCCAGCCTGAACCAGGCATATTTCCTATGGGAAGATCTGACTGGAATGTGAAAGTAGGTATCTTGATCTCAGCCAGTGCCCTGACTCCAAAGATGTCATCACTGTTATCAACATGATCATCTTGAATTTGTCTTTTTTATGTGTTTGTTCCGGTATCAGAGATCTTAAAATAGGTCACCACTTTCTATTTCTTCTTATGGGTTAGGAAGTACCTTGAGACTGAGAGGCAGGGACCCAGTGTCATAGATTTTGGTGGGGTGGGGGGGGCAAGCTGTCCCCTTCCCCGAGCAATCAGAGTGGGACTATTGAAGCCCCAAGTTTTTTTGTTTGTTTTTTGTTCCTGTAATGGTTGAGGGAGCAAAGTGCGGAAGCACCAAGGTTTTTTTTTGTTTGTTTAGGTAATGGTCAGGAGAGCACTAGTTTACACGAGTTCTTTTTTAAATATTTTTCTTGTCAGTGGCTGCAACAGCTCATCAGTCAATAGTGGCCAGTTGTGGTGGGTTATGTACTGGCTAGGCAAACTAGTGTCCATGCTTGTTGTTGGAGCGTGCCATAGGAAAGCAGATTGGCTCTATTTTCTTAGCTGAGTGCCTCAACACTCCAGCAGCATGTTCTTGGGTGGACTGCACAGCTAATACTCCTCCTCCTCTGTCTTTGCTCAACTCCTCAAGTACAGAAGATGCTACAGACTCACCTTGTAAAAAGAGCCCCAACTGCTAAACCAGCTCATCTGCTCCCCTCCTTCGCTGTTGATTAATCTCTCTAAGACTTTTGGAATAAACACTGCAAAAGATACAGCTCTGAAGGACCAGTGCTCAGGCCAGGGCTATTTGGGTCTGATTTATCTCTTTGTATATGCAGGTAATGAAGAATGAACAACAGGATAGGTGCCGAGCTACAGATGTACATATAGCCACTTTTTTTGTTGAAAGCAGGCTCAGGCAATATCTGGACAAACGATTCCAAGTGGTTGCATTTCTGATTCAAAGCTGCATTTATTTAAGAAAATACTGGCACACACCAAACACGCCAATAATGAGAACTTATTTATGTGTATTAGAACATATTTGTGTATATTAGAACATATTTATGGTTTCTTCTAACTCTTTTTTAAAAAGACTTCCTCCCCCTTCACTTGGTACTGATATGTATACAAGACGGTTCTTTATATTCACTTTTATGTTTAAACAGAGAGTGCACACATGAGGTGTGCTATTGCACGTATAAGGTGTATATATATATATATATATATATATATGTAATGAGGTTTTGATATATGGATTTTATTATTATAAATGTTTTGTGAAATTTGACATTGTCACTTTAAATCTTGAATTGAAATAGAGTGAGCATGCTCATACGTGCTATGCCTTGAGAAAGAGCCCGGGGGTCTTGAAAACTTTTGGTGGTGTTTGATATTTGCCAGTATTTTCTTAAATAAATGCAGGTTTGAATCAGATATTCAACCACTTGGAATCATTTGTCCAGGTATTGCCTGAGCTCTGCTTTCAACAAAAAAAATCCGATTTATCTCTTCTGCTTAGACTTTTTGTTGTTATGTCTCCATTTAAGTCAGCAGGAGCAACATGTTTGGCCCTAGATGTATTTCTACCCGGGAAGAATCATCAACGTGAGGTAAATTTTATATTTGATTGGCACTCCACTACCAGGTTTCACTTCTGCAAGAGTGCCGGTCTCACCAGCATGAGCTCTCAGGAACTGTGACCACTTGGGGCTATCATCCCACCTAAGAAAAGGGCACTATATCTTACGATCCCCCTGTATGTCAGAGGGGTGCATGAACTATAAACCAGATACCAGACAATTTCCATGTGAAATGCTTTACCCCAGGCACCTATCCCCTGTATCAAAAATATGCCCACAGAAAACTCCCTTACTCCTCCTGGGGAGTTCTCTTTCAGAGACATTTTAAAGACTCCACTTAAGATATGGACCTGAGAAACCCATGACTGAGCCAGGGCAGCTGGAGCTCAAAACACACTCATACTGTTTTCTAGCACATGTTGTTAATGCTTAGGTGCCAACCTGCAGGAGCATTATACCTGCCCTATCTATGGACCTTTCCTTGGGGAAGGGACTCTACCCCACTGAATATCTTATAAAATAAGTGGCATTTCATTGCAGGTTAACCCCTACTAGAGTGCCAGCTTCACCAGCCCGAACTTTTGAAAACATAACAGCTCGGGACATATTACCCACCTAGTATAGGCTCAGTATGTATGGTACCCTGCAATGAGAAGGTGCATGCACCATTTGTTATAGTAGAATAAATAAAGTGTTCTCTTTTCAGATATTTCTTCTGCCTTCTAACTGGTTCTCCCATCACTCTCCCCCACTACACTAATTCTATCTCCCAAGAGATACATCAATTGATTTTGCAGGGTTCAGCCAGTTTTCGATAGGGACCCCCCACACACACACACTCCCTTTCCTCCTCACATAGCTTGGAGGGTTATACCCCCCTCACATCTCAGTGGTACTCTCCTCTATCTCCTATACTGTATTATTAACATTTCTCATGTCCAGACTGGTCTGAAAAATTGCCACATTTTTTAAAGTGTTCTCAGGTGAGGGCATTTTACCTGAGTCATCTGTCCTTTCTCTTTTCAGGGGAGTAACAGTGACATTTTTTTTTATGTTGGCGCGCTTGCACAGCCAACATAGTGGGACAGTGCAGCTTTAGAGGCGGGGTCGCTGTTGGGCGAATGCAGGGCATGCACCAGTAGGTGCGTCCCGGATTCCCCAATCAGCCTGCATGCCGGTGCCACACCATGCATACATAATGGGGCAAGCACATCTAAGAAAAGGTCTGCTGCAATCTGAGCAAAGCTCGTCAGATGCAGTGGTCCTTTTCTTGCCGTGCTCGCCGCTATTATGTACATAGAGGGACACGGCAGTAGAACTGCCGATTTCGGGGCTGCCCAATCCCCCTGTCAGCTGCCCCTGCCCCTCTGTGAATGTGCCGACGGGGGAGCCCACTCCCTGTTGGCATAAAGCACCCCCCCAATTGTTTAATGCAGAGGGGGTGCCCAATTCCCCTCAGCTCTTACCCTGCCCCCCCTTTCCTTGTGTGCCGACCGGAGGCCACTCCCTGTCAGCAGAAATAACCCCCAATTGTTTAATGCCGAGGGGTGCACAATCCCCTCAGCTCTGCACCCTCCCCTTCTTTTGTGCCAATGGGGGTGCCCAATCCCCATCGGCATAAAAGCCCCTGTGTTGTTTATGCATCGAGGGTGCCCCATCCTCCGTCGGCCAGACACCCCCCAAACAGTTAGGTGGCACATTGGAGCTCACCCCAGCGTACAAATCTCCTGAAAAAAACTGTCCTCGATGTTTTTTTTTTTTTCACCCTGTAAAAGAAAACGGTCCTCGTAGTCTCCGTGTCCTCCTCCCCACCAACCCGCACTCCACCCACTGCGCATTCCCTGCCTCCCCACACCCCCACCCCATACTTACCTCCGGAGCTCAGCGCGACGATCATCGTGGACCGGGAACACGTCTGCACTCTTTAAAGCCGACCGTGAACTGAGGAAATGACGGTAAGCTGTATAATAGGATAGATAGGGTTTTTTCAACTTTAGTGCATATCTCAGGCATTTTTGCGAATTTTGGCTCCAAATTTTCAACATGGGAATTTTGGGACCCCTTCTCATGAATTCTTGCACTGTCATGGCGTTATTCAGTCCTGAAAGGTGATTTCGCAGTCACTGCGTGGAATCACCTTTTGGGACCACATAAGGAAATGACAGTGCCACTGTTCATGAGGGGGGCTCTCAAAAACTTTATGTTGCAAATTTGGTGGGAAAAATTCAAAACATGACTGTTTTACGAGCGTGCGTAGCAACTGCACAACGCACGCTCGTAAGTTAGTGAATTTGAAATATTTTCACACCAGATTCTCAACATTGGCATTTTACCACACCTTCTTGTGAACCGTATAGCTGTCATTTTTCCCATCCTGCCCAAAATGTGTTTTCGCACTTCTGGCACAGAATAGCGCAGTCACTTTGCAAAATCAGTGTTCGGGACACATTACAAAAATGACACTGACACTGTTCATGAGCAGAGGTCCTAAAATGCCTGTGTTGAAAATTTGGTGACAATACTCCATAAAATGACTGTTTTACGAGCGCGCGTAGCAACTGCGCAACGCACACTCGTAAGTTAGCGCATTCACAATCTTTTCATGCCACATTCTCAACATTGGCATTTTACCACACCTTCTTGTGAACTGTATAGCTGTCATTTTTCACATCCTTGCCGAAATGTGTTTTCGCACTTCCGGCACAGAATAGCACGGTCACTGTGTGAAATCAGTGTTTGGGACACATTACAAAAATTACAGTGATACTGTTCATGAGCAGACATCCTAAAATGCCTTTGTTGAAAATTTGGAGACAATACTCCATAAAATGACTGTTTACTGACGTGCGTAGCAACTGTCAGCGCACACTTTCGTAAGTTAGCGCATTCACAATCTTTTCATGCCACATTCTCAACATTGGCATTTTACCACACCTTCTTGTGAACTGTATAGCTGTCATTTTTCACATCCTTGCTGAATGTGTTTCGCACTTCGGTGCCGAATAGTGCGCTCGCTGTTCGAAATCAGTGTTCGGGACACATTATGAAAATGACAGTGACACTGTTCATGAACAGAGGTCCTAAAATGCCTGTGTTGAAAATTTGGTGATAATACTATAAAATGACTGTGTTAGTATGCATTGTGCAGTTTGCACGCACGCTCATACATTCGCAACTTCTAATATTCTCACCCAGATTTTCTACAGTGCCATTGTTCTGCACCTCTTAATGAACAGTACAGTTGTCATTTTTCACATCCAGACCAAAATCTGTTTTCGCAGTTCCAACACAGAATAGCATGGTCGCTGTAAAAGTCCGTGTTCGAGACACATGATGAAAATGACAGTGACACTGTTCATTAGCAGATGCTCTAAAATGCCTATGTTGAAAATTCGGGAACAAAACTCAATAAAATGAGTGTTTTATGAGCGTGCGTTGCACAGTTTGCACGCACACTCATGACTTTGTGAATTTGTAATACTTTCACTCCAGCTGTTCATCACTGGCATTTTTCCATACCTCCTTATGAACACTGCAGCTGCCTGAAATGTGTTTTCGCATGTCCGGCACAGAATTGCACAGCTGCTGTGCAAAATCAGTTTTTGGGACAGTTTGGGGAAATGACAGTGACACTATTCATGAACAGAGGTCCTATAATGCCTATGTTGAAAATTTAGTGCGAAACTCCATACAATGACTGTGTTGCAAGCATGCATTAGCATTTCCATGCACCCTTGTAACTTCACAATAATCTGCAATATTTTCATGCCACATTTTCACCACTGGCATTTGTGCACATCTCCTTATCAACAGTCCAGCTGCCATTTTTCACAGCCTGCCCAAAACATGTTTCTGCAGCTGTGGCAACACAATGGCATGCTCGCTGTACAAACCACCTTTGGCACACATTCACAAAATCACATCACTATGCATCTCTAGTTATGCCAGTCCCACTGCCAATGCCAGTGCGACAACATTCGGCATAGATAAATGCTTGTTTCTTTTCTGCAGGCATTGTTTCCAGCACCTGCTTTGAGGCTCTTTATTTTTAATTTTGCCATCACAGGACTCAAGATTTCTCTATTTAGGACACCCTGGTATCTGAACCATTGTTACCATTCTGATAAGATGGCTTTGCAGCTTTATCTTTTTTGTCTGTCCCCGATGTGTGCTTTCCACCATCACTGGAAACTCCCTCAGAGCCTTTTTTATTTTTTGGTGACAGAGATGCAGACTGTGAAGCCATAATTTATTGTAGCCACCTCCCAAATTTGGAGGGCTTGCCTTGAGTATCTCCCTGGGTTCTTCTGATGCCCACTGCCTGGCAGACGTCTAGAAAGAGAAAGCAAATCCATGTACAGTGATGTTCTAATGTGTCCTGCGTGAGTGTGCAGAGCTATGCTGCCGCACTATCTCTTTAAGAGATCCAGCCAGTGTGCCCAGTGTGTATAGCCTGGGCTGGGTTTGAGTACAACAAAGCCCATGACCAGTGTGGTGTAATTCTGATCCAATCCATTTAGCAGTCGCCAGTAGCTTGAGGATTCCTTCATGTGCTGTGAATATTTCTTCTAAATCCTTATTGTTACTACATAAATAAGTTGTTTTCATTGCCTATCTGTTCCTCCGCTATGGGAGCTACCATCTTTGGTCCTGGACTTGGTATTTGGATCATTCGGAACCAAGGGGTCCTCAAGGGGTTCTTGTCACAGTGCCTTGTGGGAAAAACTGAGAACTTTCTTTGTTGGCACCTAAATTAACCACTAGAAGCACTCAGACTGTGATTGACAAGTCAGTCAGAATACAGAGATCCCAGTCTTCTGTGGCACTGTTTTTGTAAAGAGTTCAGCTGTGTTCAGCTCGAGCCACTGAGAAGGAGCTCCTGTGTGAGCATAGCAAAGTGCAGGGGAAGGGCCTGTCTGTCCTTTCTTACCAGACTTGAACGCTGTTCAGACTGCATAACAGCAGAAAGAGAAAAAGGTTTGCAGCAGTTCAGCTGAAAAAATTGCTCGAGATGCTGAGAAGGAGCTAGTTGAGTGAGCTGAGTGAAGTGTGCAGGGAAAGGCCCGACTTGCCTCCCTGTGGTAAATTTTGATCCCTGAGGGGAGCAATTGGACCAAAGACTGCCCAAAAGCAGAAAGTGGGTTCTCAGCCATGAATGCTGATCTGGAGACATTGAATTCCACCCGAGTTAAAATATTTGTTGCTGAACCATCTGTTGTGAGTAATTGCTCCAGGGACTCCTGATTAAAGTGGAGCCTGCTTCTGTGAAGATTGTCTTTGCCAAGCACCAAGAGGAGAGACCACCATGGGTTTTCCTCAGCAACTGCAGTAAAGACAACAACTAACCACAAGAGCATGTTAAGACTGTTCACTACTTTAAGTCTCCAGTGTACGCCTATGCCATCCCTCGCCCCAAAAGACTGTTCCTGCACCAACCTAGTCATCCTTTTGGTAAGAGACCAGCCTTGGGAGTCAGCCCCTGCAGAGAATCAAATCGCAGGTTGCAGCCACCTACAGGGAAAGGCCGTGAAGAGAAGGTGAGTCGTGTCGGCCCCGGTCCCCACCAGAATCCTGAGAGGTCAGCGGTCCATAGTGTTGCCAGCCATTCCATCCTTCTGTCTGGGTGCAGTGAGTACAATCAGGGTAGCTCCTGCAACAACTAAATAAATGCTTCTGTGTCATCTAATTTGCTTTATCAGTTTTCATTGGTTTCTAACTGTGTTTACAGGCCATCCAACCTGGGACTACAAATACCCATTTGTCTGCAAGTGTTTCCATCTGTTTATTAAAACCCTTCTTTCCATCAAGGGCCCCAACCAGCTGCAACGCCAGCCTGCTCGCGGCAACGCTTCAGGCCTGCACCTAAATTCCACTATGGGTACCCAGCAGCTGGTCAGACTGATTAATTCAAGGACAGATTAAATGTTCATTATTTATTATCTGCCTACTAACAGTATTGCAGCAATTGTTAGCTTAAATTCATGCTCCTTCAAGTCCCCCTTAATAAACAAGATTTACTGTTTGATGTTAAGTTGGGCTGTGAGCATATTATTACCAAGTGTTCAGTTACTGAGTCATTTCAAAGGTACTGTGCAAAAGCATTTTGTTACAGGAAGCTGTTTTCTTACAGGGGGCACAGGGTATATACCAGAAGTCCATACCCTGTTGGTAAGTGTGGTGTCCGTGAGCATATTACTAGTGCTCACCCCAATTGTATTTTGACTGCTACATATGGTAATTGTTGTATTTATGGTATAAGGTCACTACTCAGGGGTGTGGGTGAGTATAGCTTCCCAGAGGGATGTACTAGTTTAGCAAGTAACCCACGTAACCATTACTCTGGGTGGAGGCACCAAAATCTTAGTTCTGTTGTTGGTAGGCAAACCACAGTACCTCTTATTTCTGAACCCAGACCCCTCAACCTGCAGCCAGAGAAGCAGGCAGGGGGTAGTAGCATTTGTTATAATGGCACCAGGTTTACATTATCTTTTATAACCTTTTTTTAAGGCTTTAGGGTAAACGTGAAGCAAACTTTACAACAGTAAAATTACTGTGGATCCAATAATTTTACAGGGCTTGTGGCGGTTTGCTTTTGCCAGGAACTTAAACAAGTTAACAATTTTAAAGCCTGTTTGTCCTGTATTTATTTTTTGAGGTCTTCAGTCTCTAATTTGTGAGGACCTGAAATAAAAGAAATCAATTCCCCCTTAAAAATGTCCCTACCTAGAGCCTATTATAGTAAAAATTGCTCTGCTAGTAAAAAAAAAAACTAGGGCAAAGTTCAAATCACTGTTCCTGAAACAGAAACTGATCATTTTATGTCAAAGAGCACAGACAGGACCAGAAAGTGAAGGCAGTCCAGTCCTGATTACAATAACTGTAAAACTGTAACCACTTAGTTTTAAAAAGTAAAAATAATAGTTTCTAGTTAGAAAAGCCCCAAAATAAAAGTAAAAATAGTCAGAGCACTCTCCAGTTCTTGGTAATCGATTGGGGAATTGGAGAAACCTAAAAACCTTCAAATAACTCACTATCTAATGCAGACTATTGAAGATTAAAGACATTTCTTCATACAAGCGTAATTTCCTTTTCCGTTACCTCCTACATTGTCAATGGGTAGTAATTACAGATGGGTATTGTGCACCCCTAGGCTGAATCAACCTTGGAATGTTGGGCACCTGAGTATTCCAGACAGCAGCAACTCTCCAGTCACTATTGTCCTCGCAGTGCCTCTGAATAAGAAAATAAATGTCATACCTGTCGACTTGACACAAAAAGCACACAATTAGCTGTCCACGCAGATATGACTCTAG
This sequence comes from Neoceratodus forsteri, assembly GCA_016271365.2. Classification (NCBI taxonomy): domain Eukaryota; kingdom Metazoa; phylum Chordata; order Ceratodontiformes; family Ceratodontidae; genus Neoceratodus; species Neoceratodus forsteri. The sequence goes on along the minus strand of CM057459.1, from coordinate 722,892,002 downwards.
CCTGAATAAAATATAGTAAACAGTGGCCTACCTCATCAGCTGATAGAAAGTGAGTGATCGAGGCTCGTCTTCCAAAAGTCTATGCCTCGGAAGGTCCTGTAGAACTGAACCAATGTGAAAGAACACTGACCCATCAAAAAGCAAAGAACTGCATGCAGTATAAGCACTCACCTGCAACAGAGGAGGCAGCCTTGGTTAACCTCAAGTTTGAATCTGTTAAATCTGCATAATAGTAACCAACATTCTAATGTAGTGATCTCATTATTATTTTTTTTTGTATATCCAAAAAGACAAGCACAACAGGTGAACTATAGAGGGATGTCAGGAAGACTTACAAACAGAGGTTATAACAGGACAACAGGCATCCCGTGCTGGCATGCCAGACAATATTTCTGACCTGATGCTGGTGGGGGACCTGGATGAGAAGAGATGGCAATATGAAAAGTGATTGGTGGGGGGTTGGGAGCTAGAAGTCAGGCTTACACCTCATGACCCCAATGTTCATTGTATGTGATGGTCCACTACTGAAGGAGTCACACTCACTAGCTTAAATTTTGCACTCTTGGCCAGACTCCACCTACTGCAGCCTAACTGGCTGCAGCATCTGGTAGTCTCTGGTCTTTGTCCAGATGTCACTGGGGAACTTGGATGAGGAGAGAAGGTAATGTTAAGGTGATTGGTTGGGGGGGGGGAGAGGTGGGGAGCTAGAAGACAAGCTTTCCTCTCATGAGCTTGGTGTCCATTGGATGAGATGACCATTAACTGAAGGACCACTGATCGTGTTTGCTGACTTAAACTAAGTGGTTCTTGTTGGCTCCACCTAATGCAGCCCGATTATTTGCATTTGCATTCACCCAGTTTGAGAATCCTAGCCAGTGCCTATTACGGTGAGGTACAGTAAGAGCTCATTTTGTTAATTGGAAAGGCACACTGAGCCAAAGCTTATTGCCAGATTTGACCTGGGGAGTGGAATTACAGAATGGAGGGGCAGGTTACAACAAGTAAAACCAAATACTGCAGAGTAATTTAAATAAGGCACAATATAAATAATCAAGAATTGAAAATACAGTCAATTAAGGTGCAAACACAATCAAATAACACAAAATGGCTGGCTCAATGGTGCAGAGTGGTGGAAGACTGCTGTGGCACAGTAGAAACATAGAATTTGATGGAAGATGAGGACCGCCTGGACCGTCTTCCCATTTTCCCCATACTGTAATACCACAGACTCTACTTGATCTCGGCTTTACCCTCCTTTCCTAACCACTAAGGTTCCCTTACACCTATCCCATGCATTCTTGAATCCCGTTACAGTATTTGCCCTGACCACCTCTACCGGGAGGCTGTTCCATGCATCCAGCACTCTTTCTGTGAAGAAGTACTTCCTCACATTTCCCGAGTCTACCCCACTCCGGCTTCATAGCATGACTCCTTGTTCTTGAATACCTTTTTGTCTGAAAAATGCTTCCCTCTTGTACCTTATTTGTACTCTTGAAGTATTTGAAAGTCTTTATCATATCTCCCCCTCTCCATCCTTTCCTCCATGGTGTACATACTGAGATCCTTCTCCTCATTGGGCTTTTGGTGCAGATCCTGCACCATTTTAGTTGCCCTCCTCTAGACCGTCTCTACTCTTTTTATGTCCTTCTGGAGATGTGGTCTCCAGAACTGGACACAGTACTCTAGATGAGGTCTCACCAATGATTTATACAGCAGTAACTCCAGCTCTCTCTTTCTGCTGGTGATACCCCTCCCTATGTACCCTAACATCCCACTGGCTCTCCCCACTGCCTTGTCACACTGTTTGGCCACTTTTAGGTAATCAGATATGATTACTCCAGGTCTCTTTCCTGTTTAGTAGTCATCAGTACCACTCCCCCCATCTTGTACTTCACCCCTGGGTTTCTGTGCCCCAAGTGCATGATTTTGCAATTATTCACATTGAAACTTAGTTGCCACGCTCTTGACCACTCCTCAAGCTTTCTTAGATCCGTATTCATCCCCCTCCCCAGAGTATCCACCCTATTGCAAATCTTTGTGTCATCTGCAAAATGGCATACCTTCTCTTCTAGTCCCTATGCAATTTCACTAATAAAGACATTAAAGAGGACTGGTCCCAGTACTGATCCTTGTGGCACCCTGCAGGTCACCTTCCCTTCCTCGGAGTGAACTCCATTAACCACCACCTTCTGTTGCCCATCTCCCAACCAATTCCTTACCCAGTTTAACACCTTTGGACTCACTCCCAGGCTGCCCAGCTTGTTTATGAATCTCATATTTGGAATGATGAAGGCCTTACTAGAAATCTAGGTAGGGCACATCCACCACTTCACTCAGATATTTTTGATATGACCTCCCCCTAGTGAATCCATGCTGCCTGGGATCCTGTAAGCCTTTGGATTCAAGATATTCCACAATCCTTTCCTTCGTGATTCCACTAATTTCCTCACCACCAAAGTCAGGCTGACAGGCCTGTAGTTGCCAGCCTCCTCCCTTTTACCACTTTTGTGAAGTGGAACTACATCTGCCCTCCTCTGGAGTCCTCCAGAACCACTTCCATCTCCAGTGAGTGGCTGAACAGGACTATCAGTGGTGCAGCCAGCATCTCTCTGAGCTCCTTCAATATCCTTGGAAGCATCCTGTCTAGCCCCATTGCCTTGTCCACTTTCAGATTTACAAGTTCCTTCAGGACTCTCTCCTCTCTAAATGGACTAGTGTACACCCCATTCCTTCAATGCCCCTGTCACTTATCTGTGGTCCCTCACCTTCCCCTTCTTCTGTGAACATTGAGCAAAAATATTTGTTCAGGATGTCTGCTTTTTCCTGGTTCCCCTCCACACACTCCCCCCTTCTCTCCCTAGTCTTACAATCCACCCCTGGATTTTCTCCTTTCACTTACATACCTGAAAACGTCTTGCCCCTTTCTTTCTGCCTGGTCTTTTTCTCCTCCATTTGTGCCTTTACACTCCTGTGCTTTCCTTGCCTCCCTCTGGTTCTCCTGATACACATCCCTATCCTCCTCCCTCATGCCTCCTTATACCTCCTGAATGCTAACTTTGTCCTTACCTTCCCAGCCACCTCTTTGGAGAAACTTAATGGTCTCTTTTTCATCTTGCTTTTCCTTACTTGCCTGATGCAGAGGTTTGTTGCCTTTACTATAGCCTTTAGTTTTGTCCACTGTTCCTTCACTCCACCCAAGTCCCCCTCGCCAGGGCATCCCTGAGGCATTCCCCATCTTTGTAAAGTTGACCTTCCTGAAGTCTAGGACCCTTGCCTTTGTGTGGTTTGATTTTGCCACTATACTTATATTGAACCATACCATATGGTGATCACTGGTCCCTAGGTGGCCACCCACGGTGACGTCTGCAACACCGTCCCCATTGGTGAGTGCCAGGTCCAGTATTGCCCCCCCTCACAAGTGAGCTGTTTAACTAGTTGCCTGAGGAATGCCCCCTGCAGGGACTCCAGGATGTTCCTGCTCCTAGCTAAAGCTGCAGCTAGGATGCCACAATCTACATGCTGGCAGATTGAAGTCCCCCACCAGCAGCACCTCTCCCTTAGTCTGCATCTTTTGGATAGCTTCCACCAGAACCTTCTCCACTCCCCCCCCCCCAAAGCTGGAGGTCTGTATATCACACCAGTGTGAATAGCGGCTCCATTCCCCTTCTCTAGGGTGACCCACAGTTCCTCCAACCTTCCCTGTATTCCCTGTATCTCTGTTGCTTTTATGCTATCCCTCACGTAAAGAGCCACTCCTCCCCCTTTATTACCTACCCTGTCCTTCCTGAACAGCCTATAGCCTGGTATGGCTATATCCCAGTCATGGTTCTCACTGCACCTTGACTCAGTAATGGTGACAATGTCCAAATCAGCCTCTGCCATAATGGTCGCTAGGTCTGGGATTTTATTTCTCAGACTTCAAACATTTGCACACATGGCTTTCAAAATTTTGCTACAACCCTTCTTGTCAGCCACCCTTTTACTTAATCTCCTCCCCCCCCCCGCCTTCATACCCCTCCCTCTTCAGTTCTACCATTCTGTTTTCCTGTTTTAGGTACCTTGGGATTTCCATCCTTAGGGTTCTCCTATGACTACTTCAGCTTCGAGAGGGCAGTTTATATCTCCCTGCTTTCTTCTACCACCACCTTCGGCAAGTTTAAATGCTCGTCAGTGTAGCATTTAAACCATTTACTGAGCACTTTGGTTCCCCTCCTCCCGGATGGATGCAGGCCATCTCCCCTGTATAGGCTTTTATCCCTCCAGGTGGTATCCGAGTCCCCAGTGTAGCCAAACGCCTCCTCTCTGCACCACTCCTTCAACCATGAATTGAAGTTCCTGGTACAGAGTACCCTATCCTCCTCCTGTTGTAGACAGGAAGCACCCCAGAAAAGGCCACTGACTGTGCTACCTGCCTAAGACCCTCCTCAACTCCCTGAACTCTTCCTGCATTATCCTAGCCTCATCCCTGCCAGATCATTTGTCCCTAGATGGACACTGACATCCAGCTCTCCCTCCCATCCTGCTGCTTCTAGTGATCTTGTTTAATGCCAGGAGTCATGAATATCAGGAACAGAGGCCAATAGGAAGGGCTAGGATCATCTGTGTAAATGCTTTACTTCTGGATGGGGCGAGTTTCAATCATTGCTTATATAATGACACCTAGGGGAGGCATGCAGTACGTCAGTGACACTGTGGGTGACAATGCAGCATCAGGCACCCGCCCAACCACAGAGCTGTCATGAGCAAGTGCCTAATTAATTAGGGTGGTGTGGTTGTCTTAAAAGAGTATAAAAAATCACTCCAATTAGATGCATGATGTCCACTGCAGAGGGCCCAGCTGCGTGCATCAGAGCATGCTGAATCCTCCCACAGTGCACCACCAACTGGATTTTTCTTCTGTGTGTGGCTTCCTCAATGCTTCAAGGGAGAAACCCACCTCAGGGATTAAACCAAAGGGTGATGATTTACATGGTTCTTGGAGGGTCTGGTTAGGCAGGAGTACTGGCAGCACTGCTTAGACCCTGGTTGGGAACCGTGTCAAGCAGTAGAACTTTTTGATCAATAGCCAGTAAGCAGGAAATGAAAAGTAACAAAAACCCCACAAAGATTTAAATGATGGCTGAGGCAGATATGAGGAGTATACACTAGGATATAGTAATGGCACAAGATTGGCATTATGGGCATAGGCAGGGAGCAAGGCCAATGGAAAAGTAAAAGGAGGAGAGAAGTAGACAGCTTTGAACAGAAGAAGGCAGGCAAAGGATTGGTTAGTTGCAGGAGCAAGTGCAGGGCCAGATTTACGTATAGACAAACTATGCCTGTGCTTTGGTACCCAAGATGTACTGGAGGCACACTTCAAAGACAGGTGGCCCAAGACACAGTCAGATGGGACTGTCCCTAAGTGTTTGGACCGAATACTTGACACCAGTCACTCACTAGCAACCCTGTTTTGCTATGTACATAGAAACATGGAAATGCAGAATTTTTTGGGCATCCAGGCCGTCCAGTCCCTACCACAGTCAAGATGACAATGTAGTACAGGCCAGACTGTAAACTGTCTAGGCAATAGCCACATCCTTAGTGGCTATACGGCTATACCTTCCCTTACCTCTTTTGTTGATATTTTCTGAGTCCCATGACTCTGCCCCCCATTCTTAAAAAGACTCAACTGTCTGAATGTTAACAAGCCCTTGTGATATGCAGTTTCATATGTTCACCACCCTCTCCAAGAAGATATGTTCCCTCATGCCCCTCTTGAACTTACTTTCCACCAGCTTCAGATTGTGCCCTGAGTGATGTTGCCCTCACTGCACCTAAACAATCCTTGGTAGTCCACCTTCTTGATACCCTTCAGGTACTTGAAGATTTCAATCATGACCCCAGAGTACTTGCCAAGGTCCCCTAGCCTCTACTCATAGGACCTCCCCTGCTGGCCCTGGACCATTTTGGTCTCTCTCCTCTGAACTGACTCCAGACAATCCTGCCACCACAGTCTACAACTGAACTGCAAACATGTTTTTTGTGCAGTTGCAAGTAACATTGCAACTGTGTGAAGTAAAGGGGAACATGTGGTCAGTCACCATACATGAAGAGTTTTCAGACGCCCCCTGCCTGCAGAAGCAATACAACCAGTTGGTATGGGTGTTTAAACTGTTTAAATGCTACATCGGACCACTGAGCAGCCAACAGTTCACAGAAATTAGTGAGTGATCAGACTTAACAAGTAGTGCATGGGGGAACAGGGCTAGGGAGGGGAGTTCCACTTGATGGCATGGATTGTATCAGGGCTGGGTTTTGTGAGAGGGACCACATTGAACCACCAGGGGAGACCCACATGATGAAAGAAAACAAAAATCTCAGCAGCCCACAGGTAGGCCTTAAGGTGAGACTTGTGTACGGGGGGGGGGTACAGTGGTGCTCACACCAGATCACTGGACCATGGATCATGGCACAGCACCATGGGGCTGTTGCTATGTTAAACTAAGACCTTCATGAGTGGTGCAGTCTAGCATATTAGTAAATGCAAACCCCATTTTCCCCCACTAACAATGGTGGTCACATTTGCATTGCACCTTAGCTATGGGGGGCATGCTTAACATTGTACTTATGCCCCTATGTTATATAAATCCAATCCTGAACAAATGTGGTTGTGGAGGTCAAAAAGGAGATCTTTGAAACAGAGGAGGGCTGGAGAACTTACACAGAAGGAGTTTGCATGAATAGGGAGAGGAGGATTGAAGTACACTGTCACAGCTGAGCTTAAGACAGACATATCTCATGCACACACTCACACACACACACATACACTGTGTGTCTGCTGACCTGGGGCCCCTTCCCTGCCTGTCTCTCTCAGAAAACAGCCCTTCATTAGTTTCACTTTCTTCTCACTCCAGTAGTTCTTCTGATAAAAGGATTAATTTTACACTACTATTGTACAGAAATCAAGCTAGTTTTGTTGGGTCAAACACCTAAATTTATTAAACTAAGGGGCTAAGCACCAAGTGTTGAATATGGAAGATGCTCAGATCCATAGGGCAAGGGAGAGTGGGAGGAAGGCTAGGTTGAGCTATATCTCCCATCAGAAGGAGCAGAAGGGTAATGATTAAACATGATTGGCAAGGCCACTGATTTCTGTGATTAAAACAATGAAATTCCAATTTTAAGACATCAGATTCGAATTGCACGGTAGATTGTTACTCTTATTTCTGGAATTTACCGGGGTTCTGCTGTCATTCTTTTAGTATGTGCATAAATAATCAGAATAAAAGAAGGCTTAATATACAGAGCATTAAATAAAGCAAACTGAAAATAGTACAGGAAGCTATTATAAGAAAAATACAAGTTTTGTAGATTTAGTGATCTGATATAAAATGCCAGATTCCATGAAATCTTTGTTTTTAACGGTGTTCAGGCAGCTCTAATTCCGGAATTTTACCGGGTTTTCCGGTTAAAACCAAAAATCAGTGGCCTTGAATTAGATATGATCAGAAAGAAATTATATCTAGAAATGTGACCACTTTCTGGGATTTCAGATTATTCAGATTTTATACTATCTAAAATCTGATCCATGAATAGATATTGGATTAGATTGTACAAAATCTGACTAATCTGTTGTGATCTGAGTTTTGTACTCCTGCCTCACCACATCGTGCCTGAAAAAATTTCTGTAATATCAGCGGAAACCCCCACCACCATCAACACCACATCCTGTGAATATAATTTTGTAGAGTCCTTGGCACCGACAGGCACCCACCTCCTTCACCTTATCCCCTGTAACTAAATAAAATTAACTTACTGTGTTGTCCTTCCTTGTTCATGGCATCTAGCAGTAAACACTTTCCATACCCAGTCCTACATCCAAGCATCAAGTGGCACCCTCTGCACCCCCCCCAACAGTGACCAGCACAGTCCTCCCCTCACCTACTAGGCCATCTGTTGTGTAACCCTTATTGCAAACAACTGCATGATTTACTATGCATTACACAGACAATCCATGCTGCAGTGTTGCTGGGTATAGGTGTGCGAATATCTTATTTTGAATATACGTCTGAGTACAGTCTTCATATTTGGGGCCCCAAGTATTCATAATCTGTGCTTTGTTAATCGGTCACTGGAACAGTGTGTGACACTTCCAGATCTCCTGAGACTTCCTGACAAATCAGAAACTACTTTGGAAGACCACTGAAGGTAGCAGACGTGACCTAGCATTTGCAGAAGCTACAGGCAAGAGAGGAAGACATGTGATCTGCTGAGAAAGAGCAAAATCTTCTTCAATTTAATAATGCAGGAAAAAAAGCTAAACTTAAATGATAAGCATCAACATGGCTTCAACAGAGGTAAATCATGCACTACTAATCTGTTATGCTTCTATGAAAAACTAAGCCAAACTATGGACAATGGTTTACCATCAGATGTCATATATCTTGACTTTAATAGACAAATTCATCAAGCAATAACACACAATGAGGTGTGGGTTATCTCCTGATAAGAGCACACCCAGGTGTGTTATGAGGCATGAGGCGCTTGCACCGAGTGCTTTATGCACCTGGGCGTACTCTTATCAGGAGATGACCCACACCTCAGAGTGTGTTATTGTGCTTATAAAATGGGCCCCCCAACTCCTCTAGTAAAGAAAAATAATTAAAAAAAAGAAGCATTGTAAAAAGTGTTAAATATGCAGACCATAGAAAAATAGTCCATAGTACAGACGATATGTATTATCCAGAATCTCTCTCTCTCTCTCTCTCTCTCTCTCTCTCTCTCTTTCCTCCAAACTCCATTCCCCAACAAACCCTTTTTTATTCTCATTTAGTTTTGTTCAGCCTTTTTTTTTTTTTTCCGTTGTAGCCACCTGACCGTCAGCCACCGTGTCACTTAGCGGCTGTACAGAGCGATTGCCGCTATGGTGTATGTCTCTTCTTCTTGGTACTCTGTCTGTCCCTAATACATAGTTTTTTTTTTTACTTTACTTTACTTTTCTTGGGGCTTTGTGTTTTAGTTACAGCCACTAGCCCGCTTGACTGTGAGAGCATGTCCCTTACTGACCACTGTACCGAATGCTTTCACTTCATCCTTTTCAAATCCTAATGTCACCTCCGTGATAGACAGAGGATTGTGAATTTAGTTGTTTGTCCTGCCATCCATGGGAAGGCTGACCTGTATACCTGGAGAACACGGAGACAGGAGATGCTGGACATGGATGGAGAGACACTAAAGATTGTGGTAATGGTTCCTGGCCGTGGTTTCAAATAGTAGGAGTGAGAGGCATTCACTTGGTAGGGACAGGTGGCCAGTAAAGAAAACTAAATGAGAGGTACTACATTTGGAAAGTTTGTTGTCCTGCAGGAAGTTGGGGTTGGGGGTAGATATGTTGTTGTTGTATGTCCATTGTTTCTATGTTGGTGGTACAGCTGTCTGCTGTCCCGGTGCAGCTGTTGTGGTTCTGTGCTATTCTGCTTGATGAGGTGCATCGTGAGAGTGGTGCAACACATTGATTTTTCAGTGTGCTTCTTTTTGGTTGGTACATGTATTGCGGTTGGTACAGTTACTGCTGATAAGAACACGGCTGAAAGACCCTGTCAACCAATCAGATTACAGGAACATTTCTGCACATTTTATAACATAGTTTAAAATTCATCACAAACTGATCAATTGGATGGAAAACTGGCTATACAAAAGAGAACAAAGGGTTAGACTGCAAGGTCATGAATCACCTATTAAAGTGACCAGCGGTGTGCCACAGGGTTCTGTTCTGGGTCCTATTCTTTTCAAGTTGTACATCTTGGACATAGGGAAAGAATTATCATCTTGTTATTGTATTTTCATGGAGACACCAAGTTAGGAACAAAATTAGGTACTGTTGAAAATCATGAAAAATTGCAAAAGGACTTAGACATACTGGGCCAGATATTCAAACTGCACCATTCTGTGGCGCAAGCCTTGCACTGCTCAAAAGGTTGTGCGGGGTGTGGCCAGGCGATAGTCAATGGAGCTGCGCTGTTCAGCAACTTCTTTGAATATAGCCCCTAGCTAAAACCTGTGTAAGCAGTGGAACTGCACCACACTAAGTGGTCAGTGGGCATTCAGATGCGGTGGCGTAAGTTCCATTGCACCATGCGCCAAACCTGTGATATTCAAAGGTGACATGCAAATGGGGCCATGATTTATGCAAGGCACGGGGCCATTTGCATCTAATTACAGCCCCATTTGCATGCCATTAGCATGAAGGTGCGCCGATCGACGACTTGCGCCTGCCGCCCTGCCAGGCAGCAGCCGTCGGGGAGTGATGCCTGCCACCCTGCCAGGCAGCAGCCATCGGGGAGCGATGCCCCCTGCAGCCCGATCACGGGCATGATAGTATTCCCCCCCACAGCCCGATTGCGGTCATAATATCATTCCCTCCCATTACCCAATCGCAGGCAGAATGTTATCCCCCATTAGCCCGATCACGGGCAAATGGTATGTCCCCCTCGAGCAGCCCGATCATGGGCATCAGACTTCCTCCCCAAAGTCCAATATCCCTGGTGGTTCAGTGGACCGTGAGAAGCCCGATCGCGGGCATAAAGTCAAACCCCTCTCCCCAAAGTCCAATATCCCTGGTGATCTAGTGGCCCCAACCCTCCCACCCACGGAGCCCCCACCCCCTCCCCATCAGCCGGCGGGTGGCAGCACCCCACCCACCTGCCACCCCACTGCCCACCAACTGACAGCTCGGTAGGGCTGCACGCCCATTGGTTCAGAGCAAGAGCCAATGGGCGGCAAGCATACTTACAAGGCAGTCCAGATATGTGAATGGCAGCTGCTGTGTTGCGCCCTGCAATGTGGCAGCTCACCTGTGGGTGGCCCTTGACTTGATCCTTTTTTTTTTGGCATAAAGTTGTGCAGGCGCAGGTAGGGGGTTGTGCCTGCATAACTCTGCGGCCCGGCTGAATATCGGGCTGTGCAGTTTATGCATGGTTCCAACCCTCCGTTGCGCATGTCTTCATTAGCATTGCGCGTTGCTCAGCATGATTTGGGGCTAAACTACCTCCTGCTGAATATTGCAGAATGGCACATTTCGGACTTGCGGCAGGCGAACCCTATTGCGCATGGCTCAACTCTTTTGAATATCTGGGCCACTGTGTACATGGGCATAGAAGTGGGGAATGACCTTTAACACCTTAAAATGTAAGGTTATGCATTTTGGTAAAACAAATCCACATTACAAATACTATCTACATAAGGAGATGTTAGAGGAAACAACTAAAGAGAAGGAGTTGGGAATCTTAGTAACCAACAACCTCAAAACGCATAGCCGATGTAATGAAGTGTTTAGAAAATCCAACTGTTTGAGAAATACAATAAATAAAAATTTTGTTAGTAAATCCAAGGAATTGAGACTACCACTTTACAAGACTTTTGTTAGACCACAATTAGATTACTTCTTACAGTTTTGGGGGGTATTAGATAATACAAATAGAAATAAAATAGAGCGTATACGGAGAAAGGCTACAAGATCGATCAAAGAGTTGGAGGATAGGTCATTTTAAACTAAAAGCTCTCAAGCTCAACATTGCATAATAGAGGGATTAGGGAAGATGTGTTACTAATGTATACAAGTTTTAATGAGAAGCTCTCATGGAAAGACCAAACCTAAAATACAGAACATAGCAATATGTAAGAGGACATGAAAAACAAATCCAGTCTACTACCTTCAAAGCAGAAAAGCAAAAGAGGTTTTACATACAGAGGATAGTGGGCATATGGAACAGATTGCCTTCAGAGGTTGTGAATAACAGAAATTTTAACAACTATGAAAATAGTTTGGATAAATACCTAGCAGAGAAAGGAATGGAAGACTACTATAATTAACAAACTCTAGCCAGAGTCGATAGAGCTGTGAAGAGCTACCAAATGACCAAAGTTACAAATGTGTGTAGAAATTATGCAATGCCTAGGTATAACTTGGCCATTTTTGGAGGTATTGCACCAAATTTTCAACATGGCCTTTTTGGGACCCCTCCTCATGAAGACTGCCAATGTCATTTTGTTCACTTGTCCCGAAAGGAGATTTCGTAGAGTGAATGCGCTAGTTTTTAATATTCAGAAATTGGTAGCAGACTTTATATGAGATTGGGGAACTTTGCAAAGTTTTGGGAAGTGTTACATTCCCAGATTTTTACCAATATTACTGGCAAACTATAAATTTACAATATCTCTATCTCTAGTACAAACACATTCCCTTTTTGAGTTTTTATTTTGAAAGAGATTACAGGTTTTAAAAATACTTGAGATAGGCATAGAGGATTACTGGTAGTCAGGGGGAGGGGTACAACCTAATTCCAACAGATCATGAGAGAGTGCAGTTGTTAGGGGTAATGGGGAAGACTAGGTGGGCCAAAGGCCCTTATCTGCCGACAGTTTTTATGTTTCTCTGTTTCCTAAACTGAGTGTGAGTGACAACGGATGCCAACTTATATCCAAGGAATTTCAGGACTTCTTACGGCTCAATGACAATGCTCACTGATGGGTAACACCCTATTGTCCACAAGCCAGAGTAGAAGTAGTAAGCCAAAATTAAACACTGCTTAAATCAATCTAGCGTGCACATATGGAGTGGAATGACTGGAAAAAGGAATGCTGCAGTTTCTATTGGCATTTGGGTCAATGCTACTACAGGAGTGAGCCCAGCACAGCTTCTATTTAGAAGAAAACTCTGGAGTAAGTTACCTTACATTTCTACATATTATGCAGCATATGAGGAAATCAAAGTGATTCTGTGGATAAATAGAGGTGTTGAAATTCCTCACCTTTCGCTAGCACTGGATAACAAATGTAGAAAGGCTGAATAGAAAATGTATAAAAAAACAAAAAACAAGAAAATAGCTGCAGCTGGACTGTCGGTAATCTGACAGTGTAGTCTGCCTGACTGTTTCAAAGCTTCAGTAAATTCCAGTACAACAGATAATGAGCTAACCTCTAGGTTGCTGAAAGTCTGCAGCCCTGCAAAGGTTCGATTGAGGGGCTAGAAACTGCAGGTTCAAAAGTTTTTTTGTTAATATCCTGAGAAGTTCAGAGGTACAATACAGTAGAATTCCCCCTTCCTTCAGATGCCTTTAACATAGAGCAGCAAATAGCAAAAATCAGAGGGGGAGTGCACTGTTTTGCAGCTGTGAAGGAATACTTCCAAATGTCCAAAAAGGGAGTTCCACGATCAGCCATTTTTAGAGCTACAATCTGATCTCAATAGGGCTGTAGGCTCTGCCCTCAGCCCTAAAAAGGGGCAGCTTACATGGGCTTCTAGCCTTCTGCTGTCTCAAAAAATTAAAAGTGGTTCAAAGTAATTTAATAAACAGTTAAATGATTTTTTGAATACTGCACTGGATAATTCGTGGATCATCTATTACGAAAAAAAGTTTTTGAGTACACCATTCCCAGTTGTTCCAATGTTCTATGTACTATCAAAAGTACGTAAGGTAAAAACATGCAAACAAAACAGGGTGTCCTATTGTTTCTGGTGTAAGTTGTGTGACAGAAGCATTATCAATTTGTTTCTAACGATATTGCCCCAAAAGCACCAGCCTGTGTCAGAGACACTATGGATCCCCAGAGGAAGTTGAATGATATCGCTTGTCATCGTTATAGATCCTATGGATCACAATAGATGTTGAAAGTCTATATAGCCACAATCTGGGTTTACAAGCTGTGGAATGGATGTTACTTCTGTTTGACCTTACAGGTATCACTGACCCTGAATTTCTTTGGCCAGGCTTTGAATTTGTTCTCAACACAACTATTTTGTGTTTGACAACAAATTTTATAACAAATGCAGTGGGATGGCCATGGGAATGGCCTTAACCCCTTTCTTCACAAACATAGTCTTATCCTAGATAGAGAAAGGGTTCAGTATAGCCTAGAGGTTAGAGTAATGAGCTGTGAATGAGCTGGGTACATCTAGCTGACCTGTGTTTGATTCCCACAACCTCCACTTGGGTACTGTGTGTCTCTAAGCAAGTCACTTAACCCCCACGTGCTCCCAGTTCACCCCTGAAAACAGGCACTTGTGCTTAGTGGGCCTTACCCGGTTACCAAAGACTAAAAAAAATAAATTTTATCTTGCTACAACCCATTCAGACACAAAATAACAAAATTGTGTTATTATATCAACAATATAGTGTTGATATGGATGAGAATCAGATGTGGAACTATTTACCAATTGGTTCAATGACAACACATGGGTTTGAAATTGACCTGTATCACACTGTACATCCTAATAAAGTACTTGGCTACACTGCATTTTTTACCTGCATATTTCACAAAAAATGGACATTAAAATGCAAAAGGACTGGTGAGTCTACTGCTTTATTGGATACTGAGTGCTGAGTCCTTTCTGTCTTTATTTGAACTTTGGGACTTGCAAGCACCCATCCTTTGGGAGTTACCCTTGTTGTTTGTCTTGTCAGTTACAAAGGGTATATGCTCAGGGAAGTGCCTGATTCTCACCTACAGCTGAGGTGAGTGAAGAACCTTTGTATTTAACATGGAGGCGCAAACTGCAATTGGTGGTGATCCAGCTTACAGGGAGGCCATCTTTAGTTTTTCTGCTACCATTTTTGCCAATAACTCTGAAACGGATGACTGCTTTGCTCAATATGAAAGCACTACTACATCTGCATCTGCTGAGGAGGTGAGTACATCCATGACTGAGCTAACAATTAAGAAACATCGAAACATAGAAGTTGATGGCAGATAAGGACCACAAGACCCATCCTGTCTGCCCATTTTTTCTACCTTATGAATGTGCCATAGGCCTGTACTCTGTCAATGGCTTATCTATTCATACTCATCTTTATTGCTCCCTTATGCCTGACCAATGCCTGTTTGCAGCCCTGCACTGTATTCATATCTACCACTTCCTGAGGTAGGCCGTTCCATGCATACACCACCCTTTCTGTGTAAAAGAACTTCCTCACATTCCCCTTAATGGGCCTCCCTCTAATCTCATGCTGTGTCCTCTTGTCCTGCTATTTTTCTTACATTGAAGCATGTTAGACTCTTTCACCTTGTTAATGCCCTTAAGATGATTGACTGTTTCAATCACATCACCTCACTCCCTCCTTTGCTCTAGGGTATACATATTGAGCTCCATTAATCCTGCTATCGTCACTCCAGTCTTCAAAAGTGGTGACAAGTCAATCCTGGGAAACTATCAGCCGATCTCTATACTGCCCACCCTTTCCAAGGCCCTCGAGTGCATTGTAGCGGACTAGCTTTCAGACTACTTGGACAAATACAACATCCTATGTCCTCAGCAACACGGTTTCAGGCAAGGGCACAGCACCTCAACAGCCCTCCTGGAGTTCACTGGAGCCCTTCACAACTCTATGGACAAAGGTCATCTAACTGGAGCCGTATTCATTGACTTGACCAAGGCATTCAACACTGTCCACTCGGCCTACTTTCCAGACAGCTACTGAATGCCGGTCTCTCCCTGGACTCTACTGCATGGTTCAATAGTTACCTACACCAGCGCTCACAAAGAGTAAAAAACTCAGGTCAACTCTCTGACTCCAAGCCAGTCCATTCTGGCATCCCCAGGGCTCAATACTGGGCCCCTACTTTTCAGTCTTTTCCTAAACGCTCTCCCACAATCCTGCCCAGAGCAAATTATCCTCTATGCCGATGATGCTGTGCTTTTCACCCCACATAAAGACCCAGAACCATTAATTCACAACCTTCAACTTGCATTCTCCTCCTTTGAAAACTGGTTCACTTCACATAAACTGGTTCTAAACCACAAAAAGACTAAATCAATGCTCTTCTGCAGCTCGCAAAACAAACACAGGTGATACCCCTTTGATATCAAAACAAGTGCTTGTCATACCCTTGAACAAGTGTCATCTTTTAAATACCTTGGAATCACTCTCGGCCATTGTCTGTCATATGGGACCCACATCGATAATGTTGCCAGAGTTGTAAACGCACACATTGGAATTCTCTACTGCAACAAGTAACACCTCACCCAGGCAGCATTAAAGATGGCCATCCAGAGCTCTGTTGTCTCGTTGTAGACTATGGCCTCATAGTCTATGGCTCTGCCACTACTACCGCCCTTAGGCGCATAATAACCTCCCTAAACAAGGCCTGCCGACTGCTCACTAGAGCCCACCAACTCACACATACATGTGAACTCTATGCCCAATCAGGATGGCTCCAACTTGCAAATTGAATTAAGTACCTAACCTGTCTGATGGTGAAAAAAACTATCTTGGGCATTACTCCACCTAGTGTCCAAGTCCTCCTGAGTCCAATCTCTAATCTACATAGCACCAGAGGGTCTGAACAACAGCTCCTACAAGTTTCTTGATGCCGCATATCACTGGGTCAAAGATCCTTTGCACACAGTGCCCCCACCTGGATGAATGCCCTCAGCACTCATATCACTTCCACCTCTTCACTGGGCATTTTCAAATCAAGACTACATCTTCATCTCACAGCCTCCAGTTTCTGTGACTGCCTCTCCTAACTTCCTTCTTCCTCTGTGGCCCATCTCCCCTCTCCTTTGTTCTTTGACAATCCTGTGAATCTGCTCTAGCTTCTCTTCGGCTGCTGCCCCCCTTCCCCAACCCCTCCTTCCCAACTAGATCTCTGAATTTATCTGAACCTATGTGTTTCCTTACTTTATTTCTGCGATGCAACACCTGAACCAGTGAGTGTTGTTATTTAATCTCTGTTTTTAATGTTGTTTTCTTCTGCCTATGTATAGACCAATGTAGCTTAGCTTAAAATGTTTGTACTCTCTTGACATGGAACCTTTGTAAAAGAGCCTTGACTCAAAGGTATTTGTAATCCTAGATTTCAATAAATAAATAAATAAATCTGTCCTCATATGTTTTCTGATGCAATCCCTGCACCATTTTGGTTGCCCTTCTCTGGACTGCCTTCATTTTGTTAATGTCCTTGTGCAGGTGTGGCCTCTAGCACTGCACATAGTACTCTAGATGGGGCCTAACCAGTGTCTTCTAAAGAGGGATTATTACCTCCCTCTTACAACTTGTGATACCCTACTAATATACCCCAACATCCCTCTAATCTACCTACTGCTTTAGTGGTCTGCTTGGATGATTTCAGGTTATCTGTGATGATGATGCCTAAGTTTCTTTCTTCCCTTGTGATTGCCAGCAACTCCCCTCCCAGCCTATAGGTGGCTTCAGGGTTTCTCTTCCCTATGTACATGATCTTGCACCTCTTTGTGTTAAACCCCAGTTGCCACTCTTCCAACCATTTTGCCAGTTTATCCAGATCTCTTCTCATTCTGCCCACCCCTTCTGGATCATCTACTCTGTTGCAGATCTTGGTGTCATCTGCAAACAGACAAACCTTACCCTCCAGTCCATCTGCAATGTCACTGATGAAGATATTGAAGAGGACGGGATCCAGGACTGATCCCTGAGGTACCCCACTTGTGACTTGTGTCTCTTCTGACTGAATATCATTTACCACTACTTTCTGTTTTCTGACCGCCAACCAGTTTGTCACCCAGTTGACCAACCTCTGACCCAGCCTGAGCTTACCCAGCTTATTAATCAATCTTCTATGTGGAACAGTATCAAAAGCTTTGCTGAAGTCAAGGTAGGCATCAACTGCTACCCCTTGGTCCACCACTTTGGTTATCCAGTCAAATAAATTTATGAGATTAGTTTGACAGGACCTTCTTGTTCTAAACCCATGCTGTCTTGGATCCTGTGCTCCTATGGATTCCAGGTGTTGCATTATCCTTTCCTTAAGGAGTGCCTGCATAATCTTGCCCACTACTGAGGTAAGACTGACTGGTCTGTAGTTCCATGCCTCCTCCCTGCTACCACTCTTGTGGAGCAGGATCACAGTAGCCCTTCTCCAGTCATCTGGGACCTCTCCTGCATTCAGAGACTCACTGAACAATTCTGATAATGGCTCTGCTAGTTCCACCCTTAGCTCCTTTAGTACCCTGGGATGTATGCCATCAGGTCCCATTGCCTTGTCCATCCTGAGCTTAGCGAGCTCTTGTAGAACCCTTTCTTTTGTGAAGGGACTAGTGCACACCTCCCTCCCCCCTGTGTCCATGATGCTGAACTGTGGGCCCTGCCCTACCTTATCCTCAGTAAATACTGAGCAGAAGTATCTATTTAGGATAGATGCCTTTCCTTGGTCCTCCTCCTCACGATCCCCCTTATCCCCTTTGATCTTAGCAATACCCCTTCTGGACTTTCTTCTTTCACTAATGTATCTATAGAAAGTCTTGTCACATTCTTTTACTGTTCATGCTAGTGTTTCCTCAGTTTGGGATTTCGCCTGCCTTACTGCCTTCCCTGCTTCCCTTAGGGAAGTTTGGTATGCCTCTCTATCTTCGTTCCGCTGCTTTTCCTCATATTTTCTGAAGGCCAGCCTTTTGGCTCTGACCTTTTCTGCTACTGTTCTTGAGAACCAAAGTGGTCTTCTTCTTCTTTTACTCTTGCTTTTCTCTCTAACACAATGGGATATTGCTTCAAGTATTGCATCCTTAATGCTTGCCCACTTTGCCTGTACCCCCTTACCTGTATTTCTTCTTGCCAGGGCTAGCTCAACTCTTTTGGCCATCTTATCAAAGTCAGCTCATCTGAAGATCCATATGTGTGCCTTGGAATGGGATGATTTAGTTCTAGTGGCCAAATTGAACCATACCATGTGATGGTCACTGGCCCCCAGGTAACCTTCTACCTGGAGATCTGTGATCCTTTTTCTGTTAGTCAGTACTAGATCAAGGATAGCACTGTCTCTTGTGGGTTGTTGTAGCAGTTGTTTGACGCCCTCCCCCTGCAGGGAATCCACTTTGTGTCTAGTTCCGGCAGATATTCCTGCCGGTATTGACCAATCTGTATCTGGCATGTTGAAGTCTACCATTATCAGAACCCCCTCCTTTAGCAGTCATGTTTTGTATATCTTCTAACCGTAATGTGTCTATGTCTCCCTGGTCTGGAGGCTTGTAGACAACCCCAGTTCATATGGAAGTCCCATTTCCTGTTTCCAGTTTGACCCACAGTTCTTCTGGCTCCTTATGTGTATTCTGAATTTCTGTAGCTTTGATATTTTCATTAAAATAAAGGGCCACTCCACCCCCTTTTTGAACCTCGGTCTCTTCTGAACAGTACATAGCCATGTACTGAAGTCTCCCAAGTATGGTTACTGCTGAACCATGTCTCACTAATGGCTACTATGTCCAGTTTAGACTCTATCATTGTTGCCTGCAGGTCTGGGATTTTGTTTCCCAGACTGCGAGCATTTATGTACATGATTTTCTATTGGCCAGATTTCAGTGTGTTAGTTGTTGGGAGAGGTCTGGCATTTCCCTTGTGCATCGTATGGGGAGCCTAACCTTTTTCCTTACCTGGTGATGCAAATGAACTACAAACATGCTGAACTCCTGTTTGATCACTAGCTGAGGGGGGGAAGGGTATTCTTCCCATTCGACATATCGGGTGCTACACCCCTCTCCCCATTTGCTAGTTTAAATATTCTGCAAAGACATCAGACTTCTGCCCCAATGCACTGACTCCCCTCTTAGTCAGATGCAGTCCATCGAATTTAAAGAACTTTCACTCCCAAAACTGTTGCCAGTTCCCTACAAATTTGTGCCATTTTTCCTGGCACCAGCTCTTGAGCCACATGTTTAGCTCCCCTATCTCCCCTTCTCTGACCTTCCATCCATCTGCCCCCCTCTCCCAAACTGGCAGGATCTCAGAGAAGGAGATGCTGGATCAAATGGATGACAGTTTGTCACCCAGCCTGGTCAGGTGTTCCTTGGTCTCCACAACTGACCAGTTGGTGAGAGCGTTAGTCCCTATGTGTACCAGGACATTGATATTTTCTCCTGTTTCCTGCATAATTTTAGCATGCGGTCAGTGTCTCTCCACACTGATGTACCTGGGAGACATCTGACCATTACCCCCGGCTTGAGGTACTGTAAGTATTAACTCCCCAAATCATGGAGTCTCCTATGATCAGAAGTGTTTTCGATTTCCTTTTTGCTTTTTTTGTTTTGGTCCCTGTTTTGGGTGAGTTTTGTCTGCCAGCTGCTGTGCTGCAGTGTCTTGCTCTGCAGTGTCCTCTGCCCTTTGATTGATTTTGGAGATAGAGACAGATACCTGTTTGTAGTTTTATGTGGTTTGTGGAGGTGATATGTTGCGAGCACTGAGTGATGGGGCACCTGATTTGCCCCTTCTAACCACCTGCCAACCTCCCAGACCAACTACCCTCTGCAATCGAGGTGCTTCTGTTGGATGTTGGGGAAATGGCAGGTGGTTCTTATAATATATTTCCTCCTGAATATGTGATTTGAGGTGCGCAATCTCTGCCCATACTGCCTGGAGCTTAGATCTTAGATGTCCAATGGTCCAGCATGTAGGACAGTGTCCTAAATCCTGTATAAGTGCCCTTTTGAAAAGTGTCCCACAGTACTACTGCAGTTAATAATATCCATTCCAGATGAGCTGCTGGTTTTATAATCTGGTGAGAGTAATTAGCAGGAGGAAAATGAAATCAAAAATTTGATTTTGTGTATTGTTTGTTTTTGTATAACTTGTTACAACAAGTTAAATTACTTGTACCCCTGTAAATGAGGTCACTGTGTGGCTACTACTCTGATCCTCCCCTTCCTGCTTTGCTGCAGAAAATGTCATGACTGTGTTACCCTATCAAAGGAGTGTAGCGTGGGGTGTTTGGGGATGGGTGTGGATGGCTGGGCCGTTCCTCTGCCAAAATGAAGAACCACAGACGAAAGCAACAAGGAGGTAAGAGCAGAAACAATCAACCAACAACAAATGCAGTAGACCTGAAAGCTTAGCCTAATGATAGATAAAACTGTAAAACCTGTAAAACACCACCTGTAATAATTTCACAGAAGATATACCCTGTAAAAACACTTCACTACAGAGAAAATAAAGCAGTAACAGAAGATATTACGTGCAAAAACAATTTGAATCAGAAGATTACAGCAGTAATCTGTAAGCACAAACCTGTAGTAATGGAGCTGAAAGTATATCTTGCAGCAACAGTTTGAATCAGAGAAAAATAAACTCATAAAATGTCAGCAACAAACAGTAACAACCCCTGTGAGTGCAAAAGAAAATAACACAGTAAATCTACCTAGCCAAAAGAAGCCTTACTCTTTTTCTTTGCTCTGATAGGTTCCTTGCTCTTTCTTTACTAGCAACCTAGAAGGAAAGAGCTCAGGTGAAGCTAGGTGCCTTTGTCAGCAAATCAAGTCAGGATGTAAATGATGGTGAAAGCATTTATTAGCTATGGGAGATTATTCTTGAAGGCATGGAGGTTGTCTTGGCAACATAAATGATGCAAGCATACCTGGATGTTCAGAGAGCACCCAGAGGCATCAAGTTTTGGAAGAATCCAGCATTTGGGATGGACCATGTTATTTTCATGCAGGAGTGAAAGGAGGAGTTGCATAAAGGTATGTTGGGTATCGTGGGCTGTATAGTCAGAGATTCTAAACATTTGCAGGACAAACTTCTCATTGAGCTACAGGAAAAGGAAAAGGTAATGCAAAAAGTTTTCTTCATCTCCAGACTTTGGCTATTATCAGAAGTGTTTGAGAGATGTGATTAAGAAATGTAATGTAATGGAGGCAGTATAGTGCAGTGGTTTAAGGCTCTGAGCTGCAAATCTGGTGACATCCAGCAGACCAGACCTGGGTTTGAATCCCACAGCTTCCACTTACATACTGTGTGACCCTGAGCAAGTCACTTAACTTCCCCATGCTCCTGTAAAAAAGCTTCCAGCTTAGTGTGCTACTCCTGGTTAAACAACTAAAAAAAAATGTGACTGCATTACTAAAGCTAAAAAGGTGAAAAAGTTTATCAGAGATGAGCAAGGCTACCTTTATGGTAGAATTTTTGTTTGGTCAAAAAATACAAAATCAATTTTGAAAAAACAAGAGTCAATAACCAATCAGAATGAAGGAGAAAACAGTTTCATAGATTCTGACTCTACATTTTTTTTTAGAGGAAGAGGATGTTTCAGAGACCGAGACTGCCAAATTTTCAACCCCCCACCCCACAGCCCACACAAAGGAACCCAAGAAATTTATCTTTTCCAACAAGGGGTACAAGAGATCAAAGAGGCAGAGGAGGGGTAGGAGAGGGAAGGGGCAGAGTAAGATGGGGGAGAAGTCACTTTAGTGGACACTACAACCAGAACCAGAGACATGTATATTTCCAGGAATATTAATTAATGATACAGAAACAGGTGTGGGCATAAATTAATATGTTGACAACCATAGTTCTGATATCCTGGACACTGATTTATCCTTGGACCTTGGTATGTTGTTTGATGTAGAACTGATTATGGGTCAGAATATAATAAGTGACATAATGCAGGATGTATGTATTGAAACTAACTCAGGTTCAGAATTGCTTATTGATAATTGATGAATGCTAACACTATAATGCCAGATACATCTGATATTGCAATTAACGTATCAGATTATCTGTCGAGTGAAATGGAAAGAAATTATCTCAACAAAGGATTAAGTTTTCTACCTTCAGTACATGTAAACACATTTAAAATATTCATAGACCTCAATAGGTTTCTTAAGCTTTTGAATCGCAAATGTTTTTTCAACCAAATGAAAATGTAAATGTGGGGGAGGGGGAGTGATTCTATTAACACACAGGATATAAATGAGGGTGAAAGGTGTGTGGAATTTAGAAGGTGTTTTACATTTACACCCCCCATGAATTCTACTGTGAATTCCTTTTATAGGGCATGTACAGTGAGGCCCACCAGGATGCAGTGCAGCACTGCAGAATTCTGCAGTAGAGTTACTGCAGCAAACAATGCAGTTTCAATGGGAGTTAATTTCTTTTGTCATACAGTAAACCTGTGACACTGTGCTTCATCCTGGCAGGCTTTACTGTATGCATGATTTGAAGGAATTTTTTTTAAATAAATCAGACAAAACAGACTTTTAACAATCTATCTAAATCTGAGTGCATAGCACTAAAGAAATTAGGGGGAAACAGCACAGTCACAGTAAAGCCCACAGATGGGGGGGGAGTGGGATAGTGTTGATGAATAATGATGATTATATAGAAAAGGTGAAAAGACAATTAATAGATTGAGAAACGATAAACTCTTAGCAAGTGACCCCACACTAGAGATTAAAAATGGGTTGATACATTTATCTTTACAGCAAACAAAGAGGACTATGTTACTGATAAAGAAAGAGATTTTCTGTTAACAGAACATCCACTTAGACTTGTGTTTTATGTACTTTCTAAAATGCATAAACTCTACACCATCCCCCAGGTAGATGTATAATTTCAGGTTAGGGCTCTGTGACTGAGCCTCTCTCGAAATATCTAGATTGCCACATAAAGCCTTGGGTAGAAAAACTGCATTTACTGTATATCTTAAAGACTCCAGAGACATAATTAATTTAACACCCGAGATGACGGGTGGGGGAAAACAGTCTTTTAGTCACACTTGATGTGACCAGCTTGTATATGAATATCCCCCACGAATATGGACTTCAGAGTATAAAATATTTCTTGGAGCAGAGAGAGAAGGAGATGCCACCCACAGAGATGCTGTTGGAAATGTCTAGAATAGTATTAGAAAACAATTCATTCAATTTAATGGGTAGGTACTATATACAAAAAAAGGGTACAGCAATGGGCGTGACCTTTGCCCAATTATGCAAAGTTAGCTATGGGATATTGGGAAGAGCATGCCATATATTCAGATAGTAACCTTTTTAGAAACAAAATAGAATTTTACAAGCGTTTCATAGATGATTGCGTAATGGTATGGAATGGAACTATACAAGAACTGTACGATTTCAAATTATACCTGGAAGCACAAGACCTAGGTTTTAGATTTGAATTAAACCATAGTACAATGGAAATTAATTTTTTGGACTTGATAATCTCCAAACAGTCTAATGATAACTTGACAATCTCAGTGTACCGTAAACCGACTGACAGGAATACACTTTTTAAAGCAAGTAGTTGTTATCCGAGGCACACCATAGTGAATATTCCATAGTGTCAGTTTATGCATATGAAAAGCAGCTGTACCTTAGAGGAGGAATATATTAAACATTCTGATGATCTAACCTGTTGGTTTCAGGTCAGGGGTTACGGCACTAAGGTTATCAAAAAGCGAGAATGGAAGTAGACAGTACATCTAGGGCTCTTTTATTACAAAAAAAGGAAAGAAACACTTTATCAACTTTAAGATTAAATTTTGTCACAACCATTTTTTTTTAAATTAGTATTCTTCTTGGTTTTTGTACCAACATTTTTCGTCCATCCCCATCTAGGAGCAAACGCGTACGCGTGTGGAGGCACATGTACATTGTGCTATGAGATGCCCTCCCTTTATGTCACCCCCTCCCACCTGTGCGATTACAGACCTCCACCCGTGGTGGTGGAACTATGGGAGGCAACAACCTCTGGGTGAGGAGAGCTGCTGTCAGGTGGCTCAACTCTACCCCTTTGCCAGCTCCCCAATGACCCGAGGTTGTTACCAAACCCAGGTTGCCAGTGTGGCATGAGGTAAGGTGTCCAGCACCTCAACCCTCAGTGCCACCAGGCCAGCTTGTCACAGTCTTTTCTATGGATGCTAAAGCCATCAATGACATACTTTATAGAAATTGGGATTTGATAAGAATTGAGTCTAAACTTAAAGATATTGCAGGTTGTCCACCCAGGATTACATACAGGAGAGCACAAAATATTAGTGACCATGTGGTTCCACAGTGTTCAGCCTGTAACTAGATCCTCGAGTTTTTTTGGGTCCCCAAATCCTGGTTGCACATGCTGTGGCCATTGTAAATATTGTAACACTATTCAGAAAACTACGAATTTTGTGAGCCCAAAGGAAGCAACACATTATAGGATTTTACATTTTATCACTTGTGATACCAGGAATGTGATTTATTTAGACTCCTGCCATTGTGGTGTATATTATGTGGGTAGGACCAAAAGAAAATTAAAAGAACGGGTTGGGGAGTACATGTGTGCTACTGTAATGTAAATATGAAATATGCACTGGTCATGCATATTAACATGGTCAGAGATAGCACAAGGATATACCTCTTTCATTGGTATAGACAGAGTATCTCTGAACTCAAAGGAGGGATGTTGAAAAGAAACTGGCCTAACGTGAAGCCTATTGGATTTACCAACTAGAAGCACTTGAATGGCCAGGTATTTATAACTAGATTGAGCTATCCAAATTGCTGTATTAGATTTAGTATTTGCAAATATAGTTAGCATGCACCAGTGGTACTTTTAGAGTGAAATTTAAAAAAATGTGTTTCCTAGACCCCCCCCGGAGAGTCTTTTGGGAGGAAAACTAAACAACAAAAAAACTGTTTTTCTCTAGACTCTTCCCCCTGAGTGTTTGATTACCTGTATAAGAAATATAGCAGAACTTGATTCATTTGAATACATGTTTCAAACAGTAAATACAAAGGGGTGTTGATATTATATACTACGCTATTGTTGTGCTAAGCAGCATATAGTTTGTGGCAATTGGCAATTTAAATATTGATCTAAAATGTGAGTTATGTGGAGAAATGAACTAATTAAAAAAGTGATGTCATTACATTTCCTTAAACAGAGTAACCAAAAACTTGTTATGATAGCAGTTTACTGATGATAAACTCCTTGTCAAAGCAACTGTAATGGATGTGAAATGTTGGGTTTCTTAGGTGGCCTCCCAGGGCTACACGGTGTTTTTTTAGCTGCATATTTCACAATAAATGGACATTAAAATACAAAAGGACTGTTAAGTCTACTGCTTTATTGGATACTGAGTGCAGAGTCCTTTCTGTCTATATTTGAACTTTGGGACTTGCAAGCACCCATCCTTTGGGAGCGACCGTTGCTATTTGTCATGTCTGTGATATCTCTGAAGACATTTCCTGCCTGCCTGCAGCACTACTATGGGCCACCAGAAAGGATCTCTTTAGATATTTCATGAATTATCTGAAATAGCTGATCATATCATTGTTGTGACTGTACATCCTAATAAAGTACAGTTCCTGGATCTTTATTTAATGGGACATGAAAATGCAGATATTGAGACCTAGGGTATTGAAACCAACAGCTGGCAAGTCATTATTGCAGACTACCAGTGTCTACCTGATAAAAATGATAGAAAATATCCCATACAGCCGGTTTCTATAATTTAAAACATAATTGTACAGATAATGAAAAATTCAGACTTGAAGCTACAGACATTATTCAAAGATTTCATCCTCAGGCTATACATTGAGTAAGCAATAACACATGATGGGGTGTAGTTTATTCTGGATACGCCTAAGGGTGTAATGAGGCACAAGGCCACAGGCCTCATGCCTTACTGCCCCTAGAAGTACTTTTATCCAAAATAAACCACATCACAGAGTGTGTTATTGTGCTTATAAAACAGGTATCTCTTTATCACCATGGTTAAGTAGGAAAAACTGTATTTTATTAAACAAAAATCCTACATTTTATATTACATAGTCCCACCGCTTTTCTTTTTTTTTCTATGTAGGTTTTACCTTCTTCTGGGGCCCTGGCAGGTGGCTATAGCCCTCCTGATGGAGGGACTCTCTCTCTCCAGTCCTGCCACTCCTATTGGTCCCAGGAACTTCCCGTGTCTTCCCCATCACGGTGTTGCCAGGGAGGAGGTTGCTGAGCTCTCTTCCCCGGAGACCCAATCCAGAAGCTGGGACCGCCCTCGAGAGTGGTGGACCATCACAGAGTCTGCCAGGCTTTTTTTTCCATCATTTTCTCCCGTCCACCCTCCCCTACCAATGTAAGGATGTCAGGAACATGCCTCCCGACCTGTACCACCCTCCAGCCACCACCAGAGGGAAGTCAATGAGTGGGATGGCAAGTATCCCTTCCTCCAAGAGAGGAAAGTAGTCCTCCAGATGCTCGATCCACTCTCCCCCTGCCAACCCCTGGCTGCTCGGGCTCATTCCCGAACCCAGGTTGCCAGCATGGCATGAGGTGTAGTAATCAGCGCCACAACCTCCAGCACCACCGGGCCGGCACTATTCCTCCACTTTTTACAATCATTGCATGTTACCCAGTTATCACCAGGGGTGCTGTGCTGTGCCAAGCTGTGTGACACTGAGGTGCTAGGACCCTATGCTAGACTGCCAGCAAGAGTGCAAATTTGTTTCAGTCTTGCCGACTGCAGGCTGTCATCTGTGGTAGCACTATCTGTGAAACTCCCACTGGTCTTTCTATCAGTGCATTGGGAGTCAGAGCAAGACAGCACTGGTGGGTCCATTAAGGGCTGCGGGTTGGGAAAACAAGGCACAGGGAGCTTTTTTGTTTTAAATAAACATGTTATTTGGGTTTCTGTGCAATGTTCTCCTTAATTTTAATTTCATCTGAATGGATGAAAGTGGCAGCCGATCACTACACAAATGGCAGCTGAAAAACTCATGCACTCAAGGATATTAGATTGCACTTGGGACACAGGTACTGGCGATTTTTTTTATCTGTGGTATACTGTAGTCTTAATAAAAGACACAGATAGAATTCTGTCTTGGCTGATCAGGTTCAGAACTGTCCATACCCATTTTATAAATGTAATTATTACAGCTTTTGAAAGGTAGAAAGCAAAAAAAAAAGAGTCTCGAGCAAGGTGGCAAACATCGTTTGCTCCAACTAGAACACTGTACACTCAGATTCAGTTCTCAAAACGTGATAGGAGAGAAACCTCTGACAGTCTATAGCAGATCTTTAAATTTAGGCAATAGTATAACTAGCAGCCACTATATTGTGAATCAAGAGATGAGAAATAGGCTAACAGGGTTGTATAGCTGTGGTGGATGCAATGCGTGAAGTATGCAGTGAGAAGCATACAGCTAGCACATCCACATTCAGGCAAAATGTTCAAATTAGATTTTTTTATTGTCAAGAGCAGAAATGTAATATATGCAATATGGTGATCTTACAATAGATGCAATATTGGTAAAACCATGTGGGAAGCAAAAACATATGTTTTTGAGCATTTAAGATTAGCACATCAAGATTTGTCAGTGTCAGTGGCTCAGTAGGTAGCACACTCACCTCTGAGGCCGGGAGATCAGAGGGCTGTTGGTTCAGTTCCCCCATCTGGCACTTGGGTTAATATCCCAGTACTGACGCTGTAGTGCAGCATGCGAGGAGTGCTGCACTTCTCAGGTGCCGTCTTTTGGATGAAACTTTAAACCGAGGTCCCATCTGCCTGGATTGGTGGTAGTTCAGGTGGATGTTAAAGATCCCATGGCACTTATCGAAAAGAGTAGGGGAAGTTTAGTATTGTGAGACTATCGAACAATACTAGAGGACAATAATTTTTTTGAAATCTCTAAGACTATACAGGGGGGCTAATTTCTCTAGGAATTATCTCTAACTAGACAATAAATTTGTATAAATTATATCAATCTCCCCAGTGTCCTGGCTAAATTTCCCTCACTCACTAAAAATACCACCAACAGTTTAATCTGATTCAAGGTCAGTTGGCATTCATCTGTAGCCCCCTTCCCTGGGTCATGCCTGAAAATAGGCAGGTTTGTCTAGTGCACCACCCAGTCAACAAAAACTAACTAAATAAATAAAGATAAATTTGACAGTGCAGTGGGATAACACTTCAAAATTATTCATAACAGTGACACTAGTAGCTTCAGATTTATGGTATTTAATGAAGCCCCATTTTTGCATCAAGGAGAAGATAGAGGTAAATGTGGAACTAGAGCACAACAGATCTTTAAATTGAATACGTTAACCCCAAATGATCTGAACAATGGTCTCAGTTTTATACTGTTCCTGTAATGTACCAGTATTTCTCTCCATTGTGTAACTAAGAAAATAATAACTTACACCAAAGTAGTCGTGTAAAAATGCTTTTGATCTTTTATGTTTCCTTTTATGGCAGCGGATGGAGCCTAGCCATCTTGCTGAAGCTCAGCTAGAAAATGGGATACCGTGGAACACACAAATTAATACTTTTCAGTGTATACTTACAACAACTGCAAATCACTACGCAGCTATATAAAATACTCCCTTCTTTCTACTGGGTTCTGAACTCAAAACCTGTCAAGTGCTTTTAACATAAATAACAATATACTATAGCAGCTAAGATTTCTGCCCTCTTACATGTCTAGCAAGCATGAGAAACATTGCTGTCTCAGGAAGTGTCAAATGCTTCTAACATAAATAACATCTGATCATTAAGATCATGACTCCAAAATTCCATGCCTTTTAAATGTCCTGCTAGTCTAAGAATGTGTTTATTTGAATCTGCTATGATGCATGTTAAGGTAAGGTTGCCAGTTTTGGGAGGCAAAGGTGTATTTGTTTACAACTGAAAATAAGGATAATGTTGCATTTTCCTGCAGGGTTGCTGGGCACTAATGAAAGTGAGGATTTTTATTTTTAGTTATTTTATGCATTTGCATCTGGCTGTTGCTCTATTTGAAATCCACACAAGCTCTTCTAATCAGATTACATCTGACTGCTGGGGTTCTTCTCTATAAAAAGTTTTTTTATTGCAGCCTGTGTTTGGTGCTTCACGCAACTGAATGAGATAATATGAGATGATGCTTGTGTAACTTGATTTGCTTTGTGGCTTTCTGCCTCTCTATCTGTGGGATATACCACCTTGTAGGGTTACAATGCAAGGAACCCTAGAGGGAGGTTCCCCCTACAGGTGCAGGGAATGAATGAGTCACCTAAAGGTAGGTAGGAAAGCCCACGGGAACAGAGGCGAAGACCTGGAGGAGGAGGGGTGGATGGTGGGTAATGAAAAGAATCCTGGTAAGCCAGGATGTTGTGGCAGCTTTTAGCTCGATGGGGGAGTGGCGTTTGTTGCTCACCCATTGAACCACGAGCTTAAAGCCCTCTCATTCGATGTGCTTATGCAACTGAATGAGATAATATGAGATGATGCTTGTGTAACTTGATTTGCTTTTGTGGCTTTCTGCCTCTCTATCCATGGGATATACCACCCTGTAGGGTTATGATGCAAGGAACCCTAGAGGAGGGTTCCCCCCTTACAGGTGCCAGGAATGAATGAGTCAGCTAAAGGTAGGTTAGGAAGAAGCCCAAAAAGAATACCAAAATGTCAAGCTTTGAAGAGGCGAGGATGATGAATGAATTCTGTGAAAAGAGGGGCTAACTTCCTGAGGAGAGAGGGGAAAGCCGGACTACCATCTGCCTCCATCCAACAGTGGAACCTAACTAACTAATGAGAAGAAAATGCTAACTAACTAAAATTATGACCATTGGCATGGAGAAGAGGAAAACCCCTTTGAGGAGAAACCTCTGGGAGATCCAAGCCTAGGTTGCCTTCCTTCCAGGCTGATGACATTTGATTTGAGGATGTATATCTTTAAAGAAGGGTTCAGTAACTAGAGGAATAAGAATAGGGAGGAGGATGATGATGGAATAGGGAATATGCCTAAAGAAAACACAGATCGAAGATGGAACATGAGTCTGTGTGCAGATAGAATAAGAACATGATGCAATGATGAATGATGATGGTGATGATCACGCATGAGATAGGCAGGTTGACGGGTAGCATAAGATCTCATAATAGGTATGATCGACTGAATGAGGTGAGGAATTAGACATAGAGGTCAATAAAGCATGATTATGCGATGTGAACAATTAGATCCTGTTGTTGTGGTCAATGAGTAGCATCAGAGTCAATGATGGTATGGTCGAGGAAAGATGAAACTAGATAAACCTTGCTGGACCCAAGGAGGGTATATTTGAGTAGTCAATAAGAGATAGTAGATCGGGAGCAAGGATGGGAGGGAGTAAATCCATGTATAAAGTCAGAGCAGCAAGGGTATCAAGATGTGCTCATGAGGATATTCCAGATGTGCCAATGAGGAAACAATAATACTGTAGACTGGCTTGATGGAGCGATGCACTTGATTGAGCGATGCCAGTGAGCAGACACTGGGATTGAAGAGGCATGCTTGATTATATGATGTAAATGATTAGACCCTGAACAATTAGACCCTGATGTTGTAGCCGATGAGGTAGTATGGAATTGAATGATAGGAATGTTAGAGTAAGCGATGTAAACAGATAAGCTTTGAGGTAATGCTGAGTGAATGATGACTGGATTTATGAACTTTACATATACGGCATGATGGCTGTGGTTGATAGGCGTTATAGGGTTTTGATAGGTATGCCCAAAAGAAATAACTACAGTAGGCCACAAAGGGATTGAATCCTGAAGAGCCGGTAATGAAGCGTGAAGAAGAGGATATGGAAGGAACGGAAAACAACCTAACAAAGGCATCGGGCACCTATGGAGACCGAACCATGCCGTTTCTGAAAAGGAGGCAGACACCGAGGCTAAGAAGGTGGAACAAG
Organism: Neoceratodus forsteri; assembly: GCA_016271365.2. NCBI lineage: Eukaryota > Metazoa > Chordata > Ceratodontiformes > Ceratodontidae > Neoceratodus > Neoceratodus forsteri. The sequence goes on along the minus strand of CM057459.1, from coordinate 722,860,611 downwards.
AACCAAAGGGTATGCAAATCAGAAGGGAAGCACAGGACAGCTATCATGAAGAGACAAATCAGATGATGAACAATGAGGACGGAAGCCATGAGTGGAAAGAATCTACGAAGGACAGAACAAGAATAAGCGATAGGCTGAGGAAGGTAACAGGAATGGATGAGGAACGATGATGGATTGACGCCATGAATGCAGGTACTGGAAGCGAGGTGGGAAAGGATGAAGGATAATAGGAAGGTCAAGAGGGTATCATAGGACCCTGCCAGTACGGGATGAGAACTTCACGGGGTGATTCAGATTAGGTGGTGCATAAACCATGATAGAGATGGCCAGGCAGGCGCAGGGAACAGTGCAGACATGGCGTAACTATGCCAAGGTGTACTGAGAGAGGGTTGAATTAGAGGAGCAGGTCAAGGCCAGGTATCCAGGAGCTGAGGGGGCTAAAGTTGAAGGATCCCAGATGAAAGAATTGAGGATGGACAACATGGAGCAAGTAGACTCCGTAAAGAGGAAAGCTGCCCAAGGGGCAGGACAAGCTGGATGAGGTGGCACAGGCCCGGACTGATGGAAGATTGGTTGAATCAGCCATGGGAGGCCCAAGGATAGGAATGGCAGAGCAAATGAAGAGATCAATTGTGGCACAATGAGATAGAAGCCATGACTGGATAGAAACCAGGACAGCAGAGAATGGCGAAAGAGCAGAGGAGAGGGAGTAGAATGAGGGCACCATGAAGCAGGAGTAGTCTATGGGGAAAGTGTGGTAGGAAAGAACAAAGCTCAGAGTCAAGGGAATTAGAGGAATACAGAATGACCAAACTGATTGGCTGCAGGGGAGACAAGATCCATACAAAACACTGGAGATACACAAGTATCCAACGTAGGAAAGAGAAGGGTGAGGAGAAACATGGTCAAAAAGGTCTGAATACTACGAGAAAGAGACAGGGTGAAGCAGACACACCTGTCAAAGCTGGCAAATGCAAGCAGAACTACACGGCAGATCCTCAGAGCGGGGGGGCAAGAGGAAATATCAGAAGACACTAAGATATGCAGAAAGCAACAATCAGCATGTGGAGCATTCTTCTAGGTGAGAGATTGGAAACTAGGAAGGGGTAGACTTGTATCGCAGAATTAGACAGACTCCCAAGGGAGACTAGTACAGAGGATAACACAGAAGGATGCAGCTGGTAACAGTTAGTCTCTGTCTTTGCAGGATGATAAGGTAGCCAAAGGTGAAGGAAAGAGGGGCAGCATCCAAAAGCAGGCAAGCTGTGCGGTCGGAAGGACCAGAGATGCGGCAGCGGTGGAAGACCCCAAGGAGTCGGAACTGGTTGGGCCGGACTAGGCGAGCAGGTACTCTGGGGAGGTTGCAGAGCTGTGCATTGGCTGGAGGAGCCGGACCACAGCCGCCTCTAGTCAGGGTGGCAGGAAACCGGAATCAAGGAGCATAAGATCAAAGGAGAGGTACGCCCGTTTGAGCAAGGTGAGGAATTAAACACGAGGCCGAGAAGGCAGGAATGTGCGATGTGAACGAGTAGACCCAGATGAGTGGGTGATGAGAGATCATAGGATGCAACAGAGTGATGCAAGTAATGAGGCTCCTCAAAAGGAGATATACTCCGAGGCCAAGAAGGCATGTCTGGGACCAGAGAGTGTGCGAACTAGAGGGGCGATACGCTTGATAGAGCAATGGAACCAAGTAGACTCCTCAAAAAGAGGTAGATCTGGGATTGAATAGAGTGATGTGAAGACGTAGGCTTCCTGAAATTAGATAGATTTGGAAATGAATGTGAAAGAAACCTTAATGATAGTGGATATCCTCCAGCCAGCCTGCTGCAAGGGCGATGGATGGGAAGACATGGCCAGGAATGGAGATAGAGTTGAATCAAAGTGACGAACACTGCAGGCTAGAGGGAGGCAGCCAAGGCATGTCGACGGAGTGAGTGAAAGATGAGCAGGTTGAGGCGAGATATGGAGGAATACGAGCAGATTGGATGATAGGGAGTGAAACCATGACAGGAGTAAATCTGTAACAGCTAAAACAGAATGCATCCATGAAGGAGGCTCGATGAGATAACAATTGGGTAATGATGACCGAGTCAAGAACCAGAGACATGGGCAGGAGGGCCTCGGATCAATGAGGTGGCATGTGAGGTATGATCGGTATGCCTAAAATAAATAGCAAATGCAGGTCATACGGAGTCAGTGGGGATGAGAAAAGGCAACAGGACGAGGAAGGAAAAGAGGAAGCATATGAGGTACAGGAATGGATTGAAGCCATGAAGTCTGGTATAGGAAAGTGAAGTATCAAAGGATAATGTCGAGCGTCGAAGAGGCGAGGAGCCATGAGTGGAGACAGAGAGAACAGGAGGTGATGGCTGTTGCACGCTGGAGGGAGGCAGCTGAGGCATATGGATGGAGCGATCGAATTAGATGAGGGAATAGTGACCGAAGTCAGAAACTGAATACAGGAGGCAGGATGGCCGTGGGTCAAGAAGGTGGCATATGAGACATGATAGGGATGCTCGAAGAAAGAACAAATGTAGGTAATGATTGGAGTGAATCCATGATTGGCTGGTATGGGATGAGAAGCTGCAGGAGGGTGAGTCGGATGAATGGGCAAACGAAGTCCAGATAGGCATGCATCAGGAACCCGATCCATGCAGTGGAGGGGCTGCAGTGCAATGAGATGGCATAGGAATCATGATAGGTATGGCCAAAAGTGGCCGGGATTGGAGTGAATCCTTTATGGCTGGGACAAGTGAGGTACAATAGGAAACATATAAGGCACGGTGATGGAGGGAAGCCTTGAAGGCTGGAACGGGGGGAAGGGGAGGTGACGGTAGGATAGGGAAAAACCCCAGAGGAAATGCGCTGTCATAGCAGAGGAGGCAAGGAGGACACAGATTGAGTGACGGAAATAGGAGAACCATGAGGTCAGCAGTGAAGACAGGAAAGGGGCGATAAACCAAGGGGGATAGAATCTGGTGAGCCCCCAACTAAGGGGCAAGCAGGAGGGGAACACCAGGAACACAGAGGAATGTACGCTGCCCCAAAGGAGGGTGCAAGCAGAGGATAAGCACGGTGTCCTGAGTATGGAAATCTCAGCCCAAGAGCAAGTAGTCCCAAGGTACATGGGGAAAGAGTCAAGCAGGAATGGGAAGAGATAGTAAGAAATCCACAGGCCGTGTACCAAAGTAATCCGCAGGCACGGAGAATCTGGAGGAAACAGCAGACCTGAGACAGTGACCCACTTCCTAAAATCAAAATATATATTATCTATATATTTTTTTTATTTTTTTGAATGCCACGACTGAAACACGATGGAAGAACTGCCCCAACAGATATAGAGACAGGATTGCTGGTAGCCCAGACTACAGGTCACCAGTACCTGGGGGATAGGTAATGAAGCAAACAACAAAAGCAAGAAGAGGAATTAGAAAAGTGGAGGCAATGGAGCCAGAAACACAAGCTGAAAATACAGCCATCGGAACTTACAAGAATAGTGAGATTCAAAAAGAGATTGAAATGAACTGACTGAACCAGAATAGGAAGCAAATTCTGCCTCAGGTGTGCCACTATACTAACTGATTGGAAGATTTGACAGGAAAATATGTAGACCTTGTGAAAGGTTCGGGTACCAACCTGTAGCAGACTGCTGTGGGGTTCGAGGCAAGAACAGCTCGCTAAGAGAGTGCACCAATGAAGACATGTGGCAGGCAGCACTGGTGAGGCGGTGAAGAAAGAAGACACCGAGGGGTGGTGTTCCACCCTGTATCACAGCTGAGGCAAGTTGAAGGCCAGCGAGCGCCCAAAGGACAGAACGATCCTTATAGACGCCATAGTCTAGGGATGCTGGACCGTTCGCACCTGTTGTCCAGCTATGCAACATGCAAAATCCAAAAATGCTCCAACAGAACCTAGAGGGCCCAGGAAGTGAAATATGAGTATTCTCTCAGTTGACAGGGCCCAGAGCAATTCCACGGTATGGTTGTGTAGGAGCCGAATGGAGCGCTGAGAGCCGAGAGGAAGAGAACAGTGCGAACACGGAAAAGAGCACCAAGCAGTGAACATAGGCGGGCTTGGTGACTGCAAGGTAAAGGAGAACTGACGGGAGTTGGAGGACTAGGTGAGACAGAGAGGGAAGAAGAGAAATAGGCTGGCAATACCATCAACAAAAAAACCAAGCAGTGGGAAAAAGGAACAGAAGCAGGGTGGGGAAAGGGGGCAACCAGGGAAGCAGCGAGCCAATGCTGAACAGAGCGGTGAGGGTGCCGACTGAGACGGCCGTGAAGGATCAGGGAAAGGAAACCAGCAAAGCGGAAAGAGACGCGAGCAAGGGCTAGCACCACAAAAATGAACCAGGGAGGGCTAGGAGAAATGAATGGACAGCCGGAGGCAGCAACCAGAACAAGGGGAATTAAGTAACACAGAAATCCACAGAGAAAGGGGAAAGGAGAGCAGCACCTCCGGCTGCAATGAAAAAGAATCCTGGTAAGCCCAGGATGTTGTGACGCTTTTAAGCTCGATGGGGGAGTGACGTTTGTTGCTTCGCCCATCGAACCATGGGCTTAAAACCCTTCCATTGTCTGTAGGCAGAGGTGTAGTGAGGATGTATTTATTTCTGGTGAAAGGCTAGAGACTAACAGTAACACCCTCTGTTTAGCTACAGGGACAGAGATGGTGTAGGATGTTATAGTGCAGGCTTCCCCACAGTGTGATGTACTGGTATACAGTGCTGGTGAAAGGTGAGGTACTGACAGCACTGGAGACTGAAGTTGTATATTTGTCTGTAGGCAAAGGTGTAGAGAGGGCAGGTACAGTGCAGACTTAGGGAAAGGGAAAACTGGTTAACCAGCAAAAGCACAGTAAACCTAATTTGTTTTCTGGTGTGACCTAGGAGTCCAAGGAAGTTAAGTAACTTGCTTAGGGTCATACAGTATGCAAGTTTGGGCTGTGCATTAAAACCTAGGTCTCCAGGTTTGTAGGTTAGTGTCCTTAACCACTATGCTATACTGACTCCAACATAAGACTTAATCACTCTGTTGTGTATATGTAGCTGGTAAAAGGTGTGGGGCTACCAGCACTGGAGACTGAAGCCCTATATTTATCTACAGAGAGAGTGCAAGTAAGTACAGGGTAAACTGAAGCTCCCCCACAATGTGATGTATTTAATGCTGGTGAGGGACTAACAACTCTGAAGACTGAAGCCCTCTGTTTACCCAGAACAAGTATCATGCACGTCTATTCAAATGTGTGATAAACATAAACGAATGTTCACTGTACTGTATGTAGAATATCTTTTATTTACTTGGTATTTTCTCACATGTATTGTATTATACAACTTGCATGTCTCATTGACCCTACTTGGTCATCGCAATTTAAATACAATCGATCAACACATACATACATAATTTACTAACTAAATTAATAAAGTTTGCTCCTGTGTGATGTTTTTAATGCTTGTGAAAAGGGAAGGACTGGTCACTTGCAGCACTGGAGATTGATTTGTTGGGTCATGAACAGGGCAGGTACGGTGCAGATTTAATCACTCTGTGAAGTATTTTATTCTGGTCAAAGGTGTGGGACTAACAACACTGGAGACAGAAGCCCTCTGTTTACCCAAATAGGTGCCATGCAGGTGTGCCTACTGTGTAATGCATTTAATGATGAAAGGCAAGGGACTGACAGCACTTGAGGCTGAAGCCCCCCTGTTTGTTTTGTAGGGCCAGTGCAGGCATCCGAGAATGTATTTCTTGGAATCTTTTTTCAGCTTGTTTATTATTGCAATGTGACTTGCTGTCTTTGGCGACTAATAATTTACTGACATGACTTCCAACAGATACAGCATCTAACTGCAGAGCAGTTTCAAATTATTCTTGGTCATCATAGAAACAGAAATTGTCAGCAAATAAGGACTACTAGGCCCATCCAGTGTGCCTGTAGGCCCTACATTATATGGCCACTGACCCTATGTGATCAATGGCTTTTCATCACTCTCTACCCTTTCAAGGTAACCTTTTGATTGTCCTAGACATGTTTAAACCCCTCCACTGTGCTTGCCCCCACTACCTCCTGTGGCAGACTATTCAAAGTGTCAATTACCCTTTCTGTGTAGAAAAACTTCCTCACATTACCTTTTAATCTACCCACCTCCCATTTCATATTGTGTTCCCTTGTTCTAGTACTTTTTCTACATTGGAAAAGGTCCCCCACCTTCACCTTGTTTATACATTTGAGGTACTTGAAAGTTTCAATCATATCCCCACTCCCCTCCCCTCCCTCCCTCCCTCCCTCCCTCTCCTCTCCTCTCCTCTCTGTCCTCTCCTCCAGTGAGTACATATTGAGGTCCCTTAGTCTCGCATATATTTTGTGGTGTAAGCCTGCACCATCTTTGTTAGATAGTCTCCACCTTGTTTATGTCCTTATGCAGGTGTGGCCTCCAGAACTGCACACAGTACTCAAGTGAGATCTTACCAATAATTTATACAATGGCATCACCACTTCCAGCCTCCCGCCTCCTGCTAGTGATACCCTGCCTATAAACTCAGCAACGCCATTGGCCCTCCCCACTGCCTTTGCACAATGCTTCTACCTTAAGTTCATCAGAGATGATAACCCCCTAGGTGCCTTTCCTCCTTGGTGACAGTCATCCCCCCCCAACCTGTAGCTCTCCCAGGGTTCCCTCTACCCAGGTACATTATTTTGCACTTTTTTTGCATTGAACCTCAATTGCCACATATCTGACCATCTTTCAAGCTTCTCCAGGTCCCTCTTCATTTTCTGCACCCCTTCTGGAGTATCCACCATGTTACAGATCTTGGTGTCATCTGCAAACAAGCAGATCTTTCCTTCCAGACCCTCTGCAATGTCACTAATGGAGACATTGAACAGTATTGGTCCCAGTACTGATCCCTGCAATACCCTACTGGTCACACCCTCTCCCCAGATTGTACCCCATTTGCCACCACCCCCTGTGTCCTGTCTGTTAACCAATTCCTAACCCAGTTCACTACCTTGTCTCCCATACCCAGACTACCCATCTTGTTAACCAGCCTTCTATGTGGGACGATGTTGAAGGCTTTGCTGAAATCTAGGTAGACTATGTCTATTGCCCCCCCGATTAACTTCCCTAGTCACCCAATTAAAAAAAAAATTATAATATTAATTTGACGTGACCTTCCTGCTGTGAATCTGTGTTGCCTCAGATCTTGGGCACCCCTGGATTCCAGGTGTGCCACTATCCTTTCTCCTTTCTTTCAGCAGTATCTCCATGATCTTTCCCACCACTGAGGTGAGGTTGACTGGCCTGTAGTTCCCCACCTCCTCCCTACTGCTGCTTTTGTGCAGTGGGACTATATGTGCCCTCCTCCAGTCCTCTGGAACCACACCTGTATTGAGTGACTCCATGAGCAGGGCCGTCAGAGGTGCTGCTAGTTCATCATAGCTCCTTAATATCTTCAGGTGGATGCCGTCTCTCTCTCAATGTGTATATGTGTGTAGCAATGATTTACACTATTTCCTTTGAAGAGTTGATTTATGTCAACCCTCTGAGGACCTGTCTAATTAGTGGCATTGGAACTATCATGGTTTTTATTTGTAGGAAGGGTAAAAGCTAGGCAGGTAATGTTTTAGGGGTTTTCAGAGGTTGCAAGGGGCATCATAGGGCATTGCAAAGAAATCATAGTGGTGTCAACAGCAGTGTTCCCAGATTGAACAAAGCATTTCCCTGTAGGGCACCCTCCTTTTCCCTGTATTTTCCATGTAAAACTGGAATAAAACTCCTGTACATTTTCCTGTATGCTCAAATCAATACATTTACGCAACTTACTTTATTATGCTTGTCAGTAAAATCTGTAAAAGAAATGTTAAGGCTGTTTTATCTGTTCTTATTTATTTTAAATGGCAAAACTCACCTGCAACATATCACAGAGGCTCTGGAAAAATGTTGGAATCTCTCAAGCTTTGCTCTCAAGGTTCACATATCTCCAGAACCTCTTGATGGTATTATATATACAATAATGACTGGGTAGAGGGTTTGACAACCCCCCCCAAGGAGTGAGATGCCACATAAACCCTGAGAGCGTAGCTCAAGGGATTTATTAAGGCATTCCACCCCGAGGGTGTGTGTAAAATGTGAGTTTTACATGCCCGTACTCAGCTTTTATTTTATATAATTGCTGGGGAGCGTTTTCTTGCCACAGCAACTATATAAAATAAAGTTATTTCTACAGAGCCGCGGACTGGTTAGGTTTCTGTGCAGTCCACAGCTCCTGATAAAAACAACTGTTCAATTTTTTATTTCATCATATTTTAACTTATTATTTTAGTCCATTTTAGACTTTGTGAACTCTTGGGCTTGTATCGATTCTGCAGGACAATCGAGGGGATTAGCGGTTTGGGCTCTCCAGCTTTCTGTTGTTACGGACCTGCAGTGGCATCTTTGGAGTTTTGACAAGGAACTGTTTTGGCAGAGTTACGTTGGAGGATTTCTTTCGTTTCTGCCCTAACCTGCGGTAGTTTTTTGGGTCTCCCGACAGGATTCACTTTAGTGGAGGAACGTCGGAGGGGTTTTCTTGCTTCCGCCCCCTCCTTTCAGTTTCAGCTCTTGGACGAGTTCGGGAAAGAGAGTGGGAAGTTTTCCGGCCCGAAAGAACACTTAATCTTATTTTCTGGGACTGTTTGTTGGTCTGGTCATCCCCCCTGGACACCGTCTGGAAGGCTCGTGGAGTTCCGGATTTGGTCTGGGTTAGATGGCTTTGGACTTCTATGTCGGTTGCTTTCCGCGATTAATTTAGTGGATTTACTTCGCTGGGAATTAGGGCCTGAAGAGCCCACTACTTCAACATCGTTCTGAATTTTGATGAGGAGTGGAATGGAGTTACATAGGATGGGTTTGCCCTCTCTTCCTTTCTACTAATATTTAATTTGACGTTATTTGACTTGGTCTAGTTTGTGATCAGCTTAGCTTTCAGAGTACTGAATGGCCCTGTCTGAGCAAGGTTTCAAATCTGGTTGTGTAACTCTGTCTGCTAGTTAATTTCCTGATAGGTGTCCTGACCTGGAGCTTTTGCTACCCTGCAGGGGTTTGGGGGGGTATTTTTTAGTTAGGGAGCTGGCTGGAGTACCCCACCCCCCTTGAGTCTTGAGGACTGCCACTTTTGTGGTTCTCTTCATGACCCTTTGGTAAGGGTAGTTTTGGACTCCTCTAGGGATTACCTATTCGGGAGAAATATGGGCATGAGTTAAACCGATTTTTTTTTCTGACCAAAATTCTACAGACTCTCGGATCATTCTTGTGAATCTTCGGACTCATCCTGCTTATTCCCATTTGTTCCTGCCTGATATGGACATATTAATTTTATGGACTTTGTACTGGTTTGATTTGTTTTATCTCTGAGTTTTTGATTACGGCTTTTGGACAGGGGGGGTGAGAGGTCTCTGTGTCCTTTAGCCTTTTTAATTTTGTTTTATTTTTCTTTTGTAAGGCTAGAATAAATTTCATCTTCCCCTAGTTGTGAGAGAACTTGTGTGGAGTTCTGTTCTTGGCCCTCTGCTGTTATACCCTATAAGGGCTAGGCAGTGAGAGTGCCTTGTCCCTTTCCCCTCCCGGTGGTGAGAGCAATCCGGGGGGGGGGTAAACAGGTTAGGTTTAGATTTTCTTTTCTTTTCTTTCAAGCTTATTCTTATGGTGTTGTTTAAATTGTTTTTAATTAGTTTTGTTGTGGGTCCTGGTTTTATTTAAGTTTTAACATGTGTTGGCCTTTAGCTCCCACGGTGGTGCTTCTCATCCTCCTCCCTTCGCGCCCTCCGCCCCTTTGTCACTCCTCCTCTACTTTTTGATACTTACCAGCACTGTAGGGCTCTGGGTATTGTCCGGGGGGGGGTTGTCGAACAGGGGTGGATGAATGAGCGGGTTCATCGTATCGGGGTAGTCAGGTCCAGGAGGCGCCCTGGGGCGAAATGGAATCCAGATCGAGGTTCTCCCTGTCTGGTAGCCATACCCAAGGGCCCCACAGAAATTAGTGGGCAGATAGGCTTGACAACCCCTGAAGTTTGTCCAACTCGGGTGGTGTTATGCAATGCCAGGTCTGTTAGGAATAAGACCGCTATTATTGCTGATCTTGTTGATTCGGCTGACCTGGCTTGCATCACCGAGACCTGGCTGGATGAAAACTCTGGCCCCACCTTGGAGGCCATGATTCCGGCTGGGTACTCGGTGATACACTGCCCGAGATTGGACCACAGGGGCAGGGGGATTGCAGTCTGTTTTAAGACGGAATTGGGTCTCACGAATGTGGTAGTCGGTGAGACTGGGTCTTTTGAGTGTACAGTCGTAGCAGGTGCAGGCGTTCGAATCGTCCTCATCTACCGTCAACCCAGAGATGGGAGACGCTTCTTACAGGAAGTAGCAGACTTCCTCGTCGACATGTCGTTTGAGTCGCCCAGGTTGATGGTCCTGGGTGACTTCAACGCCTGGGTCGACGATGAACTCTCAAATTTGGGTAATGACTTCCTCCAATTGATGTCTTCTCTGGGCCTTACACAGGTGGTTTCCACTGCAACACATAAATCTGGACACTCTTTAGATCTAGTCTTCCTTCTAGGGATCAATGCATCCGACATGGGGGTGGAACCAGTCGCCTGGTCTGATCACCACATCGTGAGGTTCAATTTTTGCACCCCCCTGAGAAGACCAGCCCCTGTGGAGATGGTCAGGTACCGCCCATTACGGAATGTTACTCCACAAGGTCTAGCGGCGCGGTCCTTGACCTCTCATCCTTCGATTCGGTGAGCAGTGGTCCAGAAGCATTAGTGTCAGCCTATAATAAGGCCATCACAACGGCACTGGATTCCATTGCTCCTGTTCGTGAGCGCCCCAGATCCCTTTGTCCTGGAGCCCCATGGCTTGATGGGACTCTAAGGGAGATGCGGAGACAGGGGCGAAGGTTAGAGCGTTGCTGGCGCAGGTCTGCCCTTGATGCCGACCACTCTAGATTGATGGAACATTATGTTAACTATCAATCTGCAATCACCCATAAGAAGGCAGAATTCCTGTCCAGGGAGATTGCAGTTGCTCAGAATCGACCGGCTCAGCTGTTCCCGAACTGTAGACAGACTGTGCAACCCAGCCTGCCTGCATGTTTGGAAAGCTTTTTCGCAAGCAGAGTGCGATGAGCTCGCTCGATACTTTGCAACTAAAGTGGCCAACATCAGGAAGAACCTGGGTCTGGCAAGCTCTATGGGTGAAGCCTTTGGTCAGCATGAGATGACAGTGCCCCATTTCTCCTGGAGTTCCTTTCGACTACCCGAGTTTGTGGACATTATGAGGATCATCCATTCTATGCGCCCTACAAGCTGTGGTTTGGATCCCGGTCCGACTCCCCTTATTCTGGGTTGTTTGGATATCATTGGTCCGGTCCTGCGCAAATAGTCTGGTGCTCCCTTGAATTGGGTGAGTTTCCTGTTCCTTGAAAGAGGCTGTGGTAACTCCTCTCTTGAAAAAAGCTTCCTTGGACCCGGACTCTTATTCTAGCTATCGACCTATCTCTAACCTCCCCTTTATTGGGAAGGTTATCGAGAAGGTCGTAGCGGTTCAATTGGATGACCATTTAACCATCCATAATGTCTACGAATCCTTCTAGTCGGGCTTCCGTAAAAGACATAGCACCGAGACTGCGCTGGCTCGGGTGTTAAATGATCTTCTGATGGTGAGGGATCAGAAGAGACGCTCCATTCTTGTTCTTCTTGATCTCTCTGCAGCCTTTGACACAGTGGACCACATGGTGCTATTAGCTCGTCTGGGGCATATTTGTGGAATGTCTGGAACCGTTCTGCAATGGTTCACGTCATTTCTTACCTGGAGATCACAGAGAGTTGTGTCGGGGATTTTTTCCTCTGACCCAATCCTCTGTTGTGTGGAGTGCCCCAGGGATCCGTGCTGTCACCCATGTTGTTTGCTGTGTATATGCTGCCCCTCGGAGGTATCATTAGACGATATGGGCTGAGGTTTCACTGCTATGCGGATGACACCCAGCTCTATCTGTCCTTTGCACCCGACCAGGATGGAGCTCTCTCGGTGTTTAACAGCTGTCTGAGGGAGATCCAAGACTGGATGGATTCTAGTTGGCTAAAGTTGAACTCGGAGAAAACAGAGGTGCTGGTGGTGGATCCTGGTGGTCGGGTGGTGAGGCCGGATATCGGTGCTCCGTCTGGAATTATTCTTGATGGAGTATCTTTGCCGTCCTCAGAACAGGTGCGTAGCCTTGGATTTATTCTTGACGATAAGCTGACTCTCAAAGCTCAGGTGTCAGCTGTTGTCAAGACTTCCTTTTATCATCTTAGGAACATTGCCAGGGTGAAGCATCTTGTTCCGTCTGACTCCTTGCCTACTTTGATTCATGCCTTTGTATCTTCACGCTTAGACTATTGCAACGCCCTGTACTTTGGGCTTTTTGGGGTTGAAATCCATCACCTGCAGCTGGTGCAGAACGCTGCAGCCCGGGTTTTGACTGGGACAAGTCGTTTCTGTCACATCACTCCCGTGCTGCGCGAACTGCACTGGCTGCCTGTGCGGTGGCGGATCACCTTTAAAGTCATTTTGTTGACTTTCAAAGCCCTTCACGACCAGGGTCCAGCCTTCCTGAAAGACCTCCTGGTCCCTTACTGCCCTGGCCGATCACTCCGCTCGGCCGACATGGGGTTGTTAGAGATCCCAAGAGTGAGTCTGAGATCTTCTGGCAGCAGAGCATTTTCATTTGCTGCACCCACTCTTTGGAACTCTCTACCATGTCGGCTATGGCAGTGCACCTCCGTGGAACTCTTTAAAAAAGAGCTGAAAACTTATTTGTGGAGTATGGCTTTTTTAGATAATTAATTATTTATTAACGCCTGGATTTTATTATGATATATTTTATCTTGTGGTATGTTGATTTTATGTATATGTTTGTGTATGTAGTGTTTGAATTGTTAAATTGTTCAGCACCTTGACATGTTGAAAGGTGCTATATAAATAAAATTATTATTATTATTATTTATTATTATTATTATTATTATAGCCAGCTTATGTTAAAAAAAGTTGCCCAGTAATTAACTGACTGCCACTGACTCCGACTGCGGTGAACTCCATGGGCAAACTATGCAGGGCTGAGGAATGGTGGCAGCCACCATGTGAAGGGGAGTGGCTGCGCATGCCTAGTGCGAGAGAAACCTGGTGCATGTTCACCGCTATAACCCACAGGTTATAACAGCGGATTTTAACTGGGTTTCTCTATGGGAGAAAATGCTCCCCAGTTATTATAACCCTGTTACAGTGTACTAACACAGGGTAGCCTGGCTGAGATGCAGTATCTCATATTCAGTGGGATCATACTTTTATCCATTTTGGCAACCTATTGACACAGGATAGCTTTGCTGAGATGCAGTATCTCACTTTCAGGGGGGTCCTAATTTTACCCATTTTTACAATAAACTGATACAGGTTAGCCTGGCTGAGATGCAGTATCTCATTTTCAGTGGGGTCTTACTTTTACCCATGTTTATGTCTGCATGCAATGTACTGACACAGGATAGCTTTGCTGAGATACTGACGGTCGCCATGTTCAACATGGCGGTGCTGACATAAACTGTCCATATGCGAGTATTGCGTATATGTAGTCATGTCAGCACTGCCATATTACACATGACTGAGTTGGAGGCAAACTGTGCATACAAAAGTATCATGCATGCACAGTTCTGTAATTGCTGTAGTATTAGTTACATCTGACTCTGGTGCAGCTAGAGCATTGCATATTCTTTTCAATGCTCCTGCCGCTCCTAAAAGCTGTCTACAGCCATATCGGCTCTAACCATAACTTGTTTGGAAGGACATATAAATAGTCTCTGAGCATGACCTCCAACATGCCAGTACTGTATGTGGAAAAATCCATTGCTTGTTCAAGTGTCATGACTCATTTCCCAATTGTATGCTGCAGATCCCCATTGAGAAAGCAAGCACCCAAGGCACCTTTTTCAAATCACAGCTCAGCCACTGCCTTGCTGTACTGCTCTCTGGACAGTTGTTTCGCCCACCCCCTCCCTCCTTTATTAAATACACTTCCTCAGTGATCCCCGTCCTATGAGGCCTCACACTGGTCAATTACAGCAACTTCTTAAAGGGGCTCTCCTTTCCTGCAACTTCTTAAAGGGGTGATCTTCTCTCGTGCTCAAATTTAACTGCAAAAATGCTGCTTCATCCATTCAGCATAGGATTTCTACTTATTAGTATAACCGTCACATACCGTTGGTCTCTAAACCCACAACATTTTCAACACCCAGGTATATTCACAGTCTACCTAAATGTTATACACAAATTTCTAAATGTTTCCCTCCCACTGCCACTTACCTGACCTGGCCTCCATACTACCATATACTGCTGTACTCACATTGAATACCACTGCCTCGCTCTCATGGGTTTGCCCTTTCAATTAAAGCTATTCTGTATGCTTAGTATCACCCCTCACCTTGCTGTTTGGCCTTGGAGAAGAGTTTGAGAAACTGCCCATGCCTCAGGGACAAAATTCGGCCATTCCGACTACTACTTAGTGCTATAAAAAAGATGCTCCTTCTGCTACTCATCTGTGCTGGTAACGTCGAATTAAACCCTTGGCCTCCCCTCTCCATTCCTGCTCCAGCTGACCTACCTTTACTAAAAGGGTTATCATGTTTGCATTTGAATGCCTGCAGCCTTCTGAAAAAGCTTGATGCTATCAAAACCTGTACCCTCCACTGCTCTCCTGATGTTCTTGTAATCTCTGAAATGTGGCTAAGACCAACCACCCTGGACTGTGAGGTTAACATTCCTTCATACAACTTGTTTCGTACTGACAGGAAATCCTGGGGAGGGGGAGTAGCCATCTATGTCCGGGACAACATTACTGCAACTATGGTGGACACGACTACAGTCCCGAAGGAGTCTGAGTGCCTCATGCTAATAATTCAACCAACTAAATCTACCTCTATCTATGTTAGTGGGTGCTATAGACCCCCCTCAGCTAGCCTCTCTCTGCTCAAACACCTAAGTGACATACTAACTACCACCTCATCAGAAGTATCCATAGTTGGTGACCTCAACCTTGACTGGCTCTCTCAAGTCTGCTTACCATTGAATGAATTCTGTGATGCCCATGGACTTAGAACAAGAGAAAGAGCTGCTCAGAGGTATGGGTGCTGTAAGACCAAAACTTGGGAAAATGGTAGAAACAGGTTTGAGCACACCTGAATTGAACAAAGAACTCTCCACACAAAGCAAGTAGAGAAAAACTATTTTCCTTTTACTGGTGGTATAACAAACAGCGACGGCAGACATAGAGTGCATGTAATACAGACACAGAAAAACTCCTCACGCACGTTTCACCTGATCGCAGGCTTTGTCAAAGATGCACATGGACTTACCCAGATCATTAATAACGCTACCCACCCAAACACCAAAAACCCAGAGCGTAGCTCCCTTCTTGACCTAATCCTTGTAAGCAAGCCTCACCTCTTCTTCCACTCAGATGTATTCTTTAAAGACATCAGCGACCACTGTGCCATTGCATGTGTAAGGTTGGCGCAACTCCAAACCTCCTCTTCTAAATACATCTACAAGAGATGTAAACAGAACTTCTGCCCAGATGCTTTTCTCTATGACCTCCAGTATGCTAACTGGCAGAAATTTTACCTCGCATCTACTGTGGAAGAGGCACATGAGGCACTTCATGAAATACTCACCCGGAACCCTAGACCTCCATACCCCAGTTACCAAAAGCAGAACCAAAAGAAAATCCTGTCCCTAGTTCATGGATAACCTGAAGACTGCCTTATGGCATAGGGATGCTCTTTGGAAAAGAGCCAGAAAGTCTAAATTGGCCACAGACTGGTCTGCTTTCTGAACCGCAAGGGATTTCTGCATGAAAACTATCAGAGCTGCGAAGCCTAGTTATTTCCGCTCTGAGCTTAACGCATCCACTAACTCTGCTACTAAGTTTTGGAAAACTATAGGGGAGGTAGAAGGCCATAATAGCACTGGCACACTTTCCCACAAAATTTCCGACTGGTGGTACCCACACTACAGATAACAATGAGATCCTTGACCTCCTTAACAATCACTTTGCCACAGCAGGGTTGGCTTTTGATATCTCCCCAGCAAATGCCATCAGGGCACAGTTCCTTAGTCAGTCATCTGATTGCCATGAACTGGAATCTATTGACCCTTACCACTCTTTCTCCTTCTGTCTGGTCACCATCAAACAGGTTGAGGATCTCCTTCTTCAACTTGATACCAAGAAATGTGTGGATGCGGATATGATTGAGCCTTTCTTCCTAAGGTTGGCCTACTATATTTTGGACCCCCATTACCCACCTTTTTAATTTGTCTCTCAGTCAGGTCTCCCTCCCCAAGGTCTGGAAGATGGCCCATGTCATCCCTCTATTCAAATCAGGAGACCCCTGTGACCTAAATAATTACCGCCCAATCTTCTTGCTCTCGGCCTTGTCAAAACTATTGGAGAAGGTAGTAAATGAACAGCTCAGATCTCATCTGGAAAGTTTTAATCTGCTAAACCCAATTCAATCTGGTTTCCATCCAATGCATAGTACCTCCACTGCCCTTGCCAATGTTATAAATGACTGGCAGTCTGCACTTGATGACAAGCAATATATATGCACCTTGTTCCTGGACCATAGCAAGGCTTTCAACACAGTGGACCACAATTTACTCCTGGTGACCCTGAAGAAAGTTGGGGTGGACAACCTGGCCCTAAGTTGGTTTGCAAACTAGCTTGTGGACAGAGAGCAGCAGGTCAAGGCTGAAGGAGTCCTATCGCCAAAAAAAATATTCCTTAGAGGTGTCCCCCAAGGATCCATACTTGGTCCACTTCTCTTTGCCATTTATATTAATCAAATATACACTGGCCTAAAGTCATCTAGTATCCATCTCTTTGCTGCTGATACAGTGCTATACATTAACAGATCAACTCTGGATCAAGCCATTTTGGACCTCCAGAACAATTTTGACATCCTCCAAAATAATCTACTCAACTTGAAACTCCTGCTCAATGCCAAAAAAACTAAGGCCCTGATTTTCTCTCCACTGGCCCCTCATCTCAAATAAAAAAAAACAGATAAGGTTCTTCACATAAGCATCCTTTTGGGAGAAGCCCTGGAGTTTGTGGAACAATTCAAATACCTGGGGGTCTGGATTGACTACAAATTGTCCTTCACTGATCACATTGAAGAACACACTAAGAAACTGCGTCAAAGGCTCTGTATTTTCTTCAGGATCAAGTACTCACTAACCCAGGAAGCTAGAAAACTCCTAGTCCAAGCTACCTTCTTGCCTCTCCTAGACTATGTGGACTTCCTATATGGCCATAGTACTAGCACAGCACTCTCCGAGCTTGATATCCTATACCACAGAGCCCTTAGGTTTATTTTGGATGCCCCTTATGACACGCACCACTGCATTCTCTATTTTTCCATAGGCTGGAGCTCCCTTAGCTTCAGGAGGCTAAAGAATGCTATTCTATGGACATATAAGGCAATCATTCATAAATTACCTCAGTACCTCACAGGCTGCCTAACTTCCTGCATCCCTACTGCCCATTCTCTCAGAAGTCTTACCATCTTATCTCTGGGTATCCCTAAAGTTAAAACACGCTTTGGTAGTGCCTCAATTAACTTCACTCTTCCTACGCTATGGAATACGATCCAGAAAACCTTATGGCTTGCTTCCCCTATCACGTTCTTTGTCTTCAAATCCTTGTTCCTGAGGACCTTCTCTGAGGCCTGTCATTGCTTCAAGTCAAGGTCTTAACATCACAGTTTGTTACTGCCTTAAATTCTGGACTTAAACCTCAACCATTGCCTGAGGCGTCATTTGAGTCCTCCCTTCTGTCATTGTCCAAATCAAGGTCCCAACATCACGATCTGTCTTTGCTTCAAATATTGGACTTAATCCTCAACCATTGCCTGTGGCATCTGTCGTGTTCTCCCTTCAAACAGTCCTTCCTCCCTAGGCCATCTTGTCCAATCCTCTCCTATCTCATCTGACCTTCCCTCTCCACTCCCTATAACCCCCTGCTCTTCCCACCCCACTTGCCAGGACATGCCTAAAGTACTTATCAAAGGACTCTTACATCTCAATCTTCTTCACACTTTGACACTAGAGGAACTGCCACTCCTGCTCACTATGACTCCTCCAATGATGTTTACTGTATAAACTTTAGCTCATTACCTTACGTCCATATATCTGTATCCATGCAATTGTATTTAAATGGCACTACCTCCTGTTGAACCTATTGCTATGTTCTGGTGCAAGTATATTGTTACATGTGATGGTTATATGTTATTATGTTGATATTATTACTATGTAGTTGTTATGTACATTCACTCAAACTGTTATGTTTTAACCCTGTTGGCAATTATTTTGCCCCAGGTCCATCTTGTAAATGAGCTTGTCTCAATAATGTTCCGCCTGGCAAATTAAAGATTTGATTGATTGATTGATTGATTTTTGCTGCTAGAATTGTAAACACTAATTTGGTCTATGTTCATCTTGTGGCACAGTTTTTTCAATGATTGTATTGCTCTTTATATTAATATGGAATTTATACACCAGCTAATTTTGCTGTAGAACATAAAAAATTATAAAATGGCCCTGGAGGGATCAGAAGCCAAGACTGTAAAAGTAGTCATACACTGCTAAGTATATGTAGCTTTGTTAACAGTGAATTTACACCAACTGGGAACTGGATTTTAAAGTATTGTGTGGTTTTGGCATATAAACCACATTATGTTAGTGTTATTATTATTCACTTGGTTTGTCACTAGTGTCGTCTTTTGGGAAACGTAAGTGCTTTATCCCTATTAGGAAAGCATTATTTATTTGGCTGATCACATTTTGATTTAATCAGAGGACTCAGTTTGCATACCAGTTAATTCTGGAATTAAATAATTTATTTAATTATGCAGCTGACTATTTAACAGCAGTCCCACACTGATCTCCTCACCCCCGACAAAGTGATTTTATCAGAAATAGCTGGTTCAATCAGTCCGCCACCTGTGTGCCATTTTGAATTTTCTCTGCCAGAAATTATCAAGGAAAAGGTTTTGCGATCATAAGATCAACAAAACTAACTGTAAGCAATATTATATGACCCTACTCAAGTGAGTGTAACTATTCCTTATAGTTTCAAAGCAAGCTGCATTTCAGAACTGTCACTGTGTTCTGAATAAATTTGAGATGCTTCATTTTAAATTGCTGTGCAGTGGTTTACTATATGGGGGAAGCTGGCACACCAACCTCATCACTAACCTTGCTCTCACAGTCTTACAGGTTATTCATGACAGTCATCCAGACCAAGACTGCTATGTGGTGGGTGACCACTGACCAGTCGTGTCGGTCATGCGAGAGCCTGCTGGAAGCGTGTGTGCCTATTTTGTTCTGAAGTCCTGGTTTTCTCCCTGTGGTGCAGTATACAAGGAAGGATGATCAGCTACAGCCAGCTGAGGAGGGGTCAGGAGAAGTGTACAAGGGTAAGCAGGGCAGTGGCACAAGTAAGCTGCTGGTCTGGAAACATACAGTATGTAGTATGGTTATAATAACTTGAAAACTGTGTGACTGAACAAAGCTAGTCACTTAACCACCCTGTGATCCCAGAACAGACCACAAACTAGCATTAGCTCAGTGTGCCTTTCCTGGCTAAACATTGTAAACCAAATTTAAAAAGGCCAGGCCAGGATCACATGATGCCTTCCTATTGATCAGATGCATACCACTCCTGCTCACACCTCAGCTCTCAAAGAAGCAAATAAAAACTGCAGATCCAGCAATAGAAATACATCTATTAACCAACCTTTCATCTACCTGAAGATTGGTGATTCCTCCGGTGCACATTTTTATGAAGAAAGCCAAAATTTAATAGAGGAATGGAGTCTGAAATGAAACAGGCCCTCCCGTCCCGCATGCCACCTCAGAAGCCGGACAAACAGCCAAAGAGGCCTAAAACCCAAACTGCCTCAGACGGCAAAAGCTCATAGCTTTCCACCACAGCGGCACCACTATTGGAGGAAAAATTCTTAGCTGAAATCACTCCACTTAAAGCTGCCTTTTTAGACTTTGCTTCTGATCTAAAAACCATCCCAGCTGACCTAAAAGATACTAATAAAAAGATATCGGATGTATCTGCCTGTACAACATCTCCAGAAGGCTGGCAAACATGAGTGAAACCTGAAATCATCTCTCTGCAGCAAAAACTTACTAGGATGGAGCTCAAGATGGAAGACTTGGAAGGCCGAAACAGACGTAACAACCAGGTCATTTTCGGTCTTCCTGAAGAAGCTGAAGGATCTTCTCCAGTACTGTTTATGTAGAAATTACTCAGTAAAATAGCAGGCCCTCCTCTGCACTCCACAGCCTACATAATCGAATAGGCCCACAGATCCTTGAGGCCTAGGCCACCTCCTGGAGCCAAGCCCAGGCCTTTTATACTGGGCCTCCTGAGTTACATTGACCGGCAACATATCCTAAACAAGTCCAAAGAGTTGCAAGAAATCAAGTGGGAGGACTCATGTTTAAGAATAACACAAGACCTTCCTGCTACCACTTGCCAGAAAAGGGCTGAATATCATCCATCCATAACCAAGCTGATCGCAGCTGGAATAACATTTTGAATGCTCTACCAGGCCAAGCTTTCAGTGTAATATCAGGGTAGCTGGAAAAATTTTGAAAATGCAGAACACGCTGCAAGGGACTTAACCACTATGTTCCCTGATCTTTTCAACCAGTGCTGAAATTGTGTCTCCTGACCTCCCTGGGCTGTTTCAAGATTGTGTTAGTTGCTGGGTTTAATATTTTTTCCACTGATATTGGATCAGATAATACCGACTGGCTGCTGATCAAGGATTCAGTTTACCACCTGGATTTTCCCTTTCATCTTAATGTTGCCTTCTCAGCAATAGATCCCGGTGGTTACATCCCCATCTGTGACCAGCCCAAGTAAGAGACTGCATTGTTATTCTGGACCAAGCTGCTCGTTTTGACAAGTTGGCTTTTTGTCTCCCTGCCTTGGCCTTTTATTGATCTCAAGGACTCCCTTCTGTGATTGTCTGTCGTGGGGAGATCGCTGCCATTCTGGTCGGCTAGTCAGCTCTGCATGATCAGATTCCTCCTCAAACGTGTGATCTTTCTACCCTGCTTAATCTTGCACACATTTGCGGAACCTACTACATGAATGTGCGAATCTTCCTGCCATATCTCAGCACAAGGTTAAATGCATACGCCCACTAGGACTACAGTACATTCTAGGACTCTCTAAGTAAAAAGCGTCTACAGTCTAAAGCTCTATGGACAAAAGTTAATAGAATATCTTTCATTTTTCTCTTTTCCATACATTATTACTTTACTTGTACTTTTTCATAATAGCATAAATTGGGCATGCAGTGGCCTGACTTATGACTTTAATTGGACTTTACTGAAAAGTTACAAATTCTAACCTCAAATTTATATATTATTTTCCAGGATCTCCCTATAAACTTATGACTCTGAATATATACTGTAGCTCAGATGAGACACTGTGCCCCCCCTTTTTTTATGCTCATTCAGAAGCTGTGCTTAACCTCCCACATTAAGCCTGGGGTGAGATCTGATTAGCCATCTCAAATTTATTAATAGTTACATATAGTAAGTGGATGTTTTGTTTCAACATCTACTGTATAGTTTATAGTTAAATGTTGTTGAATTTATTACTAATATTACTGGATTATGAGATAGTTCACATTTTCTTACTCATGCCATTGTAAAAAGGTGGATCTATAGTTCTGGGATTAACCTCTATCTTCAATAATTTACTACATAGTTCATGATTTACATACTAACTCTGGGGTGGGAGGTGGTATACAGCTGTGCTACTGTTGGGGAAGCAGTTGTGACTTTGTTTTGGGGATTGGAACCTACATCACTGTTATCCCATTATGGGACTTACCTTAGTATATGTACAGTATTAGTCTTATATTGGGGGGTTCAGGGTTGGGCTGTTTATGGGACTTTTCTTTGAGGTATGGGTTTCAGGGGGATGGGGTTGGATTTACGGGGACTAGTTGGGGGGGTTCTGCCACAGGTAAAGGGTATATCATCTCAATCTCATATTTTTTGGACTGGTTGAATCTTGCCATGTCAATGGCCATGCATTTCCATTCCCTAATCTATCATGACAGGGTTTAAAATTTGTTCTTGGAATATTAAGGGGGGCCCAAACCCCTGCTAAGCGAACAAAGGTTTTACTTCATCTGCGCAGCCTACAATCAGACATAGCCTTCTTACAAGAGATGCATCTTTTACCAAGTCAAACCCACTATCTACGTAGAAATTGGGTGGGTCAAGTGTTCGGTTCAAGCTTTGACTCTTGTAAAAGGGGGGTTGCCATCATTATTGCCCGTAGAATACCATTTTGCCTTATTCAAGAAATCTCTGATCCAGGGGGTCACTTTGTGATTCTGAGAGCCCTTTTTGGTCATTCAGAGGTAATTCTAGGTTCATTCTATGGTCCCAACATAGAGGACCCGGAATTCTTCACAAACCTTATGGCTATATTAGCCACCTGGTCCACGCTCCCAATAATCCTGGGAGGTGATTGGAATCAAGTACTATCCAATCACATTGACAGATCGGGCCAGGTCAGGCAATCCTTATTGACAGAACAAAAGGCTATACTTGAATTAATGCACTCTCTGGGTCTCACTGACCCCTGGAGACTTTTACATCCAGATAGAAAAGAATACTTATTCCATTCCCTCCCTCATCACTCTTTCTCTCACATAGACTACTTTATTATGAGTGTAGATCACCTCCCAGGGGTCACTCTAGCCTTTTACTCTTATAAGGTTTTCTCAGACCATCATATTGCTCACCTAAATTTGGATCTTTCACCCAACAGTCAGACGGACAGAATCTGGAAACTTAACAACCAACTTCTAAAATTAGAAGCTCACATACAACACCTCCAAACATTTATCACAAACTTCATGGGATATAATGCTCCATCTATGCACAAAATGGACATACTATGGGGCTCGTTGAAATGTGCATTGCAAGGTGAATTAATTCGCCTGGCGACCAAACATGAAAAACAAATAACTGCTGCTCTTTCACCAATTTTTGATCAAGTTACAGAGGCTGAGTCCCGCCTTTCTCCATCCTCCCCTATAGATGATTGGGAAAAGGTCGAATCTCCCCATGCCCAATACAACCAACTACTAGCTTAAAAGGCAGAGTTCCTTATGCTTCACTCCAAAATATCTTACTTCGATCAGGGCGAAAGAGCAGGGAAGCTTTTGGTTCTTCGCCTACGCACTCAGACTACTTATAGAATTGTTACATCTATCTATTCAACCTCTGGAAATCTCCTCACCTCTCCCATAGCAATTGCTGAGGCTTTCAAAGAATATTATAGTCAATTATATACACCCTCCATAGCCTCACTTTCGCCACAGCATCTGGATACCTTTCTTCAAGACATTAATCTTCCAGTGTTATCTGATCCCCAAACTGCCAGCTCAAAAGCTCCTATCATCTTAGCAGAAGTACTTGATGCAATCAATTCACTCCCTTAGGATAAACTTCATGGGATATAATGCTCCATCTATGCACAAAATGGACATACTATGGGGCTCGTTGAAATGTGCATTGCAAGGTGAATTAATTCGCCTGGCGACCAAACATGAAAAACAAATAACTGCTGCTCTTTCACCAATTTTTGATCAAGTTACAGAGGCTGAGTCCCGCCTTTCTCCATCCTCCCCTATAGATGATTGGGAAAAGGTCGAATCTCCCCATGCCCAATACAACCAACTACTAGCTTAAAAGGCAGAGTTCCTTATGCTTCACTCCAAAATATCTTACTTGATCAGGCGAGAAAGAGCAGGAAGCTTTTGGTTCTTAGCCCGCACTCAGACTACTTATAGAATTGTTACATCTATCTATTCAACCTCTGGAAATCTCCTCACCTCTCCCATAGCAATTGCTGAGGCTTTCAAAGAATATTATAGTCAATTATATACACCCTCCATAGCCTCACTTTCGCCACAGCATCTGGATACCTTTCTTCAAGACATTAATCTTCCAGTGTTATCTGATCCCCAAACTGCCAGCTCAAAAGCTCCTATCATCTTAGCAGAAGTACTTGATGCAATCAATTCACTCCCTTAGGATAAATCACCTGGCCCCGATGGCTTTTCTGCCAACTTTTACAAAAGGTTTAGAAACACAGTAGCTCCTATTCTCCTGAATACCTTCCATTACCTTTTCAAAGATGGTATCTCAGATATTTCTCTAACATTGGCCACCATAGTTGTGCTTCCCAAACCTGGCAAAGACCCTTTATTTATTCCCAGTTATAGACCCATCTCCTTAATTAATGTACTGTAGATCTGAAAATTCTAGCCAAAATTTTGCCTTCTAGACTAAGTCATGTCTGGGACCTATTGATTAGTGAAGAACAAGTCAGGTTTGTCAAGGATCGACGTTCATCTGATCACCTTAGGAAACTAGCTTATCTCTTTGCTGCATCTAAGGATTCCCCCACATCGGCAGCTCTGGTCTCTTTAGATGCAGAAAAGGCTTTCTATAGGGTTTTCTGGGATTATCTTTTCTTGCTACTCCCCAAATACTGCATTCCATATGAATTCATTAAATAGGTCAAAATCCTTTACCATCCCCCTCTGCATGAGTCCAGTGTAATGGTGTTCTTTCTACACCTTTTACACTACATCAGGGAATGAGACAAGGCTGCCCCCTTTCACCCTATCTTTTCAATCTTTTCCTAGAACCCCTTATTAGAAAAGTTAAAACTTCTCCGCTTATCAGTGGTATTATAGAAAGTGGCACAGACTATGAAGTTTCCACCTATGCGGATGATATACTACAACATATTTCTTCCCCCGCCCAGTCTCTTCCCGCAGCATTCCAAATAATCTCCCAGTTCAGTTCCATCTCAAACTATAAACTAAATTTAGATCAAACAGAAATTTTTTCCCCTTAACAAATATACCCTGACAGCAGATGTTGAACATATGGGCCTGCAGTGATGTACTGACAAACTAAAATACTTAGGCATAAATCTTCACCCTTCCCCCAAGGTTATGAAAAAGCTCCATAAGTACATTAAAAGAAGACTTTAGGCGTTGGTCTCATTTACCGTTATCCCTGTGGGGCTGTATGAGTATTATAAAGATGAACATACTACCTCACATTTTATACCCTCTGCAAATGTTTAATTGGGCCCTTCCATTAGTAAGGTTCTCACAATTATACAGAATCATTAGCTCCTTTTTATGGCTTGGGAAAAAAAACAGACGAAGCTACAAAAAAACTTACTCATCAGAAAGTAGATGGTGGCCTTCAGGCACCTAATATCTACTTATACTACCTAGCTATACATCTAGCCAGATTCAGATTCTGGTTACTTCCCACAAGTAATGCCTCCGATTCCCCTTATCATCTCCTCTGATTGAAAATTGAACAAACCTTATGCTCCACATGTGATGTTGACCCTAAAGTGCTCCCCTTTATAATCAATAAGAACCTTCCCAAAAAATTGAAAGAATCACCGTTAGACTCAACGCTTCAAACACAGCACCAACTAAATATCTTCCTCAAGACGGATGGATACAGAGATACAGTGCAGCCTCTTTTCCATAATCCTAACCTTTTAATCTCGGGCAAAGTTCTCAAATCCAATCTGTTCTGGCCTGACATGGGTGTTGGGAGAGTGGAAGACTTAGTTAATAATCATAAACCGCTGCCATTTCAAGAGGCTTGCTCTCTTTTCAAGTGGTCCTCCACCCATGTCTTTAAATATTTACAAATCTCTCACATGTTATTAAAACACTTTGACACTGGGTTGTGGTCTAGGTCTCTCTTGTCCACTCTTTCCCTGTATGTCAGTTCTGCCCCAACATCCCACTCAATATCATATGCATATAAATTCTTACTAACTACTGTGATAGTTGTAACCCACCCCCCCAACACCACGGGACATTCCTCTCCTCTTTACCCTTATGTTCTCTCAAATCTACTGCAGTAGTAATTTCTCCACTGTCCTTTGTCTTATTTCACATTTCTACCATGAAGTGGTGGCCTCTCGTCATGGTATCTTTTCTTTTCTACCCCTCTAATGTTCTCTGGTTTCCCTGTGGTGCCTAATTTTGAGATGTAAGATTGCCATTGCAAATAGGCATGGTGTCAGTGTAAGAAGCAACCCCAGTTAGGCTCCAAAACAAGCGAGCCTCACAGCATGCAGTTATGCTGTAGTTAAATAGTAAAAAGGGATCTGAAGTTCTTTAGAATTTACAGGAACTCTTTTAAAAGACAGTAGAAAGCACTTTTACAGGGGATATCTTGTAAACTAAACAGAGTACCAAATAAAGAGAGTACAAACTTGTCTAATAAATAAAGGGACCATAATAAAATAAGGTGCCTTACAAAAGTAAATATTAAATTAAATAGTCATTTTCCTTGGATTACTTGTATGGAATGAAGCCCTTACCGGTCCCTTGTCTCACTTGCTGCAGGTACTGCACTAAAGCCAGTGGCTCCTGCTGATATTTATTTATAGGGTACAGGTGTGTGATGTCAGCACCAGAAAGGAGGGTCTAAACCCTTGATTATTAATTAAGCTTTCTTTCTTTGTTGTTAAATAAATTAAGAGGTGGCTCTTTCTGGGTATAATAAAGCCTAATCAATGTATTCTATTCTGGTCAGGCTGATCCCCCTACTCAACGTATTAGGGTAGAAATTAAATGTATTAGAATAGGGGGCGGATCAGCAGACTGATGAAGTCAGAGTGTCCACCTATATAAGGTGGAGGTTTTTCAAGATATCAGATAGTATAGGACCACGGAGGATGGTAGATGTGCTGGGGCTTAAGCTCATCTACTCTGTGGCAGCACTCAGCTGTTAAAGTACTGATAGTCTCAAGTTGAGAGAAAGCCATTTTTTCATGTTGTTGGCTTTATTTTCTTTATAGCTAATTTCTGAAAAGTTTATTTTGAGCTTTTTTTGTAAATAAATTTCACACAAAGTTTTGTGTGTTCTAAAGAACTTCTGTGTCTGGCTTATCACTTCCCACGCCCGTTCACAACTACAATTTCCGGATTAAAGGGTCAGATATTTTATTGGTGGTATCAGGCCCTACCAACAGCTATTCCCCACAGGCATTGGTCAAGAATCTGAAAGTATCTATATAGTTATATTAAGTGGGATACATATAGGTATATGCAATTCCAGATTATTCACAATCTGTACTATACTCTGGTTAAACTCCACCAAACGGGATCTCTGCCCTCTAGTCAATGCACAAAATGTCAAAAAGCAACTGGAGATCTACTTCATATATTATTGTCCTGTGAAAATATCCCTCCATTTTGACAATATATCCAGACTCGCCTTGATCCATTACTAGCCTTATCTTACTCCCGAGATTTGAATCTTGGGGGACTATACAACCCTATTGGGGCGTACTCAAAGAGCTCATATGGCTTTAATCTCAGCTTGTGCTAAGAAAATAATACTCAGACACTGGTTGGATTTGATCACCCCCAGTCATTTAGAATGGTACAAAGAGATAATGTTTGCCTTACAAGCTGAGCGCATCATTGCTGGTACGATTAATAGGCTGAATAAATATAGACTAGTTTGGGACCCTTTATTTAATCTTCTACAGATTCGCTCTAACTCTAATAGTATAAACTAATCCCCTAAAGTAACTGATCCCTTCTCATAGTTCCTAGTCATGGCAAATTCTGAGGCTGATTTCTCTATCCATCCTAGTTTCATATCCTGGTGGCAGTGGGGTGGACATGGGAGGCGTGGGTGCGGGGGTGAGTACAGACAACTGTTTCCATTGTTACTCTCTAAAACTGCCTCTTTCTGTATCATCAAATGTTGTACCTTCACTTATTCACATTGTACTGGCAGTTTTCTGTTCTATCGCCACCAAGCTGTCTGTAAACTGTGTGTGTGTTTTTCTCAAAAAAAGCATACTTAATTAAAAAAAAAAAGTCCAGGCCATTGCCAGACTGGCCTTCTTCTGTTGACCAGATTCAACATTTTTTGTGTTTGTGACATAGGGCAGGGGAATTTACCACCACCTGATGTCTGCTGCTCAGATTTGAGTTCTCTCTCTCTCTCTATCTTTCTCTCTCTCTCTCTCTCTCTCTCTCTCTCTCTCTCTCTCAGATTCTTGAGTTATCTTCTCTTTCTCAGTTCTTGAGCTCTCTGTCTCTCAGATTCTTGAGTTTTCACTCTTGGTTCCCTGCAGTGTGTTGTTTGGATCTGGTTCTGTTTCAGTATGTTGCCTTTTATGGTTTGCCTTCTTGATGACATTGGGCTACCACAAGAGTTCTAATCTGGGTCAGAACTACATGGCAACAGGATCTGTCATCACCCATGCTCTTTGTACCTGCAAGAATAGCAGACAGAAAAACAAACATGTTTAACCTTTGCTGTGCTGTGAACTGATATAGCAGTCCAGAATTCCAATACGTTCTAATTCTGTTGGCAGCCCAAGGGTTGAGTCTAATAGGAAACTGTACAGTTAAAGTAAACCTTTCCTACCTGTAGCTTCACCCCCCCACTCCACCCCCCACACACACATTCCCACCAGCGGAAAAAATTCACTTATACACTTACCTTTGCTTTTAGGACACAATGTCTGTTAAGCCTTTCTCGCCTTCAGCAGCCCCAGCCCCCCAAATATACCCTCAAATAATACTTGCCTTTGCTGGTAGGACTCAATGTAGCATTTAAAGATCATCACCAGTGCCTGTCTGGGCATCTGTAGGATAGCAGCAGAGGAACAGTAGTGGTGGTCCAGTAATAAGACTCATATCATCATCATTCATATCAGAGGAGGTGGCTTGGAGCTGGACTCAAAGGGTACATCAGATGCAATCAAAACATAGGTACTAGCACTTTGTGTGTAGCAGCAGGACTCAAGCAAGCTACTCCAGTTCTGAAAAATGCTGCCATGACTTATGCTGTGACCTTGGGCTCTGGCTGCCACTTGATTTTTCAGACTTTCTTCTTTGCTTTCCCTTGTCTACCCCTTAAAGCATGTTTTTGGTTTTTCATGCTATTTAACATTGGGGCATATATTAATAATAGTACACAAAAATGTGCACAATGATGACAGTGATGAGTGTGACAGGCCGGGCTGGCCTCTGTGAAAAAGGCATTTTATGTGCAAATGCTATAATAATAATAATGCCTATCTGCAGTCAAATCAGAGGGTCAGGCAACACACGAAAAGGCATCTTAAACAGGGGTCAATGAGTACTAGACACAGTAAATGAAGAACCAAGACAATAGTGTAAGTAAGACAAGCTAGCTTTGCAAATTCCTCATTATTTTAGCATAATGATGAAGATTAGTAATGTGCAAGGCCACTTAGTAGCTACAATCTACACATAGACAAGAAATACAGAACATTTAATAGAAATCTGGCAGCAAAAAAGGACCCCACAGGCCCATCAAGGCTGCTCTTCCTCCCTTATTCCTCACCTATACTATGGGCACTCACTTCCCCCTCTTACCAACCCTATAGGTCTGTCCCATGCCCACTTGAATCCCTCCACCATTTCAGCCCCCACCACTTCCTCTGGTAGTTTATTCCAGGCCTCCACCACCCTCTCTGTAAACAAACACCCCCTCACATTGCCTCTATATCTTCCTCTTCTAGTCTTAGAGTATGCACTATAGTTTTAGCCCCCTCCTTCCTTTAAAATAAGCTTCACTCCCTCACCTTATTTATCCCCTTCACATACTCCATTATCAAGTTGTTAATTTTTTTCCGTTAAAACCACACACAGTAACTCCGATATTTTGCAGATAGTGCTTGTTTAGGGGAGTGTTTTACTGTGCTCATCATTTTGCTATCCCTCTCTTGCTTGCAATTATTTATCACACAGATAACAAAGGCTGCCTGCTTTTATAGCTCTTTTTGCAGCCTTTCATTTTCTTTTAAAGAAGGGCCCAAGGCTAAGGCCTCACAGCACATTTTTGATAAGGCGCCATGTTGATCTTGCAGGGATCCCCAACCCCCTAGGATACCAATATGGTGCTGTCAAAATGTTTTGATTGTGCGGCTGGCAGCTGCCTCAATTGGCCAGGTACAGGAGTGGAGTTGGGCACCATGTTGGGGAATGGGCCTGACTGAAAGAGAATCCTCTCTCGTGTCTCAGTGACAACTCATAAAATTTGAACAGGGTATATTCCATTCCTTGTCTGATTTCAGGGCAGGATATATCCCTGTCTAATTTGAGGGTACTTACCTGTCGGATTGCAGGGTATATCCCTAGTGGACAGTATGGAAGGGAAAAATAACAGATACAAAAAGAAGGAAAACAAATGTTTTGGCTAAAATGAAAAGAAAGAGCCAGACCCATAGTGTTACAGTACTGTCAGTACTGCGAACTACTCCAGCAAAGAGTTTCTGAATGGAAAAAGAAATGTTTTGGTTAAA
This sequence comes from Neoceratodus forsteri, assembly GCA_016271365.2. Classification (NCBI taxonomy): domain Eukaryota; kingdom Metazoa; phylum Chordata; order Ceratodontiformes; family Ceratodontidae; genus Neoceratodus; species Neoceratodus forsteri. The sequence continues at coordinate 722,830,081 of CM057459.1, read as the reverse complement.
ATGAAAAGAAAAAGCTAGCTCTGTAGAACTATAGTACCATCAGTACTGCTAACTACTCCAGTAAACCAAGTTTTCAAATGGACCTTGATCACTCGGGGGCCAACCAGGGAAGGGAGGACCGAGCACCCCAGGGATCGCGTTCCTCTAGGCAACTGAGGTCACAGACAGCATCCCCCTTTGGGACTGCTGCACCCCTAGCATAAACTGTGTGGCAGGAAAATGGATCTGTGAAAAAAAGAAAATGTAATGGAAGGATTTTAATAGAGCAATAAAAGCAGACAGCCTTTTCATTTCCATGCTAGATTATCAGAATCAAGAAAGGGGTAGTAAAATAAGAAAAAAAAAAAGTAAAAAAACAGTTCCTAATCGAGTCATCACAGCAAAATGTTGGGGCTATGTGGGTCTCTATATAAAACAAAAAGATTTTGGGATGTTGTTTCAGCAGGCTTTATGCTAAACAGGGGTGGTGAATGAGTGCACTGCGCAGTGCACCCAGTTTCACAACCTCATTGTTAGAAAGTCATAATGTGAGATGGAAGCACCCATGTGGATTTTGACTTTATCTTGGGGCTATCATAGCTTTGGTTTCCCTCAGCATCCTTGCTGTTTCTAACATATATGATAATGACCTGTATTAGTACAAGAAGGCATGAACTGATATCTCGTTCAGAAAATATTATTGATATTTGAATGAAGGTGCAATACTGCAGGAAGAAAGCATGGGGGGAAATATGCAGCTGAACCTTGTGGAGAAAATCAGTCAGGAAAGGCAAGCTATTTCTATTTTATGGTGAGTAAGTCATATTTCTACCCAAGTAATGACAAATTAAGCTTGATAAAAACAAGCTGCTGGAAGTATTTAGGGTCTAGCGTTAAATGATAAGGCTCACCAACATCACCAGCTATGCTAAACATCCTCTCAGATGGCACATTTGTAGGGGCAACTGATGTATCTCAAAGCCAGTTGCACTAAGTAAAGGGATGAATGAATCTTCTATGCCCAGTAGCCCACTGGATCAACCTGAAATAGCTAAAGAGACTCTGCAAAACCGCTGCTCAAGATATTTTCCACCAAAAAAGGATGTGACTAAGTTTTCTTCTGTTGCTTTTGATGTAAAGATGTGTTGAGCAGTGCCCACTCATTCCCATCAGTACTACTTTCAGTAACAGGCATTTCTTCTCCATCTTTGCCAGCAGAACCAGGCCTGCCAGATGGAATTCCCTCTGTCTCATAAACTTCTGAGCCAGCTGCTGGTGTTACCAGTCCTTGCAAGTAACCAGTCAACTCATTGCACAGCTCTTGTCGAAAATAGTCACTCAAGATATTTCCTGAAGAAAAAGGCTGTGCTTGTGTCCTGTTCTGTTGTTCTTGATGTAAGGACATGCTGAGCATTGACCACTAACTCACTGAGTGCTGCTGCCTGTGTCAAGCAATTCTTCCCCATCTGTATCAGTGGAACCAGAACCAAACCTGCAAAATGCCATTTTCTCTCTCATGAGCTTTTTTCCCAGATGGTTACACCAGTCCCTGCATGCATGCATGCAGCCAGTCAGCTCCTCACAGCTCTGGTGACAGCGAATCACTCTGTGGCAATCCATAGCCATGAGAAGGATCTCACATTAAAACCAGGGATCCAGCATGGTTGCAAAAATGTGGCTGTGACTATCTAGCACTTTTTTGGTATAATTTTTTTATTCAAGTGATAAAAAGAAATAATACAATGCATTAGGAATATCAGCTTGGATGATATACAGGGTAGGAACATAGTTCATGCTATGTTCAGTAAAGCATACATTCACATAGTTACAGAATTTCATTACATTTCAACACAATCACCTTCATATTAGACTGTGCCCTACTGTTCTGTGGGATCTATGAACCTTCAGCAATAAGCCCGTCCTTCAGTTCCTAATACCAGCCAGTCCCAAAGAAGCATTACTTCTGCTGGAGTCAAAGAATCCAAAACTTTGCTCCAGTTTCTAAGGCACAATTCTCCTCTCCTCTTCAGTATATATGTCAAACATTCCAGTGCTAAAGCCTGGATTGCTAATGTTTTCCAGTGCATTAAGGTAGGTGTCATATACAAGACCCAGGTATTCTGGATGTATTGTCTGGCCATGGCAAGAAGCATCCTGGTATGGGTACCCCCCCTCTATTTCCATGTCTTCCATTCCCATGAGCATGGAAATGGGCTTGCAAGCAACTGTCTTACCCCATATTGTGGTCAGGTGCTGGAATACTGCCTTTTAAGGCATTCTGGATTGGCAGTATTATTTTGATTTCCCTGGTCTGCCTTCCACCCTTCTTTCCCCCTTGTGAGTTTTTTTTTATTCATAATTACTTGTATACTGCCTTGGGATCTCAGCTTTTTTAATTGGTGATTTCTTGTATGTAATCAGCCACTAAAATGTGTGTGCGGATGTTTGTTTGGCATGTTTTTTCATTGTATTACTTTGTAATTCCCCTTCTCCCTCTCTTGTTGGTTTACTTTGTTTGCTTGTTTCATATCTAAGGATGTACTACCCGTTTATCTTTGTATTCTTATGTTTGATATAAAATTAATAAAGTGGTCATTATAAAAAAAAAAAAATTCCTGGAGTACTGCCTGCCAGAATGATGTTAGTGCTGTGCATGCCCAGAAGTAGTGTATGTATGTCCCTATAGCTACTTGACACCACCCAGAAACTGGGGAGATGGGATGGCTTAGCCCGTGGTTCAATGTGGGGAATAGCTCCTCTCACAACCTCTACTTAAGCCTTCTACTAACTGCACTTCCCTTGCTTAGGAAGTGTTTCCCTGAGCTTCTGCATGGCTCGTGCGGCTGTGCTCCTCTGTGCGCTTTGTTGCCATGTTTGTTTTTCTCTGCTCCCCTTTCATCTTTCCTCCTGCCCCTCCCTATGTCCTGTGCTCCCCCTTGTCCTGTGTCCTGGTCTGTCTTTTCCACCACTTCCGCATCTCCCTGCTCCATTCCGCTCCTTCCCTTGTCTTGGGGTTCTCCATTCCTACTTTCCTTGTTCCTTTTTGGGCGTCCTGGTTACATCAGTAGACACTACGCATCCACGTTCATCTCCCCTGTCCCATACGCTTTTGTGCTGTGCTAGCTACCCCTTCTGATTCCAGTAGTATTGCATGGCTGACGCTGGCCATTCCAACCTTGTTGGCCGCGTACACCTGCACTCCTGAGCTAACGTTCGCTCATCCTCTCTGGATAACCCAGAATATATTCCTTTCTCCATGCATCCTTGCCATTCCATTTGAACCCCTGCCTTTTACAGCCCTTCCTCACCAGTCGCTCCTTCTCCTGCTTCAGCCTCCGGTCACTTGGCCTACCATTCCACTCCTTCTCTTCCTACTCCATGGACACGACGGGACTCAACGCCTGCTGGTCTCAACAGCCCACCAGTAAGTACTCTCAGTTACATTTACCAGCCGCCTCCAGTATTTGAAGGATTCCTTAACTGCTTACTCACTATTAGCTCCCTCACCACGCCAAGGATTCATTTTTGCCGACATCTGTCCCTTCGGAGCAGTCCCACTTCTCAGTACTTGCCACGAGTACCAACTTGACTCACAAACTGCTTCCCCGCTGAGCTACTTGTTCTCCCGCAGCACATATTATGTCGCATCTGCCTTGCTTACTTCAGTTACCCTTCCTATCATTCATGGTAAAACAAAAAATGGTGGGGGAGGAGGCATGGCATTCATAATCCTGCAAATGGGCACAGATGTCCATGTCTCTTGGATGCCCCAATACATGACATCAGACCAGCTGTAGTTCCAAACTAGGACAGGGATGCAGAGCTTCAATCCCAGCCTTTGCTGTACTCTTCTGTACCTACCTAGCTCTCTCCTCAGACTAAAGAGAAAGTCCAACTCAGAGCTGCGGCTTCGAATCAGCGAAATGAGAGTCTGTAGTATAGCCACCTTCTCCAGTTTTACCCTATCTTGGGGATGATGGATACCTGCCAAGACCATGTTTTCAGCAGCAGACCTCCACATAATGACTCACCACTACATTACAGTGCAGAGCTTTTCTCCAAATCTCATTACCTTGGTCCTTCCCTGTTCCCAGTTTTCTCCTCATAGTACACTCCAGAACACTTACCTTATTTACAACTGTCTTCTGTGTTTCCCGTTCCCAGCATGATACAGTATGTGTAGTCTCACTCCTACTAGTGTTACTATACCTATGGATTCCAGTACTATCTACTACCTTATTGTCCTTTATCAGCTTCATGTACTACATCTCCTCTCTCTGCAGCAGTGTCATGCATTGTCCAGCCCATACTAGCAGCACTCTGGACTCCATCCTTAACTTGTACCTTCTAAGGTGCTGAGCGAAGGTAGGCTTCCCTTGACTACCAAGGATGGGGTTCTGTTACATTCACTACTGCCTACTACCTGCCAACCTGACATCCTCCATCCCTAACTCTGCTTGGCAGTATTGAGAGCAGGTCAGCTCACCCTGACTACCAGGGATGGCAGCCATGTCTACGGTCTACTGAGTATTACCATGCCTTCTCTGCCTCACACCAGTTGCCACTTCCCTTTGGGAACAGAACTCCTTTGCCACATATCTCTCTTCATCCATACATCTGCCTGGCCACCTCCTGTCAAGATCATCTTGTCTCCACCATAATTGATGGATGTCTGACTCTTCTTTCCACTGCTTCACCAGTATGCATTTTCAACCTGCTACCCAACTACTGCTTCACTTCAGGACTCTGACCTTACCTGTCTGGCCTTCTCCATATTTCCTGGTCTGCACCCTCGCTACATGGTCCTACTTCTCAAACTTACTTGGCTGGGAGCCCGCATCCACCTTGACTGTTTCCATCCGATGCTCCCCATATCTAATACGGGTTGCCGCTTCCCTTCGGGAACAGGGCCTTTGTACCATAACTGCCTATCACCTCCCAACTTGTTCTATGAGCTTCGTGTCTTGATCTCCTTGCGTTGCCTAAATGGTTTGATTGCCTGATTATGTGACTCCGCGGTTCCTTATCATCTCTGGCTCACCTTCAGATGGCACCCTGTCTGAAGTGAGATCTCATCCTCTCATTTGCTTCCATCGTCCTACTTCTGCCTAGTGATATCAGTTGCTGATTACATCTCCTTGATTACCTGGATTTGATACACTGCACTGGTCTGTTTCTACATTTGTATGCCCTCTACAGTACCACTGCCTGTTCATCCTTCCTGAACCTTACCCATTTACTGAAGTTGACTCCACCATCATGCATTATCTGGTGTGTCATAGCCAGGGCTTATCTCCTCAACTCCCTTGCCTAGAAGCCTGCGTTTACACCTGAACATTCTTCCCTCTGCATGTTTATCCCCACCAGATTGCAGTTTTTCTCACAGGACCCTTCTGCTCTGTATGTCCTCCTTCCTTCCTCCCTCATCAGTATCCATCCTGTACTTCCATTGCCTATCATGCACAACCTCATATCCCTCAGAATGTGGCTCTTGCCTGCTCATCCAGTCACAGGCCTTCATCTGATCTGAGACTCTTGTACCTCACCTTAATTGCTATTTTCATTTGGCTTCACTCCTTGGCCCTCCATGACCCTTTGTACTTGACCCCTAGGCTTCCTGTCCCTCCTGATTTGGATCTTATCAGCCAGTTCCCTATCGATCTCACTCCAGTTCAACTGCCTCCTGGATTGCCTTGCTTTGGGTCCCCCTTCCAGTGGCTGTACAAGTTTGTTTTCTCCTTCAGATGTGGGAACCCCGTCCTTCATCGCTCCAGCTACTTCTGTTCTCTCCTCTCGTTGTTTGAAGTCTTCATCAGCTGTGGGACTCTTGTATCTCAGCTCAGTTGCTTTTGGTGCTTGCTTCATTCCTGGGTCTTCAGTGGATCTTCTTGGGTACCTTGCCACAGCCTTCCTGCATTCCGCTGCTGGTTGCCGAAGAACTGTCCCAGTCCTGTTCCTTCCTGCACTGTATGTCCCCTGGCTTCGCCTAGCTCATGGCCTTCCCTGTATCATTGCTTCAGTCCATCAGGATCCTCTCCAGACTTTCCTTCCAATTTGGATAGCTGCCTTTTCCTGTCCGCCTTGCTTCCTGCCATTTGCTGTGGCTCTTTTGGGACTAGTAACTTATCTCCAATGAATATTTCTACCCAGTCAAATACTCCTGCCGTTATCCATCTCATACTCCTACTCCAGCCATTCTAACAGCTCCTGTCCACTACATGATGAATTATTTGTCATTCACCTGAGGAAACTACTTTGAGCACTCAGCCCTTGAATAACATACCTCATAAACTCTTACGTTATCATAGAGTTTTCTATACTGCACAATCGGATCCCCTAGATAATTATGGAATCTCATTCGACTGGACACTAGAAAGAGTCCCATCTCTCTCAATTGGATACTTCCTACGAATCTCATCTCTTCAGTCACCATGGACTTCCATATCTACCATGCCTTACAGACTATCCTCCAAATGGAAAGAACTTAAATTCTGCTGTTATGCTCTGACTTAATATCCATTATCGCTGCTATGGATACTGGAATTCTCAAGATACCACATGCCACCTCGGACATCATCCAGTTACCTCTACTGCCTCTCCTACCATCACTGACTCTGTGGACCATGTTACTTGACTCTTACTTCCTCAACAGACATTGCTTGTCCCAAGACCTTCTCAGCCACTTTCCCAGGACTTCTATCATTGAATCTCCAGTGCCTAGTAGCTTACTAAAGTCATGCTATCCAAACCACTGTTTTCTAGTTCCTGGACATCACCTTACCCCATACAAACATCCACAATTTTCATCTACTACCATCAGCCACCTTAGCCGTCCATCCAGTGGATCCTCCAGCCTATCCTTCACCAATCATCTCCATCAATACTCCAGTAAAGACTATCACCGAGTACAAGCTCTTTTGATTATTTATCCAGAAATCCGCAACCGTCAAGGCAAATTCACTATTCTAGTCTTGCCTCCTGACCTATCTTAATCAGCCATAGCACTAAGATCCTCTAGCTTGCCACGCTACTCAGTCAGACTTCTACTCCAGCCTACAGACTCTTCCATATATCTGTCTCCAAGCTCTCTCCAGCATTTGGCATTGGATTACTGTAAACCTAACCAACTATAAGCCACCTCAATGCATCTCAGAGACAATTATGCAACAGAAATATCAGTATTTACTTCCGCTAGCATACCAGCAGAGCATATGTAAGCATAGTTATGACAACATACCCAAAGAAGCCATCCAAGCCCATATACTGAACTTCCAATCATTCTCTATAGATATTCAGTTACCATTTGGGCTGCATCTGCAACTCTTCCTCAACTTGTCTACTAATCATTTGTGGCAGTACTCCCATCAGGTACTCATAGACTTTCCTCTATTCATTTTCTATTTCATGGCTGCTTACCTAGCAACTCATCGCTCTCTACTGAATTCTTTGCCTCCAGACTTTACCTTGAAAGTCAAACCTCAGACAAGTTGGATCATTTACCTATGACTTCACAAATCATCGCATTTTCCACCGTTCACTGTCTGGTAACATATTGATCAAATCATACTCGCCTTAATTATTACATCCCATGGAATCCCTTGGACATGCATCTTTCATCACCTTGAAAATCCAGACTTCATTCACCCTACCTTAACGGGATCTGCTTTTCACTTAGGATTCTACTTTTCCTTCAGAAAATACCTGTTTCTCATTCTTAGGATCATCAGTCAATCTACATCGCCCATGGATTGAGGATGGACCATCATCTTGAAGGCACTTAAAGACTCTCTCCTACTCATTTTCCACTTCACAGAAGCTTTCATGGTGACTCTTCACTCACTGCTGAATTCCTTGCCTCCAGACCTTACCTCAAAAGGCAAACCTTACTCAAGTTTGATCATTCACTCATGACTTCTCATATCATAGAATGCCCACCCTCCACTGCCTTGTAATTTTAGATCAATTCATGCTCTCTCTGCTCAGTACGTACATGTAACCCCTATGGACAAGCATCCTTCATCACCTCAGAAATCTGGACTTCATTCACTCTTCTTTAATTACATCTGCTTCACAATTAGGATTCTACCACTCCTACAGAAAAGATCGACTCATCAACCTCAGCATCATCATTCAATAGGCATCATCAATGGATCAAGGATGGACTGCCATCTCTCCAAGAAAATCACCTTCCCTAAAATTAGTCATGGTTATTAGAACCTAGGTCCTTCTCCTATTAGCATGCCCGGAGGATGGGCAGACCACAGGCCATGGGTCCTCAGAGGTTTTCTCCACCTGGGGGGTTTTCCTCTCCTGAGTGCCAGAGGGTCATACTCTCCATAAGTTGGAGGAGGTATATTTTGGGGCTTTTTATTCCCTGCAAATTACTACCTACATACCTGCTGTGATGCTTGGCCAGCTGGTTATGATTATTGAATGATATTTGTAATATAAAAATATAGTATGTGATTGTCTCACATAAGACAGCCTGGGCTTCCATGGGTGCCCCACCCCCTGGTTTCAATGAAGTTACAGGATATGTAAACTGACCAGGAACCAGTTAATCAACTACCTTCCTTCCAGAGGGCATTTTATTATCTTTTATGACCTGTTGCTGTTTTGAAGTTGGGAAACTAAATATTCATTTTATTACAGGACAGGAAAACATTTAGCTGATTCCTGGTGGCTATATCACACCTAGGTGATGGATTGCAGGGTTGTAAACCTTAAAGGAACTGGTGGATCAAAGACTCATAATTTGGGAAATGAGTTTTTGCTGATGTCACCTTATTTAATATACCTCCTGATACAACATCATGTTTGTATCTTTTTATATTCTAAAAGGAGGAGCTAGATGACTCACAGAAGGGGTGTAGAGAGATAGAGTTAAACTAATACTTGTGTCTGAACTGTTTGTCATATACCATCTTGGGACTCTAGAAAGACACAGCTCTCTGATTTAATTTAACTGCACTTACAGAGGTAATACATTAGATAGAAAAGATCTAACTGTATGTTGGTAGGAGTTTGTTCTGTAGTTTTCCTTGTTTTTCTTTAATGTGATTGTGAAGCTCTTTGATATAATGTTCTGTGTTTACATTTTTCATATTTTTATCATCTTTTAGTAAAGAATCTTTTATTTGAAAGACTGCCTGGGTGTCTGCCAGTTCATTTTTTTTTTGCATGTGATGTACAGATGGTTAAGTCTGACAAAACTGAAAGCTTGAATAAAAAGGTAAGAGTATACCTAAGGTCTCTTACAGAGTTTTAAGGGTTCATTTTGTAAATCTGGTTTGGTGCCCCTGGTGAAAGATTGTACCGCAATCCCGAAGAGGGTACGCATCTGAGCCTGTACATTGGATACGCTAGCATAAGGTTCACAGTTTGAATCCCCCAGAACTTGAGACTAAAGGTGATTCAGACCCAAAAGCAGACAGGAGGGTTACCCTGTCTGTTACCTGTTCACACTATTCTGCTCTGAGGTTGGCACTGTGGGAGCAGAGGGCCTGACCTGTGGAGTGTGTTTGTGACAGATTTGATTGACAGTGGTGCAAAAAAATAGGTAACTGTTCAGTGTGTCAGCTTAATACTGTACAGCTCACTTGCAAAATAAGACAGTGATTTATTTTTAAAAAGGAAACAGAACTATATAATTTTGCTTACAGTCAAGTTCCTCCCTGTTTTATTTTTTTTTCAAAGTCCAAGTTAAAGTAGCTGTAGTTAGGGAAGAAGATGGCTTCCAACTACAGTGAGCACACTGCAGACTACCTGAAGCAGTTGTTCAAAGAGAGAGAAGTCCTGCACAAGGGGAGAGCCACCAAGAAGAATCTCATGGATGCACTGATGGCAGTAGATGCCTAGAGCATTGAGTCACAGACTATGACTGTAAAGGACCAAACCTTGGGCATGGAGAGGCCAGCAGCCAGTGCAGTGTCCAGATCCGGTGAGGAGGACAGCAGGGCCAGTGCAAGCGAAGGGTCACAGCAGCAGGGGAAGGTCACCAGCATTCTAGAGTCAGAAGCAATCAGGCTGCAGATTGAGTTGTGCAGAATAGAGCTGGACTTCCAGAGAGAAGAGAAACCAGAACAGCGAGCTGCAGAGGAGAAGAGTGAGCAACAACGTTGAGAAGTGGAGTGAGAGAAATGAGCTGCAGAGGAGAAGAGGGAGTGAGAACAGTGAGAGGTGGACCATGAAGAGTGTGAGCACCAGAGGTGACATGAACTGGAGAAATTACACTCCAACCACCAGTACCAGAGCAGGTAAGTGGCTTGGGATTAACTGGAACTACAGGACTGGGTTACAAATTAAATTCCAAATTGATACCTGAATTTTTTTTTTTGTTAGTTATTTAACCAGGACTAGCACACTAAGCTGAAAGCTTTTTTACAGGTGCGACCTGGGAGCACAGGGAAGTTAAGTGACTTGTTCAGGGTCACACAGTATGCCAGTGGAAGCTGTGGGGTTCAAACCCAGATCTGGTCTGCTGGATGTCACCAGATTTGCAGCTCAGAGCCTTAAACCACTGCGCTATACTGCCTCCCTAAATTTAAAGAGGGGGAGGATATGGATGCCTTTTTAAATTCCTTTGAAAAAGTTTGTATACAGGCAAATATTCCTAGAGGGTCCTGGAGATTCCAGCTATCCCTGCTACTTACTGGGAAAGCTAGGGATGCATTGGGTCAAATGAACAATGAAGACAATAACGATTACAGCAAACTTAAAGCTGCACTTTTAAAAACGTTTGCTTTAACTGCAGAAGCATAGAGAACTAAATTTTGTAAGCTCAGGAGAAGCCCCGACATGAGCTATGAGGAGCTAGCCATGAAACAATGTCAATGTTTGAAACATTGGTGGGAAGGAGTTGAAGCAAACTCTGTAGATAAAATTGAAAATGCTATATTGTTAGAGCAGTTTTTTTGGACATGCCCAGCAGAGCTGAAAACCTGGCTGGAGGACCGAGATCCCAAAACAGTGCAAGAGGCTGCTGAACTCTTGGACCACTATGCCAAGAGAAGACCTGCTCTGAGAGTGAATGAGGCTGGCGTGACAGGGCAGAAAGGGAAAAGCGTGCCTTCAAGGCAGCTAAAACCCTCACTGCCTCCACCGAAACCAGTTAGCCCCAGGTTTCAAAGAAAAGATTTCTCTGAGAAAAGAAACGAATGCTGGGTTTGTAAAGAAACTGGGCATATTGCCAGACGGTGTCCCAAAAGGATGAGCAATATGTAAAATGGGGCTAGGAAAGAAGTGCAGTGTTTGTATGTCCCTGGAAGCATGTCTGTGAACATGAGGGAACAGATGCACCCAGTCACAGTGAATGGTGTACAGACACAAGGGTTAAGGGACACAGGGGCATCCCTGACATTGATAAAAAGGGATCTGGTAAAGCCTGGTCAACTTACACCCAATAAATTTGTAACTGTACAGGACTTCACTGGGGAGGAGAAAACATTGCCATGTGCTAGTGTTCTTCTAGACTGGGGTGAAACAGGGGGAATTGTGCAACAGGTGGCTATAGCCAAAACTTTAGCAGTTGACGTCATCCTTGGCAACAATCTCAAACAGGGGATGTTATGTACAGTTACCTATAGCCAAGTGGCAAAGGAAAATTGGAGTTCCCTGGACCCCACTGAAGCCATTGTGGAAACTACTGGGAGGCTGGTTCCCCAGTCTTTGTCTCCTGATATGGAGACTAATGAAAAGGGAGTAAAATTTCCCCAGTAGCAGTTAACCACACAGCTACGGAGGGTTACTCTGAAGAAGGAGGGGTGACCCATTCTCAGAGAGTGAGGGATGACAGTGATCCTGAGTGCCCTGACACTAGTGCTATGGACCCTAGTTTAGAGACTGAAGGGTACCTGGCCCATGCCTTGGGAATGTGTAACGAGTTTGCAGTGGCTCAGAAAAGTGACCCTAGTCTAGAGAAGCTGAGGGCTTGGGCAGACTCTGATTGAGCACAGGGAGGTGATGGTAAACATAAGGTTTATTTGAAAAATGGACTGATGTATACTCAGGATGCTAAAACAGAGGGAGGGGTGATAGGCAGGCAGCTTGTCATTTCCCAGGGGTACCATGAGCAGTTGCTCAAGATTGCACACGATATTACATTGTCTGGTCATCCAGGAATCATGCGCACTACGCAGTGGTTGGCCCAGAATTTCTATTGACCCAACTTCACCCAGCAGGTGAAGGAGTATTGCAGGTCTTGTCACCAGTTCCAAGATATAGGGAAGGCAGGTAAGAAAATCCAGCTTCCCTAATTTCATTGCCCATAGTGGAGTAGCCATTCCAGAGGGTGGGAATGGATATTGTGGGGCCTTTAAATACTCCCAGCTCCTCCGGGAAGAGGTTCATCCTGACTGTGGTAGATTATGCCACCTGGTATTCAGAGGCAGTCACCCTATCCTCACTGAGGACAGACAAAGTGGCAGATATCTTACTTGGGATTTTCTCCCATGTTGGGGTTTCACAGGAGGTTATCACCGATCGAGGGGGTTCCTTCATGTCAGACCTGATGAAATGTTTGTGGGAGAAGTGTGGGGTGGTGCAGAGGTGCATGACACCTCATCACCCTCAAGCCAATGGGCTTGTGGAAAGATTTAATGGTACCCTGAAGTCAATGCTCCAACATTTGCTGAATAGCATGTTAGGGACTGGGAGAAAGACCTTCCCCACCTGTTGTTTGCATACAGGGAGGTGTCCAAAGAGTCGACAGGGTTTTCTCCCTTCAAGCTCTTATATGGATGCTGGGGATGTGGGCCCCTAGACTTGATCCAGGAGGACTGGGAAGGCAAGCATGCCATCCAGGGAACTCCCATAGTGGATTACGTCCTTAGGTTTAGGGAAAGGCTGAAGGAGCTTATGGGGACAGCCCAGAGCAACCTGGCAGCTGCACAACAGAAACAAAAAGTGTGGTATGACCGCAGGGCCAGAGCTCACTCGTACATGATGGGTCAGGAAGTCATGGTCCTTATTCCGGTCTGGAAAGACAAGCTGCAGACTGAGTGGGCAGGACCGTACAAAATAGTTAGAAAAGTAAATGACGGGAACTATATCATAAAGTTACCTGACAGAAGACATACATAAAGATTGTAAAATGTGATGAATATTGTAAAATATGATGAAGTCATATGCTAATAGGGCTGACATGGTGTTTTTACAGTATGTTGTCCTGGGGAGAGGACGGAAGAAGGAGACCCCCTTCTGGACTTGCTGGAAGAAAGCAAGTGGGAGTCCTCTGTGGAGGCAGTTAAATTGCTCCCCAGCTGGCCCCGGACAAGATCCAAGAAGTAAGGGAGGTTTTAGCAGACTTTGCCTCACTGTTTAGTGCCAAGCCTGGACTAACCCCCTTAGCAACGCACAATGTGGAGACAGGGATACAGACACCCATACAGCGGACAGCATATCAGGTGTCAGAGGCTGTCCAAAAGGACATTAGGAGGGAGGTGGAGGAAATACTGGATTTTTCAGTAATCCAGAGATCCCATAGCCCCTGGGCCTCACCTATAGTCCTTGTGCCCAAGCCAGATGACTCTACTGATTTCTGTGTGGACTATCGTGGACTGAATACAGTCACGAAGTCAGACGCTCACCCGATGCCCTGGACGGATGAACTCCTGGACAAGTTGGGAGAGGCAACATATCTTACGACAAAGGGGTATTGGCAGGTAGCGTTAACTGACAGAGCTAGGGAGCGGTTGACCTTCATCACTCCGATAGGCTTATTTGAATTTAAAGTAATGCTTTTTGGAATGAAGAACGCACTGGCCACTTTCCAATGGTTGGTGAACCAGGTGTTAATTAGTGCCGAGGAGTATGCCGTGGCATACCTGGATGACATTGCCATCTTTAGTGCTAGCTGGGAGGAACACCTGTCCCACCTTAGGGAAGTGCTGGGCAGAAGACAGAGGGCCGGGCTCACTGCCAAAGCTGAGAAGTGCCAGGTGGCCATGGCTGAAGTGGCATACCTCAGTCATGTTGTAGGCCAGGGACAGCTCCGTCCTAACCAAGTAAAAATAGAGGTGATCAAGGCATGGCTCAGACCAGAAATGCAGAAGCAAGTCAGGAGTTTTCTAAGGACAGCAGGGTACCATAGGAAATGTGTACCCAATTACAATGCCCTGACTGCTCCCCTATCTGACCTGGTAAAGGAAAAGATACCTAAGAAAATTACCTCGGAGCCAGCCTGTGAAAAAGCCTTTATCAGACTGAAGGAGGCACTGTGCAGTGCTCCTGCATTGACAAGTCCTGACTATAGCAGGCCCTTTATAGTCCAGACTGACACCTCAGACGTGTGTATTGGGGCAGTACTGGGTCAGATATCCAACTAATTGAAAGATCACCCTGTAGTGTACCTGAGTAAAACGTTACTTCCCAGGGAGTAGGCTTACTCTACTGTGGAAAAATAGTGTCTTGCTATAGTGTGGGCTCTAAAGAAGTTAGAGCCAAACTTATATGGGCAGCATTTTGAGGTACAAACTGACCACAACCCCCTGGTTTGACTGACAGAAATAGGGAAAACTAATGGTAGACGATTAAGATGGAGTCTTGGCTTGCAAGGGCATGACATGACAATCTTAGGTCTGGAGCAACCAATCAGAATGCAGATGGCCTGTTGCGTCTATATGAGGAGTGAACTGACTTAGGGAGCTCATCCCATGCAGGGGATAGAGCCCCCAAATTCAGTCTAGGTCATGAGGAGTGTGTTGCTTGTCCAGCTGGTTATGATTATTGAATGATATTTGTGATATAAAAATATAGTATGTGATTGTCTCACATAAGACAGCCTGGGCTTCCATGGGTGCCCCCCCCAGGTTTCAGTGAAACTACAGGATATGTAAACTGACCAGGAACCAGTTAATTAATTACCTTCCTTCCAGAGGGCATTTTATTATCTTTTACTGCCTGTTGCTGTTTTGAAGTTGGGAAACTAAATATACATTTTATTACATGATAGGACATCATTTAGCTGATTCCTGTTGGCTATATTGCACCTAGGTGATGGATTGCAGGGCTGTAAACCTCGAAGGAACTGGTGGGTCAAAGACTCATAATTTGGGAAATGAGTTTTTGCTGATGTCACCTTATTTAATATACCTCCTGATACGACATCATGTTTGTATCTTTTTATATTCTAAAAGGAGGAGCTAGATGACTTACAGAAGGGGTGTGGAGAGACAGGGTTAAACTAATGCTTGTGCCTGAACTGTTTGTCGTATACCATCTTGGAACTGTAGAAAGACACAGCTCTCTGATTTAATTTAACTGCACTTACAGAGGTAATACATTAGATCGAAAAGCTCTAACTGTATGTTGGTAGGAGTTTGTTCTGTAGTTTTCCTTGTTTTTCTTTTATGTGATTGTGATGCTCTTTGATATATTGTTCTGTGTTTACAGTTTTCATATTTTTTTCATCTTTTAGTAAAGAATCTTTTATTTGAAAGACTTCCTGGGTGTCTGCTAGTTCTTTTTTTTTTTTCATGTGACGTATAGATGGTTAAGTCTGACAAAACTGTTCAACAGCTTGATGGTGTTACTGAGCTTGAGTAAAAAGGTAAGCGTATACCTAAGGTCTCTTATAGAGTTTTAAGGGTTCATTATGGAAGCCTGGCTTGGTGCCCCTGATGAAAGATTGTACCACAGTCCCCGAAGAGGGAATGTATCTGAGCCTGTACATTGGATACACTAGCATAAGGTTCACAGTTTGATTCCCCCAGAACTTGAGAGTAAAGGTGATTAGAACCCAAAAGCAGACAGGAGGGTTACCCTGTCTGTTACCTGTTCACACTATTGCACTCTGAGGTTGGCACTGTGACAGCAGAGGGCCTGACCTGCAGAGTGTGTTTGTGACACCTACTACTCAAGGGTGGGAATAGAGATAAGCCACAAAAAGTAGTACAAGTTACACAAGCACTATATACCCCATTGCTATTCCCCAAACATTGACTGGAAGGGCTTAGCCCATGGTTCAATGTGGGAAATAGCTTCTCCCACAGTCTCTAGTTAAGTCTTCTATTAATGCACCTCCCTTGCTAATTGAGTGTTTTTCATCCACCACCATCTGCTCCTTCTCCTTCTCCAGTTCTTTTCTCACCCTTGTTCCTAGGCCTTCTATTCTCTACAAATTGCTACCTACATACCTACTACTCAAGGGTAGGAATAGAGTTAAGTCACAAAAAGTACTACAAATTACACAAGCACTATATACCCCATTGCTAGTCCCCAAAGATTGAATTGTTGAATTGAACTCCTGCACATTAGGTGGGCAGTGCAAGTGATGAATTAATATTTACTGGGATTTTTTATACCTTATTGCAGAGCAGCAATCCCTTGTGCAGTTATAGGATTGATACCTATATTGGAGGGAGTGTGGAATCTGTAAGCTATCCTGTAGCTGTGCAAAGGTGCATATCCCCCAGCTAGATTTCAGTAAGGTATTCGACCCTGTTCCACATAGGAGACTAATAAACAAGTTAGACAGCTTAGGAATGGTTCCAAAGGTGGTAAACTGGGTAAGAAATTGGTTAATTAAGAGACAGGTGACAGACGGTGGTGGAAAATGGAGTTCACTCTGAGGAGGGTAGGGTGACCAGTGGAGTGCCTTAGGGATCAATGTTGGGAGAGGTCATTTTTAATGTCTTTATACATGACACTGCAGAGGCACTGGAGGGAAAGGTCTGTCTCTTTGCAGATGACACCAAAATCTGCAGTAGGGTGGATTCTCAGGGTTTGTGTAAAAAGGATGAGCAGAGACCTGAGAAAACTAGCGGAGTGGTCAAGGGTATGGCAGCTGGGTTTCAATGTGAAAAAGTGAAGAATACTGAATCTGGGGCACAGAAACACAGGAACAGAGTATGAAATAGGGAAGTCATGCTGTGGTGACAGTCTTGCTAGCCTCAAACTGTGAGGTAGCAAAGATGTGAGCACTAGATTCAAGGTGTGGGCAAAGCAACAAATGCTGGTGAAATTCCCATTATAACTGCTTTCAGCATATTTGCCATGCTATCCATGACAAAAATACAAAATGTAGATTTCTACCAACTTTCCAAGTCTGCAGCATCTCTTAAATGAATGCCAAGATGTCTTTCTCCCTCTGTGTTTTGGCACTGGGTCCAAAGAGTGTCAACAAGAATAGCGTTGGCTTGGATCGTGAGGCAAAAATGGGGCCAATTTTTCTTTTGCCCCCCACACCCCTCGACATGGGGGGCTTCACCCCCCGCATCACCAGACTAAAGGATTCTAACTTAGGAGAGCTAATATCAGGGAAAGTAAAAAATTGTGGGGCAGTGGAATACTGTTTCCTTGGCCCCACATAACTGAGTGTAAGTCCAGAGGGCACTAAAATGATTAGAGACCAGGATTAGAACCCTGGTCTCTAATGGCGATGTCCAAGCTCTTCAATCCCCCAGACCTCCACGGCATAGGAACAGCTTGGCCAGCCTCCTGGATCCCAGTGCTTTTCTGTTCTTTCAGCACCACGGACAGCGACCAGGGCTGCACTTACAGCAAGTGCTGTAAATCCCCCCTCGCTATCCATGGTAGTGCTTATCAGACTAGCGCTGTGAATTGTGGTGCTATTCTGGTAGCACTTTACTGACCAAGTACCCTGTGTTTCCTTATACTCCTGCAATGCCATCCTTTTTTTCCTTACCACCTTTGCCACTTACCAAGAGAAACATAACAGTCTCTTTTCCCTCACTTTCTTTATGCAGAGGTTGGTTGCCTTAATTGTACCCTACCTTATTTTTCCCTACTGTGCCTCTATCCCTTCCTGGCAATCCCCCACCATGAGGCAGTTTCTGAGGCAGTCTCACATTTCTTCAGAATCCACCATCCTAAAAACCAGGACTCTCATCCTCATATATTTTGTTTCTTTTCCCATCTTAATGTTAAACCACTCTGTACAGTGATCACTGGTACAGTACCTAGAGTAGTGCCCGCTATGACGTCTGTAGTGCCACCCCTGTTTGTAAGCACCAGGTCCAGCACTGTCCTGTCCCTCATGGGTTCCTTGACTAACAGTCTGAGAAAAGCTCCTTGTAGGAAGTCAAGGATGTTCTTGCTGAAGCTGCAGTTGGAAGACTCCAGTCCACATCTGGCAGACTGAAGTCTCCAACTAGCATCACCTCCCCCTTACTTGGCATCCTGATTATAGCTTCCCAGGGTGCCTTATCCAACTCCTCTCCCTGTGCTGGAAGTCTGTATACCACCACTAAATGGATAGCGGCCCCAGTACTTGTCTCCAGGATGACCCACAACACCTCCAGCCCTTCTTTTTCCTCTGGGCATCCCTGTATTTCCATGACCTTGATTTCCTCTCTCACACATTGTAAAACCCCCCTCCTCCTCATCTCTCTTTCCTGTCTTCCCAAACACAGAGTAGCCCATTATAGCCGTGTCCTAGTAGTAGCTGTTGGTGTACCATGACTCCATTATGGCCACCAAATCCAGGTGACTTGTTTTGGAGGCAGAATGGTCTGTGGCATTGCTACCAGCATCGCTGCCTGCATCATCACCACTGGTCCTGGATGGGTTTGATGGAACAACAGTCACAAACCCTGATGAAACTTTCACCACCTGGGGATGCTTTACCTTTAGGTGGTTCATTAAGGAGGTAGTAGTTCAATATGCCAAAGATTTTCCCTGCTGATAGCTGTTCTGCACAATGTCCACACTGTCTTACTATTATCTTCTTTTAGCAATGTGAAATGCACCCATATCATCCTCTTACTGGCCCTGACACCACTCATTTGGCTACTGTCACCACCAGTACCAGCACCACCCTTTTGGTCCACACTAGCCTTTCTTGTTTGAACTTGCTGCTGCTGGTTTTTCCCTGGCATCACTGATGCCTCTGAATCCCCTCCACTTGGCTTCTCAGGCTGGGATGGAGCCTACCGAACAAAGTGCTGAAGGATAGACTGCCAAGCTTTTTTGTGGGAGAGGAGTCATATCCTTCTTCTCCTGTTAGTGTAACCTTGACAGGTTGAGGGTTTTTTTTGCCATGTGATTTTCTTGTTTTATACCTGTAAGGGTGCTCCTCATACTTAAAGGTGGGAGAAATGCCTAAAATTTGCTATGCATAGTTTTTTGCTTAGAACCCCAATTTCGCGTAATACTCCATAAAGCAAAGTGAATTACTTCACATCTCAAAGTAACGTGAAGTTCCCATTGTTCTCTATGGACTTCGTGTTACTTCACCTTTTTTTTTTTTTTGCTCTTTAAGGTGAATTTTGCAGTGATTCAGGGGATGTAAGGTCACATGGACTCTATATTGTCTTGCACAGCCTCAGTTTAGCGTAGTGTGTGTAGTAGAAAGCTGGAGAAAGTTTGCTCTCTGAGCTCTGAGAATCAAACCATCACAAAATTGCAGATGCTGCATGCTCTCACTACAGGTGACACCAAGGCGACTGCCCGCTTTAATAAAAGTGTATTGCAGCATGTGTTTCTGCATCAGAAATACAAAAGGAAAGAAAGCATGCAGCATCCGAAAAGTTGGTGACCATGGGAATTAAAAAAATAAAATAAAGTAATAAAAAAAATAGTTTCTATTGTGGAAACCATAATGGGGTGGAACATTAGGGGGAGCTGAGGATTTCAAATTATGAGCGTCAAGAAATCCTTGCTAATTTTATGAAAATGTTTTCAGGGGATTACTATTCACATTGCAACACTAATACCGCATTGCTAAATGATGTATACTATTAGCTGGCAACATTCAGAAGATAGGAAATTATGGTATGCCCTCTGTTCGGCGACACTATTACAGTGAATACATTGATGACGACAACATCGACAGTTCGCTGTAATAGTCCACCCCAGACCCTGGCACTCTTTCCCCCATTCCGGCACCCCCCCTCCCTGAATCAATTCCAGCTTGGAGCTGATAATCTTTACGTTTGGGCGGGTGCGGGGGACAGAGCCCTCCGCATGGGAGATTCGGAGGTGAAGCCCTCCGCTGGAGAAAGGACCTGGGTCTCCTACCAGATTTACATCAACCACAACTTGCAGTCAACATAAATCCATCACTGTGATGTCATTTGACAAGAAAGTGGTTGAACTGGCATTGTTAAACCATAAATTATAGTAGTGGCGGTGGTGGTGGTGGTGGTGGGGATTGCCATCATAGGTGACGTTAGGGTACTTTGATTGTAGTTGTTGTGGATATGTATACTACAAAACTTTTAACACAGTAAACAGTATCCAAAAAGAAATAAAGTCTGACAATGAAAGTACCAGCGCAAGAATGCAGTTACAATTTTTACCAATACATTTTTATTCTATTTTACATTGCCATCTAATCTAATAACTTGTGTATACAAATGATACCCTTCTTTCAACAATTTAAGTATGCAGCACTACATTTTTTGCGGTATCGTAAGTAAAAACGGAGCACTCATTTTAATCTGCCATGCACCAGGTTAGGATCAGTATTCTCCCATGCTTTTGGACAGCAACTATTTAAATTTCAGTTCTGCTGTGACTACAATGAAGTCGCACACAGCAGACAGTGTTGCATGACATAATGGAACAGTATCTGTTCAAAAACAGCTGGAAGTACTGATGAAAACCAGGTCACAGAAACATTATAATGAGCACTACTTTTATTATTTCTCATTTAATAAAAATGGAGTAATGCAGAATAACATACATTGTTGAAAGAAGGGTAGCATACACATATACACAAGTTATTAGATAAGGGGCAATGTAAAATAGAATAAAAAATTATCAGTCAAAATTGTAACCGCATTCTTGGCATTGATGCTTTAATTGTCATGCTGTCTTAATTTTTGGTTACTGCTTAATGTGTTACACATATTTTCATAGTATACATACCCACAACAACTACAATCAAAATACCATAAAATCACATACTATGACAATCAACCACCCACCACAATTTACTATACTATGAATGTGGCTGGATTATACTGATATCATGCTACATCATTCAGCAAGCGATATTAGTGTCCACATGTGAAGAATAATCCCCTGTAAAAATGATCAGAAAAGTAAAAAGTATTTTAGGAGTTTTGACTTAATTTAATTTATTTTTTACATGACCAAGGGTTAGCAAAATGGCAGACACTGCATGCTTTCATTACAGGTGAAACTGTGGTGCAGCAATGCATGCTGAAATAAAAGTGTCCTTAACAGGGCATTTTGGCACCACAGTTTCAAATGAAATGAAAGCATGCAGTGTACGCAAAGCTGGCGACCACATGACTCATTACATAAAATAAAGTATGGAGTAAGAACAAAAAACATTTCTATTTCAGAAAGCAGAATGTGGTGGGGGACATATGGGGGAGGTAGGGAATCAGATGTAGCATTATGAGCATCAAGAAATACAGAATTAACAAAATTAACATAAGGAAGAAAACATTAATGGAACATTAATTACGTACTTAGTCTGTAATAAAAAAAATATTGCTTAAGAAAAAGGAAAAGCAGAGGACAGTTTTTTGGAGGGAGGGAGATTTTGTGAAATAATAATTGTTTACTGGGCCTGTGGGGGCTGGGGCTGATCACCAGTAATTGTTCTTAACAATCTGGTTATCTCAGCATTCTGACCCTCAATTCTTTTGAGCTGCTGCACTGCACCCTCCACTACATTTTTTATGGCTTCCACCTCAGACCACAGCACAGCCAGGTCAGCCTGTGAGGCAGGCTGTTGTGAGGGGTTGCCCTCGTGGGTAGCTGTGGGAGCCACCAATTCTGCTGCCTTGGTCATTTGTCTGTGACATCATGCAGGCAGACACTCTACCACTTCAGCAGCTGTGGTTGCAGGAGTGGCTGGTACCTCCTGCAGCTTTTCCTCCCACTCAGCATGGTGGTACCCTAAAAGGTGCATTCACTGATCACCCATGCTCACGTGGCCACCCTTGCATCCCAGATGTACAAGTGCATCACACAATTTGCACTTCACTACCATCGGGTCACCAGGGAGGCAGATGAAAAAGTGCCAGACAGGAGAGCTGCGGGGAGGACCAGGCACAGGCAGTGGGGGGGGGGGCACCAGATAATGCCTCCTGCTGTGCTGCAGTTGGTGGAGGGCCAACAAGCTGCTACCACTGTGGTTGCTGCTGCTGTTGTGGTTGCTGCTGTTGCTGTGGTTCCTGCTGCTGTTGTGCCTGCTGCTGTTGCTGTGGTTCCTGCTGCTGTTCCAGTGCTGCAGGGCTGGCAGCAGCTGAAACACTAGCAGTAGCTGCTGCTGGTGCTTCTGGCACCACACAGCCACTTGTAACATTGTGCTGTTGTGCCTGTGAGGGACCACTCACGGTCATAAAAGGACCACAGTTCAGGCAAAATGGTTACCCCAGACCACTGCACATTCAGGGCCCCTGCTGCCCATCACTTTGGCCACCTCTCTCCATATCAACTAAAAGTAAACATAAAACCAAAAAATACTAGTAGGTCTACTAGCACTAAAACTTCACTAATTAAAACTAAGTAACAAAAATAAACAACTTTTTTTAACTAAACTAAGCTTTCAAAAAACTTAATCAGGCTGCAAAACTTTAACAACACAATCAAAAAAATGTCAAGCACAACAAAAGCTCAATATCTATATTTGCTGCAATAAAGCACACCGTCCACACACACTGCTGACTAAACAGCTCCTTCTTAGAGAGAAAGTGAAACTAGTTCACTGACTTCCTGCCTAATTAACTGCCTGCATCATGTGACCTGCAGACAGTCAGACATATGATCTGTGGGATGTTTCTTACAAACTTCACCTTCTCAAACTGTAACGTGAAGCAAACTCGAAGTGAACAACGCAAAGTCCATTAAAGGGGAATTTTGACCTTTTAATGGAAATTATGCGTAGTGCTAAGCAAATTCGAAGCTGCCCACTTCAAGTTAACTTCGCGGATATAGTAAAACTTCACTGCATCTCTACTCATACTCTGTCTCATCATCAAAGCTGTTTAGGTTAGCCTCCTCGGTTGATATGTTAGTGGAAAATTCCTCTGCTCTTGGAAAGTACTCGGACCTGGATCAGTGCCCCACTTCCTCTGTAGTATCAACTTCTAGAGTACTGTAGACAGGTCGAGAAACAAGAGGTATCACAGTAGGGCTGGACATAGTCCTGGAAATAGTTATACAACTGACTGGATCCACAGTGGTAATAGGAGCTGGTGTTACCATAACAGTACTAGTAATCACCATGGTTACAATGGTAGGACTGGTCTGGATCACAGTGGCAGGAGTGGTCAGTGTCACAAAGGAAGGATTGATATGCATCACTGTGGCATGAATGCTGTCATTCACAATGGCAGGAATGGCTGGCAGGGCCACAGCTGTGGCATAAACTGGGATGCTAGTAGTCACAGTGGATGAGTGGTGTTTCAGAGCAATAGTAATTATTAAGGATGAAGTGATGCTGGTACTGGTGGCATAGGATGAAGAGGACATATGCCCATTGGTGGTATCTGTGCAGCTAATGACAGTGTCCTCCTAGCAGCACTACTGGTAGTTCTGGTACCTTTTTTCAAGTGTCAGTCAACACCGTACTGGTGCTTGAGGCAGCAGGCTTTGACAGGGTAAAAAAAAAAAAATCATGTGCAGCAATTATGCCCTGAGCATCACTCTGCAGTACACTCACCCTCACCTGTTGCTCTCTGTTCTCCACCTACTGCAGTTTTTTTGGGGCTGCTGGACCAGCTACGTGTTCTGGTATGTGCTGTATTTACCATGGTACCCAACAGGAAGATAAAATGACATTTAAATTATATTATTATGAAATAATATATTGCTCAGTGTCACTCACTGCCACAATGCCACGTGAGCTGAGAAGTCTCACTCTCACTGGTCAAGCCTGACTAGAAAATAAATTCAGAAGAAAAACAATTTTTGTTTTAGATTTCTTCTTAGGCATGAAGCCACAAAATTACAAGAATGTCTTTCCTGAGTGCACACACACATCATGGACACACACACAGAGCAAAATGGCATCTAGTAG
Source organism: Neoceratodus forsteri (assembly GCA_016271365.2). NCBI lineage: Eukaryota > Metazoa > Chordata > Ceratodontiformes > Ceratodontidae > Neoceratodus > Neoceratodus forsteri. The sequence continues at coordinate 722,806,143 of CM057459.1, read as the reverse complement.
CTGCCCAGAAGCAGTAGGAGTCAATGTACTAGTCTTAGTCTACCAGCTAACAAATACAGTTGTGCACTTACAGTTGCAGAAATGGCCCAGGAAGGACTTGAACCCAGGTTCCTCACATGAAGATGTCGGATATAAAATTTAAATCACATTGTTATGAAATATATGAGTAGTCACTCACTGTGACAATGCCAGGGAGCAGTGACAGATCTCTGTCACTAATAGTCAAGTCTGACCAAAAGACAAATTCTCAAGAAAAACTATTTCTGTTTTAAATTTTTTCCAATGATATGTTTCTTGAGTATACACACTGTGGACACTACACACACACACACACACACACAACACACACACACACACACACACACACACACGCTGTGTGTCTGCTGACCTGGGGCCCCCTTCCCCTGCCTGTCTCTCTCAGAAAACAGCCCTTCATTAGTTTCACTTTCTTCTCACTCTAGTATTTCTCCTGATAAAAGGATTAATTTTCATACTACTATTGTACAGAAATCAATCTTTTCAGCTTCTGATAAAAAAAGGAACACACATTCAAAGAGTTTTGCTTTTTGTCTACTTTTAACAAATGGATGGAAGTAGATTGCTCTTTCACAGCAGTGCATACATTTTTCTCTCTTGCCTGTATGGCTTCTGTGAGTGCTAGGTCCCCTGAGCTGACTTCAGTGAGCATCCAAACTGGCCTGTAATTGGAAGGGAAATTTCAGGAGATCTTGGACTCCCACAAAATATCAAAATGCCCAATAGCCCTGAATAGCACTGATTATTGTTTTTTCTTCCCTAGAAATGTATAGCCTAATTATTTGTGGTTGTCAGGAAATAATATTCATTACTCACACTCTGCTACTGCTGTGTATTATTTACTTATTTGATTATGTGAAAAATGTGATTGAATGAGTGAATAATACTGATCAGCAATTCCATATGGATCTTCTGTGAAATTGTAACAATAATTGTGCACTGTTTTATCTGTTTTTTTTAATTAACGCTATCTGCTGAGGGGGACAGAGATATGCTGGGGAAATGAGATTAAAATTGTTGCCAATGGCAGACTTGCTGGCCCTGGAAGATAATTGCAGTCCCTTTGACGTGTAACAACAGGACCTCCTGGTTAGTTAATGAGGGAGCTTCAAAGAGCAAAGGTCTTTTATGTTAGGAAACTGTCCTGGCTATGCTGCACCACATGCAGAGGCAGACATGGCTCAGAGCAATGAGAGGTGGCCTTAAGTACACAAAATCCATGGGTCCAGTTGGTACCAGTTCCTTTACAGGGGCTGTCCTGAAAGAACAAAAGCACTGGTCCTGGATTTGGTGTCACCGAGCAGGGGTGACAAGGGTGGGTGGAGCCAGGCTTGCAATCAGGCTTATAGCTGCATGTGAGAAGGGTAACTCAGTCAGCATACCTCTCAACCTCTTTCCTCATAAATCAGGTACAAAGCTTAAATAAATCAGGGACAAAGACCCAAAATCAGGGACACATTTTAAAAATTGGTACTATTCATTCAGAAATCTGACAGAATAAGGGGATTAGTGTAAGATGCATTTTCTGAAGAAGAACAAGACTGTAATTCTAATGTTTGACATTATTTTGTGCTTACAGTCCACACTGTTCTGTCACAAAAACACAAATTTTACGAGGGACAGAGGAAAATTCTGAGACAAAATCAGGGATGTCCCTGAAAATCAGGGACAGTTGAGAGGTATGTCAGTCAGTGTTGGGACCTCATACTTTTGCCCTCTCAAGTTAGTCTGCCACAGCTTACAAAGTTTCTGCATGATAAGAGTCTTCCTACTTTACTAAGAGTTAAGAAGTTACAAGAAGGTTTTTTCTATGTGTTTCTCATGCTGTGTGCATCCCATTGCGTATTGTTTCCTCAGAAATCCTGTCATTCCCATAGTTGTGGTGTATTGTGATATCCTATAGATTGTGTAAATATTGTGAAGTAGTAAATATTATTTTCATATACTTCATGCCTCTGTGACTGAATCTTTTGGGGCAGTAGTTAATTGTTGGTACAGTATTGACAAATCCATGATCCATCTCTGAAGAGGGAGAAGGCTACAGTTACCATATTCTAGAAGTAAAGTGTTTCTCAGGAGTGAGTGGCAGGAGAAGGCCATTTGCCCTTAGCCAAAGGAGCACAGTACTGTGTAACCAGTTACACTGGTAGGATGCAGACCGGTGGTTCTGGTGGGATGCAGACCAGTGGTTCTGGTAGGATATGGACCAAGAACGTCCCCAGGTGAGAGAATCACTTCTGAGTGGTGGCAGCTACAAGGACCCTTACAGGTATTGAGGGTTGAGAAACTTGGCAACGTTGGCAAACTGTGGCATACTGCATCCTGACTGTGGACAGGCTGTGACAACTGGTGTCAGCAATGTGAATTTGAAAAGGATTATCAATAACCTAGTTAATTATCCAGTCACAGAACACAATAGTACATATGGGAAAACAGTGTACACTACTATTGTTATTGTTGTTTTATCAGGAGTAGTTAGAGAGAAAACATTATATCTGGACTGTACGGAAAGTGCACTTTGCTAAACTAGCAACAGTTGTGCAAAAGGAGAGGGATAGATTATAAGAAAAGGCAATAAAGGGAAGAACTCATAAACATCCTTGAGGAAAATGACCAGGAAAGTGCTGTGAAAGCAGTCACTGCTAGCCGGAGTTAGGAGACAGAGGCTGGAGTGCATTAAATGAAGCCAGAGTTAGGAACTGAGGCAGTTTTGCAGGTACAGAGATTGAATCTGGAGCTTGCCATGGTTCAAGCAAAGGCGGAGGTAGAGCTGTGGAAGATACAGCTGAAAGCAAAGGAGTAAATGAAAGAGTGAGAGGAGGGAGAGAAGGAGGAGAATTAGATGGCTAAGGAGTGATAGAAAGAGCACCAGCACAGGATCCAGATGAAGGATCATGAGCATGTGAGAGAGACAAATGGACATTCTGCACCAGAGGACACCACAAGCTGTAAGTAATGGCATGAGGAGTTTGACCCAAGAAGATGAAATTAATTCTAAAATGTTTCCCAGATAGCAGGAGGGGTGTGATCTTAATTTGTTTAAGTTCTTTCAAAAGAATCTGTGGGCAATTTGAATTGGCCAGGGCTTCATGGGTCCTTCATAAATTGCCACTGCTTACAGGCAAGGCATTAGAAGCTTTTGCAAGAATGGAAAATGAAGACTGAATGGACTATGATAAAGTGAAAAATCCCTTGTTAAAGCATTTTGAGTTAATGCCTGAGGCTGATATGCAAACATTTAGAGGGTTAAGAAAGACTCCGGGAGACAGCTATGGCGAAATGTATGTGCAGCTAGATAATTTGTTACAACGCTAGGTAGAGAGTGCAAAAGCTTTCTATGTAGAGGAAATAAGACATATTTCTTCTGGAACAGTTCCCAAAACCATATCTGAGGAACTGAGAATATGGTTGTTGGATAGAATTCCAAGTTCTGTGGGGGAGGCAGCCTAGAATGCCAACAGTTCATTTCCACCCAACCATCCTTTCAGAGCAAAGATAATGGGACAGGGATATCAGATGGTTTTAAGGGAACCTCGGAGGGGGCAACCTAAAGGAAGCAAGCCTGTGCCTGACCCAAAAGGGAAGACAAGTGGTTTCAGAGGTAGGGTCAGGAAAAAGCAGGTGTTATATCTATCAGAAACTGAGGCATTTGTCATATGATTATCCAAAAAATGTAACAAAAGGGGCTAGTGCAACAGGAGGGGGTAGCTTGGCGTGCTCTCAGCAGATATTAGCCTGTATACAGAGTGCAGTGCCCTCTAACTCCACGCCGTACTATGTCTGTACCCAGTGGTGGTGAATGGATTGGTAACCCAGTGACTGAGAGACACTGGAGCCTCCATTTCTATAATGAAGCAGGATTTGATTCATGAGAAGCAGACCCAGCCTGGCCAGTTTTCTCAAATTAGAGGGGTTCACCGGTCTCAGTTCCAATGACCCGGATCTTCCTAAGCTGGGAAGGTGGTCAGGGCATACAGAAGGGGTTGTACTAGATCTCCCCATGGATGTGATTATGGGGAATGACTTTGATAATGGGACCAATATTGTGTTTGTCACTACCTATAGTAAGGCAAGGGAACAGGTTCCTGAGGATGCAGAGGGGGCAGTGCAAGAAGAAACCACCACAACCTCAGTAGCTGGGAAAACTGTAGCTGAAGGATATGCTGGGAGCAGCAGTTCTGAGCCACAGCTGCAGATACAGTAGAGTCCAGCTGAGGGTGGCTCTCCCACAGGAGAGTATGTTTTGGGGAATGTCAGGCATGCAGAGCTGTGGGAGCTCAGTAAGCTGATCCATCCTTCCAGAGGTTAAGGGAGTTATCCATTAGTGTGGAAGGTGACTCTCTGAGTTCTGGGAAAAGGGAGGTGTACTGGGAGAATGGGCTTGTGTACTATGAGTGGATTCATAAGGGAGGTCTGGAGGAAGGGGTACACTGGCAGATAGAAACATAGAAACATAGAAACTGGTGGCAGAAAAGGACCTCCTGGCCCACCTAGTATGCCCTAAGATCCCTACCTACTGTGCTACCGTAGATCCTAATTGACCTCTGGCCTTACCGCCTCCCCCCCCACCATGTTACCATAGTCCCCTTGTGACTATCCCATGCATGTTTGAAATCTGTTACCATTTCGGTACCCACCACCTCTGTTGGGAGGCCATTCCAGATGTCTACCACTCTTTCTGTAAAGAAGTATTTCCTCACGTCCCCTCTAAGTCTCCCACCCTTCCAGCTTCATATCGTGCCACCTCGTCCTTGAGCATCTCTTTCTGTGCAAAATGCCACATTTCTGCACCTTACTGATGCCTTTGTGGTATCTGAATGTTTCTATCATGTCTCCCCTTTCCCTTCTTTCCTCTAGAGAGTACTTTTTTAACTCCCCAGGACTTTCCTCATAGGGCTTCTGGTGCAGGCCATGCACCATTTTGGTTGCCCTTCTCTGTAGTGCCTCCACCTGGTCTGTGTCATTCCTGTTATGGGGCCTCCAGAACTGAACATAGTATTCCAGGTGGGGCCTCACCATTGATCTATACAGGGTATTATTACCTCCCTCTTTCTGCTGGTAATACCCCTCCCTATGCACGCCAGCATTCTACTAGCCATCCTCACTGCTTTATCACACTACTTTGCTACTTTCAGGTCATCAGATATGATGATCCCAGATCCCTTTCCTGTCTTGTGGTTCCTAACCCTCCCCCTCAAAAAAAAAATGATGTGCTACCCTTGGGCTTATGTGTCCTATGTGCATAATATTTCACTTTTTGGCATTGAAGCCCAGTTGCCAAACTCTTGACCAGTTTTGCAGCCTTTTTAGATCTTCCTTCATTTTTTCCATCCTCTGGTGTGTCTACTGTGTTGCAGATTTTTGTGTCATCCGCAAACAGGCATATCTTTCCTTCCAACTACTCTGCGATGTCACTAATAAAGATATTGAAGAGGACCAGTTCCAGTACTGACCCCTAAAGCACCCCGCTGGTTACCTTACCTTCTTCTGAGTGAACTCTATTTACCACCACCCTCTGAGTTCTGTAACTTATCCAATTTTGTGCCAATTTTACTATTTTCAGGCCCACTCCCTGGCTTCCCAGGTTACTTACTCGTCTCCTATACTGGAACGGTGTCAAAAGCCTTACCGAAATCCAGGTAGGCCACATTCACTGCTCCTTCCTGATCCACCTCCCTGGTAACCCAGTCAAAGAACTCTATCAGGTTAATTTGGCAGGATCTTTACCCCCATGAACCCATGTTACCTTGGATCCTGCAAGCCACTAGTTTTAAGGTATTCCACCATTCTTTCTTTAAGTAGGTTTCCATAACCTTGTCCATCACCGAAGTCAGAGTTACAGGTCTGTAGTTTCCTGCCTCCTCCCTTTTCCCACTTTTGTGTAGTAGGACCACATCCATCTTCCTCCAGTCCTCCGGAACTTCCCCCATGTCCAGTGATAGATTGAACAGGGCTAGCAGAGGCCCAGCCAGTTCCTCCCTTAATTCCTTCAGTACCCTGGGGTGAACCCCATCTGGCCCCATTTCCTTGTCTACCTTTATTAAGGTTAGTTTCCTGAGGATTCCACTATGGTTCCCAAAAGATACAGCAGGGAAAGTAAGGGCCAAAGGGTTGGCTTTCAAAAAAATATAAGGAGACACAGAAGGAAGAGGATAGGGTGGTGTACTTAAACTGTCTGAGGGAAGCAGGAAAAGCTGTTAGGAGTGCAAAGGCACAAATAGAGGGTAGATTAGCACAGACATTGAAGAAAGGGGACAAGACATTCTATGGGTACATCAGTGAAAGAAGGAAGTCCGGGGTGGAATTGTAAGTCTCAGAGGTGATGAAGGGGAGTGTGTGGAGGGAAATCTGGACAAGGCATCAATACTGAATAAATACTTCTGTTCAGTATTCACTGATGAAGGAGAGCGATAGGGACCACAGCTGGGCATAAGATATGAAGGGGGGGAAGGAGGTGGACATCAGTCCATTTACAGAAGAGAGAGTCCCAGAGAAGCTCACAAAACTGATGGTGGACAAGGCAATGGGACCAGATGGCATAGTACATCCCAGGATATTAAAGGAACTACAGGTGGAGTTAGCAGTGCAACTGGCAGCCAAGTTCAGTGAGTCACTCAATACAGGAGTGGTTCCAGAGGACTGGAGAAGGACACATGTAGTCCCTCTTCACAAGACCGGAAGCAGAGAAGAGGCAGGAAAATATAGGCCAGTTAGCCTCACCTCAATAGTGGGTAAGATTATGGAAACACTGCTTAAGGAAAGGATGGTGGAACATTTGGAATCCAATGGAGCACAGAATCTGAGACAGCATGGATTTACAGCAGGAAGGTCATGTAAAACAAATCTGATAGTTTTTTTTTTGACTGGGTGATGAGGGAGGTGGCTCAGGTTGGAGTTGTAGATGTCACCAACCTTGAGTTCAGCAAGGCCTTCAACATCATTTCACATAACAGACTGGTAAACAAGTTGGGTAGCCTGGTCGTGGGCCACAAGGTAGTGAAAACTGGGTTAGAAACTGGTTCGGGGACAGGAAACAGAGGGTGTTCATTCATGTTTCAGTTTTGAAAGCCAAAAGACTTCTTCTCCTTTAATGGAGAACCACTACCCTCCCAAATTTTTCCCAGTGGCTGCAAGTGGTATCTCATTCTGCTTCCTATTTGCAAGTGATGCATTGGAGGAAAAGGACCACTTTTAAGTTTGATCAATATTAGTGCCCTTGGTTAACTTATATTGGGGTGAATGCATAGATGCTGTTCAATTTCACTGAAACAATCATTATGGAACCTTAATTGCATGTTTTGAGGTCAGTTTGGTATTGACATTTTGTTTAGTCTCATGAGTAGATGGTGCCTTGCTTCTTTCTGTATTTTTAATTTTTCTTATTTTCATTCTTTTATTCTCGTTGTTGAATTTACTTCTATTTTTGTAGCAGTTTTAGAAGAGTGTTGATTATCCTGAAATTTCTACCTTGTTAGTAACAGAATTTACCTCCCTATATCAGGGATAGTTATTTATTTGATTTCTCCATGGTAGTTGTCTTCACCATAGCTCATTATATCTTTCTTCCTTTAACGGTTGTTCTATTGCTCCTGTTTATCATGTTTTCTTTTATACTTCTGTATGTTCTGGTTTAATTCAAATAAAATGTTTATATACAAAAAAAAAAAGGAAACAGAGGGTGGTGGTAAATGGGATCCAATCGGAGGAAAGGAGGGTGACCAGCGGGGTACTTCAAGGATCAGTCTTAGGGTCAGTCCTTTTTAATGTCTTCATCAGTGATATTGCAGAAGGGCTGGAAGGGAAGGTTTGCCTGTTTGCAGATGACACCAAGATCTGCAACAGAGTAGACACTCCAAACGAGGTGAAGAAAGTGAGGAAGGACCTAGGAAAGCTGGAAAAATGGCCTGAAGTGTGGCAGCTGAGATTCAATGTGAACAAATGTAAAATCATGTACCTGGGGTGCAGAAACCCTGTGGAGAGCTACAGGATTGAGGGAGGGAGTTGCTGATGGTCACCAGGGAATAAAGGGACTTGGGGGGGTTATAATCTCAGATGACCTAAATGTGGCCAAGCAGAGTACAAAGACTGTGGAGAGAGCCAGTGGCAGGTTGGGGGGAATAGAAAGGGCACTAGTAGAAGAAGGGAGGTGGTGATACCACTGCACAAAACACTGGTGAGGCCTCATCTGGAATACTGTGTACAGTTCTGGAGGCCACATCTTCATAAGGACATAGACAAGGTGGAGGCAGTGCAAAGAAGGGTGACTAAAATGGTGAGGGCTTGCACCAGAAGATATGTGAGGAGAGATTAAAAGACCTCAACACATATACACTATAAGAGAGGTGGGAATGGGGAGATATGATAGAAACCCTCAAGTATCTTAAGGGAATAAACAAGGTGCAGGTGGGCAACATCTTTCAGTATAGGAGAAGTACAAGAACAAGGGGGCACCACATGAGATTAGAGAGGGGCAGGATAAGGGGGAATGTAAGGAAGTGTTTTTTCAGGGAAAGGTGGTGGATGCATGGAATAACCTACCCCAGGAGGTGGTGGGAGTGAGCACAGTGGGGGGATTTAAAGCATGCATGGAGGAGCCACATGATGTCCCTGGGCTGCACAGATGTGTCTGAGTCAGCTCCGCACCTTGGCTTGATTTTAATTATATTTAATCATTAGTACAGCCAATTTTTGTTTTGGTTTTCTGCTTACCTTCGTTTTGTAGCTATGGATGAGCCTGGGAAGCAGTTTTGCCAACATGTAAACAGTGCCAGAACAACAAATTTGTGATCAGCCTGAATCTGCATCAGCGGTATGGCCCAAGTCAACCAGAAAAAGACCAACCCCTGATTTCCCAGACCTCGACTCAGAACCGGATACATTGGATTTGATCTTAGCTGATATGACCTGCATTAAACTGACCTTGGCCAAAGTGATGGAGGACCTCCACCTGTTAAACCCTACTCTGGAATCCTTTCATCAGCACATAGGAGACACGGAGGTCTGTATCAGTGCCATTGAAGGCCCAGGAAGAAAAGAAACCCCAAGACCTCGACAAACATGTGACTAAGCTTGAACTCAAGGTGGATGACTTACAGTCCAGAAGTCGCTGCAATAATTTAGTTATTATGGGCATACCTGAACAAGCAGAAGGTGCTAACATGTTGTCATTTATTCAGGATCTGCTGAGAGAGATTGCCAGTCCACCGAAGATGGGCTTCAAATATTACATTGAGTGGGAGCACTGCTCTTTGCACCCTCACCCCCCTGCTGCATGGCAAGCCTAAAGCCATCATCTTGCAGTGCTTATATTTCCAGGATAAGGTTTATGTGTTGCAGCAAGTGAAAACAAAGCATCCCCTCTCCTGGCAATGCAAGCCCATATTGATCTTTCATCTTTATCATCTTGATAGACAGCATCCTTATAATGGCAGAAAAGGGGGAGATATTGTTGATGGGGGACCTGAATATGCCAGATGTTAACTGGAGCACCTTTGCTGCAGCCACATCCAAGAGCAGGGTAATTCTTGATGCCCTACATGGGGTATGCCTCAGACAGCTTGTGTTGGAACCCACTTGGGAAGGAGCAATCTTAGATCTGGTACTCTCAAACAGGGACAGAGAGAGGATTTCAGATTTAGAAGAGGGTAGCCATTTGGGAACAAGCGACCACCAAACAGTGTGGTTCACGATAAACATAGCCTCAGAGTGAAGTCACACAAAAGTGAGGGTACTGGACTTTAGGAGTGCTGACATTGGCAAAATGGGGAGTGCCTCAGAAAAGCACTAGCTAACGGACAAGGAGGTGGGGTGGAGGAACAATGGGGAAAAATCAAAGCTGCCATCACAGAGGCAACAAGCCTTTGTGTGAAGCAAATAAACAAAACAAAACAAAGGAAAAAAACACTAGGGTTCTCGAAAGAGGTGGTGGGGAGGGTTAGGGAGAAAAATATATCATTCAGGAAGTATAAGGAAACACAGAAGGAGCAGGATAGAGCACTGTACCAGTTAAAGTAGAAGAAAACAGGGGAGGCAGTCAGAATGGCAAAGGCCCAAACCAGGAAAAAAGATAGCCAACTCAGTTAAGAAGAGGGATAACCACAGAAGAAAGGGTCCTGAAAGAACTCCTAAAACTGAAGGTGGACAAAGCAATGGGGCAAGATGGGATTCACCCCAGAATTCTAAAAGAACTAAGGGGAGAACTAGTGGCATCACTGACTACGCTTTTTAACCAATCATGGAAGGAGGGTGTGGCACCTGAGGACTGGAGGAGGGCAGATGTGATTCCCCTTCACAAAAGTGGGAGCAAGGCAGAGGCAGGAAACTACAGACCTGTTGGTTTGACCTCAGTGATAGGGAAGATGATGGAATCATTTCTAAAAGAAAGAATTGTTGAGTACCTACAGGCCAGCATGGCATAGGACCCAAGGCAGCATGGATTCAAGTGGGAAGGTCATGTCAGATGAATCTAATAGATTTCTTTGACTGGGTGACCAAAGTAGTAGACCAGGGAGGGGCTGTGGACGTGGCCTACCTAGACTTTAGCAAGGCATTTGACATAGTCCCACACAAAAGATTGATAAACAAGTTAGCCAGCATGGGAGTGGGTCCCAGGGTGGTAACCTGGGTAAAAAATTGGCTGGACAACAGGACACAGAGGGTAATAGTAAATGGAGTCCACTCTGAAGAAAGGGGGGTTACTAGTGGGGTACCACAGGGTTCAATACTGAGATAAGTCCTCTTTAATGTCTTTATAGGTGACATTGTGGAGGGACTGGAAGGAAAAGTATGCCTCTTTGCAGATGACACAAAGATCTGCAACAGGGTTGATACACAAGGGTGGGGGTGGAAAGGATGAGAAGTGACTTGGCAAGGTTGGAGGAATGGTCAAATGTATGGCAGCTTAGATTCAATGCAAAGAAGTGCAAAGTAATGCACCTGGGAAACAAAAACCCAAGGGAAGAGTACACAGTGAGGTGGGGGGGAGTATTAACAACAACAAAAATGGAAAGGGTCCTGGAGGTAGTAATATCAGATGACCTAAAGATAGGCAAGCAATGTGAGAAGGCAGTAAGGAGGGCTGGGGGGTAATGGGATGCATAGGGAGAGGCTTCACCAGTAGAAAACAGGGAGTTGTTATCCTTCTGTACATACAGTTGGTGAGACCCCATTTGGAGTACTGCATGCAGTTCTAGAGACCCAATCTCCACAAGGACGTAGATGGGATGGAGGCAGTCCAGATGAGGGTAACTAAAATGGTGCAGGGTCTGCACCAGAAGCCATATGAAGAGAGACTGAAAGAGCCTAATATGTATACCCTCGAGGAAAGGGCGGGGGGGGACATGATAGAAACTTTCACGTACCTCAAGAGTATCAACAAAGTCCAAGAGGGGAGCACCTTTCAGAAAAAGAGATGTGCAAGAACAAGGGGCACAATTTGAAGAAAGAGGGGGGATGACTCAGGGGCAATGTGAAGAAGTATTTTTTCATGGAGAGGGTGCTGGACGAATGGAATGGCCTTCCTGAAGAGGTTGTGGCATCAAAACCAGTAGGGGGCTTTGTGAATGCATGGCACAGACATAAGGCAATTCTAGTGGATGGTAGGAGGAAGTAGACTGTTGGTAAAACTAGGATCTGCATAGGTAGGGAAATGGACAGACTGGGTGGGCCAAGTGGTCCTTATCTGCCGTCAAAGTCTATGTTTCTGTTTCTATGGTGATGTTACCCCTATGGTGTGAGAACATCAGCTTGCCTATTGGAATATCAAGCAGGTACTGTTCAAAGCCAGGGTAAAATTTTATACTAGGTATCCTGCCCTTTTATTTGTGGCTACTGCTTCGGGGGTGATTAAATTCATCTCTGCAGAGCAAGCTCAATCGGAACTCACCAAGCACTTCCAACAACTTACTTTTTGATCTTCAGAAATGCAACTACTTAGCCGGCCCAGTGGCGCTGAAGGTTGAGGCGTGGGACACCACACCTCACGCCACGCTGGTGACCCGGGTTTGGGAATCAGCCCTGGTGGTCGGGGGTTGGCAGGGGGAGGCCAGGAGATAGACTGAGCGACCGCTGAGCTGCTGTCCCCTCCTGAGTTGGGGACCCAGTTGAGACCACTGCTAGGCTGCCCCAAGGTGGAGGCCTGAGAGTAGTGCAGATGGGAACAGCTCAAATAGGGAGGGTGCCATGGATCACTGCGTATGGGTGCCTCTACATGCACTCGGGTGGCCACTACAACAGGGGAAGGGAGAAAAGCGAAACCTTGGAGCTGGCAGGCTTCATGATGGCCCTGTAGTTCTTGCACCGGCCCCCTGGAATCTAGATGTTGGTCTCCAGGGGGAGGGAAAGTCGAAGCCCTTCACCCTCGGCCCTGCCATGGGGGGGGGGGCAACTCATGGGGGACCTACCAGGTGGGTCGGTGGTGAGAATCGGGGACTGGAGACTGAGCCCCTCTGAGGGAGGGGCCAGGAGTCACCTGCCAGCCCCACTGTAAAAAGAAAAAAAATGTAGACTGAAAAAAGGAATGCAACTACTTGAGGGCTGTTGCTTAACTTTGTTTGGGCTGTCTTTTCTCCTGTCACAAAAGCAATATTAGTCTCCTGATCACTGATTGCCCTGTTACTCACTGTTACATGGTTTCATCATTTCAGTTTGTTGCAACTTTGCTCCCTTGAAGGATTTGCTTAGCTGGTCTCCCTTTTGTTTCTGGGAGCTGGATATGGAATTCGGAGGCATGGAAGTTATGTTTAAGTTTGGGAGCTGCTGGTGTTTGATGCCTTGTTCATAATATTTGGATTTCAGACCTGAGTGGGTTGAGGTCTCGCTACAGGAATAGACTGCATTTGGACTTTTTGTTTTTCACTTACTCATAGCTTTGACTTTGGTTTCCTGTTTGTATCGTGGCTTACACTACCTGGTTTTGCTCATATCCAAACCATTTGAGACCACTAGACTGGACAGTTCTGTTTACTTGCTCAGCTTTAAGATATCAAGGGATCACAGAAGTGACCCTGGTGTTCAGGGTGCAGGGTGTCTGATTGTTCCTGAGCTTCACTGGATCACTGAAATGACCCTGTCTTCAGGGTGCAGGGAGTCTCTCTTTCTCCGTCCCCCCCTATTTTCCTCTGCTGCACGGATAAGGTATATTGCCTACTACATCTGCTGGGGTTGCAGTAGGGTTGCAGCCTTATTTTATTATAGTTCGCTTTATATCCCCTATAGCAGTGGGTTTGGTACTTTTTTATGATCTGTGTGCTTTTTCTCCCTGCCTTGGAGTGTACTTCACACTGATTTTTCTAACATAACAATAACTGAAGAGCAAAAGGACTGCTGGTAGATATCTTTCTTTTTTGTTTTGCTAGCCAAGGTGAATGCAGATTTATAGTTTCTTGCCAAATATGCCTAGGTGTTTATCTTATGCAATTTTTCTAGGGGTTGTTGTTATATTTTGGCAACAATGGGTCAAGTATCTCTCCCTCTCAACCCCCCCAAACAAAACCTTTTTTTTCTTTCGGCTGTGTCATTTACTTTTTAGGGTTAATTTATATTGGCTGGGTGGTGCTGGCTGGGACTGGTACTATGTTCACTGAGCCATCACAGTCAGTTAAACAAAATGGGATTATTTTGCCCACTTACAGGATGTGTCCCCTACCCTCTCTCCATTGTTTAAGGGAGAGTACACAGGGGGAATGAAGGTTGCTCACTTTTTAACTTAGAGTTTGGTCTTTATGGCCTATTGTTCATTACGTTGTTTGGGTTTTGTGTGGTTTACAGGGATACACATCTAGGTTTTTTTTTAAATACAGGGTGGATGGTCTGCAGCTAGTATGTGTTCTTTCTTTGAGCTTAGTAAATATTTTGCTGGAAAGTTTCCATCTTCATTCATATGGGGTTTTCTTATTTCTCTATTTTGATCAAGTTCAGGTGTATTTTAACATTATGGTTACACCATATCTAACTTGCATAATGTGGAACATTAAAGGGGGTAATTCCCCCCAAAATGTTCAAAAGTTCTCCAGCATTTGGCTACTTTTAAACCAGATTTAGCATTTCTTCAAGAAACACACCTGTGTGCGGATAACTTTTATTTTTTTCATATTGTATGGGTGGGCTTTTCCTTTGGGGCGGGATCTAGTTCCCGTAAAGCAGGAGTGATCATATTAGTTTGTAAACATTTAGTTTTTCAGATACTCCAGGAGCATGCTGATCTGGAGGGCTGGTTTCTTATTTTGCATGTGAAAATTGGCACTTCAGAGCTTTTACTTGGTAATGTGTATGGCCCAAATGCACATGCTCCCACATTTTTTGTTCACCTTATGACTCTTCTTTCCACTTTTACTTCTTTGTCAAAAATTATTATGGGTGATTGGAATCTCACAATCGACAATACGTTGGGCAGATCTGGTTCCAATCATAAGGGCCTTTCTCCAGCACAAAGGGCTGTGAAGGATCTTTTAGATGGTTGTGGCTTAGTTCACTTATGGAGAATTCTCCATCCCTCGGTTAGAGAATATATCTTTTCTTCTCCAGTCCATCACACCAGCTCCCATATAGATTTTGCTTTGGTGAGCCCTGTCTTTTTCCAGATGGTCCAATATTGTGACATTCACAGTATTTTAAATTCTGACCATGCTCCGGTTTCCCTTTCAGTGGGGCTTTCTCCTATTACTGAAAAAGACAGGCAGTGAAAAATTAATAACCATCTTCTTAAAGATGAATGGTGCTGCAATAGGTTAAAGCAAGTTACAACTGATTTTTGTTACCCTTAATATCTTTTCAGTTCAGTCCTTAGCTACTTGCTGGAGTACCTACAAATGCATAGTCCATGGGGAACTTAACCTCTTGGCTTCTGTTTGAATTAAACATAAAGAACACAAGGCCCAGGAACTATTGCAGAAGATTCAGATTCTGGAACAGAATATAATTTCGTCTGAACAAGAGTGGATCCATCTTAATCAAATACAGGCTGCATATGCAGAGCTGAATAGAGAACAGGCAGAGTATGCTATTTTCTGTTCCAGACTCAATTATGAGATGTTTGGGGAGAAGGGAAGTAAATTATTGGTCATGCGTCTTAAACAAGTAGAGATGGCTCATCTAATTCCGGGAGTACATCATTTATCTGATAATACTTTACTGACTGCTCCCAGGGATATTGTTAGGGAATTCAAACAGTTTTACTCTAACCATTATAGTGCAGAGATGGACCCCACAGATGCACGCACTCAAATCTAGACATGTCTCTCATCTGCTAAGCTTCCCTGTTTAGATTCTGAGCTAGCCTCTCTCTTGTCCACTTCTATTACCAGACTTGAAGTGGATAGAGCTATTTCTTCTCTTGCCCTAGATAAAGCCCTTGCCCTGACAGATTTTTACCTAACTTTTATTCTACATTAAAATCGGAATTAGCCCATCTTGGCAGATTTTTATAACTTTTGTTATCGGAATAATGCTTTCCCTACAGAGTTTTTAGAGGCATTTGTTACATTAATTCCCAAACCTGGGAAAGACCCCTTTGATGTGGCCAATTATCATCCAATTTCATTATTAAATTTAGATGTTAAAATATTGTCCTCCATATTAGCTCATAGACTTGGTCAAATATGACACCCATTAATCGGTAGGGAACAAATCGGTTTTATGCAGGGCTGACTGGTATCAGACCATATGAGGAAAATATTTCATTAACTTTCAGCCTCCAAGGAGTCCAATGTCCCCATGGTGTTGGTCTCCCTGGATGCCAAAAAAGCATTTGATTGTGTTTCATGGCCCTTTTTGTTTTATACCTTAGAAGCTTTCAGGATCCCTGAAACATTCATAAAATGGATCTGTCTTTTGCATTCAGCCTCTTCTGCTTGAATCTTCTGTAATGGTATGTTATCAGAGAGTTTTGGTTTGCAAAGAGGCAGGAGACAGGATTGTGCCTTATCCCCCTTATTATTTAATTTCTATTTTGAACCCCTTACAAGACATTTCAATTTACATCCAACCATTACTTGCATCTCCATTGACCCCCACACCTTTAAACTCTCCACTTACAAGGACAATATTCTCCTTCATCTGACACACCCCCAGTCTCACTACCCTCTGCATTGCAGGTTTTGTTGGAATTCGGCCTCACATCTAGCTACAAATTGAACTTGTCTAAAACTGTTATTTATCCTCTAAACTCTGTTACTTATAAAAGAGATATACCACTCGAGTTGCAAGCTTGCTGGTCTACAGCAGGTCTTAAATACCTTGGCATTCAACTCCTTCAGGGTATGAGAAAATTGATTGAACATAACTTTAAGGCTTTGCTTGCTACTATAAAAGTGGACCTCATGTGATGGCAACTACTGCCTCTTTCCTTATGGGGAAGAATTTTGGTAGTATGGACAAACATTTTACCGAGAGTTCACTACCCTTTAAATATGATTGGTGTTCCACTACCTCAGTCTTGGTTCGTAGAACTGCATAGGATAATTACTGTTTTTATTTGGAAGGGTAAAAAACCCTGTTTGGCCTATTCAAAACTAGCTTTGGTAAAATGTTATGGAGAACTCCAATTACCCCAGTTTTATTTGGCATTATTTAGTATCTCAAGTGAGTAAATTCTTGTCTTGGGGCCTTCCCAATATGGGGATGCAAATGACTCAGACCCACCTTCCCTGGAAAGAGATAGAGCTGCATTATTGTACGACCTCTGGTATCTCACACCTTGTTTTGGCTTATATTCTGTGGTCAAACTACCCCCAAGTCTGCCAGACACTCGTTTAGGTTGGTCGCACCTAATTAATATACATTTATGTCGATTGCTCAACTATGTCCTGTACAGAGATATCCATCAGCCATTTTGTTAAACTCCAACATTAAAATTGACAAGAAACATGTTCCACAGGTTTTTCTCCAAGGTTCTGCTCTCAGTAAATATCAGATCTCTTTAAAGGTGATCATTTTGTTGATTTTGACACTGCCTGTCACAAATTCTCTGTACTCCACTCAGCAACTTTTGCCTTTTTTCAACTTAATCATGCAGTATTAAAATTTTTAGGCCCACTTCCTTGGACCTTTGCAGATGGATCCGATTACCGACAGTTGATGGATTTGGAAATTTAGCCTTATACTGTGTACTTGTTGTATAAAACCCTTCGGGACAAGTTGAGAGTAAAATCGCCAGGGAAGTGTATTTATTGGTCCGAAGAATTCCCTGATTCTCTGCCCTTTTTGGATTCTAATGCATCGATGGATTTTGTTCACAAATATATTAAGTTAGATAAACTTAGGCTAATGCAATATAACATTTCATACAATGCATATTATACACATTATCAATTATTTACTATAGATTATTTACTATAGGTAAAATTGAGTCACCTATGTGTGGGTGCTGTAAATTCCATGAGGGCACCTTGAGACATATGCTGTGGGATTGCCATCTTAAACAGGGTTTTTGGAATCAAATAAAGTCACGTTTGGATCCACTGTTGGGGACTTCAAGATAGTTTTACCCCACAATTATGTCTTTTCAGGGAAGGTATTACATAGTTGCTGAGTAGAGATGCAATGAAATTAAACTCTGCTGGTGAAGTGAAAATGAAGTGGCTACTTCGCGTTATCACTCCGCTACATGGAGTGGCCAATAGGAAATGCTCACTTTGCCTTGTAATTATTACTTTGCATTGTCATTCCACCCTAACGCGAAGTAAGACGGAGTGGCAACAATATTGGAAGCCCCTCAGTGCCCTCACACACACATAGTCACCAGAATTAATGTGCATCCCCAAAATGCTACTGTCTTGTGTCCAGAAAACTGCCCAGTGCTGACAAAGTGAAATGAGAACACAACAAGAAATTCAAAGTCTCCCAGAATTAATGGCACCTCAGTCATGCGCGCAGTGGACGTGGTCACATCACACACAGGCACCAGAATTAATGTGCATGCCCAAAATGCTACTATCTTGTGTCCAGAAAATTCCCCAGTGCTGACAGAGTGAAATGAGAGCGTAACAAGAAATGCAAAGTCTCCCAAAATTAATGGCCCACTCAGTCATGCGCACAGTGGTCACACACAGTCACCAGAATTAATCTGCATCCCCAAAATGCCACTGTCTTGTGTCCAGAAAATTCCCCAGTGCTGACAAAGTGAAATAAGAGCGTAACAAGAAAAGTCTCCCAGAATTAATGGTGTACTGCAAATGCACAGATAGATTAAGATTGCACTGCGCACTCAAGAGATGCAGAGTCAGACACAAAGGCACAACAACACCTAACCAGTGCTCACAAGTCACAAATCCAAATCTGGAAAAGAATATCTTTTGGCGGTTTGGGGGGGGGGGTAGTGCATGGCAATAACAGTCCACTACCAGTAAAGATAACACAAAGCAGTATAAAAATTTCATGCAGGTGCGGTGGATAGCAGGTTCACACTGCTGCAATTACTTTGGGACAATAAAAGTTGTCTGATTTAATGGTACGCATCACACACACACTCACACACACACACTACAAGTATTGCGTAGCAAATTGAAAACCTTTAGCAATATAACCAAATGTTTAAACAAACTGAAATTATACACTGCTGCACCACTATAATCATCAAAAAAAGTCAAGAATTACTGAAAATATTACTGTGTGCACATTAACACAGTTATACAAGAAAAATATAACCAAAACAGAAAGACTGCATTTTTTCACCGTTAATCTACCTACACCACAGATACGCCCCTCCCCTAAGCACACTTCACAGTACACAGACTGACTGTTCTAAATTAACATTCAAAATCCACACACAAACAATAAACACTTGATGATATGAGCACAGGAGGGTTTCCTACAATCGATGCACTAAATTTTGAGCAAAAAAAAAAGGCTCAAAAAGGCTTTTTTAACAGCTTTTAGAGG
This sequence comes from Neoceratodus forsteri, assembly GCA_016271365.2. Lineage (NCBI taxonomy): Eukaryota > Metazoa > Chordata > Ceratodontiformes > Ceratodontidae > Neoceratodus > Neoceratodus forsteri. The sequence goes on along the minus strand of CM057459.1, from coordinate 722,787,231 downwards.
ATTTGAATCACAGAGCTCTGAGATGAAGCTGTCCCCATCTTCCACTACACACACACTACACAGAACTGAGGCTGTGCAGAACAATCTAGAGCCCATGTGACCTGCAATCCCATGAAGCACTGCAAATTCACCTTGGAGCTTAATAACAAGGAGAAGTGATGCGAAGTACATTGATTTCAATGTACTTCGCCTTAAAATTGGTGGAGAAGTGGTTTGGGGAAGGCGGAATAATGCAAAATCATTGGTTTCAATGGACTTTCTGCGTTCCCCATTATATTGAAGTACTCAACCTCGTGTTGTGGAGCACTTTCGCGGATTCCAGACACTCTGAATCACTCTGCGGAGCGAATTTCGGCCACTTCGCCCATCTCTATTGCTGAGACCCCAAAGATACCATCTAACTCTTATCACTGCTGTGGTTAAGCTGGTAATTTTGCAACATTGGGATGACAACCGAATCCCTTCATTTAAAGAATGGTATGATGAAATATTGACAATATTACAAATGGAAAATTTTTTTGCCAACCTTCACCACAACCTTCTGGCTTATAAAAATAGGTGGGAGAAGCTGACTGCTCTTCTTCAGACAGGCTAGCTGCAGATTTTTCAGTCTCTCTTTTTTATGCAGATATAACAGCATGCCCTTGAGTCCTTTTATTACACATTGTGATCTTTTTCCTGGTATTTGTTTATTAGTAATGTTTTTGTTTTCAAGTGGGTCTTCTATCTCTTTGTTACAAGTTGCTCCTATCATTCACTAAAAAATATCACCAACAGCTTAATCTGGTTCAAGGTCAGTTGGCTTTCATCGGTATTCCCCTTCCCCGGATCATGCCTAAAAATAGGCAGGATTTGTGTAGTGCACTTACCCAATCAACAAAAACTAAATAAATAAATAAATAAATAAATTGTACAATTGTAATGGGCTCTCTTTTCCTACTCGTAGTGTGCTGTTAGTTTTGATTCAGATGTGGTAGACGCTGCTGGATTAGCATTTCCATCTTGCCCTCTATAGTTTATATATTGGATTGTATATCTTCTCTTTTACTTGGCTCTGGTGCACCCGGTGTCTGTGTATTCCTTGTATGTTGTTTGTCTTGTTTCTTTTGTTGGTTTTTGCAAAAACTTCAATAAAGTTTATTAAGTTTTAAAAAAACGAAAACATGCATGGGATAAGCATAATGGAATACTAGAGGTGGGAAGGAGAGACTAAAGCCGATGACCAAGTAGTGTCAGCGGCCGCTGATACAGGTAGGGTACACAGGCAGACTAGATGGGCCTAGAGGTCCTTATCTGCTGTCAGTTTCTATGTTTCTTTGTGACTCTGTTCTCTGTGAAAGGGCTAGTATCCTCCTCCCTTCCCTTAATGCCCTTTTCCTGTGACCTGTCTCCTGCTTCTTCCTTTGTGAAATATGAACAAAGGCACTTGTTTAGTATGTCTGCTTTCCTTTTGTCCTCTTCCACACATTCTTCCCCTTCCCCTTTTAGTCTTACTATCCCTGCCTTGCTTTTTACTAATGTACCTAAAGAATGTTTTTCCCCCTTTTTTGCTGACTTGGCTATGTTTTCTTCTGTTTGTGCTTTTGCCCTCCTGTCTGCTTTCCCTTCCTCTCTTTGTTTCTCCTGATAATGCTCCCTATCCTCTTCCTTCTGTGTAGACTTGTACCATTTGAATGCCTGCTTCTTTTCATTTACTTTGTCTGCTACCTCTTTTTTTTCTCGCTCTTATTAACCTTTCTGACATAGAGGTTAGTTGCCATCTCACGACCCCTCCTTATTTTTGCCTACTTTCCCTCTACCCAGTCTATTTTCCCTATTTCTGCCATGGCGTCTTTGAGGCTCTCTTCCATTTTTTTGAAGTCGGCCTTCCTGAATTCTAGGACCATCGTTTTAGTGTGGCTGTATTGATCCTAATGTTGAACCACACCATCCAGTGATCAGTGGTCCCCAGGTGGCTTCCCACTATGATGTCAGTGACACTGTCCCTGTTTGACAATACCAAGTCCAGTATCACCCCCTCACAAGTGGGTTTCTTCACTAGTTGCCTAAGGAATGCACTTTGCACGGAATCTAGGATTTCCCTACTCCTACCTGTTGCTGCAGCAGGTAGGCACCAATCCACATCTGGCATATTGAAGTCCCCCAGTAGCAATGCCTCGCCCTTGCTAGCCATCCCTTGGATTTCTTCTATCATTCCTTATCTCCTTCCTCCCACTGTGCTGGAGGTCTGTAGGTCACTCCTGTTTGACTAGTGGTCCCCCTTCCAGTTTCCAGGTTGACCCACAAAACCTCTGCTTCTGTCTATACCCCTGTATTTCTATAGTCTTTATGTTTTCCCTCATGTAAAGAGTCACCTTTTCTCCCTTCGTACTTACACTGTCCCTCCTGAATAGAACATACCCTGGAATGGCTGCATCCCAGTCCTGGTTTTCATTGCACCAGGTCTCTGTAATTGCTACTGTGTCCAGATTTCTGCTGCCATGGTGGCCTCTAGGTCTGCCATCTTGTTGCCCAGACTTCGAATATTTGCACACATGGCCCTTCAAATCTTCCTCCTCCCCTCAGCTTGCTCTTTTGTCCTCTCCTGTTTCCTCTACTATTTTCTTTCCTCTTGTTTTCCCCCTCTTCCTCTTGGTTACCTATTTGTGTTTTTTCCTTTTGGTACTCCTTGCCCTAGGGATACTCACTGCTGACCCTGTAAGCATGTGTGTGTGTGTGGGGGGGGAGGGGGATAGACTATGTCTTTCTGCCTTATTCTGCCACTCCCCTCCACTAGTTTAAATGTTTACTAATGTAGCATTTAAACCATTCACTGAGGATCTCAGTCCCCCCTCAGAGGGATGCAGGCCATTGCCCCTGTACAGGTATCCATCCCTCCAGGTGGAGCCCTAATCCCCAATGAACCCAAATCCCTCTTCTCTGTACCATTTCCTGAATCATAAGTTGAAGTCCCTTATGCGGAGCCTCCTATTGTCCCCTTTGTCATGGACAGGTAGCACTTCTGAGAAAATAACCGATTTTGCCACCTGCCTAAGACCCTGCCCCAGTTTCCTGAATTCCTCCTGGAGTGGTTCTGGCCTCTCCCAAGCCAGGTCATTTGCCCTTATGTGGCAATGACATCCAGCTCTCCCTCCCTGCCTCCTCAGTGATCCTTAGGATCCTTCTTCCATCCCTATAAGCCGTGGTACTGGGAAGGCAACTTACTACCTTCTCATCATCTCCTCTTGTCCCCAGCTGTACCCCCCTTATTATCAAGTCCCCCACCAGGATTCACTTCCTTCTCCTCTGGAGTCCTCTGCTACTCCCCTTGGGGTCTCCACCATGGAGGACCTCCACATCTGTCCCAACGACTACATTGGGTGCCCCTGTGGGACAGTCCCGCCCTGTCAGTGTAGTGTAGGATTTCCATAGTGATATGGGATTTGGAATGTGTCTATGCTCCACCACCTTAACCCTCCCTGAGCCCGCTGTTGTCCACCTGCTCCTCCTTTCTGGCACCCTCTGAGGCAGTGGAGGTGGACTTGATGGTCCCTGAGTGGGGGAATAGATCCTCCTGACCCAAGCGGTCTCGGCCTTCAGTCTGGAAATCTCCTCCCTCAGCTCAGAGAGGAGCCTGCAGATAGGGCAGCACCACAGTCTCCAGAAGGTCTCCCTGAAGACTGCTGCCCAACAGTTGCTGCTGATCTTGGATTGCACCAGTGAGCAGATGCTCAAGGTTCCACATCAGTTTACAGAGACACTAAGGTACAGCATTACAGTATTACACATGGTACAGACAAAGTTACAATAAGGCACACACAAAATTGAGCAGCTTAGGCAGTACTACAGTTTACCTGTGTCTGAAGTTGGGACACCCTACTGGGTTGCAAACGCAAAGTGGAAAGTGGAGGGGTAGGCTTAGGGGGGATGACAGAGGGGAATGGGAGTAGAAGGGGGTGTCAAGTTTGGGAGGGGTAGGGAAGGCTCCAGGTGTGAGGTAGGGTGGGGACCTGAAGTGCTGAAGTTGGGATATGTCAACGTATCAGAGTTGACGTGAGGCAAAGTGCAGTAGGTGGATTGTAGTTAAAAGAGGGGTGTTAATGGTAGCAGCCACAGTTACTGGTTGTAATAAGGTGTTGCCGTAGTTTGCCTTTTAATGAGCCAATCGTTGCAGCACCGGCAATGTCAGGTGGTAAGGCATTGGTCCAGAGAGGAGCACGATAGTAGAAAGCACATTGTACCAGGGCAGTGCAGCATCTAGATACTTTGTAGATCTGAGTGGAGGAGTTTCTTATGAGTCGGTTGCTCAAGTGCAGGGTTAGGAGGTTCTGGGCCCCTGCAGGTAGTTGATTGAGACAGCATTTCTTGGCGAGGAGGCAGAACTGGTATTTTACTCTATCCTTCAGTTGGAGTCATCCTGCTTTGGTGTAGAGATCACAGGTGTGCATCAATCTTGCAGCATCTGTGAGAAAGTGGCATGCCTTGTTTAGTGCAGGGGAGAGATATGGTGCAGGGTCGTGTCAGTTGCCGACCCGTAGATAGCCAGGCCATAATCAATAAGGGGGAATATTGAACTGTGACTCTTTTTTACTAGACCTTTCCCGCTACCCCTTAAATATAGATGTTCGCCTGAATAAATAAAGATTTTGATTGATTGATTGATTTTGATATAGAAGACTACTCTCTCCCTCCCCTTCTCACAACCTGATGTTAATATTACCCAGATACAATGTTCCTCACAACTTGATGCTAATATTACCCAGATGCAGTATTTACCTTTCCATTCAGTTACCACTCCCTCATACAATACTCACCCTCGCCTACAGGTTACTACTCCTATAAGCACTGTTTGCCCACTCTCCCTTTACAGCTACTGTTTATCTTTTTCACTCATGTCCTCTCTCACAGCCCTGAGGATTACTTTTTGACTTAAATTGCCAGCTCAGTTTTTGAACTCCTGATGCAATGTTTAAATCTTCACTACTTGCTAACAACTCCCAGGTAATATTTACACACACCCCTTTAGAGCTACCTCTTCATCCCCATCAGTGATGTCAGTCAATTGGTGGTTTAGCCTGCATAGTTATTGGGGGGGTGGTAGCTGGGAGGTTGTTAGGGAGGGCCAACAATCACACTGTGCCCTGAATTGAACAAACTGCTCCTGTGAGTCTGTTCTCCGCTCAGTTCCCAGTCTCCAATCTCCTTTACTCTCTAAAAAAGAAACAGAAACCGGCACACTCATGCAGCAATATAAAATTAAAGTAACCCTGCAAAGAAATCACACAGGCATTCTGGTCAAGAAATTAGGTTCCTTGTCCCCAATCTCGTTTAAGTCCTGAATGAAACAGGAAACAGGAACACTCACTCAGCAATTTGAATTTAAAGTAACCCTGCAAAGAAATCACAACGGCACACTGGTCCAGATGTTACACAGAAAAAACACAATCATCTCCATCCCTCTGACACTGCAGTCACATGGCTAGTGGCTCCTAGGGAGTATAGGAAGCAGCTTCTGGCCACAGCCCATGACATCCCCTTTTCTGGACACTTAGGGGCCAGCCTTATGAAAAGGCAGCTGGCTAACAATTTGCACTGGCATAGTATTTTTAAAGATGTGGCAAACTACTGCCAGATTTGTGCATAGTGCCAGATGGTGAGAAAGGCTGGGGACAAGATTAAGGCGGCTTTGATTTCCCTATTATCAAAGAGCCATTTAGGTGAGTTTCCATAGAAAGTTTGGAGCCACTTGCCACCCCAAGTCTCACTGGCAAGTGATAGATTTTGATGGTTGTAGATTATGCCACAAGGTACCAAAAGGCAGTACACATGTCCTCCATTGAGGCTGAGAAAGTGGCCAATGAATTGCTGGGGATATTTGGCTAGGTGGAATTCCTCCAGGAGATTCTGTTGGACCAGAGCACCAGCTTTATGTCTGATTTGATGACTAGTCTCTGGGCGAAGTATGGAGTGAGGCAGCTCATGGTCTCCCAATACTATCCTCAGACTAACAGTCTGGTTGAGTAATTTAATGCATCTCTTAAGGTCATGTTGCGAGCATTTAGTGATCAACATGTAAGAGAGTGGACCAACGGAACCTGCAACCTTGTTCAAGTGGATATGGGAGGGGTGTGTGGAGCCAGGTGTGCCTGGCTCCTATTCAGAAAACAAAAAAGAACATAAGCGGTACTGCACTCCAGTATCCGATATAGTTCCAGACTCAGATTCCAGTTCCTAAGTTTCAAAATTCATTGTTGTCAGCTTGGCCAACAAATGACAGACTAGAACATCGGCCAGTGACCTGGGAAGAAGCTTGCCTCAGTGCATCACCAGTCAAGACTTTGTCAAGAGGCCTCCTGACAAAGCCTTGACTGACAAAGCACTTGGGCAGTTTCTTCCCTGGTGACTGGCCAATGTTCTAGTCTATTACTTGTATGTCTGAGTTGACAGAAATACATTTTTAAACTTAAGAATTGGGGTCTGGAACTATATCCAATAATGGAGTGCAGCACTGCTTGTGATTTTTTTTTCTAGAGAGTGGGATTGGTACTTATCCCATCTCTTATTTACATACAGGTACATCCCTCAGGAGTTCACAGGATTTTCACCTTTCAAACTCCTATTTAGCTGTAGGGCGATGGGCCCCCATGATTTGGTAAGGGATGAATGACAGGGTGACCTTGCTCCAAGGGGAATCTGTTATGGAGTACATCCTGAATTTCAGGTCTAAGGGCTCATGGAGTTCACACAAGAGCAGCTAGCCTCTGCACAACAGAGATGGAAGACATGGTGTGACCAAGGGGCCAGTGCCCAGGAGTATGAAGTCAGGCAATGGGTGGTGGTGCCCATCCTCATCTGACAAAATAAATTGCAGGCAGCTTGGGAGGGTCTGTTCTCAGTGGACAGGGGGGTGAACAATGTTAACTATGTGGTGGAGCTGCCCAACAGGAGATGCAGCAGCAGATCTACCATGTTAACATGTTGATGCCCTACCATGATCGAGACAAGACGGTCCTGATTATGTGCAGCTACCCAGAGGAAGAGACAGAGGTGGGCCCCTCGTAGATCTCTTGGGAGAGGTTAAAAGTGAATACTCAGTGGACACTGTCACCCTCTCAGAGAGACTGACACCAGCACAAGCTATCAAAATGTGGAGGGTGCTGTTAACATTCAAGGTGATGTTCATGGGTAAGTCGGGGTATGCCACATTAAAAGAGCACCATTTGGATACAGGGTCCTAGGCCCCCTTGAATCAGCCACCCTACTGAGTCCCTGAGGGTGTAAAACATGCACTAGATGAGGAGATCAAGGAGATGCTGGCTCTCTGGGTGATTCAGGAGTCTAGTAATCCCTGGGCCTCGCCAATGGTACTATTTCCCAAAAATGATGGGACCACAGTGTTCTGCATTGACTACTCTAAACTCAATTGCTGTATGGAGTCAGATGCATACCCATGCCCAGGACAGATGAGGTCTTAGAGAGGTTGGGGGGATGGTGTACTTGACCCTCAAAGACCTGACAAAGGGCTATTGTCAAGTGCCCTTGACCTCTGAAGCTAGAGAAAGGTCAGCTTTCATCACCCCATTTGGGTTGTTCAAGTTCAGAATAATGACATTTGTCATGAAGAATGTGGCAGCACCTTTCAACTGTCTATGAACCACATTCTGAATGCGGCAGGAGCTTTTGCGCTGAAATACATGGATGACATCACCATCTATAGCCAGGCCTGGGAGGATTGCATTAGGGATGTGACCAAGGTGTTCCACTGACTGCAGGCTGCTGGGCTAACAGTCAAGGTGGAGAAGTGCTAAATAGGAATGGCAGAGTTGTCATACCTTGGAGACACGGTGGGGGGGGGGTATATCTGAACTGAGCCAGTAAAAATTGAGGTCATCCAGGGGTGGGTCACACTTATGCCCAAGAGAAAGGTATAGGCCTTATGAGGATTTGCAAGGTACTGTGGTACATTTGTGCCAATGTTCAGCAGCCTGGCCAAACCCCTGTTTTATCTCACCAGGAAGAAAATTCCAGACAAGGTTCAGTGGGCGGAAACCTGCGATACCGCATTCCATCAGGTGAAGGATGCATTATGTCAGGCATCTGCACTCACCAGCCCAGACTGTTCTTTAAGGATCACTGTGTATGAAGATGCATCTTATCATGGGCTACGCATGGTTCTGAGTCAGGCTACGCACTCAAGAGAGGAACACCCAGTGTACTTGAGCAGGAAGCTGCTGAACACAGAAGAGTTCTATGACAAAATCAAAAAGGGTGTCTAGGTACTGCCTGGGCTTTGCAGAAGCTGCAACCTTATCTGTATGGGAGGGAGCTCGCCCTGATCACTGACCACAATCACCTCACATGGCTGCATTGAACTGGCAGTCAACACCTCAAATTGCTAAGGTGGAGCCTGACGCTGCAGTCCTCTAATCTGGACATTGGGCATCACAGTGGGTTGCAGCACACAAATGCTGATTGGTTGTCTAGACAATAGCTAGGACCTAGGAAAAAAGGGTTGAAGGGTAGAATTGCTGTGAGGAACTACTGTGAGGTTCCTACAGAGAGTGAACCAAGGGCATAGTAAGCAGAGCCAGTCAGCTCACATAAAAAAAAAAGTATCCATAAGGGGTGCTAAAGGAATGTGTTTTTCATTTTTCAGTGGGGAATGTAACAGAAATGTTGTACTTTTTTCCTGTTTTTTTTAAATAATCTCTATCTCCTGAGAGGACAGAGCTGTGCTGGGGAGATGACATTAAAATGGTTACTAGCAGCAGACTAGCAACCCTGGAAGATAATTACAGTCCCTTTGTCCTGTAATGGCAGGACCTTATGGTCAGTTAATGAGGGAACTTTAAAGAGCACAAGGTCCTTTATGTCAGGGAACTGTCCTGGTCATGTAACCTCCACCTGCAGGGGCAGATATGGCTCAGAACAATGTAAGATGGCTGTGAGTACACAAAATCCATGGGTCCAGTTGCAATCAGTTCATTTAGAGGGGCTGTTCTGAGAGAACAAAAGCACTGGTCCTGGAAAGGATTTAATTGACTGGGGAGATGAGGGTGGGGGGGGGGAGCAGGTTTGCAAGTAGGTTTAAGTCTGCATGATAACTCAGTCAGTGTTCGGACTTCATACTTTCATCATCTAAGGTTGGAGTCAACCACGGCTCACAAAATTCCTGTGTGGTAAGAGTCTTTCTACTTTGCTAAGAGTTAAGAAATTATAGGAAGATTTATCTATGTGTTTCTTCTGCTGTGTGCAACCCATTTCTTTTTAATTTCTGTAGTAACCCTGTAACTCCCATAGTCTTTGTGTATCGTGATATATCCTGTAGATTGTATAAATACTGTGAAGTAGTAAATATTTTTTTTATATGCTTCATGCCTCTGTGACTGAATGTTTTTGGGGGGATAGTTAACTGTTGGTACAATATTGACAAATCTATGGTCCATCTCTGAAAAGGGAGACACAGCTACAGTTATCAGATTCTAGAAGTAAAGTGTTTCTCAGGAGTGAGTGACAGGGAAAGGCCATTTGCCTTTAGCCACAGGAGCATTATACTGTGTGACCAGTGGCTCTGGTGAGATATGGACCAAGAAATTCTCCAAGTAAGAGAATCACTTCTGAGTGGTGGCAGCTACTGAGGACTATTGCAGGTACTGAGGGTTGAGAAACTTGGCAACCTGTTGCAAACTGTGTCCAGAATGTGTTGTGACGGTAATGTATAACAAATCATGCAGCTGTTTGCGATAAGGGTTAGAAGATGGCAAGCCAAGGATGTGAATGGAGGACTATGCCAGTAGCAGTGTGGGAGGTGGGGGCAGGGATTCCACTTGATTCTAGAGTTTGTGACGGGGGGTGAAGGGTGCTGCTGGATAACAGGGACAAGGAAGGACAACACATTAAGTTAAGTTTATTAATTTAATGGGGATGGGGTTGAGATAGTGAGGTGCCAGTGGATGCCAGGGACTCAACAAGGATTATAATCACATAATGGAGTGAGTGAGGGGTGTGCAACTGGATGCCAAGGACTATTTTTTTCTTAATTTGTGGGGCACAAGACTCTGCTAGACAGTCAGTTCAAATCCAATATCCACGATCTGAACCCTGAATCAGATTTTGCAGCGTATTTCAGATTTTTCAGATTATCTTGCAAAGTCTAGTCATATTATGTTTGATGCTAATTAGGCACCACTAGAAATGATAAGTCTAAAAGCATAGAATTTTCTATGGTGGGAGGGTAGTTGAAGGAAAGGGGAGAGGGGGACAAGAAGCTGGAGGTAGACTTACAGAGGGCTTTAAGGGCACTGACAGGAGACGAGAGGAGGCAGCCAATGATTTGGCTAGGATAAGAGGGGATTGGTAAGACTGAGGTAAAGGAGAGGAGGAGTGACATAGGGAAAAGAGAACTAGAAGATGGAGAGAAGCATAGTATGTGTGTGACCCTAGAAAGTGCAGGTGGAAGACACTGTAGGAGGTGAACAGGGGAATAAGAGAAACAAAGTCAGATGGTTGAGAAGGAGCTGTTAGTGGAGGGGGTGAGGAAAAAGGGGAGAGGGAACAAGCTGAAGAGACAGAACAGGGAGAAATGTGTGTGTGTGTGTGTGTGTATGTTGGGAGGGTAGTCTTGTTGCCTCTTCAGGTTGACAATTAGATGTTTTCTGGTGCAGTATTAGCCACTGCTAAGCAATTTAAATCACAAATTCTAGTGAGAAAGAAATAATGTGACCTACTGGGAAATGAAACCAGGCCCTCAGAATACCATCCTGGTGCTCTAACCACTGAGCTACAGGCTCACAAGGTTAAACTTGGTGTTCACGGACGCACTTCCTCCCTCTGGTATTGTATATCCTGCAACTAGGAATAATCAAGATGACAATTAGATATTTTTTGTGTCGTATTAGCCACTGCTAAGCAATTTAAAGCACAAATTGTAGTGAGAAAGAAATAATGTGACCTACTGGGAACTGAAACCGGGCCACTGGAATACTTTCTCTGTGCTTTGAAAGTGTGTCTGGGAACCACAGGTCCAACCATGTGAGCCTGTGAGCACTGGGACAGTATTTTGGGACCAGGGTTCAATTCCCAGTAGGTCACATTATTTCTTTCTCACTACAATTTGTGATTCAGGTATTTAATGTCTTTATTAATAAACAAAATGGAATGTACAGAAAGCCACATTTTTGGGGAATGCTGTGAAATTGTAGTCCTGTCAATATCAACTGCAGTTTCTTTGGCAGGAACTGAAAGACCACTTTACTGAATCTGACTTGGAAAGAAAGAGTGTATGCGATTTGCTGAATAGGACAGTTAGTCAAGGACTTTCATACCCAAACATCTCTATTTTTTTATAATCCTAAACTTTTCTGCATCCAGAAAGATGAAAAACTAGACAGGACAGTGATCCCAGAAGATCAGGCATTATCTGTTCTAAAAATGCACAAATATGACATGTAGGAGAGGGTATCCAAGGGCAATAGTCTCCGCCAAGTAAACAAATATCTCAGATATGACAGACATTCAGAGTATGTCCAATAAAATCAAAAAAGATAATTGAAATGTTAATAATACCAAGGAAGTACAACATGCCTAACTTGCCAAATTTACAAGAAATAAAGGCCATACCTCTGAACCCATTTCACCCAGACTTCTGAACTAATTTACCTCAAAATATGTTAACTGCCTTACACACAGCAGTAGCCACAGCCAGTTACTGGAGTGGGAGAAAAACCCAAGTGATCAAGAAGCATTTGAGCTACAAAACAAAGGAGCCACACTCACCGGTCATAAACAGAGGGGAGACACCAGAGAGTCTGAACTAATTTGTGATAGTGTACATGATACACTAGTAGGGGCTAAATCACTAAATATTTTTAATACAATTCTGGATGAATTTACAGTATAAGGGTGGTTAACCTTAAAGAGCTAAAGATATCTTTTTACCTGGGGCAGGCAAGTCACAGGGAGCACTTATTTAAATTCAATAAATTCTGTACCACTTCGGAGTCTCCGTTTGTAGCTCCAACTCCAAAACAGCATTTTGATTTTGCTAAGTGAGGAGCAAGGCTGCAGCATGTTCAATGTAAAGCATGTAGCAGATTCACTTGGGGGGTAGGTTCTTTTAATGTAGCCTGCCTCATCTAGGTAGACAGCAGGTCAGATTAGATAGACCATGGGCCCTGCTTCTGACATCAGTTTTCTATTTTTATGTAGCTTTACTCAACTTAGCAGGCTACCTATCATTTTTTGGAGGTATTATATTTAATATAGTAGCCTCAAAACTGAAAGATGGCCAGCTAGACTGAGTAACATTATTATAAACAGCCTCGCTCCCCACATTATTATACTTTACACTGAACACTGAACATGCCCCTCTGTTCCATAGTTAGAGCCTCATCCTCTATGTGGATTTGAGCCCTTCACAGGTGTGGAGGCACTTTTACATCTGCAAAGTGCCCCCTTTGCAGAAGCAGGACACTTTGTGGAAACCACAAAACTACAGTACTTGTGTGCCCCCTCCACACTTGATCCCTACTCTCCTTGTGTGTCTACATGCATGATCAGGTCAGTGGCAGGCATAGGAGTGTGGGTGTGCCCTTTGCAGTTCAGGTGCCACTTTGGGCTATAGATACAGGTTGCAGAGAGCAGCAGTGTTATTTGTGGCAAGACCTTACAGAAACAGCTATCCACTTTGCATTTTAGTCATCTATAGCATGTCTTAAACCTTTCTGGTGACTGTTGAGCCCTGGCACCAGTTGCCCCAGCCTTCTGAGCTGGCATGTAGGACTGGGGGCTTTTTTTTTCATTTTTTAGTTTTACTTTTCTACTGTATGTGGATATGGCAGTCCTTGGAGGAGTGTTGTATTTCACAATACCCTGCTCAACACAGAGCAAAGGATCCACTCTGGCACCTTGTCCACCATTATGCCCCACTCTGCTCACAACATGCTCCCTAGCCACTCCATGTTAGTGTCCTCATATGGGGAGGAACCAGGGAAAGGCCTGCATCTTTCTCACCTTGAAAACACTACCCAGCAGTCATAAAAAAGTGATATAACGGTGAATAACTGGATTTTCCCATAAGGAAATCCAGTTATTCACCGTTATAACCGTTCGGTTATAATGGCGAACATGCGCCAGTTTCCCTCACTCCCTGCATGCGCACATTGCTTCTTTCACACACTCACTTCGATTGGCTCACACTAAATGGACTCAGAGTAAGCATTTTAATAAGTTTCTTTATAAATGTAATTGCTGTGCAGTTACTTTATATCTAGTTTTGGGGCAATCGCACAAAAACAAAAAAAAAAAAGTAAAAGGGAATTTGTGCTCCAGTCTGATTGCCCTACTGGAACCACTGTTTTCTATGACTGCTGGGTAGTGTTTTCAAGGACATCAGTGACTACACAAGAAAGTAGTACTCTAAGGGAGCTTGGTATTTTCACTGCTCCTCAGTTATTATATATCTATAATTTTACATTATATTGATACATCATTTTCATAATATCTCAACTATCAATATATATTTTTCTCAATATTTGCAAACAGTACTCTATCATCTGTATATGGATATACATTTTTGCTATCACTATATCTTGTTATTACTTCTTTCATATATCACAGTCACTGGCATCCACACTACCAAGCTCCCTTAGAGTACTACTTTCTTGTGTAGTCACTGATGTCAAAAGGAGGTTGTAGGATTCAGTGTCAGCGTGGTTATGGAGAAGTAGATAGCATATTCATATTGTAGGTTTCAGAGATCAGGAATGAAGCATGCCAATCATTCTATGCCAATCAGGAGATGATTTTAACTCCTACAGCACCACACACCTTGTACTGCGTTCACACAGCTGCACTAGGGGGTGCATGGCAGCACATGTTTACAAATGCTACCAATGTCACCTCTACCATACCACCCATAAGTGTTGCTCAGTAAGTTGTATATTGAGTCACCCACCCCCTGAGATGAGACTGTCTACATGGACACTCTTCACCTTCCTTACCAACCTGCCTTCCTGATGAACTAGGCTCAGGACATGAACCACAGCTGCTTGGTGTGCAAAAGCTGTCCCTATTAACTGCTTGGCACCACAAAGCCAACTCATCAATACACATTTAAGTTTAAAAACATCTTTCTAAATTTATTTTTCAATCTAACTTGTTTCTATATAGAAACATAGACAGTGACAGCAGAAAAAGACCAGAGATCTATCCAGTCTGCCCAAGTTCCTTATAATCCCCAAAACCTACTGTTCCTCCAGGGTACTAACCCTCCCCGTCCTCTCTCTATTCTCCTCCTTGGTCCTGCCACCTCTGGTAACCACTGTTCCCTTCATTATGTCCCAGCCCTGCTTGAATTCCCTGACTGTTTTCACACCCATCACCTTAGCTGACAGACTGTTCCAAGGTTCCACCACTCTTTCCATAAAGCAGTACTTCCTCACTTCTCTCCTGAACCTACCGCCTGTTAATTTCCATTCATGTCCACATGACTGCAAATTGGTATTCAGGCTAAATAGTTCCCCGCAGTTCACTTTGTCAATTTGTTTAAGGAACTTGAAAGTCTCTATCATATCGCCCCTCTCCCTCCTGGTCTCCAGTGAGTGCATATTTAGTTCCTTGAGGTTCTCCTCATAGGATCTGCCCTGCTGGCCCTGAATCATTTCTGTTACTCTGCACTGCACTGTCTCCAACCTATTGTATCCTTATCCTTTCTGAGGTGAGGACTCCAGAACTGGGCGCAGTACTCTAGATGAGCCCTCACCAGGGATTTGTAGAGGGGAAGTAGTACCTCTTTTCTTCTTCTATCAGTACCCCTCCCGATACATCCCAGCATCCTGTTAGCCTTGCTATAGGCCTTGTTGCACTGGTTTGATTGCTTAAGTGAGTTGCTAATGATAACTCCCAGATCTCGTTCCTCAGCTGTAGTGCTAAGTCTCTCTCCTTCCATCCAGTACTCCGTCTTAGGGTAATTGTTCCCTAGGTGCATTACCTTGCACTTTCTACCATTGAATTTTAAGTGCCAGACCTTTGACCACCACTCTAACTTGTGTAGGTCTCTGCATTTCCCTTATTCCCTCATCACTATCTACCCTCCCACATAGTTTTGTGTTATCTGTGAAGAGATACAACCTGCCCTAGATTCCTTCTAGTGTCATTAATGAACACATTGAAGAGGACTGGAACCAGGACCTATCCCTGTGTAATCCTGCTGTTAACCTCCCTCTCTTCTCCTCTCCTCTGATTTAACCCCACTGACCACCACCCTCTGCTACCTCCCCTCTAGCCAGTCACCCACCCAGTTCACTGTGGGTTTAGCTGCACCCAAGTCTTCCATCTTCTTGAGCAATCATTTGTGCAGTACAGAGTCCAAATGTATATAAATATATATATATTGATATATGGGTGTTGCAACAGCATAAGATACTGATTTATACAACACCAGTGGTAATACATTTCCCCCAATAATTTTTTAAGCATGCTATCTAACCTCCAGATAAATATTTATCTAGAGGTTAGATATCTCATAATCAGTTTCCTTGACCTTTGCACAGAACAGAACCAAGAAGAGAGCAGATATCCCAGTGCCGATGACATCAGATTAGGCCTGTGCAGCACTGAAGCCAACAGTTTAAATCATATAGAAAATACAGTCTTCACACAAAAAGGTGATTTAAAAAGGTATAACTGTTAAACATGTATAAATGCAGTACACAATAACCTGATTCAAAATGAACAGTTTGGGCAGGATTTTCAAAAGGATCCACACTCGATGCCCCTGCCCCAATTTTCAAAGCAGAAATGCATCCAAACCTACTTGACCATCTATTCAATGGGCTAACAGCATCTAGAGTTTGCGTCCAGAAACACACGCAAGTGCGCCCAAACTGGATGCATATCGCAACTGCACCTGTTTTTGCCACAAAATATGACTTTTTGTAGTAAATGGGAGCAACTTCTGAAAACAGCAGCAGGGTTGCCTGGACACAAGTGGGTGGATGCAGACATAGACACATCATGCATTTGCATCCGTGTCCAACCCATTTGAATATCCCCCCCCAGCCCATCTCCACTTGTGAGGGAACAAGACTTTCAGAACTCACTCCTGGCTTCACCACTCATGGGTTATAGTCTTGCCCCATCATACCTGTAGACAAACTGCATATTTTCTGGCTGGGCCATTGTGTATCCCCTACATAACAATATATCAGACTCCAAGCTTTAATTAAAAAAAAAATTCTACTGTAGCTCTAATGGTGCCAGAGTTAACCCTTTGTAAGTAAGTTACCTTTTGAAAAGGTTAACTTTGGAATAATGAAGGCTATAAATGTCTAAATAAAAGCTTAAAGGAGAGCTGCACTGAACCTGAAAGTAATGTTCCCCAGTAGAAGCTTATTTCTAAATACTGGTTCCAGTGCTGTTACTTTTCTATCTCTACAGGCTTTTTGGAAAACTAGTGGGTGCTTCTGATTTACACACATGTAATAAGTACCATTTTTATGTTGCTTGCACGCATGTGCAAGAAACATAGTGCCATCATCCGAGTTTTTGGAGGTGTGGCAGCCCTCTTCCAATTCAGTCAGTGTGTTTGCAGGCACGACCGCAGTTCTCCAATGGCTGCTGGAGCTGTCTATGACAGCAGTCGAAAATGCAGTGGAATACAGTTGAAAGGGGAAGCTATGCTTCAGTGAGCAGTGAAAAGATATCACCTGTTCATGCGAGCTCCCCCTACACACACACACATGCACGCATACTGCGTGCTCGCCCCCCCCACACACTGTATAGCCGACTGGGGTGCCCAATCCCCCGTCGGCTGTGCTGCGCTCCCCCCCAAGCAGAGTTCCACATGCCATGCTGGGTGCCACCAGCATGGCTACACCGCTCGATAGCCGATGGGGTGCCCAATCCCCTGGTCACTCCTGTTCCCTCCAGAGAGGTACAGGGTGCCATGCTGGGAGCCCACCCCAGCATAGCAACAGATGCTATCGCTGATGGGGGTGCCCAATCCCCCGTTGGCTCCACACCCCCCCAAACAGCCATCTTTGTGCCACGCTGAGAGCACACCCCAGCATGGCAAATGTCCTGCGTCGTCATCCTTTTTAAAAAAAAAACAACCCTGAAACACAAAAACGGTCCCTCTCTGTCTCTGTCCCCACCTGTGCCCACCCACTGTACACCCTGCCTTCCCACACACCCCCACCCCATACTTACCTCCGGACTCCGGCGCGACAATCTTCGGTGGACCGGGAACACGTCTGCACTCTTCAAAGCCGACCACGAACTGAGGAAATGCGGGTAAGCTGTATAATGTAATAAATAGGGTTTTTTCAACTTTGCTGCATATCTCAGGCATTTTGGAATTTTGCACAAATTTTCAACATGGGGTTTTGGGCCCCTTCTCATGAATGCTCTCACTGTCATGGCGTTAATCGGGCCCGAAGGGTGATTGCGAGTCACTACACGAAATCACCCTTTGGCACTGATTAATGAAATGACACTGCAGTGTTCATAAGGTGGGCCTCAAAAAGCCTATGTTGAAAATTTGTGAAATATTCCTAAATGACTGTTTTACTGCGCAGGTTGCACAGTTCCACAAGACCGCCATAAGTTCGTGAATTTTCAATATTTTTACTCCAGATTTTCAACATTGTCATTTTACCACACCTCCTTATGAGCAGTACAGCTGTCATTTTTCAAATCTTACCCAAAACGTGTTTCCACCCATGTAGCGCACAATGGCACAGTCAGTGTGCGAAATCACTGTATGGGACACATTAAGATAATTACAGTGACACTGTTCATGAGCAGAGGTCTTAAAATGGCTATGTTGAAAATTTGGTGAAAAAAATTCTAAAAATGACTGTTTTATGAGCCTGCGTTGTGCAGTTCCTATGCACGCTCCTAAGTTTACGAATTTTCAATATTTTCACTACAGATTTTCAACATTGTCATTTTACCACACCTCCTTATGAGCAGTACAGCTGTCATTTTTCACATCTTGCCCAAAATGTGTTTCCGCCCATGTAGCGCACAATGGCGCAGTCGGTGTGCGAAATCACTGTATGGGACACATTAAGAAAATCACAGTGACACTGTTCATGAGCAGAGGTCTTAAAATGGCTATGTTGAAAATTTGGTGACAAACTTCCTAAAAATTACTGTTTTACGAGCGTGCAATGCGCAGTTCCCACGCACGCTCGTAAGTTTGCAAATTTTCAATATTTGCACTCCACTGAGTTCCAAATACCTACACAGCACATACAACCAAGCAACATTCGGCATTGACAAATGCTTGTTAAACTGTGTGATGCAATTTATGTCCCGTGCTCAGCTCTTCCATTGTTGGTACAATGCATCCATGTTCTGCAGTTGACAGGGACATACTGTACACTATGTCACACAGTTCAAAAATGGCACTTAACACTAGAGTTTAAGTCAGTAACACACAGTGAGGTTATTAATAGGTCTGTATGGATGAAAACCAGTATTAAAAAAACAGTGTCTTCTGGGGAAAATGATGTTCAGGTTCAGTGAAGTTCTCCTTTAAAATCAGTTACATATGAAGTAGCCATATCAATAATTATGCGTAGTAGTGGTTTATAAAGACATACACATGGGGTGTAATTTGCATAATAACCTAAGATCCCTGAGGGCGAGTGCATTTATTGAGTTAATATGCACTCCCAGATGGTAAATTTCCCTATAGAACACTTATCAGTTATTTATTTTATAAAATACATAGGGTTGGCTTTTTTGAAGGTGATAGGAAATGAGTTTTACATGATTTACTGCACTTCTATTATCCTTCCCATGCTCGTTACATATTCTGATATAATTTTTTTTAACTTATATTTTATTAAATTTTAAATCACAGATATGCTTTCACAATAACATCACATTTCAGAACAAGTCTGTTTACAATTTCCTACATCGGGTTACACTAGAACAAAAAGGACAACTATTTTTCACTTTATTTCCATGGCATCTCATAACGTATGAGGTCTATATGTCTATATATGGGGTATAGGGTGGTTGGGAACACAGAGAACAAGTTTTATCTCTTTGTAGTGGCTCCAACTCAGTATGAGCCCAAACTCCCCTTTCCCTCCAGAACCCTCAAAGAGTTTTCTGTAGCAGGATTGGCAGCCCCTCATGAGTCTCATTAGAATCCAGTTCAGGGTATGATATCTGGGCATTTAGCCATAATATGAATCAGCCATGTGGTCAATCTGTTCCGGTGGGGTTCTTGGTTCTATAACCGAGCAGTAAGCCGCTCCATTTCTGATATGATTTGACCAATTTTTTCTAAATAAATATTCTAGCTTTGGGGAGCTCTCAGACCTGCATTGAGTTCCACTCTCCTTAGTAGCTACTGCTCTTTGTTTTCATATTTCTAATACATTCCATTATGTCAGTTACACCATTCCATGCTCTTCGTCTAAGTTACCTGGAATAATGTTACTGGTGCCATATAATGTTCAGGCAGTATGAAAAGATATAGGAGCAATTGCTGGGGAAAGAGTGATTCAGGGTAGTTACAAAGGCAAAACAAATCAATTATTAATTTAACATAAAAGTTTAAAACGCATTAGAATATTGGATAGCCACTAAAAGAAAAACAGGAGGGCATCTAGAGGTGTAAATATTTGTTTCCTATCACCTTTAAACTTAGAACTGCTTTTGCAAATCTTTCACAGTTTTGCTTTTGTGTTTTTGTCCCTATTTGTTATGTTTTGTTTTCCATAGTGTATGTGCATTTGTGGTGTGGCAGGAGTATTTGCCAACATTGTTTGTTCATAGGGTAGCTCTCTCCAGTAAAAGAGGGGATGCCTGTAATGGTCCATCCTTTAGTTTGTTTTCAGGACGGTGTCTAGGAGTGGCATGGCTTTTGTGTCTGGTACAGTGCTCTTTGCCTGGTTGCAGTCCGGTACAACATTCAGTGTGTAGTTGCAATCCAGTACAGCATTCAGTGTGTAGTTGCAATCCAATACAGCATTCAGTGTGTAGTTGCAATCCAGAACAGCATTCAGTTTGCAGTTTTGAGTGGTGGTCATATGCACATCAGAGTTTGTGGTTGGGAGTGGTGTGGCATTGTGCCGTGTAATGGCTGGCAGTCGGCTTCTGCAGCATGGAGCAGTATCAGCATGGAGGCAACAGCATGGGTGACACGTGAGAACTGGCACGTCAAGGGACATGGCTGTTAGGTGATTGAGACTGGGGGAAGTGTTTAGTTAGTGACAGGGTTTTAGGATAGTTTAGGTATGTACATTTTATGTATCAGAGTGGCTCTATGGAGCTGTATTTGTGAGTGGTATGTAGTATTTGTGGCTGTTACATGTGATGATAAAATGGCTATTGCATTTGTTAATAAGGTGGTTGTTACCTGTGTTTAATAATATTTTCATAACATGCTCTGTAGTATATTTATCAGGTGTTAATGTGTACTTAAAGTGTTTGTAGGTTTTTTAATTATTGATAGTTAATTGGGTAGGTATAGTATATGGCATTTAATTGGGTAGGTATATAGCACTTAATTGGTTAATTGGATTGGTACATGGCACTTAAGTGGGTAGGTGTATGGGGAAATAAACAATGGTTTATGTATTACACATAGGGTTTCCAGTTTTAGGCGTTTATTGTTTAACAAAAAAGGTGTTTATTTTTCAACTTTTCTCGCTAGCTTTTCAAGTAGTAAAATTCTGTGTTTTCCAGTGTAAATAAATAAGTCTTGACACATTTCCAGTAGTTATCAGTGTTTATTGTAATAAATTTTTGTATTTCAATTTTTTTTAAAAGTCATTCTGTACATTGCTGTTCCAGTTCAACAAATTGCAAAACTAATTAGAATTGCACATAACCCCATCAGTAGCACCATATCTCGTATTATTAGCACCAACCATACTGAACATATTTATAGCACCATAGAATCAATATCTGCACTGCAATTGTTTTGTTTAGCTGCTTTCAATTTACCTGCCTTTATCCAAATTTCTTTTGTTTCAATTCCCTTCCCTTACTCTGAACGTTTACTCGCTACTTCCCCACCTTGTTCTCTCAGTCTCCCTATCCATTCTCTCATCTGCTCCCTGTTCCTGCTCCACCTCCAACGGTGCTTGGCGCGAACCGCCTTCTTTCTCTCTGTCTCTCTCTCACTCCACAGAAGGAGTCCCTGACTTGTGCATGCATTCCATTGGAGGTGCAGTGTGGCGCTTCTCTACAGCCACCCGCCTTACGCTCCAGCAGCCAGCCGACTCATCAAGGTACAGTCTTTCCCTGCAAGCACCACTCCTTTCGAATCTGGCACTACCCACCCACTACTCTGATTGGCTGGTTTTCTCCCCTGCTCCCTCACGGATTGACTCCCTTGCAATCCTGCTTCCGCTTCAGCTTAGAATTCTCGGCAGCTCTCAGTGCTCCGGCTGGGATCAGAGTTAGGAATAGAGTTCAGAGAGCTGATATCCACTTGCTCTGTCATCACCAGGGGGTTGTCTGAGAGAGCAGCAGCTCTCCCCCTGCCATACCTTACATGAGGAGCCGCAGAGCACTAAATCTATGAAGCAGGTAAGTCACCTGAGGTACTCCTTTGTGTGCCATTTGAAAGCAACAACCCATTGTTTTCTTTTTTCAGCCGGTATTGTCTCTACTTCCCTATAGTTTTGTGTCTGCTGGTCTGTGTACTTTAATTGTGACTTGCCTAGGATAGCTGCATTCTGCTGGATGGTAAGTTAATCAATGCGACTGTAAATGTTATTCTGGTATGAAGGTGTTATGCTATATGGCTGTTAACTGTGAATGTTTTAAACACTATCTCCCTCCTGTACTGATCTGAACTTGGCTTCTCTCTCTCTCCCCCCCTTTCCCCTCTGAGGCTCTCCTCTCTTGTGGATATCAGCGGGAGAACGCCACAGGTGTATGTATTTCGGTGTTGATCGGTTTTAACCGAAATAGCAAAAAACACATCAGTGGTATTTTATCGGTGATTATCGGTTAAAACCGAAAACTGGAAACCCTAATTACACACTATATTTGTCACAGATTGGTTCTGTCCCAGAACTCAGTCAGCACTACTACCAGTTCTCACAACCCTTCAGATGCCTGAATGGTTACCTTGATATGCTTCCACCACCCAGGTTGACTCACTCAGAGTATCTTTAGGTCTGAATCCCAGCAGGACCACTGCTGACACAGTACAGTAACCTTTCCCAAAAGGGTCTATTACCCACCTTTACTCACAGCTGAGAACACTTTTGCTTTAGATAGCTTAGTACAGGAGAGCCAGCCATAATGCAGTGCAGTAACTTGCAGTAAATGTCATGTCACAAAATAATGCAGTAAAAAAAGGATTTAATTGGCACTGAATTACACTGTTTCTCATAGCATACTGCAGCACTTTGTGATATACTGCAGCATTACTGTGTTGCATCCTGAATGGTGCCACTGTAGCTTGTATCTTCAGAAACAGATCACAGACTTTTCAATTAGCCCAAGTTATCTACACCTTAAAATCTGAGTCAGAGAGAGCATGAAGTATATAAAAATAACATTTAATACTCCCACAATATTTACCTATCATACAAGATTATACACAGTAAAGACTATTGGGAATACAGGATACAGTACTACAGAAATGAAAAATAAAACATTTGAAAAGATAGAGATCACACAGAAAATCCTAACTAAAAGCTAACTAGCTTTCCAGTTAGTAGAAAGCTTACCCCCAACTGGGATCTTGTGAGTTTTAGCAGATTTCGATAGCATTGCTGAGGCTACTCAAATCCCATGTAAAACAGGCTTTCAACAGAGAAACATTGTCACAAATAGCCATGGCAGGCCGGCCCACTTGCTTGCATCATTGGCTTTGCCTCTTTGATATCACACCCTGGACATTTCCTTTGAACTGTGGGGACCTACTTTACCCCAGAACTGGTACAAACTGGTTCTGAGTATTCAGATTTTGTCCTGTTGTTATCATTCACACCTGCACAACAGGAAGCATCTTAGTTTGGCCTGGCCACTGTTTAAACTCAGCACACATGGCTTTTCTGATGAAAGGAACTCTGTTATCCTGAAGCAAAATCCTTTAGATAACAAGAACTCTTGCTGTCGACACCCAACCTACTTCTTCAGCCAGCAAATCTGAAAGAAACTGTAATCTGAATTCCAGCCTACCTCACACATCAACCAAATTATATTACAAAGAAAATAGACTATTCAATTAAAAAAAGTAAAATAAAATGTCCTGGGTGTTACATCTGTTAACATTTCCATCCCTCAGAGGAATGACATAGCCACTTTAAGTGACCCTAAAATATATGTTTCATGTTAGCAGGCTTGCTCTACCTGCTACACTCCAGTTCTCTCTCTTGTCTAAAAATGTATTTCATTCTTTAAGACACCTCCTTTCTTTACTGAGCCATTGGTTACTGCCTAGACAAACCATCTGCACTGCTGTGCTATGACCCACTGTGGTGCCTAATGTCCATGGTATGGTACTGCAGCACAAGGCTCCAGCTTAACAATTTTGGATTTTGCTCACTGTCCTGTGAAGTCATGTGAGGGGGTTGTGGTTGATGACTATTTCTCAAATGTGGCAAATGCTTTTTATCTATGCTGCAGCTTCTTGCACAGGTACACTCATGTCCTGGTTGGAATTTTCAAGTAAATACACTCATAGGAATATAAGTTAGGCTTATTAGTGGGGCACAAGGGGCCGATCAAGCAGGATTATATGGTACTTTGGATTTTCTTAATGTTTTGAATTGACACAGTTAATTTACATCTATGATTCCTGTAAAGCACTCTTTAATTAAAGACTCAAGTGGTATCCCCACTAGTAAACCTAAACTATGTTCTTGTGAATGTGTTTACTTGAAAATTCCAACCAGGGCATGAGTGCACCATTGTTTGTTTTGAACTGTTGTTTTTTTGGGGCTGACTGCCTTGGGAGTCCATGAAGTTGCACAACTGGAGCATGAAGAAATCACATTTCAACTCCTGCTAAAGTATACAACTGAGTGTTTCTCCACCATGTGTGTGACCTGACTCAGAACTGACTATAACCCATGAGTGGATGCATCTACATGCACAGTGAAATTCAGAGAATAGTCAGGGTTCATCATCATAGGTGTCTATAAAGTGTTCAGTGTGTGATGTCTCAAAAAATCTTCACACGATTTCTCATTCAAATTGAATTTATTCATCCACAGTATTTTTCTTTCATGAATCTTGCCCTGACATTTTGCACTCTATATTAATGTATTTCATTTTTCGCTGTTAACTCTAATATTTATATACATTTTCTCTTTGTGTGACTCTGTCATCTTCCAAAATGATCTGTGGTAGATGTTTATAATTCAGTTCTTTATATCAGGTCATACCTTTCCACCTATAAATATGTTAATCATAATAACATTGTTATTTTACACCCTTATTTTTAGTGGTTATTTCAAAACTTTACACAGTATTCATTTGCTGTCACCTTAAGACTCTGTTTTCTTTTTTAGAACTTATTAGCCCTGACCAGGATGGAGCTGTCTCAGTCTTTAATAGCCACCTCACTGAAAACCAGGAGTGGGTGGATGGATGCCAGATTGTTGAAGCTGAACTCTGCTAAGACTGAGGTATTAGTTGTGGATCCGAGTCACTGGACAGGGGGGTTGGGTGGGGGTTCTCCCGCTGGACTTTTCCTTGGGGGCATACCACTCCTGACCTCTGAATGGGTGTGAAACCTGGGGGTAATTTTTGATGAAGGACTGACCCTGCATTCTCAGGTGTCGGCTGTTGTTAAACCCTTGTTTTACTATCTGAGGAATATCTCCAGGATTAAACACCTTGTTCCATCCAATGACCTTCCTACTCTGATCCACACATTTGTGACCTCGCATTTGGACTATTGCAACTCCCTGAACCTAGGGCTACCAGGGGTGGAAATCCGTCATCTGCAGCTGGTGCAGAACATGGCAGCCCAGTTTTTGACGGGATCATCTCAGTCCTGTCATATTTCACTGGTGTTGTGTGGGTTGCACTGGCTGCCAGTTCAGTGATGGACCACCTTTAAAGTCAGTCTTCTGACTTTTAAAGCCCTCCACAGACCAGGCTTGGACTATCTGAAAGAGCTTCTGATTTCTTACTGCCCTGGTCGATTGCTCCGCTCAGCCAATGAGGGGTCGCTAGAGATTCCAAGGGTGTGCATGAAATCTTCTGGGGCAAGAGCTGTTATGAACGCTGCCCCTACAGTTTGGAATTCTCTACCCCATTGGGTACGTGAGTGCATGACTGTAGGGGGGTTTAAGCAGGCACTAAAAACTTTTTTGTGGTACCAAGCTTTTGGTGATTAATTGATGGATGTTATTAGTATGATTATATTGTATGTTGTTGAGAAGTTTGTTTGTTGATATTGTTATTTTAATATTGTTAAGGCGCCTTGGTTTTTTGAGAGGCACCATACAAATAAAGTTTTATTTATTTATTTATTATTAGTAGTTCTTTTTTGTTGTTGTTTAACCAGGAGTAGCACACTAAGCTGAAAGCTTTTTTACAGGAGTGACCTGGGAGCACAGGGGAGTTAAGTGACTTGCTCAGGGTCACACAGTATGCAGGTGGAAGCTGTGGGATTCAAACCCAGGTCTGGTCTGCTGGATGTCACCAGATTTGCAGCTCAGAGCCTTAAACCAGTACGCTATACTGCCTCCCTAAAGTTCTTTCTAGAAATTGTGCATATAGCCACAGACAATATTTACATATGTTTTTTGAAAATTAGAAAATAAGCATTCAAACATGAGCTCGCTCGTCCAAGCGACAGCATAATTAAGATCAGGTTGCCAATAGTTGGATAGCTCTTGAGCTCGCTTGTCCACATGACACCGAGAATTCTCGAGGGCTCATGCTCTTTCAGTTCTATCACATGTAAGCTTTATTCTAGAAAAAACAAAATAAAGAACAATCTTTACAACATTTCTTTCAACTCCTTCTTTCATGTTGCTTAAAATTTGTTTTTAGTCTATAAGCATCTCTGTACATACTGCTTCAAGTGAAGCTTGACCCACGCTTTTAGCTACAGCTTTCTTGGAGACACGCTGCTGTTGATATCAGCTTCTATGTTCCCTTTCAGGTTTAAACCTGCAACAAGATTTTTTAATCATCAATTTACAATTTCATTTTAAGGACTTCTATAAAGTTATTTCTTAGTTCTTTTTGAAGGTTCCTATGAGTATGCAATCACTTATTTCTGGCCAGCGTTCTCATTTGTAATGGCTGCTCTATTCTTAAAAATGCAACTGTGTGTGTCTTCCAGGGCTCCTACCCTCTTGAGCTCGCTTGTCCACATGACCCCGAGAATTCTCAAGGGCTCATACTCTTTCAAGTGTGTCTCAATAGTAGCGATGCAACTATTGGCAGCCTGATCTTAATTATGCTGCCACTTGGATAAGAGAGCTCATGTTTGAATGCTTATTTTCCACTTTTCAAAAAACATATGTAAATATTGTCTGTGGCTATATGCACAATCTGTTTTTTGTCCTATGACATTTATTTCAAGCCTTCTTTTTAAACATGAGAGTGTTCTTAACCTTTCAAACAAACATGCCACCCAAGCAGTCATTGTCTTTTGTATTGTAGAACCAGTCTATGCATCAGTCAGAACCGTGTTGTTAAAAACGTCATTATTTTAGTATAGTTGCAACTTCTATTTTTCATTTCTATAACAATGCTCATTAGAAAGCATTAAGTACCATTTAGTGGAAAAGGGTTCACCAAAGGGGGGTGGGTGAGGGCCTTGGAAGATTTTACTTCAGGCTATGTTTTTCTTTTCTTTGTTGGTTTCCTATAATCTTTCCTGCTAATATTGCACTTGTGGCCTTCACCATCAGTCACCAACAGGCTTGCCAATTAACATCAGTGTTCATACCTATATATTCATCTAGGCATTTCAATGTATAAATCCATTTCAACTCACAACGGTCTAATTTCTTCTGGTAGTCACCACCTCTCTCTGGTGGTGATACTGCTTCAAGACCCCAAAATCTCAGTGATGCTCCTGTATGACTAGCTTCTTTAAAGTGCATTGCTACTTGAGAGGATTCATCCTGTCTCCTGATGTCTCCCTTATGCTCCTGTATTTTTATTTTTAGTTGTCTCTTTGTTTGACCCACATATATCTTGTCACAAGGACATTGTAATATGTAGATAACCCATTGTGTTTTAACATTTTATTCATTCTTTTATATTGTATATCTCACCTGTGTATGGGTGTTTAAATTTATTCTTTTTTGACGTATGTTCACAAACTGAACAATTGCCACAGGGTATCACGCCTGGCTGCAGCGGTCCTAATAGGAGCTGTTTACCTTGCTTAGGGGTTTTGTAAAAGTGAGACCTCACTATTTTATCTTTTATGGTTGAGGCTTTTTTAACTGCCACTATTGGACTTTTTGTTAGTGCTGGTATATTTTTATTGTCAGTGCTCACTAGATGCCAATGTTTCTGAATCACCTTTTTAATTTCTGGCAATTTATGGCTATACCTGGTGGCAAAAAACAATTTATCTTCCACTGGCAAAACCTCTCTTTGTTCAAGTAGTTCCTCTCTATTTTTATTTTGTATTTTCATTTCTGTTTGTTTCACTATTTGGTGGCAATATCCTCATTTCCTAAATGTCTGTAATGTTTTTTCTTTATTCTTTTTATATTCTTCTTCAGTTGAACAATTTTTTCTTACCCTAATGAGTTGAGAATAAGGAATGCTTTGTTTAAGTTTAGGTTCATGGAAACTTTGTCCATGAAGTACTGTATTTCTATCTGTTGTTTTTCTATATACTGTCGGCTTGTTTCTAATTTCTGGTCCTTTTTTAAAATCATCAAATCCAAATATGGGATTTTCTCACTACTGTATTCCATAGTTAATTTGAAGTTTGTGTCTTTTTGATTTAGTTGTTCATAGAAACTTTTCAATTCTAATTCATTTCCTGTCCAAATTAGAAATATATCATCGATAAAACAATACCATATTCTAATTCTGTCTATAAATGTGTTTTTCATTCTCTCCAATACATATTTCTGTTCAAAATCGTACATATAGGAGTTTGCATATGCCGGGGCCATTGTACTCCCCATTGCAGTTCCCCTAACTTGGAGATAGAATTCCTGATCAAATTCAAAGTATTTTTTTTTTTTGTAGAACCAGTTCTGCTAATTTTTGCAGAACTCTTATTTTTGTTTTTTTGTAGTTCATTCTTAACATCTAAAATTTTACCCATTGTTTCTATTCCTTCTAAATGTGGAATTGACATGTCAAGGTCTGATACGTTCATACTTACTAACAAGCTATCTTCAGACACTCCTTTTTCTTAAATTTCTTTTAAAATTCTAATCGTATGACCTGAATCTTTTACATAGGTAGATGATTTTTTCTATTAATGGTTGCAAATGTAAAGTTACATATTGTGAAATTGGTTCTAATATAGAACCAATTGCTGAGACAATTGGTCTCCCTGGTGGGTCCTGAATGTTTTTATGTATTTTGGGAATTGAATAGAATGTTGGAATTCTTGGCTATTTGTTCATTAATAAATCACCTTCCCACTCATTTATCCATCCTATTGCTGTCATTTCTTCTATTGTGCCCACTATAGTTCTCTTAAAGTCAGTTGTAGGATTGTGGTATAATTTCTGGTAGTTATTTTCATCAGCCAATAGTACACATTCTTTTATAATGATGCCTGTCCATTATAACTACTCCACCTCCCTTGTCTACTTGTTTTATGATAATTGTGTCATCTCATTCTAATGGTTTTAAATCTTCTTTCTGATTTCTAGTTAAATTATTGTATCCTGGATGTCTATCTTGTTCATTTTTAAATATTTTTTTTGATCTCTTTCTGTATCTGTGTACAATATGTCTCTATCCCATGTTTTCTACCTATGGGCAGATTATATTTTGATTTTATGTTCAGGGCTTCTTTCACTTTCCTTTCATATTCTTTATTTCAATTTCTTGGTAGGGGACTATATTTCTCCAAAAACATTTTTTAATCTCAGATTCCTAAAGAATCTCTGTATGTCCACTTGTAACTCAAAGAGATCTGTCGAGCTGGAAGGTACAAAACTTAGCCCTAATGTTAGCACTTCTACTTTGGTTTTATTAAAAATCATTTGGCTTAAATTAAAGATGAATATCATCTCTGGGTCTGATTGCTCCCTCTGGCTCCTTGTTGCTTGTTTATTCTTCCACCTTGCCCTCCTCCCCTCATGCCTCTCCCCCACATAATTCCTCCTGAAGTTCCCCTGTCCCCTCTGCTGGATAGTTCTGTCCCATAATGGGTAACTTACTTCTGTTTCTATTTGGTTGGATATCCCTGGCTCTTCTGTTCTTTTGTCTAAAAAAGGGCATTCCCTCTGTTCTACTGTTAAACTATTATTTGTGTAACTATTATCGCTATCAGTGCTTATGTCTGATTGGTAATCCATATTTTAGTTAGTTTTTTTATACGAAAATATTTTATATGTATATACTTCATTGTCTCTGTAGTCATTCATGTCTCTCTGAAATTGTCTTGTCTTTTGTTGTTTTAATCTGTTCTCATATTCTGTCAACTTTTGTTTAATCGATTTTAAGTTCATTTTGAATTGGTCTTCTTCAATTTTTAATTTTAGCATTTTCTCTGCTAAATTGGTTTCTTTGTTTAGACTGTACAATTAAAAAAAAATCAAATAAAATGTCCTTGGTGTTACATCTGTTAGCATGTCCATCCCTCAGAGGAATGAAATAGTCACTTTAAGTGACCCTAAAAGATATTTTTCATGTTAGCAGGCTTGCTCTACCTGCTACATCCCAGTTTTCTCTCTTGTCTAACAATTTATTTAATTCTTTAAGACACCTCCTTTCTTTACTGAGCCACTGGTTACTGCCTAGGCAAACCATCCGCACTGCTGTGTTGTGGCCCACTGTGGTGCCTAATGTCCATGCTACAGAACTGCAGCACAAGACTCCAGCTTAACAATTTTGGATTTTGCCCACTGGTCCTGTGAATTCTTGTGAGGGGGGTTGTGGTTGGTGACTCTTTCTCAAATGTGGAAAATGCTTCTTATCTATGCTGCAGCTTCTTACACAGGTACACTTGTGTCCTGGTTGGAATTTTCAAGTAAACATACTCATAGGAATATAAGTTAGGCTTACTAGTGGGGCACAAGGGTCTGAGCAAGCAGGATTATATGGTACTTTGGATTTTCCTAATGTTTTGAATTGACACAGTTAATTTGCATCTATGGTTCCTGTAAAACACTCTTCAAATAAAGACTCAAGTGGTATCCCCACTAGTAAACCTAAACTATGTTCTTGTGAATGTGTTTACTTGAAAATTCCAGCCAGGGCATGAGTGCACCATTGTTTGTTTTGAACTGTTGCTTTTTTTGGGCTGCCTGCCTTGGGAGTGCATGAAATTGCACAACTGGAGCATGAAGTAATCACATTTCAACTCCTGCTAAAGTATACAACTGGGTGTTCCTCCACCATGTGTGTGACCTGACTCAGAACTGACTTTAACCCATGAGTGGATGCATCTACATGCACATTGAACATCAGAGAATAGTCAGGGCTCATCAGCATAGGTGCCTGACACAATGCCTCCTTCAGTTGGCAAAATGTTGTCTCAAAGTGATTCATCCACTAAACTTTTTCTGGTAGTTTCCTCCAAGTGAGATTGGAGAGCAGTTTACCCATACTACTAAAGTTTGGCACAAATGTTCGGTGGTACCCTGACATTCTTAGGAAGGCCTGTACTTTTCTCTTTGTGGTGAGCATGGCACATCCTTGTATGGCCTCAGTGTTTACTGTCTCAGGCTGGATGTGAACATACTCTAGCCTGTGCCTAAGGTATGAAACCCTTGCCAACCCTATTTGGTACTTCTCTGCCTTGATCATCAGCCCTGCAGCCTTCAATTGGTGGAGCACCCCAGTCATGTGCCTGAAGTGAGCCTCCCATATCTAGCTGTAGATGGAAATGTCATCCATGTACACCAGTGCAAAGTCTCCTGCCCGAGACAGAATGCAGTCTACAAGTTGTTGAGAGGTTGCTGGTGCACTTGTCATCCCAAATGGCATTACTGAAAACTGAAATGGGCCAAGCAGAGTGATGAATACTGACTGTCTGGTTTCAGGGGGTCGAGGTACCTGCCAATAGCTGTTTTTCAGGTCTATGGAGGTCAGGGACATGGATCCCCCTAACTTCTCTAGGACCTCATCTGTCCTTGGCATGTGGTATATGTCCAACACCATACAGCTGTTGAGCCTGCAGTAGTCAACTCAGAACCTCCTAGTCCCATCCTTCTTGATGATCAGTACCACTGTGAAAGCCCAGGGACTATTAGACTCATGGATTACCCAACGTGCCAGCATTTTCTTGATCTCACCCTCACTGGCATGTTTCACTCCATCGGGGACTCCATAGTGTGACTGCCTCAGCAGGACCTAGGACCCTATATCCACATGGTGATCCCATAGTGTGGTATAACTGGGTTCCCCCCCCGAACATTTCCCCAAATGTCTGCATCACCCCATGCATTTTGTCAGCTTGGGCCTGTATCAGCCACTCTGAGATGGTGACAGCATCCACTGAGGAGTCTCCCAGAACCTTTCCAAGAAGATCCACCAACAAGTCTGCTTATGCCTCCTCTTCCTCTGGATAGCTACATGTAGCCAGGATCATTTCTTCCCAGTCATGGTGGGGCTTCATCATGTTTATGTGGTAGATTTGTTGTTTGTGCCTACTGTTGGATAGCTCCAGCATGTAATTACTATCATTTACCCTACTGACCACTGAGTACAGACACTCCCAAGCCACCAGGGGAGTAGCCAGGCCATAACCCATAGGCCCAGGCCTTCATTTGGATTCAAATATTTTGTACAAATATGCCTTAACTCAACTGGCCATGGATACAAATGTGCCCCAAGCAGGATGTATCTATGTTTGTGCCTTCAGTTTTTGAAATCCTGGCTATTCCCTTGGCCACCTGCAATTTATTCTGTCAGATGGGGATGAGTACCATTGCTTGTTGCCCCACATCATACTCCTGGACTCTGGTCCCATGGTGGTACCATGTCATCTGTCTCTGCTGTAAATTAGTTAGGTTCTCTTGGGTGAATCATATGAGCTCCTTGAGCTGTGACATGAAATTTAGAATGTACTCCACAATAGATTTCCCTTAGGGAGAAAGCTCACCCTTCCATTCACCCCTTACCAGATCTAGGGAATCACCTGCCCAATAGCTAAACAGGAGTTTGAAGGGTGAGAACCCTGTGAATTCCTGGTGGACTTCCCTATATGTGAATAAGAGATGGGGTAAGTACTTGTCCCAATCTCTCATATGCTGGTTGGCGAATGCCCTTTAACATAGATTTAAGTGATGCTTTAAAATGCTCACTGAGACCATTAGTTTGAGGGTGGTATGGGGAGGACCTGAGCTACCGCACCCCACACCTCTGTCATAGACTAGTTATTAGGGCAGACATAAAATTCATGCCTTGGTCTGACAGAGACTCCAGGGGAACCCCCAGCTGAATATCCCCAGCTGTTCATCCAACACTTTTTTCCATCTCAGTGGAGGAGAAAGCAATGGCCCCTGGACATCTTGTGGTATAATCCACAACCACCAAAATGTACCTCTTGCCTGTGCAACTTATGGTACAGAGTGTCCCACAATGTCCACAGCAACTCATTGAAATGAATTTTCAGTTATAGGTAAGGGAATCAAAAGTGTCTCCATCTTGCCCTCAACTTTTCCCACTCTCTGGCACTGTGGACAAATCTGGCAGTACTTTTCCATATTCTTGAAGATACTGGGCCAGTACAAATTGTTAGTCAGCTGCCTTTTCACATGGTTGACTCCTAAGTGTCCATAAAAAGGTATATTATGGGCTAAGGTCAGAAGCTGCTTCCTGTAATCTTTAGGAACTGCTATCTGCCAGAGTACCCCTTTCTTCAGTCCACCTTCAAAACCCACTCTCGATATAGGAGCTCATTCTCCCAGTATACCTCCATTTTCTCCAAACCATGGGAGTTGCCTTCCTCCCTGGTGACCATCTCTCTTAATTCCTGTAGGGAAGGGTCAGCTTGCTGAGCTCGCCCCAGCTCTGTATGCCCGACCTTTCCTAAAACACACTGCCTGTAGTATACCAGTCCATAGCTAGACTCTTCCTAGTCTGTAGCTGCTGCTCAGAAAAACTTCTGCTCCCAGCTTGTTCTTCAGCCACTACTTCCTCTGCTGCTGAGGGAGGGGTTGTTTCCAGCTGTATTGCCCCCTCTGTATCCTCAGGAGCTGGTTCCCTAGCCTTATGCTATTGAAATCTTAATAAGTGTGACTCTGTTGCATCATTTATGTCTCGGCTATTGGTGATGCTTACTACCTCCAGAACATGTAAATGCTATTAAGAACCATTTCCGTAATCCTGACCACGTATTCCTATAACATCTGCATCCTGTATGCCCTGGCAACCTTCCCTGCTTAGAAAGATCCAGGCCATTGGCACTGAGACTGCTGGACCCATCACTCCTCTAATTCTGGAAAATTTGCCCAGCAGGATCTGTTCCTTGTGAATTAAATCATGTTTTACTAATGAAATGTAGGCTGCAGTGTCCCTCAATCCTTGCTTTATCATCCCATTAACTAACACAAGTTGCATGTTTGCAGTGAAGTTAGTGGGAACTGCACCTTGGGCACAGGCCACTAGCTGCTAGGAGCTTCCAGAGCAACCATCTCCAGCAGTATTTGTCCCTTTTGCTAAATTTTTTGGGCACTCATATGACAGGTGTCCCAGTTTTTTGCACACATAACACCTGCATTCCCAACTTCTTACTTTTGAAACTATTCAGCCTTCCTTTTTGTTCAGGCACAGGCTGGCTCCCCTTAGGTTCCCCCCGTGGTTCCACAAAGACACCCAATGTCCCTATTCCATTGATTCTGTGCTGAGTGTATGGTCAACTGTACACAAACTGATCAGCCCTGTCAGCTGCTTTCTTCATGGAGCCAGGAGTCTGATCCAGTTACCATATCATCAACTCCTCTGGTATAGTCTTTAGAAACTGATACATGAGAAACAAATCTTTTATGTTCCACAGAGCTAGACTTATCACCCTCTAACCATCGCTCTAACATATTGCCTAGTTATACACACATTTCTAAGTAACTATCCCCATTGCTTTCTTTAGACCACTAAATATTTGTCTATAGACTTCAGGAGTCAAGTCAAAACATTTTAACAAGGCATTTTTTACCTTGTTATAGTCCATACGGTCCTCATTGTTCACCCTGGCAAAGGTTTGTAATGCCCTGCCCATAAGCAGTAGTGAAAGGTGAGTTGCCCAAGAAACACTGTCTTGTATACTGCTTCCCAGGTCACTTTTCTCAAGGAGGACTATGAGGTCTCCTTTCTGTGGCATTCCCTCTCCTTGCACACAGATCTGGAAGGTTGCCTACAAATTATCTCAAAGGATTTTTAAAACAAGTCAAGATCATCCCTCTCCTGCTATCTGGTAAACATTTTGGGATTTATTTTGGCTTCTTGGTTTGAACCCCTGATGCTAGTATTTACGGTTTGTGGTGATGCCATAGCAAAGAATCTCCATCTCCCTCTTGTGTTCAAGCTGTCATACTCTCTGAGATAAATCTCATGTTGGCGCTGTCTTTCTCGCTCCTCTCTCTTTCTCTCTCTCTCTCTCTCTCTGTCTCACACACTTTGGTCTCTTTCTTTTGTTCCTCAGCTTTCAGCTTTATCTTCTGCAGATCAACATCTACCTTCACTTTAACCAGGGTGAGCTCCAGCTGCATCATTTTTATCCATTCTGCATGAACAGCTTTCCCAGTTATAGGCTCTTGGCTCACTTGCACTTACACTAGCCTCAATTTCACAACTTTGGCCAGCAGTAACCTCTTGTATACTGCTTCCCATGTCACTTTTCTCAAGGAGGACTATGAGGTCTCCTTTGTGTGGTATTCCCTCTCCTTGTGTACAGCTCTGGAAGGTTTGGCAATGTGCAATACTTATATGGGCCAGTCAGAGTGTATTTTAGCTATTTGCTCTTACAACAACAACAACAAAACAATTGGTAATATATATAGTATGCCCTTTGTATATCCTGTTCTGAAACTGGACAGATAACCTTTTTATTGACAATCCATTTAAGATTCTGCCACTGCCAATCTGTTTACCATGGACTGGTTCTCACCCAGAACTCAGTCCACACTGCTACCAGGTTTACACTTTAAGTGTCAGCTAACTACAGTATAGTTACAGTGTAACTGTACTGTAACTGCATTGCAACTTTCATGTAGCTGCATACATCAAACATGTAACTATAGTATAATTACCCTGTTGTATGACATAAATTAGTTACATTGAAATGGACAGTTGAAATAAAGTGTAACTGCTGCCAGTGTTCATAACTTTGATGTTGATTATCTGAATTTGCTGTTAATACAATGTCACACTCCTCTATACCTGTAATCTGACTGTACTGTATTGTTGATCTGTACTGCTGACCTGCAACTTGTCTCATGTATGTATGTTCATTGTCCTTCTTATGACAAGGTACCTTTGTAAATGAGCCTCTGGCTCAAAGGTTGTTAAACTGATGTTAAAATAAAATAAAAATAAAATAAATAACTCTTCAGACTCCTGCATGGTCACATTGATATGTTGCCACCATCCAGCTTGACTCTCACTCGGGGTATCTTTAGGTCCATATCCCACTTGGACCACTGCTCACATGGTACGGTGACATTTCCCAAAATGGAAAATAACCCACCTATTTAGTCACAACTGAGAACATTTTTGCTTCAGGTAGCTTAGCAACATGCCTCTTCAGAAATGGATCATGGACTTGCCAACCACCCCAGGTTATGAATACCTTAAAACCTCAGTAACAGACAGCATGAATTATATACAAATAACATTTAATAATCTACAATACTTATGTAACCCCTCTGCAAATGGGGGTTCCCAAAAGACTTCCAGGAGCTTGCCTGAATGCTCCGAGCCTGAATGGTGTTTGGCGTTTAAGCCATTTATCTGTGAGTGTTTTTAGAGCCTCTGGTACTGTCTCTTTAAGAGCTGTCTGCTTGCAGACATAATTAGTTTGTATGGGGGGGACTGTGTGTTTCTCAGCTTGAGTTCCACTCGAGCTGCTGCCAATTCACTCCGTTTTTGCAGTCACTAGGAGTACAAAGGGAACCTATCTGAAGGATGTAACTGTTTGCCAGAAATCATTTAGAGCAATAATGGAAATACAGTTTGTCTAACCTGCTTTTCTTTGCAATCAGAACTGTGTTTGCCTAGTTCCCCACTCTATTTTTGAGCTGCTGAACTGGACCAATCAGTGTGGGTTAAGGTAGCTCTAAAATGGTGTCTGTGGACGAATCAGAACTTGGACTCGTAATCTGAGCCAGCCACAAGAGGATTGTATGGGCAGTGACTCTGGGAAATGTAGTCTGGACTTTGGCACCTTTTTGCACCAACAGGGGGAGGCTATTCTGAGTGACAGCCAATCCAGCCAAGAACTGGGAGGAACTCAAAGGAAGTGCCCAGTTTTGTCTACTGGAGTCTCAGTTTAGCTCTGGCAGTGAAGAGGGAAGGAGCTCTGTGCTCCTTTGGTGCGCAGTTTTAGTCGGGAAACGCGTGTAAGGCCCCAAGTTTCGGTCTGCAGCTTGTGCAAGTGCTTGTTTGGACTGAATCTGATCTGTGAAGAGGTTCAAGGAGACCTGAAAAGTAGAAACCAGGCTCACCCTGTAGAAGACTGGAGAAATTGCTGAATCGCGCTGGGTCTGTCAGAAACTGAATCTGCTGTGTGTTCTCCCGGGTACTGTGCAGTAATTGCGATCGGGATAGAGAAGCAGCCTGTCTGGTATGGTACTTTCTTTTTCCATATAAATGTGTGTAGTGCTAGTGGGGACTCACGTTTCAAATCCCCTGTACAGTGAATTGAGTGCATGAAGCTGCAAGTAAACCCCAGCTTAATCCAGACTACATCCATTTGCTCTGAACTGCCTTGGGGTCCAGTCACAAGGACCTTGTCCACATGGTCTGCTCCACCTGGCAATCCAGGACAATCTGCCTTCCATTCAGTTTCAGCATTGAATTTGTGAGTAAAAATCAGGGTAGCTCCCTGCCATCATCTAATTTCAAGTGTTCCATCTGATTACTTTTCCTTTCTTTCTCCACGAACTGAGCCTACCGGCTCCGGATTACAATTTGGGTATTGTGCATGCATTATCCATCTTCAGGGCCCCAACCAGCTGCACCAAATAGGCTAGCTCTTATTGCCTGGGTACCAGTAAGAGTGACATTAGGGACATTTGGGATTCTGAAATATGTGCACAGTACTGTGATTATTAATGCGTTTAAACTAATTAACCTGATTTCCCCCTGTCCTTGTTATATCCCCCTAAATAAATCAGATCTGTTTGTTTCAGCAGAGTTACACTGCCTGAGGTATTCATCTATGTTAAAGTATTGTACTGTGGTTTTTTCACTGTATCATCTTATTTTAGAGGGAGTCCTGGGAGTCACACTGCCCGAACCAGTCCTGGGGGTAAGTGTATACTGTGAAGGTAATTCTGATACATTGTGTGGGCCACTAGTGCGAAGAAAAGGGGGTCGCAGTGTCCCAGAGGGCTGTGACCAAGTTAGTTTAACTATTGCAAACCCTGACCGCTGGGTGGAGGCACCCGCCATCGGATCCAGGCCCCTCAACCTGTTAGTGGCAAATCAGGCAGGGGTAGTAGCCCTTGGGATAGCACCATGTAGGGGTTACACTTACATATAGAACAGGATTATACATACTGTGGACCATGGGAAATATAGGATACTACAGAAATGGAAAAAAAAATGGAAATATAGGGATCATGCAGAAAAACCTAACTAAAAGCTAACTACATTTCTAAGCAGTAGAAGGTTACTCCCAACTGGGATCTTGTGGGTTTTAGCAGATTTTGACAACATTGGTGAGGCTTCTCAAATCCCAAGACTGACTGACTTTCATCAGGCAAACATTGTCAGAAATAGCCATGGCATGCTAGCCACTTGCTTGCATCATTGGCCTTGCCTCTCCGATATTACACCATGGACATTTCTTTTGAACTGTGTTGATTTCCTTTATAACAGAAATAGTCCAAACTGGTTGCATGTGTTAGGGCTCTATCTTATTGTTTTTGTGAATGTCTGCATAGCAGTAAGCGTCTTAGTTTGCTCTGGCCACTGTTTACACTCAACACACAAGGCTATTTTGATGAAAGAAACTCTGTTATCCCAAAACAAATACCTTTAGATGACAGGAACTCTTGCTGTCCACACCCAACTTGATGCTTCAGCCAGCAAATTTAAAAGAAACTATAATCTCTGTTCCTACTTACCGCCCACATCAACTAAAATATTTTACAAAGAAAACAGTATAAAGAAGAACATTTTCTGGGTGTTACATTTGTTACAATATTGACAATACATTGATATACGCCATTACACTTTTAAAATATATTGATGTATATTGCCATGTATAGGCAGGTATCGATACATATTGTAAACAGTATCAAAATGATCTTTTCAAATTGGACCGACTTCAGGCTTTCTTTTAATAAATATTAAGGGCCTGGTTCTGAAAGACATGGCACCAAGTAATGCCATAGGCGACTTGCACCAAATGCTGATGCGCCCGGGACCCTGAGCCCAATTCTCTATCAGGCAGGGTCCCTGCGGCAAAGTCCCGTGACTTGCGGCAACCCAATCGGTGTGCCAAATGGAGGCCACACCTGA
Organism: Neoceratodus forsteri; assembly: GCA_016271365.2. Lineage (NCBI taxonomy): Eukaryota > Metazoa > Chordata > Ceratodontiformes > Ceratodontidae > Neoceratodus > Neoceratodus forsteri. Next base: position 722,748,462 of record CM057459.1, on the reverse strand, counting down.
ACAGGGTGCCGCAAGCAAATGGCAATGCCCACTAACAGGGCACAAGTGGCCCCCCCCAGCCCCAATCCCCAATACAGAAGCAATATAAAGCACTCATCGGCTATTGGATCCCCCAGCCCCAATCCCTCACAATGTTAATCCATAGCCTCTCCAAGCCCCGATCCCCACAAATGGTTCAAAGTAGTCTCCTCCTCCAGCCCCAATCCCTGGTTATATTAATATGTATCCCCCCCAGCCCTAATCTCTGATCCCTGAAATAATTTATTTTTTAATTTACTGTTTCATGTTTTTCTGTGTTGTAATGTAGCCCTGGTAGTCTAGTGGTTTCTCCACCTGGCACTGCTCACTCCGCCTCCCTCGACCCATACCAGTCGGGCCACTGGCAAAGCCCACCTCCACCATTATGGGCAGCTACCAACTGAGCTCTGCATGAGCACATACTATAAATAGTACATGCTATTGGAATGACTGCTGTCATTCACTGAGCATGTACTATTTACAGTAAATGCTCATGCAGAGCTCAGTCAGCAGCTGTCCACAATGGCAAGAGGTGGGCTGTGCCACTCGCCGAATGGGTATGGATTGGGGGGAGCGGGGTGGTAGGGCACTGCCAGGTGGGGGGGTGTCCACTAGACCACCAGGGCTACATCACAACACAGAAGAACATGAAACAGTAAAATGAAAGATAAATTATTTTGGGGATCGGGGTGTGGGGGCTACATATTAATATTTACGAGTATTGGGGCTGGGAGAGGGGCTACTTCCAAAGATTTGTGGGGATCAGGGCTTGGGGACTACGTATTAACACTGTAAGAGATCGGGGCTGGGGGTGCTACTACAACACATTTGCGGGGATCAGGGCTTGGGCAGATCCACTAGCCCACTGGGGCTATTATATTATCTATTATGTGTGATCAGGCTGGGGGGGGTTGCTAGCCCACCAAGGATTTATATATGTATTGATTACGGGGTTCAGGGCTCGGAGGGGGGATACATGTTCTAGGGGGATCAGCTGGGGGCACATTGGCACAAACCCCGGTGGATGGCAAAGTACACTTACACCAGCTCATAGCAGGTGTAAATGTACTTTGACAGATGTCCTTCAGGGATTGTTTGAGAATACCAAATTAGGGGATATGGCAGCCGCCCTTTGAGAATTGGGCACTGCTGCTGTAAACCCCCTTGCACTATGCATTTCCGAGTATTTGGCACAACGATGGCTCAGGTCCACTTTGGTGCATGCAGCCTGCGTGTTGTCACAGGCTGCTTTTGTGAATCCTACATGGCGCAACTATTGGCACAAAGTTGCATTTGCATCAGTCATGTTGGACGCAAGTCACTTTGTACCATGCGGATCACTTTGAGAATTGGCCCCTAAGTTTCTAGCCCTAATAGTTTAAAAGTTAGATTTATTCAAAAGAAAACTCTTTAAAAAGGACTAATTTTAGAATCAGTAGGACTAAGAAGATTATTTTTTTAAGTAAATTGCTAAGATTATAGTGGGGCTTTTTAGCACAATGGTCCACTACCTTGTGATGGCATTAGTCTTTGAGATACAAATGATAATTTTTGGTGTAGTCCACAGGGGGAAGGAACGGATCGTAATTCTGGCTGAAAAAACAGCCAGATGATCCCTTCCACTTCCCAGTTTGCCAGCCCTGCCCCTGTGCTCAAACGCTTTGTGACATCTAACTAAGGAGAACACAGGTCTGTGCCACACAGAAGTCTATGAGGAACATTTACAACAGCATTCTATACAAGTTAAAGCTTCATGTAATAAAAAACAAAACCACTGCTCAACTAATAGAGTGCCTATTAGTTAAGCAGTGGCTTCCTTTTTCTGTTACATGATGCTTTAACATATATAAAATTATGCTGTAAATATTCCCCATAGACTTCTATGGGGCGGGTCCACGTGCTGTCCTTGGTTAGGCATCACAAAATGTCTGAGCACAGAGATGGAGAAAGTCTAGTGCCATCATAAAGTAATGTGTTAATAAAGTCAATGCTGCAATATTAGAAATTTCCTGTAATAAAAGCTTGGAGTCAGCTATGTTGATATATGTATGTTAGTATTTCATGTCTCTACAGCAACCATGTATCAATATATGCCAGGGTCCAATATGTTGCCTATACTGTTCTTATTTATCCTATTTGTCGGACCTATGCCCATAAGCACTACAATGAGGAAAGACACCCTCAGCACCAAAATCCTATATGGCACTAGCCAATTTAAGCCTAGGAATCATATATATGGACATCAGATAATATTAGCCAGGCCAACTATATGACTGTCTAATGCATTGTAGGGCATAATCCACTCACATTAGTCGCTGTCCGATCCTTCATATGCCACAGATTTACCACAGATAATAAATACAACCACTCAAAATTATACCTATTCAAGATTCAGCATGCAGAAACTCTAAAAGGTCACAATTTTGTTTGGACACCTGATAATAATGTTATTATTTTGTTAAGGTAACACTGAATTGAACCCCGGACCATTCCCCACAATGTCCTCACCATCTGATTTTGCTAATGGCTTAAAACTCATGTCCATAAACATATGCAATATGCTAAACAAAATGTATCTACTTAATGCATGGGCTGCGCATACCAGCCCAGATGTACTGCTGCTAGTTGAAACATGGCTTAGTCTCTCCACCTCCACCAGTGCAATTTCCTTACCAGACTATGATGTTTACCAAGTAGACTGTCAGAATTAAGTGGGAGGTAGTCCTCTATGTCAAAAATAAACTCACATCTACATTAGTCACCTCCTGGTCTGGGCATTCATAGTTTGAATGTATAGCAATCTCCTTATCCCTCTCCAAGGCTGAGTCAGTTAAAATTTTTGGCTGTTATAGGCCCCCTCCAGGTGGTTTAGAGCTATTACTGTTTTTGAACAAATTTGCCATTGCACATAACAATGAAATAATATTTATGGGAGATGAGAATTATGGTTGGCAGTACTCAAAATCAATTGACCTGAAACAATTCTGTATTGACTTGGGATTTCAGCGACTCATTTCTGTACCTTCTTGGCCCAATGTGCACAACCCTTTGAATTCATCTATTCTGGATCTCATCCTTACCAATAGACCACATAAAATCTCCATTACCTTTATCTTTGATGATGTCTTTAGTGACATAATGTAGTTGCCTGTTTAACAGGCATACTTAAATTCTTAGATAAACCATCCTTTCTTCAAAAACATTCTTTCTCCCGCTTCATTATGCATAAGTCTCTTGAAAATCTAGCAGCTATCAAATGGCAGGATTTTTACCTAGCTCCCACAATCCAGGTAGCCTATGATTATTTTACTGAACAAGTTCATGGGGTTAGTAACAAACTAGCTCCTGTGTAAAGCATAGAGTCAGAAAAAAAAAACTACCCCCATGGTTTACAAAGGAAATAAAAGCAGCACTCAGGGACAGAGACCGGCTCTGGGCTAGGGCACGACTCACCAAATCAGAACAAGACTGGCTAAACTTTAGGTACAGAAACATAGACTTTGAAGGCAGATAAGGACCGCTTGACCCACCTAGTCTGCCCATTTCCCTACCTACAGGATAAGCTGCAGATCCTAGTTAACCACAGCCTATTTCTTCCTACCCCCCACAAAAATTGCCTTATGTCTGTCCCATGCATTCTTGAATTCTCCCACAGTTTTAGACCCCACAGCCTCCTCAGGAAGGTTGTTCCATGCGTCCACCACCCTCTCTGTGAAAAAATACTTCCTCACATTGCCCCTGAACTGCCCCATCTCTATCTTCAAATTGTGTCCCCTTGTTCTTGCACATCTCTTTTTCTGAAAGATGCTACCCTTTTGGACTTTGTTGATTCCATTGAGGTACTTAAAAGTTTCTATCATGTCCCTCCTCTCCCTCCTTTCCTCAAGGGTATACATAATAAGCTCCTTTAGTCTCTCCTCGTATGGCTTCTCTTGCAGACCCTGCACCATTTTAGTTGCCCTCTTCTGGACTGCCTCTATCCTGTCTATGTCCTTGCGGAGAACTGGACGCAGTACTCTAGATGGGGTCTCACCAACTGTCTGTACAGAGGGATAACAACTTCCTGTTTTCTGCTGGTGATGCCTCTCCCTATACATCCCAGTATCCCCTCAGCCCTCCCTACTGCCTTCTCACATTGCTTGCTAACCTTAAGGTCATCTAATATGTTTAGCCCCTGGTCCCTTTCCATTTTTGTTGTTGTTAATACCCCCCCCCCATTGTGTAATCTTCCCCTGGGTTTTTGTTTCCCAGGTGCATTATTTTGCACTTCTTTGCATTGAATCCAAGCTGCCATTCTTCTGACCATTCCTCCAACCTTGCCAAGTCCCTTCTCATCCTTTTCACACCTCCTTGTGTATCAACCCTGTTGCAGATCTTTGTGTCATCTGCAAAGAGGCATACTGTTCCTTCCAGTCCCTCTGCAATGTCACTTATAAAGACATTAAAAAGGACTGGACCCAGTACTGAACCCTGTGGTACCCCCACTAGTAGCCCCTCTTTCTTCAGAGTGGACTCCATTTACAATTACCTTCTGTGTCCTGTTGTCCAGCCAATGTTTTACCCAGGCTACCACCCTGGGACCCACTCCCAGGCTGGTTAATTTGACTATTAATCTTTTGTGTGGGACTGTGTCACATGCCTTGCTAAAGTCTAGGTAGGCCATATTCACAGCCCCTCCCTGGTCTACTACTTTTGTCACCCAGTCAAAGAAATCAATTAGATTCGTCTGACGTGACCTTCCCGCTGTGAACCCATGCTGCCTTGGGTCCTGTGCCCCACTTGCTTCTAGGTACTCAACAATTCTTTCCTTCAGAAGAGATTCCATTACTTTCCCTACCACAGAGGTCAAACTAAATGGTCTGTAGTTTCCTGCCTCTGTCCTGCTCTCATTTTTGTGAAGGGGAATCACATCCACCTTCCTCCAGTCCTCAGGTACCACACCATCCTCCCATGATTTGTTAAAGAGGGTAGTCAGTGGTTTCACTAGTTCTTCCCTTAATTCTTTTAGAATTCTGGGGTGAATTCCATCAGGCCCCATTGCTTTGTCCACCTTCAATTTTAGGAGTTCTTTCAGAACCCTTTCTTCTGTGAAAGGACTGAGAATGACCCCCGTATTCAGAGTGCTTCTGTTAATTGGATTAGGCACCTCCCCCTCCTCCTCTTTTGTGAATACTGAGCAGAAAAATTCATTCAGTAGCCCTGCTTTTTCACTGCCCCTCTCTGCCAACCCACCGTCTCATTCTATTCAGCCTCACTATCCCTCCCTTTATCTTTCTATGCTCCTGATGTACCTATAAAAGGTTTTATCCCTTCTTAACTGAGTTGGCTATCTTTTCCTCAGTTTGGGCCTTTGCTATTCTGACTTCCTCCTGCTTCCTTCTGCCTTAACTGGTACATCTCTCTGTCCTGCTCCTTCTGTGTTTCCTTATACTTTCTGAATGCTATCTGTTTCTCCCTGACCTTTTCTGACACCTCTTTTGAGAACCATAGTGGCTTTTTCTTTCATTTTGATTTGTTTATTTGCTTTACACAAAGGCTTTTTGCCTCTGTGATGGCAGTTTTGATGTTTCCCCATTGTTGCTCCACCTCTCCTTCTAGCCTATTTGCTAGTGCGTTTCTAAGACACTCTCCCATCTTGCCAAAGTCAGCCCTCCTGAAGTCCAGTACCCTCACTTTTGTATGGCTTGACTCTGTAGCTAAGTTTATTGTGAATCACACCGGTTGGTGGTCACTTGTTCCCAGATGGCTTCCCACTTCTAGATCTGAGATCCTCTCACTCTCCCCATTTGAGAGTACAAGGTCTAAGATTGCTCTCTTATGAGTGGGGTCCAAAACTAGCTGTCTGAAGCATGCCACCTGTAGGGCATTGAGAATGGCCCTGCTCTTGAATGTGGCTGCAGCAAATGTGCTCTAGTTAACATCTGGCATATTGAGGTCTACCATCAACAATATCTCCCCTTTCTCTGCCATCCTAAGAATGCCTTCTATCATATCCTTGTCCCTTCCCTCCCCCAGACATGGGGGTTTGTATACAACCCCTGTGCGGATTGTGGTGCCATTTTCTGTCTCTATGGTAACCCACCGTGACTCCTCTCCTCCCTGTTTACTCTTTTGTTCAGTTGCTTTTATCCTTTCCCTTACATAGAGAGCTACTCTTTCCCCTCTTCTCCCCTCCCTGTCTCTCCTGTAGGTTGTGTACCCAGGTATGTTAAAATCCCAGTCATGGTTGTCTGTGTACTATGTTTCTGTGACTGCTACAATATCCAGGCACCCCTCTTCCATCATGGGCACCAGTTCAGGGAACTTGTTGCCCAGACTATGGGCATTGGTACTCATTACCCTCCATTTCCTGATGGCATCACCCCTTTTTGCCCCATACTGTCCTTATTGTCTTTGTCACTTTCTCCATTAACCCCTGCCCTTCTCCCTATCGACATCTCTAACTTGGTGTTTACCTCACTTACTGCCCTAACTTTTTTTGGGAGGCTAGGATTTCCCTGCTCCTTTTCAGTGCCTCCCCCCCCTTGGCTAGTTTAAATGCTTGCCAATGAAGCATTTATACCTATCACCTAGGATCCTGGTTCCCCTTCTGGACAGATGCAGACCATCACTCCAGTATAGGCCTGCATCACTCCAGGTGGACCCCCAGTCACCAGTGAAGCCAAATCCCTGAGCTCTGCACTAGTTTTTCAACCACTGATTGAAACCCACAGTGTCGGGAACCCTAGCCTCACCTACGCCGTAGACAGATAGCACCTCTGAGAAGGTTACTGTGTGTGCTACTTGTCTAAGGCCCCCAACTCCACAAATTCTTCCTGCACTGCTCTGATCCCTTTCTCAGCCAGATCATTTGTCCCTAGGTGGACAATGACATCCAGCTCCCTCCCTTATGCAGCTGCTCCAGCGATCCTGAGGATTTGCTCCCTGTCCCTCCAAGCCATGGCACCAGGCAGGCACCTTATCACCCTCTCCCCTTCCTCCCCCAGTTCTAACTTCCTAACAATGGAGTCCCCTACCAGGAGTTGTTTTCTTCCCCTGTGTGGTCCCATGCCACCCTCCTGTGGGTCTCCTTTGTGGAGGTTTCCAGCATCCTCCTTGGTCTCCACTGTGGGTGCCTCCATAGAGGAACCACACTTTGCCAGAATGGCATAAGAATTGTAGAGAGGTACAACTGGAAGGATGTGCCACTGTTCTACCACCCTCACCCTCTCTGAGCCCACTGTGGTCCAACTGCTCCTCTTTCTTGACAACCTCTGAGGCCACCGCAGTGGCCCTGGTGGTCTCTGGATGGGAGAGGAGGTCCCACAAATCCTGGCCAGCCCTTGCCAACCCTGGAGATAAGCAACCTCCTCCCTCAGCACCGAGAGGTGCCTGCAGATGGGACAACACTGCAACCTCCAGAACATCTCCCGGAAGACAGCTGCTCTACAGTCACTGCACTGCACCACTCCCATCATGTCTTATTTCTGGCCCCTTCACTGTTGTTTGGAATACTTACTCTTTCCTTTGCTTATTTTATTTTTTTTCTCCCTACTTACTTACTGTCTCTGTGCCCTTTAAGCACCTGATCTTCCTGTTCTGAGACAAGAAGATCCTATATTTCTCAGTACTCCCCTTACTTGCTCAGAGGCAGACCTCCAGCAGCTAGGGGGAACAAAGAGCTACTCTTGTCCTTCTAGGATGGTGAGTCTTTGGTGGCTCTGTGATCACTCACTTCCTGCTCCCAAACAGGAAGTTCCTCTTGTCAGTCAAATCCTGTGCCTATAAAAGTAGAACTGGCTTTGGGTGGGAGGGTGGAGGGCAATATAGTCCCAGTAGAGAAGTCCAGTCACAACAGCAGCTCCTTGTCTGGATGTTCTCTGACAATTCTCTGGCAGAAGCTATCTAGGGCAGTGTTCAAATCTGACTTTAAGCTGGCTTCTTTCTAGCTAAGCCACTCCCCCTACTTCACAGATCTTTCCACACTTAGTTAAATTGCACAGATAACAATCCCCTTCAGCCACCTGAGTTTAACACCTGGCTAACTGCTCAGATAATTCACTTCAGCCAACTCAGACAAACACAGTAATGTTTTTTTTTTACCCTAAATTGAAGGTCCCAGTAGTAGAGTTCTACTTTTTAAGTCCCAGTACAGAAGTCCAGTCACAACAGCAGCTCCTTGTCCTAGTGTTCTCTGACAATTAAGGTAAGAAAGAAATTGGTGTACTAAATTAATCCGAACAGCCAAATCCACCTTTTATAAGACTTTTTGAATAACAATAGGCATAATCCCTCTGGTTTCTGGCAAGCCATCGAAAACCTTGAAGTGGCATCAGCTCCTCCATACTTAGCAAAGCAACTTTAAAATGGTACCCAGTTGATCACAGACAAGCAGCTGATCCTAGAAGAAATTAACCTACACTTTGCCTCAGCAGGGAATACCTTTGACACCTCAGCCTCTGCCAATATATATTTTCTGACCCCCAGCCTGTCAAGCCCCCCCCCAACGTCCCATATATTTTCAAGGTTCAGCATGTTACATATAAGGAGGTGGAACACTTACTTCTAATCCTCAACCCTGAAGAGAGAGAGCAGGAGCAGATAATATTGAACCACTCTTCTTAAAAATAGGGTGCCCTATCCTTGTTGTTCCCATTGTGCATCATTTCAACCTCTCAGTATCAAATTGTGAGGTTCCATCACTATGGAAAATAACACATATTATCCCATTCTTTAAGTCAGAGAATAAAACCTCACTGCATAATTATCTATCTGTCTCTGTCCTACCTGTACTAGCCAAACTGTTTGAGAAAGTGATTCACGATCAAATAAATCCTTATCTTGAGATACATTCTTTCATCAACTCCATGCAATCAGGTTTCCACTCTAAGCACAGCACTACCTCCAACTTGATCAAAGGTACTAACAACTGGTTTACAGCCTTAGACCATAAATATACTGCTGTTGCACTCTTTTTAGACTTAAGCAGGGCTTTTGATACTGTTGACCATAGTATCCTATTGGGTTAGCTTGCAAGCATTGGACTAGGTCCAAGCGTAGTAAAATGGTTCACATGCTACCTCATGGATAAGTGTCGACAATTGAAGGTAGAAGGCTTAACCTCCACTTGCGTATGCATTAGCAAGGGAGTGCCACAAGACTCCATATTGGGCCCATTATTATTTACAATTTATATTAATTATCTTGGCCAAAATCTTACTAATGCCACCCTCCATTTTTATGGTGGCAACACTGTACTCTATATCACAAGCCCAGACCCAGATATAGCCTTGCAATCCATACAAGAAGAGTTTAACTTATTACAAATCAACCTTCATGCATCTAAGCTACTCTTGAATGCTGCCAAAACCAAATATATGGTGTTCTCACATAAACCTAACCTCCCCCTCCGTGTCTGGCATCAACACATTCACCAACAAAACAACTGAACCACTATGTACTTTTAAATACCTAGGATTATGGTTAGACAATAAGCTCACATTTAATGTCTATGTAGATGCATTTTGCAAGAAGTTATGGCAATAACTGGGTTTCTACTTTTGTAATTAATCCTTCCTAAACCAAGACGATAAGAAAGTTTTGATGCAGGCTACATTCCTCTCATTGTTGGATTACGGTGACATTATTTACAGATGTGCCACAGCCTTACACCTGGGTAGTTTAGACATTCTTTACCACAGAGCTCTTCACTTCATCAGTCAGCTCTCTGCCCTTACACACCATTGCCTCCTATATGAGGAAATAGGCTGGCCATCGCTTGGTACTAGAAGACTTAGACACCTAAATCTCTGGACCCTGAAAGCTCTACGTAACTCATTATCCAGATATATCTCCTCACTCTTTCACAGGGACCAAGGCCTACATACACTTAGGCTGCACAACATCATCATGCTTAAAATCCCTAGGCACTTCACAAAATATGAGAAGATAGCCTACAGCTGGACAGCCCCTGCAGCATCGAATACCCTTCAGAAATTGCTGAACTTACCCACCCTGGTCTGTACCTCATACTTTTATACGCTTCTTAACCAACACTGCACTGCTAAATGTTTTGCCTTTAATACTGCATTTGATAATGACATTAGGGCCTATGCATGAATGGGTGGGAAGTATGGGCTGGATGCGCGTATCCTACCCGTGTAGCTTCACACCTGTGGACAGCTTCATACTGGCTGGTATATACCAACAGCTGCCACCTGTCTGTGGGCATGCCCCCCCAATATGCAGGTCTGCGCAGGGTAGCTGGGACAGAGTCACTGACCCAGCCAGGCATCCAATCGAATGCCCAGCATGGGTCCCACAGTGGATCCCCTGTGGGTTACAGCATGGGTCCGGGTGTGTGAATAGCCTCTGAAGGCATCTGGACCTGCACAGCCATGCCCCCATGTCATGCTGTTCACTGGCAAGTACCCCACCCACCACATGTCAATGCCCTGACCTCGTTAGGGTGCAGCATGCCTCGCACATGCATCTGTGCCCCGGCCCCAGAACAGCATTAACCCCCCCACACACACATCCACACCCTGTCCCCATGCAGCAGCATCAGTCCCCACACCCAGCACATGGCTGGCCCATCTCTGGCAGTGTCAAGCATCCCCACACATGAATGACTGAGCCCCAAAAGCAGCTGACATACCCCCCCATACAGACACATTGCCACACTGGACAACTTACCCTGACCCCCATTCCCGTCACCCCTGCAGAAGGCATGGAGGCCAGAGGGTCCCCAGCACTGACAGCCCTCTCTCAGCCCTGTACCTGCACCCATGCCGTGGCCTGGGACTGCAGGTGTAGCCTCCTCATATCTTCTTGGTCATTGGTTATCCAAGTGATGCTGGGAGTCACTGCTATATATAGGCATTAAGCTCCCAGCATCACTTGGAAGGCCAGCGGCTGAGAAGGTGTGAGGAAGGCTGTGCCACTGGCCTTCCCAGGTTGTGGCACCAATGGTAAGGTACAGGGATGGGGGTTTGTTAGTGCTGTGGGGTGGACACTGAACACCAATGAGGGGCGGGTGTACTAGCATTCGGGCTTGGGGGAGGGGGTGTTCGGTTTGTTCTGTGACAGGCTGGGTCACCCACAATGGGGATCGTGTGTGTGTTGGGAGGGTACTCCTATATCTGGACAGGGAAGCGGTATGTGGCGGGGGGGTCCTGCCCAATGCTGTTAACTGGGCACACGTGTGTGTGTGTGTGGGGGGGCAGCTGTACCTATGAGGGGACTGGCCATTCTTGTGTGTGGGTGTGGAGGGGGATGTGGCGCACTGGTATAGGGTGGGCGGGTGCACTGCCTGGGTGCGGGCCTGCCACACAGAGACCATTGTGGACATTCATACAGGCATACACCTGTTCCACTGCCCCAGCCCTCCCCAACTGCCTAAAGGGCTGGGGCAGCATGGATGGTCAATTCCCAGTCCCAGCGAACAGGCAGGCGAGATCCATGGGGGAGCACAGTGGGTTATGGCAGGGACCCTCCTGCCATAACCTGTGCCCTCTTCTGCACCCCTGTGGGCAGCACTACGTGGCTTGATGAATGACGCATAGTGCTGGCATGCCCCCCGCACACCCGGCACGTTGCTGTCCATGTGGCCAGGGGATCAGGTGTGTAGAGGCTGCATGCCCTGGGTCATGCACCCCTCCCAGGGGGGGCACAAGGGGTGCAGAGTGGCTATGTGCCACAAATCCATAGTGTAGGCACTCTGCACAGTCGTGCATAGGCCCCAATATGAGAAGTATTCACTGTTTTAACCTCCCTCCTTGTGCATTAAGCTACTTTATTGTCTGTTAATCCTAGACTTTTTTCTTTCTTAAACATTTTGTACCAAAAGATGATGTTGAGACTAAAACTGTTATCTCTTTCCTAATATTTAACTGTTTTCTGCTTTTTGTATGCAGCCTTTCTGTGCATTTTGTATTATGTTCCATGAGTTGCTCATTGTAATTCTATGCTGTAATTCCAGATTGTATGTATTGTTCCTACTGTCCTACCCAGAACCTCCTTGCAAATGAGCTTTTGCTCAATGGAGCTTTTCCTGGTAAGACTATATATATATATATATATATATATATATATATATATATATATATATGTATATGGGGAGGGAGACGGAGATAGAGAGAGATAGGCTTAATAACATTCTTTTTAGAAAAACGTTTTTAAACATTTTATGCATTTTGGTAATATTAAGTCTTATTTCATCAGGATCTGTGTGGTTTGCAGTAGAGTTAGGCAGACTGATCCACTCAAAATCAGAGCCCTGCCGGACCTGACATTGACTAGCAAACTTGCGTAGATCAGGACTCTTTGCTGGAGTCCTGTATCCTGGTCTGCCTCTCTTCAATTTTTTTTTTTTTTAAATCCCTGTCTCCCATTGCCAATACAACACCCTGACTGACCACAGGAAATATAAAAATGAACCAAAAACTATCTTTTAGTCAGGCTGACAGCATGGCACCATCATGCACTGATGCTCTTTCTCCCAGCAATGTGAGATAACCATGGCTAGTGAAACAGAAAGTCTGAACTGGCTGGAAATGTTGCAGCTTTAAATGCAAGATAGTGGGTGTACAGTACTGTATGTTAGCAGGCAGATGGGTAGATAGGCAGGTGGACATTTGGGTGTGCTAGTGAGTAAACAGACAGGCAGTTGGTTAAGTAAATGGGAAAAGAAGAAGAGGCACTCATCACATCAAGTCTGTGTATCATTCGTGAGTTTATTGTGTGTACATACCGTACAAAGTGGTGGCGAAAGGAGGAGAAGGGAAGTGTCAGATACTGCTTGGCCTTGGTGGCAAAATATCTCTTAACATTTCCCCATTATGAGGGAGCAGGGAGAGATGTTCCTTATTTTGCCCCTTAGAAATGCTTTGCCCTGCATCTGCTTTACAATGGATAAGGAGCTGCTTCTGCCTGAACAAGTTTCTGTAAACTCAGGCTTTAAAACAGCAAAATGATCATAATACTCTGCTTTAAAATGTGAAGGAAAAATTAAACTGGCATAAATACGTGCACTGATTAATTTTCAAGGTGTTCTGAACTTGCATTTTCATGCTTGATAATGTGTCCTATAATTTACCATGTTTTTGATTACCAGGGCCCCACATTTTGTTGTCAAATGGTTGATAGGTATGGGGGGTACTGACAAGGGTCTGTGAACTAGAACATACAGTAGGGGCATGGGTGTAAGAGCAACTTGATTTAAGAGGGTGCACTGTGGGCCTTGGCATTGATTTGTGTTGCTTTCACTGTTTGAGTCCTGTCTCGACAAATTTTGTGATATGAGTTCATTTACTCTGATTGTATCTACACTAGATTGTATGGTTATGCCTTTTGCTATCATTGCTGTGTTTTACCAGTATATGCCTTTTATCCTTTGTGCCACCTCCCCTCCCTGGGCGGCACCACAAAATTAGCCTTTCAGTGTTCTTCATTGTCACCAATTTCAAATTAAATTGCTGTGCTGTGTTTGAATGAATATGCCAAGTCCTGCTATAATGTTTGCTAATATTATGCATTTTGTGAAGAGCAGTTGGGGGTGGGGGTGGGGGGCATTGGCAAAGAGGAGTCAAAATGTGTTCTGGTATAAAACTTTTATGTGCCTAGGTACTGCACTGGGGGGGCTGTCAGCATGGCTTGGGAAACATAGAAACATAGAAACATAGAATCTGATGGCACATGAAGACCGCTTGGCACACCTAGTCTGTCCATTTCCCTACTTAACGGATAAGCTGCAGATCCTAGTTAACCAACAGCCTACTTCCTCCTACCCCTCACTAGAATTGCCTTATGTCTGTCCTATGCATTCTTGAATTCCCCCACTGTTTTTGACTCTACGACCTCCTCTTCAGGGCATTTCATGCATCTACAACCCTCTCTGTGAAGAAATACTTCCTCACATTACCTCTGAGCAGTCCCCTCTCTATCTTCAAATTGTGCCCCCTTGTTCTTGCACATATCTTTTTCTGAAAGGTGCTACCCTCTTGGACTTTGTTGATTCCCTTGAGGTATTTGAAAGTTTCTAGAAAATAGACAGGGTCGCATATACTGAGACAGGGGGCATTTCAGCTGATGGGGATATACATGTTTATACTGGCTCAGAGTGGGTGTCTGCTGATGTGTGGGGGGGATGTTTGTATAGTGGGACAATTGTAATTCTATATAAAGGGGTCAGGGCTGTGCATATAAGGGTAGGGTGGGTATCAGTACCACCACATGGAAGGAACTAGGGTTTGCATACTGAGTTACACTGAGTAAAGGAAATGTGTTTAATCCGTGAGAGTGTTAGCAGATCAGAGGATTAGGAGAATGTATGCTTTGTGAGTAGGTTGCCATCTGTCTCTTGATCAGTCAGTAAATCCAAGAGTGTGGAGCACAAGGGGCGTCTCTTCAGCAGAGAAAAATGGGAGACCAATCAAACAAAGGGGCAGAATGGAGTTAGAATCACAGACCAACACACTCAGGTTAGCAAAATACTTTATTTTCTATTTTTTAAGGTATTTAATAATTTGTTTTCAGGTATTAACATTAATTTCCTAAAGGTTCTGATTTAAATCAGAACTAATAAGAGCTTATCGGGACTTTGGTCTGGATCCTCATCCTTATAATAAAGGTTAGGACCCTTTTGGGTCTGCCCAGTCATAGTTTGCAGCCTCCTATGCATGCATGTCATGCCTTTACTTACAATGCAAACATTTCACTCTTCCTTCTTGCAACCCCAATCCTCCATGATTTGCCTGCAAAAGCACTGGAAGATAACATACGGTCACTGGCACAAAGTGCAATCTCTGCTCAATAAACATTTCTGATTTGAATGGTCTTGGTGTCTCTCTCTCCAGCTGGTAAGTGTGATTCTTTTTTTTGTGCTTAGTGGCTGATTATGTTGGAAAGTTATATACACTAGAGATGTTGTGAAGTTTTCCTTCACTGCCAAACATGTGGCAGAGTCATAAACCTCATACTTTGAGAAGACCTTTTTTTTGGGGGGGGGGGTAGGTCTCACTTAGCCAAATTTGGGGCATAGTGCACTTTGTGAAACTATCCTACTATAGGTGCTTTTCTAGCAAAATTAGCCCAACTTCACCAAGGGTGACTAGCTGGGCAGGTCACATGGTGTACAAAAGGCTGATCACATGGTTTCATTGAGGCAGGAAATACAGGGATATAACATGTAACAGTGTACAGTGTTAGCTTGCGGGGAAAAGGGGTAGGCTGTGTCTCCATTCTGCTATTGTGATGAAAATCAGACAAAAACAGAAATGCTGCTTGATTTAGGCAGCTGTTTTTGTTAGCTTGTATTTAGAGTGCTCATAGGTGTGATTGGAAATGAGATGGAACTGGAATGGGTTTATAAAAAGCATTTTACAATACAAATGTTTGTGCAGTTACACTGTGCTTATTCTCCATGCCCTGAGCTATGTTTGGAAGTCAGTTGGGTTTCTAAGTGTTTTAGCACAGAGAGTTTTACAAATGCTGATTATGCACTCTCAGTATAGGTAGCTGTGATATGGAAGTGAAGTAAAAGTGAACCAGGGTTGGGGGGAAAGGGGTCCTAGTTTTGCTCTTAGGGTGATATAGGTAAGTATGGCAGTACATAGGCATAGGTCACCACTGTGTTATATTTTATAAGGCTTTATTGTAGATTGATTTCGATCGGGCCCAGAAAGAGTTGTCATAGGATTGTTCAAAGGTCAAAAAGGTTGTTGTAGTATAGTAGCTGTATCTCTGCTTTACCACAACATATAGAATAATGGATAGGGAACTGTGCACGAGGCTGTGTTTCCATTGAGGGGGTTGATGACATCATAGACCTTGAGAGTGAAACCCGAGAGGTCCCTATGATGTTATCAACCCATGAGATGGAAACATGGCCTTGTTGTGCACAGTTCCCTATCTGTTATTTTATATAGTATATGGTTCCCCCCAAACTGTGCCAGTTTAATTTTGTGAGGATTTGTTGGTTTCTGTACCTTGTCCTGACACTGCCATTTCCTCTTGGTCCTCGCTGCAGTCCCACTGTGCTGTCAACCCCGAAGGTACTGCTTCTCGCTGTCATCCAGCTTAGTTTTGTTCCCCAGGACCACTGATTTATAAAAAAAAAAATACTGTTGAAAAATTGATAGTTTGGAAATACAGCACCGTCTATGGCAGTCTGTATCCAAACTATCTGAGAAGGTCGTGCCCAACCGCTCGCTTAGCAGCGCTGACATGTTGTACAGTATTTTTTGTGAAGCCCAATGTTGTCAGCCAATTGGGAAACATTTGAAGGTTAAGAAGCTGTTGTACTATTGTCGTGATCTCAGAACGATAGTACAACAACTTTTTTGACCTTTGAACTATCCTACAACAGGATTTGCAAAACCATCGTTTTCCATCCACAATAAACCCTAACCATATACTATAACTTTTTATGGCCTACGTGCCTGTGCTTTGTCTGTCACTTAGCACTCTCACTAGTGCGGATCTTCAGAAATGGCTGCTGCTGACTCATTGCCACATCTGGATCAGGGGTCCATTTCTGACTGGGGTCTCTTCTGGAACGTCTACCATTTCATTTCATGGACTGATTGTTTCTCAACTATTATCGAGTCTCCCAATGTTGAAATTTCCCAAACTTCTCACTGCTGTGGCTTGAACTTTTCACCACCGCAGCTCAGGCATTTAAAATAAATAATGGCACAATTTAAAAAAATTATCATGTAGTATGTAAAATAATAGATAGGGAATGGTCCACAAACAAGACTGTGTTTCTGTCTTGGAGGTTCATAACATCATAGAGACCTCTCAAGCTTTGATCTTCAGCCTATGATGTCAGCAGCCCTCTTGATGGAAACATAGTCTTGTTGTGCACAGTTTCTATCCATTATTCTATATGTTGCTGGTAGAACAGCAAGTCCAGCAGCCCACATGGTAGGCTACCAGTGTTTTCAAAATGCATACCGGCCTGACATGCAAGGAGGGATAAACTTACAGTAACTGAAGTTAGGCACAATTAAGTAGGCCCCAGAGGAGACGGAGGCTTGCAGTGACTGAAAGTAGGCTCACTGGAATGGGCCCCTTAGGAGGAGGAGGAGCTTTTTTGCAATGCATTTTTATGGCTGCAATGATCGGAGTCTGCAGCCATCTTGCTATAACTGTAAAAACAGGATACTGAAGCACAAATTTGGAGTTGCAGTATGATGATTCCACAGCTCCAAAACACTCTCCTCATTCCCTCTTGCAGGTGCACTACTTTTCTTTCCATCACCTGCCCTGGCATGCCATGCTCAATTTGGCCGCCGAGGTTCAGTGTGCCTGCACAAGTAGTGCATGCGCAACTTCACTTCTGCAGTTGTGATGAACCCACACATGCACACTGAGCTAATGGCAGAGCATTCTGCCATGCCCAAGATGGCCACTGGAGCTTAGTGCACATACTCAATTTCACTGCAATTGTGGAAATGAAGCCGCACATGTGCAACTGCTTGTGTATGTGTGCTGAGCTCTCGCGGCCATCTTGAACATGGCGGACTGTGCCGTGTTCCACCATGAGCTCACCGAGATCAGCTGCAGCTGTATTGGCTCTAGTCAGAATTTGTTTAAGATAGCTGGGCCAGTTGATTCACTTATCAATGATGATTTCATCCAGTTGGTTATTTTTATTACTGTTTTCATATTGGAATCCTCCTTTCAAGCTTCAGCATCTGAATTGTAACCAGATGGCATTCAACATGGACTTCTGATGCTGCAGACTATTTGTAATCTATGGCAGAAAAGACATGCAGTTAAGTGGGATTATTATGCCTATGTCGTTTTATGGATGCAAGTCTCTTGACCTTGGGCAGCCGATTTGTCCATTTATCAATAATGAATTGAATAATCTTTCAAAATAGGCACTAAATAGTGAGCAGCTCAAATAGCATATTACTGGCCCCTTCTCAATGTTAAAGTTCTCTAAGTCAGTCAGATATGCCTCCACCATGCGTTCTGCAGTTTATGGCTGTTGTCATCCTTTGCTCCTCCTCCACCTCCTCAATACCCACCTGTGATTATACTTTCCACAAAGGGTTAAAACTGCCACTAGGATAGCCTTAAGAGGTGGTGGTGCTTGTGATGCTGCTGTCCAGTGTGTCACTTCATGTTTCAGGGTCAGAATCAGTAATGTGATCATTTTGAAAGGATTGCGATTTCTGTCTTTAGATGCCATTCTTATCTTATTGCAATAGGAACCAACCAGAATGCAGTGCAGTGTCTCAGATTACTGCATGACACAAGGGATTAACTGTTATTGAAACTGTCTTTTTCCTGCAGTAGCTCCATTGCAGGATGCTGCAGTATTTCATTGCATCCTGGCGAGCTCCACTTTAATTCTGGTGGCACTTGCTGTGCATACACCTTTTCAAGCAAATGATCCTTCCCCTGCTGAAGTGCAGCTCCCCTTCCCTGAAGTCCTGGGAGTCCATTTTGTACCACAGTCCTTTTCTGCAGCTGTGCTTCTGTTAACCATCCCAACACCAATGTGAGGCTGACTGACATGCAATTGCCAGCCTCCTTTCTGCTGCCAATTTTGTGAAGTGTGACTACATCTGGCCTCCTACAGTCCTCCAGAACAACTTATTTTTCCAGTGAATGGTTAGATTGGACTGTCAGAGGTGCAGGCAGTACCTAACTGAGGCCCCGCAATACCCTTGAATGCATCCTGTTTGGCCCCATTACTTTGTTCATTTTAATATTAGTGAGTCCCTTCAGGGCTCTTTTCTCCAAAACAGGACTACTGTCCACCTTCCCCTCTCTGAAACTCCTGTTACTTTTTCATGGCCCCTCCTCTTTCTGGTCCTCTGTCAACACTTAACAGAAGTTTTAGTTTAGCACATCTACTTTTTCTTAGCCATCCCTCTGCACAGTCCCCCATTCCCTTTTTAACTTTACAATCCATCCCCTTGTCTTCCTCTCTTTGCTTACTTGTGTTAAAAGATGTCTTGTCCCATTTTATTACTGCCTGGGCTAGTTTCTATTCAGTTTGCACCTTTGCAGTCCTGACTGGTTTCCCTACTTTACTGACTCCCCCAATACATCTCCCTATTCTTTACCTTCTTTGTCTCCTTATACCTTTCTGAATGCTATGCTTTTAGTGTTTACCTTTTCAGCAAACTCTTTTGAGTACCATAATGGTCACTTTTTTCTAGAGGTTTGTTACTTCAGTATTCCCCACTTAATCTTTGAACGCTATTACCCCACCCCAACCAGGCATCCCTCCCTCCCTCCCACCAGGTCATCCCTGATGGATTCAGGCATCTTTATGGAATATGCACTCCAGAAGGCCCGGATCCTTGATCTTCTGTGTTCCATTATGCAGCGATCGTTATATTGAACCTCACTGAACGGTGATCAAAGGTCACCAGGTCGCCTCCCAGCTTGAAGTCTGGAACACTTACTAGGTCAAGTATGGCCCCATCAAGAGTGGGTTCACTGAGCATTTGCATGAGTAATGCCCCTTACAGATAGTACAAGACGTTATTGCTTCTAGGTGAACCTGCAGATGGGAGTTTATAGTCTACATCCGCCAGAGTAAAGTCCCTAACTGTCAGCACCTCCCCTTCTTCTGCCACTTTGCCAATAGATTTCAACTATGCTTCACTTAACTCCTCCCCTGTGCTAGAGGTCCTTAGAGTATGCTACTGCAAACAGTGGCTCCATTCCCTGTCTCCAGAGTGACCCATGGTACCTCTTCCCCCTTTATTCCCTGTATCTCCATCACCTTTATTCTTTCCATCACATAAAGCATCATACCCACTCCTTTCCTTCCCACCCTGTACTTTCTGAACAGAGAATAGCCCAGTTTTGTCCATGACCCAGTCATGGTTTTCAGAGCACCATGACTCTGAAATTGCCACAGTATCAAGGTTGGCCTTTACCATGATGGTTTTTAGGTCTGGAATGTTATTTTGTAAACCTTGAGCATTTGCACAGGTGGCCTTCCAACTTTTGTCAGCACTGTGCTTGTTACCCCATTTTATCCTTTTTGGCCTTCCTTATTCCTCACTCTCTTTTTATTGGTCCTGTTTCCATCCACCTTCATTTCTATTGCACTTCCTCCTTTATTGTTACCCTTGGTGGGTCTTCTCCCCTCGGGTTCTCCGTACTGTCTACTTCAGTGTGCATGGGTGTGGGCATCTTTTGACTCCTTTTTCCTTTGCACCCTCCCATCGGCTACATTAAATGTTCATCTAAATAACATTGGCACCATCTAGCAAGTTCTGCAGTTCCTCTCCCGGATGTATGCTGGCCATCACTCCTGCACATATCCTTATCCTTCCAGGTAGAGCCGCAGTCCCCAGTGTATCTGGACCCTTCTTATTTGTGTACCAAATGTATTTTTGTAAAAGTAAATGTACCTGATTGAGAAGGGTACATAAACAATGACTCAGCTGAACTGTTTACTTATTTGCATACAGCGATTCTGATTGTTATTTGGATCGCATTCAAATAGCTGTGTTGATGTTCAATATTTACTGTTATATTTTGTTACAGTTACCCAGTCACAACAGTTAACATAGAATAGTGGGATCCAGTGTGGACTAATCAGGCTATCAATTGATTTGGATACACATCTGGAAGACTTCTGTGAAGATGAAATGGAAGCCTGTAAGCCACTTGTAAACTATGAAAATGACACAGACTGTGCGCCATCATTCCTGATGTCATTGCCTGAAGATGAGGAGTACGTGACTGATTACATCAATGACACTGACGATTCTGATGTTGGCTTTGGAATACATAGTATTCCAGTCTTGCTTACTTAAACTTGTACAGTGGTGTCGCTGTATTGATTGTGGATCTACAGGACAGATGTATTCAAGACAGCGAATTGTAGGAACACTCCTTATTATGTGTTTCACCTGTGTATTCTGCTTCAGGGAACATGCCTGACATAGTCAAACATATGTTGGCAAGATACCATTTAAGAACATATTGTTATCAGTTGCCATACTGTTCTCTGGATCCACAACTGCAAAAACTACATGTGTTTTGAAACACATTGGCATCTGTACCTATAGGGCCCGAACATTTTTCAGACATCAAGCATCAGTACTTTTGACTGCCATAATATGCATGTGGTCTGAACATCAGAAATGGTGGATGGCTTCTTGAAGGCTGAACAGAAAGGACTGGTGTGTGGGAGCAAAGACCATACATATAGCCCGGGACATTCTGCCAAATGTGGCACCTACTCATTAATGGAACTAAATGCCGGGGTTGTGCTTGACCTTCAATTGGTTCAAGTAAGCATTATATGTTTCTTTTATCTTTTTCTTTGCATATCTTTCCTCATTGCTCTTGTAGAATCCTACTGCCACCCCTGCCAGTCCCATTCACACTCACAGTGAACCATACAATCACCTTATCAGGCCTCTGAAGCCCATACATGGCACACTGCTGTGCTCCTCCCATTGCCCTTTCATGGCATGGATCACCTTCAGACAGTTTAAAATAGTGCCCATCTGTCCATCTTTAAATCCACATCAGAGGTGAAGTCTTGGAGGATCCCTTATTTTGCATTGCTGTTGGTCCGATGTTGAATTTATGTGGCAGTGGGCAGTGTCTTCTCCTGCCCTTAGCAAGTCCAGATGTTTTGTCCCCTTTTAGTCCCTCCCTCTCCTCCCTCCCTTCCTCCCTCCCTCCTTCTCTCCCAGCAGTGTGTCATATCATAGTTTGTCATCATGCCAAAGCACTTACATGACTCATTGCTTTTTATGGGCTACCACAGTAATGCTTTTCTCATCCAGCAGAACACTGAGTCCACCCTCCACGTATGAATAAAGTGTTCATTGGGATGTTTAAGCCACCTCTGAATGGCTGGCCCTCAGATGACTCTGAACTGTTCCAGAACCATGACTGTCTGCATCGCTAGTGATATCGATACCCCTGCTACAATGCACAGGCCTATACGTTTCTTTTTTAACTATGTCATCTTTCGTACTTATGTACTCGACATGGTACCTGTAGTTTGTATGGCCTTTACAATGGCTGTTTGCAACTTCCTCAAACATTTCAATATGTATCACTGTCATCGGCACAGAGGTAAATTTGTGGGTTGCTAGTGCTGTATGTAACTGACTGTCATGCTGCCTCTGAATATGTTATAGGTGTTATCACTCATTAAAATCTGTGTTATTGCCCATGCTAACCATGTTATCACACATGTTATCATTTGAATAATGTTGCATATTGCTTTTATTTTCAGGAACATCATGACATATAATTTCTATGCAAAGAATGTGATGTGCAGTGTCTTAATTTCATTTACACAGAGCAATGAGTGTGGAGGTAGCACCAATATGGAGTTGAAGGGTTTGCGGAGATGCACTGACATTGTCTCAGATAATGGTCTACACATCGAGGAGCTGGTAACTGACCACCATGTTCAAGTGACAAAGTGGATGAGAGAAACCATGCCAGACGTAAGTCATCAATATGATGTGTGGTATGTTGCCAATAGTAAAAAAGTACTTATCAGAGAACTGTCAGGTAAATAAATAAGTAAATGTATTACTTATTTGTCAGACTTGCAGTTAGTCTGTGAAATGGTGATGGTGAAATACTGTTCATGTTTTATGTTCAAAAAACAGTATTGCCAGCTTCCAGGTGGTAGGGCACAGTAGTACAGCATTCAAAGCCTAAGTATAAGTTAATATGGTTAAACATTTCAATTGGCTTATTTTGGGTTTAATTTCTAATGCAATGCATCACTTTTCTATAGGAATCAAAAAAAAGGTGATGTCACTTGCTAATCTGAAAGATTGTAACATTTTGTGTCAGTGGATTCAGAGCATTGTAAACCACCTTTACTGGTCAATTGGCTCTACTCATGAAGGTGATGATAGTGTGGTCATTGCAAAGCAGAAATCAGCCACTGCCCATGTACAGAATGTGCACATTAACCAAGCAGCTGATTTCCCTGAATGTATTCATCAGGATCTATAGGATCAAGAGAACAGGTAAGCATTAATCCACGACAGAGGAGGGCTCTACTAGGGAATTAATGCCTGGTTGGGGGGGTTGGGCGGTTGAGTGCCTCCAACCACCAACCAGGCATTAATTCCCTAGTAAAGCCTGACTTTGGAGTGGATTAATGTGCTTGTAACATGGCAAGTGCAGGGAGAATACTCTTATAAGTCAATAATATGTGGGACAGAAATTAACAGAAACTCACAATATTGCTGAATGCAATATTATATGCTGTTCAGCTAAACACTTTTGACTAAGCAGATAGGATGTCTAAATGTCTGGCTGTTCACGTTTAGCACTTAGTGTACATTTATGTTATGACTGCTCTTTTCATACACTTTCTGGCATGATGTTTACACTTAAATAACACAAATATATTAGTAGCCATTTAGTTCTCTGCACTTATCCAGTGGTCAGTTCACTCATTTTGTTCATTTTTACTTTTGATTCATTAATGCATTATGGGCAAAGTACAAATATTTACATATCTGGCATCTATTTGTACTATCCCCACAATGCATTAGTGGATTGCAGAGAATAATAAGGCAGACCGATCACTGCATTGGATTTCAAAAGAGCTATGGTTGGTGTCTCCGTGGATGTGTCTCTCTCTCTTTCATCATTGTGTAGCTAGACTTTGTTTTCTATGCACCAGTGTAACTCTTCGTTGTTTTCTACGCAGTCCCGCGGGCGACCGGGTGGGTGGGTGAGTAAGACTCGGCAGCATTGACTCACTGTGACCATTTAGCAGTGCCACCTATAGGGAAGTTTTCAGTGTTGTAGTTAGCATGCTCCTGATTGCTTGAAACTAAGCAAATGATAGAAGTTGGACATGGCATTATAGAAGTTGGAGCAGGCATTACTTGGGAATTAATGCCGTGTCCAACTTGTATCATGTGGTCGGTTTCAACCAATCAATTTACTCGCTGTGAGCCTCGTTAATATTGCCATGTTACAAAAAGAATTGGATCACGCTGTGCGAGTACCAGAATCTTTGTAGACCATACTAAGTGTTAAAGAAGCATACATATGCATACAAAAATGTATGCCATTTACACTTTTGTAGCTTCCAAGGTTGTGGTTAACCTAAAAAAAATAGTATGTGACACCGGGTTATGCAAAGATGTTGCCAAATTATCAGGATGCTTCCAAACTTGAAAGCTCAAAACTTTTCACAGCCTTCTTTATCAGTTTGCTCCCAATATGATTGTTTTTTCATATAATGGGATGACTTACATGTAACTGATGTTAATTCAAGTAATTAATACTGCAAATCAAAATAAGACCGATAGATATTAATTATTTTCCTTTTCCTTTAAAAGGGCCCTACTTGCAGCTCTGTACTACAATGAAAACTCTAGGTGAAAGCAGGCAAGGACACTGGAAGAAGAAAAGTGGTTTAACATCTACTGCCCAAGGATTTAAAAAGGAGGTTAATTGTCAGAGGAGTACCCGAAGAACCAACACTTGGTGAGTAAGGTAAAAAGTTAACATGCCCAACATAATGTAACGCTGCACCCATGCAAATAAGGGAGGTTCCTCCTGCATATGGGCACAGTGGCATGGTCAAAGGTTTGTGACAGTGTTAAATAACACATAAAGTGGAACTTTTTAATGCCAGTGAAAACCACATCTTAACAGGGTGGTAAGCATGCACCACTACAGCAGTGATGCTAGGACAGCTATACTGCGGTTTCTCAGCCCTGGTTGCCCATAACGCTGGTGAGGATGCAGGCCCTGGAGTCCAGTGATTCCCCCCACCCTGACCTCCAATCCCATGTTATGATGGCTACATAGTCCCCCAACGACACAGTACTTCTAGCACACTGCTCCTTCAGTCCAAGACCTGTGCACTCATATGTCTGAGGACCACCAGGAATGCTACTTCACTCTTCTCCCACAGGGAGGAGGGTACCTTGTTAGGGATAAGTCAAACACTAAGAGGATGTGAGGCCAGCTTGGGGAGACAGGTGGCAGGAAGCAGCAGAGAATGGTGAAACTGGTGGCCAGACTGTGATTTTGAGCAGCTAGAATGAGTGGAGGGTGCAGTGGTGCAGGGGAAGGCACTCCGTCCCAAAAAAATCATAGTAGAAGTACAGCATGATGGAGTACCTGGAGGCATATGGACTGCAGGAACAACAACAGTAATGCTTCCCATATGGGAGGTCATATACCACAAAAAATTGTTTTACAGGGGAGGTGGATCATAATAGATCAGTGGATGTGTCCTATATGCACTTCATTAATGCCTTTCATGCTGTAGTAAACAGTATGCTAATGAAGTAGATTTGCTCCCTGTGTATGGGGGAGAAGGTGTTATGGTTGGTATTTAACTTTCTTTTTCCTACTTTCATCCTGGCTGTCCCACCTTGTCACCAACCACCACATGTCCCATTAACTGGATTCTCATTGCACTTACCCTCCAGGGTCCACAACGGTTTGCCAATCATGGTAAAGTAGAAGTGAGTCCCTCTATCCACTGTTGCATGGATACAGATTTAAGGGAGGTGCCTGGGTCACTGTTAGGTGGGGGGAATGTAGAGAGTGGGTAACCATCCTGCCTGCCAGGGTGGTTTCAGTCTTTATATACACTTCTTTGTGCCATGTATTAAGCCCCTAAGGGAGGCCGATGTCGGGATGCTGCACATGCTGAGAGGGTGCATCTGCATGGTCATGCATCATACAGTGTGGCAAGTCCCACCCTCCCTGTGTCCCACTAACCCTGCAACTGCATGTCTGCAGTTGGCAGTCATGCAGCTGGACACCGCCCCTGCCCCCCGGAAGAGGAGAGCATCTTGTGTGATGCTCGCTACTCCTACCCCCTGGCATTCCCCAGACTACCAAGGTAGTTCATGAATTCAGGTTGCCAGCTTAGTGAGTTGTGATGTGAATGCTGCATCCATGGCCAGATGTATGGATAAGGATTTCTATCACGAGAAATGAGGCAGAATTGCCACTGTATCGGTAAGTGCTGAAAAATAATCTGAAATATTGTGCCAAGTTATGTGGGCCACATAGATGCAAGGTCATTATCAAATACAAATCGTACAGAGTTGGACAACCTAAATAGTACAATGGGTGCATGAGAAACCATAAAAGGATATTTTGCAGGAGCACAACTTATATTCCCTGTTGGAGAGGAAAGGAGAGGAGAGACAGTGATGATAATTAAGAGCTATAAGTACGCCAGTGGAATGAACAAAGACATGTGATGGGGTTCCTACAAAGAAGGAGCAGCAGAACACAAGAGCATGTCATGAAGCCTGACTTCAGGAAATACATTTTCATAAAAATGGTGTTAAACATATTGAACATCCTGCCACAAAGAGGAGGCTGTCCACAATAGTTTGGCAGAGTCATACTCCTCCAATTAGACACCTTGAGATATTGTATCAGAACAACATATAACATACATCATGGTAAGACACATTTACTCACTCATTTATGAGCACAACAGCTTGTGCACCATACTGCTGTTACAATAGTAAGCTATTTGCAAAACCCAGATACCAGCTTACATACACATGGAATGGGCTGAGCATTACAGTTGACAACCCCAAGGCACACCTGATGCCTGTTGCTGCCTGCAGTGTGGGGGTGGGGTGTTGTGGTTGGAAACCCTAACAGTACATTTCCCTACTATTGTCACTGGAACCTAGCTAGTGCATTAATGAAGTTTTTTGCAAAGAATATATATATATATATATATATATATATACATATATATATGTGCATGCCCTGGACTGGGGTGTCACAGTCCTGCACCAACAAATAATCCTTAATATTTGAAATATTGTAATGCAAATAATCATGACTGCTGTCAGGCACAGCCAAACATTTCATAAAAAATATTAAAAAAATCAGCTAACTTCCAAAATTGCAGATAGGATGAACAGTGTCCATTCACAACTGATGGTCAGCAACACAGACCATTAAAACAAAGAGCTGCACTGACGAAAGAAAAACACTGAAAGATTATAACAATTAGAGGAATGAAACTGAAACTGGGAGCTGAATCTTCCCACCCCCAGCAGATTCAGCTCTCATTAATAAGTACATCAAATTTTTGTTAAAATAATTGATGCCTGTTGCTACCTGCGGGGTGGGGGTGAGGTGTTAGGGTTGGAATCCCTAACAGCACATTTCCTTACTTTTGTCACTGGAACCCTAACTAGTGCATTAATGAAGTCTTTTGCAAAGAATTACCTTACTTTTTGAGATAGTACAATCCTATCCTTAACTTCCTGTTTCGAGTTTTTTTTTTCACAATTTACGGAAAAAAAAATTCTATTTCACAAATTGTGAAACAGGATCCTGTTTCATGTTTCTTTTGTCACAATTTGTGAAAAATAATTTTAGCATGTTCAAAAAACACATTTCCAGGTGATTTATCAAAAAACTAACAGCAGAATCCAATAGAACTGGTCCAGGTTAGCAGAACATGTGTTGGTTACTTCAGAAAAATATCATTTCTTCAGTTTTTAATGTTGTTTGCATCACTAAGACAAAACAAACAAGTGGCAGAACAGAAAAAAGATTCCCCATTTGTGACACAGGATGTCCCATTTGTGAAAAAGGATTACCCATTTGCGACAAAGGATCTTTTTTCGAGTGGGACATCTAACTGGAAAGTAAAATTCCCATGGGAAATAATGGGCAGCTTTAACATTTAATAACTTTGAGAAGGATAAATATTATGTCACCAAATCTTAAAAAGACACACCTGTGAACCAAGACCTTTCTACCCTAAAAGTTTCAGACCAAAATTCCAAACTGTTTTTGTGCTGTGGTGTGACGAAGAAATTGAAAAGAAAAAATGGTAATTTTCAAATTTTTTCACACTCCATATCTCTACATCAATGCCTTCAAAAAGAACGAAACATGGCATATCAAGAGATCTTGGCTCCCTGATTGTGCATGTAAAATTTCATGCAAATTGGTTGAACAGCTGTGAAGTTATTATAGTGCAAAACGTTGAGTTTAACGTAGAAGTTGCTGGTGAACCCTAACTATAGCGCGCCCCTATAATATACATGTAGGTAATAAGCCATGACCATGTGTGTTTTATATAGGATTTTACTGCAGGCCTAGTGGTGTAGTAAGACATGAGTGGAAGGCAGAGTGTCCTTACACCCCTGAGAAGTGCATTTAAATCCTAGGATGCACACCCTGGAGAGGTTTATTACACTTATAAAATGGCTCTAAGTAGATTTTTTTTTTGGGAAGAAAATAAGATTCGGCACCTGACTGCATTGATAGAGATTTAATGCACAGTCAGGGCAAATCTCTCAGCCAATTAAATTTCTAGTTTTTTTTCTTGCCATTCTATAAATATGTATGTTTAGTTTATAAAAAACGAACAAATCAGGTCTCTGATTAAAAGATGTAATTTATTCATTCATGTATTTCTTACTGAACAGTGAGGATATCTATGCAATGCAGGGCAGTTTTCTTTTGTTACAGATTAAAACTATTTTGGGGGGGTGATGTGGAAAAGAGGGTGAAGGGTGCCAGAGGGAGGGAGGTTGGGAGGGAGAAATTCTATAAACTATTGGGGTCAGGTGGGGGAAGCAGGATGTGTTTGGGTTTGTATCTGGGTGGAGGGAAGGGCATTTCTATTATTTGTTGGTGGCAGTGAACATTGGGGGTTTACCTAGATTACAGACATGGCAGACAATGCCAAAAAAAAGCCTGTCAGCCCATCCAGCCTGCCCACCCTACCTAACTACTACCTTTTTATAGCAGAGGGTGGTGTGTGGAGGGAATATATCATTTCCTGCTCCCTGGCCCTCTGTAGCAGTTCTTGAGGTGCTGCTGCACATTGGGGGCTTGAACAACAAGAACTTGACCCAACAACAAGCCTGCAAAGGACAACAGAGACAGAAACAGGTTAGCCAATCTGTTTAAATCCTGTCATTCACTCAATCATTCATTCATTCAATGTTATGTATTTGTTCACTTACTTTTACACATGTACTGTATTTGGTGTTCTGTGGGATGCAAGGTTTCATAAAATAGATACTGACTAGAGATGTTTTGGGGCTATAGTGGGACAATCTTGACTCCTTGGGATGTTCAGCTGAGGCCATTGACTATTAGAAGGCAACAGGGCAGCCCTCAGGGTCAGTATTTTCTCACTATAGCCCTTGACTCTGGTCAATATTTGTGGATGGATAGTTAGATAGATAGATAGACAGACAGACAGACAGACAGACAGACAGACAGATAGATAGATAGATAGATAGATAGATAGATATTCTTCACAACACAACTTCATTAATGCACTAGTTAGGGTAATAGCACCACAAAAGTAGGGACATATGGCCTTAGGGTTTCCAACCCTACCCCCCCCAAGCAGCTAAAGGAGAAAACATTAGGGTTTTGCGTCTCCAGAGTCTTGGCAAATCAGTGGTATGGTCTTCCTTGGGGTTGTCAACCCTGATGCTCTCCCTTCCCCCACAGCACATGGCCTCCTGTCTGAAGCACAAGGTAGAGTGCCAAGATAGTGCCTCATAGTGATACAGTCTTCAATGGTAGAGGAGTATGTCTTGCCACATGTTGCCAACACAATGTGTTGTAGCTTTCTTCACACAGGGCCCTGCAAATCCTGTGAGAGGAATGGAGATCATGTCTGCTATTGCTTACTCATGGAATGGGGTGGGCAATAAGGTTGACACACTCCAAGGAAGACCCCACCACTGATTTGCCTAGACTCCAGAGATCCAAAACTCTAATGTTTTTTCCTTTTGCTGCTTGGGGGGTGAGGGTGGGGAGTTAGGGTTGGAATTGTAAATGCCACATTTCCCTACTTTTGTGCCATTAAGTTACCCTAACTGGTGCATTTAGAATGTTTTTGTTTTCAAAAAATATTCCCTTTCATATTGAGATAGTGGGATCATATCCTCATTCAAGCAGGTCTCTTCAGGACCTGTGTGAACAGGTGCAGATGCACAGTGCCCTTTGGGCCCTGTGCCATGGAAAGACTCCATCTGACTACAGAAGTGTATAGCCTGGCTCCCCCCCCACCCCAGCCAGAGAATGCAAGTTAAAATTCCCAAAGTTACCAGTGAGAGCAGAAAACGTTCAGCATAGAGTCATAACTTTGTCATTTGTATGTTCTGGCCCCAAATTTTCAACATAGCCTTCTTATGACCCCACCTCATGAACAAGGGCACTGAAAATTTTCAAATCCCACCCAAAAGATGATTTCACCAACTGACACACAAAATCACCTTTCAGCTTTGATCTGCATAATTTCACCACCATCAGCCATGAAGTGGGGTTCCAGAAGGTCCATATTGAAAATGTGGGGGGGTCAAACTATGCAAAAATGACAAAGTTATGAATCAAAGCTCTACACCACATTGAAATACACTGAACTGCACTTACCTGACTTTACATAAAAATATATGTCGCAAATTACATGTCAAAAATAACATGTCTCAGATTACTGCATGACAGGTAAAAGTTATGAGTCATGAACGGTAAGAGTGTGAGAAATGACCAAAGGCAATCCTGATGCAGAAAGAGATTTGGGGAAGTATTTCTTTTTAATTCAGTACCGGAATTGAGCTGAACACCTGCTGTTTAGCAAAATACAGGTATTGGGGTTTGATTTTACCTCAATATTTCCTTCTTAAACCATTTTGTAAATAAAAAAAAAAGATGGTAGCTGCACGATCAGTATTTCTCCCCACATGACAAGTAAATCATGAAAATAAGCATTTGCGAATGTTTTTTTTTTACCAGTCGAACTTGAATGTTAACTTAGAAATCGTTATAATTCTAAAACGGTATAATATTTTTACCAAACCTTCAAAAGACCCCCGCACAGGTACCTTCAAACATGAAAATTTTATAAAAAATTCCACACCTCTAGCCTGCAGGTGAGAGCAAAAAATACACAATGTTAAATATAGGTATTTTTTCATTTGGTTGGTGCTCTGTATCTTGAAAACTGTACAATACGTCATCACAAAAATTTTCATGTCCGGAGACTCTGACAGACTAACCAAACATGGCAAAGTTTGTGCTATTTCATCAAATGACACCAAAGTTATTAAGGTGCAAAAATTGGGGTTTAACATTGAACAGCCTAATCAACCCTAACTCCCCACCCACACTCCCCAAGCAATAAAAGGAAAAACATTAGGGTTTGTTATCTCATTAGTCTTGGCAAATCAGTGGTGGGATCTTTCTTGGGATTGTAAACTCTAATACTCATCCACCCAGACTGTAGCCTCCAGTCTAAAGCACAAGGAACAGCTCTAAGCCAGAGCCTCATAGTGATACACTCTTCAAAGGTAGAGAAATATTTCTTGCCACATGTTGGCAACACAATTTATCCAAAAGGCCCTACTGAGCATGCTCAGAACCAAAATTTCAAATCCTTCTAACTTGGGAAGGGGTTTACATTTTTTCACCAAATCTATGAAAGGCACCATTCAGAGGCAGGCCCTTTCTATCCTGAAAGTTTCAGACCAAAATTCCAAACTATCTGAGCTGTAGATGAAGACAAAACACAGCAGAAATATCCAATTTTTCCTAAAAACACACTATCCAGATCTCAGAATTTGCACATATGACTGAAAAGAAATTTGGAAAATCAAGAGACCTTGTCACACAGACTGCACATGCAGATTTTGTGCAATTCCATTGAATGGGGGCACAGGTATTAATGTGCAAAGTTAGTGGTTTAACATTAAACAGCCTACTAAACCCTAACTGTAGTGTCACCATTGTGCCACTATAATTGGAAGGCTATGCCTGTAGTTCAGTGGGATGAGTAATCAGCCATGCCCCCTTCCTGCGCCATATAAGCAGTTCCTCCCAGCCTCCTTCTGAAGCACTTTTTTTTTGTGGCCAGAGGCTCTGTCAGTCTGCCTTCTCCCTTGGGGCCTGCTGGGGCCTTGCCACCTCCCCTTCTCCAGCATTTGCCTCCCTCCTTATCTGGTGCTTTGGGCTCTGCTTGGTTTGTGCTGGACTTCTGTTTGCTGTGTTTCTCCTGCTTTTGGTTAGTATTTGCTTTACCTGTGGCTGCTGCATGCTTTTTTGTGTTGTTTGCTTTCCTGTTCTCCTGTTTGTGTTTTTTCATTCTGCATTTTGTTTCTTTTGGGGGCTTTCTAGTTTCTCTTGCATCCTGCTTCCCCTTTGCTGTATTGTGCTATTTATGCACTTGTGCTATTTAGGCTCCTATTTACTCACCAGATTTTAGCAAACCCTCAGTGCAACTGCAATTGTTTTCTGCATGTTTCAGCTCAGCTGCTGCTTCCCTGCTTCTGCTGTCTCTGTGCTTATCCATCTTAATTGTTTGCACCTGGTCCAGGCTTGTCCAGCTCCAGCTAGCTGCAACTCTCTGCTGTGCTATATTTGCCTCAGCAGCTCTGCTCAAGTCATTCAGTGTTAGCTCACTCAGGCTGCTACTACTCCCAGCTTTAAATTAAACTGCTTGTTTTTCTTGCAGTGTAGTGTGGCTCTGCTGCAGTTTATTTTTGCTGTACTGGCTTAGTGGCTTGCTATCATATGGTTCTGTCCTTAACTAGGACCTTGCCAGTAAAAGCATCTCTATTTTGGGGATTCCTACCCTACCAACATTACAGTTGCTGTTTGTTCTCATGGTGCTCAGCTTGTGGCTTCCCTGTTATTCCCATGGTGAAGGACTATGATGTCGCAGTGAGGCATTGTGGCTCCAAGTAGCAGGAGCATGCTTATTGTAGGCTATATGATTTTGCCCTGCGCTGTTGTCTATAGGACTTTCAGTTATTCATGCATAAATCATTAACCTCGCAGCCTACATGGCCTTCAAGATATTCATTGCATTTCATTATTGTGCTGTATGCTCCTTACTGGAATAACCTAACTCCACCTTAATGGCTTTTAAGGTATTCATGCCAATCACATCAATTCACTATTCATGCAATCATATCAATTCACTATTCATGCTAAAACCATATCAATCAACTGCTTTTATGTAAACTATGGTTTTACTCCTTTATGGAACTGGTTGGCCAAGCAGATATGTAATTCAGCTTACATCATTTGCGATGACTCATGCTTACCTATGTTGCTGCCCATTTTATTGCTGTTGCAAATGCTGTTACATATCTCCTATCTGCTAAACCTCATTGATTCATTTACACTAAACCTGATTGATTCCATCACTGGCATCACAGTCTCTCACTACCTAAACACCTGCCTTCTATGTCACCATTAATTTGGTTTTCTTAATGGAATTGGCTGGCTTGCTTTCTGCTGGCTGCTACTACTATCAAATGGCTTGCACTGCAGCTTCCTACTTCTCCCAGGCCACTGGCTTCACCCGGCTTCTTCATCAATAGCCTGCTGCCTAATCTACAGACACTGGCTTTTCCAGCCTTCTCCTGTCTAGCACATTGAAGTTTATTCATGCTCTCACTCATAAATCAGAGGCATACCAACCATGACAATTGCCTTTTCTGGCTCAAGGCTTGCTCTTTAGC
Source organism: Neoceratodus forsteri (assembly GCA_016271365.2). NCBI lineage: Eukaryota > Metazoa > Chordata > Ceratodontiformes > Ceratodontidae > Neoceratodus > Neoceratodus forsteri. Next base: position 722,714,983 of record CM057459.1, on the reverse strand, counting down.
CAGCAGTCTCACTCTGCACCCACAAAGTTTGCATCTTGATCATGTGAAACTCAGAGTGTGGTCCTTCTCATCTGGTCCATTGTGGGAATGTCCTCACTCCAGGCAGAGCTTCAATCATCTAACTCATTGGCAGCACCTCTTGTTGTTGAATTTAAGACTTCAGCTGCCAAGGGCTGGGGCCCTCAAGCCCAAGAGCGCTCCTTTGGCTATGGCTTCACCATGGCACCTTTGAAAGCTATTTTCCCTATGACTGCCTATGGTTCACTTAGTCTCCTGGACCTCCCCTTCCCTGCCCAGATCAATTCTGAGATGGTTCTCAGGAAAGCCCCTGAGACATCTAACTCCACCTTAGGTCTCCCGCGTGGAGACCAGGTGAGTGCCTTCAAGCAGCTGTTGCTCTTCTCCTTCTGCCTTGGGTGAGGGCCTCCTGTATTGGAGTCCATCCTATATGGGAGTCTCGCTTTACTGCAGAGCTATCTTTGCAGCCACCCCACAGCATTTCCCATACAGGGACAGATCAACAGCTTTCCTTCTAATTGAAAAATACCCTGAAATTGAGTTTACAAATAGCAGTAGCTGAGCTGTCACTAAATAAAATATCCCAAGCCTAGAGGAGAGGCAACCTAGGCCTTGGATTCCCAGAGGTTTCCTCCTTTTAAAGGTTTTTTTCCCTCTCCTCTGTGCCATAGGTCATGCTATCTAGTTAGTTATTAAAATAATATATTCCCTAGTTTCCTTAGATAGGTTTCTGATGTTGGATGCAGAGGGATGGTGGCCCTACTTACCGTTCCCTCTCTCCTTATAGAGCCCCCTTATGTCATCAGTGCAATCCTTATCATTGCTAGCTTGACAACCTGTGCATCTCATTCGTATTCTTCAAGCTGTCTCGTTGCTGTCAATCTGCTCTCAACCTCGTAGTCAACATTTATCTGCTCAATACTCTTTTTGGGGCTCCTTCCTAAGGTACCTTTAGCCAAGGAAATCTTTCCTGTGGCATCTCTAGGAGTGGAACCCTCTTTGAGGGTTCCTTGCCTTTAGCACCCCTACAGGGAGGTAATTCCCCATGGAATAGAGAGTGCAAATGGTCAAACAGCTATCACAGTTTCACAAGCATAACACTACTCTAGTTGTGTAGGCCCATTAAATTCAAAGGCTATGCCTGTAGTTCAATGGGGCTAGCAACCAGCCGCGAACCCTTCTTGAGCTATATAAGCAGTTCCTCCCAACCTCCTTCTGAAGCACTTTCTTTGCCCCACCATCCTCCCCTCATCCTCCAGCGGCATGCCTCTCTTTTCATGGGGCTCCTTCCTAATGTACCTTGAGTCAAGGGAATCTTTCCCATGGCACCTCTAGGGGTGGAACCCTCTTTGAGGGTTCCTTGCCTTCAGTACCCCTACAGGATGGCAATTCCCTGTGGAATAGAGAGTGTGAACTGCCAAACAGTTATCACAGTTGCACAAGCATAACACTACTCTGGTTGTGTAGGCCCATTGAATATAAATAGAATACAGTATGGGGTGATGTGCGTGTAATAAGAATTTTAAACACACCCCAGGTGCTGGGTGCCACATAAATCCTGAAAGCAAAGCTTGAGGGATTTATCTAGGCACCCAACACTAAGGGTGTGTGTAAAAATTGAATTTGCACACCACCTTGTATTTTATTTTATATAATTGCTGGGTTTTGCTTTCATGCCACAGCAATTATATGAAATAAACTGACTGGTGCAGTCGTAGTTCAGTTGCCTTTGTCCACGGTTGCTTTGTCATAGTTAAAATTTTTCTTTTTTTAACCCGGTAGTTTTGTGCAGTGTAGTGAATAAAAAAACAAAAAAAGTAACTTATCGCTACATTAGAGTGGCAGTGTGTTTTGGGCGAGAAGGCACGGTGATGAGTGCTCATTGGGAGAGCTGTGGCTGGGCATGCACAGAGCGAGGGAAAATTGGTGAGTGTTTGCTGTTATAAACACTCCTTTATAATGGCAAATTATGCCATGGGTTTCTCCATTGTAGAAAGCAAAACTCATTAGTTATATATATTTATAAAATGGGTGGGAAAAATCATCTCTGCTAATTGGTTGAAACACATCACATGACCGTGCATATATCAGAGCGTGACCGCACACCTGCACTTTTACCCCCTCCAAAATAATTTTGCCATTTTATAAGATAGATAACCCACTCTAGGTGTGCAGTCGTGCTCCTATATGTGCATACCTTGTAACAACGCACACCAAGGCATGTATATATCAGAGCGTGACCGCACACCTTAGAGTGGGATATCTATTACATATATATATATATATATATATATATATACACACACACACACACACACACACACACACATATATATATATTATGGTAGCATGGTAGTGTAGCATGGTAGTGCTACCATAGTTAGGGTTGAGGAGCCATTTACATGTTAAACCTAAAAGTTTGCACCTTAATAACTTTGCAACCATTCAACGGATTTGCCTGAAATTTGAAATACATGATCAAGAATCATAGATCTTGGGATCTGCTGACTTTTGCACTGTTCGGATATATGGCTACGGCATTATTAAGCGTGATCTGCGCACATGTTTACGCTTTTTTGGAATTTTCTTTGGTCATCTCTAGAGGTCGCACGGTTTGCGCGACTGGTCTGAAATCTTCAGGGAACGTGCGGCCAGGGTTCCCAATGTGCCTTTTGAAGATTTCATGAAAAAACATTAAATGGTTCAAAAGTTATTCAAAAAACAAGTTCCCATTGTAAGTTAATGGGAAAAGTTAACAAAAAGTTCGACAGTGTCACAAATGCAGTTTTTACTTTCACAAACGGCCCTTTTATTGTCACAAATCTGTCATTTTGTTTTCAGTTGGTCATCAGAAAAATGCTTGGCATTTAAATCTGGGACCCTCTAGCAACCTAATTGTTTTTGTATTCACCTAGTCAGACCATGAGGATGCTAGCCATGTCTTTATTTTGGGGTAAAACACTCCCGAAATATGTTTTTCAAATTTCTGTAAAAAGTACTTTCGCAAAGTACTTTTGCACTTGTGACAGTATTGAATGAATCTGCGAAAGCTTTCGCAAAGTTTGACAGTACTTTTCCAGGCTGTGTGAAAATGACAACAATTCTTTGCCACTCTTCTGCAAAAGAATGGTTTGGTCTTTTGCGCTGAAATTTGGAGGGAACGCAGCCGAAATCTTACAGATGTGCCTTTCACTGCTTTGGTGAAAAAATATTACAGGGCGGCAAAGTTACAGCACTCCAAATTTGACACTTTTTCTCATTGGATAACATTACGGCATCCACCGCATTACAGGAATACTTTGCCGCCCTGCTGCAAAATAATGTTTTGGTCTTTTGGGCTGAAATTTGGAGAGAAGAAAGCCAACATTGCACAGATGTACCTTTTACTGGTTTAGTGAAAAAATATTAAAGGGAGCCAAAGTTATGGCACTCTGAACTTCTCCTTTTTTCCCATAGGATAACATTATGGCGTTCGCGGCGCCTTTCAGGGCCCATATCTCAGGAACGGTGCAAGATACAGACTTTTTGTTGGAAAAACACTTAGCCCCATGATGGGGCTAAGTAGAAAACTAGCCAGGAAAGTCATAAATCATAAGACTTTTACATTTTTTTCTACATCGTACGGTTCCTGAGATATAAGCAATTTAGTATTCCAACTCCTCATTTTCTGCTCTGGACCCGTTATTATGCATACATTCTTTGTACTCACTGTCTTTCTCTATACAGCTTTTGGGGAAAACTAGCCTGTGCACTTACATTACTGTTACCCTTACCGCTTCTGCTTGTGGTTCCGTAACCATTTCACTTACTGTTCCCATCTACGGCATCATGTGCGTTACCCTTCACACTTGCATTTGCTTTATTTTATCCATTTCTGTCTACAGTAGCTGTTTATCTTTCTGTTTTGCTTTGCGGCACCATGCACATTACCATTTGCGTTTGCGGGCACCATGTTACTATGTGACAAGACATCACGTGGTGGGAGCCGCTGCATTACTTTCACTATTTCTCACTATACTTTTCAAAAAGAAGAGAAATTAGAGACAAAAAACTCCATTTAATGCATTAGTTAGGGTTGTTCCACAGTGAAAAAAGCAAGGAAATACGGTGTTAGGGTTGAAAGTCCCCCTTGGACCCCCCTGCCCATACCCCAACCGGCATCGGGTTGCGTTGAGGTTGTCCAAACTCTCACCCCATTCTCCTATACCTTGCTTCTTCATGCATCTGATGGGTGAGAGTTGGGGCAAAACCCCAACGAGCACCCTGATGCTGGTTGGGTTGTGGGGGGATCAGGGGCTTTCAACCCTAACACCGAATTTCTCGCTGTCACTGTGGAACAACCTAACTAATGCATTAAATGGAGGTTTTTGCTCTTAAAATATATATATATATATATATATATATATATATTATAGTGGTAACGTAGTGCTAGTACTATAGTTAGGTTGAGGAGCCATTTACATGTTAAACCCAAAATTTTGCACCGTAATAACTTTGCAACTGTTTGGACGGATTTGCCTGAAATTTGGAGTAAATAATCAAGATCCATACGCCTTGGGATCTGCCAAGTGTTGTGCTGGCCGCATATACGGCTGCAGAGTTATTAAGCATGATCTGCGTGGCGTTTACACTTTTCTGGAATTTTACTGTCGCATGTACAGGTCACACGGTTTGCCTGACTGGTCCAAACTCTTCCAGGAACGTGCGGCCGGGGTCCCCAATGTAGCTTTTGAAGATTTCGTGAAAAAATATTAAAAGATTCAAAAGTTATTCAAAAAACAAGTTCCCATTATAAGTCAATGGGAAAAGTTAACAAAAAGTTCAACAGTGTCGCAAATGCAGTTTTTACTGTTGCAAATGGCCCTTTTACTGTCGCAAATCTGCCATTTTGTTTTCAGTTAGTGATCAGAAAAATGCTTGGCATTTAAAATTGGGACCCTCTAGCAACCTCATTCTTTTTGTATTCACCTAGTTGGACCATGAGGATGCTAGCCATGTCTTTATTTTGGGGTAAAACACCCCAGAAATATGTTTTTCAAATTTCTGGAAAAAGTACTTTCGCAAAGTACTGTCGCACTTCCGACACTATCGAATGAATTTGCAGAAGCTTTTGCAAACTTCAACAGTACTTTTCTAGGCTGTGGGAAAATGACAGCAATTCTTTGGCACCCTGCTGCAAAAGAACGGTTTGGTATTTTGGCCTGAAATTTGGAGGCAGCGCAGCCGACATCTCACAGATGTGCCTTTCAGTATTTTGTTGAAAAAATATTACAAGGCGGCAAAGTTACGGCACTCCAAAGTTGATGCTTTTTCCCATAGGATAACATTACGGCATCCGCCGCAATACAGGAATCCTTTGGTGCCCTGCTGCAAAATAATGGTTTGGTCTTTTGGGCTGAAATTTGGAAGGAACACAGCCAACATACCACAGATGTGCCTTTGTTTAGTTTGGTGAAAAAATATTACAGGGAGTCAACGTTATGGCACTCCAAACTTCTCTTTTTTCCCCATAGGATAACATTATGGCGTTCGCCACGCCTTTCAGGGCCTGTATCTCAGAAACAGTGCGAGATACGGACTTTTCCTCAGAAAAGCACTTAGCCCCCTCATGGGGCTAAGTGAAAAACTAGCCAGGAAAGTCATAAATCATATGACTTTTAATTTTTTTTCTACGTCGTACGGTTCCTGAGATATAAGCAATTTAGTATTCCAACTCCTCATTTTCTGCTCCGAGAACCATTATTAAGCATACATTCTTTATACTCACTGTCTTTCTTTATGCAGCTTTTGGGGAAAACCAGCCTGTGCACTTACATTACTGTTACCGTTTTCGCTTGCGGTTCCATTTCTGTTTCACTTACCGTTCACATCTATGCCACCATGTGCGTTACCCTTTGCGTTTTCATTTGTGCTTGCTTTTGCACTGTTTTTAACATTTCTGTCTACACTACTGTTTCTCTTTCTGTTTCACTTTGCGTCACCATGCACATTACTATTTGCGTTTATGGGCACAATGTTACTATGTGACAAGACAGGCCCCGCTCTCCCGCCACCGGACACCGTGCTCCCGCCGCTGCATTACATTCACTATTTCTCATTATCATTCTCAAAAAGAAGGGAAATTAGAGGCAAAAAACTCAGTTTAATGCATTAGTTAGGTTTTTACACACCGACAAAAGTGAGGAAATTCAGTGTTAGGGTTGAAAGCCCCCCCTTGGCTCCCCCTGCCCACACCCCCAACTGGCATCAGGGTGTGCATTAGGGTTGTCAGTCCTAACTCTCACCCCATTCTCCTACACCTCTGCTTCTTTACTACATGTAATGGGGCGAGAGTTATGGCTGACAACTGTGTCGCACCCGATGCGGTTGGGGGTGTGGGCAGGGGGGCCTAGGGGGCTTTCAACCCTTACAAACTTTGCTTTTGTCAGTGTGGAACAACCCTAACTAATGCATTAAACAGAGTTTTTTGCCTCTAATATATATGTATATGTGTCTATATTTATAAAATGGCAAGAAAAAAATCTAGAAATCTCAGTGGCCAAGAGACTTCAGCTGACTGTACATTAAATCTCTATATACGCACAGTCATCCTGGTCCTAAACCACATCACACAATGAAAAAATCAGTCCTCCTTCAACCAGAACTATCTTCCATCAGTCCCCCTGCAACCAGAACTGATCATCCATCACAAACATGGCTGCTACCTTTACACTGTAAAAACCTTCAACGGGGCCCTAAAAATAAAACTACCTTAACCCTTGCAGGACCGCAGACTGATACATCAGTCCAAAATTCCTACATGTCGGGCTAAACACGATATTTCTGTTCCCCCCATGCTGTGAGACACTCCTTGAGGGTGTGAGACAGTATGGGTGCCAGTAGTGTTTACCAGAGAAAACACTCATATTTAATTCACTGCAGAGACTGAAGTAGTTTAACTAGGAAGTGATTTACAGGGCTTGTAGTCCTTGAATTTAAGAGGGAGAACTACAGTATTGCTCTAGCGAAGCAGTTTTAACTGCTACGACAACCTCGGGCACTCTGGTGCATGCTGAGTACTAGGGAGTGTTTAGTGTTACATTTTTAAACTATTTAGTGTGTTTATTTGATTCAGGGGATCATGACCCAGTGTAGCACTTCTGGGCCATGTGATATTAATATCTTGCCCCTCTGCAAGTGGGGCGAGTGCACTGCTCCACATGTGAAGACGCGCACTGAGACATGTGCATCTGTGTGTGTCTAGTGTCCAGAGGGTTCAGAGGGTTAGAGGGCCGCAATATATGCACACTTGTCTATACACGTGCCTCTCTCCACAGATCTGTAAGTAGGCCTTATCTTTGGTGTAACATCTGTATGCTAGACTGTCCAACTAACCTTAAGGTGGTAATTCAGTTTAAATAAATAAGATGGCAGCAAGTAACCACTCAACTATCCTTATATCCACTGGGATTATCGGTTTACAATGCACTGTGCGCAAAATATATTTACTAACATTAGGCAATCTTCCAGCACAACCTTACATGTACAGTAAATGTTTGGAAATCAAGGAATTACAACATGTCATTGGCTGTTTTAATTCACGTTTAGCAGTGCTTGAAAACAGCCAATCAGAAATGCATAAACATTTCAACGCTACTAACTCACTACCACCTAATGGTTTAAATCACGCTCTGGTTCCTGAGAGTGTTATAACATCTATTACTCCTCACAACTCAGATCATATCTCTTTAGAGGATACTGATATATTAAAACAGACACTGCTCTCAACTTTGTCTGATAAACCAAAAAAAAAGAGCAAGGGAAGATGATTGTAATTCTGAGGATGACTATAATAACGATGACAAATGGTATAGTGTGCAATGTACAAGAGCAAGTAAAAAGGGTAGAAAGAGTTTATCACCCAGATATACAATAGGCTTGATCCCCTTAATACTCTCTCTACAAATATTACAGATATCATTGCAGATGCCCCTTTTATGGTTATGGATTCTGGTGACCCAATTTGCTCTACCACTTCAGATTCTACTCCCACCACCCCCCTCCTTAGCAATTCAGAAATAGGTGAGGCACCACATATTGATCTTTCAACTGGCTTAATAAATCAAGCCCTATCCAGAGGTCCCTATTCACCTGACGCTCCTTACAAATGGCAGATTTATGTATTGGATGATTCTATCTCCAAACCTTTAGACATGTCAATTTGCAACCCTGACAAAGCCAATAGGACTAGTTCCAGTTATAGTGGTGCCAAGATATCAGATCTTACCAAAATGATGACTGATATTATGAAAGACTGTGGTACTAACCCCATTGCAGTTATACATGTGGGAGCAAATAACATCCTTCGAGACTCCGTTCAAGAAATTAAAAACGATTTAATTGCTTTGGCTAACAAGTTGGTTGATTTTGGGTGTGATATTTGTTTGTCTGAAATTCTCCCCATCCCCCAATTTTCACCATCCATCAATAAAAAAATCAAAATGATAAATGAATGGCTTCGGAAATGGTGTTTGCAACAAAACATTACCTGCATAACCCATTGGGAAGAGTTTGAAAACCATAACGAGTTATACTGTACCGATCGTTTACACCTAAGCAGACACGGAAATGCTATTTTGGAGAAACAATTCCTATCTGTCATTAATAGTCATTTAAACTAAGCTCTGGGGGGAGATGATTAACTCGTCACCATCTCTAAAACCTGCAACCAAAAGTAAAATTAAAAGCCATCTATTACATTGTTCAGGCTTTAATGCTGGGTGCCTGAACCACAAATTGGACAAATTAAAGTGTAGAATCCACCAAGGCAATTTTGATGTCATATCAATCTGTGAAACATGGGGTGATGGCAAGTCTTTATGGGAAACTAATATACCTGGCTTTACCATTCACAAACTTAATAGGACAAACAGGAAAGGTGACGGGGTTGCCTTATTTGTTAATAGCAAATTAAATTCCATAGACATTACTAACAGTATAAAAACTCATGACAAACAAACAGAAACCATTTGGGTAAAGTTACTTCTTTCCACATCTGATGTTCTTATTTTTGGTTCTTTTTACTGTCCTCCTAATTCACCTGTGGATATATTTGAAGCCATACTATGTGAAATGGAACCAGCTAAGGTATTAGGAAGTGCTGTTGTTATTGGTGATTTCAATTTGGGTGAAATATATTGGCTTAATCTCAGACCAAATAGCAGCATGGGAAATAAACTGTTGAACACATGTTCCCAGTTAGGCCTCAAGCAGAGTATATTGACTCCAACCAGAGGAGACAATATTTTGGATCTTGTTTTTAGTGATGATGACCTGATGATTGATAATATCAATAAAAGTGATCCTATCGGGAACAGTGATCACAATACAAAGTGATCATAGAGGCCAAAGGACTACAGGACAGCAGACGGCATGGCTTCATACGTGGCAGATCCTGCCAAACCAACCTGGTCGAGTTTTATGACTGGGTAACTAGGCAACTGGACAGGGGCCATGCAGTGGATGTCCTGTATCTGGACTTCAGTAAGGCATTTGACTCAGTGCCACATGGAAGGCTGGGAAGGAAGTTAGTAGGCGCAGGTGCAAAGCTGGTGAGATGGGTAGAAACTGGCTGCAGGGAAGGCAACAGAGGGTGGTGGTGGGTGGGAGCTCTCACACCTAAGGACAGTGACGAGTGGTGTTCCACAGGGCTCGGTGTTGGGACCAGTGTTGTTTGGGATATTCATTGCAGACATATCATGGGACATCAAGAGCAAGATCAGTCTGTTTGCTGATGATACCAAGGTAGGCATGGTGGTGGATGCCCTAGGGGGATGGCAGGGGTTGCAGGATGATCTGGCAAAGCTTGAAACCTGGTCAGACACCTGGCAACTGGGCTTTAATGCCAAAAAGTGCAAGGTGCTGCATTTTGGGATGAAGAACCCAAGGAGGAGTTACCAGCTAGGGGAGTGCAGCTAGCCAAGACAGAGGAGGAGAAGGATCTGGGTGTGCTCATTACAGGGTCAATGAACAACTCGGCACAATGTAGGAAGGCAGCTGCAAAGGCCAACAAAATGCTGGGTTGTATTGCAAGAGGTATATCCTCGAGGAGGGAGGAGGTGATTCTGCCACTGTATAGGTCATTAGTTAGACCACACCTGGAGTACTGCGTGCAGTACTGCCATCCGTATCTGAAGAGGGACATTAAGTTACTGGAGGGGGTGCAGCGCAGAGCGACAAAGATGATCAAGGGGCTGGGGGACTTATCATACGCGAGGAGGTTGAAGGAGTTGAACATGTACTCACTGGAGGAGAGGAGAGACAGGGGTGACATGATTGAAACCTTTAAATACATGAAAGGAATAAACAAGATGGGTACAGAGGGGCTGTTCAAAGTAAGGGAAGGGAGGGCCACCAGGGGCCATGACATGAGACTGGACCGAGGAAGGTTCAGGAGGGAGATGAGGAGACACTTTTTTACAGAGAGGGTGGTGGCTGGGTGGAATGCATTACCTGCTGAAGTGGTATGCAGTAGAACAGTGGACTGCTTCAAACGAGGATGGGACAGGACAAGGGGGAGGGTTAATGAAGGGGAAGGGTGGAAGGGAAGGGCAGCTGCAGAATAAGGGGTGCTAGCTGCACATTTGAGCAGACTTGATAGACCTCTAGGCCTTTATCTGCTGGCAAATTTTGTATGTTCATATAAAAAATTATGCATATAACCCAAATTCTACTATTATATATTTATATGATAAAACAGATTTAACTACTATAAAACAGGTTATTAGTGAAATTACCTGGGAGACAGCAATATTACATTCCACCCCTGAACATTGCTGGGAAACTTTCAAGGACGTTATCTGCCATTTAAGAGATTTGTTTATTCCTTTTAAACAAAAAACTTCCAATTATAAAAGGGCACCTAAATGGATGAATCATTCCATAAAAAGAATCATTAGGCAAAAACACAAAAAATATAACATTTAGCTTAAAAACAAATCTACATTAAATTGGGATTCATATATGCATATTCAAAAGAAATGTAAAAATATGATCAAAAAGGCAAAAACTATGTGGGAATATAATTTGGCTATTAATGCAAAAAAACAAAGTAAAAATTTCTGTTCATATATTAATTCTTTGAAGAAACCCATTTGTCAAGTGGGCCCATTACTTGATAACAACATTCTTATTCATGACTCTAAAATTATGGCTGATTTATTTAATAAAGAATTCTGTAAAATGTTTACTAATAAACCAAAAAATAAATCTAAGTCTACTCCACTTATTACAGACAATGACCCACCCATTTGTTTCTCTAAAGATTTCATACACAAAAAACTGTTAACTTTAAAAGGCATATACAGTCCAGGACCAGACAATATAGCAGGACATCTATTATTCTTACTAGCAGATACTATTATCGATCCCTTAAAAAATAATGTTCAAACTTTTCCTTGCAGAAAATTGCATTCCACACGATTGGAAGGAAGCAAATGTGATTCCCATTCACAAAAAAGGTCCCAAAAATAATTGGGAAAATTATGGACCCATACGTTGACATCTTTGGTATGCAAGCTCTTAGAGTCTTATTAAAGACATGATCTCACCCACTCTTAATCTTTATGATCCTGAGCAACATGGTTTCAAAAGTGGCAGAAGCTGTATACCTAACCTAATGTGTTTCTATGAACACATCAATACACTTATTGACAAGAGATTGCCCTGTGATGTCATATTTATTGATTTCAGCAAGGCGTTCGACGTTATGCCACACTGGGACTTGACTAGTAAACTTTACAAATTGAATATTAACAGCTTTCTCGTTAATTGGATAAACAACTGGTTACAAGATCGGACCCAACAGGTTATCATCAGTGGGTCGAAATCAGTGAAGGGTCTTATGTCAAGCAGTGTGCCCCAGGGATCCATTTTGGGCCCCTGCCTTTTCCAGGCATTTATAGCAGACTTAACAAAAGATTGTTTATCTATTACCACTAAATATGCTGATGACGTCAAAATCGGGAGTTTATGTGCATCTGTTTCACAAGGCATGGGGGTCATTATGTCACATGACAGAATGCTGTGTGGCACAATCGCGTTGTGCAATTTCTTGTTATTTCTTGTTCTGTGGGAGGCTCCACCCCATCTCCCCCGTTACAGGGGGCTTTGCCCCCCCAGACACCCCCCACTAAAGATTCCAACTCCAGGGGGGTCCAACTTGGAGAGCGCACAGGTCCGGGTTTCGCCATAATGCCGTATGCTATTAAGCGTATGACATTATGACCCGGTGCGGTTTCACAAGCTATAACTATTCAGAATGATTTAGACTGCATTTCCTCATGGGTAAATAAATGGGGTATGACATTGAAAATTTCTAAATGTAAAGTGTTGCATTTAGGTGCAAAAAACTTGCATTGTCTATACTATTTGGCAGGATCCTTGATTGTAAAAACATCTGATGAAAGGGATTTAGGCATTACAATTTCAGACAGCTTGACACATAACAAACATGTGTATGGTATTATTAACAAAACCAATAAAGTAGTATGGTCTATCCTACAAAACATCAGATCCAGGAATCATGAGGTACTGTTGCCCATGTTTAGAGCATATGACAGACCCCACCTGGAGTATGTTTCCCAGCTGTGGTGTCCTTACAGAAAAAACAGAAGGACATTTGCTAGAAAAAAGTTCAAAGAAAATTGACAAAAAAAGTCTCTGGGCTTAAAACAGTGCCACATGAAAGTAGACTAGACTCCCTAAAACGTATACCCCTCTCCACTCGCCGTCTCAGAGGCGACCTTATGTATCTGTATGACATTATGCAAGATCCCTACCTTATGTGTGAATTAGGGCTGACTTTAAAAATTATTCATATGACATTAGGGGTCACCCCTTGCAGTTAGTCAGAAAATCATTTATTAATATTAGCCAGAAACATTTTTTTACTCTGAGAGTTATTGGTCCTTGGCGCTTTACTCCATGACTGGCGACTCCAGTGTAGTGACAATCCACACAGCGCCACCCCCACAGTGACACCCGGAGGAGTGGCACAGAATCGTGGCCAACTAGGGTGCAGCAGTGTTGCCCACCAGCGTGACACACCTAATATCGGTGGAACCACACACCCACATAGGCCACAGGATGGCAGAGGAGATGTCGGCACCAGTGTGAGGTACAGGAAGGCAGTAGACAGTCATAGTGGCAGTGGCAACGGTGCCCGGCCTGGATAGGTGGCTAGCAGCATGGTTCAATGAGGGCCGGCACAGCAATGGGGATACCACAACACACCCAGCCCAACCCACACATTGCATCACCATGTGCGCCCACAGCCAGGTGGATGACTGCACCTGTGCAGGCAGAGCACATGGCACAGACGTGCATGGCAGTGCCTACAAATGGGACAGGGGGCTGGGGGTGATGGCTACCTGTGTATAGTTGTGTACAAGCCTACGAGCCACAGCTATGCCCCGACATACATGAGAAGCGCACGTGGGAAAGACCAGCTAGCGTACCGCAGGTATGTGTATCAATGGGAGCGCACCCGAGGGGTGCTCACATACTGGAAGTGTGTAGAATATAACACCGGCAAATACCACAGGTGTGCAAGAACCATTGCAGAGCTGGAGGACGTGACCCTCACAGGATGGCACAACCATGTGCCTGACAGCGCCGCCGTGGAAGTTAGGCGGATCCGTGCAGCAGTTAAGGAGTGAGCACTGGCAACCTCTGAGAGCAGCCAGTAGGTGGTTGCTACAAGCTGCAGCAGTGTCACTGACATAGTGGGGGGCCAACCTAAAACATACCATCCAGAGGGCCAGGAGGGCGACACACAGCACACCCATGGAGCCCACACACCTCTCCCAGCTGTCTATCCCAGAGGGGTACAGAAGCACTGATGCAGGTGAACCCTTTCTTCTCCATGACTCTGGAGGGGGGATGCAAAGGTTCCTCATATTCAGTACTGCCCTCAACCTGGGGTATCTGGAACGGTGCCACTCGCGGTTTGCAGACGGGACCTTCCGGTGCTTCCCCCGGCTGTTCCACCAGCTGTACGGCCTACATGGGGTTGAGATTGAGACTGTATTGCTCATGGTGTATGTGCTGATGGTGAGCAGGACCATGGGGTGTTACACAGTGGTCCTGTGCAAGCTGCTGGAACTGTGCCCTGGACTGAGCCCACACAATATCATGATAGACTATGAGCTGGCAGCATACCAGGCACTACATGCTGTCTTCCCACAAGCCAGGATCAGAGGGTGTTTTTTCCACTTCACTCAGTGCCTGTGGTGCAGGCTACAGCAGCATGGCACCCTGGCACAGCTCTATGTGATGAGCGATGAGTTCGCCCTGCATGTGCAGATGCTTGCTGCCCTGGTCTTCATGCCACCGGGGGACGTTGGCACTGCTTATGAGGAGCTGCACACCTGGGAGGTGTTTGTCATGCATGAGGAGGAGATGGCACCCTTCATGGACTATTTTGAGCACTCCCGGCTGGGGCGCACAGTCCGCAGTGGTGTGTGGTGCACCCCCCCACCCGATCGAGTACTGGAATTGTTATGCCACAGCGCGTGAGGTCCTGCCATGCATGAACAACAGCATTGAGGGCTGGCACAGAGGATTCAGTGCCCTGATGGGGGCGTCCTACCCCATGGTGTGATGTTTCACTGAGGTGCTGCGGCAGCAGCAATGGCTGACCGAGCCGTGAATGCAGCAGGTGCTGCAAGGTGAGGATGGTGGTGCCAGCAGATGTCAGACCAGGGACTGCAGCACATGGCTGATGGAGACCGTGGAGCAGTATGGCCAGCGCATGCTCTGGCACTACCTGCTGGGTATTGCCCTTTACATTTGCCTGCTGGTGTAATGGATTCTGTGGGTCCCGCTGCATGACCCTGCCATCTGGACTGATGCCCCCTTGGGGGGGTGTGGGCACTGTGAGGTGGTGGGCACTGTTGTTGGATGCACCAGGCCAGTAGGTCACCTGTTCCCCTGTTGTGTTCCTTGCACTGTTCATGCACATTAAATCTACACTGTATTAGCCCCATGCCCTGTGTATTCTGTGGAGGGGGGTACCATGCCAGTGTGCACCATAAGACACAATCCAAGCAGCAACTGTCATGTGCCAGCGGCAGATAGTGGGGGTGTGCGCTGCCATGGAGTGGCACCCCAAGGTTTACTGCAGTTCCAAGATGTGCTGTGCACAGCTGCATGTCTATATGTACATGCCCAACAATGGTCAGCAGACCAGTTCTATACATCCACACAGTTGTCACACTGCCAGTGAGCCACACTACATGGGATCCCTACATAAGGAACGGTTGCATTCCTGGTGCAACAAGGCAGCAGTGCCATTAGCATCGGTGCTCTGTCCAGTGGGGTGGCTGTCTACACCGTGCAGCCCCCACTGGGTGTGGGCTCCCCCTGTCTGTCACTGACTGACTGGGGGGTGCTGAGGTACCCCAGGACTTCGGGGGGGTGCCCATGGTCTGCATGGTGGTGGGTGCTCATCTGCATGCTGCTCCTGCTGTGGGGCATTGTCCACCCATTCACTGGGCAGTTGTCATTGTCGGGGCTGTCACTGTTCTGCCATACGTGGTGTGCATCTTGTGGTGGTTTGCTGGTCTCCCCCTTGGTGTCGCTGTGTCGGCCATTGCAGGTCCGGGTGTCGGACTGCCATGGTAGAGCCCTAGGAATAGATTGGCACTTCATGTTGTTATAAGTGAGACCAAAAGTATTTTTAAGTATTGACTGGATAAACTGATAAGCACAGGATATGATCTCTCCTATTATTCAATGGCTTAGTATAAGAGCAGTATGGGCTCTGGCCTTCTCGCTCTTGAACCAACCTTAGTAGTATGAACCTTAGTAGTACGTTCTAATTCTGTCAGCAGCCTAAGGGTTAAATAAAAAATGAAACAAATTCATTAAATGTCTTTTCCCTGATCATCAGACTCTCCTAACACACATAAACAAATTAGAAACATAAAGTATTGTTTACAGTTTTCATTACAACTGTTTCTATACTAACAGTGAAAAATCCCCGTTCTGTCTTTACCTGCTGATCAGGGAAATCTCTTCTGCTTGCCCTGACAGTGAGATAATTAAGTCTCTGGCTCTAAAACAGGCATTTGTTGTGTGTGTACAGTATGATAGGACAGTAACATTCTGCCAGTGGAACTGAGCAGAATTTTGAATCCCTGTATTCCATGATGAACACTCCTAAATTGCTGCTAAAATGGAGTTATAAAATAGTGGCCACGTTGGGCTAGCCACAAGATGCAGCAGTGTTAGAGCAGGATTTTAATCATAGTTATGCTTATTAAGTTTTATTTGTGCTACGTTTTATCTTTTATTTATTTATTTATTTTGTAGAGTTAGTGGCAGTTAGATGGGGCAAAGAAGTGAATTAGCAAAGTAAGTAGCATTTTGGGGGTTAGGTGCTATATCGCTAAATTGTCAAGTCGCATAATTATATAATAGTTATTCATTCCCAGCGGTTTATGAATTCACTGGGATATCTGGTTCATCTTGACTTTTTGCGTGGTTATGAATGCTGTATGCAATCTCTTACCTGGCTGGCGGTTTTGCTGGCCTGATTAGGAAAGGAAGAGAGAGTCAATCTGACCATTTAGAAGCTGCAAGGAACGAGGTGCTATTCTGGACATTGGAGTCTGGTTCGGAGACATCGAAGTGCATGAAGTTCTCTGCTGGAACTGTGAAGTGGCTGCTTTGTTTGTAGTTGCATCACCAGATTGTGGGACTAGGACTGGAATTGTCTTGCTAGTCTGCTTCAGCTGAAGGAAAAAGGATTCTATGGGTTTCCTGATTTGTGACCCAATACATCTTCCTGCAAATTTCCCGATGAGAATTGAATAGTGTTTCAGCCTGAACCCGGGGGAGGAATCGCTGGGGTCAATGGCTGTACAGGAGCCCAGGCCCAGTACCGCTGGAGAGTGAGTGCTGTGTCTGGTGCTCTTTGATTCTTGGGGGGGGGGGCTGGAGGGCCTGTTCCCATCGAGACCAACAGCAGTGGCCTGAGACCTTAGGGTGGTGATCTCTTGGGGAACGGTTGATCTGCCCAGGTTTTATTGTTACGGGAAGTCCCTAGGACTGATGGAGGTGCAGTCGCTTTGGTGGAAGTTCTTTTTCGGTGGAGGATTTACTTCTTGGTTCCACTTCCTTTTGGTGGATGGTCGGACTATTTCTTTTCTTTATACCCCTTGGACCTGGTGGGCAGTGAGAGTGCCCTAGTTAAACTGTGCTGCCTTAACAATCTGCTGACTGTGTCCTGGTCTATGTGGGAGATAGTGCCAGGAGACAGTTTCTATTTACCAAAGAGGTGGGAGCTCTTCGGAGATCACTAAATACCCACCCTTGTGAGTAGTATATGTGACTTCTCTCTCTCTTATAGTAATTATCCTCTTATCCTGCCATAAGAATTTTTATTGTTTATTTGGTTAGTTGGGGTGGGAGGCTGTGTTTTGGGACTGACTACTAGTTGTTAGGATGGATTGCTGGATGTGAGTGTTTGGGTTGAATGTGATTATTTGCATGTGTGTGGGTATTGTATTGTGGTTATTGCTCTGACTGCTGCTGTGCATTGTGATGTGTTGGGAGGGTAAAAAGATGGTCAAGCGGTATTCCCCCTCCAGGCTTCGGGATCTCCATCCTTTTGACTGTCTCCCCTTGCTATCTGCAATGTATTTTAGATGTTGCACTTTGGGGATAGCCAGGAGGCGTAGGAGGAGGGGTGTCCTGAGCCTGGTGGGGGAACGAAAAGTGGCAGCCAGATAGAGATGGCAGGGACAAGGAGATGCCCTGGGGTGAAATGGGACCAGGATAGGGGGTTTTCCTATGTGATTCCCATACCCAAGGGCTCTGTTTTATGCAGGCAAGTTGCGCTGTCCTCCTCGTTGGCTCATCCGACTCAGGCGGTGTTGTGCAATGCCAGGTCTATTAAAAACAAGACTGCTATAATTGCAGATCTTGTTGGTTCATCTGACCTGGCATGCATCACCGAGATCTGGTTGGATGAAAATGCAGGTCCAATATTGGCATCTGCTGTTCTAGCCGGGTACTCGGTGATACACCACCCAAGGATGGATCATAGTGGCAGGGGTGTGGCCATTTGTTTTAAAGTGGAACTGGGCCTTGTGGAAGTGGCTGTGGGGTCCACCCAGATCCTTTGAGTGTATTGTGGGCATGGTTGTGGGGTGCAGGATTCTTCTCATCTACCGTCCACCTGGTGATGGGAATGAATTCCTGCAGGAGATCGTGGACTTCATTGTCGACTTGGTTTTGGGATCCCCCAGATGGTTAATTCTGGGGGATTTCAATACCTGGGTCAACAGTGAACTCTCACACTTTGGTCAAGATCTCATCCAGCTTATGTCTTCGCTGGGCCTCACACAGGTTATTTCCCTCATGACTCACATTGGTGGTCACTCATTTGATCTGGTGTTCCTCCTGGGGATGGAGATCACTGATTTGGTGGTGGAACCTGTCAGTTGGTCTGACCATCATACCATAGGGTTCAGTTTTGTGGCTCCCCCTAATGGGCCTGCCTCTACAGAGATTGTCCGGTACCATCCATTGAGGAGTGTGACCCCAGAGGGCCTAATGGCAGTGCTAGACCTATTGGGCATGGTGAGTCAAAGCATGCGTCTGGGAGATCTTGTACTTGCCTATTATAGGGTGGTATTGAATGCCCTGGATTCCATTGCTCCTGTTCATGTTCGTCCACTTACTCTTCGCCCAAGGTCCCCATGGTTTGATGGGACCTTGAAGGAGCTGAAGAGAGTGGGTCAAATGTTAGAGAGGGCCTGGCAAATGTCTGGTCTTGATGTTGATAGACTTAGATTGATGGATCATTATACTGTCTATCAGTCAACAATCACCCATAAGAAGGCAGAATTCCTCTCCAGGTAGATTGCTGCCATGCATAATCGACCAGCTCAGCTCTTCCAGGCCATTGACAGATTGTGCAGTCCAGTCTGTCTGCAGTCTGGCGGAGCTTTGTCACAAGAAAGGTGTGATGAGTTTGCTCAATTCTTTGTGGATAAGGTTGGCATCATCAGATCCAGTATCTGCTCAGCCCTGTCTATGGGGATTGCGGAAGTTGGTGGGAGGTTGTGAGCAGTCAGTTTGTCTGGTTCAACTTTGGCCGGCCAAACGTCATGGACATCGTGAAGATCTTTCAGGTTTTGCAGCCAACCAGCTGTAGTTTGGACCCGGGCCCAACACATCTCCTGATGGGGTGCATTGAGGAAATTGGCCCGGTCCTGGCTGAGATAGTCTGGAGGTCATTGGAGGGTGGGTCTTTCCTGACCCCCTAAAGGAGGCAGTTATGTATGACTGCTCCTGAAAAAATCGTCCTTTGACCTGGACTGTCTCTCTAACTACAGACCTGTCTTTAACCTTCCCTTTGCTGGGAAGGTTATTGACAAGGTGGTTGCACTGCAGCTGGATGATCATTTGTCCACCCAAGAGGTCTATGACACCCTCCAGTCCAGATTTAGGAAAAGGCATAGCACCGAGACGGCCCTTGTTTGGGTGCTTAATGATTTCCTAACAGCAAGAGATTGAAGGACTCATTTCATCTTGGTCCTTCTTGATCTGTCTGTGGCATTTGACACTGTGGACAATGATGTGCTGTTGGAGCACCTGCGGTTCATCTGTGGACTGTCTGGTACGGTCCTCAGATGATTTCGATATTACCTTAAGGGTAGGACACAGAGGATGGTCTCAGGAATTTATTCCTCTGACCCTCTCCCCCTATGATGTGGGGTACTGCAGAGCTCAATCTTAGTGCCCATGTTGTTTGCAGTGTACATGCTGCCATTGGGAGACATTATTAGGCAGTATGGTTTGAGTTTTCACTGCTGTGCAGATGGTACTCAACTGTACATATCCTTTGTGCCCAAACAGGGAGATATTCTCTCGGTGTTTAACAACTGCCTATCTGAGATTCAGGATTGGATGAGTGCTAGTTGGCTAAGGTTGAATCCAGATAAAACTGAGGTGCTGGTGGTGGACCCAGATCATCGGGGGTGGGATGTGTCGGCTGGACAGCCCTTGGGTCTCTGGCTCGAGGGTATCCAGCTTACCACCTCAGATCGTGTGCAAAACCTGGGTGTTATTTTTGATGGCAGTCTGACCCTGAAAGCTCAGGTGTCAGCCATTGTCAAGACCTCTTTTTTCCATCTAAGGAATATCGTCTGGGTGAAACAATGGGTTCCTTATGAGGATCTTCCGATGTTGGTCCATGCCTTTGTGACCACCCGCCTTGACTACTGCAATGCCCTGTAGTTAGGATTACCGGGCTTGATATCCACTGCCTGCAGCTGGTGCAGAATGTGGCTGCCAAGCTTTTGACTGGTACTTCTAGGACCAGTTATATTATGCCTGTGCACCATGAACTGCACCGGCTGCCAGTGCCGTGACGTATCACCTTCAAGGTCAGTTTGCTGACCTATAAAGCCCTACACGACCAGGGACCCTGCTATCTGCAAGATCTCCTATCTCCCTACTGCTCCTCCCAGCCTCTCTGATCCACAGATGAGGGAATGCTAGAGATTCCCAGGGTGCATTTACAAACATCTGGGGCCTGTTCATTTGCATTTGTGGCCCCTACTCTGTGGAATTCTCTGCCTCATTGGATAAGAGAATGCCTGACTGACCGTCCAAAGTTTTAAAGCTGAACTGAAAACATACCACTTTGGCCTGGCATTTTGTGATGAAGAGTAATGCCACTGTTATTTTAGTAACTGCTGACTGTATTATTATATTTTATGGTTTTATAATTTTATGGAATTTGGTGATTAATGTGTCAATTATTGTATGTACAGGCACCTTGAACTATGGAAAGGCACCTTTTTAATAATGAATTTGATTCTGAATTGATAAACATTCTATGTCTTGAATGTGGGGAAAAACAAAACAGGATGAAGAAAGTAGGCAATACAATCATACTTTATAATCAAAGAGAAAAGGTGGAAAAACAGTTACATTGGCAGAGGCAGACACAAACTGCTCAAATACATTCTTGATGTTTATAAACACACGTACATTTGAATCATATGTAGGCATTTTCAGATGAAATCTAACCCCCTTCCCTACCAAAAAAAGGCAACCTGGCAGGTTTAAAGTTTTTTTTCTTACTAATCTTTTACATCAGTCCCATAGCAGTTTTCATTTTATGTACAAGACCACAACACATTAAGTACAAAATAAAAATAAGACAAGATTGCCTTCAAGGAAACTATATAACTACGGTGTAATGAAAATGAAGTTTTAAACACTGCTTATTTTTTATAAATGTACAGGTGTTACAGTGCATTTGTAAGATAATTTACATGTTAGAGAAAGTATTCATTTTCAACCAACTCTACTAATAAATACTTTTACTGCAAAGTACTGTACTAGTTAACCTATTGGTGAAATATGCTGTTTTTTGCATTAACCCTTGCATGGCAGCGGACTGGTAAATCAGTCCAAAATTCCTATATTTTCTAATTCTGTCAGCAGCCTAAAGATAAATAGAGACGACTTTTTTCAGTTTTTAGACATTTTAGAGGTAATGTATCGTACACTCTTTTGACAATAGTAAATATGTTTTAATCCCTATCAGAGTAAATCAAACTAATTCTTTTATGACGGTGGCCCATTTTATAAGTGTGATAAACCACTCCAGTGTGTGCATTAAAGGATTTTAATGCACTTTCCAGGGGCATAAAGACATACACAGTTTGTGTGTATGTGTTATAAATATTGTATATCTATATATGTTCTTTGCAAAAAAACTGCATTAATGCACCAGTTAGGGTGTAAGTTAACACCACATAAGTAGGGAAATGTGGCATTAGGTTTCCAGCCCTAATTCCCCACCCGCACTCCCCAAGCAGCAAAAGGACAAGACCATACAAGCAACCACAGACAGCCATCATCAGATAAGACAAATGCATACAACTGTTTCCAGATGTCACAAATGCAAATGCAGTAGCACTGATGTGCTACCTTTGTGGATTTGTATTTGTGGCATGCACACCACAAAACATACACACCCACTTGTTGCTGCAGAGAGAAATCCACAATACTCAAAAATAACAACAGTGCTGCTGTGTACAGAAACACAGGCCTCTGCAGCCAGATAAAATTTCCACTATATACAAATTACATGACTTCTTTTGACTGCAGAAGTGCACCCACAGGTGCAGGGGTGCAGGACCCTATGCCAAGGGAAGGGTTCTCTTCATTGTATGGTACTTAGGTCTGTGCAGGCATCACATCACCTTCCCTTTCCAGGCTGAAGGGGTGGTGTTGCATGACAGCACTGTCCCCCCCCAGCCTAGGCCATCCAGCAGGCTCACTGAGATTGCTTCCAAACTTAGCCCACCAGCATCAGATCAGAAAGCAATACCTCCCTGGGGCAAAGCTGGCACTACAGATAATGTTTCTTAATAATTATTAGATTTTTTAAATTATTTTGACCTCAAATTTTCAAGATAGTTGTTTTATGACTCCCCTTATAAACATGACACGTGCCATTTATAGAACACTGTCCAAAATATAATTTCTCACCACAAGTGCAAAAACACATCTCGTCAAGGGTTTGTAAAATGAGACCTGTCACGTTTATGACGTGGTTTTTAAAAATTATTATATTGAAGGTTTGTAGTCAAAATATTGAACTATAGCAAAGATATGTGTGAGTGTTGAAATATTTCAGTGTTCACTCATAACTTGGTCATGATACCATATTTTTATACCAAATTTTCAACTAGCATTTTTATGACCTCTCCTCATGAACCAGGTCAGTTACAGTTTTTGAATCCCACCCAAAATGGAATTTTACACAGTGACTGTAAAATCACCTTTTGGCCTGAAGTTAAAAAAAATGTAACTTCCTTGTTCATATGGTGGGGTCCCAATGGCCATGTTGAAAGGTTAGTGGAAAGATATTGAAAATTAGCTAAGTTATGAGTGAACATTTAAATATTTCAATGTTCACTCATAACTTGGTCATTTTACCATATTTGTATGCTAAATTTTCAAGATACCCTTATTATGACCCCACCTTATGAACCTGGTACAAATTTTCAAATCCCACCCAAAAGTGATTTCATGCAGTGACCACAAAATCACCTTTTGAGATGGATTTGAAAAATTCCACCTCCTTGTTCAGGAGGTGGGGTCCCAAAATGACCATGTTGAAAATTTAGTGTAAAAATATTGAAAAATGTTAAACTGGACTTACCTTATTTTCTCATATCACAGTTGCTGGTTCCTGCAGCAAGACATCTTTTTGATCAGAGAGTGAACCGATGCTGTGGGACATTTTTAGGTGAGTAAGGGTGTGTGTGGGGTGTTGGGTGGTGTGGTGGGGGTTTGGGTGGCAGTGTGGAGAGGTCAGATTAGTGATGGAGAATTTTCTTATTTACAGGTTTAACCCCCTCAAAAAAAAAAAACAGATAATGAGGGACTGTTTTCCTTTTCTTTTTTTCACATATACTGTATTGTCCAGGAAAGGCACTGTGGGTCAGAGCTTGTTACCAAAATGTGATTGGGGAGGAGGGGTACAAACACAGAAAGCAAATCAGGTGAAAGATACAAGTGTTGTCTGTGTATGATCACATGTGGGCTAAATATGCAGATTAATTAAAACATTTAAACTGGCACCATATATACAGTACACACAAGAACACCAATTTAACATTTCAAGAGGCAAATTAAAAATAAAAATGAGAGACCTATTCATAGTTCCACAAGTACATTGAAGGGATGCCAGACTTTAACAACTGTACAGTTTGCTCAGAAATCATCCAAAACAGACTAAAATTGTTTGTGGTTATAAAGTTGCTTATATAATCAAAGAAATCAGTTCCATATACACTAACTGGGGTAGAGTAAGCAAATCATGTCATGACAGATTGTCCCAGAGCACTGCCTGCAGCTCAGTATCTGCCTCACACTGCCCCTGGATCAGCACTGTCCCCAGGGCAGTAAGTACTACTGTCTGATGTTGCTCCCATAAGTGAGAAAATCATTGTTGTCTACTGGTTAAGACACTGCACTATGAGCAGAAATCAAGGGTTTGAATCCCTAGACATGGTCTAATTTTACATACCCTAAAATGTCACCAGTGGTGATCCGTGCCATGAAAGTGTGGTCCTGGAATGGAAAATCTACACCATCATTCCAAGGTTATATTCTGTACAGTCTTTATGTTTCACCCTAACTAAAGTGTAGATATTTATTTTGTGTACTGTAAACAGAAATAATGTTTGAACGGGGGCTGTCATGGACATGGAATCATATACAGTATAAGACACATTTTATTTATCTAAGTAAGCTATTTATTTATCTTTTATTTAAGCAGGAGATACCTTGGAGATTAAAGTCTCTTTGCGAGGGAGAAAAAAGGTGAAGAGTCCTGCAGTAATGTAATGAGTTTTAGATCTACATATTCCACAATAAAGATGCAATTGTATCATTTACAATTATTTAAAATTCCTTAGGGTCACTATAATTACAGTTGTATATCCTGTAAAAAATTGTTCCAAGAAAAGTAACAATGCCTTTTTGCCACATTCCATTTGTAAGTAGTGCAAAAGACATGGCTGACGGTGATCTGAGATTACAAAAGCTTTTAACTTCACACAAGTCTCCTATTCTTTTTTCATGGGAGAGTAACACATTATTATTTTGCAACACCAATTCAGTATCTGAGAAACCTTGTAAAACTCTGATAATCTTAATTAGTAGACTAGTTTTGTATTGATTTACTAAGTAGACCAAAATAATTTCCAAAATTAAAATGTTGAACGAACTCTTAAAAATACTCAAAGCAGAAATGTAAGGTATAGTATAAGCTCTCAATACAGGACTATAAAGAAAATGAAAACAAGTATTTCTGCTTTTGAAACCTTTAAAAAAGGACAGTCCTGTATAAACAAAGTGTATGACACCCACATCTGATTTGTAGATGGTTCATCTGTAGGGGATTATTTTGAAACAGGAAGATATATTATCCTATTCATTGTTATGACTATATATTTTTCATCTTTTAATGTTTTTTCTACTTTTTGCTGTCAGTGTCTTATTTACACGCACACTCAGAATCACAAATGGTGTCATCTTTCAGCACACCCACAAAAAGGGTGTTTGGGAACTGCAAACTCCTTTTCATTGGTGATCTGAAAGGTGACACCATTTGTGTTTGTGAGTGTGGATCTAAATAACAGACCAACAGGAAAACATATAAAAAAATGAAAAAGCAAAAAAGATATAGGCATAACAAAAAAACACACCATTAAAAGGAATGGGCCCATCTCATTTACATGTAGTCAGAACAGCATCACACCTTCATATTAAGCATGATATTGGCAATTCATTACAGAAAAATTTGTAGGGAGCATGATTATTAGTGTGGTAAAGTGGTTAGTGGAGCAAACATAAGGTGGGAAAGGCACAAATGAAGTGAAGATTTTTATCAGAGAACTAAATGAATCAACCTACATCACTGGTTAAAAATAAATAAATAAAAGACAGCATTTAGACATGGAAACATTTCTAATTGAAAGTTATACCAATGCAGACATTTCAATTTAGACAAGCCAGACAGGGAACCTCGATTTTATGAACTCCTGATTATCTGAACCGAACAGATGTCTCCCAAGTGGTTTGGATAATCTGGGATCTACGTGGATCTGAAATACGAATAATTTATAAATTCAAATGAGTTAAAATAGAGTAGGTGTAGTGGCATATTTGAATTTCATACATTAATACACTAGTTTTAACCCAATGCCTTAGCAATACTTATATTTCATAATTTTGAAAAAAGTAAACACTTTTCAACAGTCAGACATACCAAGCACTCCATCAAATGCTAAATATTGTTCTATGTGCACTTCTACAAACTCTCAAGTGTGTTAAATGTAAGCCTTGTGAAATTTGCTTTGCTCTATGGGGGCATCCTGCTAGGATTACAAAAGTGTTTCTCTCCATGCTGCTAAATAAAATGAATAGTCAGAGTGCTGATTTCAGATTACTTATAACAGCCAGTGTCCTATATATAGCATTGCATTTTATATTATGCACCTAAATAGAGTGAAATTAAAAATGTTAAAATATAGATGGATCAAAATATTAAACATTTTATATTACCTTTTATAATCATAGAAGTAGAAGTACAAGTAGAGATGTGCGAAACTGGAAAATTTCGCCTAGAGAAATCTTTTGCATAATTTCCACATTATGTAACATTTTTCATATAGGCAAAATGTAATTTTGCCTCTGATTTTGCTTTCGGGTAAAGCAAAATTTCACCCAATTTTGCTTTTGTATAAGGTGAAATCTCATCAAATTACACTGAATTTCGCCAATGTTTTTCAATTTTGCTAGTGAAATTGCAATGCATTGTGGGTAAATAGCTGAAATATCACATGCAGGCTGTTTCCTGCACAGTATATTGTCTGTTGAGTTGGAGAGCAGTTCAGTGTGGTGCATCACAGCCAATAAACCCTTCAAAAACCTCTTTATTTGTGAGTTTTGAGAGTTAATTGCTTCCAAATCCCAGTTTAGTTCCTAGTGTTGCTAGTGAACTTTTTTTTGTTTTGGTATCTTTGGACAATACTTAGTTAAACTTAGGTAGTGTTTTCAGTTTTCTCTGTGACTGTGAGGGAGTTGAGTGTGTGTGTGTGTATATATGTGTGTGTGTGTGTGTGTGTGTGTGTATGTATGTGAAAGCAGAGCATTCTAGTTCCTAATATTTGACAGATTTCTCACAAGTTGTGAGTGAGTTTCTATAATTTCTTTTAAGTCTTAATGTTTTTGTTGGTGTGCTACTTATTTGTTATATTTTTCTTACATATTGACCCTTTTTTGAGTAACTTTATCTGAACAGTTATTCATTCTGAGTAGTTCTGTTCCTGTTTCCCTTTGCTTAATCACTTTTGTGCTTTATTTTTTTATTGGAAGTATTCATGTACATTGACCACTTTACTTGTCCATTTCCAGGTACACTGCATTGTTGAATTGCTCACAGAACTTAACATTTTTTATTTTTTTTTATTTTATTTTATTTTATTTTATTTTATTTCAGTTATGGAATTACAACCTTTGAGCCAAAGGTCTTTTACAAAGGCTCCAAGTGAAAGAACTAATACACTACAGAAGACATACAGTTAGGAGATTCAACAGAATGGCATTATTACAACTCAGAGTGGGAAATGTTGTACAGCACATGCTGATACAAATTGCACAATATCCTCAAGTATGTTATAGACAGGATATCATTATAAGCAGGAAGCCTAATATCAGTAAATTGCAGTATTCAAATTGTTACATTGCTAAGTGCAGTTGGAGTGGAGGTAGTAGCTGTCAGTGGCATTGTCAGGGGGAGGTGGGTAAGGGTAAGTGGAGTTAGTATAAGGGGGTGTATGAGGTAGCAGCCAGAGGTAGCGTTGTCATAGAGGAGTGCAATTGGGTAAGAGGGGTGGGAGGGTTATTGTGATCTGGCTGCAGAGAATCCAGATGGGGATAGCAAGAAGTAGGGGAATGAGGGTGGAGAAGAAAGGATTGGTTAAGAGGCCTATAGTGGAGAAAGGGGGAGAGGGACGGAGAGGAGGAAAACAGTGGTAGTAAGCCAAGTGAACAGGAGGTGTGGCCAATAACTAAGTGATGCAGTCACAGTGATTGGTTCTGCCCAGAAGGGTACAAAGGTCTTTTTTAAATGTGCCAATTTTTTTGTGTTGTAAGAGGGTTGGGGGCAGGTCATTCATCCATCCATTGGGGTCCTTGATAGTAAAGGGACCACTGAGCAAAAGACGTTTTTTTAAATGGGACTTGTGATCTAGCCTCTGAA
The DNA here is from genome assembly GCA_016271365.2 of Neoceratodus forsteri. Classification (NCBI taxonomy): domain Eukaryota; kingdom Metazoa; phylum Chordata; order Ceratodontiformes; family Ceratodontidae; genus Neoceratodus; species Neoceratodus forsteri. Next base: position 722,687,118 of record CM057459.1, on the reverse strand, counting down.
TTGCAGTGTTCCTGTTTTTGTATTTAATTTGCTTACCATATTAACCCTTTCCTCCCTGTTACACCACTGGTGTTTACTACCCAACCGTACTATACATGGGGGCATGTTAGGCAGTGGCATTACCATGGTTAGTCCTGAAAACCATTAGAAATGATGCAGAAAACAGCATATTTGGGTCCTGATGGTTGATGTGAACCATGTAACTGCATGTCTGACACCTGATTTCTGTCTGAATGTACTGTAACATTTTTTGGGAAACATTTCTTGACTTCTGGCCCATGTTAGGCATTGACAACACCATGATTAGGCCTTAAACCATTGGTAAACAGTGGGCCAAACAACATGTTTTGGTCCAGGTGTAAGGTGTGCAACATACAACAGCATGTCTGACAATTGATTTATGTCTGAATTTACTGTAAAATTTTCTGGGAAACATTTTGGGAATTCTGCCCTTCTGGGGCATGTTGTCAGTGCCGGCACCAGATGTGTTACATCTTCATAATGTTGCACACAGCAATATGTGATGCAATATCACATAGCATTGTGAAACAGTTTTTTAATAGGTACAGTACTTAACATTTGTGGATAGGAGGAGGAAACATGTCAAAGTGCAGGTGACACCTTCAACATAACTTTAACAAAACATAACATTGACCAACAATGCAGGTGAATTCCCTATATATGGAATTTGCAAAGGAAAGGCCGGCACCAGTCGAAGGCTGTGGTTCATTAGGGCCCTGTGCACAGAGTCTGTATTTTTGGAATTAAAATACCTCATGTGAGTTGCTGTGACTCAAAGTAAGATGTAATCACCACAAGCACATATCCATAAAGTGCTCTTTATTACAGTGTGGCATGCAAACAATGTAAAACATGCTCCCATGTAACTAAGATAAAAAGCACCCACTTCCTCAAGGTACCATACTTCTTGATACATATAAAGAATGATGGTGCCTTGGTGCGGCTGTTTTTAACTTGATTATATGGAAGCACTTTTTACATTGTTTACTTGCCACACTAGAGAATTGAATAAAGAATGAGCACCTTATGGACATGTGCTGTGGTGAGTACATTTAACTTTGAGTTGCAGCAACTCATACAAGGTATTTCAGTTCCCCAAAAATATGCACTAGTCTGAGCACAAGGCCCAGATGGTCAACAGCCTTCGGCAGGAGCCGGCATTTCAATTGCAAACTCAATATATAGGGAATGCAACTGCATTACACATCATTATGTTTCTTATAAGGAATCTTGTAGGGGTAACCAGCTCTAAGAAGTAACACACACACAACAAATAATAAGGGAATAAGGTGTTTATTAGGGGAAGGGTACACGGACACAGTACACAATAAGCATAACAAATGACAGACAGGATCAGGACGACAAGGGTAATACAACAATGAGCGGGGAGAACTAATACAGAAAGAACAAGAAACGGGACTAAATTCTATAGGGAGCATAAGACAATAACAAACACAACAGCAATGGTCAATAAAATTATTTTACATACAAAATAAAAAAACAAGAGGACTTAAGGAATGGATGTAGACTAAAGAGGACAGAAGAGCTTTTTTTTTTTTTTAAGGGAGAACATACAAACAACAGAATGGAAGATAGAAAAATGAAAATAAAAAAGACAAATTAATTTGTGCTGCCACATTAAGTGCCAGTGAGGTGCCATGGAGTTCAGACAGGATGCCCATGATTTTGTCAACATCACACTGCAGTTTAGAAATTTTCCCCTGGGCATCACTAAATTCCTGTCTGAAATTGTTTCACTCCTGTTGGAGATGCTGGACTTCAGACAGGACAGCTGATAAGTCCACAAGTGTCACTGGCACTGCTGGCAGGGTGGGGGCTGCCTGTACTGCTGGATTTGGATGGGGGGGCCCTGGAGGGGTCTTGATGTTACTGACTGCTGCTGTTTTCTGGCACGGTGAGCATGGTGAGGACATTTAACTGGTCCAGCCATGCCTCCCTCCTGCTCGCCCCCTTCAGTGCTTATACCTGCACTGCTCCCCACAACTGCGCTTGATGATGCCGCCATCTTCTGCAATTTGAGGTCATATTGCAGCAGGTGGTGGTGGATCATGTGGCTATGCTGGCTGGTTGTCCCGAAGTGGGATCCACACTTTCCTCAACACCCTTCCTGCCTGCAGAGATTGCAGATGACCACTGGGTCACCAACTGATATTAAGAAGGAAAAAATCCCAGACAGGAGAACTTCAGGGATGATGGGGCCATGGGGGGATCCACAGATAATGCCCCGGGCACTGACTCCTCCGGCTGCTCAGAAGGGGCCATGTCTTCTGCTGCCTGGGTGGAGGAAGATTATCCTCCTGGTGCTGGGGAGGGGAACTGTCTCCAACTGCTGCTGCTGTGGTGGAGGGGCCACAGTCTCCTCCTGCTGCTGGGGAGGGGACACAGTTTGCTGCTGGGTGCTGGTGCTGGAGCCAAATGCCTCCTGCTGTGGCATTTCATTTGTGATGGTTAGCTGAAATATGCATACAGGTGCCCCACTGTCTTTACCTTTCTCCATTATGTCCACAATCCACAAACATCACAAATTCAGACAAACAAAAAGAAACAGAGATAGAGACTCAGAGAGAGCTGGGGGGGGGGATATCACACACACACACACACACACACACACACACACACACACACCCACACACACACACTTACCAGGTACTAAAATATGAACTATGACAAAGACAAACAAGAAAAAGTTAGAAATAAATAGCACAAATTAGCAATTTAGGTGTAAAAGTGCACTCTGCAGTCACAGGGTGTACAAATGCTGGCTGCGTCCTCGAGATATATAGCACAGGAAATGAACCACTCACTTCCTGCCTGTTTAGACTCAACCATGTGACCACCAGCAGAGCGAAAAGCCCAATTTCACCTAATTTTGCCTCAGATGTGCAGGCGAAATTGGCAGCGAAATTTCACTGAAGGGCCATAATTACGCAAAATGTTTCACTGGGCAAAATTGGTGATTTTGCCATAATTTCACTGGTGAAATAAAATTTTGCTGCATCTCTAAGTACAAGCAATACAAAAAATAATTTGACTATATGGACATCACCCCACCACAACTCGGCCTTGTTTAAAGAAAAACAATCACTCCTTTATGGTCTCAGTTCAAGCTGTGGAAAATGTTTTCCAAATTCAGCAAGTCAACTGGGTTAAAATAGTCTCCACTCTTTCAACAGTATAGTTAACCTTATCAAAAGTTTCTAAGTAATTCCTGTCTCAGGGTGTGGATGTAAAAGATAAACACTGATTCAGTTTGTATAAGGTACAACATGCTTGCTGCGTGATTTTATTTCAGCAAGTTTCCAAAAATAGAAAACTCAAGGAAATAAAAATATATAAAAGAAAATAAATCATTACATAGCATTTGTCAGGATGCAACAGTCAGGATCATATAACATCACTGGGATACTTTTCTCATCTGTGCTTCAGATTGCTTTGAAGACATGAAGATTGAATGTCCTTCCATCTCTCATGCTTCAGGCAGACAGAAATCCCAGGCTCTGCACAAATAATTTCATGGGGGGGGGGCTGTTATATACCCTTCCCCAGGCTCTGGGCTGTCTGAAAAAAACAAGGCAGTTTGCAACTGTTTTCAAGGCAGTCTGCAACTGGCTCCAGGTAGTCTGAACACCAAGGCTGTTTATATCAGATACCATTATGAATTTAAAATAAAATAAAAAATCATTCTCCAGCCTTCTCACTATTGAAGAAAACTCTTCAGTTATACTAAATCTGACTTTGTCAGATACCAAACCACTATGTAGTATATAACATTTTCAGTGTACTTTAAGCAATCAAACATATGTTATACTATACTGTATGTACTGCATAACAACAGTACAGCAGTGCTGTGTGGAATTTTCAAATTCCGGTGGAACTGATTTTGCAGAATTTTTGAAATTCTGCTGAAATTCCATATAATTTTGCCTGTGAAACAGAATGGTGGAATTCCATGACAGAACAATGTGGAATGAGTTTTCTGCAACATTTCCACAGAATTCCATTCCATGGATCTCAATATTTTCCATGAAAATGGTTGCAGAGTGATTTTTTGCTGAAAAAATGCTGTTCCGCGGAATATAATTCCGCACATCACAACAAGTGGAATTCCACAGAAGAACCATTGAAATTATGGTGGAAATTCCACCAGTGGAATGGTCATTCTGTACTAATTCCATTGGCGGAATGCCACATTCCACATAGCACTACAGTATAGCACAAAATGGCTCATATTTTAAATGTTCAAATGTTTAACAATGGGTAGCTGTTTTTATACTGGCAAATGAAACTGCCAGCTAGCTATTACATTGTTTGGTCACTTTTGAGTGTTGCAGGATGCATTTTAGAGGGACTTGAAAAGGAAACATAGACTAAAGAAGAAAAAAGGGGGGTCTGTAGGTGGCCATCCTGACAGAAAAGGGAGAGGATAGTACAATATAGAGTAATTATAATACTGTTGCAACAGGCTTTAGAAAAAAGAAATTAGAATAGAGTCCCCCTAATTTGGCACTAGGTCAGAACAGCACCAGTCTTTATAGTGTGGTCAAGAACCACATAGTAAAAAATGATGTTATTTTCTTTTTTGCGGGGGGGCTTTGCCCCCCCGCACCCCTGATGCAGAGAACTCTGCCCCCCACACCACCCAAACTTAAAGATCCTAACTCCGGGGGAGCAGATCATGGGTAAAGACAAAAATTGTGGGACCCTGGAATACTAGTTCCACAGCCCCTTGGAACAACAGTAAAGTTCCGATTCTGCAAATATCCAGAGACACCAGGATTAGAACCCTGGTCTCCACTGCCACCTGGCTGAGCTGCTCCATGCCTCAACCCTCCATGCCACAGGAGCAGCTTGGCCAGCCTCCATAATTCTGCTGCCCATGTCCTCTGTCAGTACCACTGACAGCAACCAGGGGAGTGCTTACTGCCTTATGCTCATAATCCTCAGCTGCTGTTCTTGATAGCGCTGTATAGACTAGTGCTGTGTTGTGCAGTGCTATTCTTGCAGCGCTATTCTAACCGAGTATGTCTAATTCCAAGGTAGGACAACCAGCCCTATCACAATTCCATGGCTAATAAAACTATTCAAGGAAGGCTGTGCAGATCTCACTAGTTTGAAGAATGCACAGAGTAGTAGTAGTAGGAGCTGATATCAAACTCTGATCTCACATTTGTTTGATACAACACATTTCTCAAGCATCTGTCTGTTGTATGCTGGATTGGAGAAACATGAAGGAGGGCTGGCTGAGCTGGGAGAGGGAGGGAAGTAATGAACACAGTAGATAGATAGATAGATAGATAGATAGATAGATAGATAGATAGATAGATAGATATCAGGGGATCGATTGTTCACTGCTCCAATTGAAACCAGCAGCATGACTCCAGCCGCATCTTCAGTACTTAAGAAAGTCCTGCTATTCTTTGTCATACTGTTTTTCCATATGTGCCCTCACTAGGCCGGCAGCATTAATGCTCTAAATGAAGTCAGCACCACATCTTCAGCTGTGGCTTCACAATTCAAGAAAGCCCTGCTAGAAAGAATAGTTAGGTCTTAATGTCCAGAAGAAGTGTGCAGAAAAAGAAACTAAGTCTAAACTCTTCTTTCATGAGATGAGTTTTATTCTCACAGTTCTTTTGTGAGATCTCATGAAAGAACAATGGTTCTGTCATATGATCTCACAAAAGAACTGTGAGAAAAAAAACTAAGTCCAAACTCTACTTTCATGAGATTCATGAAAAAAAGAATTTCAGCTCATGAAAGAAGAATCAGGAGCCCTCATTAAGCCTTCTATGTAGGATTTCAGAGATATCCCAAAATCATATTCCGGGTCTTTTTAAAAAACACACACATATACACACACACACACACACACACACACATGTGCATGCCAGAATCTAGCAAAATGGGTCCTGTTTAGATAGATTCTGGTGAAAAGCCATTCTCCAGGGCATCATTTTTATGTTTTTTTTTAAATAAAAAAAAGATAGCTGCCATATGAAAGAATAATTTTTTCTACCAAAGAAGAATTTGGGCTCACAAAAGAGGATTCTTCCTTTATGAGCTAGAAATGTTTCTTTTGTATCAGAAAAATAAATGAAAGGCCCTACTAAGTATTGTCAGAACTGAAATTTTAAATCCTTATAATTATGGAGCAGATTAATATTTTTTCACTAAACCAAAAAAAAAGCATCTTTCTCAGCCATGTCCTTTTACCCTGGAAATTTCAGAACAAAATTCCAAAACATCTAGGCAATATATATATATATATATATATATATATATATATATATATATATGCATGGTAGTGCCATTATAGTTAGGGTTGAGCAGCAGTTTCTATGTTAAACCTCAAATTTTGCACTTTAATAACTTTGCAACTGTATAACAGATTTGCATGCCATTTTGCATGTGCAGGCTCCTGGGGCAGATCTCTTGACATGCCAAATTTTGTTCCAGTTGGATGTGTGGATTACGAAATCTGGATAGTGAAAACCTGAAAATTCACCACTTTTTGCAGTTTTTTTCCTCATCGCACTGTGCACAGACAGTGTTGAATTTTGATCTGCAATTTTTATGGAAGAAAAAGCTTGGGTGACAGAACAGGCCAACATTTATTTGGTGAACAAATATTAATCCATTCCAAAGTTATAGCATTTTTAAGGTCCCATTATTTTCAATGAGATTTTCATTTTTCAGGAAAGCTGCACGGTACGAATAAGGATCCTGGTTCACCAGGGGCCAATCCTGGTTTGCCAGTTGACAATCCTGGTTCACTAGAAAAAATTACTTGTTCATGAGCCGCCATCTTGTTTTTTGATTTTTTTCTGAACAAACTGTCATAACTCTGCCCAGGGATTTCTGTTTGCCACATTTAAGTATGAGTTCAGCTCATCAGGACTTAATGAGCTGTGCTGTGTACTTTCCAACATTTGTATGCCCTTAGAAAGTTTGTTTTTTATTGTTTTAAATCCTTGTTCATCACTCGCTAAATTCCTTGTTCTTGAGCCTTTGTTCGTCAGGTGAACATGGAAATCGGCTGATGAACAAGTTTTTTTTCAGTCTGGCCATCTAGTCTGAGACTTTCATGACCAAAGGGCCAGACCAGGAAATCCTTGTTTGTCAGCTGATTTCCTTGTTCACCTGAGAAACAAAGATTCACGTACAAGGAATTGTTCTGATGCACAGGGATTCCTGGTCTGGCCATCTGGTTATGAAAATGTCAGACCATATGGCCATACTGAAAATCCTTGTTCATCAGATGATTTTCTTGCTCACCTGATGAACAAAGAGTGGTGAACAAGGATTCCCAGTCTAGGCATGACAATTTCAGACCAGATAGCCAGACTGGGAAGCCTTGTCCATCAGCCGATTTCCTTGTTCACCAGTGACAAATTAAGAAGGTGAACAGGAAAATTGGGTGATGAATAAGAATTGTTTCCCTGTAAATGTGTTTTTGGGACCATGTCCTCATTAAAAAAATAGTTTTTCCATTTTGTTCCTACTTGTTTGCATTCCCTAGTGTCTAGTGCCCCCCTCAATCCTGATATGTTTTCTTTTTTTTTTTTGTGGCTTTTTTTGCCACTTATCCCTGGTGTCTAGTGGGAGCCCCCCCCCCCCACTCTCTATTCTGCCAAAAAATCTTTGGTGGCAGTAGTATCCCCTTAACAGTCCATTTTATTTTGTAAAATTTTCCTGAAAAGAAAAAAAATCCCTCGATGTCTTTTGCATGCGTTTATCCAGTGGGGAAAAAAAAACAGTCACTCACCGGTTGCAACTGCACCCACCACCCACTGTGCATCTTCTTCCCCACAGCCCCTGTGACATTCCCCCAGACTGCCACTTACCTAACAAGGTCCCAGGTTCGAAACCCACTCTGCCGACTGAAGCCATATCTTACTGCTGGATCCATTGGCTACAAAATGGACTAAGGTAAATGCACATCAATGTACAGTATTTCAGTGTGGGGGGGTTCAACTTTTATGCATAACTAGGGCATTCTTTGCCCTTTTGACCCCAAATGTTCAACATGGTGTTTCAGGGACCCCACCTCATGAACAGTATGACTGTCATAGGCTACTCTCATCAAAAAGGTGATTTTGCAGTCGGTTGGTGAAATCACCTTTCTGGTGGGAATTGTGTAATGGCAGTCATACTGTTCATGAGGTTGTGTTCCCAAGAGGCCATATTGAAAATTTGGGGTCACAATTTGAAAAAATGACTGCGTTATGAGCATTCATTGCAATCTCACTACACACGCTTGTAACTTTGAAAATGTTCTATATTTTCACCCCATATTCTCAACATAGCCTTGCTATTACCTCACCTCATGAATGTGACAGCTGTCATTTTTCAAATCCTGGCCAAAATGTGTTCTCACACTTCTGGTGCAGAATGGCATGGCACTTGTGTAGAATTACAGTTTGGCAGGGATTTAAAAATGTTCTGTGCTGGGTACAAGAGCAGGTCTGGGCGAGCTGGAAGCTGCCTCGGGAGCCTGGAGCTGAGGCTGAGGAGATCTGGGTACCAGAACTGGTGGGGCCAGTCTGGGGCTATCAGAATCACCTGTGCCTTGTCCCTCCTTGCCTTGAGAAGCACCTTGTGAATCAAGGGAAATGGGGGAAAGGCGTAGAAGAGGCCCAGGGTCCACAGCCTCGAGAAGGCATCCCCCTGCAGCGAGCCCTGCTGAGGGGGGCGGGCATGAAACAGCCTCAGCTTCGCGTTCTCCCTGGAGGCAAACAGGTCCACCTGAGGTGTGCCCCAGTGGGAGAACAGATCTTGTACTACCTCCAGCAGGAGAGACCACTCATGAGATGCAGCCCCTATCCAGCTCAGGGCATCAGCCAGGGTGTTGGAGGCTCCTGCCACATGAATGGCTAGGAGATCCACCTCCAGGCTGCGCATGAGTGACCAAATGCGGAGAGCTTCCTTGCATAGAAGCATGAAACGCGTCCCGCCCTGGCGGTTTAGGTAGTACATGGTTGTGGTATTGTCCGTCTGGACTCGGACCACCTGACCCCGGAGAAACGGAGCAAAGGCGGTGAGAGCTAGGCGAACCGCTCGGAGCTCCAGCAGGTTGATGTGGCATCGGGAATCCTGCAGGGACCAGAGGCCGTGTGCTCAACAACAGCTACTAAATAGCTCTAATTCACTATTTTTTTTCTCTGTTCATCAGGTCTAGCTAGCAGGAGTGTTGCAACATCAAAAACATAAATAATGAATTACAGCTATTTAGTAGCTGTTCTCTTACAGAAACCCCAGTTAGCTTGCTCTCATGTATCTGCTAAACTAACTGTTGCCATTTGTGTACCCTGGATAAGAAGTTACAAGGCTCTGCTGTTGCTAAACTAATTTTAAAGCAATACACATGCTAAATCTAAGGGCATGGCTACATCACTGTTACATGAGATGGGGGCATCCTGGGAGAAAGAAAGCCAAAAAAACTATTTGTTATGGAGATCCCCAGGGGTCGTAAAACTACCATACAGCTAGCAGGCAATTTAGGAAAAACTCCAAATAGCAGACAGAGAGAAGAACACACTAGGATTTAACATACATATCAAAACACTCTACATAACATCTGTTTTTTGCACATTCTGGGTGTACTACTCCTTTAATAAAAACTAAACATAAGGCTGTTACAATGTTTACAGTCAATTAGAAAGCTTCATTTCTCAAACCCTTGTTATAATCAGAGATATTATACCTGTACAACTCCTTGGTTTTGCTCAACTCTATTGCTCAGGTGGCCCACCACATGTGGTGTGGTCTGGTGTGGGGCATCGGTAGGTAAGGCCATGCAACTACTAAGTGTGGTATGTTGTGTGCAGCTGCAATCAGGGATGTGTATGTTTGGTGTACATGGCCTCAGTTTTGCTGTTGATCTTCACTGAGCATGCAGTACCTGGTCAGGTGGGTGGGGATGTCTCATAGTACATTTAGACAATTGTTTGTTATTTCTGTCACCTGCTGCTGGATGTCTGTCATTGGTTGTGTTGACTTGGTCCTCCCCCATACTTGCATGTGTGTGTGTGTGTGTGTCTGTGTGTGTGTGGTGCTGGGGGGGGTGAATTCGGAGTTAGGGTTTTCAACCCTAACAGCGAATTTCTTCACTTTTGTCGTTGTGGAACAACCCTAACTAATGCATTAAACTGAGTTTTTTGCTTCTAATTTCTCTTCTTTTTGAGAATGATAACGAGAAATAGTGAATTTAATGCAGCGGAGGGCCCCGCGCTCACGCCACGCTCCCGCCACATGATGTCTTGTGGCATAGTAACAGGAACAGCAACGCAAACAGAAGCGCTAACAGTGGCGCACATGGTAAGACAAGCACGAATGAGAACAGAAAGGGTAACGCACACGGTGGAGTAGACGGGAACGGTCTGCCACGTGATGTGTTGTCACATAGTAACATGGTGCCTGCAAATGGAAATGTCAATGGGCATGGTGACGCAAAGTGAAACAGAAAGAGAAACAGTACTGTAGACACAAATGGCAAAAAATAACAGAAACACAAGCGCAAATGAAAATGCAAAGGATAACGCACATGGTGGCGTAGAGCGTCACTGTAAGTGAAACGGGCACAGAACCATAGCGGAAAGGGCAACGGTAACAGTAATGTAAGCGCATGCTGTTTTTCCTCAAAAGCTGAATAGAGAAAGACAGTGAGTACAAAGAATGTATGCATAATAATGGGTATCGGAGCAGAAAATGAGGACTTGGAATACTAAATAGGTTATATCTCAGGAACCGTACGACGTAGAAAAAAAAATAAAAGTCATGTGATTTATGACTGTCCTGGCTAGTTTTATGCTTAGCCCCCATTAGGGGGCTAAGCATTTTTCTGACGAAAAGTCTGTATCTCGCACTGTTTCTGAGATACGGGCCCTGAAAAGCGCGGCGAATGCCGTAATGTTATCCTATGGGAAAAAAAGAGAAGTTCGGAGCACCATAACTTTGCCTCCCTGTAATATTTTTTCACCAAACCACTGAAAGACACATCTGTGGGCTGTTGGCTGTCTTCCCTTCAAATTTCAGGAAAAAAGACCAAACTGTTATTTTGCAGCAGGGTGCCAAAGGATTCCTGTAATGCGTCGGGCGCCATAATGTTATTCTATGGGAAAAAACGTCAATTTTGGAGTGCTGTAACGTTGCTACCATGTAATATTTTTTCAATACAACAAAGAAAGGCACATCTGTAAGATGTCGGCTGCGTTCCCTTCAAATTTCAGCCCAAAACTCCCAACCATTCTTTTGCAGTGTAGTGCCAAAGAATTGCTGTCATTTTCCCACAGACTAGAAAACTACTGTCGCAATTTGCGAAAGCTTTTGCAAAAATTTGCAACACTTTCATGAGCATGAAAGTACGTTATGAAAGTACTTTTTCCAGAAATTTGAAAAACATATTTCTGGGGTGTTTTACCCCAAAATAAAGACATGGCTAGCATCCTCAGGGTCTGTCTAGGTGAATGCAAAAATAATTAGGTTGCTAGAGGGTCCCAAATTTAAATACCAAGCATTTTTCTGATCACCAACTGAAAACAAAATGGCTGATTTGCGAAAGTAACAGGCCCATTTGCGAAAGTAAAAATGCATTTGCGAAAGTGTTGAACTTTTTGTTAACTTTTCCCATTGACTTATAATGGGAAATTGTTTTTTGAATAACTTTTGAACTGTTTAATATTTTTTCACCAACTCTTCAAAAGGCACATTGGGAGCCCTGGCCGCATGTTCCCTGAAGATTTCTGTCTGGTCGCGCAAACCGTGCGACCTGTACGCGCAACCGTGAATTCAGAAAAAGCGTGTAGCGGCAAATCACGTCAATAACTCTGCGGCCGTGTATCCGACTGGTACAAAACTTGGCAGATGCCAAGGCCTTTGGTTCTTGATCATGTATTCCAATTTCAGGCAAATCCGTGAAACGGTTGCAAAGTTATTAAGGTGCAAAATTTGGGGGTTTAACATAGAAATGGCTCCTCAACCCTAACTATGGTAGCACTACCGTGCTATCATAATATATAGATAGATATGTGTGTGTGTGTGTGTGTGTGTGTCAGCCACAATGAAGAGCAGTAACTTGCAATAATGACATGTCACAAAATCCTGCATGACAAAAGGCCAGGATGAAGCACAGTGTCATAGGTTTCCTGCATGGCAAATGGGATTAACTCTCATTGAAACTGCATTGTTTGCTGCAGTAACTCTACCGCAGATTTCTGCAGAGTTGGACTTCATGCTGGTGGGCTTCACTGTATATAATATATATATATATGTTACATGGTTCGGCCCTTGTCTCCATTGAAAAAGCCATCATTATTTATCCATATATGATAGTAGCCAATTCACATATATGACACAAAAACCCAATTAGTCAATTAGCATATATGACACTAACACCATCCATAACTGATTGTAATTAACTAACATTAAGTAATTACAACATGCTATAAAATTGTAATTGACACTCTATTGCAACTGTGGACAAAATTTATACATGTTAAGTAATTACAACATTCTATAACATTGTAATTAACACTCTATTACAAGTGTGAACAAAATATATACATGTTATTACAGAACTATTAACATGTGTAACAACCACCTGAATAACACATGTAACAACAACCTACTAGCCACCCACATTAGTGCCCTAGCAGCCTCTTCAACTACAGCCCCTGCAAAAAGCTGCCCCTAAAGCAACACAAACCACTTTTACTGCTCTACCCATATCACTTGCCAAACTAACAACCAGACATAGAAACCAAAGTTAAACTGTATAAAACAAAAGCCTCCTGAAACACTTTCCAAGCATGTCACATACTGTGCTCCGTTTGCCTAACTGTGTAAAACAGGCCTCCTAAAACACTCACCAACCATTTCACATGCTGTGTTGCAGTTTCCTAACTGTGTAAAACAGGCCTCCTAAAACACTCACCAAATACTGTATTCTACCTGATTCCTTCCATGATGAAGTCTTCAAACACACTAAAGGAAAAAACAGTTGAACTAGGCTTCCTTATAAACACAGCCACTACACTATGGAAACCTTAAAGTGACAAAACTATGCAGTACTTCAGATGCCTTACAATACAGAAAAAATACTACAAACAAACACTAGAGAACCATGAAAACACTCTAACTTAAGCAAATACACTAAACAAGTTACACAAAAAAGCACACTTTCTTTTAAAGCAAAACCAATCAGCCTAATGTAATATATAAAATAAAAATTGCCAAAGGTGGGCATACTCATGAATTAATAACATCTCAGGGTTGAACAAGCTCATAAAAGCCACACACCCTTTGGGCTCATAGTTTTATGGGTTGTTCAACTCCTCGATAGTATTATTTTCTTGTATACCACACTTTGCAATCATTTATGCTCTCTCTCTCTATATATATATATATATACATACATACAAAAAACTGCTTTAATGCATCATTTAGGGTAAAACACAAAAAGTCAGGAAATGAAAAATCTTTAAGGTTGCCCCTCCCCCCGTGGACCTGCCAATCATCCCAAGATTGTCAGATGATGGGTTGTCATTAGGGTTGTGAGGCCTAAATGTTGCCCCATTCCTTGTGTAATCATATTCAGAAGCAACAGTGAAGAAGAATGGGGCAACATTTAGACTTCACAACCCCAATGACACATCCCGTCATCTGTCAATCTTGGGATGATTGGCGGGTCCATGGGGGGGCATCCCTAAAGATTTTTCATTTCCTGACTTTTTGTGTTTTAACCCTAAATGATGCATTAATGCATTTTTGTTTCATAGAATTTCCTTACTTTTTGAGAAAGAATAGAAAACTAAGATGTTGCGGAAGTTGGTGGGAGTGCGGGCTCTTCGGGCCCTGTGCTCCCACCTAATTTTAAATGTGTCTATATCAACACTCTACAAATTTCAGTGTAAAAGACCAAACCGTGTCCGAGACATAACATTTTAAAGTTTGAGATTTTCATTCATTGGAGTTGCAGAATTCCGTAACTGTTGACATTTTACAGACACAATGACTGAAAACGACATCCATGACACTAAGGCTTGGTACCCTATCAATTTCAAGCCACCACCACAATGCAAAATGCTGTCCGCAAAATATAAACTGTGCCACGCAATATCTCCACAAAAAATACATTTTCCAACACATAAACACCGTAATTCACATCTACAAGACATGCTGTAAACACCCTCCAAATTTCAAGTAAAAAGACCAAACTGTTTCCGAGATATTTAATACGAAACATACAAACATACGAAATTTGCCAGCAGATAAAGGCCTAGAGGTCTATCAAGTCTGCTCGAATGTGCAGCTAGCACCCCTTATTCTGCAGCTGCCCCTCCCTTCCACCCTTCCCCTTCATTAACCCTCCCCCTTGTCCTGTCCCATCCTCGTTTGAAGCAGTCCACTGTTCTACTGCATACCACTTCTGCAGGTAAAGCATTCCACCCAGCCACCACCCTCTCTGTAAAAAAGTGTCTCCTCATCTCCCTCCTGAACCTTCATGTTAAAGATTGGTAATGTTAAAGATTGGTAAAATTGGCCTATCTAATGCATTATAAAATCTGGCCATCTTGTCCCTATCTCGCGATCAAAGATGGCGATCAAAGAATCTCGAGATCAAAGAATTTGCAGGCTCTCAACCAAAGAATTTGCTGGGTCGCGATCAAAGAATAAAAAGTGGTGTCATTCAAAAATTTGATGCAAGTAAAGCAAACCACCACCATGGTTCTATAAAACGAAGCCCCCCTGAGCAAAACCCACCCTCATTTGTATTCCTAGGCCACCCCTGGGCTGAGAAATAAATTTGTTTCATTGGGCCATCTCGTCCCTCGCTCGCTATCAAAGTCCATGATCAAAGAATCTTGCGATCAAAGAATTTGCAGGCTTGCGATCAAAGATTTTGCTGGCTCATGATCAAAGAATAAAAAATGCTGAAAATCAAAATTTTGAGAGAAATGCGGTAAACCACCACCATGTTTCAACAGAACGAAGCCCCCTGAGCAGAGCCCACCCTCATTTGTGTTCCTAGGCCACCCCTGGGCTGAGAAATTAGATTTTTTTCATTCATCCATCTCATCCCTCACTCGTGTTCAAAGATCGCGATCAAAGAATTTCGCGATCAAAGAATTTGCAGGCTCACGATCAAAGATCGTTAGCGAGCCACGATCAAAGAATTTAAAATGTTATAACTCTATTTTTGACACTTTTACATGAAACCAAAGGCATGGGTCGATAGATCAAAGCCCCCTGAGTAAAACTCATGCAAGTTTTACTTCAGGAGTGACCCCTGAGCCAAGATATTTGATTTTTTACAATCGGATTTTAAAAACAAGATGGTGGGCCTCGCGATCAAAGAATTCTCAGGGACAAAGATTCTTTGACTGCGAGGCTGCAAATTCTTTGATCATGAGACTAGACCAGATGTCCAGAGCCCCATTCTTTGTTCACAAAACAACCATATACATTTTCCCATTGACTTATAATGAGAGCTTAAAAGTGCTATAACTTTTGAATGCCTTAATATTTTTTCACCAAATGAAAAGCATCATATTCAGCCAGTGAAACTCTTTCAAATGAGCCAAGTCACAGAGTGGCACACCACACGATGGCAGCACAGCACCATGGGCAAAATCCCCAAAACTGCCCACATAACTGGCAAAAAGTGCATTTTTCAATGTTTTCATGCACAAAGACCATAAGTCTGACCAAATCAAAATTTGGCAAATGAAGAAATCTACCATACCCCACCGCTTATACCAAATTTCATGCAAATCCGTTGAACAGGTCCAAACTTATTAACACCCAAAATTTTGATTTTAACATAGAAGTGCCTTCATAACCATAAATATCGGGGCGCGACCGTGCGCCTATAACATATATATATATGGCAAAAAACACCATTTAATGTATTAGTTAGGGTTGTTCCACAGCGCCAAAAGTGAGGAAATTTGGTGTTAGGGTTGAAAACCCCCCCTTGGACCCCCCAGCCCACCCCCCAACCGGCATTGGGGTGCGCATTGGGGTCAACAGCCCTAACTCTCACCCCATCACATGTGTAAAGCAGCAGAAGTATAGGAGAATGGGTGATAGTTAGGATCGACGACCCAATGCGCACCCCAATGCTGGTTGGGGAGTGGGCTGGGGGGTCCAAGGGGGTTTTCAACCCTAACACCAAATTTCCTCACTTTTGGCACTGTGGAACAACCCTAACTAATGCATTAAATGGAGTTTTTTGACTCTAATTTCCCTTCTTTTTGAGAATGATAACGAGAAATAGTGAATGTAATGCAGCGGCAGGAGCACGGGGCCCATGGCATAGTAACAGGGACAGCAAGGCAAACAGAAGTGCTAACAGTGGTGCACATGGTAATGCAAGCGTGAATGAGAACAGAAAGGGTAACGCACACGGTGGCGTAGACGGGAACGGTCTGCCACGTGATGTGTTGTCACTTAGTAACATGGTGCCTGCAAACGGAAATGTCAATGGGCATAGTGACGCAAAGTGAAACAGAAAGAGAAACAGTACTGTAGACACAAATGGCAAAAAATAACAGAAACGCAAGTGCAAAGGAAAACGCAAAGGATAACGCACATGGTGGCGTAGACGTGAACGGTAAGTGGAACGGGTACGGAACAGCAAGCAGAAAAGGCAACGGTAACAGTAATGTCAGCGCTCAGGCTGGTTTTCCACAAAAGCTGCATAGAGAAAGACAGTGAGTACAAAGAATGTATGCATAATAATGGGTATCGGAGCAGAAAATGAGGACTTGGAATACTAAATAGGTTATATCTCAGGAACCGTATGACGTAGGAAAAAAATTTAAAAGTCATATGATTTATGACTGTCTTGGCTAGTTTTGTACTTGGGGGCTCAGCAATTTTCTGATGAAAAGTCCGTATCTCGCACCGTTTCTGAGATACGGGCCCTGAAAGGTGCGGCGAACGCCGTAATGTTATCCTATGGGGAAAAAAGAGAAGTTCAGAGTGCCATAACTTTGCCTCCCTGTAATATTTTTTCACCAAACCACTGAAAGGCACATCTGTGGGCTGTTGGCTGTGTTCCCTTCAAATTTAAGGAAAAAAGACCATACCATTATTTTGCAGCAGGGTGCCAAAGGATTCCTGTAATGCATCGGGCGCCGTAATGTTATCCTATGGGAAAAAGCATCAAATTTGGAGTACTGTAACTATGCCACCATCCAATATTTTTTTAAAGAAACACTGAAAGGCACATCTGTCAGATGTCGGCTACGTTCCCTTCAAATTTCAGCCCAAAACTCCAAACCGTTCTTTTGCAGCGTAGTGCCAAAGAATTACTGTTATTTTGGCCATAGTGTCGCAAAGTAGTGTCATGATTTGCAAAAGCTTTCGCAAAAATTTGCTACACTTTCGTGAGTGCGACACTACTTTGCGAAAGTACTTTTTCCAAAAATCTGAAAAACATATTTCTGGGGTGTTTTACCCCAAAATAAAGACATGGCTAGCATCCTCAGGGCCCGACTAGGTGAATACAAAAATAAATTAGGTTGCTAGAGGGTCTCAATTTTAAATGCCAAGCATTTTTCTGATCACTAACTGAAAACAAAATGGCAGATTTGTGACACTAACAGGGCCATTTGCGACACTAAAAAGTGCATTTGCGACACTGTCGAACTTTTTGTTAACTTTTCCCATTGACTTATAATGGGAAATTGTTTTTTGAATAACTTTTGAACCGTTTAATATTTTTCGTGAAATCTTCGAAAGGCACATCGGGTACCCTGGCCGCATATTTTCTGAAGACTTCAGGCTGGTCACACAAACCGTGCGACTTGTAGGCGCGACAGTAAAATTCCAGAAAAAGCATAAACGCATGCGCAGATCACGCTTAATAACTCCACAGCCATGTATCTGACCAGTACGAAACTTGGCAGATCCCAAGGCATATGGGTCTTGATTGAGTACTCCAAATTTCAGGCTAATCTGTCAAACAGTTGCAAAGTTATTAAGGTGCAAAATATTGGGTTTAACATAGAAATGGCTCCTCAACCCTAACTATGGTAGTATGTATATATATATATATATATATATATATATATATTTTTGCAACAACATTTCATTAATGCATCAGTTAGGGTTTCAGCAACAAAAGTTGGGAAATGTGGTGTTAAGGTTTCCAACCCTAACATCCCACCCCCATGCCCACCCTGCATGCACCACCAGGCATCAGGGGTGTGCCTTGGGGTTAACAGCCCTAATGCTCACACCATTCCATGAGTAAATAAGCTAAGATGGGTACAGTATAGGAGAATGGGGTGAATGTCAGGGCTGACAACCCCTAGTCACACCACCGATGCTTGTTGGTGCATGCAGGGTGGGGTGTTATGTTAGGGTTGTAAGTCCTAACACCATATTTCCCAGCTTTTGTTGTTGGAACATTAACTGATGCATTAACAAAGTTTTTTTACAACAATTTTCTTTTCTTTTTGAGATAGTATAATCATAGCCTATATTTGCTTGTCAGAGTGTCTGTGCTCCCATCCATCCATAATTTTTGAGCTATTGTAATTGTATCCTTATTTCCTTGTGGGCCCTGTGCTCCCATCAGTCTATAATGGTATCTGTATTTGCATGTGTGAGTGCAGGGCCCTCCGTGCCCTGTCCTCCTATCCATGCAGAATTTTTCAGATAGTGTAGTGTAGCAAAATGTTAAACCTGTGTAACTGGACACCAAATTAATATATTTTCACCAGCAAAAGGCACATTGGTGGAACAAGCCCATTGTACCCTGAAAATTTCAGAGCAAAACTGAAAACCATCTCTTCACAACTTAATAACAAAGAAACAACTGTGTAAACCTCACATTACAGTAATCCTATGGGAAATTAACCAAAATTTAAACCTGCATAACTCCACAGCCAAAGTAATATATTTACACCAAATCAGCAAAATGCACTTCTTTGGGGCAAGCCCTTTGTATCCTGAAAATGTCATACCAAAATAAACAACCATTTGTAAACTTTAGAGTGACAAAGAAAGGGCTGTCTTACAATTCCTTTTTCATGAATTGTGAAAAAGAATATTTTCCATGGCTTCTTTTTCGCAATTTGTGGAAAAAGAAAATCTTTTTCACAAATTGTGAAAAAGGATCCTATTTCATGATTTCTTTTTCATGATTTGCAGAAAAAGAAAATCTTTTTTTGCAAATTGTGAAAAAGGATCCCCTTTCACTTTTTTCCCTGCAGTTTGCAAGAAAGGATTTCTGCATGTTAAAAAATACATTTCTAAGTAATTTATCAAAAAACTAACCCCAGAATCAGATTGTATGGGTCTGGCTTAGGTAAAGACAACTGCTGCTATATACTAAACCCATGTATTTTGCAAGTTATTTAATTTTGTTGTCACCGTTAACTGAAAGCAAGATGGTGGCAGCGTGGTAAAAGATTCTGCTTTTGTGGCAAAAGATTCCATGTCTGTGAAAAAGGACTCCGCATTTGCAATAAAGAATCCTTCTCTGAGTGGGACATCTGACTGGTCTCATAGGAAATAATGGGAAACTTTGAAATTTAATAACTTTGGAAGGGATTAATATTTTTTCACCAAATGTTCAAAAGCCACATCTGTGACCCAATATCTTTCTACCCTAAAAATTTCAGATCAAAATTCCACACCGTGTTTGTGCAGCAGTGTGACAAAAATGTTTACCCAAAATGGTAATTTTCACATTTTTTGACACTCTGTATTACCATACCCACACATCCGACTGGAACAAAACTTGCCACATCAAGAGATCTTTGGTCCCTGATAACGCATGCAAAATTTCATGTGAATTACTTTAACAGTTGCAATGTTATTAAAGTGCACAATTTTGAGTTTAACATAGAAGTGAAGACAGAACCCTAACTATAGGGGCAAAACCGCACCCCTATAATAAAAATAAATTGCAAAAAACTGTGTTGATGCTCTAGTTAGGGTTAAAGCCACAAAAGTAGGGAAATGTGATGTTAGGGTTTCCAACCCTAACACTCCACCCCTACCATGCACTCACCAACAGTTTTCAGGGGTGTGCCTTGGGGTTGTTAGGCCTAATGTTCACTCTATTTTGTAAGTAAATAAGTTGAGATGGGTACAGTATAGGAGAATGGGGTGAGCATTATGGCTGATGACCCCAAGGCACTCCCCCGATGACTGTTGGTGTGTTCAGGGTGGGGGTGGGGTGTTAGGGTAGGAAATCCTAACACCACATTTCCCTACTTTTGTAGCTTTGATCCTAACTAGAGCATTAACACAGTTTTTTTGCAATTTTTTTTCCTTACTATCTGAGCTAGTGTAATCACATCCTTATTTTACTGTGGGAGCTAAGGGTCCTTTGGATCCTGCACTCCCATCCCTCCATAGATGCGTATATATACAGTATGTAGCTGTGGAAGCATGGGGCCCTCTGCTTCCATGTATAGGACAACAGTGACCAAATTGACAGCAGAGGCATCTTATTACTCCACCTTATGTACCTAGTACAGAAAATTTTCGAATCCCCAACATAACATAATTCTGCGCAACTGTAATGCCATTCCATGTCACAGGTGCAAAAACACATTTTGGACAGGATTTGAAAAATGACAGCTGTGAAATACATGAGGTGGGGTAATAAGAAGACTATGTTAACAATTTGGGCTCAAATTATTTTAAATTTCCAAAGTTACGAGCGGGTGTAGCGAAATCACAACAAAAGGTCATAACGTAGGAATTTTATTTTCACATTTTTAACCAAATTTTCAACATAACATTCTTATGATCCCACCTCATAAACCCTATAGGTGAAAGTTCTCAAATCTGTTCCAAAACGCCATTCTGCACCACATGTGCGAAAACACATTTTGGGCAGGATGTGAAAAGTGACAGCTGTACTAGTCACGAGGTGGTGTGAAAAAAATGGTTATGTTGAAAATGTGGGGTAAAAATATTTAAAATTACCACCAGCCCAGTGGCACTGGATGCCACACCTCATGCCATGCCAGCGACCTGGGTTTGGGAATGAGTCTGGGTCATCCGGGGTCGGCAGGAGTGAGAGAGGATCGAGCATCTGGAGGACTGCTTTCCTCTCTTGGAGCAGGAGGGATCCTTGTCCTGCCAATTGGTTGCCCTCTGATGGGGGCTGGGAGGTGGCGCAGGCTGGGAGGGCACGCAGCCAATGATCAAAGCATGCATGTGCCCCCACATGTGTGGGGTTGTGCATCAGGAGGAAGGGGGGTCAAGAAAAATGGAAAACAGTGGCCGGGGGCTTCATGATGCCTCGCCTCCATCCTACTGGTCTACCACCTCCCAAGATTTGGATTGTGCTTCAGGGAGGGGGGAAGCTCCCTTCCTGGCCCCACCATGGGGGTCAAGCTGGTGGGGGATCATGGGGTTGTTTAGTGGTGGCCATGCTGGCAGGCAGGCAATTCAGGGCTGAGTTCTCACCCCCGGTGTACAGCAAGCAAAACATGTAAATAAAAAAATATATATACTGTATATATTTAAAATAACCAAAGTTATGCATGTGCATAGAAAAATTTTAATGAACGCTCATAGCTCAGGCATTTTTAAGAATTTTTTCACCAAATTTTCAACATGGCCTTTCTGGGACCCCGCCTCATGGATACTGGTTGTAAAATGTATTTTTTTTTTTGGCCCCGAAAGTTGATTTTGCACAGCGACTGTGAAATCACCTTCCATACCCGATTAACAAGATGACAGTGGCAGAGTTCATGAGGTGGGATCCAAAAAAGGCCATGTTGAAAGTTTGGTGAAAAAATACCTTAAAAGGCAAAAGTTATGAACATAAGTTCAAAACACCATTGAAATACATTATATGGCACTTACCTTGATTTATCAGTTCACAGTATGGCTTTGAAGACTGCAGATGAGTCCTGGTCCACAGAAGATGACAGCGTATGACCTCCAGTGGTAAGTATAAGATAAGGGGGGTGTGGGGTGGTGGGTGCTCAGTGGGAGGGTCGAGATTGGGGCAGGGAGATGGAGGGGATGATGGGGGATGGTTTTCTTTATTTCAGGATTTAAAAAAAATTAAATATGTTGTGGGATGGTTTTGTTTTGTAGGGGAAAAAAAGTATTTTAGGATACTGGGAGTGGGCTCCCCAGTGCCTCACACTGCTGGGGGGGTGCTGTCACAGGGATTGGGCCCCCTGATGTTGGCACCATGATAAAACATGGGTCTGAGGGGCATCCGACACCAGGAGTGGACATCCTGGTGTCGGATTATATAAATAACATCAAAATATAGCGGGTGGCGATCGGAGGATGGGGATTGCCACTAGACACCAGGGAAAGGTACGGCTCACACTAATACCACAGCTGGCAGAACGACTTCAGCTATGGCTGCAGAAGTCAAGAAATTCCCGGTGTTCTCATACAGAGAACACTGAGGAAGAGCTCCTGTTGCTACGGTGGGCACCTGGGATTTTAGGTACCCAGAAAACATAATACTGGGCACAATGTTAAAAAACAAACATCAGAATTTAGCTAAACAGGTCCAGTTCAGTTAGGTTCTGATGTTTGTTTTTAAAAATTGCAGCATTTGTATTTATTTTCCACGCTTGTCAGTTAGTGGAAAAAAATCAACAAGATGACGGATGGTGCAGTGCAAAAAAAATGTTTGGTACCATGCCAAACAAGTGGTGTGAAAGCAAACCAGGCATTTGCAGAATCAAAATTTTACTTTCGCTATAAAATGTTATCTCAAAACCCCTGCTGCACATGCGTAAGTCAAAAAACACTAAAATTGATAGCCTTATAGCTTTGGAACTATTTTATATTTTTTCACCAGATCTGTCAAAGGCACTACCTTGGGACATGACACATGGCCCCTGAAAGTTTAGGGCAACAATTCGTTTTCATGTAATCTGTCGGTGAGAAAAAAAAAAAAACAATGTTAAGTATAGGAAAAAATTGTTTTTTGCTAGAAATGACACATGTGTATCTCAAACACTGCACAAGCTGCCATCACATAAATTTCCACGTATCAAAACCTTGCCTCCTAGATAACACATACACAATTTCAGATAATTTTGTCAAAGGGAGCCAAAGATATTAATGTTCAAAATTTGAGGTTTAACATTAAACAGGCTACTCAACCCTAACTATAGGGGCACCATCGTGCCCCTATAATATATATGTATTATATATAATATATATACATATATGCATCTGTATGCATGATTTCAGCTGAGAACATCTGCACTAAAGTTGGACAGAGGAGGAGGAGGAGCAAGTCTCCTGAACCAGCAGGTGATCATTGCATTTTTAACATATCATAGAGTCTGGCTGGCAGGTGAAGGCCGAGTTTGGGTACAGCAAAGTAAGAATTTTGAGGCCCTGCATTGAAATGGAACTGGCACTCATTTCCAGAATAGATTTAGAAGGGAGTGATTTGAGGAAGGTGACATAGAAACATAGAAATTGATGGCAGATGAAGACCATTTGGCCCACCTACTCTTCCCATTTTCCCTACCTACTGCAGTGCAGCAGTTCATATTTGATCTCCAGCTTTTACCCTCTCTTTCCTACCCCTAGGGTTCCCTTGTGCCCATCCCATGCATTCTTGAATTCCCCAACTGGTTGTGCCCCTCCATCTCTGCTGAGAGGCTGTTCCATGCACCCACCACCCTTTTCTTGAAAAAATACTTCCTCACGTTACCACTGGGTCTGCCCCCCCCTCCAGCCTCATATCATGACCCCTTGTTCTTCAGCATCTTTTCTTCTAAAAGATGCTACTCTCTTGTACCTTATGTATGTCTTTGAGGTATTTGTAGGTCTATATCATACCCCCCCTCCTCTTTTCCAGGGTATACATATTGAGATCCTCTAGTCTCTCCTTATATGACTTTTGGTGCAGACCCTGCATCATTTTTGTTGCCCTTCTCTGAACAGTCTCGATTCTGTCCATATCCTTCCTGAGATGTGGCCCCCAGAACTGGACACAGCACTCTAGATGGGGTCTCACCAATGATTTGTACAGTGGTATCACCACCTCCTTTTTTCTGCTATTGATACCTCTCCCTATGCACCCCAGCAGAGATCAGACTGGTGAGGAACAAAACAGACTTTGCATTAAATAAGTCTGGTGGGGTGGGCAGAGAGACACAGAGAGGAGGTACACCTTGCTTTCCACCAAGGATAATCCCATTCCCCCCTGCTCCTACCCCTTCCTGACACTCATGTTATGAGACTGGGTCACCAAAAGTCCCAATTTGCACTGACCAGCAACAGAGGAGCATAAGCACTTACTTTCTTTTTCTGCACAGTAGTATCCTCTTTTACCAGCCAGGCCATCTGGTGATGCCAGAAACAACACAAGGTCCAGCTTTGGGGGAGGAAGGAGTTGGAGAGAGGGAGAGGGAGAGAGAGAGAGAGAGAGAGAGAGAGAGGGAGGGAGGGAGGGAGGAGAGTGGGAGGGAGGAGGAGGAGAGGGGAGAGAAAGAGATCAGATAAGTAAGGGTATTTTTTGTTTGTTTTTAGCTGCAGTGGGCCAAGAAAGAGAGTGAAATAATCCCATGCATACCAAAGATGTAAAGACAATCCACTGTGCTGAGGGAAAATGTGAAATTTTCATCTGTTCTGTCTCTCCCCCTCTCATGTTTGTAATAAATCAACATAGATCTGCTATGCAGCCATAAAAATGGGTAAAGACAGCTGTCCCACCCATGTGATTAAGTGAATTATAATGAAAATGTCTGTCTTTGTCCAGGCAGAGTTTGTCATACTCCTATGCGGGCAATCTGGGTTAATGGGGGGAGCCAAGAGAGCATCACAGAGTGCTCTTTGCCTCCAGGAGAAGCAGGAGATACCTCTCATTGCAAAACCACCCCTTATGGACTGCAGAGTGGCCTTGATTTCACTGGTGATTGCACAACATCAGTCTTGCTCTCCCCCCACAAGTCAGGGTGCAGTGAGAGGTTGACATGGATATGTCAGAGAAGTGAGAAATGAGGAAATGAAACTGGCCTGCCACACCACCACTGAAAGCTGAACCCTCTCCCCACATCAGAGCCTATTTCCCACCAATGTCTCCCAAGGGGTGGCACAGATGGAGTTTGCCATACTCCTATAGTGGAGCTGGCCAGGACACAGCATGGTATCTGGTGACACTTCATGACAAAAGGGATTAATAGCCATTGATATTGCCTTGTTTACTGCAGTAACTCTGGTGCAGTATGCTGCAATTTTGTGTTGTATCCTGGCTGGCTCTGGTGTATGTGGGCAACCCAGGTTTGAGGGGAGAGCCAACAAAACACTACACAGTGCTCTTTGGCTCTGGGAGGAGCAGGAGATATTTCTTGCTGCAAAAGCACCCCTTATGGATTGCAGGGTGGACTTGAAATTATCAGTGACCACACATTAGCCCTTCCCCCTATGAGTCAGGGTGCAGTGAGGGATTGACATCAATATGTCAGGCGAGTAAGAAATGAGTGAATAACACTGGCTTGCCACCCCACCAATGATAGCTGACCCCTCTCCCCACATCAGAGCTCTAGCTCCCACCAGTGCATCTCAGTTGGCATCAGCCTGCAAGTAGATGTACTGTATTTCCCTGGAATGGAACTCCAGTCCAGACTGGGCCATGTCACAAGGGAGAAAGATCAGGGGGCTTTGGGTACTGATGCTGTAGGTCTGTCATGGCAAGTGTGGTGCAGACCAAAGGTAGATGGGCAGCAGTGAGGGCAGAAGTGGCCTGAGGAAGCAAATATTTGGTGTGGTCAGGTACTGTAGGTAATAAAATAGATGTTACATAAAGAAAACTCAATTCAGTATTTAGTATTTGTTTAAATAACATGAGTGACCGAATATTTCTAATTTCAGGATCTATGGCATTTCACAACTTTGGGATATAGAAACATTACACTATTTTGCCTTTGTTACATTGTATCTTTGGGATAGCTAATCTCCTATTTTCAGTTTCCCTTCATCTGTGTTCATGTGTTGGAATATTATATTCTGTGCTAGTTTTACCTAAATCTTGCTGTCTAATTGTTTATAAGCAACCACCATATTTGATTTTTTAAGCAATTAGACATGACAGAGTGTGCATTATGGTCAAATAATCGTACACCTTAGGCACATTGTTTGACATGAGCAACAGCCGATTGCCATTAAATGCATCTGAGAAGTGCAGTCACTGTATATCACAATAATGGCACACCCTGGAGTGCCTAATTGCACTTTTAAAATGGGATTTAAATATTTGACTTAAAATGAATGAAAATAAGATGAAATTATTTTAAAGCAATTTTTCTGAGCTTCTGCAACCAATTTAGGACTTATCATATTTGGGAGCCAATTTTGAAAATAGTCCATTTCTGACATTTGTAATATTTAATTGTCAGTCTGTATGCAGCTGGAAGGGATCGTAGTTTGGCCCCGACAAGGTGGTCAGCCAATCCCTTTCACTTCGCTATTGCTTTCCATGCCTCTGCACTCAGGAATGTTATAACATGCAGCAAGGAAGAGCACAGCGTGTATCCTGTGAGAACGGAGTTGCTATTGACTGCTTACCAAAGGGTGACTCAATAGTGGCACCTGTTCTTATGGCAGAGTGAATGAGAAGCGAATCTGGGTATAGTGACATCCTGTCGCTATATGTATAAGCGTGTGCAGGGGGGGTGAGCAAGCACACTGTGTGATGGGCAGAAGGGGAGGGAGGGTTTGTGAGGGGTAGCACAAAGGTGGGTTGCTGAGCTGTCTGTGTGGCATAGCGGATTCATGGCAGACTATGGTTGGGAGGGTGCCAGGTTCAGTGCTGGGCGCGTTGAGATTTTTTGCACCAGCTGAGAAATATATTTTTTTTAATTTTCACCCTCCCCGACATGCACCCCCCTGGAGTTGATAATCTTTAGTAGCGGTGTGTGGGTGGTGAAGTCCCCCACAAGTGGGATGTGGGAGTCACAGCCCCCCTCATAAACAAAAAAAATCAAGTTCCCAGTGCAGTTTTGTCGTGCACCAGGAGTGTACATTGGCGAAATGGATTTTCGCTGATGTACATTCTCCCTAATGGCGATCGCCTTTCCGTGATCGCTGTTATCACATAAACCCAGCAAAGGGACATGCCCCATTGAAATTAATGGAAGTCAATTTTCATTACTATGTAATACATTATGATGGTGCATTTGAGATTAACTGATGAGGGCCACTACAGAGGGTAATATTTCCAATTAAGGTAGCTGGCCCATCGGCACAGCATTTGGATTTGTGCTCGCAATGCCAGTGACACAGGTTCAGGAGTGGACTCAGGTCACTAAAGGACCTGCCGGGGGAGAAGGCTTGAGCGTCCCATGGACTGCTCGCCTTCTCTAGGGGGAGGGAGGGGATCAAGGCCCGTAGCTTGCTTGATCCCAGGTGAAGTCCCAACGTATGGCAAGTCCTGCAGCTAGCAGGGGGGAGCCAGAGAGAGCTGTGCGGTTGACATTGGTGCCCAGCACCTTGACATCAGGGCATAACACCAGATAGGAAGAAAAACAGAGGAAAAAACACCACCGGAGCAATGGGTAGATGGAGCACCAGTGCTGACTCTGATAGTGGCTGCCTGCCTGACCACTGGGGAGCCCAAAGAAATCAAGAGACATCAGGGTGTAAGGGCCCTACCCCGTACCCACCTGGGGGGGGTATAACCATGGCTCCATGGGGGAACCACCAGGGATTCAGGTAAGGCAAGTCACGGGGTAGCACCAGGTGTCTCCTGAAGAAACGAAACTCCGGAGTGGGAGGAGGACAAAAGTAGAAAGTTAATAAAAAAATATATTTTTCAACTCACACTTGTAACTTTGGTCATTTTCAGTATTTTGACCCCAAATTTTAAACCTAGCCATTTTTTTCACACCACCTCATGAATGAGAGAGCTTTCATTTTTCAAATTCTGGCCAAAATGTGTTTTCACACTTGTGGCATGAAATGACGTCTGTCACTTTTTTATAAATGACACCTGTCATGTTCAGAAGAAGTGGTCATAAAAAGACTATGTTGAAGATTTGGGGTCAAAATGTGAAAAAACAACTAAGAAATGTTGAATTGTTCCAATGTTTACTCTTAACTTAATTTTTGCAGATTTTGGCCCCTAATGTTCAATAAATCCCTTGTGGTACCCTACCTACTGAACATTACAGATGTCATTTTTCAAATCCCCTCTGAAACTTGTTTTTGCAGTCACACTGCAAAATCACTTTTCGGATGGGATTTAAAAAAATTCTACCTGTCTTGATCATAACATCAGGTCATAAAAACACTGTTGGAAAGTTGGGGTCAAAATGTGGGAGCACACTGAAAACTAGATGTTGCCTCTCAGCTGGCCTATCCTGGGTAAATACAGTCTAAAAATGTTTAAAAGCAGGGCACTGCTGAAAATGAGATCTTGCATCTCTTTATCCTGGGTAAATATATAGTAAAAATATGTACAAGCAAGACCCAGTACAACAGCAATGTAAGTGGTGACCAGTTGGCATTGACAGATGCTTGTTCACACTGGTGAGGCATGTGAGCTCACATGTGTGGACCTGATATGTTTATTTCTGAAGCTCTGTCATACTCTACAGCTGCTGTTTCTGGGTGTAGTGCTAAGGAAGGGTTGCCTGTAAGGGGACTCCTACTTTGGTCCACTAGTAATGCTCATCTGTTTAACTCTCAATCATGGAGTCTGTGTCTTCTTTAAAAGAAAATGGTGTTTTCAAGCATTAGCTCGTTTACAGTATCCACTGGATATCCATGTAAATTCCACCCTATGTCGTCATATCATACCATTCCTCTCACAGTGCTTCTACAAAACAGCAGCTCTAGAGTATAGCAGAGCTTCAGAAATAAACAAATCAGATCCACACATGTGAACTCTCATGCCTCACCAATTAAAAAAGGGTGGAACTAGCACATAGCTACAATATCATTATTGCATATAGCATGCCAGATGTTAAAGACACAGGCCACAGCAGCAGCTGTGGACATAGACCCTCAACATTTTGTATGTTCATGTGCTTTATCAAGTGATCTCTCAGTAACCCAGTTACAAATATGGCCACCATATCATAGTACCAGCTGGGGAAACATGTTGGTGGGCCTGTCTGCCCTGGACTAGTGTAACTCCACACTTACCAATCACCTGACCGATGTGGGGTCCTTCCATCCAGCTGCAGTTGGGCCCTACTAACACAAATGAAATGGTGCTCCTTCAGCCATACTCCAGGATTTCTCCTAGCTGACCAGAATGCCCCTTCTTCTTTTTCTTTCCCATCTTGATCAGGACCCAACCTGTGAGCAGTGCCCTTGGGCATAATCCCCGTGCCACTCTCCACCTCCTACTCCACCTCCATAATCTCCTGATTCATTCCTCCTCTCGACCTTCTAATGGATGCTGGGCTACCTTTTATTCAGGGAAGCTGATCACATTGGCTGTGATTACTCTGCCTGGAAATTAACCTCTTGGATGGGCAGATTACTGTGGGAGATAGCAGATGGCATGGAACCCCATGAAGGCAAAGAGGCTACTATTGAATGGGAACTAGACACCTGGAGAAGACTGTCATCTGAAGTGGTAGAGCCAAAAACAGTAGGGGGCTTCAAGCATGCATGGGATAAACATAGGGGTATAGTAGAAAATAGGCAGGCAGGGTCACCAGAGACCAGTTAGAGTCTGCAGAGACAGATTAGGCAGGGAATATCTGGGCAGACTGGGTGGGAACGCGATCCTTTTTTTGCTGACAAATTCTATGTTTCTATGTTAAGTCTGTTTCCTTGCTGACACTTCTGTGACACCATCTTTCAGTTATTTCTCTCTGCTTTTCATATTTGTGACAATGTATCATAATTGTTTATGGATTCATCCTCATCACACCACTCACATGACCAATTTTCATGATTTATTTCCCACCCTAAGTAGACATAAATTTATTGCACGTTGTCTCTGCCTTAGTCTAGGAAGAACATCTTCCGTTTGTCTAGTTTATCCAAATGTTCTAGTCATCCCCCTAGCTAATGTGGGATATTAAAAAAAATTGTAAAGGCCCCTAGCCTGATGTCTAGGGGTATGATGGTAAATATCCTGGGGTGAGAACTCCCACTATGCAGAAACACAATCCTGGAGATAAAATAAGATCGCAGTATTTACCTGAGTGATGTCTACATGACAGATGGTAACTTCAGTGATGGTGGTACAGCCTCTTCAGGGTCGGAGTGCTAGACAGAGGGGCAATTATGGTTACACACACACACTTTGTCATTTCATTTAGTGAGGCCAATGTCCACATTGGAAAATCCATTTCAATAAAATGCAATTTCTTCAAAATAAAACAACTAAATGATGTTCTATGGAGCAGGGAGCATGGCAGCATACCGAAGGCAGAAACAATTATATAGTGGCACAAGGCCATGGCTCAAACTTGTGTCCAAGTGGTCAGTTTTTACAGGGGTCCCACTAGAGCTAGAGCAAGCTCCATTAACAGCAGCAACACTTCTCCTCTGTTCCAGAATATTCCCAAAACACTGGGCTCTGATCTCTCTTCTCTTCAGTTGTGGCTCTCTTTTCTTCCCCTGTGCCGGAGTGTCAACCAGCCGATCCCATTTTCACTGGCTCAAAACTTGAGCTCTGAACATCCCCAGGCATCTTTGGTCCAGACAAACCTGGAGACGCATCAATTTCTCACACCGCAAAGCAGGCCTCCTACCCATGACTGATGGAGTGCCACACCGGAAAGGGGCTGAGGGCTGCCACTACCACATACTCCATGACACGGACTGCCACCACAGCACTGCCCTACCACTGGTTACCCGATTCTCGGTCCCCACAGCTGGCCCACCCCAGTGCCACAGTGCACAAGCGGACCCTCCGTACTCCCCAGGCTGTAGCTCCGAAAACAGCAGCAGGGTCCCAAACTTGCTGCAAAAGCATGCCATGGCTCCGAATACCACTGCCAGCTCCTGTCTTCCTGGCTGACTACCACACGATGCCCACTGAGACCCTGAACTGGGCTAGGGACAACATGGCCCACCTGGGCCCCAAACTCACTGCCTTGTTTCCCACCGGCCTCCCAGAAGGTACCAAAGCTCCCCATAAATCCCTCCTGGGAACCAAGATTCTGCCCAACCTGCAGGCAGCCCACAGCCTCAGGCCATAAAAGAAAAAGAGAGAGGAAAAGGCCATATAGTAAGCACCCAAAAAGGGGGTGCTTACACTCTCCCCCTTTTGAAGCCATTCACCTCCTGGTGAATGACCTAACCAGCCGTGCCAGTGGGCACTACCAGGGCGGGGATATGTGCACTCTTCCAACCATTTCACACCCTCAGGCAATACTGGACACACCAAAAAAGTGGTGGAACCCTCCCCAAACATCTCATCTACACTAAATAAATAATCCTCCCCAGGACCTGGCAACCCACCCCACCGGTCCCAAAGTGAACAGGCTTGGTACTGAGAGGGGATGGCTTGCAAAGGCCCATACCATCCCACTACTAAATGCAGTGCTGCTGTCACCAAGACAGGGACCCCCAAAACACAGTTCCAGTCCCCATCAAACAACAGGGTAACATTAAGACACTAATTAATTTCAAACAGCTTACAAATCCACTTCAGGATACTTAAGAGTTAATAAGTGCACAATCTCCCACATGAAGCACAAACCACACATCCTGAAACACTCACCCACACACTCACATGCTACATTCCCTCTAACATGCACACACCACCACACTGCCACTTGCTCTTATACTGTACTTCAATGCCCCAAACAGCACAGAGGTGTGGAGGTTTCAAATATCTAAAGTCCTTTGGCTTTTAGTCTCAGCCATCACATGAGGCCAGTCCAAAGCATGAGTCCAGGATTCAATACACCACTCTTTAACCCATTAAACATTTAACAGAAACAACATTTTAACATTTAAAACATTTTAAGTGAACAAACAAGAGTGGTCTCACCCATCAGTGAAAGAGTCCAAAAACAGTTATGTAACAGGGAACAGCAACAGTCCTGCAGGGAGGAAGAATCAATGGTCTCGTAGGCTCTCATAGGGCAGGTCCTCCCTCCTTAGGATAGTAATACTGTGGGTCTGGCTTTGTGGTCTCATCCCTGAAGGAATCATCCGCCATTATGTAGTACTTGGTGCTATGACCCATCACATCCTGGATCATGGCAAACTGTTTTAGCAAGGTCAGACTAGTCTAGACCATGGATTGACATAATGATCTAGCCTTTGTGATGCTGGCTGGCATGGGTGCTCCTGTCTCCTTGTTGAGGGTCTGAATCTTGTCAAGTGCCCTGTAGAAAACCCAATCAGCGCTCTTCTCCTCTATAATGTCCCAAATTATCTCTGAAACATAAGAATAGGATTCATGAGGGTATTCCTTGCGAATTCTCCTTAGGACCCAGCACTCCACCTGGGACCACGCCGGTATACTTCTCACGCTGGTTCCAGGGGCCGTACCCTTAGTCAGCCAGGATCCATTCCTATAGTTCAGATTTAATGGGTCATCTGATCTGAAACTATCCATCTTAAGGCACAGCTACAGGCACAGTTGCTGCAAGTGGGGGGGTCGAATCAGGGATAGACAGCATGAGCAGATGAAAAGGTTTGGGTATGGCTCACTCTATATCCTGCTCTTCAAAGGATAAGGGACTCGGCTGCCTCACAGGAGCAAATACTGGAGGGTCTCCCCAACCTCCCCATCTGAACCTGAACTGCTACACCGGACCTTCTCCACAATCACATCTGTAGAGTCTGCTTTTACAGGAACAGCTTTATGGCCCACAGCAGGCATAGCCTTTGCAGGCGAGGGGTGGACTTAGACTCCCTGGGCCCAGAGGAGTTAGATTTGGGAGAGCCCAACCATGCCTTCTCCCTTTACCATGGGGAAAAACAGAGGTCATAGTCAGAGAGGGGCTGGGCAGATAGCTATGCCCACTAGCCACTGGGGGTGCTTCAGGTGGTGGGGCTTCAGGTTGGGTACCACCAAAGAGACTCTTCACAGCAGTCACAGCAGTTTTCATCTCTTCCCAATCTTCCACACTTGCAGGGATGGTGTACTAGCTTCTTCATTTGTAATCGTTAATCCTTCTTATTACAAGGTTTAATTGTACCTATATTCAATGTGACTCGATGTATATATTATAAGTTGTATGTTTTGCACTGTTGTATCTGTTCTCCTTCATGTTAGTATTGTACCAACTGTCTAATGCTGCTCAATGTACATATTGTAAATCATGCTGTTCTCCCTATGATCCTCCCCCGAGGATGCACTATGAGATGAGCAACTTGTTGTTCAGTGACACAAAACCAGGCCTCCTACAGCTTTCAAGCACTCTGAGCCCCCACAACAATGTCCAGATATGTGGCTGTCCTCCAAAATTACATCCTAGATGAGTCCCCCTGTGTAAAGGCCCCCTCCCTGATATCTAGGGGTATGATGGTAAATATCCTGGGGGGGGGCACTCCTACTATGCAGAAACACAATCCTGGAGATAAAATAAGATGGCAGTATTTACCTGGGTGATGTCTTCATGCCAGATGGTCTAACAAATTGTTCAAACTGTAAATTGTCTATGTTGGATTGTATGTAATCAAATATCATGTATTGTTCTATTTTTCTTCCCTCTAGACAAATGTAACTAATTCCGGGTCGCACCTGAAAAAGAGACTGCCATGGTCTCAGCAGGCCTACCCTGTTACCAAAATTTAAACAAATAAATAAATAAATAAAATGGTAACTCCAGCAATGGTGGTACAGCCTCTTCAGGGTTAAAGTGCTAGACAGGGAGGCAATCATGGTTTCATACACACACTTTGTCATTTCATTTAGTGAGGCCAATGTCCACACCAGAAAATCTGTTTCAATCAAATTTAATTTCTCCAGAGTAAAACATAACTAAATTCTGCTCCATGCAGCAGGGGGCACAGCAGCATACAGAAGACAGAAAAAATTATAGGCAAGGCAACATTTATTTTTCAGGCTCCCAGTCCTGGAGGCTCTGGGAGCCACACGTTAACAACAAATCTATAAAATTACATAAAACATGAGAAAAGGAAAGATTTTTTTTTCAGTCTATAAATTCACTTATATATATATATTAAAATCAGTAAAACCAAGAAAGGGGTTGGGGAGAAAAAGTCCTGAATAACTCAGTCTGGGGGATCAGAAAAGGCTTGATGAAACAGGTGGGCCTTGAGGCGGGCCTTAAAAACCTCCACAGAAGGGGCCTCCCATGTAACTGGTGAGAGTGAATTCCACAAGATGGGGCTGGTGACACTAAATGCCCTGTCATCAGATGTTTTCAGCCTCGTCCTGGGAATCGCAAGAAGGCCCCTTGAGGAGGATCGGAGGGAGTTGGGTGGTTGTAACAGGCAATCAGAAGGTCAGACAGATAACCAGGGCCCAACCTGTGCAGAGTCTTAAAGGGGAATAACCCCACCTTAAAGAGGATCCTCCACCTGACTGGCAGCCAATGCAATTCACGCAGCACTGGGGTGATGTGGCAGAATTTAGACAGCTCCACCAACAACCTGGTTGCCTGCATTCTGCACTAGCTGCAGCTGGCAGAGGGATCCTCCAGAGACCCTGAGGTAGAGTGCATTACAGTAGTCCAGCCTGGTCGATATGAAGGCATGTACCAAGGTGGGGAGGTCCAGGGGCAGAACAAGGGGTCTAATCCTGGCAATATTCCTGAGATGGTAGAAAATGGTTCGGACAGCAGCTAACACCTAAGCCTCACATGTCAGACCACTCAAGGATTAAGCCTAGGTTTCATACCCTTGAGGAGGCCTTCAATGGCACGGATCCCAGAAACAAGCTGGTTTCCACACCAGAGGCCAACCTATTCTGCCCTCTGTTCAACTCCACCACCAGTACCTCTGTCTTATCAGGGTTCAGTTGCAGCCAGCTGCAGGTCATCCAGTCGTTGACCTCTGCAAGGCAGTTGTTTAGTACTTCCACCGCATTATTTTATTCATTTATTGAAAAGTTTCACCAGGAATAGCACACTGAATAATATTAAATTGCTCATCTCATGGAGCGTCCTGGGGGAAGGAAAACATGGGAGTACAGTAATCAAAAGCACATTTCCATGCAGTATTATAGAAAAGTATGTATACAATATTCAATAACACATTTCCAAAGGTAATATAAAACAGAGAAGCAACAGAGTGAAAAAAACAATACATCAGTAGCATGAGATAAACATTGGGATTTGATGTGAGAGGAGCAAATTAACAGCACTGTAGACTAATACATACAATGCTACAAGGAAGTGCAATAAAGTACATTGGTTTCTCCTCATGTTAAGTGCTAGGCTGGGAAAGGAGATGGGGAAGCCAGAGGGGAAATTAGGAGCAGCTGCAGGATGGAGAGAGGAAGTTGAGGAGGGAGGTCGAGATGGACCATGCGGAGGAGGAGGAGTGCCTGATTTGATGAGACATTGAGCTCCAGATCTTAGGGAACCTATAGGAGAACTGCAATTGGCCTATAGAGGTGGTGCATCATGGTATAGCTAGGGTGTGGAAGTCACTGGATCTGAGGGAGAGCGGGGCAGTGGGGCAGGAGGACAGTGAAGAGGCAAGATAAGGGGGAAGTGTATCAAACCAGACTTTAGAGATACATTTTATGCAGTGGGCTAGATGGCAGTTTTCCAAGGAAGGAAAAGCTAGAGAGTGATACAGATTGCAGTGGTGGGAAAAGGAAGGGGCATCCAGAGCGAAATGACAGAAAGCATTGAAAAGGGTGTCCAATCTGGTTAAGGATAACTTTGGTGTGGCACTGTACACTATGTCACAGTAGTCAAAGATGGGCAGTATCATTTTCTGGACAATCTCCCACCTGGCCTGTAGCGGTTGGCAGCTTCGGTTCCTGTAAAGGGCACCTATAATAATTTGGGGTGCAGCTTTTTCAGGATGGAGTCTATTTGTCCAGTGAAGTTTAGGTGCTGGTCTAGCCATACCCCAAGATACCTAAAGGAGGAGGTGTCCTCTAGAGTAGAGCCATCAAGGGTGTGGAAGCAGGGCAATTTAGTTAGCCTAGAGAGTCTCTGCCTAGTGCCAAAGGTCATGGAGACTGTTTTCTTGGCATTGAGGAAATGCTGATGGGAGCTTAACCACTGCGGAACTTTCTCAAAGTCATACTGAAGTGTGAAAGTGACATCAGTTGGTGATTGGACAGAGCAGAAAAGGACAGTATCGTCAGCATACATATGGATGGAGGAGGAGGTGCACACTGATGGGAGGTCATTAAAGAATATGGAGAACAGTAGTGGGCCAAGGACGGAGCCTTGGGGTACGCCAGCATTAATCTGGAGTGGGGGGAGGCGGAATCAACAATTTTGACTGACTGTGTTCTGCTTGTTAAGTAGGAGCTAAAGCAGTTTGTTGCTGAATCAGACAGACCAGCAGATCGCAGATTATCTAGGAGGAGAGGGTGGGAGAGAGTGTCAAAAGCCTTTGCAAGGTTGACAAAGATTGCAGATGTGATTAGACCACTGTCCATACCTGAGAGCATTAGATGTTCCCAGTGCAAAGGAAAAATACAGCTGGGTATCATCGGCATAGCAATGGAAACCCAGACTGTATTCCCTAATGATCTCACTTAGGGGCAGCATGTAAATGGCAAGCAACATCGGGGACAAAACAGAACCCTGAGATACTCCACAGGATAGGGGAGGAGGAGCATTTCCCATTACTACCCGTTGCCTCCTGTTCATGAGATAGGACTCAAACCAGCAGATGGCCATGCCAGTGAGCCCACAAAATTCCCTCAGGCGATCAAGCAACACACAATGGTCTACCGTAGTAAATGCTGAGGACAGATTGAGGAGAATAAGAATTATCCCCTTCCCTTGACCTCTAGCCCGGAGGAGATCATTGTGCATTCTAACAAGAGTGGTTTCTATACTATGCATCACACAAAATCCAGACTGGAGGGGCTCATAGAGATCAAAGGTCAAGAGGTGCTCTTCCAGCTAAAGTGCTACCACCTTCTTGACAATCTTTTCTAAAAATGGGAGATTGGAGATGGGATGGTAAGGGTCTAAAGATGTTTTTTTTGGGAGGGGACACACCAATGCTTCCTTCAAGGAATCGGGGAAAATCTCCTCAGATAAAGAACACCGGACAATCAGGGCAAACACAGGGCTGACAATATCCACACATTCCATTAAGAAATGTGTCAGTACCGGGTCCAGTTCACAGTATGTGCGCTTCAACTTGGATGCAACCTCAGTGACCTCTGACACCTCCACAGGCTTAAACTCCCCCCCAACTAGGTGGAGTGCTGTCCGGATGACCAAGGCAACTACCGTTGGCCTCCATAGGGCCCACTGGTGGAATACCCTGCCGGATGGTGGACATCCTATCCAAGAAGAATCGAGCAAACTTTTCTCATAAAGTACAAGAAACGGTCTGTTTCGGCCATAAGACAGGCTGGATTTAAAAGCCTGTCCACAGTCTGAAGGAATGTTGTTGGTCAATTCTTCCTGGCAGCAATCTCTCTTGACAGGAACTCTGGCTTCTTCCGGGTGATTACCCCCTGGTATTCACAATAGTGAGTGCATAGGGCCAGTTTATCCACCAAGGCCACAGCTCAAACTTGTATCCAAGTTGTTGGTTTTTAGATAGGTCTCACTGGAGTCGGAACAAGCTCTATTAATGGAAGCAGCACTTCTCCTCTGTTCCAGGGCACCAAGATGGTTAGAGAGGCAAAGGCTAACTTTTATCGTTCACAACTTGATCTCTCATCTAAGTGCTCCACCAAATTCTGGAGAATACTTAAGGGTATAGAAGGCCACACCACTGGTATCTCCCCGCCTACTAAAATTTCGATTGGTACTACCACAATCACAGACAAACAGATGATCCTTGATTCTTTCAGCAATCACTTTGTTATCGCAGGGTTAGCCTTTGATACCTCCCCGGCCAGTAATCTTAGCGCACATCTTGGAATCGATAATCAAGGAATTGCTGTCTCTAACCCGACCTTCTAATTTTAACCTATATCTCTGAAAGAAGTTAAAGACCTATTGTTTCAGTTGGATGTTAGGAAAAGAGCAGGCGCCGACCTCATTGACCCATATTTCTTAAAGATTGGCTACTGTGTCCTAGCAGTGCCCATTATGCATTTGTTTAACTTATCTCTTTCCCAGGGCAACCTCCCTCCTATCTGGAAAATGGCTCATATTATCCTCTTGTTTAAGTCTGGAGATCCCAGTGACCTTAACAATTACAGGCCCATCTCCCTCCTCCCAATCCTGTCCAAGTTGCTGGAAAAAATCGTGAATACTCAGCTTAGGAATCACCTGGAGTTGTGAAGCTGCTCAACCCATTACAGTCAGGCTTTAGAGTAAATCACAGCGCAATCTCAGCACTAGCCAAGATAACTAATGATTGGCAGAGTGAGTTGGATAATAAAAATTTCATCTGCGCAGTGTTTTTGGACCTAAGTAAGGCCTTTGATACTGTCGATCACAGCCAGTTCCTCTCGTCCCTCCAGAATATTGGTTTGGATACCCTATCTCTGAGATGGTTCGATAACTATCTCACAGGCCGTTTACAGCAAGTAAATGCTGAAGGTGAAGTCATGCCACTGAAACCCCTTCTCAGGGGTGTACCACAAGGCTTCATTCTGGGTCCTCTGCTATTCGCAATTTATATTAATAGAATCAATGCCACCATCAAAAAGGCCCAAATACATCTATATGTGGATGACACAGTGCTTTATGTTAGTAGACCTTCCCCTGATGCAGCATCTGAAGATCTCCAGGATGAATTCAATCTGCTGCAGCTCCAGCTCCTAAACCAGAAGTTGCTCCTGAATGCCAAGAAAACAAAAGCAATGTTCTTCTCGCCTTTTCCCAACTCTCTAAACCCAGCCACAGCTGGGACACTTCCCCTGATTACCACCATCCTTGGTGAACTGTTGGAGTACGTAATTAAATTCAAATATCTGGGGGTAAGGATTGACAATAGACTCTCCTTCCTAGGGCACATAGAAGAACTGAAAAAGAAACTTAGACAGAGACTCTGCCTCTTCTTTAGGATAAAAAAAAAACTCCTCCCTAGAGATGCCAAGATGAGACTAGTCCAAACTACCTTTCTTTCCTTATTAGACTATGCTGACTTCCTCTACAGTCAAGGTCCTGCTGATGCGCTCACCAAACTTGATACGCTCTACCACAGAGCTCTAAGGTTTATCACAGGCCTCCCTTACTCCACCTATCACTGTTCTTTTTCTACTGCAGTAGGTTGGTCATCTCTTAGCTTCAGATGACAGAGAAATGACACATTCTGGACCTATAAAGTCATCTTAAACAAACTGCCCAACTACATCTCTGACTGCCTACCATTATGTACACTAAGTAAGTATGCCCTGAGAAGTGCCTCTTACATTTCGTTGAAGGTTTTCAAGGCCAGATCTCACTTTGGCTGGGCATCTATTAGTCATGTGCTGCCTCAAATGTGGAATAAGCTGCAAAAAAAACCTGAAAATAAATCACCCTATTAACTTAGCAGCATTTAAAACATTATACTTGTGCCACAATAAGGAATCTTGTGTTTGCTACCCCTGAATCTTGGGTCTCCTATTTCTATGGAGCATCCTGAATGTCTCTTGCTTCTGCCTCCTCTTGGTCTTAGGTCCCATCTACTGCTAGGCTCCCTTACTTTCACCCCCACAATTCCCATTGCATCTTTCTCACTACTTCAACCCCGAAACCTGGACCCGGTATGTAATCACTATCTTCTATCTCCAGCCCTCACCGTACTGTTCCTCTTCATAGATTATACCACACAATATTGCAATTTGCGGCCTCCCAACCCTTATCTGCTGTCCCTTCCTATCTCCATCTTCCTGCCCCCCACTTCCCTCCCCTCTCCTGCACTTGATCCATATTCTGACTATGTTCCACTGGGGGATCCATATGGACCACCCTGCATTACTGTTCCTTATTGGAAACACTGTTTGTTTGGTACATATTGCTTGATTGTATAACTTTGTTGTATTTTAACCTGCATATACAGTACACTCACATCTGTATTGACTATGCCCTTGGCTGATCATGTCTGAGTATTGTATCTGTTGTTTTTTCCATTGTACTTATACTCCCCAGGTCCACCTCGAAAATGGGCTTTGCTCAACTGTGCCCACTTGGTTAAATAAAGATTTTGATTGATTGATTGTTTGTTCTGGGTTACTTGATGGAGGCTGACATAGAGTGTCACAATAAATTTGAGCTACTAAGCAACCTAGAGGGGGAGGAAGGGGTTGGTGGAAATGAGGAAACTGATACAGAGGCCGGGGGTAGGGAGTCAGATACCCATAGGGCATCACAGACCGGCAATGGAAAGGATAGAAGTAGTCCCAGAGGGAGAAGGGGAAACATAAATGTTAAGCAGATGGGGAGATGCAACATATTGCAGACATGAGGGTGAGAGCACGACTGGAGAGAAACTGGGAGACAAGGAGGTGGGAGAGGGCCCCTTCAGTAGGGGGTCAGTACCAAGGATGGGGCCCTAGCTAAGGGGACCCAGAGAGCCTCTGGAGGCAGGGGTACTATTACAAGGGGGAGGATGGCAGTGTGGGGAAGGGAAACCATCAGGGCCAGGATAAATGGTTCGGATAAGAGAGGGTTAAAGGGACACCTATTCAGAGGGGTCTGAGTTAAGTGGGCAAAATAACAAGGGAGGCAGAAGGGGGAAGGTGACAAGGGGGTCTCTAATAAGGCAGGAAGACTCCCATGGAATTGAGATCATGAATAAAGGGGGGGATGGGGGGCTGAGAGGGCATAGTGGAGGTAACCTTAAGGATGATGGTGGTGTTAAGGTTCTGTTATTGGGAGACTCGATGATTAGGGGTATCCAGTAGGAGGGACAGGGGGATGAATGCCATAGCCAGGTGAAGGTAGTGAGTATCTCTGGGCTGACAGTGCACAGAGCAAAGTTCATGGTGTATGAACTGGTTAGGGATTGTGGAGGGAAACCGGATTTCCTGGTGCATTTGGGAACTAACGATCTAGAGGGAAACAGTGTTTTGGAAATCTAAGCAAGGTTCCAAGAACTTGCCAGAGTCTGTCGGGATAATGGATGCAACATTTCCTTTTCGGAGATATTGCCAGTACCAAAGGCCTCAGTGGAGAAAAAAATGAAGATCACAGAGGTTAATGACTGGCTCAGGAAGTGGGGTGAAGAGAGTGGGTTGGGGGTGTTAGGGAACTGGAAAGGAGTTTGGGAGGATAAGGGACTGTATGGCAAGGACAGGCTTCATCTTGCCCCATTAGGGAAGGAAGTCCTTAAACAGGGGATGGCTGACTACATTCAAGAAAGGTGGGGTTTAAACTTGTGAGGGGGAAGGGATAAGGAAGCTACCCAGAAACCTCTCCTCCAGATGAGGGAGTAGCCTTCAAACCCAAGGGGAGGGGAATCAGACTGGGGTGGAGGTTTCAGGAGGAGCAGAGGGAGGATGGAAGTATAAGGAACCTGGGTGGGGTTCGACAAAGGGGATCAGGGATAAGGGGTGGGGGTTGGTGTTAGTAAATGCCAGGAGCTTGGGAAACAAGTTGCCAGAGTTCCAGGCCATGCTGTTCGGGGGGGGGTGGATGTGGCGGCAGTCACGGAGACGTGGGCCAACAAAAACCATGATTGGGACCTAAACGTGCAGGGGTACACTATGCTTAGGAAGGATAGAAAGGAGGGCAGAGGGGGTGGAGTGGCTATGTTCATTAGAGATGACATAGAAATTGCTAGGGTAGAAGAGGCAGAGGGAAACGTGGAGGCCTTATGGGTCACTCTGCGATCCCCAGCAGGAGATAAGGTCAAGCTGGGTGTAGTATATCGGCCCCGGGATGAGTGATGTTCTAGAGGATGGTTTGCTGGACAACATCATTGCCCAGTGTGGACCAAAAGGGGAAGGAGTGGTGTTGATGGGGGACCTTAATATGCCAGGTACAAATTGGGGAACCATGTCCTCTAAGGTGGCCAAGGAGCAGAGGCTGCTGGACGGCTTCCAGGATGTGTTCTTAACACAGCATGTGATGGAGCCCACAAGGGAGGAGCATGTCCTGGACGTGGTTCTGGCAGATGGGGATCTGGTAAGGGACCTGGTTGTAGAGGACCCCCTGACTGGGAGCGACCACAATACTGTCTGGTTTCAAATAAGCATGGGGGGGGGAGATCTAGG
The DNA here is from genome assembly GCA_016271365.2 of Neoceratodus forsteri. Lineage (NCBI taxonomy): Eukaryota > Metazoa > Chordata > Ceratodontiformes > Ceratodontidae > Neoceratodus > Neoceratodus forsteri. Next base: position 722,644,925 of record CM057459.1, on the reverse strand, counting down.
ACACTGGCAGTGGACTTCAGGGGGGCAGACTTTGTGCGCATGGGAAATATTCTCAAGGATCACTTGAAGGGGATTACATCAATGACAAGTGTGGAAAGGAGATGGGAGGTCATAAAACGGGGACTTCATGAGGCAGTCAGGATCTGCGCTAAATTGAAACGAAAGGGAGCAAGGTCACATAAGCCATGCTGGTGGTCCAGTGAGGTACAGGTAGTGGTCAGAGAAAGAAGGCATCCACAAAAATATAAAACAACAAGAGGGATAGGGATAAGAAATGTACCATCTTGCATCTAGAAAAGTCACCGGATGGTGAGGGAGCAAAGTCCAGTAAAGCAACGACTGGCACAGGGATACATGGAGGGGAAAAGGGGTTCTTCCAGTACATTGGGGAGCGGAGAAAAACTAAGGCCCATCTCAGCAGATTGAGATCAGAAGGAGGGTGGGTGGAAGAGGCGAGGGACCAGGCAGAGGTATTTAATGAGTACTTTGCTTCTGTGTTCACTAGGGAGGGGGATGGGATATCTACAAAGCAAGGCATGATGGGGATAGAAGCGGCAGTGAGTGGGATTAGGGGAGCAACAGAAATGGAGCAAGAGGGAGGGAGAGGTACCCCAGGGGTGTCACATCTGGATAAGGATAAAAAGGCCAGTAAGGTGGAGGGGTCGGATGATGCCATCTCTGCCAAAAGGGTGTGGTTAGACCTCAAGGCCCTAAAGAAAGACAAATCTCCTGGGCCGGATGGCATTCATCCGAGAGTACTATGGGAATTGGTGGACATACTGGCTGCACCCCTGGCAGAGCTCTTCAACAGGTCACTTGAGACAGGGAGGGTACCTAGGGATTGGCGAGAGGCACATGTGGTGCCAATCCATAAAGGGGAGTCGAGAGAAGTACCAGGTAACTATAGACCCATCAGTTTGACCTCGGTGGTGGGAAAATTAATGGAGGGTATACTAAAGGAACGATTGGGGGTGCACTTGGAGGAGGTGGGAGGTCTAGATAGTCGGCAACATGGGTTTGTGCCAGGTAGATCATGTCAAACCAATCTTGTGGAGTTCTACGAATGGGTAACATCAGAACTGGACAGGGGAAAGCCTGTGGATGTATTATTCTTGGACTTCAGCAAGGCATTTGACTTTGTCCCCCACAATGGTCTGGTGGAGAAACTGATGGGGTTAGGAGTAGGCCCTTTGATGGTCAGATGGATTGAAAACTGGCTAGCTGGATGCACCCAGAGAATAGTGGTCTGTGGGAGCTCTCGAACCCTAGAGAGGTTGGTAGTGGGGTACAGCAGGGCTCGGTCCTGGGTCCGATCCTGTTTAATGCATACATAGTGGACATCAGGGAGGGTATATGGTGTGAAATGAGTCTCTTCGCTGATGACTCCAAGATGGGAGCAGTAGTTGAGGGAGAAGAGGGGAGGATGGCCCTGCAAGGGGACCTGGACACCCTGGAAAGCTGGGCTCACACATGGAAATTAAATTTCAATATCACCAAGTGCAAGGTGTTGCATCTTGGGTAGGGAAACCCTAAACACAGATACACCCTGGGAGGGGAGGCGCTGGAGGTCTCAATAGGGGAAAAAGACCTAGGGGTCATGGTGGATGCATGTATGAATAACTCTGAGAAGTGCAGGAGAGCAGCTAGCAAGGCAAACAGGATGTTGGGATGCATCGTAAGGGGGATCACCTCTAGGAGCAAGGAAGTGATTCTGCCGCTGTACAATGGACTGGTTAGACCACACCTTGAGTACTGTGTACAGTACTGGAGACCACACTTGAAGAGGGACATACAGCTCCTGGAGAGAGTACAGAGGAGGGCAACTAAGATGATACGAGGGCTAGGGGATTTGACGTATGAGGACAGACTTGAGGAGCTCTGCCTGTTTTCATTGGAGGAGAGGAGAGACAGGGGGACATGATTGAGGTCTTCAAGTACCTCAAGGGAATAAATAGGGTAAACATGGAAGGGATCTTTAGACTAAAGCAGGGAGGTATCACCAGAGGGCATGGTTTGAAGTTGGAAGGTGGAAGGGTGAGGGGAAAGAAGGAGGTTTTCACTGAGAGGGTGGTAGACCCTTGGAATGCACTGCCTGGCGAGTTGGTTCAGAGATCCACAGTGGAGGGCTTCAAGAGAGGGTGGGACAGATACAGAAAGTGGATGTATCAGATGATGGCCTGGCTCAGGGGGGTGGGAATGGATGATAGGGGTTTCTGGAACACAAGGGGGGGGGCCTCGGCACCCAACTAGGGATCTGAGGTTCGAGCAGACTCGATAGACCATAAGGCCTAATCTGCTGGCAAATAGTATATTAGTATGTTAGTATGATTGTTCCAGAATACTCCCAAAACACCAGGCTGCGATCTCTCTTCTCTTGTAATGCAGCTCTCTTTTCTTCTTCTGTGCCAGACTGTCAACCAGCTGATCCCACTTCCACTAGCTCAAAACTGAGCTTCGCATGTCCTGGGGCATCTCCAGCCCAGGTGATCCCAGAGATGCATCAGTTTCCCACACCGCAAAGCAGGCCTCCCATCTGTGACTGATGGAGTGCCATACTGGAAGGGGCTGAGGGCTGCCACCCACTGCATACCCCATGATGCGGGCTACCATCACCGTGTTGGCCCACTACCAGTCACCCGATTCCCAGACCCTACAGCCAGCCCACCTCAGTGCATCAGTAAACAAGGCAGACCCTCCATACTCCCTAGGCTGTGGTTCCCAAAATAGAAGCAGGGTCCCAAACTTGCTTCAAAAGCATGCCACAACTCTGAATACCACTGCCAGCTCCTCTCTTCCCAGGCCGACTACCACACAATGCCAGCTGAGTCCCCAGACCGAGCTGGGGACGACATGGCCTGCCCTGGCCCTGAACCAGCTGCCTTGTTTCCCACTGGCCTCTCAGAAGGCAGCACAACTCCCTCATAAATCCCCTCCTGGGAATCAAGACTCTGTCCCACTCACAGGAAGGCCATGGTCCCAGGCCATAAAAAGAAAAGAGGAATGAGAAGTCCATATAGTAAGCACCCAAAAAAGGGGTGTTTACAACACCACTGTTAATTTTCTTATTCTATCTTTCCTGCCATTTCCTTCTTGCTCTTCCTTGCATAACCCTCTATATGTCCTTAGTACTAATCTCCACCTGCATCAAAATCTACCCATGCTGCTTTCACCACCTCATCCACCAATCCATTTTCTTTTATCCAGACAGGAGCCATGCTAGGACAAACTCCACTCTCAATCACTTTAACTGAGATAACATCTTCAATGTTTCAAGTGACCCCCTCCCCATTGGACTGAAGACTGATTAAGAATGTATTAATACCACACAGATATTTGGTTTAACTTTTAACAACCACCTCAGAGCATGAATAATTGTTGCACACTGCGTTGCATATATGACAGCTCATCCCTCAAACCTGGTACTACAAATGCAGCCAGTGCTTGCTCAGAATTAGAGCAGTTTGAGCCATCTTTATTACCTGCATCAACTGTCCCTGTTTTTCTTTTATAAACTGCAGAGTCAGGCACAAAATCTGCTCTGTAATACCTCTTTTATCTACCTCCACAGACAATTCGAAAGCAACCCAAACCTGTGCTACTGTGGGTGCTGTGTCGGGTGCCAGGAATAGGCTGTTGGAGGGTTCTTAGAATTACTGTATCTTCTCATAATCTTCCAACCCATAGTCCTATTTTAGTATTAAATGTTCAAGACAAAAATGATTTTTTTAATTAGTATTCCTATTCACCTACAATAGTGAGACTCCTAGCAATCTTCTAGAGTTCTCTTTATGGGGTTCTCAGCCCACTGTATCTTCATGTTGCAGCCATGTTTCAAACTACTACACTCTCTGAATTTCCAGTTGTGGCTCTCTTAATAGAATCTACATAGCACTGGGGGGCATGGGCCACAGACATGATGGCTGCTTAATTTTTGAGCTCCTTTTCGACCGAGGACAATCTGAGCTTGGGCATCTCGATCCTGTGGAGTTGTAACCCCCCATCACCAGCAGATGAATGGGTGATCACCTACCTACTGGGTGGCATATCCCTTAAGTGGATCTTGATGTGATTTGTGGTCTTTTGCAGTGCCGTTAACTGCGGTGTTCTCAGAAGAGCTAGGCCGTATAGGCCCCAAATCAGCTCTGTGCCTATGACCAGAAAGTGGCTACTCACAGTCGCTCTGCGGGCACTGGATCTTACAGGAACTCTCAAGCTATTCTAAATCACCCCTCAGTCAGCAATCAGCCATTATGGACTCTTATACGAAAGCCACATCATCTCTCCCTGGCAGTACTCCTCCAACGCAGCAGGCCTCGGTGGGAGACTCTCCCCAATATATTACAAAGATGCTAGAAGCTTTGCTGCTTCAGGTAGATGACATTAGTCTTTCTCTCTCTGGCATAACAACTGAAGTCTGGCAGCTACAAGACCAGATGAATGTTGCCGAACAACGTACAGAGGCCTGCGAACTCCAGCAACTGCAGCTGTGGCAGCACTTGCAACAGCATGAGGAGCAGCTAGCGGCTCTATGGGATAGGGCCAAAGACCAGCAAAATCGGGGCCGCCGCAACAATCTGCGGATTATTGGGCTTCCAGAGGGGGCAGAGGGTCAGTCAATGGAACTTTTTCTAAATGACAATCTCCCTCTTATGTTGGGGGAATGCTGGTGAGACCTGGTTGAAGTGGAGCAGGCACACCGGGTTTCTACTCCATCTAACAAGCCCACTGATGCACCTTGACCTGTGGTAGCCTACCTACTGAGATACTCAACTAAAGAGCAGATCCTCCATGCTGCCAGAGATCTCAGGGAAGTGTGCTAGCAAGGTTCTCAGATTTCTCTGTTTCGGGACTTTGCGCAAGAGACTGCGGCGAGACAGAGAACTTTTGGCCCTCTTAAATGTTTCCTCTACCAGTATAACTTTCGCTTTAAATTTAAAAATCATACCAGGCTATATGTAACCAAGGACGGGAAGGAGTTGACTGCTGACCACCCTGCAGAGATCGAGTGCTGGATTGCTAAATTTTGGCCGGGCCTTGCACATTCCTACTACAAATCCCAGGAGGCTCTGGGAACCCAGTCAGGCAGTACCACTAGACCGGAACCTTTCTCCCTCACCTAGGGCTCAGAAAGACACATTACCAGTCAGACCTGTTCTTCCCCAGCCTGGTCCCCCATCGATTACTGGCACACCTTCAGCCTCCCTAACTTTGACAGTGTCCGAAGCTCTAAATCCTCTGCCACATGTGTACTCTCTCCCTCAGCGCCTGAGTAGCTCCTTCACCAAGTCCAGACGGCACACAAGAAGTGGACCTCTGCGCTCACCCAGTAAGCACATAAGCACCCTGTCAGCTAAAATATACAGAGAGGATCACTCCCCTGTCATTGACCCTGCGAATATGGACCTGCCTGATTCCCAAGAGATGGACACTGCGCAGCCTGTGGATTGGGCTGACCTTCCTGAATCCTCCCTTGTCGAAGTTGTGGACAATGCCTCCCCTGTGAGACCAGGTTTAATTAGTTATGCTGCAGCAGCTGCGAAGACTTCCATGGCCCCTGTGGAAGGCCACAGGGCACCTCCCAGGCAGGCCAAAGGACTGTTTTCCTGAATTGTCTCTGTATGTTTATGCATAATAATTGGTCCCTCTCTAAGATGGTCTAGGGCTATTGCCAGGGCACTGCCCACAATATATTTTTTTCTACAGTCGCCCCCCCCCCACCGCTGTCCACCTGTTGGTCATGGGGGAAGGGGCATGGCAGGCTCTCCTCCCTCCTCCCTCCCCCTATTATCATCTCAGTTCCTGCCTGGCCTCTGATTTAATACTGACCACTGTATAGGGCCAGATTCCACACCCTGGTGTTCCTTGCCCGCAGACTGCCTTAAATGTGGCTCGCATAACTCCCTAGCATTGCAGCTGTTTGCTACATTTTCTGCTGTTGTATTTTTCATTCTTACTTGGCTCTATATTTAGGCCTCCAGGTTTAGTTGCCTCAATGAAGCTGAGCCTAGACTGGTAGGAGGGCATGCCCATCTCCCTTTTTCCCCTACTCACCTCCTGAAGTCCACCCCCTTCCCTCCCTGGAGCATCCCAGTCCTCCCTCCTGAAGTCGGGTTGCCCGACCCTGAGTTTTGTCCTTGGTTCGAGATGACTCAGCATTCTTGGACTAACTCAGCTCACCCCTAGCACTGAGCTATAGGAGATAGCATAGCCGTAGGGCAGGTTTCCTACCCTCTTTTGCTTTGACCTCCTAACTCATAGCGTGTTCACGCTGTTGTGTATTTATTGCTATTAGTCCTGTTGGTTCTCAAGCTATTTAGCCCTACGTTAGTGCTGACTTTTGTACTCTTACCTATACTCTCAATTTTTTGTAGTTCTGCACATATAAGGCCAGCGTTTCTCAGCCATCCAGCTATGCTTACACCCTCTCTATTCCTTGGCTATGGATTTGCAGTTTTGGTGTATCTAAGTTGCCTCCCTTCTTCTGAGCCCCCTATTGAGTCGCTTTTCCCCCTTTCTTGGATCACAGTAAGTACCCGCTGTTGTATGTTTGGTAGGGGCATGGCATCGAATACCTCTGCAGCTCGAGGCTATCACTTTGTCTCATGGAATGTTAAAGGGCTAAATCACCCTATTAAGCATATGAAAGTTCTCCAACACCTAAGATCTCTGCACACAGATGCTGTGCTTATACAGGAAAACCATCTCCTGGCTCGGGCAACATCCTGGCTCAAGAAATCCTGGATCGGAGAAGACCTAGGTAGTTCCTCCCCCCATAAAACCAAAGGTGTGGCTCTCTTTCTTTGTTGCACCTCCCCCTGGAAGGTGGAGGATGTCAGGGAGGATGTCCACGGTAGGTGGGTGGGGGCTCAGTTGACCTCCCCAGAGAGACAATTATTGCTTGGTAATTTATATGTCCCTAATGATGAGCATACCGACTTCTTCCCTGCGGTCAGCCAGGCCCTTTCCTCATTATCTCTGGATGGTCCGCCCACCCCACTTGTGATTGGGAGGAACACGATAGGGGATATCTTTCTTGATAAGTCATACACCACCCCATACACCTGCCCTAAGGCCAGACAACCCCTTCAGGATGTGATCGAAGAGTGGGGCCTGACTGACACCTAGCAAAGAGACCATCCCACAGGTTGCGACTACACATACTACTCGCCTGCACACCGCTCACAGAGCCGTATTGATTTTTGGCTTGCCAATGAAGCGGCGTCCTGGGGGCTGTCAGACTATACCATAGATTCAATCCTAATATCTGATCACACTCCCATCCAGACCACCTATAATCCACCTGCCAGCCATCCCTCGGGGACCAGCTGGACGTGTAACCCCCTCCTCTTCAAGGACCCAATTTCTGCCCCATGTTGGCCCAAGTTACTAAGGACTACTTCTCCCTTAATTCCAACTGTGAAGTCTCACAAGGCATGGTCTGGGAAACCTTTAAGCCGGTCCTATGCGGCCGTATCATCACTTTCTCTGCTGCCTGGGACAGGGCTCATCGAGCAACCCTAACCAAGATGCAAACCAATGTGGCTACCCTAGAATGCCGCTTCAAATCTACCCCTCATGCAAGCACTGATAGCTTACTCCATCGTCAGATTGTAGGACTAAAATACCAGATTAATGTCATTCTGTACCAGAAGGCCGGATGGCTCCTGCTTAGGTCAAAGCACACCCATTAGGATGGGGGGGGGGGAGAAGAGTAAAAGACTTCTAGCCTTCTGACTCTGGAAACAGCAGGCCATAGCCCAGATCCATACACTCCACACCAGGGCAGGCTCTATAGCCTCTAGCCCCAGAGACATTAAATTCATTATGAGAAAATTTTATGAATTATTGTACCAGTCCCACTGCACTATTACAGGGCCACAATTCTTGCAGAGGGTCACGAGTTTCTGCTAAGCTGCTTCCGTACCTGTTCTCACCCCTGAGCAGGCTGAGCACCTTGACTCCCCTATCACCTGTGAAGAACTGTGCCTGGCGTTTTGTCGAATATGGCAAGAGGAAAGGTCCCCGGTCCTGACGGGATGTCGGTAGAGCTATATCAAGCCTTAGGTCTTGATAGTCTCCGACCACTTCAACTTGCTCTGCAAGCTTCCCATGAAGGAGGCTCCCTTCCACCCACCATGAGGGATGCCCTCATCACTTTACTCCCCAAGAAATCCTCTGACTCATTGGATTGTGCTAACTTCAGCCCTATTTCTTTGTTGTCCATAGACACGAAGATTCTAGCCAAGGCCTTGGCTACTAGAATGATGACCTTCCTCCCCTCAATTATTCATCCGACACAGTCCGGGTTCATGCAGGGTAAGGCAGGAGTGGACTATACTAGACTCTTGTTTAACCTTAAGAGGTTCGCCTCTAATTCAACTCTCCCTATGGCTGCTCTCGCAATTGACTTTTTCAAAGCGTTCGATTCCACCGAGTGGGATTACTTGCATAAGATATTACGCCTGTATGGCTTTGGTAGGTACTTTAGGCAGTGGGTACGTATGCTTTATTGCTCCCCCATGGCCCGCATTCTCACCAATAGGGACATTTCCTCCTCCTTCCCCTTCCATAGAGGCACCAGACAGGGGTGCCCTCTTTCCCCTGTTTTATTTGTGGTGGTCCTGGACTCTTTGCTCCGTATCCTTACAGCTTCCCCACAAATTCATGGTATCAAAATTACAGGTCGTTCTTACTTAGTAGTGGTGTACGCCGATGATCTCCTTCTTACCCTGTCCCAGCCCCTCCAATCCTTACAAAAGGTATTTACAGTCCTTCAAAACTTTGCTGCCTTATCTGTCTTACATATTAACCAATAAAAGACCATCGTGGCCCCCCCTGAATGATGGCTGTACTAAACACTGCCTTCAAGACATAAATTTAACCTGGGCCACTCATGGCTTTATTTACCTCAGGATTCAGCTTCCCACCAAATGGTCTGACATTGAGTCGGCCAATTTCTCCTCGGTACTTGTGCAGCTGTCCATGGAGGTAGAATGGTGGCACAAGCTGCAACTCTCTCTGCCTGGCAGAGTGGCTGAAGATCAAATGCTCCTCCTGCCCAGAGTACTGTATTTGTTTAACAATCTACCAATATCCTTTTCTCCCAAATTGTTCACATTCTTTGGAACGGCTAGTTTCCTGATACTTGTGGGATAACAAACCTCCCAGATGGAGTAAACATGACCTGAGGGTGCATTGGTCTCGGGGTGGTCTGAATGTCCCCTGGTTTTTAAGCTACCATCTCATCTGTATGGCAGCTCATGCGACCAAGTTGTTCGTACCTAACCCCTCAGGCCCTCTACTATGGGTCCAAGTGGAATCCAACCTGCTGCATGGATCTACCCTCTACAACTCTCTCTCTCACAGCATCACTGGGTAAGACAGGCTCTCCCCCCTACCATAACTGACACGAGCCATGCTTGGAGACTCCTCAAGTCAAAGTCAAGTACACCCAAACAGGCCTGGTCCCCTCCAATATGCTATGCTCCATTTTGGCATAACCACAATCTTCAGATAGATGGAACCTCACCGCACTGGTCCTCTTGGCTTGCCTGTGGTATTTGAATTGTGCAAGACTGCTGCCTTCCTGATTCTCTGTCCCTATTATCCTTTGAGCAATTGAAGGCCAAATTCCTTTTACCAATCCATGACTTTTGGAGGTACCTTCAAATCTGCAGTGCCATACACAGTCTCACAACCCACCACCTGGTCTGCGCTCAATGGTAAAGGCTAGATTCCCTCCATAAACTCACCACTTTCAAGGGCCTCCTTGGTAGGTTTTATATGACCTGGAGAGATGCTCAGTCAAACTCAATGACATCCTGTAGACTAAAATGGTCTGTACACCTTGGGCTCGATATTCCTGAGGGTCAGTGGAACCATTACCTGAAAGATACCCATCGGGTCTACAGAGACACTAAGAGCCGTTTCCTCCAGCTTAAAATACTATTATTTAACACTGCATCCCAACAGCCCTTCATGCCTGTGGCCTGCTTGGTCATACTGACTGCTGGCGCTGCTCACAACCCGATGCCCATCTGCTGCATTTACTTTGGACTTGCTTACAACTCGTTCCTTTCTGGGCTTTGGTGACCTCAGACTTGTCTAAGGTGCTAAACTTCCTGATTGTCCTAACAGACCCTAGGTTGCTACTGGGCAACACATTGTCGTTGACTGAATTACCCAAACCCCACCAAGAATGGCTACTCCTTGGCCTTCTGGAGGCTAAATGCTTGCTTCTCATGCACTGGCGCCAAGTGGTACTACCCACCCGGAAAGCCTGGCATGCAGCCCTAGCCCATCTATCCCTCATTGAGAGGCTGTCTTATACACAGGGGGGTGGCCTGCGTCACTATCAGTCCAAATTGGGGCCATATCTGCAGTCTGATCTATGTAAACTTCCTGCACCACCAGCTAACCCTCCAGCATAAACCCGATACTTCAGTCTTTGATCTAGCCCTCCTAACAGCCATTGTCTTTATAGGGGATGGTGTAAGCATCTGTTTCGGCTACCTCTATTTAATATGTAGATAGACCTTATTGCCTGTATGGTTGCCCTGTTGTTGATTATGGCTATACAAACTGGCCTATGCCAGACATGTTCCGATCCATTTTTGCTGACTGTATTGCTGTATTTATCATTGTACTATGTGATGAGCTACCTATTTCTCAAAATCAATAAAATCTTATACAATAAAAAAAGAATCTACATAGCATTCACTGGAGCTGATCTGAAGGCACCATGGCGTATGCTCAGTGCCTTTGTCTGAATTAGATCTAATTTTGTTGACTCTTAACTTCAATGCAGAATAATACACTGATGTCCCCTGTTCTATTACAGATCTTACCAAGGCCCTATGCATCTTTAATATCACTTATCTGTTAGCACATCAAGATGCTCCATAAATATATTTAATCAGGTTGATCCTCAGTTATCAAATGGGTTTGAAAAATTGTGAAACCTGATTGGTTGAGGGCCATCTTTACCCATGCTGTTACCTCAGCACAACAACATTGGATAAGGATCCAGCAGCCTCTTCATAATAAAAATCAGTGCTGACTACACTGTAAAGAGCAAGAGCAAGTGCTGCTGCTGATGCCGACCACTCTCAAAATGGCCTGGTTGGGTCAGGGCACAGGTCCACCCCCTCACCCCCCAGCTACAACTTGCCTTGGGAAAACCACAAGGTTATCTGACTACGCCAACCACCCGGAGGTGGATTTTTGTGTGACGCCCAGCCAGCGGCCGGGACATTGGAACAGACCCCAGGACAGCTCCCCTTTATCTAACCTCGGCCAGCCTAGTGCTCTCTCACACTTACTGCTCCTCACTCCTGCTCACCAATGGGCTGAGCGAACACTGCCGTTCAAACGGGCTGAGGATTCCATATTGGAATCCTCTCTAGCCCATCCCTGCCTGCATGCCCCTTGCGACTGGGCCCACGAGAGCAGTTGCCCATCGTGGGGTAACTGGGGGAGTTCTAAAAAGAAGCTGCAGGCAGGGAAAATGAACAGGGAAAATAAAATTATATTTAAAATGGAGCCCTGCTGGGGCTTCACATTGTGGGGGTGGGGTACCTAGCTAGGAACCTCCCTACCCCCTGGGGCACCTTTCTGTCTCCCCAGCCCCAAAGCACCTGGCTGCCCATATTTGGAGGGCACCAGGACTCTGGGGCACTACATTCTCCCCCACAAAAATATACATGTCCTCATGTATAGCTTAACTTAACTTACAAATACTCTATACTGTATATACCATTGCTCTGCATTCTTATCTGAGCCGCTTCACACTTTGGATTCCTCGGAGCACTGCTCTATATCTTGTCCATGACACCAAAAATTGCAAAGAGCAAGTGCTGCTCCTGATGCCGACCGCTCTCAAAATGGCCTGGTCGGGTCAGGGAACAGGTCCACTCCCCCCCCAGCTGCAACTTGCCTTGGGAAAACCACAAGGTAATCCGACTATGCCAACCACCCAGAGGTGGATTTTTGTGTGACGCCCAGCCAGCAGGTGTCAGGGGAAATTTTGGAGAAGGAGCCCAAATTCCAATACCACTACTGGGCACACAAGGAGTGGCATGAAGCTGGCTCAAATGCAAGTAACAATGAAAAGTTTATTAAACCCAACTATACAATAATAATATTCTAAATATCTACACTCTAAAACTCTACAACTAGAATAGGACTAAATTTAGAATTTTACTTCTATGCTATAAATCAGTTGTAAATACCTTACGCCATCCACCATTGCACGTCTACAGGAGAATAGGGAAAAATGCAAGATGGGGAACCAGCTCCAGGGGAGGGAAAGGCATACAACAAGACACAGGCCAGGACTATTCTGGGGCAGTGTTGGCCATCGGCACAAAGGTCTCTAAAGACCACCAGAAATGACACCCCTCCAGGAAAAAGTCTGCCACATTCCACCCAGCCACAGCTCCTACATGGACTGCTGGGGCACAAGGCCACCCAGCCACAGCCTGTACCGGATCATAATGTCGCACGCTTAATAGCGTATGGCATTAAGGAGAAACCCCGGACCTGTGCGCTCCCCGAGTTGGACCCCCCCGGGTTGAGAATCATTAGTGGGGGGTCCAGAGGTGCAGCCCCCCATATTGGGGTGTGTGGGGGCAGAGACCCCCACAGAACAAAGACATGATGCCTCATGGCATAAATCGCATAGCACGATAGTGCCATGCGGCATTATGTCTTGCGACATAATGACCCCATGCCGCCACAGCCTCATGTGGACTGCTGGGACAACAGGACAAAACAGGGACATGATGGCTGGTCAAGGAAAACAGGGATGGGGCACCTGGGACCACACGTAGGCTAGAGGGTGATGGCACAATAAACATTATATTTAAACCCTGTGTCTGTGTCTTTATTTTTTAGCAATAAGTACTGAGACACTCTATGTACACATAAAACAGTTTAGGAAATATCAACAAAGGTAAATCACAGTGGCATTGTCTTCAGGTGACCAATGTTCCGCTGTCTGGCATTAATCCACATTGATGCAAATAGTTAATTGATCAAAGTTCCTGGCTCAAAGGAGCTTTGCGCTTGCCTTGCCCTTTAAATTTAGCACAAGCCACAATAAAATTCCATTTGTAGGCATTAGACAACAGTTACCTTTGTTTGTATAGTTCCTGGCCCCTTTTTAGCCTGGAGGCCTGATGTTACCTCTTTAATTCTGGTGGGACTGACATTGCCCCTTTAAGACTACTGTCCATACAGGCAGTCAATTCAGCTGACATTCTTCCAGCCCCTTTCTCCCACTGTCTATGGGGCTTTCCCAAAATTCCACCCCATTGGCGTTCCTGGCTGGGGCCTTACTCACACCCTCACGGTGACTTGGCTCAAGGGAGCCTTCTTTTACTCCACCCCCATGGGTGGTCCTTTGCTCGGGACTTGCCCAACCCCACATGTCACTGGCTCTATGGAGCCTTTTCCTTTTGACCCACCCCAGGGTGGTCCCTTCTTCTGGGGCCTTTACCCTTGCCCCAACAGCCATTGTCTTGGCTGGCGCCTAAAAGCACCGAGGAGTTATTTGAATATTAAAAAAAACCCAAACAGTTCCTTCTTTTTCCTGGTGGCCAGCACCCAACCTCAGTGCTGCCACCACTCACCCTGCCACCCTCTTCTCTGGGCCAGGATATTGGGACATGCTGTTGGAACTGGGGAGGCCTGGACCCACCTCCTCCCACAGGCTTCCTCAAACTGGGCTGCAGGTGATGGAGGGGACAGCCTGGGCCTGCTGCCCCTCCCAACATACCTCCAGAGACTGCTGGCTGAGGCATGGAGGTGCCGGCCTTATGTTGCTGCCACTGGCCCTCCCTGAGATCTTCTGCTGCTGCTGCTATGTATGGAGGGGACAGCCTGGACCTGCTACCTCTCCTGGCGAACCTCAGCATGACTTTTGGGTGGAGGAGCTGGCCTTGGATTAAGGCTGCCATCCCTCCCACAGAACCACACTGCAGCCAATCATGAATTGAGGGGACAGCCTGGGCCTGCCGCCTCTCCCAACACACTTTACTGCCACCACAGAACCAGGGCACCTGATGGACAACTGCCGCCAAACAGGAGGAGGGAGTGATTGCTGTTGGACTGGCAGGGACATCGGAAGGGACTCCAGGACAGGAGGTGAGTCCTTCCCCTTTATCTAGCCCCGGCTGGCCTAGCACTCCCTCACACTTACTGCTCCTCACTCCTGTTCACCAATGGGCTGAAAGAACACTGCCATTCAAATGGGCTGAGGATTCCATCTCAGAATCCTCTCTAGCCCATCCCTGCCTACATGCTCCTCACGACTGGGCCTACAAGAGCAGGTGCCCAGTGCAAGGTAGCTGGGGAGGTTCTAAGAAGAAGCTGCAGGCAGGGAAAATGAACAGGGAAAATAAAATTATATTTAAAATGGAGCCCTGCTGGGGCTTCACATTTTGGGGGTGGGGTACCTAGCTAGGGGCCTCCCTACACCTTGGGGTACCTTTCTGTCTCCCCAGCCCCAAAACACCTGGCTGCCCATATTTGGAGGGCACCAGGACTCTGGGGCACTGCAATACAACCCTGACTGCCATCACAAACACGGCTGCCACCTTTACTTACTTCAAACCTTCAACTAGGTCCTAAAAATAAAACGGTCTTGAATTAAAAAATAATAGTTAAATGTTATTTGCTCTCGTAATCCTCTTCTTACACTTGCATACATAAATTAAAAAATGAAGTACTGGAGTACTTACAGTTGCAATTTCTGGTGTTTCTTTGCTGACTATGAAAAATCCCCCTTATTTCCTTACCTGATTAACAGGGAAATCTCTCTTGTTTAACCTGCTACAGACACAACAAAAGCCCTGGTCCATTTGAGGTCTTCTGTTGTCTGAGTGAGGGTGTGAACATTCTATCAGTAGAATTAAGCAGAGATTAGAATTCTTGCATGCCATCCATAGTAAATATTCCATCTATTGAGTATAGGGAAGACAGAACAGAAGGGGGGGGTACAATATAAAGAAGATAAAAAAGAGAGAGAAAAGATGAGGAAACAGATAAGTGGGGGTGAATCTGGAAAAATAGAGGGTGTAAGGACTAATCTGAAAAATGTATTTAGCTGTGCATTATATTTGAAACTGAGGTGGCATACCAAATGCTGGGATGTGCTGGGACTATTTTTGGAGTAGATGAATGTTTAAAAAAATTATTAAAATTCTTGCCATTATTTTAATTTTGTGCATTTTCCTCCCCCTATAAAAAATCTTAAAACTATTTTATAATCACAATAAGACATTCCAGGGTGTGCTTTGTGGTGGGATAATGGCACTTCTCGGGAGGTTGAAGGCATTTGGTGATGCCTCATGCCCCACAACACACCTGAGGTGTGTTGTTATTCCACACCTATGTGTACCCTGCCATATTTTATTGCTTATTATACAATGGCAGGAATGAATGCTGGACTCTGACTGGTCCATCTGCAACTGAACCCAGGATATTATCACAGGATAACATCCTGGCTCTAGTCCCAGCAGAATCAGGACCACATTAAAATAAAAAAAAGCAGTCTGTAGCCGTCCCTTGCTTCCCACTCCCAGGTAAAGCGTAAGCCACAGTTCTGACCAGCTTCACACAGTTCAGTACTATGTACCCTAAAACATTCACCCAAAGTTGTCATCTATTATTTAAAAAACAAATGAAAAAGCAAAACAAAATGAAAGCTGTGTTCCTGATCGGCTTAGCAGCTGTCCCCCACTCCTTCCCTGCTACCCACCTTGCCAACAGTATGACCAGCTTCCCTTCCTGCTTCAGGCTTCCTCTGTTATTTTTTTCCACAAAACCAGTCTTTTCCATTTTTCCCCATGCAAGCAACCGATAGCAGCAGCAGTGGCTGGCTGGCTGGCAGCAGCAACGACAACAGAGCAGGAGCTCCAAGCACTGGTCACTGACTAAAAATGCTGTACCTGCCATCTTTTTATAAATCAAAAAAGCCATAGGCAAAAAAAAAAAAACAAACACCAACAGCAGGACCGAGGGACTTACCGATAAGTTCTGGAGCAGAAAGTCTCTCAGTCCCCTCAAGTCAGTCTCCCAATCAGAACCCTTTCAGAATGGGGGGATGGGGGGGTGACAAAAGACAGAAAACTGTATCTGGCTGTGTGAATGTGTTTTGGGGGACACACAAACAATAAGGGAGGCAGTATAGCGAAGTGGTTTAAGGCTCTGAGCTGCAAATCTGGTGACATCCAGCAGACCA
The DNA here is from genome assembly GCA_016271365.2 of Neoceratodus forsteri. NCBI lineage: Eukaryota > Metazoa > Chordata > Ceratodontiformes > Ceratodontidae > Neoceratodus > Neoceratodus forsteri. Next base: position 722,628,682 of record CM057459.1, on the reverse strand, counting down.
GACCTGAGTTTGAATCCCACAGCTTCCACTTGCATACTGTGTGACCCTGAGCAAGTCACTTAACTTCCCTGTGCTCCCAGGTCACTCCTGTAAAAAAGCTTTCAGCTTAGTGTGCCACTCCTGGTTAAACAACTAAAAAAAAAAAAATTAAAAGAGGACTACTTTTTTAATATGTACACGTACGCAAGAAAAAAATAAAAAAAACACTTTTTCATATACTTTTTTGTCACATTTTTCTATTTTTAATTCATAAGAGCCATTGTATAATAGGAATAATGCCCTCCAGTGTGGGTGTTATGCTGGGATAACATCCCTTCTCGGGTGTTGGGTGCCCTCGGTCTGTGGCCTCAGGCCAAACCACCTGAGGCAGGATGTTATCCCAGCATAGCACCCACCCTGTTGGGAATTATTCCTTTAACTAACATTTATTGACAATATAGGTGAAATAGCCTTCTCACATTAACTTCTTATATAGTATTATTCACCAAAATGTTATCTCCCTAGAAAATTGTATTTTCTTCCCTCTAATAACTAGCTTAAAATCCTTCTTATTTTTCCTACTACAGAAAAAAAAAATGCCTCAGTTTTCTTTCATTCTTTTTTATGAATTTGTGATTTATGAACAGGAAAGTCACACTGAGCTGGGATGGCTCCGTTTCAGGTGGGGTGAGGGGTTCGGGTTACTGGACCTGGTTTAATGACGAAGGGAATGCTGGCCAGGAAACCAGGGAAACTCCTTACTCTTTCAATACATGGCATGGAATCTTTAACTTCTACCTGGACAGCCACCAGAGATGGGCAGAAGAGACCTTGTTTTAATGTCTTATCTGAAAGATGGCACATCAACTGTGCATCACCCCCTAATGCTGCAGTAGTGTTAGTACCGTGTACTAGTCCAAGTTTCTAGGGATAGACTAGAACCTACAACCTTTCGATGTTCTGACACTAGAGACAAACATGCAACCAACTGAGCCACTGGCAATAATTGTTATTGAAATTTGAAATCTCCAGCTGGTATTCCAGATGGCCATCATTTTGATGATGGAATTAAGGGTGGCAGCAGCCCTTTCCTGCAGCTTGTCATTGATCCATATGACAGTATCATCAGTGTACTGTACATAGAAATATGGTATATGGTTTACCACTGACATGTTCACTAAATACATTTTCAAGATATTAAAGATGGTCAGCTGATGAAGCTACCTTGGGATTTTGTTTTACTGAGCACACTGAAGAAAACAATGCTCTGACCTTGACATAGTTCTCTCCTTGCGCAACCTATACTTAGTCTCAGTAGAGCAGCAGGACCATCCAGCAGCAAAACAGAGCTCTTAGCAGCTCCGATAACAACCTGAGGTAACTGACTCCCCTGCAGCCGTTCACTAGCCTTGCCATCAGCCATGGAGGATTTGGATGCTGGTGACTGTGTTTGATGTCAGGCTGGGGGAGAGAGTCAGTATCAGCCACAACAACAATGAATTAGGCAACAATCACTTAAGCTACATTATTTCTTGTGCACAAAAAGGGTTAATTGTGGGCATCCCCACACTAAGAATTGGAGCTGATAAAGGTAGACATTCCCCTTTAAAATTTTAACTGCATATTTTGTGCATATTTTTCCAACATCTTAGATTCCATAAGTCAGCTGTTGATTAAAGCAAGGGCATTATAATTATTCTGACCACTCAGAAACAGTATACAAATAACCAGTATTATAAAATAGGATAACAATTTTTATACTTGCATTCTGATTGGCTGGGTCAACAGTCAAGGCTTATAAGTCCACTACAAAACAATCCTTCATGGTACTTTGCAAGTTTGTTTGGATATTTATGCACTGTCGTATAGTTAACATTTTGACTGCCAGATGGCGCTAGAAATCCATATTACCACTGCGGCAACAGAGTGTTAAAAACATTGAAATGGATCGTATACATGCATAATAAATACAGTTAATCAGGGCTGTCATTCCCTTAGAATCTAGGAGGGGGGAGTGCACCAAAATTCACATCCGAGTAGTGCTTTTTGGGCTAAGAAAGTCTGTAAAAATATAATTTAGCAGTCTCCTTAGACTCACTTTCATTTGTGTGTCCCCCCAGAACTTCCCTTGGCATGGCATCCCTGCAGCTAACTCTGTACAGCATATGCTTTGTAGGAACATCTTCCTGAACTTCCAGAGATAGTTTGTGGGGCAGCTGAGGTTTTCTTGCAGTTGTTGCTTTCTACAATGCCTGTTGCACAGACTTTTCAGTTTCTGCAAGTTCACTGCATACTGAATATCAATAAAGTATTGTGAATAACAGCATCTCATACAGATGACAAAAGGGTTATCTTAATACACAGTGAAAGCAGACAACAGTGATGAAATCTACACTTTGGCCATCACGTCTTTCTCAGGAATGACTGTGGGAGAGAAATGCTAATAATAATGATGTTTACATTTTAATTATATATCGTTCCTGAGCACATTTTAGTTGCTGAGACAGTGTTTCTAATTTATTTTTTTTTATTTTCAACTTACATTTAAGGTAATGCTTTTGTTTCTTTTACAGTCCTGATGCTCAAAAGGCATCCTGTTTTACATTATATGCAATAGGCATACAGTGAAATAATTAGGGAAATGGTAGAGAACATGCGGGGATATTGGGAAACTTAAGGAGTTGTCAAAGGCAGGCCATTTGGGGTTTAATGTCAAAAAGTGCAAAATCATGCCATAAGGCATAGGGACCCAGGACATGAGCATGGGGTGGGGGGGGGGTACTGGCAGTAATTAAAGAGTAAAGGGATCTTTGGGATATCGTATCTGACAACCTTAAGGTGGCAGGGCAGTGTACCAAGGCAGTAGGTAGGACTAGTGGGATGCTGGGCTGCATAGAGAGAAGCATCTCCAGCAGTAGGAGGGAGGTGGTGTTGCCACTGTATCACTCACTGGTGAGATGCCACCAGGAATGCTTTGTCCAGTTTTGGAGATTGCACCTGATAAAAAGGTATTCCAGAGGAGGGCAATTAGGATGGTGCAGGGTTTGCGCAAGAAGCCCTAAGAAGAGATACTAAGGGATGTCAATATGTACACCCTGGAAAAGAGGAGAGAGAGAGAGAAAGAGAGAGAGATGACATGATAAAGATCTGCAAGTACCTCACAGAAGTGAACAGAGTGCAAGAGGGATGAGGAAGAGCATCAGGACCAGCGGATATGAAAGAATTGGGGTGGCTAATTTAAGAGAGATTTGAGGACATATTTCTTCACTGAAAGGGTTGTAGATACCTCAACAGACTGCCAGTAAATGTGGAGGAGGCTAAAAGAGTGTGTGTGTGTGGGGGGCTTCAAGTGTGTGTAAGATAGTCATAGGGGTATTACAGAAAAGAGGCAGGGAGGTTAGGGAGGGTCACCAGAGACCAGGTTGGGTCTGTAGTGGCAGATTAGGTACAGAACATCTGGGCAGACTGGATTGGCTAAGCAGTCCTTTTCTGCCTACAGTTAGGTTAAAGAGTAACATATGATGTTAGGATTAACAAAGGCAACAATGACAGCTATAGCCATTGCTAAGTTATATCACTTAAAAGAATGTGCAGCTTGCTTACCGCATTACTAGCATTAATTCTCGTCCCATGAGTCACCAAACATAAAAACAAGCCATTTGACCACAATTACCCCTTATTAGAAGTGTAATGATCACATACTGCTTTAAACCAGTTTTTATCTATTGCCACCTGCTAATGCAGTCTAAACAGGCTATGTGCTAAGGCCATCTAGAAATACTAGAGCCAAAACATAATTACAGTTATTGACCAAACAAAGACGTGAAGCAGACTAACAGATCTCAGGCAGTGCCTGTTTGGTACGTCTTTCTGTTAACAATAAAGCTGTAACTGATTTCCATTATATAAAACAAAAAATCAACACGCAGTAGTGTGTAAACATAACTATAAAAAAATGATGGCACATCAAATAACATAGATCTGTAGTACCATCAGCATATTATGTGAAATACTCATATTATCCATACACCCTGGCACGTTTGCTTGAATTAGCAAAATAACTGTGGTAAAACTGAAATCTGCCACTGTAGTACTAGATATTGATAGATATTTTCTTGGCCAATCACTTTTCTAATGGAGAGTTTAGTCTGTGCCAGTGAAGGGTATTTTAACCCCTTATGACGTACCCCCGCTCCTACTCTTCTTCTGAAGCATGCACACTCATGACTGAAAACGCCCTGCAGCAGGTGCGCTGAGTTTGTCTGGAGCACCACTGTTGTGATCACATGCTGCAATGGAATAAATGTGACAGCTTTTTTGCACTTTATCTGACTTGACTATATGTTCATACCACTGCAAAAACCACTCTTATGGTTGTAAGAATGTAAGCGAGACCACTTTTGCAACCATGAGAGTGGTCTTGGTGGCAGTATTGATATATTAGTGAACAAGCCCAATCAATAATGTATTAATTTTTTCAAAACCTTAACCACATGTGCCTGTTTCCAGGGCAGCTGTGCATGAAGCGCTCTTCACAGAATAGAAATCTCTCATGTGCAGAGGAAAGGAGCACTCCGACTTGTCAGGAGCACGCCTTTGATCTGTAATGAACTGGGCAGGGGTGAATTCTTTGCCAATTATAATTTGTTTCCAGTCATTTCCAGCCTTAGCACAACATGGCCCTTTTTGTTGTTTTTTCATGCACTCTTGAGTGCCTAGGGAACCGGAGGGTGGTCACCCTTTCTGTCAATGGCACCTCCATTTATCAGTCCACCCTAAGATGTCACTCACTGAGCAGCACATTAAGTCACCACCCTGGAGGACAGAATCTACTCCCAACTCTCCCTGCCAGCCTTTGCTCCAGATGTCCTGGGCACAGAATGTGAACCCAGCTTACCAGAGTGCCATAGTGGTCCTCCACTACCTGGCACAACAGAGCAGGCTGCTCAGAGTTGCCTAAAAGGTCCACATTCCTTTGAATAGCATTCCACTGCTCTTCATTACTGGCAATGCCTACAGTCTTTACATTACTAGCAATGGTTGGTATCTGGCTTTTAATATTCTTCTACAAATCTTTTATTAAATGTTTTAATGAGAGGTCTCAAGATCAACCCTTGGAAACTCTTTACTGCTACTCCTTGTTCCTTGTTTTTGAGCTATGGTTCTATTCAACAGGTATTTTATCTCCTATAGCATGCCTTTTTATTTTTGATTATAATCTTTGATTTGGAGTCTCAACAAGTGCTTTTTGGAATCAAAGTATGCAATGCTGATATCCAGTGAAAAAGGTGACTGAGACTGAGTGACTCAGAGTTCAGCAACTCGATCTCAGTGCCTGTAGAGTCAGCAACCCTGAAAGGGTAGTGATGGGGAAAGACAGGGCAAAGGGAAGAGTGACAGGCATACCAGAAGAGGAGGGAAGGTATGTGAGGGGTGGTGAGGTGGGAAGCCACTGAGTTGGCTGCATGGCGTGGTGGTGAGGGTGACTGACTACAGTGAGGAGGGGGCTGGCAAGAAGCTCAATATTTTGTGCTTTTTGGAGAGGGTGTTAGTTTTTGGGGGCAGTTCTCCTGCTCCTGACATACATCTCCTTGGAGTTTGTTGTTATTAGTGAGGAGGGTGTGGGGGGCAATGCCCCATGGAAATACTAAAAGAGAGTTGTTGCTGTGAGTGTACATCGCCAATTTTATTTTTGGTGATGTACACTTGGCCTAATGGCGATTGCGGTTTTGTGATCGCTGTTATGACATTGAACCATGCAATGACTATTGTATCTCCTTCCGGAGTATCTCCATAGAAGCATAATACTTGGGACTGTAAGCCATTGGAATCAGAAATTCGGGGAAAACTTTAGCACAATGGGGTCATCCACGCTGACGTACATACATGAATGTTGTCAATACACAGTGCCACTTAAATAATATGGACAGGCCTTAACCACTGCGGTTCTTTTTCTTCCACCCTCAAGAGAGTAAACATCAGGCCAGTAGAAGCCATTTTTCTGTCATCATATTTTCATCAAGGGAATTTATTTTTTATGAGAACTAACAAAGGCCGCTCAAAGGGACTGCAGTACTAAAGATAACACATTGAAATCAAAACAAAAGCCCCCCAAAAAAATCCACTACTCTCACACCACAGCAATAACACCAGACACCAAGTGTAGGTTATGCCATATTCTTTATCTAGACAGGAACAGAGAAAACAAGCAATCTCAACATTTTGAGCAAGGAATGACCATGTCAAGAGACAGACATGCCCCCTCTACTGCCACTTTATATGCAGCAGTTCTTAAAGGCACAATGTTAAACGGATCATGTAGAATTGCAAATGTACAAGTGAACTCACAACATAAAAAAGTGAAAACATCATTTTTATTCTGGACTACATACTTTCACATGTACTCTATCCAATTGAAGTTTTGGAAGTATAGAGGTACTGATGATCTGTAAGAGATGGGAAAATACATTTTTCAAAAGATAATAATATCACACAGATTGCCTCTCTAATAAACAGTACATTGGCTTACAGGAACTGAGATACACCTCATTTATATCATTCAGTTCTGGATATTGCAGGGCTCAGACTTTGAATATCCAGAAGCTTTCCCTGTGATAAATTAATGCTGCCAGGTCCCCACCCTTGGGGCCTATGGACACCTTCTCAATACCTGTAGAGCACCACTTGTGTTCAGATGGATTGGGGAAAACGTAACATGGGCTCCAGTTGCATACTCAGTGTTGCCTGCAAGCTACATGTGATTTCCTACCCTTTCTCTGAACTTACGTTTAGTCCTGCCTATGTAGCAGGCATTACAGGTACACTTTATAAGGCATACCATGATACCATGTGACCTAGTGGAATTACTTTCTCACAGGGAACGTTTCTGTATATTCATACTCTGAGCCCTGCAATATCCAGAGCTGAACAATAAAAATAGAGTTATCTCATTTCCTGTAAACCAGTGTACTGGTTATCAGAGAGGTTACTATTCTACTCTTCATAGGATTCATAGTGTATTTTTTTTCTGTGTTTGAATTTAGTGCTCATGAAAGGTGCTGGATTGACAGCACTGAAACATGAAGTCCTCTGCTTATGCACGTGATAAGTACAGCACAGGTAATGACAGTGAAAGCTTCCCCACACTGCCCCGCTAATGTGCCTCAAACCTGCCATGAAGGGACCACCACATACGTGAGGTGGTAGTTCAGACTCCATGCCCATTCAATCCTTTGCCTCTCATATGAGACTGCCAACAAAGGTGCTGAATTACTGCTAAATTGCGTTGGTGGTTTTGTAATGTGGACACCAAAAACCAATGAGAACTGGACTGAGACCACCACAACTAATTTCACATAGGCCACTGAACAGCCCTGAGGTGATAATGGCTTTTGGCTGCTGGATTTGAACTAGAGACCTAAAGGTGAAAGGCTTTTTAACCCACTACCAATCCACAGAGCCATCCAGTTCCCCCTGATTCATAGTGTATTACTCACCAGAAGGCAATTTGCCCATGTCGGCTACTTATATTCAACACAAAAAACAACGACACACGCAGAGACTGGACTCTTGAGAAAAGCGTTTTGTTACATTAAAACTAACACACCCGTGGGTTCCCCAGCACTTCGAGGGTATCAACCCTCTTCATCGGGGGGGGAGGGGGTCACAAAACATTAGCACCATTATATACATAAACATTCAATTAGTTTCTTAACCATTCAATAAATAATTAATTCAATTATCCAGAATAACCATGTTGTAAAACAGCACCAGTAAACCTTGCTCATGTGAAAAGTGCACTTCATTCATTACATATAAACAGCGCATAAACAAACAGTGCAAAATCATCAAATGTAAAAGGCACTAAGAAGTTTTAACATTAACATCCCCATATGTACCTATTTTATTTAAGTCTACAGAGCTCCAGACAGTATAAATTCAGTCTCTTCAGTCTTTGTTCATAACTACCCCTTCAAGCCTCTAACTGCTCTAGTTGCCTTTCTTTGAACCCCTTCCAACTTTTTGATGATTCCTTTATTTTGTGGAGACCAGAATTGGCTACTATATTCCATATGTGGCCTGACAAGAGCTCCATACAGTGGCATCCACACTTCTTTATCCCCACTCGCTATATTTCTTCTGATGCAGCCCAGGATCTTATGGTGCCTTTTTGTCACTTCACTGCAATGTTCTGCAAAAGTAAGTTCTTCTGTTACTAGTATGCCCCGGTCCTTTTCCTCTATTGTTTCCTTTATTATCCTGCCCAATATTGTATACTGTGCTCTCTTATTCCTCTGTCCGATGAACATTACAGCACACTTTTCCATGTTGAAATCCAACTGACGTTCTGTTGTCCATTTTTCCAGATTATTCAATTCACTCCTTAGAGTCTCTATAGCTGACTCTGAGCTGACTACAGCATAGATCTTGGTGTTATCGGTCAGCATTTCACCATCCAAGTACCACCTACTGTTCACATTGATGACACATAAAAATTAAAAAGAGTGGGCCCAAGGACAGATCACTGTGGCACTCCAATCATAACCACCCCCCACTCAGACAGGTGCCCCCCCCCTTAAGGCCACACATTGGCAAGGCAAGGCAAATTTTTTTTTTCTGATGCCCAATCCCAGAGGCTCTGGGTGCCAAACAATGAAAGCATATTATCAGTACAATAATACAAATCAATACAAACACAATAAAATATCAGTATACATATACATAATGAATAAATATCTCTATAAAAGCTGAAACTCAAACAGAAAAGCAGGGCACCCAGGGAGGACTAATACCTATGGTCCAGGAAGGCCTGATTAAACAGGAAGGCCTTGAGGCAGGCCTTAAAAACCTCAACCAAAGGGGCCTCCCGAATTGATGGAGGAAGCAAATTCCACAGGACGGGGCTGGCGACACTAAATGCTCTGTTGCCAGCAGTTTTAAGCCTTGTGCTGGGAATCGCCAGGAGGCCCCTAGAGGAGGACTGGAGGGAGTGGACCGGGACGGCAGATGTAAGAAGGTCTGACAGATAACCAGGACCCTGCCCGCATAGGGCCTTAAAGGTGAGCAAGCCCACCTTAAAGAGAATCCTCCACCTTACTGGCCGCCAGTGCAGATCGCACAAAACCAGGGTGATATGACAAAATTTCAACTGCCCAGTTAGCAGGCTAACAGCTGTGTTCTACACTAGCTGCAGCTGGTAGAGGTTACCCCCAGAGGCCCCAAGATAGAGCGCATTACAGAAATCAAGTCTGGATGTCACAAAGGCATGCACCAAGGTGGGGAGGTCCATAGACGGAACTAGGGGCTTGACCCTGGTGATATTCCTAAGATGGTAAAAGCTTGTCCTGACAATGGATGTCACCTGAAAATCAAATGACAATCTGCTGTCAAAGGTCATGCCAAGGTTTTGCACCCTAGAGGAAGTTTTCAATGGAACAGATCCCAGGAATAAGCTGGTTTTAGTGCCACAAGGCAACCTGTTTCATCATGTGTTCAACTCCACCACTAGTACCTCCATTTTGTCAGGGTTCAGTCGCAACCAGCTGGAGGACATCTAGTCATTTATCTCCACGAGGCAACAGTTTAGTACTTTCACCGCACTAGAAGTTCTTTGGGCAATGGAAAGAATCAGCTGAGTGTCATCAGCATAGCAATGAAAACCCAAGCCGTACTTCCTAATGAGCTTACCTGGGGCAGCATGTACAGGGCAAACAACATTGATGACAAGACCAAACCCTGAGGTACTCCACACGACAGGAGGCTGGAGGAGGAGAAGAAATTCCCCATCACTACTCACTGCCTTCTGTTCAAGAAGTACGAGTCAAACCAGCAGATGACAGAGCAGGTGAGCCCACAAAATTCCCTCAGGCGGTCAAGCAATACACGACAGTCTCCCGTGTCAAAGGCTGAGGAGAGATCATGAAGGATTAGAATTGTCCTTCCCACCAATCTCTAGCCCTGAGGAGGTCATTATACACCCAAAACAATGCGGTCTTGCATGGAAACCAGACTGGAATGGCTCATAGAGATCAAAGGCCATGAGGTGCTCCTCAGGTTGTTACACCACAACCTTCTCGACAACTTTTCCCAAAAATGGGAGGTTGGAGATTGGACAGTAATTCTCCTTGGCGTCAGGATCTAATAATGTACTCTGCCAAGACTAAGCGTATCCGTGCTTTCAATCCCTCAGATGGCCAATCCACCATGAAGTGGCATCTCCCATGGCTCCTCCTCTTAACACTACTACTGGCAGGAGATATAGAAACTAACCCAGGTCCGTATAAACCGGCCCAGAATATCTCCTCTGTATGGGGCGTGGGCAAGGACCTAAAAGTAGCACATCTCAACATCAGGAGCCTGCTATCAAACCGTGATGAGCTAGTTGCATGGATGGCGTTCTACAAACCCGATATCCTCTGAGTGACTGAGACCTGGCTCAAACCCTCGATCCCTGACTCAGCCTGTATCCTCCCTGGGTATGAGTTCATACTACTGGACAGAGCGGGGAGCAAGAGGGGGGGAGGCATACTGATCTACCACAGGAGCCATCTCAAAGTCTCCCAAGTTGCCCACCATCAATCCCACGTGTCCCAGTGCGAGGTACTGCATGTGCTGCTCCTACTTGGGGACACAAAGAAACTGCACCTGGTGTGCACTTATAACCCACCTAAGGGTGGGCTCTCTGGATTGACCCACCTCCTGGACACAGTTGGTCCCAGTGTTGGGGACAATGAACTCATAATCTTAGGGGACGTCAACCTCAACTGGGCTGGAGGTTGTGTGAAGCAGTTTGAGTCCCTACTTGCTAACCTTACCCTGACTCAACTTATCCAGGATCCAACCAGGCGGCTAACGAATGGATCCTCCAGCACCCTACTGGACTGGATCATGTCCAACCACCAGGACAGGATCTCCTCAGTGGGTACTCTGCCAGACTCTATCTCAGACCACTCACCGGTCTACTGTGTATGGAAAATTCCCTCCTCCAAAATTCCTCACAAAATCTTGCATGTCAGAAACTACTCCAGGTTTGACCCTGGGGAGTTCCTGGAGGACCTAAGGCTTACCGACTGGTCCGGGGTGCTAGGGGCCACTGACCCCTCAGTGGCAGCCTCTAACTTCATCACCATCTTTGGGACCCTGCAAGACAAGCATGCCCCCAAGGTTACCCGTAGGGTGAGGGGGTCTGGTACTTATTGGTTGCATGGAAATCTCTTAGCCCAAATGTGGGAGAGAGACAAGTGTTGGGCCCACTTCAAAAGTTCCAGTGATCCCACTATTTTCCAAAAATACAGACACCTTAGAAACAATTGTAAAAAGGCCATTAGGGTTGCGAAAAGTGACTTCTGCAAGTCCGCCCTACTTAGCACCGCCAGCGACCCCAGGAGATTCTGGAGGAATATAAAAACTTTTGTCAATGGATCCTCCCAACCAGGGGTATCTGACATGATTATCAAAGGGGTCTCCTGCACGAATCCCCACACCATCGCCAACTCCCTAAATTCACATTTCACAGATCTCTCGGCCTTCACTTCACTCTTCTCATCCGGTGAGAGTTCGTCCTCCCTTCCCCCCTCGACTCGGAAGGAGGTTCACCCCCCGGAGCTAATGTTTAACCTCAGGGGTGTGTCTGTATTGGACACCCAGAGGCACTTAGCCGGCCTCTCCCAGTACTCCAGTCCTGGCCCAGATAACCTGGAATCCAAGCTCCTTAAGCTTGGTGCTGTTCACATTGTCTACCCAGTAGCCCACATCTTTAACCTATCCCTCAGATGTGGTACCTTCCCCGATATCTGGAAAGAGGCGAGGATAGTCCCAGTACTGAAGCAGGGCAATCCCAAATTACTGGATAACTATTGCCCAATTGCTATTCTCTCATCCCTTAGCAAGCTCCTTGAAAAGGTACTGGCCGAACAGCTTTCGGAGCACATCCAGTCACATGAGTTGCTGCCCCCGGCCCAGCATGGTTTTCGTAAGGGTCACAGCACCACTACAGCCTTGATCTCGGTCACATCTAGCATCAGATCAGCCATGGACCAGGGCAAACTCTCCGGAGCCATATTTATTGACCTGTCCAAAGCCTTTGATCTTGTTGATCACACGTTGCTCGGCTTACAGCTGTGGTCACTTGGTCTCTCTCCACTTGCTATGAAATGGCTTATGGGCTACCTGCATGGTAGAACACAGCGGACCAGCATCAATAAAGTCCTCTCAGAGTCCCTTCCAGTGATCTCTGGTGTCCCTCAGGGTTCGGTACTGGGCCCCCTCTTCTTCTCCCTCTTTATCAACCAGTTACCTATGGTGACAACCACCTGCAGGGCCACCCTTTATGCTGACGACCTGGTGATTCTGGCTCACGCCCGGGATGTCGCTACTCTAAACAAGCACATGTCTGAAGACTTTAACAATGTCCTAACCTGGGTTACTAAAAACAAATTGGTCCTGAACCTGAAAAAAACACAGGCCATGCTCTTCGGCTCAACAGCCAAAATCAAAGCCTCGTCAGCATTGCTAAATATTACCAGTCCTGATGGATCTCCCCTCCCTGTAGTGAACTCTGCCAAATACCTAGGGGTCACCCTTGACCCCCAACTTGACATGGGCAGTCACATCCAAAACATCTGCAGGGCAGTGAACTGCAAGCTGGGCCTGGCCTACAGGGCCAAGTACAACCTTACACCAGTGGCTAGACTAGCCCTCGTGAGAGGTGTTCTTCTTCCCTCTCTCAGCTATGGGCTGCACCTATTCGCTTGCTCTCCCAAGACTCATCTCACTCAGTGGCACACGACATATAATAACATCTGTCGCTTTGCCCTGGCTGTCCCCCGTCTCACCCATTGCTGTGAGCTATACGATAAACTTTGCTGGCTCTCCCAGCCAGGTACCTGACCTCGGGTGGGCTGTCTCACGGGCAAAGTGATCAGAACCGCACCCCAGACCTGGCCCTGCTTCTGCCACAAATTGACACTACTACCTACCACCTTAGGGTCCCAGGCCCCAGGGATGCTTAAGTCCCTCCACCTGTACCCTCATGGGTGACCGGGACTTTGCCCGATGTGCGCCCAGACTCTGGAACTCCTTCCTGTGTATATTCGCTCGGCCTCCCATCAGTGCTTTTGCAATTCCTCTGGGGTTCCTGAAACAAGCCTCAGTGCAGACTGCCCTAAGCTTCCCTAGGGTAATTATCAACGGTTGTCTTTCCAGTCCAAAGTTGCCTCCCATAGATGTTGCCCGAAACTCCTGCTGTTTTCCACGATTCTACCAATTACCTGGGTACCTGACCTAGGGCAAACTGTCTATGCCAAGGTTCCCTGGTCATGCCTTACTTAATTGTCTCTAATGTGTTTATGGCTTGTTAGAATTTGTAGGTGACCTACTCACCCTAGGGGTGCATTAACCTTAAAGTTATAAGTTATATTATGACCTTCCATACCCCTGGACAATGTTACTATTCCTATATGTACTTACATTCTTCTGTAAAAATGTCTGTATCCCTATGTTGTACTCTCCCGGGTCATTCCTGAAAATAGGCATAATACTTGTCTAGTGTACTTACCCGGTCAACAAAAGCTAAAATAAAATAAAAAAACTAGCGCCTCTCTCAAGGCATCTGGAAAAATCCCCTCCATCAAAGAACACCAGACAGTCAAGGTGAACATTGGGCCAACAGTGTCATACATCTCATCAAGAAACGCATCAGCACAGGGTCAAGTTCACAATATGTGTGCTTCAACCCAGAAGCAACCCTAATGACCTCCAACACCTCCACTGGTTTAAACTCCCCCAACTAGGTGGAGCGCTCTCTGGACTATCCAGGCAATCACTGTAGGCCACTGTAAGGCTCACTGATGGCACATCCTGCTGGATGGTGGACACCCTGACTGAGAAGAACTGAGTGAACTCTTCACACAAGGCATCAGAAAAAGTATTTTTCATCTGGAGGCAGGCTGGATTTAAGAGCCTGTCCATAGTCCAAAAGAGCACAGTCGGTAGATTCTTCCTGGCAGCAATCTCTCTGGACAGGAACTCTGCCTTTTTATGAGTGATTTCCCCCTGATAGTGTGAGTGCAGGGCCAGTCTATCCACCTCCAGGCAAGACTTCCACCAGCAGTGTACCAGTCTCCAACCCACAATCTTCATCGCCTTGAACTCCCCATCAAACCAAAGAGATCTCAAGTTAAAAGGAGTCGAGCGCTGCCATCATCAACCTATTATAGGTGGCAACTGTCATGCCCAAACCCCCAACACATGCACTGTCCACACTAGATAGATCAGCCATCAGCAGCAATCCCTCCAGGGTCAAACCCCTCAAAGGGTGATAGCTGACCATCTCAGCAGGGGGAAGGCTCTCTTGGGGAGCCCCGAGCAAGAACCCCACAGTGCAGTGATCGGACCAGATGACCTGGTCAATATTGAGGTTACTAACCTCAAGTCCCAGGGAGAACACCAGGCCTAACATGTGGCCATCCCAGCGGGTTGCAGTGGAAACTTCCTGAGACAGTCCCAGAGAAGACATAATCTGGAGGAGGTTATAAACTAGCCTAGAATCCTCATCATTGGCCGAGGCATTAATGTCCCCCAGGGGACTCCAATGTCTCATCGGTGATGAGGTAGGCTACCTCCTGCTGAATTCACTTGCCACCTGGGGTGGGCTGTAAATCAGGAGAATTCTACAACTTGCGCTCAGACTCCAACGTACTGCCACACATTCAAATGAACCCAGTCTTACCACTGAGTGCACGGAGAAGCCAAGCTCAGATCTAAAACAGATGATTATTCCTCCACCCCTGCATTCCACTCTGGGGCAGTGCACCACAGAGTACCTGGGGATGAGGGGGACGATGGCCTCTAAAACCGGACCAGCATCGCCACCTACCTAGGTCTCTGTAATGCATGCCAGATTGACTGAGGAAATCAAGTCCACAATAATAGTGGTCTTGTTTCTAATCAGTCTGGCTGGCATTGCATAGCACTACCCTCAGGGGCTTGGTGGACAGTGTAATCCTTCTGGCTACCTGCCCACTCAGTCTGGTGGGAACCCTGGAAACAGGAAACAGGTACATTTCACCTCTCACAGGGACCTGTTGATATCCAGGGCACCTTCTGCACCCAACCACCCCAATCCTACCCCCTTCCATAGTGCACGGGGAGCCACGCCATAAGTGATCAGTGCGCCTTCTCTTAATCCCGACCTCTTGACAGCAACATGCTGTAGTGATGGAAATTGGGAGGTCGGTGAAAGGCCACAGATCAAGCAGCTGGGATGCCCCATACACTATCTGGGCCCGCCCCAGGCCCCTTAGTCCTCCCAGGCACATACAGTCCAACCACAAAGGGCCCCTGAAAATTAATTTATCCACTCGCTTGAACCCAATCACACCACTTATACAAATAGCAATCTTAACCACTCACACACTATTCACACAAAAATAAGTTGAACATTTTCTCTGCTATTGTTCATGAGGTGGGGGTCATAAGAAGGCTATGTTCTAAATTAGGTGTAGAAAATATTCAAAATACAACAAAGTTATGAGCCTACATTGAATTTTGCGATTGCAGGCTCACAACTTTGGCAAGTTTCAATATTTTTACCCCAAATTTACAACACAGCTGTGTCTTTACAGCCCTCATTATTGTGATGCCTGTCAGTTTTCAGGTGATGGCCAAAATGTTTTTCATTACATCCCAAAAGGTGTCTTCGCAGTCCCTTCACAAAATCGCCTTTCAGGCAGGAGTTGAGTTGAAAATGTTCTCTGTTATTGTTCATTAGGTGGGGTCATAAGAAGGCTATGTGCTAAATTTGGTGTAAACATATTTAAAAACAAAAGTTATGAGGCTATGTTGAATTTTGCAAATGCAGGCTTGTCACTTTAGTAATATTCAATATTTTTACCCAAATTTTCAAATAGCCATTTCTTTACAGCACCTCACAAATGTGATAGCTGTCATTTTTCACCTGTTTCCCAAAATGTGTTTTTACATCCCAAAATTTTATTTTGCAGTCCCTCCGCAAAATCACCTTTTGGGCAGCAGTTGAAAATTTGCTCTACTCTTCTTCATGAGGCAGGGTCATACAGCTATGGTGAAAATTTGGGGCCCAATTTTAGAAACAGATGCAGCAGTGCAGTGGACTTGTGGCAAAAGTGTTCTGATTTGTGGCACAACTTCTGTCAAATGGGATTTTCAAACACAGCTTACATCTGTGATAGATACAACTACATCCAAGCCCACTTGTGACATGGTTGCATCCAACAACCCTGGGCACCAGGTCACAAGTGGGCTTGCACCATGGCGGGGCTGCCACATTCCCTTATATGGGATTTTGGAAGCCCCACCATGGAAGTGGGAGGGGTCACCAGTTAGACCAGACATGAGGTGGTCTAACTGGCATGCACCAATGGGCTGAGGTGGGACTGGGGCCTGTAGGGGTGCACAAGGGGCAGGACATCATGTTGGGGGCATGGATGGGAGGTGACAACCCATCCCCAGCATGTGGCACCCAGCATGATGGTGCATAGGGTGGCATCTGACCCATTGGGAACACCTGTGCCTAGACAATACAGCGTGCCACTTATCCCCCATTCCCATTGGGTGCCACAGACAGTGGTGTTGCACTGCCCCCCCATGATCCTTGTCCACCCCCAACAACAGTGACAATTGTCCCCCTGAGTGACAGTGCCACCCCCATCCATGATCACCCAGAATAAATCAATAGAAAAGTTAAAACACGGCACTGGTCATTCTCCTGGTAATGCCCCCCCACCCCACCTGAAAAGCAGTGTCACTGACCCTGCTCCCCCACCATCCCTGACTAGCAATACCTCTGCACACCACCATGGCCAGCTGCAGAATCGATTGCACAGACTGTGTAGCTTTCTTACTATACATATAGTTGTACAGTACAGTTATGCAGTCTGTGTACATCATTGTGCAGCTGTATAGTGTGTGTGGGTATTGCCAGTTGCAGAAGCTGGTCGGGGACGGTTGGGGAAAGCGGGTGGGTGACACTGCCTGTCAAGCGGGGAGGGTGGAGGGCCACAGCACCAGGAAGAATGACGGTGCTGTGTTTAACTTTTACATTGATTTATTCGGGGTGATTGTGGATGGGGGTGGTGCTGTCACTCAGGGGGGCAATTGTCACTGTTTCTGTGGGTGATGTGGAATCACAGAGGGGGGGATCATTATATCACCAGGAATGCAGGGATTGGCAATAGCCTGTCATAGCAGGCATTCAATATATGTGGCACAGGTGTTTGGTGGGGGTTGTGGGATAGTGCTCTAGGGGTCAACATGCCCTGTGCCACAGCCTGGCATCTGCTGCCCCTTCTGTGGCCCAGTTCCAGGCTTGCTGCTCCTTGGGGCACATGGAGTGCTCACTGGCACTAGTTCGGGGATGCGTCCTGGCACCACTCGTCTTGATGTAGGGCCACATGTTGCAGCTAGTCCAGAAGGTTTGCCACAAGTGGGAAATTGCGGCAAACCTTCTAAAATACCAATATTTTGCCCTTGCCACAGCTGCATTGGATGCAGACCCCAACTTTGCCACAGGTTGCGTCCATTGCAGGCAGCTTTGAAAATTGGGCCCTTGGTGTAAAAATATTACAAAATAACAAATTAATTAACCTACATTACATTTTGCTAACACAGGCTTGTAACCTTAGTAATTTTCAATATTTTTACCCAAAATTCCTCAGCTGCTCTCCTATTGGCTCTGACCAAATCCTGTTAAATAACAGTGTAACAGTGGTCTCTATCTATCCATTAATCACCTGCTCCTCATCCACAGAATTCTGAAAAATATTTGTTATTGGTGCTGCTAGTTCATTACGTAACCTCGGATGTAGCCGACCCGGCCCCACAGATTTCAATGGGTACATTCTATGTAACCTTTGTTTAACCTCTGCAACCAGAATTACTATTTTGGGATGTGATTCCTGTATTGCTTTCACTACTTGCTGTTTATCCTTTTCCCTATAAACACAGCAGAAGTAGTCATTAAAAATGACTGCCACATCATGCTCACTGCTTATAATAGTATTTCCATTTTGCTCCAGAGGACCCACCTGCCTATTCAAGTTTCTTCTCCCATTTATGTACTGTAGTTATAGAAGGATTTGTAATTATCATCAATAATCTTGGCTAGGCTAATCTCGTGTAAGTGTTTCAATTTCCTAATCTCTTTCTTGCAATCTCTTATCGTTTTTCTATATGTGTCCCACAATGCTACTGTATTTCCCTTCTGTGTTGCTCCATAATCTCTTTTCTTCTTCCTCGTCTTTCTTTTGATTTTTCTGTTGAACCACTTAGGTATTCTCCCATTAGTGTTATATTTAGATTTTTTTCTGGCACAAACCTGTCCACCATTTCCATTATTTTGGCTGTTAATCTGTCTGATATTATTATCTTTTGAAAAATATCCTTTTTTCCTTCTCTTACAGATCATCAGTATCTCTATACTTCCAAAACTTTAATTGGATAGAGTACACGTGAAAGTACCTGGTCCAGAATAATAAGGATGTTTTTAATTTTTTATGTTGTGTGTTCATTTGGACATTTTTACTTGTACAGGATCTAGAGGAGTGAGCTGTGAATGAGCTTGGTACATTCAGCAGACCTGGGATTGATTCCCATAACCTCCACTTGCATACTGTGTGACTCTGAACAAGTCCTTAACCATCCCAGTGCTCTCAGATCGCCCATGAAAACAGGCACTTGTGCCTAGTGGGCCTTCCCCAGTTAACAAAAAAAGAATAAAATAAAATATAAAGTGGAACTAGAGAGGGCACTTTTGTCTCTTGACATAGACATTCTTTGCTCAAAACATTGAGACCGTTTGTTGTTCACTCTACACCTTGCTGCACCTGTCTTGGATAATAAATATGGCATAGCACATCCTTTGTACCTAATGTTATTGCTGTGGTGTGTGAGTGCTGAATTTTTTGTTTTGAATTTATTTTTTCTTGGGAAACAACCCTTTCTGGTATTGTTGATCGCCAGTGAGCACTGTTGCTGAGTAATTTGCTGTTTCACCATTGTTGCTGTGGAAGGTTAATTTATTTAGAGGCTGCCCATGGTCTTGTGTGTGTATTGTTTGGGACTGTCCCATGTCATGAAAAAACTGCAGGTTGCCAGGGTTTCAGCCAGGTTACACAGTGACACATGTAAAACGTTTTGGTGCATTTATTTAAAAAAAAAATAGAACAGGCTGCTGAAGTGCTTACCAAGTTGCTAAATCTGCCCCTGACACTGGCAAAGCAGAAATCATCAATGCTGGAAAAGGGGGTGCTCAAAGGGAGAGGGCAACTAAAATGGTGCAGAGTCTGAGCCGGAAGACATATGAAGACAGACTTAAGGAGCTTAATATGTATAGCCTCGAGGAAAGGAGGGAGAGGGGGGACATGATAGAAACTTTCAAGTACCTCAAGGGAATCAACAAAGTCCAAGAGGGTAGCATCTTTCAAAAAAAGGGGTGTGCAAGAACAAGGGGGCACAATTTGAAGATGGAGGGGCAGCTCAGAGGTAATTTAAGGAAGTATTTTTTCCACAGAGAGGGTTGTGGATCGTGGAAACGGCCTTCCGGAGGAGGTTGTGGAGTCAAAAACAGTGGTGGAATTCGAGCATGCATGGGACAGTCATAAGGCAATTCTAGGGGGTTGGGGTAGGAAGAAGTAGGCTGCTGGTTAACTAGGATCTGCGGCTTATCCAGTAGGTAGGGAAATGGGCAGACTGGGTGGGCCAAGCGGTCCTTATCTGCCGTCAAATTCTGTGTTTATATGTTTCTATGTATTACATAAATGATTACCACTGTCACTCACAAAGTCTGTCGTCTGGTCGGAGTCTTTATCATCAGTGGAGAGCCAAGAGATTAATGGGAGTCAGACTGCTAATTTGTGAGTCGCGTTTGCTCCTCCAACCATCTGCAGTCCAGATCCCTACTATCTACAGGAGACGGTAATTCAAAAAATGTGTCTGGTATGCTGGTGAAATGGGTATGTTCAGTATCTGCAAATTCTGTAACCTGACTTCAAAAAGGTTAGGAATTAATAACCAAGGTACCCTAACCTCCTACTAGCACCTCTGGAACTGCATTCATAGGAATAGTCCCGTCAATGTTGGTAACGAGGCAATCCCATCACTGTCAATGTCTTCGACCATTATTACTGTTCCTGGTGCCATATTAGCAGAATTCTTTGACTTGATAAACAGCTTACTGCTACTTTGCCACAGTTGATGACTCAGGTCACTTCTCATCTGCTGCCTACAGCCTTGCTGGCTGTCTTTACTGTACCTCCTCAGGCCCCTCCTCCAAAGTATACGACTTCTCAGTCTCTTCCCTGATGTCATGGATGAGGGCAAGGATTGGGGAGAGGAGACCCTGATCTTTTCCACCCACTGGGCCAGACGATTCTGCTGGTTCCGCTGTGTCTTTGAGGAGTGTAGATATCATCCTGTACAGACCCTGTTCTCCTCTTGGGGATATTACTGTACTTTACCTTACAGGCATTAATTTGACAGATCCAGAAGACTTTGTATTTCTCTTTGGAGGAAGAAGATTCCTTAAAAAAATATCTGTGGTATTTTGGAAATAAAAAGTGCCTCCTCTGTGGTCATGTCTCTTATCCATTACTGTTCTGTAGGATGCTTTCCTGACTGCCTGGTAGAGGCCCAATACCTCGGGAGCTGTCTCTAGTAAGGGAGACAAGTAGTATTTAGTCCCAGAATCATTGTCTGGAGGGAAAAGTAGTACTAATAGCTCCTGCCACAAAAAGACTGGGCCAGTATTCTACCTATGCCTCCAATGTATGTTTTGCCATTAACCAGCATGCTAGCATACATGGTGTGATGAGTGCTGTATGCTTGTTTGAATCTTGTTACAAGGGGCACATAGATTTGGGCACTATGTGGAAATTCAAGAAAGGTTACCTTCTCAAGTTTAAGGAGAATCCTGATCCTGCTCAATTTCACCCAGAGCTCCCACAAAACCCTTGCAGTCGACCACCATTGCTTATGGATGAGGTCACAGATTAATGTAACTGGATCATCAGGGTCACTCTGTTCCGAGGAGGCTGTGGTGAATGGAAGAGTAGTAATAGTCATTGCCACTGGTTTCATAAAGGCCACCAATCCCTAGACACTGGCTGACAATGGTGGCACAATATAATTTTCAAGGCAGTGGGGTTGGTTATTCTTAAATCAGATGGGCTTCATGAAACACAACAGAATTAAAGCAGCTCGCAAAACTCCTAAGGATTTCCCCAACCTAAAAGCCACATTTCTAAAAAGAATCAGTGATGCAACTAAACACGAGCTCATCCTTGCTGAACTTAGTTTGAATTTTGATGAAACTGGTGTTAATTTGACCTGCATTAATGGTTGGATTATGGATGCAGTGGTGGCATTACTGGAGGAGGTAGCCAGAAACATGTGACTGGTATCAGTGGTGCTGTGCTGTACACTATCCGGTCACTTTTTACCACCCCCAAGTGATCAACAAAGGCAGAACTGATCACTGTCACTTACTATTCCAGTTCCCCACAGACTGGCAAATAACACATTCAGAGAATCATTGGGTCAGTTCTGAAACAACCAAACGGTATATTTAGGGAGTGAAAGTGCCGTACATTAAGTCTATAATACAGAAACAGGATCTCACAGAACAGTAGCATGCTATTCTTGCCTTCAACTTACTTCATGGTCATACTACTGAGGATGTAATACAGCTGATGGAGTGGAATCACATTATACTGATATTTGTACCTCCCTCCGCACTGATTTGCTGCAGCCCTTGGGCATCTCATAGAGCAAGCGTTTTAAGGACAAGCTTAAACATCAGTTCACAAAATGGTATGCAGGGCAAGTCTTGCACCAACTTGTGAATGGCAGTGCTGATAAAATTAATGTTGATTTCAGAATGTTATTGTTAAAAAAACTCACATGCCCAGTGGTTATTAACATGTTTCCTACACCTGAGTTTCAGGAAACAGGACTACAAGCAAGGCTTTCAGCAAGCTGGCATAACTCAGACACATGCTGATTGCCTATGAGGTAACAATGGGCCCTATTCACAAATGGGGTGTAGGGTACACACAATAGGCACGTACCCCACCTGCATATTTCTGCACCCACAGATAGGTGCTCACTGGTCGTATTCACTATCGACAGTCACCTGTCTGTGGCCTCACCTCCCGAGTGTGAAGCCGTGTGTTGCTGGATCAGAGCAGCACTGAGAGAAAGAGTGCAGGACCCAGGCAGGCATCCAATCAGATACTTGCCCTGTGTCCCAGAGTGAATCCCCTATGTGCACACCAAGCACCGTGGCCAACACGGCTGCATGGGTGGGGTATGCATCTACTGCATGTATGTTCCACCCCTGTAGTGTATTGTTTGTATCTCTATGTATGTTAAATAAAAACACAAGTATCAAGCAGTCCCCTCATCCCGACCCCCTGTATAGTACTGGCTATCCTCCCCTGGTGGTCTAGCGGGCCACCTCCCTATCCCTGATCTAATCATATAGTAATGTCCACCCCCCCGGTGATCTAGCAGACCCACCCATCCCCAATCCTCAGGTCCTATAAGAGCTATCCTTCCCTGGTGTCCAGTGGACCTCTTCCCCCATCCCCAATCCCCTGCAGTGTAACTGAGAACGTTCACCCTGGTGGTCTAGCAGACTTCACTCACCCTAACAGGTATTCATTATCATTCATTCCCCCAATCCCTGAGTGACAGCGACTGGCACAGTTTTCGTTTCACTACAGTTAATACCGATTACATGTCAAATGAAAGCATACTGTACAGTCAGCTGTTACAGTATACACTCATTGACATCTCAGTAGGCGGCCAGCCATGGTGGAGAGCAGAAGACTGTGCTGGTTGCCAGCCTGAGGATTGGAAGAGGGGGAGCGGGGATGGTTAGGCAATACCTGTCAGAGTTGTGGGGTCTGTTAAACCACCAGGGTGGTCATTCTCTGTCACACTGCAGCAGATCGAGGATGGGGGGTCCGCTAGCCACCAGGGAAGGCAACTTCTTACAGTACATGAAGATTAGGGATGGGGGGTCTGCTAGACCCCCAAGAAAGGGTAGCAGTTACATTACATGAGGACTGGGGACGGGGGAAACACTTAGGTGCCTGTGGGAATGCCCCTGTATAGGTCGTTCATGGTGGTCGCGGTGCTTGGGTGTGCATGGGTTGGTCACATAACCCAGTTACAGCAGGGTCCCTTTTGCCATAACTTATGCATCCCAGTGCATGGCACGCTATGTGATTCTGCACCTTTGTGAATTGCACAGAGTGCAGGCAAGCCCCTGACACTCCCCCCAACCCACCTGTAGCGTATAGCTGCCCATGGGGCTGGGGGGTCCAGTGTGTACCTGGCTGGTGAACACATTAGTGAATACCACTGGGGATCAGTGGGAACCCCGCTACACAGCATTAATGCGTAGGGTTACCTACATACCTGAGATAAGTGGTGTGTAGGCATACTGAATAGGGCCCAATCTACACAGTAATTTATAGTTTAGTAGTTTGGCAAATAAAACTTCTCGTTGTTTTTTGTCACCACCTCCCCAATAAAACCCAGAATCAGCCAAGACAAGAATTGAGAACTGGAGCTGATTCCGATCTCAGAGGATATAGACTTACCAGATCAAGCAAATGCCACATTGCTGCTGTTTTCTTTTTTTTTCATTTGATTTTAGTCCAGTATGTGGTCTTGTTGTGATTTTTGAAAATAAAGTGTAATAAATTTAAAACCTGTGTTCTTTACTACACCATGAACTGACTGCTCTTTAGAATGCTAGGAATACACCAAACTGTCATGTGGTGCATTACCTGGCAGTGTTTAACAGCAACAAGTTTTCCCTGTCATTATATTTCTGTGGAACACACTACTCCCACAGAAATAGTGAAAATACTTTGATCGGCAAAATAACACACTCTATGGTATCTTCACTGTTGATTATCACTCCTGCCCACCCTCCTCCACTCTAAGAGAGTCAGGGCCTCTGGGCAGCTCACCCTGTTAGTGCTGGCCACCACCATCTAGTGCCATGGCATATCCCCCTGTTGTATTTCCTATGGAGTAATTGTTAAAAAAAAAAGGTTTGGGATCCATTGCTGGTTTTCCACTACCACAGAAGAAACAAGCATGTGTCAATGCCGAATGTTGCTTGCTGGCATTGGTGTTGGTAGTGTAGGAGTTACAGAGCTACATAATAGGAATGGCAGTGAAGCATTGAACTGAAGCCAACCCCACCACCACCCTGCAGATACTGACAGGCATTGGGGTGTGCCTTTGGGTCGTCAGGCTTAACGGCCATGCCATTTCACCACACCCTACCCTGCAGACACCGACAAGTGTCATGGTGTGCCTTGGGGTCTTTGACCCCTTATGTTCACCCCATTCCATCAGGAAATACAGTGAGATGGGTGCAGTATAGGAGAATGAGGTGAACTTTGGGGCCGAAGAGTCCAAGGCATGCCTCGAGGCCTCTCACTGGCTGCAGGGTGTGGGTGGGGTGGAATGGTATGAGCATTACAGGTGACAATCCCAGCTCACACCCCTGATGCCTGTCTGTCTCTACAGGGTGGGGCATTATGGTCGGAAACCCTAACGCTTCAGGTGTTCAATGGTATTTTCACTCCAAATTTTCAACATGGATTTTTGTGACCCCCACCTTATGAACAGTGGCAATATCAGTTAGTTAGCCAAAAGCTGATTTTGCACAGTGACTACGCCATTTGGCACCCCAGGTGCGAAAACACATTTCGAACAGGATGTGAAAAATGACAGCTGTACTGTTCATGGGGAGGTGTAAAAAATGGCAATGTTGAAAATCTGCAGTGAAAATATTTAAAAAACATGAGCGTGCATAGAAACTGCACAATGCACACCCGCAATGTAATTAGTTTGGGGATTTTTTACAGCAGATTGTCAACACAGGCATTTTGGGACCTCTGCTCATGAACAGTTTCACTGTGATTTTCTTAATCTGTTCCGAATAGTGATTTCCCACAACTACCACGCATTTCTGCGCTGGAAGTGACAGCTGTACTGTTCATAAGGAAGTGTAGAAAAATGCCAGTGGTGAAAATCTGGACTGAAAATATTACAAATTCATGAACTTATGAGGGTGCGTGGAAACGGCGCAATGCTCACTCGTAACACAGTCATTTTACGGACTTTTGTCAGCAAATTTTTAACATAGCAATTTTAAGACCTCTGCTCATGAACAGTGCCGCTGTGATTTTCTTAATCTGTCCCGAACATTGATTTCACGCACCGACTGTGCCATTGTGCGCTACATACATGGAAACACATTTTGGGCAAGAGGTGAAAAATGACAGCTGTACTGCTCATAAGGAGGTGTGGTCAAATGGTAATGTTGAAAATCTGGAGTGAACATATTAAAAATGTGTGAACTTACGGTATGTGTAGGAACTACATGGCAACGCCGTCAAATAAAACAGTCATGTTTAGAGATTTTTCTCCAAATTTTCAACAAAGGGTTTTGGGGACCTACCTCATGAACTGAGACACTGTTGTTTCGAAAATTGTTCCCGAAAGGTGGTTCCACGCAGTGACCGTGAAACACCTTTCGGGACTGAATAACAAAATGACAGTGCCAGAATTCATGAGACGGGGTCCCAAGAACATCATGTTGAAAATTTGGGGAAAAAATTCCCCAAAATACCTGAGATATGCATCAAAGTTGAAAAAAAAACTATTTATTCCTTATACAGCTTATCGGCATTTCCTCTGTTCACGGTCGGCTTTGAAGAGTGCAGACATGTTCCCGGTCCATTGAAGATCATCGCACTGGCCTTCGGAAGGTAAGTATGGGGTGAGGTGGGGGTGTGGGGAGGCAGGGTACGCAGAGGGTGGGTGCGGTGGGGGTCAAGACAGTCAGCGAGAGACCTTTTTTCTTAAAGGGCATTTTTTTTTAAAGATGACGCAGGACTTTTTCCACGCTGGGGTGGGCTCTCATTGTGGCAGCTGGAAGGCTGTTTGGGGGAGCAGTGGAACTGACGGGGGATTAGGCACCCCGTCAGCCATACGGACTGTTGCCACGCTGGGGTGGGCTCCCAGAGTGGCTCCTGGAAGTCTGTTGGGGGGATATAGTGGAGTTGACAGGGATTGGGCACCCCTGTCGGCCCTACAGAACTGTTGCCATGCTGGGGTGGGCTCCCACCATGGCACCTGGAACTCTGTTGGGGGGAGAGGAGCCGACAGGGGATTGGGCACCCCATCAGCCATACAGTGTATGTGGGGGGCAGAATGTATGAGCACGCTGGGGTGGGCTCCCAGTGTGCTACTTGTTATGGGGAATGGAGCTGTCTATGACAACTGATTCAGTGCAGTGCCGACATGTAGGCACTTTGCGTACTGCCGATGCAGCAGTATGCAAATTGCCTACATGTTATCATAGCTGATTGCAGCAGTTTTTTGCCTTCAACTGTACGCCACTGCATCTGAAGGACTGTCATAGACAGCTCTGACATTCATTAGCGGGGTGCAGCTAAGCCTGTAAAAGGCAGCAAGGCATTGCAAGTGGGGAGGCATACCTACGAATTCTCGTATGGTGGCACTATGTTTCTTGCACATGCGTGCAAGCAAACATAAAAATCACCTCAAAACTGTGGTGAAGGTTACTTTTAGAGCCCTCATACCAACCAGAAAAAAAGATATTGAATTGAGAGAAGGCAGTTCCAATCCTCCTTTTGCTTTCTTGTCCTTTTTCTCCCTGCCCAGAGTATTTTTCTGTTAGTAGGTAAAATGCACTCAGTTCCTCTGGGCACTATCCAATTGAACTCCACTTGGCAGCTGCACTGTCTGTGAAAGAGTGCTGTGCACTAGACTGGATTAAGTACACTAGCTGTTACACAGGGTACATTCCTGTTGTTGCAGGAGAAGTATGCCCTTTTTATGGCTGCAGTGGGCATTGCCCAGCAGTCGTTTTGATATTACATAGAAAAATAGAGCTCTTCTGATTCCTAACATACTAGATAAAATTAGAGGTTTTGTGATATTACACCACTTTCAGTTAGTTTAACAGTGTTTCAAGGCACTATTTTATGGTAAGTTTCAATCTGATTAGAAAGGGAGATAAGTAGACAACCCTGGGACTATAGTGTCAGATGTCACAGAATGGAATGTTTTTGTAGTAAATCTAATGTTCCAAGACTCACTGAAGATAAGTTAGAGGATCCCTAAACACAGTTCAAGTTACAGTTTTTTTTTTTTACAGTGGAGGTTTGAAATGAACTGTTCATATGCACTTTTTCATCTTAAAACTTACCATGCTGTTGAAATTCTGTTGCTAAAGTGCTGAAAAAGGAGTTTGCTTGTCTGTGCTAGTTACGTGCCTACTTCCTGAAAATTTAGATCAGCTAAGCTAGCTGTTTTACAGGGAGTGTGTTTTTTTTACCTTTGGATTTCAATGATCTTTATGTGCCTGTGCTCACTATTCATCATGTGTGAAGTAGAGGAATATAAAGATGTTATTTAAATTTTAATATTGGTGTTCAACCTTACCAATCTGAGCCCACAGTATCCAGTGTCTATCGATGTGAGGGGGCACAAGCTGCATCTGATTCTGACATAGAGACTGACAGTTCTGATTCGGATGACACAGATTAGAGACTTACCTTGGATTGGTTAGTATTTTTAATTATAAATACCTAATCATTGCATTATCTGTAATCTAGAGGCCATTGTCTGCTTTATTTAGCAACACAAAGGTATTCCAGTCCTTCATATCATCTGTGATAGTCCCCCACCCCATTATATTGTATAGCAACTCATTGGCCTATGCTGCATCACAAATTGTATATCTACATTTTTAATATGTCTTAGTACTCATTAGTTCTGAACTATATTAAGTCATATTGTTTATTACATGCATGTCGGAAGGGGCTCCGCAGAGGTACCCATGTGCATCCATTGTTATCATAATTTGATGGTGCTTCATATTAATTTATTAGAGGCTGTGTTTGGATATGGTTTCATCTTGTGTTGCAGTACAAGTGTGTTTGTGCATTTTTTCTCATTGTGTATGTTACCTATTCTGATATGTGCATGTGTGTGTGTGTGTGTGTGTGTATATACACACTGTGAGGGTGGTCCTGACTATCTGCTTCTGCACTATCACCTGTGTGACCAGATCACCACATGTGGATGTTCATGGACGGGGTTGAAATTGGCACCAGCCCCACTAGCCAAATGCTGTTAGATATTGTTTTGGGATAGACAAAAAATATTTGTAAGAATAAAAAAAAGCATTGCAAGTCTTATTTTTACCACTTAGAAAAACAAGACCGTGATCCTCAGCATGTGCGTCATATTGCTGTGGACGTGACACCCATACTCAGGATTACGGTTCTGATTTTGCATGGAAAAAGTAAGACTTGCAATGCTCTTCATTATTCTTACAAAGATCCTAATGCACAGAAGAGCATATTTTTTAGCTTCCACTATCACTTACACTTGTTCAGCAAATTCGCACACGGTCAATGAATGTTCACATTGAGAAGAGGCATCTGGCTGTGGAGGATCAGCCAAACAATAAGGTAATGTGCTTGGTCCAAGCTAAAGCATATATTTTTAAAATGTATTGAAATTTTGATAACCAGGTGAGCCCACTGAGACATAAAGTCCCTTTATCAGGGGCAGCCCTGGGTTATATACAGTCAATATTGTCAAAGATTTAGGTAACAGATCTTACCGTTACTCATACTGGGGCACGTGAATAGTGTATTTTGCCATAGATGTTATTACAGGCACACTGGTCACATAAGTTCAGTATAGCTGCTGAAAGCTGACAGTGTCCCTTTAATGTGTGCACTTCTCATTCACTGCATTGATAAAAGTTTCCAGAGAGCTGCAAAGTACAGTAAGCTGAAACTGAATAGCCGCTAGAAGCAAACTATTCGGAGACTTTTATTAATCCATTGCAGTGAGCAGTGCACACATTAAGCAACTCACTGAAAAATGCTAAACCAGTAAGTTGGAGGGACAGTTTAATGTGACTTGTACTGTATGTTATACTGGAATATATACTGTATGAGTATATATGTGTATATGTATTAGTCAGTGCGTGTGGATCACAAGAATTAGAAAGTGCAGTTAGGTGGCTCAGTGGTTAGTGCACAAATTGCTAGTCTACATTCTCGCACTATCTAGATCAGTTTCAGCCTTATGCATGTCATTGCTGACTTGAATGAGGTGTCTAGTGGCAACTGCCCCCCCACCCTCCTATGTCCCTAGCAGCCTGAAAAAAGAAACGGTCCCTCAAGGTCTTTTTTTTAATCTGTAAAAATGTGTGTAGACAGTGCACTGCTATGTTATACTGGAATATATATGCATAAATGTGTATATGTATTAGTCAGTGTGTGTGTATATCACAACAACTAGAAAGTGCAATTAGGTGGCTCAGTGGTTAGTGTAAAAATTGCTAGTTACATTCCCCCACTATCTAGATCAGTTTCAGCCTTATGCATGTCATTGCTGATTTGAATGAGCTGTCTAGTGGCAACCCCAACCCAACAATGTTCCACAGAGCCTCAAAAGAAAAAAATGGTCCCTCGATGTCTTTTTATTTTAATCTGCAAAAATGTGCATTGCTATGTTATACTGGATGATATATACATAAATGTGTATATGTATTAGTCAGTGTGTATGTATCACAACAATTAGAAAGTGCAGTTAGGTGGCTCAGTGGTTAGTGTAAAAATTGTTAATCTACATTCCCCCACTATCTAGATCAGTTTCAACCTTATGCATGTCTTTGCTGAGTTACATGAGGTGTCTAGTGGCAACCACTACCACCCACCCTCCAATGTCCCTCAGAGCCTGAAAAGAAGAACACGATTCCTCAATGTCTTTTTTTTAATCTGGAAAAAAGATCCATTGCTGACTCATCTCTGC
Organism: Neoceratodus forsteri; assembly: GCA_016271365.2. Classification (NCBI taxonomy): domain Eukaryota; kingdom Metazoa; phylum Chordata; order Ceratodontiformes; family Ceratodontidae; genus Neoceratodus; species Neoceratodus forsteri. The sequence continues at coordinate 722,598,778 of CM057459.1, read as the reverse complement.
ACCCCCAACCCAACCTCCCACTGAGTACCCACCACCACCACCACACCCCCCCAGACATCCTCACACATCCCTATTCACCTGAACAGATCACAGTGTGAAGATCCACTGTCCCATGGAAGACACGTCTTGCTGTTGGAACTGGTGACAGCTATATGAGAAATAAGCTAAGTGCAGTTGAAAACCCATTAAAATACACTGAACCCCACTTACAGTACCTTATTTCTCATATAGCAGTACTCAGTTCCAGCAGCAAGATGTGTCTTGGATGGGAGTGTGTATCTTTATACTGGGACCTGTTGAGGTGAGTGAGAGTGTGTGGTGGAGTCTGGAGGTGTGGGGTAGTGGGTGCTCAGTGGGAGGTCAGGCTGGAGGGGGTGGGAGTTGCATCACCACCCAGTCTATCCTATTAATCCCTATCTAGTGTGAGGCCCCATGCCCAAACTAAACTCTGGAGCCCCCTTTCCTCCAGGATACCCCTGTGTCTATCCCACTCCTTCTTAAATTCTGTGCATGTTTTAGCCCCTACCATCCTCTCTGGTAGGCTATTCCAGGCATCCACCACCCTCTCTGTGAAAAAATATTTCTCACATTTCCCCTGAGCCTTCCCCATGTAATTTTTTTTTGTGCCCCCTTGACTTGGAGCATCTCTTACTTTGGAAGACACTTCCTTCCTGTACTCTGTTTGTACCAATGATGTATTTGTATGTCACAATCATGCCCCCCCTTCCTCCTTTACTCCAGTGAACACATATTTATCTCCTTTGGTCATTCCTCATAGGTTTTATCCTACAGGCCCTGCACCATTTTACTTGCCCTCAACTGCATTACCTCCACCCTGTCTATGTTCTTTCTCAGAAGGAGCCGCGAGAACTGGATGTAGTACTCGAGGTGTGTTCTCATGAGTGTCTTATACAAGGGCAAGATTACATCCCTCTTTCTACTCATGATATCGCTCCCTCTGCATCCAAGCCTCTGGCTAGCCTTTCCAGCCATCTTATTGCACTATCTACTTTCTCTTAGATCCTCTGAGATGATAACTTCCAGGTCCCTTTCCTGCTTTGTGACTGTCAATACATCCCTATCTAGTTTGTACTTTGCCCCTGGGTTCTTGTGCCCTATTTGCATGATCCTGCACTTCTTTGCATTGAATCCCAGCTGCCATTCTTCAGACAATTTCTCCAGTTTTATAAGGTCTTCCCTCATTCTTTCAATACTCCCTGTAGTGTCCACCCTATTGCATACCTTTGTATCATCTGTGAAGAGGCATATCTTCCCCTCCAGTCCATCTACAGTGTCCCCAGTAAAGAAATTAAAGAGGGACAGCTCCAACACTGACCTCTGTGACACCCTATGTGTATATGTTTAGTCAGTGTGTGTGTGTGTGTGTGTGTGTGCATCACAAAAATTAGAAAGTGCAGTTAGGTGGCTCAGTGATTAGTGCAAATATTGCTAGTCTACATTCCCCCACTATCTAGATCAGTTTCAGCTTTATGCATGTCTTTGCTGATTTAAATGAGTTGTCTAGTGGCAACCCCCCACCCTCTGATGTCCCTCAGAGCCTGAAAAGAAGAATACAGTCCCTCAATGTCTTTTTTTTTAATCTGTAAAAATGTGTATAAACAGTGGACTGCTATGTTACACTGGAATATATATTAATATATATTCATATATGTGTATATGTATTAATCAGTGTGTGTGTGTGTGTGTGTATCACAACAATTAGAAAGTGCAGTTAGGTGGCTCAGTGGTTAGTGCAAAAATTGCTAGTTTATGCATTTCTTACTGCCCACAATACCATTATTTTATAGCCATATTGGCTGTTGCTAGAGTTTGTCTCTAATGGTTTTCCTTCTGGCTATGCTGGACTACCCCTTTTGGTTGGCATGTTCTTCTCCTTCTTTTATGCTAGCTGGGCTGTTAGACCACTACCCTGAGCAGTGCCTGGGAAGAGGAACTCATTTCAACTCATTTAGGCTGTTCAGCCTTACAGTACCACATGCACAGAGATTCATTCCTTTTTTTCCCTGGAGGAAAAAAGGGGGTTGTATTTTGACTAGCTATTCAGTCTATCCTCCACCAGGCAGCATAGAGTATGTTTTTTGGAAGAGTCTATGTGATTTGGGTATATTGTGCCATCTCAGTTGTAAGGGGTCACAGTTCTGGGCATTCCCTCTTTATTTTCTGCCAGAGCCATTTGCTTCAAGGCTGCTGCCTTTAAGGTCACTTTCAATCTCCTGTGTGGCTAGTGGTGTGAGGCCCTGGTTCCATACAGAATTACCTCTTCAGACCACCTAGTAATGTCCCCTTTTTTCCTTTATTCAAAAGTTGGTAGTCAGGTTTTATTTTGTTGTTTATTTATATTTCCTATATCCTTTCACTGTCATTTGTGCTAGGAAAATTCTTTGCCCTTTCCTATTTCTTCCCCAACTTGTTTCTTTCCTGGCAAACAGGACTGAGGTTAGTGAGGGAGCTAGTAATGGTTATTGGCTGAGGCATGGCACCCTATGAGGGGTGCACATGTGACATGCTCAGTATTTGTGGCCAGCCCCCCTGGCAAAGCTTGCTCCTGCAGGGTCCTAGTGCCTTCATCCCAGATCCATAAGTGATACCGTAATCAACGATGAAGATATCCTGGAAGATCAAGAATTACGCTAAGTACGTAACTTTCATTTGTTGAATAACATAAATAGTTTTGTCACTGTTGGCTTATTATTCACAACCCATATCCAGTTTTACCACCAGAAACATGCTGAAATAATAGAAATACTGTAGTTTGTTGTGTTTGTTTATTTTTGTTAACCAGGTAGGTCCACTGAATACATGTACCCAGTATCAGGGACAACTCATGTGCATAGCACAAAAAAGTCCATCTACCACAAGTATAAAAATACATTACAATAATTTACAATACAATAATAGTACATTGTCAACATAAAATCAAATTAGTGATCATCATTAGGCATAATCATTAGGTACACCATGAGTGCATTTCTGAAGCACATGAAAGTCTGCGCTGTTCTTACAGGTAAAGGTAATAAATTCTATCTCTTAGGGGCATTATGTGAGAATGTGTTTCAGTCCAATTTAGGTTTGCATCTTGGGACAGCAAGATCATTTTTGGCATTAGTCCTGGTAATGCCAAGGCCATATAGAAAGTGAATAATTGATTTAAGACCTGCGAGTCATGAGGAATTTAAAATTTTCCAAAGCAATGTTGCTTGCACTGTAAACATGGAATATGTTCTTGCAAAGGGAGTCAGTTCAAGAAATTATATAAGTTACAGTGATGTGTAGTATAACTAGACAATTCATTAGTATTTGCACCCTAGACAATGTAACATTATTTGTAGAGTATATCAGTAAACCATAGTTCAACCAACGATATTAAGTAGGGTTGTGCTATAGGTAACAAGGCTGAGTCTAAAATACAGTCTCTACAGTGCTATAGCATTCCAAGTCACTTATTCACTGATTTATTCATGGTATCAGCATGTAAAAAATAAGTCAATGCCGTGTCTAAGATCAGGCTCAAATATTTTAAATGATGTTACATTTGCAAGGTATATGTTATCCAATGTATATATTAACATTTGAAATGCCTTCTGGTTCTATGTATAAAAGCTAGCAAAAAGCATTGATTTCAGGGGTTATGTATTTAAAATGAGATGATGTTCATTAATCCACTTTTAGAAGACATTAAAATCATTCTGTAAATGTTTCAATGCATCCATCACCCTTTGCCACCAAAAATATAGCAGTATTGTCTGCATACAACAATGCAGACACCCCTGTACAAACACCTGGGAAATCATTAATACTTGGCCTGAACAATATCAGACCCAGCATCGAGTCCTGTGGCGCACTGATGCTGGTCAGCCTATATCCTGAATATACATCCCCCAGCTTTGTCCTCTGTTGCGTTCTTTCCAAATAATATCAAACCACTTTAGGACTGGTCCAGACAGCCCCACAGCATTTAACTTATGACAAAGTAAATTCTCATGTTTGGTTTACAATCCTCAACCCATTTCCAGTTTTGCCATAAGAAATGTGCTTGAATAAGAGACTGTACCTTTGTCATGGAGTATTATTTATTTATTTGTTTATTTATTCATTTATTTATTCTAACCATGAACGCATGCCCATTTCCCAGTGCAAAATCAAAATCATGATTAATTACCATGACTTTTGGCATTTTCTGTCACACCTTGATTTCAGTAGTTTTCCATGACAAAACCAGGGGATGGATTTTAGAAGGTGGGCACAGAGCTTGCATCCAGCCGTGTGTCAAACCCTTGCACTGCCACTGTTGTGGCATTGATAATTGACACACCTTTACCCAGTTTTAGTATCTTGGGAGCAAATATAATCTACAGTGCCTACAGCAGCATGGGTTTTGCAAGGAACATAGCACCTCCACAGCTCTACTGGAGTACTTGGGCTTCCTATATGCAGCCCTTGATAGTAGTCAGATAGCAGGAGCGATATATATTGATCTCACCAAGGCCTTTGACACTGTCAATCATAAAACACTACTCAATGAACTCCACTCCATTGGCATCTCCATTGAAGTGATTGGATGGTTCCAGAGCTACCTTAGTAAAAGGTTCCAATGGGTAAAAATAGATGATACACTCTCCAATAGTCAACAAGTCTCACCAGAGTCCCTCAGGAGTCAATTTTAGGCCCACTTTTATTTAGCCTGTTTATTAACAAACTTCCTTCAGTATGCAAAGAACAAATTCTTCTTTATGCCGATGATGCAATCATCTTCTCCAAAAACATAATCTAGCCACCTAGTATCCAACCTCCAAAGAGACTTCTCCACCACTGAAAACTGTATCACTAAATACAAGCTTCTTATGCATTATAAAAAAAACAAAAGTAATGTATTTTCTAACCCCCGAAATAGACACAAGGACCACTGGATGTCAATCCTTATTAGACTGCAAAACCCTCTAGAGCAAGTATATACTTTCAGATATCTTGGCATTACCCTGAACAGCTCCCTATCCTTTGCTCAGCACACTGGTCTAATTGTTAAGGTCATTAACTCTAGAAATGGCCTCCTTTATAGACACCGTTACAGCCTTACCCATGATGCGTTATCACTTGCCGTTAATAGCCGTATGCTTTCCATTATAGACCATAGACTGGTGTTATATGGAACAGACCCCAACTCCACCCTCAAAAGGGTTTGTGTTGTTTAATAAATTTTGTCGACTGATTCTCAGTGCCCATCAATTAACCCACACATGTGACCTATATGCACTTACTGACTGGCGTACCCTACAGGGTAGAATGGGGTACCAAGTGAGTCTCCTCAGTAAGAAAACTTGCCTTGGACTGACCCCATCTGCCATTCAGCACCTCCTCATCACTGCAACCAACCCCCACTGCATGAGAAGCATATCTAGACAATCATATCTTGTCCCTTTCTTCCATACTTCTCAAGCACAGAGGTCTTTTCATATAATGCCCCACATTGGCTTAATGAACTCCACCCCCCCCAGACATAGCAAACGAGTCTTAGCTGGGGCCTTTCAAGAGAAAATTCTGCCAACACCTTACCAATCAGAGCAGATGTGACTGCTAATCCCATCTCTCACTATGGCCACCTTCCCCTCTTGCCCTCTTTCTCCCTTCCTCCTCCCACCCCCAACTCCCATTCCCCCTTCCATCCCTACCAAACCTCCATCTAGTTCAATCATTTTTCTATCTTCCATGATGCACTTATTTCTACCCCCACCTCTCTCCTCCTACCCCCCCTTGTAACCCTGACAGAGGAACATTTTTTCTGCTTGCTCCTCTATATGACTGTAATGATGTATCTCAGTTGTTTGTAACTACGTATCCACCTGTTCGTTTTACCACACCTTGTAGCATTGCACTTTTACTGTTTTACAATGTGCCAATATAAAATGTATTGTTTTTCTTCTACTTAATGTGGAAACTTTGTAAACAAGTTTCCAGCTCAAAGGTGTATTTCTAAGACTTAAATAAATAAAATATAAATAAAATAAATAAACTGTGACAATAAACCTGATCTATGGCAACTTGTGCCAAACATCAGCCACAAGCTTTGTGAAAAAGGTCCCTGGTAATGACACAAGCTAGACCAGGAAATGATGGTCTAGACAGTGTCACTTTGCAGCAGGGGATGCCGCAGGCCTGGTGCACCATATCTTTGGCACACCTGGGATTTGCGGCAGTCTTGGCTGTTCGAAAATACAGCCCCAGATGTGTAGCATTCTGTATGAAAACACATAATGGTTGGCATTTTCCATGACCAACCCATGAGTTTTTTAATTTTATTTTCTTAAAAACTCTTGTGTTATTGAAATGTTCCAGAAAAATAATCATCAGTACTCAAAAAGGCATAAAACTGCAAGGGTCTTAACAAATAAACAGTGTTTTGCTTGTTTTCTCGGCATCTTTAAAAACTTTCCCCAACCCCAGAGTTTCTAAATTTGTTGCAGTCCTCACTGAAGATATCCTTGTGGAGCCACAGCATTCATTGTGCAGTAATTGTTCTCTGCTGCGTACCATTCTGTGTGAACAGTGTCTCTCTCTTTACTGTACACAAAGATGGCCCAGGAGATAAAATGTTATAAATGATCAAAATCTAACTATTTATGATTTTCTGTTTCAAAGTCATATGAGCTAATTATTTGAATCATTCAGAAGTATCAGTTCAAAACATTTCAATCTTTTTGTACTTTATTTTTATTCATAGAGAAAGCAAAAAAGTTACAAATAATACATCAGAGAGAAAAATGCATTCTGATATGATTAAACATTTAGTAACTTCATTAAACAAAATAGAGTACAACATTAATATTTTTAAGGAATTAAAATTAAATATTTGTTATATTCACCATAGTTACCATGTAATAAAATCCATCTTGGCTTGCTATAGACCCACTCATAATAGAAAACTATTGAATAAAAATATCATGTTACAGATTCCCCCGTACATGAGCTCAGCAAGACACAAAAATTAAGACACACAAAGAATGAAGGGGGGAAGAACCTAAACCAATTTAAAGCACGCTTTTAAAGACCATCTTAAGCAGATTGTCCAGGAATCACAGGGTAGTAGTCTGTTACATCAACTTTGTCTTTCTCGGTCTGAGCCTAATTCAGTGGGAGGCTGTATACTAAGCTTTAGTCTGGTCAGCGTCATCGTAGAAAAAAGTCTTTGCCTTTAAACATTATTTGCAGGCCAGCCCAGTGGCATGGAGGGCTGAGACCCTCCTGCTACTCTGGCACCCTGGGTTTGGAAACAGATGTGGATCACTCAGGGCTGGCTGGGGGAGGGAGCATTGAATGTCTGTAAGACTACTCCCTTCCCTCAGGAAGGGAGGGTTGCCGTGGCTCAGTGCTTGACTGCTTCCTGGAGGTGTCTGGATGGCAGCATATGCAATCACACACAGTGGGAAAAGACTCCATATTCAAGGTGCTGGGGATGTCTCTGCAGATGCAGAGACTGTACACTGCATCCATTGCACATCCTTTAGACCAGGGGTGAAAAAGAGTTGAAAACCCCCTGATGGCAGGATGACAGCTGACTTTTTGCAGGCCCACCACTGGTGACTGGGCACCCTTCACAGGTCCTGTGAGCAAGGATTCTGAGGAAAGGTTAGTCCCAGAAAAGCCAGGTGATGGGGCTGGGGAGGTCAGTCAGAGTGGGGTTGCCAGGGAGAATTGGAGGACAAACACCTGTATTAAAAAAGTTATTTTGAGTTTGGCAGGTACAAGCAGCACCACAGGTATACTTGCTTCCTTAAATTCTGACATGATCACAAGGAATCTTTTTCTCCTGTGTTGCATGAGCAGAGAATAGTCAGGATACAGAGGTAAATGAGCTCCCACACAGAAGAGCTCTTTTTCTGCCTAACAAGCTGAAGAACTTGCTTTCAGGCAGAAATTTAAATGTAATTATAAAATGGGTTTGAAAAAACTAAAAATATGATTGGTGTAACAGCATTACCTGACCGTTGAATAAATCTCCTATTTAATCAACACTTTGACAGCCAAACTGCTTCCAACTTATGCCAACAGAGACCCATAACCAATATCCCTCCCAACAGAGGGAATTTTAAAACATGAAAGCACCCATTGTTTTCCACACTAGATTTCCTTCAAGCCTGTCAAGTTAATTTAGTGGGCATGGGGCCATCAGACAATAGGGATGAAATTACTGACAGCAGCTCAGAAATATACAACTGACTGTACCTTGGCTCTCCTGCAACACAGATTCCCCTGCTACCTCACCGTCAATCTGCTGCCACACACTGTCCCCAGACATGCTGCTACTGTCAGACTATATGGATGAAATTAATGACAGCAGCTTGGAAATATACAGCCGAATGTATCTCGGCTCTCCCCCAACCCAGATTCCCCTGCTACCTTGCTGATGATCTGCTGTTGCACACTGTCCCCTGACATGCTGCTACCAAGCGCTCTGGATAGAAAGAGAGTGAGAGGCTCAAGGCACCGCTGCAAGATGCTATAAAATGCTGTAAAGAGAGAGAGAGAGAGAAGCTCACCACGCTTTTGCAAAATGGATCGGAAGAGAACGAGAGTAAGGGGACAGGGTATATGAAAAACAAAACGAGCTCCGGGAACCCACCAGCAAGAAATGAAAGGTACAACAGTGAGGATGCTTAGTTTATTGATATTGTGGGGTGCTAGCGGCACAACATGTAAACTTGGAAATGTTACAGGATGGGGAGAGCTAACAGCACAGCATGCTCCATCCATACTTCTGGGATCAGCTCCATCAGTGGAGGCAGGGGGCATAGGTAGATCAGGCAGACAAAGTAACTGGTCTTAATTTAGAAAATTGTGAAATAGGCCGGCCCAGTGATGCTGAGGGTGGAGGTACTGGATGCCACACCTCACGCAATGCTGGCAACCCGGGTTCAGGAATGAGCCCGGGTTGTTGGGGGTCAGCAGGGGAGGACTACAATCGAGCATCTGTAGACAGCTCTCCTAGTCCTGGGATGGACTGGGGAAGTTGCACCATGCTGCGGTGGCCTCTGGGGATGCCTCAGAGGCACTGCAAGCATGGTGTTACTGGAGGGGGGAGCGCGGTATATGTCTGCATGTAGTGCACGGATGTCATTGCACATCTGCACTCCTAGAGGGAAAAAACAGGAGGAAAATGGCTGGGCGCAACTGAGCAGCTTGATGACCATGCCCTGTGATGCCGGGAGGACTGTAGTGAAATCATGCTGGGGGGTCCTGGGCTGGCCCGGCTTGGCAGGGAAAGGGGAGCCCTCCAGTGGGTTGGCAACGGCCATACCGGTACCCCCCATCACGCGAGTGAGCCTGCTGCTGTCCAGGTGGGCAGGGCCGGCAGCTGGATGTCCCTGCCGGTAAGATGCTGCAGCAGGCATAAATAGTGACATGATAAAAAAAAAAAATTGTGAATTAAACAACCAAGTTTTTCTTTTAAAATTTCCCTTTATTAATTGGGACTACTTTCCAGTGCAGAAAAATACCCCGAAATTCCACATGTTTTCATGCGATAAGAATAATTTTTCTTTATTTTTTATTTAATTATTGTAACCCATTTTATAACCACAATAACACATTCCAGGGCATGCGGTTATGGGGAATTAATGCACTTCCTGGATGCTGTGAAGGCACTTCGGCACTCTCACAATGCTCCCAGGGTATGCATTAGTTCTCATAACCCCATGCTCTGTCACGAGTTATTGCTTACTTATCTCATATCTTGAACCACCAACCTGAACCACTGTCTCCACAGTTGTTTCCATGTCTCCCAAAACTTTTTTCTTTGCCTTTGGCCAAAAGATCGAATTCAATTAATCAGAGGCTTCAAATAAAAGATAGCATTCCAGGCGACTTCTATCTCAGTTCTTAAATCCACATCTGGGGTTCAGGCTGGCAAACCAATAAGCCTTAATTAAGTTCCTTTGTAACATTATGTTCTCCAGTTGTTCCACCTTTGCAGCTTGTGATATTTGATCATGCAGAGCAGCACTGATGGCACCTTCTACCGTTAAGGTATATGTATTCATTGCTTTAATCTCTGTGTCATTAGCCTTCACCACCTTCTCCAGAGCGTCAGTCCTCACCTCCATTGCAACAGATCAATTAGATATATCGTCCAACCTAGTTACGATTCTCAGGGATGATTGGCATGCTTCTACCTGGATCTCCACCAGAAGTGTCTGTATGAATATAAATGTTGGTTTGGTCTGTCTAGGCTTTGCGCTTGCATCTGGGTGAGCTGCAGCTGGTGAGACCTGTGCTCCAACTGCTCCAAGGGGGTATATAGGCTGCCAGGTCAAAATGCTTCTCCTAGCAATTGTTGGGGAAACTAATTTTTCCATTAGAATGGTAAAAAGACTAATATTAACTGGATAGACTAACATTGCTATATAGCAATGGTAAAAGGCAAAAAGGGTATTTTTGTTGTAATGTTAATCAGTCTTTTTAGTTTGAAACAACATAGCTCTTCCAACATGCATCTGACTTGACAAACACTCAGCAGTGCTCCCAAAACATTTAAATCTTTACTTACTGTATGTGCTTTTATTTTAAAAATAAATAAAACAGATGTAATAAGGTATGCAACACAACATGGACATGTGATTTTTCTTGACATTTGCCATGATAATCATGAATTTTGACATTTTCAATATGACAGTACTATGATATTTTCCAAAATTTATCATGACAAAGCTACATGTATAATCAGTATCCAAATAACCATAACCACTTCTCAAGACATTGCAGCTCCATAAAAGATTATGCATTAATTAGCTATCTTCTGGAAGTCTGAAAAGTTGTGGGGTTTTGCCCCATAGCAGGAACATGAGGTAAAATCCCAGTATTGACACTGTAGTTATTTATTTATTTATTTTGCAAAGAATCCTTTAGGCAAATGCATATTTTCAAAGGATCCAGAGTCAGAAACAACATTAATACAAAGAGTCACTGAAATTCAGTACATAATCATCGATACACGATGGACATACATTTCAAGCAACAGCAGGCACAGTACAAAGATACATAATAATGGAGCAAATCACAAAAAAGGGTGCAGTAAACAAAGTTTACATTGTCAGACTACAAGGCAGATCATTTCCATGAAAAAGCCACCGATGCCTCTAGAAGAACTTTGGAAAACAGAATAAATGGACACAAAGCAGCTTTACACTTCTCATTAACCTTACATTTCTTATCCCCATTATTTATTACTGAGATCATATGCATGAAAACAGGACTGCTGTTCCTTCAGGGTTCATCAGCTCTTATTGCTTCTTCCCAACCTGATGTCATAATACTCTGCTTGTGACAGTGCAGTTATTTCCATGACAATAGACTGTGATGTCACAGCAGAGCATTATAATTTCAAGTAGGGAATAAGTTATAGAGGCAGATGAACTCTTTGGGATACAGATCTTGTTTTTGCTGGAATTTCTTCAGTACTTAATAATGAAGAGGAGAAATATAAAAAAATATATAGAAGATATATGAAATAACCGCTGAACTGTGTCCGAACATTATATTTTTTAAAGTTTTCCTAATGGTGTCAGCAGCTCTTTAAGCAGAGCAGTCCGTAATAAAGGGTGCATTAAACAAAGCTTAAGCTGCTGGATTACAAGGTCATTCATCTGAAGCACTTTACAAGTGCTAGTTTCAGAGACAGGGGTATGCAGCCTGGATTTGAATAGTGAAACAGAGTCACAATCTTTAATGGTGCTAGTAAGGTCATTCCAGTGCTTGGCAAACCAGTAGGAGAAGGAGTTTTGACTCAATGTTGTTCTCCTCCAGGGAAGCAGCAACATGTTGCTCCCCATACCTCTAATAGCATACCTATTGTCTACATAAATGAAAGGAACCACAGACCTGGGGAGAATAGTCCATGCAATGTTTTGTAGCCCATAATAAGGTGTGGTAGAGAAGCCTCTTGTTGAGGTTTAACAGGTTGAATTTGGAATACAGGTCGCATGTAAGCATATCAAGTTGAGCATCAAGTGCAAAGGGGCAGGCCCTGTTAAGTAGTCCCCTTACCTGGTTTTGCACCCCATCATTAGCAGACCCATGGACCACAGCACCATAATCAATGATACTAATGATTAAGCTTTGGACAAGGAGTTGTTTTTTTTTAGCTCAGGTAGGAGATTGTTCCTGTGCCTGTAAAGGAATCCAATTGTTGCATTAACTGACCATACTAAGGGGTCTACATGGTCAGAGAATGACAGGGCACAGCCAAGAATCAGTCTAAGGTATCTGAAAGTGTGTACTTGCTGAATAAAAGCACCCATGTTGGTTGAGATAGTGAGACTAGATGATAGATCTGCCTTGTTGTGGTTACTAAACAACATGCATTTTGTTTTGTTTTTTCACATTCAAGACTAGCAGGTTGCTTGTAAACCAGGCTTGGAATGAATTAAAGTCATCTTGCAGCCTCCGCTTTTGATGGTCAAGTTTCTTGTCATAGGATAAGATTACTGCATCTTCTGCATACAGGATTATGTGGGAGGATTTGCAGACAGAAGGTAGTTGATTAATGAATAGGTTGAACAACAGATGCCCAAGAATAGATTCCCATAGAACACTGATATTAACTGGTCTGACATCAGATATTGTGAATCTGCATTTAACCAATTGAGTTCTGCCAGCTAGATAGTCTGTAAACCAGCTGACTGTATCTGATGAGAGGCCTAGGGATGACAACCTAAAGCAAATGAGAGTATGGTTGATGAGATCAAAAGCCTTTGTTAGATCAATGAAGATAGAACCAGACAGTTCACCCTGGTCAAGGGCACTATCTACTGACTTAGTCAATTCCATCAGAGCAGCCGTAGTGCTGAATTTCCTCCTGAAACCATGTTGCTAGACGGCCAGGAGGGTATAATGACAAAGGAACTCTACCAGTTGGTTGTTAACAGTTCTCTCCAGTGTTTGGACAAGGGTGAGAGGAGGGAGATGGGGCGATAATTGGCAAGGAGGATGGGATCACCACTCTTAAACACCAGTACCAGCTGTGCCTTTTTCCAAATGTCCAGAACTTTACCAATGGCCAGTGATAGGTTGAAGATTTGTTGAAGGGGGTTGGTGACTTCCCTAAGACCAACTTTCAAGGTTTCATGTCAATGCTATCAGGACCCACTCTTGTCTTAACTTTCATCCTAGCCAGGTAGCGATATACCTTCAACCGAGTAAGGCATTTGAAGTAAAAGTGTGTCCGGTTATGGTCATCAAACAATACACCTTGTGCAGCAGAATGGGTATGAGTGTTAGGAATATAGGTTGAAAAATTACCAAAAGCATAATTGAACACATCAGCTATGGCTTTGTCACCAGAGACAGTTGAATCGCCATTTTATGATAGACTGGGGGAGGGAATTTTTGGTGTTCCCCAGAAGCTTGTTGATGCTACCGCAAAGCCTCTTGAGTTGCCTAAGTATATTTAGTTGCTGGGATGTATACTAGTTTGACTTGGCTAACCTGATGTTAATTTTTACCAGGTTATGTAACTCCCTATATTTCTGGAGGAATCTACCCTGTCCATGTTCCCTGTACAAATTCCATGCTCTGTCACATTCAAGAAAAAGAGACTTAATGGTCACTGTGTGCCATGCTTGAGAGCTCCCCCTAATAACCATACTCTTGACTGATATGATAGCATCACAGGCTCTGTTGAACTGGTGGACAAAGTATTTCAGGGCTGCATTGACATATCTTGTCCAAGTTAAGAATGACCAGTCAAGCTGTCACAGATGGGCAAGGAAGTGCAGGGTCTTGTGTTTCCGTAGTACCCTAGAACAGGAGGTGGAGGGCTCTTTTTTGAAAACCATAGCAGACCATTTACATGTAGCAGGGGACTGGTCGCTCAGAAAGTTGGATAGCACATCACTAGCAATTATTTGTCCACATAGCTTACCAGTATCCAGTCCAAGAGGGTTGAAGTCACTGTCCTGTAATTAACTCTGGTAGGTTTGTTAATTACCTGGGTGAGGTAAATATTTGCCACTTTGTCTTTGAATTCTTTAGTAGTGCTAAACAGCTAGTTACAATTAAAGTCACCGACTATGATTCTTTCATGTAGCGTTTTTAGGCTGGAGACTTCTGACAAAGCAATCAAAGTCACTCTGGATGTTTTTAGAGGGAATACAGATGACAAGAAGGTTGAGGTTTTTTTCACCCTTTGTGCCCCAGCTTGAAGTTTACGGTTAGGAAGATCATACCTAGATGGATCAGAGCTGAGGGGAAGGTTGCAGGCTTTTAAAAAGGATTTACTGCAGCATGAAGAGGGTGCTGTGCTCCTGAGGTACTGTCTTCCGTATGAGACATTAAACTGAGGGCCCTTCTGCCTGTACTGGTGTTGTTGAGGTGAACTAAAAAATCCCATGACACTTCTCAGAAAGAGTAGAGGAATTTTATTAAAAGAAGATATAAAAGCAATAAACGTCAAACAAAACAGTACAGTATCAGATCATTTTGAAGAAAACATAAATGAGAATATTACATAGACAAACATTTTGCAAAATAAAACAATAAAGAAAAGACATTTACATGAGAGATACATTTTCATATATGAGTTTTGTTTCTATCACAAAAGACTATACTAAACTATCTCATTTATAGCTATCCCAGTTTTATAGCCAGGCAAAATTCCAGCAGTATCTTAGGAAAACTTTCCTATCTAGCTGTCTGTATTCACTAACATATATCTGGTACATGGAAGCACTCACCATTTGAGAAACTTTATTTTGGGTGTACGATACAAAGTAAATTCACACCTCCCTTGCCACAGAAAGAATTTTAGGACAGCAAAGCATACCCTCGAAGAATGTTTGTGAAACAGATTCCATCACCTATCATAAACACCTATCATAAGTCTTTCATATGAAATTGTTTTCCAAATACTGTCTTCTCATTCTTGTCCAAAAAGGATCCAAAAATTGACCACATAGGGGCATTCTAAAAAACAGATGTGCCTGAGATTCCAGGGCATCATGGCACAAATCCCTAGGGCAATATCTCTTATAAAGGGATTTATGTTTCATACCGTTCCTGACCCCTAACCTATGGTCACAACAGAGCCACTGTAGGTTCCACATGTGCCTAGGTATTTAGGGGTCAGTGAGGATGATAAGCACATCTTTTCCAGCCCAGGAGGGCTGAAGGAAAAGTCTACAGGGGTTGAAAAGTTAGACTCTACATTATAACATTTTTATGGAGTGGTTTTCTAAGTTACATTGTAATTGCATCATATGATGTTTTCCACTGGCTGATTTTAATCAAAACACTGCATCCATACAGGAATAGCTGTGATGCCTGCTATATATTTGATAGTTTTATTTTACCCATTTTCCACATTGCAACATATGGTTCTAGCAGCCACAAACCATAGGGCACCAAATTTTATTTACTTGAGAAAGTACTACCTTCAAGTTAGCTGCAAAAATAATAGACATAACGAAGGTCAGTGGAGTTATCATACCTAGACCTCCATGTTGGGTGTGTAGGTAAGAATATCTCTATAGAATGGGTTCAAACAACTGCTCCAAAAGGCCTGGGAAAGTACACTAAATAATTTTGCTTTTATATCAGCTGACAGAGGAAACACGTAGCTCAGGAGGAGGAAGCAAAGGATTAAAATGGTTTTAATCAGGTAGACCTGTTTTAGTTTGGTGATAGTCTGTTTCTTCCAGAGATTAACTTTAAACTGTGCATAGACCAGACAGCTTTCACAATAACCTTTGCAGTACCTTCCCTTCTGAAGTGAACTCCTAGGATTTTAACATTTTGATCAGATACAGGAATACCACCCACATCTGTATGCTGCAACTTTTCTGAGCTAGAGCCTATGTGTATACCTTTACTTTTGTATGTGTTGCCTTTGTGGTGAGTTGACCACTGCTGTGATACTGCAGCCTTATTTTTGTTATAAGTTTCTGTGATTTTGATTATAAATAAATTGCCAAACAGGCCTGGATAAGGTTTGACAGGAAGATGCCCATGTTTGTTTTTTAAACAGATGACAGTTGGAGGATGTGTATTCCACAGTCTGGGAAAGGCTTACTTGACAGGAAACCTAAAGTTACATTTCAAAGAAGATTGGGATTTCCTGATAAACTAATTGATGGGAAACAGGAGTCATAAACTGTCATGGATATGGGAGAATCTATCCCATGTTATAAACCTTTAAAATCAAGAGAAAAAATACTTTAAGTTCCAGGAACTGTCATGGTATATTTACATTTTATTAGGTGGCAGGAAGGACAAGGATATTTAAGGTCTGGAAGTCTTCTGTGAATTCACTTCAAGTGTCATATTCATCTCCACTTAAAAGTGGCAGAAGGGAGACTGTTTTGTTTTTGTGGTTCATTTAAAATTTGGGAAAGAGCAAGAGAGTGAGAGAGAGACCCCTACTGGCCTAAACGATAAGGCTACTAGCTCACCCAGACCCAGGGTACATAAGACAGCTCAAAACAGGAGCTCATGGGATTGCATTGGACACTCTTTCTTGAGAGACACAAGAGGAACCAACCTGTTTGATACACAGAGACAAACTGCAGGCATCCACAAAAAAGGAACTTTGCAGACTTCATTTCTGTTCTGGACTTTCTGATTCACCACCCTCAAGGCAGAAACTAAACAGATAAATTTCACATTGTGTTTTGAATTTATGTTGTTTCCAACTTTGTTTTGTTATTCTGTGACCCAGTTTCTGAATCTTGTGTTTGTAAGTCTTGTATTATAATTATTTAGTCATTAGTAAAAACATTTGCTTTCAAAACACTGCCTGGAAAAGATTTTATTGTGTGTGTAAACTGTGGGAAGGTTTATTTCAAATTGGAGATGAGCCTGGTTTAATGCAACGGTGCCAACATCACTACCAAAGGCTAGGATCCTGGAAAGGGAATCTGGGTGCCTAAAGTAGGGGAAATACATAGGTCTCAGGAGGGGTCTGTAAGGGGGAACTAGGTTGCTGCACGACCTGTGGGAGAAGACACAATCAGAGTTATGAGGGCAAACCCTGAAGAGCTCATAATGCCTGAGTCTTCCCCCCAGTACAGCAACTGAGGAGGGTTTTCACCTGGCTACAGACTTGAGACTGTATTTTTCCTTAGCCAGATAAGAGAGGAAGTCCTGGGACCTTGTCATGAGTGTTCAGTTGTGAACTCAGCAAGCACTCTAGGAGGACACATGGAGGACATTCCTGTCCCCCCCCATCACAGATGGCACTTAGGGGTGGGTGCTGTGAGCTCAGTGGACCCAGCACTCAGGAGCAGGTTCATGACAACCTTTACCACATGAGACCAAAAAAATTTGCTGAATTATATCTAAAACTATATTCACGTTTGAAACAGAATTGAAGAATAAACAAATATTGTCTGTGTAAGTCAATGCTTTTACAGAAATCTCAGGTGTTATATATTGTATAATCCCTTCACCCATTGATCAGCCTGAAGTTTCCTAAAGACAGAATTCATTACAAATATATATAATAGGGGGCTTAGAGGGCAACCTTTTTTTACCCCTTAAGTTATTTTAGTCTGGTGCCCCAACCAG
Source organism: Neoceratodus forsteri (assembly GCA_016271365.2). NCBI lineage: Eukaryota > Metazoa > Chordata > Ceratodontiformes > Ceratodontidae > Neoceratodus > Neoceratodus forsteri. The sequence goes on along the minus strand of CM057459.1, from coordinate 722,581,210 downwards.
CCATTTATATAAGGTGTAACAGTGGCTGTCCTATAAAGGAGCATAATCCACTGTATGAACTGGTCTGGGACACCGTATTTGTGTAGATCCAGGTAAAGAAACTGTGCATGACCATGTCAAATGCTTTCTCCTGGTCTGGCAGGAATACAGGCATCTCAGGAGCCTATGTAAGAGCTCCCTTCACAAAGCCAAGTGCCACCACTACAAATCGCTACAAACGGAACACCTATGCAACCCAAAATAATTCTGGAGGCAGGTTAACTCACTGGTAAAAGGGAAAGCAACTGAACTTCCCTGCTCCCTTATTGTCCAGGGCATTACCCTCACTGACCTCTCATCTATTGCCTCTACATTTAATGAATTCTTTACTGATCTAAACAAATACACCTCGCTATGTCATAATACTCCTGACCCCCCACCCCAACTCCTGGTGACATTTCTCTGAAACCCATCCTGCCTTCCATTTGAAGCTGGTGACCCTTAATGAGGTTCTAAGGCTTTTTGCAAGCCTAAAAGCTGAGAGCTCTTCTGGCCATGATACCCTGGAGCCAAGATTTTTAAAGCTTGGTGCTCCTGCCCTTGCTCATCCAGTTTGGGACCTACTCATCCGCTCCTTTCTATCCTGTACCGTACCTGACAAATGGAAGATTGCTGTGGTTGTTCCAGTACACAAAGGGGGGCCTAGCACCATTGTTGAGAACTTCAGGCCAATATCCAATCTATGCCCTCTGGCCAAAATTCAGGAGTATATTGTTTATAACCACCTCCAGAATTATCTAGAGCACCACAATCTGCTACCACCTTATCAACATGGTTTCCAAAAAAAACCACAGTACCTCACAGCCTTGTTAAAAGTGATATCTACCAGGCCATAGACAATGGATCTGCCACTGGTGCCATCTTCATCGACCTTACAAAAGTGTTCGAATTGGTGAATCACAGTCTCCTACTTCAGCAGCTCAAGGCTATTGGAATGGATATTTCAGCCCTTTGCTGGACCCAAAGCTACCTCTCCTGCCGCTCCCAAAGAGTCAAGTGGGCTGGTTCACTATATGGCTTCAAGAATATAACACACAGGGTTCCACAGGGATCTATATTGGGCCCAATGTTGTTCTCCCTTTTTGTCAATGACTTGCCTAGATTCTGTGTTGGAGCCACTGTGCACCTCTATGCGGACAACACTATCATTTACTGCTCTTCCCCTAATATCACCCTGATCAACAGTGAACTTGCTGCAGACTTTGCCAATCTTGAGGGCTGGTTCCAGTGAAACCAACTAGTCCTCAATACAAAAAAACAAAATGTATGCTCTTTTCTCACCATCTCCCCTCCTCTCTCCCATTTCTACTCAGGACATTAAGTCCCTGAATAGTGATTCTCTTGAATTTGTCCATTCCTTCAAATATCTGTGTGTCACCTTAGATACCTCTCTCTCACCCTCAATGCACATGACTCCTCCTTAACTAGGATGCTGAACCAAAAATTGGGACTCTTGTACCGTATCCGCCCTTTCCTCACCTCTGCCTCTTGCCTCAAGATTGCTTCCTTGTCACTCCTTCCTCTTCTCACTTATGGTGCTCCCCTGCTGCTTTCAACCAATGCATTTAACCTGTCACTCCTTACTCAGGCTTACCACAGAGTGGGAAGGTTCACTTTAGGAGTCAACGTCCATCACCACCATTGTGATGTCCTCTCATCCTTGGGATGGCTGCCCTATGATTCTAGATTGAGATACTCTACCCTGTGTTTCATGTACAAGCTTGTCCATAAGTTTACACCCCCTTGCCTATGGGACATTATCTGCCTAAGGTAAGTCCCATGAGCACTCAGATCAGGACCTCTGCCCCTGCTCTTAAGGCCCAATCTACGACTCACTGTTGCATGCAAGTCCTTCTCTTATGCAGCAGTGACTGACTGGAACTCCCTAACCCCCTCCATACTGTCCTGCTCCACTCTTCCATTAATCCAACATGCTCTATTTACCTTTCTCTCCACCTCAGCAATTTGCACCTGCTTCCATTGACTCTCCTACTCTCTCCCCTCTTCCTACTTCCCTATACTTCCCTTCTTCCTCCTCCTCCTGCTCTCTCCATGCCCTACTGTACTCCCCCCCATCCATACCTCCCATATGCTAAGATTCATATGGGATCTCTCAACCTTACCTTGCATGCATACTAACCTAATAGTGTCAGCTTTTAGCTTTTTATTTGTTATGTATTCTGTAATTAACAGGAACTCTAATATTGTTTTGTAACAGGTCATCGAGCAATGTTAGTGACCATCCTGCTTTTTATTATTGGCTGTGCATCATCCTTGTCCTAAATTCATGCCATTGTTTTTCTGTCTTCATTGATTTACTGTACTGTATTTTTTCTCTTGTACTGTGCTGTCCTAAGTTGACCCTGAAAAAGGAACTGCAATTGTCTCAGTGGTCTTACCCAGTTGCCAAAATTCAAATAAAATAAATGTAAGGAGAAAGCCTGATACCTGTTTAGTCTGTCCCCTGTGCAGGAGTTCTTTCATTAGAATTGAATTATTCTGAATGGACCTGAGTTTTATTTCACAGGTTTGAAAAGGAGAGATGACATCTGCTGCAATTACCAACAGCCTTTTACATCATATTTAGACAATAGCTGTATGTCTAAAATGCTCAGTGGCCTCCAGTTATGTAGGTCCCTGTTGTCCCCTTTCTTAAAAATGTATATTAGGAAGGCCTAAGACATAGAGGGGGCACATGGTCCTCATGTAACATTTAATTAAACAAGGCTACCAATTCTTGTCCAAGAAGTGGGCTAAATATTCTATAAAATTCGGGAGACAGACCATCAGGACCTGGTACCATGTTCAAATAAAGACTGTCTATGATGTTCAATACCTCCTCCAGTGCAATTGGTTCTGAGATTTTAGTGCATACTCATTCAGGGATTTCAGGTGTGTTTATACCATGGAGAAAGTTATCAGCAGAATTAACAGGTATGGTTTCCCTGTTACTGCTGAATATTTGTCTTCCACTGTTTGTGTTATATTTTCAGGGTCAGCTTTACTGTTGCCCCTTTCATTCACTAAGTGGTTCCGATGCTTCACTCTGTCCTCACACTCTCTGAACACATCTAGTAATTGTTTCTTTCCCTGTGTGCCAGCTTTAAATTTATATCTTAGTGAATTCCCACTGTCATACTGTTGTGTTTTGTGTATTCTTTTAGCCTTGTGATTGCCTTCTGACTAATTGGGAGTCCAGCGCTTGCCTAAAAATCAGATGGTGCAATTGATTTCTTAGCCCAAGGTACTTGAAGTAATAATCCTTTTTCTAATATCTGCTAAGAGATAAAAAATATTTTTTAAACTCAGTTTTTGTGTTCTCCCACCATTCTTCTATAGTATTAAGGCAGATAAGATGGACTGCCTTGCTTTACAAAGACTCATAAATGGAGGGATCAAAAACTGACAGTTTAAGAGATTATTATTTAAGCTCCAAGGTCAGTTAGATGGAGTGTGTATGGTGTGTGTGTGTGTGTGTGTGTGTGTGTGTGTGTGTGTGTGTGTGGACTTATTGATGTGGCGACTGCAGATTAAAGCTAGATGGTTGGAGGTCTCTGTGGCTAAGGTAGATATGTTTTGTAATAGTATGTGGTCAGAAATGAAAAAAATAATCTATTTAGGTAGACAGAGTACTCCTGATGTAGGTGATACCACTCTGTGGAAGTACTGATCTGTAGGCAGCTCTTAACGTTGCTGTCCTAACCATAACTAACAGATAGTAGATGTCACAATAGAATTTATTTGTGCCTGATTATTTTTCTTTCAGAGGCAACACACAGTTTAAATCTCCACCCAAGATAACCTGTTTATTAGTGTATAGAAAGGTCTGATCTCTGCAAACAGAGTAATTGGTGTCTATGAGAAGAATCCTCCCAGGAGAGACTTTCACCACCCTCTGTATAGAAAAAAGCCAAGCCCTCTAAACAAGATTTTTACTCCGTCACAGGTCTCCACTCCATGTGACCAATAGTATGCACCCAACACCTATTGCTTACTGGCTTGTCCTACTTCAGGTGTTGTTTTTAGTCTCCAGTCATGCATAAAATATATTTTCCCAGATGTAGTGTCTAAAACAAGTATGTAGCAATTCTTTACTGAAAGGTCTTTGTATAATTAATGCTTAAAAACAGAATGGTCAGGATATTACCCTTGCACATGAGGGGAATGTTAGAGTAAAATCAACAATCATGCTTTTTGTACAGAGGCTCTAGTCCTGCGTTTCATTCTTTTAGCTACTGAGGTTTCTGATGCAGACCCCTCCATGTCTGAGGAGAGGTCGTTCAGAGAGGATGATACAGAAGCCTCCGCGTCCAATTCTTCATCTTCTGTGTCCCTCCAGTGCCACTTTTGTTGCAGGATGGCATATCTATTTTTTAAAGCCACCAGCCATGTGGGCCTAGGTTTGGCTTTCCTAGACTGCCCTCTCTTTCTAGGATCCACTGTGTTCATTTCTTCATCTTGCAATACAGGGGGTGGGACCACAGTACTATCAGTAGTTGGGGTTTCCTCCTCCATGGCTATAGGAATGTGCTCTTCCAAGACTGTCAGAGACTGTTCCTCAACAGAATTGGTAGGAGAGGGTGTCTCTGTGGGTACCACATCAGTACATAAACAATCAGACTAAAGTTCTGTGGAGACTAGAGGTTGGAGAACCTCAAAGGTTCTGAGGGTCTAAAAGGTTCTGATAAGCAGCACAAAGTTTGAATGCTTAGCCGAACCTTATCTGAACCTTTTAGAACTCTTCTCTATTATGGTATCTGTATGTTTAAAAAAATCATTTTAAACAGCTTTTAATCCACATATATGTAGAAAAAAGCAATTAAGTCACTGTTAAGTAGCAATAAACAGCATGACTAGTGAAATGATTGAATGAAACCATGGATGTACCTACTGGAAGTGCAGTGCTCTATTGTACATGCTGAACTTCTCACCCTGGTACCCCCAACCCCGATAATGATTTGGTTCAAAGGTAGTCAAGTTCCAGATCTCTGACCAGCCCATACAGCTTAGTAATTAGAGCACTAGTGTGAATGAGTATAATATATAGAAGTTAGCAGGTGTGTGCGCGTGTGTGTGTGTGTGTGTGTGTGAACTCCAACAGCCACACATTGTGATTTTGTCAAAAAGCAGGCAAATCCCAGCACTCTCTCTAACCACACTTCTGTTTCTGACTTTTTATAGCTGCAGTTGGTGAAGCCCTGCAGACATTTTGGTATTTCAGTAGAAAAAGGGAGTCCTCCAATTTTATAATGGACTAGATAAAATTGGAGCTTTTGTGTTATCACTACACTACTTAATTGGACACTGGGTCTGAATATAGCTGACCACAATGCTGTCGACAAGACCAGCATGGCTGAAATGCTGTCAGTTTTATTTTTGCAGGGGGCAGACCCATACGTAAAGATTCTCCCCCGGGGGGGGAGTAGATCATGGGGAGGTGGAAGACTAGATTTGCTGGCAAAGGCACCTAGCTTCACCTGAGCTCTTTTCTTCTAGGTTTGCTTGTAAGGACAGAACAAGGAACACCATTATCACAGCAAGGAAAAAGATTAAGGCTTCTTTTTGTTAGGCAGATTTACTGTGTGTTACTATTTTCTTTTGTGCTCACAAGGTTTGATACTGTTTTTTGCTTACATGTTGCTGTTGTAATTGTCTCTTTTCTTCAAATTGCTGTTGCAGGATATACTTTCTGCTGCATTATTATGGGGTATGCCTACAGGGTTGTTACTGTTTTGTGCTTACAGATTACTGCTATAATCTTCTCTGATTCAAATAGTTTTTTTTTGCAAGGTATATCTTCTGTTACTGCTTTATTTTTCTCTGTAGCAAAGTGTTTTTTGCAGGGTATATCTTCTGTGAAATTGTTACAGGTGGTGCTTACAGGGTTTTCAGTTTCATCTATCATTAGGCTAAGCTCTCTGGGCTACTGCATTTGTTGTTGGTTGATTGTTTCTGCTCTTACCTCCTTGTTTCTTTGGTCCATGGTTCTTCTCTTTCAGCAGGGGAAGGGCCCAGGCACCCACCCCCATCCCCAACCACCCCTTGCTACACTCCTTTTATAAAGTTGCACAGTCATGACATTTCCTGTAGCAAAGCAGGAAGGGGAGGATCAGACGGGTATCCACACAGTGACATCACTTAGAGGGGCACAAGTAATTTAACTTGTTATAACAAGTTATACAAAAATAAAATACGAACAAAAAAAATCAAACTTTTGCTTTCATTTTCCTCCTTTTAATTATTCAGACCAGGTTATAAACTCAGCAGCTCAACTGGAATGGATATTATTAACTGCAGGCACTGCGGCACACTTTTCAAAAGGGCAGCTATACAGGATTTAGGATGATGTCCTACATGTTGGACCATTGGAGATCTAAGGGCTCAGCTCCAGGCAGCATGGGCAAAGATTGCACACCTCAAATCACATATTCAGGAGGAAATACATAACAAGAACTGCCTGCCATTTCCCCAACATCCAACTGAAGCACCTCAACCGCAGAAGGTAGCTGGACTGGGAGGTTGGCAGGTGGTTAGGAGGGGCAAATAGGGTGCACCATCACTCAGTGCTCTCCAATGTATCACCTCCACAAACCATATAAAAACTACAAACAGGTATCTGCCTCTATCTCCAAAATCAAACAAAGTTGTAGAGAACACTGCAGAGTAGGACATTACTGCACAGGAGCTAGCGCTACAAAACTCACCCAAAACTGGGACCAACACAAAAAAAAAGCAAAAAGGAAATCCAAAACACTTCTGATCATAGGAGACTCCATGATTTGGGGAACTGACACTTACCTTCAGCCGGGAGTAATGGTCAGATGTTTCCCAGGTACATCAGCATGGAGAGACACTGACTGCATTGCTAAAATCGTGCATGAAGCAGGAGAAAACGTTGATGTCCTGGTACACATAGGGACTAACAATCTCTCCAGCCAGTCAGTTGTGGAGACCAAGGAACACCTGACCAGGCTGGGAGACAAATTGTCATCCATTTCATCTGGCATCTCATTCTCTGAGATCCTGCCAGTCTAGGAGAGGGGGGAAGATGGACAGAAGGTCAGAAAAGGGGAGACAGGGGATCTAAACATGTGGCTCAAAGGCTAGTGCCAGGAAAAAGGACACACATTTGTAGGTAACTGGCAACAATTTTGGGAGTGAAAGTTCTTTAAATTTGATGGACTGCATCTGACTAAGGAGGGAGTCAGTGCATTGGGCAGAAGTTTGATGTCTTTGCAGAATATTTAAACTAGCAAATGAGGAGGGGGTGCAGCACCTGATGCATTGAAAGGGAAAAATGCCCCTCCCCCCTCACCTAGGGATCAAACAGGAGTTCAGCATGTTTGTAGTTGATTTGCATCATCAGGTAAGGAAAAAGGTCCAGCTCCCCATATGATGAGGAGGGGAAATGCCGGACCTGCCCAACAACTAATGCACTGAAATCTGGCCAATGGAAAATCATGTACACAAATGCCTGCAGTCTGGGAAACAAGACCCCAGACTTGCAGGCAACAATGACAGAGACTAAACTGGACATAGTAGCCATTAGCGAGACATGGTTCACCAGTAACCACACTTGGGAGACTTAAGTACCTGGCTATGTACTGTTCAGAAGAGACCGAGGTGTTAAAAAGGGGAGGAGTAGCCCTTTATGTCAATGAAAATATCAAAGCTACAGAAATTCAGAATACACATAAGGAGCCAGAAGAACTGTGGGTCACCCTGTAAACAAGGAAATGGGACAGCCATATGCACTGGGGTTGTCTACAGGCCTCCAGACCAGGGGGAGGACATAGACACACTACTGTTAGAAGATATACAAAACATGACAGCTAAAGGGGAGGTTCTGATAATGGAATACTTCAAGATGCCAGATACAGATTGGTCAATACCAGCAGGAACATCTGCCAGAATTAGACACATAGTGGATTCCCTGCAGGGGGAAGGCCTCAAACAGCTGGTACAACAACCCACAAGAGACAGGGCTATCCTAGATCTAGTACTGACTAGCAGGGAAAGGATCACAGATCTCCAGGTAGAAGGTCACCTGGGGGCCAGTGACCATCACATGGAATGGTTCAATTTGGCCACTAGAACTAAATCGTCCCATTCCAAGGCAAAAATATGGGACTTCAGAGGAGCTGACTTTGATAAGATGGCCAACAGAGTTAAGCTATCCCTGGCAAGAAGAAATACAGGTGAGGGGGTGCAGGCAAAGTGGGCAAGCATTAAGGATGCAATACCTAAAGCAACATGTCATTGTGTTGGGGAGAAAAGCAAGAGCAAAAGAAGGAGGAAACCACTTTGATTCTCAAAAGAAGTAGCAGAAAATGTAAGAGCCAAAAAGTTGGCCTTCAGGAAATATAAGGGAACGCAGTGGGAGGAAGATAGGGAGGCATATCAAACTTCCCTAAGGGAAGCAGGGAAGACAGTAATGCAGTCAAAGGCTCAAACTGAGGAAACACTAACACGAACAGTAAAAGAAGGGGAAAAGGCTTTCTATAGCTACATTAGTGAAAGGAGAAAGTCCAGAGGGGGTATTGCTAAGATCAAAGGGGATGAGGGGGAGTGTGTGGAGGAGGACCAAGGAAAAGCATCTATCCTAAATAGATACGTCTGCTCATTATTTACTAAGAAGGTAGGGCAGGGCCCACAGCTCAGCACCATGGACAAAGGGGGGAAGGAAGTGTGCACAAGTCCCTTCACAAAAGAAAGGGTCCTACAGGAGCTCACTAAGCTCAGGGTGGACAAGGCAGTGGGACCAGATGGCATACATCCAGGGTACTAAAGGAGCTAAGGGTAGAACTAGCAGAGCCATTATTAGAACTGTTTCGTGAGTCTCTGAGCACAGGAGAGGTCCGCAAAGACTGGAGAAGAGCTCATGTGATCCCACTCCACAAGATTGGCAGCAGGGAGGAGGCAGAGAACTACAGACCAGTCAGTCTTACCTCAGTAGTAGGCAAGATTATGGAGGCACTCCTTAAGGAAAGGATAGTGCAACACCTGGAATCCATAGTCACACAGGATCCAAGACAGCATGGGTTTACAACAGAAAGGTCCTGTCAAACTAATCTCATAGATTTCTTTGACTGGGTAACCAGAGTGGTGGACCAAGAGGGTGCAGTTGATGTTGCCTACCTTGATTTCAGCAACGCTTTCGATACTGTTCCACATAGAAGATTGATTAATAAGCTGAGTAGACTCAGGGTAGGTCAGAAGTTGGTCAACTTGGTGGCAAACTGGTTGGCGGGCAGAACACAGAGAGTGGTGGTAAATGGTATACAGTCAGAAGAGATGCAAATCAGAGGTGGGGTAACTCAGGGATCAGTCCTGGGGCCAGTCTTCTTCAATATCTTCATCAGTAACCTTGCAGATGGACTGGAGGATAAGGATTGCCTGTTTGTAGATGACACCAAGATCTGCAACAGAGTAGGTGATCCAGCTGGGGTGGGCAGAATGAGAAGAGATCGGGATAAACTGGCAAAATGGTGAGAAGAGTGGCAACTGGGGTTTAATGCAAAGAAGTGCAAGATCATGAAAAATCATCCATGCAGACCACTAAAGCAGTAGGTAAGGCTAGGGGGATATTGGGGTGTATTAGTAGGGGTATCACAAGTTGTACGAGGGAGGTAATACTCCCTCTTTACAAGACACTGGTTAGGCCTCATCTGAAGTAATGCATGCAGTACTGGAGGCCGCACCTTCACAAGAACATTAACAAAATGGAGGCAGTCCAGAGAAGGGCAACCAAAATGGTGCAGGGACTGCATCAGAAAACATATGAGAACAGATTAATGGAGCTCAATATGTATACGCTACAGCAAAGGAGGGAGAGAGGTGATATGATCGAAACATTTAAACATCTTAAGGGCATTAACAAGGTGAAAGAGTCTAACATGTCTCAATAAAAGAAAAAAGGCAGGACAAGAGGACACAGCATGAGGTTAGAGGGAGGCCGATTAAGGGGTAATGTGGGGAAATTCTTTTTCACAGAAAGGGTGGTGGATGGATGGAACAGCCTACCCCAGGAAGTGGTGGATATGAATACAGTGCAGGGCTTCAAACAGGCATGGGATAGGCATAAGGCAGCAATAGACATGAGTATGAATAGATAGGCTATTGACAGAGTAAAGGCCTATAGCACATTCATAAGGTAGAAAAAATGGGCAGACTGGATGGTCCTTATCTGCCATCAACTTCTATGTTTCTATGTTTCTAAAATTAACATAACATGTGTGGGGTCTTGGAATACTGTTTCCATGGTCCCTTGTAAAAAATCAAAGTCCCAATTCTAGCAAAATGTTAGGAGACCAGGATTAGAAACTTGGTCTCCACTGCCTCCTGGCTGAGTTGCCCCATGCCCCAGCCCTCCATGTCATGGGAGCAGCTCAGCCAGCCCCTGATATTTTGCTGCCCTTGTCCTGTGGCAGCACCACGGACAGCGACCAGGGATTGCATATCGCAAGCACTATACGTCCCTGCTTGTTGTCCGTGGTAGTAGTACTACAGGCTCCTGGTGTGCAACCAAACAGAAACATATGGCTATAGTTCCAGGGCCTTATACCCCTTTGCACTTTTCCAAAGTGGTCAGGCTTAATCATGGTTCAGCTGGATGATAAGAACCAAGAGCCCCTCCAAAAAGCATGGAAAGTAAGAATATTAGAGTTAATTTGGAAAGGAGTGCAGGCTTTGATGCAGCAAAAATGGTGGGGAGGTATAAGGCCCTGGAACTATAGCCATATGTTTGTGTTAGGTCACACACAAGGAGCCACCCCACATAATTCATTAAATTGTATTGTAAATACAGGGATTGAGCTTGCAAACCTTTTATACTGATTTGAATAGAGGAGACTTGTGGCCTTCTTCTAATTGTTAAGCTCCCTATTAGACACCTGTGAGCCTTTCATTGGCCAGAGGACACTTTAAGTAATGAAGCCTGGAGAGTGGTCTCTTCAAAAATATAGAGAAAGCAAGGAGACCTCAGCTCTGATAAGGCAAGTTAAAATGTGACGCTTTTTACCTGACCGATGGAGGTGGACACTTTGTCGAGGTGGTCAGACTTAATCATGGTTCAGCTGGATGATGAGAACCAACAGCCCCACTGAAAAGTATAAAAAGTAAGAATATTAGTGTTAATTTGGAAAAAAGTGCAGGCTTCGATGCAACAGAATGGGGGGGGGGGGGGAGTGGTTATAAAGCCCTGGATCTATAGCCATACGTTTCTGTTTGGTAACACACCAGGAGCAACCCCACTAAATTTATTAAATTGTATTGTAAATACAGGCATTGAGCTTGCAAACCTTTTGTACTGATTTGAACAGAGGAGAATCGTGGTCTTCTTCTAATTGTTAAGCTCCCTATTAGACACCTGTGAACCATTCATTGGCCAGAGGACACTTTAAGTAATGAAGCCTGGAGAGTGGTCTCTTCAAAAATATGGAGAAAGCAAGGAGACCTCAGCTCTTATAAGCAAGTTAAAATGTGATGGACACTTTACCGAAGTGGTCAGGCTTAATCATGGTTCAGCTGGATGATGAGAACCAAGAACACCTCTGAAAAGAGTGAACAGTAAGACTATTAGAGTTAATTCGGAAAAAGTGCAGGCTTTGATGCAGCAAAATGGGGGGGAGGGAGGTATAAGGCCCTGGAACATAGCCATATGTTTCTGTTTTGTCACACACCAGGAGCCCCACACAATTTATTAAATTTTATTGTAAATACAGGGATTGAGCTTGCAAACCTTTTATACTGATTTGAATAGAGGAGACTTGTGGCCTTCTTCTAATTGTTAAGCTCCCTATTAGACACCCGTGAGCCTTTCATTGGCCAGAGCACACTTTAAGTAATGAAGCCTGGAGAGTGGTCTCTTCAAAAATATAGAGAAAGCAAGGAGACCTCAGCTCTGATAAGGCAAGTTAAAATGTGTTGCTTTTTTCCTGACTGATCAAGGTGGACACTTTGCCGAAGTGGTCAGGCTTAATCATGGTTCAGCTGGATGATGAGAACCAAGAGCCCCTCCGAAAAGCATGGTAAGTAAGAATATTACAGTTAATTTGGAAAAAAATGCAGGCTTTGATGCAGCAAAATGGGGGTATAAGGCCCTGGAACAATAGCCATAAAATTCAATTTTATGACCTGAATAAAAAGTGCCAAGTCTATTTTTGAATTCAAGCATGTGTTTGCTTCTGACCACCTCCACAGGGAGGCCATTCCATGAGTCTATGACCCTTTGCCTAACCAGTGTGCCCTGCACATGGTATTGCATGTTTCCCCTTTTAATTGTAGTATATGTGCCCTTGTGTTGCAATGCTGTCTTTTCAGCTTTATTCCCTGACAGTCCCACAAGTCATTGTTATTAAAAGCTGAAAAGATAAGGCAAAAATTCCCCCTTAACCATCTATATTTTAAAGAGTATAACCCCGAGGATTTAAGTCTATCCTCATATGCTAGGTCTTTTAATCCAGATACCATCCTAGTTGCAGTACGCTGCCCTCTTTCCAATGTATTACTTCAAGCTTTAGTTGAGGGGCCCCACAGCCATGCACAATACTGCAGATGGGGTCCCACAAGTGAAGCATAAAGAGGCATCACCACCCTTTTGTCGCTGCTTCTTATATGTCTTTTAATACAATGTAATATTTTGGTTGCAGTCTTTGCACTGGCACTACACTGATTTTTAAACTTAAGATCATTTGTAATCATAATACCAAGGTCTTTTTCCTCAGTGATTACCCTCAAAGTTTTTCTGTTGAGTTGATACTGAGCTTTTGGGTTTACTCACCCAAAATGCATCACTGCACATTTTCCTAAAGTAAACTAGAGCTTGTGTTCCCATGCCCAGTTTTCCAATTTTGTTAGTCCAGCTTACATCTTTAAATAATCGTCCTGGGTGTTTATCACTCTACTAGTTTTGGTATTATCTGAATACTTAGACATGCAGCTATCCTTCTCACTGTGCATTGCAGATACCTAAAAATTGAATAATGTGGGGCCCAGGACTGACCCCTGTGGGACCCCACTAGTCACCTCTGCCCAATCTGAGCTCACCCCTTGGACAGTCACCGGCTGTATATGGGTATCCAGCCAGGATTTGATCCATGACACAATGTTTATTCCTATCACAGATTTTACCAAGGCATCTATCAATTCATAGTGCGGCTCAGTGTCAAACACCTTGCTAAAGTCCAAATACATGATGTCACTACCATTACCCTTGTCCAGCTCCTTGCTGACCATATCATAAAATTTTAGCAAGTTAGTTTGGCATGATCGTCCCTTAACAAAGCCATGCTGTGCGTAGCCCAACAAGTTGTGCCTCCTCATAACATTTTCTATTATGTCCTTGATAATACCCTCCATGACTTTGCCAAGGATGGATGTTAAGCTGATTGGGCAGTAATTACTCACAAGACTTCTGTTACCCTTTTTTGAAGATGGGCACAACTGATGCCCTTCTTCAACAGTTGACCACTGAACCTGCATTTAGAAAGGCTCAGAATATGAGGGTGATAGGTTCGGCCAAAGAATCAGCACATTCTTTGATCATTCTGGTATGGACCCCATTGGGTCCAGGAGCTTTGTTAGTGTTTAGCATTTGTAATTGCCATCTAACATCACTAACTTCCAAATGAAATACTTTGTTGCATGATTACTTAGAATTTGGGAGCTTATACTCAGATTTTATATTAAAAACAGAGCAAAAATACTTGATAAGTTTTTGAACCATCTGTTTACCATTTCTTATAATGTTTCCACTTTCATCCTGCAGAGGGCCAATCTTGTGTAATCTCCTATTTTATAATTAATATTTATTTATTTATTTAAACATTGGTAACTGAGAAAGGCACACTGAACCAAAGCTCATTTCCAGGTGCAACCTGGGTGAGAGACACAATATACAATACAAATTTCAGGGCAATAAAACAATTGGATAAGGTAAAGAAAGGCAGATTTTGTACACAATAACAATTGGAGAAAGTGTTATAAGAGTATATACATTTGCAAAGGGAATTAATACAATGGTATGAATCACAGTTCAAGATTGATTAGATGATAAATAATTTACAGTAGCAAAGGACTAAATACAAATAAGCTAAACAATAAAGTGCAGCGTGGTACAGAGTGGGTGTGGAAAAAACTCTTGATTCATACAAATTGCAAGCAGACAGTGAGGGGTTAAGTTGATATAAGACAGGGAGCTAGGTTACAGGAGGACAGATTAGGGGCCTAGGTCTCCTAGCACGGAGAAGGGAGTGGTGTACAAAAGTGGTAGTGGGGTTGGCTAGGGGGGGTGCAGGACGGGAACGGAAGATGGGGGGTGGCAAGAGCAACCAGTGGTGGTAATGTTTGGAGTTGAGATTTCAGGGCAGCAGGAGAGGAGGAGTGGCCAATATTACAGGGAAGCTGATTCCAGAGGAGAGGGAGATGGTAGGAGAAAGCTGCCTGACCTGAGCAAGAGCGTGGATGGGGAAAAGAGAAAGTACAAGCATCCCTAGATTGAAGGGAATACATGGACAAGTTTGCAGGGGATAGACAGGAGTTGAGGTAAGGAGGGAGAGTTCCAAACCAGAATTTGGCAATGAAGGAGAGGCTATGGACCTGACACCTAGTAGGTAGAGGCATAAGGGACAGGGAGGAGTAGAGGAGACAGTGATGAGTAGGAGAGGGGAAGGAGGTGGTGAAGCAACAGAAAGAGTTTAGTAAAGTGTTGAGTCTAGCAAGGGAGGTTGCAGGAGCAGAGCCATAGACAATATCAGCATAGTCGAATACGGGTAATATAGTCTTGGTAATCAGATCACAGCGGGTTGGTACAGGGAAGCAGTCATTGTGGTGATAGAGGGCACCCAGTTTAGGATGAAGTTTGGTGCAAATGGAATCAATGTGAACAGAGACATCAAGACTGCTGTCCAACCAGACCCCTAGGTACTTGAAGGAGTTGACTGTGTCCAAGGAAGAGCCCTCAAGGGTTGTGAATGTGGGGTAGTTCGGTGATTTGGAAAGTCTTTGCCTAGAACTAAAAAACATAGATACAGTTTTTTTCGAATTAAATTTGAGCTGGTTTTGCATAAACCAATGCTGCACCTTACTGAAGTTGTGCTGCAGGGGGTAGTTACTTTGGTGGAGGTTGGACCAGAGAGGAAAATCACAGTGTCGTCCATGTACATATGAATTTGGGGAGGGGAGCAGATGGATGGGAGATCATTTATGAATAAAGAAAGTAGAATAGGGCCAAGACTTAAACCTTGGGGGATGCCAGTTTGGATAGGGAGGGGAAGGGAGATGGTGCTTCTGACTTGAACAGATTGTTGTCTGTCGTGGAGATTGGACCTGAACCAGTTTATGGCAGATGGCACCAGGCAGGAGGAATGGAGCTTTTGGATAAGAAGGAGGTGGCAACGGGAGTCAAAGGCCTTTGCCAGGTGCACAAAAATGGCAGCAGTGACTTGGCCTTTGTCAGTTGCAGACTGGATATGATCAGTGAATTAAAACATGGAGGAAATCATAGAATGCTGCTTCCTGAAGCCTGACTGATAAGGTGAGAGACTGTTCAAGGCAGTAAGGTATTCTAGGAGCCCAGAGTAAATAAGAGACTCCTGGAGTTTAGCAAGGGCAGGAAGGAGGCAAATGGGCCTATATTTTCCAGGGGATGTGGGATCTCGATCTTTGTGGAGGGGGAGTATCTTAGCCTGTTTCCAGGCTTGGGAGACAGAACTGGTGGTGAGGGAGAGGTTAAGGAGATGAGCTGGGGGGGCAGCGATAGTGGGTGCTGATGTGCAAAGAATCATGGGGTGAAGGCCCTCAGGGCTGGTTTTCGTAGGGTTGACTGCCATGAGTTCCTGATAGACCTCCTGGGTGAATATAGAGGGAAGGCAAAACTGGTGTTAGAATGAGTGGGTTGGGGTTCGGCTAGGGTAGGAATGGGGTGATCAGGAAGTGCAGAGGTTGTAAAAAAAGTGTTAAAGGTGTCAGCGATAGAGGAAGGGTCAGATACTGCTGAGCCTTCGAGTTTTAGGACTAAGGGGGCTTGAGAGACAGGAGGGTCTAGGAGAGAATGGATAACTTTCCAGAAGTTAGATGGGGAATTTGAACTCACCTGCAGTTGGGACTTGAAGAACCTTGTCTTGGCAAGTCTAATGGCCTTGGTGCAGGTATTTCTATGTGTCATGTATAGTTGAAGGTGAGAGGGTAGAAGGGAATTCTTGTACTTTGCCCATAGTTTGTCCCAGGTTTTACACATGGAGAGGAAGTTAGGGGTTATCCAAGGGTGGTGGTGACATTTTACCTGAGCCTTTTTTAGGGGAGCGTGGATATCCTAGATATGAGTTAATTTAGGGATAGGTCATGGAGGAGGGAAGATGTGTCTAGGTTGTGGAGAGGGCAATACCAAATGTATCTGGGGGCAGATTAGAGGGATAGAGATTTTTCTTACACAGAACCTGATACAGTGATTGTTGAGGACATCAGGGAGTATGCCAGCAGCAGAGATGCTGTGGTGGTGGTGGGAGGTGAGCACTCAGTCAAGTAAAGAGTGGTTTGAGGATTTAGGGTTAAGGCAAGTTGGCTCAGAGATCTTATGGGTGATGTTGAGTGATTCAATTTTTAGGGTGGCGGACTTGGAGGAAGGGGAGATCCAGTCCAGGCTGAGGTCACCAAGCAAGATGAGCTTGCCCTTAATTGTGAGGGAGGAGATGGTGGAGATGCACTTCACTATGGAGTTGTGAGCTACTTTTGGGGACTATAAAGTACTCCAATATTAGATTGGGAGGGTGGAGGGAAAGGAAAGAAAGATGATAAGAAACTAATGGGAAGAGGAGTGGATTTCACCGTGAGAGATGGAGCATGAGAGGGATTGCCTGGTAAGCCATGCCACCTCCATGTTGACCATGGTCCTGGCGTAGTAAGTTGAAATCAGGGATGGCGAGGGAAGAGTCAGGGATTCTGGCAGAGAGCCGTGATTCAGTCATGCAGAAAACATCGGGGCAGTGTAGAGTGACCCAGACTTTGAGGGCATCTATCTTGGGGAGAAGGCTCCTGGTGTTTAGGTGGAATATGCATAAACCCTTTGGTGATTCAGATGGAGCCGGGCTAGGTAGGGGGCCTGGGTTGGTTTTGACATGTCTGGAGAGGAGTAAGAGCAGTAGGTAAAGTGAGAGTTGGGGAAGGTATTTAGATCTTCTGGGGATGCAAGGGTGAGGAGGGTGAGAGGAGAGGTGGACACAGTGGAGGAGGGCTTCGAGATTTAAAGAGAAGTACAAAAATAAGCCCAAGTACATTGGTGAGGGGGGAAGGAGGAGAGAAGGAGTAGGCAGCTGGGAGGTGCAGTGAGAGAAGGGGGAGTTGGAGAAGGTGGAGACTGGAGGCTGTGTAGATAGGTGTAAACTGGACAGGCTGTGGAGAGGGGGGAGGAAGGGGAAGGGGTAATAAGCAGATGAGGGGGAAGGGGAAGGGGAAATGAGTAGCAAAAGGAGGCATCCTAAGCTGGGATTTGGGAGGAGAGGAGAGCAGATAGGGGAGAGTGTGTGCACAGAATAAGGCAAAGGGAGATTAGGGAGAGTGGGTACATAATAGGGTGAGTGAGGAGGATTGATTTAGAAATAGAGGAGTTTCCTGGAACATACACTAGGTGGCAGTAAAGTAGGTTGTGGGGGGGTGGGGAGGCTGGCAGTTTAGCCTAGAGGTTAGAGGAATGAAGTGTGAATGAGCTTGGTACATCCAGCAGAACAGACCTGAGTTTGATTCTCACAACCTCCACTTGCATACTGTGTGACTCTAAGCAAGTCACTTAACCGCCCAGTGCTCCCAGGTCACTTCTGAAAACAGGCACTTGTGCCTAGTGTGCCTTACCCAGTTACCAAAGACTAAAATAAAAAAATAAATAAAAATAAATAATTAAGTTCACTACCTGAATACTTGATAGGCAGTATAGCCTAATGGTCAAAGGCACCAGGTAGTGGGAGAGCTGGGTAACAGCAGTCCAGGGTTTGAATCCCAGGGCCTCAACATATAACCATAAGACTTTATCTGCCTGAGCAGTAAAGTCCCAGGGGGAGGAGGACAGTTCACTTTAACTAGAGTGAGTGAGTGATGTAAGTAAGGGGGAAGGGGTGCCAGAGGGACAGTCCCAAACTTGTTGCAGGCAGAGGTGCAAAAGTGGGCTGACTGGTTCTGTTGGAGCCTTTGAATGTAGCGCCACCCCTAGGTGGAGGGGTGGCTGGGGAGGGTTGGGTGGATAGAAGCTAAAAGTGCTGCTCAAAGCACTGCACTGCAACAGAGCAGAGCAGAAGCTTGACGCAGTATACCTTGCAAAATGTGAAGCTCTGTTCTGGTCTGTGTGGGGAGGTCTGGCCCCCACCTTCATGGGTGGAGTCTAGGCTGTCTGTGGATGAAAGCAGACAAGGGAACTAGAGGGTGAGCTGAGAGACAAAGGAAACAGGGGTCAAGGCTGTGAGCAAAGAAGGGGTCAAGGTGGGAAACAAGAAGCGGGTCGGGGGAGGGGGAGGAGACAGAGAGACGAGCAGGAGCACTCAGAGGCACGGAAAGGAAGTTAATATGCAGCAGCATACAGTGTAACTAAGGTCCATTTACCAGAGACAAAAACAGACTGGAGGTGAGGTATCACTGAACCAACTCAGTAAAGCAGTCATTAACAAAGCACTACAGGCACCTCGAGCCCAGTAAGATATAAGCTGCACTAGACGCCACAATTAAAGTAACAGTAAAACATGGTAAATTCAGCTATAAACTGGCCCTAGGACCTTAAGGAAACTGTACAAAGTGCAGTAGAACATATGACAAAGTGAGTAACATGCAGCAGTTACATTCTATCAGCACTGGTGTGTCACCAGTAAATGCGCGTAACGGAGCACAGCAGGAGCTTGGCGTAGCATACCTGGCGAAATGTGAAGCTCCACTCCGGTCTGTAAAAGCTATAAAAGTATTTATAATTTCCTGCCACATCCCTGGCTAATCTCTATTCATATTTCTTTTTGTTGGATCTAATAGTTGTATTACAATTTTTAACTTCGAGCCTATATCTGTCCCACGTCATGGCCATGTTAATCTTTTTAGCTTTGGTGCAAGTTCATTTTTTCCTATTTATGACTTTTTTAACTTTTTTATCTAACCACTTGGGAATCTTTCCAGTTATATTATATTTGATGCTTTCAGGCACCATATTTATTGACCATTTGGTTCAGTTTTCCTACAAGTACCTCCCACATGCCATTATTACCTAAGTTCTTGAAATCTAACATATAATTACAGGAACCAGGCTCTTCCCTGATGTTGTCAAAGTTTCCTTTATTGAAGCATTTAACTTTAGCTTCATCAGTTTCTCTATAGCTTCCTTCTTTGATATTGAATCTTACCATGCTATGGCCACTGTTTCCAACTGGGGGAACAATTCTACAATCTACTAACTGATCACCCATGTTACTCAGGACAATGTCCAAGATGTTTTCATCCCTCGTGTCAGCTGTCACATATTGTTCTAATGTAATTTCACGCATTATATCAAGAAATTTATTATCAGCAACAGTTTTACCTTCAAGATTGGTCCAGTCTATACAGGGCATATTGAAGTCCCCTGTGAGGATTATTTTATTATCCAGTACTATCTTATTCTATCTTATTTACACTATTGTTAAACTCAATATCGATCTCAGGTGTCTGGTTTGGTGATCTGTACATGACTCCAATATGGATTTTTTCCCTTTTTTAGGGTACACTGTAACCCACACTCATTATACTGATACTTTATTTCCCATGTCAATGGCCTCTGCTTGTATGGAAGCAGAGATATATAAAGCAACTCTTCCTCCCATTTGTTTGTCCTCTCTTTACTGTAAAGACTGTACCCTGAAATATTTCTTCCCCACATGTCGTCGATGAGCAACCACATCTCTGTTATTGCACATATTTGGATTTGTTCAGTATTAAGAATATACTCATGGTCCTCATTTTTTTAACTAAACTTCAGGTATTTAAAAATAGGACTTTCCCTCTCATATTGGTTGTTTTACCAATGGGTTTATTTACCTTAGCTTTTGTGTCACCAACACAGGAGACAGTACCTCCTCCCCCTTCACCCTTACCATTCATTTTACATTTTTGGTGATGCTGCATCTTATTCTGTGTGTCAGAAGCCTAGACCCAGCATGGTTTAAATGAAGACCATTTCTGCCATACAGATTTTGATCTCTAAACCTCTCCCAGTGTCACAGGAACTCAAAGCCTTCAGTATATACTATCCACATACTAGAGATAATGCAAGTTAAAAAAGGTAGACCAAACTTAAGGTCATCCTAAGGGGTCAGATTTTGTAGTAATTTGAAAAGGACTAGTGTAGGTAGGGCATTTTTAATCATTGTGAGGCAATTATATGGAACTCCATTTCACATCATTTAAAGGAAAACTGCACCCTTATATCTTCTAAATGTCATTTGCTTCCATGTCAACAGACAACTCTTGCCATGTAACTGTTAAAGATGTATGCTACTGCTTCTGTTAGTTTTCACACTTCATACTAGGCACTGTCAATCTCCTGGGAGGGTCCATTTCGTGATTGTTGAACTCTCATTGTCCCTGAGAGCTGCATTAGCATATGAAAACATGATGTTAGATCAACCATTTATATCATGTATCTCTATGCTAAAATAACAAATACCCTGCAAAAACTCTCTGGAAACTTATAAACCGAATGGAGTTTAAAGGGGGAAAAAACTGTCTTACAACTCAGCTTGTAAAACTCACTGAAGGTAAATACGATATTTCACACCTTCTTGCAGATATGTTCTTTTAAAACTACTTAAGCAGACAGGCATACTGGGGAGTTTAAAGGCTGATTACGCATCACATTCTCATATGCTAATGCAGCTCTCAGGGACAATGAGATTTCAACAACCACGAAATGGACCCTCCCAGGAGAGTGACAGAGGCTAGTATGAAGGGTGAAATCTAACAGAAGCAGTTGCATACATCTTTAACAGCTACATGAAAAGAGTTGTCTGTTGACATGGAAGCAAATTACATTTTGAAGATATGAGGGTGCAGTTTTCCTTTAAGAAGTAATTTAAGTCCAATAATTGTTGGAAAAATAAAACATTGGCTGCTACAAGAAAGTTTTACACCCCAGAGATGTTGCCCTGATTTTGGATTGAGATAAATTTCCTGGCTGTGTATATGTTGATGTTATGTATTGTACCTCATTGAGTTTGTCTTGTGTAATGCAAGTCATGTATGTGTCAGTGTATATACTATTTATTATGTAATATGTTCTTTTTTGTATGCTAAATTGTGTGTACTTTGTAATTTATGACATTGCACTGCATATGATACCCACTGTAAATGAGACTTGTTGCTCAATTGGGATTTTAACCATGTTCATGTTTTTTTCATACTGATTAACATGAATAAAAATTTACTCTACTCTGCTCTCTCTACTCATCTATGAAGCCAGCCGTTCAATAGTTGTATGTCATGTTTTTTTGCATAATTTGCACTTGGAACAGGAAGTGTTTCAGATATTATGACATAGCACCCCCTATTTTTAATGCTTCTCCTACCCATTTGAAATCTTGCTGTATCTCAAGGCTATTCCTCCTGCCAATATCATGTTGCCCAAATGCAGCAACTTTATTGGATTTGTTGATCCTTCATGTAGCCATCAAGAGTTTTATGTATATATTGTATTCTGACCATGATAGGGAGGCTATCATTGTACTTTATTTTCATACCTTGCAAATTATTGAATTGGTGTATTTAATCATGGAGTCTCCAAGAACCAAAACATCCCTTTCTGCTTGTTCCTTTACACCATGCTGCTATGCTGTTTCATTTGTAGGTGTAGCTATCCTAGTATTTTTCCCTTCCTCATTGATTATATGTGTCACTGTCTCCTGAATTTTGGTAATCTCAGTGACAGGCTCATCTGACACTAAATTATTGACTTCTCCTTGTTCCATCAGTTCAACTGGCTCATTAGGTGCTTCACTCATATCTCCCAATTTTTCCAAAAGTTCACATCTATTTTGCAGTTTGCATGTAGTGCCACCCATTGCCTGTCTCCTTCTTTTTATTTTATCTTGAACCAGGCACCATTCATCCTCAATGTTATTTGTGTCCCTCCCCCCTCATTGCATGCCATACTGCATTTCCTTTTATCTACTTCTACATCACATTGTTGTTTTCTAAATTTGCTAACATCAGGAAAAGTGGTTTCTTTCAGTTCTACTTTATCAAGGATACTTGTCTGAGCACGTCAATAAATTTCTCAAGGGTTTGGATCTCACACTGTACTTCAGTTCTTCTGTATAAACTTTCAGTCTCCTTCCTAAGTGTATGAATTAACAAGCATTTTTTACATGTAAACTTTTCCATACTCCCCCCACCTTTGGAGTATATGTCACATGACGCATAGTGTGAAAATGTTTGATTCATTTCAGCAGCTTGTAACATGTTCCTCCTTTCCTCCAGGGAATACATATTTAACTCCTTTAGTCTTTCCTCATAGGTCTTATCCCACAGGCCCTGCACAATTTTAGTTGCCCTTCACTGTACCGCCTCCATCCTGTCTATGTTCTTTCTCAGATAGAGGCCTCCAGAACTGGACACAGTATTCCAGCTGCAGTTTCTCATGAGTGTCTTATACAGGGGCAAGATGACCTCTCTCTTTATAATCCTGATACCCCTCTCTATGCATCCAAGCATCTGGCTAGCCTTTCCAGCTGACTTATTGCACTGCCTAGTTTCTCTCATGTTCTCAAACATGATAACTCCCAGGTCCCTTTCCTGCTTTGTGATGATCACTACCACCCCACCTAGTCTGTACTTTGCCACTGGGTTCTTGTGCCCTATGTGCATGATCCTGCATTTCTTTGCATTGAATCCCAACTACCACTCTTCAGACCATTTCTCCAATTTTTTTAAGGTCTTCCCTCAGTCTTTCAACACCCCCTGGTGTGTCCACCCAATTGCATAACTTTCTATCATATGCAAAGAGACATTCTTTCCCCTCCAATCCCTCTGCAATGTCCCCAATAAAAATGTTGAAGAAGACTGGCCCCAGCACCAACCCCTGTGGCAACCTGCCTGTCACCACTCCCTCTCCAGAGCACTCCCTGTTTACCACAACCCTCTGACTCCTGCCACTCAGCCAGTTCTCCATCCACAGAACTATTTTAGGATCCATCCTGAGGCTGTGCAGTTTGTTAATCAACCTTCTGCAGGGGATGGTGTCAAAGGCCTTTCTGAAGTCCAGAAAGGCCACATCCATCATGCCTCCCTGACCCACTACCTTAGTTACCCAGTCATGCTGTAGATTAGTACAATGAGTTAGTGCAAAACACAGTGCTTATCCTAAATACAGTAAACATTAGGGTTAGATGTATAAATAAATAAATGCCATATAAGGCAATGTATGTGTATTAGTGTGTGTGTGGCAGCGCTCTGTGTGTGTAGACAGTGAACTGTTATGTTATACTGCAATATATATTCATATTTGTGTGTATGTATTACTCAGTGTGTGTGTGTGTGTGTCCCAATTAGAAAGTGCACTTAGGTATCTCAGTGGGTAGTGCAAAAATTGCTAGTCTACATTCCCCCACTATCTAGATCAGTTTCAGCCGTATGCATGTCATTGTTGATGTAAATGAGGTGTATAATGGCAACCCCCCACCTTCTGATGTACCTCGGAGCCTGAAAAGAAGAAAACAGTTCCTCAATGTCTTTTTTTATCTGTAAAAATGTGTGTAGACAGTGCACTGCTATGGTACACTTGAATATATATGAATATATGTGTATATGTATTAGTCAGTGTGTGTGTGTGTGTGTGTATCACAACAATTAGTGCAATTTGGTGGCTCAGTGGTTCATGGAAAAATTGCTAGTTTACACATTTCTCACTGCCCACAATACCATTATTTTGCAACCGTATTGGCTCTTGCTAGAGTTTGTTTTAGAAGGTAATACTGTGTACAGTTAATACTTACTTCTAGTTCTCAACAGGCACCACTTTTTTAGAAATGTGTCTCAGTTATAAATGAAGAAGGAAGGAACACACCAGCATTTGGAAGAAACAGAATGTTAGAAAAAGAAGGTGCAGCTTACCTGATTGCTTACCTTCCCAAAAACGTATTGATGTTGCTGATTGTTTTGTCTGTATCCTTTCTTAGTAGAACTGAAATGCATGGTAATAGTGCAATTATGCCCAGCCCTGTTTTGTTTGAAATCTTTGATCATCTCTTCTTGTATACTTCCTGAACATTACAAATACCCTCCAAATCATGTAGCCACTTATGATGCAATAGTTTTCTCTCCTCCCACTGCATCATGAGTGGCTAGACTGTATGGGGGTGTCAAGAAAAGGTGCAGTGGAAGTTGGTCAAATAATGTAAACAAAGACATTTTTGTGTGATAGCATCAGTATGGTGGGCAGTCTGTTTTTCACTTTTACAAAGAAAAAAGGTATCAGAACCAAACAACCAGGTACATCAGCAGTCTTTACAGACTGTAATCAATCATAATTTTTTTTAACTAGGGGCAATTTGTGGCCTAAGAAGGTTGACTGTGTCCCTTTAAGGACTTGTTCAGGGTCATACATACCGTATGCAAGTGGTGGGTGGCTGTGTCAGTTTAACGTACACAGGTCTGCTATAATTTATTCTGGTTCACAGTTTACACTGGTGCTCCAATAACTAAAGCAGGTCTGATGCTGCTCAGTTATTTTACTCTGTCTTACACTCTGTGACTGGCTTGATTAATAAACTGCAACAGTCCTGCACTGCGGGCTATAGTTAACTATAATTTTACATATTCATTGCAGAAAACATTACTAATGCAGCAGTTAGGGTTCATATTAAACCAACAAAAGTAGGGAAATATGGTGTTAGGGTTCCCAACTTTAGCAACCTCTCCAGGCAGCAAAAGGAAAAACAATTACAACTTGACCTCTCCTGAGTCTTCACAAATCAGGTATGTGGTCTTCCTTGGGGTTGTCAACCCTAATGCTCACCCCATGCCATCAGTAAATATGCTCAGATGTGCAGACTGTAACAGAATGGGGTGAGCGTTAGGGCTGACAGTCCCAAGAAAGACCCCAGCCTGATTTGGGAGGACTCAGGAGAGGTGATGTCATAATGGTTTTTCCTTTTGCTGCCTGCAGGGTTGAGGTGGAGTGTTAGGGATGGGATCTCTAACACATTTCCCTACTTTGGTCAGTTAAATCTGAACCTGAACTGTTGCATTAAAAAAGGTTTTTGCAAAATATTTCTTTACTTTTTGAGAAAGTATAATTGTATTCTCATTCATGCAGGTCACACATATCCATTTGCCTATGGAGGGGCAGGGCCCTCTGGGCCCTACACTTCAGTCCCTCCATAGATGCATCCATCTGTCTTGGTGTGGAAATACAGGACCCTCCAGGCCCTGCACTTACATTTGTTCAAAAAAGCAATTATTTTGCTTGGTTGTATGGCTTTTTAAACTTCCAATGTTATCCTATGGGAATTTTCATTTTTTTCATTGTTAGGGTTTATATGGCTCCTAATGTTTGGGGGGTAGTGATATATAAGACTTGTAGTACTCATTAAGATCTTTGATTCGATATGTAGACTTCCCTTAAATGCAAATATATTTGGGGAGTTATGGCTTCTTAAAGCTGAAATGTGGGAAAAAAGCCTAAGTCCACATTTTTTTATATGAAGGATTCTTTTTTCATAAGAATAATGCAATCCCATGAAAAAAGAATCTTTCCTGCAAAAAAAGAATGTGAAAAAAAGTCCAAATTATTTTGTCATATGAAGTGCTCTTTTTTCATAAGTACGACCCAATTTCATGAAAAAAAAAATCCTTTATATGAAAAAGGAATCAGAAAAAAATGTAGTTCAAATTATTTTTTCTTGAGAAGGCATCTTTTTTCCTTGAGATTGTGTTGTGCACTTGAAAAATGAATGCTTCATATTAAAAGGAAATTTGGACGTCGTTTTTTTTTTCTGGTTCTTTTTTCATATGAAAGATTCTTTTTTATGAGATTGTGGCATGCTCATGAAAAAAAGAATGCTTCATATGAAAAAAGAATCCCCCCAACAAAATATGAAGCCAATCCTGCTTTGTATGGTCGATTCTTTTTTCAAATGGCCATATTAAAAAAAGAAAATCGAGTAGCGTAAAATTATTTTAAAGTGTGTTAAAAACACATTTCTTGGTCTGGGTCATGGTTCCAAAAAGTAACTGCAGAATCCACCTCATGGGGGCCCGATTAGCAAGAGACATGTATTGGTGCCTTTGTATGACACTATTTTTATGGTTTTGAAATTTTTTTGCGAAAAAAACAGAAACAAGATGGCAGCCTTATGAAAAATGCATTTTTCCTCACAAAAAAATAATAGCCCCATATGAAACAGAATCTTTTTCATATGGGCAAAATTCTTTTTTTGTTCCAAACAGCTATCCAAAAGACCATACTGGACAAGCTCAGAATCAAAATTTAAATTATTTTAACTTCGGAATGGATTAATATTTTTTTCACCAAACCAGTGAAAGGCACCACTGTGGGCAAAGCTCTGTATACCCTGAAAATTTCAGAACAAAATTCCAAACTATCTGGGCACTAGGTGATGAAAAAAAAATCACTTTTTTTCACTATCCACATCTTGGATTCTGCAAATTCAACCAGAACAAAACTTGGCACATCAAGAGATCTTGCCCCTGAAACCAGGCATGCAATATTTCATGCAACTCTGTTGAACAGTTGTGGCATTATTAAAGTGCAAAGTTTGGAGTTTAACATGGAAATGACTACTCAACACTAACTATGTAAGCAATAAGACATGAGGTGGTGTGCATTAGACATTTCTAATGCACAGCCAGGGGTGTATTGAGGCAAGAGGCCACAGGCTGCATGCCTTCAGTCCCTGGTCATGTGTTAGAAATATTGAATACACACCCCCGGAGTATCGTATTGAGCTTATGAAATGTGGCACTATAGATTACATCTTTAAAAAATTTAATTTGTATGGTTAAATGCAAAGATTTTATTTATTTTGAGGTAAAATAGTTCATCCGCCTGTATTATTGTGCTGTTGTTTTTTTTAGCTCAGGTCTTGTGTCCCACTATAGCCTCCGTAGTTGTAATTGTTAGGTGGTTGGCATGGTTACCCCGGACATCCACCCATCCTCCACCACACACACACACACACAGAGTGCTTTATTTTTTTACTTTTTAAAGAATTTATTTTTGTTTGCTTGTTTGTTTGGTGAGGTGGAATGATGAGCAAGCGAGTGCCTGGCCAGTGGTCAGGGGGTCAGGGGGCTGTGATGAGAGTACAGATCTGATGGCACCACAGGACTGATTTTGTAGTGCAAGCCTGATCATGTTAAAGTAAGAAAAGAGATGTGCAGGATTTTTTTTTGCTGTTTTTAGATACTGCCTATATTTATTACTGGCCTGCCAGTTGAGTTGAGGCAGAATGGCAAGCTAATGAGTGCCTGGTGTGTGGTTGGGGGGCTGAGATGAGATCGCAGATCTAACGGGACGACGGCTCTGACTTTGTGGTGCAAGCCTGCTCATGTTGAAGAATTGAGGTGTGCAAGATGTTTTTTCCTCTTTTTTTCGCTGTTCTTGGATTCATGAAGCTGCTCATTAATGACAGTGGTAGTTAAGAGGAGTCGGACTGCTGGCAGGGTGGACTGGCAGCCATGTGGGGGAGGGGGCTGTAATTTTCAGTAAAAGTGAGCAGTGAAGGAGCAGGTGTGAAGGAAAGCATGTTGGCGCTGGTGGGAGAGCTGTGATCTGAAAATAAAAAAAATTAAATCTTTTTTTTTAATAATTGGTGTGCTGTATATATATTGCTGATTATGAAGTATTTATTTATGACACTGCCATGAAGAGGACTGCTGGGATCAGTAAGGAATGAGCTAGTGGAGGAAAAATGGTGGCAATTCAAACATTAACATTCAATTTATTGATTGATTCCTAATTTTTAAAATGTGGCTGTGGTTACCTGAACTTGTTGCTAGCCATGCATTAGACACTTCTAATGGGTATCACATTAAAACAGTGAATAAACAATAGTGAGTATAAAATTGTAATTTTAAAACAGCGAAAACAGTAATAACGACCGTACTTAAATCACTGTCTCAGCAAATAGTGAGTGTAGTCACCGTCAAAATAGCGATGAACCAGAGAGCATTTTTAAAACAAAATAGCAATGTTTTAAATTAACATGAAAGCCACCACCACACAAAACTCTATATCTGGTGCCCTTTGTATTTTCCCTTTTCCCTTCTAAGTCCTTCTAATGTGCCAGTGCAGTGCATAAAAGTACTAATGCTGTTAAAATGCTAAAATGCTGTTAAAAACATAAAGAATCATTTGATGTTATGAAACAGTTCATAAAGGAAATGTAACATATATAAGCAAATATGATACAGGCATGCTAGCAAGGCTGTTTCTTTAAAGTTGATACCCTGAGTTATAAATAATGTGTTAGGACACTGTAAACAAATGTTTCTTTTGAATAATATATGATGGTATGCGCCACATAGCCATGTGGCACTGTTTAGATCTGTTTAAGAGTATGGCTGCTGGAAAGTGACACGCGCTTTTGATAAAGAGACACTCCACTCCTGTATATAAAAGACTAAGTTTAAAAGAAGTAACCTAAGCAGGAAGTCAACTACCTAAAAAAACAGTGAGCCCCCTGTTAATATTATGTTCACAGCTGAAAGCATACTATGGTGAATGTGGGTAGGGCTGGTTGCAGGGAAAATGAATAAGCAGGAAGTCAACTACCTAAACAACAGTGAGACCCCTGTTAATATTATATTCGTTATACTAGACAACCTGCTATTTTGAAATTCGCCTTTGTTTTCCCTCGCTATTTATGATCTCGCTATTATATACTCACTATTTTACCAATCACATATTTTTTTCATGATTTTAACATAGAACCCTTCTAATGCATAGCTAGCAACCAATCAAAATACAGGATTTTCCCTACCCATTTTATAAAGTGGTGCTACTGCTCTACTATATTTAATAGCAAGAAACAATGTCTGCTTTGGTGATTTGGTCTGCAGGCTGTCTGCTGTGGTGCAGGCACTAGCTGCAGCTGATGCTGCTTATTCTTAATAAGTTTAATTTACATTTCATTCAGTGGCTGCTGACTGGCTTGATGATGAGAGAGAGAACAAGATAATACTATAATAAACTGCAGCACCTATCCTACAGCAAGGTACAGGCTATTTAGCACTGCAGTTTGCACTCAGCCTGCTGACCAACATGGGTGGCAGGGCACCAAACTCACTTCCCCTTCCCCTCTACCACCCTCATTTTTTGCCTAGAATGATTTTCTAAGTTTAATTTCTCCCTGGCCCTGAACTTTAAGTTTTTAATTTGGAGCCCTAAGTTGAAAAATATCTGGGAAGAAGAACTGAGACAGGAAGAAGAAAAAAGGTGACCTTGTCAGGGACGTACTGGCTAGATCAAGTGAGCTGCTGTTGCTTAAGCTGCTGCTTCTTCCTGAGATATTTGCCATGCACTGAGCAAGAAGCAAGCCACACAGAAGACCACATGCATTCCCAAACACCCAAACCAATCAGGTAACCCCTAACAGAGTGTATGGAATCCTCCAAGCAATGCCAGTTACTCTCAGTCTCTGTCTCTCTCCAATCCCTCCCTCCGACTGCTCCCCACATCCACCTAGCTCCAAGTGATGTGCTATGCTCCTACTTGCTCTCTCCCAGTTCCTCCTTGCTCCCTCCCACTGCCACACTCACCATCCAAGACTGGTCTCTCCCACACCACTATACTCATCAGTCAAGACCACGATCCAAAACAGAGAAACTGTTTGGAAGTGACTCAATTGTCACTTATGTTGCTGGCTCGGGGTGGGGGGGTTGGATTTTCTTCAAACCAGTTTGCCCACCCCTAGTGGAGACCTTAGTGGGTGGGGGGGATTTGTTGTGACCTCCACTAACCCCTCCAACTGCACAAGAAACCTAGGGAGAGGGTGAGGATTCTTCACCTGGTCAGTTATCTCCAGGAGAGAGGGGGTTATCGTGTTGTCTCTCTTTTTCCTGATCCCTTTGCAAGGTCTGAGTTTTGACAGGTGATCTTTTGATAGATTCACTTTGCAAGGTATTTTTCTTTCCTAATCTATCATGTCCCCCCTGTTGTGCGAGGCCCAGGGGAACTATCAAAAAGAGTGTCCCTGTTCCACGCACAAATTACATCTATATGGATTCGGGCAATGCTGGCTCATGTGCCCATACTCAAAACACAGGTTTCAGAGGGATTTATTGCAGACTGAATTTAGATGTGCCCTCTCCCCACATTTGTGGCATGAATTTGGTTGGCCTGGAGAAAAATATAACCTCCTGTCCTTCCCTAAATAGAAAGCCCCTGGTAGCTGGCTAACTCAGTGTTTGTGTTGTGGAGCTTAATCCTGTATTCCCATCCCCCTTTCCATATCGGGTCTGAGTCAAGTATAGGGAGCAGCTTCTCCAGGATCTCATATCTTTGTCTCAGCCAGTAGGAGAAATTTGCAACATTAATCCTTTCATTACAGAATAATATTGTAAAGTTTTTCATTGTGGATTTTGTTAAAGGGATAACTATAAAAGGGGCCCATAATGGTGCATCTTTTAACTTGGCATATTTGTTCCAAAATCTGTGTAAGGAGTCCACAGTTTTAAAACTGATATTATAGACATTATCCCATAAAATATGTATAAAGGTATATAGTTCAGTAGTGAAGAAACCTTTGTATTCTTCAATAAAGCCCGTGCTATATGGACCCTGTCTGGATGGTCTTCTGCACTCCCAGTGTATTTCAGATGAATGGCACTTCAGCCCTGTGCTGGTTCTCCCTGACTGTGGAATGATTCAGCCATACAAAATGGCCTATCCTCCTACCCCTGAGCTCTGGGCAACTTCCCCACTTCATATCAGTGCTACTGGTCTTGGATCAGCTGCCAACCTCCACAGGATGGGCTTTCCGATTTATGGCTTTGTGTTTCTCCCTCCATGAGGAATTTGTTTGCAGGCTCCTGATTTGCCCAATATTTATCACCATATTTGCCTCAGGGTTGCTACTCCAGAGCACAGGATGTACTAGGAGTCTGCCTGGGGGGGGGGATGTACTGCAATGGGGGTTCTGTGGTTCACCTGATCTGTTGCCTGCCTCACTGACTGTTTTGGCAGGTCAGATGGGGGACTTAGTGTGGCTAGAATATGAGGGTTCACCGGGGTATCTGATAATGGAAAAATAATGGGAGGATGGTGTGGTACCTGAGGACTGGAAGAAGGCAGATGTGATTCCCCTTCACAAAAGTGGGACCAAGACAGAGGCAGTAAACTACAGACCTGTCAATTTGACCTCTGTGGTAGGGAAAGTGATGGAGTCACTTCTGAAGGAAAGAATTGTTGAGTACCTAGAGGCCAGTGGGGCACAGGACCCAAGGCAGCATGGGTTCATAGTGGGAAGGTCATGTCAGACGAATCTAATTGATTTCTTTGACTAGGTGACCAAAGTAGTAGACCAGGGAGGGGCTGTGGACATGGCCTACCTAGACTTTAGCAAGGCATTTAACACAGTCCTACACAAAAGATTAGTAGTCAAATTAACCAACCTGGGAGTGGGTCCCAGGGTGGTAGCCTGGGTAAACCATTGGCTGAACAACAGGACACAGAAGGTAATTGTAAATGGAGTCCACTCTGAAGAAAGGAGGATCACTAGTGGGGTGCCGCAGGGTTCAGTACTGGGTCCAGTCCTTTTTAATGTCTTTATA
The DNA here is from genome assembly GCA_016271365.2 of Neoceratodus forsteri. Taxonomy (NCBI): domain Eukaryota; kingdom Metazoa; phylum Chordata; order Ceratodontiformes; family Ceratodontidae; genus Neoceratodus; species Neoceratodus forsteri. Next base: position 722,549,383 of record CM057459.1, on the reverse strand, counting down.
AGTGACAATGCAGAGGGACTGGAAGGAAAGTATGCCTCTTTGCAGATGACACAAAGATCTACAACAGGGTTGATACACAAGGAGGCGTGGAAAGGATGAGAAGGGACTTGGCAAGGTTGGAGGAATGGTCAGAAGTATGGCAGCTTGGATTCAATGCAAAGAAGTGCAAATTAATGCACCTGGGAAACAAAAACCCAGGGGAAGATTACACAATGGGGGGGGGAGTAGTAACAACAACAAAAATGGAAAGGGACCTGGGGGTAATCATATCAGATGACCTTAAGGTTTGCAACCAATGTGAGAAGGCAGTAGGGAGGGCTGTGGGGATACTGGGATGTATAGGGAGAGGTATCACCTGCAGAAAACAGGGAATTGTTATCCCCCTGTACAGACAGTTGGTGAGACCCCATATCGAGTACTGCGTCCAGTTCTGGAGACCCCATCTCTGCAAGAGACATAGACAGGATGGAGGCAGTTCAGAGGAGGGCAACTAAAATGGTGCAGGGTCTGCAAGAGAAGCCATACGAGGAGAGACTAAAGGAGCTTAATATGTATACCCTTGAGGAAAGGAGGGAGAGGGGGGACATGATAGCAACGTTTAAGTATCTCAGTGGTTTCAACAAAGTCCAAGAGGGTAGCATCTTTCAGAAAAAGAGATGTGCAAGAACAAGGGGACACAATCTGAAGATAGAGGGGGGACGGCTCAGGGGCAATGTGAGGAAGTATTTTTTCACAGAGATGGTGGTGGGCGCATGGAACAGCCTTCCTGAGGAGTTTGTGGGGTCTAAAACTGTGGGAGAATTCAAGAATGCATGGGACAGGCATAAGGCAATTTTTGTGGGGGGTAGGAAGAAATAGGCTGTTGGTTAAATAGGATCTGCAGCTTATCCTGTAGGTAGGGAAATGGGCAGACTAGGTGGGCCAAACAGTCCTTATCTGCCATCAAAGCCTATGTTTCTATGTTTCTTAATAACTGTGTCTTCCACGTAAACAGATTTTGTTTTCACATCCTTTATTTTTTAATCACATCTTTAGTACTGGTAGTGCTAACATTAACATTCTCCCTTACATCATCATTCTTCCTAGCATCAAGCTGTTTTTCTCTAATACCAGTAGTGTTAACATTAACATTCTTTCTTAAATCCTCATTCTTCCTAGCATCAGGTTGTGTTTCACACTTAGCTACTTGCGCAGCTTTTAACAACTCAGCAGCTGCAATCACACCAGTATCACTGTTTTCCCCAAGTATCAGTTCTTGCACAGTATCATTTGATACTCTCCCTTCCCACTAGTCTCTTTATTGTCCTTAATGCCAGCATTTATGTTCTGCTCAGAACTTACTGAAGGAGGTATCTAAATATGAGTGTGAGCATTAAGCCCTTCCAGTGCGGAGTTATCAATCCGTGGATGCAGTATAGTTTCAGCTACGGCTACAGCATTCACTCACTCTGTGCTTCTGTCTGGTGAGTGCTGATGTGCCATCAGGATCAGATTCGCAGTCGGGTTGTCAACTGTTGAAACTGTGTCTAAATCAATCTCAGGACTTAGGCGCTGGCAGAAAATAGGAGACAGGACAGTTCTTCCTATTGCAGAAGCCAGTTTAGATAAGGGAATCATTTTCTGCAAAGGAGCTGTTTTTTGTAAAGGGACTTATTCTTGTGGGAAAACTGGGGCAATGAGTTCACTGGAGCAGTGTTGTGTGGATACAGGGGAGGTGGTGGCTCTCAGATTAACATTATCAACATGACTCACTGGTGAATCTGCCTTCATTATCTTTGTTGCTGTTGGAACTTTGCCAGGGAGCCAGTTGGTTAACTAGGATCTGCAGCTTATCCATTAGGTAGGGAAATGGGCAGACTAGGTGGGCCAAGCAGTCCTTATCTGCTGTCAAATTGTATGTTTCTATGAGCCATGATTTTCTCTCCGGTGAATGATTCCAGCTTGCAGCCTTTTGGGCATTTTCAAGAGACCATCCATCTCGGCCTTCTGGAGTGGCAGGGTCTCCCTCTCCTAATACCCAGCCTACCCAGTCTTAGGGTCAGGTACATTTTTGACCATTTTCTCTCCGTTGTGACAAGTACTGTCAGAAGATCCTCATGCATCATATTACCAGCAGACGGTTTCTCAGGTTGCATGCTTCTCTGCTCTGTTTTTTACCAGGTGTTCCCGCTCCTCAACTAACAATACAAGATGTCTTTTTCTGTCTGACATAGCTTCTTCTAGGTCTTGGTCATTTTTATGGTGCACATATTTGGAAGAAAAATAGTGATATACATTCCTCCACATCACTTTTGGATTTATTCTCCTCATCCTGACTGGAAATCATTTCTACATCCCATTCAGGTGCGTGTTCGACTTTTGCAGGGTCCATGTGCATTTCCTCAGGTACAGAATCTATATTTTAATTTTCTTTAGTGTGAAGCACTAATACAGGACCTGTTAATGCATTCTTAGCAGGTTTTTTAGCCTCTAACTTCTCAAACACCTCTCCCTCCTCCTCCTTCATCTGTAATGTATGCCATCTTGGCCAACTGCCAGATGGACAAGGGTTCCCCTACTAACAAGAGTAGGGGAATTGTTTATTTGATAAAATCCTCATACAATTCAGAAATTCATAGATATAATATGGAAAGAATAATAGTGAAACTGTTAAAGGTCAAAAATCAGTTATGAAACCTCCAGTTGAAAACATCGACCATGGAAAATATTTTCATCGATTACACCATACATCATGAAAAACTTACAAGGTAATGGAAGGGAAAGCACTCACCCCTACAAAGAAAGAGTCACTCACAGTCAGGTAGCTTTTAACTCATTGGGTCCAGTAGACGCCATATGGTGTCGGAACCATCCATTACAGAACCTGACCCAAAATGGCCACCAGGACTCAATGAGTTAAATCATGTGCTGCTCCTTATGTTTTGCCCAAACAAATGGTCTTTCTCTGAGGAAGCCCATTTTTTTGGGCTAAATTTACGCAGACAGCACCAAGGCACTGTCTCTCCTGTTGCAATGCAGATGGCTATCCACTGTGGATAAAATAAAAAGGAGCAACACATGATTTAAAAGCTACCTGATTGTGAGTGATGCTTTCTTCATAGGGGTGAGTGCTTTCCCTTCAATTGCGTTGTGAGATTGAACTATTGGGATTAAGCACCACTGCCCTAGTGTGCAGCTCCACACACTACAAGCATGAAAAACTTGTTTAGAGTCCAAAGTATACAGACGTTTTAGAGCTGATTTAATTACAGTAAAAAAAAAAATTTTGTCCAAATGTATCTGTTGTAGGACATATTTACTTCTTACTTGCCAGGTCATTACTTTAATACAGGACAGAAAAATCAGAATTGTAGATTTATTATACTTATAGGGTAATGTTCTAAGGTTTCCATATATAAGAATATCTTAATTGTTGCCAAAAATGGTCCAACCATTTAGCACTTAACATAGACCAGAAGGAGTGTATGAAAAGGGAATCAAAAAATAAATGATGCATTGTTTCAAACTGGGCAATACAGCAGTTCCTAGGACAGAAACTCTTTACAAGACTTTTATGTTTCATATTATCTTTAACGTTTAAATGACCCTGACAACAAAGCCACACCATATCCCAGTACTGTACTGAGATGCTTATGTCTTTCAGATATGTCAAAGCATTGTCTCAATAAATACACAGGGCTTGGGGGCATGGCTTGGACCCAGAGAAGATGGCAACATAACTCTCTCGCTCTGCCCCAGCCTGACACTTTACCACTTTTTAGTTGCCAAGATGCTGGACTGAAGTCGATCAATATGGCTTGAATATACCTCGCTCCTCTGTCACCACTGTGGAGTTAATCCTGGGAGTAGCCACACTTCTATTACATCTGATGCGCCGCGCAAATATCGGACCTGTTCTTCACTGCTAGGCCATAAAAGCCCGAGGGCAGTTTCCTACACTAAACGGTGCCTTCCCTAATCGAAGCATTAGCATCCCCCATTGAATATTGGGACCATGACTGAAGGTACTCTCCAACGACAAAAGGGTCGAGAAATTACCCGTGAGTGATTAAATCTGCTGTCTTCCTACCATTTCTCTTCTTTTCAAACCCTCCAGTGGAATGGAGCCACCAGACACCAGAAACGAAGGAGCACCAGGCTGCACCATCCCTCTATCTTCGGACCAGACCCAGGTCAGAGAGGCCCCTGCCAATATCACTAAGATGCTCGAGGCTTTACTGACAAGGGTGGACACCATTGGGGCCTCCCTAATGGGCAATGTTGCAGATGTCCATAGGTTGGAAGATCAACAGAACGTCCAAGAACAGTGGTCGGAGGAGCTTGAATGACAGCACCTCACGGTGCTACAAAAGCTCAGAGACCATGAAGCCAAGTTATCTCTGCTATGGTATAGGCGGAGGATCAGGAAAATCAGAGAAGGAGAATAATGTTCTAATCCTTGGAGTGCCTGAGGGAGCCGAAGGCCCAAATATGGAAAAGTTTCTGAATGAATGCATTCTGCAGCTGTTAGGTGACCGATGGAAAGAGCCAATGAGTGTAGAGCGAGCACATCGAGTATTAGGCAACGCAAATAATACTAGGGGCCCAAGGACTATAATTGCTTACTTGCTATGGTTCTCAGTCAAGGATCACCTCCTGTGGGCTACACGGGACCTCGGGGAGCTGGTACGGAAAGGCAGCACCATCTCATTTTATAGGGACTTTACTCAAGAAGTAGAAGCCAAGCTTAAAGCTTATAACCCCTTGAAAAAATAGTGAACTCTAATTCAATTCAATATCACTTCAAGGGACTGACAGAACTGCATTTGTCCAAAAATGGCCAATCCTTCCTGGCTGAATCACCCAGGGATGCTGAGACCTGGATTCAGAGCCATTGGCTGAATATGCTACAGTAAACTACTTTACCCAGATGCCTTTGGGAGCCAAGGGGCCATCTGAATCAGGGAACCACTGGGAAAGGGAATGGTGCACCTGGGGACAACAACTCTGGCTGGACAGGTCCGCCTGACAGGGATTCACCCACTCATAGACAACTTTGGACCCCACCTCACACAGAGGCCAAACAACCCCTGACCACCTCTGCATCCTCCATCACTCCTGATATACCTAATGTCAATCGGAAACCCCTACATCAGGAAATAACCACTCCTCCCTTGCCTGCAAGACAGTGTCAGCACTCTAGAAGCCCTTGCTCTACACTGCAGGGCAATACCGTGGCCTTCCCGCCTGCAAAATATCCCAGGGTGCATGTACCTATGCTGGAGATTAATGAGCACTTGAACCACTCCGAGGATTCCACGGTGATACCCATGGATGACTTGGCTCCCTTGGACTGGGCCTCCACGATGGAAGAGAATGAGGAAGATGTTGCAGTAATGGCTGGCTTTTTAAAGCCAGGACTGAAAACTTTTGCAGAAGCACTCTCCCACACCTATCAATTCTAGCAAGTTGGACTCAATAAGCAAAACTGGGTATGCCTTGATGGAATGATAAGTGAAATCAGGGATGCCTTGACGGAATATGGCAAAATATCCATATTATTCATGGTATATCCCAATTCTCTGCTGGGTCAGGTCCCTGTGCCCCCCCCTTCAATTGGCAGGTTTGTGTGCTCCAACTCCTCCTGCTTCATGCACTGTGCTCTAATCTGGAGGGACCTACTCATGCTTGGTAGGCACTATGCCCCACTGGACCTTTCCCTTGTTTCTTCCATCATAATGAAGGTATCCAACCTTCCTTTTGTGGTGGCATGTGAGCAGCTCATTGCGCTGTGCCCTCTTATCCTTTTGCTGTCACCCCTGCTGTGCAACAGGTGAACTAAACTGACCAAGCAACACTAGTTTTCCTGCTCAATGCTGCCTGCGGTTGGCCACCATTTGAGTACACTTCTAAGGAGGGTTAAATACACCCTATAGACACGGCGCCTCATGGATTACAACTGGTTACCCCGATAACCCTTGGCAAAGCCACTGGTTTCTCCATTTATTAAATGATTCACAAAATGAATGGATGGTTAGCAGACCCCCCGTGGCGGTCCTTGTCTGCTCCTGTTGGCTGACCTTGCTGCCCTCTGACAGGATGGGCACAGTCGTTGTGCATGTCCTGACTCTCAGACTTGGACATGTGCTAAGTCTCTGAAGCTGGGCTTGGACAGATCACCCATGTTAGGTGTGACCTCTCCCCTTTGCTTGTTTGGTGTCTGAAGCAGTGTGGCTATAGGGCTTAGTGCCTCTACTCACACATTCACCTCGGCACCAATAACTTAGTTCTTGTTGTTTATTTTGTGGTTAATACTGTAATAGTACAAAGCTGTTGTTTAATAGTTAGTTATTGTTCAGCATATACCCTAAAGGTACATAATCTGTATATCTCTTATTTTGACCAGGATTCCTTAACTGATGGCAAGCTGAATTGTTACCCTCACCCCTCTAACAGCACCTTTTCTCCAAGCTTTACCAGCTGCATGCAGCCTAGGACAAACCAGCCGTTGGTTATTCCCTCCTTCTCCTCTCTGCCTTTTCTCTGCTACTATCTGCTGGGTGAGTACTTTCTTTTTTCTCCTTACTAAAGTTTCTGGTGGTGAACTTCAATGGCTCCTGGCTCAGCTGTGCTGTGGGGCTGGGGGTGCATCTCCTGGAATGTACGAGGGCTGAACTATCCTGCAAAGCGTACTAAGGTTTTACAATTTCTGACTTCCATGGAAGTGGATGTGGCCTTGCTCCAGGAGATGCACCTCACCGGCTGCATGGTGCAGTGGCTGAAAAAGCTCTGGGTGGGGACAGTACTGGCCAGTTGCGCTCCCATGAAATCCAGGGGTGTGGCCATCCTCCTATGAAAGATGGGTCCCTGGGCCATTGAGGCTCAATGCCAAGACCATCAGGGGAGATGGATAGCGGTGCGACTCTCCTGCCCAGGTGGCAAAGTCATAATCGCCAATGTCTATGGCCACAGTACAGACTCAGGGGACATTTACTCCAAACTGAGCCAGGCTTTTACAGAGCTAACTGTTGGGGAGTCCAATGTTCCAATATTGTTAGGAGGAGACCATAACCTAGTACTAGATGTGTTTCTAGATAAATCCCTTCCAACACCACAATCCCACCCTAAGGTCCTAGCCACGCTAAACACTCTGATGTTGGAAATGGGCACTAGAGGACCCCTGGAGACTCAGCCAACCGCAAGGGTGAGACTATACCTTCTATTCCAATGTCCATGGCACCCACAGTAGGCTCAGTTTCTGGCTTGCCAACCATGCAGCCATGCCAAGGGTGGGGGATCCGACCACTGGGAACATAATTGTTTTGGATCATGCCCCGGTTATGATCACATTCTCTCCTACAGGTCAGAACCCACCCTCCATGAGATGGAGATGCAACCCATTACTGCTACAAGATGCAATGTTTTGTAACTATATCAAGAAAGAGGCCAACTTGTACTTTACTATTAATACGCCAGGGGAAATTCAAGTGACCACAGTTTGGGAAGCCTTCAAGGTTGTTATAAGGGGAAGAATTATTTCCTTCTCAGCAGCCAAGAACAAGAAGAGGGTGAAACAAATCCGAGAGCCCCAGGAGGAACTTACATGCTTGGAAAAGCAGTTCAAAGTTTCCCCCCAAAACCCGCTTAACTCTCCTCTTCTGGCTAACATCACAGACCCCACCACCTCCTTGCTATGCATTCTACTCTCCTCCTCTCTTCCATCTTAGCCTCCTGATAGTATGAATACCCATATGTCAGGGTCATTTGTACATGAAATTGGGTAAACCTGACAGCAACTTGACATGCAAAGGTGTGGATAGAAATTCATTGACATGATTTGTTGAATAATACCCTAGCCATTCTAAATGGATGTATGAAGATTGAGTAAAGTAGCCTGTATGTAACGTGTCCTCCTTCTTCTTAGAATTGTTAGAGACTAGCACTTGTAACAGGTTAGAACACTCTTGTATTAAGACTACCCTTCTATAGTCTGATGTTCTATGAGTTGCCTTGCCTCTCTTGGAAATAATGTTATGCCTGGCACTTATGTACCCGCCATATGTGGTGTGTTATAAAATTGGAAATTCAAAAAAATTAAACATGATAAAAAAAAAAGCATTGTCTCTAATTATAACAGATATTCCAGACATTACATCTACCTGTACCGGAAGTAGAGAATTATAGAATGCTTTACATTGCTGACCCTTAATTGTGTCCTATGATATTTTTCTTTTTTTAACAAACTTAAGAAAAGGTTCCCAAAAAGTCGGAAGTACAGCATTTTTCAAAAATGTAGGTCTTGGCCTTTGCTATTCTGATTTTAAAGGGTCTAGCCATACGTTAGTCCACTCCATTCATGTTGCAGTTTCAACAGAAAACTGAGGCTTAATATTGTTTAAAAAAAAAAAAAACTTTAAAAGAAAAGAACAGGATGAACCATGCTCAAATCACCCCTATTCAGTGGAAGATACAATACTTCTCTTTTTACAGGTTTAGTCTACTGCCCCAGACCATTTGAAAAAACAAACTTGCAACCTGGTCTCAAAATGTTGAGGTACTGGAAACATTGCACTAACATATAGAAATAATGGAACTACAATAAATAGATTTTAAGTGTTTCTTTTTAGAAAATTGCCATTTTTCCATGATGCCACTTTTGAGGTTCCATCTTCTAGCAGTTTTTCCCAAATACAATTGGCCAAATTAGTGGGTCCAAAATAAATTCCCAAAATCTTGACTGGAGAGGATGAAACCTTTACACATCCTATGTCAGAGGGAGTCATAATATGGTTCGCAAATGGAAAACGTCCACATTTATGTACGTTGATTCATGAACCTGATAATCTTGAAAGCTCAGTCAGCAGGTGTACAGCAGTGAGACCAGAATTTATGTCTGCAACAAAAAGACATACATCATTGGCATATGCTTACATTTTAACTTCTGAATGAGGCACTGGCTGTTGAATACCATGGATGTCTGGATTACCACAAAAATAACTAATAGTGGTGGATCTAAAGTTAAGATATATAAAAGAGGGCTCAAAAGGCACCCCTGTCAGACACTCCTCCAAAGTAATATACAGGAACCTAATCATCCATTGATGTCTGGAATTAGGGAACTGTTAGTGCAGATAATCCAGATCCAATTTATAAATTCCTTTAGGAAACCACATTTTTGTAATAGCAAGAATATAAAGGCATGAGGCACTCTACCATATGTCTTTTCTTGATCCAAAGTGAGACGATAATGGGACACATGTTCTCTATTGCAGAATTATATGACCTCCCATATAAGTAACAGATGGTCCTGTGTTTTATAGTCAGGAAAAGAACATATTTATGAATGATGTAACACTTTTGACAATACAGAGATTACTCTCTTACAAACATTTTGCCAAGATCGTCGCATCAGTATTGAAGAGACAAATTGGCCAATAATTTTTTTTATATCAGAATGATTCCCATTTTTAAAAAGAAAAATTGGGGTTACTTCACCAATAGAATCAGTCATTGACAGAGTTGACAAATAATAATAAAATAGGGAAACTAATATTGGAGATTGGAGCCAAATGTTCACTATATATCAGATAAAACTCAGACGTGATTCCATCCATCCCTGGTGACATCTGTTTATTTAAGTATTTAATGGCAGGTGTTACTTCTGTTAGACAAACTGGTGCTGTTAAAAAAGTTCTGTCCTCTTGTGATAGCTGGGGATGATTTAGAGTCAAGAAAATTCTCAGTTTCATTCCCAATATCAAATTCCAATCCAACTGAATTTCCTAAATAATCTTTTGCTACTTGCAACATTCCTTTCTTAGATGTTTGAGATATCCCATTATTGTCTATTAGAGATTTCATTATTTTTTTGTGCAACCTTGTAGAGCAACTTTGAAAAACATCACTTTACAAATGTTGGCCCTGTGTTCCATATTTTTGGTCAGAAGACAGAGTGGGAGCTCTATCACATTATAAAAACTTAATATCTGTCTTAATATGTTGTACCTGGAACTGTAAACTGATATCTTCTGTGGTTTGAAAATGTATTTATACATTTGGTGGTGTAAATCCAAATATCAGCAATATGTACAGTACACTGAATGGAAGAATGTGGGAACTTATTTGCTAAACTATGACTCTTAGTAACAGTATCTTCCTACCAGAATGCCATATCTGTGTACATGCAGTTTATAGTAGTGTAAGATGAAAATAGTTCCTGAATCACTTCCTGAAATTCGGTGTCCTGTAAAATAGTGTTATTCATTCATTCACCAATGGCTTTCTTGGGGTATGTTCTGGGGCTGTGGCTATTGTGCAGCTTAACAGCAAATGATCCAATGTTTCAACAGGAATCATTTTCTTATTAGTTTATATATATATATATATATATATATATATATATATCTGTATAAGATAGATAGAGTTGGATAGGAATAAAAAAAAATCTATCCTGGTGGCTAAATTGGATCTATAATATGTATGTTATCCCTTGGGATGTTGTGTTCAATAGGTATCCACCAGTCTCTCATACCCACATAATTTTTTGAGAACAATCAAATCACAATATAATTTAGATGTTTTAGCATCTCTGTCACTGATAACAAGGGGGCAGTTGAAATTTCCCCCAAAAATATATAGATATAGCTGAATAAGCTGAAAAAGAGATACACTGTCAAATTTGGTTTGTGGTGCATAAATTACAATAATGCAACAGCAAACCCCATCTATTATACAGTCTAAAGAAAATGCCCTGCCAGGTGCAATATCAATAATTCTCATTACTGCGAGCATTATACCTTTAAACAACACTCCCATACCATCACATACATCAGTACTTAGAGAAAAAAAAGAATCTCCACACATCCAAAGATATTGTGTAGTGGAAATATCCAGTAATGTTTTAAGTCTGGTATCTTAAATTAAGAAATCATCAAACAACAAAGTTTGTAAGATAGGAAAAGATAACCTCCATCGTTTGGGGTTCTTAATATTGTGAACATTCTTTGTAGCTATGTGAAGGCTGGATGACATAACAGTAAGACAAAAGGAGCATCATATGCAATAAGTCAAGGCCATTGAAGGGTCTTCTTCTTAGATTTTGTTTTTGTGGTCCTACATGGCCTGTCTTTTCTTTTCCGCATGATTCATTTGGACCATATTTGTTCTGCCTCAGATGAAATCATTATTTTAGACAATACAATGGAAGATGCCTCTGAGTTCTGGTCATCATCCATTTTACCCCACGTTTTTGACTGTGTCAGAAGGTCAAACCTATTTTCTGTAGACATAGGAAGAGGAGGTTTATCTTCCCAGTGCTGTTTAGGTTTAGAGGATTTTTGACACAAAGAGTGCCAACTTGTACCTTCAGAGAAAGGTTCCAGAGGGGGCATGGCTGTTTCAAGAAAAACAGAGTTTGGTGAAGCATTACTCAGGGTAGCTGGAAGGTGGGGTGATACAGGAAAATCTGTAACAATTTCAGTCTCTTCTGCTGGTTCTATGTGATAATAGCGACCACCAAAATGCGATCCCTAATATCATAACCTGCATTATCGCCAAAACCATTTTAGCGATATGCAATAAAAACAACCGAGCTTCATGCGTCACGAGGGGTGTGCCCCTCCTGAACCCCCATGGGGGGCTTCACCCCTGTACCCCAACTAAAGATTCTTAACCCAGGGGGTGCATGTCAGGGAGGGGTGCACAGCCCGTTTAAAAAAATAAGTCCCGCAACTGTGGGACGAGCAAAATTGTACCCACCCCCAGTCCCAAGCCCAAGACCTGCTCCATCAGAGCCAACCATCCTACCCACCACACCACATGGTTGGCTTGGTGGAAGCAGGCACATTACAGGGTTACAACCCTGTTCCCCATCCCTCTATGTCCTGTCACCCACTCTGCCTTCCTCTCGCCCACCCTACCCTCACGGTTGCAACATTCACCATCCCCCTACCATTGCTCATGATGATAGTGCCATCATATGGGTCACCGTTTAGACATTCACCCATATCCAGTCACTATCATCATGGTATACCCTACTGTGGCAGGAGGATGCGCAGGAAAAATTTGTTCATCTGCTAAAGTCTCTGTACTTCCATCTAAAGGAGACTCTTACTGTTCAATCAGAGAAGGTAATTTCTGTGCCAATGTTACTCTAGTATGAGTGATACCAGACTTTTGTGCACCATCCAGGATACCCTCCTACTGAGGCCTATCAACCCTATTATGCATCGCCTACAAGCAATGCCAAAAGGAATGACCTTCAGTTTGGCAGAGATGGCACTTAACTTTGTTAGTACAATACATGCTGATGTCACCATACTCCAAATACATATTGCAAAACCTCTGGTCACAAGCCTTGGTAAGATGTGATAATGACCCACACTTTAAACAAGCCTTCGGTTGTCCATAATAGAAACAGATACCCCAATCACAACCAATATGAAAGCTATTAGACAAATGCAAGATACCCGAATAATTGTGTCTTAGCTTGACTCTACTTCCATCCTTCAGTCCAGATTTGTTCACTGTCCATGATAGGTTCAGATTTGCCTAAAATTTTACATTTATTGCTTAGCCAGTATGTGATGTTATAAACATCGCTCCCCTCATTTCTGAGCATGAAAGTAACAGTACGAGTAGTGGGCTTAGTGAAAGATATAGCTTGGAAAGGGATCCAAAGTTCAGAATATTTTGAGATTATTGTATTTTGTCCAAAATATTTCTAAAGAAGAGGGTATTTTAAAAATGATATCATATATAATGTCACCCGACATGTGAATAAGTGGAAAAATCTCTCTTGCTACAAACCACATAGAATCTTTTAGAAGTTGTCTGGTCAAATATGTGTGGTCAGGAAGGACTTCCAAACCTTCTCTATACCGAAGTCTGACTGTGTTTCATCTCTGTGGTGGGACATGTTGTGAGGAAAAAAGATCTGAAGGTCTAAAACTCTTTTTTGTTTGTCAAGGTCATTGTCCACTTGGCCGATCTAACTGAGTAGCTTGAGTTTTGGAAGTACTGGCCACTGATAAATGAGGTATGGTGGGATCATCCCCTAACTCAGATGGGAATGGAGTACCCATTAGATTTCCTTCCCCTGATTGGTGCTACATCGATGTTGCTCTGCGTATGCTGTGCATTTTCATTTTGCTTAGTTTGCACCATACTCTTGCATGTGCTATCAGAAGAAAGTCGAGCCATGTCATTGGGAGTCTCAATACTAGATTTTTCATTACCAGTGGCTGTCTCTGTTATGTTCTTTAATTTGGCAGCTGACCTATCAGTAAGCAAAAGCTCACATTTGCGCTGAAATATATACCCCAAGTCCTATTAACTTACTATACAGTGGCGTGAAAAAGTATTTGCCCCCTTCCTGATTTTCTCTATTATTGCATATTTGTCACACTGGATGTTTTCAGGTCTTTAGAGAAAATGTAATATTAGATAAAGGGAACCTGAGTGAACAAATAACACTTGTTTTTTTTTTTTAATTTCACTTATTTAATGAAAAAAAGTTAACCAACACCAACTGGCACTGTGTGAAAAGTAATTGCCCTTACACTTAATAACTGGTTATGCCACATTTAGCTGCAATGACTGCAAACCAAACACTTCTATAATTCAATATCAGTCTTTCACATCGCTGTGGAGGAATTTTAACCCACTTTTCCTCGAGAACTGCTTTAATTCAGTAACATTTGGTAGGTTTTCAAGCATGAACTGCTTGTTTCAGGTCCTGCCACAGCATCTCTATTGGGTTTAAGTCTGGACTTTGACTAGGCCACTCCAAAACTTTAATTTTACTTCTTTTAGCCATTCTGATGTGGACTTGCTTTTGTGTTTTGATCATTGTCTTGCTGCATGACCTAACTACGCTTCAGCTTCAGCTGATGGAAAGGATGACCAGACATTCTCCTTAAGAATTTTCTGGTACAGAGCAGAATTCATGGTTCCTTTAATTATGGCAAGTCATCCAGGTCCTTAGGCAGTAAAGCATCCCCACACCATCACACTACCACCACCATGTTTGACTGTTGGTATGGTGTTCTACTGTGGAATGCTGTGTTTGCTTTACACGAGACATTATGGGATCCATGTTGTCCAAAGTTCCACTTTGGACTCATCTGTCCATAGAACATTTTCCCAAAAGGCTGTGGATCATCCAGGTGCTTCTTGGCAAATGAGACGAGCGCTTATGTTCTTCTTGTTAGCAGTGGTTTCGCCTTGCTACTCCTCACATGAAGCCCATTTTGCTCAGTCTTTCTGATTGTGGAGTCATGAACACTGACCTTAGCTGAGGCAACAGAAGCCTGCAGTTCTTTGGATGTTGTTTTAGGATCCTTTGAGACTTCCTGGATGATTTACGCTACGCTGGAGTAATTTTGGCAGGCCGCCCACCCTGGGAAGATTCATACTGTTCCAAGTGTCTTCATTTGGAGATTATGGCTCTCACTGTGGTCTGGCTGGTTCCAGAGCCTCAGAATAGCTTTTAATCCTTTCCAGACTGATAGAGGGCAACAAATTTTTCTGATCTTTTCAGGAACTTCCTTTGATCATGGCATAATGTTCTTGTTGAATCTTTGTGCTGGCAATGTGACTCTGATGGTAAGGGTCAAAATAAGTGAGGTTTATATTGAGCAGGGCTGGCTGTAATCAAGCCTGGCTGTGTTCAATCAGCTGACTCTAATTATCCCTTTAATTGGTTGATTTAACTAGGGGAAATTACTTTTCACACAGTGCCAGTTGTGTTGGTTAACTTTTTCATTAAATAAATGAAATAAGTAAAAAAAAAAAGTGTTATTTGTTCACTCAGGTTCCCTTTATCTAATATTATATTTTGTCTAAAGACCTGAAAACATCCAGTGTGACAAATATGCAATAATAGAGAAAATCAGGAAGGGGGCAAATACTTTTTCACGCCACTGTAACAGTCTAATATTAAAGCTGAAAAAACACAAAAAAGAACACAATCAGATTAATCATAGAAAGGCAACCTTCTTTCACCTACCTGGAAGTATGTCCTCTTTTAACTGGGTTTAATCTGCTACCCCATAGTAGGCAAAAAAAAAAATACACTATACAGCTTCATCTCCAAGAAAGTTGCTGGAGGATAATACAAAACTGAGATAAAGGAAAACAGATTAAAAAAGTTTTTGCTTTATAAACCCTTTTCTGTTTTGACATTGTCCAGCCACATCACTTTGAAACCCTAGCTTCTGCAAAACCTATTTCTGTTTGCAGTTATACAGAGCCATCCCAGGACGCCCAAACCAGATTCCTAAAATGTTAATGGGTTTCTCAGTTATTTGATTTCCCTCAATATGAGATACTATACCATCAGTGTTCTTGTTGACCCAAATCCCTTTACCTTTCCATTTATTTAAGGTTGCCACTGCTACCCTGCTATACTCCTGGAAATGAGATAAAGTCCTATTTCCATCAACCTTAGTTTTAACCATGATACAAATATCATCTGCATATGCAGATGTTTTCTACACTATGGGCTCAGCCACCCAATCCACTTCAACTGGTACAATGAGTTCATCCTGTTCTATACATCATTAAACTGGATATGTACAAACAATATACAAAATGGGGCTTGAAGGGCAGCCCTGTCTAAATCCATTTATCAGTTTACATGTTCTCCCAAGCATCCCATTCATCAAAGAGATTATAGTTGGCCATTGACCCAGTGTTTGCCTTGATTGTCTGGTGTTCTCTGTTGGAGGGGGTCTTCCCAGATGCCTTAAAGGAGGCACTGGTGAGACCCCTTCTGAAGGAACCATCCTTAGACCCTGACATCTGACCCTCTCCTCCTATCTAAACTAGAGGCAGCTGGCCTAGCCCCCATCATGTTACAATGGTTTAACTCCTACCTCTCAAACAGATCACAGTCAGTCAGAATCTTAGATGTCTCATCCACTCCCCTCCCCATCCTAGCAGGTGTACCACAAGGCTCTGTCCTTGGTCCCATCCTTTTCTCCCTTTTCATAAATGACCTTCCCTCCACCTGTACAAAATTCAGCATACACATGTATGCAGATGACACCATCCTCTTTACCTTAGGACCATCAACTCATGTAGTCCAACTTACTCTGCAATGTGACTTCAATAATATTCAGCGATGCCAGCATTCTGGGTTCAGGAACGAGCCCGGATCATTGGAGAGCCAGCCGAGGGGAGAAGGATCGAGCATCCTACGACAGCTCTCCTTCTCCAGGGGGAGGGTAGGGGATGAGTCCGGCGCCTGCTGGCTCCTAGCGGAGGCTGGGAGTATCATAGGACACATGGCCCAAGTTGACTAGGGGAAGAGTGGACGTCAGTGTTTGCCATGACGTCACCATGCTACTGCCCACAGAAAACGGGAAAACTGCTCGCTGACCTCCAAGATGATGGCTCTCCATTCCCGGAGCACCCCCAGTACCTGGCCAGGGCCTCCTGTTCCTCAACAGCATCCCCGGGCTCTAATAAAGTGTGTGCTGGAGTCTTCCCTCCTCTCCCCGGTGCCCTTCCCCCTTGGAGGAGGGGGACCCACCCGGTGATAGGGATACACCGGGATATCCCGGGGATCAGCTGCAATTTGAGGACCTGAGGAGGGCTGGCTAAGGTCAGTGGGGTCGGGGGGAACTTGTGGAGCCTGAAGGAGTGGGGGCTAGTGAAGCACAGGGAGGCAGTATAAACACATAATGCAAAAACAAAATAATATTCAGCAATGGTTCAGTCAAAACCAACTAAAATGAAACACTACCAAAACCGTACCTATGATCTTCGGCACTGCTCAGAAACTTAGCAAGTCACCTCCCTGGGTGGAACCCCATTAGACCAGGTCACAAAATACAAATACCTGGGTGTTTGGCTTGATCCCCACCTTTCCTTCACATCCCACATATATGCAACTGTTGTCAAACTGCGCCCCAAATTGGGCATGCTTTATTGGCACCGGGATTCCCTCCTGCTCCCAGACAAATGTCACATCCTAACTAAAATGATCATCCTCATCTTTGAGTATGCTGACAAAGTCTACAGTACAGCCTCTGGTTATACTCTATCCAAGCTTGATACCCTCCTGAACTCCTTTTGCCACTTTGTCACAAATTCTTCCCTCAGAACACATCACTGTGACCTGTATTCTCTCCTTGGATTTACCCCGCTGTCCCACAGGTGTTATATCCACTCCCTCAACTTTATATCTAAGTTTTGTTTAACATGTTACCCTCCTACCTGTCAGACTGCCTCTCCCCCACAGCTGTCACACCTTAGAAGCTGAGGCAACAAAATGTACACTCGTTCAGCATCCCTCGCCCATCCTCCTCAACTAGCCTCACCGCTTTCTCCTTCCAGCTCCCTAGTTTGTGGAACAGACTTGCCCTCTCCATCATGAGTTCCTCCTCTTACATCTCCTGCAAGAATCAACTTCATTCCCTACCATTATCCCCCTGCCTCTGCTCCAGATGACTAACTCTACAACTCTCAGGCTCTTGCTACTTCTGCACCTAAGCACTGTCTTTACCCACCTTCTATATGCACTTACTATCTGTTGATTTCTTATCAAGTATTCTCAAATGACCTAAACTGTGCAATGACCCATGTGTACTACTACTAAAAATCATTTGTAACTACTGTAAATCCAACTGTACTGATTACTGTTGTATTCCTGAAAATCAGTTTGTCCTTCTTATTAAATTTTCTAACTGTGTATATACAACTGTACCACTTGCTTATTGTAACCCACTGAAAACACGCATTCTGCGCTAAATGTGTGTGTTTTACACTAATTTGTATGTAACTCCCAACCCCTCACCCTGGGTCGCACCTGGAATTGAGCCTTGGCTCAGTGTGCCTTTCCCGGTTACCAATTGTTTAAATAAATAAATAAATAAATAAGTAAAATTGCTGTCCTATCTCCGGCCTTCCATTTCTAGGTAAGGTTGTTGAGAAAGTTGTGGTGCTTCAGCTTGAGTAGCACCTCATGGCCCATGATCTATATGAACCTCTCCAGTCTGGGTTTCGTACGAGGCATAGCACAAAAACTGTATTAGTTTGAGTGCACACTGACCTCCTCAGGGTGAGAGATCAAGGGGAAGGGACAATACTCATTCTCCTCGATCTTTCCTCAGCATTTGACACAGTGGACCATTGTGTGTTACTCGATCACCTGAGGGAATTTTGTGGACTCACTGGCACTGTTATCTGCTGGTTTGAGTCCTATCTCATGAACAGGAGGCAAAGGGTAACGATGGGGAATTTGTCCTCCTCCCCTAACCTCCTATCCTGTGAAGTACCTCAGGGTTCAGTCTTGTTGCCAATGTTTTTCACCATGTACTTGCTGCCCCTGGGAGAGCTCATTAGGAATTATTTATTTATTTATGGTCTGGGGTTTCATTGCTATGCCGATGATACCCAGCTGTACCTTTCCTTTGCCCCTGGAACATGCAACACAGTGGATGTGCTAAATAATTGTCTTGCTGAGATCAATAACTGGATGACCTCCAGCTGTTTGTGACTGAACCCTGATAAGACAGAGGTACTGGTTGTGAAGTCAAACAGAGGGCATGCTAGGATGGCCTCTGTTGCAGAGACAGGACTTTTTCTGGTCTCTGTGCCATTGAAGGCCTCCTCCAAGGTAAGCAACCTTGGCATTATCCTTGACAGTGGACTGACACTTGAATCTCAGAAGTCATCCATTGTCCACTCCAGTTTCTATCATCTAAGGAATGTTGTCAGGATCAAGCCCCTAGTTTCATCCCTGGACCTCCCTACCTTGGTGCATGCCTTTGTGATGTTGAGGCTTGACTACTGTAATGCACTCTACCTCAGGGTCTCGGGATGTTCTCTTCACTGGCTGCAGCTAGTGCAGAATGCAGCTGCCAGGTTGTTGACTGGGCAGCCTAAGTGCTGACACATCACCCCAGTGCTGCGTGAACTGCATTGGCTGTCTGTCAGGTGGAGGATCCTCTTCAAGGTGGGCTTGCTCTCCTTTAATGCCCTACACAGCTTGGGCCCTGGTTACCTGGCAGACCTTCTTACACCTGCTGACTCAGTCCACTCCCTCCGCTCCTCCTCTAGGGGCCTCCTTGTGATTCCCAGGACGAGGTTAAAAATGGCCGGTGACAGAGCTTTTAGTGTCACCGGCCCCATCTTGTAGAATTTGCTACCAGTTGTAAGGGAGACCCCTTCAGTAGAGGTATTCAAGGCCCACCTCAAGGCCTTCGTGTTCAACCAAGCTTTCCTGGACCCTGTTTTTTAATTACTGCCCAGGTAGTGACTTACGGTGTAACAGCTTTTGTCCCAGGACACCTATTTATCTATTTATGTATTTTCTGATTTTATTTATTATAGCTGTCTATCTATCTAATTCTGTTCTATTTAGTGGTATGTTATTTTATTTATTCTCTGATTGTGTTTTTATGTACAGCGCCCAGAGCCCCTGGGATTGGGCGTCTTTTAAATAAAATTTGCCTTGCTTTGCCTAGTTGCATTATCATAGGGGATTTTAACAAAATCCACAAACCTCTGAGGAAGCCCATACTTGAGTAGAACTTGAAAAAGGAACTCATGCAGAACTTTGTCAAAGACCTTCTGGTGTTAACAAGTGAAAGGATAAGGCCCTCTGCTGGTCTCTGTTGGCCACTTTCAGAAACTTCCCTCAGTAATGTTAAATTATTACTGATTTTCCTTCCTGGTACTGCACATGTTTGTGAAGGAAGTATTACCGTAGTAGCTACTAAAGTGAATCTTTTACTCAAAATTTTGGTTAAAAAGTTTAATGTCCATATTTAAAAGTGTAAGTGGCTTCCAGTTATTTAGATTTTGTTTATCCAGACTTTTACCGATAAAAAAAAACAGAATACCTTTGAGCAGGTAAACCCCCATTGCATCACCCTGTAATGAGACATTGAAAACAGGAGCTCAAATTTACCCAAAGTCATCTGGGTACAATTTATATAGTTATCCATGCTCCCCAGGGGCTACTGCATTCTGCAGTGATTTAATCACTCTAACCACTTTAGTCTTAGTAATGTATTTTTGTTAATCATCCTGAATTGTGAGATGGCTGGGATCTTTCAGTTTAAAAAAAAAAAAATGAACCATAAGAGGGTGTTAGAAACTTCTGCATTCCCAAATGTACTCTTGATATAGTCATCTATAATCTGAAAAATGTCCTATTTCCCCTGACCCGTCTGCCCTTTCTCACCTACCAAAGACATTATAACTCTGCCTTTGACACTATCTTGGCATGTTTCAAAAGGATAAATCTGTCAGGACCTTCCTTGAGTCCCAAATTTTTGGTCTTGAATCAGAGCTGATGTGTTGATATTGCAATTTTCCCATCTGTTGTTTAATTCAGGAAATTTGCGTAGAATAGTCTAACCCTGATTCTACCATCAGACTTAAATGTTTTCGCAGTTGAAAATGTAAATCCAAATATTTCAAATAGGTTTTAGTCTTCTGAGCTTTTGCCCATTTTTTCCAAAACTCTTGAAGATACCTCTTAAAATCTATCCACCAGTCTACCCAGGAATCGTACATCTCTAGTAAAGTAATCTTGTTAGAAATAAACTGTCTAATTTTGGTTTTCAAAACTGTGTACTCTAAGAGTGAGGTGTTAAACCTCCATGGACCGCACTTAGAGTGTCGCACCGATGTAACCACAAATGTTAAACTAACCAATGCATAATCAGAGGTTTCTACCAGGACCACCGACGCAGAGGAAGTTTGTAACCAAGGAGATATTAACAGGTAATAAATCCTTGTGACTAAGTGTCCTTTAAAAATGGCACAGTTTGCATTCTTTTGCCTGGCAATAGCAGCATCTACTAATGATGCAGAAGCGACCATTTGAGATAGAAACAAAGCATCACAGTATACTTTTTTAGCAGTAACTAAAGCCTTAGAGTCACCTACAGATTGACAATTAAAGTTTCCACCCAAAAGTACTCCTTTGGAAGTATACAGAAGAGGCTGAATAATTTAAAACATTTCAGTCCTGCTAGTTTTAAATTGAGGAGCATATACTGTACATTAATTTATCTGAGATCTAGATTATGAAACAGCACATTCATAATCAAAACCCTACCCAGAACTGCATCTACTAATTTGGTAACCATCACATTTGAAGAAGACAAAAGTAAACCTAGGCCAGAGAATTTATCTTCCCCTATATACCAAAAGGAGGGCCCCCACAGCCATACATTTTTAGTTTAAACAAACCACAGTTGGAGCAGCATCCTGAAATAAATGAGCGGGTGCTTCCCAGAGAAACATAAACTGTTGAAAAACAAGGCTGGCAGCACACAGGAGATGGTGCACAATTCATAAATAATTACAACTGAATAAAGCAAATAAATGACTGAAACAAAACAGATGCTGGTGAGCAGCAAAATGCAGTCTGTGACACTAACCCCCAGCGCTTAGGAAAGTACTGGGATTAGTGCCATGGACTCGGGCATTTATGCTCACCAGCATATTTATTCAATCATTATTCAGTTAGTCGGCTTATATCAACTAAGGAATGCAGTCAGCTGTCTTGGAGAAATATAATGTGTTGTGAGTCATGCAGAAGGGATAACATACCATTAGTATTCAGGGTAGCTACAACAAAAGTTGTGTCCTGTAAGTGACTCATAAGGCAGAATAATAGCCAGAAAATATGGATCACAAACATGATGACTCAGATTTTTCCTTCTCCTTTTCCTCCCAGGTATCTGATGTGTGGATTTTCTCTTTTTGGGAAGAGAAATAGGACCCTGATCCATGCTCATATCTTCTACTTCAGATGAGGGGTCTGCTTGAGATGACCGAATAGAAGACACCTCAGAGTCTTCTTCTGTGTCCCCCCCAGTGCATATGTGTTGTTAAAACCTCAAAAGGATTGTCATGTTCTATCTGTTAAGTTATGGAAATCTTACTAGAAGGTTTAGATTGAGCTGACCATCTGGTAACCCTGGTGAAGGCTCGAGTGTCTGCTATTGAGGGGGAGGCATTTCTTTAGTTACAACATCTACTGGGACATTGTCTTGTACATGCATGTGTTCTGCTTCCAGTGGAGTCTCTGGGAGCACCATAAGTACCTCTTCTTCCCTAGATTCCTTCTCCAGATGCCCCTGAGGTGCTGTAACTTCCTGGTGAGGTCTCTGTTGCTGTGAGGAATCAGGGGTGTCTGTCAAAGGTGCTGAAGTTTCCTCTTGATGTAATGGGGTATGGTTGTGTCAAAGAGTGAGGGGTCTAGCACATCCGCCTCTGGACCAGAAGGTCGTGGGTTCTCGTCCCACACTGGGATTGGACTTGCACCTAAAAATCGCTGGCATCTGAGTGCAGTATTAGGGGGTGCTGTACTGCTGGGGTGTGCTGTCCTTCGGATGAGATGTTAAACCGTGGTCCCTTCTGCCCATCCTGGTGTTGTCCTGGTGGGTGTCCAGGTGGAAGTAAAAGAACCCAGGGCACTCTTTGGAAAGAGTAGGGAACATTCCCGTTGTCCTGGCCAACATTCCCCTTCCCATAAACCGGTTCATGCAATTATCCAGGCTGTGTGTGGGTGATGATGTGCGATATGGCCGCCACCACACATTCAGTCACTTCACTATCAGTCTAGCATTGCTTGTAAAGTGCTTTGGATGTATGAAAAGCGCTATATAAATGCTGATTCTTCTTCTTCTTCTTCTGTCTGACCCCGAAGTGAAGCATCCTGCTGGGGGGTTCTCTTTTCTGGAACTTGACATCTGTGCAGTATTAACATAAAAGACTTGCTCTGCCCAGTCCATCTCACTCCCCCCCCCCCGATTGTGAATGCCCAGGGGCAAGCCCAAAAGGAATGACCCTCCTCATCGCATAGATTGCTTTTCATGTTATTTGGGCAGACATTACTGTTATGAACCAGTTCAGAGCATTATCCGCACTTTGGTCAGATGGTGTCAGTTGTCCTTTAACCTTACTACAAGCACTGCTCAACTAAGTTTTTGAACCACACTGGTAGCATGTCTTTGGTTGACCAACATAGAAAAGTACACCTCTATCATGGCTCAAGTACAAACTATTTGGTAAGTCCGTAATTCCTGTGGTCCTATAATGTAGCCTCACTCAAATCACATCCTCCAGTCCATATATTTTTGAAATCCTTGATAAGGTCTGGTGTTCCTATCACAGAGCTTCTTTGTTTCATCCAGTGCAAAATATCAATAATGCTAACCCCTTCATTCTTGAAAAGCACTGTGACAGTTTTGATTTTATGATTAGTAAAGGGAATTGCAAGAAATGGTGCCCATATAGGGGTATTAGCCCTAAATCTCTCAAGATTTGTTGCCATTTTAAAGCTCACTTCAAAGTCAGTATCCCATGGCATGTGAATCAAGGCATACAATTCAGTTATAAAAAAATCTCATGCTCTCTTTCAATTAAGTCCAAGCTACATATCTTCTGTCATAAATGCCTCCAATCCCCCTTTATATTTCAGTCTAACTGCATTACTGACATTTAGCAGATTCAGTAGCACCCTTAAAAAAATCTTAGTATTTTTCCTTCCTTCTTGATCCTGAGTGTTTTGTTTCTCTTGCTGGTAATTCCTGTTTTGTTCCTGCCATCTCCTGTTACTTGCTAAAACTGGGTTGGAATTGCCCGTGCATCTCCTGTTGTCTGCAGTAGTAGTTTGCTTTGTAAGAGGGACCTGGCTAAATTCTGCAGGGTTTGTCCATACCTCATGTCTCCTAGAAGGCCCAGGATCTTCAGTATCTAAGGGGTCCAAAATCTCCATGTTATCTACATAACCCTTTACTGGTAAATTAGACACTTCTGAACCTTCAGCAGGTTGAATTCCTTTCAATGCTTCTACTTGCACAGCTGGTATACCATCAGTTGACAGTATACAGTTGTCTGCTATGGGTGGATTCATTATGTCTGCTTGGGGACCATGAAAACAGAGGACTGTTCTGCCAACTGGAGTTTAAACAATTGTGGCTCAGCAGTATTGGCAAACTCAAAACTAGATGGTAAGGAAAAAACATGTGCCAAGCATTCAACTTACTCCGTTTGTTCAACAGACAACCCTTTCTGTGTGTTCCCCAAATCATACTTGTGTAACCCACATACCTGTTGTTTCCAGCAGGATTCCTGAATTTCAGCAGCACTGACAGGGCAAGGAGAAATCCACCCTGTCCTGTCAGTGGAAGGTATCCAGCTGGCTTTAACAAAAGCATCTGTAACTTGGTTCAGAGAGGGATGCCCTTTTTGTCTTAGTAAAGTTCCTTGGAATAGGTCACCTATTACGGAGTTCTGTTCTCCCATAGGGATAGTATCTTTCAAAGTAGTGCTGTGAGGTAGTGTTCATACCATTTGCAACTGCCACGGATTGACTCTGACAGCATTAGTTTCAGCTGTCAGTGTTCCAGGCTTGTCAGACATGGCTTTCAAAACTCTAGCCATTGTTCCCTATGCAGATGAGGGAGAGTTCTGTATGACCTGCATAGAAGGCTGGAACTCGCTCTCTTCTTGGCTCAAACCATTGGAGGTACTCAGTAAGAGAGCCGCAGGCCAGTTCAAAGTCATGGATTCGGTGTGGCCTACAATGGGTTTATCTTTCTCCCACAGCAACTTTTTTCAAGATAAGCACCACTGCTCTTCCTCCTGGATCAGTTTCAATATGGCAGCTTTCTTGCAGTGCAATTGCCAGTCCAAACTTTCCTTGTCTGTACAATCAGTATCCTCTGGTTCCAATTCTAGGCTCAGGGAGCTATTCACAGTGTATCAGTTCCTACGATTGGTGCCATCCTCAGGACAGTATCCATCTTGTAAGTTACCTTAAGCAGGAGACTGTATATCATGTATAACAATATCACCACCACTCCGGTTCACCCCCTAAGTCACAGACAATCTATCAGTGAACACCTCAGCTGCTGGTCCTGCATCCAAAACTTGTTTCACAACAAGTACCATACCACCATGAGATGGGAGAGCAACAAGCTCTCCCTCACAGACCTCCATGCCACCTTCCTCCTCCTCCTCTCTGGACTCCTCCATTCTATCCACAGGAAGCAAGAATGCCCCCTGCAGCAAGAATAGGGGAATTTTATTGAAAACAAAAGAAACACAAAATACATCATAGCAGCATACTTATAACAAGCATATCAAAATAAAGAAACAAATACAGTATCAGCTATTGTCATCCACAGTCCCAGATCAATGAGGGTCTGCAGTGTATGCAGTGGGTAGGGACCATGGGCAGACTAGATGGGTCTGGCAGTCATTATTTGCATAAAATTCTATGGCCCGGATATTCAAACTGCGCCAGGCTGTGGCGCAAGCCTGGGCACAGTGCAACTTGGCTGCGCAGAGGCATTGACTGGGCGATATTCAATGGAGCTGCGCCATGGCACAGCATTGTGGAATATCACACCGTGGCCACCAGCAATGTGCATGGTGCAGCAGCACTGCACCAGTGCAAGTGGCCAGAGTGGAGCAGGGGGATGCGCTAGTGCAAGTTCCGTTGCGCTATGCACAACAACCGCGATATTCAAAAGTGCACATGCAAATGGGGCCATAATGTATGCAAGGTGCAAATGGGGCCATTTGCATGTCATTATGGCCCCATTTGAATGCAGGTGCTCCAATCTCCAGAGACTTGTGCCCTGCCAGGCAGCAGCTGTCGGGGACCGACGCCCCCTGCACAGCGTGGCAATGTGCCCCACAGCCCGATCGCAGGCTTCAGTAAATATAAATTGCGTCCTATATCCCTGGTGGTCCAGTGGACCACTACCAGACTGATCGCAGGCTTAAGTATAAATAAAATAAAGTCAAATATCCCTGGTGGTCCAGTGGACTGCTCACAGCCCAATCATGGGCTTAAGTATAAATAAAATAAAGTCAAATATCCCTGGTGGCCCAGTGGACCACTAGCAGCCGATCAGGGGCATTTGTGAGTAAAACAAATGACGTCCAATATCCCTAGTGGTCAGTGGTGCCCCCCTCCCCACCAGCCCATAGGCCCCACCATCCTGCTCCCCGGGTCAGCCAGCGGGCAGAAGCACCCTGCCTACTGCCCGCCCACCGACTGACACCATAGATGGGGCTGTACATCCCTTGGTCCAGGCGTGAGCCAATGGGCATGCAGCCCATACTGTACTACATATCCAGATATGTGAATGGATCATTCACATATCTGGATGTAACAACAATACAACTATATGCACCATTGGTTCACACTGTGGACCAATGGGCGTATAACCCTACCCTCTGATGTCAGTCGGCAGGTGGCAGTGCGGCGAGTGGGTGGGTGCTGCGCCCGCCGCTGACTGGGGGGTTGGGAAGTGGGGCTCAGTGGGCAGGTGGGGAGGGGGTACCGCCGGATCACCAGGGATATTGGACATCATTTGATTTTAAAACAAATGCCCACAATCGGGCTGTGAGTGGTCCACTGGACCACCAGGGATATTTGACTTCATTTTATTTATACTTAAGCCCATGATCGGGCTGTGAGCGGTCCACTGGACCACCAGGGATATTTGACATTATTTTATTTATACTTAAGCCCATGATCGGGCTGCAAGCAGTCCACTGGACCACCAGGGATATTTGACTTTATTTTATTTATACTTAAGCCTGCGATCAGGCTGCGAGCAGTCCACTGGACCACCAGAGATAAAGGACTTTATGCTATTTTTACAAATGCCCGTGATCGGGCTGACAGCGGTCCACTGGACCACCAGGGATATAGGACCTCCTTTATTTTAAATGCAGCTCGCGATAGGGCTGCAAGCGGTCCACTGGACCACCAGGGACTTTGGAGGAGCATTTTTCTATGTATGCCTGCGATCGGGCATGGGGGGGCACCACCAGCTGCAGCCAGAGCTCAGGTGGCCACCTACAGGTGGCAGCTGCCATGTTGTGCCCTGCAATATGGCAGCTCACCTGTGGGTGGCCAGCCATTTTTCCTTTTTTTTTTTTGGCTCACCTGTCTGCGGCGTAAGTAGGGGTTAGCATGCATGGACTCAGCACATCCCAGGCTGAATATCGTGATGTGCAGAGTATGCATCGTGCCTTCACCCCTCTGTATACATCTGATGTGCTCCGGCGCATCGGGATTTGTGCCAGGGACAATCCCCGTTTAAATAACGTGCCGGGGTGCATCAGTGGGTTGTGCATGGCGCAACACTGTTGCGCCATGCGCAACACTTTTAAATATCTGGGCCCATGTTTCTATCCAAGCTCAAGAATTCCAGTAAACTATAAACAAAGATGGATTACAATGTTTTTTCTCATATTGGTATATACGATTCAGTGTTTGAGCAATCATACAAATCACAGCTTCAGAAGAATTCTACTTTGTTGAATTTGTAGTGCACATCCAGCCTGCCACAAATAATATCTGCAACACACAAAAATGAGCTGTCATATAGTAGGATGAAATTTCTTCCAGGACCCATGATCGAGCCCCCAGACCACAATAGAATAGGAAACATGTTGAAACAAAGGTTCATGCCACCTTAAACTCAAAGTTCTTCAGAATAAAACAACATACAGACATTCTAAGAGGAGATGGCTTTGCATGTCAAGTGTATGCCCACAAGAGTCTCGAGGGCATACTTTTTCTTCTATGCTTTTATGTTTGAGTGAGTCTTTAACAGCTATTCTCCCATCAATACTTGGCCACATGATACCCCACATCTTTTTTTGGATTCTCTTGTTAGTTAATTGCTTCATGGCCTCACATTCTTGTCCTACTGGACAGAATTTCAGCTGAACTACGCTATAGAAACTTGTGTTTAAAATGTGCTTGTATAACTGCTTTCTGTCAAGTGACATTATCTGTGTCATATTCAGGTTCCATCCTTTCATTTTTTCCAAGGCTAATATCAGGTATTGGGGAATAATATGCCTATAGCTTGAAAAGGTACACACCCAATTCCCATGTTGCCATTCCACTCTGAATGGAGTACTATAATCCAATCTAATGCCAAATAGACCACATTTTCATGGATCCTTTCAGTACTATCACTAAATTATTTTTTTATTTTTATTTTTTCTTTTATTTAGTTTTTGTTGACCGGGTAAGTGCACTAGACAAATCCTGCCTATTTTCAGGCACGACCCGGGGGAGGGAGATACAGATGAATGCCAACTGACCTTGAACCAGATTAAGCTGTTAGTGGTATTTATAGTGAATGAGGGAAATTTTGGCCAGGACACCGGGGAAATTCCCCTACTCTTTTCGATAAGTGCCATGGGATCTTTAACATCCACCTGAGCTACCACCAATCCAGGCAGATGGGACCTCGGTTTAACGTCTCATCTGAAAGACGGCACCTCAGAAATGCAGCACCTCTCTCATGCTGCACTACAGTGTCAGTACTGGGATATTAACCCAAGTGCCAGATGTGGCAACTGAATCCACAGCCCTCTGATCTCCCGGCCTCAGAGGCGAGTGTGCTACCTACTGAGCCACTGACACTGCATAACATGCATAACTGCATTATGACAAAGAAACATTGAAAAGAAGAAGGCAACACGGTTAACCACCCCCCTTCTTCATATGGTCTGTATGTACTATCTCTTTTGATGGGGTTCAAGTGGCTTCCCCATAGACCTTGAAAGAAAATACTATAAAGTTTGATTTCTTAACACTTATGTGGAGGGAATACTAAGCTGATGTGTCGAAAACAAGGGAGTAGTAAAGTTTTATCAAACATACCATTTTCATTTTAGAAATTGCCCTCTGCTTCCACAGTGACAGTTTCCTTTCTGACACACCAATACACTTGTTCCAATTGTCTAAACCCATATCTGTACCTCGAAAGGTGACACCCAAAAATTTAACAGGAGCTGTACTAACTTTTACTCCTGCAATGTTATTCACCCTCGTAGGATTCCCTACCGGACCTTAAGGACTATCCAATACTTTTATTAAAATTAATCCTGGCTCTTGTCATGTGGGAAAAAGCCTTAATAACCTCTTGAGTATCTGGACCCACATAATTTTTGTGTAAAATGACACATAAATCACCTACGTATGCTAGGTCCTTTACTGCAGGAGTATAATCCGTAATCTGTAGCCCCTTAATGTTTGAATGTTGCTTAAGGAAACTTAATAGTAGATCTAGTGTAAAGACATACAAGAAGGAACTTAAAGACACCCTTGTTGTACACCCTTTTGAACTGATATTTCCTTACCATATTGAGAGTTAATATACTGTATATGGAACTAATAGGGCATTCTGATATAAAATTATAATCTAGTTTACTAATTGTTGAGGGACCCTGTATTTTAATAACACCATCTTTAGCATGGGGGACTCTGTCAAACACCTTCTCCTGATCCATACTTAACAAAAAGCCTTCTACAAACCCTGTATGCCCTCTTTCAATTAATTCTCTTATGATTATTATTAATGTTTCACCAATATTTCTATTTTGGATGGCACAGGTTTGTTCCTCTGAGATAACGTGGACGCAATAGATTGTAGATGTTGCATTAAAATTTTCTATAAGATTTTTAAATCTGAGTTTAGTAACCTTAAATGTCTCCAATTACCTACTGTATATCCATTTTCACACCCTTTTATGTAAAAGGATCATTATATATGTTTTCATTTACTGAGGTAATATGCCAGTGTTCACTATCTCAGGGTATAACACTTGCAATATAGGCAAGAGACATTCTTTAAAACTTTCATAAAACTCCATTGGTAGGCCATCTAACCAAGGTGCTGTATTATTTCCCAAGTGGACTATAGCCCATTCAGCTTCTAATAAGGACACTGGACGTATAACTTGAGTTAGTATATCTGGGGAGATATCCAGTATGTTTACTGTTTAATGTCTCATACTCCCCCATTAGAGATCCCTGGGACCTTAAACATTTCTACTCAATGTGTCTGAACTTCTGTTAGTATTTCCGCAGGGTCAAAGGTTACCACCCAACTTGATTTCTGTCTAATTTCTGTCAAGACACTTTTTATTCACTCTTTCTTTACAGCTAGAAAATGTATCTAACACTTGAGCTTTACCCTGCATTCTGAATTTCTGTTCCTATTCCAGTGATGATAATCGATTATATTGGAACTGCCTCATTTCTGCCTTAATATGAGAGACTTGTTCCCATAAATCTAGGTTACCTTCCTGGTTCTGTGAAATCAATCATAGCAACCACGACCTGAGAGATAAATATTTCAAGTACTATATGTTATATCTCTAATGGCTCCATTTCTGAAAAACAGGCGAAACTCTTAGTGTTGTGTCCTGCCACCATTGACCCACCATGTCATATGCAGTGATTAAAGTAATCTGGCTTTAAACAATCCTGCTCAAGTGTTCCTAATATCTTGCTGCTCCAGGAAAGAAACATTAAATTTCCACAGAGTTGTGTGTCTAACATTACCAGAAGGTCCTACAGAACAGGAACAACGAATGGCCATATGGTTCAAACTCTCAATTGCTAGGGTCTTGGTTGATTGTATTTTAAGTGCTTTGGACAAGAAGACAGAATCAATTCTGGTGGCCAAAGTACCTTTTAAAAAAATGGCCTTAGGGCCTATATGCCCTTGGATCATGCCATCTAGTAACCTTGTTGTATTAATCATATTACTCAAATAATTCATGTCATTGTACATCCTTTGTGGTACCTCCCATATCGCTTATCGAGAAAGAACAATTAAAGTCTCCCCCTAAAATGACTATCGTCTTGGTGTGCAAATATTGATATATGTTTTAAAATAGTTCTTTTCTGCCTGCCTTTGCTTGTGGATCAAAAACATTTATTAATCTCAATTGTTGACCTCCTTGTGTAATATCCAAAAAAGAGCTCTACAGGATACTATTTCTATCAATTTCTGTATGTGACATGGTAAGTTTTTAGACAATATGCCCGGCCTGTCACACTTGACAGTCCCCTGGGACCAGAAAGAGGCCCCATGTGATCACAAGTTTTTTGTTTCCGAAACTTCAAACATGGTCAATTTGGTGTCCCGTAGGAAGAAAATATTGCCAGGCAAAGTATCTAAAATAGCTAAGGCTGTTATTTTTTATATGTCTTAATACTGTTTACACTCACATACACAGGAGTTATTAGGGCTCCTCTGCACATAATGTAAAATTAAATGGGAGGGATGACCCCTTCGTAGTATAAAACTGAGATCTCATTCTTCATTTTGTTTTGTTCAAAGCAGATAATTCCTGTATGGATTCATCCCGATCTGAAGAGAGCCCATGGGCAGAGGACGTCACTGAGAAGGACTCTGATTCCATCTCTTCTTCATCTACATCTACATCTTTCCATTGCTTAGAGGCTGCTAGAGCAGCATACTTATTCTGTGTTGTCATTTCTGCAGGATTTCTCATCTTAGTAGCCCCATTCCCATGTCTCTTTCTTTCATTGAGGAGACCACAACCAGTCAGTCGGCCCAGGAGGGAGGGAGAGAGGAGGCATTTCTGGGTGTGAAACATGTGCCTCTCTACTTGTGGATTCTATGGAATGGGGGTTAGCTTCATTTCAGTTGTCTCATTATCAATGGGGGTGGTGGTGGTGGTTTCAAAACCACTGCCTCACCTTCACTGTGCTTTGCAATTGCCCAGGAGTCCCAGGATGGTATATTCAGTTGGGTGCTATCAAACTGAATATAGGGCCATGTCAGTGCAGCGCTAAGTCAGGTAGCACCGCCCCATCATAGCTCCCGAAGTTGGCCTCAAGAATTAATAGTTTGGGAGTGCTATCTGCAATTTTCAAATGTACTGATGCAAATGAGACCATTGGGCATTCAAGGCACTAAGAGGCCATTTGCATGCTCATTATGGACCCATTTAGATAGGTAGGAGAGGCAGGTAGTGCGGAGCTACCACACCACCGTCCATGATAGCTGTAGCTATCCCTGGTGCTAGTGGTCCCTTCCAACACCAGCCTCTAAGGTAAAACAACAATCCCTGGTGCTAGTGGCCCCCCTCCCTACGACTGCCAGCCCCTAATATAAAAAAAAGACTCCCTGGTGCTAGTGCCCCCCCCGCTGATTGCCAGCCCAGATGTAAAAAAAACCCCAAAACTTCCTAGTGTCCAGTGATCACCCCCAGACACCGATCCACGACTGCAGATCACAATGTCCTACTCCCTGGCATCTAGTGCCCCCACCCCACTGTGGCACTGACCACCCACCCAACCCAGTCCCCTTACCAGTATCCTTAGTGCTGCGGTTGAATATGGCGACCAGCATAGCCCTCCTCACACCTCATTGGCTGACTGACACATGTCCAGGCAGGCAGCACACCTCTCATTTATAGGATCGAGTGTGAAAAAAAATGAGGTTTTCTTCTGCAGTATTTGCACAGTGCAAAAAGACTGTGCAGAAACCTTTTGCACTATGCAAATCTGCTGGATATAGGCTCGTACCGATATTCCTGTCCCTGCCCCACTATTTGCATATCCCCCTCTTTTTGGCTTGTGTGGGTGCTATCCCTGTTTGCCAGAGCAACAGAGCCTTTTCAATATCAGTTTGTGCAGCCAAACACTGGATAGCGCACATGCAAACTTTTGAATATCAGGCCCCAGTTTTGAAATCCCCAACTGACATTCAATTTTGACATGAGAAACATGCTCGAATAATAAAATTCCTTCTATCACTTTTGGCAAGCTGTTTTTATTGCAGTTTATTTACTCAGGGCAGACCAGCTCAGGTGCCATATCTCATTCTCAGTGGGGGCTCTGCTTTTACCCAGTTTTTACAAATGAATCACAGGGAGGTTGAGTAATGTGCTCAAAGTCATACAGTGAGTAACTGATTCTGTTTTGAATCACACACAAGTGTCCAGGTTCACAAACCTATACTCTAACCAGTATACTACACTGCATCCCACTCAGTTATATACATACTATATAGAGTCATACTGGAACTAAGAGAGGGAGTGGTGGCCATCTATAGAAGGGGCCCCCTGTCATGCAGCCAAATAATAGATAATTGTACAGTATGCCTCTGATGAGGCTCTATTTGTTGAGCTTAATGTTCAGAAAAGGCAGACGCTAATCCAGGGCTCTACATGCAGAGTAGACCTTCCAACACTAGTAGTGTACTTTAGATCTAGATGGTCTAAGAGAAACTCTGACTATCACTTGGTATGAGCAAAGATTATGATTGATGGCTTCCTTAAATGGTTAGGTTGTACAGGCACAGATACAAACAGGATAAATCAAAATGGGTATTAGACTACTGTAAATACAAATGATGAATTCCCCCACAAAACTCAACACCAACACAGACAACTGACTGAGCACTTGTGGCCAGGCTAGACAATTTTAACTTGCCCGTAATACTGGCAATGTTTTCAGGGACTAAATATTAGTATCCTCTGTTTGGAAAATCACATTTTCAAAACCACCACCAAGACTCAAATCAAGTCATACAGGAATCTCAATATTAAAGGTTTTTCTGTCAGATTTTAGGACCACTGAGAGGCATTATATTAAACTGTTACGTGCTGACACTAACTACTGTTTTCACTCACAGGGGTGCTGCACTTGTAGAATAGGCTACCAGAGGAGGAGAAGGAGAACCTTCACAGTCTGCTACTTACTATAAAACTGGTGTCCTGTGGATCTAGGTTACAATCTGAATTCAGTTTAGCCATTGGATATATGTTTGGATTACAGAATTACTTTTGTCACCGTGGCATTTCTTGGTCATACTAAATATAGGGTCAGGCTGGAACTGAGAGGGAGGGGTAGTTGTCTATACAGGAGACTCACTGTGACCTCCAGCCAAGTAACAGAAAACAGCATCAGCCTCTACAGAAGCGCTGTTCCTTGAGCTCAGCATTTAGAACATGCAGAAGCTAAAAGACCAGGACTACATACTGTACAGTATGTGGACCCTCCAAATATATTGCTCTTGATCTACATGACCTAAGTTAAACTCTAAAAATGCTTGCTACAAAGATAAAATGATGAAACATAGAAACATACACAGTGATGCAGAGAAAGGCTTCCTGATCCATCCAGTCTTGTGATTGTGGTTAAAGATTTCAACATAAATTGGCTAGACTGCACAGGAAAAAGAGAAAAAAAACAAACCCAAACAAACAAACGAAAAAAACAAAACAAAGAGCATCATGCAAAAATCTACATTAGCCTAAATGCAAATGATAGATTTTCACTCCCGTCTCAACACCAACACAGATAATCATACACTAACTGGCTGAATACTTGTGGCCAGACCAGACCCCATGAAATGTGCTGGACAAGGTTTTCGGTGGCTATGTAATGATATCATGTGTTTGTAAAACTACATTTTTAAAGCACCCACCAGGCCTCAGATCAGGTCATACAGGAATCTTAGAATTGGGGATTTTCTTGCAGATCTGTGTAATACTGAGTGACAATAACTAAAGTATGGACAGTCTAGGGAAAGAAACACCATCTAATAGATTTGAAGTAATGTAATAACTCAGTTTCACTGTGTAATTTTTGTAATTAACTTTCTGATTATGCAGTGTGTTTATCTAATGTGAAGTTGTGGTTGAAGACATATGAATGCTTTTATATTGATATTTTACCTGTAAAGATGAATAATTGAACAATAAAACAAACTTGACTTTGACATGAGGAATATTGCATAGCATTACATCCAAGTGTTTACCTGATACTTACTGTGATGCTGTTTTCACTCACGGGCCAGAGGAGGCTGCCCCAGCACAAAGTGTGAAAACAGTGGTGTTCAGTGACAAGTACTTGCGTGTTGCAGCATGTTAATCAGTAGCTCTCCAGAACTTTGGTTAACAATGGTTAATCCTAGCAGCTTGCTACCTATTAAACACCTAGTGGATCCTTGTGTTCTAACTAGTTACAGATAAGGACATCATAACAGCCATATCAGGATATCTTCAGTTATAGCGAAACTTGTCACTGAGCAAGCACCAGTGCACTTTTAAAGTTAACAAACCAAAGTTGTGCTCATGTGGACCAAGACCTGGTGCACTA
Organism: Neoceratodus forsteri; assembly: GCA_016271365.2. Lineage (NCBI taxonomy): Eukaryota > Metazoa > Chordata > Ceratodontiformes > Ceratodontidae > Neoceratodus > Neoceratodus forsteri. The sequence goes on along the minus strand of CM057459.1, from coordinate 722,514,465 downwards.
GAGAGGTGGCTAGCCCCTACCAGACAAACAAAAGAGCAACAGTTTATACACTCACAGTCAGGAAAACCCATTTAACAGACAAAAGGCAAAAAGTATATATATGTCTATGTCTTCTGTTGGCACCCTTTGCAAACTGTGTGAGAGGCCTTTCGGCACCATGCATTTCTGCTTAAAGCTGAACCAGCATAATATTTCTGTGGTGATCTGCATATGCAGCCCATGATGCTTTGCATTGTGGGGGCATGTGCGATTTTGTATTTCTTTGAAACTTGGCTTCCCGGCCAAATGCCCTTTGGGGTAACCATTGCCTCAGTGCTTGTGCACAGAGGTTCTTTGTCTTTTACAGATATATATATCTATATATATAGATATATATATAGATATATATATAATATATCTATATATATAGATATATATATAATATAATGTGACTTAATGTGACTGCAGAAAAAGATCCATCGATGCATCTAGTCTGCCCTAATCTGCCTATTACTTATGAGATGGCCCTTTTGACATTCTACCTCTCTGTTTCCATCCCCTACTTTGCCTTTCACTACTCTTATCTAGCCCCTGTGCCTGTCCCATCCTTGTTTGAATCCACTCACTTTTTTAGCACATACGACCTCCTTCAGTTGTCCATTGCACCTGTCCACTACTCTTTCTATAAAAAAGTACTTTCATATATCCCTCCTGAACTTCCCCCAGCCAACCTCAGTGTATTACGTCTTGTGCTTGTGTTTGCACTTGGGAAGAATACTTCCTTGCAGTTCACTTTGTTTATCCCATGGAGATATTTATTATGTTTCAATCATGTCTCCGTCTCCCCTTGTCTACAGGGTATACATGTGAGATTTCTCAATCTTTCCTCATATGTTTTTCTCCTAAAGCCCCTGGATCATTTTGGTTGTCATTCTCTGCACTGCTTCCACTCTTTCACAGTCCTTCTGCAGGTGTGGGATCCAGAACCTCACACAGTACTTCAGGTGGGGGCGAACTAAGTACCTATTCAAGGGAAGGGTCACCCCCCCCCCCAGTTTTAGTACTGTTCTCTCTTCCTTATCACCCCAGCATCCTGATAACCCTACTTTACTATTGCACCGTGCTGGCACTTTTAGGCATTCCAATATTTTTACACCCACGTCTCTTTTCTCAGCCATGCTGTCTATTGTCACCCACCAACAAGTATTGGGTTTTGGGGTTTTTGCTCTTGATGTGCATTACCTTGCATTTTTTGAAGTCACATTTCAATTGCCACATCCTAATCTACTTTTCAAGTCCTTCCTAGTCCTCCCTCTTTATTCTGGCCCCTTCCTCAGTAGCCACCTTACCGCAGTGCTTCGTGTCATCTGCAAAGGGACAGATCATCTCCTGAACTCCTATTCCTATATTGCAAATGATTATGTTAAAGAGGACAGATGCCAGGACAAAACCCTATGATATTTCACTTGTCACCTCTTTAATCTTTTGTTGCCCATTTATGGCCACTCCGTGTGTTTGCACCTAGAGCCCACTTTCTACCCACATTGTTATCCTTTCATCAACCCCAAGATCTCTTAGTTTCTTGACCAGCCTTCTGTGGGGAACTGAATTGAAGGCCTTACTAAATTCTCAGTACAGTATGTCAATGGCTTGTCCTTTTTCAGCCACCCTCATTACCCAGTCAAAATATTCAATCAGGTTTGTCTGGCACTTACTAGGTATCCTGTTGTCATTCTGGTGCAGAACTTTATTAATGAACATCATAAACTGTATTCAATAATGGGAAATCAAAGAAGTGTTAGGCCACCTCTAGTCACATACAGTATAATTCCCCTTTCAAAGCATACTGTACAGTGGTAGTTGTTTTTTCCGCGATATGCAGTAAAGCCACAGTATTTTTTTGGCGGTTGACAGAACATACCACTGTACTGGTCAACATTTTTGTAACTACCACTGTATGTACCTATACTAGCTGCATGTACAGTAGCAGCGCATAGTTCCATATAGTATTACTGTATATTGCACTTAAAATAGTAGCAGCAGAGGGACATGTTGGGTAATAGACCCTCAAAGTGCTGATGTGGCTATCAAAAGGAATTCAATAAACAAAAAAAAAATACAGCAAACTCCCATATATTTCCTAGTAAAGGCTGCAACTGGCTAAGAAGTCCCATAAGCCCAGTGCCTTGCTCAGCTGGAGTGCTCTCAGGGCAGGGACTCAGTGGCAGGAAATCCATTTAAAAGGCCAGTTAAATGTGTGATATCCCCATACTCAGTATTTATTCAAGTTCATTTAGAGACAAAACACTACCTACACACCAGAGTGGAAATTCCTAACAATAAAAATATCTATACTACAAAACTTAATAAACAAATACAAACTGAAAACAGTAAAGTATTAAATACAATTATAAAAATCTCTTCATAAGCAGTGAGTAGAATTTTAGCACCAAGTCACTCAAGAGCATGTGAACATATGAAAATGCTGCCAGAAAAAGGCCTAGAGGTCTATCAAGTCTGCCCAAGTGTGCAGCTCACAGTTTACTTTACTGCAGCTGCTCCCCTCCTAGTCCCCCCGATCATCCCTGCATACCACTGCCACCCTCCCTAGCCTGCCTTCTGTACAGACCTTTCCTTTGATTTTATCCCACCCCTTTTTAAAACTGCCCACAGGCTTCAGCGAGATCACCTCCTCCAGTAATTTGTTCCACCCTGACACCACCCTTTCTGTAAAATATTGTCTCCTCATCTCCCCTGAATCTTTCCCCCTTCAATTTCTGACTGTGTCCCCTCGTGACCATCCCTCCCTTTAAGTTGAACAAGCCCTCCATACTAACCCTATTTATACTTTTTAAGTATTTGAAGGTCTCAATCATATCCCCCCACTTCCTTCTATCTTCCAGGGAATACGTGTTGAGCTCCCTCAGTTTTTGCTCATAGGGGATTTTCCCCAGTCCTAGGATCATCTTTGCTGCCCATCACTGCACCCCCTCCAGTAATTTGACAACCTTTTTTAAATAGGGGCACCAGAACTGCACACAGTATTCCAAGTGTGGTCTCACCAGTGACCTGTACAGTGGCAGGATGATTTCCTCCCTCCTGGAGGCAATTCCCCTAGCTATGCACCCCAGCACTTGGTTGACTCTTGCTGCTGCCCTACAGCACTGCACCAAAAACTTCATGTCCCCTGTGACTAGCATCCCTAGGTCCTTTTCCTCCTCTGAAATGGATACATGCACTCCCCTAGCAAGTAGCTAGTCCTGGGGTTTCTGGCTCCTAGATGCATGACCTTTCACTTTCACTTCTTGGCATTAAACCCCAGTTGCCATATACTTGACCAATGCTTGAGTTTTGCCAGGTCTTCCCTGAGTTCTTGCTTCCCTTCATTACTGTCCACTATCACACAAATTATTGTGTCATCTGCAAACAGGTTGCTCTTACTCTTGATCCCTTCTGCTATTCCTCCGGTAAAGATGTTGAATAACACTGGTCTGAGCACTGAGCCATGAGATACCCCACTGGTTACAGGTCTTGGGTTTGAGGGCTCCCCCTTACAATTACCCTCAGCTATCTGTTCTGCAGCCAGCTCCAGCTCCTGACCCACAGCATTAGTTTCTCCCTGGCTCCCAGGTTCCTCAGTTTGCCCAGCAACCTTTCGTATGGCACTGAGTCGAAGGCTTTGCTGTATTCCAGATACAGGACATCCATGGCATGGTCCCTGTTGAATGCCTTAGCAACCAATCGAAAAAGTCAATTAGGTTGGTCTAGCAGGATCTCCCTGACACAAACCTATGTTGCCTATCATCCTGGAGACCATTATCTTCCAGAAAGGTCACTAATCTCTCTTTTAGAATAGTCTCCATTAACTTCCCTACAATGTATGTAAGGCTGACTGGTCTATAGTTACCTGGCTCGTCCCTGTGGCCACTTTTGTGGAGAGGTGTCAAATGAGTCATCCTCCAGTCCAGGGGCATGCTCCTTATCTCCAGTGAGGTGTCCAACAGGTCTGCCAGAGGGCCCACTAAGACCTCAGCTCACTCTCTGATGACTCTTGGATGCATTCCATCTTAGTTTTATCTTAATTCCCTATACACCTTAAATTCTTTAAACCTGCTTCTTAAGGGGAAAGAAGAATAAAGAGTTCAAGATATCAGTGGTTGTTCTCAGAAACAGGAAGAGGAAAAGGTGAGAAAGAAGCAGAGTTCAACTAAAATAAGAATGCTAGAAAGAAATGCAAAAAAATACTGTATAATAGAAACAAAAAAGGAGGGTGAAGAGGGGTTTGGGAAGTGAGAGAAAATGGGGAGGGCAATGGGGTGGGTTTTGGTGGGGAAGGGGAGGGGAGCGTGAAGGATGAAGGGAGTGGTAAAAGGGGAAAAAGAGGAAGGGAAAGGGAATCGGAGAGGACGGGAAAGGGAGAGAGGGAAGAGGGGGTGAAGTGGGGAAGGGAAAAAGAGACAGCATGAGAAAGACAGAAAAAGGAACTCGGTAAAGTATAAGAAAAAGCACAGACCAGGGCTATAACCTGGGGTGTTACCCAACTCAAAATTGGAATCTATTTTCCTCTGCAAACTTGAGGACACTGAACAACCAGGTAATACTCCTGAACAAGAGACAGAATTATAGTTCACGATCTAGAGAAGGAAAACCATAATATAATTAATATTGCATCCTAATAAATCAGCTGCAAATATTTTTTTATAAGAATGGCTTGAAATCAATATAGTCATTAAGCCCATTCAGCTTTAAATATTTTTAAACAATAAATCCACCTGGTTTCTTTTTGGCATAGCAACCCCAGTCTGTTACCCGCCTCCTTATGTTTGAGGCAGAATCCATTCTAATCCTATAAATTTGAGATCAGTGGGATTCAACCTATGCAACCTCTGAAAATGCAGTCCCACTGGGGAATTGATACTCATATTAGTTACGATTTTATCATGTTCTTGAATATGCACCTTCAGGGGGCAGATTACTAGGTTACTGGGTATGTAAGACACAAGAATTCAGAAGCCCATTGAGAGTGTCTCTCACAACTTTGTGGGTGAATTATATATGTCCTGTCGCCCAGTTCAGGTGTCTATCTAACCTGTCCTTGTACATATTGAAGTTTTCTCCTTCTACTACATGGTGTGGCAGTGTGTTTCATAACTTTGCTGCCCTGATAGTAAAATAACTATCCCTTTTATTTGTATTTGTTTTTGGGATAACTAGCTGTTTTTTATGGCTTCTTAAATTCTCACTCTGCTCCACAAATTGGAACCCACATTGGGCTGCTAGGATTAGATTCTGGAGTATTCTGTATAGCTGTAGCAAGTTCTCCCACTACATCTTTCATCAAGGGTTACTAATCCGGTTTGTGCTAATCTTTCATGGTACGTTAAGTGCATTAAGTTAGGAATGAGTTTTGTGCTCTATGTTGCACTTATTCGATTAGATTTATGTCCCTTTTTAAGTGGGAGTACCAAAAGGGAGAACAGAAGTGTAGATGGGGTCTGATATATGTTTTATTTAAAGGTAGAATACATACAATGCTCATTTTTCTTAATGAATGAACTTTCAATACAGTTCATTAACATGTTCATTGTGTGATCTTTTTGCAGTGGCCAGCCAGAGAGAATGAGCCATTTGTTTTTATTCCAAGATCTCTCACTTCTGATACTGCTTTTAGTATATGGCTTTGTATCTTATACTTTATTTGGTGGGGAGGGCACGTGCAGTACCACACATTTATTAGGATTCAAGGACATTTTGTTTTCTTTAGTCCACACTTCTATCTTCTCTAGATATGATTCTCTCAGCATAGATTCTGTCACATGGACACCAGACAGCATATACTACAAAATACTATTGCAATTCACTTACTTCAAACGACTGATTAGGGGCTGGATATGAGAGATAGCCTCCCTTTTTGCCAAATTTGCAAATATTGTAGTTCCTATAACACTTGAAACCAATTTTGGTTGGGGGAGACAATTGCGTTTCTATTCATTTGAGGATTTAAAGCAACTGTGTACCAAATAGTATCTAAGGCTCTGATCTGTACTAAAAGTAATCCAAGTGGATTCACCTAAAGCATTTGACAAGGATTAGTCAGCTATTAAAATCAGCAATTTTTTTCCTCACAATATAATCAATTTTATTTGCCGGAGGGTTAAAGAGAGAGTAGCACCAAAAATGGCAGGCAGAAAAGGTAAGTAATTTGTTTTCTTATTGTACTCTTTTTCCTCCCACTCCTGGCTGGCCCTCCCTCCTGCCAGTCCTCCCAGCCCTGCCACATGTCTTCTCCCTGGTCTTACCTCTCCCTGAGCCTCCATAGTTTACCCTCTGTGGCAGTTTGGTGGGGAGTCCCTTGACCTGCTGGCCATCATATCCAGTTCCAGATCTGGGTGGTGCCTGGGTCACTGGTGTGGGGCCTGCAGAGAACAGTGATCCTCCTGCTAGCCAGAGTGTTTTCCATCTTCTGTGTCCCCACCTTGTTTTACCATTCTATCCCCATTTGAATGTCAGTATTGGGACTATGTCCACAAAGTGAGTGTGTGCTGGCATGCTCATTTGATACACAGGGCTGCATGTCCCCTCAACCCTGTGTTCTGCATGCCCTATCACCCGTACATCTGCAGGTGGCGGTGCTGCAGCAGGATGCAGCACCCTGCCCCCCCCCAAAGGAGGAGGAGGAGGAAAGCATACTATGGGATGCATGACCCTCATCTCCCCCGGTTGTCTCCTGACAACCCAGACTCATTCCCGAACCTGGGTCACTGAAGATGTGAGTGGTAGCACTATCGCTGCACAGATGGGCCAGTCAGTGTTTGTAATTTTTAAAAGTAGTTCCTTATTACTTTTTATTTCTAAAGTGTTTTTCTTTTTCTATATGCTCATTAGATGGTTTTCTATTTGATAGTATCGGGTGTGGTAAGAAAAGAAGTGCTTTACCTGGAAGCAGACATACTGTATCTAGTTCTGTTTCTCCTACTACATCAGCAGCATCGCTCACTGTTACATTACAAGCCCTGCTGCTTGACTGGTAACATGTGCCTCAAGTTACCAGTCAAGCAGCAGGAGACTGTCTCTTCTTTGTAAATATGAGGTCACAGTAAGTGAGGTCACAATGCTGATGATGCATAGGGAGGAATTGAAGTGAAATGCCAGCCTCCAGGTAGAGTGCCGTTCTAAATATCACACCTAGCACCATCAGGTAGAAAATCTTCTACTTAGCAAAATGGAAAACAAAAATTACTTCAGAACTAAGAAATTATAGCTTACTACTTCTGAAAGTTACTATTAATTCCAGGTAATAGACAAGCTCTTTTAATTTAGTAACAAAAGTGATCGGTCTTTCTGTGTCCACAGTTTTGGGACTTTCAGAAGATCTGATCTATTTAGAGCCCATGCCTTACTAACAGCCTCAATCAGAAGTCTACCATTATAACCCCTCTGAGCAAATCTACCCTTTTTAATTCTTTAGTGTGTTCTTCAAAGTCTGCATCTGTAGAACAAATGCAACTCGCATAAAGGAACTGGCTATATGGAATAGAATACAATAATGTTTTAGGGTGGGCACTGCCTGCATGAACTATTGATTTGATGGCCATTTTCTTTTGGAAGTGCTTTGTTTTAATGCTACACATAAATCCCTTGGAGATGGTAACATCCAGAAAGTACCAATACTGGTGTTATACACAACATAAATGAACTTAAAATTCATATAACTGTGCTTCAGTATTGGCATGAAATCATCACTCTCTTCTGGTGTTTCCCTCCATATTCACGCATTATCAATAAAAATGGAACCAATAGAGAATGTTGTCTATGTATTTCTGAAAAGCAGCATTGAAAGCAGTTTGTAGTAAACAATATCCAAGGAACAAATTTGCAAAGAAGGGGGCCTTATATGCCCCATCAGCAGTGCCACACAAGAGCAATAAATGGGATCCTTCAAACTCAAAGAAATTTTGACCTAGTATGAAGTTCAATCCATTCAGGATCAAATGAATTTGAGTCTGTTCCCTCATTGGGCTATTTAACAAAACATACTGGCCCAGTTATTCAAACTGCGCCCAAAAAATGCGCAATAGCAGGAGCAAGCGCATGTCTATTGTGCCCATGTGCAAGAGACGCGATATTCAAAAACGGAGCAGGCCAAATTGCGCCTACAGCCAACGACTGAATATCGCACCACCTGCGCCATAGTGCAACTAGGGAGGGGAAGCTGAGCAGTCCAGAGGTGCCATAGCTCAACCAGGGAGCCCCCCAGCAGCAGAGCAATGTAACTGCACAACCAGGGAGGTAGGGGCCCACCACCCATGCCACAGATGGGCACAGGAACACACAGCAGAACAGACATCGTCCCCCCACACCACAAGCACAGCACAACTGGGGGAAGGCTGGAATAACCACTGGCCCATGGAGACAAGCAAACAACCCACAGCCGGGCCATGGTGCCCCATCACACCTACCGGCAAGCTGTGACTGGCACACAAGGAGGGCAGACCACCCCATGCCACACCATCCCCCCCAGTGCAGAGCACACCCTGTACCATGACCCCTAGACACCCCCCATGAGCAGTGACCACCACTGCAGGAAACCCCATGTATGCCACCACCCCCACTGTGACAATGCAACCCTGTGCACCACAGAACCATGCAAGCCAGCCCCACCACAAGCACCCATCAGTGGGTGGTAGCACATGGCAATGCAACAACGGCAGACACGTTGCCACCACGCACAGTCTGCCCGAGGTACTGCTGAGAGACTGACCATGCGTCAGCACAAGAGGTACCCCACACGAGACAGGGTGAGCCCTTGACACCACCACCAGTGGTACAGCACCCTGCACAGTATTCCAGTGACACACCCCGACCCACCACTGGCCACAACAGCCAGCACAGACACCCACAGTGGTGCATGGAAGCATGCACCACACCGGATGCCACACAGTGTATGAACAGACACCCACCCATACCAAAGGGCACACCAACACAGAGATGCAGTGGTGGGACAACCAAACCCCCATTGTGGGCCCATGTAAGCTGTGTACACACAACCCTCAGTCCTCCATGGCACTGGAATGCCAGTCACCCTGCGCAGGCACTGTGGACCCATACACCACCAGCAGTCACCCGGAGCACAAGTCACAGACAGTGGGGCACATCCCCTGCAACACACACAAGGCACAGCATGGAGGTGGGACAATGACTGCGGTGCCCACAGTGCCACCCAAACCAGGCATGCACCACACCAGTGACAGGGGCAACCCAGCAAAGTGATGAGTACAGTGGCTGCCCTGCAGGGACTGCCACCACTGACATGCCAGTGGACTGTGCAGGTCACAGACATGCATGTGTGTCAGCTGCACAGGCCATGGATGGGCCGATGGGTGCGCCATGGACACAGAGCACGTGCCATGGACCACTGCACACAGTCTTCCAGTGCACAGGGCATAACACACACACCACAGACACTGACTGATAGCTACCCCCACACCATAGTCACCTCCACACGGACACACACACACACATACCCATGACTGCACCACCCCTAGTGCCATGCACACCACTGCAGCTGAGCACCTTTAGCCCGATGCAAATCAGAGACCTCCACAGTATTCACATCAAAATCAAATGTATTGTAAAAATATAATATTCAACTATTTACAAGAATACAAAAACTCTATACAAGTTTGGGGAGGCCACAAACAAGGTGGGGGTGGGTAGGGGCAGGGTGGACAAATGGGATGGGAAAGGAGGGATGTGAGGGTGAGTCCAGGGGGGTAGGGGAATTCAGGGACTGAGGGATCCCTAGCGGGAGCACCATTCTGTGCTGTGCGACCTCCATCCTCTGTGCCTCCTTAGTACCTGGTTGTATCCAATCTCTGGAGGATTTCCAGGGATTCCTGAGCCAGCAGTAGAAGTTCCCGCACAGCCTCCCAGATGTCCCATAGATGACGGGTACCTACTAGGACAAGGGAGCACAGTCAATAGGTGTGAATGCACAACCCCATACAGCCCGCCCACTGTGCATGGCATACGGCCATGGGACATACCACTGTGATGGTGTGTGACCACCCGCAGTGATCACATCCACAGGACCTGCCCACCCAGGCGCATACAGCCATGGGGAATGCTGCACATACCCACTGGCCAAGTCACGCACAGCACCACCGTGGCCGTTTAGTGACATGGCTATGTGGTGCAAAGGCAGTGGCACAACTATGCACCTGGTGCACGCATAGACCACCATTGATGCACTCCCAGACATGCATTGCCACTGGACAGTGTTGACTGTAACAAGTTGCATGCATGGCAGTGGTGTTGATGAATGATGGCCATGCCCTGCTGCCCACCCTGTCACACAGCATGCAGTAGTAATCATGGATGTATGGCACTCACACTCATCGGGCCAGTCAGGTGGGTGTTGATGGCCCTCGCCCCGCCTGGCTGCACCGTCCCCCTCCCTCCGCTGCTCCTTCCTCAACCTGCACCATTCATCTGGGCCTGTGGGGAAAACAAGGAGAGAAGAACATCAGTACAATCCCGAAGCAAAGTCCCCCTGCCCCAAGGTGTGTGCCCTTCCACCCAGCCAGACCCACCTACCCCACACCCTGTGAACACTACCACAGCCAACCCCAGACGGTCCCTCCCCTATGTGCTGGACACATACAACACTGTGACCCATATGGACAATAAAAGTGTGTTGACGGAACCCCTACCTGGATGTGGCACTGTGCCCCTCCTGGCATGTGCCCGCAGTCATGCCAGTAGCTCTGTCTCCCTCCTCTGCAGGTCCCCATAGAGGTGCCTGCACTGCTCCACACTCCGCCCCCATCCGGTGGCCTCCTTCAGGGCAGTGGCCACCTCCTGCCACACCTGGGTCCTGGCCCTGTCCAGGGACGCCTCCCCGAAGAGAGGCACATGGTGTGGCTCAACAATTGCCACCAGATTGGCTAGCTCAATGGCTGTCCACTGCGCTGCTCATCTGCGTGCCATCCTTACAGCTATAGTAGGCAATATGGCACTCTGCAGCACGGCTCCCCACGTGCAGGTGCTGCGCTGTACAGCGCTGCCATTCCCTAATGCGCTGTTACCGAACAGCATGATAGAGGTGCACCCATGCCTGATGCATGGCACCTAGGGGGCAAAGGTCGGGCACAGGGTCAAGGGTCTCTGGCGCATGGCCACGAACAGCGCCATTGGAAGACAATGCATGTAGTGCGATTGGCTGCCTGTATGCCAGCACCATAGCAGACTACCGAGCAATTTGGTCATTGCGCCTATGATGGCCCAGTGCCACAGCACCATGTAGTGACCATCGCTATAGCGCCACTGGCACAATGGTGGCCATGCCCTGCATTGCCTACCATGCACAGCATGTCATCAGCGCGGCAGACGCCTGCGTCAGCAACCTGGGCATGCACAGTGAGGTGTACTACGCATGTCACAGAACTGCGCCATTGGCTCAGCACATTCAACACAATTGCGCAAAGCGCAACAGCACGATATTCAGCCATCATATGCAAATCATCTAATCAGCCATTCAATGGCGCAACACTGCAATTTGCATCTACTTAAAGTTGCTCCTCATCTCATTTGCATGGATTGCACTATAAAAGTGTGACAATGTGCTGCAGTGGGCATAGCCGGTTACTGCAGTCTATTGGTGAGTTGCATGCTGTTTGGGAGTGTGGACTGTGGATTCAGGGACATGCATGGGACTGCTCAGTCACAGGTAACAACTGCCATTCTTTCAGGCTACATAATGACCAAGCAGGTTGTTGGAGAAGAGGAACACAATGGTGGGAGGAGGAGGAGGCCTAACTTTACAAAGGCTGAAACCGAGGCCCTGTTCGAGGCATACCTGGATCAGGAGCCACTTCTCAGTGGATGGCGGGGAACACCTCAAGCCCATGCTGCTGCATGGGAGGAGGTGGCACGTGCTGTGAACCTGCATGGCAGCCACCAGTGCCCCATGCAGGAGTGTAAGAAAAAGATGGGCATGGGCAGGAGGAGGGTAAAGGAGAAGGTGGCTGCTATCAGGGCAGCATGTGCTGCAACAGGTGGGGGACAGCCGAAGGTGGTACAGCTGACCCCACAGGAGGAGAGACTTGCTGGAAGCATGCAGCACAGTGCCATTGAGGGTGTTCCGGGTGGTGGCTTCCAGATGGGTGGTGGCCCATCACTGCATGGTAAGTCATGGTCTGTCTATGGGGGGGCAGGGTAGGTCATACGCACTAACGTGACTTTGCTTTCCTTACAGATCCTGAGCATCTGCATGGGTCAGCGGTGGTGGGCCTGTCCACTGCGGACAGTCAGCTGGAGTTGGAGGAGGGACCATCCACCTCCACAGGTATACATGGAGCACTGCGACAGTGGGGCCACCTGGCTGTCCACACTGATGTCATTGTACCAGGTGTGGAGGAAGCCCTGCCTGTGTCCCAGCAAGTGTGACTGTGGCCGGTGCAGAGTCCATCACCAGTGATGATCACACGACCGTCATGGGCAGTGACACGTGTGTGCCACGGGATGGCCACACAGCAGGGCAATTCATGCCCTTGGCGGTGGGTGGTGCCACCATGGAGACCTGCATGTCAGCACAGTCCCAGGCTGTGCCTGTCAGCACCAGTGGGGCAGCATTGGTGTCTGCTCAGGACAGTGGGACTGTTGTGGCCACTGCTGTGGCACCACTGAGCCCTGGGGAGCGGCAGCTGGAGGGGCAGCATCAGTAGTCGCCCAATGGGCTTGGGGTACAGGGTTCAGCGGCAGCATCTGTGCACCGCCTGTGGACATGTCCAGACCTGGTCCTGGTGTGCAGCATCCACCCTCAAGGGGTGCTGATCATCAGGGCCATGCACACCCTGAGGGACAGGATGCTGAGGAGGCTGATGACCTCTTGGACAAGCACACCCACCTACTGAAAGCATCGGTCCAGCAGCAGATGTGGCTTGTGATGTCCGTGGATGCACTGTGTGTGGTTCTGGAGTGGGCAGAGGAGCATCGCAGCAGGGACACCGCACTGATCCTGGCAGGGATGGACCATTTGCGGGAGGATGTGACTGCTGCCATTGACAGGCATGCACAGGCATTCATTGCTGTCATGGCCACAATGGGCACACAGTCAGGTGCCCATGTATTGCAGACACCACGCAGTGCACTATCCACCCCCTGTTCCCGGCATCATGCGACTCCTACCCTGTTGATGCCGGTTTCAGCTGTGGGCATCCTGAGCACTCCTGGTGCAGGCATGTTCAGTGTGCTGCAGACCCCTGCGTGACCATGGTTGTGTTCACGCAGTGGAACCCCTGGGGGACCATCGGTGCCACCCCATGAAGCCAGTGGTCAGCCTATCAGTGCTGGCGGGTCTTCGCGGGGCCACCCACGCATCCGTGGTGGCCGTGGCACTGTGTCATGTGACTGACCTGTCTCCCAGCACGGTTACTGTCTGGTGTTGCCCTGTGTGCATTGTGTGTTTCAGTGGGCAGTTCATGGGTGGGTACCCGGCCCTGCATGCAGACACACAGTCCACCTGCACACCCTCCCAGCTGCTGTCCGCAGTTGCGTGTGCATGATGATGCCTGCATTGCGCTGTACACCAATGTGCAATGGTGCTCAGCATCTGGCACACGCACATGGACAGGCAGTGGACGTGGTGGTCTGTGGACATGTGTGTTGCTAGGGTGTGTGTTCTGGGTCAGTGTGCCTCCTGCCCTCTGTGCATGTTTGTTGCATTGTGTGTGAGCGTGTGTGTGTGTTTGTCTGCGTGGCATGTTAATCCTCACCCATCCCTGGTTGTGTGTGTGCTTCTGTGCCCTGTCACTTCCCTTGATGGCATGCACCCCTGGTGTGTGTCCATGCTTGTTTGTGGGTTGTGCCTTAGCCACTGGTGGTTGCGCATGGCCTCATGGCTTACCTGAGTTGGCTGAAGTGCTCCTCCGTGATGATGTCCCAGTGCAGCTGTGCCAGCCGGAGCAGTCGGGGGTCCCGTCGCTCAAGGGGGGTCTGCCCATCACCATCGTCACCAGCATCCCCATTGTCCACATCGCTGTCCCCCTCTTCGACCTGTACAGCTATCCCACATTTGTTGGTCATGTTGTGCAGGATGCAACAGGCCAGGAATATCCCGCAGGCCTTTGAGGGGCTGTACTGTAGGGCACTGCCAGAGGTGTCCAGGCAATGGAAACGTGCCTTCAGCATCCTGAACACCCACTCGATGACATTATGTGTGGTGGCGTGTGCCTCATTGTAGCATTGCTGCGATGGGGTCACGGGCCGCCGGTAGGGTGTGAGCAGCCAGGGACAGAGTGGGTATCCACTGTCACCTGTGTGTAGAGGGGGGAGGTTAGCTTTGTGATCAGCATCGCCATGTAGCCACTACCCATGCCACCTCTGGCCATGCCCCCCCAGGCCCTATGATTGTCCATGTGGTTTGCATATTCACCCAGTAGGTGGCCAGTGGGGATGTCCCCACTCTCGAATCTGTGGCACATTGCTGACTGGTGCCAGATGAAAGAATCATGTGCTCCCCCAGGGTGCGTGGCACAGACATTGATTATGCGGCCCCTGGCATCGCACACCACCTGGCAGTTGATGCTGGCATAGCCCTTGCGATTTATGTATGTGGCCCCCTCGGGGCCAGGTGGTGTGCCTGTGGCCACATGGGTGCAGTCTATTTCCCCTAGCATGCCAGGAATTTGTGCTACCCTGTGGAACTCCTGTATGTTTGCTGTGCGCTCCACCGCTGTGCTGGGGAAATGGATGTACTTCACAGCATGTGGCAGCAGTGCGCTGAGGAATTGGGTGAGGTGGCATGACGTGGCCGACTGGGTTATGCCTGTGGTGTCCCCAGTTGGTCTCTGGAAGGTACCCATGTTGAGCAAGCACATGCATGCTGTTACCTTAGTCTCCACTGACAGGGCATGGCTCCGTCGTGTGGATGCCTGCATCACATCACTGCACAGCTCACACAGCCACCTCAGAATTGCCCTATTCAGGCAGTACTGACCCACAATCTCAGTATCAGTGTACAGCTCAAAGCTGGTGTGGGCTCAGTACTGCCTGTTGAAAACATACGCCTCTGGGCCTTCCACGACCACGTCCCCTGCCACCTGCCTTCTCACCCCCTCATAGGCCTCCATTTTGAAGGTGGCACTGGCCATGTCCCCTGGCTTGTGTTCACCCCCGCAGCTGTTGCTGTATTCCCCACTGTCCTGGCTGCTACTTCCCTGCACTGGTACACCTGCCTGTGCTGGCCTCTGTGCTGTGTGGCTCCCCACACCTTCCCTGTACCTGGCTGTTTCAGACTGCCCTTTCCTGGCCTGCCCTGTTTGTGCCTCCTGCCCTGTCTGTCTGTCTGGCTAGAGTTCTGCCTCAGTGGCTTCCTTGTAGCGTTCTTGCGGTTCTCCCTTGCTCCTTTTTATTTTGGCTCATTTCCGCTATGGCGCAACTTCCTTGCTCCCCTATTGCGCATGGCGCAAGTCGTTGAATATCGCACTGCGCCATTTATGCATGGTTCCTCCCCCTTCAGTTGCACATGCCTTCATTATCATTGCACTGTTGCTCAGCATGATTTCGGGGGTGCAACTGCCTCCTGCTGAATATCGCAGAATGGCGCAATTTCGGACTTGCGCAGGCGCAACCCTATTGCACATGGCTCAACTCTTTTGAATATCTGGGCCACTGACAGGATTCAGTGCCACTAGTTTGCATGACTGAAGTATGCAGCTATTTCAGATTAATACTGAGACACAAGTAGTTAGCAGTATCATTCCAATCAAAAGGTCTCTGAATTGAGATCTCAACATAGATACCTTTTCCTCTAAAAAAACCAAAACAATTTTAGCCATATTTTCTGTGAGAAATCAGAGGCAATTGGATGTCCTGTAAGATCCTGTAGGGTTTTGTGGACTTTACGCAAGGCAATAAAAAATAGGTAGGACTGGAGACTCAGATCATAGAAAATTAAATTTATGTCCTGGGATGGATCCATCACCTTTATCCTTCTTAAGTAAACAGAATAGCTCCTTCTTGAATACATTAATTGGATTGTTATTCAACTGTTTGTAGTTTGTTTCATTATTCAAAAGTGTTAAAACCACCAGAGCAGAGTTTGTCTGCAGTACATCCATTAATACAACATTACTCCCCTTGCCTGCAGGTTTTATGATACTCACCTTCATGGCACACAGTACCTGCAGTACTTTATATGCAGCAGGGGAGTTTGGGGATTATCTGTTGCACCTTTTTACAGCACTCTGAGTCTCAACTAGTGGGGTATGCATGCACTCTCCTCATAGGCTGATGCACAAAAATTCCAAGAATCTGAAATCCGACCTGTCCTCTCATCTCTTGTCCCCTCTTGTCCACCCCTTCCACAGTTCTTTTTGTGCATCTTGTCAGGCTGGTCACATTCTGCATTTGGCTCTGAGCCATATTCCATTCAATGATAAGATCCCCTCCTTCCTTATTTTTCTACTAAAATAGACCATTTTTAATAAAGGAGCTGACCCCCTGAGGCATCAGCGTTTACAATATCTGCCTGACGGCAGCCTCTGGCCCCTTCTCACACTCGAAGGGAAAGCTACTGGTACCAAGGGTCAGCTACACATAGGCACTATTTGCCTGTATTATAGTTTCATAGTGTGATGTCTATGTCTATTTATGTTAGCAGCTAGAGAGAATGTAGTTCTTGATGTTGTGCTTATGTCAGACTACTCAGGATAGGACACTAGGTAAAAGAGCCAAACCCCCCTCGCTAAAGAAATTTATCCTGTCCAAAATGTGATGATGGCTGCCTAAGACATGGCTATCCTCAGCTCACCTTGTTCCGCTGAGGACAGAGTCACTCAAAATGCCCCCTTTTCCATTGACCGGATCCTGCAGCTCACCTTGCTCAGCAGCAAGAGTCTGGAATTCTACACAGAAGCCTTTCTTTGTGAACTATGTTTTCTGGCAGCCACTAACCACAGACTCCTTCATTTACTTTGTTCTGCTGAGGGGCCCCACTACACAGTAAGCCCATCAAGGGCATGGACTCTCATGCAGCCTAGCGATCACAGCAACATCCCTACACCCACTTACCTTACTCAGTGGACACACAGGGTAGCCAAGCTGTGCCCATTTCTTTCCATGGTCCTCCCTCAGGACTTTTACTTTCTGCACTTCTACTGTGTCTCTCCTGTGGGCATGCAGGACAATGACTGCTGCGGGGAGTAGAAGCAGAGGCCCTGTGGCAATTAAGGGTAGAGTTAGGCCAATCCTTTGTTTTGCCTCTTTTTGTCATTCACAACCTTTGAAGGATGGACCCCCAGCTCTCGTTAGAGGCAATGCACAGGGCCACATTGGGCTACAGTATGGACACACACAAGTTAGCGCCCAGCCTTACTTGTCAGCCATCTCAAGGTCGGATGGTGGTAGCTTATGCATGTTAAAGGATCTGGCACCACACACAAGATTGCGGACACAGCACCTGCTCGGTGCCATGTTAAGGTCATCAGCCACCTGGATATCAACATCCTTAAAGGGACGGTGCCACAATGGGGGTACTACAGGCAGCAAGAGAAAAAAAACAACTTTTAAATCTAGATGACAGCATGGGGAAGATGAGCAAGACATGCCACAAGTGCCCCAGTCTCCTCCTTCTTTCAAAGGCATCCAGGGACATGTGTTCCCTATGCAGAGTGGATGTACGGCTTCAACTGGATATGCAAGCATCTGGGTCCACAGAAGACAACGCAATGTATGACAGCGTGTCTATCATATCCCAAAATATTATGGTGAATATGTTCCAGAAGTTGTTGGACAAGCTTGATGCACTAGGGGACAACAAGGGCCCACGGGACCATGATTCAGGGTCCCAAAGCCCAAGAAACCCATGGGTAATAATACCTCAGACACAGAAGACCAGTCTGAGCCCTCAGACTCAGAGAGTGACCATCACTCTGATGAAGATGAGGAGTTTAGGGAGGACATGTCAGTCAGCTTGTGCTCCTTTGGCCTGATCCCTGAGATTATCTGGGTCATCTGTGAGACCCTACACATTGATGAATCTTGCCCCCAGCTGGACCTGAAGTTAGATCCTTTTGTGCGAGAGAGAAAACAGTCCAATGCATTCTTCCTGGTCTGTAAAGCCCTGGAGGGTATCCTAATGAAGGAATGAGAAGTGACTGACCCCACCAAAACCTGCAAGAAGAGGACCTTTCAGAGGCAATACACATTAGCACGGGAGAAAGGAAGGAAAAATAAATTTGGTCAGCCCCATCAAAGGTTGACTCAGAGGTTTCCTCTCTCAGCAACAAAATGGTGTTATGATCAGAAACATTCTCATCCTTGAGAGGCCCCACAGACAGGAAGGTGGATGACATCATCAAGAAGGTCCATGACATGCTCATGATGTCCATGAGAGCCTAAACAGTGGCCTCCTATACCTTTAGAGCTATCCTTAGATGGCTGGAGGTGGCTCAGCTGGACATCCCAGCACTGAGTTCACATGGGGCTATGATGGATTATGCCATCCAAGCCACCAAATACACAGCTGACTTCACCATAGACACCTTCAAAATGGCCTCCCATTTGGCAACTTCCATTAACAGAGCCAAAAGACACGTCTGGCTCAAACCCTGGAATGTGGACCAGGAACCCAAAGCAGGGTTCTAAAGCTAAACTTCTCAAGTGACAGAGCATTTGGACCCAGACCTGAAGAGTTTACCATGCCACAAGGGGAGGACAAGGACACTCAGGGAAAGTGGGCAACCCTGCCTTCCTTTCAAAGTAACAGAGTCCGGCAGTACACAAACAAGAGCAAGAAACTTCAAGGCCATCAAGCCTCGAACAGGCGCAACTTAAGCCAAATTACGTCAACCGCAAACAGAGTTTCCATAATACCAGAAGCAGAGGAGGCCACTACACCAACGAGCAGGGATTCAAATCCAAGACGGGCAATAAGGATTACCACCCATGAGGAAACCCAGGCCCAGGATGAGACAACAGCAGTGGGGGAAGGCTCCAGCACTTTGCCACCATCTGGGCTGCCTCAGTTTCATACAGGTGGGTCAAAGAAATAGTGGGCCTGATTCTAAGAGGCGCTACGCTGGCACAAAGTGAGTTACGCTGCACCCGATGGCACAACTCACACCTTATACCAGGCATAATGCCAGATGGCCTTTTGAAAGGCACCTTGCACCATGCCCAATATGGGATCTGCCATATGTGGGTTACGCCTCCCACTATGCTGCAACCCTCAATGGCATGGCACAAGGGTGGATTATGGCAGCAACTGTGCCCTATTCCAAAAGGGCTGCTGTCGTAACCCACCTAAGCAATTCTAGCAGCTACAATGATGCAGCAGAGTTGGAACATCCAGGAGGTGGTCTAAGGGGCATCCATCAGTGCTAATTGATGGATGCCCACTCTGCAGTGCCACAGCACAGGTTTTGCAGTGCTCCCCGTGGCTCCCCCGATCATGTCCATGCCCCCAACCCCATATGTTGGGGACCCCCTGGGTCTGTGTTGTAAGGTGCCCCCCAAGATGCCTGTGCTACCTGTCCAGCCCCCCCATTCCCCTGGTGTATGCCATGATGTTCCAGGTTGGAGGGCTCTGGGGTTGTTTGCATAATATGATCTTGCAGCATGCAGGCATTTGTGCCATGCCCGTGGCACATTTCTATGTCTGCTGCAAGTCACAGGTCATAGGTGCCGGGACCCTGCTGCTCTTAGAATATGGAGCAGGGTCCCCAGCATAGCGGCAAATGCAGCAACTCGCAGATGCCTGCGAGTTGCAAAATTCATCTTGGAATCAAGCCCAATGTCTCTTGGCTATGCAATCGAATTTGACATAACTCCAAAAAAAGGATCACTTTATAAATTCTCACATGGCTTCAGGCAACACAATTGTAAATGAGGTCTGAGCCATTCTAAATAATTTCCTTCAAAACAAAGCCATAGTACCAGTCCTGACGTGGAAGAGGCACTCCATTGTCTACGCCATCTTTTTTGGTTTGCCAAAAAAGACAGGAGGCTCAAGACCAGTCTTGGATCTGAAGTTTCTACACAGATATGTTTAGAACCGAAAGTTCAAGACAGAGACCTTACGCTCCACCATCTCGATGATTCGCAAAGGGGATCTCCTAACATCAATAGATCTCAAGACACCTACCTCCACATCCATACACAATATGAATGAATCGCCAACACTCCCTCAGGGTCTGTCTTGAACTCTCACTTCTAGTACCAGTGTCTGCCACTCCGGCTAGCTTCAGTACCCTGGGTATTCATGAAAGTGATGGCACCACTAGGGGCAGCCTTAAGAGCTGAGGGAGTACATGTGATACCTTATTTGGATGACTGGCTGATCAGGGCAAAGTCAACAAAGGAGGTGCAGCAGGCTACCAGATGGGCATAACTGCTGCTCATGACTCACGTATGGATTATTGATAAGGTGAAGAGTCACCTATCCCCCACTATGACAATCAAACACTTGGGGGGCTGTTTTCAACACAAAAAGGGGAACTGTATAACCATCAGACAGCAGAATCCAAAATCTGGTGACTCATTACAGTAGCACATTGTGGCACAAGACAGCTACAGTTTGGCAGTTAATTCCACTACTGGACCTAATGACAGCATGCATAGACTGGGTGAGATCAGGAATGAGACCCCTGCAGTGATTGTTGCTAGACAATTGGGACAACAGACAAAATTAAAAGTCAAGGGTGAACATCCCATCACAAGTGCGAAGATCAGTATGATGGTGGGCAAACCCACACAATCTTTTGCAGGGGCATTGCTGGAAAAGCCCAGTACCAGAACTTTGGAGATGGATGCCAGCTTAACAGGTGGGGGCACCATCTTGGGAGATCAGTCAATTCAAGGAAAATGGTCCCTGGAAGAGATCAAACTGCCAATCAATATTCTGGAAACAAGGGCCATAAGAAGAGTGGATTGGCTAAATCAACTGTGCCTACAGCAGCGGGAGTGGCAACTCAAGCTGAAAGTGTTTTGAAAGGTTCAGGGAAAATGGGGCCTGTTCCAAATAAATCTCATGACCTCCCTCAAAACACTCAACTACCACTGTTCATTTCCAGAAACAAAGAGAAGGGAGCAGCAGGGGTGGATGCCATATCTATTCCACACTGTAGCACTGCTGGAAAGTGTATGTGTTCCCACTCTTCAGAATGATAGGAAAGGTACTACTGAAGATTCAAGACACAGGGAGCAGTGTAACTTTAATTGCCCAGGACTGGCCAAGATGAACCTGGTATGCATTGATAAAATGGATGCTGATAGATACTCCAATGACATTACCACCTGATGCAGATCTTCTAATGCAGGTACAGATTCGACATGAAGATTAGAGGTCTTTAACATTAATGGCATGGCCACTCAAAGGACTAGACTGCTGATTCTGGAGGTGTCCAGTAAAGTGGCCAACACCATGCTGAAAGCCCGTAGACTGTCTACTAATAAGACTTACAACAGACAGTGGTTTATCTTTTGCAGGTGGTGTGAGTTGCAGGATCTAGAGACCATGGCCTCTTCCATCCCTCAAATCCTAGATTTCTTACAGGATGGGCTAGAGAAGGGCCTCTCCTCAGCCTCCTTACAGGTACAAGCTGTGACTATTGGGGCTATTCATGGAGATATGGATGACTATTCACCAGTGGCACATCCTCTGGGGCAGACATTTCTGAAAGCCACAAGAAACATTCTACCATGCCCAACAAACAAGATGGCACCATGACACCTTAATTTGTTCCTGGACATCTTGTCAAAATTGCCCTTTGAACCATTGCAATCTTTATCCTTAATGATGCTCACTCTGAATGAGGTCTTTTTGATTGCTATATCATCAGCCAGAAGGATCAGTGAGATCCAAGCCCTTTCCTGCAGAGAACCTTTTACCACTTTCTACCTGGACAGGGTCATCCTACGGACAGTACCGTCCTTCATGCCCAAGGTAGCTACTTAGTTTCACCTTTCATGGGAGATCTCAGTACACAAATTTGATCCATGAGGAGATGATCCTCTCAGGGATGTTTCTTCTACTGGATCCGGGGAGAGTGTTCAGGGCTTAAATCAACAGAACAGCCAAGCCCAAATGCTTAGACAGGCTATTCATTATTCCAGAAGACAAAGAAAGGTTTGCCAGTATCTAGGCCTACTGTAGCAAGATGGCTACAATCCACCAACTCTGAAGTCTACTTGGCAACAGGAGAATCACCACCAGCACACATTCGAGCCCACTCTACCAGGGCGATGTCCACTTCTTGAGCGGAGCACAATTATGCTTCTATAGCAGAGATTTGGGAGGCAGTCACAAGGGCCTCACCTTATATGTTTACTAGAGTCTACCAACTGGACACTGGTCTGACCAATAGATCACAGTTTGGATGCAGGGTCATACTGGCCATTTCCAGTCCTCTTCCTCCTCCCACCCAGTTGGACTTAAATACTGCTGTACAATCACCCACTAGTTGAGACTCAGAGTGCTGTAAAAAGGTGCAGTGTGATTGATAATGGAAGTTTGCTCACCTGGTAAAGGTGATTATAGGAGTACCTTTTTACAGCACTCCGTATCCCACCCAGAGAGGAGGAAAATTACGTGGAACAGTATGAGGCCAGGCTGACTTACTTTTTTCTCAACTTTAATATAGGTTCATTCTAGAGATGTATTTGCATGCTCATTACGTCCAATAGCTTAATATTTGATTTGATTTGATAACATTTATTTTTTCACAGGAAACAACATTTGCTAGGTCAAAAGTCCCATTTACAACAAAGTCCTGCATTCTAAACCTTATACAATTATACTAAACACTTTACAAAACATTACGCAAATACAAAACACAATACGACATTTACATTAAAAACAGGTACAAGATGATGTCAAATAATTAAATAAAGTAGTTTTAAAACTAAAAAGATTTGTATCTAATTTCAAAGAATTAGATAGCTTATTCCAGCTACATGCTACACTATTCTGAAGTGTGCTGTCGCCTAGTCTGTTAAAGCATCTGTGCATAACAATATTATTCACTGATTTCCTTGTCTTAATACATACTTCCTTACTGTGTTTTCTTATTACCTGTTTGTGTAGTGGATGATTATATTTTTTATGAAGGATCTTATGACATGAGACAAGCCAGAGATAATTTCTGTATGCCTCTGGTTGAAGCCAGTTTAGATTTTTATAAATTATACAGTGGTGCAAGTTCTTACCACTGCCAACAGCAAATTTTCTATCCTATAGGATACACGATTAATCTGTTTTAGAGCCAATTGAGTTGAATTCATGCAAATGATGGATCCATATTCCACCACTGGCAAAAGCATCTGTTTAGCCAGCCGCTCTCTAGCCACTAATGGTAAACTACTCGCTACTCTTCTAAGAGCTCCTAATCTCTGATTTACACTTTTAATCTGAACTGTTATGTGCTCTGTGTATGTCATCCTTGAATCCACTTGAAACCCCAGATATCTATAACTTGATACATGTTTAATGATTGTACCATCTAGGAGGTGGAGTTGCAACTCTGACCCTATTCCCCTTTGTTGACCCACTGAAAATAACATACTCTGAGTTTTTTGGGGATTAAGAAGGCCAGAGTTACACATCCAATTTTCCATTTGGAGAAAGTCATATTGAATTTTAGCTTTCATGTCTATCAAGTTGTCTTCAGATGCTATCAATACAGTATCATCTGCATACAGTCTTATTTCGCTGTGTTCTATAACTTGGACAAGATTATTAACATAAATGTTAAACAATAATAGTCCCAGAATCGAGCCCTGGAGAACACCCCTCTCCAGTTTCCCAGGGCCCGACACCGAAGATCCACATACTACACATTGCTGACAATTAGTTAAATATGACTTTATCCATAGGAACATTGTCCCTTGAATCCCTATCTCCCCTAGCCTCTCCAAAAGCAATTCATGGTGAACTAAGTCAAAGGCTTTACTGATATCCTCAAACACCGCCCCAGTGCTCTTCCTTTGGTTCATCGATGTTACCACCAAGTCATTGAATTCCAAAAGGGTGGTGCTTGTGGTTTTCCCTTTTCTAAAGCCATGTTGTTTCTCTGATAATTTACCATTAGATTCCAAAAAGTGACTCAGCTGCAAATATACTCTATGCTCTAGAATTTTTGACAAGATTGGCAAAAGAGCTATAGACCTATAATTTGAGGGGGTCATTTTATCACCTCCTTTATGTATTGGAATAGCCTTTCCTATTTTCCATACTTCAGGAACAGTGGAGCTACTCAGGCTCCATTTGTACAGATAGGTTATAACAGGGGCTATCACTTGTGCACCCAGCTTCAAAAATCGTGCCTCTATGCCATCTATACCTCCAGATTTAATTGGGTTTAAGTTCTGCAATTCTTTTACTATGTCTCTCTCATATATTTCCTCAAATTGATATATTTTATTTAAGTTTTCTATTCTGCCCCTTTCAGAAACATCGATTATGTTTGAAGTTGGTATTAACATTTTGAGATCTGGTAACTTCAAAAAATAAGAATTAAATACATTTGTTACTTCCACATGGTCAGTCACTAACTTATCTCCCTGCACTAAACTTATGTTATTAACAGTTTTATTGGGAGTTTTTAAGTCAGAAATAAATTTCCAAAATTGTTTGGAGTCAGAAGTGTTATTTATCTTATTCCAATGATACATATTTTTAGCATTTTTAATTATAGTTTTACATTTCTTCCTCCATTCCTTAAATGTGTTCCAATCTTCTATATTTTTAGTTTTCCTGGCCTTTTTCCATGCTCTGTCTCTTATCCTTAAATATTTTTTTATCCTATCTGTAATCCATGGATCTTTCTTTTTTCTTCTAGTTTTGTTAACTAGTGGAGCATGACACTGAATTACATTCACCATTGTATCATTAAACTCCTGTATTGCCAATTCTATGTCTGGAATCAAATAAACTCTCTCCCATTGACTCTGTTTCAAATGATTTATGAAATGTTGCTCATTGAACCCGCTTTAATCTCTACACCAGTACATACTAGAATGCTGGATGTTGCAACTTCACATTTCAATAGTACAAGTTATCGGATTATGGTCACCCAAATTTAATGGTAATACATTCCAACTTTTCACTAAATCTTGGGATACAAAAACATAAGTCTAAGACTGAGCCCTGCTCTCTATTTTTGGTATTTCTAGTTGGTTTTGAATAACTTGGTTTAACCCCAATATAGCAAAACTGTTTTTTAATTTCTTGCCTCTGTCCTGTAGCCAATCAGCATTAAAATCACCTGTTAAAATCATTTGTTTGTCTTTTATTTTTTCTAGAATTAATTCTGCCAGAATATCAAATGATTTATTTTTAGTCTTAGAGGGTGCATAAAAAACTCCTACCACTAACTTCATTAAAAGTAACTCAATAATAAGACAATCAATTCCCTCCAAATTTGTACTTAATAGTATCTGATGGGGGCCAAAGGTATCTTTAATGTATAACATCACCCCCCTTACCCCTATCTGTCTGTTCAAGAGTATATCCAGAAAGCTGAATTTCCTCCTGCATTACACCAGGGTGCAACCATGACTCTGAAATCGCTAACAAATCATACTCAGCTTTAGTTGCCTATGCTCTGTATTCATCTATCTTATGTACTATACTTCTGGCATTCTCGTGTACAATATTGAACATTTTAATTCTTTTACTACCAGGACCGGGATTCAGATCTATATCTCTGCTTTGTGTCAATAGTATGATACATAATATGTTGGCACTCCTTGCAATGTTTAAGTTACCAAAGTGCGTATAACAAAGCAACCTCTCATAATTTCGGGATTCATTAGTAAATTGGTTTCTTCTCCGGACAAATTTTTTTCATTTAGGTAATGAGGGTTTCCTGCTGAGTAAAAATATTTAGTTTTGCTCATATTATCACCAACCTCATTTAAATCATTTATATGTACCCTAACTAGACCCCATACCAACCAACTCCCCCAAAAATAACTGTAAAATAATCCCCAATTTTAAGTCTTTACCCTTTAATAACAAATCAGGGTCTGAGAAATTTCTCTCCTGAGTGGTGCTCGCACCATCCAGTTTGCTCATGCCACAGCGTTCGCGCCCGTGGTTGGCACGAGGCTTTGTAATGTAGAAGCCTCCACCTTCTTCACTAGCTGACCCCCTCCTGCTCAATTCCGTTACTGATTCAGGTGCAAGCAATCAGAAATAACATATGATGGACAAGGCAGTTCTCTAGCAGCGATAATGAATGGCAAAGTAAAAGACAGGAACAGTGTAAAGTGCACAGTCACATAAGTTCATGCAGCTCTCTTGAAAAAGGTTGTCCCGACCAAAGTCTGGCTATATGCAGCTCTCACCTGCCGCCATGGAGTTGTTTCTCAGTCAAAGCCCAAAATATTCAAGAATGGTTGGCGCAAGGCTTTGTAGTGTAGAAGCCTCCATCTTCTTCACTAGCTGACCCCCTCCTGCTCGATTCCATTACTGATTCAGGTGCAGGCAATCAGAAATAACATATGATGGACAAGGCAGTTCTCTAGCAGCGATAATGAATGGCAAAGTAAAAGACAGGAACAGTGTAAAGTGCACAGTCTCATAAATTCATGCAGCCCTCTTGAAAAAGATTGTCCCAACTGAAGTCTGGCTATATGAAGTCCAAACTATCCATTGTTTACCTGACACAAAATGGCTGCCCAGGTAATAATGAGTTTTAATACAGTTTTCTATAGACTAGAAGTTCGGACATGAGCAACTGTGGTAGCATGATGCAGTATGATGGTATTCAATTTTTGAAACAATATAGTCATGTTGGCATTTTATTTTAATGTTGCCATAAGTTAGGGGCTGTTTGTGGTGTTTTCTACTTAACAATTCTATTTTCAGAGCAGTTGAAGCTTTGGAAGAAATTATACTGAGGAAGGAGCGGACAAGAGGAGACAAGAGAGGAGGGGACAGATCGGATTTCAAATTCTTGGAATTTTTTGTGCATCAGCATATGAAGAGAGTGCCTGAATACCCCACTAGTTGAGACTCGGAGTGTTGTAAAAAGGTGTTCCTATAATCACCTTCACCAGGTGAGTAAACTTTCATTATATCTCTTATTACTGGACTAATTCTGAAAGAATTCCTTTCTTTTTTTTTGTACTACTTTTCTGTAGGCTGTAATATTTGTGTGCATAGATGTATGGAAAAAGGTGGATTGGGTTCTAAGCAAGAATTTTCTCAATATATTTAGATCTTTACTACTGTACTGTACATGTATTCTACATACAAATAGTTGTATTGCCTGTATCTTGACAGTCTAAAGCTGGATTATTGCCAGGTTAATTCCCTCACAGCAGGAACTGAAGTTTCCAAAAGTGCCCGTAGGATCCCTAGAATAACATTATCCTGTGTAGTCCAATTAGAAACTATCTCATAAGATGTATCAGCACTAGTATATTCCATACCTTCCAATACACCCCTTTGCATTTCATTTTGCTTTATTTTTTCAAACATACTTTACTGAGCAAGATAAACATACTGATCAACAACCATTGAACATTTCATACAAACAATATTAAGTAGATGCTAATGGGCACAACCACTCTGAAATAAGTGAGTTCAGAAACTGGCAACTACACTTCTGACATGTGTGATGCCTGACTACATAGGATTACCTCAGCTGATAGCGTTAATACAACCATGTCCCCTTTAGCAAACCCATTCTCTATAATTAGGACAGAATCCAGATTCCCTTTTGCCCCAGTCTACCATCCTGGGTTATGGTACTGACTCTTTGAGAGTGTTCTGGGTAACCAATTGGTCTATAGTAAGCTTGTTAGGGGTGCACTATGTCAGCCAGATACCTGATCAATTACTGCCAGTAAAGGGTCCCATTTTTTTTGAAACAGTCTTTATGACTATTGGCCAGGAGTTGAACTCTCTCTTATTTTAAACAGCATCCCATGTTATTGGCCAGTTGAGCCATAGTAGGAGCAGCTTACAAAACCCATTGCTGAGCTATGGCTTTCCTAGTGCATGTGAATGCTATGGACCACGGCATGGAGGTGTAATCTAATCTGTTGTGGTTTAAGTCTCCCCCTAGTAACAGTTCTGGGGGGAGGTGATTTGTACACTATGATCTTCAGGACCTGTTCCATTATTTCATGGACTGCATACCAGAATTGTGTAATCCTGGGGCAAGTCAAAGTCATGTGTAAGAATGTATCATCCTCTACCTGGCACTTTGGACACGTGGGGGCTTTCTCAGGTCATCTATTATGGAGCTTCACAGGAGTGAAATAAGTTTGACACAGTAATTGAGCTGTATCTGTCTAAGCTTATTATTGCTAGAACATGACAACAGATGGGCCATCACTCTACTTCAGGTCTTGACTGTGACTAATGTACCAAGGTCTACCTACCATTTGCTATAGACAGGCAAAGTCGAAGGGGGACACCACCTCTCCACAATCCTTAATACACTGACAGAAGCTTGTGAAGAGGTTGAGGCCTGTAAAGCTCCTCTTCCAGTGGGGACATTTGAGTTTGAGTGTGTATCCTATTTTCCCTTGTGTCTGATACTTCCCCACTGAGCATGTGGCTTGGTTTCAGATATGCAGAAAGACACCTGCCAGCAAGCTAAATTCTCTTTGAACACCTTCAAATTTACTGAGGTGCCCCCCCCAGATAATTGACTTATATTGTTGAGGCACAGTTTCTCCCACTTTAGTACAATCTGGTGCATAGGTAATGTGCCTAGACACTTGTGCCTAGTGGGCCTTACCCAGTTATCAAAGACTAAATTAAAAAAATTAAATAAAATAATATGGTATACCTTTCAGGACTACTCATAATGAGGAATGCCCTGAGGTTCCCCCGGGCCACATCAGAGCCTTGTGTGCATGACTAGCCATGCTCTTGCCTCAGCCTTAGTTAAAGAGTTTATTTTATGGTGCACCAGGTCTTGTAGGCCTGCCGAGTATACTCTCCTCCTCAGATCTATCCCAGATCTTCTTCAATGAGTACCCAAGTTTGTTTCTTTGGGGAATCACCATTAGGGAGAAAGGTAAATTGGGAAGCCCAATAGTGACCTTTAAAATGTGGTAGGCTGCATCCACCCTCACAGGCCGGCAGTTGCAAGATTGTTCTTTTCACTTTGACTGGTTTGCCATGCCACAGAAACCCATGTACTACACTGTTCAGCTGAGTGAAAAAACTTTGTGCAATGTGTATTGGAAGCGATAGAAACAAATAAAGACATTTGGGCACAGTACAGGTTTCTGCAACACTCACCCTGCCAGTGATGGACAGCGGTAATCCTTCCCACCTCTCACATTCATTTTTGATATTGGTCAACAATAGAGGATAGTTCAACTTACATAGCTGTGACAGATGGGATGGGAATTGTACCCCAAGGTATTTGATGGCTAGGACTGCCAGCAGTCCCATAGGGTTATGCACCACTTCATCCCTACATTTATCTATAGGAAGGATTTCACTTTTAGTCCAGTTACTTTCTGAGCACAGCGCGCACCATATTCCATTGGTAACGAGTGGAGAGCTGGAAGTGCCACTGATGGATCCTGAAGGAATAGCACGAGAACAGCTGTGGAAAAGGCCACTTTCTGCACTCTCCCTCCATAGGAACAGCCTTCTATTGCCTGGTGATGTCTTATTGCAGTTGACAGGGGCTCTAGAGACAAAACATGTAACAGGGGAGATGGAGGCATCCCTGCTTCATATCCCTAGACAAAGTGAATGCCTCAGTGAGCCCTCCATTAACTTGGATTCTTTCAGATGGGTCACCACATAGGGTTCTAATTCATCTGATGATCTGCTCCTGCATTCCAAACCTTCTGAGGGCTCCTAACATGTACCCCCATTCCACCCAGTGAATGCCTTTTCAGCATCAGGGGCAAGGACTGATGTGCTATGTTTATCGGATATTTTAGCCCATTTATGGATAATATTGAGTGTGCCTGATGTTGTGTTTGCCCTGCCTCCCTTTAACAAAACCCACGTGTCCAGTTGAATACAGAAAGGGAGACATATCTCCAGCTTGTGCAGGGTCCTTGCCTAATTGAAGTAGAACAGTGATTCTGGCTGACGGGATAGAGGGGAGCAACACTCTTCTTGCAAAGCTTTCATCCAGCATGTCAAATAGAGGGTCCACAAGGAGGTCTACAAAGTGCTTCACTAGGGTCCTTGCCAACATGCAAAGTCTTAATTCCATCACAAATCTCTTTTTGTGGTGAGTGGTTGTTCTAGGTTCTCAATATGCAAGGGGTGCATATGTTCCACTGGGTCCTTCTGAGAGAAGGTCTGATAGTCCTTGGGTAGGGGGATGGCTTCAGAAGTTTACAATGTCTTGTAAAATTGGTTGAAAGCACCCCCTACCTCCTGGTGGCTAAATGCAATTCCTAAATCTGGATGGTGAATCTGGGCAACAGCTCTCTCTCTTCCTGTCTCTACCTGAGTTGTCAAGCCAGCATCTTCCCACCTCTGTTGCCATCAAAATACTACCCTGCTCAGTTCAGCAGGATAGCCTTTTCAATGGCTGCACTGCTCAGAGTGCTAAACTTCCATTTGAGTTTTTGTAGCAGATTAAGTAAACCAAGGAGGGGTTTGACATTTCATGTGCAGTCTCTCCACCGCTGCAATTTCCTTTTCTAGTTTTTCTAGCTCTTGGGTTTCTCCCCACTGCCTATACCTGCAGAATGCTATGGATTGGCATCTCACTTAAGCCTTCAAAGCTTCCCATCTTCTGAAATCAGATTTGTTTTTCCTCTTGTTATGAATCAAACATTCCTTTATAACTTTGCTCATATCTTCAATGTATTACTGGTCTTTTAAGAGTATTAAGTCTAGTTTCTAGGCCCTAGTAGGAGCTCCCAGACTAGCAATCCCAATGCTGGTATATAATGGAGAGTTATTTGGTTCAAGAGCTGGGCAATATTTCACTACATCTACCACAGGAAGCAGGTCTGCTGGGCACAGGAGCAAATATATGCATGCATGATAGATGCAAATTCGAGAAGAAGCTATACTCCCTAGCAGTTGGGTTTGTAGTACCAAGCAGCCACCAGGAAGAAGGTGGACTTAAGTTCCTTCAGGTCTTTAGCATTCTATTGGCACAGGGTTGGATCTATCAAGTACACAGTCCAGGATACAGTTCATGCCTCCCCCCCCGGCAGCCAGAGACCAGAGAACTGTGCCATTTCAGGAGTCAAGTTTTGAAAGAAAGAACTATCTTCCACATTGGGGCTATACACTACTCCCACTGAAAAAAGAGGTCCCATCATTGATTGAGACTTGTACCAGAGCAAATTTACCCTGTAGGTGGAGGGAGGTCTTTAGTACACCACCAAGGAAGCCTGACATAAGCCAGATCGCTACCCACCACACTCTGGAGGTACAGCAAGATGTAAGCCAGGTGTTCTTCCAACCAGCGCTTGTGCATGCAGCCTCTGCTGGAGTCGTGTGTGTTTCTTGAAGCAGTAAAACATCCATCTTGAGCTTCTTGACATGGTTCATAACAATTTTCCACTTAACTACATACTTTATGGCATTAGCATTACAGGGGTCTATGCTTAAAGAGTCAGCCATTCTGTATTTTGATTTTGTGACTGTCTGGGTACCCATCTATTCTGAAAGCCCAATCTGTAGTCTCCCAAGCTTCTTATTAAATTAACTACATTTTAACCATGCTTTTTTACCCAATAACAACACCCGCCCCCCTTCTCACCCCACCCTTTTGGTATCTTCCCTCTACATTTGCTGCAGGAAGTTTGTTCCCCTGATGACTGGTCAGAGATCAGTTTACGTGAAACCTGGTCTGAGACCAGTTTCTGAGCCACCTGGTCTGGGGCCAGTTTCACTACTGTACCGGAGCATTATTTATTGCACTTAGTTTATTTTTTCTGCACCAACTCCCTTTAGAGTAGATTTATTATTACCAACTCCACACCACCATGGATCACCACACCAGTGAACTTTGGGGGCAAATGAATTTTAGGGGAAAGTGAAATTCAAACCCAGACTTTCAGGATCACAGCCTAATGCATTAACCACCAGACTATGCTGGCTGATGCCTAGCAAGCCTGTGGTTAGACACATATGTGGCAATAACTGATCCTAGACCTGTTCAGCAGAAAGGAGAAGCTGGTCTCAGACCAGGTGACACAGAAACTGGTCTAAGACCAGACAGCTCTGAAAGTGGTCTCAGACCAGGCTGGTCCCAGACCAGTCATCAGGGGAACAGTCTTCCTACACCCCTTTGGTATTTCTTCCAGAAGTTTGTAAAGTTCATAACCCATAGGAAATTAGCAGGCTGCACCCCCCCACCCTCCCTTAACAACTTACTGGTTTGCCACCCATCCCACCTCAACTGCAAACAGCAACCCCACTACAGTGTAGGTAGTAACAATAAAGCAAGGAAACATACCAACTCTCGTCCCCCCAAGGTCAAGTTAGTAAGCACTTGATCCAGACTTCCACCTACTCTTGTGATGGATTAAATGGTGGCAGCACCAATATTTACAGTAACTTCAACATTTAAATTCGGTAAACAAATTAAGTATAGAGCTTTCATTTGTTGACCCTTTGCTTGACTTTGGTCAAGGTTCAATCCTTGTAAACTGAATTAAATCACTGTAACATGTTCTACAGCAGCAGGTGCATTTCTTGGCTTCCGTGGTAAAAAAAAAAACATACTGGATATAGCCAAGTAACTTCAGTGTATTACTCACCTGGGTTCTGGTAAAGCCTGTTTTTATTGTCCCTCTTTCCCTCTCTCGACTGCCGTACCATCCGATGCATCCATGTGGACCACTCTCTCCCCCCACATCAGCTGTCCCCACTCCACTTGTCTTCATTTGCCCACTCACCCCCTCCATTGTAGGGAGTGTCCAGATACAAATCACTCATTCTTGTGTCTTTCATTTGCCCCAGTCTCCTGGAATGGTGGTGCCAAAGTTGCTTTAACTTCCCTCTTTTCAGGTAGAATGGTGAACTTTGTCATGCTGCCTTTGTGAGTCCCAAGTGGACCACTCACTCCCCTCCCCATGCCCCAATTGGTCGCTTACCTATACAGAATGAGCCCACCCCTCCTTAATATTTGCATGCTCACACACTTGCACAGCTGACCTAGCAGTCTAGTGGATGCCAAACACAGTGAGTTCTTGCAGTTAGCCCCTTGCTCTGCTTCAAGGCACCACCTTCACTGTATTAAACCCTATCTTCAGACTGCCCCAATTGGTATAAGATTTTACCAAGGCACCTCAATGATTGGTAACAGGACCCACATGGTCCACCACATAGGACCTTATGGCCCAGTGGAAAGGGCAGTATTTGATCAATGGTTGGGTCTATGGTTTAGCTGCACCCCCCCACTGGAACTGGGGCACTAGCCTATGTCTCAGTTTAGTATGTCTACAGATGAGGTTCGAATTCCACATGTCCACTATAACAGTTTATTTTGACAGTGTATATTGCTGTCTAGAAACCTTCACAAGCTCTTATTTGAACTAGGAGACAGTTCCCCTAGGACACAGCAAAGACCATCCCACCAGGATGAGTGATGCCCCAGTGGAGCAGAGTGCCCAGGGTCCCTTGCACACTATATTGTGGAACCATGCTCTAGTGCTAGCAGACAGTACAGCTGCCCAGCACACCACTGACCATGTGGCAGCAAGCAACACAGCAAACTTCCTCCCCCCCCCTCCTCATTTGAGGATTGACTTAATCCATTGGCCCATGGGCTTATTTGCATTATTACAACTTTGTTAAGGTGAGACAGGTCACAGTAAGCTTCCCAATCAGGTTGCACATTCAAACATACAAGCCTCAGTTTCAGATAGTGATCACTGACAGCACAATGTCAAACACTGCCTGGAAGTCTCTGTTTAAGTGCCAAACTGGAAGAGCCTTGATTGCTCCACCACCTCACCCCATTTGCCATCACTGGTCATCCTTACCCACAACAAGACTATCCCCCACCTTCCTCCTACTAATTGTTAAAACTGTCAACCAACAAGACATGGCAGCACTGTGTGACTAAAATCCTCTTTTTGAGGGCTGCCATGCGATGCTGTTCACAGGAGGTTAAGCTTGCAGACTGCCCCTCCCAGTACACATGCAAATTTAGACAAATTTACTATATATCAAAAATAAAAACAACTAAATGGTATAGGCAGGTCTGTGGTCCTTGTTCAAGCCTTTTTCATGGTTGCCTGGGAGGGAGGAGCCAGAGGCCCCCAACCAGTCAGAGCAGATGACAAATTCCACACTCACCTCAGTCCCCTGTTGGTATCCAAACTCTCAGAGAAGATAGTCCAGCATGGTCAGAGAACTGAGGGGTGCTGGTGTATCCCTAGCCAGAGAGTATGAGTGGTAGGGTCATGAGGAACCTAGGAGTAGAAGAACAATCAGCCACTTTCACAGAGCACTGGCTATAGGGAATAACTGATAATGTACTGGTACATGGCAAATTCTCAGATGTTGAAGAGGTTACAAGTGGGGTGCTACAGGGCTTGGTTCTGGACCCTAACCTCTTCAGAATATTCATTTACTACACAAGGGTGAGCATACAGAGAATGATCTGCCTTTTCACAGATGACATGAAGATATGCCCAAGGGTGGATGCCAAAAAGGGGATTAGGAAATTAAGGGAAAACATTAAGAAACTGGTAAAATGGTCTAAAATCTGGCAGCTAAGCTAAATGCAACAAAAAGTAGTGTCTGGAAAAGGAACCTGAGAACAAAATATTCATTGAGGTGGTATTGAAAAGCATAGCTGACGAGAAAGCGAATAAAATGTTGGGTGATGGGTTTTTTTTTTATTTATTTAGTTAGTACTAGGATTACAAATACCTTTGAACAAGAGGTTCTTTTACAAAGGTTCCACGTCAAATTACAATAAAGGTGTAGCACAGCAATAATGAGCAGAGAAAAACAATGAGAGCTAACAAACATCAATACATAATAATAGTGCAAAGCAGCAATAACGAGGCAGTAACAAGCATTGAAAATTACGAGAGGGGTTGACACAATAAGGGGGATGAGTCAGAAAACTATGTACAAAATTTACAGGTGAGGGGTGGGAGGGGGGAAGAGTGTGTGGTGGGAGGTGGCAGTCTTAAATGAGACTTTGTCATAAAGTGCTGGAGGTAGAAGAAGAGCTGAGGGGGGTGAAGGCAGAGTGGGAGGATAGGCATGGGAGATGGGGTGATGGAAAACAAGGGCAGTATGTGGGGAGGAAACACAAGGAGATGAAAGGAGGTTAAGAGTATAGGTAAAGGTAGAACAGAGGCAAGGGTGGGGTGGCTATGGGTATGACAGTGGGGGTGAGGAGTGTTGGAAGGAGGTAGTGGGCAAGAGAAGGGGAAGCAGAGAAGGGAAGGAAGGGGGTGAGAGGAGGTTATAGTGGTGAACACGGGAGTGGGAAACAGGGAAGGGAAAGAGGAGGAGGAGGGACAAGGAGAGGGGAAAACTAGAAGAGAAAGGATGGAGGTGAACCATAGTGGTAGGAGTGGGAGGAGTGAAGGAGGAGAAGGTTGGGGTAGAGTGAGTATAGAGGAGGCTGTGGGGTTTAATAGGATTTGAAGAGCCATGATATCCTAGTGGGTACTGTTGCAACTGCTGAGATTAGTGAGGTGTAGTCATACTTGGCATTTGTAAGGGCCTAACTTTGTCTCACTATAGGCCTCTGGTGGAAGCCCATTCACCAAGGTTGGGGCCCTGGCATAGAAGGAGTGCTTGGCTTGCCATGTACGGCAGAAGTGAACCAAGAAAGAGGATTTGTTAACACCACGTGTGCACTGCATGTAGGGAGTGGGTAACATAAAGATGCTGATGGAGGGGTAAGGCAGTGGCACATTTTCTTAGCAAGGAGGCAGGTTCAGTAGGCTATTCGCCCATGAAGATGTAACCAGTTGGATTGTTTATAGAGCTCACATGTGTGCATTCTTTTCCCGGCACCTGTCACCAGATGGCAGCACTTATTTAGTGCTATTTTTGTTCATTTTAGGGTGGTGTCAGGGGCAACCCCATAGAAAATTAAACCACAATCAATTATGGATAGAACTGAACTGGTAATGGCTATGCCCATATTCTCATTGTTAAGGAAGTGGTGATGGTGATAGAGAATACCTGTCCTTGAATTTATGACTTTGGAGATGAGTTGAACATGAGAGTTGGTGAGTGGGCTGTTGAGTGTAACCCCAAGGTATTTTAATTCAATCTTGTTCTAGTGTGAGGTGTAGTTTGTTCAATATTGTTAAGCTTGCAGATTTTTGTTTACTGTGGGCATTTGCAAACAACATCACTTTAGCTTTTTTATAGTTCATCAGCAGTTTATATTTATCAAACCATGATTCAGCGATGGTAAAATTTGTCTGTAGGTCATGGGATAGGAGGACTTGGTCAGTGTGAGTGGAAAAGAGAATGACATCATCTGCGTATAGGATCATGCTGTTGTTGCAGGCTGCTGGGAGAGTGTTGATGAAAAGGCTAAAGAGTAGCGGACAAAGGATAGAACCTTGAGGAACCCCGGAATACACAGGGAGGCAGTCGGAAAGAGAGTTCACAATCTTGACTTGTTGATACCTTCCTAGAAGGTAACTTTCAAATCGATTAGAGATTGCATGGGAGAGACCGAGGGCAGG
This sequence comes from Neoceratodus forsteri, assembly GCA_016271365.2. Classification (NCBI taxonomy): domain Eukaryota; kingdom Metazoa; phylum Chordata; order Ceratodontiformes; family Ceratodontidae; genus Neoceratodus; species Neoceratodus forsteri. The sequence goes on along the minus strand of CM057459.1, from coordinate 722,477,850 downwards.
GAGGGAGTGCAGTAGGAACTGATAATTAACTGTGTCAAAGGCCTTGGTTAGATCTACATACACTGCACCTGGTAGGTGACTGGAGTCCAAGGCCTTTTGAATGTGGGTAGTAAGTTCCAGTAGGGCGGTGGTTGTACTGTGTGCTTTTCCAAAGCCATGCTACTGCGGATACTAGATGTTATATTTGTCTAGGTATTCTAACAGTTGGTCAGTGGCAATGCACTCTAAAGCTTTAGAAAGCAGGGGTATGATTGACATGGGGAGGTAATTGGTGTGAAGGGACCTATCACCACTTTTGTGTTCAAGTGTGACGATAGCAGATTTCCATAGTTGGGGGAACTGTCAGAGAGAAAGAGAGAGATTTAAACGTTTGGTGAGAGGGGGTAAGATGACATTGAGTGAGAGGGAGAGAAGTTTGAGATCCAGTATGTCACTGCTATATCTATATTTACTCAGCACCTTTAGGAGGTATTTTCTAGATTTAGCAAGGGACACTCTCCTGAAGTAGAAGGGGGGTGGGTTTTGAGGGAGGAGCAGAGCTTGCAATGTTAACAAGCAAGGCAGAATCGTTGAAATAGTCAGGGGGGTGTACACCGGAGAGATCGGTAAAAGTGACATTAAAGGTGTCTGTGAGTAGCTTATGGTCCTGTATAACAGTGCTGTTCACCACAAGCATGGAAGGGGGGATTTATTGGATTTTCCAGTCAGGGTTTTTATATTTTCCCCAAAAAGTTTTCTATTTCCCCAGGAGTTTGTGAGCTCGCCTTTGTAGTATTCCTGTTTGGCTCAACGTACCGCCTGGGTACACTTGTTTCTAGCAGCCTTGTAGTGTTGTAAATCTGCCTGGAATCAACAGCAGAAGCTGGTAGGTGATCCTCCTACTATACAGATCACTGGTGCAAACACATTTGGCGTACTGTGCAAGGTTCTGGAATCCAAATCTGGATAAGGACTGTGAAAGGATTGAGGTGGTACAAAGAAGCATAATTAACATGATTCAGGAAATGGAGGGAAGACATACAAGAAGAGGTTGCAACACCTTAACATGTACACACTAGAGACCTGGGGGAGGGGGGGCATGATAGAAACTTACAAGTACCTGCGTGGGATAAATAGGTTGGATTTTGGAGGCATTTTGGCCTTAAGAAAGAACACAGGGTGAGAGGGAATTCATTGAAGCTGGCAGGAGGAATATTTAAAGGGATGCTGTCAGACATAAATTGCCTTTCCAAAGTTGCTACTGCTACAGAATGTGCATCTTGATTTTTTGTTTTGTTACTTTTCTGCTTGTTATACCATTTTGTGCGTTGTGTATAATTATTTTCTATTTTCTTGCTCCCACAGGTGCCACACTGTCCTCAGGGGTTCCTGAGTTGAAGAACAACTGGCACATGCTCTCCTCTGCCATCTGTGTAGCGTGCAAGTGCACACTCACATTTGTGTGTCTAACTTCCTTCTATTTAATGCTGATATTGCTCTGTGCACACATGCCCACATACAGCAGGATAATAAAAACTAAAGGAACTGGTGAGATAGGGCTAGTGGGCTAGAAGCAGTGGATAGGGCTACTGGGATGATGAGCTGCATAGAGAGGGTTATCTTGAACAGGGGGAGATGGATGCTGTTGCCACTTTATCGCTCCATAATGAGAACACACAGGGGAGTAAAATGTTCAACATTTGAAACTGCAACTCAGAAAGGACATAGACATGGTACAGGCAACACCAAGGAGGAGAAATGAAATGATGCAGGGTTTGCATGAGAAGACCAACCATGAGAGATTGAGTGATCTTAACATGTACACCCTAGCAGAGTGGAGACAGAGAGAGAGAGAGAGAGAGAGAGAGAGAGAGAGAGAGAGAGAGAGGCGTAACCCAATGAAAAGCAACAAGTCATCACAAGGTTGACGAGGCTGCAGTGGAACATAGATTAGTCTCTTTCAAATGAGAAAAAGCACCAGCTTTGGGCATCCAGTGATGCTGGTGGTTCGGGAGGTGGGAATTGAAGAGAGATGCAAGGAAGTATTGCTTATATGAAAGGGTGGCAGACACCTGAAATAATGACAGTGTAAGTTGTGGAGACTAAAAGCGGGGGGGCAGTGTATTCCAGTATGTGTGGGATAGGCATAGGGATAGGGATATATTAGAAATGAGTCAGAGGTGCAGGAAGATCATGCAGATAGGGTCTACAGAGGCAGATTAAGCAGGGAAAAGTATGGGTAGAATGTGCTGGCCAAGCTGTCACATTTGGCAGAGAAATTCTGTTTATAGGTGTCTATGTTAATCCTAATGGATGCTGCCAATCAGAAAAATCTAGAGACACACCTAGTGAAAAAAGGACAACATGGCATGCACAGAGATGTGCACATCAGCACAAAGACAAAAAAGCAAAACAAAGTGGTACTGTGCAAGCAGCTGAAGATACTGTATGTCAACTGCAAGCACATTCTGAGTTGATATTCATACTATCAAATGGAAACTACCACCAACCGGCATACACAAACTACATACCATTGCCACTTATACAAAGCCATGGTGGAACCACTGTTATGGACACCTGCAGAAAAGCAAGGAAAAATGGCAACTCAGGATCACTAAGTAATGCCCAACAACACCCCCAGTGACATGCAAGCAGACCACACAGCAACAGATAGTAGACAGACAATGCTGGTAGGCAGCATGGGTCAATGGATCTGAGGCTAGGACAAACCATTTTGGATGGACCAGATCCCAGTCTGCCAAAGGACCAGTAACAGAGCACTGATGCCTGAATGACTTATGATGTGCTGTTATTGCACTGGCACTGTCCAGGAAACTAACAAAGTTACAATAGTTAGTATGGATATCAAACAGACTGCACCACGTAACGTGATATATATATTTATTATTAATAGTTTAGTTGAGTTTAATATAGAATAAAGTATGGGGTGGTGTGTGTATACTTCGAGTTTAAACACACCACCCCATATTTTATTTTATATAATTGCTGGGTTTGCCTTTTTCACCACGGCAATTATATAAAATAAAAAGTCATTCTTGTGCGACCATGGTCTGGTTAGGATTCAGCACATGGTTCGCGGTCACCTTTATTTGTTTATTTAAACTTTTTTTTATTTATTTGTTTCTGTCAGCAGCTGAAAGTTATGTTTTTTTTCTCTCTCTTGGTAGTTTTGTATTTTAAAAATCACTTTCTGCTGCGTCCGAGTGGTGGTTCAGTCTCCGAGTGACCAGCAGTCAGAATGAAAGAGCTGAGGCAGGCACATGCACAGAGTAAGGGAAACAGGGCACGTGTTTGCTGTTATAAACACTCCTTTATAATGACAAATTATGTCATAGTTTCCCTATGGGAAAAAGGTGAACCCAGTTATTATATACATATAATACAATTCTACTAACAATTACAGATACCAGACACGTGTCCCACCAAAAAGAACCATACATAGTTTTAGGATTCTCCCACAAGGTCAAAAGAACAATAAAAACTGACACAGTCATGCTTTGGTCTAGACACTGCACAAGTAATATGATGTTATAATTACTAAGGTTTCAGCAATAAGCTGACATGTTTTATGAAAATATGCACACAGCACTGACGAATGATCAAAACACAGCTTGTTTTATACCTATATAATGCCCACAGCAAGGACACCTTTTACTGTAGATAAATAATGATCCCAATACTGATTTATATAACTGAAAAAGATTTGCACATAAACGATCCTCTGACTGATAAGAATGGAAATATCTATATAATACTAATATGCTGCATGTGTCTGACCAACCAGTATATTGAAAGAATGAAAACTTTCTAGCCTTTATCCCACAGTGTTTACACTTGTTGTAAAATCTGACCCCCCTCTAAAGACTGTTAGTAATTTGCATGAAAGAAGCTGTCTTTTTCTAGTTGTTGGAAGAAGGAAAAGATTATTGTGTGTCAATGTATTTCCTCTAATAGGTACAAGTAAATATATTATGTATAGTACAAGGTATTAGCACAAATAATAACATCAACACTTTCAGAATTCATTCACAGATTTTTAAAAACTACAGTTGCCTGACCCCTCTATGACAGCTTATGTTTTGACTTGTCCTAGTAGGATTTATTTTCCCCCTTCCACTCAGGCTTCAGTGCCCATAATCTCAGTCAGGGTGCCAAACAGGAATTCGGCCTGTATCTAGGGGATAGAATACCAGCCCTCCATACATTGTTTGCCCAGTGCATTCTATTGGTTTTACTGCATACTGGAATGCCTCCTTTGATCATTAGTGGATGACATACTGTACAGAATATTTGTGTTGGCACTCAGTTGTCTTTTATAGGGCTTTTTCTATTTCCAGCAGGGTCTGACAAAAAACAAATATTGACATGTCCAGAATTCCATAAAAGACACAAAGTAGTATCTGAAACGTGAGCTACTAAATTTGCAACTGCTGATGCAGACTACAGACTACTGTATTGATCAATGTAGCCCACAAAAAACACATGCTAGTTGCTAAACCAGTTGTGATATTGATAAAGATTGTAAATGATGTGTCCAAGGATACATAATTTGCCACTTATTGACAGAACATTGCTACACTGTGACAGCAAAATGCACTGTTTGTTTACTCTCTGCAAAGGCAATGTCTGTCCAGTTTGGATACTGAACCCAAAACAACTGGGTGCAGTAGATATTCTGGACAACTGTGAGTGCTGCATGGCTATATACAGACCAATTGTGTTTGCCACATAATATGAATGCGTCTGGAGGTGACTCACTTTGTGTAACAATGCCCTAGGGTGATTTGAAGGCTGCACTGGGATTTTGGAGGTGATGTACTAGCTCTACTGGTACCCAATCATGCTGCTTAGTGAGTGCTTAGTACCAGAGAATCTGTGCAGACAACCAGCCTGCTCAAGAACTGGGACAGGTACTTTTCTTCCTGCTCCCCTTACCAACACATAGCTTGCAAAGTCCTGTGAACTTGTACAACCAGCGTACTCAAGGACCTGGACCTTCCGGCACCCTTTACTGACACTTTGCTTCCCAAATCCCTTGTACAGGTACCAAGATAGCGGTGATTGCAAACCAGCATGTCCTTATATGAATACGTTGAATTTGCAGACAGAAAATTAATGCACTGTGACAGAAAACAGCACCACCACCCACAGAAAAAATAAACACACTTTTTACACCATGCAAAAAGGATAAATATCTGATTCTGATATTGAATCCTGAACAGCTGTCTGAAGTTGATGCTCTGAACACCTGTTACCGCTATGTGACAGCACACAGACCAAATAGTGTGAGCGCTGACTCCCCTGACTCTGACTGAAGAAAAGGTTGATACCCACCCACACCGTTCCGTGAGCAACCCAGTGCTTGTGAATGAACCACTGAAATTATAATAATAATGCCCCCCAGCCCAAAAACATACATTTCCTGTGACTTAGACCTGTTTTTGTCCAGGGTGGTCTGTGGGCACTGATCACTGCCTGATCAGATGAAATGAAGAATTCCTACCTGCCCCCATCCCACTTTCACCATCACGTGAATAAAATAGTAACTGAAAGGAAAAGCCATGACCTGTCCAGGCACAATCTTCACAAAATGCTTAGAAATACTGTAACTGTTTCAGCCTCAGCATAGACCTGAATAGGTACTTTGAGAGCAATGTGACCACACACAGACCCCTTCACCACAGGCATCCCAGCAGATCAGGCACTGCTCATGGGCACTGTTCACGATACCCTTGTCTGATGTGCACAAATGATGGATGTCCCAGCCTTTTACTTCCACAGCAATACTGACTCTCCCAACTCTGCCCAAAAGCAAGTTTGATGCACCCCTCACAAGTTTAGTGAGCAAGCCAGTGCCTTTGTATTTGTGCATTGTAACTGAAAACAGTACCCCTCCTATCAATGTGTGATATGATTCAATGAAGAATGCCGTTATATGATACAAAGTAACCTCTCAGGAGAGGAAAGAATGCAACCCAGAGAAGTTTATTTTGTTGTAGTTGTCAATATCCTGGTAAATGGGGGCACACATGCACAGAGCGACAGCAGCATCAGATAGGAGGAAGTTAGACACAGGCGCATGAAAGTGCATGTGCATGATACAAGGATGGCAGAGGAACACATGCATCACTTACTCTTCAACTTGGGAACTCAGTGGACCATGCAGTGCCTGTGGGAGCAAGACAAGAGAAAAATAATTATACAAAAGGCAAAAAATGGCAGAAAATGCAGAGCTATAAAAAAAGCAGTAATCAAGATGCACATTCTGTAGGAGTGGCAACTTCAGAAAGGTAGGTTGCAATTTGACTGATTCATGTCTGACAGTGTCTCTTTAAGAAAGATGTCTGCTAGTAGACATAAGAGGGAGAGATGGCAACTAGAGTCTTCATAGTGTAGCTAGGTAAGGTAATAAGACTGGATGGACTGATGTGCCTTTTTCTGATGTCACTTGCTGTGTTTCTATATTCCATGTTTCTATGAAATAGGTTGGTTGTAAGTGACGAGTGCAGAGGATGGACCAGTGGTGTGTTTCATATAGCAGGTCTTCTGTTGCTGTATGAATGTGGCTGTTTGTCTTTTTTAGTTTTGAATTTCAAATCATTCATGTCAGGCATATTTCATGGAGAGCTACCGTAGGTACAGCAAGCCAAAGAAGCCTACTAATCCATGTTAAACTCTGTCCTATTAGTTAAATGGAGAGATGCAGGGTAGCAAGCTATCAACCACATCCCTGAGAAAACAACTCCTAAGATATCAGTACAGATTTCAAAATTAGAAGGGCAAAAGCTGCTTATTATTCTGAGGATTTCCTTACTAATGCCAGCAACCGTCTTTTGGATCAGAGTGAGCTTACAACTTTCTGGAACTCAAACAGCCATCATCAGCCAAAGTTTCTTTCAAAATTAATTGGAATTCATTTTAAATGTAACATGTAATGATGCTTAAAATTTGCTACTTGGTTTTCTATATAGTGTATCCTTCTTAGCAAAAGTATTTGTACTTGGGATTACTAGGTCATGCCTTTTGTTTAATAGCCTTGGAAGGTTGCTTTCTGCACCTGCTGGGAACTTGCATGTACTGAATACCCCACAGGTCTGTTTGGATTATAAGGTCCTACACTCAAAGAAGCTAGAACTACTTTTCAGAAACAATCTTTCCCTCAAGAGACAGCCATTACCTCAACATACTTGGTATCTGAGACTGAACCTCATACCTTTGGAATAACCCCAAACTCATTTAAAGACATTCATTCTGTGGACTGCTTTTGTTGCTGTTACTTTCACTCACTTTGCTGCTTCTTTACATTTGTATCAATCATTACATCATTCTCTAGCCAATCAGGATTGTTTATTTCTAAACATTTCAGGTACTTGTATAACCATAAGATAGTGTCTCATGCACATATAGTGAAGCCTGCCAGGATAAAACGCGTAGTACTAAAATTCTGAAGTTCTCAGTTCATTTGGCAAAGTCCATTTGCCACAAATGAAATTGTCTAATATTCTGCAATGTAAAACATTTTGATTTGAAATTTCAATTCCATCTTTCGAAATGCAGGTCTTTAACATGATTTATAATATGGTATGTTTATATGAACAGTTCCTGTGTCTCTTATGGTTGCCATCTGATGTTGTGATTGCAAGTGGATCAGACAAATGCGTTAACAAGTTCTGTGATCCAGACACTAGGGCTGTGCATGGTCCGAATAGTATTTCCCAAATACCACGAATAGTAGGCTTGCCAAATATTCGGTTGGACATTCCGAATAGTTCACTATTCGGCTACTATTCGGGATGTACTATTCGGTGGGTGAAATTTCAAAATCTCACAGAGCTTCGATGGGCAATCAGAGGCTGTTTTTGGAGCTCAGAGCCAGGAACACCATGTGATCTCCTCACTCTGAGTGTGTAGATGAGAGGAAACAGTTGTTTCTCAGAGACCTAGCTCTGTTTAGTTTACCACTTGTAACTTTTATAACTGTTTAAAAATTGTTTTGTGTGTGATCCAGTTTTTACATCTGATCACCTTGTGACTGCATCTGACTGCAGTTTTGTTTTTCATCCTTGAAACTGGGCTCAGTTTCAAGGAAAAGGAGAGTCTGTGTGTGAGTGAATCTGTGTGTGTGCTGCTGCATGCTGACTCCCCTCCCCCACTGCTTACAGTTTCACAGCTCAGCTGAAGCAGTGTGGTTTGATTTTTTGCTTAAGAGCCAATTAGTTCTTATCAGGATTTCTTTTTTGTCAACAAAGTCCAGTTTGGCTTTTGCATGTAGTGAGTAACTGTTACTGGGCTCAGTAACAATGAGTGGCTCAAGCTTTTGCTGACTGCCGCATCCCCACTGCTGTGCTTGCTTAGCTTTTTGTTCCAAATCCACACACAGCCCCTGTGGTATTTTCTATTTCTTTTGTGAAGCAAATTGTTATTTTGCTGTAATCAGGTTCCGGGGCTCAGTTCCCTGCATAAGTGAGGTGTGATTGTCATCTGACTCCCTCTTATCTGCGTTGCAGCTTACCGCAGCGCATACATCATCCGTGTGTGCGTTGTATTGTTGTTCTTGTAATCTGTGTCCTGCAAGTGCATTCACAGTTGTCTGCACGCATTTTTTTTTTGTGACATATAAAGCAGCGTATTTTTTTCTCACTGGGTCAGGCTTGGCCCATTGAATTGTTGCTGACTGTAGTCTGGTTCTTGGCTCAGTTCCCTGTACAAATGAGTAAGGAGGGTGCTGCAAGTGACTCCTCCCTCCATAGCTCACTGCACCTAAGTGGCCTCCCGTGCATGTGAGTTTTTTCTTTTTTGTGTGTCTTCACCCCCTGTGTGTGCACTACTGTGAGTGTGTACACGTAAATTTTCTGTGAACTGCTTTAGTATTTCTGTGTGTGTCAGACGTGACTCACTGGGTTCTGTGTGTTGTAAGTTGTTTGGTGCACCTTCAAAGCTTGAATTGCTGAACTGTATGACTGCACAACTGACACCGTACAAGTAAGAAGTAGTTTGCTGACTCCATCTCTCTCTAGTATCAGCTTGACTTTATTAGCTGCTACATATGCGGTGTTGCTATTGTTGTTTTCTGCAAGAAGCACCAACATAAACAAAGACACTAATCACAAATAATATACACAGTAAGTTACAGACCATGTCTCATCAATCCCGTAAACGTGCATGGTCCAGACCAAGCAAGTCATCTTCACCACCAGTCATAAGTGGTGAGGAGCAGGGTGAGAGAAGGTCTGTTCTTATTCACCACTCTAAAATAGTTTTCTCCCCTGATAAGCCTTCAGGTTCTGGTGTCATTAAGACTGGGGGTAGTACTAGTACTACTATAACTTCAACTGCTGCCACTACTATTACTAGTACTGCATTTGCAGCAGCATCATTTTATAAAAGCAGGAGGGCTTTACAGCTGACATCTCCAGTTATACAAGAACAAGAACCCACCCCCACTTTTCACACAACTGCCCCCATAGAGGTAACATCGCCTATCAGTGTGCTCCTCCCCACCACCACCAGTGCTGTGATTTCAGCAACCAGAGCAAATCCTTTTTGTACTGTTGACACCACCACTGCCATAACAGTGTGCACTGTTATTTGTGCTCCTTGCACAGCCACTGTCACCACAACCTTTGCCTCCATTAGTAGTCCTGAGTGTTCTGCTGTCACCATGACTACTGCTGCCAGTATTACAACTAGCTGTAATATGATGCCAGTTTCTTCAACTATAACTCCTGATTTTAATGCTGGCAACAGGACTATGGTCAACAGTGCTACTACCTTGCCAACTGTGCCCATGACCATAGGTACTGTGACTAGTACTGACCATGAGACTGTTACAATGACTGCACCAATTGTGTTGCCAAAATGTAGTGTTTCTCAGCCTCACAAGTTTCCTCTCACCACATTTTCTTTTGCTGATGTGGAGGATTCCGAAGAAGAGCATTCATCTGGTTCTGAATATTTACCAGAGTCTCAAGACTTGCTAAGTACATCATCTGACAGAGATACCCACCTAAGCAAATTTGGCGATGAGGCCGTATATGCGGCATATCTGTGTGAGAAGTGTGAATGTGCAGCTGCCAAAAAATGCAGTGCTTCTTGTCGTGGCAAGCAGGCCAGTCAGGGTCACCCTCCTCCTCCTCCTAAAAAAAACAAACAGTCCACCCTGTCCTTTCAAAGAATTTTGTCAAGTTCAACTCCATCTGATACACAAAGTAGTTTTACAGCTACATCTGTTGTGGAGAAAGAAAGGGGTAGAACAACTGCATCCACTGCACCCAGGTCTGATAAGGAGAAAGGGGCAAAACATGCCCATGGTCGCCCTATTGGGGCCCGTACTTCCACTGTCAGTGCAAGGAAAAGTGTGGTGTGGCTGTACTTTAGTGTTGTAAAACATGATCCAACAAAGGCAGTATGCTGTGTGTGTGACTGTACTATAAGTCGTGGTAAAAACCTTTCATATCTCACAACAACATCAATGATGAACCATCTCTGAATGAAACATCCCAGTGCACTTCAGTGATCCACAGCTGTTCCTCCCCCTCTGCACCATGTGCCTGTCAGCCCCTCTTCTAGTACTGGTCCAGTAGATGTACAAAGTATTGTTAGTGATTCTATTACTGAGACAGACAGTGTGCCCTCAACTCCCCCTACACCACTTATAGCACATCTCTATACAGGAGCATCACCCATTCTGCCTTCTTCTGCTTAATCATCTATTATTGTAACACCCTCCACCATGGGTTCAAAGTAAAAATCAATGCGATGTGTTACCTTTGACTACACCTATCATGTAAGCCTTCCATGCCCACACCAAATATCAGGCATCACACCCAACAGCACAGCAGATCACCAATTTAATTGGTGAGATGATGGCCTTGGATCTGCAGCCATTTTCCATTGTGGAAAACACAGGTTTCCATAGGCTGCTGTAGCATTTGCACCCTAGGTATGATATACCATCACGGACCACATTTTTACGTACTGTAGTACCCAACATTTACCATGATTTGAGAAAAGAAGTTGCCAGACTACTAGCACAGGCTGTTGGTGGAGTTTTCCACTGCACAACTGACATATGGACCAGCATGACTTCAAATCATACATATATGTCACTGACAGTACACTGGTGTGTTGCAGATGTGGTAGTCACTGGTGGTGATGGTGGTATTGGTGCTGGTTCTGTCTCTTCCCCCTCTCCCTGCAGGTCTGCTTTGCTAAATGTCAGTGTTATGGAAAAGGATCACCAGGCTATAAACATACTGTCATTCCTGCAAGAGATGTTGAGCCCATGGATTGATGGCAACAATTTGCAGGTAGGGTTTGTGGTCACAGACAATACCACAAATATGATAAAAGCACTTAGAGATGACAATTTTGAGGGGATACGCTGCTTTGCCCATACACTAAATTTGGTGGTGACAAAGGCTTTGGCAAACACAGCAGAGGCAGATCACATAGTCAAAGTAGCCAGAAGCATATGCAGCCACTTCCATCACTCTGTGAAAGCCACAGACTGTCTGCATCAGCTAGAAGAGCATCTTCAAATGCCTCAGCTTCATCTCATCCAGGATGTACAGACCTGGTGGAATTCCACCTACTACATGCTGCAAAGGCTTCTGGAGCAAAAGTGGGCCCTTCATGAGATGAGCATGGAAATTGATATAGGGGAGTCCTTGGACATCAGGACTGGGCTGTGATTGAGGGCTTGGTAAAGGTTTTAGCCCCATTTGAAAGGAGCACTCGTGACCTTAGCTCTGATTCTACACTGCTAAGTCAGGTAATTCCTGCTGTACAGATCCTGAAAAAAGCCATGAAGAGATTCAGTGAAAATGCTGAGAAACATCCAAATCAGACACCAGGAACAGTGATATCTCTTGTGGAAAACCTCACCACAGAACTAGAAGTTAGATTTTCTGATCTCTGTTCCAATAAAAAGCACATATTTGCCACTACGTTGGATCCATGTTTCAAGTGTGAGGTACTACACCTTATAATGCCCACTCACAGGGTTACAGACATTCAGAAGCAGATGTGTTCAGAACTTAGTTTCTGCATCCTTGGGTTGATGAAACCAGCAGGTAACCCTATTGATAAGCCAGTCTCAGAATCACAAACTGAAAGCAGTATGGAAAACCTTGAAAAGGAGGGTGACTGTTGGGCTGAACTCAGCTCATCACTACAGGCTGAGCAGCAGAAGAGAACAGAACAGCAGCCACAGTCGGCACCCAGTCTGCTGAACAGTTATTTCAATGAGCCTCTGGAGTCATTCTCCATAAATCCAGTGGAGTACTGGATCAAAAGGATGAAAGCATCTCCACACTTGGCACAGTTGGCCCTTAAATATATCCTACCAGCGTACTGTCTGAATGAATGTTAAGCACTGCTGGGAATGTGGTGGAACCTCACCGATCCTCACTTGACCCAGCACATGTGGAACAACTTGTGTTTATAAAAATAAATCTACCTCACCTTGGGTACACATATGGCCACTAACAATTGCATTGAATAATTGTCTTGTACTGGATACAACAATTGTGTGTTGTAGCATTGACCCATACACAAGCCATTCTGTGTTAACCATCATTGTTCTGTCAGCAAATAAGCACATGTTAACATTTATATTCAAAGTCATACTAACACAAATCTGTGACCAGCACCCTTTTCCTTTATTACTTCCACTGTCATGGTGTATTCTTTTGAATGAGCGTGCCCTGCAGTTCCCAGTGCCTAAAACTGCCACCCACCTATTGATTGCTGTTCCCAATACAAAATCCTCAACTGGTCTTGCTACATCTCTCATCTCCTGTGTTGCTTGTGCCCATATTCCATCGATCCCTTTAACAGCTTTCCAGGTGCCAGTTACCAGTGTGGCATCACCAGTCTCAAGTATTTCACGTGCATAAAATATGGCAGCTAATAGTATGTCATCTCCAGTCTCAGTGTTTCCCATGCCTGAAATATGGCAGTTACAAGTTTGACATCACCAGTCTCAGTGTTTCCCATGCCTGAAATATGGCAGTTACAAGTGTGGCATCATCAGTCTCAGCGTTTCCCATGCCAGAAATATGGCAGTTACAAGTGTGGCATCACCAGTCTCAAGCATTTCAAGTGCATAAAACATGGCAGTTAGTGTGGCATCTCCAGTCTCAGTATTCCCCATGCCTGAACTAAGGCAGTTAACAGTGTGGCATCTCCAGTCTCAAGTATTTCACATGACTGAAATATTACGCTTATGAGTATGGTATCACTTTCCCAAGTATTTCACATGACTAAAATATTATGGTTACGAGTATGGTATCACTTGTCTCAAGTATTTCACATGACTGAAATATTCCAATTGCCAGTATAGCATCACATGTCTCAAGTATTTCACATGATTGAAATGTTCTGGTTACCTGTATGGCATCATCATTCTCAAGTATTTCACATGCCTGAAATATTCCAGTTACCAGTATGGCATCTCCTGTCTCCAGTACTTCACATGACTGAAATATTCCAGTTACCAGTATGGCATCACCCATCACCCATCTCAAGTATTTCCCATGTCTGAAATATTCCGGTTACCAGTGTGGCTTCACCAGTCTCAATTATTTTCCATGCCTGCAAAATTATTGCAAAGTGCTGCAGTATGCTGCAAGGAGCAGTGTAATTCAATGGCAGTTAATCTTTAGTCATCCAATATTTTGAAACAGCATTTACTGCAAAATACTGAATTGCATCTTGTCTTGCTTCACTGTATACTAGTGATACATAATACAATTCCAGAGAAGGTGGTGAGATAGACTACATGGATGATGACAGACAGATGTCTCTTTATTAGATGGTCTCAAATATTTTTCTCCCCAAGCAAGCCTTTTAGTTCTTGTAGCATTGGGAATAATACTACTACTACTAATACCACTGGCAGAACTATTACTACTACTGGTGTCACCACCTGTTCCAAGAGCCCAACTGCCCAATGTTTCACCTTGTTAGGCTTCCTCAGGGACAAGATCTATGCATAAATATATTTACAAAATGAGTATAATATTTATTTTCTTATAAACATTTTAGAATTATTTTTTATAAAAACATTTTTTGATAATAGTTGATTCATGCCACTGGAGGGAGAACACCACCTGTTTCTAATGGTTAAGTTAAAACACATTTTTTCTGAATGGTGAAGCTGTTTTAAATATCTTATATATATATATATATATATATATATATATATATCAGTAGTTCATATAACAACTAATGCATAGACTGGAGGACAATGTAGACCTTCTTAAGTCACTCTCAGACTGTCCTGTATACCAGTTGTCACCACACTACTCACCTAACATGTTACATTTTTACTTGCATGTTCACATAAGTCATAGTCAGATTAGTTCACTTATTATTTGTACTCTAAAATCATATTGCAGGTCTGTAATGTAGTACCACATATCTGTACAGTTCATCAGTGTATGCTACTTAATTGTTATCTCTTTAAAGAAAAACAAAACTTAATTCAAAGTGCATACCTGAATTGCAGGCATAAGACATGAAAAGATTGCTTTAAGATAGATTTAGTTCACTCAGTAGTGCTCTGTCCCCCAGTCTATGCATTAGTTATTATATGAACTACTGAATATATATGTAAGATATTTAGAATAAAACAAAAACTTTTGAAATTATTAAGGCGTGTCTGGCATTTCTTTTCCCTTGTATGTATTAAATATTTGACAACCCAAAAAATAAGCAAACTTTGGTTTTTGGAGATAACCAACCTAATTCAGAATATAAAGAACAATGATGGGAACATACAGGAGAATCCAAAATATAATGACAAACATTATTATAAGTGGTTGCAAAAATATTAATTTCCTTTACAGATAACTTAAAGCAGCAGTGAACAAAAAAAGTTATTCCAAAAGGCTAATTTTCTGCTATGGTTATAAAAAATATTGACAGAACTGTTGATTTGGGTTTTCTGGATGCTTCCTACCCTGTGTACTCCATATTCACATTTTTGTCTGGACTCTAATCCCCCCCCCCCGGTCCTCAATATTATTTCTATGCAAAAATGAGGTGACCATCTTTATTTCTTGAGAAATAATTACTTTAAAACATTCATAAAATTCTTAAATGATTATGAAAACAGAAAATGTCACCACCAAAATAAACTGGAAGACATTTGGCATCAATTAGAAAGAAAAAAGGTGGGGTCAAATTTTAACCCATTTTCATTGCACTGCTGTTTTAAAATATAAACTAGCAACATAATCAAAATGAAGCATCAGTGTTCCAACCGTAATGGAAAGATGGGTTTCAAAGGAAAAACATCTTTTAAACTTGTATCACAGACCTAGCTTTTGATTCACTACTCTACTCAAAACTTTTACCTGCGGGGAAAAAGTCAAACTTGAATCTAGCAGAACTCCAAGATACTTAAATTAATAAACCTGTTCAATTGCTGTCCCTTTGTTATCTCGAATTTGAAGAGTTGATTGATCCTTGAACAACTGCAGTGAGCCAAGCAACATAGTTTTTTTTTCTAACATTCAAAATCAAAGAATTGTTATTTAACCAGTCATAAACACCAATGAATTTTTGCTGTAAAGAAAAAGTCAACTGAGGAATAGATTATGCTTGAAAAAATACAATTAAATCATCAGCATACAATAAACAAGCACACGACTTACAAAATAAAGGTAGTTGATTAATAAATAAAGAAAATAATAAAGGACCCAAAATGGACCCTTATGGTACACCAAAATCCTTAGGACAAACAGAAGATACAACAGATCCCAAGCTAACAAATTGAGCCCGATTCTTCAGATAATCGCTGCACCATCTAACCACACTCTCTGTGAACCCCAATTGACCCAATTTAATACAAAGCAAATAATCATTAATAAGATCAAATGCCTTGGTCAGGTCCACGAAAACCACTCCCATCATGAGACCATTATCAAATCCTCTGAGGGTGGCATTTGCGAATCTGACCTAGGCAGTCTCAGTTATATGATTTTTTACAGAAACAATATTGCTGGGCACACATAACATTGTTGGCTTCAAGATACCCAGTGATTTGATTTGCCACTATTTTTTCAAGTGGTTTACTCAATGGATTTAAAGTAGAAATTGGTCAAAAATAATCTGCACAGTCAGCCAACCAATTCCATTAAGAAAACCAAATTAATGCTGACATAGAACATACAGTAGGAGTTTAGGTAGTGAAAGGCTGTGATGCCAGTAATAGAATCAGTGAGGTTTGCGTAATTGAATCAATGAGGTTTAGTAGTTGATTGCCATGGTTTCAGCATGAATAATGAATTGATATGATTGGCATGAATACCTTATGTGCCACTAAGGTGGAGTTAGGTTATTCGAGTATGGAGCATTTGTAACACAGTAATGGAATACAATGAATATCTTCAAAGCCATGTAGACTGCGAGGTTAATGTAATAGTTTAGAATGTGCACTCACCATCCACTTTCAGAAACAGAATGTCCAGGCTAGTAAAAAGTTAGTAAGTTTGTAGCCAATTTTATTCCTGTTCCATCAAGATAACATACACTGAACAATACAGAGGCACTGCTGTTTCAGGCTTATGTTTCTCCCCTTAAAACAGGGCTTCATCAGAGCTGCGAGGTTAATGTATTTATGTGTGGTTAACTGAATAATAATGTAGGCAGAGGTACATGGCATACTGTAATTTATTTAACTTACATAAAAGCATGCTCCTGCTATCTGGATCCATGATGCTCCGCTGTTACATAACAGTCCCCCACCATGAGAATTCCAGCGAAGCCACAAGCTGAGCACCATGAGATTAAACAGCTAATTTAATAACTGAAAGTTGCAATATAGATAGAAAAGTGCTGTTTAAATGTCAGAAGCTGTAAGCCAGACTGACATACCTTGGATTGAAAATACATAGGCAAAAGTAATGAGAGTTTGATTTATGATTACAAATGCATATGGATCCTGCATGTAGGACTAGGACAACATTACATTTATGATAGTGTATAATTTGGATGGTAGGGCAGGAAACCCCCCAAATATTGTAAAGGCACTCTCATTATTCTACTCAGTTCAATTGCTTACAACTGTTTTGCAGTAAGGCATGAATTAAAGGAGCTTGTTCAGATAAGCTGAAGCAGAAAACCCCAAAGGCATGGAAGCAGCATGTGAAAATTGTAAGGTTGGGAGATGCAGTTGCCTAGGTGGAACCAGCACTGAGTGAAGTCAGTCCAGGGGCAAACAATTAAGGTGGAAGTGCACACTGTTACAGGCATGGAGAACAAGTGTATCTGAAACATACAGAGAACAATAGCAGGTAAAATAAGGAAGTAATGGAACTGACAGCACACAGGAAAGAATTACAGAATCCTGAAGGATAGATTTAAGGTAAGCAAACAACAAATATAGCACAGGGTAAAACTTGAATTCCCCCCCTCCCCACGTGCAAACAGAAGAAACAGTACAGGAGAAGAGAAGCAGTCACAGACAACAGAGAAGCACACAGCAGCTGGAGGCAAAAGCAAAATATAGACCCAGAAGGTACTGGAGGAGGAGAAACACAAAACCAGCAGAAGATCCAGCACAAACCAAGCAGAAAATCCAAACTCAATAGAGGATGGAGTCAAACATTAAAAGAAGCAGAGCTTCCAGCTGGGAAAGGCACAGTCCAAAAGAGCCCCTGGCTGCAAAGAAATATTGCTTCTGAAGGAAGCAGGAAGGCAGGGTTAAAATAGGTCAGGCTGGGGGACGTGGCTGCTGATTCAGCCTCTTGAACCACAAGCTTAAGCCTTTCAAATAAAATACAGCATCAAATAATTACAGTGGCTGGGCTAATAAGAGTAAGAAAATCATGAAATTCCAAATGTTTCTCTAAATAAATGTGCATTAAGACCTGTTTAAAAGCTTCCACCAAGGGGTCTCCCTCAAGGACCTTGACAGCAAGTTCCACAGGTCAGTGCCACCACCTCAAAAGAATATCTCCCAAGGTTTTAAGCCATGCTCTGGGAATCACTAGCAGGCCCTCCTTGGAGGAGATGAGAGGGTACAGGGAGTGGGCAGGAGTCAGGAGGTTTCCCAGGTAGCCAGGACTTGATCTGTATTGGACCTTGTAGGTGAGTAAACCCTTCTGAAGGTGATCCTCCACCTCACCAGCAGCCAGTGCAGATCATGCAGGACCAGAGTCACATGACTGGACCTTGGAAGAACCATCAGCAACCCAATGCTGCATTTGGCTCCAGCTGCAGGCAATGCAGGACTCCTAAACTGAACCTGAGATATAGAGCATTGCAGTAGTCAAACCTGGATGTCACAAAAGCTTGCACTGGTGAGGTGAGATCATCTAGGGTGATTAAGGCTTTGATTTTGGTGATGTTCCTAAGGTGGTAAAAACCACTCTGGACAACAGACAACACCTAAGCCTCAAATGTTAATCTGTCATCCAGGATCATGCCCAGATTTTTCACCTTTGCAGGTGCTGTAAGGAGATCCGGGCCAAGCATCAAGGCTGTTCCAGCTCCCTGCTGCATCTGCATCATGCCAGTGACCAGGCTCAGTCACTAGCACCTCTGTCTTGTCAGGATTGAGCCTCAACTAGTTAGAGGATATCTGGTCCTGCATTTCAGCCAGACATTTATTCAGCACTGCCACTGCATAACGTGCCCCTGGAGAAAATTACATATACAGTTGGGTATCATCTTCATAACAGTGAAGCTTCACACTATAATGTCTAATGATTTCATCTAGAAGCAGCTTGCACATTGCAAACAGCATGGGTGTGAAGACTGAGCCTTGGGGGACTCCACAGAGCATAGGCTTTGGGTGGGAGGAGGAACTACTCATCACCATTCTTTGTGTCCTGCCTATGAGAAAGGACTTAAACCAGCTGATGACAGTGCTGGTGAGTCAACAGAGCTCCCTTAGGCAATCCAACAACACCATATGGTCCACAGTGTCAAATACTGAAAAGAGATTGAGGAGGACAAGAACTGACCATTTTCCTCTATCTCTAGCCTGAAGGAGATCATTATGCACCTTGACCAATGCAGTTTCTGTACTATGCCTGGACCTAAATCCTGACTGGAGAGGCTCATAGATGTCAAAGGCCATGAGATGTGCCTAGAGCTGCAGCGCCACTATTTTCTTGATAACCTTACCCAAAAAGGGAAGGTTAGGGACTGGTCTATGATTCGTCAAGATGTTAGGGTAGAGAGATGTTTTTTTCTAAAGGGGCTTCACCAGCACCTCTTTCAAGGCACTAGAGAATAGTCCCTCCAAAAGCGAGTACCGGACTATCTCGGCAAACACTGGACCCATGGATTTGACACATCCCACCACGAGGTGAGTGGGGCCCTGGGTCCAGCTCAGAATATGTGGGATGCAGCTTTGAACTCACTACACAGACCTCTTCTACCCCCACTGGTCTGAGCTTGTTTCAAGTGAGGGAAATGCTCTCAGAAACCACCATCTCAGTACCGCATGGCTGAAACAGCCCAATTCAAGGGACTGCAGACCTGATGGAGGACACTTTCCCAGAGAAGAACAGAGCAAACTCCTCACACTTAGCGTCTTAAACTACTCTTTCCAGCAAAAATCAGGATGGGTGAAGTATCCTGTCTATAGTCTGGAAGAGTTGAGCTGGTTTGTTCCTCCTTGCAGCAATCTCCTTGGATAGAAAGGCTGCCCTTTTATGGGAGAGTGCCTGATACTCACCATAGTGAGTTTTTAGAGTCAGGCTGTCCTCCTTGGACCATGATCTATGCCAATGAATCATGTAATTTGGGAGAAAAAAAAGAGCAAATGCAATTTCAATGAGGGCATTTCGGTGACAAGAAGTACAGTGCCCGTACATATGGGCGCACTCAGAAACAGTGACAAATGCTTACCCCCTCTCCAAGGTGCTACAACCTCAGAGTTTGTTATTATAGTAAAGGGGTGTGAGGGCAAAGGCCCCAGAGAAAAACATTTGTCAAATTGTTGCCGTTTCAGCACTCGCCCATATGTACGGGTGCTGTACTTGTGGTGGCCCAAATGCCTTCACTGAAATTTCTTTTGCTCTTTTTTTTTCCCAAATAACATGGAACCCTATGCCAACAAGGTTCCAACCTCTGACCTCTGGTCTTCATCTCCTGAGACTCTCCATCAAACTAGGAGGATCTCAAGCAAGTGACCTGGGTTGTATATGGACTGGTGCGACAGAATCAAGTGCTAAGGTGACAGGTCTTTTGTAGGCCACAGATTGCCTCACTTGAGCCAGCCAAGCAGGCAACACTCACTTTCAATAGGTTCATTACTGTCAAAAGTCTCTCTGGGGCCAGTGCCTTTAAAGGGCAGTAGCGGACTAACTCCACAGAGGGTGTGCACCGAACAAGAACAGTACTGTGCAATGATCCAACCATATGAACAGATCACTCTTGAGATCAGTTATCTCAAGCCCCAGAGAAAATACTAAGTTTAAGGTGTGACTGTGGCTGTGGGACATAGAAATAACAGCTTGTGCAATGCCCAGTCAGGCCATCAACTGGAGGAAGACTTATACATACATACAGTACATACACAATGTTGGCAGAGAAGGACCTCAAGGCCCACCCAGTCACTCAATCTAGGCAAACTATGATAGTTTGTTGTTGATCCAAGCATTAAAATCACCCAGGACCAACCATCTAAGTGACTCCAACTCTCTCGGCAACAAAGTCTGCGATTTCCCTCTTGTACCTCAGAGGCCAGTACATGAGAAGGATTCTGCAGTCTGCACCTGGAGCCCTGCACATGACCACACATTCAAATGATGAAGTAGATCCCACTGGGTGCACAAAAAAAGTTCAGGTCGTATCTAAAATAGATGGCCATGCCCCCACCCCAGTGTTCCCTCCTCTGACAGTGCACTATGGAGAATCCAGCTGAGATAGATGCCTCCAGAACTGGGCCATCATCATCTCCCAGCCAGATCTCCATGATGTAAGCCAGACCGACCAAGGAAATCAAGTCTGCTATAATTGCAGTCTTGTTCCTGATTAATCTCACATTGCATGGCTGCCAGTCCAATTGTTGCCTGCCCACTCAGTCCAGCAGGAACCTTGGGTGTGGGTACCAAACACATCTGGCCTCTGGGCCTGACCACCCCAATATGGCTCTCTCCCATCACAACCTGATTTCTCTGCCACCCACCATCCTACTTTCTCTCAATCCTGACCTCCTTATAGTGCCAAATTGCCATGGATGACAGTGGGAGATCAGTGAAAGGGTAGAGGTTTAGCAAGGGATATCAAGTAAGTGATCCTCTGGGGTCTAAAACCTATGCACATCCTCCTCAGCTACTGTCTAATCAAGTCAAACAATGATCTGACAAAAAAATAAAATCACAAACTAAATTACCCAACCACCCCTAAAATCAGCAATAATAAAAATGTAAGACAAACACCACACAAACAAACCCCTCATTTGCCCTATTCCTATACATACAACCAACCAGTCAGCCAATTCTAATACAAATATGAGCTTACCACCAGTCATTCACTAATCACAACCCCACTCCTCCCCCAACCAAATTTATTTCACAATATTCTAAAATGTGAAATTATGGCAAAACAGGAGAATCCAAGCAGTATACTGCTAAGGAGAAGTGTCCCAACAATAGTCCTAACTGCAACAGAGTAAAGGTAAAATGAGTTCTGCAAACCAGGAACAAAAGTCCCAAACAGTTCACTGAGAGACACTCTCCAGCAGTGCTCTCACCAATGCCAGAATGGTAACTGCAGAAAACAGTTTGTGACAAAAACAGAAACTGTGAACAGAAAACAGTGCTCTCACCACATGAATCTTGTGGGTTGTAAATCTTGCAGGAGTGGGTATCCTGCCAACCTGCTCAACCATTAGGCACACTAGAGCAGGATAACTCCATTTGTCCCAGCAACAGTCAGAGGCAGAGTTCAAATGCCGATTTTCCATCCTGCTATGCAGGATCACGGGCTCCCAAACACTCAGTATGCCCACCTGTGACTCTGGATCACAATCTTTGACCTTTTTGATCACTTTCCTCCAGTACAGCAGCCCCACCAGTTCCCAGCTCCACTCCTGGCTGCTTCAGACAAAGGCAACAGTTTCACACCGGCTCTGGCTCCAATAGTCTCTATGCCTAGCTTACACGTCCGGTCAACACAACAAGTTGCTTGCTCTGAATAGGATCTCTAAACTGCAGGGTCTCTTGGAAACTGATGACGCTGCCACAAACAAACAATGTCCGTTACTGAAATGCCATCCTGAAGAAATGGCATCAGTTACTGCAATTGGAAGCTCCTCAGCAGCACTCTAGGAAACTCTTCCATAAAAACAAGAAAACTTACTCCATTGCTGACTCACTGCCTTACCCTGCCTAACCTGTTGCCCTATACCTCAAATGTATCTAATAAGTTACTATAATTAAAATATTAAAATAACTTTATTCTTTACTCTGGATGTTATAAGCATTTGCTCCAGAGTAAGAATAGATTCTCCTTATATTATTTAAATTTAGTTGGAGTATAGGAGTATAGGGGAAGAGTTTTGTGAGCAATTGTGAGCTTCATTAAAAACCATGCAGACAGCAGCCCAGCCTGGTGGACATCTTACTCTTCCTCCTCCTCTTCATGCCATATAGGCCACATTGTGTCTAAATGTTATGTTTTTTAAAGTTTTCTCAAAAGTGACAAAATCAGTTTAATGATACTTGCCAGTAATTATTTCAAATCTAACAAAAATTCTAAAGTAGAAAAACTAATAAGCAGACTCAAAATGGTGAGAAAAAGGCATCATTCATGACAGGAGAAAAAAAGGGTGACCTAAAATGGTATAAAAAGCATCATAAGTATCTCAAACAAGACAGATATTGATTGTTGCAATTTAAGGTTTTACTCAATTTCTGATGCTTAAAACATTGTATCAGATGAGGAGACTGATGTGCAACTGAATGGCAGAAGGTTCTTTATATCACATACTCTGGAAATGTGATAAGGACAGGCCTTTTGGGATGCTGTAAAAAGAGGACATGACCCCCTACTGGGATTAGAAGAGGTCTTTACACTGGAAATCTGCATTGCAGGTAGATATCCTGCTGAGCTAATAGGCCTTGGATATGGTTAAATGGCCCTGATAGCCGCTTCAGCAAAGTTCACTGGCTGAATGATCACTGGTCCCCTCTTGAGTAGAATGGCATAAAGAGTCTTTGTTTGCCTTAAATGCTGAGAAGCAGACTGAAAGCTCACACCATTGTTTACTGTCCTTCCATAAAAGGTGGGACTTCTTGAACACTCTGCTTCTCACAGATTGAGGATTGTCCTCTAATGCTGATTTTTGTATCATTGTTCTAATGCAGTTTCACTACTTATACACATCTTGGGCGATTAGTCCCTTTATTCCTATGGTAATTGCCCAGAAAGGGGGAGGGTGGTGGGGGAATTTGTTTGTTGACTCTTTATTGTTTGTTGTTTATAGTCATTGTTTGTATTTTGTTGGTTATGTGTGTCAATTTTCTGAATATTCAGTAAAGCATACTTAATGAAAAAAAGAATATAAAGGTATCAATATAGCAATTTTGCTGTAACATCACCAACCAATTTAATTACTGTTAAGGATATCTAAACAGTGCTTTTACTGATTGCACTGTTCCTGAAACCCTCCCATGGAAGTGTAGCACAAAACCCGACATGCTGAGTAATAAAACTAAGTACCTTAAAATATGAAGTTTAATACAGTTTCAGCAAGTTTTTATATGTTGTTGTTATCAGAAAACATTTGAGCAGCACACCTAAGATTGCCAGGAATGTGCTATGTGATGATGTTATCTTAGAAAGGCATCTCATCAGCAATACTAAATCCCTATGAGCCTTGAATATTGTGTCTAAGATTAGTGCTGTATGTGTACCTTACATCTTTCTCAATATTTAACTTGTAGTTAAATGTCAATAAAGATGATAAGGTACACATGCAGCACTAATCTTAGACACAATATAAAAGGCTCTATAGGGATTTAGTATTGCAGACAAGATGCCTCGCTAAGATGATATCATTACGTTGCACGTTCCCAGTAGTCTTAGTTTCTGATTGGTGCAGTGCTGCTCATATGCTCCCTGACTGTGGTGAAATAAAAAAAAAATGCTGAAACTGCAGTAAACCTCATATTTTAAGGTACTTAGTTTTATTACTCAGTACATCGGTCTTTGCACTACACTTCCACGAGAGGGTTTAAAGAACAGTGCAGCCAGTAAAAGCACTGTTAATTATCCTATAACTGGCATACTCTACTATTCCAATCTGGTTCTTTAAATTGACCCTCCAATGCAAGTGGTATTCTATGCTGAAATTAATCAAGACATTTCCTTAGCAGTTTTTAAAGGATTATCTCTGCAGAGCCATTCCTACTGATCAGAGAAATGTGTTCAGCCTAACTTTTTAACTATAACTATTAATCAAGTATAAAAACCTGGTCTTCACTACTGATTCAGTAGGATGGATTACAAGCTACTTAAATAATTAAGCAATAATCCATGAGAGGACATGTATTTCTAGAGAATTAATGCATGCCCCAGATGAATTGGAAAACAGGAGGCCAACAGTCGAATGACTTTCAATATACCCAGGAAGTGCATTAATCCTCAAGAAACCCATGCCCTGGTGTGGGCTGTTGTGCTTATAAAATGGAAAAAGTGTTTCTGCTTTTTTTTTTTTGTAAAAAAGGGTTTTATTTTCCTGTAGTCGGGTTGTTGCTATGTAGAAAATGTGACTTTGGTAATGGCTGAATGCCTTTGGATGAACTTAGGAAGTGCATTTTTTTATAATTAAAAATAATTAGTCAACTCTGAGTCAAGTCAATTTTGATTGATTCACACTTGATATACCTCAAGGTGTCCTTCTTGGTCCACTTGTATTCTGTATTGTTGTGAATAACTATCGCATGTTTTCACCAGTTCCCTCATCTGCCTGCATGCTGATATGGTTAATATTAGTGATGTAAACTTTTGTACAGAACAATTTGATAATCTACATTTCAGCCATTCTTTCAGCTTGCTGAATTCAGTCACATTACACTAAACAAAAGCAAATCAAATATTATGTTATTTCAAAGTATATTTAAAGTGAAGGACAACAATAATTCTGCAGTAGGTCTCCTCTCCAGTTGGTTGGCTGCTCTCTCACCTGCTATACCTTGGACTATGACAGGACCCTGGGTTTTCATGTAACACACACTGGTACAATAGTGAACACTGTTAACCCTGGACAAGGCCTGTCCTATACAGTACTCCTAAAGCCAGCCTGCCACTTATCACCAGAAATCAAAGTACCAAAGATACTGACAGGGACCATAGCATCGGGTAACAATCTATGACCCCTGCTGAGTAGAAAACCTGTGATTCTTACTGAGAAGTGGTAAGAGTCACCAACAGACATAGTCTTTGATCCTTGCTGGATGGAGCTACCACTGGGTTGCACTATTGGATACCTCACTGAGTGGGGGAGATGTCACTGGGTGGCACTGATGGATGCCCTGCTATGTGAAGGAGCTGCTGGATGACAGTGCTGGATGCTTTGCTTAGTGGTAGTGCCATCATTGGGTGCACTGATGAAAGCCACACTGCACAGGGGAGCTGTTAGTGGGCAGCACAGATAAATGCCTTGCTGGTCAGAAGAGTTCTCTTTAGGTGGTACAGATAAACGCCCTGCAGGTCCGGTGAGTTGCTACCAGGTGCTACAAAGTGATGCCAACTGAGCCAGAACTACAGCACACTGACAGGGATTTATAAGTGAACCACATCATAGACCACAACATGATCTACACAGAAGGTGACAGTGAATATTCAGACTCTCTGAAAACTGTATCAGGACAGCAATAGGTGCAAAACAGATGCGTTGTCATCTGCCAAGCTAACTCTCCAACTGCTGATGCTGATAATCGACTACGTCACTACTGTTTGCATTAGAGCTACTAAATGGAACCTAGACTTCCATGATGGAACAATGAATAAAATCTGCAGATTTGTTTTTCAGTGCCCACTGAGGACTCAGTACTATGATCTATGCA
Source organism: Neoceratodus forsteri (assembly GCA_016271365.2). Lineage (NCBI taxonomy): Eukaryota > Metazoa > Chordata > Ceratodontiformes > Ceratodontidae > Neoceratodus > Neoceratodus forsteri. The sequence goes on along the minus strand of CM057459.1, from coordinate 722,451,814 downwards.
GCCACTTTAACTGGGCAACTACGATTCTTGCACTGGTGCTGTATATTATTAAGATGCAACAAGGGAATAGAAATCTGCTATCTCTCACCCTGCTGTGAATACTTTATTGGTTACTGCTGTTTGAAGTCAGAAGGCTTCATACAAGATCATAGAAAATCCCTAAAAATTCTAAAACCAGCCAGCACAGTAGCATGGCTGTACAGCTACCACCTGCTACACTGGTGACCTGGATTTGGGTATGGACTCAATCTCTTGGGAGCTGGCCAGGGGATGGAGGACTGAGCATCCCTTGGACAGTGATCCTTCCTTGAGAAGGAGGTTAATGTGTCCCACTGGTTGGCTGCCATCTGGAGGAATCTGGGTGGCAGTGCAGAGGTATTGTATGGGAAGGTTTCCAACACACAGATGCTGCGGATGCCTCCACAGAGATGAAACACACAGAACCTGTCCTTGCACTTGTGTGGTCCCATGGAAGAGAATGGAGAAAAAACCTCCAACTGGTGCTGGGTGATGGCCCAGTCCCATGCATGAACCACACTGGTGACTGGGTACTTCCAACAGGTCCTGTGGCAGACTACACAAGAGCGAAGGAAGACTTAGAGAAGCTGGGTAGTGGGGCTGGGGGAACCATCCAGATAGAGGCAAGTGAGCCGATAAGGAGCAGAAAGTTTAAAAAAAAAATCTGAAAATAATCAGGCATTTGCATATAGAGCAACACTAGACTGGGTCACCCAATTCAGAATGCCAAATTATCTGTCAATGGCTGGAATCTCATACTTGTGTCTATGCACCAGTGAACACTAGTATGCACTATGATCACCAAATCAGCATATTTATTACTTAGAGTCCTTCTTCCAGTGCTATTTAGCTTTTAGGCAATGGTACATTTATCACCATAGTCAAGTGGATCAAACATAAAACCATGGATAAGCGGATCCCATATCTGAATCCCATCATGGCTCCTGCTTGCTGTGTGATCTTGAACAAATCAATTGACTTCCATGTGCATCAGTCTATGCAGCTGTAAAATGGGGTAGAAGCAGAACCCACTGAAAATGATGTCTCTTAAAGAGAGGTTCAGATAGTAGTTTCTGAGGGCTTGTCTAGGGGTTAAAACAGCTTGGGCCAGTGTAATGTACATAACGCATTTTGGTAATGAGGACTGTTTGCTGCATTGCTGTTTTATTGAGGCTGCACTCAGAGAGCTGTGTGTCAGAAGCCATTTGTAGAGCACAAAGAAAACTAAATACTTACGATATCTTTCTAGACAATGATTACTTCACCTAAGTGAAAAATAATTAATTTTTGAGTACAAGAACTCCTGAAGAAGCAGTGGGATGACACTGTGAAAAACTTAGCATACATACAGTGGCCTTATGGCTATTACCAAATACAGTAAATGATTCTAGAATGAATTTGGTGAGCAGCATTTATATTTCAAGACAACGCTAGATAGTTTAGGTATATGCCTTCTGTCTCGAACAGACACCTCCCACTATGTGTTCAATTCCTCTCCCTCAACTCCCTCCCGTTTACCCATGTTGCATTTGTAAATTACTGTACATTATCTTTGTATCTCTGTATGTTTACCTTGTGGCCTACAGCACTACTGCTTTATTGTGTTACTCTCCCATTTCTAGTTATACATATGTAGCTTCCCTTACCAAATGGTGTTTACTAAAAAGGTCCCAGAAAATGAATGGCTAAATGTATGTTAGCAGAGGGAGCCCCTGAGATAGGAGCTCAGTACAAGAAGCTACAGAAAATGTAGAAGGAGCCAGGAGTAGTCAGCTATAGAAAGGTAGAAGATTCCAGTTGGTCTACAGTTGAAATGGAGGGAGTGAACCTACAGTGCAGCTGATGGCAGCTGGGGTTGGGACCAATCCCTTGGTTGTATTGCACTGTGATGGAACTGCTAGGTCTGCAGTGGTGGCAGGGCTCCTGCCTGGGATATGGCACAGATTGCCTGATGGGAGCTGGTCTCAGATGTGCTAAAGAATGAGAGAGAGAGAGAGAGAGAGAGAGAGAGAGAGAGAGAGAGAGAGAGAGAGAGAGAGAGAGAGAGAGAGAACTGTACATGAAACTGCATGGCAGAGTACAGAGACTTCTGGAGACAGGTACAGAAGAGAAACAATGGGAAAAAAAATAGCAGAGCTACATATGCTGTTTTGAGACCTGCAGTACCTTGAGAGATGTAAAGGTATAGAAAAAACTGTGTTTCAAATGAGGAAAAGGAGCCTTTGCCATACCTCTCAAATGCTATGTATTTCACAGAGCATGCACTATGTATTTTACATTCAAATGTATCCTTGCTCCACAAAGATTTACTGATGTTCCTCATAAAGTTAGAGCTATTTCTGGACACACACACACTCACACACAACTGAAAAATTAAATTAACTTGCTAGAGGCATTCCATAACGCCACACATATGGGGCCCACTATTCGAAGACATCACATCCTTTAAAAAAAGAAACTGTTACACATTCTGGTCATGCACTCTAAGTTTTGAATGCTGGTGCTATGCATTTTAATGCTAACAGATTGAGAGGTATGCCCTTGTCAAGGATCCTGAGAAAGGGATGTGCCCGGGAGCTACAGAGTGAATATAATGGGGAAAAGTAAAGCACAGATTGGGAACCAGAGTTTAATGAGTATATAATGTGATGATCCCCTACTGTATCCTCCTAAACAGTGTGGAAAGCAAAAGTGCACAGGGAAACAATGCACCCAGATATGAGCTTAGGTGAATAGATTTTTTTTTCTATAGGGGCAGTACATACATAGAGTGGAGGAGTCCAGGTGAAATTCTCCCATTATCTGTTGACACTGTATGCTCTGGTGGGGGTCACTCATGTGTGCAAAGTGCTTTACATACAAAACAGTCACTGTTGCCCAGGAAGATCCCAGTAAGCTTGTCTGTGTCTAGGGAGCCAGTAACTGCAGGAAGAACACATTGCAAATGGACTTATCAGAACTGTAAAGCATCATCAACATCTGAAGAAAAAGTAATATGGGGAATGAGATCTGGAGCTCCAAAAGCTTGAACAATGTATTCCAGAAGGGAGTTGCCTGTGAAAGAAACAAGTTAAAAGCCTTCCAAGAGTGTGTTGAGAGCAAATAAACACCTTCCACTTGACCAGAGACTTTGTGTGGATTATAAGTTTAAGATTCATTTGCTGAAGTTACAGTTTGTCTGCTATTTGTGAGCAAGTTACTTACTCCGTGGTCCTACAGAGACTCCAAGGAACCATGGCTGTTCCCCTCCTATGGAGGAGGATTACATAGTACCCAACTGTCAGGGTTGGCATTGCACATGAATTGAACATTATATTCTCAGCTCATTTCATAGCGTACAGGGACAGATTTTCGAACCACTTTGGCCACAAATCCCAGCTGCGTCTGATGCCAGGCCCGATAGGACTTGCAGCCAAAAACTGTATTTTTGGTCACTGTGACCCACTGAGACATGCTAGTGTGCATCTGCTATGTGGCTGCTTGTGTCTGCAGTTGCATAGTTTCATATAAGCAACTTCTGGAAAGTTGGCAGTAGCTGAAATTGAGTAGACTTGCCTCCGACAGTGAAGATACACCTGCAACTAACTCCACAGGATGCACCTGTGTTGGAGGCCTTTCACAAATCAAGAGCCAGGAATCCTCACCACAAAACCACAACACATACTTTGGTAATATGCTTAAGGGAGGCTCCAGACTAAATAAATCTAGCTACAGAATTAACCCTATTAACCATGCAATGTGCTGCATGGCTCCCCATTGTGCCCAATAAGTCACTGAAAAAAGTATGCTTCAGCTTTCTGTTTAGTTTCAGAGCACAAAATCCTTTAATAGAACTAAAATAGAACAGGACTGTGTTAAATGTTCTAAAGTACTTTTCACAGATCTGCTCCCTTAAAGGATGTTGCAAAACAATGTTGGATACTGTTAGTGCAGTGACTGCATCCAGACAACACCTAACTTCCAAAAATGATAGACAGCTTCATTGGTACCTGTTTTACTGTGAAAAGGAAATGTTGCCCAGGACACCAAAGTAATGTCCCTGCTTTTTTTAAGACAGGTACTTATCCTCCAGGCTTTCTAGTCCACCCACCTCTAGATGGCTTCTCCCAAGACCTGTCACCTGCCTTTTCCTGGGTATACTCAACTACCATTTACTCAGGACCCTGAAGTTGTGAATGGGGTGACAGGTTGGTAGTGTGAGAGGCTGCATGAGGGAGAGGGGAGCAGGCATCTCCTCTGGTGGATTGGCACTTTTTTGTCTATTTTTTTACCCTGTATAGGAGCCAGTATGCAGTGATGCACATGCACATCCCAAGGCATGCAATGTGTCCTCATCTGGTGCCATCCTTGCCCTGTTGTGCTGGTCCTGGCTGTGATACCACCTCACCCTCACTTAGTAGTGATCAAGGTGAGAGACACAGATGCACACCCATCCCAAAGGAGGAAATCCATCCTGGGGATGGATGCTAAATCTTTCTTCCATCAGTTGGCCCCCAATGATGAAAGCTCATTCCTGAATTTAGGTTGTCAGCATCATTTATTTATTTTACTGATTTATTTGTAATTTTTGACAAGAAAAGGCCCACTAAGCTGTGTTAGCTTGTTTCCAGGTGCGACCTAGGGGTGGGTTACAGGGACCTGTTGTATTGATGGCAGAATGTTGGCCATGACACTGGGGAAACTCCTGTACTTTTCTAAGCAGCAGGGGTGAGGGTTGACATGTGGAAGAGTAAAGGTATGGCTTTGGGTTCCTTGAAGAATGGCCGTGTGAGCCACAGCTCTGGTATCTCAATTTAAGATGGCCTCCTTTCAATTCTTGACATCAAATTCAGGCCAGGAAACTTGGCTAAACAAAACTGGAAGGCAAAACTGGTGATTGCAGAAGATTAAGTGAATGCATGGAACAAGTGGCTCATGACTAAAGTGAAGAATGTTTACATGATTAGGACAGTTTTGGTCTCTATTTTTTTTTATGTCAGTTATGCCTTCCCTCCCCCCAAAAGATTTAAAGGCAAAACTGTACAATTTGTTCTTTAGACTGTTATGAGGGTTCCATCTCAATCCAGTTAAATGGGTACATATATACAGTATAGGGTTTTAAAGGAAGGTGAGCTCAGAATGATACATTTTGTGGGTTTTTTTTTTTTTTACTGTATTTTTTGGGTGCATTTTGTAAAACTGTTTTATTCCACTCTGCTAAGATTGGGTGCCCTGCCCTCTTGAAAACTTGGAAGAAGGGGGGTTGTAGACTTATTTATCATTCATTTACTCATCTTCCGGTCTTCCTGAGTTCCTGTTTGCAAAAGGTTAAGCAGTGGAACCTTTCTTTCTCACAGGTTACTTTGTTTTCTAGGATTAAACTACATGAGCATATTATTTTGGAGTATTTTTCTGAACTGATTTTTTTTTTAGCAGCTGGTGATGTTAGACCTTCAGTAATCACCAGGCAGTTTATTGATCCTAGAATTCCTAATACAATGAATGACCTGATTTGGATAGGTACTCATGGCATGCTGCAATTTAAAGGCACTCATGTGCACGAAAGTACTAATAACTTATTTTTGCCTTTAGACGTTTTGTGACCATGGCATAGAAACTATGGAACATTTATTCCTTACATGTCTATATACTGAAGATTTCTGGTCAGATTTGGGTGCTCTGTGGAAGGCTTTGACCTTTGTTGCAACTTCCTACAACAATCAAATGTATTGCTGCTTTTCAGATGAGTGGTCCAGTTGGGATTACAGTACCCTATGTATAATTATGGGATGTATTAAATGGTTTATATGGCAGGCAAGGTGTTCTTTTATAGTTCAGCAGAAGCTAGTCCCACTGCTGATTCTTATAAGTAATATTACAAAAGAAAAGAGAGCAGTTTATAGACAGGACTATTCAAAACTGACTAAGCAGCAACGGATTAAGCTTTGTAAGAATGTAGCATGGGTAGAATAGTTACAAATGCATGCTTTCTTGTTGACACTGCAACTTGGTATTTCTTTTCTATATTTTTTCATCTGCATGTTTTATCTTTTTCCTGTTTTCCTTTTTGGTCATGCATTAACTTGAGAGGTGTCTCCAGGAGTTGTCGTTTTTTTATTTTAGGTACACTTGTTACAGTTGCTCACTGTTCTTTTTTTATTTCATTAAATTGATTTAGTAGTTTGTGAATTGTTTTCATTTGTTGTCTGTATCTATATATATTCTATTTATCAATGAAAATACCCTTACTTTTCTTTGATAAGTGACAAGAGAGCGTTTATTTACACTTGGACAGTGACCAGAGCTGGGCAGAAAAGACCTCAGTTAACATCCCATCCAAAGGACGGCACCTCAGCAGTGCAGTACACTCCTTATACTGCACTATAGTGTCAGTTATGGGCATTACCCCAAGTACCTGGTGTGGGGCTAGAGCCCAGGACTTTCCAATCTTCCAACCCCAAAGGTGAATATGCTACCCACTGAGTCACTGACACTGATCACTAGTGGTAGTGCTATTGCTGTGCCAGTGGGCCACTGCCCAACTCTTTTCAAAGGTTAAAGGTAAAAAGTAGAATTGTATTTATTTATTCAATTTTGGTAACCGGGTAAGCCCGCTGAGCCTTGAAGGTCCCTTTTTCAGGGGCGACCTGGAGTTAGTAATACAGCTGGACATTTCATATACAGAAAAGGTACTGAGCAAGCATTTGGCCATATCAGGTTACAATCTGGTCATCACAGTACAGAGTACAGAGTATTGCCATGTTAGAGTACAACTGAAGCAAAAAGAAGTAGGTAGCAATACTGTACCTTTCATTTCCCTAACTAAGACTTATTATACAAGCTTTAGAAGCCACATAGGCCTTTTCATCATGCACTGTGATGAACAGTTACAAGGAAAGCATTTATACAGAGAATTTAACACTATTTAGAATCATAAATGCAGGCAGTTCAAAAGTAAATAAACATTTACACAGGAGTATCATAGCAAGAGAACTATAAATAATTGGATGCTTGCATAGACAAAAGAGCAGCCATTGAAATATTGAGTTATAAAGCATAGGTGACTCATTTATTTTTATGCCTTAATTTGGCCTTACTTCCAATATTCATCAGATGTTTTGATTTTGGATTTTTGAGATTAGGGGCAAGATACTTGGCTAGGGGTGTAGGTAGCCAGACCCAAACCCGTCCAAGGCCCTTTTACTTCTGTTGCAGGATTGCTAAAGATTAATGTCTCCTCTGTCCCCTTATTTTTCTTTATCTTTCTTTAGTCGTATGTATTACTGTATTCTTAAATATTATATTACTACACAAAGCTTGATTCTTCAATTGTTGATGTGTTATATCTGGATAAATGTTCGAACACTTTGGGGTCGTTGCACTAATCTAGCTAATCAGTTTTCTATTATGATAAATTATTGTCTTCTGACCTGCTTGTTAGATACCATTGCACTGAGTTCAAACTAATAATGATCTTGAGCAAAATCAATGTATAACTTGGCTGCATTCTCAGATACCTTGGACTTTAAACAACCAATGATGCAGTGTAATTAATACTAGATTGAGAGTGTCTCTTAAGACTAATATGCATTAAAAATCTAATTCATTGCTACTCTTATCATATGTTGTATTAAGTTATGTAAATATCTTAAAATTCTGCTGATGTTTGTAACTACACAGGGGCAATTTATGTGTGCTGTGTTTTAAAACATTTTATATAAATGCCAGGAGCTTAGGGAACAAAATGGTGGACTTGAAGGCCATAATGCTGGATGAGGGCCGGATATTGTAGCCGTAATGGAAACCTGGTGATCTGAGCATCAAACATGGGAAGTAGGTATCCCAGTTTACAGACTTTTCAGGAAGGACAGGGCTGGTAGAAAGGGGGTGTTGCATTGTACATCAGGGATGACATTAAGGCAACAGAAGGCCAGAAGGAGCTATGGGAGGCAGAAATCTTGTAGGTCATATTAGACAAGTGGTCTGGCGCATCAATAAGGCTGGGGGTGACTTACAGACCTTCAATGCAGGGGGAGGAATGGATAGGCAGATGTTGCAGGCAGTTCAATGGATAGCACTCAAGGGGGAGATTCCCACTGGTGGGTGACCTAAACCTCCCAGATGTTGACTGCGATATCCCATAAGCTTAGTTGGACAGGAGCAGAGAAATCCTCGAGTCCCTCCAGGGAGCTTTCCTGCAATAGCTCATTAGGGAGCCCACTAGGGGTGGCTGCATACTTGACATGGTCCTCACAAAAGGGGATAGTGTGGAAGAAGTTGGAGTGGGGGTGGGGTCAACCTAGGTACAAGTGACCATAATACCATGAGCTTCAAGGTTAGGACAGGGAACAAAGTGAGTTGGACCATCACAGAGGTCTTGGACTTCAGGCGGGTGGATTTTGCCAGAATGAGGGAGATATTCAGGAATGAAATGAAGGGGAAGGAGAAAATAGGGGAAGTGGAGCAATTATGGAATTCAGTTAAGTGGGGGTTACTAAAAACCATGGAAATCTGTGTAAGGAAGGTGAGAAAGAACAGAAAAAGAAAGGCATATCTGGTTCACCAGGGAAGTGAGGGAGGCAACTGGGGAAAGAAAAAGGTCATTCAGAGCATATAAGAGGACACAGGGGAAAGAAGACAGGGAGACTTACAGGGAGAAGCTGAGGGTGGCAGGGCTGAAGATTAGGAAGGCAAAAGCAGATGTGGAGGAGAGAGTTGTTAAGCAGGCCAATGGGGGTGATAACACTTTTTTCCAGTATATAGGAGAGAAGAGGAAAGCAAAGCAGGGGATAGTAAGGGTGAAGGGGGGGGAGTACAAGTGAAAGGGGACTTCGAGAAGGTGGAGGTGCTAAATAGGTACTTCTGCTTGGTCTTCACAGTGGAAGGGGACATAAAGGTGGATCTGTGTCTGATCAGTGAGGACAGGGTTAGAGAGGAATTAGGTAAGTTGAGGGTAGACAAGGCCATGGGTCCGGATGCTCTGCATCCTAGGGTCCTCAGAGAACTATGGGAGGAGCTGACAGCACCTCTAGCGAGGTTATTTAACTTGTCCCTGGATAAAGTTTGGGTGTCAAAAGACTGAAAGAGGGCAGTTGTGGTGCCTCTTCACAAGAGTGGCAGCAGGGAGGAGGTGGGCAATTATCACCTGGTCAGCCTCACTTCAGTGGTGGACAAGGTGATGGAGGTGATATTAAAAGAAAGGGTGGTCAGCTACTTGGTGGAAAGTGGGCTGCAGGACATCCATCAGCATGGCTTCACTCAAGGGAGGTCATGCCAGATAAACCTGATTTGAGTTTTCTAATTGGGTGATGAGAGTGGTAGATCAGGGAAGGGCAGTGGACATGGCCTATCTGGACTTCCGGAAGGCCTTCCACACTGTCCCCCACAGAAGGGTGGTAAATAAGCTAGAAAGTATGGAGGTGTGACAGAAAATAACAAGGTGGGTAGAGAACTGGCTAATAGGCAGAAGCCAAACAGTGGTGGTAAATGGGGTACATTCCAAGGAGGTAGGGGTGATGAGGGGGGTCCCCCAGGGGTCAGTGCTGGGGCCAATCCTGTTTAACATCTATATCAGTGACATAGCGGAGGGGCTGCAGGGGAAGGTCTCACTATTTGCAGATGGTATGAAGATCTGCAATAGGGTGGACACCCCAGAGGGAATGGAGGCTATGAGGGAAGATCTAAGACTGCTGGAGGGTTGGTTGGAAACCTGGCAGCTGAAATCCAGTGCCAGAAAGTGCACAGTAATGCACATGGGGTGGAATAACCCACAAACAAATTAAACATTGGGGCGGTTGTAATTAAGGTAACTGAGCAGGAGAGGGATCTGGGGATTATAATTTCAGATAACCTTAAGGTGGGGACACAATCTAGCAAGGAGGTGGGCAAAGCAAATAGAATGCTGGCGTGCATAGGGAGAGGTATAACAAGCAGAAGGAGGGAGGTGTTGATGCCACTTTACAAATCCATGGTGAGGCCTCACCTGGAGTACAGGGTCCTATTCTGGAGACCTCACCTATGCAAGGATATAGATGGGATAGAAAGAGTTCAGGGAAGGGCCACTAAAATGGTGCATGGGTTGAATGGGAAGTCCTATGAGGAGAGGTTGAGGGAGTTGGATCTGTATCTGCTGGAGACCAGAAGGGAGAGGGGGAACATGATAGAAATGTTTAAGTACATGAAGGGGATTAATAAGGTGGGGGGGAGCTTATTCACAGGAAATGTAGGTGCTAGAACTAGGTGTCATAGTCTAAGATCAGAAGGAGGAAGGTTTAGGGACAATGTGAGGGCATTACTTCACTGACAGGGTGGTGGAGCCCTGGAACAGTCTGCTGGAGGAGGTGGTGGTCAAAATGGTGGAGAGATTCAAGAGGCCATGGAACGGACACAAGGGCTTGACCAGGGGGTGAAGGGGGATCTCTGTTATGGGGGGGAAGTAGGTAACGGGGTAAGGGGCAGACTCGATGGGCCAAAATGGTCCTTTTCTGCTGTCACATGTCTGTGATTCTATAATTCTACGTAAAAGCAATAGCCAAACCAAAAACATGAACCTGAACTTGAACTTGAGTTATAAAGCAGCTTGGAGATGCAGACCCTTTTTCAGAGTAAACACAGGTGTATGCAGGATTGTGAAAGCAGGAGAACTAAACTATAGGGAGTTTGTAGAGCAAGAACCTCCCTAAAGCAATATTCGAGGCAATCTTGAAATGCTTAAACCTAAAAATAATAAGCCTGAAAATTGTTGTGGATAACTAACCCAACATCTCTGTTCAGCCCATACTCATGTATTTTGAAGAGTGCTATGAAATGTATTTCCCTTAGTCTCCTTTTCTGAAAATCTTTACATTTGTCCTTTAGGATTATGACTGTCAAGTCCTGTAGGGTGTGTGGTTTCTGACAGAAATGCTTTCCCACTGGTGCCTGCATATCTGGGTGATTTGTTATGAATCTAAGTTCTCTCAGACTCTTAGTGTCTGGCTGGGTTTCACCTACTGTACATATAGTAGCAGGCATTTGTGCACTTTTTACATCTGATTAAGTGTATCTAATTCTTGCATTTGCAGCTATGCACACCCCTGATATCACATATTTTCCCAGTATGTAAGGAATATACACTGCTCTTCATCTACAGTATGTGTGTGCATGCTTTGCATCTTGAACCAAGGCATCCTCTGCTACCTGGTTCTTCAGTGTTAGTTCTATTTATAAAATGGCAGGAAGCAATGGAGTAGACTGATTGGTTATTTATAGTGCAATGTAGGACTACAATGCACTATAAATAACTAATCCCAGTAAAAGTGCCTGATCACAGAATTTGATAGCTCTGTGATTCTACTTTAGGCATTCTATTTACAATTTATAGTAGACTGAAGTCACCATTTTTTAATCCCACTAACAATTTCACTACATCACTTTCATTTCTTTACTCTTCTATATTTATTTATGTTGAACCAAGGGTGGTCAAGAGAGATGAGAATGCGGGGGAGATGGAGCAAGCAATTGAAACACTTCTGCCTCGCTCACCAAGAGTCATCCGAAAAGTGACTCAGTAATGTAACTGCTGACAAGTCATGCTCCACTACACTTGCTAAAGATGCATTCTAGTCCACAGGTACACATTAATATGATACATTCATACTGTACAATTTTTAACTGCTGTAGTGCCCCAGAGTTAAAGGATACCACAAAGAAATGGGGACACTTCCCCATGGCACAAACTTGATTTTTTTTCTCTCCATTCCCCATTCTCTCTCCCCTTGCCTGCAGTCCACCCCAGACCCCTCCCCCTCCTTTGTTCAATGTCATGCCTTCTGGCTTGGTGGGGGGGGGGTGATGAGGCAGGACTCACTCCTGCATGGAGACCCTCCCTAGGGCTCGAAAGTCCCAATCCCTTTGCACATCAGGTGGGACTTCCCCAGCCCTAGAAAAGATCATGGGGAGTGGCTAAAGAGTCAGTTGGTGTCATGGTAAGGAGGGTGGAGGATGCAAGGAGCACAGATGGAAAAAACACATACCTGTAATTGGTCTGTAGCTTCCCTGACATTCCTTTGCTCCCGCCGTGGTCTGGCTTTAGCAGCAGTAGTCAGGTGGGAGCAGTGACTCCCCAACATTGGTGGTCACCAACTGCGTCTCCACAGTCCTGATCGGCAGTGGCAGCAGGGACAGTCTGGAGAGCAGACCAAAAGATGCAGCAAAGAAATCAGTTTGGGAGGAAATGGACCCCAGATCAATTGATGCTGCTCCAGCCATGCTACAGGTAGATCCGAGAAGCCATGTGGGAGCATGGCTCCCCGGCCAGCCTTACTGACCCTCCTTACTGAGTAAAAGGCCCAGGCCATGGTGGTGAGTGGGCTGAGTGCCCGATTTCTTTTAAAACCTGCACCACTGACATGGGGGGGAAGGTTATGAAGGGGTAACCAAAAAAGAGGAAAATTAAAGGGCCAGAGCCCAAATAAAAATAAAAAGGGATGCATAGTGGACTCCCAAAGTGGGCTGACAGCCCTAAGGAGACAGGAGGAACCAGGGAGAAGAGGGCCTAGTGCACAAAAAGGAGAAAAGATAGCCCCAGGAAGGACAGAACACACATGCAGGGATAAAGAGAGGGGCCCCATGACTTAGAAGCCCTGGGAAGGGAAAGGACAGGAAAATTATGGGCTTAAAGCTCCTTTGTTCTGTCTTGGTGCCATTTTGTACCTGGAGGCAGGGCCAGGGAACAAGGTCCCCATACAGTAACCCTGAGAGGCAGGGGCTGGCCGTGAGGGTCCAGGTCCTCATTCATATTAATGAGAGGGCAGGGCTAGACAAGGCCATCCACAAAGGCAGGCCCTCGTTAGTATTCATGAGAGAGGTGGGACCTGGACAAAGAGTCCCATACAACCAGGCATAGGTGTGGTTATTAATATTAATGAAGGGGGTAGACTCCACAGAGACAACCTTAGTAGGGAGAGACCCTTAACGGTACAGTTCCCTCTGGAAGAGGAGAATTGTCTGATGGCCATAGGTTGCCCATGGAGTCACGTGGATGTATCCTGAGCCCCGCCTGAACCAAACTGTGATGTAGCCTGCCTGTCGGCCCCCAAAGACTGAACCATTTGCCTAAAATCTGGACTGTTTGCTCAACAACCGAACTGTTTGCTTGCAACCTGCACTGTGTTATTGTTAGGTCACATTATTTCTTTCTCTTTAAAATCTGTGTTTCAGCTGCTAAACACTGGCTAATACTGTGCCAGCACCAAGGCATCTTGCAGTTGTCACTAAGAAATAGTATAAAAATAGGATTTTTTTTAATGTAAAAATATTGTGCAAGCTGCTTATTGTAGGAAATCTGAAAGTGCATGAATAAACTTGAACATAGGAAATGAAGGTTTTAAATGTCAGCAGTAAAAGCAAGCACCATTGTAACATAGTGACATGTTTGTAAATAACATTGGTTAATTAATCTTTCTGAAGTACAAATAATCTTTACTAGGTTTACTAGGCGGATTGGACAACAGGAGGCCAATGGCCCATCGTGATTGTCCCCCATATCAACGGGAAAATTAAAACAGTTTATTCTTAGAGAAATAAGCTATATCCAAATTATTCTTAAAGAGTTCGAAGCTCTTTATTTCAACCCAATCTTGTGGCAGCCTATTCCAGGCTTTGGCCACTCGTATTGTGAAGAAATTATCCTGTTTCTTAATGTTAACTCTTGGTACTATTAGTTTCCTATTATTGGATCTCATGTTATCCTTAAAGATGCTAAATTTTATCTCCATCTGACTACTCAGTATGGGATCTTGCAGAGTTTTATAAAGCAGCAAGAGATTCCCCCCTCTGTCTCCTACTCTCTAAATAGATTTGTTTTATGTAGCCTGTCTTTGTATGTTAAACCTTTACAATTGGAAATACGTCTTGTTGCGGCTCGTTGAACACTTTCAATCATTGCCTTATCATTTAATACATATGGTGACCATATCTGGGAAGCATAATCTGTAAGGGACCTTACAAAACTCCTACATAAGGGTAAAATGCATTGTTTGGTTTTATAGATAAATGTTTTTGGTATTCTTTTAATAAGCCCCATAGCTCTCCTAGTTATAATTTTACATTGGTCTGATGAAGTAAATTTATTATTAATTGTTACCCCAAGATCAACTTCAGAGCTACTTGATTTCATTATTTTGCTATCCAATACGTATTTATAATTGGGTTTATTTATACCAAGATGCAATACAGTACACTTTTCAGTATTAAAAAACATTCCATTATTTACAGCTCAGTTTTCTATCTTATTTAAATCATTAAGAAGAGTCAGGTGCTTGGCAAAAGTATTTTCCTCCCCACCCAATTTAGTATCATCTGCAAACTTTAAAGTTAGATTATTGGTATCCGAGTTCAAGTCTCCAATAAATACTTCGAACAAGGTGGGACTCAAAACTGTTCCTTGTGGGACACCACTACTGAAAGGCATTTCCTTGAATAGATGACCGTTCACTCTTACTCATTGCATATGATCTGATAACCAGTGATCAATCTAGTTAACTATCCTTTTATTGAAACCTAGTTGAAAAAATGTATTTCTCAGTGTAACATGTGGGACTTTATTGAATGCTTTCACAAAGTCTAACAGACTTACATCAGTTGCCTTCCCTAAATCAATACTATTGCTAATGTGATTATAGAAAGTAATAAGATTAGTGACACACAAACGGCCCATCCTAAACCCATGTTGGGAGTCATCAGTCAACTTTAAGGAGTCCCTTTCATTATCTAATACTGATTTTATCAGTTTTTCCAAAACCTTGCAGGGGACAGAGGTTAAACTAATCGATCTATAATTTTCAATTTTGCTTCTGTTACCCTTTTTGAAAATTGATATCACCTCTGCTGTTCTCCAGTCTAAAGGTATTTCTCCAGAGCACAAGGACTTATTAAACAAAAATGTTAAAGGATATGCCAGTTCCTCTGCAGCTTCTTTTAAGAACCTGGGAGAAATCCCATCCGGACCCTCACTGGTATTATTTTTGAGATTATTTAACACACAATACACTTCGTTAACAGTGAACTTAATATCATTTGGTGTGTCAATTACAGGGCGGTCCTTACTGATTTTAGGAGAAAAAACTGAACAAAAGTACTGGTTAATGTGTTAACAACTGTGTCATCATTATTTATGGTTGACCCATTTATTACAAAAGGCCCTACACCTTTGATCTACTCCCTGGGCCAGATATTCAAAAGGGTTGCACCATGCGCAATAGGGTTGTGCCTGCGCAAGTCCAAACTTGCTCCATTCTGTGATATTCAGCAGGAGGCAGTTGCACCACAGAAAACATGCTGAGCAACAGTGCAATGCAAATGAATGCATGCTGAACTGGAGGGGGAGGAACCATGCATAAACTGCACAGCCCGATATTCAGCCGGGCTGTGCAGAGTTGTGCAGGCGCAACCCCAACCTGCGCCTGCAGGACTTTGAGCCAAAAAAGGCTTAAGTTGAGGGCCACCCACAGGTGAGCTGCTGTACTGCAGGGCGCAACACAGCAGCTGCCACCTGTGGCTGGCTCAACCCAGTCCTATGCCCCCCGCAGCCCGATGGCGGCATCAATGTGGCTCCCCCTCCTCCCGTTCATATCCCTGGTGGTCCAGTGGACCGAAATGCCCGATCGTGGGTGGTATGTATAATAATTCCCACCCCCCTCCGTTCACCCTGGTGGTCCAGTGAACCGAAATGCCCGATCGTGGGCGGTATGTATAATAATTCCCACCCCCTCCCGTACACATCCCTGGTGGTCCAGTGGACCGGGAAATGCCCGATCATGGGGGCGGTATGTGTGATAAAAACCACCCCTGAACATAGCACTGGTGGCTGGTGTCCCCACCCTACCTACCCACCCACGAGCCCCACCACCCGCTCCCCTCCGGCGGCAGTGGGCAGCATCCACCACCTGCCACCCTGCCGCCCGCAGCTGACTGCCAGTGGGGCTGCATGCCCATTGGTGCAGAGCAAGAGCCAATGGCGTGCAGCCCATACCGTACATGACAGTCCAGATTTGGCAAGATGTCATTCACAAATCTGAACGCTCTCATGCTGCGGTAATGGTATATGCTCCACCGCAAGTTGAATGCTCCACTCTGTCAACTTGCGGTGGCGCAAGTTCCACTGCGCCATGCACAGTGGCTGTGGCTGGGGGGTGATATTCAAAGGAGTTGCTCAATAGCACAACTCCTTTGAATATCGCCCAGGACACACCCCTGCGCAACTATTTTGCGCAGCTCAAGGGCTTTCGCCTATGAATGGCGCAGTTTGAATATCCAGCCCCCTGAGTTTAAATATGAATATAGTAGTTTATTATCTTTGCTATGAGCAATTTTGAATTCCATGTTGTATCATGATGTTCTTATCAAACTTTTTAGTTTTTTTTTGTCCCTGAATATATTTCTATTTATCAGTACTTAACGAGGTAAATTTGTATTTTTTGTAAACTTGCATTTTTTTAATTGCTTCTGAATTCTGGGGGTTAACCATCTCAGAATTTTACCCTTTTTATTATATTTAGTTTGCATAGGGACTAGGTCATCCACTATGTTAATTATTTCATTTTTAAAGCACTCCCATGCCCTTTCTATAGTGGGCTGGCTGATACAATCATCCCAGCTATTTGGGATAGTCTAGTTTTAATAAGATTAAAATTGGCTTTATTATAGTTCGGTGCTTCACTTGTGCCCTTTGTGGCTAATGATTTTATAATTAGTGTGCCTGTAACTACACTATACAAAATCACACATGCCCACACAATGCAAAGCATCATGGGCTGCATATGCAAATCACCACAGAATGTTATGCTGGTCCAACTTTAAGCAGAAATGCATGTCTGCTTAAAGTTGGACCAACACTCTTTATTGTGTTGATATGATCCATATCTGCATTGTGATTGCATATGTGATTTTGTATTTTCTTGAAACTTGGCTTCCCAGCCAAATGCCCTTTGGGGTAACCCTTGCCTCAGTGTTTGCGCACAGAGGTTCTTTGTCTTGTAACTACACTATGATTACTATTCCCGAGTGAGCAATTTATCTGGATATTAGATACTTCATTTCCAATGTTAGTTAATATAAGATCTAGGATATTAGTTTCTCTCATTGGTTCCAGGACCATTTGATCTAGTTCTTGGTTGGCAATCATGTCAGTAAACATATGTTCCATGACACTTTTGGCAGTGAGGATATTCCAATCGATATATGGGAGATTAAAATCCCCAAAAATGATAGCATCACCAGTATTTGATGCTTGTATGATCTCTTCCATTAAGGCAGTATTATATTGTAGCTCAGAACTAGGTGGTCTATAACAGTTACCGATGATTATGGGAGATCTACCTGGTTGTTTAATTGACACCCATAACATCTTGAGGTTATTTTATGGCCCTTCAAATGCCCTGAGTGACTGTGAAATTATTGATTCCTTGACATACATACATACATACATACATACTCCCCCATCCATCCTATTAATATGGTTTCTTAAGTACAGTTTATACCCTTTTATGTCCTTAAACCAGCTAAAGCTATCATTCCACCAGATCTCAATTATAAGTGCTAAGTCCATACTGTTTTGTATTATCAGGGCTTCTAGTTCTGCCTTTTTAGTTGCATTCAGACTTCGTGCATTGGTCATATGGAATTTAAAATTCCTAGATCTTATGTTCCTAGTAGGATCACAGTACCTTCTCCCCTTAATTAGTTTAAATGTTTCTCAATGAATGCAACCATTCTTTTACCCAGTATCTTATTCCAAGCTTGCTTAGATGTAAGCCATCCCAGCAGAAGAGTTGAGGTCTGGCTATAAAATGTTCCCACTGGATAAGACATGTTATCCCTTTTGTCAAACACCATTTCCATAACCAATTGTTAACTATTTAACTTTTTTCAGTCATAGAATAAGTTGCTCTCGGGACAGGGAGTATTTTGGAGAAACAGATAGTACAACCTTTTGTGGTTAATAGTTTACCTAGGATTTTAAATTCTTTAATATTATCTTGTGTAGAAGAGTTGTGAACATTATTTGTACCTATATGGACTATTACCAGAGTATTCTCTCCTGTATCATTTAATATGTTAGTGGCCATAGCCGTCAAATCTGAAATGTTTGCACCCCTGTAAGAGCAACATGCTTGATTAACTTTGTCTGGACCACAAATTGTTCTGTAGAGATGTTTAATCATTGAGTCTCCAATGACATATATCTGTCATTTTCTGTCAAGCTCCATGTGAGATGCTTCATATCTAGGTTCTGTCAACACAGGTGTTTCCTCTTGTCTCCCATTACCTTCCCCAAGCTTACTTGTATTCTCAGTATCTTCGTTTACCATATCAGTTACCTGATTATTATCAAAAGATCCACCTGGGATAGTATCAGATACTTGAGGGGTAGTGCTAGCACATTGAGTATTAGTTACAACTGTGACACTATTTGTTTCATAGGTGAAACTGAGCATTTTTAAAGACTGAAGTCCATTTAGCTTGCTGCAACATTGACTAATACCCAGATATATTTTTACTCAGTAGGTAACAGTCTAGGGAGTGTTTAAAAGCTAACATTGTTTGAGTACCCACGACTTCAATAGGCGGATCATTCCATATGTTGACCACTCTTATGGAAAACCAATGCTTTCTTCCCTGCTTGTTAAATCTGTCACATTTTAGCTGTAGGGAATGGGCTCGTGTATTATAAATCTGATCTCTAAGCTCAAGGCCCAATAAATCCCACAGTTGATAATCAGACATGGCCCGATATACCAGGCACATATCACCTCTTAACCTACAAAATTCCAGAGAAAACAGATCTAAATTTTTTAACCTTTCTTCATAGTTTAAGCCCTGAACATCCCTAATTTTTTTTCTCACCATTCTCTGTATCCTCTCAATTGCATTTATATCACCCTTGTGTCCTGGTGCCCAAAACTGCGCACAATACTCAGTATGTGGTCATACCAAGGAGGTGTAAAGGGGGAGCAAGACCTCTTTGTCTCTACTCTTAATAGGTCTGTGAATACAGCTTAGGATACTACCTGTTTTTTTAACCCCCTGGTTACAATGTGAATTGAATTTAAGGTTATTATTCACCCTAACACCCAGATCTTGTTCTTCCTGGACCACTCTTAGCACCTGCCCTGCCAGTTTATACTCCACCTCCAGATTGTTCGTACCCATGTGCATTACTGCACACTTATCTACATTAAATGTGGCTCCATTATCCTGTGCCCAGGCCTCCAATTCACTCAGGGCTTCCTGGATCTTTAAGGCTTCAGGTGGGCTGTTTTGTGGGAAATCTATGCGTGTGTCATCTGTAAATTTTGAAAGCCAAATTTCCATGTTTGGTTTCATGGTTGAAATATATAGATTAAATAGACATGATCCCAATATGGATCCCTGTGGGACTCCACTAGTAACCCCCATCCAATCTGACAGCTCGCCCAACACACTCATCCTCTGTCTCCTCCCAGACAACCAAGCCTTAATCCAGTACACTAAATATGACTGTACCCCTATTTTACTGAGGGTTTTAATCAGCTGGTCATGAGGGACTTTATCAAACGCCTTGGCAAAGTCCAAAAATATAATGTCCACAGATTTACTATCGTCTAGTGCTTTGCTGACTTTCCCATAGAACTCCTATAAATTAGTCTGACATGATCGTCCCTTCATAAAACCATGCTGTGTCACATCTATAACCCTGTCTTCCTTGACCATATTCAGAATTAGGTCTTTGATTATGCCCTCAAATATCTTTCCAAGAACTGAGGTCAGGCTGATAGGTCTGTAGTTAGCCACCTCCTGTCTGGATCCCTTTTTACGTTCACTTGCGCGCATGCAAAAGGAACATTTTGGGACAGTAGCACACTTAGAGGTGTGCCTCTCCCACCCAATGCACTGCTCCCTTGAGCAGGCATGGCGGTCCTGCACCAATGGGTTACAGCAGCTCAATGTGACAGCCGGTGTTCCTCTGCTTCAAGAAAAACACACGCTGCCATCTGAGCACCACCCCTCACATCACGCTACCTCCCCTGTGCACGTCCTCACGCTGCCCCCCCAAAGCTTTCGTGCCACGCTGGGAGCCCACCCCAGAGTGGCAAACATTGTTTGCCAATGGGGGTGCCCAATCCCCCGTCGGCTCCTTGGCCCCCCCAAAGCCATCCTGCTGCTATGCTGGGAGCCCACCCCAGCATGGCAAACACTTGCTTTATTTTGCCGACGGGGTGCCCAATCCCCCGTTGGCTCCTCGGCCCTCCTAGCCATCTTCTGCCATGCTGGCAGCCCACCCCAGTGTGGCAAACATCCCACGTAGTCTTTTTTTTTTTCAAACCTGTAAAACAAAACTGTCCCTCGGCGTGTCTCCCAACCCCTCCCACAACCCGCACCCACCCACTGCGCACCCAGCCTCCCCACACACCCTCACCCCATACTTACCTCCGGACTCTCCATGCGACGATCTTCGGTGGACCGAACACGCCTGACTCTTCAAAGGCGACCCGCAATTGAGGAAATGCCGGTAAGCTGTATAATGGGCTAGATGGGGGAGGTTCAACTTTATTGCATATCTCAGTCATTTTTTGGAATTTTGGCACCAAATTTTCAACTTGGGGATTTTGGGACCCCTTCTCATGAATGATGTCACTGGCATGGTGTTATTTGGTCCCGAAGGGTGATTTCGCAGGCACTGCGCAGTCACTGCACGAAATCACCCTTCGGCCTCGAATAATGCCATGACAGTGACATCATTCATGAAAAGGGGTCCCAAAAAACCCATGTTGAAAATTTGGTGCAAAAATTCCAAAAAATGACTGTTTTACGAGCGTGAGTTGCGCAGTTCCTACGCAGGCTCGTAAGTTCGTGAATTTTCAATATTTTCACTCCAGATTTTCAACATTGCCATTTTATCACACCTTCTTATGAGTAGTACAGCTGTCATTTTTCACATCTCACCCAAAATGTGTTTCTGCCCATGTAGCGCACAATGGCACAGTCGGTGTGCGAAATCAATGTATGGAACACATTAAGAAAATCACAGTGACACTGTTCATGAGCAGAGGTCTTAAAATGGCTATGTTGAAAATTTGGTGAAAAAATTCCTAAAAATGACTGTTTTACGAGCTTGTGTTGCGCAGTTCCTACGCACCTCATATGTTTGTGAATTTTCAATATTTGCACTCCAGATTTTCAACATTGCCATTTTACCACACCTCCTCATGAGCAGTACAGCTGTCATTTGTCACATCCTGCCCAAAATGTGTTTCTGCCCATGTAGCGCACCATGGCACAGTCATTGTGCGAACTCAGTGTATGGGACACATTAACAAAATCACAGTGTCACTGTTCATTAGCAGAGGTTTTAAACTGCCAATGTTGAAAATTTGGTGAAAAAATTCCTAACAATCACTGTTTTACCAGCGTGCATTGCACAGTTCCCACACATGCTCCTAGGTTTGCGAATATTCAATATTTCCACTCCAGATTTTCAACATTGCCATTTTACCACACTTCCTTATGAGCAGTACAGCTGTCATTTTTCACATCCTGCCCAAAATGTGTTTCCACCTATGTAGCGCACAATGGGGGTAACAAAAAGGTCATGCTGACAATTTATTGTGCAAATACCAGCAATCGCACAGGGCATTAGGGTAAAGCACCATACATGCCAAACACCACTGCAAACACCTGCAAGCAAACGTTCGGCATTGACAAATGCTTGTTATGAATAGGGATCACTACAGCCTGCTTCTAGGCCTTGATGACCTGACCCATCTCTAAGGATTGTTGGAATAATTGTGTAACAGGACCTGCCAAACAATCTGTCAATTCCTTAAGCATTCTGGGATGCATACCATCGGGACCTTGTGCCTTATTTTGGTTCAGATAACTTAGCCTCTTTTTTACATCCTTGACCTCTATTTTAGGGTATATTGTTTTATGTAGTATAATTTCGGGAACCCTGTTTTTTTGGCCTACATTAAAAACAGTAGGAAAACAAGTATTAAATCTATCAGCCATAGCCTTATTCTCTGTTATAAGATTATCACTAGTATCCTTCAGAGGGCCAACTAGAATTAGAATTCCTTGGGGATATGTCTCCCACTAAAGAACAGCTGTTCAGGGATTTCAACTCATTACCTCCTGGGCGGCCATTTTGTGTCAGGTAAACAATTAATAGTTCGGACTTCATATGGAGCTATTGGAGGTAATGAGTTCATGGATCCACTTCCTTTGAAATGTCTGAGGGGGCTGAAAATCAATTGGAACAATTAATTTTAAAATTCATGGCTCTTCAGATCCTTTTTGCTTTTTTCCCCGGCTTAACTAGTGCCCAATTGTTGTCACTATCAACCTCTTCTAAACAAAGCACTCCCCTATCCCTTTTCTTTCAGGACATTGGGCCTACAACAGTGTGTTAGGTATTCCCAGTTATATCTACTCCAAATGAGTCACCTCTGCCTGGGTTTGAGGTAGGGGGTGGTACGGTGTTTACTTGACCATACATCTTTAATTTTAGTTGAATATCATTTTGACTTTCAATGATAGTGTTTAATTTAACTCTGAGTGTACTAAGTTCAGACTCCAATTTCATAATATGGAAACATTTATCACAAACAAACTCTCTACAAAACCCCTCTCTATCGGTCATTAAATACATGCTACATCCTGAACATTTATGCCACCAATCTCCATCTACAATTTTAATGGTGTCAGCCATGTTATTGGGGTATAGTATTCACACACAAGGGTAATAGCCAGTGAATGGATAGTCCATAGTACGAGTATATAATCGAAAGCTCCAAATACTGATCT
Source organism: Neoceratodus forsteri (assembly GCA_016271365.2). Classification (NCBI taxonomy): domain Eukaryota; kingdom Metazoa; phylum Chordata; order Ceratodontiformes; family Ceratodontidae; genus Neoceratodus; species Neoceratodus forsteri. Next base: position 722,428,993 of record CM057459.1, on the reverse strand, counting down.
GTAGCATGGCTAGCCTGAATCCTTGCTGTCACTGCTGACACTAAATCTTGCTGAGTGTGTACCCATTTAATCAAATTAGGACAACAGCCTTTCTGTACCCCCATCCTTATTACTGTGCTAAGAAAATGTCTTTAATTGGCAGAATACTTGCTTATACGGTGCTTCAAGGATGACATAAAGAATCCTTATTAGTCATCTTACAGTAAGAATGGGTTTGAACTCCTGTGCCCTATTTTCAAAAACATGTTGTCATAGGTACTAGTGGAAGAAATCCTTTTGAAAACATGGCTCTGGTCTAAAGTCTGGATCTGTGGTAGCTTTTATCCCCTTTAGGTCACAGGATAGAAAATGTCATCTTTCAGAGCAAAGGCAAAGTTTTTTATTCTGGGTTCTGGGCACATCTCTTTTTTTTCAAGGGGGGGTCAAATATCACAAACAGTTTCTACTAGTAAAAGAGAACACTTCAGAGTCCTCAGTTCAGTATAAACCTATGGCCCACATACTAGCATCATCATAACCCTATAAGCTGCTTTACCTGGACTACCCCAAAAAAGAAAAATACAAGTTTTATATCAGGTTAATCTATCAAATTTGTTTTTGTTGATCACTCATGAATACAGTGAAAGGTTGCCAAATTAAATTATACTCCTCCAAATGATCATTTGCCTAATAATAGAGCCGCTCAAGTTTGGAACATTCTATTAGAAGATTAAGACATTTAAGATATGGGGATGGATTGACATCTCTCCTGTGCTGTAGAAGTACTTTCTTAGCCTACCGGGTCATAATGTCACATGCTCAATAGTGTAAAACATTATGGCTAACCTGGTACAGTGCAGTATGCTACCACTATTGGTGCAATACCACGTATACTGCTGTACGCGGTATTGCACCAGTAACGGTTTCCAAGGCAGAGGATGAGACCTCTACTGGGAGCAGGTTCTGATGAGCAGCTGCCATGGTTCACAGAACTGAGCCACAGCAGTAAGAATCCAGGCACTGCGTCTGGGACCAGGTTTGATTCCCGGTCCCAGAAACATTTTATTTTATTAGGACTTGTGTGCTTCCTGAGTTGGACCCCCCTCCGGAGTTGAGAATCTTTAGTGAGGGGGTCTGAGGGGTGCAGCCCCCTGTAATGTAATGGGGGGTGTTGGGGCAGATCCCCCACAGAAAAAAGACTTATGCCTCATGGCATAAATCGTGCTGTATTGGCAGGGCGATTTTGCCATGCGGCATAATGCCTTGCGACATTATGACCCCATGCCTTTTCTTAGCAGTGATAATAGCTATGTTAATAAATCTTCTTACACTTTGCAGTATGAAAATGGCAGAAGTGAATCCCCTAGCACTGCAACAGAATACCTGGGTCATAGGGAAATTCATGCCCAGCAGATGACCATTCAGTGCTCAAATCCTGTTCCAAAATTGTTTTATAACTGGGCAGGTTACTAGCATGCGGGACCATGCTCCCTTTGAAGTTTGTCATCTTTGACATCTATTAGATATAGAAGAGGAAAATGTATTTAACATAGCTGGAGTATGATAAACCCTTTGCAATAGATTATACTGAATTTGTCTAAACTTATTGCATTTACTAACATCATTGTTTAAGGCCATTAGTAAGGCCTACTGATCATCCTGCAGTTGGATGTCTAACTTTCCAGGCCCCTCTTAAATGAATGAGCATCTGTTTCCTTAGAGAGGAACAGATTGTACATTTTATCTATCATATTTTTCTCCTGATAAGCACAAACCAAAGCGAGATTACAATAGACAGAGATTGATAGAGCAAACATGGCAAACTATTCTTTCAGTGATTGTTTTAATATGCAGGTATCCTAAGAAATGTCCATATGGTAATCCGAATTTTTGTTTCAGTTCCTGGACGCATGTCAGCTTTCCCTCAGAATATAAATGTCTGAATTGGGTGATGGAGAACCTCAAAAGGTTCTGAGGTTCTAAAGGTTCTAATAAGCAATCAATGGTTTGGATAGTTATCCAAACCTTATCTAAACCTTTTAGAACATCTATGCACAGTACTGTATTAGGGTAACTATGAAAGGAAAGGGGAAATTGTTTAACCATGAAAATCACACCAAGCCAGAGCTTGTTTTCAGGTGCAACCTGGGAGCACAAGGAAATTAAGTGACTTGCTCAGTGTCACACAGTATGCAAGTGGGGGCTAATGGGATTCAAACTCAGGTCTTCAGGTTTGCAGCTCAGTGCCATTAACCACTATGTTATACTACCTCCTTAACTGTGTATTAAAAGATTGTTTAAAACAGCTTTTAATCCACATCTATGTAGAAAAAAAAAACAATTAAACTGCAGTTTTGAAGTAATAAAGAGTATGTCTACTGAAATAAGGTGAGAAAGAGTGAATGATGAGACTGCGGATGTGCCTACTGGAAGAGCCAGTGCCATTAAATGTACATGCTGAACCTCTTACCCTGGCATGCATCCTAAGGATGATGATTTGGTCTGAAGGCAGCCAAATCCCAGATCTCTGACTCATTAAGGGTTAGGCTAACTTGGTGACTCCTGATTTAAATTTGAACTCCAGCACTGGCAGTGGGTGTCAACATCCCTTATAGCTTGGTGGTTGGAGCACCAGCGGGAATGAGAATAATATATAGCAGATCTGTGTATATTCAAATCTGACAGCCATCCACCACTTGCATACTGTGTGACTGAACAATTCCCGTAAGTGCCTTAAGACCACTCATCTGGACTTTTTCAGAAAGTAATACTATGTATTTCTGAATTTTTTGAATGTACTGCTGCTTGAGGAGGAAGAATACTAAGCAAAGCTTAGATATTAGAACACTGAGCAGTGAGCCTGGAGGTGCAGCAAACCTGTTTTTTTTTCTTTTAATCCAATAACCTCTACTTGTATATAGTGGAGTAACCAGCACTAAAAAAAGTGTACACCCCAGGTTAGAAAATTGATATAATTGACCGGGGTCTTGGGGACATGTAAGTCCCCATAAAATATTGGGGATTTGGTACATTCTGGTGCATTTTGAGGGTCATTTGAAACAAAATTTGCTACCCTGCTACCACCACCCCCCCTTGCCATTGAGTTGCACCCTAGCCCCCTCTCCAGAGACACCACACTCCAGTATTTGTATTTATTTGTTGCTTTAGTGCAAAAAAAGGTTAAAGATAATCCCTGCTTCTTTTTTTATGTAATGACAAACTCACAGGGCAAATCATTTTTATGAAATAAAAGAAAGAAATGATGAAAAAACTGACAAGTGACTATGACACTGACTCTGTAACGAACTATATAAAAGCAAATTTTTCCTATTTGTAGCCTGAAATTTTCTTGTCCTTTAATCAGCATATAATCCAATCCTCACAGTCTGCAACATGCAGAAACATGAACAACTGTCCAGTTTCAATACTGACTCACCAGTCACTCCACCATCATTTCTGTTTGCCCCCCTCCCCCCCCACTGGAGGAGCATCAGAATACAGGGGTATGCAATGAAGCTTGAGGGGGAGATGATGAGGGATGTGAGGAAATTCTTCTTCAAAGAAAGTGTGGTGGACACTAGGGGCAGCCTGCTAGACTGGGGAGTGAATACAGTGGGAAGCTTCAAGCATGTGTGGGATAGGCACATGGCCATAATAAGTAGAGGAAAGAGAGGAGACAGGTGCACCAGAGACCACATAGGGTCCAGGGTGTAGTAATAGGCAAGGAAAATAGGGTAGACCAGATGGGCCTGCTGGTCCTTTTCTGCTGACAAATTCTTTGTTCCTATGTTTCTATGAGTAGACATTTTTGGAAAAAGCAAGGAAGTTAATGTCTCCTTAGTCAGGGGCACAGTCACTGAGTATACAATTAGTGGCCTAACTATGCATGCTTCCTGTATGCACAGATATACAAAAAGATTCTTTCTCTGCAATATTTTTGTACATATATGCAAAATGGGGCAAGTCAAGCTACATTGGGGCCAGTAGTATTCCAGATAAGGTGTGTACCTATTTTATTGCAGGACTTGTGTGTTTCTTTAATGTTGTCCCCCTACACATCTCAGGTCTAGTGCCTGGAGTTCTGCACCATGAATTTCTTTTGTCTCCCTCCACCTCCACTCTGCTCACAGTTATCTTTCTGTTTTTTTAAGTGTTCACAGTCGTGGTGTTCCCATGTCCCTGGCTCTGTACTCCCTGATGTACTGCATTGCAGATGTGAAATGGGGACAGTGTGGGGAGTCAGTAGTGGCACAGTGTGCTAAGAGAAGATGGGCAGGTAGCAGCGCATTGAGAGACTGGTGAATGATTTAACAGGGTCTGTCACCCAGAGTGGCATTTACACATAATTGTGCTTTTAAACTTATTTTGAGAATTTGCTGGCTGTGCTGTTAGCTGCTAAGTTTCTTTATTAGATTCCTGTGTGGCACAGTGTCAAAGGCCTTATAGGCTACATCCACTGTTTTCCCCCTGAACCACCTCCCTTGTTACCCAGTCAAAGAAATCTATGAGATATGATTGACATGACCTCCACCCTGTAAAACTGTACTGCCAGTGGTCCTGCAGCTCATTTGCCTCTGGGTATGCCGTCAGCCTCTCCTTTGGCAGGGTTTCTATTAATTTCTCTACTGGTGTAAGACTGACTGGCCTGTAATTGCTAGCCACTTCCCTGATGCCACTCTTGTGCAGAGGGGCCACATTGGCCCTTCTCCTGGCCTCTGGAACTACCCCCATCTCAAATGTTCAAAAGAGACTGTGATGAGAGCAGGGCTTGCCTGTTACAGCTGCTGCCAAGAACACTTTCATGTACTGGCATCCTCCCCCCCCCCCCAGGATGATGATTTGATCAAAAGACAGGCAAGTCCCAGAACTCCTTCTAACCAATCTTCTGTTTCTGACTTTTTTTTAGAATGTAATACTGTGTATAGCTAAATAGTTAGTTCTAATGTCTTAGTAGGCCCCACTGTGTTTAGAAACATCTCTCAGCTGTGAATGAAGAAGAAACACACCACAATTAGAAATAAACAGAATGTAAGAAAAAAACCACCAGCCAGTCCGAAAGTTACCACTTCACCACTACTGCTACTGTTACTATCAGGGGAAAAACAGAATTACCAGCATTGATTTCAGTTCAGTTAAGGCACGTTTACCCAAAAGGTCTGCTTAAAATGAGACAGAGACATAATTGAGAACAGGGACTTGTCTGCCACAGTTTCTGCCAGTATAGTGTCATGGTCTGACTGCACATCTTACCCACCCCAGGACGATTATTTTTTTCCAAATATAGGGAGGCCCCAGGTCTGTGTAACAACTCTACTGAGTCTGATTTGTTTAAGAGAATACTGCATTTGTGTAGCTAGTTCTATTTTTCAACTGTTACAGTCACCACTTTGTTTAGCAATGGCTCTTTGTTATGAAGAAGGAACACACCACCATTAGGAAGAAACAGAATGTAAGGAAAGCACCAGACAGTTCAACAGTCACCACTTTACCACTGCTGCTACTACTACTAGCAGGGTAAAAATGAGAACTACCAGCCTTGAGATCAATCTGATTAAAGCACATTTATCAAACAGGCCTTCTCAAAAAGAGAAAGAGACTGATAACTGAGAACAAGGACTTGTCTGCCACAGTTGCTGCCAGTACCGTGCCATGTACCGGTTGCACATCCCATCAGTCACCCCCCAATAGGATGATTTGATCCAAAGGCAGGCAACTCTCAAATCTCTCTTTGTAACCAATTTACCACTGTTACCACCATGGCACCCCATCAAGTGAGTACTACCAGAATAGTGCCACACTACACAGTGCTAGTCTGGTAAGCGCTCACACAGACAGCGAGGGGGGGGATTTACAGCACTTGCTGTAAGCACTCCCCTTGTTGCTGTCTGTGGTGCTGAGGATACACAAGAGCACCAGGAGCCAGGGGGCTGGCTGAGCTGCTCCCGTGGCATGGAGGGCTGGGGTATCGAGCAGCTTGGCCAGTGGCATTGGAGACCAGGGTTCTAATCCCCCCAAAAGAAAAGTCAGTGCTGTTTTTGCCATGCGGTCCAAGTCAATGCTATTCTTGTCAGCACTCTATGGACCTAGTGCCACTACTACTATTGTTTGGGGAAGGAACTGAAGTTTCTCTGAAACAATAGAAGAAGGCAGTCACATTAAAACAAAATTACAAGAAGCTGTATATAAGCTTTCTTCTGTTCTCAGAAGATGTGATACTTGCCTACAGTATATTATTCTGACATTTGTAGCAGAACATTACTAATTCTACCACTAGCAGTAGACAGAACAAACTCTGGTCAGAGCCAATACATCTGCAAAATGATGTTATTGTCTCCACAGACCCTATTTGATCTCTGGCTCCCTCACCCATATCTCACCTCCTTGGCACCCAACACCACCTTTCTCTCAATACCACCCTTCTATTTTAAAGGATACAAGATCAGTGAAGATGACACTACACACAATTTAACAATTACAATTTTTTTATTTTGACCCCAAATTTTCAAGCTACTCATTTTATGATTTGCCTTAGAATGAATGAATGAAAGAAATCTTTATTTATAAAGTGCCTTTCTAAAACCAAGGCACTGTAGACAAACCAAACAAAATAATAACTTAAAACACACATTACAATCAGAAATATTAAAATCTGTAAAACTACAATACCATACATATTAGCTACTGTAACATTAGAGTGTGGCAGTCTAAGTTTTCAATTCAGAGACTAATCTGGATATGCTAGTGTAAATAAATATGTTTTAGTGCTGTCTTAAAACTCTGGACAGTCAGGCAATCTCTTATCCGATGAGGTAGAGAATTCCACAGGGTCAGGGCTGCAATATCTTTAAACAAACCTTGGGAATTTCTAGCAGTCCCTCGTCAGTGGATCAGAGGATGGAAACATGACGTACCATTTATGGTATATTGTCCAAAATGTCATTTTGCACCAGAAATGCAAAGACACATCTTGTCCAGGATTTAAAAAAATGACATATGTCACATTTATGAGTTGGTGTGGAAAAATAGCTATGTTGAAAGTTTTGAGTCAAAATATTGAAAATTAATGAAGTTGTGAGTGAACACTGAAATATTGTACAATTCAGTCATAACCTAGGCATTTTACTGTGTTTGTACACCAGATTTTCAGCCTATGAAAATGTAATTCCATGCAATTGAAATGCCATTCCATGCCACAGGTGCAAAAACATATTTTGGCCAGGATTTTAAATATGACAGCTGCCATGTACATGAGGTGGTTTGAAAAATCGCTATGTTGAAAATTTGGCATCAAAATATTTAAAATTACCAAAGTTATGAGTGAGCATAGAAAAATTTCAATGTATGCTCATAACTTTGTCATTTTTACATATTTTGACCCCACATTTTCAACATAGCCCTATTATGACACCACAACATGAACAAGGGTGTGAGAATTTTTAAATCCCACCCAAAAGGTGATTTTGCAATATGACTGGAAAATCACCTGTTGGGCAGAATTGCATAATTTCACCACCACTGGTCATGATGTGGGGTCCTAACAAGGGCATTATCAAAGTTCAGAACCCCATTGAAATACATTGAACCACACTTACCTCAGTTTCCCATATTGCAGTAGCCAGTTGCAGCTGCAAGGCTTGTCTTCAATTGGAGAGTCGATCTTCGCCCTGGGACATGTTCCAGGTGAGAGGGGGGGTATGAGGGGTGTGGGGTGGTGGGTGTTGAGTGGGAGGACCAGGTAGGGTGTGTGTGGTGTGTGTGTTGGGGGGCTGATCAGCGAGGGACTGTTTTCTGTTTTATGGGTTTGGAAAAAAAAACATTGAGGATTTTTTTTTATTTCAGGTTTATTCTGACAATGATGATTGAGCACCCCAGTGTTGGGCTTGTTTTTTATGGCACTAGGGGTTACATAAGGGGAATGTGGGAAAGTGACCTGGAAGGGAGGGGTGTCAAGATATGTGGTACTGGGGTAGGCACCCCAGTTCACTTACATATGAAAAATAAAATATATATATATATATATATATGAAAATTTGGAAGGGCAGGTGGCCAATCTGGAGGGACAGGGAAGGAAGAAAGAAGCAGTAGTGGGGTGGGTACCCCAGTCTACCTGACAGACAGATAGATAGATAGATAGATAGATAGATAGATAGATAGATAGACAGACAGACAGACAGACAGATAGATAGATAATGCAGACTACTGTACCTGAGTTCAGCTGAATACATTTTCTAATACTACAAAGAAAACTGATCATGGGAAAGGGCTTATTTCTTGGAAATGGGGGCTAAAATTTAGTTAAATCAAGGTCTGAAAGTCCAGCTGTGATACTCGGCATGTACGTATACTTACATATATCCATATGGATATGCATATGCATACACACATGCCCAGTATAACAGCTCAACTTTCAGACCATGATTTAACAAATTTGTGGCCCCCATTTCAAAGAATTAAGCACTATAATGAGTTCAGGTTTCTTTGTAGTACTAGAAATTGCATTTAGCTGAACTCAGGTACAATAGTCCATGCACAAGCCTCAGTGCCTGTAGAAAATATTGTGTGTGGGGGGGCAGGAAGCAACCGCTTGCATAGGGAGGACACAGAGAGACTCCTTTCTACTCCAGTAGAAGGGCATAGCTGTTCACAGCTGTGCTGTGGTTGCAGTTACATGCTATCAACTGTCCACAGCTGTACTGTAATTGCAGTCGTGTGCTACCAAAGCACCTTTTCAATGTAATTGCAATACATCATGCACGGCTCCACTATGCAGCCATAAAAATTGGAGGAAAGTGTTTCTGAGTAAGGATCAGAGAATGGGCTAAGAAGAACTGAGATTTACCTGCACTGTTCCTTCTGTGTACCCAATACTCAGTTGTTAATGTAACTATGAATTTTCTTGTACCAGTTGCATTATTCACACAGCACAAAGGCAAGCGAATCCCATGTCTTTAATAAGCATATTTGGAGAAAATTGAAAACTAATGTTATTGTCATTTAGTCCACAGATACATTGGCACTGCTGTCAGTCTCATTTTCTTCCTGTTCAAGATTAGCACCACATATAAAGCAAAAGTTTGGCAAGTTAACCTTCATGAACATTACTTCATCTACATTGTTTGGTGTTAATCTTGTTAGTTTATCAGTTAGGACATTTCTGGCAGAGCTAACAGAATGTTCAGAACAGACACTGGAAGGTAGGCATCCAATATCCTCTTTAATGTCTTTATAGGGGTATGCCGACAGGATGACTCCAATACGGCAAAGTCCTTAACATCAACAATGTCAACAGGTTTCAACATTGTCAATGTTAAGGACCCATGGGCAGAAATCTGCACTTTCATTGTCCATCACGCCCCCCTTCAAACTAACTCTGAGTCAGAGTTAGTTATATTAAGAAGGGGGAGTGAGGGGGCACAGCCCCATGTGAGAAATACACTAATGATTGACAGGCAAAATTTCACCTGTCAACATTGGGACTCTCACCATGCCGAACTTCGACAACACTGTTGTAATTTCAGCATGGTAGAACCCTTTATACTGTAGGTGACATTGTGGAGGTGCTGGAAGGAAAAGTATGCCTCTTTGCAGATGACACAAAGATCTGCAACAGGATTGATACACAAGGTGGGGTGGAAAGGATAAGAAGGGACATGGCAAGGTTGGAGGAATGGTCAAAAGTATGGCAGCTTAGATTCAATGCAAAGAAGTGCAAAGCAATGCACCTTGGAAACAAAAACCCAGGAGAAGAGTACACAATGGGGGGGTACTAACAACAACAAAAATGGAAAGGGACCTGGGGGTAGTCATATCAGATGACCTAAAGGTAGGCAAACAATGTGAGAAGGCAGTAAAGAGGGCTGGGGGGGGGGTTGCTGGGATGCATAGGGAGAGGCATCACCAGTAGAAAACAGGAAGTTGTTATTCCTCTATACAGACAGTTGGTGAGACCCCATCTGGAGTACTGCATGCAGTTCTGGAAACCCAATTTCCACAAGGACAGAGACTGGATGGAGGTTGTCCAGAGGAGGGCAACTAAAATGGTACAGGCTCTGCACAAGAAGCCATACGAAGAGAGAATAAAGGAGCTTAATATGTATACCCTCGAGGATAGGAGGGAGAGGGGGGATATGATAGAAATGTTCAAGTACCTCACAGGAATCAACAAAAGTCCAAGGGGGTAGCATCTTTCAGAAAAAGAGATGTGCAAGAACAAGGGGGCACAATTTGAAGACAGAAGGGGAACAGCTTAGGGGCAATGTGAGGATGTATTTTTCACAGAGAGGGTGGTGGATGCATGGAACGGCCTTCCTGAGGAGGTAGTGAGGTCAAAAAAAGTGACAGAATTTAAGAATGCATGGGACAGACATAAGGCAATTCTAGTGAGGGTAGGAGGAAGTTGGCTGTTGGTAAAACTTGAATCTGCAGCTTATCCAATAGGCAGGGAAATGGGCAGACTGGGTGGGCCAAGCGGTCCTTATCTGCTGTCAAAGTCTATGTTTCTATTTTCTATATACTTACTACTTACAAGCCAGGATAGTTAACCTTGTCCAATAGGATTTTTTTTTCTCCAGTAACATAAATTGTTATTCTTAATTCTAATGTCGAGCTCAGACAGGTATGCATCTACTATGCTTACTATTCAGCATGCATCTTCTCCTTTTGGAATTTCAATATCTTGCAGCTTGCACCAAGTGTCATCCTTATTTCTGTACTGTCTTATGGTGCAGTGTGTTGAATTTGAGACAGTATAATTGTAGTACTGCGTCCTAATGAAACGTCTTCTGCTACATCAGTTAAATGTTATCTGTAGTACAACTCCTCCATATCCACGAAACAACATCTGGAAGGTGCCTGTTCTGGAAATTTGGATCTAGTAATGTTGCTAAGATGTTCTCTTTGCTCCATGTCATTGCTGATAAATTGCTATCATTGCTAAGTCTGTTAAGCATGCTATTCACTAGAGATTGGTTCATATCCAAGTCATTCCTCATTTTCTTCAAGCTTTTATTGAGAAGCAGAATGAGTGGAATAATTTGGCTAAGGGATGCCTTTTCTACACTGACCTTTTTAGTACCACTTATAAATGGTTTCAGAATGTGAAACAACTGTTCCATCACAGACCATTGAGTAAAATGGAGTACAATGCCCTGCCCAATATCATTGTACATGATATACTCAGTGATAACTACCTTTTGCTCAAGTGTGCATTCATTCTTAAAATAACTTAAATTCCACTGTGTTTGCTTGTCCTGAACAAGTTCATGGTGAGGGAGACCTTTGTTCTTCTGGATGTCAGCAAGGAAGGCATGGGCTTTTACAGAGTGGTTGAAGTGGCCAGACACTTTGCGATCTATGCCTACCGTGACTGACACTTGTTAGTCATTATGCAGGAAGCTTCAGACTATTAGGTTAAGACAATGTGCGAAACAATGTACGTGTACATAATTACCATCTTGAAGTGCTTTTTTATATTTGAACTATTGGGGGAAATTTAAGTTGGAGGGGGGCTGAAAGGAATGTGAGGAAGTACTACTTCATTGAAAGAGTGTTAGGTTCCTGGAATAGACTGCCAGTGGAAGTGGTGGAGGTGGAAACAGTAGGGGGCTTCAAGCATGCATGGGATAGACGCTGGGGAATATTAGTAGGTAGACAGGGAGAAGGAAAGGTTGCTGGAGACCAGTTAGGTTCTTCAGAGACAGGCTAGATAGGGACCATCTGAGAAGACTGGATAGGACAAGAGGGTCATTTTCTACCAACAAATTCTATGTTTCCATGTTTCTATGCACCTTTCAAACCCTGTGGGTGACCCAGGCACTAACTAGTCTTTTGAGTTCTTGCTGAATGTGCTGTGCTCTGTGTGTGTCTTGAAAGTGAGACACATTGAGTACTGCCATTTTCTGAAATATGAAGGTTTTGGGTTTGTTTGTTTTTTTGCTGTGAGAGAAAGTAGTGGTGGTAGTAGCAGCTAGAGTGATAGCAGACATGTTGATATGTGAGGAAGATGAAGTGCCTGCAAAGCTGTCCCAGTGTGCAGTGTGGGAAAGTTATTCAATGGTTTGGGCACTGGTCCACATGTCACTAGTAAACTAGTACACTTTGTCCTCTGCCAATCAGAGGGCATGCCTCACTTGAAGTACTAGACTGTTGCACATCCTGGGCACAGCAGTGACTGAAAAGCATTTTCTATTTGGCATTAAATACTGTAGGCCTAAATGTTCTATAAGCCTCTAAAGACCCACATCTTCTACAATAGAGTATAGCTGCAAGTCAAGTACAATCATTTCCATTTTTTACGATTGATTGTCACTGTTATCACATGGTTTCATGATCATTTAGGCTTTCTTTCTAAAACCCCTTGTAACTTTAATTGCCTTTTATTAGGGGTAAAGTTAGTTTTGGCTGGTGGTGTATTACATTCCCTGACTGACAAAACAAAGAACGTTACAGAATTATCTTAAAGCAAAAGTTAACTTTTGGACCATAGCTGGTGATTGCTGTCTCCTATTGTTTCAGCAGTGTTCCTGTTCATTAAAGCCCTGCTTAATTTCCATGCACCCAATGTTAGAATGTTTGATGAACCATATGTAATGTATGGCAGATGTTTATTATGTATGAAAAATAAACATAATTTCCTTGTAATCTCATCGCTATGACTTCAGTGATAAACCTCTCTTAAGTATATCATACCGATGAGTTTACAAGACAGAACGCCAGCTTAAATCACGATTCCTTTCTCAGAGTGCTGATTGCTAGCCCCTGCAAACATTTAAAATGTGAATTCCACAGTGTCAGTTAGTGCTTGCACGAACTAATGATTCCATTATCAGCTGCAGTATTTACAAACCCAGAAATGCCTGAACTTTTTTACGTTTTTATTTAACCTTCTTTTTGTTTTTCTGCCCCCAAATCTAGTTACATGTCTGATCACCACTGCATTGCTAGGCCTTCTTGATGATCATGAAGATGAGTGCTGACGTATCTCTGCACTTCTTGCAACCAGACACCACGTGCTGTCCACAGACCAATCGAATCTCTCCAAGTGATTTACATACAAAATGGCTGTTTTTCTTAAGATTGTTTTGAGTTACCTTTGTTGTTAAGAAATAGCAATGTATGGACCTATTTCTCTTGATCCCATACACTATAAAAGCTAATGTATGTGGTTTTGATTAGTAACCTTGCTGAAATCGCCCTCGAGGTTACCATGACAAATATGTAAACCTCTCAAGCTGTGCTCTCGAGGTTTGCAGTTGTCATGGTAACCTCTCGAAGTGATTACAGTGTGGTTACTAATCAAACCCCATACATTATACTGTATATAATAATTAGGGAAAAGTGCACAAGTTGTTCCATCATTGTTGCAGTTCCAAGATGACCTTTATGTTTCCCCCTAGTCACATGAGTGTTGCAGTGCTCACATATTGATTGGCAAACATATTTTGGAGTTTATATAAAAATGATTTCAAACAGTAGAGGTGGACTGTCTATCTCTAGTAATGATCGCAGTAAAGTTCAAATGGCAGGGTTTAACTGGGGAAGACATACAGGTGAGGGATGCAGGTTCATTGGATAAAAGAATTATATAAGCCTCTGCATCAGCACCAGTGCCATCATCACTATTGTTATACTTTGTCTCACTTTGTTTGACTTGTGCCTTGGAAATGTTCCCTTTGCTTTTCGATAGAATAGCAGTACTCTCCTCCATATCATTCACATTGTCATTGTTAGAAATATGCAAAGTCAGACTCACAATGACCCCGTCTTCATTATCACCATGACCATGGTCATCAGCATCACTAGATTCACTAGAGCTACCACTGTTAGTTGAAGACTGATTTATTCAAAATACACATGTTGCAAATTGAGCTACTTCACTGTGAGTTATTCTGGTAAGTGCTTTAACTTTATGTATTATAAGAATATTCTTTTTTTTGCAATTTTTTCAGATGACTTGCTATTAGAAGCTGTGGGGTATAAGGAGACTTTTGAAACTTTGCTTGCTTCTGCACTAATGAGCCCTTCTACCATAGGCAGTGCTACTTTACTTGTCGAGGTTTAGCATTTTGAGAGCTGGGAGGCAATACCTGGGATAGTAGTAGCATTATGTAAATCAACACTTTCAGCACACGGTGGTGCTTGAGTTTTAGTTTTTGATGGGCTACTCCTTTCTGGACTATTGAATAAACGTTTACATTTATTGTTAACTTGTTTGCCACTGGCTTTTGTTTTACAATGTTTTTGAGTACTCATATTGCCAGTCCTTCTTGAGTAACCTGGTTCCCCTCTCCAGGGCTCTGCCAAATTTCACCAAGCAGAAAGTAGTCCATCCAGCTTGCACTGCTCGTCCCCTTCAGGCCATTCTCTGCAATGTGAGATCCCTGAGGAATAACACAGCAGTAATGCAGAGTTTCACTGCTGACTCCACAGCTGACCTCAATTGCATTATGGAAACCTGGTTGGGTGATGATGCTAGCCCTGGGGCGGGAGCATCTGGCCCTCCTGGTTTTTCAGTGGTGCATTGCCCAAGGAGGGATCTCAGAGAGGGCAAGGTGGCCATCTCTTTTAGATCCACCCTGGGACTCACTGCACTCCCAGTGAGAACATTCATATCCTTTGAATGTGTGATGGCCAGATGTGTTTCCGGTGTCAGTTGCAGGATCATTCTTATCTGCCGACCTCTGGGTGGTGGGAATGTTTTCCTGCAGGAGCTGGTGCACTTCATCACCGAACAGGTGTTGGATGCCTCCAAGGTTATTGGTGTTGGGGGATTTCAATGCCTGGGTCAATGATGAATCTTCACATTTTGGACAGGAGCTCCTCCTTTTGATGTCCTTACTATGACTGACACAGGCAGTTGCCTCTGAAACACATCAACATGGCCACACACTGGATCTGATTTTCTCACTGGGACTTGACATTGGTGCTGTCAAGGCTGATCTGGTTGCTTGGTTGGCTCATCATGCAGTTGAGCTCCAGTTTGGGGTCTCCTGTTATATTACCCCCTATGTGTCGATTATCTGGTGCCGTCCTAAACATAAACTGAAGCCTTGCAAACTCCAGGAGGCACTGGGTATCTCAGGTATGCTGCTAGCGTGTGCACAAGGTCTACAGTTGGCTGACAAGTGCTATAATATGGTGCGTACAACTGCCCTGGACTCTATGGCACCCTTCCACATTTGCCCCTTGACCTCTCACCATGGCTCACCATGGTACAGTGCTGAACTGCGGTGGTTGAAGACTAAGGGGAATAGGTTGGAGCATTCCTGGAGAAGATCCAGATCTATGGAGGACAGATTCGCAATGAGACTTCATTATGCTGAATAGCAACAGATAATCAACCTGAAAAAGACAGAATTCCTGACATGGTCGATTGCTTCAGTGAAAAATTGCCCAGCCAGTCCAGCTCTTTCATACTGTTGACAGATGGATAAATTCTCCCTGTCTGCAGTCCATGGGAGCCATTTCCACAGAAAGGTGCATGGAGGTTTGGCATTTCTTTGCTGACAAGGTGTCAGACATTTGATCGGGTATTCCTTCTAGAGGCCTGGCTTGGATCAGGGATGGTCAAACCTATGGTGATGTTGATCTGCTAGCCTGGGATGAGTTTTGTCTGGTGTCTGTGGCAGAAGTCCTTTGAGTGGTTTTCAGCTTGGATCCCACCAGCCATGAACTGGATCCAGGTCCAGCGCAGCTGATTATCAGCTGCGCTGAGTTCCTAATGTCCAGTTTTTGCAGAGATCATGAACAGGTCCTTGATGGAAGGTGTATTTCCTCTGTGTTGAAAAGGGCAATGGTCAAGTCCCTTCTGAAAAAAAAAAACATCTCTGGACCCTGATGTTCTATCAAATTACAGTTTTTTTTATAAAGGGAAAGTTATTGAGAAGGTAGTGTTTGAGCAACTGATAGATCTCTTTCAATCTCTTTCAATCTATGAACCCCTCTAGTCTGGGTTTTAGCCTCAGCATAGCACTGAAATATCTTTTGTCAGGGTGACTCATGATCTTCTTCTGGCAAGAGACTGAGGCAATGTATAGTCTCTTGGACCTTTCATTGGCATTTGACACAGTGGATCATGGGGTGTTGTTGGATCACCTGAGGAATTATTTGGGCATCACTGGTGCAGTTGTGTACAGGTTTAGGTCTTACTTGACTGGGAGGATGCAGCAGGTGGCTCTGGGGAATTTATGGCATCAAATTCATTATGTCTTTACCCAGGCAAAACAAAGGTCATGGTTATCGACTGTGGTCACCAGGGATTTTCTGCAGCAGGGGATATGGCTCTTCTTCTATTGGGTAGCCATTCCCTCACAGAAGCTACTGCAGTTAGGGATTTGGAGGTCATTTTAGATGACAGATTGACATTTGAACAGCGGGTGTCTTCTGTCATCCAATCTGGTTTCTTTCATCTTAATATCACTAGGATCTGGCTGTACTTAGCTCAAGATGATCTAACAATGATTATCCATGCTTTCATCACCACCAGACTGGATTACTGTAATGCTCTGTACCTAGGGCTGTCTGGAGGTTTGATGCATTGACTGCAGCTACTGCAGAATGCCACAGCCTGCATGTTGGTAGGTTCTTCACTGAGGGACCATATCACACCGGTCTTGTGTGTCCTGCACTGGCTGCCTTTGTGTTCGTGTATCACCTTCAAGATCTGCTTGTTGACATAAAAGGCCCTATGTGGTTTGAGACTGAGCTACTTAAAAGAGCAACTCCATACCACCCTGTCTGCTCACTCCACTCCACTGATGCTGGTCTGTTGGTTGTCCCTCTGGATAGACTTAAATCACCATCGATAGAGCCTTTGGAGTGGCAGTCCCTACTATCTGGAATTCAGTCCCCTAATACATTCATTCAGCTAGCATGGTGGAGGCCTTTAAAGCCTCATTGAAAACCTTCCTGTTTGACCAAGCTTTTAATATAATGATCCGATTATATCTTTAGCTGTCACTTAATATTGATTGATATCTACTGTGACTCTGTAAAGCATTCAGAGCACATGTTGGATTGAGTGCTATATAAATAAACTCCCCTTGCCTTGCATAAGTTGTTTAGGGTCACAGTCATACACACAGTATGCAAGTGGTGGGTGGCTGTTGGATTTGAATTCACACACAGGTCTGCTCTATATTACTCTGATTTACGCTGGTGTTCTAACTATTAAGCTATGAGGGCTGGTGTCAGCTACTAATGCTAGAGTACAAATTTTAATTAGGGGTCACCACGTTGGCCTAACCATCTCTGTGTCCTTCTAAAGCAAGACGTTTTTTTAAATCATCGATAACAGGCGCACGGAGTCAAAGCTTGTAGGTGTGCCCAAGGACCACAAGGTGTTACCTATGGGACTTGTTCAGGCTCACACAGACTACATCTGAATTTAAACAAAGACTGGATAGGTACATCTCATCAGGTTCTACCCTAAGTTACTGTTGGCTTACATGGGCTATGCCCTCTTGCTCCTCACAAACCTCAGTATGAACCTCAGTATATTCAAGTGGTGGGTGGCTGTTTGATTTTAATTCATATACAGGTCTGCTATATATTATTCTGGTTCACACTGATGCTCTGCAACTGGTGAGTGAGTGTGGGAGTTTCAAATACACACTCTGAGTCCTTTCAAAGCATCCAGTAAATGGTATATATATATATATATATATATATATATATATATATATATATATATATATATATATATATATATATATCTATATCTATATCTATATATATATATATATATATATATATATATATATATATATATATATATATATATATATATATATTTTTATGTAGTCAGCCTCAAAAAAGGGAAGTAACAGTACTGGGCTGGCATCACTCTACTCTGCTTCTGTGTCCCTATTTCCCCTCTGTCTTTCCTCCCCATTCTGCTTCTGGTTGGGAACAGGAATGTTAATTTCCTTCCTCCTTTTCCTAAAAATAGCTTTTTGTTGTTGTTGTTACTAGGACTAGGAGGACTCAACAAAATGTCTGACCTAGCTGCAGGTGATGCTGCTTAGCTCAACAATTAAATGCACTAATTATTAACTAATTTCACACCAACTGGCTAATGTGTCTTTAGCCAGCACTTAGCAGTAGACCACCTGCCTCTGCCTGCCACACTCTCTCTCATCTCCCCACTCTCCTTTTTTGTTTGGATCAGAGAAAATGAAAAAACTAAGTTTCCAGTTCCTTTTATAGTGTTTCTTTTTTCAACCCCAAATGATTTATCTTATTTTTCACAGGTCCATTCCACAGCAGAGTTGCTTGCAGTCAACATACCTCTCAACTGTCACACATTATGAGGTAGGGCACTCATTTTGCTTCATAGAAACCCTCTGTCCTGCATGAAGGCAATATTCCACGTTGCCCACTGACACTTTAAAACAGAAATTTATAAACATTTATGATGCTCAGTTATCATCAAACAATATAAATGTCAGTGTACTAATAGCTATAGTATTCTGAGGTTGCAATGTCATTTTTTTTTGTTTATTTTATTTTATTGAAGTCTTGGATACACTTATGAGCAGATGCTCATTGAGAGGTTCCACGTCAAATGCATTAAACAACAAGGCAAGAAAACTAAGGACAATATACAGATAATATCACAAGAGTACAGTAAACAGATAAGGAGAGTATTAAACATAACGGGTACATAAATCCAACCAGGAACAAGTAAGCCAATGCATTGTACAAAATATTCCTGCTTCAGGAGGAGAAACAGGAGAAGGAAGTGGGAAAGAGGGGGCAGAGTAAGCAGAACAGTGTGGGAAGAGGCAGGGGTTAGGCTGGGACAAGACAGGGGTACAAAAGGTAGAGGGAGGATGCTAAGTGCCGAGGTTGCCTATCCTGAGCACGGGGCAGGGAAGTGCTGGAGGTAGTCAGTGTTTTAATGATGCTTCACACATTTTTCTCATTTGTCACATACCTTGTCACACATTTGGGTCATAGAATCTTATATACAGGGCCTCCAGTTGGTCAGCCATATAATAAAGGTGAAATGTGGAAGTATAAGCTCTGTCTTGTCAACTGGGTGATGGGGCCTGTTTTTTTTTTAGTTCTCTTTATGTTGCTTGGCTATGGGTGTGGAATACACTCTTTATCGGGGCCAGGACCCCATCACCTGGCATCTCCTCCAGGCTGCCCAGTCTGGGAGGCCTGTAGCTTACCCCCTGTATGGGGGGGCTCCTCATGGAGAGAGACCGAGATCCACCTGAGGCTCCAGCTGAGGCTTACACCTGGGACATCAATCGGGAGGAGGTTCAGGGGCCTCATTTAGCTGCCAACCCAAGGGTTTTGTTCCTTTTTTTAGGTTCCCCAGGAGAAGCAGACATACAATGATGTCAGCATGGGTCATGCACGCTATCACACCTGACCCACAGATGTAAGCTGTCATCTCTGCCCACTACTTTAGTGATTCCAGTTGGTGTACACCCATTGGTTTTTGCTAGCATGCTGGGTTGCTACAATCCTCCCTCCCAGAGGAGAAGAGCTGTCCATGGGATGCTCATTCTACCTCCTCCACCTGACCCTCTAATGCTCCCTGTTCATTCCTGATGAGTCATCAGTGCCAAAAGCGGTAGTGCTACCATTGTGCCAGTAGACCAGCTCTGGAGCCTGGTTTTTAGCTAGTCAGGACTTTTACCATTCTAGATAAACCTAAAGACCCTCTTGTCCAGATTCTCAAAGGTTTCCCTGGGCACTTTTACAAGGAGTGTTTGGAACAGGAATAACAATCGAAGCAGAATATTCATTTTAATAAGATTAACCCTACCCCAGAGTGTTAATGGGAGATTTTGCCATTTATTTAAATTCTGATTTTTTTTTCCAAAAGTGGATTATAATTAACTTTAAATAAATTGTCTGTTGAATTTGCTGACTGGACCTCCACATATCTAAAGTTCTGTGTAAAACTCAGTTGATATGTTTGATGTTGTAATGAAGGTTGGAGGCTGGGGTAAGAGACATAGTTTCTGTTTAATCCCAGTTTATCTTGTATCCAGAAACCATTGAGAACCTAGACAGAAGGGCCAAAAGAACTGGAGTATTCAGAGCCAAATTATCAAAAAAAGGTAAAACATCATCTGCATAGAGAGAAATTGTCTACTCCACCCCATTACAAATTATGACATTAATTTCTTAATTTTGTCAGGGCATCACTATTACAGGTTCCATAAAGAGAGCAAAAGTAATGGAGAGAATGGACAGCCCTGTTAAGTCCCTCTTTTTAAAGTAATTTTAGGGGATAATGTTAGATTTGTTTTTACCTGGGCCAAAGGAGTGAAGTAGGTGATGTCAATCCAGTTGACAAAGCAGGGCCTGAACCCAAATCCAAAGAGAACCATTTTAAGAAAGGACCAGTTCACCTGGTGGAATGCTTTCTCAGTTTGTAATGCCAGAAGGGAAGCAATGGGACTTTAGGTACTAAGAATAACATTCAATGTCCTTCTGATATTTAAGCAATTAAGCATGACAGATGGTGCATTATGGTAGGGTAACTGCCCATCTCAGGTGGGTTGAAGCATAGTGCATAGCCAAGTGCTTCTGCTACACAAGAAGAGTCATTAGCCCACCAAAATGCACCCCATGTAGTGCCTTATTACAGTTATACAAATTGGTCCTTTTCAGTAAATTGGATGTATTTTTTTAAACATATTTTTATTGAACTACGTTTAGTAGGGCTGCTGTGCTGGGATAATGGCCCAGCTGAAAGCACTGCACCACATGGCCAATCAGAAGCCAACATTCTCTCTACCTATTTCAGACTATAAGATAGTCTCCTTCCTTCAATGAAGCTTGTCTGGTCAAAGTGGAGTATTTTATGAATGACTTTACGGAGCCTAGTGGCTATGATTTTTGCAAAAAAGCTTATAGTCTGTATTTAAAAGGGAGATCAGTAAATGAGAACAGCATATTTTTTTTATCCTTTTTCAAAGTTAAGCTGATTATGGCTTCATCGAAAGAAGTAGGCTTATCACTTATGACTGCAGTCATATTGTAAAGAATGTGGAGAACTGGTAGTAACTCCTCTATGAAATGACTATAACATTCATTGACAAATCTGGCTAGGTCTAGTGATTTGCTTTACAGTAGCCCCTTAATAGAACTCCTTATCTCTTCCTTGGATATCTCTGCATCTAGGTTCTTTATAAATGACATCTAGTTGTTTTAAATTGACTTCAAATAAAAATTGTGTTCCCTCTTCCAGCTAGAGGTTATACTCTGGGGTGTAGTCTTTTTTTTATATAAAATTCCTCAAAAGTAAATGCATTTCTATTTGGTCCATTTGTAACTCCCTTTCTGTTTTTCAATTGCTAAGATCAAAACTGTATTGCTAATGATTTATCAGGTTTTTCAGCATAGGAATAACAATTCAATAAATGAATAATGCATGACAGGGTGTGTGTGTTGTGCTGGGATAATGCCACGCCTGGAGAGGTTGAGCACAAGGCCAAGAGGCGAGTCGTCAATGCTCAGGCTGTATGCTATCCCAATGACACACACCCTGAATGCATTATCTTATTATACAATGGTCTGTTGTTATATATAAAATAAAAAAATTATTTTAAAGAATGTTTTTATTAGTGTGGAAAAATATTTTTGTTTCTTAAGAGGAGCGCAAAAAAAAAAGCTCATCATCCAAAAAATAATCTACAGGTTCACAGTGAGGCTGAGACTAGACCTGTGGCGTCGTACTAGGATAACGCCATGGGTCCAGCCCCAAACTGACCAATCACAGTCCAAGATTCTTTCTTGCCATTGTATAATCTGTGTTTCAGCATTGCTCTTTCCATTTGTTGTTGAGCTAGCTTGTTGTATTTTCCATAAAGCTAATACATTTTTTTAAATCCAGCCAGAAATCATGATTATTTGATTCTATTTAGTCTCCTTCAGCTTGATTTCTTGATAGAGTTTTACTGTAATTTGTATTCTTATTTGTTAAGTAATACTGATTCACCTCCAGTATGCCCTGAAGATATCCCAGATTAATTGAATTGAAACTTCATTAGTTGTCTTAACCTTTAACTGCAATTTGTTTTTAGCATTACCAAAAATCTTGGTCCATTAATAAAGGGTTCAATTTCCACAATGTGTCTTTTACCAACAGTGAAGCAGTTGTTAATGACAGCAAAAGGAGAGCACGCTCAAATAATATAAAAAGACTGTAATCGATTTCTTTAATTTTACATACAGTATTTTGGGAGACCAAAGCAAAATAAATTCTAGAAAATGAATTATGAACACTAGAAAACAAGAGTATTTTTCTAGGTTAGGCGATGTATGTCTGAAGGGGTCAATTAAATTCAAATCTTCTGAAAAAATGTAATCAGGGAAACTGCATTTTTTGTATTTGTTTTAACAGATCCCAGAGAGCAATCTAATGACTGTAATGTCAGGTGGAAATCCTCTAGAATTAGATATGGAGCAGGGAATTGTACTAACTCCAGAAAAAATATTAAAGAATAAACTGTCATCCTTATTAGGAACTTAAAGGTTCACTGATGTGAAAAAGTGACCATTGACTCTAAGATTGATTATCACCAGTCTACCATTTTTATCCATGTACTGCCTATGTACCTGGGCATTAAGATTCTTCTTTAAGAAAACCACTACACCCTGAGAATTCATGGTGTGCTGAAAATGGAATCCCATCCCGCTGAAATGGTTCTTGAAAACATCATATTCTTTCTCTGAAAAATAAATTTCCAGGAGGCAAACACAGTTAATTCTCTTCCACTTAATTTCCCACAATATTCTTTTTAAATCTTTCAATCACTTCCTCCATTAATGTTAGAAGAGGGGAACCTTAGAGTCTCACATGACATTGTTTAATAATAAATAATAAAGAATGACTGGGGTGTGCCCTAGGCAGAAACAACTCAAAATGAAATTCCAAACTACCTTCTTAACTTGATCCAAAAGCCTAAATAACAGTCTCTTTATCTTAGTATTGACATCTTTGTCTATTTTTTCATTCAATTAATCCTTTTTTAGATCATTATTCCCCCACCACCAAATGCTTAAGGACGCATTGAAAAAGCATCTTTTCCCAAGGCCTAACCCTCTTACTTCCCCTCCGCCTTCTAGTGACTTGATGTTTAGAGGGCACTAGTTAGTGCTCAACTGAATGAGTCTAAGCTATGGAACCCACACTCCTCCCTAATTTGTCCCCCTCCCAACAAACAAATAAATAAAACAAATTTAATAATAAACAAAAGATATCTATATACTGTATGTGCTCTGTATTCTTCCCTAGAAATCCTCAAAAAGCTTGCCCTAGGAAATTCTACTTATAATCCATACTTACTGTACAGTTTTCTTACATCAATCCCCTCTCTGCTTTCCACTTCACCTTATTTCCATCTTATCTTCTCCCTTCTTTCCTGTAATGATATACATTTTCCATCACTTATAAATCTAACAGCTCATAAGCATATATTATACTGGCACTTAGCACCTGTATATTTAGGGTTGAGTAACAGGTTCTATGTTAAACTCCGAACTTTGCACCTTAATAGTTTTGGTATTTGACTCAATTGCCTGAAATTTGGCAGGCATTGTCTAGGAGGCAAGATCTAAATATGTGAAAAGTTTCATGATGGCAGCATGTGCAGTTTCTCAGATCCACATATGTCATTTTCCTGTAGAAGTCAAATTTTTTCCTATACTTAGCATGGGTTTTTGGTTTTCTCACATGTACAACTTACATGAAATTTAATTTTTTTTTGCTATTTTCAGGGTAGAAGTGTGCTGTACCAAGGTAGTACCTTTGGAAGGTTTCATTAAAAATATGAAATAGTTCCAGAGTTACAAGGATTGAGAGTTTTGTATTTTTCTGTTTTGGACATGCTCAGTAGGTGTTTTTTTTTTCCAATTGTTTAACCAGGAGTGGATAACACCCTGATACAACATGAAAAATTCCTTGTCGCAGAATTTATTTGTTTTCTCACCACTTGCTTCTCGCAGCACAAAAAAAAAATTTGTGTCATGATGGCTGCCATCTTGTTTCCTTCCCCCAAACTAAAAAACATAAAACATACATACAGATCACATAATTTAAAAAACAAACACCTGAACCTAACTAAACAGGACCTATTTAGCTAGATTCTGGTGTTTGTTTTTTTAAAACAATGTCCAGAAGTAGCTTTTCTGGGCACACCAAAATCATCCAGGGCGCTCAGCTTAATGATCGGAGTCAATCTCTTGCATTCTCTGTATGAGAAGAGTGGGACTTTCTTGAATCATGAAGCCAATACTGCAGTTGTCCTGCTGGCTTCAGTTCAAGTAGTGAGCTGGCAATTCCATAGTCTCCCTGCCTCTTTGTCTGTCTCTGTCTATCTGTTGGTCTGTCTGTTTGTCTGTCTGTCTGTCTATCTATCTATCTATCTGTCTATCTGTCTATCTTCTGTATCTAGCTATTTGTTAAGAGGACTGGGGTGCTTACCCCTGGTACCAATTCTTTCTCCCCCTCCAAGTCATACTCACTCTGTCTATCTATCTATCTATCTATCTATCTATCTATCTATCTATCTATCTATTATATAAGCAGACCAGGGTACCCAGCCCCGGCACCACTTTTTTTGATGCCCATTCCCTCCAGGTTGCCCACCCCCCATTCCCACTATCTACATGGTGACACTGGGGTGCTCCCCTCAGTGCCCCTGAACAGTAACCTGACACTGGGATGCTCAGTCCTCTGTCAGAATATCACCTGAAATAAAGAAAACTGTCCCTCGATGTCTTTTTTCATTTTACTCTGTAAAAAAGGAAAATGGCACCTCGCTGACCTGACCCTTCCACACACACACACACTCACACACACCCACTCCACACTGACCTTCCACTCTCACTCAGTACCAACCACTCCACACTGCCCGCACTCCCTAGACCCCTCACTCATCTGAACATGTCCCATGGCATACATCCACTCTCTATTGAAGACATGTTTTACTGCAGGAACCAGTGACTGCAATATGAGAAAATCAAGTAAATGCAGTTTAATGTATTTCAATGATGTTTGAACTTTGGTTCTTTACTTTGCCATTTTTACATATTTTGACCCCACATTTTTGACATGGCCTTTTTGGGACCCCACCTCATGACCAATGGCAGTGGAATTATACAAATCTGTCCTGTAAGTCAATTTTGTGGTTGCTTTGTGATATCACCTAATGGCAGGATTTGAACATTTTTGCCACCCTTGTTCATGAGCTGGGGTCATAAGAAGGCTATGTTGAAAATTTTTTGCCACAATATGTCAACATAAGTTACATTAAAATTTTTCTACGCTCGCTCATAACTTTGCTAATTTTATAAATTTTGATCCCAGATTTTCAACAAAGTCATTTTTTACACCATGCCATGAATGTGACAGCTGTCATTTTTCAAATCTTGCCCAAAATGTGTTTTTGCACCTGTGATGTGGAATGATGTTTTCGTGGGGATTTGAACATTTTCATCCACCGGGTTCATGAGGTGGAGTAATAAGAAAGCTATGCTGAAAATTTGATGTACGAATATGGTAAAATGACTACGTTAAATAACCAAACATTGCAATATTTCAATGTTCACTCATAACTTTGCTAATTTTCAATATTTTGTCCCCAAACTTTCGACATACCCAACATACCCATTTTTTCAGACCACTTCATAAACGTGTCTGGTGTCACATTTTAAATCCTGTACGAGACATGTTTTCACACTTCTGGTTCAAAATGATATTTTGGCCAATATACTATAAATGCCACATGTCATGTTTATCATGGGAGTCATGAAACAACCATCTTGAAAATTTGGGGTCAAAATAAAAAATGTTATAAAGAAACTTTGTGTGTAGTACCAGTTTTGACCCCAGCAGGTATGCTCTGGTATCCCATCCTAGTGACCTGAGTTTGGGGGTGAGCTCAGTGACCTAGGTGGATGGGGTGATGGTGCTGTTATATGACCCCCCAGCAAGGGAATGAATGATGCAGGGTTGCCCGGACAGGCCCAGGTACCATATAGTGAAGACAATTCTTCTCTTGGCATAGGTTCTTGCATCTCTGCACCCTTGAGTGGCAGACTGCCCCATGCATTGTCTGTCTTATGAACACTTTGCCCTGTGCATCTGTATCTGGACCACATGGAAGCACAGGGAACAGATGGCCCTGTGCTTCTGCAACCCACCAGACAGCCCCATGATTTCTTGGCATAGCATCCATTCCTGCACTTCTGTAGGTGGATGGAGTCTTCCTTTTTTTTCCCCTGGGCCCTGCACATTTGCATCTCTTCACATCAGTCCTGAAGAGACCTGTATGAATGAGGATATGATTCCACTATCTCAAAAGAAAGGTATTTATTTTTATTTTATTGGACAATTCAGAAAGACCTTTGAGTCAAAGACTCATTTAAAAAGGTTCCACATCATACAATTGGAGTACAAAGCAAACAATAGGTAACAAAGAATGAGACATTATAGCATATTACATAATGAGGAGTTGGATTACATTTCAGCACATGGTAGCCATAAGAGATAATGAAGTATAACATTACATTATATTACAATACATTACAAGACAGACAGGGTTGATCAGACAGGGGGTAAAGGTCTGTACAGAAGTAGAGTCACACCTTAGCACAGCCACAATGGTTGCAGGGAGACCTGTAACCAGCTGATAGTCAGTTAGTGACACAGTAGAGATTTTGAAACAGAGACAGTGATAGATATGGGCACAATAGGGCAGGGTGCAGTAGGAGAGGGTATGGGGCAGTTGCACAAGTTAGAGTCAAGGAGGAGTTCCCTTAGTCTAGCTTTAAAAGGACCCAGCCTTGTTTCATTGGTCATATGGACTGGGAGAGTGTTATACCAAGTGGGGGCTTGGTATCTGAAAGTCCTTTGCAGTTGGGAGGTATGGGAGTGGGGTACCCATAGCAGCGGCTTGTTAGCGTTTCATGTGGATCTGGCTGGGGATGCAGGTTGAATAATAGAGGTGAGAGAGGGAGGAGTGAGACTTAGGAGTATCTTCTTTGTCATCAGGCCTGAATGGTACCTGATTCTGCTATCCAGGTTAAGCCACTTAGAGGCATTGTATAGTGTACAGGTATGGGTGAGGCGATCACAGCCTAGTATGAGATGACAGGCTTTCTTGAGTACTAGGTGGAGTGTGTTTAGCACACAGTTGGGGGCAGCACAATAAATGGTAATGCCGTAGTCAAGGAAGGTGAGGATGGAGGAGTTGACGGAGATCAGTATAGCCTCCGGGGTGAGGATGTATTTCTTTGTAAAAAACTGCATTAATGCACCAGTTAAGGTTTAAGTTAACACAACAAAAGTAGAGAAATTTGGCTTTAGGGTTTCTAACCCTAACTCCCCACCCCAACCTCCCAAACAGCAAATGGAAAAAAACATCAGAGTTTTGGGTCTCTGGAGTCTTGGCAAATTTGTGGTGGGGTCTTCCTTGGGGTTGTCAACCCTAATGCCAAACCTGTTCCCTGAGCTAACAATGACAGATGTGATTGCCTTTAGCTTCAACAGATTATGTTGGCAACATGTGGTGAAACATAATTATCTACTTCTAAAGACTGAATCACAATGAGTAACTACCTTGGAGCTGTACCTTGTGCTTTGACCAGGAGGCTACAGGCTCGGGGAGGGTGTGTGCATTAGGTTTGACAATCCTAGGGAAGACTCCACCATTGATTTGCCAAGGCTCTGGAGACCTAAAACCCTATTTTTTTTTTCTTTTGCTGCTTGGGGGTTGGAATGGGGAGTTAGGGTTGGAAACACTAACACCACATTTCCCTACTCTTTGCTGCATTAACTTGAACCCTAACTGGTGCATTAACACATTCATTTTGCAAAGTACATGTATATATATTCTCAGAAATGTTGTTACAGTCTGTTTTATTTAAGTAACAAACAAGAAAAAAACGGAAGAGTATACTGAACTGCCCCTAGTCTGTTGCTAAGGAATACCCTGTTTCCTCATGTTGTACTTTGTAAGTACATTCAAGAGTTTATTGTTTGGGGGT
The DNA here is from genome assembly GCA_016271365.2 of Neoceratodus forsteri. NCBI lineage: Eukaryota > Metazoa > Chordata > Ceratodontiformes > Ceratodontidae > Neoceratodus > Neoceratodus forsteri. Next base: position 722,400,997 of record CM057459.1, on the reverse strand, counting down.
ATCTGTATTAGAAGAGTTTCTGTTCTCCATTTCAAAATCAGTGGCACTTGTACTTGAAGGAATTTCCTCAGGATTTTATGGAGCAGAAGGGGTGGGAGTTGAATCTGAGTTTTGATCTTTATTTCTCTTTCTTACATGACAGATGACACAAAGTTCTGCAATAGAGTCAACACACTGCGGGGGGAGGGTGATGAAAAGGGACCTTGGCAAGTTGGAGGAATGATCAAATGTATGGTAACTGAGATTCAATGCAAAAAAGTGCAAAATTATGCACTTAGGACATGGGAAGCCAAGGGTGGAGTATTCAGTGACGAGGGGGGTACTGTCAGCCACCAAACAGTAGAGGGATCTAGGAGTGATTATATCTGAGGACTTAAAGGTGGCTGGATAGTGTGAGAAGGTGGTTAGAAGGGCCAGTGGGATTTCAGGGTGCTCAGGGAGAGGCATCACCAGCAGAAAAAGTGAGGTGGTGATGCCACTATACAGATCATTAGACCTCATTTGGAGTACAGTGTCCAGTTTTGGAGGCCACATCTCAAGAAGGACATTGCCAGAATGGAGGCAGTCCAAAGAAGGGCTATAAAAATGTTATAGGGGCTGCACCAGAAGTCATATGAGGAGAGGCTGAAATACCTCAATATGTATTCTCTAGAGATGGGGGGGCATGATAAAGACATTCAAATGCATTAAGGGGATAAATAAGGTACAGGAAGGATAGCATATTTCACAAAAGAGGATGGACAACAACTAGGGGAGATGATATGAAGTTGGAGGGAGGTAGAATCAGGTGTAATGTGCAGAAGTACTTATTTTCGGAAAGGGTTGTGGATGCTTGGAACAGCCTCCCCACATGAGTGATGGGGGCAAAAATGATGGAGGAATTCAAAAGTGCATGGGACAAACACAAAGGAATCCTAGTAACAGGCTGGAGTGGGAAATCTGAAGATCAGCTACAGTCTGCACCCTCTCTGCTTCGGCCATTGCCTACCCCCCTCTCAATAATCCTAAATCTCTCATTCTCTACTGCCTTAGTCCCCTCTTAATAGAAACATGCTGTCATCCTCCCTCTACCCAAAGAGGGTGACCCCTCATCCCCTTGCAACTATCACCTCATTTCTCTCCTCCCTACTCTTGCCAAGCTTCAAGAACACATTGTTCTTTCCCAACTCAGCTCTTTTCTATCTGACACCTCCTTTTTCACCCCTTTCCAGTCTGGTTTCAGGAAAAACACTCAACCACCACCTCTCTCCTATGGCTCACAGACTCTATCCTAACCGGGATGTACAATGGCCAAATTACCTCTGCCATTCTTGTCAACCTGGCAAAGGCCTTTGACACCGTCTCTCACTCCCTTCTCCTTGACTCACTCCCAGCAGTTGGCCTATCTCACTCCTCCACAAAATGGTTCAAGGCCTACCTTATTGGCAGAACCCAATCAGTTAAGGTCTTGGGCACCACTTCCCTTCCCCTCCCAATTAGCACTGGAGTCCCCCAGGGCTCTGTATTAGGGACCCTCCTATTCTCCATCTTCTTAAATGACCTTCCCTCTATTTGCTCCCCATCCTCCGCCATACATGTGTATGCCAATGAAACAGTCCTGTATGCATCTGGCTCCTGTCTTGATGAGGTTACAACCAGCTTACAGCAAGACTTCGACAAGTTTCAGCTCTGGTTTGCTAACTATCAGCTTTTCCTCATCTCCAAGAAAACTGTCTCCATGATCTTTGGCACAGGGCAGAGACTCTCTAGTCTTCCCTCCCTACCCACTTTCCACACCCTTTACTTGAGGACACATCCTCCTTCAGGTACTTAGGTGTTTGGTTGGACCAACACCTAAACTTCTCTGGACATATTGACACCATCCAGAAAAAACTGTGCCCCAAGCTTGGTGCCCTGTTCAGGAACCGTAGTTGCATCCCTCCTACGGCTAGGTGTGAACTTGTTCAGAAGATGATACTGTCCATTTTTGACTATTGTGACATAGTCTATGGTGCTGCCACTAAGTTCTCCCTGGCCAGACTGGGCACCCTCTTCAATTCCTTCTGCCACCTTGCCCTGGATGCTTCCCAGCACCCATCATTGTGATCTTTATTGTGCCCTATCCTTCCCCTCTCTTACAAATAGGTGACTCTCCCACTGTGCTAAATTCACCTCCATGCACTGGTTGCATGCATTCCCTTCCTACCTCCTTTATAACACCCCCCACCCTCCCATTTCCTTAGATCAATGGACTCCCATACCCTGGTTGCCCTACACAGATCCACCCAATCCACCCAATCTGGTTACTCTCACTGCCTCCCAAAAATTTGGAATTCCCTCCCCCCTCAAATCTGGCACTCATCCTCTGCCTATTCCATCAGCTCTGCCCTCAATAGATACCTTGTGTCTAGCTGCTTCTACCATGTCCCTCCTTAATTCCTTTCTCTAAGCTCTGGACAAACACTACCCCTTTACCGTCACCTTCATTTTACCCTGTGCACACCCACCCACCCAAATTTCTAACTCATCCCATTCCCCCAAATTGCTCCCCCTTACTGGCCTCCCTTGATCTCTCACAGAATGTAAAGGACCCTGAATGCTCCCCATGGGTCCCCCTCCTACCCCCCAAGGGATTTGTATCTCTCATCGACTCCCTTCCCACACCATCCTAAATGGGTCTCTCTGGAACACTGCTCTCTGATCCCCCTAGTCCCCTTGCAGGGTTCCTCACAACCTGAGGGGGTCTCCAGGGATACGATCCTTCCCTCTCCCTCTCCTTTCCCCCTTTTCTTTCAAGTAAGCACTTGTTTACTTACTAACCCAGCACTTATTATTGTCCTCTCTTTCTACATTTTATGTGCAACACTGTTGTAACACTGATTGCAACACCTGCCTTACAACTGTATATTAATGGTGATCTTGTAACTTGAATGTTTAATGTCTCATTCCTATTGTACCCCCCCTCCCAGTCACACCATGAGACAAGCAACTTGTCACTCAGTGTGCCTTCCTGGTGAAACATTTCTATAAATAAATAAGTAAAAGGTAGGAAAAAATGGGAAAATTAGATGGGCCAGGCAGTCCTTATCTGCTGACAAATTATGTGTATCTATGTATCCTCTTGAAAGCAAGCACTAATTGCTTGTTTTGCATCCAGAGGGGAGGTGAAGACACAAACTCTTCCATCTACTGTATTTGTACGTTTTCCCTGGCTTGAGGTAACATAGTGAATCAAATGACTTTGTCAATTAGAATTTGCTTCACCTTAAAAAGGCATCACTTTTCTGTATGACCTCAGCAGAAAAGCTGGATATATCTGGATTATGAAACCTTTAGCCTGTAAACCTAATCAGAGGAATTTTTCAAAAGTTGTATCCATTTTCTGGATGCAGTTTTGCACTTCTATCACAAAAGTTAGAGCACAAAAAGATGGATTCAAGTACCACAGTTGCAGCCAAAAGTGCCACAAACTACAAAATATCACAAATGTGTCAGGATGTATGTAAATTGCAAGACACAGCAAGACAATTTTATTTATATGGTGCCAGTTCACAAGGGCTCTGGGTGCCTCACAGTCAAACAAATATATATGATAAAATCATTCATAAATATTTTATAATCCAAAGCTCAGAAAAAATAAATAAATCTTCAGGCGTAATTTAAATATAGTCAGGGATGTTGAGTCTCTCACTTCCTGGTGAAGGGCATTCCAGAGAATTGGAACAGCAATGCCCTATACCCTATACCCTATCACCCAAGGACTTCAAACAGGATCTGGGAATGCATAGGAGACTTGCATCCACTGACTGGAGGGGACAACCAGGAGCATAAGTGATCAGGAGATCTTTCAGGTAGCCTGGACCCAGACTGTGTAGAGGCTTTCCTATTCCTTAGGAGAGTACCCTAATTACAACATATCTGAAAGTACAGATGCACACATTAGATAGGTGTTTTTAAGTTCAGAATGGATTTGAACTATTTACAACATTTATTATTTTCTGCTGTCTAATTCTACCTATTTATGTTATGTAATATAATACAGAGATAACGTGAAGGTTAACATTTCAAATTTTCTTGAATTTCCTTGATTTGTATTCATACATTTAAATGGTCCATAAATATATGTATGAATGAAATAAATATAAATGGTGACATGCCTGACAGCCACTGGATCTGCCCTCTGATGAAGACCTGGGTAGGGTTGTCGCACCAGGGCTTTGGATTCTAGTCGGCTTCTCTAACTTGCCACAATAAAGTACTTTTAATTATTTCCTTTGCCTGCAGTAGTGAAGGTTTGGAATGGAGTGGTGACTCTTTTGACAGAATTAAGTTAAGAAAAACACCTTTAAGTTGATGTGTTACTGCTTCAGCAACGAGTGCAGAACACAGAGAATCTGCATAATGTGCTTGAACTGAGATGGCCCAGCAACAAGTTGGGCTGCTGCATTCTGGACCAACTGCAAGTGATGCAACAACCTCATGAATAACCCAAGATAAACGGCATTCCAGTAGTCCAATCAAGACGTAACCTGGGCATACACCAGGGTCACCAGATCAGCTGATTCTAGAAAGGGTTTTATCCAGGAGAGGCTCAGGAGATGGTAAAAGCCACTGTGGAGTACAGCTGACATCTGATATTCTAAAGTCAGCTTGGAGTCCACAATGACATCAAGATTCCTCACCTTATCTAAGGCTCCGAATGACACCATTGAGAGCAGGAAAGGCTGTGCCACTACTTAACCATTCTTGAACCACCATCCAATCCTGAATTTTACTAAGGCACTTGAACAATTCCAGGAGAGCCATATCATCGTCAAGTGCATACGACACATGTGGCTAAATAGGATGCATACATCATGACACATTTGCATGGGCTCTGCATGCTCCGAAATATGGATGCAAATGTTGCATCCAGTGCTTTGAAAATCTTGACCAATAACTCTAACTCCTGTGTTAGCATTTTAATTGATTTTTAAATAGGGTATATTTTGTTTTTAGTATCACTCACACATTGGTCCAAATTATTAGTTCCAATTGAGAGAGAGTCCACCTTCCCTACTAACTCCAAAAGTGAGAACTCTAGTAAAGTAATAGAGCCTTTAATTTGTAAAACACCTTATCTCATCTCCTGATTCAGATAGTCTTGTGCCAGTGTCTGCCTGGAGGAAGGCAGTGCCTTCTTCAATGGAGCCTATGCTTTCTCTTGTTTCTCCTTCTCCTGCTTCTCTGTCTTTCCTTCAACTTTTCTGCCCTTCAGAATAAAAATTTTGGCTTGTGAGGAGATGTATGGAGAGAAAAAAGAAGTGTTAGTGTTGGCTGCTAAAAGTAAACTTGGGGGGTACAATGAAGGAGGTTTCCTCCAGTGCTGAGAGAATAGTATGGAGGTTAGCAGGGGCAGAAACCTCATTTGTCTTCCCCTGGGGATCTTGAAGGGAGTAAACAGTTTATTTTTAAATCAAGACAGTGATGTGTCCAAGACAGAGTCCGTGCTATCACGGCAGGAGCAGGGCTTTTGAGATAGCAACAGTTTGACTCATGTAAGGGCAAGCTGCACCTGGTGTTTTCGTGGATTTAACTGGTTCTTCTCTATTCTGGCACCCCTACTTGAAAAGGGAAGGGACATCAACCTACTAGAGGGGGTACAGTGCAAGGCAGCAAACATTATCCTGGGGTTGGGGGACAGACCGTATGAGGAGAGAATGAGAGAGCTCATATGTATACCCTGGAGAAAAGAAGGGAAAGTGGGGATATGATTGAGACCTTCAAGTACCTGAAGGGTTTGAACAAAGTAGACACCAGGTGTATGTTCAATCTGAAGGGCAGAAAGGAAACCAGGGGACACTCTATGAAGTTGGAAGGGGGCAGGTTCAAGAGGGAATGGAGGAAGCACTATTTCACAGAAAGGGTGGTGGCAGGGTGGAACGCTGTACCAGAGGAAGTCATATCACTGCAGAGTTTTGGGGCTTCAAGAGGGGGTGGGACAGATTCAAGGGGAGGGTACAAACTGTGAGGGGGTGCGAGATGGGGAGGGCATATGAGGGAGGAGGGCAGCTGCAGTCTAATGGACTGAAATGCTGTACACTCGTCGTGCAGACTAGATAGACCAAATACCCAGTATCTGCTGGCAATTTCATATGTTCGTATGTTTGCATGGTGGAGAATTGAGGATATTTCCTTGCTTCATCTAAACTGCTTAGACATGCCCAATTCTTTCAGACAGGCTTTCTCAGCTCAGCTCCCAATTGTTGACTGCAGTGCCTATGATGTCCACAGTGAAAACTCGCTGGACCATCCAGTAAGTTAAATAAGACCAATATTTGCCAATTAACAATTTCATTCAAGATCTTACTTCCAAAAGAAAAGAAATATAAAGTGTATCTCTGCAGTTTTTTTTATGCTAACAATGCATCATTTAGGAGAGGAGAGTGCACAGAGAGAGACAGCACACATGGCATTCACTTGGCGTGTTCAGTCATCTTGTATCCTTTTTAAGTTGCAGGACTGAAAAGGTCATCTTTTCAGAGAAAAGTGTCTTTATCCTGGTTTCTGGGCACATCTTTGGTTGTCATCAGTGGAACAGCTTGTCAGCTCTTGCATCAGCCAAAGGAACAGATTGTCAATCTTTCCTACATTCCACCTCTGCATATCTATGATTCTCATCTTCCCTTGAGGTTTGGTTGTTCTGGCTCTGGTAGCCTGGTACGTAGGTTTTAAAGCTGGTTTCAGTCAGGCCCCATTTGGCATCTATTGGTTGTTTCTTGAACTCAGCCCAATGATTGAAGACTTGTTGCCTATGCATGAAGGTAATTCTGCCTGTCATATAATACTTTATGACTGTGGGTGGTTACCATCAAGATGGTTTCAAACTAGTACATCCATGAGTATAAAATAAATACTGTATAAGGTTAGGGAAACAATTCACATTATTGTACAATCAGATCTTTCTTTCTTTCTTTCTTTCTTTCTTTCTTTCTTTCTTTCTTTCTTTCTTTCTTTTCTTTCTTTCTTTCTTTCTTTCTTTCCATAGTCAGTCTGTTAATAGGCTTTTGCTGTTTTTTTCCTTTGCAAAGGATTTTTAATACTACATTTTGACTACAAAATGTGCTATCATTTTGCCTCTTCAGTGTTTTGTTTCTGTTGCTAGGTTTCCTGGACATTCACAGAAGTCAGTTTAGACCATTCTACAATGTTAGCTAATTAGAGTGGAACCGTGTGAACCAATATCATAGAAGTCCAGAGGCATGTTTATATTCACCTTATAAAATGGGTAGAGAAATCACATCATCTTGACTGGTCAGGAACCATGCAATGTAAGACTACTACCAGTAGTGGTTTAAAGAAACATTTGTCAATGCTGAATATTTACTTGCAGTGTAACAACACTTTAAAGAGACCCTGATGTTGTTAGTACAACTCTGAAAAAACATAATGCCTAGACACAATTTAGCTTATATTTCACCCATTTTTGTAACTGTCACCCTTATTTCTTTATTACTAAGTACATTTGCCTAGAACCAGGATGTCTGCCATATTTGCTCTGTCTGCTTGTCTGCTTCTGCAGTCACAATTCTGGTTATCACATCCTAATATTGTTCCATGGAGAAAATTATGATGTCATAAACAGGGCATTATGATGTCATGTGTAGATAAGAAGTCAAAGCAAATATAGCCCAAGGGACAGTAGGGCTAGTTGTGTGGAATTTTCATGAAATTCCTTGAAATTTCATGAAATTTTGCGACATTTTACAAAATTTTCTGAAATTATTTAATTGGTCATATCTTGGTTGGTATTATAACAATAGAAATATTAAATTTAGAATGCTTATTTGGAAGCAGCCATAAAAGCATGCCAAGTTTCATGATATGTGGATGAGGGACAGGGACGTTATTGGGGCTCACATTCTGGCAATTTATTTTGCATGTGAAAATTTCTGAAAATATTTCTATGTTTGCAACTTAGATAAATGGGGTTGCGACCACTCTGGCTAAGAAAATTAGCCTGACACAAAAAGATTTATTTCAAAAGTTTTTCTTTTACTCTTTCAAATATTATTTGAGCCCCAATGTTTCACTGTAGTTGGCTTCTTCTGGGGAACTGTAAATAATTTTTAAAATTATGTCAGAATATGTATATCATTTTTACACTCAAAGTTTTCTCAATTTTCATAAATTTCATATTTACATATATAAATACAATGTTCCTTTCTTTACTTATTATTACATCATTTGCCGAAAATAAATAATTTTTTATGTGACTTCACTTCAGATAATATGCTGGCATACTCTGTATAAAGAGCCAAAAAGCTGCCTACTATGTTTCTAGGCCATGGCCTCTGTCAACTGCCAAAATTCTATCAGTCTGATTTAATCATCTTTTTCTTAAAGTTATCAAAAAACAATTGTTTTAATATGCTGCATTGTTAAAAGATATATATGCATCATTACACCAGTTAATAAGTTTTTACCTTTAGAATTCACTTATAATTTTACTAGGTATTATTTGTTGTTCTCCATTTGAATGTATCTAATATAAAGTGAAATAAAATTAAAATGATGTGCTCTTTTATACTTTCCAATATGCGTTATATTAAAGCATCATTCAATACATTGTAACTCACTTAGTTTCGACCAGTATTGAGCAGTATCATGTTGTTTACATTTTCACATTCATATACATACCTACTGCAACTAAAGAAGCCTTCTTTAAGTCTCTATTAATGTATTAGCATTCTAAAATATTCTAACCATAAATGCTAGATGGTCCATCTAGTTTATAAATAAATTTCTTAGAATATCTTTACTGTTGGTACCCTGCTTGGTTTCCCTTTTCTTAGCGGTTTGTTTTCTTTGTATTTCTTTCTTTTTCTAAGACAGACAAGGAGTTAAATCTGTTTCTTAAAGCCACTGTATATTAGTACATAGTAATAGTTATGTGCATTTTAAACAGTTGTTTTAGCTTTTATGTATCTTTCTTACTTACTTTACGATGCTGAATGGCTTCCACTGGTATTGTTGTTGCTCTGATGTTCTGTGAGATCTGGCAGCAAGAGAGGAGCATGTAGCAAGTATATTTTCTTGGAAGAGTCATAGAAACTCATAATAGAGAGGCAATTAGTTGTATAAATTATAAGTTACAGAAGTTAACAAATTCAGAATTTAATTATTTGTTAAATTGTGTGACATGTTTCAAACTATTTGTATGTTTATAGCTCCATTGCTATTGCCAGTATACACTCAAGATTTGGCATGCTCTCCAAAGAAAATATTATCCTGAAATCTAATTAAGCTGGATAGATATGGTTTAGTAGGTTAGAATGTTTTGTGGCTACTTGAGAAATTACTAATTGGAAAAAATTGCTAAAAAGTATATGGATGCCTAACAGATATGATAGCAGAATTCCACTTGTGGAATTTAACATCCACAAAGTACTTATCACCACTGAAACCCCTTACCTACACTAGCTTTATGGCCTTGCAATACCCCTCCAACACTCCTGCAACAGTGATGTCCAGCATCTTGCTCCATCATGACTAAAGATATCCAGATACTTCTGTCACAATGGCCTAAGTCACAACTAGTTGTAAGGCTACAGGCTTGGCATCACTTAGTGCCCTTGTTATCTACAGGATTGTTAAAGAGTCAGCAGGTGGCATTGCACAGAAACAATGCTGTACATGCATGTGCTTCCACAAGCCATTAAGTCAGTGAGCTCTAGTGGTTATCTGGCATATTGCAAGAATTCAGGTTAGTGCACAGTGATGTCCGGGACTATTCTTCATGGTTCATCACTCAAGATAGTGACCTGACACTTGACACCACCATACTTTTACTATGGAGCCTCCTATGAATGCTACCTTATTGCCACTTTACCCAGCCTCTACCTTCCTCTACAATGGCAGCTCAAGTGTATGACTGGGCAAAATGTATGGACATGCTTTTGACAAAAGTACCATAGCATTCCACAATTTCACAAAAGCTCATGAACTTCAACTTTAATTACTGATGTTATTTTGGAATCCTTGGCTGCTTATAACTTGGCCAGCCTTTGAGCAAGAGATTAGAGAGTGGACACACACACAGCCTCCTTTTTTTCCATATTGTTTTTTTCTCCTGGCAGATAGCTCATATCTCATGGTTATACCCTCCTCAGGCTGAACCCAGCCATCTTTCAGTTGGGTACCAGGATTTTCTCCAACATTTTTTCCCTCCCATCTCCCATGGTGGTGGCAATATCTCTCTGTCAGCCTCATATTGCCACAGTATCCCCTGCAGCATAAAAGGAACATATATATATATATATTTTAAAGGACAACAAAAATGAAAAAAGAGAGAGAATAAGGGACAAAAACAATTTTGTTTGTGTTGTATAAATTACTTTGATTATTATGATGAGGAAAATAATAAATATTAATAGGGTTTCCAAACTGTGCATTCCTGAGTATTTAAACCTGTAGATTTGATTTTTACTGTGCAAATTATATCTATCAGATGTTATGTGATGTGTCATAGTCATCTACATGTGTTTGATGTTTGTTAAAGAATGTAGGAGATGGCCATATAAATACATCAGTAGGTTTTGGTAACTTTAAAGTAAGTCTGATGTGTATTCTGCATATTGTCACATGTTTTTAACATAAGTAATTGGTGCTTATTTTTAATAAATACATCTTTTTATTTTTTTCACTTTTTCAGAGCTGACTGATGGCAGCACACACCAGCAGTGACATATGAGCATATGATTTAGGGAATTCCCCTTTAAATGTCTGGGCACATCATCACTAATGACAGCTGAGGTGTCCTGCACTCACTCAACCTGAACAAATTGGTTAGCATGAATATGGTGTTATTTAAATTACTGGCACCTGCACTTAAATAATATATGTAAACTGTTTAGAGATAAGGTTTGGTCATGCCTTCTGAGGAAGGGGTGGCATAGCCCCAAAATGCTGACGCTGGTTGAGGGAAGTGAAGCAATGATTATGCTTATTTTATACTAACACAATTTTTTTCTTATAATTCTGCAAGGACTGCATCACAATTATTTTTTACAATAAAATATATCTCTGAATTTCTGGAGTATTGGTGTGCTGAATTCTTTATATTCATAGTCTTTCCATTTTTTTCAGCACCCACCATTAGTTGGAGTGTAGCTTTAATTTTCTGTGGTGAAGATACCTTTGTTTTGCTGCTACACCACTACAACACTTTTTGCCTTGTCAGCTTTACTCATGGTTCCAGAAGAGAGGTGCTTCACAATATTCCCTTGTTTGGGTGTGTGAATGCTATAGAAGAAAGCTAATTTGATTCAGCCATAAATATTGAAGTTGGAACAGGAGGATGGCATTCTCACTCTCCAGTGTGAGCCTGGCCAGGCAAAGACAATCTGTGGATCTGAACATTGAGACTGACAGTACCATTTAGAAAGTATGATTCATGAAGGTAACATCAGACATTTATTTAATGAGCTTGAAAAATGAGTACTAAAAGAAGTGAACTTACATTATAATAGACTATCTTGGCACAAGTATTTGTTAAAACAATGGGTACTGTGGGGCCTCAGACTTACTAAACTGAAGGCCTGTGGCTTAGAAAAAATGCAATACCACCAAAGATGGAAAGATAATTTAAAAACGTGTTCTACTGAACTTGTTAAAATACAGATGGATGAAGACAATTATCAGGGAGATTTGGTAGTTAAGGAAATTGAGGAGATACAAAAAAAGATAGAAGAATCCGACCCAAATCCCCTGATAAATGAATTAGATACAAGATTAACTGCAAAGCGAAGAAATTGGAAAGAGAGCTGATTGAAAGAAAAAAGTTAAACTACTGAGAGATGAGAAGGACTATGCCAATAATTGCTTATATAAATGGGACAATGAGTTCAAAACAAGGGGAAAATGACATTTTAGAGGTCATTCAAAGAATTCAAGCAAAAGAGCTGGCTCCAACACCACTTCTCCCTCTTCAGCTTGAAGTTTTGCTTATTCAATCATGGAATCAAGTAATGAAACTGATAACACAGCTGAGAGTTTATCAACTTCAAAAAAGAGAAAAAAGATCTAGAAGAGGGAACTGTGGCAAGCAGAGAAGTGAATTAGTTGTTCATTTGAATAACAATGATGAACAGAGTGGACAATTAACTGTAATTAATCTATTTAATCATTCTCTTTCAGCAGATCATGTGAATTTGTTATCTAAAGGTCTAGCTTTTATTCCAGTAACTTCATTAATGAGTTTCAGGTTTACTGTGATCTATATTGTCTCTTCAGAAAACTAAATTTATGTAAACATTTTTCAGAGACTGATCACAATGATGCATTCCAGGTCAATGATCAAGCATCCCTGGAACATCAAGAGGGAAATCTCATGTCATTAATTGATTTGGTTTCACCAGATGAATTGGATCGATTACTGAGGAAGGGTGGGGGGGAGGAGACTGAAGCTGTGGATGAGCATAATACATGACCTACACCAAATACAGCCAATGGATGGCAAGTAATTGGTGATAGTAATGTAGAGGAATCAGTGAATGTTATTTGTGATGATCGACAGGAAGCAATAAAACCAAAGTTAAAGAACTCCTCTTTTTTCCAACCATCTACCCAGGCAGCAATGCTATTAAAGTATTCCAACAACTAGTTTTAAAAGATGTAGCAAAATGTATAGGGGAAACAAAACAAAGAAAAGGGTGGAATAATTTGTCTGCTGGTGAACGTGTGGCTTTGCATGATTTAAGGAACATGGAAGATATAATTATTAAGCCCTCTGATAAAGGAGACAATGTAATAGTTATGAATGTAACTGATTATAAAGAGGAAGCCATGCATCAGCTAGCAGACACAGCCACTTACAGATTATTACAACAGAATCCCCTAAAAGAGTTTAAAGAACAGTTGTTGGAATTTTTGTCAACATCAATCGCTAAGGGCTGGATAGATGAAGAGGACTTTGATTTTTTAAATTGCCAATTTCCTATTGTGCCTGTTTTCTATCACATACCAAAAATCCATAAGGACAGCCTGAATCCCCCAGGCTGTTCTATAGTTTCAGGTTGTGGCTCACTAATGGAACCTTTGGCCATAGATTTAGATAGTTATCTAAAACAGGAAGCTAACAGGTTAGATTCCCACCTCCATGATTCAACATCTATTTTACATGAACTGTCTGGATTTGTTTGGAAATAAACATATATGTGGGTTGCCATAGATGTTACAAGTTTATATACATGCATTGAACACAGGTGGTGAAAATGGAGGCATATAGGAAACAAATAGCAGGGAACAGTGTCCTTCATGGATCAAGCTCCTATCCTAAACATACCATTGATGCCTTATCCTTTGGGATAACTAATTCGACTGAAAAGAAACTACTCGAACCCTTCAGATTTTGATGAAGCCAAGGACAGATTGTTTACTAGGCTGAGGGAATGGGGTTACAAAGAAATCACTTTAAAAAAAGCATTAAAAAAGTTGAGGGGGTACACAGGAGTGAGCTACTACAGTATAAGCAAAGATGTTTGGACACAGACAAGATTGTTTTCAATTGAGTACAGTCCTGGTTCTATGGATCTGAAAACTATTATTAATAAACACTGACATGTTTTAGGGACTGATGGGGATTTGAAGAAAGTGTCAGAGACAGGCCCCCTAGTATCATTTAGAAAAGAAAAAAATCTACATGGCCTGCTAGGATGCAGTGAATTTAGAGGGACTAAACATAAGACCTGATTGGGGGAAAAAGCATTTGTTTTTTTCCCTTGTAGACGCTGCAAAATGTGTAAATCAGTGATACAGGGGAAATAGTTCACAAACCCTAGTCCACTAAGGGAGCACACTGTTAAAATACGGGAATGTATTACCTGTTCCACAAAATTCATGGTTTATGCCCTGTGGTGCTCCTGTGGTAAGGTTTATGTGGTTCAGATGACTTGCACTTTGAAGGAGAGAATACAGGAGCACTACAGGACAATCCAGAAGCGGGATGTACTGCATCCCATAGGGGAAACATTTAGTAGAACTGGAAAACATTGTCGGACACAGAATATCATATATGGGTATTCATCATATCCCTTATAAACATAGAGAGGGAAATAGATCTGTGGAATTTGATAGAGCAGAAGCAATGTGGATATTTCGTTTGAAGAATCTGAAACCAGTTGGATTTAATGACTCAATGAATTGGCAACCATTTATTCATAAGTAAAAATATAGGGAGCAGAACTGAGGAAAAGAAAAGATACTTAAATAAAATATGTATACAGTAAAATATGTGGTCTGAAAGAAATTTTATTTCCTTGTCTAAGGTACTGTATGGTAATATGGACTCACAAAGTATGGAATAAATATACATAAAAAACACAAAGTAAAATAATAAGAAAATATATAGAAAAAACATAAATGAACATGTACATGAATATATATACATAAAAGGAACACATACATATTTACAAAAAGGACACAAAAAAATGAAAAAAGAGAGAATAAGGCACAAAAACAATTTTGCTTGTGTTGTATAAATTACTTTGATTATTATGATGAGGAAATTAATAAATATTAATAGGGTTTCCAAACTGTGCACTCCTGAGTATTTAAACCTGTAGATTTGATTTTTACTGTGCAAATTATATCTATCAGATGTTATGTGATGTGTCATAGTCATCTACATTTGTTTGACATTTGTTAAAGAATGTATAAGATAGCAATATAGATACATCAGTAGGTTTTGGTAACTTTAAAATAATTCTGATGTTTATTCCACATAGTGTCACATGTTTTTAATATTAGTAATTTGGTGCTTATTTTTAATAAATAAATCTTTTTAATTTTTTCACTTTTTCAGAGCTGACTGATGGCAGCACACCCAGCAGTGATGTATGAGCATATGATTTAGAGAATTCCCCTTTAAATGTCTGGGCACATCATCACTAATGAGAGCTAAGATGTCCTGCACTCACTCAACCTGAACAAATTGGTTAGCATGAATATGGTGTATTTAAATTACTGGCACCTGCACTTAAATAATGTATTTGAATGGCTTAGAGAAAGTTTGGTCATGCTTCCTGAGGAAGTTCTGGCTTCCTGAGGAAGTTCTGCATAGCCCCAAAGCACTGAGGCTGGTTAAGGAAATGAAGCAGTGATTATGCTTATTTTGCACTATCACCATTTTTTCTTACAATTCTGTAAGTATCGCTTCAAAATTATTTTTTGCAATAAATATCTCTCTGAATTTCTGGAGTATTGGTGTGCTGAATTTGTTATATCCATAGCAGGAGAAACCTCCCTGGCCAAGCAGCAGAGCTTGTTGTGTTGGTAGATGCCACCCCCAGCCCTCCCCAGCCGAGATGAACTGCTAAGTTTCAGCTGTCTTGTCCATGCCTGACTCACAACATGACTTTCTGGACTCACTTCCAAACCCTGGTCATCAGCATGACAATGCAACACTCTACTGTTGGGCCATGGGGATGGTCTCAAAGCCTTATATTTAGGATCAATGAACCCAATAAAACTGGTGATATTCCATTCTCTAGTTTTAAACTTATAGGGATTTAACATTCTGCAGTTTACATACTTACGAAATGTAATTTTAAAATTTCTGAAAGTTTGGAGGCTTATAACTGAGTCACCTTTAAAGACTGAGGGCTGGATTCACACAGCTTTCTGAAGGTGCAAAACCTTCCCTAAGTCCCCAAAACTGCGATAGCTATGGAAACAAAAGGGAACCTGCACTGAGTGCTATTCATGAAACCCTCTGCAGCTGCAGAAAACAACATAAGGACTGTGGAAAAGGTGAGGCACAGGTAATAGCATCCCAGATAGTATAACAGTGGCTGCTGTAACAGCAACAAAAGCACACATTGTCATGATATGGCAACAAACAACAACCACCAGACACAGTGAAGACCATGATGGAGCCCCACAGGCAGTAGAGCCTGGCCAGCCTACAGTGAATGCTACCCCTGCAGGCATCAGGAACACCCCAGGGAAGGGGGGACCAGCAGTAACAGTTGGCCACTGTGGTGCCATGGTATTGCTGGTACCTGTGGTGCTGCAGTGGTCCCAGTTGAGGGACTGGTTGCTGGTTTCTTTGTGAGTGCTTTCAGCTTCATTCTATTGCAGCCCTGTTAAAGTCTGCTGTTCCAGCAAATTAAGTTCACCTGTTGCTATGCCTCCTAAGCTATTTCTGGAGCTGAGGATCCACAGCTGCATATTTTCAGCACGTGCTCAGTTTCCGCAGCTGCGGGTATTTTATGAAATTCCGCACCTGCTCAAAATTTCTTTATGAATATCACGCAACTGTGTTTATGCAGTGCTGCAGGCTTTTTTCCTGCAGCTGCGGGATTTTTTGGCTTTCTTTGTGAATCCTGCCCTGAGATCTAAAACTTGGTACAATTCTGTATTGACCTTGGTAACATTTTTATAACAAATATGGTGCAAAGAGGTTAAATACTTTTTAAAATTACACTGAAATAACTGAAATCGCAATTTTGACAAAATTGTGTGACACTTTTGTGGAAATTTCACAAACTTTTATTGAAGTGAAATCAGAATTTTGCCAGAATTTCGCAGAAGATACATTTTGATTAGCCCTTGCTTTTAAGTCACTTCCCTCAGTAATAAAGAACAAACATTTGTCAATGCCAAAAGTTCACTGTTGGTATTGCTGTTGTACATGCCTCCCACATTTTTCTGTGTATATTCCTCTGCCTTCCATTTTAAGGCATCACTCTTAACACAAATTTCTTTTGTTCTTCCAGCACAGGTTTACTTCATTAGATGCCTGTCAGTCTGTACAGGGCAGGTGTTACAGTTGGAAACCCCAACGCCCTGGGCGTTTATTGACATTTTTGTTCCAAATTTTCAACATGGGATTTTTTGGACTCCACCTCATGAACAGTAGCAGTATCATTTCGTTACTCAATCCCGAAAGGTGATTTTGCACAGCAAATGTGCCATTCAGCGCCACAGGTGCGAAAACACATTTTGGGCAGAATGTGAAAAATGACAGCTGTACTGTTCATGACGAGGTGTGAAGAAATGGCAATGTTGAAAATCTGGGGTGAAAATATAAAAAAGTGGCAAAAGTTATAGTGTGCTTAGAAATCAGTAACGACACTCTGTAATACAGTCATTTTTGAATAAGTTTCACCAAATTTTCAACATGGCCTTTTTGGGTCCTCCCCTCATGAACAGTGGCACTGGAATTTGATTAATCTGTCCCAAAGGTTGATTTCGCACAGCGACCGCACCATTCTGCACCACTGGTGCGAAAACATATTTCAGGAAGGATGCAAAAAATGACAGCTGTACTGTTCATAAGGGGGTGTGAAAAATGGCAATGTTGGAAATTTGGAGTGAAAATCTTAAAAATTGATGACGTTACAAGTGTGCCTAGAAACTGCACAATGGATGCTCGTAATGCAGTCATTTTTAAGAGTTTTTCACCAAATTTGCAACAAGGGCTTTTTGGGACCCCACCTCATCAACAGTGACACTGTCATTTCATTAATTGGTCCTGAAAGGTGATTCTGTGCAATGACTGCGTAATCACCTTTTGGGACTGAGAAATGAAATGACAGTTACTGTGTTCATGAGGTGAGGTAATAAAAACCCCATGTTGAAAATTTGGGACCAAAACTCCAAAAAGTGGCTGAGATATCAACCTAAGTTAACCATCCCCCCCCCCCATTGATTGCCATTATAGGGCTTACCGTGATTTTCTTCAGTTTGCGGTCAGCTTTTGAAGAGTGCAGACATGTTCCCGGTCCACAGAAGATCGCTGCTCCTGACCTCCAGAGGTAAGAATGGGTGAGGGGGGTGCGGGGTGGTGGGATGCACAGAGGAAGGGTGTGCGTTGGGGGAGGGGGCCAGCGGGAATGACGAGGGACAATTTTCTTTTTTTACAGGTTTAAAAACAAAAAGACGTCATGGGTCTGTTTCCTTTTTTTCAGGTAAATTATTTATGGATTTCAGCACACTGGGGTGGGCTCTCAGTGTGCCAGAGTACTGGGGAGGGATCAATGCTGACCCGGGGATTGGGCACCCCGAGTTCAGAGAATATAGGGGCATGGGTGGTGCATATCCAACACTGGGAGTGGGCATCCCGGTGTTGGAAACACCACAGTTAGTTTTTGGCACACTGGGGTGAGCTCTCAGTGTGCCACATTAAAGGGGGAGGGGGATAACATGGGGACTGAGCACCCCAATAGCAGCAGGAGGCAGACGGGGGGGATCTGCTAGCTTGATTGATCGTGCTTACAGTAAAAGTGCCTTCAGGCACTAAATACTCTCAGCCCATACAGAGCTTAGGCTGTGGCCTGCTCCACACAGGTGGAAGAAAAAAGGGAATGGAAACAGTGGGATGTGGAGGAGGCAGGCAAGGAAAGCGCCTCCTCCCACCTTTCAGGAAGGGACTAGTGGAGTGGCAAGGGGGAGCAGAGATGTCATGACCCAAACAGCTGTTTGCTCTGTGGTGACCTGCAGATGAAAGGAAAAAGCAGCCACATGACTGGTGTGGCTTTTTTTTTTCAAGTGCAGACCACTTCAGGCAAAACAGCATCAGGACCAGCCTAGCTGATGACTGATGTGATACTGTTGAGTCCCTTGCAGAGCACTCTGCATTGGACAGACAGTGTCACACCCCTCAAAAGTCACTATTCCAAGGAGTTTGCAGTGCATGCACAAACTCAAAACGGGGAAAGAATTGCAAAAATATGTTTCTGGCTAAATGGTACAAAGGGTAAAAAAAAACAGAACTACAAAATAGTGGGTTACAGGTTCAGCCCCCCTCTGGGCCACAAACAATATTGTCTAAGGAAATCTGAGCTGCAGAACATTTGTTGCTGGGCCAGTGGCCTGGAGGGTTGAGGTGCTAGATGCTTTACCTCTCCCCACACTAGGGAGCTGGGCTGGTGGTGTGAGATGGAAGAAGGATTTAGCATCCATTGACATATCTCCTCCTTCGGGGTGGTGGGACAGTGCATACTGCTGTTTGGCTGCCACTTAGTGGAGGGTAGGTGGCACTGTAGTGGTCACCAGAATTGAAAGTCAGAAGTAAGTGTTGAAAGTGTGCACTGTCTTCATGGTCTATGTGTGTGCCATTGCATGCTGCCAGCTTTGACTCAAGGGGAGTAACAGGCAGAAAAGAACTCCAGTCTGCAGGATGATGCTGCGACCCTTAAAGCACTGCACTAACACCATCCATACCACCCCCTCACACAATGATGTAAGTACTATAGGTGGGGTAAGTCCTGGAGGTAGGGTGAAGGGGCTGGGGGTCAATGGCAGAAGAAGGCCAATGGGAAGGACAAGAGGATAATGTATGTATGGAAAAAAAGGACTGAAAAAATATATGAACTATAGACTGAATTTGTATAATTCTCACATTTTTCAAAGTTATCCATCCAACTGGTATCATTTTTTTTAAGGGGAACATAAACAATGTGTAATTTCAGACAACTATTGCTGGTGTTTTTCTTTTCATTACTGACATGCTGTTAACATATTTGTAGCTATTATATTTGCATTTTTGCATGCTGTTTTTCCCAAATATGCTCAATGCTTTCAAATAGCTGCTTCCTGTCTGTAACTAGGGGAAACACACAAACAAATGCACACACACACACACACACACACACACACACACACACACACACACACACACGCACACTTGATGTTTATCTTCAAAGCCTGATGATGTCTGCTAGCTGGTTAATTGGAAGAAAACCGAAGTGTCTGGTGAGACTTTATCCTTTTAACCACAAGAAGTTTATGTCCATCAGCAAGCTGAACACTGTCTTCATCAGCCTTCTAAGCATTGGCTTTTCAATGGCATGCCTCCCTCATTTCTACATCCATTGCCTTATACAGTACGTGCCTACTGTTTGCTAGAGGTGGGCGAAGTGCTCTCATTTTACTACATGGAGCACTTTGCGAATTAAACCCCAATTCACGTAGCGCTTCACAATGCGAAGTGTATTTCTCAGCCTTTATTTTTTATCACGAAGTACATTGAAACCAATGGACTTTGCACTACTTCACCTTGTTTTACTGCCTTCCCTTAATTTTAATGCAAAGTGCCATTGATTTTAATGGACTTCACTTTACTTCACCTTTATACTGCTATTTAAGGTAAATTTTGCATTGATTCATGGGATGGCAGGTCACATGGGCATTATATTGTCTTGATAAGTATCAGTTCTGCGTAGTGTGTGCAGTGGAAAGCTGGAGACAGTTTGCTCGTAGAGCTCTGAAAATCAAACCATCGAAAAAGCTTTAAAACATCACTTTTGATCCAATTATTCTGGTCCAAATTTAGTACATCGATTGTAGGCAGTGTTGGGTAGTAGCTAGTTATTTGTAACAAGTAACTGTAATCTGATTACTTTTCTAGGTAACTAGTAATAGTAATTGGTTACTTTTAAAATAAAGTAATAAGCAACTGTAATGACATTACTTTTCCCTAAAAGTAACTAGTTACTGAAATATAAATAGTAATACAGTAGAATCTGCTTATATGCACACCCGTTTTGCAATGGCAAAATGTGCATATAAGTAGAATTTGCATATAGCCGAAGTTGCTCATTCAAACCTTCCATTGCGTACCTTTGTTAACCTCCCGCATGTGTGTGTACAGTGCTGCAGATTACAACAAGAAAGAATCTTAAGTACAGTAATGTCAATTTTATTGTGCAGTTAAAAGAGGGACAGCATTTAAAGCTGAAAATAATTTGTAATTTTTGTTTGCTTAGTGCTATCGACAGCTAAGTTGTGTAACTAGTGCTCAAAGTCAAAAAGTGCTCTCAGGTCATGCTTTTCTCTTGCACGTATGAAACTGCTTATTTTGTCCATCGCGGCAAGTGCCTCAGACATGGTAACAAGCTGGGGGGGATAGGTTGTCATCTTCTTCATCCTCAGCCATAGCTCCAACCACCTCCTGGCAAATAGCAGCATCATCAATTGGACCATCTGTGGGGACTAAATCTTCCATGTCTCTGAACTCCTCAAATTCAGTCACGGTCATGTTTTTCGGGCAGTCATGGAGCAATAAGCAGATTAACATCAGGTGCAGAATCAATCATAGCGGCAGCAGCATCTTTGGCTGGTATAAAGCCAGCCTTTTTGTAACAATTCATAACCATGTCCAGCATAACACTTCGCCAGGCATGATCCAACATTCAGATGGCATCCAGTACATTTATGCTTTTTATTAAGGCAGTCTCATTGCTGGTGGGTCACTCATCCAGGCACAGAAGGACTTTCTCAATGATCTAGGAAAAAAAGGAAAAGAGCAGTGTGAGTGTCAGACTCAGAAACAGGGCAGTGGAAAGCATTTTTAATTGCTTAAGTTACCTGGCTATGATAGAGGTGCTTCACGTTTCTTATTATGCCCATGTTCATTGGCTGAATCAAAGCTGTCGTATGGCATGGGATAAAAATTAGCCTGATGTTAGACAGTGTGACAATGAGATGTGCTGAACAGTTATCCAGGATCAGTGCAATTCGTAGATGCTTTCCGCGCATTTGAGCATTAAATTTCTTTAACCAGTTGGTGAAAAGTTCACTGGTCATCCAGGCATTGGAATTAGACTCCCAGTCAGCAGGCAGGGCATCTAAAGACAGTCCAGAGAAACACTGTGGTTTCCTTGATTTGCCCACAATAAGGGGATGCAGCTTATCTGAGCTGTCCATATTGCAGCACAACAACACTGATATTCTCTCCCTAGCCTTTTTTCCACCAGCAGCAGCATCAGATTTAAATGCTAGTGTTCCTTCAGGGATTGCCCTGAAATAAAGTCCTGTCTCATCACAATTGTACACAAGAAACATAGAAACATAGAAGTTGTTGGCAGATAAGGACCGCAAGGCCCACCCAGTCTGCCCATTTCTTTTTCTGCCTTATGAATGTGCCATTGACCTTGCTCTGTCAATGGCCTATCTATTCATACTCATCTGTATTGCTCCCTTATGCCTATCCCATGCCTGTTTGAAGCCCTGCACTGTATTCCTATCCACCACTTCCTGAGGTAGACCATTCCATGCATCCACCACCCTTTCTGTGAAAAATAACTTCCTCACATTACCCCTTAATCGCCTCCCTTTAATCTCATGCTGTGCCCTCTTGTCCTGCTATTTTTCTTATATTGAAACATGTTAGATTCTTTCACCTTGTTAATGCTCTTAAGGTGTTTGAATGTTTTGATCATATCACCTCTCTCCCTCCTGTGCTCTAGGGTATACAAGGTGTGGGGGGTAATCTTTCAGAAGTTGTGGCAGTACACTGGATAACCATGTACCTGCTGACTGGGTGTCGGCATCTTCCTTTCCACCGTGGCATCATTTAAAAACAATGCTGTGTCTCTCCTTCCACCTGCTTAGCCAACCACTGGTGGGGACAAATTCAATTCCCATGTTCTGGGCTAACTGTTTAGCTTTGCTCATCAAAATAGGGCCATTTATTGGAGTGTCAGCTGTTCTTGTTGCAGAGAACCACCTTAATAACGCAGCTTCTACATCTTCACTCTTGCATCCCCTCCTGCGCTTTCTACATTTGTTCTCTGCTTTCTCTCACTCTTCATACAATTTCTCCCATGATTTAACAAATCGGCACACAGTGGACAAATCAATGGAAAACTCAGAGGATACATCTGACCTTTTGATTCCAAGAGTCTCAAGGAGATGAAGCACTTCTAACTTCTGGCCCAATGTAAGTGTAACTCTCTTTTTTTCCATAGTAATATTTTCTGCTACAAATACTGCTGCTGCCAATGTGCTGAAAATGGGCTTGTTAATCACTCTTTTATACAGGTAGCCAGCACCCATCAGCACCTCATGAAATAATTGCACTAAACCGGAATGTAATTCACACATTTAATAGCAAGTGTTCTCAGAAACGTTGCACTTAGCTGAAATTTGTACTTAGGAGGATTGCATTAAAACAAAATTTTTATCATTAGATTTCATAGAAGAAAAATGGGAAACTGAAAAAGTGTGCCTTTCAATGAAAATTGCTTTTAAATGAATTGCATATAAGTGGAATCCACTATAAATAGAATAACAGATGGTCATCCATCTGTTGTGGCTGCTTTATGAAATGGGCATCAAAACTGAGGCAATCTGATTGGGCAATACCTTTGCAATAATATGTCTTACACACAGGAAAAAGATCCAGCAGTGTCCAGTAGACACTGATATTGGTAAAGCTGCCCACTCAGAATGTTCAGAAAAAGTAAAGCAGACATCTTGTTTTGCCAACTGTACCAGTTTTGCCTGCCAAAATTTTAAAGCTAATCCTCTTCAGTCAGAGTGCCTCTTCATTTTAATGCCCATTTCATAAATGCTTAGCTAATCGTCTGTGAAGTACATGACCACAAAAACCCGAGACTGCCACGATCGCTTTAGATTACTCCCGCCTCTGCCGCTCACAGTCCCTCCTCTCAACGGCTGACTTGCCAGCTGCTAGCTACTTCCTTCCCTCCCTTCTGTCATTTTTGTAGCACACACACTGCTCTCTTTCTCTGTTGAATGACCATCTTCAGCAACAACACAGTTCTTCTTCCCGTCCCTCTGTCCTCTTGCTCACTTGCTTGTACACTAGCAACACAGTTCTTTTTCCCATCCCTCTGTCCTCTTGCTTGCTCACTCGCTAAAACACAGACCTCCTTAATGGACAACCACGCAAAACGTCTTTGCGCTGCCTGCTCCTAAAACAAGTTGAAATCACCCCCCAAAAAACACACACACAGAGGCATCATTCTGATTAAATGTGAGAATTTAATACTAAATAGAACTCGAGTTGGCTGGAGTGGGTGGGTGCCATGACAACCAGGAAAAAAAAAAACTATAGCAATGGCAGCCTTCCTGAGTCAAAGGTCCTCAACTCAAAAAAAAAAAAAAAAAAACACTGTAAAGTAAAGGCAGAGGAACTATTTTATATAAATGATAAACAAAATATATGTTTTTTATTACTTAATATAGTTATTTTTGCTTTTCACATCCCACTATAATTTAAAAGCCCATTTCATAAGCGCAATAAGCCACTCCAGGGTATGCGTTAGACACTTTAACATATGGCTAGGAGGCTGTACGCACTCGACCGATGGCTTCGTGCCTCACTACGCCTCCTAGCCATGTGTTAAAGTGTCTAATGCACACCCTGTCATGGCTTATTGCTTACGTAATCCATCAAGGGGTTTCTGTGACTTCATAAACCTCAAGAGTGAAGCTCAAAGGATTATGACATCACAGAAATCTGGAGATTGTGCAGGTGTATTTTAATATTCAGGTTCAATGTAAACAAAAGCTGCTTAACTGACTGCGTGCTTGATTTACTACAACACCAGGCTAAAAAAACTGCCTTCTGACAAGCACTGCATGAGAACTCAGAATCAGGGACACTGGTTTACCGGGATTGAGAAAGGGCATATTCCATTTTGCACATTGTAAAAAAATGACATTGTCACTGGTGTCTGCTAAGCCAAAATCTGGTTTTACCAGTGTTTGGTTTTGTGTACTTTATTTAACAATTTTTAACTCTGCTAACATGCATTTTAGCAATTTTGACCTCCACTATTACACATCCTTCCATCTTGTACCAATTTAAAGTTATTTTAGGTACAAGATGTGATGGAAGCAGCAACACTACAGCCCCCATCCCTAAGGTGTGATGGAAGCAGCACTATGGCCCCATCCCTCAGGTGCGATGGCAGCACCAACAGCACTATGACCCCCATCCCTCTGGTGTGACAAAAGCAGCAGCACTGTGGCCCCCATCCCTTAGGTGTGATGGCAGCAGTACTACGTTCACCATTCCTCAGGTGTGATGGCAGTATCAGCACTATGGCCCCATCCCTCAGGTGGGACGGCAGCAGTACTACATTCCCCATCCACCAGTGGTAATGGCAGAAGCACTACCGCCCCAACCCGGCAGTAGCAACAATGCAGTCCACATCTCTCTGGGGTGATGGCAGTGGTGATAGCACTATGATCCCCTTTCTTCAACATCCATACCCCAAGTGTGTAAGTTACAAATGACTTGGTCTCTTTGCTTGTTAGAACTCAGATGTGAATTAATCTGAACCATCACTGCTAAGGTGGACTACCTTTGTTTTTTCCTTTCTATAATTTAACTGCCTGAATTGGATTTCTGCCTGTGACACCGCTGACCAGGGTTAGGGAACAGACTTGGGTATTGGAGGGACAGCTGGCGGGTGAAGGCTTGAGTGTCTGGTGACCACTCACCTTCTCCTGGGAGGGAGGGTGGGTTCATGGCTCAGCATTTGCTGGCCCATGGTGGAGGCCAGAGGCATGACAACATGTCAGCCCTCACTGCAGGAGGGAGCATGGCTGATGTCGGCTTGTGCCTTGACATCATGTGGCCTGTCACACTTCCAAGAAAATGGGAAAATACCCGCTGACCAACTGAAGGACAGCCGTTGGTCCCTCCATAAGCCAGAAGCCCCAGACATGTGTCCATTCTGACCCCTGCCATGCCCAGGATACACAGGAAGCTCTTTGGGACAATTCTCCTCTCCTGGTAGCCTCCCACTCAATGAAGGGTTACTTTGGATTACCTGGTAGCACAGCAGTAAAGGGCAGTGGATGGTGGTCAGGACTCAGCTGCAGTGGTAGGGGGCCTTGGCAGGCCTGAAGGAGTGGATGGCCAGGGGATAGGAGGAGCAGAAAAAAAAACTGCTTGAATTTGCTTCTTTGAAATAAAATGTCTTCACCTAAAAAATCCACAAGTGATTAGTGGAGGACCTTCAAATATGCTGAAACTTGCCCTGGGCACTTATCCCTGCCTACCTGTTCCTGAGTGTGGTTCTCTGTGGCTTACCCCATATTGTTAGCCTTGTTGACTTTGTCTGTATTTTTGTTGTTTGCTCTACCTGGCAATATGTTATGTATCTTGCTCCCACATGCTGTTATCTACCTATCTACTTGTTATGCTGGATGATCCTGTATGTTACCTTGACTATGCTTGATGCTTTGTATGTACCTTGTATCCTCCCGAGTTACACCTGAAAATAGGCACTTGGATGTCTAGTGTGCTTACTTGGTTAACAAAAGCAAATAAAAAAAGAAATAAATGGATTCATGCATCTCCCAGACATGTGGATGTTTTTTTTTACTTGGTGTCCATGAAAAGGGTGTCTCTCAGTCTTCATGTCTTTGTTCAGGTGTGAATTGAGCACTACTCTGCCCACCAGCATCATACAGCTCCTGTGGTCTTACCTTCTGTATGTCATTGACTGTGCTGTCAAAATCCACTGGCCAAACATAAGTACTCTTAAATACTTAACATTTGTTTTTTATTGAAGCAGTCTATCAGAAAACTTTTTGTTGTCACAGAGACTGAAACATCAGGTGGGGAAAAGGTGCAAATGATCCAGTTCACCTAAATGGGGTGCTAACTGTGAAGTCTTTTCATAAGTAGTAAAGCAGTTTCTTCTTTGTGAACATACTTTCATTCAGACTAGTTTTCATTCAAACAACTGAGGATTTTGGATGGCCCTACTGATTATAAACTTGAATAACTAGTTGGTAACAGTGATCCTGCATTTAGCAATCTACAACCTAGATGCTTATATGCAAAGAATACAATAAAAACCTGACTAAAATCTAAAAACAAGCTTATAAAACACATAAAATGTATCTGAACATTTATCTTTACCTATACAAAATCATTGCAGCCCAAGTAAAGCTCAGGTAAATTACATGGTACCCAGACTACTATTCTATGATGTAGTAAACATATATCGGTATTTTTTTAATATTCTTTGTAAAGCAGGTAAGGCCCACTAGGCAGAACTGTCTGTTTTCAGGAGTGACCTAGAAGCACTGGGGAGGTTAAGTGACTTGCTTAGAGTCACACAGTATGCAAGTGGAGGTTGTGGGAATCAAACCCAAGTCTGCTGGATGTACCCAGTTCAATCACTGTTTGTTATTCTAACCACTAGGCATGGGTGGTTAAACTGAATGGCTGATTACAACAAAGCACTGCGGGTCATTTCCTTACTGACTCTATATGCAGCAAAGCAGAAAGAATACAAAGCACAGCAGCATCGATTTTAAGATGCTGAAATCTGGGTTGGCCTGCTGGCGCTGAGGTAGCACTATTGCTTGCAATGCCAGAGACCCAGGGTCAGAAGCGAACTCAGGTTGCTGGAGGTCAGGCAAGGGGAGTAGGATCGAGCATCTGAGGGAATGCTCTCCTCCTCCTCCTCCTCCTCCAGGGAGGGTGGGCTGCAAGTCCTGCTGCTTTACCACCACCTGTGTGACCACGGTTGGTGGTGCAATGGTGCTGCAGAGTAATCAGGTGGGGAGGATGCTAGCCAGGATCTGGAGCAGTGGCATGTTTCTATGTGACTTACCTCCTTGGATCTCCTCTAGTGCTGGTGCCCTCAGGGACAGAGATCAGAAAACCAGGAACAATCACCCCACATTGGCCCCTGGCAGAAGGGACCCAGGTGCTCCAGACTTCATAACCAAACTCCATGAGGGACCCACTGAGCTGCCGGACACACATTAAGGGAGTGTGGAGGGGTGAGCTGGGGTCCCCCTTCCTTCCCACGTGGGGAGGTACAATCCAGGCAGAATAGGGGCACACCCACAGGAGATCCTGAGCATTACCTGGGGTGAAGCTAGATGGTACCCAGCCTAGGGATCTCCGAAAAGTGGAGACTGATGCTGTGAGAAGGGGACATAGAAAGAGAAAATAAAACAAATTTTAAAAGATGCTGAAATCTTAAGAGATTCTGTGCAGTGACGTGCAATTTCCGTGAGGCACCGGTACAAGAATTCAAAATCCGCAAACCAAGCAGGATTCCGTGATTGTTACCAGTGTTACTGGTAAAAATAGAAAACCAGGGTCCCTGCTCAGAATCTTTACCTTGCACATTAAATGCAAGTTGCCTACCATTTTTTGCCTTTCTTCACAATAAAAAGTTTAGGCAACATTTTATGGCTGTGAGGTGACATTTTTTGTAGCCTTGCTTGATATTCAGGTTTGAGTAGTCACAGTGTCTCAGTATTATGAGCTGCCACAGGTACGGGGTGGTGTAAACCTGTGGCACAACAACTGGAGCAAAGACATGAAGCCTTGTGACAGTTAGCCTAGGAATTTTGACCTAATACTGGTTTGCCCTATGAGATCATTGCTCTAACACAGTGGCTACGACTACAATGTAGCCTCATTTATTGCACCACTGCTTTCTACATGGTTACAGTCTCACTGCCTTTGGGTGTTGGGGTTGTTTTTGCTAGTTGTCTCATTACAGAAAATGGTGTTAGGCTGAGTGGCTCTGGTGAGGTGTCGTTGAGCCGGGTGTCCTTGTACCAATTGTTGCAGATCTGGTATAAATCTGGTGTAAGTGTCAGCGTGGCTCAGTTGGTAGCACATCTGTCTCTGGACCAGAAGGTCCTGGGTTATCGTCCCACACTGGGATTGGACTTGCTCCTAAAATGCTGGCATCTGAGTGCAGTATTAGGGGGTGCTGTACTGCTGGGGTGTGCCGTCCTTTGGATGAGACGTTAAACCGAGGTCCCTTCCACCCATCCTTGTGGGTGTCCAGGTGGAAGTAAAAGAACCCAGGACAATTTTTGCAAAGAGTAGGGGACATTCCCAGTGCTCTGGCCAACATTCCTCTTCCCATAAACCGGTTCATGCAATTATCCAGGCTGTGTGTTGGTGCTGATGTGCGATATAACTGCCACTACACAGTCAGTCACTTCACTACCGGTCTAGCATTGCTTGTAAAGTGCTTTGGGATACACTGTATATGAAAAGCGCTATATAAATGCTGATTCTTCTTCTTCTAAATCACTGGCCCCTCCAGTTTGAGTATTTCTTTAATCTTTAGAAAGTGAAAGTGAGTGTGCACACATAGCTTTCACCTGTCAGCCTTCTTACTAGGTCCTGTTAATTAGTCCACACTTAAGGACTCCTCAGCCCATTCACTTCTACTCTACCTTTTCATACCTATCATCACCTTTTCATTTTCTAGATTCTATTCTGGGGCTGGCAGTATAGCCTAGAGGTTACAGTAATCAGCTGTGAATGAGCTTGTTATATGCAGCAGACCTGGTTTTGATTCCCACAACCTCCAGTTGCATACTGTGTGACTCTGAGCATGTCACTAAACCATCCCAGTGCTCCTGGGATGCCCCTGAAAATAATCACTTATGCCTAGTGGGCCTCACCCAGTTATCAAAAGAATAAAATAAAAAAAATACTTACCTTAACTATTATCACTTTATAATAACTGGCCAGCGGTTTTTCCCTAAGGGAAACTGGGTTATAATTTACCATTATAACTCACAGATTATAATGGCAAACACACACCGGCTTTCCCTTGGTCAACACCATGCCATTCGCAGCTCTTCTCTCCTTCTCTACCTTTCTGTAGCGCTGCATGTCTGCACACTTCACTGTGACTGGCACTCAGCGATAAGTTAACTTAAAAAAAAAGTAAATACTGCAACTGGCCTATGTCTACTATTATGTCTAAGCTGTAAAAAACAAAGAAACAAAATCTGGTCAGATCCACCATGGCTGCATAATGAAGTTGTGTGGAATTTTTAAGGAGGTATGGAGAAACAACATAATGGTTTGTAAGTAGTAAGATTTGTTTTAGTTTCTGTTCTAAGAAAGGCATACACATTATTAGGAAAATGTATGGCGGTGTACTTTTTAATGGAAGGAATAGGAAGCTTACTAAAGAACCCGAGAGCAAATGCCACTGATGTATGTGTTATCCCGGATGATATTGGCCAGAGTGCCAAATTTTAAAGAAAACACAATTGCACATATCCCAATAATGCAAAGCATCAAGGGAAACATATGCAAATCCCCATGATGGTACAGAAGGTGGCAGTACGTGAAAAAGTAATGGCTGGCATATGTTCAGCCTTGGAATTATTAACGCAATTTTTTTTTACATTTTTTTAAAGAGAAACAGGGTTTTTGTCCATGACGTGATGCAAGCTATATTTAAGCAATGTGTTGATGCTCGAAGGGCGGGGTTTATGCTGGCATCATTGCACAGCCACGCCCCCACCTACAGGAGGGAAAACCAAGCTGCTGGCCACCCTAGATGAAGCCAGCCCTCGGCTTCAATCAGCCTCCAGAATGGCCCCTTCAACCTATCCTTTTGTCTGCAGCACTGTGCCGGGTCGGTGCCACAACCCCACCCTGGGGGGGGGGGTTAGCCCAGGGTATTGAAGAGGCACTCCTAATGTGGAGGTGGGAGCGGGGGTCCGTGACCTGGCTGAGGTTCCAGGTGGCTGGCGACTGCAAAAAGTATAATAAATAAAAAATTACAAATGCTACTACTTATGCTCTGCTACGTGGTACAGCTAAGAATCGCTATAGCAATTGATGAAATTTGTCTGAGGGGGCAACAGATTGGCCAGTTTTGCACAATTTATAGATAGCTTGCTACACCCATGCATGTCATCAGTTGTGGTCCTCTACAGTAGCCATTGTGAACCCCAAGGGAATCGGGGCCAGAATCGGTGTTGTAAAGAAAAAGGCAAGTAGTCCATCTACAGGCAAGGCTCAGGGCCTATTTCCATCAACACCACATGTCCCAAACTGTCACAGCAGGCCACTTGATTATCCATCCACCCACCTGCCAGGTCTATTACCATCACCCACCCCATCTCAAAGAAAATCCTCATTGAAGGGGTGTGTACCAGAGCGTAACAAGTGTTTTGTGTTGTGTGATAATTTGATTGTAAGTGACACTGTCTGACATCCATTGTGGCATACTGGCAGTGGCATAACAGTCATGGCAAATTTAGTTCTAACTGTGTCTTAGTGGCAGTGGCAAATCAAGGTTCAGCTGTGGGAAAGTGTTTAAATGTTGTTGGGGTAAGCAGCTGTGTGCTGGTGGAATTTAATGTATGTGATGTGGAGTGGACCTGTGGCTGGCAATGACAAAGTTAAGATTCAGGCTACCATGGGGAAATAAGAAAAGATCAGCAAGGCAAGAAAAGGTAGTAGATCTTCTGGGTGCGTGTGTATGAGTGTGGGGGAGCTATGTGGGGGTGAGATTTTATTATAGAAATGTAAAGGGGTAGTTGTGGCTCTTGCATATTCAAGAGGAGAATACAGGCTAGATTTGGGAAAGATCATCAAGTGCAGAAGATGCTGCAGGGTGTGTGTAGCAGTGGGGTAAGGGTGGGATGTAAAGGAGTAGTTGTGGCTGGCATTGTCAAAGGTGGTGGCAGTCGGGGGAGCGGATGCTGATGGGGTCAGGGTGGACACAAGCCAGCTGACAAAACAGCATACTAAACTGCTAAAACAACAAAACAAAAAGGATATACAGCTGTATGGAAAAGATCCCCAAGAGCTCTGACAGAAGCTGCAGGGTGTGCGTACTGGAGGGTGAGTGTGGATGTTATGGAAATGGAAAAGGTTAGGAACGGTAATGGCTGGCAAAGCCAGGATTCAGCTGTGGGGGGAGATTGTGGAGGCAGCAGTAAGCAGGGTGTGTTTTTTTTTTTTCAACTCTATTTATGCCTCCTACTCACTGGCCCCATAGGCCTGTCTCCAATGTGGACCACTGGGCATGGTATTCTCCCACTCTGCCTGAGATCCTCCAGTCCAACCTCTGTCCCAGGGTGCTGTCATGCTTCACCCCAACTTTCTAGACCCCTGGCTCTGAGTCCCCTGAGATGGGACCGCCAACTCTTTTGACACTCTATCTAGAATCTACATGGCGTCTGGAGTGAGGATGAGAGTTGGAGGCTGGCCAGAAGGATCCGGTGGTGAGCATGGGTGCTGTCCTTGGGGTCCCACCTTTGCCTACCCAGGTGCCAGGGCTTTTTTCACTTTTCCATTTCCCGGAGCTGCGGATCTGTAGTGATATCCAGCATATGATGGGTGCGCTCCCACACCCATGCACAGGACATCTTCTGACATCCCCTACCCCAAGTATGTGCCCCCACTAGCTGTGATGCCCCCCAGTCTCTACTGGGAGCTGCCAGAACTTCAGGGTGCACCACCCTCCCTCCCCAGGAGAGGTGAGTAGTCCTCTGCACACTCAATCCTCTCCTCCCTGGCTAACTCCCCGGTGACCCGAGTCTGCTCCTGAACCTGAGTCACCAGCATGGAGCAAGGAGTGGCATCCAGCGCCTCAACCCTCAGTGCCACTGGGCCGGCACAGGGTACGTGCTTCAGTGTTTTTGTTTTTTCTTGGTCTGTTTCTTCCCAGACCACCCGGTCAGCACCCATCTCCAGCCACCCGTCCAGCCCCATACCCTGAGATCAGGCAGCATCCCCACTTCCATCATGGATTACCCCCCATGGCGGGGTGGTGAGGAGCCCCCCAAGCTCAACTCACATTGACCAGGATCCAGTTCAGGGAGTGCCATTCAGGGTCGGGGCCTGTGGTGGGTGGCTGCTTCATTCTGCTCGACCATTGGAACCATTATTTTCTGTTTGCTCCCTTACATGAGCGGGGCATGCAATGACGCCAGTGGGGGGGGGCATGCTCCTCCCGGCGCCTGCCCATCTCAGCCCCTCTGTGCAGCAATGGCTCACTGCCCCCCAGCCTCTGCTAGGGGCCAAAAATGTGCCAACCACTGGAATCCCTCCTCCCCAGAGAGGGAGAGCAGTACCTCGGATGCTTGATCCCTCTTCTCCCTGGCCGACTCCTGGTGACCCATGCTCATTCCCGAACGCTGGTCACCGGAGTAGCGCAAGGTAAGGCCTCCAGCACCTCAGCCCTCAGCACCACCGAGCCAGCTTATAAGTTTTTTTTTTTTTTTTTTGTTAATAGACCTCTTATTTATGGAAATGTAAAGGGATATCATGGCTGGCAATGTCAGATGGGTACTGTTATAAATTAACATATTAATTGTCTTCGGAATCTGTTTTATTTCTTTTATACACTTCTTGGGGTTTCATGAGCACATAGCTATGTTCAATGAGTAAATGCAACAATGTTATCAAAAGTAATTTAAAGTAAAATGAGAAGTAATATGCATTACAGTTACAGTTACTAATTACTTTTTATAAAAAAGTAATAAGTAACTGTAACTGATTACATTTATATGAAAGTTACTAGTAACTGGAACTGATTACTTTTTTTTGTTTCACTTTATATTTTTATTGAAGTTTTCAAAAAGTTTCAAAACATACATAACATATAGATCAGAAGTATCCTCCAAATACTGGGAAAAAGACAAAGGTGAATAAATTGTATGTAACAATATTATTAATCTAAGTACAGGCTGTTACCAACAAAGGAGAAAAAACAAAAGACAGTGATATCAATTAACAGTAAAGAAATAATACAACATTGTATAAATATAGTGCTAGAGGTATCCTGCATATATAAGGCCAATACAGGGCAATATCTAGAGTTTAGCCTGGTAACAGTAGTAAGAGGATGATTCAAGAAGAGGTACAATTAATAAACTGTAAAGGGAGGATATGAGTAAAGAAAGAAAATATCACATAGAAGAAAAGAGAGAGCAGAAAGAAGAACTGATTACTTTTTAAAAGTAACTGACCTAACACTTATTGTAGGAAACCCTCATGTGCTTAGATCACTGAGTGTTGACTGTTTTTCTGTGCATTTTGAATGTTAATTTAGAACATTCAGTCTGTGTACTGACAGGCACTGTTGAAGTGTGCTTCGGGGAGGGGCATATCTGTGGAAGAGTGAGATTCACATGAGAAAGGCAGTCTTTCTAATTGTTTTGTACTAGTAGTGTGTGTTAGTATGTGTGTGTTTATGTACACACAGTAATACTTGAAGTAATTTATGATAATTATTTTCTGTTTGTTGTGGTGCAGTGCATATCTTCATTCTGTTTAAAAGATTTGGTTATATAGTGTACTAAATAGTTACATTTTCTGCTTATTACCTGTAGTGTGTAAGTGTGTGTGCATGCCATTAAGTCAGACACATTTTATTGTGTCCCACAATAATCACAGCACTCTGATTTTGTTATCTGTCTGTGGTATTTTTAACTGCTTCATTCTGTCTGGGTAGTGGACTGGTACTGCAGCGACCCCTACCCCCTCCAACCCTCAAAAGGTATTATTTTTCCAGTTTTGGATATGTGTGACCAGTGGTTAAGGCGTTATTGTTGTGCTTGTGCAGCTGTTTCTCTTGAGTGTGCAATCTTCATCTGTCTCTGCATTTGCATCTGTTTAGCGTTCAGTCTGCATCTGTAAGCTACAGTTATTTTTTTGGCTTCCCATCCACCTCAAAGTTCAGAAATCTAAATTTGTTGTGAATTTTCTGTGTAATCCCAAATAATGCCTGCAAAGAGACGAGGATTCAAAGATATTTCTGGCCATGGCACTGCTGCGACTGGCAAGAGTGGACATGGGCATGGTAGTACGCAGCAGAAGTACACAGTTGATGCCAGCAAATGGATTTCTCCAACTACACTTTTCACAGAGTGATCAGTTGCTTCAATGATGGTTGGAGATGCAGTTGTCCCTGATGGTGGTGGTAGTGAAGTTGCTGATGGCATGAGTATAGCCACAAGTTCAACCCATGATAATGTAACAATGTAAAGGGGGCAAAATTTGAAGATGGGGGGGCAGATCAGGGGCAACATCAGGAAGTATGCTTTTATGGAGAGGGTGGTGGATACATGGACAAACAAAAACTAATGCTGCACATTATGGTGTGAGAGCAGCAGCTGGAGCATGGCCATGATTTGGAGTTGGTGACCCTCGATGCGCTCCAACTGCTGCTCCAGGTTCACAACCCTGTTGTTCAGGTGATCCAACTCACTCCACATCAGGCCCAAATTGGCCTGTGGAGCAAACATTCTTGCAGGGTTGCCAGCATCCCATCCCCTGCAGGTTCTGGAGTAGCCACTTGCTCCATGGAGCAACCACACTTCACCCCACATGCAGGTGGAGGCCATGCTGCCATCTGATGCCCAGCAGTGACAGCAGGCTCATTTCATCCCTGTTCGGCAACCTTGGCTTCCCACTGTGCATGGTGGTGGTTTGCAAGGTGGGTGCACTGCCCACTTGTCCCCAGATGCCTCCTCACTCGCAAAACCTATTTCTCCCACACTAGGTAAGGCGAAAGTGAAAGTCTTTCACTGTCTTGCCTGATTAACTTCCTGCCTGAGCCATGTTACTGACAGGTTGTAACACATGTGATCTGTGGGCTGTTTCAATTATGACTCACTTCGTGTTCAACACAAACCAACGCAAAGTCACCTTAACGCAAAGTTATAATGGGGCGAAGTCATTACAAGGTGAAGTAGTGTAATTCTATGGGGACTTTGCATAGCGTTTAGTGATGCAGAGTGGACGACTTCACCCCAACTTCACTAGCGGAGTTAAATTTCACTGCCTCTCTACTGTTCACGTTGCACATGCACATAAGCAAACATAAAAAGTGCTGGCAATCAGGAAACAGCACATTAACTTATCAGTGCCTTTTGTAAAACAGTTCCTGCCTGCTGATACAAACAGGGGTACCACCTTTACTCACTACCAATGTCAGCTAGGTTCAAAAACTGAAACTCCCTCAAAAGTAAAAAAAAATGAATTACCAGTGGTTTCCCTTTATAATCCTCTTGTTGCACACACATATACAAATTTAAACAATGATGTACTACTTATATACAATAATAAACCCATTTTCATTGAGAATGAGCAGATTCTCAACACCGAGTTAGTTTGATGAGATCAGGGGCACAAAAGCGAAGCTCAAGTG
Organism: Neoceratodus forsteri; assembly: GCA_016271365.2. Taxonomy (NCBI): domain Eukaryota; kingdom Metazoa; phylum Chordata; order Ceratodontiformes; family Ceratodontidae; genus Neoceratodus; species Neoceratodus forsteri. The sequence continues at coordinate 722,365,316 of CM057459.1, read as the reverse complement.
CCGTCCTGATGTCACCAACCAAATGAGGCATTGAGAATCTGGTGAGTTCTCAATGAAGGGGGGTTATGTTATTTTTTACAGTACAATTTGAGCCTGTTTTTCAGCAGTCTAGTTGCCTGAGTGGTACAGCAAGGAATGACTGTTGTTCCTCCACCTCAGCAAGATATAGCTTACAAAGTCTAACATCATTTTCTGTCTTTTTTGAGTGCCCTGGTTCTCCTGATTCAAAATAGAAATCTTTCTCCCCTCATTATCAAGTAGCTCGGATCTGGAAGTGTTCAATTCCATTTTTTTATATGAATATTGACCTCTTATAAAATGTTGAACAGTGCAACTCCTAGGCTGAGATGGGAATGCATTAGAAAGGTTCAAACTGCCAATTTTGAATCAGTGTACAATTCTGTCTGCTGCTGTAACAGCTGATCTCATGCTTCCACAGCACTACTGGAGATCTTGGCTGTAACTGATCTAGGGAGAAACCTTGCTATTCAAGTTCCAAAATGTTAAGAACAGCAGGTTCTATATTCTGAAATGTGAAGAAGATTTGAAAACACCAGAAAACAGGAACAAAGTGTGTTATATAGCTTTACTTTCTTGAGCTTCTTTCCTTACTATTAGCCTCCCCGCTTCATATCCTTACCTGCCCACCAGGGGAATATTTGCTGCTTACCTTGCCAAGATAAAATTGAATCCCTTGTTTTGTTGTGGTCTTCTGTTATGTATGTGTTTGTGTGGGGAGAGGTGACAATTCTGCCAGTAGACTTCTGCAGAACTTTGAATTCCTGCATTCCATGACAAACAAACATTCCTTCTACTAAATGTGTAGACAGACCTATGCTAGACATGGTTCTATGTGATAACGATGATCGCGGAATAGCAATCACCGTTTGAGAAAGTGTAAATCGCCAAAAATAAATAACGGTGATGTACACTTGCAGCAACTACAAAACTGGCAACTGGTTTTCTGTGTTATGCTCGAGGGGGGCTGTGCCCCCCTCACCTTCCTACTTAAGGATTCTCAACTCCAGGGGGTGCATGTTGAGAGGGGGTGTAAAACTTTTAAAAAAATGAAAAACCCGACCCAACACAAAAAGCGATTGTGCCCCAGAACTGAACCTGGCACCCTCCCAACCCTAGCCTGCCACCTACTCACCATGCCACATACTCAGCTCAGCAGCTGACCGCTGCACTACACCCCCCATACCCTCCCTCCCCTTCTGCCTGTCATGCAGCATGGTCCCTCCCCCTCCCATGCATGTGTATAAATAGCAATATCCTGTCGCAGTATTCACCTACCCCCATATCCAGTCTCTACCCTGCCAGGTAGCCCAGAACACAGGCACTGTGATTGAGTCACCCTTTCTGTAATCACTCAGTAACAGTCACCATGTTCATTGGATACCACTAGACATGTGGGGGATGGACTACTTTTTACTAGTCACTTTTAACAAAAGAAGATTCATAGCTACATAAGTACATAAACATTGGTGGCAGAAGAAGGCTCTTGGCCCATCCAGTCTGCCCACTCTACCTAATTTTTCTGTCTTGTTCTAGTGGCAATCCTCCCCTTTGTTATTGTCTTCCCCTTTTCTAACTAAATCCATGTGCCTCTCCCATCCTTGCTTGAAGCTGCTGATTAATTTGGCCTGTGACAACTCCTCTGGTAGCTTATTCCACTTGTCCACCACTGTTTCCATGAAGAAGTGCTTTAGCAAATTCCCTCTAATCCCTGTGTTTGAACTAAAGGAGAACAGTTCAATGGCATCCACTCTATTTATCCCATACAGACATTTGTATCTCTCAGTCCTGTCACCCCATTCTGTCCTCTTCTTAAGGCTGTACATGTTTAAGTCCTGCAGCCTCTCCTTATACATAATTTCCCCTAAGCCATGAACCATCTTACTTGCCCTGCACTTTACTGCCTCTACCTTGCTGCAGTCTTTCCTCAGGTGTGTTCTCCATTACCTTGCACAGCATTCCAGGTGTAGTCACACCAGTGACCTGTACAGTGGGAGGATCACATCCTATCGTCTACTGCTTCTCTCCCTCCCTGTGCATCCCAGCATTCTGTTCACTTTGCTCATTGCTCTGTTGCAGAGCACAGACATTTTTAGGGTCTCCAACATCACCCCAAATCCTTTTTTTCCATAGTGCTATTCAGCTCCACCATCACCCCTCCACCATTTGATATTGCACCCTTGGTCTCCTTTTCCTAATGTGCATTACTTTACATTTTTAATATTGAAATTCAGCTGCCAGATCTTCAAACAGTACTCCACCATGCCCAGAACCTCCCTTAGTTCCCTTCCTCTATGTCTATCCTTGTGCAGATCCTTGCCACATCTGTAAAGAGGCACATCTTGCCCCTGATACCTTCACCAATGTCACAGATGAGTATATTGAAGTGGATCAGTCCTAGTATCAACACCAGAGGCACTCCTCTTGTCACCTTCTTCATCTTTGAAAATTCCCCTTTGACTACCACTGGTGTTCTACCCCTCAGCCAACTCTAACCAATTTGCATTTTGTTCCTCCACCCCAAGGTCCCTAATAGTTTTGATGAGTCTCCTTTGGGAAATTGAGTCAAATGCCTTAATGAAGTCTAGGTATACAATATCACCTGCCTGCCCCTTGTCTACTGCCATGGTAACGCCATTAGGGAACTCAACCAGATTTTTCCTGCAAGACCTTCCCCTTGTGAATCCATGTTGTCTGAGGTCCTGCAGCTTCTTCCTTTCTAGGAAGTCCACCAGATCCTCACTGAGTAGAGACTTCATAATTTTCTCCACTATAAATGTCAAGTTGACTGTCCTATAGTTCTCTGTCTCATCCCTCTTCCCCCTCTTGTGTAGCAGAACTATATCTACTTTCCTTCAGTCCCTAGGGACCACCCCCATAGCTAGCAAGCAACTGAAAATGCCTGCTAGTGGCACTGGTATAACCCTTACCTCTTGCAGCATCCTCTGGTGTAAGCCATCTGGTCTCATAAATGTATCTTCTTTCAATCCTGCTAGCATTTCCAGCACCACTTTTCTCTGTTATCTGAACCATTCCACCACTGTCTTTGCTCCATCTTTTCCTAACCCCACATTCTGACAGTGGCCCATCCTTTTCCTTAATAAATACCAAGCAAAAATAATTTTTCAGTATCTGTGCCTTCCTCTTTTCCCACTCCTCCACCTCTTATTCCTCTTCCATCTAACTAAACCCCCTTTGACTTTGCGCATCTCTAGGATGTGCCTGAAGAATTTCTTACCCCTTTCTTCACCACCATTTCCAATCAGAGATCTAATCCAGAAACAAATGGTTTGATACTTTTTATTGGACCAACATAGATGTAACAAAAGAAAACAGTGCTTAAGCTTTCGGACCAACCAAGTCCTTACTGAAAGCTTATGGTAGTTATTTATTAAATCACATACTATTAACACCCAGATCATAGATAAAGAAAAAAAACAGAAGGAATTCTCATTGGTTTCAAATGCCTTTTAAAAAAGAATAACTGAGGTTTAAATGCAAGAAACCAGTTTTAGTCAGTTGACAACTATGAAGCACTCAAGGTCAAATGTCAACAGAGGCATATAAGAGGAATACTTCCAGGGGCCAGGCAGTTTCACTAAGTGACATCATAAATAAGTGATTGTGTTATGTGAATACATTTTAATTAAATGCAAGACCTTATATATAATATCCACTTAACATGTTAAAACAGATAGTATTCCAGGTTAAAAACTATAAAACAGAAATATTCTATGTATTACAATAGGAGGATATAAAGAACAGTTTCCCTAAAGTGAATAACCTGTTTAACACATTTATAAACTGTTAAACCTATCTGGAAACAATTTATCAACTATATACTCAACCAGATACTATATCTTATAAACATTAAAACCTTCAGTGCTATAACAAGATTTTTACAAGAAATATCAAATGTCAGAATTAGTGCCAGTAAAAAATCTATATTCTATAAACATTAAACCTTCATTGCTATAACACGATTTTTATAAGAAATATCAAATGTCAGAATTAGTGCCCAGTAAAAAAAACTACCAAGGACCCCCTAGGGAATGTTATCATGCATCCTCATATGTTTAGAGTTCAAAATATGGACAGAGGGCACAGACACACTTAAGGAGTTTCATCAGGAACTTAATAACCTACTCCTATCCATAAAACTTTCCCTGGAACATTCTGCCACAGGTGTTAATTTTCTGGACACCACAGTCACCATCAAGAATGGAACCTTGTATGTATTTACAGGAAACCAACAGACAGACAGAGATTCTTGCATAGAAACAGTAATCACCCGACACACAAATAAATCTGTAATGTACAGTCAAGCACTTCAATATCACTGTATCTGTTCAAGTGAGGAAGACAAAGATATACATTTGGCTACATTGAAAAAAAAATTATTGAGCAGGGACACTCTTCCAGAGAATTTGACAGAGCAGTAGAATGTGAAACACAGGTACCAAGGGAACACCTTTTTCAGTATAAAGAATGGACCACTACCAACAGAATACCCTTAGTAGTTACATATCATCCTGACCTTGAACTTCTACCTAAGATTATTAAGGACCTCCACACAATATTTAGTGAGGATGAGACCCTAAATTGTATTTTTCAAGAACTACCACTACGATCTTTTAAACAACCACCTAATTTAGCTTAATTGATTGTTAGGAGTAAACTTGCACCAGAACAGAATACCATTAGGCTGGCAGTATAGCCTAGAGGTTAGAGGAATGAAGTGTGAATGAGCTTGGTACATTTAGCAGACCAGACCTGAGTTTGATTCTCACAACCTCCACTTGCATACTGTGTCACTCTAAGCAAGTCACTTAACCGCCCAGTGCTCCCAGGTCACCCCTGAAAACAGACACTTGTGCCTAGTGGGCCTTACCCAGTTACCAAAGACTAAAATAAAATAAATAAAATAAAATGGTACATGACCCTCCAATCGTCCCAGATGTAAGACTTGTTAGCACATTTCCTCTTCAGATTGTGTAGTTACTTCACAAAACATACAATTTAGGATACATGGGCATTATACATGTGCATCACAGAATGTTGTTTACTTCATTTAATGTAAAAGATGTCCACAAACAGGGTATGTGGGAGAGACAGCACAAGCTCTCTGCACTTGAATGACTCGCACATACAAGCTATTAATCTGAAGATGACTGAAAAGTCGGTGGGCAGCACTTCTCTCAGACTGATCACTCAGTCTCAGATATGTTGGTAATGGTCTTAAAATGATATTTCAAAAATACACAACAGAGGCTGACTTTTGAGGTCAGGCTTATTTTATTTACTTATTTATTTCACATTTTGATTATTACCTCTGAGCCCAGGGGCTCTTTTACGGAAGTTCCATGTCAAAAACAGCAATACAAACAAATAGGGTCACCATGGAACAGAGAATACAAAAAAAAAAACTCAAATGGTAAAACATACTGAATTAAGGACAAGCATCGATTACTCATTAAAAGTTAAATGGGGTAAGATAAGAACATCAATTATTGTAGGATAAACAATAATTAGGTATTTGCTCATATAGATTATTGCTGTGAGTTTAAAAAATGATATCAAAGTGCAACCTAAGAAAAGAAAAGCAGTCTGGGTTCAGACTTTGTCAAAGACAGGGATGAAGTGTCAGAATAGGGAAAGGAACTTTTTTAAGAGTGGTGAGGAGGAAGCAGGGAGGGAGGCAGCACAACAATGCCAACACCTTGGGAACTAGGTGTGCTATGTTTGTTAGCAGAAATTTTCTTAGCGCCAACATGTTTCGTTTAGCAGCCAAACACAGGCACTGTTGAGTGGATGGGGACAGGGCCAGGGTGAGAGGAGGAAAGGTAGGAGGTGGGCAAGATAGGACTAGGAGGGTGTGGATGGGGAGGCAGGCTGGGTAATTTCACAGGGAGCAGGGTCACTTAAAAGCAGTCACAATTTCAGGGAGCAGAGTTAGCTAAAAGCAGTCACAAGTGTTTGCTTGGGCTGGTAGTAGATGTGGGCCTTTTTAAAGGGCAGATTTTCCCACAGTCTGTCAGTGAGGCTGGGAGTTCATTGAACCATTGCGGTCCCCTGACAGAGATGGCATGCTATGCAAAGATAGTCCACCTAAATGGTATCTGAAGTACCCCCTTAGCTGATCTCTGAGTCATTTTAGTGGTTGTGGCACGTCTGAAAATGTCCATTGATGCAGGTGTTAATCAAAGAAGAGATTTCTTCCCAAGCAGGCAAGCCTGGTACTTGATCCTTTGCTGCAAAGGGAGCCAACTTGTTTCACTGTAAAGCTGATAGGTGTGGGTGAGGCCTTCTGCTCCCAGGACGAGCCTGCACGCTTTATTAAGCAGGGTCTTTATCCATTTTAAGGCAGAGTCTGAAGCAGCACTGTATATTATAAGCCCGTAATCTATAGAGGACTGTATGGAACTCCTTGTTGCCAGGCTCAGTGCCTCAGTTGTCATTGAATGCTTGTGTTTATGGAGGATCCCCAATTTGATATTTGCCATTTCGATGACTTGGTCAATATGTCCTGCAAAGGATAGGGTATCATCAAGATGAACTCTCAAATATTTGAACGTGTGAACCTGCTCCAGTGCTTCTCCTTTACCACTAAGGATGCAAAAGGGGCTGGCTTTCTTTTTGTTTTGGGGAGAGAGAAGTGCATTATCTTTGTTTTTTATAGTTTAACAGTAATTTGTTTTGACTGAACCATGACTCAAGGCTTCTGAAGCAATCCTGTAGAGAGGTGATTATGTCAGATGATTGAACTCAGGGACAGAGATGACTGCGTCTTCTGCATACAACACAATACTCACAGGACAAGCAGAGGGCAATGAGTTTGTAAAGAGACTAAAAAGTAATGGGCCAAGTATGGACCCTTGTGGCACCCCAGGGTCATGTTCCTAGGGTCAGGTGTGACTCCAGAAATGTTAACACATTGCGACCTTTGTGACAGATAGCTACCAAACCAGTTAACTGTCTCAAAGGACATTTCTAGTGACACAAGGTTGTCAAGCAGTATATGATGATTCACCGTGTCAAAGGCTTTTGTAAGGTCTATAAATATAGACCCTACAGACTTGCCACTTTCTAGGGCATTGTATAGCTGGCTGGTATATTCCATGAGTGCAGGGATGGTGCTATGGCATTTTCTGAGGCCATGCTGCTGAACACATGAAAGGCTGTATTTATCAAGGTAGTCAACCACTTGATCTGCAACTATTCTTTCGAGGGTCTTCGAAAGTGGAGGGAGAATCATGATTGGATGATAATTAGCCAGCAGTGTACTATCCCCACTTTTAAATACAGGTGTAACATGGGCTATCTTCTATTTATTCGGAAAGATTCCTATTCTCAGGAAAATAGTAAATAACTTGGTGAGGGGGAGGGTGATTACATTGAGGGTGAGTGAAATCAGTTTCATAGCCAGATGGTGATCCTGTTTTTCCCAAGTACTCTTTTAATGTATTTAATGGCTTTTGACTTTGAGATTTATTGGAACTAGAAAAATGGTTTGGTGGTATTCCTGGCAGGATGCAGGTCGTAGCTGTTGTATTTACACGGGGAAGGGGTGGGATATTAAGGTAGTTCTTGGGTAGGACCAAACTCTAGTCTGTGAACACCAGATTGAAAGCATTTGCTACATCCTTAAGGCCCTGTAAGGTGCTGGTGCCTATGGTAATCAATTCTGGGTGAGCTTTGGATACCTTACCGGTCAGTAACTTTAGATTGTTCCAGAAAAACTTTCCATTTCCCCAGATCCTCCCTAGCTCTTCCCTGTAATAGCTTGCCTTGGCATTCCTAATTAGTCTTGTGCATGTGTTCCTTGCCTTTTTATAGGCTGTGAAGTCACCTGTTTTCCCTGTGGCCCAAGCCTTATGGCAAAGGTTTTCACTGTGTTTCAGTTGCTCTATGATGTGGCCCATTAGCCATGGGTTAATGGTACCCCTCACTTTGGTCAATTTATAGGGCACAAAAATATCACAGACATTATTAAAGATGAGTGTGAAATAATACAGTGCCTGATTAGCATTTTCAGTGAAGTCCAGTGGTGACCAGTCTGCATTTTTCAGCAATTGCTTGAAATGATATAGCTGACCTTTTTTAAGGGACCTGTTTCTTGAATGCCTCAGTGTTTTTTTTTTAAAACTTGTTGGAGCACGTAAAGATCATTGGTGAATGATCACTTAGTGAGTCTGTTGGCACAGATATATTAACAATGTGCTCAGGGGACATGAGGTAAGCAACCAGTCAATAAGTGTGGAGTGCCAGTTTGATAGATTCCCTGGTTGCTTCAGTCACCACCTGTAAGAGGTACAGAGTGGCTATCTGGTCTCTAGTGGCCACCGTGTCCTGTGCCAGCCAGTTCATATTGAAATCCCCCATGATTATGTGCTCCCAGTTCTGACTGCATTGTTGACAGTAATTTATAAACAGCTCCATTCCTTTGCCTTTACCTCCAGGCGGTAGGTAAACTGTGGTGAAGAGGAGAATTTTTTCTCTGCCTATCTGTTGTGAGTTTAATAGATGGGATCTGAGCTTCTTTTGATGAGGAACTGCCCAGCATCACTTGTCCTTGGAGATCATTGTGCAGGTAGAACAGACATCCACCCCCATGCTTGGATAATCTATCAAGGCGGAAAAGGTTTTACCTATCAAGGTATACTGAGAAACCAGGTATCTTGGGTGACAACCATGATTCCGTAATGCATACAATGTCTGGGCAATGCTGTGCTACCCAGGCCTGGAATTGGGAAAACTTCAGCATCAGACTCCCAATATTCATCAAGGCCATCATAATGTTACCTAGTGGGCTTTGGTTCATCGAGCTAGGTGGGCCAGGGTTGGGGTGTACATTCCCTGACATTGACAGTAGGATGATTATTAATCTTTTAGGAAATGTTTCCAGTACAAAGGAAATGTTTGGGTGTTGCATCATCTGGGGAGGCCATGTTTAGTAGGGTCAGTCCATGAGTGTTTTTTTAGGAGTTCAGCAATGGTAGCCATGGCAAGGGAGGGTAGTCACGGTGGCTGTAGTAATTTTTTAGTCATGGGGTAGCTCAATTTTGGTCTCACACTAGGATATAGTACTGCGAATGGTTATGTATATTGGTCTCAGGACTGCAGTAGGCTCTGAAGCAGGTGGTTGGACAGTTTTGTCATTATCCTCAGGTCCAAGGAGGCTGTGATATCTATTTGTTTTCCCTAAGGAAATAACATCCTGGAGGTCTAAGCAGGGGTGAACCTTAACATTCATTTACTAGCCGGGTACTAGTGCATATTGCTGGGCTAGTAGAGAATCTCTGTTACTTGCCTGGCTGGGCTAGTGCAGTTCCTCCTGTGGAAAGCTGCAGTTCCATTCTCAACCCGGGTATCAAATAAACAAACAAACAAATACATAAATATAACTGTTATTTAATGTAAAGTCAGGTCCTTTTCATAGAGGTTTAACTTTGTGCTGCCTTAGCATTAGTGAAATGAAAAAAATAGATGTCTGTGTGTAGTGCATTTACAAACTGTTTCATTTTATACTAACCACTGCTTTTATTTTTTTGCTGGTAAAGATCCTTCTCCTTTTCCATTCCTTGTTTAGCTCAGTACTCATGGCAGGCAGATTCGTGACTGTGTCCAGGAACTTGTTCAGTTCTAGGGTTACCTCCTGTCCAGTTGTAGACTGGATAATCCGGTTTTCAGGGTCCTTGTCAAGTCATCCAGTTTTGATCAAATGTAGTCCAGTTTTTGGGCTATTTTGAGTGCTCAGATAGTATTAAAACTGATTGTATAAAATCATTCACTGTTGCATGCATGCCCAAGTTACAAAAAAAGTTTTGATGTCACAAGTCACAGGCCTTTGTTTGTAAAACCAGTCAGTCTAGGAGGTGTAATGTATGGCCATTAAGACGATTAGCAGTAAATCAACCTAATCTTTTCAACTCTGAATTTTAAGTATGATCATTTACTGCCATGATAGGAAATAGTTTTTACACCTTTATATGCTGTAATGGGTTCCTTTTTGTTTTACTTATATTCTCATATGTTTTAGACCCACTTTTTCGAATTAGTTTTCACATTTTTATTGCCTTTGTCACTGTATTGATTATTTCTCTCATAGAAACATGAAACATAGACTTTGACAGATAAGGACTTCTAGGCCCATCTAGTCTGCCCATTTCCCTACCTACAGGATAGGCCGCAGATCCTAGTTAACCAACAGCCTATATCTTCTCCTGCCCCCACAAGAATTGCCTTATGTCTGTCCCATGCATTCTTGAATTCTCCCACAGTTTTAGACCCCACAACCTCCTCAGGAAGGCTGTTCCATGCATCCACTCACCCTCTCTGTGAAAAATACTTCCTCACATTGCCCCTGAACCGCCCTCCTTCTATCTTTAAATTGTGTCCCTTGTTCTTGCAAGTCTCTTTTCTGAAAGATGCTACCCTTCTGGACTTTGTTGATTCCACTGGGGTACTTAGAGTTTCTATCTTGTCCCCCTCTCCTTCTTTCCTCAAGGGTATACATATTAAGCTCCTTTAGTCTCTCCTCACGGCTTCTCTTGCAGACCCTGCACCATTTTAGTTGCCCTCCTCTGGACTGCCTCTATCCTGTCTATGTCCTTGCGGAGATGGGGTCTCCAGAACTGGACACAGTACTCAAGATGGCGTCTCACCAACTGTCTGTACAGAGGGATAACAACTTCCTGTTTTCTGCTGATGATGCCTCTCCCTATACATCCCAGTATACTCCCAGCCCTCCCTACTGCCTTCTCACACTGCTTGCTAACCTTAAGGTCATCTGATATGATTACCCCCAGGTCCCTTTCCTTTTTTGTTGTTGTTACTACCTCCCCACCCATTGTGTATTCTTCCCTTGGGTTCTTGTTTCCCAGGTGCATTATTTTGCACTTCTTTGCATTGAATCCTAACTGCCATACTTCTGACCATTCCTCCAACCTTGCCAAGTCCCTTTTCATCCTTTCCATGCCTCCTTGTGTATCAACCCTGTTGCAGATCTTTGTGTCATCTGCAAAAGGCATACTTTTCCTTCCAGTCCCTCTGCAATGTCACTGATGAAGACATTAAAAAGGACTGGACCCAATACTGAACCCTGCAGTACCCCACTAGTAACCCCCCTTTCTTCAGAGTGGACTCCATTTACAATTACCTTCTGTGTCCTGTTGTCCAGCCAATGTTTTACCCAGGCTACCACCCTGGCTCTCCAAAGTCATCATCAGCTGCTGCTCTTATTTTTTATGCTACCAATCTGAACATTCCATGATATTAGCTACACCTTTGCAGGCCATTGGAATAAATAGCACGGAATGGTGTGTCTGAAAGTGTGGAATGTGATGTCTTAGACATTTAAAAAGAAGCAGCAGTAGCAGAATGAGGTAAAGGGAACACTGTGTAGTACTGAGGATACCACAAGTACTGCTAGTTTAATTATCAAAAAAGGAGTCAAAGCATATTAGAATACATGGCTGTCATGGAAAGGAAAACTGGAGAGTGTTTAACAGAGAGAGAGCAATAGGTTGTGAATGGGCTTTGTACATCCAGCAGATCTAGGTTTAAATTCCCACAGCCTCCACTTGCATACTGTATTGACCATAAACAAGTCACTAACCTCCCTGTGTTCCTGGGCCACCCCTGTAAATGGATCTTGTGCCCAATTGGAGTTACCTGGTTGCCAAAGAATAAAAATAAATAAATAATAGTATGGGTTGATGCTGTTGAATTTATCCTTACTTTTTTTTTGTTGAACATTTTTAATAGAACTGGGACAATCAAGCATTTATGGGATCTGTGACCAGGATGGGAAAAGGAAGGAAAAAAGGAAGAAAAAGACACACACACTTTTCACGACACAACTTTATTAATTACAAATCTGAACATGTGGAAATATAGTAAAGAAGTCAGTAACCCAGCTGACATTAATAGAAAGCATGCTGATGAAGACAAACAAATAAAAGAGCATCAGTACGAAAAGACAAAGATGGCACGTCGGTTCCAGCAATGTTGACTAGACAAATATGATTGATTGGGGTATGATGGTGCAAAAGATCTGATGTTCTGTCATTAGTGTATCAAACATGAAATTCAGTTGGGTAAGGTGGGCAATAATAATTTTCGTTTTGGTACAGATAACTTCCGGCTCGACTATGTCTCATCTCATAATATCAGTGAACCTCATGCTGGGGAAAAGGAAAAGGAGGATGCCAGCACTGCTACTCCAGGCACAAGTAATGTGAAGGGAGTGCTGAAGAACATGAATGAAGCAATGCTTAACCGTCTGGATAATGCCATGCAATTGTTAAGAAAGGACATCCTTTCACAAACTTTGTGTGGATGTGTAGCCTTGATGATATGAAAGGGCTAGGTATCAGTTCAGCATATCAGAATGACAAATATGCCTGCAACTTTATCCACTATTTAGCCAGGGTTCAACACAAGGTGCTACGAGAAACAGTTATGGGAACAAAAAGTTAATTTCAGTCATCAGTGAAAGAACCACTGACTCTCCAGTCACAGAAGCTGAGATAGTGTATGTGTATTTCGCAGTTAAAGGCACAGTGCAAAATCAGTTGGTAGGTGTCCAGACTGCTGGCAGGACAAATGCGATTTTATATGCCTTTCGTTTAACAAATCACTGTTAATGATACTGACTGCAGGCAACGGCAAGCTTCTGCAGGTTAGTGCAATCTCTTGTTCACTAGTCCGGCTGGCTAGTGCAAAAAAAAGTTAAGGCTGACCGCTGGGTATAAGCCAAGGTAAACAGCCTGTCAGTAATAGTCAGAAGTCAAGTTGAGCTAGTGGGTGAAATAGGTGTGTACTCCTTTAAGAGAGAGAGTGTGTGCTTGAATAAATTGGGATGAGGGAGAGGTGGGAGGCAGCAATCTGGGGGGTGAAGGTGGATTTAAAGAGTACTGGGGGAAGGGGAGGGCAGGTGGGCCGAAAAATCAGCCCTGGATCAGTGCCATAAGGAAAGCGAACAGGACAGAAAAAGAACCAGGATCTGGTTCAAAAAAGGAGCCCTGGAGAAGTTTAGTCAATCCCAGAGTCCCGCAGTCAGCGAGGTATCCTATCAGAAGTGTGGCTTTTAAGCCTGGCTCCAAGCTTCAAGCTCCATCCGTACCTGGGGTTCAGCTTCGACAGTGGATGTCCAAGGGGCAGGTAGCCAGCAGGTTTCTCAGCTGGCTCCGTGGAGGAGGGAGAGCCCAGTCAGGGGCTAGCTGTGAAGGAAACAGATATTGGGTAAGGACTCTGATATGGAGCCAGGAAATAAAATCTTAAAATTAAGTCGTGGGTAGAACTGGGAAGCGGTCTAGGGACACAACAAACAAATTAAGTATGAGGGAGGGACTAGGCTAGAAACAAAAGAAACCATTTAGAGTTAATTGTGGTGGTGGCAGCTCGAAAAAGCCAAGTGGGGGGAAGTCTGGGCCTGGCACCTGGGGTTGGAAGGTAATTAAAGGTTTGAATTTCTAAAGCCCTGAAATGGCTGGCTAGCAGTACAGGGGGAGGCCAAGGTAAGAATTTGAAATTCCTGAGCCCTGAAATGGTGGGCTAGGAGCACAGGGTGGTGGTGGGGGGAAGAAAGGCAGTGGGGGCAGAGAATAGGTAGTAGACAGAAAGGGTCCAAACAGGCAACCTCCAAAACCCTGAAATGGCGGGCTCAAGGGGGTCCTAGGAGAAACACAAAGCAAGAGAGGAGCAGAAATAGTAGTGAGGCTAAAGACTTTCCAACAGAAAACAGTTCAGGGCAGGTGCTGAATAAAAAATACACAGTTTCGGCTACTTTTTTTGTTTATCCTACATTTGCTATCTCACTAGTGCAAAAAGCCTTTGAAATAAAAACAGTTAATGTCATGCACAGTTTCGGCTACTCCAGTCAATCAATCAAAATCTTTATTTAGCCAGGCGATCACCATTGAGCAATGCTCATTTTCAAGGCGGACCTGGATTTGTTAACAGGAACAGTGAACAACAGAATACTACAAATTAGAGTATATAACAAGTACAGCATGAAACATTGAGAGTAAGATATGTATAGGTCAGATGATACAGTAAAAATTTCAATATGAACAAAGATGAAGTATATAGTATTGTAAGGTGATCCAATATAAGGATCAAGAACACATGGCTAGACTAGTTGGAAGCTTTGGAGAGGGAGGTATTCAAGATGATTAGTGTTAGCAGCAAGAGAAGGGCAGGGGCAGAAGGTAGGTGATAGAGGCAAGAAGGTATATGTTGAGGGACATCCACAGGGGAGAAGAGATAGAGATTAGATGGCTCAGTCGTGGAGTAATGTTAGAGGGGATGAAAGAGGGAGGAAGGAGTTAGAGTGCAAAGTCATGTCTGGGGTTGGGGAAGTGTGGAAATGATGGGCGTGAAAGGGAAGGGGGAGAGGGAAGGGACAATTATCAGATGTGACCAAGCCCTAGACAGCAGTAACTTGGAGTGCAACAGGATCTTTGAGGGTCATAAGTCAGGGGAAACAGGCACAAGATTCCTTATTATGATGTAGGAATAGTGATTTAAATGCCGTTAAGCTGATGGGGTGAGTTAGTTTCAAAGTTTTTGCAGCTTGTTTGGGGTAGCACATAGCTTATGGCTGCTCTCCAATCATCGTGACTTTGCCTTGTATACATATAAGGAAATATAAGAGGTACTTCTCAGAGCATACTTTCCAAGAGTGCAAAAGGTAGACAGACAGAGATATAATGGGGCAGTTTATTTATAATAGCTCTGTAGGTCCAAACCGCAGCATTTCTCTGTCATCTGTAACTGAGGGATGACCATCCCACTGCAGTGTACAGGGCACAGTGATGGGTAGAGTACAGTAGAGCTGTGATGAATCTTAAAGCTCTGTGGTAGAGCGTGTCGAGTTTGGCTAAAGCACTGGCAGGATCCTGACTATAAAGAAAGTCTGCATAATCTGTTAAGGAAAGAAAGGTCGTTTGGACCAATTTCAGTTTGGCGTCTCTTATAAGGAGATTGTTGATCCTAAAGAACAGGCTAAGTCTTTGTCTAAGTTTCTTAGCCAACTCTTCTATGTGGTCAGTGAAGGAAAGTCTATGGTCTAATCAGACCCTCAGATACTTGAACTTTGTTACGTATTCCAACTGTTCACCTAAGATACTGGTGATCTCATGGAAATCCCAGCAGTAGCAGGATTTGTTGCATGAGGACAGGCGAGAGGAACATTGCATTGTTTTTTGTATTAAGAACTAGCTTCTGATTTAGAAGTTGAAGCTGCAGCTGATTCAATTCACTTTGTCGTGCTTTGTGGGCAGCATCAGGGGTGAGGCTACTAGCGAAAAGCATCATGTCATCTGCAAAAAGGTGTATTTGTGCTTCTTTAATGGAGGCATCTATGTTGTTAATATAGATAGCGAAGAACAAGGGACCTAGAATGGAGCCTTGCAGTACACCCCTCAACAGGGGTTTTGGTGGAAAAACTTCCCCTTCCACCTTTACTTGCTGAAGTCGTCCAGAAAGGTAGTTAGTGAACCATCTTAGGGATAAAGGGTCCAAACCAATGTTCCCGAGGGATGAAAGCAGCAGACTGTGGTCAACAGTGTCAGACACCTGGCTTAGGTCCAAAATACTATACAGACAAAGTTTTATTGTCCAGTTCATGTTGCCAGTCATTGATCACCCTGGCTAGGGCTGAGATTGTACTGTGTTGTGCTCTAAAGCCTGATTGTAACGGATTGAGCAATTTTTCTGATTCCAGACAGTTCTGGAGCTGAGAGCTCAATTTTCTCCAGCATCTTAAACAGGATTGAAGTAAGGAGATTGGCCTGTAATTATTAAGGTCATTGGGATCTCCCGACTTAAACAAAGGGACCACAAGTGCAGTTTTTTAGATGAGAGGAAGGTCACCTTGGGACAGGGATAGGTTAAAAAGATGTGTGATTGGGACTGCAAGGACATGGTGGCCAACCTTTAAGAAGTATGGGTTGATGAGGTTGGCTCCAGCGCTTTTCCTAGTGTCTTACTGTAGGAGAAGATCTTTGACTTCTTTCAGAGATGTAGGCTGCAGGGAGAAAGGTGTGCCAGAGATAGGTTTTTCTTGTGTGACTTCTCCAAGTTTTTGGTGGAGAGTGTTGGCAGGCAAGGAGATGAAGGCTAGCCCTGTGGTAGCAAAGTGATTATTTAGGGAGTCAAGGATAGTTGGTCTATCAGAGATGACGGTGTTGTCAATTGATATTGTAGTGAGTAGGAATTACCGTAGTATGGCCTTCAATATATTTTATTGTTCTCCAGAATTTGATGGGACATGTTGAAGAGTGCTCCAGCTGTGAGTGATAGAATTTAGCTGCTTCTCTGACCATTTTGGTGCAGAGGTTTCTCGCCCTGCTAAATGCATTCCAGTCATTTGTGAGATTAGTTTTCTGGCAGTTCTCCAGAGAACATCCCTACTCCACAGAGCATCTTTCAGGCCTTCCGTGAACCACCGACAGGGTTTATTTCTGATACAGACTTTCATTAGAAGAGTATACTTGTTAAGTGCCCCTAACACAATTTCGGAGATGATGTCGTATGCCGTAATCAGGGTCTTAGCTAAATAAAAGTCCTGCCAATGCAAGGAATCACTTAGCTCTGCAATATACCCACAGGTATCAAAATTACTTTTGCACCTTTTATAGAAAAATTTTGATGCAGTTGTAGATTTATGGGTAGATGTTATGCATGCAATGAAGCAATGGTCACTAATGTCAGAGAAAGGACACCAGCATGGGAAAATAGATGGGGTTTATTAACTAAAATGATATCCAACAGAGTACTGTTATTGGGGTTAAGTCTGTTAGGATGAGTAGTTTCGTTTATTAGCTGTGGCAACCCAAGGGAATCACAGAACATTTTCAGAGGAATAGATACGCTGGAAAGCCAGTCTAAATTGAAGTCCCCCAGAATGATGTACTCTGAAGATGCAGGTCCCAGGATGTTACTAAGATGTTTCAGCAACTGTAATCCAGCTGACAGAGGCCTGTATGGCCTATTATACATAATGAGACTCTGGTAGCAATTTCAACTCTTAAGGATAAGCTTTGAATTCTTTTGGAACAGAGGTCAGTCGATAATAGAGACAGGGAATTTATCCTTGATGTAAATGGCTACCCCACCACCTCTTGACTGCCTGTTGGCTCTAAACAACGACTAGAAGGGGATGTATACTTCATTGTTACTGGTTGCCGGGTGAAGCCAGGACTCCGTGACTACCAAGACATCTGGGGCAGTATGACATGCCCAGGCCTGTACCGATGTAATTTTTTTTAATAAGCTGCATAGGTTAACAACAGTAATACCTTGGAAGAGGGAGACAATGGAAATTTGGGAAAGTATGCAGACAGATATGTACCCCTGGGGGCCAGCTCTATGATAGTTCCTGTGTGCCACAGCAGATGATGGACCAGCTGCGAGATGGGGGAAAGTAGAGCACATATAAGCTGTTCTACATGGTTAGAAACATCCAGGCAGGCCAACAAAGTATGAGAGCTACACTCCACCCTAGGAGTTGTCGGTGGATACAAATTTGAGTCCAAGGAACACATTATGAGCAAAGACAAGCAGGAGAACAAGCGAGGTGCCCTCATTCTGAAACTTACACCCAGCAAACACTTCTAGTAATTATCAGTGGAAGGGATATATCAGAGGAAGAATAATAATTATTTCCTTTAAAGTAGAATTTAGAAGCAAAAGGATTTTGAAGCAGTATCCCTGATACAGCTCTGAGACAGACTAATTATTAGGATATAATGTAGGTTACCTAAATTAACTTTTGCCTTTAATAAAACATGAAAGTTCAATAAGCATATAGCATGCTTAGATGCCTAAGATTGATGGGTGGAGGGGATTAATGTTGACTGTAGGTAACCAATGACACAAAGTCAGAAAGAAGTAGGCAAAAATTATGAGCATTTAAGGGGCCTAGGAGGGCCCGGGGGGTGGGCCAAAAAAACAAGCAGTTTGCACAGGTTGAACAAAATACATCTGTGGACCCATCTAGATCCAAGGCGTAGGTGAAATTATCAGCGCTTAGCTGAAGGCGGCTCACTGCATGCCCGAGAGGTCAGGTGCAGTCCAGGGAAGGGACAGATTAGCTAGGCACAAGCAAACAAAACAGGAGGTAGAATAGGGTACTTTTAGTAAAAATAACTTCATTTAGTGCAGGGCCTCAGAATTTAATTTTTTGCAGAGCAGCTAGAAGGCTGCGGTCTTGAACAGAATGACCAGCCAATCAAGGAGCTCTAAACAGGCATGCAGCCAATGGGAGCATAACCCTTAGCAGGCACCAAAAATTGAAATAACAAGGAGAACCACATGTAAGGTCCAATTCTGTGTTCACACAGCTCATGGAAAGCCGTGGCTGTGCTCCAAAAGCTTCGTACCTGTTCCTGAATCTTGGGGCACAGGAGGATCAGGCTCCTTGCACCGTGGAGGGGCTGTGGCTTGTTCCCGACTGTGGCAGCAGTCTCTGCCCACGGGGTAGTGGTGCCTCCAGAAGAGGGACAAAACAAGGATTAGATAAGGTTCGGGGGTGGGGGGAGTATTCTAAGGTACAAAGAGCACACAAAAGAGCAGAATCATTGGAATTGTGTCCTAAATTGAAGGGTGGTCTTAGACAGCAGCAAGGCACTGGCTAACTCCAAGGGTCCAAGAGAGCACAAAGGGAACAGAGGAATGGGGGCAGGCTGGTGGGCAAAAAACAAAAGCAGATTAAATAACAAAGGGACAGAAAACAGAAAGGTTTGGGAGTTAAGGGCTGGAGCAGTAAGGCTTGAAACAGCAAGTTAAATAACAAGGGACAGAAAACGGATTGGTTTAGTAAATTAAGGGCTGGAGCCATAAGGCATGAAATTGCAGGTTAAGTAAGAAAGGGACAGAAAACAGATTAGATCAGGAATTAAGGGCTGGAGCCATAAGGCTTGAAATAGATACAGCACAAGTTTACACTAAACAGGATTCACTGTCATAACATTGCAATATCTCGTTTAAGCACAAATACAGACCCAGTCAGAATTAACAAATTGCAATATCTCGTATAAACACATATACAGACCCAAACAAAATTAACAAATTTAACATATGCAAAACAGTCATATAAAGTCAATTCAGGGCAGTATACAATGAGGCTAGCAAGTGAAGAAAAAAAAAAAGCTTCGGCTACTCAACTGTTAATCCTGCACTTGCTGTCTCACTAAAACAATTCTTTCAGATTACCAAAAGCAAGGCAGGAAGCAGTTGAACAATAATTAAATCAAGCAGTTTAAACCCAAAAACAAAAAATCAGCCCTGGATCAGTGCCGCAAGGAAAGCACACAGGACAGAAAAAGAACCAGAAGCTGGTTCAAAAAAGGAGCCCTGGAGAGGCTTAGCCAATCCTGGAGTCCCGCAGTCAGTGAGGCGTCCTATCAGGGGTGCGGTTTTCAAGCCCGGCTCCAAGTTTCAAGCTCCATCTGTACCTGGGGTTCAGCTTCGGCAGTGGATGTCCAAGGGGTGGGCATCTGGTAGGTTTCTTGACCAGCTCTGTGGAGGAGGGAGAGCCCAGTCAGGAACTAGCTGAGGGCCAGCTTTGGCAGTGGATGTCCAAGGGGTGGGCAGCCGGCAGGTTTCTCGGCCGGGTCCATGGAGGAAGTAGAGCCCAGTCAGGGACTAGCTGGTGTTCAGCTTCAGCAGTGGATGTCCAAAGGGCAGGTAGCCAGCAGGTTTCTCAGAAGGCTCCGTGGAAGTGGAAGAGTCCAGTCAGGGGCTAGCTGGGGTTCAGCTTCGGCAGTGGATGTCCAAGAGGTGGGCAGCTGGCAGATTTCTTGGCCGGCTCAGTGGAGGAGGGAGAGCCCAGTCAGGTGCTAGCTGATGTTCAGCTTCGACAGTGGATGTCCAAGGAGCGGACAGCCGGCAGGTTTCTCGGCTGGCTTCATGGAGGAGGGAAAGCCCAGTCAGGGGATAGCTGGGGTTCAGCTTTGGCAGTGGATGTCCAAGGGGCGGGCAGCTGGCAGGTTTCTTGGCCAGCTCCGCGGTGGAGGGAGAGCCCAGTAAGGGGCTAGCTTTTACTTCTCAATATGGTAGAAGATGGCATGTACATTGATTTGGGTTTTATGACACATTACCCTACTTGAACTTACACAGTCCTTAAGTACAAAGGATGGACCTCAGTGTTTGTTTGTTTTTGTTTTAATATTGTATGGTTATAGGGTCCCTTTAACTGGTTATCTATATTTTGGTATCTCTCCATAAACTATTTGTTTGTGGGGGGCAGAAGTAGGGGACAGTGTGTTGGCTGTCTGTGTTGGGGGTGATTGTGTGTGGGTCAGTGGGGGTTGGGGTTGTGGTTTTATGAGATAAGGCTTATATTCAGGTACATGACATTATGATGTTAAAGTGTGTTTGGACTCTTGGTTCACATACATAAAGTACATACTTCCTTCCAACTAGTTGTCTATATTATGATGTTACCGGGGGTTAATTCCATTAGTTTTTGATTTCCATTCCTAAGACTGTTTCTGTACTTATAGTAGATTAAATACATACCGTCACATTTTGAACTCTAAACATATTAGGATGCACAATCTCATTCCCTAGGGAGTCCTTGGTAATTTTTTTTTATTGGGTACTAATTCTGACTTTTGATATTTCTTGTAAAAACCTTGTTATAGCACTGAAGGTTTTAATGTTTATGAAATATAGTACCTGATTGAGTATATAGCTGATAAATTGTCTCCAGATAGGTTTAACAGTTTATGAATGTGTTAAACAGGTTGCTTACTTTAGGGAACCTTCTCTTTATACCCTTTTATTGTCATACATAGAATATTTCTGTTTTATAGTTTTTAATTTGGAATACTATCTTTTTTAACATGCACTTTGGTGGATATTATATCTAAAGGTCTGAGTGTATTCACATAACACAATCACTCATTCATGATGTCAGTTAGTAAAACTGCCTGGCCCTTGGAAGTATTCCTCTTATCTGCTTCTGTTGACATTTGACCTTGGAGTGCTTCATAGTTGCCAGCTGACTAAAACTGGTTTCTTGCAGTTAAACCTTGGTTTTAATTTTTTTACAAAGGCATTTTAAACCAATGAGAATTCCTTCTGTCTTTTTTATGTATGATCTGGGTGTTAATAGTATGTGATTTACCAAATAACTGCTATAAGCTTCCAAGGGAAGACTTGGTTGGTCCGAAAGCTTAAGCACTGTTTTCTTTTGTTACATCTATGTTGGTCCAATAAAAGGTATCAAACCATGTGTTTCTGGATCTGTTCTTACATGGACCAATATGGAACTGACTATTTCTGTGTGTTAATCAGAGATCTGTCACTGTTTTTGTCTCCTGACATTCTTGGTGGTTTCTCTCGTTGCTTCCAGATACTTCATCCCTCATTTGTGGCTATCCTTATAGTTAGAAAATACCCTCCTTTTTGCTCTTATTGCCACCTTTACACTGAAACATAGAAACATATAATTTGTTGGCAGAAAAGGACTGGTAGGCCCATCTAGTTCTCCCTATTCCCTTATCTATTACTACTCCCCAGACTCTATTCAGTCTCGGGTGTCCCTCCCTCCTCTCTTTCCTCTACTTATTATGCCCATGTGATTATTCCATACATTGTTGAAGCCCTTCCCCCCACTGTCTTCGCCCTATCACCTCCTTTGGCAAGCTGTTTCAGGCATCCACCACCCTTTCTATGAAGGACTATCTCCTCACATCTCTCTTAAAATTTCTCTCTTAAGCTTCATTGCATGCCTCCATGTTCTGGTGCTCCTCCTTTGAAAGAGACTCCCATTCTGCACCTTTTTCATCCCTGTGAGGTACTTATTGGTCTCATTCATGTCCCCTCTCACTCTTCTCTCCTCCAGGGAGTACATGTTAAGTTTCTGCAGCCTCTTCTCATATAGCTTCTTGTACAACCCCTGCACCATTTTAGTAGCTCTCCTCTGAATTGATTTCACCCAGTCAGTGTCTTTGCAGAGGTATGGCCTTTAGAACTGTACACTGTACTTTAGGTGGGGTCTCATTAGTGAGCGATACAGGGGCAACACCACCTCCATTCTCCTGTTAGAAATCTCCCTCACTATGCATCCCAGCATCCCACTAGTCTTGCCAGCTGTCTTGTTGCACTGCCCTGTCACCTTGAGATCATTAGATGTGATTTACCCAAGGTCCCTCACTTGTTAGGTGACTGTAAATACCTTCCCCCCATATTATACACAGCACCCAGGTTTATTTATTTATTTATTTGCTTTTGTTAACCGGGTAAGTCACACTAGACAGCAAAGTGCCTATTTTCAGGTGCAACCCGGGAGGGTTACAAGCTAGAGCACACAAGAACAGTGGGGAAGTCGAGTTTACATACAATGAGATAACAGGCAATATCAGAATTTGACATCCAGAAAAATGACAAGCTTAACAGGGTTTGAGTAGGTAGCTAACAACAATAGAAATGATTTAGCATAAGATAAGTACAGTGCACAAAATTACATAAAACAGGTTCAGTCAAATGCAAACAGAAGTAAGTGCCAGTAGACAGGGTGGGTCACCCCCAGGTGCATGACTTTGCCCTTTTTGGCACTGAAACCCAGCTGCCACTCCCTGGAGCATTCTTCTAGTTTACCCAGCTCCCTTTGCATTCTCTACACCCCTTCCTGGGTGTCCACCTTTTTGCAGATTTTTGCGTCATCCACAAAGAGACACCTTCACCTCTAGTTAATCAGAAATTACACTTATGAAGACACTGAAAAGGACAGGACCAAGTACCAATGCCTGTGGCACTTCACTGGTCACTCTCCTGTCTCCTGAGGGACTTCTGTTTACCACCATCCTCTGTCTCATATCCTTTAATCAGTTTGATACCCAGCTTTCCACCTTCTCTCAACCCTCCAAGTTGCTAAATTTCTATATTAGCCTCTTGTGTGGCACAGTGTCAAAGACCTTACTGAAGTCCAGATAGACCACATCCACTGTCTTCCCCGATCCACCTCCCTAGTCACCCAGTCAAAGAAATCTATGAGATTTGTTTGACATGCCCCCTCCCCCCAAGAAACTGTGGTACTGGTGGTCCTACAGGACAATGTGACTCACATTGGCTGTGAACCATATTGTCCCCTTAGGCCTTTTTCCTTCAGATATCTGTAGAATTGGGCTATCTGCTGCTTCTATCATTGCCTTTTTAAATGCTATCCACTTTCTTTCTGTGCCTCCTACATTCACTATGTCCTTCCTGCTTTTCCTCAGTTTTGCCCACATTATGCTGAAGTCTGTTTTTTTTTTAATCCCATACCCTTATTCCTTTTGCCCCTTTGCCTGTCCTCATTTGGACCCCTAAGCGTACACTCTTGTGGTTTCTGGAACTGAGTGGTTCCAGGACTGCTATGTTTTGAATTCTTTACTGTTGGTGAGCACCAGATCCAGCACTGCCTCCTCCCTTATTGGGCCCTTACTGTACCTCGTTACCCTAGGAATGCCTCCTGGCAGGCATCCACCAGAATCTGATTCCTAGTACTAGCTGAGATTGGAACTTTCCAGTTCACATCCAGCATATTGAAATTACCAACTACCACCACCTCTCCTAGTCTAGCTGCCCTCCTAAGTATCTCTCTCTCCCTGTTTTCTATATGTCTCTTGATTCTGGCCTTATGGCCTTTAGATCACTCTGATCTTGATCTGTTACCTTTCCCTGTTTCTGCTAGTACCCATGGGATTTCCAATTCACCTTGCCGCCTAGGTTGTCTATTTTTTGTTGCTTCGATCCCCTCCTTAACATACAGCTCTAACACTATTCCCCTGCCCTTTGCTCTGTTCTTTCTGAATACGAACATACAAACATGAAAACACCAGCATAAGCAGGCTTACGGTCTATTGAGTCTGCTCAATTGTGCAGCTAGCCCCTCAGCTTGCAGCTGCTCCATCCTCCCAACCCCTCTTCATCATACCCCCCTCACCCTATCCCAATCTCTCTTAAAGCCACCCACCATTCCACAGGACACCACCCTCTCAGGCAGAGCATTCCACCTGTCCACCACCCTTTTTGTGAAAAAATGCTTCCTGATTTCCCTCCTGAATCTTCCCCCCTCCAACCTCAACTGATGCCCTCTAGTATCCCTACCTCTTCAAAGCTGGAGAATCCCCTCTGTATTAACCTTATTTATCCCCTTGAGGTATTTAAATTTCTCAACACTATCCCCCCTATCCTTCCTCTCCTCCAGGGAATATACGGGAGGCAGTATAGTGCAGTGGTTTAAGGCTCTGAGCTGCAACTCTGGTAACATCCAGCAGACCAGACCTGGGTTTGAATCCCACAGCTTCCACTTGCATACTGTGTGACTCTGAGCAAGTCACTTAACTTCCCTGTGCTCCCAGGTCGCACCTGTAAAACAGCTTACAGCTTAGTGTGCTATTCCTGGTTAACAACTAAAAAAAAAAGAATACATGATCAGCTCTGCTAATCTCACCTCATAGGATTCCCCTCAAATCCCTGGATCATCTTTGTCACCCTGCGCTGCACACTCTCCAACAACTTGATGTCCTTGTTCAGTAAGGGTGCCAGTACTGCATGCAGTACTCCAGGTGAGGCCTGACCAGAGACCTGTACAGGGGAAGGGTCACCTCCCTATTCCTGGAGGAGATTCCTCTCACAATACACTCTAGCATCCTATTGACCTTTGCTGCCACCTTCCTGCACTGAGCTGAGTTGTTCGTGCTGCCCATTATACTCATCCTCAGATCCTTTTCTTCCTCATTACTTTCCAGCTGTACTCTCCCAGCTGATAGCTCCTCCCTTTGGTTCCTAGCTCCAAAGTGCAGTACCTTGCACTTCTTGGCATTGAACCCCAGCTGCCATGTTACTGACCACTCCAGTAGTTTGTTCAAGTCCTCTTGCTGCCCCTTCCAGCCTTCTATGTCATCTACCACAGCCCCCATCTTTGTATTGTCCGCGAACAGACTGATCCTACTCCTCATGTGAGATATCAGCTATGAATATCCCAAACAACACTGGTCCCAGCACTGATCCCTGTGTCACCCCACCCGTCACTTCCTTTGGTGATGACAGCTTCCCCCCCACCACCCTCTGCTGCCTTCCATTCAGCCAGTTGAATATCCAGTTCACCATCTTTGTTCCCACTCCTATGTATTCCAGCTTTATTTTATTTATTTATTTAGCTTTTATTTACCGGGTAAGTGCACTAGCCATAAAATGACTATTTTCAGGCATGACCCGCACGACAGCTTCCCTCTCATGTGGCATGGAATCAAAGGCCTTGCTGAAGTCCAAATACAGGACATTCACCGCATTGCCCCTGTCCAGTTTTCTGGTCACCCAACCATAATACTCAATTAGATTTGCCTGGCAGGATCTGCCGGAGGAAAACCCATGTTGATGACTGTCCTGGAGACCACTGTCCTCCAAGAAGGTCACCAGCTGCTCCTTTAGGATTGTCTCCTTGAGCTTCTTCACAATCAATGTGAGGCTCACTGGCCTGTAGTTGCCCGGCTTGTCCCTGGGGCCACTTTTGTGAAAGGGCACCACATAGGCCACCCTCCAGTCCTGTGGTACACATCCTGTGTCCAGGGAGGTATTGAACAGGTCAGTCAGCAGCCCCTCCAAGATCTCTGCCAGCTCCCTGAGTACTCTAGGGTGAATGCCGTCTAGACCCAGTGCCTTGTCCACCCTTAATGCCCCAATCCCTCCAGAACCCTGCCCTCCATAATCCCTACGTCAGTCACCCCCCCCTCCACTACCCACCCTACACCCCCTTGGGGTATCTGCCCCCCTTTCTCCTTCATGGACACAGAACAGAAGTATTCATTTAATGCCTCTGCCTGTCCCCCCCCTTGTCCATCCACCTTCCATTCTTCCTAATCCTCACAATCTGGTCTTTGTTCTTCCTTCTTTTCCTTTTTTCTCTAATGTATCTGAAGAAGTCCTTTTCTCCTTCCTTAATACCCTGTGCCAGTCTAAGTTCTCTTGAGGCCTTGGCTGCTCTGACTAGCCTGGTAACTTCCCTGGAGTTCTTTCTATACTCTTCCTTCACACACCCCTCCCCCCAATTCCTTGAGTTTCCAAAATACCCTTCTCTCGGCCCTTACCCCTCCATAACCTCCCGAGTCATCCAACTGGGCTTCTTTGCCCTTCCCTTCTTGCTCCACACCTTCAAACATGCCCCTGTGGCCTCTGTCAGTCCTCTTTTAATAACCTCCCACTTCTGACTAGCAGCAGTGTCCTGACAAATTCTTGCAGATACTTACCCCAAATCTCCCCCATTCTACTAAAGACTTCCCCTTTAAAATCACTCACCCTGGTATCTGTACCTCCTGTTTCCCTACTCATATTAAGTGTGAACCACACTGGGTGGTTGTCACTCCCAGCCAGAAGGTCCTCCACCCCCAGATCCCTTACAGCCTCCCCATTTGAAAGTACCAGGTACAGAGTCCTATCCACTCTATTGGGCTCATGTACAGTACTAGCTGCTCCAGGGAGCTGTCCTGAAGTGCCTCCAGTATGACCTGCTCCTTCACACTTGTGGCAGCAGGAGTGCTCCACTCCACCACAAGTAGGTTGAAGTCCCCCACCACCACCACAGTGCTACCCTTCCTACAGACCTTTCTGATTTGCTCAGCTGGCTCTCTGTCTAGGTCCTCCCCTTGTGCCAGAGGTCTGTATACTATCCCCATCCTCAGTGTTCTACCTCACGAGTCCTGAAGCTGCATCCATAGGGCCTCTGTTCTAACTCCCCCCCCTTGTACACCTTATCCCTTCCCGTACATACATACATTGCCATGCCCCCCTTCCCTTAAGCCCTATCCTTCCTGAGAAATTTGTACCCTGGAATCATCATATCCCAGTCCTGGTACTGGGAAGCCCACATTTCTGTGATGGAAGCAATGTCCACCCTTCTCACTGCCAAGAGAGCCTGCAACTCAGCTAGCTTATTACCTAGGCTCCAAGCATTCAAAGTGACCACCCTCCAGCCTGTATCCTTCCTTGCCTTACCCTGGGTTTCACCCATCCCATCCCCCTCAGTTTCTCTACCCTGACTCCTCCCCTGTTGGCTTGGGGGTAAGCTCGTCAGGCTCCCCTCTCTTGGTGCCTAGCCTACCAGCTGTCCACTCACCACCCCCCATGGTTTAAACTCACCATTGTTGCTATGTACCCCCCATCCCCTGTTTTAATAATCTCCTCCCTGTTCAAGTGCAGCCTATCTTCTGCGTATAGATCGTTGTTGTCCCAGGTTCGTCCCCAGCCCCCCACTAACTGTACCCCTTGGATCAACACCCATCCCCCAGCCATGTGTTGAACTCTCTAATCCTCCCTTTTCTCGCCGTACTTGCACACGGTACTGGGAGCACCTCCGATAAGGCCACCAACTCTCCCAGTTCCTCACACACCCTACCCAGTTCCTCAAAACTCTCCCTCACTAATTCCACAGTCTCCCCCGGCAGGTCATTTATTCCCATGTGCACCACTAGATGCAGTTTCCTCCTACCCCTACTTGTGCACTTCAGAATTGACTGCCCCGCCCTGCTTGCCATTAGCCCAGGTATGCAATCCACCCATATATGACCGTGTCCTTCCTCCTTACTGTCCCATCTTATCCCTTTTAGTATAGAATCCCCCAGCACTAGTATCCCCCATCCTTCCTTGTCCTTCCCCCACCTTACCACCATGTATCTATCCTGAGTCCTCCACCTTGTTTCTCTGCCCTTCCCCATTGCTCCCTCCCACCCCTGACCTGCTCTCCCTCCTCTGCCCTATCCTCCACTTCCCTCCCAATTCCCTGGACCCCCCCGGCTGCCTACCCCAACCTGTCTCCCTTCTCTGTTCCTTTCTCCTTCCTCTCTACTTCCTCTGTCCATCCTTCTAGCTGTGCCCCTCATCCCCTTATCCTTGACTCCCTCCTCTGCCCCACTTCTGTCACTTGTTCCTTCCCCTGCCTCCCTCAGGTTGATCCTTCCTCCCCGCCTCCTCTTCCAGTGTTGCCAGGACAGCAAACCTATTACCTGCCCCCAGTGCCTTGTTGTGTCTGCTCTTTCCTCCCTACCACAGGCTCCCCTCCAGAGTCTGGACTCCTGTTCGGTTTGCTTTCGCCCTCCCTCCCCATCCTCTCCCTTGATCTGAAGCTCCACCCCTGTGGTACCTTCAAGATCCGCACTGGGGGGTGGCCCACTTTCCCCAGCAGCCCCTCTCCCTCCTCCCATCCTCTCCAACTCCCTACCAAGCCATCCACCTCCTCCTCGAGCCTTCTCAGCCTGCGACAGATTGGACACCCCCCAAGCTTCCACAAAATGTTCATCCAAACCACCGCACCACATCCATTACAACCCACTATTCTCCCCATGCTTAAGCAGCCTTAACTAACAGGAAATGGTAATGTGGCCAACACAGTATTATCAATGAAAATAACATTTCTAGCAGTGGTTGTGCTATCTTAACTAGCTCTGCCTCCCCAACAAAAGAAACTTATCCAACTAACAGAAAAGGGCAATGTGAATTAACACAGTATTATTACTCAAACAATTACCAGTACTAGCTGTGCTATCTTAACTAGCCCTGTCCCCCAAAAAGGAAACTTACTCGACAGTGACAAATATAAGAATACAGTCCTACCTTACTTTTTTTTTCTCTTTCTCCTCTAATCCCTTCCTACAATACCTTTCCACTTTTCCACCGAGGTGACTTACCCTATACTTTTTTACTTACCCTACAAATACAGTGTTCATGCCAAGATACTGCTCAGAATGCCCCACTCTCTCCTTCACCCCCTGTAACAAAATAGTGACAGTTTGACTCACCATCTACCTTTAGTCAGTGTCCTCCAGTCCAGGTAGCATTTAGCTCCAACCCCTAGTAGGTGGCACCTTCCGCTGCTCACCAGCTTGTAGCGCCTTACTGAGATGGGACACTGGCTTCTCTCACCTCGACCATTTAATAGAGATCGGGGCTGGAGAGGGTGGGGGGGAGGATGAAAATCCCCCTGCTGCTCCTCAGTTCTGCTCTTCTGATGTCCCCCAACTCTCTCTAGCTTCCCCGCTGGTTCTTGGGCTGCCCGATACTGCCGCACATTCCCTCTGACTCAAGCAGCATTTGCTGCACTCTCCGGCCACAGCTGCTCCTTCTGTTTGGTCCGCGACTCCCTCAATGGCGCACACCACCTAAGTGCTCACTCCCTAGCCCCAGCTATGAAGCCTGTTATGGTCATGTTCCAGTCAAGGTTTGAGGTTGTCCATGTTTCTGTTACTGCTACCAGGTCAAGTTCCCCCCTTAGTGATTAGTGCCTGAAGTTCCAGCATTCTGTTGACCAGACTCTTTCCCTTGCCACACTGCATTTTACAACATTTCCCTCAGTCCACAATTTTTCCGAGTTTGCAAGATTCTGCTTAGTTTTTCCAGTTGGGGGGAGTGGGGGGGTAGCAAGGCTCCCATTGTTTGTAGCATTTGTGTGCCTTACCACTCTGATTCCCCCTTATTAGTTTAAACTAGCTATGTGTTGTGCTCACTTTCTTTCAGTACCCTCTGGTCCTCCTCATTGGGTTGTAATCTGTCTCTTTTGAACAACCTCCAACCCCTCCAAGTTGGGCACTAGTCCCCAAGGAAACAAAATCCTACCTCACTACACCAACCTCTTAGGCATGCATTGAACTAGAACAGGTGGAACTGTTCTCTTTTTTTTTAGGAATGGCTTCGGTACCAACTGTGAACAGAACAGTGTACACAGTAGCAGCCCAGAGAAGGTTACCACTCCTGCTGTCTCCTGCACTACCTTTGCCAGACCAGAGAAGTCTGCCTTCACCTGCTCCATGCTCTGCTTGCTCAGATCATAGGAGGTGTCCATGTGTATAATCAGATCCAGCCTTTTCAATCCCTCTCCCATTGGTACCAACACCCTGGCAATAAGTCTGTCTGCTGTCACTCCAAGATAACAGCAGATCACCTCTTTACCATTGGGGGAGACCCATTTCCATTTCCATACCCCTCACAATTGAGTCCCCCACTACATGCACCTTTATCTTACTCCCTCTGGTTTTGGGCTCCCCCCAATACTGCGCTCAAGCAGAATCTGCCTGCTGGACATGCTAGCCCCCTTGTCTCTCCTGGTGGGAGACTGGGGCACCTGCTGTTGCAGCAGGATGAATCTATTACTGTTGCACAGCTCTGGGTTCTCAGTGTTGGACTTCCTCTCCTTCTTCTTTCCTTCCCAGACCTCATTACTGCCTAGCTGCCTTCTCAGGCCTGAGATGGCCGACCCATGAGGTGGCTAGTGCAGAAGTGCCCTATGTGGCATGGTGGCTTCAGTTTTCAAGCAGTATATTTCAGCCCTTGCAGCTTCCAGCTCCACCCTCATGTCCTGGAACCTCCTACAGCTGAGATGGCAGTGAAACCCCCACAGCAATCTGTTGTTCACCACTATCCCACATCTCGACACAACACCCACATTCCACCAAAGTGTCCCCCTGCACTGTGTTTTACTGTAGCAAAGTGAGTGTTATAACTGTATTATAATGGTATCCCAGTTAGAGAGCCTCTAGGATATACTTGCACTCTTTAGAATTATACATTTGTGACAAAAGGTTATCCCAAATAACAGTTTTTAATAAACAATTACCACTTTCTTCGTCTTTTGAAGATTTCTCAGTTTTCCCATTTTATAAGCATTATAAGTCTTACCTCCGTGGTGGAGGGGGGTTGGATTTATTCAATTAGTCTCAGCAATTCCCACCACCACAACCATGCAGTAGTGGCCACAAAGGTAAACCTGCTCTTATTCAGTCTTCGCTCTGCTGTTGTTTATCAGCAGAATCTTATGGAACCTGCCAGGCCCCCTGCTCCTCATGCCGTCCCATTCCATCAAAGGTATCCAACCTTGGGTGCTGTGCCAGCATGAGCACACCACACTCCCCTGCTCTTGCTGGTCCTGGAACTGAGCTGAAAGACAAGATACTGCAGTTCTTAGAGCCAGGGCTGTTCGATCCACCACTGGCTCGATTCTCTGATACTTGTCAATCCAGGGTACTTCGCTGTTTCCAGAAGCTTGAACTCACCAACTCTGCCACAGCAGATTGGTAAGTCCCAAAACAATGTGTAACTGCAAGTGCATTAGGTAGAGAAAGTGACAATTTACTCAGATGCAGACAAACTGCTCAGCTTATAACTGGGTTCTCTCTCTTAAATTAATAAAACTAACTCCTAAAACTGTCTCACTAAAGCTCTATCTAGCATTCTGTCCCTGACTCCGGACTTCTAAACTAGGACACAGCCACTATCTATGTAATAGTTAAAAACTTCTATGAAATGTAAACTAAGTACAGGTTTAAGTTTCAATGATCTCAAGGTTTTAGTGCTTTTCCCTAAGTGCATAACTTTACATTTTCTGTATTAAAAGACATTGCCAATCTTGTTGCCCAGGCCACCAAGCTCCTTGTGTTTGCTGATGGGTTGATTTTACAGCTAATTTTTGTCATCTACAAACTTGTTACACCAGTTTTTAAGATTTTTTTCCTAAATTTGAGATGAAAATGACAAATAATTCTGGGCCCAGTACTTATCTTTGTGGAACACTGACGGTAAATTACTGGGTCCTGGCACCATGCTAAGAGTTGAACTGTCTATAAATTCACTCTGCCTATACCTAGCCCACCCACAGGTTCCAAAGTAATGTTATTTAATAGTGGCCACCCTTCTGACCCCTGATCCACGAGTTTGAGGAGCCAGTGGTAGTCTAAATCCAGGTTAGCCAATTGCTCCCTCCTCCCTGGACCACAGCACGCCTTCTCTTTTCTTTACACAGTCAGCTATACAGGAAAGAAAAGACATGCTGCAAGTAAGGGAGAAGTGAACAGCCAGCTAGCTGGGATTTGCATTACCACTGGTCCTCCCCAAACTGTGGATTGGGGTCAGATTATTAAATTACTGGGGTGGGGAGGGAGTGGCCCTGGGGCTAGCTTGGTGGCACTATGTCAACACAGCAAAAACAAAAATAGCAAAGGAAACAATAGTGAATGAACATTAGTGCAAATAAAGATAGTGAATGAAAATAATAGTGATGAGTCAAATAGCGAAACTAACAGGGCAAATAAAATAAGCAACTTCAACACAACATACCACCACCAGCTATAACAAAAACAACACCAAGAAACTATACTCCTCAAGATCCAACTTTATTTTCACAGCAATAACCAAAACAAGTCAAACAAAATACAACCACAACATTACTATCAAATAATCGCTCAAATAACTGTGCTCTATAAAGACCACATAGCTAAAACAACACTCGCTATTCTCTATTCTTTATTCACTATATTAACAGGACATCTAGCATGGCTACCTGGAGAGGAATACAGTTCAAAAACATTGACTCCCCAAATATTATTCCCTGAAAGCTCCCCAGAAAGGGAAATTTCCTCACTACAGTAATGGCAAGTACCCTATTATTCACTGTATTCTGAATTAATATTCAGGCCTTGCACATCCCTTGATATTGAATTGAAACACATGGGAGCACTTAGTTAGCACCATACTAACAGTATTTGCGGTGTGCTAAGTGTAAGTAGTGTGGCCAAAAGCCTGTTATCGCAGCTGCTGCTATATTCAGACACATACTCAGCATGACGTTAACCTGCAAATGAATGCCTATAGTGCCCACATATTTATTTATTTAATTTATTTATTTATTGGTTTCGGATTAACACCTTTGAGCCAAAGGCTGTTTTACATAGGTTTCATGTCAAGAACAATAAGGGAGATACAATGAACATGTAAACAAATAAGTAGGGTTAAACAAACATACAGTGTAGTCATACACATATAGGCAATATAAATTATATATACAAGATGCAGGAAGGGTAACCAACAGTTGCAAGTTACATTTTAGAAAATAGTGAATTGCACAAGGTTATGCCCATCAGTGCAGCCAGAGGCTTTGTCTAGCAGGAGGCTGTGTCAGTGGCAAGTGGCAAGAGCCTACAGCCCAGATTCGTAGCAGTGGATGGTAGAAAGGCAGAGAGTGAGCTCAGCCAGGATGGTCGTTGAGAGAGAGCCGGGGGGGTAGGTAGATTAGGAAGGATGGTAGGGAAAATAAGAGCAGAGAGCATAGAGAAGGTTTAATCAGAGTGGGGAGGCAGGGGAAGTGGAGGATATGAAGGTTTATAGGGTGGCAGGAGTTGATTGGTTCGGGAGGAGGAGGATAGTGAGGAGGTGGGAGAAAGGGAGGCGTGCTGGGTAGATGAGGTGGGACCTGTAAGGGGAAGGGGAGGGAGCAGGGAGGATAATCAGATGGAAAAGGACAATGGAATAAGCATTAACAGTCACAGGAGGCTCGGGTGACAAGGTAGCCACAGTGTGGTAGGGATGGTAAGGGGAGGAGGGGGAGCAGGGAGGATAGTTGAAAGGAAAGGACAATCGATTATGCATATCAGTCACAGGAGGCTCGGGTGACAAGGTAGCCACAGTGTGGTAGGGATGGTAAGGGGAGGAGGGGGAGCAGGGAGGATAGTTGAAAGGAAAGGACAATCGATTATGCATATCAGTCACAGGAGGCTCGGGTGACAAGGTAGCCACAGTGTGGTAGGGATGGTAAGGGGAGGAGGGGGAGCAGGGAGGATAGTTGAAAGGAAAGGACAATCGATTATGCATATCAGTCACAGGAGGCTCGGGTGACAAGGTAGCCACAGTGTGGTAGGGATGGTAAGGGGAGGAGGGGGAGCAGGGAGGATAGTTGAAAGGAAAGGACAATCGATTATGCATATCAGTCACAGGAGGCTCGGTGATAAGGTGAGCCACAGTGTGGTAGGGATGGTAAGGGGAGGGGAGCAGGGAGGATAGTTGAAAGGAAAGGACAATCGATTATGCATATCAGTCACAGGAGGCTCTGGTGACAAGGTATACACAGTGTGGTAGGGATGGTAAGGGGAGGAGGGGAGCAGGAGGATAGTTGAAAGGAAAGGACAATCGATTATGCATATCAGTCACAGGAGGCTCGGTGACAAGGTAGCCACAGTGTGGTAGGGATGGTAAGGGAGGAGGGGAGCAGGAGGATAGTTGAAAGGAAAGGACAATCGATTATGCATATCAGTCACAGGAGGCTCGGGTGACAAGGTAGCCACAGTGTGGTAGGGATGGTAAGGAGGAGGGGAGCAGGGAGGATAGTTGAAAGGAAAGGACAATCGATTATGCATATCAGTCACAGGAGGCCTGGGTGACAAGGTAGCCACAGTGTGGTAGGGATGGTAAGGGGAGGAGGGGGAGCAGGGAGGATAGTTGAAAGGAAAGGACAATCGATTATGCATATCAGTCACAGGAGGCTCGGGTGACAAGGTAGCCACAGTGTGGTAGGGATGGTAAGGGGAGGAGGGGGAGCAGGGAGGATAGTTGAAAGGAAAGGACAATCGATTATGCATATCAGTCACAGGAGGCTCGGGTGACAAGGTAGCCATGGAGCTTTCATTTAAAAGGGCTAAGGGTGGATGCATCAGTAACTTCTCTGGGCAAGGAATTAAACCATTTTGGGGCTCTGTAAGCAAAAAAATGATGTCCTTGAGATGTACAACACCGAGGGACTTGTAGGGAGGAGTTGTCAGAACTTCTGGTGTGGTGTATATTGCAGGAAGGGGTGAGGAGATTCTGCACTCCAGAGGGCAGTAGTTCAGTGGAGGTCTTTTTTACCACAAGACTGGTATGGTAGATATCCTACCCTTACAAACACTTACAATGGTGCATGACCCTCCCATGCATCTGCAGTGCCATGTACTGTAAGCGTTACAAAAACAACACTCACCCACCCCACTCTGCCTGCTCCCTTTTGGCAATGGTGTAGTAAACATTTATGCTCCCTGGTAGTATAGTGGACCTACATCCCTCACCTGATCCCCATCAGAATTGGAATAAATACATACTATCTCACTTGTAGTCTAGAGGACCCCACTTTCTCTTGCCTGGTCCTCTCCCCATAAGAAGTGACATAAATAAATACTGCCTCCTGGTTGTCTTGGAAACCCCCTCTCAGACCAAGCATCCAATGCTCACCCCCTGCCCCATCCCATCTGGATGGTTCCAGTGAGGGGGACTGGCACAGATCCACCACTCTCTTCTGTGGCCAGCCACCATTTGCCACACGCAAGTGCAGGTATCATTATATTGCTCTGTATAGCAATAAAGGGACAACTATTGAAAGTTATGTGAAATCAGCACATTTTGGGCAATCAGCTGTGTTGCACTGGAGACTAAGAATTTGCATGATGCAAACTGTTCCTTTTGAGTATGGGGCCCATTTTAAAATTGCTATCACCTCTTAAAAAAGTATCTCATGAAGTCATAGCTTTCTTATGGAAAACCTCCAGAAATGGATAGCACCTTCAACAGAGTAACACCCCAGGACTACCGTGTCAGCACTGGGGATGAGCTCATGTCTTTTAATTATGATCTTCAGGCCCTGAGGTAAAGGTGGCAACACTAATGTATGACACTGATACTATCTCCTGCTCAAAAAGGGTTTATGGTGTGGTTTTAAGGTAAGTGAGTGTAACTGATAATGGTTTGTGATTGGGTCTGTACGACCAAGCAAGTTCTGAAATCCCAAGGATGTTCTATTATAAATGCAATAATATATTTATTTTCTAGTTGCATTATCATTTCCCAAGACATTTCTGTGGAATGTTATCTGCTACAGTAGAAGAAAGCCCCTTCTGAGGGAAGGGCTGGAACAAAGACTAATCTTCTCTAAGAGGAAAATAGGAGATTGTGCCACACTGCCTGATATAATTCAGATAAGGAAATGGGTAGCTGCAGGTTCATGGATAGAGAAATGTTTTGATGTCTGCAAGGATGCTATTTGAAACCAGAAGCCTTAGTTCTGGGGTGAAACTAAAAGTTGGACTCGGTTGCAGGAGCAAAATGGGGAGAGATTGCTTCTGTGTCAAATGTACCCCTGAATAGCATAAAGCTAACTAAACAAAGTGTAAAATGCAACACATAATGAGAAAACATCTTGCCAGACCATTATCAGTTACAGTATGTTCGATCCTACTTCAAAGGTGGTGAGTTCCCAGTTAATGTTTTCCAGTCTCAGCACTGTCGATAGCAAAAATCTTTGTGACTATAGCTGCAGGTGCCTATCACATGTTAATGCTCATTGTTCACCAAAGCTGCATCTTGTCTCTGAGAAGCTGTGTGTGTGTGTGTGTGTGTGTGTGTGTGTGTGCGTTTTCAATACGTTAATACTTGGAGGATTAATTGTGTTGCAGTGGGTGGGTATAAGACCCGGGGCATCTCTCCATTTCTAAAGTAAAATGTTTGACATCTTTTCTCTCTTTCTCTCACTCATTCTCTTTCTCTCAGCTCTGAGCTACAGTATGCAAGCTAGGTGTGGTTGCTACTAGTACTGCACAAGTGAAAAAAAACTAGTTATTTTTGTTGTTTTCTCTCTCTCTCTCTCTCTCTCTCTCTCTCTCATTCTCTTTCTCTCAGCTCTGAGCTACAGTATGCAAGCTAGGTGTAAGGTTGCTACTAGTACTGCACAAGCAAAAAAAAAAACTAGTTAATTTTTGTTGTTTTCTCTCTCTCTCTCTCTCTCTGTAAGGTTGAGAAAGAAAGGGTGAATGTTCAGTGGGGGACCAGAAAAGGGAGACATCCTGAACAAATACTTTTGTTCTGTGTTCATAGAGGAAGGAGAAAGGAAGTGGCCACAGAAAAAAAAAAAAAACAGGAGCGAGCTTTGGAGGGAGGGAGGGAGGTGGACACTAGTCCTTTTTTGGAATAGAGAATCCTGAAGATGCTCGCTAATTTGAAAGTAGAAAAAGGGATGGGATCAGACAGAGTGCATCCAAGAGTACTGAGGGAGCTTGGGGAGGTACTGCCTGCACCTCAGACAGTCCCATGTAACAGCTCACTGGAAACAGGAGTGTTTTCTTAGGACTGGAGGAGGGCAGCTGTAATCCCACTTCATAAAAGTGGTAGCAGGGAGGAGGCTAGCAACTATAGGCCAGTCAGCCTGACATCGGTGGTGGGAAATTTAGGTGCCAGGTCAATGTAGCACTACAAAACAGCGCAGCAATAACCACACTGTGTAAAGTGCAGAAACATTCAGAGCAACAGGGGTATAACAATGGTAGAGAGTTACCGCTACCCCTTTCTCTGTGCTGATATAAGGTCAAATGCCGTGTGTGAGTGCCTAGTTAAGCTGCTTCCATAGAAGTGGCTAAGGCACCAGCACACAGTGCTGGGAGACCTGGGACCATGGTTTGGTTCCCCAGATCTCCCAGTGTTAGAACTTTTTTTTTTTTTAAATTGAATTTTTCAGGCTGGTCCAGTGGTGCTGAGGGTTGAGGCACTGGACACCACACATCACGCCACACCAGCGACCAGGGTTTGAGAACGGATTCAGGTACCGGAGGCTGTCAGGGGAGAGGGAGGATTGAGCATCCCATGACTTCTCTCCTTCCTCTGGGGTGGGTGGGTGTAACACATCATGCTGCAGCGGCATCTGGTGGTGGCCAGATGCACTACAGTTGCATGCCCAGTAATGGAGAGGAGCATGGTGGGTGTCAGCATGGCTGTGCATTTGACACCATTGCATGTCCCGCTCCTAGGGATAAAAGATGGTGGAAAATAGTGGAGCAATCGCAATAGCTGTGCCTTGTGCTCCTGGACACGAGAGGCGCATCCACTGGGGTGTCTGTGCTACAGGTCCCTATGGGAGGGGGGTCCTGCTTCCTGGCCAGCCCCATGTAGAAGGGTGTAAATTTGCATGCCAGACCAGGTGCGGGTGTCAGTGGCCAGGGGATCGCTGAGTCCACTCTGCAGGGAGAGAAAAAACATGAGTAAGATAAAAAAAAAAAAAAATTATTTTTCCCACTCCTCAAGTTTCTCCCCATCCATGAAGACCACACACCCTCAAAGTTTGTTACTAAAGTCCATGAGGTGTGTGGGGAGCAAAGCCTCTATGGGGGGGTTATGGGGCAAAAGCCACCTCAAAAAGAAAAAGAAAGTTCCATTATTTGTAATGGGTGCACTGTTTGTGTTAGGCCTGTGTTTTTTACTGATCTTATTTGGTGCACACTGTTTTGCTTTGCAGCATGGATTGCCACATTGTTTGTGTCTTTGGCATTATGACCCCTGTGCCTAAATTTAATAGAATCACTGCAAAGAAAAGGATTATGGAATATCTTGAAGCCAGTGGGTTACAAGACTCATGGCAGCATGGATTCATGGGGTGGGGGTCCATCAAACAAATCTGATAAATTTAATTGACTGGGTGACCAGGAAATTAGATCAGGATGGAGTGGTGGATGTGGCCTACCTAGAGTTCAGTGAGGTTTTCAACACTATTCCACATAAGAGATTTGTAAGGAGGTTGGGCAGCTTAGGAGTGGGTCCAAGAGTAGTAAACAGGGTAAAAAATTGGTTAGAGGTAGGCTACAGAGGGTGGTGGTAAATGGAGTTCATTCTGAGGAAGGGAGGTTGACCAGCAGAGTACCTCAGTGTTCAGTACTGGGCCCAGTCTTCTTTAATGTCTTTATAAGTGACATCGCAGATGAGCTGGAAGGAAAGGGAAAGTCTGTCTCTTTATGGATGACACCAGAATCTGCAAGAGGGTGATCACTATGGGGTGGTAGAAAGAATGAGCAGAGACCCAAGAAAACTAAAGGAGTGGTCAAAGGTATAGCAGCTGGGTTTCAGTGCAAAATAAAGTGCAAAATCATGCAGTTAGGGCACAGAAACCCAGGGTGGAGCACAAAATGAATGGAGAGGTACTGACAACCACCAAACAGGAAAGAGACCTGGGGTGATCATATCAGATGACCTAAATGTGGCCAGGCAGTGTGACAGGGCAGTTCAGAGGGCTGGTGGGATGCTTGGGTACTTAGGGAGGGGTATCACCAGCAGAAAGATGGAGGTAGTGTTGCCTCTGTATAGATTGCTGGTAAAACCCACCTAGAGTACTGTATCCAGTTCTGGAGACAATGTCTCCAGAAGGACATAGACAGAGTTGAGACAGTGTAGAGGAAGGCAACTATAATGTGCACTGGGTCTGCATTAAAAGCCATGCGATGAGAGACTAAAGGACCTCAATATGTACACCTTAGAATAGAGGAGTGGAGATTTGATAGAGAAATTTAAATACCTGACAGTGGATAAATACGGTTCAAGAGGGAAGTATTTTTCATAAAAAAGGTGCTCAAGAACATGAGAGGGTAGTGGATGCATGGAACAGCCTTCCTGAGGAAGTTGTGGGGTCTAAAACTGTGGGAGAATTCAAGAATGCATGGGACAGACATAAGGCAATTCTTGTGGGGGGCAGGAAGATATAGGCTGTTGGTTAACTAGGATCTGCGGCCTATCCTGTAGGTAGGGAAATGGGCAGACTAGATGGGCCTAGCGGTCCTTATCTGCCGTCAAAGTCTATGTTTCTATGTTTCTATGAGGACATGCAATGAAGCTTGAGGGGGTAGGTTCAGGAGAGATATGAGGAAGTACTTTTCACTGAAAGAGTGGTAGATGCCTGAAACAGTCTTCTGTCAGAAGTGTTGGGGTGGAAAACACTGGTGGAGTTCAAGAATGCATGGATAAGCCTAGAGTAATCTTAGCAT
This sequence comes from Neoceratodus forsteri, assembly GCA_016271365.2. NCBI lineage: Eukaryota > Metazoa > Chordata > Ceratodontiformes > Ceratodontidae > Neoceratodus > Neoceratodus forsteri. Next base: position 722,325,720 of record CM057459.1, on the reverse strand, counting down.
AAAGGAAGAGGAATAAAGAGCTGGAGATCAAGTAGGGTCTGTAGTGACACTGTAGGTAGGGAAAAATGGGCAGACTAGGTGGACCAGGTGGTTCTTCACTACCATCAAAGTCTATGTTTCTGTCTCTCTCTCTCTTATCTCTCTCTCCCTCCCTCCCTCTCTCTGGGACATATATTGAAACTTTATCCCCACACAAAAACATTGCACCACACAAATTGAGGTTTTGGGCCTTTAAGCTGGACTTAGTGCAGGGCTTCCTATAGTCAAAGTTTCAGTTTGCATGATGCGAATTTGGTTGCCCAATAGCATAAGGTTAGGGATTGCAAACATGCAAATTAGTGAGGGGACCTGCATACAATGATCTAAGCTATACTATAAGTCTAATTAATTATTCATGAGCTGAACTACTATAGCTCATTCATTGGCTGCCGTGCTGGTCTGAAATCTCTAAGAAATGCCCGGCACAGCAGTCGCTCAGCTGTTCGCTCACTGTTAGTAGTTACTCACACTGTGTTGTCTACTGCCTAGTCACAGTAAGTCTGACAGAACATTATGTGGCACCACACAAACAAGGATTTAAAAGAAAATGATCAAAATAAACTACTTAAAAGTAATGATTATTGCAATCAGATTTATAATCGCCATAGTACTGTGTCTGGTGACTTCCTTCGTTCTCTTTGGTTACCCAGGTTTTTTTTTTTTTTTATAAATTTAACTGGTTTATTTAGCAGGTACAAATTGAGTTTTCCAATAGCAGTAATTTAAACTTTTAAATACAATTTAAGATAAGGAGAGATGAAGAGTCACTGGCAAAGTGTTCCAGAAATATTAATGATGTTGGCATTACATGCATGCCCACATATATGCTGGCACCACACAAACAAGGATTTAAAGAAAATGACCAAAATGAACTGCTCAAAAAAGGTAATCATTATTGCAATTAGACTTATAATCACAATAATGACCTCAGAGCTATTCATTTTCTGTCAGTTAATGACTGGCTGGTGGGGGTTGGGTCTCAGCTGCGCCTCGGGCCACCTTCCCCCCAGCCGGTCATTAATCTCCAGAAAATGACTGTCTCTTTGGTCATTATTACTTACTACAAAGCATTGTGAAGGCTCTAAGGGTAGTTTTCACTACTCACATTACTGAATTTGCAAGGCATGCTTTTACTTAGCGTGCAGTATGGAGGACACTTGCAAATAGCCTAAACATAATTGTAAGTGGTATGGGGCAGTCTCAAGGGTATAGTCCTGTGAGGTCACTAGGGAGTGGCGACCCCTTACTTCATTTTGAGAGGGAGGGACACTCCCATACATCTGATGGCAGCTGTGCTAGGCTGTACTGTTCTGTCTAGCAAATAAAACACAGTTCTTCTGCTGCTTTTCTTCCCAGCTGTACTCTGGTAAGCTTGCAGTCTGTCATTTACATCCACACCATTTGACACTTAACTCATCTTAATAGCTGCCTTTGAAGTCTGAACCATCCATTGCTTAACATGATACAAAAGGGCCACACAGAGTACAATGAGTTAACTTACTTGTCCTAAATTAACTGTATCCCCCCTCCCTTGCTGTCTTAGTCAAGTATGTGATTTGTCACTACATTCAGAGGACAAAACTAGGTACAGAAAATCCAAAGAGGAGAAACATTACACACAGTATGTAGGTTGTTTCTGATGTTTTATATTAATGATTGTTTATTTCTTGTTATACTGTTTATTGGAGAATGCATTAGACATTACTCTGCATGTATATCCAGGATAACATTTAGTGTAATGCCCAGAGACTGCCTCTTAGTAAAAGTCCAGATTTACAGGCAACTAACCAGAAATAATACACTGGGAACAGGAACTCTGGAGCCCTCACCTGCAATAGAAATACACAGCCGGATTAGTTTATTGTAATGAGCATGTCATGAATGTTATTGCAATGGGTGCTATTTCTAAAATCAATTACCACAACCTCTACTTGCATATCATGTGACCGAGTAAATCACTTACCATACCCAATGCTCATTGGTCACCTCTGAAAACAAGCACTTGTGCCTAATGGGCCTTATTGTGTAACTCTGAACAAGTCACTTACCCTCCCCGATGCTCCTTGATCACCCCTGAAAACAGGCACTTGTGCCTAGTGGGCCTTACCTGGTTACCAAAGAACAAAAAAGTAAATGAAATAAAATGATCTAATGGAAGCAGCTGCAGTGCTTAAAGATCTGAGACCATCTACCAATATGAGGCACATAGCACTCATCTTCTATGCGACCAAACTCTGGAATGTAATCCCTTAACTCTAAAAAATATGGAACGCCATACACTTTTAAAGCAGAACTAAAAACAGCATCTGATAAGTGTTCATGCATGTAACTGTATTTGATAACCCTGTACCTAATGTTTTTTCACTGTTTGAAGTTGTATCATGTATGCTAAAACTGCAGTGTGTTTTTTGTATTTGTGAATATGTCTTGGTCTTGGTCACAACTGAAAACAGGTAATGTTGTGTTTCTTGTATTTGTGAATGTGTCTTGGTCATCACTCCTCCTAGTATTCTCCCTGAGGGTGCTGATGTGGTACTTTAATTAGAACAGCAGTAGTCGGACACAGGGAGCAGCTCTGGATCTGGGGCTTCCCTGAGTGCTGGGGGAGGGCAGAGTCTTCTGTTCAAGTTGCAAGGTACAGTCACATGTAATGCCTGCTGCAGTGATAGCTGACTGTACTCAAGAGGAGTGGTATATAGTCGAGTGTTTGAAGGATGCCTGGAATGAGATTTTGTGCTTTAGTTTTGAAAATGTTTTTAAAGAAAATAAAAAGCTAGTTATTTTGGTAGTGATTTGGGTTGTTTGTAACAAATCAAATAAGTAAAAGCAGTCAAACAGTGCCAAAATGACCCTCAAAATGCACCAGAAGGCATCTAAAACCTGATTGCTTCTGGGTTCGCTTAGGCCCCCAGACCCCCGGCCTGAGAAGGGTGGGGTGGCATGGTTTGTGAAGACCCCATATTTGTAAATTTAGCACTACACTAAATGATTTCGCATGTTCTGATGTGCACGTATCATGGGGCTATGGTACCACAAACTCAATCATACTACATGTATGGACATCCAAAAATGATTCAAAGCAAAGTTATGAACTGCCCCAAAACCGCAGCACAAAAAAATCCTGTGATACAGTGCTGATTAGTACTGTGTTGTGCTGCCGCTCCAATAATCATCTGTTAACATCAGGCTCTGGCCCAGCCTCCCGCAATCCTATGAGCAAAGTTCTAATAATGAGATTGAAATGGCCACATGATGAGCTGGTAAAGACCCCTTAGTGTCTTGATTAAGGAATGTTCTCATTTGTTTGGGGATTGTTCAAATATAGTACATTTACACAGCAGCACAGACACATTTTGGGAAGTGTTAACTGATACTTTGCATCTAGGCTGCCTGTTCTCTAGCCAGTGGGATACCATTCATTGGCTAGCAGGGTGTTGTGCTTTGTGACTGCTCAAACCTGTCTGTGCCTTGCTTTGCACTGCGCTTGGGGTTATATTCCTACATGCATTACCTACTCAAAAGTGCTCACATACAAGTACAGTACCGTTTGCACATAACAGTGCTAGCAAAAGGGACTTTGCATGGCTCTAACCTTGGCTTTGGACTATGGGTCCCTCTCTCTATCACGCCATTTATTCCTACAGTATGTGTGTGGGAAGTTGTGCTTTGGGTACTTGGCTGTCAGGAACTACTAATTAAAAACATGTTTTCCCCAAAATGTAGTCTAGAATAAGTAGAAAATAGTTTGAATTACTTGCTAAACGTACATTAAATCTGTATAAAGCTGGTATACTATTTTGGTACTAGTATATTTTGTGGCATTTTGGTGTTGGGTCTGCCACAAGGACCCTTAGCTTTTCTCTGATCGTACCAACCCATCTCTCACTGATCTTGCGGATGCCTTGCTGGACCATGTGAATGACTGAGCCAGACGCACAAAATAAAGGTTGAAAAAGCTTTATTCTACACGGCTGTATCTGCACACCATGAGGCATAGCCTCAGACTGACTACTAACTGCCTGCCTACAGGGTCTTCTACAGAGCCCTCCACACACTTACATGTAACATGAGACTACTTTGCTTTGAGGGTCCTTGTAGGAAAGCAACTAGCTGTTAAGCCCCAGCCTAAGTGTACTCCACAATTTTGTTGAAACTATTTTATTAACACACACATTTTTAATTCTTTCTTTGTTGAAACAATAGGTCAGGAAGCATTTGTCACTGTAATGTCTGTCAAAGTGACTAGCCATAAAGACTCCAGTTCTGAAGGGCACTCATGACGTATGTGGTGGATCTTGCCATTTTTTATCAGCTTTGTAATGCTTGAGCACAGCAAGCTTGATCTTTCTCTTATGCTTATTTTTCTTGAAGTTGTATAGAACTTCTTCCATTTCTTGGTTGTACCACAAAACCTCAGCGCAAGGTGAAATATGGACTCTCTGAATGTTGTAGTCTAACAGAGGGCAGCCATCATTCAGCTGTTTACCAGCAAAGATGAGTCATTACTGGTTAGGAGGAATGCCTTCCTTGTCCTGAATCTTGGCTTTGACATTTTCAGTATTACCAGAAGGCTCAGCTTCAAGGGTCATGGTCTTCCCCATGAGAGTTTTCACAGAGATCTGCATCTTGGAACAGTATCCACCACAGCTGGCTCATCAATGGTGGATTGTGAGAAGAGTGAGTATATTAAAGTACTGTATATACAGAACTATGCAAATAGCATTTTACATGTGTACAGTGTATCTATAATGCCGCTTAAATATTTTAAGTGCAATTTACATAACTGAAAAAGCATACTGGGGATGCTCAGACTCTGAGCCACAGAATCAGAATAATCTGATTCTGAACTTTCTTTTGACAATTTTCAGAACTGAAGGCCAAAAATTTAATTTGGAGAAAGGATGGAACCGGAACTGCATCCAATTATGACTCTATCTCCTCCACACACCGCCAACAATTATTAATATTAGCTTTTACTGACCAGGTAAGTACACTAGACACCTTTGTGCTTATTGCAACCCCTTGTAACCCCTAGGTGGCACTATCCCAAGGGATACTACTCCTGCCTGCGTGACTAGGTGCAGGTTGAGAGGCCTGAGCTCGGTGAACAGGTGGTTTAAGGGTAGCATAGCTGCTATGGGTATAGCCCTCTGGGACACTAATACCACCTCTAACCACTCTAGTGGCTTATACAGGTCAGCAGATAAACAATCACATATGACATAGGCATACAATATTGAATCCCCACTTGGTGCACTTACCACCAGGGCTGGATCAGCTGCAATGGCCCTGGAGACCCCCCTGTAAAACAAGACCTGCAATAGAACAGTTCAATGGCAATACAGTATTCCCTCCACAAAGGTACACACTAGCCGAGTTAAATGCAGAAGGAATAGAATCTGATTTATTCCGGGGACATGAACAAGGGTGGGGCAGCAATCTAGCATTTGATTTCAGATCTGATTTAGTCAAGTTAAGCATGCACACACTAAGAGTCCCTCTGGCAGTCACACACACTCTGGATACCCAGTTGTTCTTCAGAATAGCCTGAAGCATTGTCCGGGGTAGGCCAGCATTACAGCTGTTGTTCGGGCCTTTAGGAAAGAAAACAAGCAACATGCACTTCAACCCAAATTTGTATTCTGGAGCTGGATGGCTCAGTCTATTGCGATCAACCCAAACAATAAAATCGGATGACACACAATAATTGCAGCTTTGTTGCAGGGAGCTACCCTGCTAGTTACTCACGCTACCCAGACCAGGAGGCAGGACTGACAAGATGAAGACCTCAGGATGTTGTTCTGGCTGGCCAGAGGAAGCAGGGCCCACATGATGCACCATGGTGGTCGATCCTGTTCAGTGGTGTTGAGCAGGGAGACGAATCACCAGGTGGGTCTTTCGTCACTAGAGTCTCTGTGGTGGGAGTGGCAATCTAGGCCGAGATGGTGAGGCCTAGACCTGGTGGAAAGTACGGATTTAAGTCTACAACAATGCTGGAGCAGCTTCCAGCTAGCATATCACTTGAACATGGGGAACCAGTCATGACCCACACGACACATCCAGCACATTTATAAGTAAACAAATATTCAGCCACAGCACGGATGAAGTCTGCTTGCAATATTACAGGATCTCTGTGCAAACCTTCCATTCTACAACTCTATTCAGTATTTGACAGATCAATCACTTCTGGAGCAAGTCTTCTGTCCACACTCAGACAAAATTCACTCTCTCTCTCTCTCAATTCAGAATTCAAGTCTCAAAAACAGATTTGGATATAGTCCAATTCAATTTGCAGGCTTCTTCACACTGGAAGATGGTAGCTGGAAGGCCAGACACAGCCTTCCCACTGAATTCCCGCACCACCACGCAGGAGCTGCTGCTCAAATTGCTTGAGCTATTCACTCTCCAAACTCCAGCTCTTGACTGACACATTGCTGCAGGCAGCTCTGGGACTTCCCAGTGATCCAGAAATTTTGGTTGGTTGATCCATCCGTCTGTCACAGAAAGGGCTCCCCCTCCAGGTCCATTTAGGTGCCAAACAGCAAAAACTACAATTCCTACATAAATTCACTCCCACAAGACCTCTGGGGACAGTCTCCATTTTAGAGTCCCCCGAGGTACCGATTGGTACAAACTGGCAGTCCAGAACCAAAATGGTGGCTCTTGGCAAAAAGTCCATGCTGCAAAGGAAGGCAGATTAGACAAACTACTATATTATAATTATTAAAGCAGATAATCAGCAAACAATCACCGATCCTAAAAGAGCTCCCTCTGTGCACTTAGTGATGGCAGAATGAAACAGCTGTACCACAGCCCGGGCGGGACTCGAGCCTGAAACCACTCCCCCCCCCGAAATAGATAGCTCTTAAAGAGACAAACACAGAGGCTAACAGGGCACTCTCATGCAGGCATATTCAAAACTGTTTTAGACACAGAACACCAGCATGGCACTGGGCATTAGACAAGCCCAGGAAGACATTTTAGGAACCCCCATCTGTAGGAGGGTTACATCTAGGTACAACCTGCAAGGTTATACCACTAGTACATAACTAGTACCAAACACCCACCTAAATTCTTGACTGGTCAGTGGTGATACCATCAGGCTTTCAGATTAGTCTGGTACCACCAGTGCCTTCTTCCTGTGGCACTGGGGATGGTGGTGGACTGAAGAGATGTAGCAGATTATCTTAGGGTACTGAAGTAGTGGTAAAAAAGATGCTGTATGGACTCGGTAAGTTTATGGAATTGCTCAGACAGCAGCCAACATAATAGTCGGCACATATCTCATACTCTACTATTGTCAACTGGACTTCCAAGAATGAATGAATGAGAAAGAAAATGCACATGTGTATTCTCTCTCATTCGTTCAGTCTATGGTGAAAGGATTTGTGACATGTGCTTGTCATCACACTGTCCCCTTCCTTTTTTTTTCCTGTGTGTGGATTTTAGTGCTCATGAAGGGTGCTGGATTGACAGCACTGGAACCTGAGATCCTCTGCTTAAGCACGGGAAAGGTACAGCACAGGCAGTCACAGTGTGAGCTTCTCACACTGCCCACCAATGTGCCTTAACCACGCCATGGAGGGACCAACCACATAGTTGAGTGGGTAGTTCAGACTCACTTCCCATTCAATCCTTGGTCTCTCATGTGAGACTGCAAGCAATGGTGCCAGTTGGTGCCAATTGTATTGGTGATTTTGCGATGTGGACTCCTGCCCACTGGGAACTGGACTGAGACCACCACAACTCATTTCACATAGACAACTGAACAGCCCTCAGCTGATAATAGCTTTCAGCCACTACTGACCTGTGCTGGATTTGAACCAGTGACCTAGAGGTGAAGGGCTCCTTAACCGACTACCAATCCACTGAGCCATCCAGTTCCCCTACTAACACTGTCCTCTTCCTGAACCTTATATAGTACTTTAAATTCTATGAGGTCTGTTCAGCAAATCTTTTTTTCTTAGAGTTTATAATTTTTATTAAGTTTCAAGTCATACAATAAGAAGAACAGAACATGGATGTCTGCAGGTGGTCATAGAGTGCAGGGCATCACAAACAGGTATGACATTTTATATAACACTCCGAAAAGGATCCATTGAGGGTAAAACAGCTATGCAATGTATAAACAGGGTATACATGTTGCCTGTCTTCCAGTGACATTAAGGGTATGAAATATAGAGTACTTACTCCACTACACCGGATTAAGTCTCAGAGAGAGAGTCTCCTGATGGGATACATTCTATTATCTTCAAGGTGTCCTGTGGGATCTTGCAGTGGGGACATATCCACGCCTGTAGTTTCTGGGATTCTGTGACCCTCTGGAAAAGAACAACATAAACACAAAGAATACCTAATTCTACACAAAAAGGCAAACTATACAGTACATGTAACTGCATTGCATGGTTCTGACTTAACCATGTGAGAGAAACTGAGCCTGATACCCTGATCTTAGTCATATTGCACTTGAGGCTATAAGAGGAGAGACATCCTGAGGTGTGGAGGAGGTGGGGTGACCTTATGTGGGTACCTTAAAAGGAGTAGTAGAAGTTGAGCTTGGTCCACTAAGAGGGGACCCACTTAACCTATCCCAGTAGGAGGGTTGGTGAATGGCATGTATGGACCCCATCATGTATCAGTGTCAATGGCTCAGCAGGTAGAACACTCGCCTCTGAGGCCAGATCAGAAGGCTGTGGGTTCTATCCCCACACAAGGCACTTGGGTTAAATCCCAATACTGACACAGTAGTGCAGCATGAGGGAGGTGCTACACTCCTGAGGTGCCGTCTTTCAGATGAGACATTAAACTGATGTCCTATCTGCCTGTTCTGGTGGTAGTTCATGTGGGTGCTAACCCTTAGGCTGCCGGAAGATTTAGAACGCATAGGTTTTTAGGACAAGATATCTTGTCGGCGGCAGCCTAGATCCCCTGGTACTTCTTGAAAAGAGTAGGGGAATTTTTATTACAACAGAACATAAAAGTAAGATACATATCAAATAGTGTTGCTTCTCACATCATCACAGAACAGAAAGTAAAACATGAAAATATGACAGCATACTAAAAAAAAAAATTAGTTTCAAACTAATGTTTCTTTGTTGTAAAAAAAAAAAACAAATTATAAAGATATGAAGGATCATAATTATTGCATCATACTTCCTAACTTCTATTAATTTGTTCATGACCGTCAAACAAGTGAAAAACATAATGCAAACATAAATGCCGCAGGGCTATCATTGAGAGTCCCACACTGACTTCTGTGTGATTCTGCTCATTTTTACTATAGTTGCTGCATTTTAACAGCATGCCTAATTTGTTAGCGGGAGCCCTACCTTCCAAGCAGGAAGTAGGAAGAGAGTTCTGGTGGTAAGGCGAACTTTTGCCATCCAGTACCACCAGAACTGACTGCAGTACCACATTTTCTTGAGTAAAGGGGCTGTACACATTGCTGGTACCACAGTCACGTATGAGTGGCTGTCGCACAGCATTTTTGTATTAAATTCAGCAATTTGAATTATGAGAGAGTCGTGACCTCAGGGATTGACCTCCGGGTCACACAGAGGACTTAACTCAGCCCTGCTGTGAACGGGCATTCATTATACTGCAAGGGGCGATCATTGAGAGTCCCACACTGACTTCTATGTGATTCTGCTCATTTTTACTGTATTTGCTGCATTTTAACAGCATGCCTAATTTGTTAGTGGGAGCCCTATCTCCCAGGCAGGAAGTAGGAAGATAGTTCTGGTGTTAAGGTGAACATTTGCCATTCAGTACCACCAGAACTGGTTGCAGTACTACATTTTCTTGTGTAAAGGGGCTGTATGCATTGCTGGTGCCACAGTCACATATGAGTGGCTGTTGCATAACATTTTTATATTAAATTCAGCAATTTTAATTACGATGGAGTCATGACCTGGGGGGTTGACTTCTGGGTCATACAGAGGACTTAACTCAGCCCTGCTGTGAGCAGGGAGAGTGCAGGTAGGGTGCACACATTTCCGCATGCAGAGACACGCACAGAGATATGTGCATCTGCACGTGTTACGTGAGGGAAGAGGGAGAGGGTAAAGGTCTGACCGAGGTAAAGACACCACTGTGAAGGTAGGTCTTAAAAGATACACAGACCTTAATAACCTTCAGGCATGGATCTTAACATAATATTAAAAGGGACAGTAGGGACCAAATGCATTGCATGCGAAATGTATCTATTTACAGATGTGCCAGTGATTGAATGCCCATTCACTTGCCTACAATGTAAACAAAATGTGGAAATACTGGCAGAAATATCATTATTTAGTACCAGACTAGAGGCACTGGAAAATAACCAGCAGAGCATGGCGCTAAGAATGGGCAATAGGAAAAAGATGGACAAACAACCAATATCTATGAAACCCATAGAACATGATAAAAAAACACAGGCCAGAGTCTTATATCAAAACCAAGACAACCCCCCCCAAACCTTAGCATCAGTGTTTGAAACAGATGCAGCACTCTGGGTCACCCTGGAGACAGGAAATGGCACCACAATCCGCATGGGGGTTGTATACAGACCCCCATCTCAGGGGGAGGAAATGGACAAGGAAATGATAGAAGGCATCCTTAGAATGGCAGAAAAAGGGGAGATATTGTTGATAGGGGACCTGAATATGCCAGATGTCAACTGGAGCACCTTTGCTGCAGGCACATCCAAAAGCAGGGTCATTCTTGATGCCCTATGAGGGGCATGCCTCAGACAGCTCGTATTTGAACCCACTCAGGAGGGAACCATCTTAGACCTGGTACTCTCAAATGGAAATGGAGAAAGAATCTTGGATTTAGAAGTGGGTAGCCATCTGGTAACAAGCGACCACTAAACAGTGTGGTTCACAATAAACACAGCCATAGAGTCAAACCATACAAAAGCAAGAGTATTGGACTTTAGGAGGGCTGACTTTGGGGAAAATGAGAGAGTGCCTCAGAAAAGCACTAGCAAACAGGCAAGAAGGAGGGATGGAGGAACAATGGGGAGTAATCAAAACAGCCATCACAGAGGCAACAAGGCTTTGTGTGAAACAAATCAACAAAACACAATGAAGGAAAAGACTGCTATGGTTCTCAAAAGAGGTGGCAGGGAAGGTTAAGGAGAAAAGGATAGCATTCAGGAAATATAAGGAAACACAGAAGGAGCAGGACAGCGAACTTTATCAGTAGAAGCAGAAAGAGGCAGGGAAGGCAGTCAGAATAGCAAAGGCCCAAACTGAGGAAAGGATATCCAACTCTATTAAGAAGGGGGATAAGACCTTTTATAGATACATTACACAGTGAAGAAAGACCAATGGAGGGATACTGAGGCTTAATAAAGGGAAGGGAATATGGGCAGAGGGTGACAGTGAAAAAGCAGGGATACTGAACGAATATTTCTGCTCAGTATTCACAAAGGAAGAGGAGGGGGAGGTACCTAAACCAAACAAGAGAAACACTCTGGATATGGGAGTCAATACCAGTCCATTCACAGAAGAAAGGGTTCTGAGAGAACTAGTAAAATTGAAGGTGGACAAAGCAATGGGGCCTGATAGAATTCATCCAAGAATTTTAAAAGAACTAAGAGTAGAACTAATGACACCACTGACTACTGTCTTTAACAAATCATGGGAGGATGGGGTGGTACCTGAGGACTGGAGGAGGGCAGATGTGATTCCTCTTCACAAAAGTGGGAGCAGGGCAGAGGCAGAAAACTACAGACCAGTTAGTTTAACCTCAGTGGTAGGAAAAATGATGGAATCACTTCTGAAGGAAAGAATTATTGAGTACCTAGAGGCCAGTGGGGCACAGAACCCAAGGCAGCATGGATTCACAGTGGGAGGGTCATGTTAGATGAATCTAATAGACTTCTTTGACTGGGTGACCAAAGTAGTAGACCAGGGAGGGGCTGTGGACATGGCCTACCTAGATTTTAGCAAGGCATTTGATACAGTCCCACACAAAAGATTAATATACAAGTTAGCCAACCTTGGAGTGGGTCCCAAGGTGGTAGCCTGGATAAAAAATTGGCTGGACAACAGGACGCAAAGGGTAGTAGTAAATAGAGTCCACAGTGAAGAAAGGAGGGTTACTAGTGGGGTACCACAGGGTTCAGTACTGGGACTGGTCCTTTTTAATGTCTTTATAAATGACATTGCAGAGGAACTGGAAGGAAAAGTATGTCTTTTTGCAGATGACACAAAGATCTGCAACAGGGTTGATACACAAGATGGAGTGGAAAGGATGAGAAGGGACTTGGCAAGGTTGGAGGAGTGGTCAATTGTATGGCAACTTAGATTCAATGCAAAGAAGTGCAAGGTAATGCACCTGGGAAGCAAAAACCAAGGGGAAGAGTACACACTGGGGGTGAGATACTGACAACAACAAAAATGGAAAGGGACCTGGGGGTGATTATATCAGATGACCTAAAAGTGGGCAAGCAATGTGAGAAGGCAAGTGAGGAGGGCTGGGGGGATACTGGGTTGCATAGGGTGAGGCATCAACAGTAGAAAACAGGAAGTTGCTATCCCTCTGTAGAGACAGTTGGTGAGACTCCATCTGGAGTACTGTGTGCAGTTCTGGAGACCCCATCTCAGCAAAGACATAGACAGAGTGGAGGTTGTCCAGAGGAGGGCAACCAAAATGGTGCAGGGTCTGCACCAGAAGACATACGAAGAGAGATTAAAGGAGCTTAATATGTATACCCTTGAGGAAAGAAGGGAGAGGGGGGACATGATAGAAACTTTCAAGTATCTCAAGGGAATCAACAAAGTCCATGAGGGTAGTATCTTTCAGAAAAAGAGATGTGCCAGAACAAGGGGGCACAATTTGAAGGTGAGGGGAACAGCGCAGAGGTAATGTGAGGAAGTATTTTTTCACGGAGAGGGTTGTGAATGCATGGAACAGCCTTCCTGAGGAGGTTGTGGAGCCAAGAACAGTGGGGGAATTCAAGAATGCATGGGACAGACATAAGGCAGTCCTAGTGGGGGGTAGGAGTAAGTAGGGTGTTGGTTAACTAGGATCTGCAGCTTATCCATCAGGTAGGAAAACGGGCAGACTAGGTGGGCCAAACGGTCCTTATCTGCCCTCAAATTCTATGTTTCTGTGTTTCCAGAGACAAACCCTCAGGGTGCTACAACAATAACTACACTTAATAAAAAGAGAATAAGAGGGGAGGAAACAAATGAAAGCCAAGATAATGATTGGTACAACATTCAAAGTTCAAGGCCAGTCAAAAAAAAAAAAAGGCTAATAGCAGAACACTTTGTGCTTTCCCTACACAATAGCTTTGAACCCCTGATACAGCTAACTGTTGAAGACTATTCAGATACTTTGGTCAGTGTCCCTCCCTGTCACCCTCCATTACCCATGGATGATGAGATAAATGTAGACATCCAACATAACCTAATAATACCACAGGTCAATAGTAATGACACAGGTCCATCTGTAACTACTGCAATCAATGGGCAACAGGTACAAACCAATAGTATTTTAGGGGATAACACCCAGACTCCTAACAACATCAAAACTCATACGCAAATGGATACATTACCAGAACAAATATTCATTTTGGGTGATTCAATAGCTAGATTTACAGACAGATTCTCCACAAGGGGGAATAAGGAAAACATTACCAGTTACTTCCAGGAATTTTCCAGAACGTTCCAAACCCAAAGATTGCTATTCTTCTTGTAGGCACCAATGATTTTGGAAGGCAGCAGGTGGGGAACATAGTGAAGGATATAGAACTAGCAATAAAAACCTTGAAGGATTTACATGTAACACCCATTATCTCAGAAGTTCTACCAGTACCAAGGGCTAATTACACAAAAACTAAAAACATCAAGGCATACAACAATTGGCTACGTAGACAGTGTCTAGCCAATAACATTGAATGTATAAAAACCTGGAAAAAATTTGAAAACAATAATATGCTATTTGGTTATGATGGCTTACACCTTAATAAACAAGGATCTAGACTTCTGGGATGTATATTCCAAAACACATTGAAAAGCAAATACAAGGAACAAAAAACTAGTCACTGAGGGGCAAAGGAATAATCCAACCCCCGTAGAAAAAAATTAATTTACCAAATATAAAAAAGGCATGCATTCAATTCTTAATAAAAAATCGGACTTTCCTTTCTTCTGACCAATGCAAGAAGCCTGCATGGTACAAAATTAGATGAGCTGGAACTAATACTCAGTAAGGATGGAATAGACATAGCTGCAATAACAAAAACTTGGTGGGGAAAACTTCTACCTGGAATACGAATATACCTGGCTATAACACCTATTTCAAAAATAGAACATCGAAAAAGGGGGGTAGGGTAGCCTTATTTATTAAGAATAACATTGTTTACAAACCAATCAAGGAATTGCCTGATGAAACATCCAGCAAAATGCTATGAGTAGAAATATTGAGGGATAAACAACAAAAACTATAGGAAGGGCTATGTTATAGACCTCCAGATACTAACTTTCTAGCACATCAGGGCATATTAAACAATATCAGTAACAAAACAGGCCACAAACAAATTATATTACTAGGGGATTTCAATCTTTCAGGAATCAACTGGAAAGAAGGCACATCTAGTAATAATCTAGAGAACACAGTCCTCGATGTATGTGACACAAATGACTTACACCAATTAATCACAGTACCAACTAAGAAATGCAATATCTTGGACCTAATAGTAACTGATATCCTGCACCAGATTAAAAAATATCAAAATTAAAGATCCCCTACAAAGCAGTGACCATAGAATAATAACATTTGACACCAACATACTGCCAAAACCAGAATCAGGTATAACCATGTTTAAAAATTATAACAAAGCAAACTTTATTCAAATTAATAAAGAACTCCACAAATGGCAATGGGATGACGGATCCACATCTCCAGAACTTTGGACTAGAGTTAAAAACAAAATCATAGAACTTGAAGCAACACACATCCCTAAAATATCACATACAATAAGAGGGGTAAGATACCAATTTGGGTAACACCGTATGTATAACATCTAATAGCTAAAAAGAGAAGGGCTTATAGAGTATTAACAAGAGATAACAATGACTACAATAAATATAAATATAAGTCCATTCTTAAAAAATGCAAACAAAGCATAATAGATGAAAAGAAAAACACTAGAATTCAGACTTGCCTATATGAACGATTGTGGTAAGAGTTTCTATTCGTACATAAATAATAAAAAGCAAGCTATGAAATCTATCGGCCCCCTGGTAGTCAGATCGAAAGACTCAGCAACTCCACAAGAAATGGCAGAGGAATTTAACAAATACTTTTGTTCAGTGTTTAACCCAACAACTCATAGCAAAAAGTATACTTCAAGTGACCATCATGAGTACCTCACTGAGATTACAAAACAGAAAATACGGAATAAAGTAGAGAAAATAAATACAAACAAATCCCTGGGTTCTGACAAGCTACACCCAAGACTTTTAAAGGAAATTGTAGGATGATTAGTTGAACCACTGTATAACATCTTCAATGTGTCCTCATTCTCAGGGATTATACCAAATGACTGAAAAACCACAGTTGTCATCCCCATCTTCAAAAAAGGAAATCAAGGTGAAATGTCAAATTACAGACCCATCAGCCTTACAAGTGTACTGGGCAGGATCTTTGAATCCTTACTTAAATCAAAACTTGAGAAGTCATGGAGACAAAAAAATAAAAGATCCTACTCAACATTGCTTTAAAAAACAGAGGTCTTGTTTAACAAGTAATCTGGTGTTCTATGAGAAGGTCAGCAAACTACTTGATGATAAAAACTCAGTAAATATTGTATACTTAGATTTCTGCAAATCATTTGATAAAGTGCCCCATACAAACTTGATTATAAAAATGTGCAAACTAGGAATAAACTGTACAATTGTAAACTGGGCGGAAGAATGGTTGAAGAATTGTACATGAACTGTATGTGTTAGGGGACATTCATCAAGTAAAGGTCTAGTTACCAGCGGTGTACCACAGGGATCTTCAAATGTAAAGAATGTTGCTATAAAATTTGCGAATGACACCAAAATTGTGGCCCAAGTCAAAACCGATGATGACATACTAAAATGTTAGAAAAGATATAAAACACTTTAGGATTGGGCACAACTTAATGACACGATACACAATACCAGCAAATGTGTCATTATGCATTTGGGAGACACACATAAAACAACAATGTTCACTGAATGGTTGCTCCCCGAATTCAGTACTAGAGGAAAAAGACCATGGAATTATCATCAGATCAGATCTATCATTTAGAAAACCCTGTAGCCAAGTAATTAACAGGGTAAGCAGAATATTAAGCTGTATAAAGCGATCTTTTGTCTCTAGAAATAGGGGATGTATTCTTCCCCTCTACAGAGCCTATATAAGACCACACCTGGACTACTGTTTACCGCTGTGGAGTCCTTACCTAAGAAGGGATATAAATAGGTTGGAGGGGGTACAACGAAGAGTAACAAAAATGATTGACAACATGCAAAATAAAAATTATGATGTGAAACTCGAAGAATTAAACCTATACCCACTAGAGCTGTGGAGGACCAGAGGTGACCTATTACTTATGTTTAAAATATCAAAAGACCCTGAACTAATGACTGAACTAGGTATGGCATATATGTAACCAAAGAAGCCATACACACCAATTGACACTTATTTATCCTAAAAAGGACATAAGATGCTTCTTTTTTACTCAAAGAATAATCCCACTACGGAACTCACTCCAAAAATCTATAGTCGACACTAATAGCCCTGAGACCATTAAAAATAATGTTGATAACTTTCCACTGAACCACAGGTGATTCACCAGCTTGCTGGAGATGTACTCACATGGGCCACGGCCTTCTGTGCATCTATCATTTCCTAGTATGATTCCTAGTATGATAAATAAAGATACCAGTATCTCAGTTTGTCATCGGTTAATATAATTGTCTAAGTACAACCTTGTTTTGTTATCTCTAAGCTTTCCTACCTCACCTCCTAACTCAGTGTTTTCATTTATATTTAATCAACCTAGAAAACCCCTTCCACCATCTGAACACTTTTTTTGCTGTGTGAAACCCTTTGTCTCTAAGGTACACCTTATCCAGAGCTTGCTGGATTAATGTGCAAACAGTGTCATAAGGCATCATCTTTTGATACAACACCCATTGGCACCTAGCCTGCCATAAATAATATTTTAGACAGCAAAAGAAAACCATCAGCGTTTAAGATATTGTGCTTCTAATAATGAATATTGACCTAAGACTAAGGAATCATATGTCAGTGCTGTCAGCCAACTCATGTTCCATTTATTCACCAAGAAGTCCCATAAAGGTTTATCATAGGAACATGTGAACAAAAAATGTTCCATAGTTTCTTCAGTGTTAATACATGCATTATATGGGCAATTTCTCTCTTCTGTGGCCTTGTGTTTATAGTTTTCTCTGACACTGAAGCTCCAGTAGACTGATAACCATAGTGTTTCCCACATGTACACTGGGATTCTATCATTGTTTAGTTGACTGTACACATTTTTGTATAATAATACAGGGCAGTTCTTAAAAACCTGGTTCTACCGGGTAGATTGTGGTCATTACTGTAGTGTATAACTGTAAACACTTGCTTTGTCTTGTTTGTTGTTTGTTTAGTCCCCATTTATAGATTTTTTTTTTGTGGATGCTTTAAAGTACTCCAGAATGTGGAGATATCCAGTTACTTTAGGTATAACTACATTCCAGGCTTGGAAATATCTGGCAAAGTTACAAGATACCTATTTATGAAGTAGAGAGCCAGAAGGTATAAAGCCACATTTCACAGTTTGTGATATAAAAAGGGTATGAAAAAACCCACCAGGTCTATCAACCCCAAACCTCCCTTATCCTTCGAAAGATAGCTATAGCATCTTTTGATTAGGTTGAGCTGACTGCCTCACAGCGTCTGAAAAAAGAGACTATAATTTAGTATCTAACTGTGTGTGTGTGTGTGGGGGTATCATGGCTACATATAGTATGCATGGGATTATAAATTGTTTAATAGTCTGAATTCTTTTTAGTTTTGACAACTTACAGTGTTTCCATCTTTGGATTTTTTTGTCTATCGTCTGTAAAGTATTTTCCCAATTTACTAGGGGAATATTCTGAGAACCAAAAACTATTCCTAATATCTTGAGGGGTTCTGTAGAGATATCTATCTCTTCAATTTTGAATGGAGAAAAGGGGCCCACCCAACCCACAGACCTTTACTTTTATTAGCATTCAGCTTCGAGTTTGAAATTGATGAATAAGCTCCCATTTCTTGTAGGAATACCCCTAATTGCTGACCTTCTGTTAAAAATAAGCAGATATCATTGGCATAGGCTTGTAAATATACAGTCATATCACCAGTACCCCCTGAAATTCCTTGCCATTTAGCAGTATCATTCAATTTCTTGATTAGAGGATCTAAAGAAAATATATATAAAAGGGGACGTAAGGGACACCCTTGTCAAACCCCTGTTTCTTTTTTCATACTGTCTGTTACTTGATACTGAAGTATCGGTCTTACTGTAGCAGAATCGTATCGTAGTTTTAACCAATCTATAAATTCTACAGGAATTCCATATGCCTGTAATGTGGCAAACAAAAACGGATGATATACTCTTCCAAAAGCTTTGTATTGGTCTACTGAGACTATACAGTCTTTCTCTCCATGAAGGGACTGGTGATCAATTAGATCCCAAACAATCATCAGTGCATGTTGTATTTTCCTGTCTGATATACCACAAAATTGTTGTGGTGAGATCACCAATTCCTCATATCATTTAAGTCTATTGTTTAAAATGTGAGACAATATTTTAAAATCTGAGTTCAGGATTGTGATGGGTCTCCAGTTTTGTATGTGTGATTTACCTCCTGATTTATATAGAAATGTTAACAATCCTTCAGAGAAGGAAATAGGCATGGATTGTACTAGAAAAAAATAGTGAAAAGCTATTTCCAAACAACCTGCTAACTTCCGTGTAAAGGATTTGTAGAATTTGTTTGAGAGACCGTCCAGCCCTGGAGGGGTCCCTGATTTTAGGGATTTAATAGCCAATTCTATTTCCAAGATATTAATCGTAGTAATCATATCCTGTGATTCATCAGGAAAGTTAGGGATAGTAACCCCTTTTAAAAAGGATTGAATTGCTTCAAGGTTAGGGACTGGAGATGGAGCATGTGATTTATGGAAATTACTAACTATTCCATGAAGCTCCTCAATAGTTTCCATATTGACCCCTTCTGGGTTCACAAGAGAATGCAGTGATGTAGCCTATTTTATTGTTTTACAAAATTCAAATGGATTTCTTATTGGAGATTTTTGTGTTCCATATTGTAGCATTACTCTAATAGCGTTGGCCCTGTCATATTGAAATAGTTTCATGTCTTCTTTTAGTGATTGAATCTGGGAAGTGTAGTCATATCTGGTAGAATAAGAGAGTATACATTTTGAAATTGCTGTCTGAGTTTTAAATAGGTCAAGAAATTATTATTTCCTTTTTCTTTACCATATCTTTGGAGCCATTTTCGAAAATCTTTTTTTGTCAGACCACCATTTTCCTAAATCATTGTACAAAAAGCTTACCGAGGCTCTAGCCCGAATTAGATTTAAAATCCCTGTTTGAACCTCAGGTTCTGCCAGTATATAAGAGTTTAATTTCCACCTGTTATATATCTTTTGGAATTTGGGAGTTTCTGCAAATGAGATTTCCAAAAATAAGTGCTCTGAGAATTTAATTGGAATAATTCTGAATTGAAAAGGTGGCATATTTTTTGGAATAAACATATGGTCAACATTGGACCTAAATTTGCTCCTTTTAAATGTATATTTAGGCCCTTGTATATGATATTCCCTACAATCCAGTAAATCAGCCATTTCTATTGTCTTCAAAAGGGCGTTTGAATCACAATAAATTTTCTTGTCAGTCCCCTTATGTTTGGCTAACTGAGATTTAGAATCACAGCTGAAGTCCCAGCAGAAAAAGATTTTCAAAGAAATCGCCAAAAAAGGTTGTACTGCTTGTAGCAAAGCTACCCCATCTGTTTTCAATTGGGGATCATGGACATTTATAATTCTATAGTTTATGGTTTTCCAACATCCATCCAAAATTAGATCCCTACCTTGGATGAGGTCTATTAGTCTGTGTAACAAAATATCAAAAGAATAAAAGATAATACCCACCTATCTGCACAATCTGGGCCAAAAGACCAGTAAAAAGGACCCCACCTCCATTCCCCCCTGAAAAATTTGTAGTTGCTCACTAGGAAACACCCATGTCTCTTGTAGAACACAAATACAAAATCTAGCTGTATGTATATAATGAAAGATCGCAGTTACATAGAAACATAGAACATAGAAACATAAAATTTGATGGCAGATAAGGACCATTTGGCCCACCTAGTCTGCACATTTTCCTACCAGATGGATAAGCTGCAGATCCTAGTTAACCAACAGCCTACTTCCTCCTACCCTCCACTAGTACTGCCTTATGTCTGCCCCATGCATTCTTGAATTCCCCCACTGTTCTTGACTCCACAGCCTCCTCAGGAAGGCTGTTCCATGCATCCACAACCCTCTTCATGAAAAAAATACTTCCTCACATTAACTCTGAGCTGTCCCCCCTCTATCTTCAAATTGTGCTCCCTTGTTCTTGCACATCTATTTTTCTGAAATATACTACCCTCTTGGACTTTGTTAATTCCCTTGAGGTACTTGAAAGTTTCTATCATGTCCCCCCTCTCTCTTCTTTCCTCAAGGGTATACATATTAAGCTCCTTTAGTCATTCTCCGTATGTCTTCTGGTGCAGACCCTGCACCATTTTGGTTGCCCTCCTCTGGACAGCCTCCACTCTGTCTATGTCTTTGCGGAGATGGGGTCTCCAGAACTGCACACAGTACTCCAGATGGGGTCTCACCAATTGTCTGTACAAAGGGATAACAACTTCTTGTTTTCTACTGTTGATGCCTCTCCCTATGCATCCCAGTATCTTCCCAGCCTTCCTTACTGCCTTCTCACATTGCTTGCCCACCTTTAGGTCATCTGATATAATTACCCCCAGGTACCTTTCCATTTTTATTGTTGTCAGTATCTCACCCCCCATTGTGTACTCCTCCCCTGGGTTTTTGTTTCCCAGGTGCATTACCTTGCACTTCTTTGCATTGAATCTAAGCTGTTATACATTTGGCCATTCCTCCAACATTGCCAAGTCCCTTCTCAGTTCTTTTAAACACATTTAGTAAACTGTGCATGTTCAAAGTACCCACAATAAAACCAGACAGTAATTACTGATGAAGGCTAAGATGTTTTTTTCCTCTTTTTTTTTTCCTTCCCTTTATAACCCACCATCTCCTGGTTTTGGGAGGAGATGTCATGTGCAGGGGTTTGTGGATCCGACTCTCCTTGTTCCATTTCAGAGTCCCCCTAATTTGTGAATAGGGCTGCAAAGGGGTTCTCTGATTCAATCCCCCCCAACTGTTTGAGAGGGTCCCATTTTAATGTTTCTTGAAGATCTTCTCCTTGGCAGTCTGGGAGGAGAAGAAGGAGGAAGCGTCACAAAAATCTTTGCCTCATCTGTGTAATCAACATAGCAAACCGGGTTTAAATTATCTACCAGTGGTACCGGCTGTTGGAGAGGTTCTTGTTTTACTGATGCATCAGTACATAAAATATGGTCTATACTTCCCTTTGGAGGGTCAGAAGGGTGGACGGAGCGGTTGGGGAAATAGATTGGGGCTTCATCAAGCTTGCTTCAGCAGTAGTGGCTGAATCTTGGGCCTGATGAATCAGCAGCTCCGGGCTCAGACAGAAGACTTTATTCTTGGCAGCCCAAGGACACTCAGTAAAAGTATGTCTAATCTCCTAGCAGAGATCGCATTTAGTGTGGTTCACACACTGAAGGACTATATGGCCAATTTCCCCACAGTTATCACACTGCGGTTTGTCACATGTACCAGAGAGATGAGTCTGAGAACCACATCTATAACATGCACGGGGTTGCCCAGCATAAAAACTTACCCCATATCCTTTCTCAATAGAAAAGCATTTGGGATATGCTCCACTTCTGTTTCTGTTTGCTTCAGTTTCACTTTATATTTCCATCTCCCGCTCTCATCCAGAACATCTCTGAGTCAAGAATGGCTTCAGGTGGGGTGAGGACATTGCATTTCTGGAATAGCTAGTAATTAATGTCCTCCACATGGACCCCCTCATTCAGAAACATTATCATAAAAAATTTGGTGAGTGGTTTAGACAGTGGAATTACCAAAAAGGGGGGGTCCATATGGGGGAGAACTTTACCTGGTTATACCATTCCCAAAATAAGTCTAAAGCATATGCTGTATGAAAGCTAACATCAAAATTGTCTTCGCCTGAGATATTTATGAAGGTGAAGACTTCTTTAGGGGAAAAATGTAGAGAATCCTTTAGCAACAATTTCCCCTACATAATGTCTGTCAGGGCCATTGTCCAAGCCCCCTTTATATTGTATTTGAACTGCATTCCGTTGGGGAGCAGCTTCTTTTTTGGTTTTAGTAAGAAGATCTGAAAGTAAAGGCTTTTTTGGCATGGATGGTTCTTGTCTTTCATCTTCCCCAGTCTGTTCAGAGTTCTTTGATGTGGCAGAAATTTTTGGGTCTGACAGCCTTTTGACTGCTGTGGGCTTGTCAACAATACTCTGAGGGGTTTGTTCTATATCTGTAGTATTTAAAGTCATTTTTTGTAACAGGAGGTGCGCTTGGGGACTCATATCAGGGTCTGAGTGTGATATTTGTACCTTTTTGGTTGGGCACCAGTTAGGAGAAGTTTGAGGGAAAGCTAGATTG
This sequence comes from Neoceratodus forsteri, assembly GCA_016271365.2. Classification (NCBI taxonomy): domain Eukaryota; kingdom Metazoa; phylum Chordata; order Ceratodontiformes; family Ceratodontidae; genus Neoceratodus; species Neoceratodus forsteri. The sequence continues at coordinate 722,302,845 of CM057459.1, read as the reverse complement.
TGATCCCATTCAGAGTCAGGCAACCAGGCCCCACTGGGCACTTTTTTCCATCCAGCTTCTATTAATGCTTCTTGCGGTGACCATGCCTCCACTGGGGAGGGAAGAGGCTGGACTGAGAAAGCTTCTTGAATGGCAGCGGATCTGGATTGATTTATAGTTTTTTTAGGCTGCTTTTTAAGAGAAGGCACATGCATACCAGTGAGTAGTGGTGGAAAGTCTGGAGAAATATTTCTTTTAGCCAGTGTTATTGCTGTCCATTTCCCCATGCTGTTATCATGTAAGCCTGTCTTCACGGTCTGTCCCCTCGCTAAGAATGAAAAAACTGTGCTGCCATCTTGTGTAGAGCTATGCATCTGATACTGAAACTGATTACTGTGCAAAATAGGTAGAGAGGGACCAAATGTGTCTGGCATTTTTTTAAAAACAAACCCTGCTATTTCAGATAGGTGTCCTGAGTCTAGATTTGTTTTGTCCAGCTCAACATTATCGACAGGGCCGGGAGGAAATTGACAATGTGTAGCAGCAGTCACTGAAAGCTTGTCAGACAAGACAGCTGTTTTCACATTTTCTTGCAATAACATGTCCTGTCCTTTTATTTCCATCATCGGCTTTGGGCACACACATATTTCAGCATTTGTACTGCCAGGCGGCACGTCAGGCTTGAAACAAAATAAAGAATTTGCATCAGAAACAGGAATGTGTGACTCACCCGGCTCAGCATAACACTCTCGAGGGCCTTGTTTGACAAGAAGGCCTGCAGGATTGACAGCTGTTTTCTTGATGTATAGTGTAGCAAGGTACACTTTAAGTCACTCCTGGTTTTGTAGATGCTGTTCGGTTTCTTGTGCCATTTGTTCTATTAAGGTCTCTTCTGTTTCAATAGGTGGTTCTATATTTTCATTTGGTATATCCATAGATTTGAGTTGGCTTAAGTCTTCTGTGGATACAAATATCTCTGTACAGACTTCTTCTTCATTTAAATCCAAACCAAGGTCAATTTCCTCAGCAACCGCTGACAAAATGAGAATAGGGGAGCAGGTTCGCTCCCCTATCTCAAAGACCTCCATCTCCTCCTGAGTCTCACGTCGAGTGGCCATTCTCACAGCCTGCAATTCTCCTACTGGTGAGTAGAGGAATTTCCTCGGTGCTCTGGCCAAATTTCCCCCTTTCACTAAAAATACCACCAACAGCTTAATCTGGTTCAAGGTCAGTTGGCATTCATCTGTATCCCCCCCTTCCCTGGGTCATGCCTGACAATAGGTAGAATTTGTCTAGTGCACTTACCCAGTCAACAAAAACTAACTAACTAAATGTATGGAATTCGGCCATCTGATTCATCTGTGAGTGGGATAATCTGTCTAATACCGCTAAGGATGTAAAGGCGGCCAGGATTCCTCCCAGGTTGGGTACCTGGGTGGGACGCCACTTACACAGGATTGCTCTTTTGGTCTGGAGGGCAAGTAAGGCCAGCCATCTGCACTCTAGGGGTTTAAGTTGCAGCTTGTCAGGTTTAATACCCAGCAGGAAGAATGGGGCTGACAGGGGGATGATTGTGTAGAGCACCAGACTGCCTGTGTGGCAGATTTGTTGCCAGAGATTGTGAAGTTTGGGACAGGACCAGATTATGTGGTATAGGTCACTTCCTGGTGCAAGGCACCTCCAACATCTATCGTTGTCCAGTAGTTTGACTTTGTGGAGAACTGCTGGAGTCCTGTACCAGGCATGTGATATTTTATTCTGTATCAAGTCTACTGTGGGCATCCTTATACCAGCTATGGGCATCCCTCCATGTCCTGCACCATTGTTCTTCTGTGACCCTGCAGCCCAATAGTCTTTCCCACCAGAGTCTGGATTCTTCTGATTGGGAAGGGAGGGCATCCCTTAGTTTTGCATGCATTTTACCTGCTAGGCCCTTGGGATGGGAGAACCATGAAGTTACTTCACTGGGGTATCCAGTGATATTGGCACGGTCAAATTAAGCGACTCAGTACAGTACGAGCTACTCAGTTTGACTGCCTGTTAGAAAAGCGACTGTGGAACAATAACGAGTAGGGGAATAGTGAGGCAGTAAGATAACAACGAGTGTAGGAATGGGCTGCATGTGGGACAGGGGAAGGGTAGTAACAGAATATGGCAGGAAGTCTGGTGGTGTGATTCTGAGCTGGCTGTCTTGCGTAGTGATAGGGTGTATGCCACTACTACAGAAGGCTCTGGGTTTGGAACTTGCGGTGTGCGATACATTTTGCCTCATGTAAATTTTGCACTTTTCTTCAATGTCAAGACCCCCCTTGGAGCTGATAATCTTAATGATGGAGGGTGTGGGGGCAAAGCCCCCCACATAAAAAACCTTGTTGTCTGTGTTAGGTCCTGTAAATGGGGCAAAGTGTCGCTGTTGTTCAGCTCGCTGTTGTGCAAGTCGCCGTTGCAGTTTTCGATGACATGTACTTGCTGTCATTGTCGGCAGTGTAAAAACTTCACTGACATGATGTAGGACCCCTGACTGGGCAGTTGGTAGGTGACTGAGTCTTTTAGTAAGGGTCGTACTGCTTCTCTGATTTGTAAGTAGTGCCAGAAATCCTTCTGCTGGAGCCCTCATCTCTCTTGTAATGCTAAGAAGGGAGCTACTCTAGGGTGAGGGTGTTCAAGAATATATGCAACACTAGTGATATCCTTGGAGGACCAGTGAGGCCAGGAAATGGGCTTGTTGTCTATTCTGATATGCGGATTCTGCCATGGGGGGCATGTGACCGTGGGAGTGGGGTCAGGCCCAGTCTTCTTTAGGTGCGATGACAATAGTTAATGAATGGGTTGATGGTGGTATGTGGGAGACCTGGACTTCTTTTAGTCAGGTACAGTAGTGAGGCTTTCATATCAACTCCGCCCACTGCCTGTTCCATATGCACCCACTGCAGGGAAAGGGCCGTACATGGATATAGCTAGTGCTGAGTCTGTGCTGACTGAAAGGCCCATTTGTAGCCCTCTATCCACAGCAGATTCCAGCTCCCCATTGCCCAATGTGCCCTTAATTTGTTGTGACTGAAGCGTGATTTTGTCCCTTCCCAGAGGAAATCTTCTATTAGTTTATTGATGGTTTGGAACCACTTTTTGGGCAGGGTTAGTGGCATGTGGGTGAGTAAATAGAAAAAATCTAGAGGCTGTGACCATTTTTATGGTTGTTATCTGACCGACCAACATAAGGCGAAGTAACCTCCACTTACCGAATTAGGTTTTGGTGAATTGTATCAGGGGTTGGAGACTGGCACCCCATACACCATCAAACTGAGGGGTGATCTTAATGCCCAGGTATGTGATGCCCTGTGGGGCCCACAAAAGCCCTGAGGTAGTGGCGATGCCCTGTTGGTAGCACTGATTGAGAAGCATCATCTCCATCTTGGATTGATTCAGATGGAGACCAGAGTACTGGGCAAATGATTCCAGGAGTGCAAGCAGGGGCAGGAGAGAGCTTTGGACATCGGCCAAGGGTATGAGCAGGTCATCCGCATACATAAGGGTGGCATATTTCCTGGTGCTGATCTCCAGGCCCTGTATACCTGGATGTTGGCAGATCACTGCCATAAGGGGTTCCACTGTGTCGTCGAGGCACAGGTCAGAAAGCATAGGGAAAACCAGGAGCAGTTGTAGAATACACCAAAAATATATATTTACAGTAGCAGTAACATAAAAAAATAAACTTGTTAAGAATAACTATGTACAAAGGAGAAATTAAATAGTTTTATCTTTCAGTCTCTTTGTCCCTTTTTCTTCTAATCTTTCTTGCAGTTGCAGCTTAGCTCTTATAAGTCCTTTCAACCCCCATCCTTAGCAAGCATCCTGTTTTTGTAAATATCAGCCAGGAGCTGCTAGAAGACAGTGTGCTTGGTTTGAGGCCCCCTTTTGCACAGCTTTTGCAAAAGGCTTAGAAACTGAACTCTGGCAACCTCTAGTTTCCAACAGCTTTTTGCAGTTATCTCAAATTACAGTACAAGTCGCATTAAACTGTTCCACCAATGAGTTGGTTTAGCGTTGTTTTTCAAAGTCGGCAATGCATTGGCATCACATATTGCATTGTTTTTCAATGCTTAACCAGCTCAGGAGCAATGTTTGTAAAATATTTTGCAGCTCATTTGGAATGCATCAGCAGTCCAGTCACAATGCAATGCAAAACTGAGTTTTAACTCTTAAGAAACAGTTTGTGCAGGGCTTTGTACTGTATCCAGCAACACTTATGCAACTCAGTCAGAAATGCTAAAACAACTCATCCGAGGAACAGTTTAATGTGACTTGTACTGTATCATTACATACATTTCAACAGTAATGCTATATATTTTCTAAACAAAAGAGATCCCAACATCAGTTACATTTCCACATATTGATCTGCATATATTTTTATATCAGCAGATCTAGATACGCAAGGGAGGAAAAACAGACAGCAAGGGAGGACTAAGAGACAAAGAGAAGCAAAGAATTGTGAGACTGTTCAGGGTGGTCAAGTCCAAGGCCTTACAGGAAAATATGGTTGTGCAACCAGACAGAGAAGAGACAGAAAAGAAATAGAACAAATCCTTGCATTTAAACACCTTTTCCATAACAAATAGGACAGGGTGCTATTCTACCCTGTCACATATACCCCCCCCCAAGAGGGAACCTGTTTTATCAAATAGGTTTACAAAACTTCTATTACTTCTCTATTAACATTTGCTGCTTTCTGAAATTAAGCACATGTGCATTCAGTTTTTATATTACAGTACAGCAAACAGTAAAGTTCAAACCCATACATTTGTTTTTTCAGCCTTCAGAACCCTCAATTCCAGATCCGCATCTTGACAGAAAATCAGCATTGCTATTTTCTTTACCAGATTTATCACTGTGAATTTAAATGGCTGTAATGCTAGATACTACCTTGTGATTCTAGAATTGTTATCTGTCATCTGGTTAAGCCAACAGAGAGGACTGTGATCAAGTTACAAGAACAAAATCAGTTCCTAGCAAATAAAACTTAAGGGATTCCATGGCCCACTTTGCTGCTAAACATTCCATTTTGATAGTGGAGTACATTTTCTCTCTGTCATGCAATTTTCTACTTATGTACAGAACAGGATGTTCCCCCCATCTATATTTTGACTTAGGACTGCACCTAGGCCTACCTCGGATGCATCTGTTTGTAGCAAAAATGGTTTCTCAAAGTCTGGCCTTCTTAAAACAGGGACAGAACATAATGCAGCCTTTATGGCTTGAAAAGCTTCATCACACTCTGGGGTCCATTTCACATTATTTGGGCACCGTTTTTTCATGAGTTTAGTGAGGGGAGTAGCTAACTCAGTGAAGCTGGGAACAAATCTCCGATAATAACCAACCAGCCCTAAAAATTACCTGACATGTTTCTTTGTTTTAGGTACAGGGCTATTAGCTACAGCTTCTGTTTTAGAAATCTCTGGCTTAAAGTCTCCATTTCCTAACACATAGCCCTAATATCTGGTTTTCTGCATGCTCAATGCATATTTGGTAGGATTAATAGTCAGACCTGCATTTTTGATAGCTTGAACAACTGCTCATAGGTGTTGCAGGTGGCTTTTCCAGTCTGGACTGTACACCATGATATCATCCAGGTACACAGCACGATAACCAGTGTGAGGGGATAAAATGACATCCATGTACTATTGGAATGTAGCTGGCGCACATGTAAACCAAAGGGCATGGTAGTGAACTGATAGAATCCTAGAGGGGTGGCAAATGCAGTTTTATCTCTGTATTCTTTAGCTAAAGGTATTTGCTAGTAACCCTTGGTGAGATCAAGGGTACTAATATACTTTGCACTCCCCAGTCTGTCAACAAATCATCTATTCTGGGCATAGGATAAACGTCAAATTCTGACACTTGATTACGTTTCCTAAAATCAAGGCAGATACTAACTCCCCCTTCTTTTTTGTTTACAATTACCATGGGAGATGACCAAGCACTCCTCGACTCCTCTATGACACTCGGTTCTTTCATTTTTTGTATTTCCTTAACCATGTCAGCTCTTAACCGCTCTGGTAACCTGTATGTCTTTTGCCTAATAGGACGAGTTTTCCTTGTCACTATTACATGCTCAACACCTTTTGCTCGGCCTGGTACCATGGTAAAAGTACCATTAAATGTCTTTAGCACATTACGAATGTCTGCAGTTTATTCTGAGGTTAAGGAAACATTCACCTTTATAGCATCAGCATTTACAGTTTGTTCCATTCTATCATAAGCTACATCAATATCTGCTTTATCAGTTTCTGGTAAAACCAGCAAAGCAGCTTTTGGCATTTTTTCAGCCCATTTCTTGAGGAGGTTAGCATGGTATATCTTAGAAGTATTTTTCCTGTCAGGGGTCTCAATCTCATAGTTAACAGTACCAGTATGTCTAAGCACTATAGAAGGCCCTTGCCACTTCATTAACAGTTTATTTTCTGTTGTGGGTAACAGTAACAAAACCTTTTCACCTGGCTAGAAAACTTTTTCTTTTACCCCATGGTCATAATATATCTTCTGCTGGTTTTGGGCCACTTCCTGATTACTATGGGCAATTTCAAGATATTTTGCCAGCTTCTTTCTTAGGGCACACATGTAAGATATTATAAATTGTTTCTGGGTGGGGTTATCTTCCCACGTTACTTTTATCACATCGAGTGTCCCTCTTGGCTGCCTACCATACAGCATTTCAAATGGTGAAAACCCTGTTGATGCCTGTGGCACTTCTCTGTAAGCAAAAAGTAGGTAAGGCAAGTATTGGTCCCAGTCTTTCCCTTCCCTTTTGCAAACCTTTTTAACATGCATTTTAGGGTTTGGTTAAAACGCTCAACAAGACTGTCTGTCTGAGGGTGATAGGGGGAGGCTCTTATGGCAGTGATACCTAGCAGTCTGTACAGATCCTTAAGAAATGCAGCACCAAAGTTACTACCCTGATCAGTAATAATTCCTTTAGGTATGCCCATTCTGCTGAAAATTTTGGCAAGCTCTGCTGCAACTTTTGGGGCTGTAACAGTACGCATTGGCACTGCTTCTTGTATCGAGTAGCACAGTTGCATACTACCAGGATAAATCTATTACCCTTTTTACTTTTGTCTAAAGGACCAACCACATCCATTGCAATTCTCTCAAAAGGCACATCTATCAAGGGTAGGGGCACCAAAGGCACCTTGTCTTTTCTAGTGACTGGGGCTACTTTCTGATACTCAGCACAGGAATTACAATAAGTAGCAACATATTCATAAATTCCAGGCCAATAAAATCTACACAGCAATCTGGCAGGGGTACAATCGCTCCCTGAGTGACCAGCCATAGGACTATCATGTGCTATCTGTAATAACTCTGTTCTATACTTCTGTGGTATAACCAATTGTTCTTTCTGTTCCTGTGTCTGAGGTTTAACCCAAACTCTGTATGGTAACCCAATACATTTTTTAAACATTAGTCCACCCTGTTTTGGTTTCACCCCCAGCTGCTTAAAATAACCCTGGAGAGAAACATCATTAGCTTGTTCTGAAAGAAAATCCCAATCAGTTATCAGTTTAGTTTCAGCATTTTCATATTTTAACCCTTCATGTCCAACAGTCATTTGTTGCCACAGTTTCTTCAGGCTTTGCCTTTCTTTCCTGGATTTCCAGATCTTGGAACTGTGCTCAAACAAGTCTGAATCAAAATCTTTGAAAGGAAAAGTGTCCCCACCATCTGAATTTTTTTTTGCTTGAGTTCTTGTAAGGACAGCTGTTGAAACATCAGTATTTACACCCACTTTGATCAACTCAATAAATCCTGGAAAGTCATTTCCAATAATCACAGGTACAGATAACTTTGGTACTACCCCCACTTTCATTTAGTGTGACACATCCTTAATGGTCAGAGTCACTTGGGTGGTGGGATAGTAGAGAGTGTCCCCATGGATGCAGATGACACCAGTACCTGGTTCCTTTGCACAGTGTTTCCCCAGCACTTCAGCATGCGCTAGGGTCTGTCTGCTTCCTGAATCAATGAGTCCCTTCACAGTCTTATCCCACACCTTCACATCTGTTAAGTACTTGCCCCAGTTTGCCAAGGACAAATCTGCTCCAGTGCCACTCTGCTTACTATGGCAGTTTCTTGCAAAATGGCCTGGATTATTACAGTTATAGCAGATAACGTCTTTGGGCATAGATTTGTTACACCCACCAGAGTTCTTATCAAACCTTGAGTTTAAATGGGGAAAAAAGAGTGTCTTACCAGTGCATGCTGTTACCTCACTACTGTGGTGTCTGTCTGGCCATTTGGTAGTCCTCGGCCAAAGAAACAGCCTTTTCCCCACTCTCTGGTCAGTGCTTCTTTATCCACAGCTGCACATCTGTAGGCAAGATGTTGATGAATTGCTCCATGGCAAATGTGTTGATGATCTGTGGTACTGTTTTGCTTTCTGTTTGGATCCATTTTATCAGGAGTTCTCTGAGTTGGGTGAAAGCTTCTCGAGGATTGTCGACCTAGTTGTACCTCAGAGATTGAAAATCTCTGCCTGTATTTCTCTCTGGAGATGTCATACCTTTTCAGGATTTCACTTTTCACCAGGTCATAGTTTTCTGACTGTGCAGTGTCCATACTGCTGTAGGCAAGTTGGACTTTCCCTGTCAGGTAGGGTACCAGTCTGATTATCCATTGCTGCTTTGGCCATTGGCAGACTGTGGCAACTCTTTCAAAAGTTGTCAGGTATGCCTCAATATCACCTGAGGGACACAACTTTATATGTTTAATGGCTTTTAAGTTGCTTGCATTTTGTTGCTCATCTGGGTCTCAGACAGATCCTCTGCCTTTGATAGCTTGAAAGGCATCCAGCTATCACTGCTCCCATCACTGCATCTCTTCTATCATCTGCTGCTCCAGTCACTGCATCTCTTCTCTCCTCTGCTGCTCTTGTCACTGTATCTCTTCTCTCATCTGTGCTTCTCAATGTTGAAGCTATTTTTCTGTCTGCTTCTCTGTCTCTTTTTGTTGAATAGCCCACCATCCGAAAAAGTATATCAGGCTTTCAGGTTCTGTTACTGCCTGTTCTTTTTCCATAACTAGTGCTGGCTGTACAATCTTAGCTTGGACTTCTGTGTTTGCCAGTTTGGCTGCCATTCTCCTGGTAACCACTCCTGCACTTGCTGCTGCAGAATCCATACCTTCCTGTGTGTTTCCCTGGTACTAGGTACAGTACCCATGCTCAACACTCTTGTCTTAGGGTATGCACAACTTACAGTAAATCCCACCGCTAACACCACCTATCATCAAGGCACAGGTCAGGAAGCATAGGGAAAACCAGGAGCAGTTGTAGGATGCACCAAAAATATTTATTTACAGTAGCAGTAACAAAAAAATAAACTTGTTCAGAATAACTATGTACAAAGAAGAAATGAAAGTTTTTTCTTTCAGACTCTGTGTCCCTTTTTCTTATAATCTTTCTAGCAGTTGCAGCTTAGCTCTTTTAAGTCCTTTCAACCCCCATCCTTAGCAAGCATCCTGTTTTTATAAATATCAGCCAGGAGCTGCTAGAAGACAGTGTGCTTGGTTTGAGGCCCCCTTTTGCACAGCTTTTGCAAAAGGCTTAGAAATTGAACTCTGGTAACCTCTAGCTTCTAACACCTTTTTGAAGTCATCTCAAATTATAATTATGTACATTTCAACAGTAATGCTATATATTTTCTAAGCAAAAGAGATACCAACATCAGTTACATTTCAACATATTGAGTTGCATATACTTTTATAGCAGCAGATCTAGATATGCAAGGGAGGAAAAACAGACAGCAAGGGAGGACTGAGAGACAAAGAGAGGCAAAGAATTGTGAGACTGTTCGGGAGTGATCAAGTCCGAGGTCTCACAGGAAAATATGGTTGCACAACCAGACAGAGACGAGATAGAAAAGAAAGAGAACAGACCCTTGCATTTAAACACTTTCTCCATAACAAATGGGACAGGGTCCTATTTTACCCTGTCACACACTGCTAGTACAAATAGTATTGGGGAGGGTGGCATGCCTGATGGGTGCCCCACCATGGGGGAAGGGGACAGATAGGAGGTTGTTAGTGGTTATTCTGTCCACTGGTGCAGCATATATTGAGCACACCCAAGTCCTGACTCTTTCTCCCACTCTCAGGTGGGTCAGCACCCTTTGCAGGTAGTCCCATTCCAGATAATCAAATGCTTTCTTGAAGTCCACAGCAATGGCTGCTGCTGGGGTTTGGAGGTCCTTTGTGAGATGCATGAGATTCACCAGAGATCTTGCATGATCAGTGCGGTGTCTCTCTGAGATAAGACCCACCTAGGATAGGTGAATTAGAGTAGCCAGTAGCAGGTCAGCCAATTAGCAAGTACCTTGGTGTATATCTTTCTATTGATGTTGATAATGAAAATTAGTCTGTAGCTCCCTGCAAGGTTGGGGTCTTTTCCCTTCTTGGGGATGACAGTAATTACTGCATCCCTGAGGGTGGAAGGTAGGCACCTGAGTGTTTCCACCTCAGCATATACCTTTGTTAGGAGAGGGGCTGTCTGGGGGGCCAGGGCTTTGAAGAAGTCCACAGTGAAGCCATCCCCTCTGGGGGACCTACCCAGTTGCAGAGCTTGTATAGCAGATCTAACCTCCTCTTCTGCAATTGGAGCATCTAGACCCTGAGCTTGATGCTGTGTTAGGGTGGGAAGGGTTAGATTATCAAGGAAGGGTTGGGTCCTGCGGGTGGGGTATTATGGGTGGAGATATATAGATTAGAGCAGAAGGAGGCCATAACTTTATTGATCCCCTATGAATTCATCACAATTTGCCCTTGGGGGTTCCTCAGCCCAGGTATGTGCCTGTCCACCAGCTGCTTCCACAGTTGGTAGGCCAGCACTTCCCCCTTTTGTCTCCACCATCCTAAAATTTGTACCGGAGCCTTAGGATGGTTACCTCCTCCTTCCTATTCAAGAGTTGGTTGATTTCTAGCCTGAGCCCAAGAACGTCCCGTCCGGGGGGGGGGAGTGTGGTGAGGGAGAGGGCATGGCTTTGTATGTTGCTTTGGTCTAAGTTAGCTTTGACTCTAGGTCTACCAAATGCGTTTCTCTCTTTCTGCATCTGACCACAGCATATCTCATAATTCTTCCTCTGATAGTGGCCTTCAATGCCTCCCAAGTATTTTCTGCCAACGTGTTAGAGATTGGGTAACTTTGATGAAAAAGGAGGCTTCCTTCTGTGCTCAGGGGACAAACTCAGGGTCTCTCATTAGAAGGGGTCCAGCCACCAGTTGCCAGCAGGGCCCCAGGTAAAGTGAAGTGGGACAGGATCATGGTCTGAGATCAGACATGAGAGAATGGCTGAGTCTATTATGTTCTGCGTCAGTGGGGGAAAGGACAACCAAAGGTTCAACCTGCTGTTAGAGGCATGGATCTCTGAGTGAATGGTGTAGTCCTGGGTATGGAGGTGGCATAGGTGCCAGGTGTCCATCAACCCAAAGTCTGTCATTAGTTGGTGCAGTGAACGGTTCCTTCTTGTGTGGGATTCCTTGCTAGATGCACTCCTATCTACCTGAGGGACTAGGATGAAATTAAAATCTCCACTCATCAGCAGGGGACAGTTAGGGGTCATAAATGCACTGAGGGTACCTGACAGATCATGAAAGAACTGTGGATCATCCTGGTTGGGGGCATAGGTGTTGCATAAGACAATCAGGTTAGTTGGGGTGGTATAGTTGGCCATTATCCACCTGCTAGTGGGCCCACCACAGAGGAAGTCAAGGACCATTGGAGGGATTTGTGTACAAGTATAGCTATTCCTCACTTTCTGGTTGGGGCTCCTGCATGCACCTCTTGCCCTACCCAGTCCCTAACCAGTGAAGCATGACCATTTTTGTTAACTTGGAGAAAGACCACCTGGGACTTCAGCCACTTTAAGTGTAAGAGGACCTTCTTCTTTTAACAGGGGTATTAAGTCCTCTGACATTCCATGTATGACAAATAATTTCATCCATGGTCTGTCTGAGGAATGGTTATGGATAGCTTTAGTATGATAAAAACGGTAGTGGATGAGGTGGTGTGGCCACTTCCCATGCAAAATGGGCCCCTGTCACTATATCTAGCACACAATATACATTCAGTGGCTTTCTGCACATATCTACGTAAGCAATAACACCTGACAGGGTGGGTGGTATTGTGCTATACCGGACTGCCCAAGGGCATAATGAGGCCCTATGTCACAGGTGGAGGGCCTTATAGCCCTTGGAAGGTCTGGTATAGTACAATACTGCCCACCCTGGAGGGTGTTATTGCACTTAGAAAATGGGCACTATAAAAACAAATAAGTTTATTAAAAATATGTTAATGAAAAATTTGTTTAAAGTAATTTTTGTAATAAAAGAGCTCCTCCACCTGCATTAAAATTAGTGACTTTTGAGGTGGTTACCATGGTTACACACACACACACTCATTCAATGCCTTTTTTTAGCTGTAGTATTGTAGCTTCTGGGTTTGAGCTAAAAAGGTTGCGGGTGGACGGTAGCACCATGGAGTCACAAGAAACTTGACTGAGCTGGGAAGAAAAAGAAAAGTGTGACTTTTTGTAACATTTGTCCCATAAAACAGGTGGGGATGGCACGGCACCAATGTGTGAGAGAGGCTAACTGTGGAGCAGTTTACTAAGACACACGTATAAATAGAGATGATTAAAAAAATACAAAAAAGTTTCATGAATCACTTGTCAGGCAGCTGTGACAAAAATATTCATATAAATGGAAGTGTTACTGTTTACTTTTTATATTGAATGGGACATACTGTGGAAAGATGGTCAGGGGCGTGGGGAACAATCAGTGAATGATAAGCTAAACAAAATTATTGGGTAGCAAAATTTACATTGGGAGCAGTGTTGGCAAGCGGGTGACTGAGGAAGAGAGAGAGACCTCTAGCTCAGTTATGGGAGGAGTGGTTGTTTCTTCATTTTCCATTTCTTCACTTGCTGTGATTTTTTTTTTTCAATTTTGTCTGTGGAGTACTTCCATTGGGAGAGTCAAGCTGAGGAATAGCAGTGGTGGTGGGCAGGTGGCCAAGGAAGAGAGAGATGCAGGTTCTGGTACTGCTACTATGTGCGAGAGGAGCAGTCGTTTCTTCATTTTCCATACCGCAGATGGACATCTATCTGTGGTACGGAAAACGAAGAAAGTACGCTGCTCTCATACGTAGTAGCGTTACCGGAGATAGTGCTCTCTTTCTCTTGGCTGATTCAGATGTGGCTGTTGGTTGAATTTCTTCCTTATTAAAATGTGTGCCTATGATTGTTTTTAAATTTCTTTTACTACAAGTAAGACAGATTCGGGGGGGGGGGGGGTGGACGCAAACTCACCCACCAGGCAAGAGGAAAGAAATGGCAGCAAGTCAAATCTAACATTCTTACCTCTTGATTTCAGAGATTGGGTTAGTTGGGACTGGCACTTTTTTAGACCCAGGCTGTGTTGTCTGATAGATGCTGACCTTGGCAGAGCTATCAGCCAATCAGGGCCTGAAAATTTCTAAGCCCATTTTCTAAACTAGAATAACCACTCTTATTGGACTGAGTCTTTCTCACTGGGTATGAGAAAGGATGATTGTAGTAAGTAATTATTAAACAACACTGATACATAAGCTGTTTAGAATTCTATCAACTATTTACATTTCTGTCAACCAAACGTTGTCTTAGGGTACTAGCTTGACCTGTAGCCTGCTGCATCCTGCGCCCAATGGCTGGTCAGGCTTACCCTGGGGGTGTGGAAGGGTTATATCCCAGCTCGTAGGAGGTTGAGCACAACAGTTAGGGAAGGGATGTGAGCACTGTAAACAGTGCTAGTCCTATATATGGACCTTTACAGTCCCTTGGTTTGCTAGTGGGTAGGTGAGCTTGTAGTGGGCTGCTGTTTTTGCTTCTACCCAGGGCTGGAACAATATAGGTGTTATTGCTTTTCACAGGTTGCCCTTGCCGGTGAGCCAGGTAGGATGACCGTCCACCTTCCTTTGCTATCTCCTCCCTTATCTACACCATCCGGGGCATCTCATGGAGGGGTTAAGGACACACTTCCACAGGGCAGTCTATTTTCCTGCCCTGTATTTCGAAACATACCACTGCCTAAGTGGGCATATTCCAACAGGGTAGAGGGGAGGTGGAGGGAAAAGGGGAGATGAGAAAGGAGGGGAGAGGGAGGGGAGAGGGGTTGTACTCTGCACCCTGTATGCTTGAAGTCTGGGGCAATTAGTATTATATTCAGCCTGAGAGGCATCGCTTTTCTGGTGTGGCCATGCTTGTTATTGCCCCAGGCATTAGTTACACCTGCCCAACTTAGGAACTCCAGATCTTTGACCAGGCAAGTGGTAGAGGATGAGCAGAGATCTGCTGGCCAGGAGAGTTGGCCTGCAAATGGTCCTTTCCCCTGCCTGTAGCCTATACTGCTGCCACCTGCTATCAAAGGGGGCAAACCCCTACTCTATGGGCCTTTACATAGCAAAAATACCTTCAGGATCTGCAGGGTGCAGTTACTTAAAGGCTACCATGGCTGGGTGCTCCCATGTGCTTAGGTGCAGCAGTGGGGGGTGGAGGGGCTCGCTACTACCAATCACCAGAATACATAAGTTTTCAATATGCAACTCCTAACTAAATCATGCACCAAAATGCAATCCTGCAGGTACATTCATGTAAGCAAGTGTGCCCTTCACATGGGGTTGAGCTCGGGGGAAAACAGATCATCCATACCCTATCACTAAAATGCTAGTGAACAACAGAACCTATGCTCTCCAATCTGTTTTGTTAAATCATTTACCAACTGGAGATCTTGAGCTGCCGATCCCTATTATTCATCTCCCCTTCCCCATGTACCCTCTTATGCTCTACCCCCTAGAAGAGAAAACTTTATCTGAAGCTGGCCGGCCTTCATTCTAGAAACATGGTGCAAGGTGGTGACTGCTGGGCCACTTCATTAGGCCTATCCATGTTCGGCTGCATCATGACTGGAGAGGGGCCTGTAGAGTTGTGAAAGTCCCTGGTTTGTGTTGTCAGGCTGTTCGCCACCATCGTGGCCCACAAATGTTGCTATGGACTGAGGGCCTTGTCGATGGGTGGAGGGTCTGGAAATGCCATGGTGAGGTCTTCAGTCTGGATGTGCATTGGCGATGTCTGCTGCAGGGGTGCATATTGATTTTTTGAAAAGTATAGACTGACTGTCTCTGTGTCCTGGGTCACTTCCATAGCCTCCAGACTCCGGTTATAGGAGGATGATCTCTCCCCATCCATCGGATGGTCCCTTTTTGAATGTCTGTTGTACTGGGACCTTTTACAGGCTCTGGGAGGTAAGGACATCTGATCCTGATGTTCGTCCTGTTGGTGACTGCACCCATGCAGGTCTTGGTGAGGGGCCCATCTTTCCTCTAGTAAGCGTGTGGCCTCCAGCTTTCATGGAGGAGTGTTCCAGAAGCCTGGTGTGGAATTGCCTGAAGCTCTTTTCTACAGGTGGCCAGGTCCTGGCAATGAAGTCCATAATTGCCTTGGGGGTAATAAATGCAGAGTGGTCCCATTATGTGAAATATTCATAACTGCTGGGTATCTGAGTGAAAACAGGATCTTTAATTCATGTAGATGCCTTCTAGCTTCAGTAAATTCTTTTCTTTTCTGTGCTAAGTCCTGAGAGTAGTCCTGAAAGATCATGATTCGCTTGCTGTTCCATTCCAGGGCACCCAGTTCCGTGGCTCTTGCTTGAATCGCCTCCTTTTCTGCAATGTTTAAAAATCTTGCCAGTATTGGCCTCAGCCTTTCTCCAGTCTGTGGCCAGGGCTGCAGGGAGTGATGAGCCCACTTGATTGTGAGGTGGGTGCCCTCCGGAAGCTGGAGAATACATGGAAATGCCTTTTGCAGGAACTCCAAGGTCCTGCCTTGTTCTATGCCCTCCGGAAAACCTAGAAGCAACACGTTTTTTCGGCAGCCCGTTTTCCAGGTTATTGACTTTGTCCTGGAGGTCCTGGATTTGCTGGGCCTGTTCCCTCATAATAACACAATGACCCTCAATAGTCTTGTCATGGAAGATGGATTTTTGTTCACTTTGGCTGATCTGCATGTCCAGATGATGGCAGGCCAAGGTGGTATTATTGAAGGCAAGTGTGACCTCCATCCGTTGCATTAGCCTGGCAAACATTTCTCTCACCAAGGGTTCCATGTTGATTCCGTTGTGGGTCGCCATGTGATTCAATTGCTGCCGTAGCTACAGTCAGAGCTGGGATACCAGGGGGAGCATGGATGACTTTCAAAATTGGATCTGCCAGAAGCTGCTGCACTCTGTAAGACATAGATATGGCTCTTTATACTCCCTCTGTCCTGAAAACATTATTTTTGACAGATTATGAGCCCCAGGTAGACAGCTTCACTAAATTAAGTGGACATTTTGTAGATGGCTAAGCCATGCACCCTGTACAGCATTTCTGTACAACTCCCACAGTACCCAAGGATAACCTACCACCTCTCTACAGTCTACACCACCATCCACCATGCCACAGGAGGATGGCACTGGGGCACTACATCAGCCTGAAAGCCTGATGATAATAACCCCCCTAATAAGTCCAGAATTTGAGGTAAAATTGAAGGAAGGGGAATACACACTCACCCTCATAAGTGATCTTAAAGAGTAATTTGCTTATTGCAAAAAGTGCCAGGCATTTATTCAAATACAAAGAGCACAGCAAGCAAGCAAGGTACAAAATACAAATAACATGGAGCATACCACCCAGAACTGAGATAGAAAACTTTGATTGGAGTGCTTTGGGAGTGTTTTGTATCTTGCTGCTGGGTGGTATGTCTACCTTTTGATTTTGCTAACAAAAAGACTCAGACACTTTGAAAGGCTTCATCAAGTGAGCAGCCTAGTGAAGTCAGCAGCAGAGAATCTGGTGAACATCCTGATCTACTGCATGGGGGCAAGGACATATAATTTCCTTAGAGGGGTGATGTTGATGGATACAGAATGGAAAAACTATAATGTTGTCCAGACACAGTTAAGTGCATATTTTACGGGCCCCATGAACGCTATCTACAAAAGAGCCAAATATAATGAATGCAAGCAGGAAGCTGGGAAACCTGTCAATGACATTATTGCAGTATTGTATGCCCTAGCTGAGCACTGTAACCATGGAGACCTATGAGAGGAACTGATGTGGGAATGAATTGTCATGGGGCTCTGATTCACCAGATTGGCCAAACAGTTGCAGCTCGACAACAATCTCACTTTGGAGAAAGCCATTGTGATGGCCCAACAAAGTGAAGCTGTATGGAAACAAAGGTCAGATCCCCGGCAAGAAGCAAGCTGAGGAGCAGAACACAGTACCCCATGAGTGGATGCCATGAAGAGTAGATGTTTCTCCACTCAGAGGAGACGAAAGAAGCATCATCCTGCTCCTGGGACTAATGATGCAAAGGGACACCTTACCAGAAAAAGAACAAACAGAGGCCATGTAGGAGGTGCGGGAAGATGCCATCGCTCCTAAGAGCTTAGTATCCAGAAAACAATGCCACATGCAATGCATGCCACAGGAAGGGTCACTACAAGAGTGTGTGTTGGTTGAAAGCAATGGTGTATGAATGCCAAGAAGAGTCAGAGTATGACACAGAATTTGCCTTTTTTGGATCGATTCAGGCCAATAGGACAGGCTGGAAAATAATGATCCTCATCAACAAGATGATGATACAGTAACAGAGTTTAAGATTTACACAGGCACATATGTAACAGCAAAGATGGTAACCTTATATGAGAAATGGGGGGGGAGGGCAACCACAGTATACCAATGAGGAACAACAAATAAAGGCATGATGAGGTCAGAAAGACATACCCTGAATGTGTTCAGAGTTCAATGCCAATGTAGCCAAAGGCAGAAATTAAAGTCAAGAGGGCATCTATGTTGTGAAGAACCTCCATGCTCCATTTTTAAGCAGACAAGTAAGCTTCATCATCTTGCCAGATTGGACAGCATGGAATAAAGCATGTGGAGTGAGGAGTTCCCAACATTATTCAATGGCCTAGAGAATGCAAAGAAGAAAAAAGCACTTAGTTTACACTGGAAACCATACCGTTTTCACTGACAGTACCCAGAAGGATTGCAGTACTGCTAATGTCCCTGGTCAAAGAGGAACTTTCTGGAATGGAAAATCTGTAAGTGATCAATAAGATTGAGGTACCTTCAGATTGGTTTGCCGGAATGGTAATGGTCTCAAAGCCAGATGGTACTGTAAGGATCTGTATTGACCTAACCAAGCTGAATGAGTCACTCAGACATGAGAAATTCACCCTTCCCTCAGTGGAGCAGATACTGCAAATACTAGGAGAAACCACTCTCTTCACAAAGTTTGACACCAATGCAGGACTTTGGCAGATATGCCTGTCAAAGGCATCAAAGATACTGACCGTCTTAATTATGTCCTTAGGTGCTATTACTTTTGAAGACTACCTTTCAGTTATCTTTTCCACCCTGAGCACTTCCAGTACAGAATGTGTCAAGTTCAGGAAGTCTTGTATAGGGTTGTGTGTAACATGGACTATATACTTGTCTTCATTTGCACATGGGAGGAGACCAATCAAGAAAAGTTGGCAGCCATACAAAGGATGACAGGTCTAACAAATGTGTCTGAAGTTTTAAATTTCTGGAGAATGGTCAACCAACTGGAGGAATCCATACTCGCCTTAACAGAGAAGACAAAAGCCTAATGAGATTTTTTCTTAAAGGCAGACTAGTGGGTTTGGGGTCAAACTCAAGAACAAGGGGTTTACTGCTGTCACAGCAGAACATGTGGCACTACATGCCATAGCCTTGGTCAATTTCAATAAAGAAACAAAAGTTGAGGCAGATTCATCTTCTTTGGAGTGGGAGGGATCCTGATGCAAAAGCATGAAAACCACTGGAAAATTGTCTGGTATGCCACAAGATCACTGGAACAACAGAACGGTGCTATGCACAAATTGAAAAAGAGACACTCACCTTTGTGTGGGCATGTGGACACTTCAATTGTTACTTTCTGAGAGCACACTTCATCCTAGCAACAGATCACAAAGCTCTGGTATCTGTTGGGTACCAGATGCCTATGTGATCTTTCCACAAGGATACAGAGGATTCACATATGGTTGATGAGATAGGCCTACACCATTGTTCATAGTGCAGGGAAGTCTTTCCTCACTGCCGATGCACTATTGAAAATGCCTCTCAAAGGACAACAGAAGGAGATGCAAACCTCACAGAATAAACAAATATCTATCTTATCTAAATACAAGGCACTCTTCTAGCATCAGACAGCACTTTCTAGCAAATCAGACAACTTCAGAAAGATTTTTGCATCAAAAAGTTATAAGGTTTTGCCAAAATGCTTGGCCACTGAGAGTTTATGGTCCAGACATTATCAATCCATTCTGGCATGAACTATACACCTTGACAGTTCAAGAAATTTACTTTTGAAAGGAACCAGAATAGTGATTCTTCAGTCTCTACAGGATGCTACCCTGAGATTACTCCACAAAGGACACCAGGGCATCACAAAATGCAATAGAAAAGTACAGCAGACTGTGGAGGCCAGGCCTTGGTGCACAACTAACAATGCTGATCAACAAGTGTGAAGTCTATACCAAATGCCATAGCAATCCATGGCATAAAACTGCTATAGATCTCTTCAACTAGAAAAGTCAAAAATACCTTGCAGTTGTGTACAATAATTCAAAGTACGTTAAAGTTGCTCACCTGAACTTTATCATAGCAATCCATGTCATTGCCCATTTGAAAGCATTTTCACTCATCATGGAGTGCTGAGATTTTGGTATCTGACAATGGTCCACTGTTCAGTTATTTTACCTTTCATGATTTTTCAACAGACTATGGTTTTGTACATCTCACAAGTAGTCCAAAGAATCCACAGTGAGAGAATTATCAAGAAAGTTAAAGATCCATTTATCCTGTCAAAGATCATACTCCCCATGTTTGACTATGGTGACATCATTTACAGCGCTGCTCCCAAGTCCAGCTTAGCCAGATAGAACCCCCGCTTTCACTTTGTTGATTTGTCTCTGACAGACCACTGCATGCTCACAACTGTTCTTTGTACATTTCCCTCTTCCTGTCCTTTCTTGATGCCAGGCGCCATGCCAACTCTGCCTCCTTTATCTCCAAATTCTGGATTGGCTCCCTCCCTTATTACCTAGCTTCTCTCTTCTCTCCCCCTTCTACCTCTTATTCCCTTTGCAATTGTGGCTCTGGCTCCCCCCCCCCAGTGAAATCCTCTGGTGGTCAATCTGCATTCTTTTTTCGCTAACCTAAACTCTGGGTCTCTCTACCCACTTCCATTTTCTCTGCCCCTACTCTTCACTCTCTGAAACCTCTCCACCATGATATTGCTACTCATTCCTGCAGTTGCTCCTGACAGACACTGGATCCTTTACTATTGTCCAAAGCCCTCCACCCTACACTGTTGCTAGTACAGCTCCTCACCAGTTTCTGTCACTACCCCTATTCACCCTATACTGTCATTAGTACAGCCCCCTTTGGTTTCAGCCACTACCCCTACTACTTCTTAGTATTACTTTGTAACACACTGCATATTGTTCTGATTGTTCATCTTCTGCATTTATTGTTTTGCATATTTCCTATTCAGATGTATTCCATGTAATTGGCCAATTTTGTTGTACTTGTTTCCATATTATTTGCATTTTCTGAACGTTGTATTTCATAATTACACTGTAATCTCCTCTTCCCCTCCCTGCCCTAAGGAGCATCTGGAAATGAGCTGATACTAGCTCATTATATTTTTTCTGTTAAAACTTTTTAGTCAATCAATCAATCAAGTTTATTTTATACTGGAAAGAGTGTGAGCAAACATGCCTGTTTTCACATTCATCCAGGTTACAGAGTATCACAACATATACAGCAAAAGAAAAACACAAGAGCAGAAATAACCATATTTACAACAAATTTAAATAAAAATTAAGACAGTCATAAATATTGGTGATGATGAGGGAGGTAGACAGTGGGAGGGGGGAGGTAAGGATGAGACAGTAACCCTAGAGCTGGGGGGGGACAGGCAAGGTGGGTTGTGGATGGAGAAAAAGGAGGCAACGTGAGGGATGCCCTTAAGGGAGAGGAGCGGAATCTCACAACTGCTATATGAAATTTACCGCAGGGGGCACTTACAAGAGAAACTCTCCAGGAGCACATTTTTTGTGGAGGCAATAAATAAGGGGATAGAGCCACAGGACTGGGTGCCAGGAGGTAGGTTGTTGTAAAGTTTCACACCCTGATAGCAAATGGAGTTTTTTCATGTGTGTGTGTGTGTATGGTATGAAAGAAAGGAACCTCAAAAATTTGAAATCAATCACTCAATCAATGAATAAATAAATAAATTAAAGCTTTAATTGCCTACCGAGCCAAACCACTTAACAATGGAAAAAGTCCAGCAGAACTGCTGATGGACTGAAAACTAAGAACAACTGTACGTATTTTGTCATCTCTTGAATCAAAAACTTCCAGGCCAAGAAAAACTCCAAGGCCATAAGCATATTTTAAGTTTTAGTGCAAGCAAGTATATGACTCAAGGCACAGAGCTCATACTTTGCCACAGCTTCAGCCTGGAGAATGAGTCCAGATTCCAGACATTAAGATTTTAGCACAAGTCACAGAACAGCTGTCACCTTGTTCCTATCTTGTGCAGAGTCTGCAGGGAGAATTGAGACCCAACAGGAACCACACTGTTTGCCTTCTCTCTGGAGAGGGAGAAGGTCAAGGATTAGAAGAATGATCAGATGATCCACAGGAAGAGTCACCAGAACAGATACAACTAGTACCACCAGAAAATCCTGTACCATCACTGAGAATATAGAAGAAGTTGCCAAAAGACAGACAGTTGAAGAACCAACAATTGTGAGATGCAGTGTTGCGACCCAATTGGGACAAGTGTTGGTTCAACCTCAAAGACTAGACTTGTGAATGAAAGGGAAGGAATTGGTTAAACTAATTTCAAGGTGAGGGAGCTGGAGGCAGAATAATCCACCCACAGCCAGAAGTGTTCAGGCAGTCTACCCAAACCTTCATTGATAGCCAGTGCTATTAACAACAGAAAAGTTAAACATGGGTTAAAAAGTTACATTATATTAGAAAGCTGTTATATGCATGTGACATCTTGAACACATGTATAACTGTGCATCATTCCAAAGAGGAGATGTGGTGATATGTGGCTTTGTAACTAAGCTAGCCTATTTAGTTTACTATGTGACCTCGGGGATGAACTACCCATAGGAACTACCTGTTAATAAAGTAGTAGTCATTTTACCTTCAACCTTTGTGCAGTATGGTCCTAAACAGCACACACACAACAAAACCTAGATGCTCTGATATACTGAAACTCCCTGCTCACATCATTCAGGGCAGTTTTTCAGAATGATTGTTTTGCCTGTGATGTCCCAGCAATCTCAAAAGGGTGTACCCATATCTCTCACAGCTTCAGTCAAGGACATGTCATGGGCCACCTTGTGTACACAGTAGTCACTCAGTATACGAAGACTCAGCTGGGGGGGGGTGACTTTCAGTGATGTCACCCACTGATGTAGATGCTTTCAAACAGCTGTATGGCTTCTAAAATAAATCTGCAGGAATCTGCATCAAAGTTACTCCGAAGGATCCAGATGTTTGCCAAAGGCTGAAGGATTTCCAGTTGGACAGCACCAAAACAACACACATGTTCTGATCCAGCCAAGAACAGAGCCACAACCATTCTTCATTATGCCATGCAGAGTCCCTTCGATACCACATTGACATTGAAGATGAGGACAAAGAAGATTAGATGATCATATCCATGAAACTGATGACTAAGCTAAGGAACACTGGAGCTACTCTATACTGGCTGGAGCCCGGGCTTACTGATGTGCAACAAGAGGTGTGCAACCTGGAATCCAGGGTGTGAAACATGGCCTACAGGTACAGAAAAGGGTGACTCAATAATTTTTATGGAGTTCTTTGGTTTTTTTTTTTTGCAGTAAAACCTGATTTTTTCAAAACCAACAAGACACCACCAACATTACGTTGGGGGGGACTACATACAAACTTAATTATGCAAAGGACTAAGAAAGACACCAGCTTCTGACTAGTATTTAATTCAAAGCAGTTTATTACGCCAGTTCAAACTAACTGCCTTATATGGCACAGTGGTATGTATTGCCTGACACTTCAGTGTTATCATGACTTCTATATACACTGTACAGTTATTTCTAAGTGGACATAGACTTTGTGGTTATCATCATGGTTTCTACCCCTCTGCAGTCCTAGCTAACTGATCTAATAAAGAATGACCACTAAGAGGGGCTTGATAATTTAAGAAGATGGAGTCCATTCTAAAGGAACTATTGGGATAGAAAGGATCAGACCCCCTCCATCTTGAATGAGTCCATTGAGCACTGGTTCTAAGCTCACCACTGCAATAGCTAGGCCATGTTCATTTATCATTTGGTTCATGGGCTTTAGGCAAACAATTGACATTTTAAAGCTGCATGGGCTAAGAAAGACATCATCTTTGAGTACAAGCCTCGATAATGACTATGCCCCTCAGACTTTGGAGAACAAAGTCAAGGTCTTAAAAGCGCAGGGGGCTCTTCAACTAAAAACATTAAATCCCACATGTTTTTCCCCACTCAACTTAAAATATTACTATACTGACTTCAAAGTATTTGTGACCCTGGGGGATACTGCCCTCACCCTGGAACAGCTTGGTACTGCTGTGGTGTGTCAGGTCTCTGAAAACTTGGCCATGGAGAATGAAATGCTGTGACATAGGTAGCATACACTAGGCACATGTAGAAGCAGTTGGGCCAGCCATTCTCACCCACCAGCCAGTGCTGGGACAGTATATGGAAAAAGCAATGCACCAGCAAAGAAGAGAATTGCATCTGATTATGACTCTGAACCCCCTCACACACCTCCAACAATACTATTTTTAGCTTCTACTGACCAGGTAAATGCACTACACACCTTTGTGCTTATTTTTAGGTATGACCCAGGAGGTTACACCACAAGTACATATCCAAACATATAGATAAGACAAAATGAAGACAATGGGCCAGATATTCAAAGGGTAGCGCCGGGCGCAAATCCGTTGTGCTGGATTAGCACCAGATTTGCCCCCGACAGCAATATTCAAAAGGACATTTAGCGTTGGTGCTAGGTGTTAGCACCGATGCTAAATCATAATGTATGCAGGGGAGGTACTGAGGGGAGGGGACCTGACTGCCTGCGCAACAGCATATTGAAAGCTATAGCGCTGCGCTACAGGCATTAGCGCAACCTGTAGCGCGGCACTAACTACCGCCAAAAAAAAGCTGGCGGTAATGCGGAGGTGCCCCCCATGAAGCACATCCCCCCCTTGACTACAACATACGATGTATCCTTGGTAGTCTAGTGGTCCCCCCAAGCACCGCTCAACCACAGTTAAAAAATGTTGCCTAATTCCCTGGTAGTCTAGTGGTCCCCCCAAGCACCGCTCCACGACACGTTAAGACAAATGTCACCTAATTCCCTGGTGGTCTAGTTGTCCCCCAAGCACCGCTCTGACCACGGTTAAAAAAATGTCACCTAATTCCTTGGTAGTCTAGTGGTCCCCCAAGCACCGCTCCAACCATGGTTAAGACAAATGTCGCCTAATTCCCTGGTAGTCTAGTGGTTCCCCCAAGCACCACTCCGACCACAGTTAAGACAAATGTCGCCTAATTCCCTGGTAGTCTAGTGGTCCCCCCCCAAGCACCGCTCCGACCACGATTAAGACAAATGTCACCTAATTCCCTGGTAGTCTAGTGTTCCTCCCCAAGCACCACTCCGACCACAGTTAAGACAAATGTCGCCTAATTCTCTGGTAGTCTAGTGGTCCCCCAAGCACCGCTCCGACCACGTTAAGACAAATGTCGCCCAATTCCCTGGTAGTCTAGTGGTTTCCCCAAGCACCGGCTCTCCTAACCACAGTTAAGACAATGTCGCGATTCTCTGTAGTTCAGTGGTACTTTCGCACCGCCTCCCACCACAGTTAAGACAACAGTCGCTGACCTCCTGTGTAGTTCAGGAATCTTTCAGCACCGGCCTCCGACCACGTTAAAAAAAATGTTGTTTATTTCTGTAGTTCAGTGGTCCTTTCAGGCACCGCCCGACCACTGTTAAGACAAATGTGTCCACTCTTCGATAGTTTGGGTAGTTCGCTTCAGTGACAATTACCATCCACAGGATTAATGAGCTGGTGATCGCTTCAGCCCTCTTCTCACCACGTTGCCACCAACCGAGGCAGGAAGAGCTCTCAGCCTCAGTCGTGGCCAAGCGGTGAGGAGTGGCGGGCTGAGCCGTCACCAGCTCCATTCTGGGGATCTATATGGATGGGCGGGTTGTCACTGGGGTGGGGGGAGACCACTAGACAACCTGGGAAAATTACGTTTTGTATTTTACGACGGGTCGGGAGCGGTGCTTGGGGGTGGCCACTAGACTACCAGGGAAAATTACGTTTTGTATTTTACGATGGGTCGGAAGCGGTGCTTGGGGGTGGGCCACTAGACTACCAGGGAAAATTACGTTTTGTATTTTATGATGGGTCGGGAGCGGTGCTTGGGGGCTACGATTACCAGGGAAAACTACGTTTTGTATTTTATGACGGGTCAGGAGCGGTGCTTGGGGGGGGGCAACTACACTACCAGGGAGTGGTAACAACACAGGTGGAAACAGGGACCAGACGGCTGTGAAGGGCTGCCTGGCCCAGCCTGTCTGCCCAGGTCCTTATATGTTGGATGGCTGCGCTGCACAGCCCAGTGACCCTACAGCTGACAACCCACCCCCATCCCCAGCAGGTTTGCCTTATGCCTGCCCCATGCATACATGTGTTTCAACCACACCTGCTGTGGGCTGCCTCTGTTGGCGTGGAGTGGGGCATCATCCAGGGCATGTGCTGGCCACTGGTGTGTGTGTGTGTATTATATATATATATATATATATATATATATATATATATATATAATGTCTATGCATGTGTCTCTGTATTAATCTATAGTTATAGATCGCTATGGATCTATATATCTCATTATGTACTGCTTTCAGTGCTACATAGCTATGTTGTATGCACTGCTGGTACCTGCCAGCGCACAGTTCCTGCTGCTGCCAGCTTGTACATCCATTCCGACCAACAGGGGATGCTGTGGGCATGCCTTGGCCTGCAGCATCCAGCCTGTACTTCCATTCCGACCAAAAGGGGGAGCTTTGTGCTCCATGCAGTAGCACCGGGCAAACTGTATGGTAATGTATGCTAAGCAGCACCTAATGAGATGCAAATATACCTGTTTGCCCACAGATTACCTAAGTAGGCTCATTTGCATGGGAGCTTTGAATATAGATCCAGTTTGCCCCAGGCTAACCAGTTTGCACCGGGCTAATGTGTTAGCACTGTGCAATCGGGTTGACCCCGGGCAAACCTTACTTCAGCATAGCACAGTTCTGCAGTGTGTGGCTCACATTATTGTTTGCAGTCATACCTCTCAACTGTCCCTGATTTTCAGGGACATCCCTGATTTTACCTCACAATTTTATTCTGTCCCTCCTAAAAATTGTGTTTCCATGACCAAACAGTGGGGGTTGTAAGCATAAACTAATGTCAAACATTAATGTTACAGATGTGTTCTTCCTTAGAAAATGCATTTTACACTAAACCACTTATTCTGCCAGCTTCCTGAGGGGATATCACCAATTTTTCAGATGTGTCCCTGATTTTTTACGCCTTGTCCCTGATTTATGAGGCAGGGGGTTGAGAGGTGTGTTTGCAATAGATGTGAGACATCTCTGCAATCACAATGTTCTACACCTGCAACACTGGCTTGCTACAGCGTCAATTGAGCTGCACTTGCAGTTTGCACTTCCCTGTTGCTATATTCAGTGCTGTCTTATTCCCGGGCTATTTTTGCCCTGCACTCCCAGACCCGTTTTTCCTTACTTCCTTAGACTGCTATATTCAGCAGGATTAGCACCGGACTATTTCCTTTTGAATATAGCTTGTTTTGTGCTCCGGGCTAAGTTTGCCCGCCGGGCAGTGCTAATTTTGCCCCGGGGCAAAGTTTTGAATATCTGGCCCAATGTATTTATTTTATTTATTAAAGTCATTTTACCAGGAAAAAACATACTGAGCTCAAATAGCTCATTTCCAGATGTATCCTGGTGGGCAGGGGAAGTTGGGTACAATATAACTAGAGAAATTGCACAAACAATGTAGAATACAGAGGGTACATTTTGGATGTAACGTTACAATATTACAGATGAGAAACAGGTAAATACAGTAGATGTGATATACCGTTGCAGCAAAAAGGAACCAGAGTATTTATTTATTATTTATTTAAAAGTTGATGACTGGGAAAGGCACCATGAGCAAAAACTCATTTCCAGGTGCAACCCAGGGGAACAGAGGAATAAGATAAAGCAATGTTAATAGATTTGTTACAAAATGTAGAGCTATATACACAGAAAGAAAAGCTTTATATAATGAGGAATGCCTAATAAATACACAACAATATTTACATAGTTATGACATATATTTTATATAGTATAATAACATATAAACAGCAATAAGTGCAATAAACATTGTCAGCAGTTAGTGACTATACAAATAAGTGCAGGAAACAATGACAGCAGTTACAGCACATTTGCAAACTGCAGCAATGAAAAGTAAAGGCCTGGCACATTAATGACAATGGCAGGAGAGGGAGGTGTGTGCGCGGGAAGAGAAGTGAGGGAGGATTTAGAGGGAGCAGAGCGAATGTTTAAAGGGAGGGAATTCCAGAGTTTAGGAAAGCGGAAAGAGAATGCAGATTGGCCAGTGAGAGTTTTTCGGGGGGTTGAGTGAGCGAAACCCAGTGTTATGAAGAGAATAGAAGGAAGGGATGGAGGGAGAGAGTAGGGAATCAAGACAGAGGGTAGAGAGGACAGCCAGAATTTTGAGGTGAATGCAGCAACTTGGGACAGATGGCGATCCTCAAGGGAAGTGAGGGAAAGGGAAGAGTAGAGAGTACAGTGGTGGGTGCTGGAAGGGCTATTGAGGGCAAAGCAGCAGAAGGAGTGAAAGAGGGGGTCCAGTCTGGCCAGAGTGGATTTAGGGGCAGCACCATGGACAAGATCTTCATAATCAAAGATGGGGAGAATAATCTTGGTAAGGGTGTCACGGCAGGCAGGGAGGGGGATGTAGCTTTTATGCCTGTAAAGGGCACCAAGTTTAGGATGAAGCTTTTTATGAATTGCATTCATGTGCTGGGAGAAATGGAGGTGATGGACAAGCCAAATGCCCAAGTACTTGAAAGTAGGCACATCATCAATAGGGACTCCATCACAGGTGTGGAAGGAAGGGAGGGACAAGAATTTGCACAGCCTAGGTCTAGTGCCAAAGCACATAGAAACCATCTTTTGGGTGTTAAGTGATAGTTGATTTGACTGGAACTATAGCTGGACAGAGCCAAAATCGGGTTGGAGCTTGGACATAAGCTCAGCTGGCGAGGAGCCTGCGACAAAAAGGGCAGTGTCATCTGCATACGTGTGTATGGATGCAGATGAGCAGGCAATCTCAGCAATTATGATACAGAGGCAAACTCAGGAAATCAGCAAGCAAAAAACTGAGACAGACAAACCCAGTTATGCTAGGCAAACAAGTAGAGGTGAGGAAAGTGAAGAAAACAGATAAACATTATAATACCAAAGACAGCGCAAGAACAATAAAAATGAGGCCCCGGAGACCCCTAATATTCTAGTATCAACCTCCCCCATCTCCCACAATAAAATGAATCATCCCCCTTCCACCACCCTCATAGCCTCCAAAGCGTATAAATAAATTCTCCTTACCCTCCTCCTCCTCCTCCCAGTCTCACTGTCACCAAACACCCACCTAAATTCTTGACTGGTCAGTGGTGATATCATCAGGCTTATAGATTAGTCTGGTACCACCAGCGCCTTCTTCCTGTGTCACTGGGGATGGTGGTGGACTGGAGAGATGTGGCAGATTATCCTAGGGTACTGAAGTAGTGGTAAACAAAATGCTGTTCCCAGTTTTCCCACAAAGCATGCAAATGGCTGAAAGGATGGTGCCTTATTTATGGTAGTTTCAGGACTAAGTAACTTTGCTATGGACTCCTTTCATGCTGAGCCTGCAACTCATTGCTATGGGGTACAAACTGTCCCTTTCATTCTTTGGACACTTGAGGATATTGGATTATTACAAGGTGCCCTGGACTATGTTATAGTAAATGGCAGGAACAAACTGCAGAGTACCCTACATACAGCTATAATTGTCATGACACACTTTAATATCATCACCCTACTGCAAATTGACACGACTCTTTATTAGTTCAGACAGTCTGGGGAGGGGGATGTATGGGTCATATGAAAAAAAAGCCTAGTTTTGCTGTACAATTGTGCTTCAGCACATTGGTTCAAATACAGTTATTCATAGCTGGGGGGCCAATATGTATTATCTCTGACAGGGACTTTTTTCTTTTATATACAGCACAAGGTATTCCAAGATGCTTGTTCATCAAATGAGGTGTTAAGCATGTAAGTGGTACTAACAGTAAAGGGCCTGCCCTCTGGCTTTCAATTTTATGATTAGACAGGGTGAGCACAGAGAGACAGATCTGTTCTCTACTTTACTCTCCATTAGTGCAATTATTTTGTTGGTAATTGATTATCTAGCAGGGAGCTTTTTATAGCACTTGCCTAGAGCACTATATCTGCATTAGGAGCTGAATACCTAACCTCTTCATAGTTAGGGTGGGATTCTATTCACCAGAAAGAGCTGTCAGTTGTGACTTTCAATCATAACGGTTCTCTATTTTCATTACACGCACCAGATTTCTCCTCATATAGCTCTAGTATCTTGTACTATCACTACCCACTGGCTTAGTTCCACTTCTACTTCTGGTTCTTGGTTTTAGAATGGATGGACTACAAAAGGGGATAGTAAGCGTGTTTGCATGTGTAGGCTCTCGGATAGGTAAATGGTTGACATTAGAGTAATAACTTACAATGTTAAGGACCTGGGTGGTACAATTCAAAACACTCAGGTTTTGCAGGAATTGTAAAGGTTAAAAGTTATGATGACCCTAATAAAAGAGACACAGAGATCACCAACTGAGCATGCCAAACTGGTTAGGAAATGAGTGGGGAGGTACATGTCTTGTCATACATTTGCCACCCCCATCAGAGAGGAAGCAATTTTATTTCAGAAAGATACACCCCTCCAAACTGATCAGATATACAGTACGAGGATGAGAAGTACTGTGTGATTCAACTCATGAACATGCTCCAAGACATTCCCTGTACTACAGTAGATATATAGTCTGTTAATGCTGATTAAAAGAACTAATTATTTCTTCAAAAGATAAGCCTTGACAGATTTACAGACCCTGGTAGGCCTTATATTATTGGAAGGGACTTTAATTGTGCCCAAGATCCCACCAAAAATAAATCACAGGACGCCAGAGGACAGTATGCTATCACTACGGCAACAACTTTACCGTGACTGACACTACAACAACAACAGCGCCAGATCACTGTAGCGTCAGTGCAGGACCAAGGCACTGCTTTCTGGGGTCTTGCACCCCCTCCCCGAATCAACTCTGACTTGAAGTTGATTAATTTAGTTACGGGGAGTTCAGGGGTGAAGCCCCCAAAGAAAACACAGTCTAAAGTGACTGCCTTTATGCCAACTGCAAATGCGGTTGACATAAAGGAGTCACTGCAATGTCTGTTGACAATGAATTTGTCGACCGACTGTCATAGATCCTTAGAAGACAATTAAAAGGGTAACATGATGGGAAAATCATACAAAACCTTGGGATAATGAGCATTTTGGAGGTTTCTTAACCCCACTGTCCAGAATTATACTTTTTTCCCAAATCTATATTGTCAGTATAGTCAAGGATTGCCAAATTCAGAACATCAACACTTTAAGGCAAGGCAAGGCAAATTTATTTATATTGCGCTCATTCCAGCGATGGTCTTGAGTGCTTCACAAAGTTAGATACCCAGCATGACACAAATACACTACAGCATTAAACAATAATTAAAATAGATTTGGATTAAGTCATATTGAAAGCTTGATCAAAAATAAAGTTTTCAAAGAGGCTTTAAAGGCCTCTATCATGTTGGCAGAGTGAATGTAATAAGGGAGAGAATTTCATAAACTAGGGGCTGTTACTACAAAGGCTCTATCACCCAATGATTTAAGCCTAGTGAGAGGGACAGCCAACAAACCAGAATCGGTGGAGCAGAGAGGGTGGACTGGGTGGTACGGAATCAGGAGCTCTTTTGAAGGACACCTAAATGATCATTTTAGCTTGGAGGAGATCACGTGATGTCTGCAGCCTAG
This sequence comes from Neoceratodus forsteri, assembly GCA_016271365.2. Lineage (NCBI taxonomy): Eukaryota > Metazoa > Chordata > Ceratodontiformes > Ceratodontidae > Neoceratodus > Neoceratodus forsteri. Next base: position 722,271,460 of record CM057459.1, on the reverse strand, counting down.
TAGCAGCCTTCTGGTGGTGCTCTCCCCTCCCTCCACTTCATCCTTCTGCATCTCCTGCTATTTTTATTAGTTTTCAGCCTTCAAAAATTTATATTGGGAGGTAATTGCCTGCTATACACTATCCTTCAACTTTCACCTCGTTATTGGCGTTTCACGCAGCGATGGAGAATGAAATGCGGCAGGCACCACTGCACCACATGCCACCTACCTTGCCCATGAAGGCCTTGAAAAAATCTAAAGCTCAAGGGGCCCAGTCAGCATGCCCTTCTCCACAGTCGGCCTCTTCAGGACTCCTCACCGAGGATCAATTTCTAGAGGAATTACTCCCCTTTTGGGAAACCTTAGCCAACATATCTTCGGAGATAAAATCCCTGCGAGCTGACCTGTTGGACCAAGGCCGTAAGATTGGGGATCTGGAGGCCCGAGCTGTCTCCTTAGAATCCTGGAGGGACAAGATCGACCCGGAGATCACTAAGCTATGGCAACAACTGTCGAGACTTCAGGCTAAAACCGAGGATCTCGAGGGGTGGAGCAGAAGAAATAACATATTAATATTTGGCCTGGCTGAATTGGAAGAAGGATCCAATGTCGTGGCTTTCATACAAAAATTCCTAGCTAAAATAGTGAGCCCCTCTCCTTTCAATACAAGCTATCAAGTAGAGAGGGCTCACAGGTTGCTTTGCCCAAGACCTCCTGACAATGCTTCCTCACTACCGATCATTTTAAAATTCTTGAGTCTTCTCGAAAAACAGCACGTGCTCTACAAATTGAGAGAGCTGCACTCAATCCACTAGGAAGGAAAACCAATACGCATTACTCAAGACATACCTCTTGAGACCAGGCAAAAGCGCTCTGCTTTTCATCCAACGGTCTCCAAGCTGATTGCGGCTGGCATCAAGTACAGAATGGCCTACCCCGCTTGTCTTCAGGGTCAAGTAAATAATTCATGGTTATCATTTGATAGTTCCGACTTGGCAAAGAAGGAACTCAGTCAGAGGCTACCCAACCTATTTGTGGACACTTAAATGTATTTGTTTTCTCTTTTTCAATCTAGCTACTGAATAGGGAATAATTACCTGTGCTATGAGGTGTTGTTCTTTTTTCATCTGCCTTGTTGTTGCTGGTCAGGTTGGGGGGGTAGGGTTGAAGGGTAGGCCCAGATTGACCCGCAGATATTCCCGCCGAACAAGTCCACTTGTGTTTCTGGGGCCTGGCACCTTATTCTGTGGCTCCACCATTAATTCAGTAGCCCTTCGCTCCGCCCCTAACTGGAACCACATCGGGGGAATTTGTTTCCCCTAGGCTAATTTTCGTGGTGCACAGGTCCAGTCTCACTTTTTGTCCCCTTCCCAGGTTTAATCCAATCCAATTTTGAGCTCATAATTAGAGGGGGGGTTGTTTGTTTTGAATGTTGTGGTCCTTCTGTTTATCCCTGAGGAGATTCGCCTAAGTGATTCCCCTTGTTTACCGTGTCCACCTGTGTTTCGGGCAGCCCTGGAATGCCTACTGCCATGGTTCGGCTTCTTCTTTCCTCACATCTCACCTAACCCCTGCCAACAGCTAGCAAATGGATTTTTCCATTCCACTGTCGGGCGCAGGCCTCAGGGAGACATTTAGATCCTCAGCTGTTTGGCTTGTGGCACTCCTGATTACCAGAGGTCAAGGAAGGTTGAGATTTCCCTTTTTCATAGTGTCTTTAGATAAGCAATTATCCATCTACTCCTTGTGTTGTTTTAATTGGGCTAGATAGGTGGTAGGGAGGGAGGGAGGGGAGTAGGGCTCTAGAAGTTGGTTTGCTCACTATGCCAACCGTCATCGCTGCTCTGGATTCAAGGGGGTTGAGCCTACTTCTCTTCAAGCTATGCTTTGCTCACTACCTTTTCAGGTTGCAGTTTATACTTCTAGTGAGAGAAGTACTGGGCTCAGTGGGTTTAGCTCCCTTTTATGGTTTGTTGTTTCTGCCATTTATTGGTTTTCTTCTCAGGGAGCTCCTTATGTAAATAGTTTGTTTGTTTGGGGTAAATCTAGTATCAAGGGGTGGGTAGTAAGAGGGGTGGGGGAGATATTCCTTCAGAGTCCCTCCATTAATATCTCGATTCATTCTAATTGTTTATCAATATTGTGCTTTGGCTATTGTCATATTATGAAGGTTTACTTAGTTAATTACAGGACTCTGCTTTGTTGGTTCATCAGTCATGGGGTGGGGAGGACGGAGTGTGCCTTACAGGGACGTTTTGGTTTTCCAATTTACTGCTCCTGTCTGTTTTGTTACCTTTTAAATATGACAAATAAAATACTGAAAATTATAACTTGGAATGTCAGAGGGGTAAGAAATCAAGCCAAAATATATCAAACCTTGAAACACTGCGCTTTCTTAAATGCTCATATCATATTCTTACAAGAAACCCATTTACTAACTCAGGAGAGTACCTGGCTTAGCCGGCAGGGCGTAAAGCAGGTTTTTGCTGCAGGTGACTCATCCTCGAGCTGTGGGGTAGCTATTCTACTTATGGGGACCGTCTCCTTCCATGTGGATCTTTCTACTGTAGATCCAAATGGAAGATACATCCTGGTTAGGGGCCTCCTGGACAGTAAGGAGGTGGTGCTGGGCAGTATTTATGGCCTGTGGGGAGGGAAGGCTCACTTTTTTATGAATCTAGTGAACAAACTGGCCTCTCTTCTTCCCATTCAGCTAATTCTGGGAGGGGACTGGAATGTACCACCTACACAGGACCTAGACAGGACTTATCTACCACTTAAACCCCCCACCTCTACTCAGAGGGCTTTGAGTGACTTTACGGACATGCTGAACCTATGCCACCCATGGCGAGTTCTTTACCTCGTACAACGTCTTTACACCTTCTACTCGACTATTCACCAGTTATGGTCCCGCCTAGATTACATACTGATCAGTCTTCCCCTTCTTTCTGGACTTTTCAAGGCAGGCATTGAACCAATTGTCATCTCCGACCATTCAGTGGCTTGGGTATCTCTATCCCCTGATCCAGATTTCCATAAGGACTCCATCTGGAAGTTAAATACCCAGCTTCTGAAAGATGAGTCCATCATTTCCAAAATAAAAATCTCTATTCAAACTTTCACAGACTTCAACAGGGATTCAGTTCCCACAATAGATCATGAATGGTGTGCACTTAAGTTCTTCCTAAGGGGAGAACTCATTAAACTTGCTTCCAAAAGGAAATGACTGAGGGAATGCCAGGCATTGTATCTCCTGTCACAAATAAGGTCCTTAGAGTTGTCCCTTTCTTCCTCCTCTTCATCTGATTTACTAGAATCCCTTCTCTTTCTAAGAAATAAATATTCAGACCTCAAATGGGAGAAGGCCGAATATTCTATCCTAAAGACTAAATCCACTTATGTGGATCAGGGCAAAAAAGCTGGGAGGCTCCTGGCCCTCCGCCTACAGAAACTGGAAGGATCCAGACTAATCCCATCTATTACAGCCCCAGATGGCTCTAATAAAACTCTTCCCAGAGAGATAGCTTCAGTGTTTGAAGGTTTTTTACCATCAGCTATATAGTAAAAACCCCTCGCCTCCATCCTCTGAGGATATAGAAGCATACCTTGATGCCCTTCCCCTGCCAACTCTTCTAGATCATCATCTGCCATCTTTATCTTCCCCGATCTCTTTGGCTGAAATAGAAGATGCCATCACCAATTTGGCATTGGACAAAGCTCCAGGTCTGGATGGTTTTCCCTCTAACTTCTATAAGACCTTTTCTAAAGAGTTAGCCCCTCTCCTACTTCGATTATATACCTACATCCTGGAATCGGACTCTCTAGACCCTTCAGTCTTGGAGGCTATCATTGTTCTGCTCAAACCAAACAAAAATCCCTCCCTGCCTAGGAGCTACTGACCTATCTCTTTATTGAATAGTGACATCAAAATTCTCACCAAAATTTTGGCTGCTAGAATAAAGAAAGTCTGGGATCACTTACTCTGCCCGGAGCAACTCAGGTTTGTACCAGGCAGATCTTCATCGGACCACCTATGTAAAATAGATCATATTCTGCATGTAGTCCAAGCTTCTCACTCCCCCATGGCCTTAGTATCCCTCAATGCAGAGAAAGCCTTCGATAGGGTGGAGTGGAGGTTCCTCTGGGCCACCCTACAAAAAATGGGCTTTTCTTCCCAGTTTCTGACCTGTTTAAAAGCATTATGCTCATCTCCCTCAGCCAGGATATATTGCAATGGGGTGTTTTCTTCTCACTTTCCCCTCTTCACAGGCACTAGACAAGGCTGCCCTCTGTCACCCTTCCTTTTTAACCTGTACCTGGAACCCCATCTCAGACATCTTAAAACAAATCCCCAGATACTCGGTACCCCGCTGGGTGGCACTGAACATACTCTATCATTCTATGAGGATGACATCTTATTGCATTTAAATCACCCATCCACGTCACTTACCAGTGTCTTGACGGTCATCTCCCAGTTCAGTCTTCTATCCAATTACAGGTTAAATCTAAGTAAAACTTAAATTTTTCCTCTTAATCACTTCACTTACAAGGAGGATTTTGTTCAGTCTGGCATGAATTGGTCTGCCAAATATATCAGATATCTATGTATACCTCTTTCCACTGACCCTGCTATAGTCAAGAAACTAAATCTGGATGACTTGGTACGTAACATCCAACAGGATCTCGTGAGATGGGAGTCTCTCCCACTCTCTCTATGGGTCCGAATGAATATTGTTAAAATGAATGTCCTTCCGCGGTTTTTTTATCCCCTGAATATGCTGAACATATGGCTCCCCCTCTCCTTTTTTCAGCATATTCATTCCCTCATATCTAACTTCATTTGGCTACATAAATCCCCCAGACGCTCCTTCCTTAAGTTGAGTCTTCCCAAAGAGGTCGGTGGTCTCCACTTACCAAATTTTCTTCTTTATTACTGGGCCAGCCACTTCTCTAAATGCAGTCAATGGCTCTCTACACCTACAGGTGATTTTACCCCACTTTGGTTACTAATAGAGAATCAATTAATGCAGCAACACAATCTTCTTCCATCTATTATATTATATTTACCATGGAAAACTTTGCCGATCCCCATCAAAGAATCAGTAATTGGAACTTCGGTCAGAATTTTCTCTCAGCTCTGCTCCTCTTTGAAGATCCCACTTTCCAGTGACCTATACCAGCCAATAATCTCTAACCTTGTTATCAAGATTGGGGATAAACCTCTTTCTTCAGGGTGGTTACCCCCACTATGGGATGCCAGAGTTTCAGACTTCTATGGCCAGGACGCACCACTTTCCTCCCCTGACAGTCTTCTTAAATTTAATATGTCACCTCCACATCTTCAAAGTATTTCAGCTGAGACACCTAATTTCTCATCTTTTTGGAACAAGGACCAAACCCTCACTGGTTCATCCTATTATGTCCCAGTTCTCATAAACAGCTAGTGCTCCCCACAGCATCTCCTGCATGTACTCATATCTTCTGTCAATCTCTCACCTGGATTCTCTAACAGGATCTAAAGTCTGGGACTCCCTCTTACCCAACAACTTACTCAACTGGGTGCAAATATGGAAGGACCTTTATATATATATATATAACACCAAAGACAAGCTTAGACTCACCCAATATCATATTCTCAACAATATGTACTATACACCTTTCACGTAAGCCAGAATGGGACGTCTTCCCACCCCTATTTGTTCCAGGTGTGGCAAAAAAGAAGGGAATATTTTACATATCTTGTGGTCTTGTGGAAAAATTTCTCCCCTTTGGCAAATGATACAAACCAGAATGGATCCCATTCTGGGTCTTGATGGTCTATTCACTGCAGAGATATGTATCTTGGATTTTTATTCTAATATCAGTGTTAAGGAAAGAAAATTTCATATGGCTATCATATCTATGGTAGTCAAGAAACTGGTTCTGAGACACTGGATGGACCAGCTGACCATTTCTGACAATGAATGATTGAAAGAGCTCACATTGTACTTTCAGACTGAACGCCTGACTGCCAGTGTCTGTAATAAGCTCAAGCTCTTTGATAAAAAAATGAGACAAACTGTATGCCGTGTACTTAATATAAATGGTTTGTAACTCCTCTGTCTTATCTAACGTTAACCTTATTTGAATTTGTAATTTATTATAATATAGTATGGTTATGGGGGCACACTCCTAAGGGGTTTGGGATTTGGTGGGGATGGGAGGGTAGTAGTATGTATAAGGTATTCATTATGCTGTGGTAATGTTCTGTCCATGTGCCTCGGATGTTGTTTTTGTGATAAAATATTAATAAAACATTTAATTTAAAAAAAAAAATTTTAGCTTGTACACCATTTTGCAAACCCTTCCGAGGGTTTGCATTGCACATGATAAACTTCTGATTTATATTGGTGGTTACCTGAATAGTTTTGATTTTCTCTGGTTTTGTAACGTCATAAAGTTTTTAGCAGCATACTTGGATCTGTCAAAACTCGTGGTTCTCTGGGACCATAAGATGACCACGGACATGCGATGTGATGATGTTAATAAGGAGACCCAGCAGCATTATCTCAATGGAGATACTATAGGGGCGTTCAAATTATGCTTTCCAATTTGGCCAGTGCCTTTACTTTGGTTACAGGACACTACTGATCTTGTACAGTAGACTCTATTGTACAAGACCAGTAGTATCCTGTAACCAAAATAAAGGTTGTGGCCAAATTGTAAAGAATAATGTGCATGCCCCTATAGTATCTCCATTGAGATAATGCTGCTGGGTCTCTTCATCGATGTCATCATGGCCGTTTTATAGTACCAGTGTAGTACTAGTTTTTATAGATCTCAGTATGCTGCTTAAAACATTACAATGTTATGAAACAGGGGAAAGTATTATCAGAAGCTTAGCATGTGCACTGCAAACCCTCCTGTGGGTTCATAGCGCACATGCTAAAATGATGGTTTCAGTGTCCTTTAAGTATTCCAGTCTCAAACCATGTAGGGCCTTCTATGTCAGTGAACAATTCTTGAAGGTGATGTGAAAAAGAAACAAGCATAAGAAACTAATTTTGTTCTCAAGTGAGATGTGGGTGGTTGTTAGGGCAAAAAGGAAGATGTTCGTAAGGTGCAAGGTGGCCACAGGGGAGAAAGAAAAAGAGGAATATCAGGCAAAGTTAAAGGCAGAAAAGACAGAAATAAAAAAAAGGTAAAGACAGATACAGAGTTGCGTATTACTGAGGGTGTGATGAGGGAGAAAAAGGAATTTTTTTAGATACATTTGGGAGAAAGGGAAGGCTAAGGGAGAGCTTGTCAGGTTAGCAGAGGGGGAGGGTGGTAGAAGACAATGAACAGAAGGCCAATGTCCTAAACAATTACTTCTACTCAGTGCTCATGTGTAGCGAACAATGGACCTCTATTGCAATGTGGGATCAAGGCAGTCACATAGGGGAAGCAGGAAATGGGGAGAATAGTGATCATGGCTAAACAAGTAGGAAAATGGTTAGCAGCCATTAGAGTGGACAAGACCCCAGTCCTTGATGGCCTGCACCCAAGGGTACTTAAAGAACTTACTTCTGAGCTGGCAGGGCCTTGGCACAGCTATTTAACAAATTACTGGAGTTAGTGCCAACAGACTGAAGAACTGCAGATAAAGTCCTATTCCACAAGGGTGGGGGGTGAACAAGGAGGATCCACGTTACAAAAGACCAGTTAACCTTACCTCCATTGTCAAAGAAATGGATGGAGACCATTGTGAAAGAAAGACTAATGGCATACTTAGAGAATAACATGGTGCAGGACAGCAGCCAGCAATAGTTTGTGTCAAGAAGATTGTGCCAGACAAACTTGATTGTGTTTTTTGACTGGATCACTAGGGTGGTGGACAAAGACCAGTCAGTGGGTGTGCTGTACTTCGACTTCTGCAAAGCCTTTGATTCTGTGCCACACAGGAGGCTGCTTAAAAAGCCAGAGAACTTAGGAGTAGAGAAGGGATTAGTCAAGTGGGTGGGAAATTGGTTAGGGGAAAGGCAGCAGTGTGTGGTGGTTTATGGGGTCAAATCTGGAGCCAACCCTCTGGTGCAGCTGTAGCACTACTGCTTGTGATGCTGATGATCCAGGTTTGGAAATGAACCTGGGTGTCAGAGGGCCAAGCAGGGGGGAGGATTAAACATCCCATGGACTGCTCTCCTCCTCTGGGGGGGCAGGATCGGGATGTTCCTGGTGTTAGACTGACTCCTGGTGAAAGCCAGAGGTCCAACAGCTGGCACTAGCCATTACCGGAGGCAGGGGTAGACATCAGCACATGGTCATTGATGTCATTGCATGTCCCACCTCCTGGGCCAGAAAACTGGAAAAACCCTGCACCACGTAAGATGCTGTCCAGCGGTTGTCACAGGATCTGCACTGCTGACTGGTCTTTCTGCCTCACTGACCAACTACCCATACCCTAACAAGGGCTGCAAGGGGAGGTCCCTGGTAGCTCTTTCCATGGGGGGCTCATCCATGTGCCATGTGGGTTACCTGGGGCACAGGTAAGTCCCAGTTATGGTGGATGAAGGGGCTGAGCAGGCGGTCAGACTGATGGAGACAAGTGGAGTCAGAAAAAAGCAAAACAAAAAAATGGGGTCAAATCTGGGGACAAAGGGTCACAAGTGGGGTGCTGCAGGGATCAGTGTTGGGATCTGTCCTATTTAATATGTTTATTAGTGACATAGGGAAAGGTATCCAGGGTAAGATGTGTCTTTTTGCTGATGAAAAAAAGCTCTACAGCATGGTGAATAGTGAAGAAGTGGTGAGGGAACTTCAGAGAGATCTAGAAAGACTTAGGTAGTTGAAGGTCTGGAAGTTGAGATTCAATGCCAAGAAGTGCAATGTGATGATCTTAGGGAATAAGAACCCACACACAGAGTACTGGATGGGAGAGGTTAAGCCAGTCACTTCACAGAGGAGAGAGATCTGTCAGTCCTCATCACTGATGAGTCATCAGTGACTCACTCAAGCAAACCACCCACTGCAACAAGGCCTATAGCAAGGCATCTAGGATGCGGGGGTGTATAGGGAGGGTTTTTGACAGTAAGGGGGAAGGGAATACTACCTCTGTACAGATATCTGGTGAAGCCTCACCTGGAGTACTGTGCCTAGTTTTGGAGTCTTCTCCTGAGAAAGGACATTGATAGGCTGGAGTCAGTGCAGTAAAGGGTAACAAGGTCAGCAGGGCAGATCATATGAGGAACATCTGAAAGCTCTGAGCATGTACTAGCTGTAGGCCAGATGGGAGAGGGGGGAAATTACAGAGATTTCAAATTTCTTAAGGGGTATGAATAGAATAAATTGTGAAGACCTGTTTGTTAGAAATAGACATGCAGTCACAGGGAGGCATGATTTGAGATTAGTGGGAGGTAAATTCAAGAAGGATGTGAGAAAGTATTTCTTCACGGAAAGGATGGTGGAGTCATGGGTTTGAATGACACAGCATAAGTACTCTATTTTATATGTTGTAGGTCTAGAAGACACAAGGAGTGTACTGGTATACAGTAGTTTGAGTATTCTTTATTACTATTATGTGCTCTTATCTCTGAACTACTGTACGTAAGAGTACATACTCACTATGTCATATCAGAAAGTTTTACCAAAACTATATGACAAAAGGCTATTATTTCTCAATTTGGCAAAAGCAATATCCCAAAATTATTGTTTCCTATGCCCCACAGTCTTATGACCTATAGCCTGACTTCTAATCAAAGTTACAAAAGCAAATTAACCTAGCTAAGCTGTACATTCATAAAGCAGTTACCCCATAGCCTAGCCCTGTAACCTAAGTGACCTATAGTCTTTGACTACTGAAATGTTGTATGAGATACTATCAATGCATGAAGCCAGAGCTGAACATATTCTTACCCCTCTTGTGACCCTGTCAGCAGCCTTCAGCCAATGCATGCTAAGACTAGCAACCAGCAGCAATCGACCCCTGAATCTGCCTGTACTGTTCTGTCCACTGTTAAAAGTCTTTGTTTTTTATATTTTTGGACCATCCAAAAAGTGGTACTGACCCAGACAAAAAGTAGTATGGAAAAAACATATCAGGAATCACATGGTTGTTGAACCATGCATTAGTACTGACCCAGATAAAAATCGGTAGGTTTGGGTAAAGATGTAAGAAACAAATTTATAACAATTTCATGGTTGCTCAAAGCTGGTAGGCAAGTCAAAACTTGCGAGAGGTCAAAAGGTAAACTACTACTTTTTTGCTGCTAATGGGTGGAAGGCGAGTAGGAACTTATGACAGATCAAATGGTAACCTACTACTGTTGTAGGAGGTGAGTAGGAACTAAAACAGGTCAAAATGTACCCTACTACTTTTTTGTCTGCTCAAAAGATGAGTAAACTTGATAAAATTGCTAGCTCTGGTTAGTACATAATAAAAATTGTTACTTGTGATTAGGGAAATTTCCCATAGCTAAGCTAAATTCTTGTAAATAATTTGCAGTTTATCTTTCTATATATTTTCCTGCCTTGCCTGTAACTCCCCTTTTATTTTTTTCTTGTAAATGCTTGGCTTGACTGATTTTTCATCCAAACCCAGATCCGTCTTTGGCTAGTCCCTGCAAGTTCTCGGTCTGGCTGAGTTATTCATGAACAAGAAGTAAGAAAGTGGCCCAGGACACTAGCACTACTGAAGCCTCGCAAATATCAGCTTCAGCAAAAAAGAACAGTCCAGGCAGCGGGCTACAAATGGCAGTAAAAGCAAGGCAATTGTCCATACAATAGGACACTATAAAAGACTGATTTTATTGTTTAAAAACAGCAATGGGCCAAATGCCTCAGTGCACATCGTGGTAGCACTCCCCATGAGCAACGTCAACATTTCACGTCGAATACAAATGCTTTTTCAAGATGTCAGCAGCTGTAAAGAACCATTCTTAAATAGTATGGTACCCTCCAACTCGTACATAATCATTACAATTTAAAGGAGCATCAACACAAGGTGCATCTAAATATGTACTGTATACATATCTGAACTTCAATCTGACTGCACAAATGTGTTATTAAAAAGACAAGTTTCTACAATAAACTACTAATTTAAATACATCTAATACCAGATTACAAAAAAGCACCAATGAGCTGTACAGGAAGAAACAGGTCAAACAGTTAAAAATCTGAAGTCCTACTACACCAACTAACTAGACTATGAAAACATATCTTCATATTTGTCCACTGTGTGTAAACATGAATTAAATATACTGACATATCAAAAGACAATTTGAAAGTGTTGAATTATAACTTAATTCAATAAATATAGGTATTTTAAATGTATTTTAAAGAATTGCTAAATCCTAAACATAATATGCAGACGCACAAACACTCAGACTTAGTGACATTGGATAAATACTCTCTATTTTCTTTTTCCTTTTATAATGTACTATCTACATTTCTTTAAAAGGGGGGCTAACTGGAAAGAATCATTAAGTTCAGGAAAACATCCTGCCTTTAGTAGAAATTGCCAGGTTTCCTGTCACAACAACTTGTTGTCCAGATCACCTCCTTTGCCAGGTTTCCTGTCACAACAACTTGTTGTCCAGATCACCTCCTCTTGGGCCTAGCATGACCTTTTCCAGGCCCTTAAACATAAAGGGGGGTGGCGCTGCTGAGCAGCCTAGCAGGAAGAAACAATTAGACCGAGCTCCCGGGAGGAAATTTGCAATAAATTACAAAACTAAGTTTTGCATCTCCAAACTTCTTTGCTAAAATGCGATTGGAGAGCTGTGAACTGATACCTACTTTGTGAAGTGCTAAAATGGGCAAAAATAAAGGAGTGGCGGCTGCAGAAGGTGATTTCTTTACTCCGAGGAGGCAGATTCATGAGGAGAGACCTGTGCAGCGTGGTGCAGCAGTGGACAGCCTGAACAGGCGTAGGAGGCCTCACTAACCAACATACTGTCTACCTTGCACCAGCTGGTTAAGTCTGTTCTGGAGCTCGACAAAAAGTTTGACACCCTCATATCTTGGGTGTCAGCATTAGAAACCCACATGGATCAATGTGAAGCTGCCACACAGTGGTCTGAGATGTCTGTACTCAAAACTGTCGATGCTAGCACAAAACTCATAAAAGAGAATTTGCTTCTCTGACAGCACCTGGAAATGGTTGAGAACCAGGCATGGGAAAAGACCTTAAGAGTTCTTGGTCTATCAGAGAGGGCTGAAGGCGATGATCTGACCTTTGCCACAATGATGTTATCAACTACCTTGGGCTTTGATGAGTCTCTAGACCCCTTGGCATTTCAAAAAAACTTATCGCATCACTCCCCACTGTGCAGCAGCTGACTACACAGCTCCACAAACTTTTCTAATTATTTGTACTGGTATCAGGGATAGGGATCAGGCCCTGACTGTAGCTAGACATTGCAGACTCTAAAAATATGGCGAGGATACTCTACAGATGTTCCCGAACCTTTCCTACAGCACCCAGCAGCTGCACAAATCTTTTGATGGGCTTAGGGGACGGCTGAGACTGAAGAAAATCCCTCACCAACTGTTGCTGCCAGCTAAGCTCTGCATCGTCTGGCAGGGGAAACAATATTTGTTTAATGAAGTGCAGGAAGCTGAGAGACTGGTTTGCAGGCTGGAATCAGAGACTGCAGAGGATGATGAGGGCAAATCTTCGGATGCAGACTGGAATGCTTGGCATGTCTGGTAATGTATGCTGTGGCTCTGTGGGGACTGAATAAGCTTGTCTTCTCTAGAGGTGGTGGGACTTGAATAAATATCTTTTCCCTTTCATATAATGACAGGCTGGACACGGCATATTTAAACTTTATAGCTCCACTCTTTTGGACGTTGGGAACTATGCAGCCTTGCTGTTAATTTGTTTTGCCTGTATGTATTTTGCAAAGTACTCCTGTCACAACACCAGACTGTAGGTCTGGTTGGTATGGTTTTCCAATAGGAAACACTACAGTGCTCTTCTGTTGCAGTGCAATATGCTATTTAGCGATCAGCTTAGTTATGGGCTAATTTATATCAGAATGCTTAATTATTTCTCTATATGACAGCAATGATTTTATGGGCTTTCACTCCTGGGAGTTTGGGAATCTAAGATTTCTTTAAATTGTACTAGCTATTTTAGTTTTGGGGGATTTGAGTAGACTATTACAGTCAAAATGATAAAAGAGTATTTGGTATACTATCCATCCTTGGTATGTCTCCCCTTGGGCCTTCCTAGCTGCATGCAATTCTATAAGTAATCCAAATGATGGTGTACTTTTTGTTAATTCCCCCAATGATGTATCTCTAGAGGGGGTGTCTTTCACTAGTACTTAGTAAGAGGACAGGTGTGTCTTATACTGTTTGATGCTATCCTCCTGTGTGTAATTGTGATGTAAGTCTTGCTTGCAAAATCAATAAACATAAAATACAAAAAAAACATAAAGGAGTGTCCAGGTTCCAGCCTTGCTGATGTGACAGGATGATGCATTTTCAATGTTGTTATTTCTTATGCATCCCAGATGTTCTAATATTCTATTTTCAAATTTTCTACTGGTCTTCCCCACATAAAAACATTTGCTAGTACAAATTGCCAAACAGATGACAGATTCTGTATGACAGCAAATGTAACTCCTTACAAGATGTGTCTGTTTATTATTAGGAATGTCAAAGGAAGATCTCACCTGAATATAGTTGCATTTGGCAATACTGGATCTTTTTCAGTTGTGTTGATATTTTCTTTGCTATGCACAAGTACATCTACCAGATTACTTCCCCTCCGGTATTTCAGCTTTGGACCTTGCTCATATATGTGTTTCAGTTTGGGCTCAACACTCAGAATATTCCAGTGTTTCTTTATAATGTTTTCAATAACTGATGCCTGTGCATTAAAAACAGTGACTAGATTAGGAACTTGGAAAATACGTTTGTTATTGTGCTTTCTAACAATGCCCTCTACATTTTTAAGCAAGTCCACTCTATTAACAACATCTAACAACATTAACAACATTAACAACGTGTTACAGCATTTTTAAGACAGATGTCACTATATCTTTGTGCTTGAAACCTCCCAGTCATCTTCTGTTTAGCAGCATTGTACCCCTCATTTGTACTACAATTTCTTTTTATTCGCATATACTGCCCTACTGGTATATTTTTTGCCACATGTTTTGGGTGGCAGCTGTTATAATGCAGGACTGCATTCCTGTCTGTCTCTTTCCTAAAAATATTAGTAGATAGCCCCACGTCCCCATTCTTGGAAATAACTAAATCCAAAAACGGTACCTGATGTAAACTTGCTGTAACGCAATGTTGCATCTACAACCCAGGCAGACAAATACTGTCATGCTTTTCAGGCCCCTCAGGTAGTAGCTAGTGGTCTGTATTTTGTCCTACTGAAATCTCCGATACTGGTTGCATTATTGCATTATTGTCTTTTCTCCTCAAGGCAATTTAAATGTAGTTGTTCATTTCTAAATTTTACTCCTTTGTATTTTCTTCTCTCACCAGCTGTACAGTTGTTTATATCTGCTATTGTAGTTTCTGTATTTGTATTTTTCTCCCCAGGGCACATTTGGAATCGAGCGGTACTCTGCTCAGTATTACTGAGTGAACAAAGTTGTAAAAGGAAGTTGTCTTATATACCAGCTATGAATTCTGTGGTGAATGTTTTCTTGAAAAGATGTGAACAGGACATTAATAAACTACATAAGCCCTTGCCAAGACCAAGGTACTATAATTGTACTTTGATGGAGAACAGAGCAATAAAAATTCTGCAAGATAACAATGCCATCACCATTTGGCCCGCTGACAAGGGTGGAGCCATTGTGGTGATGGACAAAGTTAAGTATGACATCATTATGTTAGAACACTTGGATAATGCTGATTTTTATTGCAAAATAAAAGTGACCCAGGGACCAAGTTTAAACAAGAAATTGACATGGTGTTATATCATGCTGTAATGCCGGGTTTGATTATGCAACAAACAAGTGATTTTTTTGACTGTACAATGTCCAGTTATGCCATCTATATATGTCCTGTCTAAAATACAAAAATATAAGCAGCATCGGCCTATTCAGCCCATTGTATCAAGCAGAGGCTCTTTGATGGAACCCTTAGCCCAATATATTGACACCCATATTAAGGCTATAGTAATGGATTCAAGGACTTATCTAAAAGACACACCACATGTCCTGAATTTAACACAGGACATAGAAGTAGAGGAAAATTGGATGCTGGTTACACTTGATGTACAATCATTATATATGAACATTCCCCATGAAAGGGGATTGGAGGCTGTTTTTACAGCTTTGAGCAAGCACACTAAGTATCCAAATGATTTCATCTTATTTTTAGTTGATTTGTTGGAACTTGTACTAACGAAAAATGTTTTTTGTATAATGGGCAGTTATACCATCAAATTAAAGGAACTGCCCTGGGGCAGCATGACCCCCAATTACGCAAACATTTATTTGTCAGAATGGGAGGCTAAATGGGTGCATGATGGTGACAATAACCCTTTTCTGGACAAAATAAATTTTTTTCGTTGCTTGATTGACGACATCATTATGATTTGGAAAGGGGATGAGGAGCAGTTAAAGAATTTTGTACAGTATTTGGAACGAACAAACCCACATTTAAAATTCAGTGTTACAGCAAGTTTACATCAGGTACCATTTTTGAATTTGGTTATTTCCAAGAATGGGGACGTGAGGCTATCTACTAATATTTTTAGGAAAAGAGACATACAGGAATGTGGTCCTACATTATAACAGCTGCCACGCAAAACATGTGGCAAAAAACATACCAGTAGGGCAGTATATGCGAATAAAAAGAAACTGTAGTACAAATGAGGGATACAATGCCGCTTAACAGGAGATGACTAGGAGGTTTCAAGCACGAGGATATAGTGATATCTGTCTTAAAAATGCTGTAACATGAGTGGATGCTATTAATAGAGTAGACTTGCTTAAAAATGTAGAGGGCAGTGTTAAAAAGCACAATAACAAAAGTGTTTTTTAAGTTCCTAATCTAACCACTGTTTTTAATGCACAGGCATCAGCTATTGAAAACATTATAAAGAAACACTGGAATATTCTGCGTGTCGAGCCCAAACTGAAACAAATATATGACCAGGGTCCAAAGTTGACATACCGGAGGGGAAGTAATCTGGCAGATTTACTTGTGCAGAGGAGAGAAAATATCAACACTACTGAAAAAGGTCCAGTATTGCCAAATGGAAACTACAGATGTGAAAACTGTGTGGCATGCAATTATATTCAGGTGGGATCTTCCTTTGACATTCCTAATAATAGACAGATACGTCATGTAAGGAGCTACTTTTGCTGTCATACAGAATCTGTCATCTAGTTGACAAATTGCACTAGCAAATGTTTTTATGTGGGGAAGACCAGTAGAACATTTAAAAGCACAATACTGGAACATCTGGGCTGCAGAAGAAATAACAAAATGGAAAATGCATTAGCCCACCACATCAGCAAGGCTGGACCTGGACACTCCTTTATGTTTAAGGGACTGGAAAAGGTCATGCTAGGCCCAAGAGGAGGTGATCTGAACAACAAGTTGTGTCGGGAAACCTTCTGGCAATTTCAACTAAAGGCAGGATGTTTTTCTGGACTTAGTGATTCTTTCCAGTTAGCCCCCTTTTTAAAGAAACGTAGATAGTACATTATAAAAGAAAGAAGAAAATAGAGAGTATTTATCCAGTGTCATTAAGTTTGAGTGTTTGTGCATCTGCATATTATGTTTACGATTTAGCAATTCTTTAAAATACCTATATTTATATAACTAAGTTATAATTCAACACTTTCAAATTGTCTTTTAATGTGTCAGTATATCTAATTCATGTTTACACATAGGGTGGGATATTCAAAGGGGTTGCACATGGTGCAACAGTGTTGCACCATGCACAACCCACTGATGTGCCCTGGCACAATATTCAAAAGAGGAATATGCTCTGTGCAAATCCCAATGCACCGGGGCGCACCAGTAATATATGCGGTGCAAGTGCAGGGGTGTGCCCATGCATATTCCGCACATCCCGATATTCAGCCTGGGATGTGCGGTGCATATGCTGGTGCAACCCCTACTTGTGCCGCACACTGGTGCTCAAAGTTGAGCCTAAAATAAATAGGAGCAAGGGCTGGCCACCCACAGCTGAGCTGCTGTATTGCAGGGTGCAACACGGCAGCTGCCAGCTGTGGGTGGCCCCCGAGCTCTGGAGCCAGGGTCTGTCAGCATTGTGCCCCCCCACACCCGATTACAGGCATATGTATAACAGAAAACACGTCCAGTATCCCTGGTGGTCCAGTGGACCGCTTCCAGCCTGATTGCGGGCATAAGTAATACATTAATCATGTCCAATATCCCTGGTGGTCCAGTGGACTGTTTCCAGCCTGATCGTGGGCAAAGGTATACTAAAGACAGTTAAAGTTAACCCTGGTAGTCCAGCGGTACCCCCCTCCCCACCTGCCCACTAAGCCCCACCACTCCACTCCCCGCCAGTCAGCGGCAGGTGGCAGCACCCCACCTGCAAGCCACCTGGCCACCCACCGACTGACAGCATACAGTACGGCTGTATGCCCATTGGTCCACAGTGTGGGCCAATAGGCATGCAGACCATACCATACTACACAGTCTAGATATGTGAATGGATCCATTCACATATTTGACCGTAGTACAGTATGGTTCAAGCCCATTGGCCCACGCTTGTGGACCAATGGGTACAGTCATACGTACACTGCCAGTCGGGCGGGTGGCCAGGAGGCTTTTGGGAGGTGCTGCTGCCTGCCGCTGACCGGGGAGTGGGGTGGCGGGATCAGTGGAGGGTGGGGAGGGGGCACCACTGACCATCAGGGTTAACTTATACTGTCTTTAGTATACCTTTGCCTGCAATCGGGCTGGAAGCGGTCCACTGGACCACAAGGGATATCGGACGTGATTAATGTATTACTAATTCCCGCGATCAGGCTGGAAGTGGTCAACTGGACCACCAGGGTTACTGGACATGATTTATTTATTACTTATGCCTGCGATCGGGCTGGAAGCAGTCCACTGGACCACCAGGGATATTGGACACGTTTATGCATTACTTTTGCCCACGATTGGGCATTGGGGCACTTTGCCACATTGTGCAGGGGCGTCGGTCCCCGACGGCTGCAGTCTGGCAGGGTACCAGGCGCAAGTCGCTGGGGATTGGCTCACCTGCATGAAAATGGGGCCATAAAGACATGCTAATGGTCCTAGTTGTGTCTTGCATGCATTATGGCCCCATTTGCATATCCACCACCTAATATCATGGTTCCTGAACCTAGCGCAACTGTACTTGCGCTGGCGCATCCCCCTGTTCCCCTCTTGCCACTTGAGTGCCACTGTGCCATGTACAATGTGGGAGACCACGTTGCCATATAGTGGTGCTGAGCCATGGTGCAGCACTGTTAAATATCACCCAGCACACTCCCTGGTGCATTCCAGTTGTGCTGCACCCGGCTTGCGCCCCTGCCTAGTGCATTTCTGAATATCCCACCCATAGTGGACAAATATGAATATACTTTTTCATAGTCTAGTTAGTTGGTGTAGTAGGAATTCTGATTTTTAATTGTTTGTCTTGCTTCTTCTTGTACAGCTTATTGGTGCTTTTTTGTAATCTGGTATTAGATGTATTTAACTTAGTAGTTTATTGTAGAAACTTGTCTTTTTAATAACACATTTGCGCAGTTAGATTGAAGTTCAGGTATGTATACAGTATATATATAGATGCACCTTGTGTTGATGCTCCTTTAAATTGTAATGATTATGTACGAGTTGTGGGGGGGTACCATACTATTTAAGAATGGTTCTTTACAGCTGCTGACGTCTTGAAAAAGCATCTGTATTCAACGTGAAATGTTGACATTGCTCAGAAGCGAATGCTACCATGATGTGCACTGGGGCATTTGGCCTTTGCTGTTTTTAAACAATAAAATCAGTCTTTTGTAGTTTCCTATTGTATGGACAATTGCTTTCCTTTAACTGTCATTTGTAGCCCGCTGCCTGGACTGTTCTTTTTTGCTGAGTTATTCATGACACCTAGGTCCTTGGGAAAGACTTGCCTGGTATCAGTGGAGCCTTGGAACAGATTACCGACAGAGGTTGTGGGGGCAAGTACCAATATGGGTGAAACAGAGCCAGGAGACTCATAATCCCATTTGGAGAAACCAGGAAAGTGAATTGAAGCAGAGGAAGGAAGGGAGGGTGTGAATAACCCACTGGGGCACTAGGTTGGGGGAGAGGGTAAGATAGTACCAACTATGGGCAGACTTATTTATTTATTAGCTTTTGTTTACCAAGTAAGTGCATTAGGCATGATTCTTACCAATTTTCAGGCACAACGTGATGGGCCCGCAAACTCCTGCGGTGTCCCACATGAAAGCAAAACCACGAGAGTGAAACCTGAAGAAAGATCATTGCAGTGATAGTCCCTGTAATGGTCTGTTTTCAGTGACCTCACTTCTCCCGGTTTTCTGCCCCCTCCCCGAAACAACTCTGACCCGGAGTTGATTATAATTAAATGAAAGGGGGGGTGCAGGGGGTGCAGCCCCCCACAAAAAAAACACTCTCTTTTGGGATGGCACTATACCACTGTCAGTATTGTGCCTTCGATGTGTGGGACATCAAGAATTTGCCTATTGATCACAAGTGGTGCTTCCAAACTCCTGCTGCTGTTGGAGTCTACATTTCTATGAATAAAAAATTAAATTATGTTTGAGATCTGCCATGCAGTGTTTTTGTGAAGCTTGCAATGGGAAAGGAAAACTTTTAGCTTGGTAGTTCAGGTATCAAGTCAGCAACAGGGTGGTTTTGCAAATAAGGGATTTAAGACACAACATAAAAGTATACAGTGCCCCAGATAATACTGTGCATACATTTTGAATGCACTGTTAGGCTAAAAATGTGCCTGTCTACAGTCAAAAAATGTAAGCTTTTTCAGGGAAGGGGGCTACAAATATAGATACCAGCAGACAAGGCAAAAGAATTGTTAAAGGCTCCTATTTGAATGGAGGATTTGGAAGAGGTGATTAAAAATGTTGAAAATAATAGAGCTTCCACCTCCTGATGTGTTAGTCTCTGCATTTTATATGCAATTTGAAATCCTTCTGGTTTTAAGACTATCTTTTCTATCTGTTAAAGGAGGAAGGCATCTCTTCCATCGTGGAAGCATGCTAAAGCACTCTTCTTCCTAAACTGGGGAAGGATCTTACAATGTGTGGATCCTACCTGCCCGTTTCCCCACAAAATACTGACTCAAAAATGTTCTCCCCTATATTGACAAATCATATCCACAGGTACGCTGCAACTCTAGTTCACTGAGATACAACAGGCTTTATCACTTTACACAGGATAATGTCTGGCATTTGCTGAATCTTTTCATGTCACAGAAATCAACATCACACCATCAGCCATCTTTTTCGATTGATGCCAAGAAGGCTTTTTGACCTGGTTGACTGATGTTTCTTTAACCATACTTTACAACTGATAAATTGTGGCCCTGGATTTTTGAATTGCATTCAGACATTGTATTTGTCCCTGGAATCAATGGCAAAACTAAATGGAATGCATTCCCTGAGATTTTCTCTTACTCAGGTAACTGTCAGGGATATCCCCTCTCCCCAGCTTTATGAGCTCTGAATAAAACTCCTGGCTGGGGCAATGTGGCAAAATTAGGAGAAAGGTGGGATCACAGAGATAGGGTGTGAGCACAAAGATTCAGTTCTGTACAGATGATTCTTTTTAATAAGTCAGCTGGCGACACCAATACAGGAACTGCAGAGATTGTAACATACTTATGGGGAGGGTGCTGGGTACAAGATAAATTACTCAACATCTGAAATGATTAGGGTGAGTGTGATATGCCCTTCTGATTATAAGACTGCTTTTCCATTTATCTGGGTCAAGGACAATATGGTTACATAGGTATGTACATTGCAACAGAAGCCATGAAACTGTTTCCTTAGCTGAAAAGATGATAATCTTTAATGTGTACCAAAGCTGATCACTAGCCATCATGTTCAAAGATCATATTCAAGCTTCAAAAAACCATCACTGTGATGATGACTAACAGTGCTTAAACAAGAACATTAAATGGCCACCAATCAAAACCATGATGTTATAGAAATGGTGGTTGTGATTAATAATGATCTCATATCACTATGATTTTTCATGATTGCTCATGGGCAAGATTACTGCAATAAATAAAAAAAAATCTGCTTATCTTTTTTATATAAAGTTGGAATTTAACCTGTATTCTATTTAGATATGTTTATTGGAATCATCAGTTATCTGTATGATCATACTTCTTTCAATTATACTTCTCTGACACCTCACTTGCTATTAGTGTTGTAAAGGCTTGAACTGGTTTATACAGTATAACTGCATTTGGTGGTTACTTTTTTGGTTGTGGTGAGTTCCTGCAAGTATTGTTCCTGATTTGTGCCCAAAACCCTTCCTAGCTATCTGCAAACTAATACTGCCAAGGCAAAATTAATTAAAAAACAGAAATTACCATTGTTTGGGTTAATAAACTGTGTTTTGAAATATGTAAATTAGTTACGCAATTGTGTATGCTAAATCTGCTGTAACATTGCATGTACTCTTCCTAAAGGAATTAAAACTTAACTTCACATTATTTACATTAAAATTTATTTGCTTTTGCTGATATTTTAAATTCATATTTTCATATTAGTATGAAATAAAACTAAGTATTCCTCATGTGACTTATTATATATAGAATAATATATGGGGTGGGGTGTGTAACATATAGGATAAAGTATGGGATGAAGTGTATAACAAGAATTTTACACACACCTGAGTTTTTGGATGGCACATAAACCCCGAAGGTGAAGCCCAAGGGGTTTATGCAGCCATCCAACAATAAGGGTGTGTGTAAAATTCGAGTTTTACTCGCTGCACCCCATACTTTGTTTTATTTAGTTGAGGGGTCACTTTTTTTACTGCATTATATTTTAAACAGTGAGCCTGGTGGAGAGAGAAGAAAAAATAATCCTGTCTGCCCCTCCATACACTCTGCAGAGCAGAAAACAAACTTTTTTTTAATTTATTTAGATTCAGGCAGTCAGCACCTGGCCAGTGGTGCTACCGCCAATGTACTGCCCTGGCTCAGGGTGATGTTAGAGGAGGAGGAGGAGGCAAGAGATGCTGGCTGAAGACTGAGTGTTGGAGATAGGCAGTAGGAGAGACAACTTGGCGGCCTTGCTGCCCTCAATGTTCCACTCTAGGCTGGCCCAACACAGACTCTGTACTTACTGGGTTTTGTCTTATTTGTACTCTACAGCGCTTTGGAATGTCGAAAGGCACTTAACAGATAAATTTTATTATTATTATTAATATTGTGGGCACCGCCGACGAGGGAATGAAACTTTATTTTTAAAATTAAAAAACAAAACAATAAAGGGGCAATTTTAGCCCACACCATCTATCCCAACCACTCACTCTTCTCCCGGAACCGCCAACACTCTCACACAAACAGCCATGTAGTTTGCTGTAATTAACACTCTTATATGGGGAAAAAATGCAACCCATTAATTAAAAGAATTTTATATATACCTGAGGTGTTGCATGCTACATAAACCCCGAGAGTGCCTCGAGGGGTTTATCTACATCAACACCTATAAAATGCAAAATTTGAATTTTACACACCACCCCATACTTTATTTGATATACTTGCTGGGTATTGCTTTTATGTCACAGCAATTACATAAAATAAGACAACATCTCTGTGCAGCCGCACCACTGTCCGACCGGGTTTCAGTGGTTTTGATCCAGTGCAGCTGTTGAAGAGAACTTTTTTTTACATTTTGTCAAAGTTCCCTTCAGTTTTTGTGCACCTTTTCTTTTTTAAATTGACTTATCATGGAGTCCAAGGGCCCATGTAAGCTCTGTCGGTAAATCAGTATCTGGCAGTGAGGGAAGGGAGATGGGACCATCAGAGCATGCACTGGAAGAATGAAACCCAGCACTTGTTTGCCATTATAAACACTCCTTTGTAGTGACAACTCTACGGGTTTCCCTATTAAAAAAAAAAAACACTACCCAGTTATTATCTTACAATACAGAATTAGTATAATCATCAGTGATCATAACTTGATCATCCACAGATCACCAAAAACCATCATGCTGATATAAGCTTACAAAAATAATAATCATCAGCTAGTGATTTGAAGTTACATGTTTGATGATTAAATCATGAGCTCCATTGATGATCATACGCTAACATTTTATGATTTACAATGATCAGTCATAACTAACCTTCAAAAAATGATTTATGATTTAACAATTCACTTTGGCTAGATTAATCATGAAAAGTTGATGCAGGAACTATGTAGATAAAGTCTTCTCCTGATGGAATGTACTGCCATTCTCCCTACTGGGAAGGGTTGATACACATAAAATGAATGTGCTGCTCAGGCTACTGTTTCTGTTTTCACTCCCTTCCCGTACATATTTTGGCCAGCTTTTGGAGAAAATTACAAACAGTGGTTCTTATATTTTTGTTGTTACATAATGGGGGCCTGATTCAATTAAACACCCTGGCTTGATTCTCAAAGATGGGCACAAACCATGACAATGGCAGCTTACACCAATCGCCGGGGTATCAGGGACCCTGCGCCTGATTCACTATTAGGTAGGGTCCTGGTGCCAAAGTCCTGCAGCTAGTGGTAAATGCGGCATTGCGACAAAATGACGGCACACCTGAGAGGTTTTCCCAAGCATGGCAGAATCAGATGGCATCTGCACCCAGATAAAGAGACCCACCGGGAGGCTGCTGGGTATGTGGGGGATGGGGCAGTGCATGGAGAGGACCCGTGGCACACAGGTGGGTGATGAGAGGGCTTGCACCAGAATCCTGATGGGGCATCAGAGGGGCCACTGTGGTGCCAGTGTGTGTTGGGGGGCACCTGCATGTTGGGCACCATGGGGGGAGGGCTGCTGCAGGAACTGTACCACAAAGGGCTCTAGGTTTATTTCTTTAGTTAGTTTTTGTTTTTCAGGTTGGTGCACTAGGGAAATACAATGCCGTTGCACAGATCATGCTGTTGTGGGGGCATGGTAGACCGCAGGCAATGGCACATGTACCCTCCCACCCAGGGAGTGCTCCTAGGTGGCACACATATCATTACACCAGCCCTAGCTGGTCTAATGGTACTTGAACATCTGCCATTTGGGAGGGTTTCCTGAATCCTAATGTTGGGGATATGGCAGTTTGTGTTTGTAGAAAGCTGCCTAGCACCCTGGTGCACCCAGCAGCTTGGCACAGACCTGAAGCAGGGCCTGTCTCGAGCACTGGGTCCAGGTTTTGTGCAGGGAGCCTTCCTGAATTGGAAAGTCTGCAAGTTTTGATGCCAGGTGCCCCTTGCGTCACTGCAGTGTGATTCAGGCTCCTTGTGTCAACTTTGGAGTTTTGAGAATTGAGCCTCCTTTATTTATTCAGCAAAAAAGGAAGGGAGGACTTACCTAATTTTAAATCATATTACAGTGCTTAGCTTCTTAGATCTCTGTTATAATCAGCTGGGTTAAACAAAAATGGCACCTACATTAGTTTGGGATAGAAAGGTTTTCTACAAGTCCTATACCCCTTCATGCAATACCACTATTAAAGTCCTAATGCTGATTAAAAACTTGAACACAAACCTCTAATGCCACTTGCCCACTCACTATAATTCAAAGTGATCTGAACCCCCCATCCCCATGGTGGAAGGGGTGAAGGATACTGTTGTTGGGGCCAGAAAGTTTTAATTAGAGATGCCTAATTCCTGAACAGAGGGATTGTGCTGACTTTTACTGACCTCAAGCAGAAATATTACTTGAGTAACAAAGATTTTTAAAGATACTTCCAAGTGAGGCACTGCAGTACATACAGTACATCAGTTTTCAAATAACTGTAGCACTCTCACCCATTCCTTCAAAAGATCACCAAAGCTCTTTGAATATTTAAAAAAACAAAAGTACCATAAAATAACGCCTGACTTCTTTCAGAACTTAATCCTTTATCAAAGGCATAACATTCTAAACACCACACAACAGTTAAATATCATTAAATACTATGGCATCACTTATCTGTCATTAATTACAAGTTCAAATTCATTGAAATCTTGTCATAGATAATGAATTCCCTTAGAAACCAAACTAAAGTGCCCAGTGCAAAAAGCAGCAAAGCAATTAACTAGTGCAAAAATACTAAGTGCAGATACTATTTACATCTGATATCAAAGTGCAATAACTTAGCCAAAAATGGAAGAATATACACCAGATGGGCAACAGAATTTCCTCCTCCCAGATTTGAAGGAAGTACCAGTGGAAGGTCAGCCACTATTCTTTTCTCATCCTAATTAGAACCAAATATTTTGACTTCACATGTGCAAACCTCTACTGGTTGGGGGGGTGGGGGCTCCCAATTTCATACTTTTGGAACCGCCCCCATATGCACGCCTACTAGGAGGGCATACACAAAGAAATTTATTTATTTATTTATTTATTAGCATCTCGGGTTGATATCTTTGAGCCAAAATCTAATTTACAGAGGTTCCACGTCATCAGAGTACAACATACAGACAATGAGGAGTTAAACAACATTACAAAATTGTTACACAGAAAGTTCAAAATTCAAAAAAGTTATATAGTTTTCAGATTAGGTAAAACTAAGTTAAATTGCCACACTTTGAGCAGGAGTAAGAGGAGGTGAGGAGTATAAGGTGAGAGGTTTGCAGCAGTAGGATAGGCAAGTATAGGGTAGAAGATACTGTAGCTGCAGGGAGAAAACAGAGAAGCATGATGTGGTAGAAGAGGGACAAGGGGGGAGCTGCCCAATAGAGGCCTTGTCAGTGTAAGGGAGAAAATTGTGGAGTAGTCCAAGAGGTAGGCAAGGAGATGGTAGGTGGGGGTGAGGGTAAGAGATTGGTCACAGGTGGTGGGTACTGGATAAAGTCCAAGGGAGGTAGGGGGTATAAGGGGGTGGGGTGAGGGTAAGAGATTGGCCTTGGGGGTGTGTGTAGGAAAAGCCTAAGGGAAGTAGGGGGTATAGAGGGGAGAGGGGGGATAAAGTAGGGAGATAGTAAAGGGAGGCTTGTGACTAAGTGCTGCTGTTGGATAGTAGCCTCAGGAAAGGGATTATAGGTGCTAGAATTTGAGCATATCTGGTGGATTTCTGTTCTGTTCACCATTAACTATTTGTTTGTAGGGCTGTCACATCTACCACAGCATTGTGCATGGATACTTGGGTTGATTACTATAATGTCCCCTAAAGGGGTCACATCCAATTAACTTTCACAGCAGTGCTCCACTACCCTGGCCTGGACTGAAAGAATAAAATATGGGGTTTCTTCCTGCTGTCTTCTTGGGTACCCTACTTTTTTCGGGGGGGGGGGCTCTCCACTCCCTTCCTTTAATGGGTACCTGACTGCACAGATAATCATGGATAATGCAGTGGTCCCTTGCATCTGCAGCAGTTGACAGCTATGCTGCACCTTGATTAGCCAGAACAGGGTGTTGCCCACATGCCATGTGAATTCTGCCCTTTCTCTGCTTGACTCAATGAGATGACCTTTACTTGTTAAGCTTAGTCTCCACTAGCCCTGGAAACCCAGGTTTACATATAAAACCAGGCCTCTTAATATTGCTGCTGCATTATGTGTTGATTTATTTACTGTATTTAACATCTAGTAACAGGTAAAGGCACACTGAGCCGTAGCTCGCTCCCAGGTGCATCCCAGCATTGCCAGTCTGCAAGGATTCATGCCATTTGTCTTTTCATTTAAAAAATGTTCTAGTAATGTCTCTGAAACCAGATATGATGTTCTGAAACAGTTTCAACTTTTCTAGCAAACTTCTGTACAGCCCCAGTACCATCGTTTTAAATCAGAAAACTTAAAGGACATTGGGCTGTGCTTCACTGTGGTTTGCATTTTAGTTAAAAAGACAAGACACAAACGATAGAGAAGGAAAGAAAAATTCCTCAAAGGAGTATGGTTACAGCATTACAGTAGCAGTAATACAGCTTACGTAGTGTGAAAACAATTTAAAATTCAGTACTTTTTCTACACTATAGTGTAGCACATAGTTGGTCAAAATAACTAGATTCATGTGTCTTTGAGTTGCAAGTGCCCCAGGTAGTAAGAGACAAAATAAGAATGGCAGTATATAAAGCAAAGCCAGACTGGTGTGGAGAATACACTGAGCTAATCTGCATGGGAAGGGACCACAGGAAGACCATCCCAACTCCTACTCTTTTCCCACAGCTTAGCCGCATGCTGCATAAGATGGAAAATAAGTCTGAGACAGAGCTCCAAAAGTCACACACTGATAACAGGAATAATAGATAGAGTATTCCGTGGGGTGTCTGGCTGTAATTAATTATGATGTTCCATGTCTCGCAGAGTGGAGGTTAATTGCTGAAAGTGGGTGGCTGTACACTGATATGGCTTCTAATGCCTGTGACTTTGATGTGATTGACAGTTATTATCCAGCTTAAAAATATAATTCAAGCCCATACAGCTAATGATGGTGTCTTTCTAAACTCAGCCAGTACAGATTCAAAAGTCAGAGTAGCTGTACCTTGGTCTGTCATACATAGAAGACCTTTTCAGCCCCTTGTTTGTATTGATTATGCAAAAGAAATGACTTATGCAGTCTTAACAGTCTATGCATACATAGTTGCTTAAGAGCCAACTGCCAACAACTTTAAGCTGCATAAATGAAGTCAGCATTTACCATAGGAATGAACACTATAGAACCTAAAGGACAGGAATATAGACAAAAACAAGTGGTGTCATTTTAGAGGTTTATTGGGGGTTTCAGCTGAGCCCAAAATAAATGCTATTGCAAAGGCAATCCCTATGCTTTCCTCTGCAACCCTTATTGGAACTGCAGGTGTACTAGAATTGCTGCTACTGGGAGCAAAAATCTATTATTATTATTTTTTTTAATCCAGTTGTTTTTCTCCTTTGGCGGCTTCAACTGGCCCGCATTTGGACCCATCCCCCAAGCCCCATTGCCCATCTTCTCTGGAGTTTACCTTCTTCATGGTGTCACCTGCCACAGTACTTATTGGAGGAGCCCAGTGATCAGTACGGTGCCAGCAAGGGAGTGATATGTCACCATGCTGTGTTTGGAGAGTTTTCTTCCATTTCCACCCTTGGGTGCATGCATGTGCAATGGCACAATGTGCATATTCTGCCTCCATGGAGACCCCACCCCACCAAGCATTCAGGCATGGGGTTCCCTCTTTGTAGTCTCTCAGTCTTACCATATGGATTACTCTGTGTGACAGCCGACCCTCAGGACATGTGTTCCCCCTCCCCAATGGAGGAGAACTGTATTTGGGATGCTTAATCCTACCTCTCCCAGCCAGCCCCAGAGTGAACCAAGGCCGTTTCCTAACCTGGGTTGCCAGTGCAGCAGGCACAAATGTATTCTTACAACAATCTATACTCTCGATGTCAATTCCTGCTGTAGGCAGTTGATTCCATTCATTTACCGCTTACTGCATGAAAAATATTACCTATTTTTTTAGATTTAAGCTCTCCCATAGTTTCAGTGTATAACCCCTTGATTTTGAATTTAATATTAACTTAAAAAATTATTGCAATATAATAACAGATTAGGTCTGCTATCAACCACACATCAGACACTATATTCTCTTTATCAGCCTGATGTAATGCCACACCAGGCTGATACAGAGAAAGTCTCTGTATCAACCAGGTATGACATCATGCCAAGTTGATTCAGAGAAAGCTGCAGCTAATCAGTCTCCCACGTGAGAAGTCCTTACACTATCACACTAACCGAAAGCAACTATAGAAGTGTCTGTCAGATTAGCTGCATTTTGAAGTCAGACCCTAACAGATATAAAAAAAATTTGGGGCGATTGTGTAATTACATGGTTTTTAACTCATCCACTGTGCTTTATCTTTATAAACTTGGTTTATGTGCAAAACACACCTCAGGTGTGTAAAAAACCTATAGAATATATGATGGGGATGTGTGAGGTACAAGGTGATAATTCAATTGAGGGGTTTATGGAGCATTATAATCTGGGAGGCCAAATGTTCCATAAACCCCAAGACTGAATTGTCATCTTGTAACTCACACTTCCTCATCCTGTTTTTAACATTATAGGGATTATCCTATGTGCCACTCACTCCTGTTTGAAAAGAAAATTCCAGTTCCTAGCTCAGCAGTTAAGTGGAGGCATGGGAGGGTCACTGACCTATTGCTGTAGTATTGTCCGACTTCTATGTGGTATATGTATTAAGGCGGTATAGTGGGAGTGGAGAAGAGCATGGGTTTTACCTAATTTGGCAGTGTTAAATTTACTGTGATCAGCAGTGCAGTGGGAGTAACAGAGACTGAATCAGCAGCATGTTCCACTAGAAGGGGTGGGGCCAAAAGCATGCTACGATTAGTATCAACATAAATCAGAGATGTGCATAGAGAGGAACAAGCAGCAACATGGACTACGTACAGGGCTGGAACTGAGCAGAAGAAAAGTGACTGCCTAATTTCTTTTATATAAACATGAAATTTTGTTTACACCATACGATTTCCATTAAGTGAAAGTGAGAGTGACTGAGGCATGACAGATGCAGTGTGATGAAAACTCATGCTGAAGTTGGCTTTCTGTGGTATGAGCACATTTTTATTAGTTTGCGATAATCCATTGCTGATGATTGACAGGTAGCAATAATCCATGCTTAGAAATGGATTATCGCTACCTGTCAGTCAAAAAACATGCATTATTACATTAAGAAAACTGTTCCTGTCTGTGGGTTATTGGCCTTAGCCTTGTAATATAAACTCATATCACACCGTCACCCACACATTATTCTATATGTACTTGCTATCTATCCAAACGTCAGATATTGGGATGACCGAAAGACTCACTTAAACTACCTTGGCTGATGCGTTGTGCTCTCCCTCCATCTGCATTGCTCTGGACTCCTGTTCACACAGTCTGTGTTGTGCATCATTGCAGGGTCAGCTTACAGTTCAGACTAAACTTCCAGCATTGCCCGCTGCATTTCTGCTGGGGTCAGGGGTGAGACTTTCTACTCACTATAGGCAGTACTGGATAACAGATGGAGCCAGGTGTGCTTCGTGGTACTTCAGAGTACAACAGCATCATTCCAGCCTGCTACAATTAGTGAAAGTAGTGGGCAATGGCTGATGTCAGCTATCCCATATGTAATAACTGAAACCATGGGATAACTCATACTGTGAGGACATCTCTGGTCTATTTAGTCTGCGCAGAAGTGCATCTTCTGCAGCTTTGCCCTGTACGACTACTAGAGGATGATAATAGCATCATACCAGCTTAAGGGCCAGATATTACAATATTGTCTGGTTAAAAGTAGTCACATTGGGGCTCCATTTATTGAACACCCCTGTTTATGGCTGTGCTGTACTTTTTTAATTCTTTAACTTTGTTCAAACTTAAGTGTTGTTTAATACAGTCAAATAACATTCACAACTCACATGTAATGACATTTGAAATGATTGTCTAGAAATCCAAAAGTCATGCTAGCAGATTAAATTAGTTGATTGGTTAGTTACTCACTTAGTAAATTCCTTAGTTAGTTAGTTACTTAGATAAACACTTGTACCTTTTCTTGGATGTATTTTGAAACTGTGGGGGAAGGGACTGCTTAGAAACTTCTTGAATGGCATTTGTAAAATATACATGGCATGGTGTGTCATGGGGCTGTAATGGTGCAGATGGAGAAACCTGTTTAGATGCTAGCAAAAAACACCTGCACCAGTATAGAAACCCACCAAAACACTGATCGCTCTTAGCTGCAGTGAAACAAGCTGCAACATTCCCCATGCTGTTTACACAGCCTGAGCTCCACCAGTGCAACTCATCTGTACCTCTTGCAACAGTGTAGATCAGGTCATGTAAATGGGCCTTATGACCAATGTGATATGAATACATGAAATTAAAACTATTTGTATGCTAACCTTCTGGACAAGCCTATTTGGGGAGGGGAGGGGGAGAGAGAGAGAGAGAGCAAGAGAGAAAGAGAGAGAGAGAGACACACTAACATGCAAAAGAAGCATTGTTCATACAGTACATTATAGCAAATCAGCATTTACAGCATTGGAAGGTTTGACAACTCATAATAAAAGTGAGACATTGTAAGATATCCAAAAGGTATCCCCCAAAAGGCCCACAGTGTCAGCAATAAGACTCAGCAAGGTGTGGTTAGAAATGTGATAAACACACACCCAGTTGATAATGTAATGGTGCTGTACTAGTAGACCTTGGGGTTCTTAACTCCAAGTGGTGGATGTAACTGTCTCACTACCAACAGCACCAGCGGCACCCTCAGCAGGTGGGATGGCAACGGGCCACTGAAGGCTCAAATGGTGGTGGGTGGATGGAATCACCCGACAAGGAGAGGCAGGAGTCGTACACAGAGATTTGATGAAACAAAGATGTTTATTAGACAAGAGGGGAAGGAGGACATGGTCATACAAGAAAATACCAACAGTGAGGATGGTATGGAGAATAGACTGCATTATGGTTCTCTAAACAGTAATCACACGTAACTATAACATAAACTCTAAACGTACTATAAGCTCTAAATATTCTACAAATAGCTCTACAGTCTATGTCAATACTATACAGACTGTGACAGCTATGCTATAAGAGTATCCTATTTCTATTCCCTGTAAGAGGGTGACTCTATAACAAAATGATCAATTGGCTGTAACAGCTAAATTGTAAGAACGTCTTATTTCTAACTTCTATTCAGAACTTTCTAAGTCAACCCTGAGGTGCACCTCTAGCTATTACCTGGAGTACTCCACCTGTCAATCACTCTGCATATTACAGTAAGAGTTTATATATATGGCAGATGGCAATTCATGCACGACTGGATTTTCTCTGTTGTCGAGAAGAAAATGTAATCAAGGAATTGTCATGACAAGAAGCAACTCAACTGGCTGTGCAGTGCAACTCTGAGAACCTTTTTGGAAACTAGAATAATGCAGAGAGGATTTTTAACAGACCATGAGTTCTCGGCCACTCCCCACCTCTCTAGGGTCACCAGAATACAAGCACAGGACCAAGATTTCTTCTGCTAAGATCCCACTGAGGGTCACCCTAATGGAAACACAGAAAATCTGGCTGCAGTCCACTTCTGGACTGCCCAGAAAGGGGAAACAATGCAAACCACCCAGCCACAATCTGCTTCTGGACTGCCAGGTGAAGGATTCAATGCAAATCACCCTGCCACAGCCCGCTTCTGGACTGCCAGATGAGGAGGATGCAGAAGATCACCCTGCCACAGCCTACTTCTGGACTGCTGGTTGAAAAGGTGATGCAGACTCTACTGGATATGGAAGTCCAGATAAGCAAGTCTCTGGACAACAGAGAAAGATGGTCTTCTGGGCTCCAAGGCCAAATGAGCCAATGCCACACGTAAAACAAAAAAAACATGTATCGAAATGTGACAAAGTTTGGGGCTCCAAGGCCGGACGAGCCAAGGGTACACTTAAAACAACAAACAGAGCGTCACTCAGAGAACTGGAACTGACGATTCGGACAGTACTCTGATGCGGACTTCAAAATAAGAAAATGGATGGCAGATTCTGCACTGGGTCAAGCTGTACTTGAGGAACTATCAGAAGAAAACAATAAACAGGGCTGTTGCAACTTGAGATGACTGTGGTACAGTTCTTCATGGAGTTGCTGTTGGCTGCTTCCGGGATACACTGGAAGATGATTCCTGAAGAATTGATGAGGACTGATAGGGATGCACACTGGTGAAGTGACTCTAGAGAGTGCTGAAGACTGATTCTGATACTTTCCCAGCACCAAAATGCTGGCACAAAGCAATGCATAGACAGTTCAGGCACTTATACTGTTCATAGGATGAATAGCAATGCAATAAATGTCACAGTTCCTACTGTAGTGGTCAACTGCACAGTCTCAATGTCCAGATCACAGTAAATAAACAGGCACTCTACTATTCGGAGTGAACCCTAGCTTTCAGTGGACCTGACTAACAAGGGGTCCCTCTAGATAAATTGGGTTCTCCTGCTACTGTGGATATACTGCAGTTGGAGATAGGCTCTCTGGAAAGGCTATAGACTCAAATGTCTGACAAGTCCCTTTAACACTTGTGGGCCTATGTGGCCAGCTAGGCTCCTTTAACATCTGGGGTCGACTATGCTGCTGGGCCCCTATAACACCCGTGGGTCTAAGTGGCTAGCTACGGGTCCTGGACCTTGTGTTGCCCCTTTAAGTGGCTGTGGGCCTATTGAGTTGCTGGGCCCCTGTGACACCTGGGCCTTTTCTTCCAGCTAGCTATGGGTCCTGGACCTTGTGTTTCTCCTTTAAATGTCTGGGTCTTTCTTGGCTGTGCTCCTTTTAGATCTCTGTCAGGCCTTGCTGCCCTTTTAAATTCTTATCTGGGCCTTGTTGCCCTTCTAAATTCTTATCTGGGCCTTGCTGCCCTTTTAACAGTTTGGGCCTGTATGGCTGGGCCCCTTAATTAAACATGTGGGCCTAAGTTGCCCCTTTAAATCAACATTAGGGCCTAACTTGCCCCTTTAACAAACACTTGGGCCTTACCCCTTTAAATCTTAGGCCCGACTGGGACCTTCCTGTCATTCTTTCCTCCCTGCCCCTCCTTGTTCCACTCCTAATGAATATTCATGGCCTTTCTATGGACCTTTCTGTATTAGCCCCTCCCCGTGGGCGTCACAGCAGCCTGAATATTTAATTATTTAAATGTGGCCCTCTCTTGTCCGCCCCTCCTCTCAGCTGTTGGCTGATTCACTTTGCACCTAGCGCACGATTTAAAACAAACAAATAAGCACTTTGGACTTCTGTTCAGGAGGTCAGCACTTTACTGGTGTGCTACAGCCGACTCACCGCACCAGATCAGGAGGTGGAGAAGCTGGATCAGGTGGTAGGGGGGAGTTGCTGGCAGAGGGAGGGCTTCAGACAGCTCAACAGTTAACTGGGAACCTAGTGATGTCCCGACTGCAACTCAAACGATACGGCACTGCTACCATCGCCTCTGGGGAACCAAAACATTAATTTAAAATAAAAATAAAAAACTAGGTACCAAGCCCTTTCTCAAACAGGGACCGGATGGGTTTTACTTCCTGTGGTTCTCCAATGGCACCACCGACCATGCCACACAGCAGAAAGACCATCTTCAGTAGCTGGAGGCAGAGGATCCATGCAGACAAGCCCTCAGGGACAGCTTTAAGTCTCTAGGTAAGCTTTTTCTTGCCCCTCTATGCTTTCTGCATCCTCTCTCCTCCACAGCTACAATGATTCTCTCCTACAACTTACTTTAAAAAAAAAAAAAAACACTCTGGGTTCTAATTCTTGTATTAGAATGCTGCGCATGTGTAGCTCAGCACAGCATTCTATCCTGGGCACATTGCTTACTTTTGCCACGAGCAGGCAAAGCAACCTTAGCTTGCTTTATTCTTGGCTGTGATTTGGGCACCTTTACTGGTGTACACTGGGGAGACTGGGGACTAGAGGGAACTGCTGAGGAACCCTAACTTTGGGGTATTACATATTCAGCCCTACTAAAAGATGCATGTCTTCATGTATCCCAAAGATTTTCTTTTTATACCACGAGCATAACATCTATTTGCTACACAGATATCTCAATTGCTTTTATAACTTTCAAACTTCAAGACAGCTATCTTAACTCTATAAATGCTTTAACTCTAAATGAAGTCTATAATTCTAAATAGATTCTAAAACTTTAAGTGATCTTATAACTTTAAATGACCATGACTGCTATTAATTTACTAGTCTAGTGTACAAAAGCGGATTCTATCTGGAGGGCTTCCATCATGAATCTTTCCGGGAACATCAGAATTTAACCTCTGTGACCTATGGCTCTGGGGGACCATGGTATCAGCAGAAACACACTCTACCTCCTGGAAATCTACAGGCATAGGGTTTACTGTGGGCTCAGTAATTGGACAGTAGAACAGGTTCATATGGGATGGGCGAACCCAGGGATCAGCACACCACTGCATTGGGGACCCTAGCTCAGTGGATCCATCCATGGAATGCTCCTGCTTCTCCTTTGGCACAAAGTCAGTCTGTTCATCCACAGTTCCTTGAGATGTACAGAGTCTGACTCAATTTCTATGTACTAACTTTTTAAGTCCCTTCCCATTCTTCACCTGGATCTTGTAAACTTTGATGTCAGGGTACAGAATTGCCATGACAACATAAGGCTCTGGTTCCCATTCTGAAAGTGACTTGATCCCTTGGTTGGTTCTCTTTAACATGACATGTGCTCCCAAAGACAACGGGATGCTTTGTGCATTGATACCTTCCCGTTCCTTTGATCTCTAAGGTTTAACACCTTTTTCTTGTGCGGTCTTCATCTCAGGTTCTGTTTGGCTGTCGACCATTTCCCTCTTGGACTGCACTCCAGAGGTGGGGTGATCTAACACTCTTGAAGAGTGAGCATCGTTCTGCTGGAGGTTCTCGGCTTCAGGAGATACCTTACATGGCTCCATGCATTTTTTCTGCAGATCCTTGACCATGCAATGGAGCTCTTCAAATTCTTGGTGGAGCTGTTCTTTCTCTCTTTCATACTAGAAGAGCCATGAGGACTGTTCTTCGGCCTTTCTCCCTTGTTGCCAAAGAGTCTCCCTGAGGGATTTGCATTCTTGCTCCAATTCCATTCTATCATGTAAAAGTTCCTCTGCTTGCTGTTCTGGTGGGCTTCTCAAGTGCACTCTTACTGCTATATTGTTCTGATTGATTCTTTCAATTTCTCTCTGGGTGTCTTCATATAGCTGGGACCTTGCCCTTCCAATCTCTTGTCTGTCTGTCTGCGGGCTTCCTAAGACCTTGCTGTTGCTTGTGTCATTGGGCATCATGCCTTCTTCAGGTGGGTCTCTTCTGGCCATTAAATGTATCCATCTGGCACCTTCTTCCTCCTTTTGGTTGTCCTGTAAAGAGCCCTCTCTTCCAGCCTTTTTTAAGGCCCTGCACCTCCTGGCAGACTTCAGTCACTTTACAGACAAGAGCTTTGATCTGTTCCACCCATTCATGGCTTGGAGTCTGGTTCAATTTTTGGTGAGGTGCTTGGGGTTGAGACCACTGGGTGTATGTCTTGTTGGAATCTAGAACATGACTCTGGTAACTCCCCAATGATGCTCCCTCATGCCTGGTCCTTGGGTGAAGTAGCCTTCCAGAACATGCCTCTGGCTGCTATGCATCCTCCAGTATGAGATCTTCCATGGAGTATTCCGGCCACGCCACACTCTGGGGCATCATCTTCTGCTGACAGGCTGCACTTCCTCTCCTGTCCTTGCTGGTCCCAATATCCTTATGGCCACTTCTTTAAAATCCAGGAAATGAGCATTGGGATCTTGCAGATGTAGCAAACGGAGGTCTCTTTTCAAGGACTTACTATTCACTCCCTCTATAAACTTCTCCATTAAGGTTTGATCAGGGTCCCAGACCTCCCTTGAGTCGACTCTCTCAATGACCCTCAACACCTCCTGCAGGCTCAAAGCATACTCCCGCAGCATCTCTCGGGGCCTTTGATTGCATAAAAAAAATATAACTTTAGATCGGAGCTAGTCTGTGTTTCAAATGGGTGCTGCGAGCAACGGAAGATCTGGTCAGCAGTGACTTTCTCCTTTTCCGGCCAGGACTGGACCTTGCAATGGGCCATTCCTCTCAACTGTCCCATCAATATCTCTACCTTTTGGTGCTCAGGAATCTGATACATCCAGAACATGGACTGCTTCCTGGAGCAAAACTCTTCCGAGCAACTGGAGTCTCCATCATCCTGGCAAAACAACCTTAGCTTGCATTATTCTAGGTTGTGATTTGGGCACCTTTACTGGGGTACACTGGGGAGACTGGAGACTAGAGGGAACTGCTGGGAAACCCCAACTTTGGGGTATTACAATAACAGTGATAACAGCATCCCATCCACATAAAGAAAAACAAACAACCCTTGTTATTTGAGATGTGAGAAAAGGCATCAATCCAGATTCACATGCAGTGTTGAACAAGATTACTATTAAACATCAAAGAATGACCAAGGGTTTGGTTACCATCTGGTAATCAAACCCTAAGTGGATCATGAGACACGAGACCTATTAGAGTGTCTTAGAACCTACATAAGGTTAGAATAAGAAAAATAAAATAACACACTGAACTGCCACAATGGCTTTAAAATTTAAAACTTTATTTTTTCAGTTGTTAAAATTCTGATTCAGTCATTATTTCCATAAGGCAGTTTGTACATTAACATAACAAAATTACAATTCAATGCCTGGGTCGACGACGAACTCTCGCAATTTGGTCAGTACTTCCTCCAGTTAATGACATCTCTTGGCCTTACACAGGTGGTTTCCACTGCTACTCATAAACATGGACACTCTCTCGACTTAATCTTTCTCATAGGGATCGAAACATCGGACTTGGGGGTGGAACCTGTTGAGTGGTCTGATCATTACACCATGGGATTTAGTTTTAGCACCCCCCTCGTAGGCCTACCCCTGTGGAGATGGTTAGGTACTGCCCTTTATGGGACATAAGTTCCTATGGCCTTGCAGCGGCACTCGACCTCTCATTGGCAAGCAGTGGCCCAGAGACCCTCGTGTCGGCTTATAATTCAGCCATTTTGGTGGCTCTGGATTCAATTACTTCAGTCCATGTTCACCCTCTCCCCCTTCGCCCCAGGTTCCCTTGGTTTGATGGGACTTTGAGGGAGATGCAGAGACTAGGGCGAAGGTTAGAGCGTCGCTGGCGAAAGTCTGCCCTTGATGTCGACCACCTTTGATTGATGGACCACTATTTAGTCTATCAATCTGCAATCACCAGTAAGAAGGCAGAATTCCTGTCTGGGGAGATTGTGGCTGCTCAGAATCGACCAACCCAGCTATTCTGAACTGTGAACAGACTGTGCAACCCTGCCTATCTGCATGTTCGGAAAGCTTTTTCACAATTAGAGTGCGATGAGCTTGCTCAATTCTTTGCAAATAAGGTGGCCGACATCAGGGTGGCTCTTCAGCCAGCACACTCTATGGGGGCTGTTTTTGATCAGTACGGGGTCACTGTACCTCAGTTTTCCTGGAGTACCTTCAGTCGACCGGAGTTCATGGATGTCATGAGGATCATCCAGAGTGTGTGCCCTACGTGCTGTAGTTTAGACCCTGGACCGACCTCGCTAATTTTGGGTTTTGACATCATTGGTCAAGTTCTTGTGTGGATAGTCTGGTGCTCCTTGGAATCTGGTGAGTTTCCTAGCTCCCTGAAAGAAGTGGTGGTGACACCACTCTTGAAGAAAGCTACCTTGGACCCTGACTGCCACGCAAACTACAGACCTATCTCTAACCTTCCCTTTGTAGGGAAGGTGATTGAGAAAGTAGTGGCAGCACAACTGGAGGACAATTTGACCATGCATGACATCTATGAACAATTCCAGTCCAGTTTTCGTAAAAGACATAGTACCGAGACAGCGCTGGTTCGGGTGCTCAATGATCTCCTGATGGTGAGAGATCAGAAGAACTGTTCCATCGTGGTTCTTCTGGATCTTTCTTCAGCTTTTGACACCGTGGACCACATGGTGTTGATAGGACACTTGAAGGATATCTGTGGAATATCAGGGACAATCCTCAGATGGTTTACATTGTTTCTCAGGGGTAGAACACAAAGAGTTGTCTGGGGTTTTTTCTTCAGGCCCAACTGCTTTCTCGTGTGGGGTGCTTCAGGGTTCAGTGCTAGCACCCATGCTATTCGTGGTGTATATGCTACCCCTCGGAGACATTGTAAGAAGGTATGGGCTGAGGTTTCATGGTTATGCAAATGATACCCAGCTCTACCTCCCTTTTGCACCCCACCAGGATGGAGCTCTCTCGGTTTTTAACAACTATCTGAAAGAAATCCAGGAGTGGATGGATTCCAGTTGGCTGAAGTTGAACTCGGAAAAGACTGAGGTACTGGTTGTGGACCCAGGTCATAAGATAGGGGGGTCGGATGTTGGTGCACCCTCTGGAATTTTTCTTGGTGGCATCTCACTCCCAACCTCTGAATGGGTGCATAACCTTGGGGTAGTTTTTGATGATGGACTGACCTTACATTCTCAGGTGTCAGCAGTTGTCAAAACTTCCTTTTATCATCTTAGGAATATCACCAGGATTAAGCATCTGGTTCTGTCTAACGACCTTCCTACCTTGGTCCACACCTTTGTGTCCTCGCGCTTGGATTACTACAACTCCCTTTATCTAGGGCTTTCTTGGGGTTGAATTCCGTCACTTGCAGCTGGTGCAGAATGCAACAGCACGGCTTTTGACAGGATCTACTCAATCCTGCCATATTATCCCAATGCTGTGCAAACTGCACTGGCTGCCAGTACAGTGGTGGATCACCTTTAAAGTTGGTTTATTGACTTTTAAAGCCCTACATGAACAGGGCCCGGACTATCTGAAAGAGCTTCTGGTCCGTTACTGCTCAGGTCGATTGCTCCACTGGGCCAACGAGGGGTTGTTAGAGATTCCAAGGGTGAATTTGAAGTCATCTGGTTCTAGAACTTTTGCTTATGCAGCCCCCACCCTTTGGAATTCTCTACCTCTCTGGTTACGGGATTGTGCAACTGTGGAGGAATTTAAGCAGGGCTTAAAAACCTACCTGTGGCAAAAAAGCTTTTATAGTTAACTGAAGTGAGCAACTGTTGTATTGGTATCTGATTTTAACTGTAGTAATCTGTCATTTGATGTTGTTGTGATTTGTTTTTATATTGTTAGGTGCCTTGACAATGGAAAGGTGCCATATAAATAAATGTATTATTATTATTATTATTATTATTATTAAGGCAGTTACAGAAAGAGATGTCAAAAAATACCTCCTCAAGGTGCTCAGAAAATCCAGATCAAGTGGGGACACACTTGACTTGAAGCTCATCGCCCTCACCCTTGTCGATGTCCTGCACCCTATTACCAAGATTATTAACTGGTCCTTCATGCTCTCCCAGTTCCTGCTCAAGTGGAAGTCTGCCCTAGTGACCCCAATACACAAGTCTGGGGATAGGACATTGCACTGTAACTACAGGCCCATCTCCATCCTACCCACTTTATCCAAAGCTCTTTAAAAAATGGTCGCAGACCAGTTGGTGGAGTACTTGGAGAAATACAACTTGCAATGCCCACAGCAACACGGCTTTCACAAAGGACATAGCACCACATCTGCCCTCCTTGAATTTACAGGCCACATTCATCTAGCACTAGACAAAAGACAACTTGCCAGTGCCACCTTTATAGACCTCTCAAAGGCCTTCGATACAGTCAACCATCCATTACTACTGGAACAACTTGGCAACTTAGGGCTTTCTCATGATACTTTACAATGGTTCAATAGTTATCTCTCCAACTAGTCACAACAAGTTATGATTGGTGATTTCCTCTCCTCCAAACTACCTGTCCGAGCTGGTGTTCTCCAAGGGTCAATATTGGGACCCCTTCTTTTCATCATCTTCCTGAACAATCTCCCTTCTGCCTGTGATGAAAACATTTTTCTGTATGCTGATGACAGTCATTTTCTCTAAGAATTCTAACCCCTCCCTGTTGGAGAAACAACTGCAGGAAAGTTTCACGCAAGTTGAGGCCTGGTTCGTCTCACAGAAACTAGTGCTAAATTACAAAAAAAACAAAGACTATGCTATTCCATGGCACACATAAACATAAACACCAACAGTTAGCTATCAAAAACAGCTCGGATGTGACCCTGGACCAGACGCAGACTTTCAAATACCTTGGTATAACCCTGGACCCTACTTTGTCCTTCTCCAGCCATCTCGATTCAGTTGCAAAATCTATAAATATCCATATAAGCCTTCTCTATAAACATCGACACTGCCTGACACCTGACGCCCTTAAGCTAGCAATACACAGCTCTATTGTCTCCAACATTGATTATGGGCTTGTTGTCTACAGAGCAGCCACAGCTACAGCGAATCATTACAACACTGAATAGGGCCTGCAGACTCCTTACTGGGACCGCCAACGGCACGCATACCTGCAATCTCTACGAACAGTCAGACTGGCTACAACTTCAGGAAAGGATTACTTTCAAAACCTGCCTACTAGCAAAAAAGTCATTGATGGGACTCATGCCCCCTGGGGTTCAGTCTCTCTTAAGCCCAGCCAGCCACCCCCATTACACAAGAAGCTCTGACAACTATTCTCTGTCTGTTCCCCAGTGTTGCAACACCAAAGGCCATGGTCTTTTGCAGGTAAAGCCCCTAAGATGTTTAACTCCCTTGGCAGCAAACTCACCAACTTAGGCACCCTCTGCTCGTTCAAACACAAGCTACGTCCAACACTTGTGTCCAGAGCCACCTGTGACTGTTTCTCCTAACCTCCCTGGTAGTTCGCTTTGTTCTTCGCACCTCCCTCCTATTACCACCTCTGCCTACCACCACCCTCCCCCAT
Organism: Neoceratodus forsteri; assembly: GCA_016271365.2. NCBI lineage: Eukaryota > Metazoa > Chordata > Ceratodontiformes > Ceratodontidae > Neoceratodus > Neoceratodus forsteri. The sequence continues at coordinate 722,230,015 of CM057459.1, read as the reverse complement.
CCCCATATCTACCCCAGCCTCTCTCCCTAGCCCAGGTCCACCACCTTCCTCTCTTACACTCCTTCAACTCCCTTCCTCTCTCCCTTTTCTAATCTGCTCACCCCACCCACTGTTGCACTTGTTCCCTGATTCTTGCCTCCCATCCACCTCTCCTTCTACCTCACTCCCAGTTACCCCTCTACACCCACTCTCTCTTCCACTTTCCTACGCTGCCTGGCACAACTGGCAGCAACTCAGTTTTTCCACTCTACTTTTCCCTTTAACAATGTCCTTCTGGCAGCTTTAATTCATGTAAATATTGTTTGTTGTCAACTCATCATTCTTAAATGTATGCTTGATTGTGTTGTTCTAACTGTTATTTATATTACCTGTAGCTTTCAGACCATGTATAACCTGTACTGAATTTTGTATTCAAACTGCTTGCCTGCTAATCTGTCACAAACTGTACTTCTAGTCTTTGTATACTGACATGGAACCTTTATAAAAGAGCCATTGGCTTAAAGTTATTTATCCGAAATTCTAAAAAATTCTAATTCTAATAAATTCTAATCAGCTGATTTCAGTGCTGAACATGGCTATTTTCCTTTCAGCAACATTGTGAAATCTTCTAAGTGGGTCATTTTGCATTGCTGCATACTCAACTTTGTGAGATAATATAACTATACTATTACCTCAAAATCGATATATAGAATGAAAAAGCATGGCATGCATTAAACAGTAAACACTTCCTGTGATGCTAAATTGCATATAATTATGAACACAGTATATTTTTACACACTCCTCAATTGACACTTTATCACCAGTGGATCCATCATGAGCAATGAACTATTTAAAAGAAGATCCCAATACATATAGACCTAGGACATATGACAGGAATCCTAGATGAAGAGTAATACACTTCATGCTCTTTAATTCCTTCATATTACAGCGTACTGCACCATATGAGTTGCAGCACTGATTTTCTATCACCCTGTACATATTGCTACAGTTTCCACATCTACAACTACAGTGGCATATGAAAATATTGTTAGTAATAAGTACTCAATCATAGATGGCGAGGGGTTAAGTTAATGTCATCTTTCAAGCTCTCCAGAAGTACTACAGTGCCAATGTTAATAATCAGACTACACTGGTATAATAGACATTGCAGTGTATTATGAACCCATATGGTTAAATTGACAGACGAAAACCAACCACATGTTCATAGTAACGTGCCTGCTCCTCAGAAGGTTCCAAACCAGTCTAGACTTATGGTTGGCTAAAATATTTTAGAGTTCAAACATAGAATTTGACGGCAGAAAAGGGCTGCATGGCCCACCCAATCTGCCAATTGTTTTCTCTGCCTACACTGACACCATAGAGTCTACTCAATCTCTGGTCCCCTCCACATCTTGCTTTCCAACTAAAATTTGCTTGTACCTATCCCATGCATGCTTGAAGACCTCCAATGTTTTGGCCCCCACCACTTCCGTTGGAAGACTGTTCCAGGGATCCACCACTGTTTCACTGAAGTACTTCCTCACATCTCACTTAAATTTACCCCTTCCAGCATAACTGCATATCCTGTTGTTCTCATGCATCTTTGCCTCTTAAAAATTCTCCCCTTCTATAACTCATTTAACCCTGAGAGGTATTTATAGGTCTCTATCATATTCCACTTTCCCTCATCTCTTCCAGGGTGTACATACTGAGGTCCTTCTGTCTCTCCTTGTAGAGCTTCTGATGCAGAATCTGCACCATTTTAGTTGCTGTCCCCTGAACAGTCTCTACCCTGTCTATGTCCTTCCTGAGATGTGGTCTCCAGTACTGGACCCAATACTCCAGGTGGGGTCTCAACCAACGAGTTATACAGTGGCAGCACCATCTCCCTCCCTCCTGCTGGTGATACCCTTCCCTATGCACCCCAACATCCCATGTGCCCTACCCACTGCCTTGTCACACTGTTTTGCCATCTTGAAGTCATCAGATATGATTACTTTCAGGTCTCTTTCTTGCTTTGACCATGACCATGATGAAAGATGGCAGCCACGCTGGGCCAGTTGTCCGTTGCAGCTTAGATCTTAAAGGATTTTAAGTTTTTAAGTAATATTTTATTTTACTAAGTAGATTACACCGTTGAACATTATTGCCAGGTATTTTTACATGCTACGCTAGCATTATTCCTGTTCCAGTGGAGCTTATTGTGTGGCGTTGCAATAGTGTTGCAATATCACTAATTCTACCTAGCTTTTACCTGGATGTATCTTTAAGGCTCTCCGGACCTGTTATCAACCTTACTTATGTGCGCTGGTGTATCCTAGGAGAAAGACCGTGACCTTCTCTGCAGGGTGTTATCAGAGGAGTTGAGGAGTTTTCTGGCAGGGATTTCTCTGCTGAAAAGGCCTGTTCACTGAGGAACTGATTGGTGAGGTATCATCGGACCTGGATTGGGTTGCTGAGCAGGGGATTTTCTGTTGCTCTGGGAAGGATTCATCTCTGTTTGCTGTGTGGAGTGGGCAGGCCTGGCTTGCCTCAAGGTGGGTGCTTGGCCCAGGTTGTTGCCCTTGGTGAGATTGGGTGGTGCCGTCTGGAGGGTGGGTGCTTTTCCTGGTTTTCCTCTGGGTGGCCGTGGAGCGCTTGGTGGAGGTTGAGTGCTTATAGGCGGCTCCAATTTGGGGGATGCTCAGGCTAGGTGTCTGCTTTGGGGTAGGGCAAGCTTTGGCCATGTGGATTTAAAATCATTATTGGATCCTATTTTCCTGGAGTTTTGTGACTGCTCTCTGCTGCTGAAGGTCTTGTCAGGTTGTTCTACCCAAATGTGGCTGGGGCCTCCTACTTTATAGTGGTTCATGACTTGATTTGGAAATTTCAGGTTATATCGGTTGAATTCTTCATCCCCATTAGATACATTACACAGATTTCACAATCTGGGAGGCTGTGAGAGGGCCTCATTCTGCTTTTATTCTATGTAACATTTAAAAACAGTAAAGCTGTGGCAGTGAGAGTGCTGCAGCAAGTGGATAATCATTTGAGGTGATGGAGGTGGTGAGAGCCCTATCTTCATCATTTCCAATACATTGGTCATTGCGAACAGTATTTTATCAGTGTACTGTTGACTGACAGTGATTTATTTTAGTTATTTACTTTAGCTAGTTTATTTAGTTTGGTAATATTTGTTTAGATATTTGTAGTTTTGAATGATTTTGTTTTGGGGGGATTTATTAATTTTGATTGATTTTGATTAGTTTTGTTTTATTCTGCTGTATTTGGAATGTGTTGGCAGGTGGCACCCCCAGTCAGGCACTACGCAGCCTCTGAGCTCCGGGGTCACTGTCCCTTTAATTGTCCCCCACTTCCCAACAAGGTCTATGGATGTTGCTGGGTGTTGGGATTGTGAGTAGCAGGCGTTGGGGGGGAGGCCCTAGAGCTGGGGGGTGGGGGGAACGAAGTGGCCGGATTGGGGTAGTGGGGTCCAGGAGATGCCCTGGGGTGAAATGGGTCTCAGAACGTGGTCCACCATGCCTGATATCCATACCCAAGGGCTCCACGTTTAGTGGGCAGGTGGCTAGGCCAGCTTCATATCTCATCCAACTGGAGTGATGTTATGCAATGCCAGGTCCATTAAAAACAAGACAGCTATTATTGTTGATCTTGTTGGGTCAGCGGACCTGGCTTGCACCACCAAGACCTGACTGGATGGAAATCCTGGCCCCATTTTGGAGTCAGCTGTTCCAGCCGGATTCTTTGTGATACACCTCCCGAGGTTGGATTGCAGGGTTGGGGGTGTAGCAGTCCATTTTAGAACAGAATTGGGTCTTGTACAGTAGCTGTGACAGTTGGGGAGACCTGATCCTTTGAGTGTACTGTTGTTGCAGGTGTGGGGTGCAGGATTCTTCTCATCTACTGTCCACCCAGGGGTGAGACTCAATTTCTGCAGGAAGTTTCAGACTTTGTTGTCGACATGGTGTTGGAATCCCCCAGAATGATGGTTCTGGGTGATTTCAATGCCCGGATTTATGACGAACTCTCACAGTTTGGTCAGGACTTCCTCTGACTTATGAATTCATTAGGCCTTACACAGGTGGTTGCCTCTGTGACACATAACTGTGGTCACTCTTTGGACCTGGTCTTTCTACTGGGTATGGAGGTGTCTGATATGGTGGTGGAGCCAGTTCAGTGGTTGGACCATCACACTATAAGATTCAATTTTCGAGCTCCCCTCAATAGACCTACACCTGTGGAGATGGTCTGGTACCAACCTTTGAGGGGTTTGACCTCTGATGGTCTGATGATGGTGCTAGATCTATCAGGATTACCAAATGAAAGCATGGGTCCAGACAATCTGCTGCTAGCCTATAATAGGGCTGTGATGGAGGCTCTGGATTCCATTGCTCCTGTCTGCATTTGTCCCCTTACCCTTCACCTTCGGTCCCCTTGGTTTGATGGGACTCTGAGGGAGTTGCAGCGAGTGGGATGAAGGTTGGAGCATCACTGGTGAAAATCAGGCCTTGATGCCGACAAACTTAGATTGATGGACCATTATAGGGAATATCAATTGGCTATCTCTCATAAGAAGGCGGAGTTCCTGTCCAGGGCGATAGCTGCAGCACAGAATTGACCAGTCCAACTCTTCCGAACTGTGGACAGACTGTGCAATCCAGTCTGTCTGCAGATCCAGAGAGTGTTTTCACAGGAAAAGTTTAATGAGTTTGCTCGATTCTTTGCTAATAAGGTGGCTGACATCAGGTCCGAGATTCAGCTGGCTGGCTCCAATGGGGTCGTGGCAGTTGGTGGGAGGTTACAGTTCCTTGGTTTGAATGGTCTGACTTTGACTGGTTGGAGATCATTGACATCATGCAGATTGTCCAGAGTATGCAGCCGACCTGCTGTGGTTTGGACCTGGGCCAAACCCACCTCCTTGTGGGGTGTGTTGAAGTCATTAACCTGGTCCTAGCAGAGCTTATCCAGTGTTCATTTGAGACAGGTGAGTTTCCAGACTCCCTGAAGGAGGTGGTGGTGATCCCCCTCCATAAGAAATCTTCTCTTGACCTTGACCAGATTATCCTGCCAACTACTGGCCAGTCTCTTAACCTCCCCTTTGTTGGGAAGGTTATCGAGAAGGCAGTGGCACTGCAGCTGGAGAATCACCTTACCCTCCATGATATCTATGATCCTCTTCAGTCAGGATTCCGGAAGAGGCATAGCATGGAGACTGCTCTTGTTCAGGTGCTCAATGATCTCCTGATAGTGAGAGATCAGAAGAGCTGTTCTATCTTGATTCTTTTTTATCTCTCGGCGGCATTCAACACTGTGGACCATGTGGTGCTGCTGGAGCACCTGCAGATGATCTGTGGCCTATCTGGAACAGTCCTCAGATGGTTCCATTCTTTTCTCACTGGCAGATCTCAGAGGGTGGTATCTGGGATTTTTTCCTGTGACCCATTCTCTCTGCTGTGTGGGGTTCCGCAGGGCTCTGTGCTGTCGCCCATGTTGTTTGCTGTGTACATGATGCCATTGGGAGACATTGTAAGGTGGCATGGGTTGGGTTTTCATTGCTATGCAGATGATATCCAACTCTACCTGTCCTTTTTGCCTGAGCAGGATAGCGTGGTCTTGGTGTCTAACAGCTGCCTCACCAAGATCCAGGACTGGATGAATGCCAACTAGTTGAGGTTGAATCCGGACAAGACCGAGGTTCTGATGGTGGATCCAGGTCATTGGGTATAAGGGCTGGTGGCTGGCTCTGCCTCTGGGCTTTGGCTCGGTGGTAGCCAGCTGTTGACCTCTGAATAGGTGTGGAATCTGGGATGATGGGATGATGCTGCATTCTCGGGTATCAGCAATCGTCAAGTCCTCTTTGTACCACCTGAGGAATATCACCTGGATTAAGCACCTTGTCCCACCTGGCGACCTTCCTACTCTGGTCCACGCCTTTGTGACCTCCCACCTTAACTACTGTAACTCCCTGTACCTATAGTTACCTGGGGTTGATATCCGCCACTTGCAGCTGGTGCAGAACACAGCAGCCAGGCTTTTGACGGGGCTACCTTGGTCAGATCATGTCATGCCTGTGCTCCATGGTCTGCACTGGCTGCCAGTTCAGTGGCAGATCATCTTTAAGATTGGTTTGTTGACCTTCAAGGCACTACATGGACAGGGGCTGAGTTACCTGCTAGAGCTCTTGTGACCCCACTGCCTCTGTCGACCACTCCACTCCACCGACGAGGATTGCTAGAGGTTCCCAGGGTTTGGTTGAAAACATCTGGCGCCCGGGCATTTGCATTTGTAGCCCCTACCCTGTGGAACTCTTTACCTCATCGGGTACATGAGTGCCTGACCATGGAGAGCTTTAAAATTGCTTTAAAAATGCATCTGTTTGACCTGACTTTTCCAGACTATTGACTTTTGCTGTAGGATTGCTGGAATAATTGCATGTTCTTAGCAAGATATGTATTTTGTTTTTGCTGTTTAAGCACTATGATCAGTGTGAATAGCACTTTATAAATAAAGCTGAATTGAACTGAATTGAATTTGTAACTGGCAATACCCATTCTCCCATTTTATACTCTGCCTCAGGGTTTTTGTGTCCTAGGTGCATGATTTTGCACTTTTACGCATTGAAAACCAGCTGCCATACCCTTGACCACTCCTTGAGTTTTCTCAGGACTCTGCACATTCTTTTCACTCCCTCTGGAATGTCTACCCTACTGTAGATTTTGGTATCATGCACAAAGAGGCATACCTTCCCTTCCAGCTCATCTGCAATGTCACTAATAAAGACATTAAAGTGGACTGGTCTCAGTATTGAGCACTGAAGCACCCTGCTGGTCACCTTCCCTTCCCTTGAGTGAAGTCCATTTACAATCGCCCTCTGTCATCTATACCTTAACCAGTTTCTTACCATGTTTACCTCCTTAGAACCATCCTTAGGCTGCTCAATATCTGGTTTCATGTCATAATAGCGATCGCAAAACAATGATCGCTATTGTGGCGAGTGTATATCGCCAAAAGCAAACTGGCGATATACACTTTAAGGTGACCAACATCCAGATACCAAAAAGCAGCTTTTGTCAGTGGGGGCTGCCCCTTGCATCCCCTGAATTAGGTTTCTTAACTCCAGAGGGTTGCATGTCAGGGATGGGGCAAAATCCAGATGTCAGGCAAAAATTAAGTGCCGCAGCTCGCAGCTGTGGCAAAATGTAACCTGCTCCCGGTCCCGAACCCAGTACCTGTTCTGCCAGAGCTAACCTCCCACACCACCACACCACATGGCTAGCTCGGCAGGAGCAGGTACTACAGTCCCTGAAAACCCCTTCTCTGTTCCTCCCCTTCCCCTCGCTATTCCCCCCTTCTGTTCACCCTTCCTTATAGTCACTGTCCCATAACCTCACTATTTTGCAGGGTAGCCCACAATAATAGTGCCCCAAATGAGTCGCTATATTTCTAGTCGCTCATTTTGGGTCACTATTATGACACGATAACCAGTATGCTTATGAGTCTCCAATGTGATACAGTGTGAAATGCCTTACTAAAATCTAAGCATGCCACAACCACCACCTTTTGCTGATCTATTTCCCGAGTTAGCCAGTCAAAGAAATCTATGAGAGTTGTCTGACATGACCACCCCCAACCCCCTGTGAACCCATGCTGCCTTGGGTCTAGAAGCTTGCTGGATTCAAGATACTCCACAATCCATTCCTTTAGCAGTGACTCCATTAACTTCTCCCACACTGATGTCAGACTGAGCAGTCTAAAGTTGTCAGCCTCAACTCTGCTACCGCTTTTATGAAGTGGGACTAAAGCTGCCCACCTCCAGTCCTGTGGAACCTCTCCTGTTTCCAGTGAGTTGTTACACAGGGATGTCAGAGGTGCAGCCAGTACCTCCCTGAGCTGTCTTAATACCTTGGATGTACCCTGTCTGGAATCAAAGCTTTGTCCACTTTCAGATGTGAGTCCCTTCTGGACTCTTCTCTGTAAAAGGACTTACGCCTTCCTCCTTCCCCCAATGCTCCTGATGCTTTTATGTGGCCCATCCCTTTTCCCTTCATCTGTAAAGACTTAACAAAAGTATATGTTCATGTTATCTACTCCTTTCCTGATCCTGCAGACTAGGTGGGCCAAGTGGTCCTTATCTGCTGTCAAAATCCATGTTTCTATGCTCTACAAAGCAACCCCCTGCCCATCTTAACTTCATGATCCCTCCCCTAGTCATCTTCCTTTCACTTATGTATCTAAAAAAAGCATTGTCACCTTTAGTTACCCTCTGGCAATTGTTTTCTCAGTTTGCACCTTTGTGCTCCTCACCACTTTACCTTCTTCCTTCTGCTTCTCCTGCTACAGCTTCCTATCCTCCTCTTTTGGTGTCTCTTTATACTTCCTGAACACTAATCATTTAGCCTTCACCTTTTCAGCCACTTCCTCTGAGAACCATAACAGTCTCTTTTTTTCCTCTGGTTGTTGCCAACTTCTTTGTGCAGAGGTTTGTTGTCTTCACTATGCCTTCCCTTAACTTAGCCCACTGTTCCTCCCCCACCCAGGCCATCCCCCTCCCAGGTCACCTTTAAGGCATTTACCGATTTTTAAAAAACTGCTCTCCTGAAGTCCAGGACCCTCATCTTTGTGTGGTTTACTTCCACTGCTACCCTTAAGTTGAACCACACTGTACAGTGATCACTAGTCCCCAGGTGGCCTCCTACCTTGATGTCTGCAGTACTATCGCTGTTTGTGAGTACCAGGTTCTGTACTGCCCCATCACAAATGGGCTGGTTGACTAGCTGTCTGAATAATGCCCCTTGCAGGGAGTTTAGGATGTTCCCTCTCCTACCTGAAGCTGTGGCTCGGAGGCTACAATCTACATTTGATAGACTGAAGTCCCCCACCACCAGCACATCCCCTTTTATGTCATTGTGCTAATGGCGTGTCCCAGTGCCATATCCAGTTTCACTCTCTGTGTTAGAGGTCTGTAGATCATGCCAGTGTGAATAGTGGCTCTGGTTCTTGTCATCAAGGCGATCCACAGTGCCTCCAACTCTTCCATTCCCCCTGGATTCTCTGTGTCTCTGCTGCTTTGCTACCCTCCTATACATACAGAATATCCCTCATCCCTTCCTTCTCACCCTACTGTATCTTTCCTGAACTGATTATAGCATAGTATGGATATGTCCCAGTCATGGTTTTCTGTGCACCATAAATCAGTAATGGCCACAATATACAGGTCTGCCTCCACCATGATGGTCTCTAGGTCAGAAATTTTATGTCCTAGACTTCTTGCATTTGCACACATGGCCTTCCACACGTTGTTTGTACTCTGCCTGCTGCACCACTTTTTTTTCCCTTTTTTCTGCCTCCTTTTTCTCTCTTTTCACAACTTTTGTTCACATCCCCTTTGTTTTCTACCACACTGTTTTTTTTCTTTACTTTGCATCCTGGGGAATTTTTGTCCCCTCGGGTCCTCCCTTCTCTCTGCTTCAGTCTGTGTGGGAGTGACACTTTATGCCTCCCTTATTCCTTCTACCACTCCCCTCAGCTAGTTTAAATGTTCATCAGAGTAATATTAAACCATCCAATGAGGACTGTAGTTCCCCTCCCAAATGGATGCAGGTCATCATCCCTGCATAGGCTGTTATCCTTCCAGGTTGGTCTTCAGCCCCCAGTGTAGCTAAAATCCTCTTCTATACACCATTCCTTAATCCACAAGTTGAAGCTCCTGCTGCAGAGAACCATATCCTTCCTCTGGTCATAGACAGGCAGCACTTCAGCAAAAGCCAACAAGTGTGCTACCTGCCTAAGATCCCTTCCCAGCTCCCTAAAATCTCCCTGCACAGTCCCAACCCCATCCCTAACCAGGTCATTTGTCCCCAGGTGGACAATGACATCCAGCTCCCCCTCCTGCCCAGCTGCCCTAGTGATCCTTAGGATCTGTTTTCTGTCCCTCCATGACGAGGCGCCAGGTAAGCACCTCACCTCCCTTTTTCCCTCCCTTCTTTTTCCCAAATCCCCCCCTCCAATGATCTGGTCCCCCACCAGAAGCTGCTTCCTCCTCTGCTGGGGTCCTCTACCTCCTCCCTTGTAGCAGCCTCTGCAGAGCACTCCCACATCCTCCCTAGCCACTGCTATGGTTACGTCCTTCCAGCAGTCTTGTCCCACTAGAGCAGCAAAACAGTTTCACAGTGGCACAGGCTGAGAAGTGTGTCCCTGGCCCACCACCCCCACCTTCCCAGAACCCACTGCAGTCTTGCTGGCCCTCCTTCTCCTAGGCATCCCCTGGGGCAACAGTGGTAAACTCAGTGGCCCCTGGGTGGAGGAAAAGGTCCCCTGAATTCCAGCCAACATGGCCCAGAGGCCACTGACCTCCTCACTCAAGCCAAAGAGATGTGCGTAGATGGGGCAGCACCTGTTTCCAGAAGGTCTCTCTGAAAACTGCAGCTCCACAACCACTGCACTGCACCACCCCCAGAATTCCCATCCATGGTATACATGAATAATATTGTGCATGACAACCCACCCACAAACATGATCTGGAAGGAACCACACACCATGCTTTGAAGGTTGATGGAATAAGGACTGTAATGGCAACAGGGCACTGCTTGCTTCACATCTGTAAAGGTGTTTCCTCACTGCAGATTGCCAGTGGGGGGGGGGATCCATATCATCACCCCTGCTATTGTAGATTCACCACCTTCACCCTGTCACCAGATCTATTATGGCAGAGGACCTGCAATCATACCACCACCAACTTTCACACCGATCTGCTATGTATGGGGAGGTGGTAGTGGTAGTAGTCTTTATTTCTTAAGTGCCCATTTCCCTTGGGTTCAGGGCAGTGCACATCATATGTAAAAAATGAAAATAAGCTGGGTAAATAGCTTAGACTTTAATACAGGCATTAATGAAAATTAATAAAAATATAATTAATCATGTGCAAGAATCAAAGTAAAAAAACACAAGAAATGCATGATTGTGACAGCAGAACAACAAGGTAGTTAAAGAGTGCCAAAAGCTTAATGGAAGCAAAAGGTGGTGATAACAGCAATACCCAGTGTGCATCTTTACAATACAGTATCAGAAATAGTGGAATACCAGCCTAGTGGCATGGCAGTAGCACTAGTGATCACAATACCTTGTCAACTGGTGTTTGGGAACAGACTTGCTATGCATGAGGACTGGCCTGGGGAAGGAAGGACTGAGTATCATTTAGACAGCTCCATCAGGAAGTGGAGATGACATCTCCTGCTGGTATCTGCCACCTAGAGGAATCAGAATGATTGCGCAGAAAAGACTATACATAGGGATAGGGCCACATAAGCAGATGTGGTGGGCATTGCTGTGGAGGTGTAGCATGCACTTTGCATCCTTGATTGCTTGTGGTCCCATGGGGAGGACAAACAGGGCAGGAAAACTACTGACCTTGGCTGGATGATGACGATGTCCTACACTAGCACCTCACCTGCTACAGGATCCATACAAAATCCCGACATATAAATTCCTGGCATTTGGAATTCTGACACCTGATTCCTATCAAGCATTCAATCCTGGCAACGATTTCCCGACATCTTAAATCTCGACAAATGCATCAAATCTTAGATACATACAATAGCATACAATGTGGAGCTCGCAGACTAAGAGTAAACAGTGAGGAAACACAAAAATAAGTGTCTCAGACTGATGACCTATACTGCACCTATTCTCTGTAAGCATCATCACTGTGTGTGGTACCAAGCAGTGCAGGTGCAATTAATTAATATCATTATAATTTCATTTTGCAATAGCATACAATTCTTACATAAATGTGCTGTCCAACCATCCCCCAACCCTGCTAGAATTTTAAACCCTGTAGTGCCTACCTTAGTGATGGTACGTACATCTTGTTCTTGTACATCTTCAGTTCAGTTCATTAAATTCCACGGAAAAAACAATCTTTAAAAAGCTTTTATTTTGTAAAAATCAAATACCAATAAAAACAACATTTCAATCCAAATGCAGTAAAGTAGCACTGCAATGGTTACAGGCTCATGTTGTGCACTATTCCCCAAATGTACTCAATTGCTGATCTTTTGGATCTGTCACTCACAATATTTGCTCTTTCCTCCTGCCTCAAGGCCTAACACTTCTTCATAGGTGATTTCCAAAGTCCTGTATTTATTTTTTCTATGGTAGTCTCGGTGACGAGCTGCTCTTTTTTCAGTTCTTCCACAAATCTATTAATGCCCACATGAGTGCTCCCAATCAACGTGCTTAATCGCCTGTGCCATGCCTCCACATTATTCTGTGTGCATGGGATGCCACTTCCCTTCTAGTCATGCACAGACCAAAACTGAGGTGGAAATAGTGGGGGACTTTGGATGGTTGTGTTATTCTGCATGAATCTCCATATATGCCCCAGTATATAATTTTCTTCATACCACTCCAGCAAACCACTCACTACTTGATGGTGGCATTCAGTTTTTATTTCAAGGAAAACTGATGGCATGTCATGTAGTGGCAGGAAAGCTAAGACAACCAAATGGTGCATCTTTAGCCAGAATTTTGGATCTGTCCCATATACTGTTGCCCAACCAACATTTTGAATTTTCCTCCAGATAATCTGGCCAAAATGGAACAGACAACCCTTGTTTGATGTGTTTGGGAACTCTTGCTTATAGGCATTAACAGCTGCCTGTTCGAAATCAGTTATCATGAAATTCAGACATAGATTTGAGCTATATTCATCTGCTATGTCTTGCAAATCTTGAAATAGCCCTAGGTAGCATTCCTGAGATTTTTCAGACATCAGTGCATATACAAGTGGTACAATCCATGATGTATCATCAGTGCCAACAGGTGCATGTATTGAGTATAACTGGCAGAACAATGTTGGAACAGTTTTAAAAGTTCCATCTATTATCCAGTACTCTGCATTGTGAAGCTTCCCAATATTTTGTTTTGTGGTGAATATTAAAATCTTTTCTTCTCCACATGTGAACTCCCTTTCATGGAAATAATTTCCATTTTTATGCTTTAAATCCTCTGGGATTGTCAAGCCTTCCAGAGCCCTTGGCTTGGGAGGCACATTCTGTTGCCTTGCGGGTTTCACCACCTGTTAAAGTGCTTGTTTACTAGGCATGTTATGCCTCACCTCTGTTGTCACGCTCACAATTTCTGACTGAATTAGTTGTGCAGGGGTATCATGTGTACTCAGTGTCCACTCCTTTAATGATGCCATGGTTGTTGCAATAGGAGCATCAGTAGCATCCAGTAAATAATTGTGGTCAGTATGCTTTCTCAGGTATTATTGACCACTAACTTTTATTGTTTTGGCTCTACCATGACAATTGCAAGATTTTGTCATGAACCCACTCCTGGGGGCCAGGTCCACTGAGCTCACAGTGTCCACCCCTAAGTGAAATGGGGGAACAGGTATACCCTCCACGTGTTCTTTGCTGAGCTCACAATTGAACACTCACCACAAAGTCCCAGGGCTTTCTCTCTAATCTGGGTATGGGTAAAATGCAGTCTTGAGTCTGTAGCCAGGTGAGAACCATCCTTGGTTACTGTACTGGGGGGAAGACCCAGGCATTATAAGCTCTTCAGGGCTGTCCTCATAACCCTGATTGTGACATCTCCCTTAGGTGGTGCAGCGACCTAGTTCCCCCTTTCATACCCCTCCAGAGATCTACGTATCTCCCCTACTTGGCCCCCAGATTTCCCTTTCAGGATCCTAGTCTTTGGTAGCGATGGTGGCACCTTGCATTAAACAGGCTGGCCTAAGGTTCAAATAAACCTTCCCACCTTTACACATAAATCACTCACAGGCAATTTTTAAAGTAAGTGTTTTTACTAATCTTAAATAATTACCATACCAGACTTACAAACAAAAGATTCCAAAATTATGTGACAGGATAACAAAAATAAAGTTGGAAATATACATACAAACACACTTTAAAATTCAGCTGTCTAATTTCTACCTTGCTCGTAGAGAATCAAAGGTCCAGAAAATAAATGAATCCCAGTTCATCTTGTAGCCCTGGTCTTCAGTTTCATTAAGACAGTTTGGCTTCTGTAGTGTGTCAGGAACGCTGTCTCATGAAAAAGTGTGCACCAAAAGGCTTTGCTGAGGGTCTTATATACTGTACCTTGAGTCCTGCAGTCTGTGGCCTTATTTTTTGGGCCAGCGGGGGTCTCTTTTGCTCTTTCCCAAATTTTAAGTGAACCACAAAAAAAAAAAAACAGTCTCCCTTCTTCCACTTTTAATGGAGATGAATATGACATTTGAAGTAAATTCAAAATAAACTTCCAGAGTAGATATTCCCCAAACCACTTCTTGGCTGGGCCTTTGATATTCCTGTCCTTCATGGCACCTAATAAAATATAAATATACAATGACAGTTCTTGGAACTAAAAGTATTTTTCTCTTGAAGTGTAAAGTTTATTACAATGAGAGAGTTCCTCCCATCTTCTGTCCTACTGGACTTGTCTTCCTTGATTAGATTATCAGGTCCGAGAATACCAATTCCCCCCTGTGAAATGGAATTTTACTTTCCTGTCTAGGGGCCCACACATCCTACTCCTGTATAAGAGTCCAAAGGGGGAGAACCTTGTTGACTCTTGGGGCACCTCCCTGTATGTGAACAATAGGTGGGGAAAGTATTTCTCCCACTCCCTCCCATGCTGTTCAGCAAATACTTGGAGCATCATCTTTAGGGTACCATTAAATCTTTTCATGAGCCAATTGGCATGTGGGTGATAAGGTGTCATGTGTTTCTGCACCACCCACACTTCTCCCACAAACACTTCATCAGGTCCAACATGAAGCTACCACCTTGATCTGAAATAATCTTCTGTGGAAACCTGACACAGGAGAAAATCCCTAGCAAGGGGTCTGCCATTTTGTCTGCCCTAAGTGAGGAGAGGGTGACTGCCTCTGGGTATCAGGTGGCTTAATCAACCACTATCAGGATAAACCTTTTCCCGGACGAGCTTGGGGTATTTAAGGCTTCCACAATATCCATTCCTACCCTCTGGAATGGCTCCCCCATAATGAGCAAGGGAATTAGGGTAGCTTTGGTTTTACTACCTGCCTTCCCTATTTGTTGGCACCAGTGACAAGACCTGCAATATTCCTTCACCTGCTGGATGAAGTTGGGCAAATAGAAATTTTGGGCCAATTGCTACATGGTGTGTGCGATGCCCAAATGCCTGGACATGGGGATATCATGAGTGCTCTTGAGCAACCACTCATGATACCCCCACGGAATGACAAGCTGCCTGCTCATCACCCCTCCCTCTGTCCTCACGTCCTGTGTATACAACAGTCCTTGGTCCCAAAGTACCCTATGTCTCATGCCACCACCCTGTGTCCCATCAGATTCTGCACAAGCCCTCAGCCTCTCCAAACTAGGGACAGTCCTCTGAGCTGCTTCAAAATCTTCAGATTTTTCCAAAGCATGAGACATGTTCCCCTCAGTTTCTAGAACTAGGGTCTATGGTATCCTGTGATAATAGTGACCGAATATGGATGACTGTCAAAACGGTGACTCATATTTGTTGCTATTGTCATAGGTGACCTACAAGGGTAGCGACTACTGCTACCACAAGTGCTGGTGAAGGTGACCAGAAAGGGAGAATGGCAAGTGGAAGGGGAGGGATAGGGAAGAGGGTTATGTGGATGAAGTGTGCCTGTTGCCGCTGAGCCAGTTGTGTGGTGTGGTGGTGAGGGAGGCTGGCTCTGGCATTGCAGGTACTGGGTTTGGAGCTGGGGATGGGAGGTTTGAATTTGCCGCTGCCTGTGGCTCCCAGACTTAATTTTTTTCAGGTGGTTGTGCCCCCGACATGACACACCCTGGGTTAAGAATCCTAATTCAGGGGTGTGGGGAAAAACCAGATGCCGGTTTGCCGGTAAGTGTATTTTGCCAATTTGCTTTTTGGTGATATACACTCACCATAATAGTGATTGCCATTTTGCATTCGCTATTATAACGTAGAACCATGGTCTATAGCTCTAATGTCAGGGCATTCAGAGTCACTGCCATCCCTAACCTTCTGACCATTTGTTAATCCATTTGTTACCCCTCCCTCCTCAGAATAACCTTCTGTAGCTGTCTTGTGAATGGCAACTTGGGGAAGTCCTACCTACCTTTCACTACTATCCATGTCAGGAGACACAGGTTGGGGAACCATCCCTCTATTCCTTTCCACAGGGGCTTCTATGGGGTTCAGGGAATCACAAGAGGTCTTAGCCATCTGAATGCGGGTAACCACACATACCACCCCCTGCTGTAGATTATTCCCTATAATCACGACCAGTGTGAGGTTGCCTGCTACTGCTACTTTTTGCAGCCACTTTCCTGTCTCACCACAATCCAGGAGAACACTAGCTAGTGGCAGGGTTTTTCTCCTTCCAGTGAATCCTCTCACAGTTACAGAATGATTTGGTATATATTGGTCAGACCCAGCACCCCTCTTGCCAGGGTAAGAGACGCCCCCGTGTCCCTTAACCCCTGGGTCTGCACCCCATTTACGGTAACCAGGTGTATGTGCTCCCTCATGTTTATAGGCTTGCTTTCAGGGATACACAGTGCACCCACCTCCTTCTGAGGGACACTTTTCCCATTCTGTACCTTTTTAGGACACTGTCTAGCAAGATGCCCTGGCTGTTTACAAAACCAACATTCATCATTTCTTTTACCCAAGAAATACCTTTTGGTAACTTGGGGCTCCTCCCTTTCTGCAGAGGCAGTGAGAGTTCTAGCTACCCTGAAGATGCACTTTTCCCCTTTTGTTCTGCCACACCTACTCCACCATCTCCTTTCAGAGCAGGCCTGCTCCTAGCAGAGCCATCGTAGAGCTCAGCAGCTTGCTGTGCTGTTTTTTGATCTCGGTCCTCTAGCCAGGTTTTCAACTCCACTGGGCAAGCTCAAAAGAACTGCTCTAGTAACACAACCTCCTCAATTTTTCCCACAGAGTGTGTTTCCACCCCCTCCCACCAACGTTTCAAAAACTGACATTGCTTTGTGGCAAGTTCTTCAAAGCTCATATCAGGGCTTTTACAGAGTTTACAGAATTTAGCCCTGTAGGCCTCAGGAGTTAGTTCATACTTTTTAAGTAAAGTAGTTTCAAGTTTCTCATAGTCACTACTATCATCATTGTCCATTTGGCCTAGTACATCACGTCCTTTACCAGTAAGCAGCAGGGATAGCTGAAAGCTCCAGACCTCCCTCGGTATCTTGGCCTGGATACAGACCTTTTCAAATGAATTCAAAAATGCATCCATATCCTCCCGCTCTTTAAATTCAGCTATTAATTTGGAATTTAACTTATACCCCAGTGCTGAAGTTTCAGGTTCACCCCTGCTACTTACCTCCTCTGGTGCTGGTCATTGGAGTCTTAGCCTCTCCAGTTCAAATATTTACTGGTGTTGCTGTTCCTCGGCCTCTCTCTGGTGCTGCTTTTCCTCAGCCTCTCTCTGGTGCTGCTTTTCCTCTGCCCTCTCTGGCACTGCTTTTTCTCCAGCTACATTTCAAACTTTGTCTGCTTGAACTCCCTCTGCTACTGGGCTTCAAACTTTCTCTGCTCAAGCTCCAATTTCCTCAGCTCAAATTGTAACCTGATCCCTTCTAGCTCCAGCTCTGAGGTGGCCTACCACTGGTGCTGTGGCTATGGGTTCTCTCTGGTCTCGCTTTCTTCCTCCCTTGGACTAGACACTACGATGGCCCTTGGCACCCCCATGCCCAAGGTCTGGTCCTTTTCAGTCACTGGCCTTGACTTGAGTTCTGGGCAACCACTTGCTCATCAGCTGTCACGAGAGCCTCCGCGAGGTTCTTTTTGGTTTGCCCCTCATAATGGACCCCTCTTTCTTGATGCAACTGCCTTAACTGGTCTGCAGTGCATTCACTGTAGTTGGAAGCCATCTTCTTCCCTAACTACTGGTACACTAACCTAAAGCAAAAAAAAAAAAAAAAAAACTGTGTAGGAAACTTTATACTGTAACCAAATAGTTTTTTCCCTCCAAATCTCTGTCTTGTTTATGTGTGGATTGTTTACAGTTTATCAATCTGCTACACTGGCCTGGAATCCAACCACTATGCCTATGCCACCAATATCTCTTGGATCCCACTGCGATGCCACCAGATCTGTCATGAACCCACTCCTGGGGGCCGGGTCCACTGAGCTTACAGTGCCCACCCCAAGTGAAATCCATGACAGAGGGAACAGGAATACTCTCCACATGTCCTTCTAGAGTCTTTGCTGAGTTCACAACTGAACACTCGCCATGAGGTCCCAGGGCTTCCCCTCTAATCTGGATAAGGGTAAAATACAGCCTTGAGTCTGTAGCCAGGTGAGAACCCTCCTTCATTGCTGTACTGGGTGGAAGACCCCAGTGTTACAAGCTCTTTGAGGCTGCCCTTATAACCCTGATTGTGTCTTCTCCCACGGGTGAGGCAGCAACCTAGTTCCCCCTTTTAGACCCCTCCAGAGACCTGCATATCTCCCCTACTTGGACCCAAGATTTCCCTTTCAGGATCCTAATCTTTGGTAGTGATGGTGGCACCTTGCATTCAACAGCCTGGTCTCAGGGTTTAATAAACCTTCCTACCTTTACACACACAAATCACTCACAGGCAGTTTTTAAAAGCAAGTGTTTTTACTAATCTTAAATAATTATCATACCAGACTTGCCAAAAAAAGATTCAGAAATTTGGTTACAGGATAACAAAAATAAAGTTGGAAATATACATACAAAATGCAGTGTAAAATTCAACTGTCTAATTTCTACCTTGTCCATGGAGAATCAAAAGTCCAGAAAATAAATGAGTTTCTGCAAATGTTTTCCGTTCTTCTGTAGCCCTGGTCTTCAGTGTGAATCAGACAGGTTGGCTTCTATGGTGTGTCAGTAACAGTGTCTCATGAAAACATTTGTGCCAAAAGGCTATGTTGTGGGTGTTATATACCTTGATTCCTGCAGTCTGTGGCCTTATCTTTTTGGACCAGCAGGGATCTCTCTTGCTCTTTCCCAAATGTTAAGTGAACCACAATAAAAAAAAAGTCTCCCTTCTGCCACTTTTAAATGGAGATGAATATTACACTTGAAGTGAATTCAAAATAGACTTCTAGAGTAGATATTCCACAAACCACTTATTGGCTGGGTCTTTGATATCCCTGTTCTTCCTGCCACCTAATACAATGCAAATATACCATGACAGTTCCTGGAACTTAAAGTATTTTTCTCTTGAAGTGTAAAGTTTATTACAGTGAGAGAGTTCCTCCCATCTCCTGTCCTACTGGACTTACATACTAACATACTAATTGTCAGCAGATTAGGCCTTACGGTCTATCAAGTCTGCTCGAACCTCAGATCTCAGTCTCAGACTTGTATCCCTTAATTAGTTTCTCAGGCCACAGAATACCAATTTCCCCCTTGTGAAATGGAATTTTAGTTTCTTGTTAAGCAGCCTTTTCTCAGGCCACAGAGGAATGTCAGACAGTTGCAATATACATTCTCTCTCCCCATGTGACTTTTTCAGTAACACTGGACATTTTTGTGGCATTTAAACATAAACAAAATCACAGAAAAACATAACAAAAATATGTTTGAAATACGACAGCAGCAGCCAACATGCCACAGATTTAATTCTTTGGCAGTACCAATAATAACGGTCCCCTCCATTGCATTCCTTTACATAGAGGTAACCGCCAATGCATATTTTGTCTCTCCCTTTCTGTGAAGGCACTATTGCAAAAATCTCAGCCATGGTCATTCACAGTGACGTGTCAGCCAATCAGTGCCTGCAATGGGTAAGCTTTGGGTATTTTTTTATAGAGTGATGAATCCGGGATACCAGGCATCACTAATCTGATTAATGAAAGCTACATAGAGAGTGGCTTTCAGTACTGTGTTTATCGCCAGCAAGGAAGTAAATAATTGAATAAATGCATAACAGTTCTGAATAAATACATAACTGCAAGCTCAGTATGTGTCCAATCCGTATCAGATCAGACTGACACTGATGAGTATTTTACACATATAAGGTGCCATTGGGATTTCATCACACCGGATTAAGACCTTGTTGGTAGACAGTTGGGATTTCAATGTCTTGCTTTTGTGTGACAGAATTAGTCATGTTGGGATTTTATACCTAACCCCCTGCTACTGGGTGCCTCCTACACTGAATCCTTCTTTGGTAATATGTTGGCCACCTCTCACAACCCTGCGACAGGGGAAGTTGTAGGGGAAATTGGAGTAGGTAAGTCCCGTATATGCCATTTGACAGGACCAGGTGACCTGGTCCTGAGGAAGAAGGGGCATGCTAGCAGTAAGGAGTAGAAGCGGCAGATAAAAAAAAGATTTAAAAATAGTCGAATGTCATATCCTGTTGATCTGTACATCATTTGCAGTAAGTGATCTACATACGATCCAATTGAAAGTCTGTGTTCGGGCATTCACCACGACCCCCTTAAACCAACATTCCTTTATGTTAGAATCTGCAGCCAAGAAACACTGGGGGGCATGAGTTTAGGAGACAGACAGATGCCTGGGCCCCTGTAGTCACTGGTAAATGAAAAGGGTAATATTAAATTCAGGTTAAAAATAGAAAGAGTTAGAATCTAAGTTTTGACCATAGGCCTTCTTTGGGAATCATCTATAATAATAATAATAAATTGTATTTAATATAGCGCCTTCCACAAATCAAGACGCTGCACAATCACATAAAACAAAACAATAAAAACAGATAAAATCACAGAAGGTCAGGAAACACTTTACCCCACAGAAAGGTCTTCAGTGCCTGCTTAAAGCATCTCACTGTCCTGCACTCCCGTAGCTGACAGGGCAGAGAATTCCAGAGAGTGGGGGCAACAAACCCAAAGATACGAGCACCAGATGACTTTAAACAGACCCTTGAAATCTCCAGCAACCCCATGTCAGCCGAGCGTGAAGGTGATCCGCCACTGAACAGGCAGCCAGTGCAGATTGCACAGCACAGGGGTAATATGTGCTCTCCTTGATACCCCTGTCAATAAATGTGCTGCAGCATTCTGCACTAGCTGCAAGCGGTGGATATCAACCCCAGGAAGCCCTAGGTAAAGGGAATTGCAGTAGTCAAGGCACGGTGTCACAAAGGCGTGGACCAAAATAGGCAGATCACTGGATGGAACAAGGTGCTTGATCCTGGCAATGTTCCTAAGATGGTAAAAGGCCAGCTGGACGACTGCCGACACCTGATGTCAAAGGGTCAGACCATCGTCAAGCACCACTCCCAGGTCACGCATCCGCTCAGAATCTGAGCCCCCCCAGGACTAAACCAGATGGGAGATCATTCCTCAACCGCTCTGTCCTATGACCTGGGTCCACAACCAAAACCTCAGTCTTTCCTGGGTTCAACTTTAAACCGCTGGAATTCATCCAGTCTTGGATTTCTACAAGGCAGCTGTTCAGTACTGAGATAGCACTAACCTGATCGGGGGCAAAAGACAGAGCTGGGTATCATCAGCGTAGCAGTGAAACCTCAGCCCATACCATCTTACAATGTCTCTGAGGGGCAGCATATACACTGCAAATAACATGGGAGACAGCACCGAGCCCTGAGGTACCCCTCAAGGCAGAGAGAAAGGCTTGGAAGACAAAATTCCAGAGATGACTCTCTGAGATCTACCATCAGGAAAGATGTAAACCATCTGAGAACTGTCCTAGACAGCCCACAGATGAACCTCAAATGCTCGAGCAGAATCCCATGATCTACAGTGTCAAAAGCTGATGAAAAATCAAGGATCCATTCACATATCTGGAATGTGTAGTACAGTAGGGGCTGCACGCCCATTGGCTCATGCTGTGGACCAATGGGCACACAGCCCTACCTACGGTGTCAGTTGGCGGGCAGTGGGGGGCGGGTGGGTGCTGCCGCCCACCGCTGACGAGGGGATCGGTGGTGGGGCTCTGTGGGTGGGTGGGAGGGGGTCTGCTGGACCACCAGGGATATTGGATGTAGTTTTATTATACAGATGCCTGTGATCTGGCTGACAGTGGTGCACTGGACTGCCAGGGATGTTGGAATTTATTTATTTACACCTAAGCCCACGATCAGGCTGCGAGTGGTCCACTGGACCACCAGGGATATTGGACTTTATTATTTACACCTAAGCCCGCGATTGGGCTGCGAGTGGTCCACTGGACCACCAGGGATATAGGACTTGATATTTTACATGTGAATGCCCTCGATTGGGCTGCGAGTGGTCCACTGGACCACCAGGGATATAGGTATTTATTTAATTTTATAAATGCCCGCGATTGGGCTGACAGCGGTCCACTGGACCACCAGGGATATAGGTGTTATTTTATTTAACAAATGCCTGTGATAGGGCTGACAGTGGTCCACTGGACCACCAGGGATATTGGATTCATTTTATTTATACTCAAGCCTGCGATCGGGCTGTGGGGCACATTGCTGCACTGTGCAGGGGGCGTCGGCCCCCAATAGCTGCTGCCTGGCAGGAGGCGAGTTGCGAGGATCGGTGCACCTGCCATGCAAATGGGGCTATAATGACATGCAAATGGCCCCATTTGCACCTTGCAACATTATGGCCCCATTTGCATGTACACTTTTGAATATTGCGGTTGCTGTGCAAAGCGCAATGGAACTTGTGCTAGCATATCCTCCTGCTCCACTCTGGCCACTTGCGCTGGTGCAGTGCCACTGCGCCATGCGCACTGCAGGTGGCCAGGGTGCGATATTCAACGCTGCTGTGTAATGGCACAGCTTTGTTGAATATCGCCCAGTCAACGCCCCTGCGCAGCTAAGTTGCGCTGTGCTCAGGCTTGCACCACAGCCTGGAGCAGTTTGAATATCTGGGCCTGGGTGTACACAGTAGGATGATCAAAACAGTTAGAGGACTGGAGTGTCTGGCTATAAATATGGCAATAAGGAGTTGGATCTCTTAATGCTTGAAAGAAGATGCCTTTCTAGGAGATTTGCTTTTAGTCTTCAAACCATTAAACACTCTGATTGAATACTTTGTACCTGAAATTAAAAAAAAAAAAAAAGATAATGGTCACTAGAAGTCATAAACTTCAGCTTGCTGGGAATTTCTTTAGCACAGTGAAAAGATGCAATTTTTTTACACAAAGAATAATTAGTATATGGAACATGTCACCAGCACATATCACAGAAAGCAATTAAGTAGACACATTTAAACTGAACACAAATAAATATATGAGTGAATTAAATATAAATAAAAACATAGACTTTGACGGCAGATAGGGACTGCTTGGCCCACCCAGTCTGCCCATTTCCCTACCTATTGGATAAGCTGCAGATCCTAGTTAACCAACAGCCTACTTCTTCCTACCCCCCACCAGAATTGCCTTATGTCTGTCCTATGCATTCTTGAATTCCCCCACTGTTTTTGACCCCATGACCTCCTCAGGAAGGCCGTTCCATGCGTCTACCATCCTCTCCATGAAAAAATACTTCCTTACGTTGTCCCTGAGCCATCCCCCCTCTATCTTCAAATTGAGCCCCCTTGTTCTTGCACACCTCATTTTCTGAATAATGCTACCCTCTTGGACTTTGTTGATTCCCTTGAGGTACTTGAAAGTTTCGATCATGTACCACCTCTCCCTCCTTTCCTGGAGGGTATACATATTAAAATCCTTTAGTCTCTTTTCATATGGCTTCTGGTGCAAATCATGCACCATTTTAAGTTGCCCTTCTCTGGACTGCCTCCATCTTGTCTATGTCCTTGCAAAGATTGGGTTTCCAGAACTACACGCAGTACTCCAGATGGGGTCTCACCAACTGTTTGTACAGATGGATAACAACTTCCTGTTTTCTACTGTTGATGCCTCTTTCTATACATTCCAGAATCCCCCCAGCCCTCCTTACTACCTTCTCACATTGCTTGCTTACCTTTAGGTCATCTGATATGACTTCCCCCAGGTCCCTTTCCATTTTTGTTGTTGTTAGTACCCCCCCATTGTGTACTCTTACCCTGGGATTTTGTTTTCCAGGTGCATTATTTTGCACTTCTTTGCATTGAATCTAAGCTGCCATACTTTTGACCATTCCTACAACCTTGACAAGTCCCTTATCATCCTTTCCACCCCCCCATGTATCAACCATGTTGCAGATCTTTGTGTCGTGTACAAAGAAGCATGTTTTTCCTTCCTGTCCCTCTGCATTGTCACTTATAAAGACATTAAAAAGGACTGGACCCAGTACTTAACCCTGTGATACCCCAGTAGGAAACCCCTTTCCTTGGAATGGACTCCGTTTACTATTACCCTCTGTGTCCTGTTGTCCTTCCAGTTTTTTACACAGGCTACCACCCTGGGACCCACTCCCAGGCTGGCTAATTTGTTTATTAATCTTTTGTATGGGCCTGTCTCAAATGCCTTGCTAAAGTCTAGGTAGGCCATGTCCACAACCCCTCTCTGGTCTGCTACTTTGGTCACCCAGTCAAATAAATCTATTAGATTCATCTGACATGATCTTCCCGCTGTGAATCCATGCAGCCTTGGGTCCTGTGCCCCACTGGCCTCTAGGTACTCAACAATTCTTTCATTCAGAAGGGATTCCATCCTTTTCCTACCACTGAGGTCAAACTAACTGGTCTGTAGTTTTCTGCCTCTGCTTTGCTCCCACGTTTGTGAAGGGGAATCACATCCACCCTCCTCCAGTCCTTAGGTACCACACCATCCTCCCATGATTTGTTAAAAAGGGCAGTCAGTGATGTCACTAGTTCTCCCCCTAGTTCTTTTAGAATTCTGTGGTGAATCCCACCAGGGCCCATTGCTTTGACCACCTTCAGTTTTAGGAGTTCTTTCAGAACCCTTTCTCCTGTGAATGGACTGGTATCAACCCCCTATCCAGAATGCTTCTATTGATTGGATTAGGTACCTACCCCCTCTCTTCTTTTGTGAATACTGAGCAGAAGTATCTGCTTTTTCACTGTCACCCTCTTCCTACCCACCCTCCCCTTTATTAAGCCTCACTGTTCCTCCCTTGAGCTTTCTTTGCTCCCTAATGTAGCAATAAAAGGTTTTATCCCACATCTTAATCGAGTTGGTTATTTTTTCCTTGGTTTGGGCGTTTGCTATTCTGACTGCCTTCCCCATTTTCCTTCTGCTTTAACTGGTAGAGTTCTCTGTCCTGCCCCTTCTGTGTTTCCTTATGCTTCCTAAATGCTGTCTTTTTCTCCCTAACCTTCCCTGCCACCTATTTTGAGAACCATAGTGGTTTTTCCTTCATTTTGATTTGTTTATTTGCTTCACACACAGGCCTATTGCTTCTGTGATGGCAGTTTTGATGTTTCTCCATTGTTCCTCCACCCTTCCTTCTTGCCTGTTTGCTAGTGCTTTTCTGAGACACTCTTCCCATTTTGACAAAGTCAGCCCTCCTAAAGTCCAGTACCCTCACTTTTGTATGGCTTGGCTCAATGGCTGTGTTTATCGTGAACCACACAGTTTGGTGGTCACTTGTTCCCAGATGGCTGCCCACTTCTAAATTTGAAATCCTCTCTCCATCCCCGTTTGAGAGTACCAGGTCTAAGATTGCTCTCTCCCAAGTGGGTTCCAACACTAGCTGTCTGAGGCATGCCCCCTGCAGGGCATCGAAAATGACCCTGCTCTTGGAAGTGGCTGCAGCAAAGGTGCTCCAGTTAATGTCTGTCAAATTCAGGTCCCCCATCAACAATATCTCCCCCTTTTCTGCCAACCTAAGGATGCCTTGTATCATTTCTTTGTCCATTTCCTCCCACTGAAATGGGGATCTGTATACAACACCTGTGCAGATTGTGGTGCCATTTCCTGTCTCTAGGGTGACCCACAGTGCCTCCTCTCCTCCCTGTTTACCCTTTAGTTCTGTTGCTTTGATCCTTTTCCTTACATAGAGAGCTACTCCTCCTCCTCCTCTTATTTATTTTTTTATTGGTTTAGTAGAAATCTGAATTGCAAACCTTTGAGTCAGGGACTCATTTACAAAGGCTCCTCATCAGGAAACAGATAGTATATAGAAATACAGACATAGTTACACAGAGTACAGATTGACGTAGGGAACACTATACATGTATACACATAAATACAAGGGATAAAATTCATATGAGAGCAAAAACTCTATACAGGAAAACACTATACATGTATGGTACATAAATACCAGGAGTACAATTCATAAGAGAGTGAAACTCTATACAGGTCCTATACATTGATGTAGCTAAACCATCTAGTACACCAGAGACAGCAATTTGGGTTCTGTTATAAATAAAAATAGGTAGTAACTTAAAGCAAATGTGGTGACACATGGGCAGCTATATGTTCTGCCAGGACATGAGAAAGTGTGAGGGGGTCTCCAGCGAGGTGGTAAAGCAAACAGCTATGTGCAGTTACAACTGCGGGTGGGGATTAGGTGTTGCTTAAGGGCATATTTGAAGGGCCCTATTCTTAGCTGAGATGTGATATCAGAGGGGAGGATGTTGCTCCAGGTCAGGGCTCAGTATTGGAAGGACTTTTGGGCCAGGGATGTCCTGACACTGGGCACTTGAAGTATACACTTGAATGCACTCTGGGTGGAGATGGCAGGGATGGAGGGGTGAGGATGGGAATTAGGCTTGGAGGTGAAAGGCCTGTAACAATTTTCTTGGTTAGGAGGCAGGTTTTGTAGTGCAACCTTTCCTCAAGGATGAGAAAATCAGCAAGATCATGTAAGGTACATGTGTGGGTGAGTCTGCTGGAGTCCGTAAGTAGGCGGCAGGCTTTGTTTATGGACATTTTGATTTTATTGAGTGTGGTTTTGTTTGCTACACCATACACCAGGATGCCGTAGTCCACTAGGGATAGCACAGATGAGGTGATGGCCAGCCTTAGGGCTGCAGGTGGTAGGCAGCTCTTGTGGCAGTACAGTAGGCCAACATGTGTGTTTATGGCTGTAGTGAGTGTGCATGTGTGGTCATGAAAAGAGAGAGCAGAGTCAAAGGGGATGCCCAGGTATTTGTAGGTTTTTACCAGCTCGAGGTGAAGGAAGATGCTAGACAGGACAGTGAGTGGGGCATCCCTGGATTTGCTTCAGGAATGCGAGAATAGCATGTGCTTCATCTTTTTTATGTTAATTACAAGGCGACGGTCCATGAACCAGGATTCTGCCTAATTAAAAGAGTGTTGCAGGGCACTTTGGAGGTGGGAGGGGGTCTGGTGGGATGTGAAAAGGACTGCATCATCTGCATAGAGGAGTATTTTTTCTGAGCAGGAGCTGGGCAGTGTATTGAGGTACAGACTGAAAAGCAGCGGTCCAAGGATCAAGCCTTGTGGGACACCCGAGTGGACCTGCCAAGTGCGGGAGAGGGTACTGATGATTTTCACACACTGTGACTGGGAGATGAGGTAGTTGGAGAACCAGGACAAAGGGCCATGTGAAAAACCTAACTGGGAGAGGGTGGATGTGAGGAGTGGGTTGCAGACGGTATAGAAGGCTTTTGATAGGTCGATGTAGACTGCACCCACGGGGAGCCCTTTATCCTGGGCTGTGTGTTATTATGGTTGGAAAACTCAATGAGGGTGGTAGTGGTGCTATGCCTCCTGCAGAAACCATGCTGTTCCACACAGAGGAGATTGTGTTGTCAAGGTATTCGGTTATCTGGTCAGCCACAACTTTTTCTAGGGTTTTTGAGAGGGGGGCAGTATCGAGATCGGTCTGTAGTTCCCCGGGGAGTTATGGTCCCCACCTTTGTGTATAGGGATGACCACTGCAGTCTTCCAAGCAAGGGGGAATTGGCCTTGACAGATTGAGTAATTGAGAAGGCTGGTAAGGGGTGCAAGGACTGTGTCCAGAACTAGGCGAAGGAGTTTTGGATCCAGTGTGTCATTACTATAGCCAGTGCCACTGAGGGCTTTAAGTAGGTAGGGTTTGGCCTCAGATGGTGTGAGGGCCCTGAAGTGGAAATGGGGGTAGTGGAGATGGGGGGAGAGCAGGGGCAGGGTCGAAGAAGTTGGTAGGGAGGTCTGCACTGAGGTCTGAGAAAGCTTCATTGAGTCTATCGGTGATACACTGTGGGTCTGTGGTGAGTGAGCCATTTACGTCAAGCTGCGTGGGTGGAAGCATTGTAGACTTTCCGTTCAGCTCCTTAATATTATCCCAGAACTTCTGGGTGGACCCCCAGGAGGAGGCAAGCGTGGATCTGTAGTTGTCGGACTTTGCCTTGCGGATGGCCCAGGTGCATTTATTGCATGCGGCACTATAGGCTTGCCTATCTGTAGGCTTGCCAGATTCAATTGCTCTGTGCCAGATGTTATCTCTACTCTGCAGTTGATTGATTATAGCCGGGGTTATCCATGGGGAGTTATGCTCCTTGATAGATGATATAGTAAGGAGGGCAAAGATGTCACATGCTGTATTAAACGATCGGACAAAGTAACCAAAAGCAGTGTCAATGTCAGGAGCTAGTTTAATCAGGGACCAGTCCCAGCTGGCAAGGTACTCTCTAAGTTGTGTTAGCTTGCCTGAGTGAATACGCCATCAGAGGACAGTTGTTGGTGCTGTTTTTTTCATTTTACAGGACCAGGATAGGGTGATAGGAGAATGGTCACTGAGGGCATTGGGTAGTATGGCGGTGCTGGTAATTTTATGAGGTCTGTTCAAGAGGACAATGTCCAGAAGTGTGGCAGTGCCTTTGGTAGGGTGTAACTGGGTGGGAGTAGTTACCTACTGTGTAAGATCAAGGACTGCTATAGCATCCTTGGCTTGGGAGGCAGAGCTGGAGAGCCAGTTAATATTGAGATCACCCATCGTGATCTGTTCCAGTTTGCTGGGCAAACAGGAGAGGTGCTCTAGAAGTGACTGAAAGGTAGGGAACTGGTGTCGAGGGGGGATATAGGCAGCCATGAATATTAAGAGAGCTCTGGAGGCACCAGTGGAAATTTTGAGGGAGACCTGTGCACCATGCTCCAGTTGAAGTGGGGGAAGGGCAAGCCCTTGCAACATATCTCTGAGGTATATCACACAGCCACCTCCACATTTCCCAACCCTGTCTTCCCAAAAGAGTGTGTAACCTGGAATGATAATAAACTGATCAGGGTTTTTTGGATAGCCATGTTTCCACTAGTGCTAGGATATCTGGTTGGTGTTGGGCAACCCAGCCCTGTAGGTCGGCAATTTTTTTAAGGTAACTGCAAATATTCATCGAGGTCATATGTAGACCAGTGGATGTGGAGGGGCAGTTAGGGCTGTCTGCTATGGGGCCTGGGTTGGGGTAGATGTTGCCTGACAGTAGAAGTAGGAGGGAGGCAAGTTTGAAAAGAGCCATGTGCTTTCTGAGTTGGTTGGGCTGGGTACCATGCATGGTCCAGCTCTGGAGAAAGATAGGAATGGGGAGGGACCAAACAGCTGGGATGGCCAGATAGAAGGGGGGCCAAGGGGAGTCTGGGGAGGAGGGGGTGCAGACAGATGAGCTGGTGGGGGATGTGAAGGGGGAGTGCTTGACACAGTAGGTGGGCTGGGGAGTGGTAGAGTTGGGAGTGTGTGAGGGTGGGTTGGCAAGGGTGAGGGACCTGCTGGGGGGGGTGTCAATGCTAAGAGACAGCAGTATGAGTAGCACCAGTCTGGTAGGCACTCGATGTAAAGTCATATTGGTCATGATCTGAGATAAAAGTCTGCAAGTATCTTATTGAAATGTGGCAGCCTCTTTGGTGCAGCGGCAGGGTCACAGATTCAGATCACACCACTGAGCGTTAGGACATAGGTAATTTGCTTTAGGTATGAAGGACCCAGGACTAGAAGTGTTAGGGGAGAGCAGTGGGAAGAGGATTGCAACCTACATGTGATTGTTGCCCTGTAGTGGCTTTGCAGTATAATTTGCAAATAGAAAAGTAGACATGCACCTTCCCTGTCCCTCCTGTAGACTATGTAACCTGGCATGTTGACATCCCAGTCATGGTTCTCTGTGTACCATGTTTCTGTGACTGACACAGTATCCAGGTGACCCTCTTCCATCAGTGGTTATGGGTGCTGAGAAGCCACAAATGAACTTGATAAACCATTTGGTTTCCCTTCGTCTATAACAGCATATGAACCTATTAACCATGGGGAGTGCATTACAAATGCTTTAATGGACCTGCTGAAGTGTATTATTATGCTTATTAAATATATTTGGTGTAAAAAAAACATTTTTTTGATGGAAGGGGGCACAGAATGGAGATTGGAGACCTGGCTGTACAGAAGTAGCATTTTAATGTAATGTTAAGTGTTAGGTCTTGACCAGTAAAGTGCCTGTATATGTTCTTGTCCTTTTATAATGATAAAACAGGCATATGGTATGGGATAGGTTATTACCAACCTGTACACAAATGTGTTCAGTGACTATGCCTACCTACAGTATTCTCTTTAATTGAAATAGTAGGAGAGTTATATAGTTTAGTCTGGTTGATCATTGTACTCCCCTGAATACATCGCCTCATCACATCCAGTATCCACTTGTTCAAAATGGGGAACTAGCTTGGTAAAACTTAATGGATCTACCCTCTGTCCTAAATCTGCTTTGGATACCATGCTGACACTATACATTACTGTATGTGAAAGTCAGCAACTGTGGCCTCTTGCTAAGCATACTTTAAAACTCCAGACTCGTATGTTCAAACCAAGGAACCTAGCATTTAAACTTAAACTCTCAGGCTCTCAACCCAGCACTTGACAAACAAGCTAAAGGGGGGCAGCTTTCCTATCAGTGTTGGAATTACAAGGGGGCTTGCTTGGGCCCAGCCCTGGTAGCTCTGAAGTGAGCCCTGGTAGCTCACACATCTCTGCCATTGACTTACAATGGGAAGGGGGGCTCAATTTAAAGATAGAACCCTTACGGGCCCCCCTATCTCCCAAAGCTCAAAAAGTGTAATTCCAACACTCTCTGAACTAGTAGACCCCTGTTATTTTTACCCTGGTTTCTCATTTCCTCCTCTTAATACATCTGCCTGTCACATTAAATGCCATTTTGTTTCGATTCCATGTAAGGTGACTAGCATCTGAAACAAACACTTGGAAACAAAGGTAGAGGCAGTATCCAGCCATCATAATAAACTTGCCCAGCATCATGGTGAAGGTGGAAAACGGAGCTTCATGCAAAGCTGCTCCTTTATTTACTGTAGTTCTGTGTTCACTAGAATCCTTGCCACTAGGAGTTGTATTTCTTTTGTTTTTGTAATTAAGTGATGCCTCACTCTTATAAGACATATGTTAATAACCAAACAATTATCCTTATTGCAGGTACTTCAGCTACTCTCTACCAATGCCTGCAAGCACTTCCTGTTAGAATTTTCTTGCAGAATTACATGTTCTGTAACTGCCATTTAAAGCTACAAGATGGCACTCTAGCGTAATATTCAGACAGAATAATCATACCATTCTGAATCATCTCATCAAGGTTAGTAGATTTATTAGTAGTGGGTACACTGAGGATTTAAAAAAAATCCTCTATTGCTTTATATGTTGGTGTCTGGGCATGATAAACCTTGTCCGGTACAATTATCTGAACAGGTTTTGAAGGCTGCATTATACTATGTTCCCCATAATTTTGCTTCTCTTCATAATTACAAGCAGATGAGAACCGCATGCATAATTACTAGTAACCAGGCCTATACTTAAAGGGAGAGCATAATGTAAAGACAATATTATGGTGAAACAGGTTTGGATCTGCTGGCACTGGATCAATACCACAGATGTTCCCTCCTGATTCTAGTGAGCATCTACAACTACCCTGTTTTGTAAAAGGCTACAGCTTAAAAAGTGATCATTTGTCCATGGCATTTTGGAAAATGCTTTTAAAATTCCCCAGACATATCCCACTTTCATAATATTCATAGACTGGAAGTATTCTTAAAATTGAAGTTTTTTTTTTTACAGAAACAGAGATACAAATTACTATGAAGGTTGCGATATGCAGAGGACTGTAACAGCTCTGAATGTATCAAATACATGTTCAAGGTTCAAATCAGGATTCTCTTCTCGCATCACACTTACAACCTCCATCCCTACCTTCACAAACATGATTATGCTGCCAAGTGATCTACTTTTTATCATGGACGTGCTAAGTGCACATTTTAAAGCTCACTCAAGCAAAACAGAATGAATGCATGCATTTTTAGTCTCACTGAAGATGTATGCACTATTTCTGTTGAGCTCAAATAAGAGCTTTGCTTACTGCCACCCACCATTAGCTCTCATATCATTCTTTATGGCTCCTTTTCATCATTCTGGCTTGGCTCCATTCTCTGCTACTTTAACTCCCTCCTCTGTTCCTCTTGCCTCCTCACACTCACTGTGTAAGTCTGACTCCAGCTCCCTTTCCCCTTCCCACTACTGCTGCTGGACAAGCAACCTTATCCTAATGGGCTCCCCAGGTTCTGGTCTATCCTCCCTTTTCTGCTCTGATCTCTCACCTCACTGCTCTACAACTTTTCTGTGACCATATATCCCATGTCTGCACCAGTTTTAGCCTCCCCTCACCTGACTCCCTTTCTGTACCGAGATGTCGCATTTTTTCATCTTACGTCAGCTAAATTATACCTGTATCACATAGTATTTTATCAATGATGCCTGGTATAATGTTGCTTTGTTACACTGCTTTTCACACTCTTAGTACAGCTTGTATTACTACCATACCACAGGGAGGCAGTATGGATTAGTGGTTAAGAGCACTGAGCTGCAAATCTAGAGAACAGAGTTCAAATCCCACAGCCACCACTTTTTTTTTTCCAATTGTTTAACCAGGAGCAGCACATTAAGCTGAAAGCCTGTTTACAGATGCAACCTGGGAGCACAGGGAAGTTAAGTGACTTGCTCAGGGTCACACAGTATGCAAGTGGGGCCTGTGGGATTCAAACCCAGGTCTCCAGATTTGCAGCTCAGAGCCTTAAACCACTGCGTTATACTGCCTCCCCACTTGCCTACTGTGTGTCCATAAGCATGTCACTTAACTTCCCTGTGCTCCCAGGACACACCTGGAAACAAGCCTCAACTCAGTGTCTCTTTCCTGGCAATTTTCTTTTTTTTTAAATATCAACATTCAATAAATAATTATTGTATTGTTTTTCATTTTCTGCCCTGAACCCTTTCCCTAGGCTCTCTCTGGAAACTAGCTGTTTTCTGCTCAGTAGGCCTTGCCAGGTAAAACCTTTATTATTAAATAAGTACATTTATCAAATGCTAGAACCCTCAATGTTTGAATCTAAGCACCCTTAAGCACAGTAGTATCAAGCCATCTTTGCTGCACTATTTAGACATACCTGCTATAGACTGTAACATTACTACTAATTGACAGTGTCTGAATTATGAAAATGAGATGCCATGGAGGTCTACTGGGCTTTGCCTTTACATTGGGATCCCCTCTATTGTAAGTACAGTAAATCACAGTAATGCAGGGACATCTGGGGCTTGCTTCAGAATGATAGGGCCTGAGCCCCTGTATGCACCCCAATAATTTCAACATTGCCTATGTCTATAATAAAACCCCTGTCAGGTTAGGATGTGAACTATAAGTGCTTGAAAATTGTATAATCTCCTGTGTATCAGAATCTGCAGATAGTTCAGATAGCAGATATCCAGGTGGATAGACCCAGATAACAGACGATCCCTGGTAGTGGTCATACAGTAAATGAAACAAGGAAAGTCATATGACTTTCATTTTATTTTAGAATTCTGAGCTGCTTCTCTGCCATGCTGATCTAGCTCCCACTCCTATGCTGCCAGGCTCATGTTAGTCTTTCTTATGGTGCAACCCCTATACATATCCCTGCTTCTTCACGTACACACACACACACACACACACACACACACGCGCGCGTGCACACGCACACACACACACACACACACACACACACACACACACTTACACACAATCTGGACACTTCCTACACTCCAGGATCAGACATCAGGGTGGGAATATCTGGCATGGTTGTTGAGCCACTGAAATGTGGACAGATCACAGGAATTATTCTATAATGCCAACACCTGTCTAGGTTTTTCCCCTTCATTCCTCCCCCTACATAGGGTCACATCTTCTGTGACTAGATTTCAGTGGGGAAAGATTGACATTGAACACTGCTATATATTGCTCCACACAACCCAAATGGAGATGCTCCACTAGTGGGAGATATGTGTCCTCCCCCTCAGGATTTGACAATGTTATTTATTTATTTATTTTATTAACTTTTTGTTGACCGGGTAAGTGCACTAGACAAATTCTGCCTATTTTCAGGCACAACCTGGGGAGGGGGATACAGATGAATGCCAAAAACCTGGGGAGGGGGATACAGATGAATGCCAACTGATCTTCAGCCAGATTAAGCTGTTGGTGGCATTTTTAGTGAATGTTATACCCACGGCTCACTCTGACTCTTCAGTTTCTGTGTTGGAGTCAAGCTCAGGCCAGAAACCTGAGTCATTGTATGCTACCACAAGAGCGACTGGTAAAGCTGGGTGAAATTTATCTTCCACCAGCAAAATTCTGGTGAAACTCTGATTTTGCTTCCATGAAATCTCCCAAAATTTTGCCAAAACTGTGATTTAGTTTATGTCAGTCTTATTTACAAAGTATTTGTCCAAATTTCACCAAATATGGCATGATCATTAAGAGCGACTGAGTTATAAGCCTCCA
This sequence comes from Neoceratodus forsteri, assembly GCA_016271365.2. Classification (NCBI taxonomy): domain Eukaryota; kingdom Metazoa; phylum Chordata; order Ceratodontiformes; family Ceratodontidae; genus Neoceratodus; species Neoceratodus forsteri. The sequence continues at coordinate 722,195,440 of CM057459.1, read as the reverse complement.
GATTTTTAGAAACTTTAAAATACCTTTTTCTCGAGTATTCAAACTGCAGAATTTTAACCCCCTGTAACTTTAAAATGACAGAATAGATGATCACCTTTGTTGTTAGGTTCACTGACTCTAAATATAAGGCTCTGAGGCCAGCTCCACAGCCAAGCAGTAGAGCATCCTGCTGCCATGCTGATGCCCCATCTTTAGAGTGAGTCTGGAAAGTCATGTTGGGAGGTATGCCATGGCCAAGATAGCTGCCACTCACCAGTTCATTTCAGTCAGGGAGGGTTGGTGGTGGATTCCACCAACACAGCGACCCCAGCAGCTGGGCCAGAAGGCTCACTCCTGCTGCAGGGTAATCTGTGACTGTGAGAGGCTGACAGAGGCACTGCCCCCATCATGGCAGATGGGGGGGGGGGATATTGGAGAAAAACCCAGTAGACAACTAAATGATGGCTGGATTCAACCTGAATAGGGTATATCCCTGAGAGATGAGCTGCCAGCCAGGAGAAAATCCAATATGAGAAGAAAAAGAGGTTGCATGTGGCAACTCTCAAATCTCTTGTCAAAGGCTGGCCAAGTCATAAGCAGACAAAGATTCTAAAATAATGTAACCCCTCACCCCTGCCTTTTTGCCAAAATGACAGGTGGCATGCTGTTGAAGCTGACAGCAGTACCTGGTGGGGACTGGGTTTGGGAGGATGAGGTTACTTGGCACAGGGGGACCTAGGTTTGACTAATCTGCACAGGGGCACCCAAGTAATTCCGAACACAGGAAGCAATAACTGTAATGTCCAGAACCAGGAATGGGATTCTTCAGTGTGGCTCTTATTCACATACTAGCTGAACAAAACAAAGCATAGACGGACCTCCATGGGGCTACATTTCCTGGTAATGCAGATTAGAGACTACAGAACACTTTTTCACAATTTTCTGCCTTCAGGCTCTGGACCCACCAGGCACACAGCCCAGACTTGCACGCAGCTTTGGGTACACAGCCCGACTTGTACACACTTGGGTTCTTCCCACGGTCCATTGGAAGAATGAACCAATTATCCTGTTGTGGCTCCCTACACCACTTAGAGTCGGCGACTCTTAGAGAGAATTTTTCTTCGCTTGTTGTGGCTCCCCACAACACTTAGAGTCTGTGACTCCTAGAGAGAATTCTTCCTTACTTGTTGTGACTCCCCATCTCCTAAAGAGAATTTTTCCTACTTGTTGTGGCTCCCCACACCACTTAGAGTCTGCGACTCCTAGAGAGATTTTCCCTTTTGCAACCCCAAGTCTGGCTACTTCCCCCATCACTGGCCAAGTGCATGAGGCAAAACAGCAACCACAGCAGAAATCCGTAGAGGTGGACCTGGTTACTAAAGATGGGAGGTTCACCCACCTCCAGCTCCCACAGCCCATACCCAGCCATTTCCCTGGGAAACTGAACCATTCCTTTTCCGAGCTTATAAATGTAGATTAAGGGTAGGTGATCTGGGTGCATCTCCTCTACATATTACGTGAATCACACAGCACTCTAGCATTTGACACTACTTTACTTGTTTGGTCCAGTCCTACAGGCTTCCCAAAATGTAGCTCAATCCCTAGATTTCCACACATGTCCCAGGGTGAAGAAAACATTTTTCCCTCTTAGTCAGAGCAGACACTCACCCTTTAGTTGCAGGTGCCCCACAGGCGAGTCACAAATCTTCCAACTTTCAAAATAAATGCTGAACTGAACTGGCAGCTTTTCTTTCTCTTGTCAGAATTAAGGGGATTGCTCCAGGAATCTGCATGGGGATCTTCACATCCCCCCCTCGGAGGAAGGGGGCACTGAGACCCGAACAGCGGTCTTCACCACTTGAGCACACCTTCACTTACTGAAAACCAACTGGACACTGACTATTAACCTTTGAAAACTCCCAACATTCTATCTAACTCCCTTTGTTGCTGATTCCAATGTGGCTTATGCAGCTGTGAAAGTTCTATTGGTGACGTCATCCCTCAGTCTCAGCTGAGACTGAGAACAGAGTGAGACAGTGTGAAACCCATTTAACTGGAGTTTCACAAGCTGCCTTCCCTGCCTACCACTAGGTCTTACTGGGATTCTAGTAACCCCGGGTAACAAGGGGGTTACAATAACATCAGTAACTATAGTTGAAATTCATGAGTTTTGTGAAGTTGTGGAACGCTGTGATACTTTTATTGAAACCATGTCCATACATTTTACCCAGTAATACACTGGAGTTGCCATGGTAGAGGAAGGTAAAGGCTGGGTGTAAATGTGACAATAAGGTAGCATTCATAGGAGGCTCCTCAGTAAAAGTATTGTGGTGCCAAGTGTCAGGTCACTATCTTGAGTGATGAAGCATATGGATTTCACTGTGCAAGAACCTGAATTGTTGCAATATGCCAGATGACCACTATAGCTCACTGACTTAATGACTTGTGGAAGCACATGCACGTGCAGCATTGTTTCTGTACAATGCCACTTGCTGACTCTAACAACCCTATAAATAACCATGCATATTTTTTACTATTTGAAAACAGTGGCACCAAGTGACACCTCAAGCCTTACAACTAATTTTGACTTAGGCCATTGTGAACAAAGTATCTGGATATCTTAAGTCATGATGGAGCATGATGATGGACATCACTGTTGCTGTAGTTTTTGAGGGATATTGCAAGGCCATGATGCTAGAGCAGGCAAGGGTGATTCCGTGGTACTAAGTTCTTTGTGAAGTTAAATTCCACAAGTGGAATTCTGATGGCATTATCTAATAGGCATCCATGAATTTTTGAGCAAATTTTGCCATTTGTAATTTCTAATGTAACCCCCCTGCAAATGGGGGTTCCCAAAAGACTTCCAGGAGCTTGCTTGAATGCTCCAAGCCTGAATGGTGTTTGGCATTTAAGCCATTTATCAGTGAGTGTTTTTAGAGCCTCTGGTACTGTCTCTTTAAGAGCTGTCTGCTTGCAGACATAATTAGTTTGTATGGGGGACTGTGTGCTTCTCTGAGTACCACTGAGCTGCTGCCAATTCACTTCATTTTGCAGTCACTAGGAGTGCAAAGGAACCTATCTGAAAGATGTAACTGTTTGCCAGAAATTATTTAGAGTAATAATGAAATTACAGTTTGTCTAACCTGCTTTCTTTGCAGTCAGAACTGTGTCTGCTAGTTCCCCATTCTAGTTTTGAACTGCTGAACTGGACCAATCAGTGTGGGGTAAGCTAGCTCTAAAATGGTGCCTTGGACGAATCAGAACTTGGACTCATAATCTGAGCCAGCCACAAGAGGATTGTATGGGCAGTGACTCTGGGAGATGTAGTTTAGACTTCAGTGCCTTTTTGGACCAACAGCAGCAGTCTATTGTGAGTGACAGCCAATCCAGTCAAGAACTGGGAGGAACTCAAAGGAAGTGCCCGGTTTTGTCGGTTGGAGTTTCAGTTGAGCTTTGGCAGTGAAGAAGGAAGGAGCCCTGTGCTTTTTCAGTGTGCAGTTTTAGTCAAAAACGGTGTAAGGCCCAGAGTTCGGTCTGCAGCTTGTGTAACAGCTTGTTAGGACTGAATCCGTCCTGTGAAAAGAATCAAAGGATCTCTGAAGAGTAGAAACCAGGCTCACCTGTAGGATTCTGGAGGAATTACTGAAAATTGCACTCAGTCTGTCAGGAACTGAATCTGCTGTGTGTTCTCCGGTATTGTGCAGTAATTGCGATCGGGATACAGATGCAGCCTGCCTGGTATAGTGCTTTCTTTTATATGGATGTGTGAAGAGGTTTGTGTACCTCAAGTGAGCCCTGCTGACATTGAAGGACCCTATCTTATTTGGAGGTCATGAGTACTAATTCAGGTCGCTTCCTGTTGAATTGCCACATTAAATCCAAATGGAATTACTGTACTGCTGACTGTTTAATTCTCCTTTTCTCTGTGAAAGGGCCCCTACCAGCTGCCACGGTTTGGACTAGCCACTAGGGCTTGGGTACCCAGGGACAGTAACTGATAGGGATAGGCCTGTGCACAGAGCCATAGGTAGATTATTAGAGTGATAAGCTAATTAACCTGATTTCCCTGTCCTTGTTATATCCCCTAAATAAATCAGAGCTGCTTGTTTCAGCAAAGTTATACTGCCTGAGGTATTTGTCTATGTTAAAGTACTGTACTGTGATTGTTGCACTGTATCTCATTTCACAGGAGGTCCCAGTGCCGGAACCAGACCTGGGGTAAGTGTATACTGTGAAGGTAATTCTGATATATTGTGTGGGCCACTAGTGGGAAGAAGGGGTTGCAGTGTCCCAGAGGGCTGTGACCAAGTTAGTTTAACTATTGCAAACCCTGACCTCTGGGTGGAGGCACCCACCATTGGATCAGGCCCCTCAACCTGTTAGTGGCAAATCAGGCAGGGGTAGTAGCCCCTGGGATAGCGCCATCTAGGGGTTACATTTTGAGGCTCACTGGGATTGTGTCCTCTAGTGGCCATATTTAGAACCACTGTTAAGAAAAAAAATGGTACCTGACAGAAGTGGCTGTGCACCGGCTGGTGGAGTGGTGTACTGGGGAGGAGATGACCCCAAATGCTATGCTTATCCTGGACATCCCCTGGGTATCAATACGGACACTGTGCAGGAGTACTTTCCAAGGTGGAAGGTTTACAAAACCCTGTGGTGGTGGGTCGGCATGCTAATCTGCTCACCCACACTTTCCTGGCCTAGTAGAGTTTAAGGATCCCATAGATAGCTCCAAAGTGCCACAGACCATTACCCCAGAGGGAGCCCTCACTGCTTGGAGAGTGATAACTAAGGACAGTAAAGACCTGGGGAATCAGCCCCACCACTATCTGAAACTTTTGAGGAGAAATTTGCTGAATGGTTGCTGGGAGAGGGAAACTGTGGAGGACTTGAAGAAACTATTCTTGCCACCTGGGGGTGTTCCTCCCCCAACACCCTCTCCTGCTCCAGTGCCCGTAATGGTGGCTGAACCAATGCAGACTCCTATTTCTGCACCTGCCATTAGTCATGACTCTTACCGAAGGTTGAGGATCTTCTCTGGCACCCTCCCCACCCCCCAAGGGGAGGATGACTGGGAGACCTGGATAGACTATGTTGCCCCCCAAGTGCTAGAATGGCAATGCTCGGAAGGCGAAAAGTGAAAGAGGGTTAGTGAGAGCCTCCGAGGTCCTGCCCTGGCTACCATCCGTGCTAAACGGGCCAGTAACCCTGAAGCGACTGCACAGGCCTATCTTGAGGCCTTGGAGAATGTGTATGGGAGCCCAGATTCTGATGAGGACCTATGATGGAGAGTAAGAGATGCACAACAGTACCAAGGGGAGTTGTGTCTGTGTATGTATCTCGGCTGGAAAAATTGTTGCAAGAATGCCTCAGAAAAGGTAGTTTGCCAGCGATTGAACTGGACCGAACCAGGCTGACAGGATCTCAAGTCTGCCCCTTCTCAGAACTGCTGTTGCTTCAGTTACGCCTGGCAGATCGACTGGAATCCCACCTCCTATGATGAGTTAATGAGAGAAATTGAGGAGTTGAGAAAAGAGCGACCTCGGGAGGACCTGCACCAATAGCTGCGGCTACGACCCGAGTGACTGAGGGTGACCCATCAAGTGAAGTTCAGGGGCAGAGGTTGGCAGTCAATGAGTGCTCTGACAAGGAAAAGATATGTCACAATGGGGCGAACTGTTGAGAGAGATCCGGAATTCAAAACAGTCCCTTTATGAAGGCCACGCCTGCAAGTACAGAGCCCTGACCTATATCCAACTGCATCTGCTATGGGGTGGGGGTACCCACCCATGTATCTCCTGCTGATAACAGCTCTGAACTCGATTCCTTGACCATGGAAGTGGAGAAACTGACGAGATGTCTCCAAATGCTTATCACGCTGCAGACAGAGATGGCACCAAGGTTTCCAGTTAGTAATACCCCGCCCTGGCTCCCAGTGTGGCGCCTCGGCCAGCTCAAACTCAGAAAGTATGTTTTGCTATAATTGTGGGAAAGATGGGCACATGAAAAGGAATGCCAGTCCCCAAAAGACACTGACAAAGTTGCATATAGGCTACAAGGAGAGCTTCGGAGAAGAAATCAGTGGTTAAGAGGGCGACATGATCCCAGTGAGGGCACCAAAATGCTAATTCACGCCCTTTGTGGCAAGGTCAGTTGCCCAGGCCCCCACTACCGCCTCTCCAGACTGGTCCAGAATAGTGGGTCCTCCATGAGACCACTGTAAAGGTGAATGGAGTGTCTACAAGAGCTGTATTAGACAGTGGCTCCCAAGTGACAATTATGTTCCAGGATTGGTATCAGAAGCATTTGTCAGATGTACCCTTACAACCATTAGAAGGACTGCATGTATGGGGGTTAAGTGAGAAGGCCTACCCCTATTCCGGTATATCCGAATTTGGCTGTCTTTCCCCACCTCCGTGGCTGGAGTGGCCGAACAAGTAGAGACCCTAGCCTTAGTGTGTCCCCCACTGGACTGTATGATGGTGTCCTTTGTTGATTGGAACAAATCTCATATGTTCAGAAGGCTGGCACAGTTGTGTTATGAAAAACAGGGTCAAAGACTAGTAGAGCTTTAAGAGTTCTGGCTTTAATTAAGAAGGCCTATGAGGCACAGAGAGATGCTGAAAAAACAGAACCAGAGGAACCAGTGAGAATTGTATGGAAGAAGGATCCTGAGTCTCTGATCCTGGCGCCAAATGCCCAGTGTACCTTACAGGAGAGGTCCATCAGAAAGGATGTTAAGAATAAAATATTAATGTTGGATGCACCAGGCGATGGAAAATTGCCAGAGGGACTGCTGGTCAAGCTTCAGTATTTTGCCCGCTAGAGCCCATGCTTATGCCAGAAGGGTAATGGTCCAAGTTCATAATGTGTCTGAAAGAGACATTCGAGTAAACAGAGGTTGCATCCTGGCTAATGTGCATTGTGCAGACACTGCAGTGCTACCCAGCAGCAAGAGTTCAAGGAAGAATGACAGAGTAACGCCTGACTTGTTTGATTTCGGCGACTCCCCGCTGCCAGCTGAATGGAAAGTGAGGATCAGTGAGAAGCTTGCCCAGAGAGACCAGGTGTTTTCTTTAAAGGAATGGGATGTAGGATGCGTGCAAGGAGCTGAGCACAATATCCGGCTGCATGACAAAAGACCATTTCGTGAGAGGTCTCGACGCCTGGCACCTGCTGACATAGATGATGTGAGACGGCATCTGCAAGAGATGTTAGCTGCTGGTGTAATACAAGAATCCAGAAGCCCTTATGCTTCCCCCATTGTGGTAGTGAGGAAAAAGAATGGAACAGTAAGGATGTGTGGATTATCGCACCTTAAACCGGGCGACTATCCCTGATCAGTACACAATGCACCGTATTCAGGATGCTTGACTGCCTAAACGGGAGCAAGTGGTTCTGTGTGGATCTCCCAGTGGGTACTACCAGATCCCGATGGCCCCAGAGGACCGTGAGAAGACGGCCTTTATCTGTCCGCTTGGCTTCTATGAATTCATGAGGATGCCTCAAGGGATTTCAGGTGCCCCAGCCACTTTTCAACGATTGATGGAGCGGCAGTGGGGGACATGAACTTACTAGAGTGCCTGGTATACCTAGATGATGTCATTGTGTTTGGCAGCTCACTGGAGGAACATGAGAGCAGATTATTTAAGGTATTGGACCGACTGGAGGACTTTGGCCTTAAACTGTCCATTGATAAGTGTCAATTCTTTCAAACATCAGTAAAGTATGGGAACATAGTATCCACCGAGGAATAGAGACCGACCCAAGTAAAGTTGAGGCCTTGACCACCTGGCTACAGCCCAAAATCTAAAAGAACTGCAAAGATTCCTGGATTCTGTGGTTATTATCGGCGCTCATCAAGGACTATTCAAGAGTGATCCGCCTTTACTTAACCTTACTCAAGGGTATCCCCAACCCACAAAAATACAAAAGTCAGCGTCCTCAAGACTGAAAGAGTGTATTTTCATCCGAGTGAAGTATTTGGGGCCCGCTGGACCCCTGATTGTGAGACTGCTTTCATGAGATCATATATCAACTTACCTATGCTCCAGTGCTGGCCTATGCCGATCCAAGAAAACCTTACGTCCTGCACACTGATGCTAGCTTGCAAGGGTTGGGGGCTGTGTTGTACCAAGAGCATGAGAATGGCCTGAGACCAGTGGCCTTTGCCAGTAGAAGCCTGACCCCATCCGAAAAGAACTATCCTGTACATAAGTTAGAGTTCCTAGCTTTGAAGTGGGCTATTGTTGACCAATTCCATGAGTACTTGTATGGGGCTAAAATACTAGTAAAAACTGACAATAATCCTTTGACCTATGTGCAGACCTCAGCTAAGTTGGATGCCACTGGCCATAGGTGGCTTTCTGCATTATCTACATATGACTATGCTCTCGAATACCGAGCAGGTCTGAACCACATAGATGCTGATGCTCTCTCCCAGAGGCCTGTTCCCAGAATGATTGGGTCCGATTGGCAGAACCTGACATTCGGGCACTCTGCCGGAAGTTTGACAGGGAGGAACAAATGTCCACGGACGCAGTGGACTGCATGGTGGATTGCTTGGGAGCCTCTGAGAATTGCATACCTGTTGCTTATTGCCACTTTTCTGCAATAGACATTGGTGCACTGCCTCAGCTGGACAATGACAGTATTCAGGCGGCTCAATCCCCGATCCCATGATCAAAGCAGCTTTAGAAGCCCTCTATGCAGGAAAAGATGTGTCCAAATTACGCTCCACTGATTTGAGAACTGCACTGTTATACAAAGAAGGTCCTAAGTTGAAACTGATCAATAAACTGTTATACAGAGAAACAGTAGACAGAGGGGACAAGTAGACAAACAACAACTAGTGCTGCCCACTGCCTTTCTGAGACTCAGTACTGAGGTCCTTGCACAACCACATGGGGCACCTTGGTATAGACAGAACACTTGACTTGGTGAGATCCAGATTCTATTGGCCTAAGATGGGGCTGATGTGGAGCAACACATTCGAACTTGTAGTTGCTGCTTACAGAGGAAAGCTTTGCCCAGAGGGCTGCCCCTTGTTAACATCACCACCAGTGCACCATGGAGCTGGTCTGTATTGATTTTCTGAGTTTGGAGTCAGATCAAAGAAATATCAGTAATGTGCTGGTGGTCACTGACCATTTCACGAGATATGCCCAAGCTTTCCCACCAAAGACCAGAAAGCATCCACTGTAGCCAAAGTACTTGTAGAAAAACTTTTGTTCACTATGGGGCTCCACAAAGAATCCATTCTGATCAAGGGAGAGACTTTGAGAGTCGTCTGATCAAAGAGATGCTTTCTGTGGGGAGTGCGAAAGTCCAGAACCACTCCTTACCACCCCCAGGGGACCCACAGCCTGAATGCTTCAACCGTGACTTTGCTAGATATGCTAGGCACCCTGCACCCAAAGGACAAGCCTAGATGGAGCCAACAAATTAGCACCCTGGTACATGCTTATAACTGCACCAAAAGTGATGCCACTGGATTCTCCCCTACCGCCTGATGTTTGGAAGAGAAGCTCGACTACCAGTAGATGTGTGTTTAGGGTCTCTCCTGATGGGTTCAAGCTGACAACTATTTACAGTATGTGCAAAAGTTAAAGGCCCAGCTAACTCATGCGTACTCAACTGGCTCAAACCATGGCTGCCAAAAGAAATCTGGCCAACAAAGAAAGGTATGATAAAAGGTGAAAGCACAGGAACTCCAGGAGGAGATCGGGTATTGCTAAGAAATCTGGGACTGCATGGCAAGCACAAGATTGCTGACAGATGGCACCATCTCCTCACATTGTAGTGGGCAAACTAGATGATCTGCCAGTGTACAAAGTAAGGCCTGAGAATAATTCAAAAGATGTAAAACAATGCATAGAAATCATTTACTGCCCATTGGACAAATCTTAATTGAGTCTGAGCCCTAGAAGATGCCCTCTGGACCAGTGACTAGAGCTGCTGCTAAGAAAAGATCAAGAAAGTCTGCACCTACAGAAGCAAAGTTAAAGTGTTCCCTCCACAAGTCCCAGTTGAGCATGACTGTCAGTCCATATCGGAAGAAAGTGAGAGTGACTTTGAATACTATCCTCTTACGAACTGAGTCAATTGTTTCGGGCAATCCCTAGTCAATACTGGAGACAAAGCTGGGCCTTCTGGACTGTCTAAGCCCCCAGCTTCATCCCTGGAGCCAATGCTCCCAGAAAGTGAAGTGCAAAGCATCAGATCAGATGAAATGGAATCATTGTGCATGGTTGAACTGTTTGAGCTTTTAGGGGAGGAAAATGATAGATTGGGGCAGACTGGTGATACACCGAACAAGAAGAGTATTTTGAGTGCCCTGACAGTCCACTGCCAGTGTCCGAAAGCTCTCCATGCGAGCCAAATGTTGTGGACTCAGAAACTGTAACTCCTGGAGCTGAAAGTGCCCCAAGTTCTAGCCTGTCTACCCCATGGAGACTCCCTGACAAGTGAGGACAATGCTGAAAATGAGGCTCAGAGTGCAGAGACTATAACAGTTCCCCTAGAAAGACTGGTCGAGCTGTAAAGCCTGTGGTGCACCTCAGTTATGATTCACTTGGGAGGCCTGTGGACTTGCCTCTCAATGTTGTCCATAAAGGAGTGTATGTGTCCCGAGCTCATTGCCCAAACTGAGCATCAGTGCTAACTCCAAGTTACTTGTGTTGCCCTTTCAGTATGGTGCCCTTGCCCCATCCAGCCCCAAGGTAACTGATAGGAAGGGCCCCCTCTCTTCAGGTTTCATGTACAAGAGGTAATAACTTGAGTTATGGTACAATGTGTATGTAATACTGTGTAAAGAGTGACGTACTGCAATGTTTCAGAAATGTGTTCTTGGTAAAATGATATATTGACTGATGATTACATGTGCGAGCCTAATGCATATGTATATGGTTGCAGTTGAAACTTATGGGGGTACTTGCTTGACGCGGACGTCAAGCTTTCCCAGGCCAGGAAGGGTGTAACCCCCCTGCAAATGGGGGTTCCCAAAAGACTTCCAGGAGCTTGCTTGAATGCTCCAAGCCTGAATGGTGTTTGGCATTTAAGCCATTTATCAGTGAGTGTTTTTAGAGCCTCTGGTACTGTCTCTTTAAGAGCTGTCTGCTTGCAGACATAATTAGTTTGTATGGGGGACTGTGTGCTTCTCTGAGTACCACTCGAGCTGCTGCCAATTCACTTCATTTTGCAGTCACTAGGAGTGCAAAGGAACCTATCTGAAAGATGTAACTGTTTGCCAGAAATTATTTAGAGTAATAATGAAATTACAGTTTGTCTAACCTGCTTTCTTTGCAGTCAGAACTGTGTCTGCTAGTTCCCCATTCTAGTTTTGAACTGCTGAACTGGACCAATCAGTGTGGGTAAGCTAGCTCTAAAATGGTGCCTTGACGAATCAGAACTTGACTCATAATCTGAGCCAGCCACAAGAGGATTGTATGGGCAGTGACTCTGGGAGATGTAGTTTAGACTTCAGTGCCTTTTGGACCAACAGCAGCAGTCTATTGTGAGTGACAGCCAATCCAGTCAAGAACTGGGAGGAACTCAAAGGAAGTGCCCGTTTTGTCGGGTTGGAGTTTCAGTTGAGCTTTGGCAGTGAAGAAGGAAGGAGCCCTGTGCTTTTTCAGTGTGCAGTTTTAGTCAAAAAACGTGTGTAAGGCCCAGAGTTCCGGTCTGCAGCTTGTGTAACAGCTTGTTAGGATTGAATCCGTCCTGTGAAAAGAATCAAAGGATCTCTGAAGAGTAGAAACCAGGCTCACCCTGTAGAAGACTGGAGGAATTGCTGAAAATTGCACTCGGTCTGTCAGGAACTGAATCTGCTGTGTGTTCTCCCGGGTATTGTGCAGTAATTGTGATCGGGATACAGATGCAGCCTGCCTGGTATAGTGCTTTCTTTTATATGGATGTGTGAAGAGGTTTGTGTACCTCAAGTGAGCCCTGCTGACATTGAAGGACCCTATCTTATTTGGAGGTCGTGAGTACTAATTCAGGGTCGCTTCCTGTTGAATTGCCACATTAAATCCAAATGGAATTACTGTACTGCTGACTGTTTAATTCTCCTTTCTCTGTGTGAAAGGGCCCCACCAGCTGCCACGGTTTGGACTAGCCACTAGGGCTTGGGTACCCAGGGACAGTAACTGATAGGGATAGGCCTGTGCACAGAGCCATAGGTAGATTATTAGAGTGATAAGCTAATTAACCTGATTTCCCCCTGTCCTTGTTATATCCCCCTAAATAAATCAGAGCTGCTTGTTTCAGCAAAGTTATACTGCCTGAGGTATTTGTCTATGTTAAAGTACTGTACTGTGATTGTTGCACTGTATCTCATTTCACAGGAGGTCCCAGTGCCGGAACCAGACCTGGGGGTAAGTGTATACTGTGAAGGTAATTCTGATATATTGTGTGGGCCACTAGTGGGAAGAAAGGGGGGTTGCAGTGTCCCAGGGGGCTGTGACCAAGTTAGTTTAACTATTGCAAACCCTGACCTCTGGGTGGAGGCACCAGCCATTGGATCCAGGCCCCTCAACCTGTTAGTGGCAAATCAGGCAGGGGTAGTAGCCCCTGGGATAGCGCCATCTAGGGGTTACACTAAAGTATCCACAAAAAATGTGACCTACTAAAAAGCTAGTGTACTGCCTGCAAACTGCCTGCAATTAACTGTAACTTTCAGATGTAGTCAGCTATCACTTCCTATATCTCAAGTATTTATTCTTTTCTGTTTGCTAATTAGAAGACTTTCCACCTGGCAGTATTGGGGTGATGTGTGGAGCAGCACTCTGGAGGGGGAAAAAGTTAGTTTTGTTCCTCCCACAACATCGTGAACACTGAGACCACACAGACTATGACATCACTAGTAAGCAATGAGAACCATTTCTCACTGCCAGATTTCACTTTTCACATGAAGCAGCAGGGACTGGCTCTCCCTGGTTACTAGTGTTGTCACAATTTCCTGCATTTTGATTGGTAGCTTGTGAGAGTCACTGCTCAGGCTGCATGGATTGGGGTGCCTCAAGGTGTTTGGTCTAATTTCTGATGATGTATTGGGAGGAACAGAACTGATTTTTGTTTCCATCCAGACAGAGTGCTGCTCTACACACCACCCCAGTACTGCCAGGTGGAAAATCTTCTAATTAGCAAACAGAAAATAAAAAAAAAAAATACTTCAGATACTGGAAGTGATAGCTGACTGCATCTGAAAAATACTATTAACTCCAAGCAGTTCACTAGGGCCTGGATATTCAAAAGGGTTGTGCATGGCGCAACAGGGATGTGCCATGAGCAACCCACCGATGTGCCCCGGTGCGATATTGACAGGGGCAAGTTGCAATGTGCAACTCCCAATGTGCTGGGGTGCAACAGTAATGTATGCGGTGCCAGTGCGGGGGGTGTGCCCATGCATATGCGGCACATCCTGATTTTCAACCCGGGATGTGTGGCACATATGCTGGCACAAAGCCACCTTGTGCCACCCAGGGGGGTGCAAAGATGTGCCTGGTAAGACCAGGAACAAGTCCAGGCCACCCACAGGTGTGCTGCCAAATTGCAGGGTGCAATACGACAGCCGCCTGCCATGGGTGGCCACCCGCCCACCCAGAACACTCACTCCAAGCCCCCTGCCCTGGGAGCATTGATCCCCCCCCCGCCCCATCACCTGATCGTGAGAAAATGCATAAAATATGTCCCTGGTGTTCCAGTGGAAGGGCTCCATACACTTGATTGTAGGCATATGTGTAAAATAACCGTGGTGGTCCAGTGGACAGCTCTCCATCGCCTGATCATGGGCATATATTTAAATCATCCTTGGTGGTCCAGTGGACTGCAGTCCATTGCCTGATTGTGGGCATATGTTTAAATCATCCCTGGTGGTCCAGTGGAACCCCCCAGTACCCGATCATGGGTGGATATGGCAAAAGTAATCCTGGTGGTCAGTGGTACCCCCTCCCACCCACCCACTGAGGTCCCCACCACCCAGTACCCCCCAGTCAGCAGAAGGTGGTAACAACCCCCCCACATGCCTCCCAGCTGCATGCCGACTGACAGCGTACAGTACAGGAGGCATGCATGTGGGGTGCTGCCATCTGCCACTGACTGGGGGGTGCTGGGTGGCAGGGGACCTCAGTAGGTGATGTGGGGAGGGGGTACCACTGGATCACTAGGATTACTTTCACCATATCCACCCATGACTGGGTGCTGGGGGGGTTGCACTAGACCACCAGGGATGATTTAAACATATGCCCATGATTGGGTGATGGAGTGCAGTCCACTGGACCACCAGGAATATTCTACACATATGCCCATGATTGGGTGATGGAGAGCAGTCCAGTGGACCACCAGGGATATGTTAAACATTTGCCTGCGATCAGGCATACGGGAGCGGGGTCCACCAAGGGACTGCAGGGCATCAGTCCCCGACTGCTGTAGCCTGGCAGGGTGCCAGGTGCAGGCACATGGCATGCAAATGTGGCCATAATGACAAGCAAATGGCCTCATTTGTGTCTTGCATGCATAATAGCCTCATTTGCATGCTCGGTGCTGAATATCATGGTTGATGCGCCTAGCGCAACCGCACTTGTGCTGGTGCATCCCCCTGCTCCCCTTCTGCCACTTGCACTGGTGCAGTGCCACTGTGCTGTGCACATTGCATGCGCCCTCAGTTCCATATTCAATGGTGCTGAGCCATGGTGCAGCACCATTGAATATCACCTGGTCCATGCCCTGGAGCAGCCCAGTTGTGCTGCACCAGGTTTGGGCCCTTGCCTGATGCAGTCTGAATATCCAGCCCCAGCTCTTCAATTAGATTTCAGGACATATTTACTTTGGTGAACGTGCCAAATATTGAACGTATAGCTGTAATAGCAGTGGAGCTATGAATATCCAAATATTTTGAACATTTTTGCACAATTTAACAAATAATTAAATTGTGACATTTTGAACTCCTCCTGTAAGTTACAATTTACATAACCAGTTACCTCTCTATTTAGAAGTTTCTATGATGCTCCCTAGAAAGTATGCATATCAATTTTCAATTATCTAGCTCCAAAGGCGGCTAAGTTGTAAACATAGAAATATTTTCAGAAATTTTCACACAAATAATAAGTTGCCCAACTGTGAGCCCCAGTAACTTCCCCACCCCTCCTCCACATGTCAGGAAACTTAGTAACATTTTATGGGCCCTTGCAAAGAATAAGCATGCCAGATTCCAGATCTCTAACTATAATACTGACCAAGTTATAATCAATTAAATAAGTTTGGAAAATTCTGCAAACTTTTGTGAAATTTTGTGAAATTTCATGGAATTTAGTGAACATTATATGAAACTGGAATTTGCTAATATTGCCCAGCTAAGGTCATTGGGCAGGGATATTATAAGACTTTCATTAAAGAATGCCTTAAATCTTTTGTTTGTGTTAGAAGTAAATCATATTTACCAGCTTGTCAGCAAAGTAGCAGCATTACTGTATGCAATACTGGTGACCCAGGCTTGGAAACAAGCCTAGAATGCTGGACAACTGACAGGGAGAGGAGGATGGAGCATGCCAGAGGAGCTTGCCTCCTCTGGGGGACTGTTCTATAGTCCACTGCAGCTGCACCTCCTGTGGTTACACAGGAGGTACAGGGAACTTGGCTTGGTTGGGGTGGCAGGATTTACGACACACTCTACACGTCTGTTGCGTGTGCAGTGGAGCATGTTCATACTGCCACCCCAGAGGAAGGGACAGAAAAAGAGGGAAATGACAGCTAGCCGGATGACACACACTGCATTTAGGCCCCATAGACCACCAACTAGACTCTCTCTCTTCAGCTTTGGATTTGGCCTCCTGAGGGGCCTGCCCCACCCTAAGGGTCCTGCCATGGGGGTAAGCCCTAGGGATACAGGAAGTGGTAAGCCCTAGAGAAGGAGGGGATGGAGCTTGGGGTGTAGAAGGGGCATATCTGCCTAGTAGTAGGAGGATAAATAGTAATAAAAGGGGGGAGGTGCTGCTGGTGGGGGACTTCAATCTGCCAGATGTGGCTTGGAGCATCCCAACTGCAGCTTCAACTAGGAGCAGGGACATCCTGGAATCGCTGCAGGGGGCATTCCTCAAGCAACTAATAAAAGAGCCCACTCTTGAGGGAGCAATATTGGATCTTGTACTCACCAACAGCGACAGTCTGCAGACATCACAGTGGGTGGCCACTTGGGGACCAGTGATCACCATATGGTGTGGTTTAATATAAGAACTGTGGTAGAATCAAACCACACAAAGGAAAGAGTCTTGGATTTCAGGAGGGATGACTTTACAAAGCTGGGGGAATGCATCAGGGATACCATGGCAGGGGGAGGACATAGGAGGAGTGGAGAAACAGTGGGCAATACTAAAAGGGGCCATAATGAAGGCAACAAACCTCTGTGTCAGGCAAGTAAGCAAAAGCAAGAGGAAAAAAAGACCACTATGGTTCTCAAAAGAGGTGTCTGAGAAGGTAAGGGCAAAAAAGTTAGCATTCAGCAGGTATAAGGAGACACAGAGGATGGAGGATAGGGAGGTGTATCAGGAGAAGCGGAGGGTGACAGGGAAAGCAGTCAAGAATGTAAAGGCACAAACAGAGGAGAAAAGAGCCCAGGCAGTAAAGAAAAGGGACAAGACAGTTTTTCAGGTATGTAAGCAAAAGGAGAAAGACCTGGGGAGGTATTGTAAGACTAGGGAGGGAAAAAGGAAGAGTGTGTGTAGGGGGACCAAAAAAAGTAGACATCCTGAACAAATATTTTTGTTCTGTGTTCACAGAGGAAGGGGAAGGTGAGGGACCACAGATAAGTGACAGGAACATTGAAGGAAGGGAGGTAACACTAGTACATTTACAGAGGAAAGGGTCCTGAAGGAACTCGCAGATCTGAAAGTGGACAAGGCAATGGGGCCAGAGGGGATACATTCCATGGGGTCTACTATGAAATCTCAACAGTCACTCGCCCGACACACAATAGCCCAACTTCGTTTTCTCAGCAGTCATTTGCCGACATTAAAAATTTGCCCTGCGTGGAGGTGATTTTATGTTTTGGGGGAGGGCTTTGCCCCCAACCCCCCATACTTAAATGTAATTACCTCCACCACGGGAAGATTTATATTGTCAGGCAAGTGACTGTCAGGCATACAGAGTAGGTCTATTGTGTGTTGGCCAAATGACTGTTGGGATTTTGTAGGACTCTCCATTCAAGGATATTGAAGGAGCTCAGAAAGGTGCTGACTGCACTTCTCTGACAGTTCTGTTCAACCACTCACTGGAGGTGGGAGTGGTTCCAGAGGACTGGAAGATGGCAGATGTAGTCCCACTTCACAAAAGTGGTAGCAGGGAGGAAGCTAGCAATTACAGGCCAGCCAGCTTGACCTCAGTGGTAGGGAAATTAATGGAATCACTACTGAAGGAAAGGATTGTGGAATATCTTGAATCCAGCAGCTTACAGGATCTGAGGCAGAATGAATTCACTGGAGGGAGGTCATGTGAAACAAATCTGATAGATTTCTTTTTCTGGGTGACCAGAGAAGTAGATCAGGGTGGAGCACTGGACATGGCCTCCCTAGATTTCAATAAAGTATTTTACACCATTCTACTTTGGAGACTCATAAACAAGCTGGGCAGCCTGGGACTTGATCCAAAGGTGGTAAACTGGGTAAGGAATTGGTTAGGGGCTAGATGACAGAGGCTGGTGGTAAACAGAATTCACTCAGAGGAAGATGGGTTGACCAGTGGGGTGCCACAAGGATCAGTCCTCTTTAATGTCTTTATTAGTAACATTGCAGAGGGGCTAGAAGGGAAGGTATGCCTTTTTGCAGATGACACAAAGATCTGTAATACAGTAGACACTTCAGGAAGGGGGCAGCAGGGAGTGAATAGGGATCAAAAAAGCTTGAGGAGTGGTCAAGAGTGTGGCAACTAAGTTTCAATGTGAAAAAGTGCTAAATCATGCACTTGGGGCACAGAAACCCAAGGGCTGAGTACAGGATTGAGGAATGGTACTGATGACCACCAAACAGGAAAGAGACCTGAGGGTAATCATATCTGATGACCAAAAGGTGGCCAAACAGTGTGACAAAGCAGTGGGAAAAGTCAGTGGGATGCTACAGTGCATACTGAGGGGTATCACCAGCAGAAAGAGGGAGGTGGTGATACCGCCGTATAAATCATGGGTGAGACCTAATCTAGAGTACTGTGTGCAATTCTGGAGAGCACATCTCCAGAAGGATATAGACAGAGTAGAGGGGGTCCAGAGGAGGGCAACTAAAATGGTACAGGGTCTGCAGCAGAAACCCTTATGTTGAGAGACTAAAGGACCTCAATATGTACGCCCTGGAGAAAAGGAGGGAGAGAGGGGATATGATAGAGACTTTCAGATACCTCATGGGTATAAATAAGCTACAAGAGAGAAGCATTTTTCAGAAAAAAAGATGTTCAAGAACAAGGGGGCATGCTATGAAGCTGGAGGGGGTAGACTCAGAAGAAATATGAGGAAGTATTTCTTCACACAAGAGTGGTGGATGCCTGTAACAGCCACCCAGTGGAGGTGGTGGGTGCAGAAACTGTAACAGGATTCAGGAATTCATGTTATAGACATAAGGGAACCCTAGTGGTTAAGGAAGGGAGGGCTAAGCCAGAGATCAAGTAGGGTCTGTGGTATTACAGTAGACAAAGAAAATGGGCAGACTAGGTGGGCCAAGCGGTCCTTATAATATTTTATTTATCCACATATCTCTCTCAAGAAGAAAGCTTGAACCGACTACTCACTGGAACAAAGTACTCAAAAAAGCATATGAAGTACTGCTTTTATTCAGAAAAGGTGGAAAAAGCAATGTGAGCAGTAACTTCACAAACCCAACTTTTCACGTCCTCCTAGATGACGTTTCAAGGGTAACCACCCTCAAATAGTAGGTATTTATAATCCACTTCTTAAAACAGCAGTGCAACGAAATCGGGTGAAAAATATGATCAACCTTATTTTCACTATAAAAAATTCCAGGGAGCTTCCAGTTTTATTTGATGGTAACATTTTCTAGCTCCATCAAAATATGAGTATTTTATAAATATTTTAATATAGTTTTCTTTTGAAGAAAAAAAAAGATGGCCACTATGTTTTGACTTAGAAATAGCATTGTAGACCTTGCAAGGGCTAGGATCGAGTATGAAAAAAAAAAAAAGAAACTCATGGTGCACACCAAAAGAGGTACTGAGAAAAGTAAACCAAATTCATGTGCTAATATATTTATTTATCATAGTTGAAACAAGCTTTATGGTAAAACAATTTTCATTGCACTGTTGCTTTAAAGAAGGAGAAATATTCTGATAAAACTAAATAAGGAGGGAACAACAATAAATATTCAGGGCCAGATATTAAAAACTTTGCGCTGGGCAAAAACCGTTTGTGCAGGTTTAGCACGGGATTAGCGCGGGTCTGCTATATTCAAAAGGCCAAATAGTGCGGGCAAACTGCATTAGCACTGGACAAAATCATAATGTACGCAAGGGGCAAACTGACATGAATACAGGCACAATGCTATATTCAGCAACTAGCACCACACAAAGTGGTTTTGTGCGACTTAGCACGACACTTAGCGCAGTGTACATTACCGCCCAGGAAAAGCTTGTCTTAATCCTGAGCAATCAGCTTTGCGCAACACTATGGCTTTGCGCAGTGTTTGCGTGAGTGTTGTGCAGGTTTTGCGCGACCCTAACAAATACATATGACACATAGACATACGAACATACGAACATACGAAATTTGCCAGCAGATAAAGGCCTAGAGGTCTATCAAGTCTGCTCGAATGTGCAGCTAGCACCCCTTATTCTGCAGCTGCCCCTCCCTTCCACCCTTCCCCTTCATTAACCCTCCCCTGTCCTGTCCCATCCTCGCTTGAAGCAGTCCACTGTCTCTACTGCATACCACTTCTGCAGGTAATGCATTCCACCCAGCCACCACCTCTCTGTAAAAAGTGTCTCTCATCTCCTCCTGAACCTTCCTCGCCCAGTCTCATATCATGGCCCCTGGTGGCCCTCCCTCCTTACTTTGAACAGCCCCTCTGTACCTGTCTTGTTTATTCCTTTCATGTATTTAAAGGTTTCAATCATGTCCCCTGTCTCTCCTCTCCTCCTCCAGTGAGTAACATGTTCAACTCCTTCAACCTCCTCTCATATGATAAGTCCCCCAGACCCTTGATCATCTTTTGTCGCCTGCGCCTGCACTCCTCCAGTAACTTAATGTCCCTTTCAGATACGGACGCCAGAACTGCATGCAGTACTCCAGGTGTGGTCTAACTAATGACCTATACAGTGGCAGAATCACCTCCTCCTCCTTGAGGATATACCCCTTGCAATACAACCCAGCATTTTGTTGGCCTTGCAGCTGCCTTCCTCACACTGTGCCGAGTTGTTCATTGACCCTGTGATGAGCACACCCAGATCCTTCTCCTCCTCTGTCTGGGCTAGCTGCACTCCCCTAGCTGGTAAGTCCTCCTTGGGTTCTTCATCCCAAAATGCATCACCTTGCACTTTTTGGCATTAAAGCCCAGTTGCCAGGTGTCTGACCAGGTTTCAAGCTTTGCCAGATCATCCTGCAACCCCTGCCATCCCCCTAGGTCATCCACCACCGTGCCAACCTTGGTATCATCAGCAAACAGACTGATCTTGCTCTTGATGTCCCATGATATGTCTGCAATGAATATCCCAAACAACACTGGTCCCAACACCGAGCCCTGTGGGACACCACTCATCACTGCCCTTGGGTGTGAGAGCCCCACCCACCACCACCCTCTGTTGCCTTCCCTGCAGCCAGTTTCTACCCATCTCACCAGCATTGCACCTGCCCCTGTGCCTACTAACTTCCTTCCCAGCCTTCCATGTGGCACTGAGTCGAATGCCTTACTGAAGTCCAGATACAGGACATCCACTGCATGTCCCCTGTCCAGTTGCCTAGTTACCCAGTCATAGAACCCGACCAGGTTGGTTTGGCAGGATCGGCCACCTATGAAGCCATGCTGTCTGCTGTCCTGTAGTCCCTTGGCCTCTAAGAGGGCCACCAGCCTCTCCTTCAGGATAGTCTCCATTAGCTTACCCACGATGGATGTGAGGCTCACTGGTCTGTAGTTTCCCGGTTCATCCTTGGGGCCACTCTTGTGGAGGGGCACCACATGAGCCATCCTCCAGTCCTGAGGTACACACCCTGAATGTAGTGAGGCATTAAATAGGTCTGCCAAAGGTCCTGCAAGGACCTCTGCCAGCTCCTTCAGTACCCTGGGGTGGATGCCATCTGGGCCTGGTGCCTTGTCCACCCTCAGTGCCTTCAAACCCTCTCGAACTCTGTCCTCCATGATTTCCCCATCTGTCACCACTTCCCCCCCTGCGTCTGCCATTTCACCCATCTTGGGTGTCACCCCCCTCTTCTCTTTAGTAAATACTGAGCAGAAGTACTCATTTAGTGCTTCCGCCTTATCATACCCTGCTTCCACCCAACCCCCCTCCTTCCTAGACAAAGCCAAACATAGAGGAAGCATGCTGCTAACTGATGGCATCACAATGATGCCATCATCTATTACCAGTCCCAGCCATGCCAGGCAGTAAGTGGTGACCCTGCCACCAGTGGACAGCATGGTATTGTGGCCATACAGCACACACCTGTGGACCACACTTCTGTGGACACCAACAGATGCAAGCACACACATGCAGCACTGTGGGCATGGAGGATGTTGAAGGGAGAGTGTATCAGTGGCCAGGCTGTGCCACAGACCAGGTATGGACACAAGGCTGGGACACATCATGCAGTGCACATGGGCCAGTATTGGGAATACCCCAGTGTGCCTTTTGGATAATACATGCCTCCCCGGCCACATGCCGCAGAGCTGTACAACTGCCACAACACACAAACTGGACATGTACATGTCACTGTGAGCATCCCATGCCAGAAGTGCAGCATCTGTGGATCACACAACAGCTTAACAGTAATGTCCACTGTCAGTAAACACCTGCAGGTTGGGCCTCTCACTGTGTATAGTGCAGTCATCATCATTGCCCTACACACCATAGGCATTCCTGTGTCCACACACTACTGGCCCCCTTGCTACTGTAGTGTCTGCTGTGCACTGTAGCATGACCTACAGTGTGACAGTTGCATGCAGCACCACCACCATCTGTGCCTAAGCTGTGCTGTCCCAGTACAGCTGCAGGCAGCAACGAATGTGGAAGTAGTGTTCAAAACTGTGTAATATTCCCCAAGCTGTTTGCGCAGTGCTAACATGTTTGCGCAGGTTTAGCGCAGGGCTAAACAGTTAGCCTGGCCCAAGCTGCATGCAAATCAGGGCATAATGAGATACTAATCTGGATGTTTGCCCACAGACTACCTAAGTAGGCTCATTTGCATGTCACTTTGAATATGGCAAAGTTTAGCGCCGGGCAAACGTGTTTGCACCGGGCTAACGGTTTAGCCCTGCGCTAAACCCGTGCAAACATGTTAGCGCTGTGCAAACAGTTTGGGGAATATTTAACAGTTTTGCACACTGTACTTTCACATATGCTGCTGCCTGCAGCTGTACTGGGTCCATGCATTTGCTGGCACACACATTGGCCACATAGTTCACCTCTACCTACCTTCACATCACTGTGCACTGTGTTGTTGCTGTGGTTGGTACTTCCTGGTTGCCATTCAGAGCCGTCTTATTCCAGGCTAAGTTTCACCTGCACCCCAGCCCAGTTTGCCCAGCCTCATTCCCATGCTATATTCAGAAGCTGTCGTTCTGGCCATTCCTTTGAATATGGCTTTGCTTTGGTGCCCAGGTTTGCTTCAACCTGCCGGGCAGTGCTAATTTTGCCCCGGGGCAAAGTTTTGAATATCTGGCCCTCAGTGTCTAAAATAGTGATGAATACAAAATGATGAAATATCAAACTCTTCAAAACAAGATAAATAGCAGTGTATAAGATGTTATTAGTACACTTTTTTGTGGTAATACCTTTTATTAGACTAACAGAATAATTTTTACTTAAGGCTTCAGGACCACCCAGATGTGTTCATCTGGTGTAGAGAAAACTAACCAGCCTTTCAGAATACATACAAGTGTTTGTGGTTCCCAGATTGCTTAACAAAGGGGAGGGTGTAAAGGAAGCAATTAAATACAGTATAGGTGACTTCCAGGAGATAGACCTCGTGTCATTTAAAGGTGAGAGATCAGACATGTAAATGGTGAGCTAAATCAAAGTGATACAATAACAGTAAGTGCACAGGCTGTATAATGCAGCCAGTTCAGAGAATTAATTAAGCACTGTGTCTAAACAGGTGGCTCCTTTAAGTCAATTTTGTCTAGGGTTTCTGGTTTTAGGTGTTTATTTTTTTAGAAAAACAAAGGTGTTTATTTTTAAGCATTTCTCGCACCTTTACAAATCCATAAAATTCTGTGTTTTCTAGCGTAAATAATTTCCCCACCACTGAAGTCAAGCTGACTGGCCTGTAATTGCTAGCTTCTTCCCTGCTACCACTTTTGTGAAGTGGGAATACATCTGCCCTCTTCCAGTCCATAATTTATGTCCCAACAACATAGGAACATTACAAAAAAAATAAATAAATTCATAATGTTAGTGCCCAGAGCTGCAGTGGAAACTGTCAAAACTCAGTTTGGGATCTGGTAATGTGTAAGGAAGTGGCACAGCACCATTAACCTGCAAGAAGTTATTAAATACTAAGTAAATAGTAAGGATTCCATTAAACTTTACAATGTAGCAAGCATGTTATACAGGCACAGTAGCAGATGTTTAATGTTAAAGCTCAATTTTTGCACTTATTAGGTTTGGCAAAGTTCAATGAAATAGCTCAAAATTTGACATGCACGGTCTGGCTGGCAGGGTCTCAAGACAAAAAAGTTTTGTGAGGCATCTTTTGTGGGTTCTGAAATATGAAATGTTGATTTTTAATGAAAAGGAACACTTTTGCTATACTTACTGCACATCTTTCTGTGTTCTTGCATACAGCTTAGATGTTACTGAATTTTTTTGCAAAACTTTTAGAGTAGAAGTGGCCTGTGCCAAGGTAGTGCTTTTCAAAGGTTTTGTGACAAAATATTAATCGGTTGCAGAGTTATAAGGATTTATTTGATTTTTCTGAGCATGCTTAATGGATTTTCAAGTCAATCCTTGGATTCGAACTGGAAATTTTGGAGTCACAAGTCCATTTTCAGTATGTATCACTTAGTTGACACAAACCAAAAACAATTCTCATGAACTAAAATATTTTTGGGGATTTGCAATGTCTGCTATTGCTTTTTCATCTTGGTACATCAGTGTTGGGAAAGTTAATAGAATCACTGCTGAAGGAAAGGATTATGTAATACCTTGAATCCAGTGGGTTAAAGACCCTAGACAGCTTGGTTTCAGAGAGGGGAGGTCATGTTAAATGAATCTGATCGATTTATTTGACTGGGTGACCAAGGAACTATATCAAGGTGGAGCTGAGGACATGGCCTACCTAGATTTCAGCAAGGAGTTTAACACTGTTCCACATAGGAGACTAGTAAGCAAACTGGCTAGCTTAGGAGTGGATCCAAAGGTGGCAAACTTGATAAAAAAAATTGGTTAGGGGATAAGTGACAGAGGGTGATGGTAAATGGAGTTCACTCTGAGGAACAGAGTGTGACCAGCGGGGTGCCTCAGGGATCAGTACTGGTACTATTTAATGTCTTTGTGACATTGCAGATGAGCTCGAAGGGAAGGTCTGCCTCTTTGCAGATGACACCAACAACAGCAATAGGGTGGACACTCAGTGGGCATGTGTGTGGAAAGGATGAGCAGAGACCTGAGAAAGCAATAGGAGTGGTCAAGGGTATGGCAGCTGGATTTCAATGTGAAAAAAGTGCAAAATAATGCACT
The DNA here is from genome assembly GCA_016271365.2 of Neoceratodus forsteri. NCBI lineage: Eukaryota > Metazoa > Chordata > Ceratodontiformes > Ceratodontidae > Neoceratodus > Neoceratodus forsteri. The sequence goes on along the minus strand of CM057459.1, from coordinate 722,170,579 downwards.
TAGGGCACAGAAACCCAAGGGCTTAGTACAAAATGGGTGGCATGGTATTATGTGTGGTTCATAGCTCAGTGCTTATGTAACATATAGTTGAATGATGAATATGATTGTTGGATACAGAGGCCAGTATAGAGAAGACAATGTTTACTAGGTAATAGTATAGAATGTATTGTGCTTAGGTACTTGGATGCTTGAAATGAGTCATTTGATAATATTTGATGGTTTTGGCCTTTCTCTGTATCCCACCTGTAGGAAGGAAGCTTGGATTAGAATTATAAAGCCCCCCAGTGGGATAAGAGTGCCGCAGAAGGAGGAGGTGTCGGGGAGGATGGTGGGTGAATGCGACTCGCTCTAAGCAGAGTGGGAGACAGCTGCTTCATTTAAATAAGCTGTAGGGAGGAGCTCTTCCCCCACATAATCCCGGGCTACTCCCTGCAATTATGTGTGGTTCATAGCTCAGTGCTTATGTAACATATAGTTGAATGATGAATATGATTGTTGGATACACAGGCCAGTATAGAGAAGCTAATGTTTCCTAGGTAATAGTATAGAATGTATTGTGTATAGGTACTTGGATGCTTGAAATGAGTTGTTTGATAATGTTTGATGGTTTTGGCCTTTCTCTGTATCCCACCTGTAGGAAGGAAGCTTGGATTAGAATTATAAAGCCCCAAAAGAGGAATAAATATCAACGATTGTTCTATAACTGAATGCTGAAGAAGTTGTGCATAACAACTTAATAACAAGAATAGACGATCACCTCCTCCAACTCCAGAGAGTGTGACCAGTAGCACTCAGGAGAGGAAAACCCCCCTTGGGGGGAAACCTCTGAGGACCCATGGCTACTGACCTGCCTATCCTTCTGGGTATACTAAAGCAGAGAGATCCTAATTAAACTAATTAATCAGCTAAATCTGAATTCTAAATTTGTAGAATTCAATCCAGATGAACGGAGCTTAAGAAAAACTGAACTGTAAATGTCCAGTGAGGTAATTTCCTTCTAATGAAGTCCAAGTCCGAGAATCCATGTATAATTCGGAATGACGGAGAATAGATATATTGAAGAACCATCTTCCGTATTTCAGTTGATAGAGGGCATAATCCATGGAATTGAATGATAGTGGATGAAGTTGATGATTGACGAACTCAATATTGGAGACCAGAAGATAGTTGCATCCAAGCTTTGACGTCAATGAGGCAGGACGAATATAAGTAGTACGACTTCCAGGTTTCTAATAATAGAGGGCTTGTATGATATGAGGAATGAGAGAAGGCTTGAGGCCAGGCTATCGAGTGACAAATCCAGTTCTGATAAGAAAAGTATAGTCTTTAGGAACTGATATGAAAGCAATGGCTGTAGAGTTGAGCTGGAGTAATGGCAGGCTGTATAGGATAATCAGAGACACTGATGTGAGGTTATGAAGCATCCAAGTAGCAGAATATGGTGAGCCCAAAAATGAAATAAGTCGGTTGGACTGTGAATCCGGAGCGAGAGGTAGTAGGAGCAGGACTGTAGCAATGTAGGTAAATGAGAAGGAACAGGACCTGGCAACCAGCCCCTGAGGAAGCATAGCTGAACTGACTGCAGGTGAGATAGGAGAGAGGCGGCTGATTCCAGTATGGGAAGCGCAGCTAGACCAGGGAATATCTGCTGGCAGAAATCGAGCAAGGTAGTCCCTCGACGATGTGCAGGAATCCATCAGCTGGAGAGGTATGTAATCACATGGAAGAGACTGAGGTAGAGATATGGCAACTGTACGAGAGGAATAACACTGAGAGCTGAAGGTATGCAGAGTTTGAGGCATGAAAGCAGATGAGACCAAAAAGTCCAATGGAGAGAACTGAAGAAGCGGAATCCAATGAAGCAGCGATGTCACAGGTCTGAATTCAGTAGAGCACAAGCATGATAATGAAAGTCAGCAGAAGACGCCAACCGAGTCCTGGAAGGAAGCAGCAGCAGTTCCACTGCTGAGGCAACAGGGCAAAACATCCAAGAGAGCAGCCCTGGAAGCTGCTGAATGAGCACTGAGGTAGTCCAATAGCATTTGAGTGTGAGGATCAGTCACTAGTCGTATAAGTAGGAGTTACTAGGCAGGTAGGGAGAGCAAGAGTTGAGACGCTAACTAAGTGTCCTGAAAAGGTGAAGCAGCATTAATTTCATGGCTGAGGCAGCAGGAGCAGGTAGGCATAAAGTAGAATGGGAAGCTCCAGGCCCCGAGCTGGGCGACGCAGAGGTAGAACATAAGTAGGTGAACCTCCCAGCCCGAAGGGTGAAGGCAGGCCATAGAAGCAGCAAGTAGTAGGTAATCCTCCCAGCCCAAAGGGCGAAGGCAGGTCATAGAAGCAGATGATTATGAGGTAAATCTCCCAGCTCGAGGGGGAGAAGGCAAGTTATAGAAACAGGTGATTAGTAGGTAAACCTCCCAGCCTGATGGGCAAAGGCAGGTCGTAGAAGCAGACAAGTAGTAGGTAACACTCCAAGCTCAATGGGCAAGGCAGATCGAAGAAGCAGGTGATTATTAGGCAAATTCCCCAGCCCGATGGGCGCAGGCAGGTCATAGAAGCAGGCGAGTACGGTGTAGCTGTATATAGTAACGAAGGACCTCAGAGGCTCATAGGGCACAAGGCTGACAGAGGCAGGAAGTATCCTGAAACTGAAGTGAATTGATGTAGGGAGATATCGATTCAATCAGGGACAATAAGAAATTGTAGCAGGGAATACTGGCTGAAGGGCCATATACAAGAAATGAAATGGGAAGACATCCAGAAGTAGCAAGTATGGCAGAGAATAATTGCTGTCGGTAGTCTGTTTGCTGCTGATTAGCCACATAATTCAACCTGAGTGACTGAGGTTTGAGAACGAGAGCTATAAGGAAACATGTCTTCGTGCCGGCATTTGGCTTCCAACAGAGTAAGTGGCCATGATAGCCGTGACAGGAACCAGACAAGCGTACACAACCCATCCTAATTAGAACCTAAATTAGCATCCCCCCAAAAGAAAGTTAGAAGCCAGCAGCTGAAGGGCAGCCAAATGTCGTAAGTCTGCAGGAAGCTTATTGGTAGTAAATGGTCCGAGAAAGAATGGAGAAGTCCAGAGTGCTGGACATGACAAGGAAAAGTATGCAGCTGTAGTAGGAGGCATAGTGTAACTAGTAAACAGGTGGTAGCAGAAACCCAACGGCAGAGGAAGTTCAGCACTGCGAGAGGTGCAGAAAGGGATCCATGAGCTGAAGCACAGCAGACAGGTAGGCAGGAGCCCATTTCAGAGCTAGTTGGAAATAACGCTGGATGGCATGGTGGACTAGGAGCAAACAACAGTGTAGACATCCTTTTATACGAGCCCGGTAGTGAAGTCACTGTCCAGAGAGGGCACCGGACCAAGGCTTAAGTCCATAAATCCCATGGCCAGCATGTGCCAATAACACAGGAGCAGAAACAAATGTGCTGGTAGAGCATAGGGTACTGCACAAATGCACATAGAAAGGTACGTTATAGTCAAGGTAAATGACAAGCAGTTTTAGATCTAGGACAGGCAGGTAGCAGCGCGCAGGAACATATGCCCGTAATTGTAAATAAATGCAGAATTGAACCCAGGCATTGAAGCACAATGGCTGACATGTAAGGAGGTCCCCAGAGATGTGAAATGCTACCCACAAAGGACTATAGCATACAACCAATGTACCTGAAGGACGCGCTGGATAGGACGTTGCATCGGTTGAAAGCTGTCGATTTTCCCCAGGGACTGCACAATGGCACGTAGTTGAGCAAAGTGAGAGGTGCATAGGCAGTTAGGTAGCTGACTGAGCTGAGAGGTCCAGAAGTGGTGGCTACGTGAAGGTAACTCTGCATCTGCAACAAAATGTGCACCAAGCCTCGGTCCAGTAAACTGTGGATCGCAGAAGAGAAAATACAGCAGTGCAAGTGGAGGAGGCGTGGATCCTGAAACAGCCAGAATGCAGAACTAGGCAGCAGCATGGTGGCAGCTACTCAAAAAGAAGTAAAGCAGGGACAGCATGAAAGAGACAGCGGAGAGAGAGAGGGAGGAAATAGAAGGTAGGAACAGGCAAAGCAGCAGGAGGGAAATAAGGAAGGAGACGCAAACGAGAAGAAAAACAGCGGACAAGGAACGAGGGGGGGAGACAAATGGCAATATACAAAGGCAGGGAAGGTACAGGGGGGCAGAGAATGAGAAAAGGAGAGCAGCCGAACACCAGTGGCGCGACTAGTGAATGCGATTCACTCTAAGCAGAGCGGGAGACAGCTGCTTCATTTAAATAGGCTCTGGGGGAGGAGCTCTTCCGCCACATAATCCCAGGCTACTCCCCTGCAATTGATGACCACAAAGCAGGAAGGAGACCTGGGGGTAATCATATGGATGCTGGGGTGCATAGGGAGGGGTATCACCAGCAGAAAGAGGAAGGAGATGTTACCTCTGTATAGATTGCTGATAAGACCTCACTTAGAGTACTGTGTCCAGTTCTTGAGACCACATCTCTGGAAGGACATAGACTAGAAGTGGTTCAGAGGAGGGCAACTAAAATAGCACAGGATCTGTATCAAAAACCCTACATAGAGAGAATAAAGGACACCCTGGAAGAGAAGAGGGAGTTGGAGGACATGTTAGAGACCGTTAAATACATCATGGGGTAAATAAAGTACAGGAGGGAAGTATTTTTAAGATAAAAAGGTGCTCAAGAATAAGGGGACATGATATGAAGCTGGAGGGAGTAGATTCAGGAGTTTGTGAGGAAGTACTTCTTTACAGAAGGAGTGGTGGATTCCTGGAACAGCCTTCCAGCAGAGGCGTTTGGGGATGAAAACAGTAATGGGGTTCAAGAATGTATGGAATAAGCACGAGGGACTCATAATGGAAAGGAAGGGGGGAGGGAGAAAGAGCTGTAGATTGGGCACAGTCTGCAGTAATAGTGTAGGTAGGGAGAAGTGAGCAAACTGGATGGGCCAATTGGTCCTTATCTGCCATCAAATTCTTTGTTTCAGTGTTCTGTGGTAAACAACAAATCTCAACAACCATAAAAATGAGAATTTTGCAAAAAGAAAAACAAAACAAAAAAAATATGAATCTTGTTAAATGGGAACTTCTAAGCAAGATTAATTTTTTTTTTGTTTTTAAATAAGCTCAAAATAGTTTTGGGGGGACTTTGTGGCAGGCATTGTCTAATCTTCAGTTAATCTGATGTATTTTCAGTTCATCAGCTGTGTTTTTGGGTCATACCCAAAATTTCAGTTTACACCAAAAATTTAATTTTCAGGTCACACCAAAAATTTTGATTCATAGGGGAAACTGAATTTTCATGGCTCATCAAAAATTTTGGTTCACACAGGAGACTGAATTTTCAGGTCACACCAAAAAATTTCAGTTTGTGTGGGAAATTGCAGTTTGGAGTCTCACAAAAAATTTTGATTGGCGAATCCAAACTTTAGAAATGGAGTTTTGGGGTTGGAGACATCCTTGGAGTCTTACATTTTTCAGTGCAGACCATGAGATAGACCCACAAATTCTTGACCTCTGTTGCCACCCAGGACTCTGCACTTCCACAGGCAGATGGACTCTTCCCACAAGCAGGGTCCTGAGGTCCCTGTGAGACTGCATCTGTTCACAGTTCCACTGTCTCAAAAAGAAAGGAACTTCTTTGCAAAAAAAACTGCATTAATGCACCAGTTAGGGTTCAACTTAGTGCCACAAAAGTAGGAAAAAGTGGCATTGAAGTTTCTAACCCTAATTCCCCACACACCAAGCAGCAAAAGGACAAGACCACACAAGCACCCACAGACAGCCATCATCAGGTAAGACAAACAACATACAACTGTTTTCAGAAGACACAAATTCAGTAGCACTAATGTGCAACCTTTGTGGATTTGTATCTACAGCTGCATAAGCACAGGTCCCACAGAGGTCTGTGCCACAGCCACATGTGTGTGTTTATATTGTGCAGCATGCATAAGTACTTGTGGTTGTGGAAGTACTATTGCAATGTGAGTATCATGGTTTCAGCTGCAGATCTAGACATTTTTACAGGGGGTAGCAGTTTTGTTTAGGGCTCGCACTTTCTCCAAAAAAGCAAAATATTACCTTTGAAATCTCAGATTAGCTTAAAACAGCTACTTTTTGCTGGCCTAAGGGAGTAGCGGGTGTTACCTCTGTACATAGCTGGATCCACTAGTTTATGTTTTTCTATATGGAGGTGCTGCAGCCAGAAGTTGGAGCGTATGTCTTACAACTGTGGCTGAAGAGACGCAGGCCATTCCAGGGCCTGTGCCTCTGCAGACAGAGGTACTGTTGCAGTTTTAGTCTCATGGATTTCGTGGTGCCTATGCTTATGTGGCCAGAGGTTGGCATGTATGTCTTATACCTGCAGAACTTTATAAATGCAGGAGCTGCACTTCTGCAGACAGAACTTTGTGTATGTCGTGTAGTGTGGATGAGCACCTGTGGCTACAGGAGCACTGGCGCTATACAGGTCTGTGCTTCTTTTTTTTCATTAAATATGCTTTATTGATTTCCAGCAACAAGGCACATAATACAAATACACAAAGCATGTATCAGTCACAAGCACTAATAAAAAGAATCAACACAAACAATAAAACCATACAAATAAAATCCTACTCCCTCACCCCTCTGACCTCCCCCTCCCCCCGAGGCTCAGCCTATAATATCTTCCAGTTAAGAAAAAAGAGAAAATAAATTCAGGATAGGAGTTCCAGAAGTCCTATTAACACATCATGTTAAAGTTAGAGGACTATCTGCAACAATGACTTCAAACACAATAATAAGAATTATGACCTTGTGGAGGAAACTGATACTAATGTATATAAGGAATCCCCTCTATAATAAAACTCTTCCAGGCACTTACGGAGAGAAGTAATATGCTTCTCTACGATCAAAGCCAGCAACATTTCTTGATGCCACTCCTGATAATGTGGAATAGAATACTTCCAGTGTCTTAATATAATAAGTTTCGCTGTTATAGTTATGAGCGACATATGTGCTTTTTGAATGCTGGAAAGATCTGTGGGGAAAAAAACCCTACCAAACAAATCTCAGGAGAAAAAAGGTCTTGTAGACCTAAAAGAGGGTCCAGAGAATCCTGTGTGGAGTTCCAAAAGGGATTTACTTTCTCACAGTCCCAGAGAATGTGTTTCAGCATACCCTCCACAAGACCACATCTGGTACAAGAAGGGGAAGATAAGCTGCCCATTCTAAATAACTTAACTGTCGTATAATATAAATTATGCAGGATGCAAAATTGTATAAATCGGAACCTGTCCTGCTTAATGTATTTATAAAGTGAGTTCCAAATGGAATGCCACAGTTTGGGAGTGGCTTGCAAGTTTAGCAACTGCGACCAATAGAAACAATCCCCCATCAGGCTATTAGATTCCAACGTTTGAAAGAGCCGGTAAAGCTTGAATACAGGGTGAAGTTGTCGAACAGCATCTGAGACAGAGAGTCAGAAACCAATGAGTCCCACCATGTCCAAGGCCTGGGGCCTAAAAACTTTGATATAGCATGGGTCAGCTGGAAATATTTTGTTTGGGAGATGGTAACACTCCCTAACACTGTGAAATGGGAGAAAAGTATCCCCATTCAGCAGGGAGTCTATGGTTAGGTACCAGAGTGGGGTCAAAAAGAGGGTGGGACAGGCCAGTGATCTGAATATTTGGATTACCTATAAGGGTTTGGGATGCTGATTTAGTAGCAGTAAAAATTATTTATTTTTATACAGGATAAGATGTCATGTTCACATCATTAAGTCTGTGGGACCTATTTACAAGATGGTCCTGTTCTTCTAAAACACTGGTTACTTCAAAAATTTACAGAGTCCAAACATTCAGGCCCAGATATTCAAAGCTTTGTGCAGTGTGCAAACGGTTTACATGGGTTTAGCGTGGGATTAGCATTGGTCTGCCATATTCAAAAGGTCAAATAGCACACTCAAACTGCATTAGTACCAGGCAAAACATAATGTATGCAAGGGGCAAACTGAAGGGGTGTGTCAGCGCAATGCCATATTCAGTGAATAGTGCCATGCAAAGTGGTTTAGCACCCAGGAAAAGCTGGTCTTAACCCTGAGCAAACAGCTTTGCTTGACATTGTAGCTTTGCATGGCATGTGCATGGCTTTGAGCAACCCTAACATATGACTATGACACATAGAAAAAGCCAGACATGGAGGACACATGCTGCTCACTGATAGTACCACAATGATGCCAACATCTGCCACCAGTCCAAGCCATGTCAGGCAGTAAGGGGTGACCGGGCCCACAGGGGACACCATGGTAGTGTAGCCATACAGCACCTACCTGCAGACCATACATCTGTGGTGACCAACAGATGCCAGCACACACATGCAGCACTGTGGGCATGGTGGCTGTTGAGGGGAGGATGTGTGGGTGGCCAGGCCTCACCACAGCCTAGGTGTGGCCACAATGCTGGGACACATCATGCAGTGCACATGGGCCAGTAGTGGGAATACCCTAACACCAGTGTGCCTGTTGGATCATACATACCCCCCCAGCCACATACCACACAACTGTACACATGCCACAGCACACACAGCCGGCCATGTATATGTCACTGTAAACATTCCGTGCCAGAGGTGCAGCATCTGTGGATCACACAACAGCATAACAGTGCTGTTCACTGTCAGTAATCACCTGCAAGTTGGGCCTGTCACTGTGTACAGTGCAGTGGTCATCACTGCCCTACATACCATAGGCATTGCTGTGTCCCTCACACTACTGGATCTCTTGCTACTGTAGTGTCTGCCGTGCACTGTAGCATGACCTACAGTGTGACAGTTGCATGCAGCACCACCACCACCACCTGTGCCTATGCTGTGTTGTCCCTTGGGGTGCAATATGCAATGCTGTACTATATACTGTACATGTAGTCTGCAGCTATCATCATGCACTGCCAGACTGACCTACAGGTGGCACTGTGGAAGACCCGGCCAGCCCTTGTACTGCCAGACTGACCTACAGGTGGAGCTGTGGGACCCTGCAGTAACGCTGGGCAAACTGCATGCAAATTAGGGCATAATGAGATGCTACTGTGGTTGTTTGCCCAGAGACTACCTAAGTAGGCTATTTGCATGTCACTTTTGAATATGGCAAAGTTTAATGCCGGGCAAATGGTTTGTACCGGGAAAATGGCTTAGCTTGGTGCTAAACCCATGCAAACGCGTTAGCGCCGCGCAAACGGATTGGGGAATATTATACAGTTTTGCACACTGTACTTTCACATGCACTGCTCCCTGCAGCTGTACTGGGTCCATGCATTTGCTGGCACACACATTGGCCACATAGGTCACCTCTACCTACGTTCACGTTGCTGTGGACTGTGTTGCTGTTGTGGTCTGCACTTCCTGGTTGCTATATTCAGAGCTGTCATGTTACAAAAAAGGATCCTGTTTTGCGATTTGTGAAAATATTATTCTTTTTTTTTTTACTTTCTATTTTTCCCTCCTACCTCCTCCCATCTCCGCCCCATCAGGGGCACCTGGGATTCATCCCTCTGCCAGCCACTCTACCCAGGACCGACCTTGTGCCCTATGGATCCACAGTTATCCCCCCCCGGTGGGGAAATGAAGTGGGCCCGTACACCCCATACACATCTGGTTTTGTCAGGCAAGGCGGCCTGGGTGGGTAGTGCCACACCAAGGGTACACTCCTGATGTCCCATCTTCCCAGAGATGGAAGGGCATTTTTCCTCCTTTCTTCCCTCATGTGGTGTGCACCCTGACATTAAGGCACTGTGCACTGATGTCCACCACACATCTCAGCTGGCCACTCCTGCAAGCAGGAATTGCTGTACTCCGAACTTCCGCTCGGGGTCAGACAAGCCAAGCCAAGGGCCTTGGTCCCCTCCTTCCCCCCCAGAGAAGGTGAGAAGTCATGGGACGCTCAAGCCTTCTCCCCCTGGCCAGCCCTCCAGCAACCCAAATCCACTCCCAAACCTGGGTCACCGGCATTGCAAGCGGAAATCCAACCACTGTGCCAATGGGCTGGCGAAAAAAGAATTCTATTATAGCTGTTTATTTGTCACTGCACACTAAGGAAACAGTTTGGAATTTTGGTCTGACATTTTCAGGGTACAAAGGGCTTGATCCATAGCTGTACCTTTTGCTGGTTTGGCGAAAATAGATTTCTTTGCTTTGGAGTTCTGTGGGTTTAAATTTTGCTTCATTTCCCAAAGAATAACATTGTAATGTGAGGTGTACTCAGTTGTTTCTTTATCATTGTGTTGTGAAGAAATGGTTTGCAGTTTTGGTCTGAAATTTTCAGAGTACAAAGGGCTTGCCCCACAGATGTCACTTTTACTGGTTTGGTGAAAATATATTAATTTGGTGTGCAGTTATACAGGGTTTGCAACATTTGCTGTGTTTCCCATAGGATAACACTGCACTGTGAAGTGTTTCTTTGGCGTTGCGCACCACAACATGGGAGCACAGGACCAAGTGGGCCCTGCACTCCCACAGGCAGATAAGGATACATTTACACTATCTCAAAAATTATGCATGCTGTCAGCCCAGTGGCATGGAGGGTTGAGGCATTGAAGCCTTACCTCTTGCCATGCCAGGGACCCATGTTCGTGGTGCAAGTAGGTTGCTGGTGATCAGCTGGGGAGGGATAGACTTGAGCATCTGAAGGATAGCTCTCTTCTCCTCTCCTGGGGAGGGAGGGTGGGTTGATAGTCTTGCTAAATGACTACCACCAGGTGGAGGCCTGAGGGTAGTGGGGGTTAGGGATGCCAGGAATGGGAGGATGCTGCTGAACCCCACAACGTGCATGCACCTCCATATGTGCACACTGACGTGTGCATCCCAGGAATGGGTAGGGTCAGAAAACCAGAAAATAGGGGGAGATGCAGGCAGGCTACATGACACCTGGGCCATGAACCTGAACTGTGGCTCACCAGGCAAAACTGGACTTGTGCACTGGGGGAGGGATGGCCCTCCCTTCCCTGGCCCCGCTACAGGGGAGGGGAATCCATGAAGGATTTGCCAGAGATGGGCCAGGGTCGGGAGTGAGTGATGCAGCCCCACAAAGGTGGATGACAGCCCTCTTGAAGAGAGGACCAATGCCCACCTGCTAGTATGAGTCCCTGGGAGAAAGAAATAAAAAACAAATTATGCATGGATGGGAGCGCAGGGTCTGGAGGGTCCTGTGTTTCCGCACACAAATACAGATACCATTATAGACTGAAGAGAGCACTCCCACAGTGAAATATGGATACAATTACAATATCTCAGAAATAATGGATGGATGTCCAACACATAAATATGGATACCATTATGGACTGATGGGATTGCACAGATCCAGGCAAATAAGGATATGCTCATAGTATCTCAAAAAGTAAGGAAGTTCTTTGCAAAAAAAAACTTCATTAATGCACTAGTTAGGGTTGAAACCACAAAAGTAGGCACATGTGGCATTAGGATTTCCAGCCCTAACACTACACCCTCACCCTGCAGGCAGCAACCGGCATGATGGATTTGCCTTGGGGTTGTCAACCCTAATGCTCACACCATTCTCATATACTGTATCCATTTCAGTTTATTTACTCATGGAATGGGGTGGGCGTTAGAATTGACAACCCCAAAGCACACCCCCATGCTGGTTGCTGCCTGCAGGGTGGGGGTTTGGTGTTAGGGTTGGAAACTCTAATGCCACATTTCATTATTTACAAAGATATATATATATATATATATATATATATATATATATATATATACACACATACATACATGTATTTATGAAAAGGGCATCAAAATATAACCAATCCGATTGGCCACTAACCATGCATTAAAGTGTCTAATGCACAGGAAGAAGTCCAGCAGTGTCCACAGGGCATTGATATGGGTGATGCTGCCCACTCATAAACTTCAGAAAACAAATAGCAGCCATCTTGTTTCAGCAACAGTGGTACCAGCCTAACTCTCAAAAAAAATTAATTTCTCATCACTGGGCAACATGACATCTGACCTCTCCATCTCAACCACTCAAATCCCACAAACAACAAAAAACCTCAATTTTTTCCACTTCTTTTTTCTTTTCATACAGACATTTCAGCCACAGCTCAATCATTCACTGTACCTCCCCCACCAAGACCCATCTTCTGCTCGCTCCTCAGTCATTCAATGTCCCTCCCCGCCAACATCCATCTTCCACTTGCTCCTCATCAGCAACAAATTATACATCCTGTACCCATTTCCATTTTTTTATATTTACCTTCAGCCTTCAGAATGTTTTTCAGTCCTCGCTACAATGCTACACGCTGACCTGCTCCTTCACCAGACCGTGCATGCTCTATAACACACAGTTCCTGGGTGCCCAGCTTATTGAGAGGAGCACTTGCCCTGCATTCTCTGTATGAGAACAGCAGGAATTCCTTGACATCTGTAGCTGCAGCTGAACTCGTGCTGCTGGCTGCAGTGTGAATTGTGAGCCCCCTTGGCCTGCATTACTCACCTGTATGTGTAAAGAGAAGTTTAGCAGTTGCTTGGTATGTACAGTATGTGTGTAAATATTAAAGTTGTCCTGTATATTCTCCAACTCAAACTGTGTCCATTGAATGTTTTTATAGCTGCATGGGTGGAGCTCTGCAGGTGTTTTGTGATTACTAGGTGACAAAGAGAGGATACTGACAGGAAATGATGACTGTGTTCTTCCATTGAGTGCTTCAGAGTGGACATATGTCAATGCTTTGGTCCAGGTTATCTCATTTAAAGCTGTGCTCTGTTCCTGTCTGTCTTCTGCTTCATTTCCTTTCAGCCTGCCTGCACTGCATCCGGACTCTTATTTCAATGCTATCTGTCTCATTTTATCTGTTGCAAAAGCTGCCTTTTAAGAACCCAGAGCAATATTAGACAGAAAAAAATTTACACATCAGTGTGATAGATTAGAGGAGCAATTAGTTAAAAAATACAACTAAAGAGATATGGAAACATCCCTGAAATCCATAGGAGGGAATGGGTCAAATATCACAGAATGGAATTTTTCTGCAGTAAATTATCTGATAGCAAGTGGGATCCTTTGCTACAGTCATTCAGTTTGCTAATAAAGGGCAAAGTTTGTTACTAAAAGAAGTATTTATTTATTTTGAAAAAGATGGAAAAATATATTTCAGTTTTCATTGAATTACATTGGGCTCCTAACTAGCTGGTCGTTTCTCACATAACAGTACCAGAATTTTATTGAATTCTTTTTTACTAACTGTGAAAAGTAAAGACAAAACCTGCTTGTTTCACTGTGCTAACACATATTTTGTTACAAAAGTAGAAAGCAATTACTAACACATCAAAATACAATAGATAAAATAATAATTTGTTTGTCTCTTAGAAGTAAACACCTGCTCTTTACATGTCTTTCTGAAAGTAAGTTAGGGAGCGTGTGTGTGTGTGTGTACTAGAAACAGCAGGTCTGCTGTATGAAATTACAGTCTATGAACTCATTACCCACCAGTTAAAATCAAACCTGTAACACACATAGTTCAATAAATTAGACAGATCCTATATATAAGCATATTAAAAATAATGTATGTAAGACCAATTCAGAGTAATGACCCCATATTAAAATGTATCAGGCTGCCCCTTAAGTCACTTTCCTTAGTGCAAATTAACACAGTTCACTAAATTTGCTGTACTTAAATATGTTTGGAGCAAAGTGTGACTGCCCCAAACATGTTTGAATATCCAGTAGCTACCCAAAAGCAACAAACTCTGGCCAGAGACAGTGCAGCTGTAGCTGAGCTGATGGAGAAACAGGGAGGACTGGAGAAACATGGCACTGTCCATGTTGAAGATGGCCACCAGCGCTTTTTGCACATGCGCGATGACTCACACACGCACACTGAACACCAGTGGCCATCTTGGACAAGGGGACTGTGCCGTCAAGAGGCATCAACCAGACAGTTTGGGACCAGTTTTGTTAATTTCTAATACAATTCGTGAATTATTGGTGAGCTCCTCTAATTACAAGAATTTGCCGGAATGGTCACGAAACTGCTCGGTATGGCCCATTGTAGTGCCCAAGTAATCAAGAGACAGCAACCAGACAGTTTGGGGTCATTTCTGGGCAGATTCTGTCAATGTTCGTGAATTAATCGTGAGCTCATCTAATTGCATGAATGTGCTGAAATTCCCACAAAACTGCTTAGTATAGCTGGTTCTTGCTCCCAAACAGTCAAAAGACAGCAACCAGACAGTTTGTACCAGTTTTGTTAATTTCTGACACAATTCGTGAATTATTGGTGAGTACCTCTAATTACATGAATTTGCCAAAATGACCATGAAACTGTTCAATATGGCCTATGTTTGCTCCCAGTCAAGAGAGATCAACCTGACAACTGGGACCAGTTTTGTCAATTTCTGACACAATTTGTGAATTATTGGTGAGCTCCTCTAATTACAAGAATTTACCAGAAAGGTCATGAAACTGCTCAGTATGGCCCATTCTTGCTTCCAGCCAGTGAAGATACTGCAACCGCACAGTTTGGGACAATTTTTGTCAATTTCTGTCATAATTCGTGAATTATTGGTAAGCTCCTGTAATTACACAAATTTGCCAAAATGGCCACAAAACTGCTCAGTATGGCCAGTTCTTGCTCCCAGTCAAGAGGCCACAACCAGACAGTTTGGGACTATTTTTGAACAGATTCTGTCAATGTTCATGAATTTTTCGTGAGCTCGTCTAATTGCATAAATGTGCCGTAATTCCCACAAAACATCTCAGTGTGGCCCATTCTTGCTTCCAACCAGTCAAGAGACTACAGCTGGACCATTTGGGACCATTATGTTGTCAGTTTCTGACATAATTTGTGAATTATTGGTGAGCTCCTCTAATTACAAGAATCTGCAGGAATGGTCACTAAACTGCTCAGTATGGCCCAATCTAGCTCCCAAGAAGTCAAAAGACAGCAACCAAACAGTTTGGGACCCTTTCTGGACAGATTCTGTCAATGCTCATAAATTATTTGTGCTCTCATCTAATTTCATGAATTTGCTGAAATGATCAAGAAACTACTCAGTATGTCATGTTCTTCATCTCAGCCAGTCAGGAGACTGCAACCAGACAGTTTGTGATCATTATTGGGACAGATTCTGACAATATTTATGAATTATTTGTGATGCCCTTTAATTGCATGAATTTGTCAAAGAGGTCAAGAAACTACTCAGAATGGCTGTAGCCATTGTCTTCATCATGGCAGGCTCTGATGCGGCAAGAGTAAGTAAAACCATACTCAGAGCTCTTTCCACACAAAAGCACCACATTTGCTCTGGGAAGCCGTATCAGCTCTGACCACAGTTTGTTTTTTTTTGTCATGGAAGCTGTTTCTGGTTCTGTAATCTGTGTTAAAATCTTTTTGGGTAGATGTGTTATGAGTTCGCTTTGGTTAACTGATTTTAAAAATGCCAGATTCGGACCTCGGTTTCCAAATGAAATAAAATGTTTAGGTCAGGTGATGGTCAATTGTTTGGAGTCTTATTTGACAGACATTCATGTAATCTGTAACGGACATGTAAACAGGTTCTTCTTGGGTGGAAGCCTTTTAGTAATTTGTATAGTGAGTTTGGTATGTTTCAAGCATTTATCGATGTTCACATACCCTTTTTACCTAATGTGTTCATAATTAGTTTATTTTTGTTTCTTTTAGCAGGATCTTTATTAATCCATGATCACCACCAAGACAGGAGGTACTGATGAAATGCAAACACTTCAGTGTGACGTCAATGGTGTGAGTGACATTCATTGCCATCATTCACTAAGCACTGGTATCCGCTGGATAGGCACCAGTTTTAAAAGGGCGCACAGTGCTGATTCCCTGATGTGGCAAAGGATATTTGCACATGCATATAATCAAATAAATTGTGAACAAGTGATGTGTTTGTTTTCTTGTTACTTCTGGGCACATGTGTGCATCTTCCTGAGTGATATAAATATTGGTTGCATAAGAAGTGCTCTGAATTGGGAGTGTGCCTGAATGAGATACTTTCACTGTTATCACTTCAATGGAGCACTTGAAGCATGGTGTCAGTCTCTGCAAACAGAAATGAATGCAAATCATAAAACTGTGGTTGCATAATATTTATATCCATTGCTGCATAAACACATACCACATGATATTAGCCACTGAGCGACAGTCAATACATCACTTTCATCAGAAATCTCTTATGAGGATGCAGGTATTGCTTTATCACTTTCGTTTTCAGCAGTCTGCACTTCAACTGGCTTCAACATGCGTAGTTAAGCTAAATGAAAAAAAAGCAGGGTGGATTGCTTCTTACAACTGCCACCCTCCTTTCAATTGCTCTATGTGTGTGAACAATGAAAGTGCATCTAGTAAATGTCTGATATGCTCATGCAGAAACTCTGTCTGAAAATTTATTTTTTTCTTTCAATTCAAGTAATGCTTCTATCTGGCAGAAAATGATGAAAACATTGAAAACCAATTTCATATTTTGGTTCAGCATGCTGTCACCCACAATGCAATAGCTATTGACATGCTAAAATTGACAAAATGTCTGACTTGCTCAGGCACAAACTATAGAAGAAATAATTTCTGATTGTTCATACTGTTCAACCTCTGCACTTTTTTATGCAACTATGAATTTAAATATTGTAAAAGCTACCATTTTTTTCATTTGTATCAGCATGCTTATTTTTCTTGGACTGCATTGCAAGCACTCCATGGACATGCTGAAAAGTGAGAACGTCTGATTCACTCAGACACAAAATCTATATTAAAAAGTCTATCTGTGTTTGTTTTTTTAAAGCAGTCTGTATTATGTTTATACAGCAGTGGATATGAATATTATGCAACCACATGTGTTATGATTTACATGCATTTCTGTTTGACAGTGGAAGTATCTAACTCAGACACATTCCCAACTTGGAGCCCTTCTTATCTGAGTTCTTGTCAATGCAACCAGTATTTGTCTAACACAGGAGTACGAGAATTAAAACAACCTATTTTGATATTTATGTTAGTATGCCTTTATTTTTTGACACTGCACTTTGCAGCAAGCTGCGCCCTTGTAACATGAACAAGGAACTGTCAGTGTCTAAATAGCTAGTGATTTAGCTTCTGTAAAAATACATGCCCAGAAGTAACAAAAAAAACAATGACATCACTTGTTCACAATTTATTTTATTATTTCCATTTACTTTTATCCTCTGCCTCTTCGGGGAAACAGGGCTGTTTGCAATTTCAAAACTGATGCCTATCTATCAGATACCAGTGCACCATGAATGACAGCAATGGATGCCACTTGCTCCACTGACGTCACACTGAAGTGCTCACACTTCATCAGCACCTCTTGTCTCAGTGGCTCATTGGCCATTGTGGGATAATGAAGCTCCTGCAAAAAGAAAGAAAAACTAAGATAACATAAAATATAAAAAGTATCTGAATATCAAAAAATGCTTGAAACATACCAAAGTCATTATCCAAATCATAAAAGGTTTCCACCCAAAAAGACCCTGTTTACTTTTGCAGTAGTGGTGTTCAGAGTAGCTGAACTGAAGCGCAGTCTCTTTCTGATACTGATCTATCATGGCTGTTCCCGTTTGTTCATTGTCTTCAATCTGGCAATGATACTGTGTGATTTTTTTTAATGATGTGCTGCTGTGGTATTGGCTGTTAGAGAAAGAAGACAGTATTGTTGTAACGTGTAGACTTGTAAATGAGCCACATGCTGCTTAGCAAGTGAATTGCTAATCCTAGTTTACTTGCTTTCTTACTTGACAAATGCAAACGAATTAGGTGAAGCCTGTGATCGAATTATGCCTTGCAGAATGTCCCCATTGTTAAATGTCAGATCTCTGGTGTCTAGTGGCACCCCCCCACCCACCAATCACCATCCCTATTGTTAAATGTCAGATCCCTGGAGTCTAGTGGCACCCCCACCCTCCCATCTCCATTGGAACCTGAAATGAAGAAAACTGTCCCTCTGTTTTTTCTAACCTGTTAAAAAACAGTCATTTGCTGATCAGCCCCCTAACCCCACCTCCCACTCAGCACCCACCACCCCACACCCCCAGCACACCTCCACAGACCCTCAAGACTCACTCTCTGATCAAAGACATGTCTTGCTGCTGGAACTGGTGACTGCAATATGAGAAACTAAGGTAAACGTGGTTCGATGTATTTCAATGGGGGTTTCAACTTTTGTGTATAACTTAGCCTTTTTTGACATTTTGACCCCAAAGTTTCAATCTGGTCTTTTGGGGACTCCACCTTATGAACAATGTGACTGTCAGTATGCAACTCCCACCTGAAAGGTGATTTCATGGTTGGTTGGCAAATTCATCTTTCAGGCAGGATTTGGAAATTTATTCTGTCCTTGTTCATGAGGTGGGGTCATAAGAAGGCTATGTTGAAAATTTGGGGTCAAACTATGAAAAAATGCCAAAGTTAGGACCATTCATTGCAATTTCACTATGCACACTCGTAACTTTTGAAATTTTAAATATTTTGACTCCAGATTTTCAACATAGCCTTCTTATCATGGCATCAGTCAGGGTACAAATTTACCTCAGTGCTAGAGACAGAGGATACAGGTCAGTTCTTGTACTCCTTGATCTGTCATCAGAATTTGATACCATGGATCATGTTGTGCTTCTTGATCGCCTTCAAGAATACTGTGGACTCACCGGTACCATCATCAACTGGTTTGAGTCCTATCTCTCATGCAGGAAGCAGCAGGTTGGGATGGGGAATTTCTCCTCCTCCCCGTAGCTCTTGCCATGTGGAGTGCCTCAGGGTTTGATCTTATTTATTTATTTATTTATTTTGATAACCAGGTAGGTACATATAATACAGCAAGTACAGTGGTATCAGAAACAGTGATGCATAAACATCATATCTTAAAAATAGGGGTTAAGGACATAAAAAACTAGTTCATGACAAATAAAGCGATGCTTCTCTGCTTGCAGAGAACTAGGACATACACTTACAGCAAATCAAGACATTATTCAGCTAGTCCAAGGTTTACAAATAAAGTGCATGAGGGATTACACTATAACTATTAACATTTTCACAATGGAGTCAAAAATGTGTCAATTGTATATGTAGTAGCCAGTATTTGGGAAGTAAGGCAAATGGTACACTGGGACCCTAAGGTGGATTTCTGGTGATGGTGTTTCCAAGGGAGCAGGCACAAGTGGCCTGAGACATGAGCCAATCTCTTAGCTTCAGTTTGAAGGACTGATGAGAGGGTAACATACAGATAGCAGGTGGTATTCTGTTCCAGAGGTAGGGGGCCAAGACAGAGACAGAGAAAGCCAGGGGGAGAAAGGAAGAGACTCTGAGACACCTAGTTACCACCCTGCCAGTGAGAAGTGAGGAATACGGGGACTTATATGAGTTCCTGAGAGAGGTGTCAACTAGACAGCCCATAGCATATTCAAAACAGCCCTGCAGAGAAAGCCAGCCTAAGGACTGATATAGAGAGCAATGATGGGTGAAGGAAGGGACCTGAAGGGCAAAGTGACAGATAGAGTTGTATGTGATATTTAGATGAGAAAGAAGTGAGGAGGACATGGAGGAGAACACTAGGGAGCAATGGTCAAGTCGGGCAGTTGATTTCCTTGGGCAATTGCAATATGAGCATCTGGAGTCAGGAGGTGGTTGACACGGTAGGCTGACCTCAGCTTCTGGTGGACTCTCTTCATAGTGTTAAAATGTGGTCATTGTAGGTTAGGAGGGACCAAGAGTCACTCCTAAGTATTTGAAGGAGGATACAGTGTCAAGAGGAGGGCCTGCATGGGTGAGTATGTGTAATGAGGTTTTTGATTTAGTGGCCTTTGCAAGGTATGGCTTTGAGCCAAAGAGCATGGCCTTCATTTTTTTCTCATTTACAAGAAGTTTTTTGAACAGGAACCAATGTTGAGCAGATCCAAAGTTTGTAGTGAGTGCAGAATAAATAGATTTGAGGGACTTGGTGCTATGGTAGATGACAAGGTCATCAGCGTAGAGGAGTGCATTACAGTTTATGCTTTCTGCGGGAAGATCATTTATGAACAGCAAGAATAATAGAGGCTCCAGTATGGAACCCTGGGGGGTCATCAGTATGGACAGGTAATGCAGCAGAGGTATCTTTGCCTATCAGAACAGTCTGGGATCTGTTAGTGAGGTAGCTGATAAACCAAGCGGTGGCATCCAGCTAGCAGCCTAGGTTTAGCAGGGTGTATTGGAGAAGGAGGTGGTCAACAAGGTCAAAGGCCTTTTATAAGTCCACCAACACTGCACCTGTGGCCATACCCATCTCCATGTTTCAAAGGACATGGTTGGAGAAAAGGACCAAGGCCGAAGAGGTGCTGTAGTGTTTGCAGAAGTTATGTTGCAGGGGGGTCAGGAGGTTGTACTTATCTAGATGCTGGGATAGCTGGTGGGGAATGATTTTTTCTAATAGTTTGCTTAGATGTGGGAGGAAGGAGATAGGATGGTAGTTTTCCTGGGCAGTGGGATTGCTGGATTTGAAAATAGGCTCTACATGTGCATGCTTCTGTGAGTCAAGCATAGTAGATGATGAGAGGACAAGGTTAAATATGTTGGTCAGTGGCTTTACAAGGGCAGGGGAGAGGAATTTCAGAAAGGTGGGATACAGACCGTCACTACCTGGGCTGCCCCTGGTGGGTAGTGTCTTTAGGATTTTGCCTGTGACACCATGGTCAATGGCTCTGAAATAAAAGGCAGGGCTTGATGTCTGTGAGCAGCATGACTGTTTTTTCTGGGTGGAAGGAGGCTGTGGAGGGAGTTTTCTGGTGTAGGTGGTAAGGTCCGTGAAGATTCCTTTGAAGATATTAACGATCTTGCCTGAGTCAGTAATGGGACCGGAGGGGGAAGCAAGTTCTGTTATTTGTTTATTTCATTTGGGGTTGAGGAGGGTGTTAATTGAGTCCCAGAAACTGTGGGGATTGCCAAGAGACTTGTTTTTTAGGTTGGTGTGATATTTACCCTTGAGTGACTTCACAGCCTGTTTGCAGGAGTTACAAAGTCACCTGTATGCATTTCATAATTGGGAGGAGAGGGATGCCTTGAAGGCTTGCCAGGTTTTGTCTCTTACTATCATTTGGGGCCAGAAGTTCATTTAATAGCCAACAGGTGTTACCACCTTTAACCCTCCTGGTGGTGATAGGGAAGTATTTGTCCTGAAGGTTACGAAGAGCTCAACCATAAAAAGCATCACCTCCGTGGAGACATCTCTGAGTTGGTAGCATGAGGACCAGTTTATGGTCCAGGTATCCTTTAACACTAAGTTTGAATCCTGGGATTTGAGTTTCCTAAAAGATAGCAATTTGTGGGGAGGACATATTGATTTGGTGGTTAGAGCGATATACGTAGGGGTGTGGTCACTGAGAGAGAGTCAGCCATAGTGCCTACTTGGAGGACTAGATTCACACAGTTTGTGGCAATCCAGTCAAGGGTGGTGTAGTTGGGGAGCAGGGTTTATCTGTAGGGAGGAGATGACTAAGGTGTTGCATCCTTAGCAGGTGTGTATATTCCGTGCTGGGGATTCTGTCCAGTGGAGGTTGAAATCCCCAAGTATGATGGTGTCCTTGGAGGAGGGGGCAGTTGCAAGGCCATTCAGGAAATTTGATAGTCCCTGTGCACCTTCTGAGGGAGGATTGTAGCAGCAGCCAATACAGTTTTTTAGATGCACCCAGGACAATTTCAGCAGCAAGCCATTCACTGACCAAGGAGGGGGAAGAGCAGGCAATAGTGGTGGCACTAATATGGTCCTGCATGTGTAATGCAACGCAACCACCCCTCTTTCTGCCAGGCCTGTCAAGGCGCAGCAATGAGTAACTGGGGAGTTGATAGGAGGCATCACTGTGGTATGGCTTAAGCCATGTTTCAGATAGACCCAGGACATGTGGCTTGTAGAGGGACACTCCAGCTTCAAGTTCAGAGAACTTAGCTGGGAGGCTGCATTTGTTGGTGTGAAATCAATGCCAGCTGATGCATTAACAGATTTCTTTGCAATGAATATATATATTAAATAATGGGTAAGTGTGGTATGCAGGGATGCATACCCATTGAGGGGGCTAATTAGGGATATAAGGCCATGAGCCCAAAGAGTGAGTGGATTATTGCCCTAATTAGCTCCCGAGATGGGTATACATCTGAGTGTACCACACTTACCCTTTCTTTATTTACTATAATACATTAGAATGGTCACCATTTAAAATCACAATTGTGATTGCTTCCAGGTTTTCTGTAGTGTAGTACGTTTAGCTGGGATGTTCAGAGTTGTGGCCCATTAGTGTTTCCATAGTGCAGTGAACTCCTATATAAGGCCATGTTATGTGGTGCCACCCTTTAGTTGGTGTTGTGCAGTTTGTGATCGGGTGTCAGACATGCAGTCAGGTGTCAGGCATGCAGCTGGGATATGGGCATGAGGTAAGACATGTACTTATTTATTTAGTTTTTGTTGACTGGGTAAGGGTACTAGACACATGAGTGACTATTTTCAGACCTGACATGGGAAGTCAGATGGCACAGGCAGTTAGGAATACAAATGACAATGAAGAACAGATTGGATAAGATACAAAATACAAGGTTACAGCATTGCAATGGACAACATATTTTCAGACAATCTAGGAACAAAAAGCAGTCAAGCTAAACAAGGTCAGGATACATGACAATTCAGTAAGTGCCAGGGCAAATAGAGCCCAACAAGGCATGTAAACAGAAATACAATGATAGAATCATAACCCCAGAGTAAAAGCACAGCCTAGCCTCAGGATCAGTGTGGGAAGGACAAGTAGGTCAGAAAAAAGGGGGGAGGGGGAGTGACCTTGAAGAGGGATAGGTGGAGGTATAGGTGACTATTTTACCCAGTGCACCTGAGAAGGAAAGACTTGGGATCAGAGGATGAGGGTGGCATAGGCAGTGGATTAGGGAGGATTGAAGCATATACAGGGGGCATAATTCGTAAGGAGGGATCAATGCCACTTTTTGAATAGTGCATGACTCTGTGCAAGTCAGACATCCAGCAGAAGGGATTCCAATAGTTTGGAGCCACAGTGGAGAAAGTACTAGTACCCTTTGTTGTTTTTGCTCTTTGCACTCGTAACATGGATTTTTCAGTGGACCATAGTACATAGGAGAATATTTGAGGGATCAGCACAGAGGTGAGCATGACAGGGATATCAGACCTAATAATACTATCTATCAGTGATCCTAGGGCAAGGCGATGGTGAGCAGAGGGGGAGGGCCAGTTGAGATTATAATAGAGTTGACAATGATGCTTTAGTCATGGGGATGATGAGGCAAAGTGACAGATGTTATTGTAAGCAGTATCCCATTTCTTGAGCTCAGCGTTTGTGGCATTAACATATGTGACAGCACCATAAGTAAGTGCAGGAAGAAGGATAGCCAGGGCAATAGCCAGTGTCACTGAGGGTGTGAGGGCATGACTCATCCTGTAGGCAATACCAATTTTGGTATTAACCAATTTAGTTGTGAGCTGGATATGTAGGTCAAAGTTTAGTATTTCATCAAGGACTACCCCAAGATATTTAAAGGAACTGACTTTCTCAAGTAAAGTACCATCGGCTCACAAAATCATAAATAGGTCATTGCACATTTTTAACTTTGCTACAGATCCAAAAAGCATAGATTGTGTGTTTTTCCCACATTGAGTAACAGTGTGTGCCTGGTGAGCCACTGCTGGATGTTGAGAAAGGCAGCAGAGAGAGAAAGATTGATTTCTAATATATCACTGGAGCTGAAATAGAGGACCAGATCATTAGCATAGGGGATAGATGAACAGGAGGGAGTAACCAGTGCAATCTGATCTATAAACATGAAAAAAAGAAGAGGACACAGGATGGACCCCTGGGAAACTCCAGTGTTTATTACAGCATGCTCCAACAGGGCTGAGTTAAACTTAACAACCTGACCCCTGTTAGGTAGTTGCAGAACCAGTCTACGATCAGCTACAAGAAGCCAAAGGACTTGAGGCAGGAGAGGAGAAGAGGATAATTCACTAGATCAAAAGCTTTCATGAGGTCAATAAAAACTGCACCTGTTAGGGAGCCAGAGTCCATAGAAATTAGGGCATCATTTGTTAGCTGGAGTAGGGCAATGGAGGTGCCATGACCTTTACGAAAGTCATGTTGATTGGAAGGAGGAGATTATGCTTATTAAGATAGTCAAGTGTCTGAGCTGCCACTAGTTTTTCAAATAGTTTGCTCAGGACTGAAAGTATAGCTATGGGCCAGTAATTTGAGATAGAGTTTTTATCTGCTTTCTTAAAAACTGGTGTGACTCTTGCAGTTTTCCAGATTTCAGGGACATAATTATAGCAGAGAGAGAAGGTGAACATTTTAGACAGGAGCACAGCAATAAAAAGTGCAGCTAATTTCAAGAGCTTAGGCTCAAGACCATCAGAGCCCACACTAGTGGTGTCAGAGATTTTATTAAGGAGTTTGAGGACTTCCATATTGGTGAATGCCCTGAAGTGAAAGGGTGGATAGGACAGTATAGGGTCAATTGAGGACAGGTGTGGTATAGGAGGCACAGTAGAGAATGAGGAGGTGAAAGCAGAAAGATTTGACAAATGTTCATTGAAGGCGTTAGTGATGGTTAGAGGATCATTGCAATGAGCGACCTTAAGCACCATATCATTGGTGGTGAGTTCTTGTTTGGACCCTAGGAAGGCTTTCACATGATTCCAGAACTTCCTTGAATCACTGGCAGCATCCAATAATGGTTCTTTACAATAGGAAGTTTTGGCTAGTCTTATTTGCCTCTTGCAGGAATTTCTCAGAGCTCCATAGGTGTTGTAATCAGATTCTAGGTTGGACTTTTTAAAGCATTTCCAGCTTTTGTCTCTGGCATGGAGAGAGGCCAGGACTTCTTTGTGAAGCCATCTGGTTCATGTGCCCTGAACACAACATGTGATAAGGGGTGTATGCCTGTCCTGAAGAGCCCAGAAATGATTAAGGAAAAAGTCAAGTGCATCCTGGGTATCCTGTGCCTGGTATATGTATGACCAGTCAATAGTGGAGATCTCATATAGGAACTTGACTTGGTCAAGATTAACAAAATTATGGAAGGTAATATACCGTGGTGGTGCGGATGGGGTAATAGGGGGCACCAGGTACAGAAAATGGGAGAGTGGTCACTTATTACATCTGGTAGGGTACCCACAGTTCCTAGTCCATCCATACTATTTGTTAAGATCCAGTCAATTAGAGTACCAGTGTTCAGAGGGGATGTCACCCTGGTCAGGTCCATTATGACTTGATGTAGGTTATGGCTCTGTATTAAGGAGAGGAGATTGTTGTGATTGATGCCTAATCAGTTGAGGTTCATGTCTTCAAGTATGAGCAATTCATTTTGTCCTTCTGCAGAAGTTGTGTAGTCTAGGAGTTCAGTAAGACCAGTGATGCTTCCTCATGGTGGATTGTAGGTACAGACAATGTGTAGCTTCTTTGCACCCAGGAGGAAGAGGGTGTGCAGGAGTTCACAGGTAGAGGCAGTGGAAGTTTGTACACTAGAGAGATTGAGGTGTGAATTGGAGTAAATCACTATAGCTCCACCTCTTTTAAGAGAGGGTCTGTCACATCTAAGAAAGTTATAGCTGCTTAGGGTACAGGCAGAATCAGGTATAGAAGATTTTAGCCAGGTCTCCAAAACACAAAGAACATCAGGATGGAAAAAGGCTACCCAGGTCTCAATTTCAGTAAAATTATGTTGAAGACTTCTGATGTTAATATGGGAAATACAGAGCCCTTTTGTACAAGACCAGTCAGCATTAGGTAGGTAGTAATGGAATAGTGGTCCAGGATTAGTTTCAATGTCACCAGATAGTATTAGAGCAAGAAGCAGGAGGTACCACAGCTTTCGGTGAACCAAGGGTGGATAAATGATTATAAAATATTTTATTTTCTGTGGGCAGTTTGCCCTGTGCTCAGGAACTGGATGTGCAGCTTGTTTGGAAAGAGTGTGGGGAATTTTAAACATTACTGTGAGGTTTTATGTTTGTTTTTTGATTTGGTTCCAGTACTTTTTTTAATAGGGTGGGTTGAGTGTGTACTTGATTTGTTAGGTATGCTAACAGGTGGGATAATTGGTTAATGGGATTGGAAATTAGTTGTGTATATACAGATTGGTAAAAGACAGGACTCACCAAAATTAAACAGATATTCACTCTTAATATAAAAATTCACAGCATTTTATTTTTCATTACAGTGTTAGACATTTTACAGACAAAATCCTTCATCAGTGTGAACACTACGTCTAAATAAGTAAATCAAATAAAAATTTTAAACAGTGTTATAAGGTCTTTCTAAAGTAAAAATAAGTTTAAATAAGCAAGTTATTATTACTGAATAAATAACAGCCTGCCGTGTTCTTTTCAATATGTATCTATTTTTTATAAATATAAAAGAATCAAATACATATTTTAATATCTAGGCTCATATAATCAGTCCTCATATAAATGAAGTCATTTTTAAACAAACCTACTCAGCAAAATAACCACAACTTCTTATACAAAATAGTAGTTCAGTCCATCCTTACTTTATAATCTTTTGCTGCCGGTACCTATTTCTTTTATATTTGTATTTTTTCTGCCATAATCTAGCAAGAAAACAAGTCAGGTTTATGCTTCAACCAGTTTCAAAATCTTTAAAAAACACAGTTTCTAAAGTTTGTTTAACCTTTTTCCAATTCATTAAATACTTCACTTGTACCTGTATATCCCTTATATAAACATAAACTAATTTTTATAAAGCCACATTTGTGACCATATTAACTGAAAAGTACCTTGGCAATGTTTAAAACTTTCTTCTACCTTGTAATCTGTTGGCAACAAAAATGTAAAGTGGCTGTTTCAGTCATATATGTAATACAATCCAACTTCAAAATTAAGAAGACTTTGTAGAGCATTTTATACTTTCAACAATCTTTAGATAGTGAAAAACTGTTCTAACATACTTGTTTTAAAAGATTTTTCTACTCTGATGTAGCAGCTCAACCTCCTATTTTCTCTCAATGGAATTCAAGTAAGGATTAACAACTTGGTGTTAAACCAAAACTGCTTTAGATTTGAGAAGCAGGTTTTTTGCAAGTCAAAGGGACAGCTATGGGATCATCAATGACCCCATTTTATGCTAACATATATATGGATGCATTTGAGATTAAATATGTTTTTAGCAAACGTAATTCTTACTTGAATTTTATATGCATTTAGAAGCATTTTATTGATGATATTTTGGTCATATGGGCAGGTAACAGACAGGACCTTTTGAATTTTGTTAAATATTTAAACAAATGTACAGATGACCCGATTTTTGTGAAGAATTGTAATGAGAAAGAGATTCCATACCTAAACTTACTTATATATAATGAACATGACAGACTAGCAATGAGGCTGTACAGAAAAGAGACTGTTAAAAATGCTATTCTTGGAGCAGACAGCTTTCATCCTCAGAATCTAATTGAATCCATTCCTTATGGACAACTTATCAGGGCTCGAAGAAATTGCACTGATACACAAACATTGGAAAGTACAGCAGAAGATATGAGAAATAGACTCCAAGCTAGGGGGTACAGGAATGATACACTTGTAACTGCAAAGCAGAGAGCAGATAGTAGAGATAGAAAAGACCTGATAGTTAGTAACCAGGAGACTGAAGAGAGAGACAGGGTAATGGGAAGGGTAGTATTAGCCACTACATGTAATGACTCATTCTATGGAATTAGAAATGTAGTTATGAAACACTGGGATGTACTTAAAGTAATTGGTATGGAGTTGAGAATTAAAAAAAATACCTTTAGTGGTAGGCTAAAAAGAACCAAACCATCAGAGACAGAGTTGTGAATACAATGCACCAAATACCAGACAAAAGACCAGAACACTTCATGTCTACATTAGACTTAAGAGGTAATTAGCCATGTGGACATTGTGTGCACTGTCACAACACCTACAGAGCAAAATAAAATCAGAAATATGGCCAAAGATGGGGACTTGGAAATAAGAGAATTAACTGTCAAGTAGTGTAATATACAGTATATGCTTAAGTGCCTTTGTGATAAAATATATATAGGCATGACAGAAAGGATGTTAAAAACTAGAACTAGGGAGCACTAGCGTGATAGCAGAAGAAATGATGACAGCTCACTCGTTGCTAGACATTTCTTGGATAAAAAACATCAGTTACCATATTTAAGATTTTTTTGCTTGGAAAAAGGTTTGCCTGATCATAGGGGAGGTGACTGTAGAACTAAGCTCCTTACTAGAGAAGCTTTTTATATTGATATGTTTAGAACCACAGACCAAAAATATGGTTTAAATGACTGCATATACTGGCAGCCAGTTTTGTAAACAATCCCCTCCCCAAAGTCACAGAAACATGGTACACAGAGAACCATGACTGGGATGTCAACATACCAGGGTACACAGTCTACAGGAGGGACAGGGAGGTAAAAGAAGAGGAGGAGTAGCTCTCCACATAAGGGAAGGAATTAAAGCAACAGAACTAAAAGGTAAACAGGGAGTGGAGGAGGCACTGTGGGTCACCCTGGAGAAGGGAAATGGCACCACAATACACACAGGGGTTGTTTACAGACCCCCATCACAGGGGGAGGCAATGGACAAAGAAATGATAGAAGGAATCCTTAGAATGGCAGAAAAAGGAGATTTTGTTGATGGGGACCTGAATATACCAGATGTTAACTGGAGCACCTTTACTACAATTACAACCAAGTGCAGAGTCATTCTCGATGTCCTACAAACAGTGTGGTTTACAATAAACTCAGCTGTAGAGTCAAGCCATACAAAAGCAAGGGTGCTGGACTTTAGGAGGGCTGACTTTGGCAAAATGGGACAGTGCCTCAGAAAGCACAAGCAAAAAGGCAAAAAGGAGGGGTGGAAGAACAACGGAGAAAAATCAAAACTGCCATCACAGAGGCAACATGCCTTTGTGTAAAGCTAATCAACAAAACAAAATGAAGGAAGAAGCCACTATGGTCTCAAAAGAGGCAGCAGGGAAGGTTAAAGAGAAAAGGATAGCATTCAGGAAATATAAGGTCCACAGAAGGAGCAAGACAGAGCACTATATCAGTTAAAGCAGAAGGAGGCAGTGAAGGCAGTCAGAATAGCAAAAGCCCAAACTGAGAAAAAGATAGCCAACTCTGTTAAGAAGGGGGATAAATCTTTTATAAGTACATTAGGGAGTGAAGAAAGACCAAGGGAGGGATACTGAGGCTTAATAAAGGGAAGGGAATGTGGGCAGAGGGCGACAGTGAAAAAGCAGGGATACTGAATGAATATTTCTGCTCAGTATTCACAAAAGAAAAGGAGTGGGAGGTACTTAAGCCAAACAATAGAAACACTCTGTATAGGGGGTCAATACCAGTCCATTCACAGAAGAAAGGGTTCTGAAAGATCTTTTAAAACTGAAGGTGAACAAAGCAATGGCGCCTGACAAGATTCACTCAAGAATTCTAAAAGAACTAACGGTAGAACTAGTGACACCACTGACTACCCTCTAACAAATCATGGGAGGATGGTGTGGTACCTGATAACTGGAGGAGGGTGGATGTGATTCCCCTTCACAAAAGTGGGAGCAAGGCAGAGGCAGGAAACTACAGACCTGTTAGTTTGATCTCAGTGTTAGGGAAAATGATGGAATCACTTCTGAAAGAAAGAATTTTTGAGTATCTAGAGACCAGCAGGGCACAGGACCCAAGGCAGCATGAATTCACAGTAGGAAGGTCATATCAGATGAATCTAATATATTTCTTTGACTGGGTGACCAAAGTAATAGACCAGGGAGGGGCTGTGGACATGGCCTACTTAGACTTTAGCAAGGCATTTGACACAGTCCCACAAAAAAGATTAATATACAAGTTAGCCAGCCTGGGAGTGGGTCTCAAGGTGGTAGCCTGGGTAAAAAATTGGCTGGACAACAGGACACAGAGGGTAATAGTAAATGGAGTCCACTCTGAAGAAAGGGGGGTTGCTAGCGGAGTACAGCAGGGTTCAGTTCTGGGACTGGTCCTCTTTAATGTCTTTATAAGTGACATTGTGGAGGGACTGGAAGGAAAAGTATGTCTCTTTGCAGATGACACAAAGATCTGCAACAGGGTCGAAACAGAAGGTGGGGTGGAAAGGATGAGAAGGGACTTGGCAAGGTTGGAGGAATGGTCAAATGTATGGTAGCTTAGATTCAGTTCAAAGAAGTGCACAGTAATGCATCTGGGAAACAAAAACCGAGGGGAAGAGTACACAATGGGGGGTGAGATACTAACAACAGCAAAAATGGAAAGAGACCTGGGGGTATTCATTTCAGATGACCTAAAGGTGGGTAAGCAGTGTGAGAAGGCAGTGAGGAGGGTTGGGGGAATACTTGGATGCCTAGGGAGCGGCATCACCAGCAGAAAATAGGAAGTTGTTATCCCTCTGTACAGACAGTTGGTGAGACCCCATCTGGAGTACTGCATGCAGTTCTGGAGACCCGATCTCTGCAAGGACATAGACAGGATGGTGGCTGTCCAGAGGAGGGCAACTAAAATGGTGCAGGGTCTGCTCCAGAAGACATACAAAGAGAGATTAAAGGAGCTTAATATGAATACCCTCAAGGAAAGGAGGGAGATGGGGGACATGATAGAAACTTTTAAATACCTCAAGGGACTCGACAAAGTCCAAGAGGGTAGAATCTTTCAGAAAGAGAGATGTGCAAGAAAAAAGGGGCACAATTTGAAGATAGAGGGGAGACCGCTCAGAGGTAATGTAAGTATTTTTTTCATGGAAAGGGTTGTGGATATATGGAATGGCCTTCCTGAGGAGGTAGTGGAGTCAAAAACTGTGGAGGAATTCAAGAATGCATGGGACAGACATAATGCAATTCTAGGGGGGGTAGGAGGAAGTAGGTTGTTGGTTAACTAGGATCTGTAGCTTATCCGTTAGGTAGGAAAATGGGCAGACTAGGTGGGCCAAGTGGTCATTATCTGCCATCAAAGTCTATGTTTCTATGTTTCTATGTTTCCATGTTTCTAATTCCTTCTTTGTAATGATACAACTCAGTAAAGATAAAATATGATAAAGGTTGTATTAGATCTGGTATATAAGTTATGATTAGTTGGGATATATGTAGGGTTAAATGACTGTTCAACCCTTCTCACTGTTTCCCTTCAGAAATGATAGATGTGTGTCTTAAAATAGAAATGTATTGTTTATCTATTAAATAGTAATCAGACACATATGGAATGTATAGGCATGATTGCCCTAACCATCAAGCATTGATTTGTTTAAATCATCTGTAGTAATTCTGTTAAAAATTGCCATAAAAAGGAACTTTGGTTTGTGACCTCAGTTGATCTCCCTCTGAGATTTTATCCTTTCAAGTATTAGACATAATAGGTGTGAGGTAACAATGATTGAGTGTGCCCCCTTAATTTACTAAATACTATATATTATTAGAGATTACAAATCTTCATAAGAAACTATGAGGAATGCCAAACTATGACCTCTGGTGACCTCTGTGTTAAAAGATTCCATTTATGACACTGGTTTGTGGATTCCTGAATAGTGCAATGTCCGTGATGCATAGACATAACCACAGATGAATAAAGTAACTAAAGCAAATGAGAATATGGGTGTTTTCAAGAAAGAACTGAAATAATCTAAACAGACTTTTAGGTAACACACTGTTCTTTTTCAGTGTGCTGTTCCACAGGTCGGACACCTGGGGCAGCAGTGAGCAGCACATGACAGGATTTGGTCATGTGACTGCTCTAAGTTACCAGGATGTCCAGTTCACCTACATAAAGAAATGCTCAACACAGATGCAGCACCTTATAGAATTTGAGGCTTGCCGTTTATTTCCTTGATCCACACTCCAGCACAGTAGGTGGCGGTGTATACACCTTTAAGTTGGTTTGTGACCCGCCAATAAACCCAAAGCAGAAGAAGAAGAAGAAGAAGATGCAGCACCTCCATTAAGAGAAAGTAGGAGGTCGAGCTGCTACATCAGAGTACAAAACTCTTTTAAAACGAGTAAGTTAGAACAATTTTTAACTATCTAAAGATTATTGAAAATTTAAAATGCTGTACAAAGTCTTCTTTATTTTGAAGTTGGATGGTATTAAATATATGATGGAAATGGCCAATTTTACACTTTTGTTGCAAACAGATTACAAGGCAGTAGAAAGTTTCAAGCATTGCCAAGGTGCATTTTAGTAAATATGGTCACAAATATGGCTTTCTAATAAGTTAGTTTATGTGTATACATGGGATATAAAGGTACCGGTGAAGTATTTAACAAATTGGAAAAAGATTAAACATACTTTGGAAACTGTGAGTTTTAAGATTTTGAAACTGGTTGAAGTATAAACCTGACATTTGCTTGCTAGATTATGTCAGAAAGAATACAAATATAAAAGGAATAGGTACTGGCAGCAAAAGATTATAAAGTAAGGATGGACTGAACTACTATTTTGTATAAGAAAGTTTTGTACATTAAGTTGTGGTTATTTTGCTGAGTATATTTGTTTAAAAATGACTTCATTTATATGAGGACTGATTATATGAGCCTAGATACTAAAATATATATATATAGGATTCTTTCATATAAAAAAAATAGATACATATTGAAAAGAACACAGCAGGCTGTTATTTATCCGATAAGAATAACTTGATTATTTAAACTTATTTTTTACTTTAGACCTTATAACACAGTTTAAAATGTTTATTTTATTTACTTATTTAGATGCAGTGTTCACATTGATGAAGGATTGCGTCTGAAACATTTGTCTAACACTGTAATGAAAAATAAAATGCTGTGAATTTTTATATAAAAAGAGTGTATATCTGTTAAATTTTGGTGAGTGTGTCCTATCTTTTACCAATCTCTATATACATGAATATTTGCTTGATTTGTAACAGGACTACTCCCTTTAATGGAAATGTTTTGCTTTTCTACTGAGGTGGATGTGCTGGCTTCTAATTCTTGATTGGTAATTAGTTGCAAGCAAAGTTTATTTATAAAACGCTATTCCAGCAAGATCATAGCATTGTACAAAAGAGGGCATAAAAAGCATTTACTGTGCTCCTCTGGAGTTTAATATAGTGTAGGTACAGTATATAATTTTAATTAGTGTAGGTATTTACTTTCAGTGGTTTTATTAGTGTAGGTACTGTATATACTTTTAAATTATAGATTAGTTTCAAGTAAACAGGAAATTAAATTATGGTCTTTTCTATTGTGAAAAGGTCCCATCCATGTTTTATATGGAATCCTAGCATTTTATATAATGTATAAACTCATTACTTGACCATTTCTTAATCTCTGGTGTACAGTATGCTCAGTGCCTGACTAA
This sequence comes from Neoceratodus forsteri, assembly GCA_016271365.2. NCBI lineage: Eukaryota > Metazoa > Chordata > Ceratodontiformes > Ceratodontidae > Neoceratodus > Neoceratodus forsteri. The sequence continues at coordinate 722,137,222 of CM057459.1, read as the reverse complement.
CCTGTCCTAATGCCCTTATTTACCTAGTTAGGGTTTAGTAAGGCATTAAATGTTAAACCCCAGTTTTTGCACCTTAATAACTTTAGTGGCATTTAATGAAATAGTCCCAAATTTGAAATGCACAGTCTGGCTAGTAAGTTCTCAAGACCTGAAAAGTAGCGCAATGGCAGCTTGTGCAGTTTGCGAGATATGGAATGTCAATTTTTAATGAAGCACTGTGGGTACCTGCTCATTACCGTGCATGAGAGACAGTGCAGTATTAACCGCGCTGTGTAGACAGTGTGTGGGATTACAGCATCTGGGGTAGAACAGTGATAGAGAAGTACCACCACCCCTGTTGCTGTATGCTGATTGGGAGAGTTGAGAAGTTGCCATGTGCTGGGTGTCTGATCAAGCCACTCCCCTGGAGGAGTGGCTAGGGTACCAGCTCATGGCACAGTCAGGAGACCTGGGACTGTGGTTTGTCCCCCCCTCCGGTCTCCCATGCTACAGCTTTTGCAGGTGATTTTTTTTTGTTTAAAAAAACAAAGTCCACCCCAGGTTTCTCCCCATCCCCAAAGTCCCCCTTCCCCCAGAGTTAGTTATTTATGTTCCAGGGAATGGGGTGCATAAACACCCATTTATTTCAATGGGTGTGCTGTTCCAAACAGGTTGGTGTTTTGCCTGACTCTGTTTGTGTTTGGCACTGTTTGGCTGCTGCATTTTTAGCTGCACTGTTTTGTCCTGCAGTTGAATGACCCTGTGCTTATACTGTGTGTTTTCCTATACATAATACACTTTTATGCTCTCGGGTATGGCCTAGATGGTACGTAATATTTTTCTTGAACCTTTAGGGTAGAATTGGCCTTTGCCAAGGTAGTGTCTTTTGATGGTTCTGTGAAGAAATATTAATTGATGGTTCTATGAAGAAATATTAATTGGTTCTAGAGTAACAAGGATTTAAAGTATTTTTTCTGAGCATGCTCAGTCAGGTTTTTGGACCCTCTGATACGAAAGATAAATTTACCTTTCACAGGCATTTACCTTTTGCCGAATTAGTGATTTATCATTCATAAGAAAAAAAATCATTTGTGAAGGCCACTATCTTGGCTTTTTCAAGTAAAAAACATGGACAAATACTGAAAAAGTGTATGTTTTTTAAAAATCAAACACCTGAGCCTACAGTATGTAAACAGGATCTGTTCAGCTAAATTGAGTTTAAAAAATTTTTTAATTTTTTTTATTACAGCCAGAAACAACTTTTCTGGGCACCCTAAAGTTAGCATTTGACAGTAGGAAGGGAACTAGGTTCTCTGTATGAGAAAAGCTGGACTTCCATGCTGCTGTAGCCATGGATGGAGGTGTGCTGACGGCTTCAGTGCAGTGAGCCAACTATCTTCTTTGAACTCCCTTTAAACCATATTTATTTATTTTTATTTATTTATTTATTTCACTGAGAATCCTTTAGTCAGGTGCCTATTTTCAAAGGATCCAGATTCAGAAACAACAGTAATACATAGTCACAATAAAAATAACATCATCATTGAATACACTAGTCATAAAATGTAAGCAACAGCGGGCATAATACAAAGTTATATTGTAATGGAGCAGTCCAAATAAAGGGTGGTGTAAACAAAGTTTAAATAGATTACATGGCAAGATGAATCATTTGCATTATTTGCATTATAACAGAGCAATTCAAAGTAAGGGGTGCAGTAAACAAAGTTTATATTGTTGGATGACAAGGCAGTTCATTTGAAGTACCTACAAGTACAATTCTCAAAGAGAGAGGTACTCTATGCAACCTGAATTTAAATAATGAGACAGAGTCACAATTTCTAATGGTGTTAGCAAATCATTCCAATGTTTGGAAACCTGGTGAGAGAAAGAGTTTTGACCCAACGTAGTTCTTCTCCTGGGAAGCAACAGCATGTGACTCGCCATACCTCTAATGGCATACCTATTGTCAATGAAAGTGAAAAGAGACTGCAAGCCTGGGGAGAGTAGTCCATGCCATGCTTTGTAGCCCAAGTGTGATAGAGAAGCCTCTAGTTGATGTTTAACAGGTTAAGTCTGGAATACAGGTTGCATGTCTGCATATCGAGTTGAACATCAAGTGCAAAGCAGCAGGCACTGTTTATCAGTCCTCCTACCCAGTTTAGCACCCCATCATTAGCAGACACATAGACCACAGCACCATAGTCAATGGTGCTAATGATAAAGCTTTGTACAAGGAGTTTTTTAACCTCCAGTAGGAGATCATCTTCCCTTGGTAGAGGGACCAAAGTTCCCTGCTTGTCTGCATCTGTTCTCATAGGTCCTGAAGGGACCTGGGTGAATGAGGATATGAGTCCACTATCTCAAACAAAGGGCATTTTTTTTGCAAAAAAAACAGCACTAGGGTTCAAGATAACACCACAAAAGTAGGGAAATGTGGTGAAATGGTTTCCAACCCTAGCTCCCCACCCCCAACAGCAAAAGGACAAGACCACACAGGTAACCATAGACAGCCATCATCAGGTAAGACAAACCACATGCAACTGTTTCCAGATGACACAATTGCAGTAGTACTGATGTGTTGCCTTTGTAGATTTGTATCTGCAGCTGCATGAGACCAGTGCTTATGCAGCCACTTCTGTGTGCATATGTCAAACAGCATGCATGAGCACCCATGATTGCAGAAGTACTGTTGCAATGTGAATATTATAGTTACAGTAGTAGATCTAGAAATTTTTCAAGAGGGGTAGCACTTTCCCCAAAAAAGTAACATGTTACTTTTGAAAGCTTAAATTAGGTTAAAAGAGTTACTCTTTGCTGGCCTAAGAGGGTAGCGGATGCTACCTCACTGCATAGCTGGATCTGCTAGTGTATGGTTTTCTGTATGCAGAAGTCTAAGTGGAAGCACCACAGGAGCCTACTGTTCTGCAGTCAGAAGCTGGTGTGTATGTCTTACACCTGTGGCTGAGAGGTGCAAGCCCCTCAGGGCCTGCATTTCTGCAGACAGAAGTACTGTTGCAGTTTTGGTATCATGGATTTCATGGCAGCTGTGCTTCTGCAGCCAGAGGTCAGTGTGTATGTCTTCTGCCTTTGGCTGCTGAAGTGTAGGCCCCTTATACAGAGAGAACTGTGTGTATAGAACGTCTTACAGTGTGGATAGGTACATGTGGCTACAGAAGTGCTGGCCCAATAGGGGTCTGCACTTCTTGCAGACAAAAGAACTGTTGTAAATTGTGGATCATGGATTTGTATCTGTGGCTGCAGGGGCCTGTGCTTCTCTGCACAGAGAAGCAATGTTGTGATTTTAGTATTGTACTTTTCTATCTGCAGCCAGACATGAATGTGTATACCTTGCCGTGGGTGTATCACAGATTCAAATCCATGAAGGTAGCATATCAGTGCTACTGCATTTGTGTCATATAAAAATAGTTGTATGTTCTCTGTCTTACCTGATGATGGCTGTCTGTGGTTGCTTGTGTGGTCTTGTCATTTTGCTGCTTGGGGTTGGGGAGTTAAGGTTGAAATTCTAACACCAAATTTCCCTACTTTTGTGGCATTAGCTTAAACCTAACTGGTGCATTAATGCCACTTTTTGGCAAAGAATATGCACATATATACATTTTTTTTATTTTTATAAAATGGTATTGGAAAATTCACAAATATGATTAGCTGAAGCATGTCACAGGACCGTGTATTAAAACTCTAAAAATGTATGGTCAGGTGTCATATCTCATTTTCCACCCCACAGAAAAACTACTTAAAGACATTTTTATAAGTGTAATAAGCCCCTCCAGGGTGTGCAACATAGGATTTTAATGTATGTTCCTGGGGCGTAAGGACACTTGATCTTCAGCCTTGTGCATTAAAGTCCTATAATGCACACCCTGTCATTGCTTATTATATCAAGTAAAGCTGTCAAAATCTCAAGATGTGAAGATTTGTGATGGCATCTTGTTGGGCTTTTGAGATACAGAGCACCAAAAAACAAACAAAAAAATATATACTTAACATTCTGTATTTTTTTGCTCTCACCTACAGCATAGATGGTGTCAAATTTTCAGGGCTAAAGGAGCCTATACCAAGGGTATGCTTTTCAAAGCTTTTCTGAATAAATATCATATGTTTCCAGAGTTACACAAATTTTTTGGATAACTGACAAATGCAAACAGTAAAGAAAACTGTTGTAAGTACTTATTTTCATGATTTACATTTTCATGTGGAAATAAATATCAATTGTGTAAAAAAAATAAAATAAATAAATGCTCCTGATGGCCATTGTCTTGTTTATCTTTTAACTCACAAACATTAAAAATACATAAAATTACTGTATATATTTAAAAAAAAAAAAAACCTGAAGCTAGACAAGCGTTAGCAGGGTCAGACCACCAGCGCAGCATCAAGGTGTCCACATGTGGTGCCGACATCCTGGGTTCAGAAACGAACCCGGGAGTTGAAGGGTCAGCTGGTTGGGGCAGAACTCAGCATCTGAGGGATGGCTGTCCTGCTCTGGAAAGGAGGGGGTGAGCGCATGGCATCTCAGTGGCCTCCTGAGGAAGCTGTAGAACCAACAACATCCAGCACCAGGCTAACATGGGAGGCAGGAAAGGTGCTAGTGTCATTGCATGTCCCACCTTCTGGGGGGGGATTGCCATAAATCACAAAAAATTCTGGTCCATACAGCATGATACCCTGCTCTGTTGCTGTCCCCGCTGCCACCGGTGTCCACTGGGGGGGTTCCACTTCTGTGGCCCCACCATGGTGGGTGAGCCAGAGCAAGGTACCAATGACCATGGAGAGCGGGCATCTGCCCAGTGGCCCCACCCAGGGGGGATAAGCCTGGGCATGGGGGGGATGGCATGTGGGCATGAGCTGAGCTCCCTTCAGGAGGCCCAGACAAAAAAAAAACTACTAAAATAAAAAAGACAAACTCTAGCAAGAGCCACTACAGCTGCAGTTGAGGTCGGGGCGGCTAAGGTCTGGCCGAGCACGGACTATGCAGCTGTGTTCAAGATGGTGGCACAGAGTTTTCTATACATGAGTGATGACTCCTTCATGTGCAGTGAACTCCAGCAGCATGGCAGCACAGTCCGCATTATTCAAGATGGCCACCAGAGTTCTCTGCACATGTAGGAGTTTTTGTGCATGCATGTAAATCTCTGCTCTGCCATTTCTAACATGGCGGACATTACTGTGCTCTGCTGATACCGACAGAAAAAATAGTGCAGTTAACATGAAGTGATTGCCATCCACATCCACTATTTTAAAAGTCCATTCAGTATCCAGTGGGCTCCCTTTACTCTAAAGAGATCACAAGATGTCTGTAGGGCTATGCCCACTGCAGTCGTAATAAATGGGACCTGTTTACCTATATTCTGGTGGGGTTTTTTTTTTGAGAATTGCCCTGGAAATAATGCTTCTAGGCACCCAAAAATCCTGGGTGCTTAGCTTAGTGAGAGGGGAATGTTCACCCATGTTCTCAGTATGAGAACAGCAGGACTTTCTTGAATTCTGAGGCCTCCGCTGGAGTCATGCTGCAGGCTTCAGTTGTAGCATTGACCCAATAATCCCCCACTCTCTCTGTTGCTGTCTCCATCTTTGTCTGTCTGTCTGCCTAACTATCTACAGTATCTACCTATCTATCTATCTATCTATCTATCTATCTATCTATCTATCTATCTATCTATCTATCTATCTCTAATGGACTAGGGTTCCTACACCTGGTACTGCTTCCTTCTCTCCCCTCCCCTCCAGGTTGCTGGTCTACCCTTTCCCATGTGTACTTAATTATTTTTATAAGCAGACTGGGGTGCCCACTGCTATTACCACTTCACTTCACCACTTCCCCTACAGGCCACCTACCCCTTTCCCTTTACATTGCTGGAAGCATCTGGATGGGCATCCTTGGTGCTGCCAAATACAATTCCAGTCTCCAGTGTCAGAATGTCCCCCTAAAATTAAGAAAATCATCCCTCACTGTTTTTTTTTAACCTGGAAAGAAGAAAATGTTCTCTCACCAATCTGACCCTCCATCTTCACCTCCCAGTCAGCATCCACCACCCCACACACCCAATCATGTCCCACAGTGTAGATCCACTCTTGCTGCTAGAACCAACGACTGCGATATGAGAAAATCAGGTAAGTGTGGTTTAATGTATTTCAATGAGGTTTGAACTTTGATTCATAATTTGCCATTTTTGCATCTTTTTACCCCAAATCTTCAATATGGCCTTTTTGGGACACCACTTCATGACCAATGTTGGTGAAATTATGTAAATCTGCCCTGAAAGATGATTTCATGGTCACCTTGCAAAATTACATTCTCGGTGGTGGGGGGGGTGCTGAAAATTTTCACCACTCTTATTAATAAGGAGGGGTCATAAGAAGGCTGTGTTGAAAAGTTGGGATCAAAATATGTAAGAATGACAAAGTTATGAGTGTATGTTGACATTTTTCTGCACTCCCTTATAACTTTGGTAATTTAAAATATTTTGACCCCAAATTTTCAACATTGCCATTTGTTCACACCACCTCATGCCCTACCAATTGGCAGGAATTCATGGGAGGAATAACAGATCATGCTGAGTCCTGGGGTAGTGAGGGCTGACTGGGGACAGAAGCTGATCAGCTGCTACTGCACAGAAGTGGCAGAAAAACCTTGATGAAAAAAACACAAAACAACTGCCAGCCATCCAGAAAAATATAAAAATCAATAAAAACATAGAGAATACATGTACAAGCCTACAAAATGTAACAATGACTATGAAAGGAATCAGCTATGGAATCCCATAATCCAGTCTTCCAAATTCCACTAGGCTGAGCTTGGGAGACTGAATTTCAGCATCCCAACAGGGATGTCTGACCAATGCGGGGGACTTCACCCCCAACCCCCACACCCCCATAAATAAAATAACCAACTCCGAGGGGGAGTGGACTTCAGAGTTAGTAACAAAATTGGTACAGGGTGGAGCGGCAAACATTGATGCTGCACTGGGAATAGAACCAGGGTTCATGCAGCCATGCTGGCTGAGCTGCTCATAATCCAGCCCCCCATGCCACGGGAGCAGCTCGGCCAGCACCTCTTTCCTCTCACTACTCATGTAGCGAAACTGTGTTTCATCCATGTGGAATCTTTAGCACATAATTTCACATGGCAAAATACAATTTCACTATGCAAAATTATTTCGGGATACTGAAGCCAGTCCTGTGAATGTTGGGATTCTGAGCTTCAGTATTCTGAAAGGATACCCAATGAAAGTAACAGGTATTGCATAAAACAAATATGCTATGTCCCTAATAGATGTATCAGTGATATTTCCCCTTATGCAGTGTGACCTTTCAGTATCGCACAAGGTTTCACTACACATGATGTCATCAGGTCAAACTGCATTTGGGAAAAATATTACTGATACTTCCATTAGGGCCGTGGGATATCCTATGTATAGTGTTTACAAAAAAACTGTGTTAATGCACCATTTAGGGTTCAACTTAATGCCACAAAAGTAGATCAATATGATGTTAAGCTTTCCACAAGGAAGACCCCACCACTTCTTTTCTTCTCTCTACCTGAGGACTGTATCAGTATGAGGCACTGGCTTGGAGCTGCACCTTGTGCTTTGGACAGGAGGCTACAGGCTGGGGGGAGGGATGAGAATTAGGGTTGACAACATCACAAAATACCCCACCCCTGATTCGCCAAGGCTCTGGAGACCCCAAACCACATTTCCCTACTTTTGTGGCATTATATTGAACCCTAACTGATGCATTAACACCATTTTTTTGAAGAATTTCCTTTCTTTTTGAGATAGTAAAATCATATCCTCATTCATGCAAGTTCCTTTGGCATCTGTGTGAACAGATGCAGACATACAGGGCCCTCTGTGCCCTATGCCAAGGAAAGAGTCTGTCTGCTTGCAGCAGTGCACTTCTGTGTGGCAACAGATGTCAAGGATTTGTGAAGATGTCTGGTGGACTGCAGAAGCAGAGGGCCATCTGAGCCCTGTGCTTTCATGTGGGTACTGATCCAGACACACAGGGCAATGAAAACAGTCCATCTGTCTACTGAAGCACATGACCTGCAGGAAGCCATGGTTACAGAGGTGAAGGGCCCTCTTCCAAGAGAAAATGTCTCATCATTATATGGTACTTGGGCCTGTGCAGGCAACCCTGCACCTTCAGTTCCAAGGCTGGGGGGGTGCCTCATGGCAGTACATCTGCCCCAACCTCGGTCCATCTAGCTGGCTCATTGAGGTTGCCCCCAAACTCAGCTCATCTGCACAAGATCACAAAACTCTATCCACTGGGGTAAAGGCTGGCACTACACACATTTCTTAATAATTAGGTTGTTTTTAATTTTAACCCCAAATTTTAAAGATTGTCCTTTTTTGACACCCCTGATAAACATGACATATGCTATTTAAACAATACTGGCTGAAATGTTACTTAATGCCACAAGTGTGAAGCCACATTTCAGCCAGGATGTCAAAAAAGATACTGGTCACATTTATGAGGTGAGGTGGTATGAAAAAATGTCTCTCTTTAAAGTTTGGCATCAAAATATTGAAAATTAGTGAAGTTATAAGTGAACATTGAAATATTTCAATGTTCACTCATTACTTAGTACTTTTTCCATATTTTTACACCAAATTTTCGACAGTCTTTTTATGACACCACCTCATGAACTTGGTATGTGAGACTTTCCAACTTCCCACTGAAATGTCATTTTGTGCCACAAGTACAAAAAGACATTTAGGCCAGGATTTGAAATACTTGTATGACAGCTATCAGGTTCATGAGGTGATATGAAGAAATGGTTATGTTGAAAATTTGCAGTCAAAATATTGAAAATTACCAAAGTTATGAGCGAGCATAGAACAATTTCAATGTACACTCATACCATTGTTATTTTAAATATATTTTTTTAATTTAGCTATTTCTCCCACTGGGTCAGCTCTGGTAGGCTCTCAGCCCTATCTCTGCCACCCTTATCCAGCACCCACTCACCTAACTGACCACCCTCAAGAATTCCCCCATGGATTGCTGCCCATAGTGGGGCCAGGAAGGGGAGGACCATCCTTTCCCCTTCTGGAGACACACATCTAGAATTGGGGTGGAGGGTCAGCTGATGATGCAGGAATGGGGGCACGCAGCCAGGGTTTCACCAAGCCAATGCCTGCCCTTTTTCGTTTTTGTCCCTGTTTCCAATGCTGGAATGCACATGTAGATGTGTGCGTGTGGAGGCACACCACGGAGTCCCTCAGCCATCCCTTCCACTTCCTTCTGACCCACACTGCCATATGGCAGTCAATTGATGTAATAAGCAAGTCCTCCCTCCTGGGTAAGGAGAGCAGCTGTTGGGTGCTCAATTCTTTCCATCCCCCCTAGTTATTAAATCTTTGCCTGCTGTCTAGTGGCACCCCCACCCTCCAATTGCCATCCCCATAGTTATAACATATTTCTCTGGCATCTTGTAGTACACCCCACCCTTGGATCACCATTCCTCACTGAAATAAAGAAAATGGTCTCTTAATGTTTTTTCACCTGTAAAAAAGAAAACGGTCCATCGCCAATCCCACCCGACCTTCCACTGAACATCCACCACCCCACATTGCCCATACTCCCTACACACCCTCACTTATCTAAACAGGTCCCAAGGTGAAGATCCACTGTCTGATGAAAGACGTGTCATGCTGCTGGAACCAGCAACTGCTCTATGAGAAAGTAAGGTAAGTCTGGCTCAGTGTATTTCAATGGGGTTTTCAGCTTTCAACATAGCCATTTGTGCATATTTTGACACCACATTTTCAAAATGGGCTTTTTGAGACCCCACCTCATGAACCATGATGATAGAATTAGGCAAATCTGGCCTGAAAGGTGATTTCTTGGTTGCTTGGTGAAATCACCTTTTGGTTGCAATTTGAAAAATTGCACCACCCTTGTTCATGAGATGGGGTCATAAGAAGGGTATGTGGAAAATCTGGGTCAAAATGTGTTAAAATTTCAAAGTTATGTTCATCCACTAAAATGTAGCTACACTCACTCATAACTTTTGCAATTTTAAATAGTTTCACCCTAAATATTCAACATAGCCATTTCTTTACATCACCTCATGAACATGACAGCTGTCATTTTTCAAATCCTGACCAAAAGGTATTTTCACGTCTCTGGTGCAGAATAGCGTTGTGGTGGTGTGGAACAATGTTCCAGTGTTGATTTGAACATTTTCATACGGGTTCATAAGGTGGGGTAATAAGGCCACACTGAATATTTTGTTGCTGTTGCCCTATAAATGCAAGCGCAGGGCCCTCTGGGCCCTGCACTTCAACATCAGCATACATATACACATTAATGGAGGAATTGGACGGGCCTTGCGATCCCATGGACAAATAAGGATATGATTACACTATCTAAAAAAGTATGGATGGATGGGATTGCAGGGCCCTGGGCCCTACGCTCCCACAGGCAAATCAGGACACGATTATATATTCTCAAAAAGTAAGGAAATTATTTGCAAAAATCTATGTTAATGCAACATTTAAGGAAGACTGCACCCCTGATTTGTTTTAGGAGTGTGGGTGGGGTTTTAGGCTTGAAAACACTAAAAACACATTTCCCTACTTGTTTCACTTGAGCCTGAACCCTAAATGGTGCACTAACACAGTTTTTTTGCAAAGAATATACATTATAATAGAATGGTCCCGCCACTATAGTTAGGGTTGAGTAGGCTGTTGAATGTCAAATCCCAGTTTGTGCACTTTAATAACTTTGCAGCTCTTCAAGAGATTGGCATGGAATTCTGTATGCACCATCAGAATCTCAGGGACTCTTCATATGCAAAGTTTCATTCTGATCTGATGTGCAGACTCTGAGATCAGGACAGTGCAAAATGTGTAGAAATCTTTTTTTTTTTCTTTGCTTTTTTTTCTAAACTAGCGTCCAGGCGGTTTAGAATTTTGGTCTGAATTTTCTGGGTAGAAAGGGCTTGGTCCAGAGTAGTGCCTTTTGCAGGCTTGGTGAAAAAATAATAATTCATTACAGACTGATAAAGATTTAAAATTTTGGTTCTGAGCATGCTCAGTAGGCACTTTAGGATAGATGTTTGAAATGAAAAAGGAATTTGGTCATATAAGAAAGGATAATTTTTCATTTGGAGCCAATCCTTTTTCATAAGGAAAAAAATCCTTCTTTGTACAGCCTCCATTTTTTTTAGCGTTTAAACTTATAAACATTTAAAGGGGTGCTGTCAACCCCTCTTAGGTGTCAAAGTATCCCTAGTTTAAAAAACACATTTCATGATTGCCAGCATTCTGTATAGATTGCTGATGTAACTGGTAGTTTTATTCTGACTATTTTTTTCTTTATAAAAGTGAAAACCAGACTGCCCTCCATACTGGCATTACCACACAAACACAGGTTTGTTTACATTCCTTGACCAACTCCAACTGCATCTTTCCTGGACTTGGGAACACCTCCAACACAGTCTAGGCCCTCATGATGCAGTGGGAGTTTAGGTGGCTAATGCCTTATGAGTGACTGCACTATGTGGGTATGTTTCTAATGCTCAGGAAGTATGCAGTAAAAATAGATTAAGGATTGTAAACAAAACAAGTTTGTTTATAAATATACATTAGCATGAATTTCATTTCTAATAAACAAAGGAAACAGACAAAACAAACAACATCGATGCATTTTAGAGAAGGCAGGCAATCATAAAATGTAGGTATTTAACTAGAAATAATATGATAAAAAACAGGTTGACAGTGTCCCTTTAATGTACATAAAAATAATGGGCAGGATTCACAAAACTTCTGAAATCCACACAGTAGCAGGAAAAGCTTAGTGCAAGTGGGTTGCCACTTGCAGATCTGCAGGTTTCTACAGTTTTCCTGCAGCTGTGGATATTCACAAAGGTGGAGCTGGATTACGACCAGCTCCATGATTTACAGTAGCTTTCAGGTGGTGTTGCAACCACTGACTACAATATAAGAAACTAAGGTAAGTGTGGCTCAGTGTATTTCAATGGGATTTTGAACTTTGATGCATAACTTTGTCATTTTTGCATATTTTGACCCCAAATTTTCAACATGGCCTTTTAGGCACACCACCTCATAACCAATGGCAGTGGAATTAGGCAAATTGAGCCCCAAAGGAGATTTCAAGGTCACTTGGTGAAATCTCCTTTCAGGTGGGATTTGAACATTTCACCACCCTTGTTCATGAGGTGGGGTCATAAGGAGGCTATGTTGAAAATTGTGGGTCAAAATATGTAAAAATGGCAAAGTTATGTGCATAATTGAAAATTTACTACACTCGCTCATAACTTTTGGTAATTTTTAATTTTTTAACCCAAATTTTCAACACAACCATTTTTTACATCACCTCATGAATGTGACAGCTGTCATTTTTCAAATCCTGGTCAATATGTGTTTTCACACCTGTTGTACAGAATGACATTTCGATGCTGGGAGTGGCATTTCATCGGGGATTTGAAATGTTTCACTACCTGGTTTATGAGGTGGGGTAATAAGAAGGCTATGCTGACAATTTAGTGTACAAATATGGTAAGATGTTCTGGTTATGAGTGAACATTGCAATATTTCAATGTTCACTCATAACTTCACAAATGTTCACTGTTTTGAGTCCAAACTTTTAAAATAGCCATTTTTCCACACCACCTCAGAAACATGACCTTTCATTTTTTTAAATCTTGGAAGAGATGTGTTTTTGCACTTCTGGTGTAAAATGACATTTTGGCCAGAATACTTTAGATGGTACATGTCATGTTTATAAGACGAATCATAAAACTAGTATCCTGAAAATTTATGGTCGAAATGAAAATATATGTATATAAATATTTACAGTATATAAATAATTAACAAATTTTGTGTTTAGTGCCACTCCTTACCCCAATAGGTATGTTTTGTCATCCTGTGCTGGTGAGTTCTGTTTAGGGGTGAGCTCAGTGACCCAGCTGGATGGAGTGAGGGTGAAGGGATGGTGCTGTTATACAACACCCCCCAGCCAGGAAATGAAAGTTGCAGAGTTGGCTGCATGGGCCTGGGTATCATAGAGTGAAGGTAACTGTCCTCTTGGCATAGGTCCCTGGACCTCTGCATACCTGGGTGGCAGAAGACCCTGTGCATTGGCTGACAGATGCACTCTTTGCCCTGTGCAGCTATATCTGTATCTCTGGCCACATGGAAGCACAAGGACAACAGGGCCCTGTGCTTCTGCAGCCCACTAGACGGCCCCATGAAATATTTACATCCATTCACTCACTGAAGTGCAGGGCCCACAAATATTAGGGTTGACAGCCACAAGGCACACCCCACACCTGATTTGTGAAGATGCTAGAGAGAGGTGAAATTGTGATGTTTTTTCCTATTGTTGCCAGGCGGGTGGGAGTGGGGTGTTAGGGTTGGAAACCCTAACACCACATTTCCCTACTTTTGTCAGTTTAACCTTAACTAGTGCATTAGCAAAGTTTTTGCAAAGAATATATATATATATATGACAAAGAACCTCTGTGCGCAAACACTGAGGCAAGGGTTACCCCAAAGGGCATTTGGCTGGGAAGCCAAGTTTCAAGAAAACACAAAATCACACATGCCCACACAATGCAAAGCATCATGGGCTGCATATGCAAATCACAACAGAATATTATGCTGGTTCAACTTTAAGCAGAATTGCATGGTGCTGAAAGGCCTCTCACACAGTTTGCAAAGGGTGCTAACAGATGACATAGACATGTGTTTCATCCTACCCAGACTCATCAGTATGCCTTATCTGTTTGACACCCCAGTGGAATGAACCAGCTACCCTAAGACATTCTGTCTGAGTTATGTTGTGGTGAACCCATTGAAATAAAAAACGATTTAAAAGACAAAGAACCTCTGTGCGCAAACACTGAGGCAAGGGTTACCCCAAAGGGCATTTGTCTGGGAAGCCTAGTTTCAAGAAAATACAAAATCACACATGCCCACACAATGCAAAGCATCATGGGCTGCATATGCAAATCACCACAGAATATTATGCTGGTTCAACTTTAAGCAGAATTGCATGGTGCTGAAAGGCCTCTCAAACAGTTTGCAAAGGGTGCTAACAGATGATATATATATATATATATATATATATATATATATATATATATATAAAATAGGGCGTGGTCTGACCTGAGTATCTAGGGTAGAGTAGGCACTTCAATGTTAAATCCCAATTTTTGCACTTTAATAACTTTACAACCATTCAATGGATTTGCATGAAATGTTGGGCACATGTTCTTGAGGGGTAGATCTCTGGCTGTGCCAATTTTTGTTCTGGTTGGATGGGCAGATTCTGAATTCTGGATTCTGTGAAAGGTTCATTTTTGGCCACTTTTCCCCCTTGGTTTTGCTGGGTTTTTGTCTGACACCTGTAGCATCCAGATGGTTTGGAATTTTGATCTGAAATTTTCAGGGTAGAAAGGGCCTGATATGCAGATGTGCTCTTTGCTGGTTTGGTGAAAAATATTAATCCATTCCAAAGTTATTTAATTTTAAATTTCTTATAAATTGGTTCAGATCATGCTCAGTAAGCACCTCAAGATAGCTGTAAGAAACGAAAAACACATCTTTTTTTTGTATTGATGTCATCCTGCTTTTTGTGAGTGGAAAATCCTTTTTTGTCTGGCTACCATCTTGTTTTCCATTTTTCCTAAAAATTCTAATTTGGAACCCCCCCAAAAATTATATTCTGGGGAGCAACCAACACACGTAGCTTGCTTATTGGAATATCCTTAGTTGGATGCTGCACTTAACAGTTCAAGAAATGCCCGTGAATTGTTTTCTTTTGTTTGTTTATCTTTTTTAAAGATTATCACATGATATGAAAAAAGATTATTTTTTCATATCACGAGTGACAATTTTTTTTTTGTTTTGTGAGGGGTAAAAATCCTTTCCCTGTTATCTAGTGGCACCCCCCAATCTCTATGCTGCAAATGCCATTCCCATTCTTATTATTTTCCCGGGTGATTAGTGGTACCCTTGCCCTCTGATCACCATCCCCATTGTTGTCATAATTTTCCCTGGTGTCTACTGGTGGGGTGCCCTCTAATAGCCATCCCCGTATTTATGCATTTCTTCCCTGGTGCCTAGTGGCACCTCCCCACCCTCCGATCACTGCACCATATATAATTTTATTTTTCCTGGTGTCTTGTGGCACCCTCCGCCCTCCTATCACCATCCCAGTGACATTCTTATTCTTTCTGGTGTCTAGTGGCATCTCCCACTGTCCGACTATCCTCCCCATAATATTTTTCTTTCTCCCTGGTGTCTAGTGGCATCTCCCACCCTCTAATCCCTTATTGTGTACCTGTAATAAAGAAGACCATCCCTCAATGTCTATTTTTTTAAAAGCTATAAATAAAAAAGGTCCCTAACCAATCTGTTCCCTCACCCTGACCTCCCACTGAGTACCCTTTACCCTGCAGCCTTCAACACACCCTCACACATCTGAACCAGGGTGAAGATTCACTTTCCAATCGAAGATATGTCTTGCTGCTGGAAATGCTGACTGCTATTTGAGAAACTAAGGTAAGTTCAGTTCAGTGTATTTCAATGGAGGAGTCAGCTTTGGTGCATGACTTTCCATTTTTCATATTTTTACACCAAATTTTCAATATTGCCTTTTTGAGACCCCACCTCATGAACAGTGTCAGTGGAATTATGCAGATCTGGTCCAAAAGGTAATTTCATGGTCGCTTTGCAAAACCACCTTTCAGGTGGAATTTGAGCATTTTCACTGCCCTTGTTCATGAGGTGGGGTCATAAGAAGGCTATGTTAAAAATTTGTAGAAAAAATATGTAAACATGGTAGAGTTATGTGCATATATTCATATTTTGCTACGCTCACTCATAACTTTGGCAATATTTAATATTCTAACACCAAATTTTCAGCATAACCAGTTTTTACACCATCTCATGAATGTAACAGCTGTCATTTCTCAAACCCTGGCCAAACTATGTTTTCACACCTGTGGTGCTCAATGGCTTTGCAGCGGTGTGAAATCATGTTTTGGCAGGGATTTCAACATTTTCATTACCAAGTTCATGAGGTAGGGTAATAAGAAGGCTATGCTGACAATGTGGATGCTGTTTTGCTACAAATGGAAGCACAGGGCCCTCTGAGGCTGTGCTTCCTCAGCAACATATATGTACAGTATGCATCTAAGAAGGGATGTGAGCGCAGGGTCCGGAGGGCCCTGCATTCCCACAGACAAAGGAGGATAAAATTGTAGTATCTCAAAAAGTAAGGAAATTCTTTGCAAAAACTGTGTTAATGCAATATTTAGCATTGAGGCTACCGTGAAAAAAGTAGGGAAATGTGGCTTTTGGGTTTTCAACCCTAAAGCCCCACCCCCACACCTGCAACAAATCAGGATGCAGTGTTCCTTAGGGTTATCAGCCCTAAAGCTCACCCCATTCTATACGCTCCAGACACATGAACACCTAATGGGGTGAACTTTAGGGTTGACAACCCCAAGGAACACTGCACCCCTGACTTGTTGTAGGTGTGGGGGTGGAGCTTTTGGGTTGAAAACCCCAAAGCTACATTTCCCTACTTTTTCCACTGTAGCCTCAGCCCTAAATGTTGCATTAATGCAGTTTTTGCAAAGTGGATGCATGTTACAAAAAATTGTGTTATTACACCAGTTAGGGTTCAACTTAACTGACTACCAGTTTCAGATGGTGAACCACTGGGTTTAATACTAGGTCCTCTACTGTTCTCCTAATTCATTAATGACCTGGACAACAACTGTGGTATCAGTCATCACATTCTGTATGCTGATGATGCTGTCCTTTATACCGTAGATGCTCCCTGGATGTCAAAACACTCAGTAACCAACTGCTAAATGACTTTAAAGCCCTAGAGAAGTGAATAATGTCAAACAGGCTAGTCCTGAAAGTAAAAAAATAACTAAGGCAGTCTTATTCAGAACCAAACAGCTAGGCCCTGACAGGCGACATCTGCTCTCCCTTGCAACCTCATTGGGAACTCTGATTGAGGTTGTTGATGTGATCAAGTACCTTGAGCTCTTTTTAGATCAAGACTTTACTTTTAAGGCTCAGGTGGATCAGATAACCTGCTCCATCCACCGAAAATTAGGTATTTTACATAGACTGAATAGCCACCTCACCACTGACTCAAGGCTAGTTTTAGTGAGCAGTGAGCAGTGCCCTGCTCCCAAACTTTTATCCATGACCCCTGTCTTGTACTCACTTAGGAGACCTGAGTCAAATAGATTCAAGATACTTTATTATTATAAAATAGGGTGCTTTGCAATGGTGTTGCTCCCTAGGAAACATCATTGTGATTTCCTTGCCTCCTTAAACTGTCACTCATTAGATGGTAGGCTCCAGTACCCCGTATCATATATGGTGCACAAACTAATATCTGTCTATTCACCACCTAGTCTTGCTGGACTTCTAGCCCCTATGTGATCAAGCAGGCTGCTCCATACCTCCAGCAATACAGTGCTTGAGGTGCCTAGGATTAGAACAGCTATGGGGAATAAGTCTGTCTACTCTGCTCTGTCTCTCTGGCATGTCCTCCCAGAGGCCTTGCAAAACTTGAACTCCCTCTTCTGCTTTAGGAAGGGGCTGAAAGCATACCAGCTTGCAAGCTGTTTATGTTCCTGCTACCACTGATCACCCTTTATAATATTGGCCTAGGTTTTATGACAAGAGACACCAACTCTTATGCCCTTGTACCCTGTGTTGTATATATTTCTGAAAACTTGCACCTGTCTTATTCATAACTGACTAAATGACCTGAACCTGATATGTACTTGATCAAATGACCAACAAGGAGGCAGCCCTCAAAAGTTAAGGTTGTAAACTATAATACCACATTTCCCTACTTTTGTGGCATTAAGTTGAACCTTAATTGGTGCATTAACACAGTTTTTTCAGGAATGCCCCTTCTTTTTGAGGTAGTGCAGTCGTATCTTCATTCACACAGGTCCCATTGGGACCTAAGTGAACAGATGCAGCTGCATAGGGCTCTTCGGGGCCTATGCCAAAGGAAGACTCCATCTGCCTACAGAACTATAGGGCCCTATGAGCCCTGCACTTCCATGAAGCAATGAATAGCAAGAACTCATGGGGATGTCTGGTAGACTGTGGAACCGCAGGGTCCTCTGGGTCCTGTGTAACCACGTGGCCACAGACAGAGAAGCACTGGGCAAACAATGCATCTCTCAGCTGAATCACAGTGGCCTCTGGTACCCATGGGTGCAGAGGTTCATGGCCTTACACTGAAAAGTCTCTACACTATATTGTATTTGGGCCCATGTGGGCAACCCTCCACCTACCCTTCCCAGGCTGCGGGATGGTGTCACACAACAGTATCCTCCCCCCACAGATTCAGTCCATCATGCTGGGTCACTGAACTCATCCCGAAACTCAGCTCACAGGAATGGGATCACAAAGCACTGCATAGAAACATAGAAACATAGAATTTGATGGCAGATAAGGACTGCTTGGCCCACCTAGTCTGCCCATTTTCCTACCTAACGGATAAGCTGCAGATCCTAGTTAACCAACATCCTACTTCCTCCTACCCCCCACTAGAATTGCCTTATGTCTGTCCCATGCATTCTTGAATTCCCCCACTGTTTTTGACTCTACGACCTCCTCAGGAAGGCTGTTCCATGTATCCTCAACCCTCTCTGTGAAGAAATACTTCCTCACATTACCTCTGAGTCGTCCCCCCATCTTCAAATTGTGCCCCCTTGTTTTTGCACATCTCTTTTTCTGAAAGATGCTGCCCTCTTGGACTTTGTTGATTCCCTTAAGGTATTTGAAAGTTTCTATCATGTCCCCCCTCTCCCTCCTTTCCTCTAGGCTATACATCTTTAGTTACTTCTTCATATGTCTTCTGATGCAGACCCTGCATCATTTTGGTTGCCCTCCTCTGGACAGCCTCTACCCTGTCTATGTCTTTGCGGAGATGGGGTCTCCAGAACTGTACACAGTACTCCAGATGTGGTCTTACCAACTGTCTGTATGGAGGGCAAACAACTTCCTGACTTCCTGTTTTCTACTGGTGATGCCTCTCCCTATGCATCCCAGTATCCCTCCAACCCTCCTTACTGCCTTTTCACATTGCTGGTCCACCTTTAGGTCTTCTGATATAACTACCCCCAGGTCCCTTTCCATTTTTGTTGTCAGCATCTTACCCCCCATTGTGTTCTCTTCCTCTGGGTTTTTATTTCCCAGGTGCATTACTTTGCACTTTTTTGCATTGAATCTAAGCTGCCATACATTTGACCATTCCTCCATCCTTGCCAAGTCCCTTTTCATCCTTTCCACCCCACCTTGTGTATCAACTCTATTGCAGATCTTTGTGTCATCTGCAAAGAGACATACTTTCCCTTCCAGTCCCTCTGCAATGTCACTTATAAAGACATTAAAAAGGACCAGCCCCAGTACTGAACCCTGCAGTACCACACTAGTAACCCTCCTTTCTTCACTGTGGATTCCATTTACTATTACCTGCTGTGTCCTGTTGTCCAACCAGTGTTTTACCTAGGCTACCACCCTAGGACCTACTCCCAGGCTGGCTAATTTATTAATCTTTTGTGCGGGACTGTGCCAAATGCCTTGCTAAAGTCTAGGTAGGCCATGTCCACAGCCCCTCCCTGGTCTACTGCTTTGGTCACCTAGTCAAAGAAATCAATTAGATTTGTCTGACATGACCTTCTCACTGTGAATCCATGCTGCCTTGGATCCTGAGCCCCACTGACCTCTAGATACTCAACAATTCTTTCCTTCAGATGTGATTCCATCATTTTCCCTGCCACTGAGGTCAAACTGACAGGTCTGTAGTTTCCTGCCTCTGTCTTACTCCCACTTTTGTGAAAGGGAATCACATCCACCCTCCTCCAGTCCTCAGGTACCACCCCATCCTCCCATGATTTATTAAAAAGGATAGTCAGTGGTGTTACTAGTTCTTCCCTTAGTTCTTTTAAAATTCTGGGGTGAATCCCATCAGGCCCCATTGCTTTATCCACCTTCAGTTTTAAGAATTCTTTTAGAAGCCTTAACCTTTCTTCTGTGAAAGGACTAATATCAGTCCCACTAACCAGAGTGCTTCTATTGACCAGATTAGGTATTTCCCCCTGCTTTTCCATTGTGAAGACTTAGCAGAAGTATTCATTCAGTATCCCTGCTTTTTCACTGTCGCTCTCTGTCCAACCACCTTCCTCTTTGTTCAGCCTCAGTATCCCTGCCTTAGTCTTTCTTTGCTCCCTACTGTACCTATAAAAGGTTTTATCCCCCTTCTTAACTGAGTTGGCCATCTTTTCCTCAGTTCCTTTTGCTTTAACTGGTACAGTTCTCTGTCCTGCTTCTTCTGTGTTTCCTTATACTTTCTGAATGCTATCCTTTTTCCCCTCACCTTCCCCGCGACTTCTTTTGAGAACCATAGTGTTTTTTTCTTTCATTTTGGTTTGTTTATTTGCTTCACACAAAGACTTGTTGCTTCTGTGATGACAGTTTTGATGTTTCCCCATTGTTGCTCCACCCCACCTTCTTAGCTGTTTGCTAGTGCTTTTCTGAGGCACTCTCCTATTTTGACAAAATCAGCCCTCCTGAATTCCAGCACCTTCACTTTTGTGTGGCTTGACTCTACAGTTAAGTTAATCATGACCCACACTGTTTGGTGGTTGCTTGTTCCCAGATGGCTACCCACTTCAAGTTCAGAGATCCTCTCTCCATCCTCACTCGAGAGTACCAGGTCTAAGATTGCTCTCTCCCGTGTGGGTTCCAAAACTTTCTGTCTGAGGCAAGCCCCCTGTAGGGCATCGAGAATGGCCCTGCTCTTGGATGTGGCTGCAGCAAAGGTGCTCCAGTCAACAACTGGCATATTCAGGTCTCCCATCAGCAATATCTCCCATTTCTCTGCCATCCCAAGGATGCATTCTATCACTTCCTTGTCCATTTCTTCCCCCTGAGATGGGGGTCTGTATACAACCCCTGTGCAGATTGTCATGCCATTTCCAGTCTCCAGGGTGACCCACGCTGCCTCCAGGGTGACCCACAGTGCCTCCTCTCCTCCTCTGCCCACCAGGGTAAAGGCTGGTACTACAGATGTTTCTTAATACAGTATTTTTGTTTTTTAATTTGACCCCAAATGCTCAAGATAGCCATTTTATGACTGTCCTTATAAACATGACAGGTGGCATTTATAGAATACTGACTGAGCATCATTTGCACCACATGTGCAAAGGCACGTCTCATCCAGGACTTAAAAAACAAAAACCTGTCATGTATGCAAAAACATGTCTGGTCCAGGATTTGAAATATGACACTTGTCATGCTTATGAGGTGGTGTGAAAAATTGCTATGATGAAAGTTTGGAGTTAAAATATTGAAAAATAAATGAAGTTATGAGTGAACCCTCCATCTATCTTTCCCAAGACTGAGGTTTTGGTGGTGGACCCAGGTCACCAGGTAGAGGGCTCCTCAGATAGGCAAGCCTCTGGACTTCTGCTCAGGGGCTGCCAGTTGATGTTCTTTGAATGGGTGTGGAGTCTGGCCATTATTTTTTTTTTATAAGGGGTTGACCCTGAAGACTCAGGTATCATCTGTTGTCAAGACCTCATTCTATCATCTGAGGAATGTCACTCGGATTAAGCACCTGGTTCCACCCTGTGATCTTCTGACTTTGGTCCATGCCTTTGTGACCTCTCTTGATTATTGCAATGCCCTGTACCTAGGGCTTTAGGGGGTTGATATCTGCCACTTGCAGCTGATGCAGAACACTGTGGCCAGGTTGTTGATTGGGCTTTCTAGATCTAGCCATATCACACCTGTGCTGCTTGACTTGCACTGGCTGCCAGTTCAGTGACAGATCACCTTCAAGGTTGACTTGCTAACCTACAAGGCCTTGCATGGACAGGGACCAAGTTACCTGCAAGAGCTCCTCTGTCTCTACTGCCGCCTCCAACTGCTCTGCTTCACTGAGGAGGGATTGCTAGAGATTCCCAGGGTTCACTTGAAGAACTTGGGAGCCCATGCATTTGCTTTTGTGTCTCCTACCCTGTGGAATTCTTTACCTCCTTGGATAAGGGGATGCCTGACTGTGGAGCACTTTAAATCTGTTCTGAAAATGTATTTATTCTCTCTTGCCTATTCTGACTATTAATTTATGGATTTTGTCATTTTAAGTGGTTTAAAACTTTTATGGTCTTATTGTTCTTGTAAAAGCGCTTTGATATTCTTTGAACTGCGATTCATACAAATAAAGGTATTATTATTATTAACATTGAAATATTTCCACATTCACTCATAACTTGGTCATTTTACCATATTTTTATGCCACATTTTCAACATAGTGTTCTACCCTAACTCATAAACCTGGTAGGTGAAAATGTTAATATCCCACCCAAAACATGATTTCATGCAGGGAATGCGAAATCATCTTTTGAGCAGATTTGAGAAATTGCACCTGTGTTGTTCATGAGATGGGGACCAAAAAAGGCCATGTTAAAAGTTTGGTGGAAAAATGCTAAAAATTTGCAAATTTATGAGAAAACATTCAAAACTGTATGTAACTGTTCTGCCTTAAGTGCTATAAGCCAGACTCGACTGCATTTCTTCTGGAACTGCTTTTTGTACTTGTAATGTTTATTTGTGACTATGTATTAGACATGGAACCTTTGTAAATGAGCACTTGTTCTCAAAGGTAATTCTCTGAAGTTTTCAATACATAAAAATACACAAATAAATTAATTAAAAAAAAAGTAAAATAAACTATTTCAACTTTTCAACATTCATTCAGAACTTGGTCATTTTAACACATTTTTACACCACATTTTCAACATAGCCTTCATATGACCACATCTCATGAACCCGGTAGGCAAAAATGTTCAGATCCTGCCTGAAAGATGATTTTGTGTAGTGACTGGAAAATCACCTTTCAGGGTAGATTTTCTTTTTTTTTATTCATCTCCCTTGGTGGCCCTCCTTTGGGCAGGCACCCTAGTCCCATCACCCCAACCTCTGCCAGGACTTACCACCAGCAGTCTTACCCCAGGGCTTGCCCCCCAGCAGGGTTGGTGGGAGGTCCCCTGGTGAGGTTGGTGGGAGGCCCCAATCCCCACCAAGGTCCAGATCCAGTTCAGGCTGGTGTGCACAGCTAGTTGGGTGTGGGGCCTGTGAGCTCCCACTGGCACCCTGTCACCAATATTTTCTGTGTTTTCTCCCACTAGGATATGTGGCAGGCAAGGATGTAATGGTGCACATCATGTGTTCCTATATGATGTGTGCCAATGTCTGCCACACCTCCTGACCTTCTGGCCTGGGCTGTCATTTCCCTAGCTTCTGTCAGGGGCCAGAAAAGCATCAAGCTATATCCACACTCTCTCCAGAAGAGGAGTGCAGTCTGATGTGCATTCATTTCTCCTTCACCCAGATGGTCCTCCAGCACACTGGCTTTGCTTTAAAATCCTGGTCATCAGTGTTTCAAATGGTAGTTCTACCACTTTACTGGTGGGCTGGTCTTTTGGGGTGGATTTGAAAAATTCCTCTGCCCTCATTCATGGGGGGGTCCCAAAAAGGCAATGAGGAAAATATGGTGAAAAGTATTAAAAATGACAAAGTTATGAATGAAAGTTTAAACCCCATCGAAATACATTAAACTGGACTTAACCTTGTTTTCTAATATAGCAGCCACCGGAGAGTGGAGCTACACTGTGGGACATCTTCAGGTGAGTAAGAGTGTGTGGTGGTGAGTTGACAGGTACTGAGATTGGGGTTAGGATGGGGGTTTGGGGGTCAGATCATCAATGGACCATTTTCTTTAGTTCAGATCATTTAAAAAAAAAGATAATGAGGAACAGTTTTCTTTTTTCAGATTGGGTATCCAACACTAGGGATTGAGCACCCTAATACAAGTTTTATAGTATAGTGACACTGGTGGTGGGCACCCTGGTGTCACCTCTGTGCATTTTGGTGGGGTGATGTGGAGAGGAAGTGATTAAGCAAGCAGTACTGGGGATGGGCACCCCAGTCCACTTTTATTATTGAATCAGATTGAATGTGAATTGGGTAAGGATGAGAGAGGGCTGGCTGAGCTGGGAGAGTAGAGAGAAAGAGAGAATCTGGCAGGACATCTGCATTTGTAGCTGCAGATGTCAAGAAACTGCTTCTGTTATCATACTAAGAACATGGGTCAATGGCTCCTCTCACTAACCTTAGCACCATGGATTTTGGGTTGCCTAGAAAAGGTAATTCTGGAGTTTTTTTTTGTGGTTAACAAACACTAGAATCTAGCTAAACCAGTCCCATTTAGCTGGGTGCAGGTGTTTGTTTTATAAAAAATACACTGAGTTTATGTATTTTCCATGTTTTTACTTCAGTGGAAAAAAACAAGAAGGCAGCTGTCAAGACACACAAAAAAATTTCATGTTGTAAGAAGCAAGTGGTGAGAAAGCAAGAACCTCTCACGTCACATAATTCTTTTGTGTTATATCAGGGGATTATCTAAAAAAACTTGAAATCCTTTTAATTATAGCACTGTGTAGCATTTTTCATGAGACCTTCAAAAAGCATTACCTTGGCACATGCCACTTCCAGAAATGTAGGTAAAGACCAGCACTGACACCAACTTCATGATTATGAAGAACTTTATTTTAGTGATTCTTTTCAAGGAAAAACTTACCGTAACCAGCGTGCTGAGAAACAGAAGGCCACTCCTATGAGCCCCAGCTGGTTTTGCACATATGTGCTTCCTCGGGGAGGCTGGTTGTGCATTGTCAAAAGGTTTAAATAATATAAGTTTCTAAAGCAGATAGTGCAGTAGTAGTACAGTGCAAAACCAAGAAAAATCAAGAATTAAGAAACAATCCATCTCAATTAAAGCTATTCAATACAATACGGGCTGCACCATCCCCTTTTTTGGAATTTTGCAAGCCCTGCCATGGACGCAAAAGGAGGCTTTGCTTAGACCAGCCAGGAGGTGCTCTGATGGCCCTCTACCACTGCTTGACAATGTAGCAATTGGGGAGAATTTTCCAGGAGGGGGCAGTGATAAGAAGGAGAATGGGGGCATACCCTGGGGGTATAGGGGAGATGGAGGAAGATCAGGGTTGTGATGTGGCACTCAGCTGAGGTGCATGTTGCAATGCCAGGCAGGCAATTGGTTAGCAGGCTGAGAAGGGTTTCCAGGGAGTGAAACTGACCTGGCCCCGGGTGGGCAAGCATTGTCCAGGGTGACAGAGGTGTTTTCTGTCCCCAGGAGTTTTCCACATGTAAAATAACTGCAGCATCTGTGTTTGTTTGTGCTTATGCTATTGCACTCATTCTAATGAGTGTTTGAGCCGTGTTTGAAGAAACAGGAAGAGGGGCTATAGTTCTTGGCATTTCTCTGGGAAACTACAACTCATCCACAGCAGCTTATTTTTAACTCCCTCTATATTGGTATGCATTTTTACCATGCATGAGTGGCTTTTTAATCATTTTATAACTTTTTTTGTATTTCTGTTGTGTGCTAAAACCCGTGACCTCTGCAAACACTTCTAGGTCATGGC
Source organism: Neoceratodus forsteri (assembly GCA_016271365.2). Taxonomy (NCBI): domain Eukaryota; kingdom Metazoa; phylum Chordata; order Ceratodontiformes; family Ceratodontidae; genus Neoceratodus; species Neoceratodus forsteri. Next base: position 722,111,679 of record CM057459.1, on the reverse strand, counting down.
ACACTATTTACACAGACCACTGCTTAGCAGGAGTTTCAAAGCTGAAGTAGCGTACATGTCGTGTGTGGAGACATGTGCAGAGACATGTGCATCTGCATGTGTCTAGAGTGTCCAGAGGGTACAGAGAGTACAAGGAGAATCCATTGCCTAGTGTACTGAGTGAGATACTGTTAAATGCTGTTACACTACCTACATTTGGTATCGGTGTCAGTTAGTGGTCTAAATGCCTGTTGGCCTATTCAGGATTTGTAATTATAAACAAACTAAGATACCAAACATGGTGAATCCTGTATCATCAGGTCTAATTAATGATACCATCACCACCTCCACAGAAGCCTTAGGCCCTAAATGCTCATTATGCTCTACATACAGTATACTAATGGTGATATACCTGTATGTTCCTATCAGTGTAATAAATGTTGGACCTGCTTCAGCCTTGCCTGGGGGCTGCCGGGACCTTTACCCCCCAGTTTGTTTGTGCTCTGGACTCTGTTTGGTTTCTGCTGGATGTGTTTGTCTATTTCTCCTGCTTTGGTTAGTATTTATTTGCTTCCAGATGCTGTTTGCTTCCTTGTGTGCTTATTTTTCTGCTTTCCTGTGTTTATCTGTTTGGTTTGTGTTTTCTTTTTGAGGCTTTTTGTTTTTTCTTAGCATATTGTTGCCCTTTGTTTGTACTGTGTTTTGTCTGTCCCTGTGCTTCAAGATGCTACCTAGTCTCAGTTTTCCTGCAATTGTTATTGTATGTTTCTGCTCCCTCTGCAGTTACTGCCTCCTGTGCTTCACTTAATTGCTTTCACCTGGTCCTGACTCTGCTGCTCAGCCAGCTGCTTTTACTCATTTTACCCTAACCTGGTACTTTTTGTGCAAGGCCTATTTTACCTCAGCAGCCTTATGTTCCCATAAAGTTTCTTTCCTGATTCCTTCCCTCAGTATTTCATCATTTACTCCACTTTTACTTATGTAAGCTCTTGGTTTTCATACAGCCCTTTTGGGGATTTAAATTTGCTCTAACATGTTTATTTGCACTCAGTAGGATCAAACCTGAGTCTCCTGCAATTTTATAATACTTTCTCCACGGGATTCAAGCCTGCTTAAATACAATTGTACCAAGCAATTATTACTGTTGTTTCTCTGTGCATTATTGTCTATGCCTACAATGCCTATGCTTGTTTAATTGTTAGACTCAGCTACTTTTGGAAGCTATCATTTAATTACTGCTGGGAGTCGTTAACTACATTCTTCTTTCTGGTATTGAAAATACTCCAGTTTGGAATTCTTCATTCTGGTATTGAGAATACCCCAGTTTAGCATTCTTCTTTCTGGTATTGACACATACCCCAGTTTGGAATTCTTCTTTCTGGTTTGAGAATGCACCCATTTGGAATTCTTCTTCTGGTATTGAGAATACCCCAGTTTGGAATTATTCCTTTTGGTATTGAAAATACTCCAGTTTGGCATTCTTCTTCTGGTTTGAGAATACCCCCATTTGGAATTTTTTTTTCTGGTATTGAAATACCCTAGTTTGGTGTTCTTCTTCTAGTTTGAGAATTCCCCAGTTTGGAATTCTTCTTTCTGGTATTTAGAATACCACAGTTTGACATTCTTCTTTCTGGTATTGAGAATACCCCAGTTTGGAATTATTCATTCTAGTAGTGAGAATACCCCGGTTTGGCATTCTTCTTTCTGATATTCAGAATACCCCAGTTTGATATTCCTCATTTTGGTATCGATAACACATTTCATTCTATGTTCTTTCCTGCATTCTGCCTGCTGCTCAGTTGCTCCTGATACTGCTGGTACATGCTTCCATATGCTGCCTCTATTTTGTTTGGGGGTGTGTGTTCTTAGCCTATCAACATTACATTTGCTGTTCAGTCTCATAGTGCTCTGCTTGTGGCTTTCTGTTATTCCCACAGCGGGGGACTTTATTGCCTCTGAAGGGCATTGTAATTTCAAGAAGCAGGAGCATGATTTTATATAAACTGTGATTTAGCCTGCTCCTTTGCCTCAACAGCTTTTCAGTCATCCAGGCTTAAATACTTTAACCTCACAACTTACATGGCTTCAAGTTATCCATTGCATTGCATTACTGCATATCAAATGCTACTTAAAGGAATAACCTAACGCCGCCTTAATGGAATTTATGGTATTCACACTAATCTTTGCAATTCACTCTTCATGATGTTATCTAGATACTGTACCAGCTCTACCAGCTCTAGAGTAAATAATAAGATTCTTGTATGTCTTCAGAGTTAGCAAAGAAACATTGTACACAAGCAGGAGGAGTAATAATAATAGTTTATTATAATACTTACGCCAATCATGTGACATAGAAAATCACAAAGGAGATGGGTTTCTCACCACTCTCATGAATAATGTACATAATCTCCAGAATTTCCAAGATCTCCATGCAGAGCTGGGTTGTACATGGTTATATACTACAGATAACATCAGACAGTAGATATAAAGAACACACTATATTGGTTATATATTATAAACATTGTGTATAATGACTTAGGAGACAGAATTACTAATGAGTATAATGTGTGACAAAGGATTTGTCTCTCTCAGCATAAAGCAAAAGTGCTGCCTGGCCCAGACTACAAGTGGCATTACTTGCTTATGTGTAAGACAAAACAAAGGTTTTCTCTCTGTCAGCTTGCTTAGACAAAGAGAAGCGTGGACTTGCTCTACTACATATGATTATATGAGAATATATGTATTATATAAAGAAATCACTGATGATCCCTAAGAGTTATCATATCAGTAATTAGGTAGATTATATAAAAATATATGTAAGAGACAAACATAATGCATTATAGTGAGGTATAATAATCATGCATGATATCCTATAAAGAATGTGAAAATTAGCACATATTAGCAGTAAAGCACATTCCTGGCACTCATGATTATATGATGGGTGCCTAAATCTACATGTTAGTGCAAAATAGCAGTATTTCAGTATAATAGACCAGTGATACAGTGTAAGGTGTATCTGGGATGATATGGGACATAACCCAGGCACAGCAATGCTGACACCATACCAATCAGGTGCTTTGTGTAAACTATATGATTTTGCTCCTTTATCCTATCAAGAATTTCTGTGTACACTTCATGCCTTGAGCAGCAAGAAACCTTTGTTTCAATCGCTTGTGCTACCTGGCTAATAAAGGACTACCTAATTTGATGTGCTAGCATTCTACAAGTTACAGTGCCTTATTCTTCAGAGTAAGGAGGCATCCCCTTTTCCTGCAGTGAGGAGGAATTCCAGTTTAAAACAATCACTAAACAAAAATACCCCAAGCCTGGAGGGAAGGTGACCTAGGCTTTGTATCCCCAGAGATACCCTCCTCAAAGGGTTTTTTTACTCTCCTCTGTGTTGAAAGTCATAATACTTAGTTAGGTTTAGTAGTATTCACTAGTTTACTCAAGTACGTTCCACCATTGGATGGAGGTGGATGGTGATCCTGCTGGCCATTCCCTCTCTCCTTAGGAAGCCCCCTGCTGTCATCAGTGTAATCCATATATCCATTCTAGTCCACTGACTTGTACTTCTCTTCAATGCTTTATTATCTGTCTCTTGCCTCAGTCTGCTTCTCTGCCTTACAGTCAATGATCACTGTGAACATTCTTTTGGGGGTTCCTTCCTAAGGTACCTTTAGCCAAGGGAACCTTCCCACAGCAACTATAGGGGTCAAACCCTCTTTGAGGCTTCCTTGCCTTTGGTACCCCTACAGGGTGGTAATTCCTCATGGAATACAGAATTCCAGTGGCCACAACACAGTTACACAGTTGCATAAGCATAAAACTATTCTGGTTGCATAGGCCATTGAATATAAAGGCTACACCTGTGGTTCAATAGGTGACCAACCAGCCACGCCACCTTTCTGATCTGTATAAACAGTTCCACCCAGCCTCCTTCTGAAGCATTTTTTCTTTGCCCCACCATCCTCCCCTCCTCCTCCAGCAGCCTCTCTTCTCGAGGGGGTTCCTTCCTAAGGTACCTTTAGCCAAGGGAACCTTTCTGCGGCACCTCTAGGGATCAAACTCTCTTTGAGGGTTCCTTGCCTTTGGTACCCTTACAGGGTGGTAACTCCTCATGGAACAGAGAGTATGAACAACCACAACAGAGTAACACAGTTGCACAAGCATAACACTATTCTGGTTGCATAGGCCATTAAAACCATATTATGATGATTACCCCCAGGAACATTGCCATTTGCCTTGGAAAATCCCCACCTTTTATGAAAAGTGCCTTGGCTTCTGTTACTTCAACCTGCATACCCACTGGAACATCTCCAGAGATGGGCAGAAGGGCTCTCAGTTCAATGTCTCATCAAAAGGATGGCACACTCCAAAACTACAGCATCCTTCTAGTGTTGCACTATTGTGGCAGCATGTATGGAATGAACCAGAGTTCAAGTCTGAGACTAGAACCCACAATCTTCTGGACCAGAGGCAGATGTGTAACCAACTGAACCATGCTGACCCCTACCAATACATTACCATTAGGTCACCACAATCCAGCTCAAAAAATAGTTAACAAATCAGTGCAGTTAACCCTGCTCTATGAACAGCTCACCTACATAAGTTACAATTGGTTTAGAAATGTAAAGCTTGTGGTGCTGCCTTATTACCATTGACCTGGGTTCAGCATCAGACTTGGGAGCTGTCCAGGAGCCCATGGGCAACTGGGATTCACTACCATATACCAGCCAGGTAGGTTAGGTGCCAGGTTCTGGTACCACAGTGACTCCTGTGGAGGGCCAGAGAGCTTGTTTAGTCAATGGAGATATCACGTGCCTGTGGGCCAGCAGTCAGCACTACCAGGAGCCTCAGGAAGGGATGTAAAAACCAGGGGCTTAAAAAAGTAAATGCATGGTAGCATCAGAATGATGGCTGTTGGTGCTGTTAGGTCCTGCACTGTTTATTTCCATCAGAGGGATCAGTGGGGCTAACAGAGTACAAGGCTGTGAGTTTCACCATGGGGGCCCAAGGACTAGTTGAAAGACACTGGGGAAAAGTTATATAAAAAATAATGTACAAGCCAGCTCAAGTTTGATTTCTACACCTAACTCGTAGCCTCAAGTCTGAGAGGTTTCAACAGGCTTTGAAAATAATGTACCCAGGCTAAATGGGGGAAGGGAGTTAAAGCTACTATCTGAGTGTATTCTAGTAGTCAAGTCAAAAATCCTTGATCACCACAGAGTAATCTCACTAAGCTAGTGATTCCAATTCAGTTGTGAGGAGGGGGAGTCCTAAGGGGGGGGAAGAATCAAGCCCCCCTAGTGTATCATACTGTAGTACAGTTACTTCCCGGAGCCATTCCCTAGCCCCAACCTCATGCAGGAGCACTGGATCAAGGTTCCTGATGGTGCAACCCAGTTGAGACTCTGCCATGTGGGGGGAGGGTAAGCTCTGCAAGATAAGGATTGAGCAGGGAGAAAAGGGAATGACCTTGCTTGATGGTAAGGGGATGCCAGCAGTGGTGTAGAAGTCAGTAGTTTTCCTTGCTTTCGCTATGTTTTCAAAATGGAGAGACTTGTCAATAAAGAGTATCTATCTGCATGGTTTAAGGATGGCAGAACAGTTCATGTAAGTGAAGCCAAGCTGCTCTGCCTCCCTGTGGACATGGAAGATGGCACTCACAACAATAAAAGACAATTTTATGCCATGATCAGAGTAATACATTGTAGGGTATCAGAGCAGACTGGATGGCATTATGCTCTTTTTTTGTCCTTATTTTTCTTTTTCTAAGTTTCTCTGACACATGACATTAAGCCTCAAGGTTACATCTAAATAAAATAATAGTTGAATTTTAAAGCAAGAAAATGCATATTAAAATACCAGGCCCCTCCTAGCAGTTCAATGAGTAGAAGCCACTCTTTGTTCTTTATGCACACCCTTCATCTGAAGACCTCATGTAGCAGTAAAATTTCATGAAACACAGGAACACTTTAAGCACTGACTAATTAAAACAGTGCTGATGATTTGCATACTACTTATACTAGAAGCACAGTAAGCATGTAAAGGAAGTGAGGGGTTGGAGTTCAAGGAACAGCCTTTAATAAAAATGGGGCAAGGTAATCCTACTTTCTTATATTATATTTGCAAGTCTAGTTTAGGGCATGAGATGGTGGCGAGTCTACTCAATTTAATTAAATTTAATAACTTGGATGCAGCATTGATAATCACGTCAATATTGATTTTAAAAAGTGATTAAATGATTTTCCTGAAAAGTACAGTTAATCTGTGAGATTATGATACTCGGATATTGTAGGCAGACTAGAGCTACCTGTTCATTTATTCATAGTGAATGAAGACATGTATAATACTGTAGAATAAATCATCAGTTCATACTATGGCCAATACTATGTTCTTTAGGAAGAAGGAAAACCAGAAGCCTCTCTACACTGCTACCCCACCACACACTTCTCAGTGGTAGAATCTCATACCACTGTTTCATGATTATCTCATGAATGTGTCTTTTAAAGACATAGGGCCAGATATTCAAAACTATCCCCCAGGGCTAAATTAGGACTGCCCAGCAGGCAAACCTAGCCCGGAGCAAAAAGCAAGCTATATTGAAAAGGAATAGCCTGGAGCAAAACCAGCTGAATATAGCAAGCAAAGGAAGCTGGGCAAACGGGGCCAGGAGTGCATGGCAAAAGTAGCTCGGGAATAAGACAGCACTGAATATAGCAACAGGGAAGTGCACACTGCTACTGCAGCTCATTAGACCCTGGAGAAAGCCACATTCATTACAGTAGTGCTCTTTCGTACCTCAGTCGGTGGCCAGCCGTGGTGGTGAGAGGAGGGCTGAGACGGTCACTGGTTCTATTCGTGGGATGCTATTTTGATGTGCAAGGGTGTCACTGCTGGGTGGGGCAACCACTAGACTACCAGGGAAGAATATTTTCTTTTATTCTGTACAGGGGTTGGGATTCATGCTGGGGGGTGGGGGGACCACTGGACTACCAGGGAAAAGGTATTTTATTTATTTTGTACAGGGGTCGGGATTTGTACTGAGGACTGGTGGGACCTCTGGACTACCAGGGAAAGGACACATTTTTTACAGGAAACGGGAGTCGGGATCTGTGCTGGGGGTGGGGGACCACTAGACTACCAGGGAGAAGTCTGATATATTACATGCAATGGGGGTTGGGATTTATGGGGGGGGGCAGTGCCGCATTACTGGCAGCTTTTTTTGGTAATATTTAGCGCTGCTCTACAGGTCATGCTAATGCCTGTAGCGCGGTGCTATACTTTTGAATATGCCATGCTGCTGGCATTCCTGGGCACTCCCCTATCTGCACCCCTGCATATGATTATCTATTAGTGTCAGCACTGCTACACAGCACCAGTGCTAATAGGGCTTTTTAATATTGCAGCCTCGTGCAAATCCAGTGCTATTCCAGTGTTACAGATTTGCGCTTGGTGCAAAGCTTTGAATATCTGCCCATAGTTTTTACTTTCAACTATATAATGAGGTAGGTTGCTTTAGATTCCCACCACTCTGAAGAATTATTTTCTTACAGTAGTTTTAAAACGATTTCTTTTTATTTACTTCCATACCCTGGCCTCTTGTAATATGACTTTCTCCCTTTTTTTCCAACACTTAAGGTATTTGTTCGATTTTCATTCCTGCTTATGTCAAGTCAAATCAAATAATTTTTATTGATTAACTTAGACATTGTTAGCGTCAAAGTTATGACAATCAATTAGACATAAAGCTATTTCAAATCGGCTATACCTCTACCTACATTTGTACACAGACAATAAATATATACATGCTACCACTTGCACATATTATAAGACTTAAAAAAACTGACATACATGTATTCATATACAAACAATAAATATATACGCGCAAGATAATTTAGTACCATACTAATTACTAAAGTGCTGAGTTCTGAGCTGTTCAATAAATATGATACCACAAGAGGAAAATGCTTTTGTGAAAAAGATATTTTAACTATTGTTTAGCATTTAACTTTTTAATTTAAGACCAGAAATAAGACCTTTCTTGTTTCTAATGCTGCATTCTCTCTTTTTTATTTTAATCACTGATACTATATATTGTGATAGCTTCAGTGCATCTTCTAAGCATCTTGGGTGGAGTAATACAAACACTGCATCATAAGTAACATTTGCATAAATTGTTAACAATTTTGAAATGAATTCTTTCCTTGCTTTGTTATACAGAGGGCATAATGTTATTGAGTGTTGTAATGTTTCTTCATAACTTTTATTGCATCTACATAATTGTTTCATTGTATTTAAATTAGTCACATTATTTTTATTAAAGTATATATATTTGGAGGTAATTAATTCAAACCTTGTCCATGGTATTACTCTCCTATAGGGAGCATCAAGTAGTCTTCCAAATAATGATCTTTTTGGTTTTTTCTAAACCAGTATGCACATTTTTGTTTCTTTATTTTTTCCATATCAGCCACTTTTGAGTTTTCAATTAACTTTCTATTTATAAGTGATTTATATGGCAGTGAAATAGTAATTTTCTTAATATGGTCATTCCATAGATGTAACATTTTAATTTTAATCAGCATATTTTTTAGAGCTGTGAAACATTTGGAGCTTTGATCTTGTAAGGACTATTTGATTTTCTCTTTTAAACAAAATGTGGGGAGATAGTTATTAAAGGAATAATGCATGACATGCTGGGATAACATCACGCCTGGGGTGATTAGGCACGAGGCCGCAGGCTGAGTGCGACTAATCACCCCAGAAGTGACGTTATCCCAGCATGACACACACCCTGGAGTGCATTATTCCTATTATACAATGGCTCATTGTTATACAGAATAAAAAAAATAATTTTAAAGATGTTTTTGTGTGGAAAAATATTTTTGTTTTTTAAGAGAAGATGAAACAATCAATGGAAGGATCCATAAAACAATCAATGGAAGGATCCATAAAATGCTCATCTGCAGGTTCACAGTGAGGCTGAGACTAGACCCGTGATGTTATGCTGGATAACATCATACCTGTGATGTTATGCTGGGATAACATCACGGGTCCAGCCCAAGACTGACCAATCAGAGTCCAGAATTTTTTCTTGCCATTCTATAATAGTATTTATTAAACATCTGAAGCCAATATGTAACTAGGGTAACCTGCTTATGTTATAAATACATATATACATGCATACATACATACATACATATGGTACATAGCAGGTCTCCACTGAGGTGTCATTCTTGATTTGTGCTCTCCTTTCTTTTGTAATTGTCCATTTTATCAACTGTGATCATGTTACCATGTCTAGTATGTATTACCATTGTTTGGTATTACAGTATAATTAATGGGTCTCCACTTTTTCCCATAGAGAAACTGTGCCATAATTTGCCATTGTAAAGGAGCGTTTATAATGGCAAACATTCATGATTTCCCTCACTCTGAGTATGCACCCACCACAGTGTGTCCTTTCCTCTTCTCACCCACAACTCAACTGCCAGAGGAACTCAGTGGTGAGTTACTTTAAAACCAAAAAAAGTGTAATTTTTCTACGTATAGTTGATAACAAAATATGTAAAAATATTTTAAAACCTTGGACAATAAAAATGTGAGGACCATTCAAAAACGGAACTGGAACGCAGTCACACCGGAACATCTGCTATTTTATATAGTTGCTGTGGTGAAAAAGGTGAGACCCAGCAATTATATCAAATAAAATATGGGGTGGTATGTATAAACTCAAAGTTTTCACACACATCCTCAGTGTTAGATGCTTTTCGTAAACCCCATTAAGCTTCACTCTTGGGGTTTATGTGGCATCTAACACCTCAGAAGTATGTCAATGTTTCATTACACACAGCACCCCATACTTTATTCTATTTGTTATCACTGTTTTTATCGTGTCATACGTTTCCATGTTGTGCCTAAAAATAGGCATCTTTGTACCCAGTGCACTTACCCATCAAATACAAATAAATAAATTAACAAATGTCATCAATCCCAGACCCAGTTATCTTTTCTCATACCTTAAATCCCCCCAAAATAATTTTTATTGCCTTTATCTCTAGTTTCTTTAATTCCATTTCATCAGATTCTAAATATAATGACCAAAACTGGGATCCATAATCCATATATGGTCTTACTAGACTCATGAACCGTGGTAGAACAACTTTTCTCCTTCTAGAGATAAGACTGCATTACATTGTCAATATATGCATTACACTGCCAATATATTCAACAATGCCTTCTCAGATCTGAGCAGTGTCCTCCCAGCAGACTTCATTGATGCTAAGTCCTCAGAAAGGGCTTCTCACCCTGTTGACACCCCAGTTTCTCCTCCAGTTTTCTATTTCAAGAGGGTCTCAATGACTATGGTTAGAAAATACCTGCAAAATGTTTTGGGGAAATCAAGGTTCAGTGGGGATTCCTTGAACCTCAGACTTATTGCCCTGAGACTGGATGAAGTGCTTATGCCCATCATGAAGATTTTTAATTTCTCCTTAACGCAGTCAAAATTACAGCAAATCTAGAAATCTGCACTTGAAACCCCAGAGCATAAATCTGGAGATCATACCATTCACTCCAATTATAGATTTATTTCAATCCTACTACTCTTGTCCAAAGTGCTGGAGTGCGTAGCTGCAGTCCAGATTGTGGAATACCTAGAAGAATATGCCATCCAATGCCCACAACAGCAAGGGTTCCTTAAAGGGCATAGCACCACCACTGCACTCCTGGAATTCACTAGTTTCATCCATCACTCTATTGATCAAGGTAGCCTTGTAGGTGCAGCATATATAGGCCTTTCTACCACTAATCATACACTACTTCCCCAACTGCTGACACCAATTGGTCTCTCCAATGAATCAATGCTATGGTTCAAAAGCTACCTGGAAGATCACACCCAAAAGAGTGAAAATCACAAAGGTCACATCTGACCTTCAAATTGTACTGTCAGGGGTACCACAAGGGTCTATCTTGGGTTTCCTCCTTTCCAGTGCGTTTCTTAATAATCTGCCTCACAGCTGTCAGCGACATATTTTCCTATATGCCGATGATGCTGTCATATACTCCAACCACTATAACCCTGACCAACTGGAAATCCAACTTCCTCCCCCTCTACTTTTCTTCCCTCTGCCTCTGATCAGGTTTTGCATAATTGTGTATACTGTATAACTAAAGCTTAATTGTCCTATACTATAATGTAACACATGTACATATGTTCTGAAATATTCTGTATGACTTGTCTGTTTCCCTTTTCACTGTTTGTAATCCCTCCTACTGTCATGGAACCTTTGTAAATGAGCTGCCTGGCACTCAAAGGTATTGTAATTCCTAGAGTTGAATAAATAAAATGAATAAATAAATGGTTTTGAGGAAGTGATAGAGTGATTCAAAGATCATGAACTGGTCCTAAATTATAAAAAGATGAAAGTGATGCTTTTCTGCACCTCCAGAAGTAAACACATAACTGCTGCATTAAACATACGAAACTGCACAGGAGTCCCATTGGAACAGACTCAGCAATTCAAATATCTGGGTGTTACCTTAGATGGCCACCTCTCCTGTGCCCTTCATATTGAGAATATTGCCAGGGGCGTCACTATAAGAATTGGGCTTCTCTACAGGCATGCAGTGGATGTAGCCTTACTCCTGAAGTCTTCAGAGTTGCTATCTACAGTTTTGTTGTATCTGTTATTGACTATGGGCTGGTCATATACAGCTCATCCAGCCCCACTTCCCTGAGAAGAATAACTGTAGCACTCAATAAGGCCTGCAGACTACTCTCTGGTGCTGCATGCCTTACTCACACATGCAATCTTTACACACAGACTTGATGGCTTCAATTAAGTGGGAGGATTAAATATCAAACATGTCTCCTTATGAAAAAGTGCTTCTTGGTCTCATGCCTCCTGGAGTTGAAAACCTTCTGAGCCTGCACTGCAGTGTCCACATATGTGCCTCGGTCAATCAACTCTTTCAAATCACTAGGCGTCGGACTTCACAAGATCAATGGGCCTTCTCATACAAAGCACCTCTCTGGTTTAGTGAACGTCATAATGAACTGTCAACACTATCCAAACTTGGCAATTTTAAGCCCTTATTACACCAGCACCTCATATCTGAGAGTTCCTGTGACTGTTTCCCACTAATTATCTTATTACTCTGTACTGCTCACCAATTTTTTACAGCAGTATCTATATGCTGGTCAAGATGCTCACCCAGCTCTGAGTCTGCAGTTACCTCCCCATCTTTGCTTTCTGTCCCCTTCCCCGCTCCCTTCCTATGTCTTCTACACTCTTTTCTGTTGCCCTGTTGCACCTCATGTCTGTCCATCTTCCAACCAGTTGCCCAAGCCTTTTATCTCCTACCCTTAATATCTCCATCTCTCCTTGTGTCCTAAATCACTTACGTATAGTACTGCCATTTGTCATCTGGACAAGGCCTCTGGCTGCTATCTTACTACCTCTAGTCTGGAATCTCCCTCCTTATTTCTGCATACTACCACCATCTCCTACCAAATTCTTTTTGTCCATGCAACTGTAAGCCAAATGTCCTGCTTATTAATTCTGCATACGTTTCATGTGTTTGGTTTGCTTGTTAGCTTAGAATTCAATGTTAGTCATCCTTGTATGTTTTGTAACCCTCCCCAATTGATGTGGAACCTTTGCAAATGAGCTGCTTTGCACTCAAATATATTTTAAATCTAAGAATGAATAAATAAATAAATTATACATTCCATGATTTTATTAACCTGGCAATATTGCACCACCCTCAAGTCTGTCTCCACCATTAAGTACCTTGGAGTTTGGCTTGACAGTCAGATTGATTTCACAACCCATGGTGATGCAATCAAATTCAGGCTCCTTCCTAAACTGAGAGCACTCTACAGGAATAAAGCCTGTATCCTCCTCATGCCAGACATGAGATAGTCTCCAAAGTAATCATCCCTGCCCTTGATTTCACTGATGTGTTTTACAGTGCTGCCCCTGAATCCACCCTGGCCAGACTGGACCACTGCTCCACTGCTTCTGTTGTTTTACACTGGATCACCCTCCCCAGACTCATTACTGCTCCTTGTACATCTCCTTCTTCTTCCCTTCCCTTGAATATCACCACCTCTCTCACTGCATTTCCCTCATTGTCAAGTTCTGGTTTTACTAGCTTCCCTGCTACCTCTTCTCTATCCTTTCCTGTCCCCCACCTCCTACTCCCTCTGCTCCAGTGACACCCACTCCTTCTTCACTGCGCTTGCCAAGACCTCTGCTGAGTAGACTGCTTTCTTTTACAGAGTGCCACTTCTCTGGTCCTCCCTCCCTACCATCCACCATTTGCACTGCTTCTTATTGACTTATTTACTTATTTATTTTTGTAAACATATTTTATCAGGTAAGCACACAGAGCCTAGGGCTTGTTTCCAGTTGCAACTTGGGGGGGGACTGGGACAGTAGGGTATAATTACAGAGTACATACATTGCAAATTGCAAGATACAAATGAGCTAAGTACATGGTAAACTACAGACAGAAAGCCATTGCAGTCCCTCAGAGGGCAAGGGGATTGGATGATACATATAGTTTGGGATTTAAATAATAATAAATTAGGTAGCTAGAGTTGTTAGCCTTTCTGTACTAATTCCTGTAGCAATTTATAGTGCAACTGTCCTTCCAAGGCTCCTGGCCTGAGGGGGGGGTTCCTGCTATAGGCTGGTGCCTGAAATAAGACTCAGGGAAAGCCCTAGGTTTGTGGGGGCATATCTTGGCAGTGAGGGCAGGTCATTGGGGATTTATAGTGGGACTTGATTAGAGCTCTGCTTGATTTGAGGGAGAGAGGGGCAGTGACTTTGGCAGGTAGAGTGTTCCGGATGATAAGGAGCCTATGGCTAATGGAGGTTGGCCTAGGTTGTGCTTGTATTGTAGAAAGTGGAGATGGTTGCCTGCCTCAGATCTAAGCAAATAGGTAGGGTTTTCTGAGGGGGAAGTGAGGTCAGATAAGACTCTGAGCAGCATGTCCCTCCAGTACTTGGCTTTCATGAGGGCAGCATGCATTGTTTGTCTTGTGAGGGGGGGGGCCCAGCCTAGCTCACTGTGCTGTACATAATGCAGTGGTGTGTGCGGGGAAGGGGGAATCGTAGTATGAATCTGCATAACGCATTGAACAGCATGGTGATTTTGCCTAGGGAAGTGGAGTTTGCTCCTGAGTAGACTACATCCCCATAGCTCAGAAACAGAAGGATTGATTGTTCTACAAATTGTTTCCTGGTGTTCAGTTTGAGGCAGCTCTTTACTCTGAAAAAGGTGCCAAGCTTGGCAAAAGACGTAGCTACTACCTGGGAGATGTGCCTGCAGCATTCAGGGTGTTGGTCCAGGTGGAAACTGAGATATTTGTAAGTAGAAACAGAGTCTAGACAGTCCCTTTCCAGGGAGTGTAGGGTCAGAGTGGGGAGACAGCTGCACCATTGCCTAGATCCCACCAGTATGGGCACCATTTTCTTTTGATTCATGACATGGCATTTGTCCAGGAACCATTTTTGGATTGTTGTGAAGTCCTGTTGGAGGATTTCCTCGATGGAGGGAGCAGAAGTACCTGATGAGTAAATTATGGTATCATCTGCATATGTGTGTATGCTGCTGGCTGAGCGGGACAAGAGGAGGTCACTGATAAAGGTCATGAAGAGCAGGAATCCCAAGATCATACTTTGTGGGACACCAAGGGAGACTGGTAGGGAGGAGATTGGGCAAAGCTTGACAGACTGGGAGTGGTTCATCAGGTAGGTTGGAACTCTGCAAGGGCTGTTGAGGAGCCATCATAGTCTGCAAGTTTATGTAGAAGCTGATGATGTTCCACAGTGCTGAAGGCCTTTACTAGGTCTATAAGTATGGCCCAATGCCAAAGAAGGGGTCATCCACAGTATGAGGTGCGTAAGGCTAAAAAATTCAGGAGAAAACAAAAAAGTCTTGCAGACTCATCCCCTGTAGCTCTGTACATTCAAATTAAAGAAGGACAAGCAATATGTAAGATGAAGTAGTTTTTTAGAGTGCAATATATACTGCTAAAGTTATGGACAAGTAGCTAACCCCCACAGCCTGTAGCTAACACCTAATAGTGTTTCACTCCTGACATGGAGCATTATCAAGGGTCATGATAAAGCTCTGTAATGGGATTAAAATGCCATCAGGTGTTAGCTACAGACTGTGTGGGTATCACTTGTCCAGCATTTCAGCAGCTTATATTACACTGTAGTATAACATTGTAATACAATGACTTCAACTTACATTTTGCTTCTGCTTCTTTAATTTGTACCTGCAGAGCCACAGAGGATGAGTCTGTGAGCCTTCTTTGCTTTCTCCTATAAGTATGGCCCCCATGCTGGACCCTTGTCCAAACTAATGTGTATGTGGTCAGTGACTCTGAGATGGGAGTTGGAGGTTAAGTGCTTGGAGCAGAAGCCAGATTTGTAAGCAGTTAGGAAGCTGGTTTGTGAATGGAAGTTAGATGCTGTACAGTAGCTGCCTACTGACAAACCTCTTGAGAGTTTTGGAGAGGGTTGGTAGCAGTGATATTGGGCAGTAGATGGAAGGTGAGAGGGTTAGGCTGTCATTATGGCTCAGTACTACCAGTGCATACTTCTGGCTATGTGAAAAGGAATTAATGCATAGGGATTGATTGAAAATGTGGACAATAGGGACAGCTGTTGCCAGAGTTCCAAGTTTGAGAAATTTGGCAAGATGCTATTAGATTCACATCTGGATTCTACATTTAGTGCCGATACCTCTTTGTCAACATCATCAACTGAGATTGTCTGCAGGCAGAACTTGCCATTTGTGGTATTTTTGGATTGCAGGGGGTAGGAGTGGTTGGGGATTAGAGCCCTGATTCTTTCAGTAAAATGTTGGTTGGTGGCCTTAGTGGTTAAGGAGTAACTGGGGGTGATCTGTGCTCTACTGTGGGAGGTGGAGGGGATAATTAGGCTATTAACTATTTCCCAGAACTTAGAAGGGTCTAGAGAATTGCAAGATAGCTTGTTCTGGAAGTATTTAGCCTTGGCTAGTCATGTGTTCCTGTTACAGTGATTCTGGAAGGTAGTGTAGGCTTGCCTGTCCTGGGTTATCCCACTTGATTTGTGTCTAGCCCAAGCCAAGTATCTTTATTGGAAACATTAAATTACATCTGGGGTAATCCAGGGGGAGGAGATGTCCTCAAACTCTTGATCTTTTCTTATTTTATTTATTTAATAGAATAGGAATTACAAACCTTTGAGACAGAAATTCCTTTACAAAGGCTCCACATCCAAGTACTGCAGAAATATACAGCATACAAAATAAGTAGACATTCAATAGGTTGAAAGCATTCTTTACAATGGAGTGTAGTACAGATAGTAGAGCCAAATATGCTAGACTGGTACAAAAGGGAGACTTAATTCAATATATTAATGACTGAAGCAACACAGACTCAACAGAGTGGGGGCAGGAGATGGGTGAACAGGCAGGACAGGAGTCCCTTGTCAAGAGATAGTGGTGTTGGCCAGAGGTGGGTAAGAGAGATAGGTGAGACTTGGGCTGGGGCATGTTTGTCACAGATGTCTAAGAAGGTGGAGGAGAAGTGCACCAGTGCCATATCTAGATCGAGGGCTGATAGAATGGGGTGGGGGGGGCAGTTGACTGCAAGGAGATTCTGGATGAATCTGTCAGGGCAGAATTATTCAAAATATCTGGCAAAGGTTATTCTGAAGGGGGCTATTGCAGATTTAATTTTTCACATACAGAAAGTTATGCAATGATCACTGAAAATATCTGGTAAGGTGCCTGAGGTCAAGATTCTCTGATGATGGAATGCCAACACTTGTTCTTTAATGTGGTAATTTGTGGATTGGGGTTGAAGCAAGAGGGCAAAGAAATCAATCAGTGTAGATTTAGAACTCTGATTTTAAAATGGAGGTTGGTGAGTTTATGGAGCTTGGCACCAACTGACCAGTTAATATTAAAGTCAGCAAGCAAGATATGTTCACATCTGGGGAGAGGATACAGTACTTTATGGAGTATATCCATAACGACATTGGAAGTTTTTCCTAGGGAGCAGTAGGCACCCAAAATCTGCATTGGGATGGAGTGTGGCGAGGTGATCAATCAATCAATCAATAATTTTTTATTTTTAAAAAGTGCAATGCCAATTGATCAAAGTGCATGTACAGAATAAACAGTACTTAAACACAGGAACATAAATGAAAGCAAACTACAGTTAAAATTCAATCATTCTTAAAACCAGATAACCAATTAATCAGGGTCAGGAATGGCTACCCCAAATAAATGAGTCTTGAGAGCAGATTTAAAGCTGTCAACAGTCAGGCATCCTCTAACCCGATGAGGTAGAGAATTCCACAGGGTAGGGGTCATAAAAGCAAAAGAAGGGGCCCCCAGGGTCTTAAGTTGAACCCTGGGAACCTCTAACAATCCCTCATTGAAGGAGCAGCATGAGCAGATGGGGCAGTAGGGACAAAGGAGATCTTGCAAGTACCACGGTCCCTGACCATGTAGGTAAGGACCCCTGAGATGAGTTCATGTGATTTTTGGATGGCTTCTTGGTTAGTAATGCAGAAGCTTTGGAAGCATGCTGAGTAAATGAGGACGCCACCCTCCCATTTGCATCAATTTTGTCTATAAGATATGTATCCAGGGATTTCAATAGTTAAGAAGGAATGCAGAGTGATAGTCAGGTTTTGGTTAGTATCAGGAAGCCAGGTTAGCAAGGCTTTCCTAGGTTTTGAATGTCAGTCTGGGGAGGAGGCTTCTGATGTTGACATGGTTGATTTTGAGATCCTCCATTTGGATTGTGGGCAGGCAAGGGTTGGCCTCCACATCTCCATCCAGGAGGAGGAGCAGCAGCAGTATTAGTAGGACCTGACTGCTCTCTGGTAGGGCATTATTGGGAGGTTGTTGGGGGTAGAAGAGAATTTAGGGTGGAAATACTTTAGCCTCATCAGTGTCTCTGGGCAGAGCCAGTTGAGATGTAATAGACTTGGGTGGATTGCTTCCATCTCCAGCACTGTGGGTAAACAACTAGGATCCTGTATCAGGTAATAACATTAACAGCCAATTTTTTGCTACATGGCTGTCCAAGACACAAACCCAGTTCCAGACAGATGAGGTCAACCAGGAAATGATACTCATGCAGTTTCTGATGTGGATATGGTGTGTCACAATTGTCAGCACCCACCCATTCAGTACACCGTGATGAATCTACTCTCACTGGTGCCTCTTAATATGAAGATTTGTGTCTCCAGCTCTTGGGTTACACTGATGCTGCTCCTGGCCAAATAACAAACTAACCCAACATTTAAAGCTACAACAGTGTGCTGACAACGTTTTAGTCTGTAATAGTATGTTAAGCCCATACAAACCAAAACACCAAATTCTTAAAGTGATACCATTAACAACACATCATCATATTTCATAGATGCATGTTCATCTGTTTCATGGATGCATTTACATTTTGTCTGAAGACTATAATGCGAGCAGCTGGCAACGGCTTGGATGGGGCGCTGCTCACATGAAACAAAAAGGATAACATTTTTCAGAGTACGATAGCATATAAACACTTGTGTATACAAAGTAATACCAAATGCTGGAGCATTCAAGGAATTTGATAAAAAAACTTGCTGTGCCACAACATTGCACTGCCGGGTAATGTTACTACAGCCCACCATTGTCCGTTGTCTTTGGTGCTACCCAGATGTGAGCCCTCAGCTTTTACTCAAGCTTCTCTGAAGGTTTGTCTCCACACACACACACCATGCACACTTGCACCTGCCTTTAATCTTCTATTTTGCCCTTAAACCTACTATGAATATTGTAAATCATGTATATTAATTGTTATTTTGGCTCAAGTGTACCATGTTTATACCTGCTTTAATCTCCTAAATCACCTTATTCTATTCCAAGGAATCCATCAGTATATATTCACAATGTGCAATAATTCCCCTGAAATGACCAACCCCAGAGCTTTGGAACTGTATGCTGATTATGGAACCTCAGAATGAGATTCAAACTCTGCTGTATGGTCATTCTTTACCCTGCTTTCTAACGTCAGATTTATTTCACTGCTGAAGAGGGCAGTCGTCACAAAGTCATCTCCTTACTTGAGGCCAGTTTATGGTTTATTTAATTTATTTTAAATCTCAGTTTTAATGTTTTAATTATTTCACAATAAATCAGCATTAGTTGGGGTGTTAATTGTAAATTGTTTTTGTTACTGTGCTTCTTTCTCCAGTTCCCAATCGACTCCCCAGAGCTGGAGAAGACCACTTCTCAGCATGGTTCCTGCAACAGGAAACTGTGATACTTTTTCAATTTTAAAGCTTTAGAGCTTTTTTGTGTAACTGCTTTTGTTGTTTTTCCTAATACCACTCATTTCCCTTTTTCTTAGGGAATTGAGACATTGCTTTCTAAATTTGCCTATTCTGAGGTAAGAGTTACATTATCAATTCAGTCTAAGGAACAGAATCACTTTTTTTGACAAATCTAACCTTATCTGTTACTCTGAGTCGCAATCAACTTCACACTGCACCAGCATGGATTTCTGTGTTCTAAATACTGCTCTCTGTTGCTTCTATTCAAATACTGTCTTTTGTGTGTTTTAAAAAGTGGGATTTTTAGAGGGACAGGTGTCTTGGGTCCTCTGTCTCTGTACACTAGCGCTGTTTCAGGCAATGAAGCACTGTTGGAAGTGGGAGGACTAGGATCCCCCACACACACACATACACAAACTAATGAGTTACAGAACCCTTGAAAGAGGGAGTTTTAGCAGCACTTTTACATTGTACAGAATTTTGTAGTGATTAAAAGCACTGCACACCTGAAGAACTGGGTATCCTATAGCCACCACTTGCATATAGAGGTGGGCGAGGTGGCCAAAATTTGCTCTGCAAAGCAATTTGCGGAGTAATGCAGATTCCGTGAAGTAATCTGTAATGCGAATCGGAGTACTTTGCATCATAATGAGGAACATGAAGTCCACTGATAACAATGACTTTGCATTACTCTGCCTTCCCCAACCACTTCTGCACCAATTTTAATGCGAAGTACATAGAAATCAATGTACTTCACATCACTTTGCCTTGCGAATTTTGCAGTGATTCATGGGATTGCAGGTCACATGAGCTCTAGATTGTTCTGCACAGCCTCAGTTCTGTGTAGTGTGTGTGTAGTGGTAGATGGAGACAGTTTCCTCTCAGAGCTCTGTGATTCAAATCCTCTAAAAGCTGTTAAAAAAGCCTTTTTGAGTCATTTTTTGTTTTGCACAAAATTTAGTACATTGATTGTAGAAAACCCTCCTGTGCTCATATCGAGTGTTAATTGTTTGTGTGTGGATTTTGAATGTTAATTAAGAACATTCAGTCTGTATACTGACAGACACTTGAAGTGTGCTTTGCAGGAAGGGAGTATCTGTGGTGGAGATAGGCTAAAACTGGGAAAAAAGGCAGTCTTTCTGTTTTGGTTATTTTTCTTGTATGCCTGTATTGATGTACACACAGTAATATTTTCAGTAATTGTTGACATTTTTTTTTGCTGATTGTTTTGGTGCAGCAATGTATAATTTCAGTTTGTTTAAAAGATTTAGTTATATTACTGAAGTTTTCAATTTGCTACATATTACTTGTAGTGTGTGTCTGTGTGTGTGTGTGTGTGTGATGCATGCCATCAAATCAGACACATTGTATTGTGCCACAGAGTAACTGCAGCAGTGTGAAAATGCTGTCAATGGCACTTGAGTAATTTTGTACTGCTTTGTGGTTACTTGGTTTTGGACTGTTATTGCAGTGCACTGCACACCCCAACCGGAAAAAGGTATCCTTTTCCATATTGGATTGTGACTTGTGAGCACTGGTTAAGGTGGTGGTGTGATTTTGCATCTGCATCTCTTCTCGATTGTGCAGTGCAATCTTAATCTGTCTGTGCTTTTGCATCTGTTTAGTGCCCAGTCTCAGTCTGCAAGCCACAGTTGTTTTTTTTTTGGCTTCACATCCACCGGCATAGACTGAAAGCTCAGATATCTAAATTTGTTTAGAATTTTCTTGGTAATCCCCCAAAATGCCTGCAAAGAGACATGCAAGCAAAACTGTTTCTGGCCATGGCACTGCTGCCAGTGGCAAGATTGTCTGTGGGCGTGGTAGTACACAGAAGTGCATAGCTGATGTCAGTAAAGGGATTTCTCCATCAATGTTTGTTACAGCACAATCTGTAGCTTCCCTCATAGTTGAAGGGGTTGATGTTGTCTCAGCTTGTGGTGTTAGTGCAGTTTCTGCTGGCATGAGTATTGCAGCCTCAAGCTCTACTTCTGACCAGTTAACCGTTTCACAAATATAGCTGTATCTAAAGCTGTGACTGACAGTGTAGATGATGTCATACTCCCCATTAACATCCCCATGGTAGTACCATGATTCTGATCCTGGCAATGATAACTCACAATGTCACACTTCTTCCAGTGCTGCTAAAGTCATGCCTTTGCCATCCAATGATTCAAAGTGTGGCACAAAAATATCAGGTGGTGATGATGATGATGCTGTGGTTGGAACATGTTCTCCACATGACGGCATCCAAGCTGAAAATGTGGATGTGGATGATGTTGATGAATATGATAATGATGTCAGTGACCCCTGTTGGGAACCGGTGTAAAAGAAAGTCAAGGTGGCTGTGTCTGGATCTGTTGGCGTTAAATCCCTCCCCCTCAAAAAAGTTGTGATTTAGCAGTTCCTGTTGATGATAATAATGATGACCCAGTAATAATCACAGGTAGTCGTGGTAGTCAGTTGGGGTCCAAGTGTGTCCAGCCTGAAAAATCATGTAGCACCCCCCCCCCCATTTTAGGGGTTAAAAAAATGGAGTCCAATAAGCAGCATCAGGGACATGTTAAAAGTAGGGGATCACAATCCCTTGTTTGGGATTTTTTTGTCCAAGATGCAAATGATGAGTCAGCTGCAATCTACCAGCTTTGCCATGTGTGTGTGAGTCAAGGTAAAAAGGGGAGTCATCTGGGCATGGGGAGCTAGCATACACATCTTAAGAACAGGCACATGGCACTGTGGACCAGGCACCAGAAGGCAACTAATGCCATAGTGGGGCATTCACCCTCATCATCAACCTTACTGTGCATGTTATCCCCCTCCATGAGTGTAAGACCAAGTAGGAATGCCTGCAGTAGTGATGAAATAACACCAGAGGATTACTATAGGCATGATGAGGGGGAGGATTATGATTTAGAAATCCTGTCAAGTGGTGATCAGAGTAGCAGTGGTGGTGGCCAATGCAATATGTCTTGTGCAAGTGGTACATCAACCCCTGTATGTAAAACAGGGAAAATAACTTCATTTGTGGATTTGTCACCTATGCTTCCCTCTTCATCACATGTCCACACCCCACCCCCAGCCATTCGCAGAGCAGAACCATTTGTCACACCCCATGCAAAATGTATAAGTCAGCCCACGTTGGAGAGTGTTTTTGCCTGTAACTTCCTGCCTGCCTGCCTGAAGCATGTGACCTACACTGTGTAAGCTATGTGATGTGTGTGGGCTGCCCGTGAATTCTCACTCTGCCTTAAAGCAGAATAAGGCGGAGTGCACAACACGAAGTCATAATTACAATGTGGCGAAGTGAGGGTTTAAAATGGGCACTTCACGTAATGGGAAACTAGTGTGAAGTGGCCACTTCACGGGTGGAATTTTACTTTGCTACATCTCTACTTGCACATTATGTGACCATGAGCAAGTCACTTATCTTTTATGTGCTCCCAAGATGCACCTGTAAGCAAACCTTGGTTTAGTGTCTCAGTGGGCTTACCTGGTTAACAAAATTCAAATAGTGTGTCTTCTCTGGCCAAAAGATTGGACAGTCATAGACTGCAGAATTATACTATAGGGAGATATAGTCTCCCCTTCCAGAACTTACAAGCTCTGAGTTAATGAAAGCATGAAACCGGAAGTCAGTGGCTGCTATTTTCAGTTTCAGCACTAACATCTGAATGCCGCCTCTCAGTGACAATCTAGTGATATGGGTTATGATCAGCCTGATGCTACACCATAGTGGAATTAGTGTTCTAAACTCTGCTGTCTAGTGCTGCTATTCAAATACTGTGTGTATGTTTTAAACAATGGGAGGTGTCTTGAGTCCCCTCTCCCTGTACACTAACTCTATGGCAGCCAGTGAGGGACTGTGCGAAGTAAAGGACTAGGCTACCCCCCCACACTAATGAGTTACAGAACACTTGAAAGAAGTAGTCTTAGCAGCAGTTTTACATTGTACATTTATAGACTGCAATATTACACTATAAGAAGGTATATTCTCCCCTTCCAGAACTTAGAAGCCCCGAGTTTATGATGGTGTGAAACTGGGAGTCAGCGGCCGCTACTTCTGGTTTTGACTCTATAGTTGCACACTGCCTTGTGAGCATCAGTGAGCACGTGGTGAAGGCAATGCTGGCAGAAGTAAGCGGGTCTGCTAGCTTCAGTCAAGGGACACAGAACCCAGGTACCCTATTATCTTATAAGGACAAACAACTTTGTAAAGGTATTTTGTAAAATGGATGGAATTTAACCTTGGGAAATGGCCTTATAGCAACACAATGTGAAAGCTACCATAACTACAGCACTAAGACCCCAAACTATTAGTAAAGTCATGGAACCAGAAGGTAAAATCAAACAGCTAGAAAAGTACTTGAGTGAACTAAGGAGTCTTAAAGGGACACTGCCAACCATTTTTGCAACATATTTTTCTAAATGAAAACCCATATTTTATGATTGCTTACCTTCTCTAAAATTCACTGGTGTTGCTAGTTGTTTAATCTGCATCCTTTGATAGTAGAACTGAAATGCATGGTAATGTTGTACTCCACCTTGTTTTATGTCAAATCCTAGATCTGCTTTTATTGCATAAATCCTGAATATGAGGAACACCCCCAAACAGAGTAGTCACTCATGATACAACACCCTCCTCTCCTCCCACTGTATATTCAATGGCTAGACTGTGTTGGGGGTATTCCCAAGTTCAGGAAAGATGCAGTGGGAGTTGATCAAGAAATGTAAACAAATGCATTTTGGTGTTGTAACACCAGTACGGTGGGCAGTCTTTTTTTCACTTTTGAAAAGGAAGGGATCACAATGAAATTACCAGCTACATCAATATATTCCACAGAATGTGAACAATCATAAAATGTGTATTTTAAACAAGGAACAGTTTGAGGCCTGAGGGGGGTTGACAGTGCCCTTTAATGAACTGGAGATGTTTAGGTCAGACCAGACACTTACTTCACAAGTAAATGTCAACACAGGAACTAATGCACAATACAAAAAGCAAAATAGAGAAACTGAAGAAGATAGTTAAGATGATTGGCTATTAGTCAGAAAGGTTAACAAATACAGGAAAGAGGATATTAGTCAGAAATGTTAAAAAATACAGGAAAGATAGAGGAAGAGCTGGGATATTCTCCATGCAAACATCAAACCAATACATAGCTATCATCAACATTACAAATGAGGGGCAAGAGGCACAAACTTCTCCTAATACAATGGAGGAGGCTCTACTAGCAGAACCATCAAAGAAGCAGCTGCTAGTTTGGGGGGATTCCATTGTTAAATATACAGACAGGTATATTTGTGAAGGGGGCAAAGAGAATAGAACTGTGTGCTCCTTTTCAGGAGCCAAAATAAACAATTTAAATTATATGATGGAGAATATTTTATGCAGTGCTGGAGAAAAAACAAGTGTGATATTGCATATTGGGACTAACAACACTGGGAGCAATACAATATCAGAAATCAAAGATGCATATGAAAACATATGAAAATCAACAGGGGGATGGGGAAACTAGTCATTTCAGAAATGTTATTAGTCTCGCAAGCAAATTACAAAAAAACATCAGAAGATACTTAAGCAATAATGCCCGACAGGGTGTGTGTCGTGCTGGGATAACGTCACGCCTCAGGTGGTTGGGCATGAGGCCGCAGGCCGAGTGCATCCAACAACTGAGGCATGACGTTATCCCAAACGACACACACCCTGGAGGGCATTATTGCTATTATACAGTGGCTCGTTGTTATACAGAATAAAAAAAAAAATATTTTAAAGATGTTTTTGTGTGGAAAAATATTTTGGTTTTTTAAGAGCAGATGAAACAATCAAGCAAATGCTAAAGGTACTCAAGGTGGTCAAGCTCATATACAGGTTCACAGTGAGGCAGAGACTAGACCTGTGATGTTGTTCTGCGATAACATCACGGGTCCAGCCCAAGACTGACCAATCAGAGTCCAGGATTGTTTCTTGCCATTGTATAATAGATGTTAACACATGGCTGCAGAAGTGGGCAGCTGAAAAAGGTCTAACTTTTATAAGAAACTGGAATACATTCAAAGGAAAATGGGACCTGTATAGTAGGGACAGTCTTCATTTAAATAATAGGGGCAGCAGAGTACAGGGTGAAAAACGGGCAAGGGCAGCTGACACTATTTAAAAAAACACAATGGAGGGATTGGGAAAGCAACCATAACAAAGGAAAATACAGAAATTAAACAGCAGGGTCCCGGTTCCAGAATGGTTACGCATGTCACAAAGTGACTTGTGCCAAAAAAAATGGTGCAAGTAGCACTTTGCACCATGAGTAACAACTTTAGATATTCCAAAACACAGCTAGCAACAAGTCACAGGCTGCCTGCGCCGAAGTGGTCCTACACCACTAGTTACACCATAAATCCCCTGCCACATGGCGCAAGGGGGTTTATGACAGCAGTTATGCCCTATTCCAGGAGGGTGGCTGTTGGAAAAGCACATTTGCTGTTCCAAGTGAACCCCTGGAGGACATTAGTCTAAGTACAGTTAGACCAGCTATTAGCTGGTCTAGGTGTACTTTGCATCCACTGGGGGTGCACCACTGTGCCATGTGCACCCAACAGCAATCCCCTCATGATTCCCCATAAGCCCCCCACCCATCCTCCATTGTCACATACCTGGGAAAGCCCTCTGAGAGCTGCTGGCACCCTGAAGCCTCGATCCCTGGACATTGTCCTGCAGGGCTGAACATGTCCCCCCCCATAGTTGAGCATTGCCCCACAGGACTAAACATGTCTCCCCCCCATACCTGAGAAGTGCCTTGCAGGGCAGAACATGTTCCCCCACATCCCGAAGCCCTGATCACCAAATCGCTGAAAATATTAATACTGCCATGCCCCTAATTCCCTGGTAGTCTAGTGGCCCCAGCCCCCAGGCAGTGCCAGTCCACCCACCCACCCCCATTCCCAGTCAGTAACTGGCACATCCCACCTCTCACCTCCATGGCCAGCAGCTGACTGAGCTCCCACTGAGTGTATACTACTATATACAGTACGCGCTCAATGAATGAGCTATCATGGCTAGTGAATTAATAATTCTTCTGCACGGTCTATAGACAAATGGATGTCATAGAAAATTGCTTGAGAAATGAAATATTGAGTGGTAATCAGAATGAGTTGCTTGTTGACAAATCAGATATGATAAAAAGACTTAATAAAATCAAAACTAATAAATAGCTGGAGCCAGATAGGATCCACCT
The DNA here is from genome assembly GCA_016271365.2 of Neoceratodus forsteri. Classification (NCBI taxonomy): domain Eukaryota; kingdom Metazoa; phylum Chordata; order Ceratodontiformes; family Ceratodontidae; genus Neoceratodus; species Neoceratodus forsteri. Next base: position 722,085,131 of record CM057459.1, on the reverse strand, counting down.
TGGGATCATTAAAGAGATTAGTATAAAACTCCTAAACTGACTCCAAAAATGATTTAGTGTTTCTCTGGCTACTGATGACATACCAATGGACTGGTGCAAGGTAACAGTCATACCAATGTTCAAGAAGAGGAATAGGTCAGCCCGGTGGCACTGAGGGTTGAGGCGTTGGACGCCACACATCGGGCCATGCTGGCAACCCGGGTTCAGGAATGAGTCTGGGCTGCTCGTGGTTGACTGGGGAGAGAGAGGATTGAGCACCTGTAGACTGCTCTCCTCTCTCTCTGGGGAGGGATCCTGGGACTGCTCTGTGCAATACTGACCTCAGTGGAAGCCGGAGGATGTGCACACATTGGGTACAACATAGAGGGGGTGGAGCTGCGGCGGATGTATCAGACATCATTGCATGTCTGAGCTCTGAGGCAGAGGGGTGGGGACATAAAGGATAAAATCCCCTAGTCTATGGGGAGGCAATGGAACCACCAGGGGCCTGGGTCCACATGCCCAATGCCCGCCACAATGCCCAACAGTACATCTGGGGACTCTGGATCTCTTAGTTGGCCCAGGGAGAGTCTGAAGTCCTGACCCTGACTTAGTAGTTCAGCTAATTGTGGTTCAGGCAGGCAGTTAGGTACCCAGAGCCGCATGTGGATTCCTGAGTGATGCCCCAATAGGCAGGTGTAAATAGAGTCAACAAAAAAAAAAAAGAAGGGGAATAGATTGAAACCACAAAATTATAAGCCTGTCAGCCTAACCTCTATTATATGGAAAATAATGGAAGGTATTAATTGTTAAGTGGCTCAGTAGGTAGCACACTCACCTCTGAGGCTGGGAGATCAGAGGGCTATGGGTTCAGTTCCCACATCTGGCACTTGTGTTAATTTCCCAGTACTGACACTGTAGAGCAGCATGAGAGGGCTCCTGCACTTCTGAGGTGCCGTCTTTCAGATAATACGTTAAACCGAGGTCCCATCTGCCTGGATTGGTGGTAGTTCAGGTGAATGTTGAAGATCCCATGGCACTTATCGAAAAGAGTAGGGGGGGTTTATTGAAATTCACGTAGTGTATACAAAGGTAGAATCATAACAATTTACATAAACAAATAAAGCTTATCTTCCCTATCTTTCTTTTCTTTCCAATCTTTTGTGAAAAACTAGCACATAAGAATTATCTTATTTACATTTTACAAATATTTGAAAACCTTTCCACCATCGGTAAACCTTCTCACCTGGATCATGTAATAAATCAGATTGATACACAGAATTCATTGCCTGCACTACCAAAAAACTATAAACTGGATAAGACATCATTCTCTGGGAAAGTACCCACTGACAAAAAAGAGGTGTACAAGAACAAGGGGGCACAATTTGAAGATGGGGGGGTGGCTCAGAGGTAATGTAAGGAAGTATTTTTTCACAGAGAGGGTTGTGGATGCATGGAACAGCCTTCCAGAGGAGGTTGTGGAGTCAAAAACAGTGATTGAATTCAAGCATGCATGGGACAGCCATAAGGCAATTCTAGGGGGTGGGGGTAGAAAGAAGTAGGCTGCTGGTTAACTAGGATCTGCAGCTTATCCATTAGGTAGGGAAATGGGCAGACTGGGTAGGCCAAGCGGTCCTTATCTGCCATCAAATTCTATGTTTCTATGTTTCTATGTCTATCGAGCTTGCCATAAATAAAATTGCAAACAACATAAAAAAACATGTAAGTTTCAAGGTGCAGATCGACCTTCTCTTTAGGAAGGAAGCCAAATACCAAAGTCTCATAATTTAATAACAATAACCAATCCATATGCCATTTAGTTCTTAAAAATGACCAGAGAGGTTTAGAATAAGAGCAATCAAATGAAAAATGACTCATAGTCTCTTCTAAATTGATACATGCTGTATATGGGCAATTCCTATCTGCTAAATTTTCATGTTTTGCATTCCCTCTAATATTTAGCCTACCATATACAGTAAGCCATAAAACTTCCCACATCATAGCAGGCACTCATTTGTTAGTTAATTGCTTTATAACGTGTGCATTAAAAGCAGGAGGACAATCTTTGAAACTAGGCTCAGTAGGATAAAACTGAGATATTAGCATATTATAGAAATCTTTTCTATTATTATGCAAAATACATGATCATGAAATTTTCCATTTAAACAGCTTCTGGGCAGCTGGTCGAAAATATTCAGGTAACTGTAATTGTGTATGTAGCTTTGGTGCTACCTCATGCCACACAGATAAATAACATTTGAGTGCATGCTTCACTAAACACACAACACCAGTTCCTATACTGGAAATACCATACCAGACAGTATGGTAAATAAACAGAGAATAAAAAAAAGCACTGGCTCAACCATACCTAATCCACCTCTTTCTTTACCTAGATAGGTATAACAATGCTTAACTGGATTTAGCTTATTTCCCCAGAGCATTTGAAAAAAGATTCCATAAACAGTTGTTTCCAAAGAGGTAGGGAGTGGAAAGATATATGCCACATATTGCAGCTGGGGAATAATAAAGTGTTTCAATATATGGATTCCCTTTAGTTTTGATAATTTCCAAAATTGCCATCTTTCAACCTTATTATGAACTTTAGACAAAACTAATTCCCAACTACGGAGAGGCAAATTAGTTGCTCCATAGGTAATACCTAAAATTACTATTGGTTCTTTTGTAAGAGTAATTCCAGATATGTGATGTGAAGAAATATCCCAAGGACCTATCATCAATCCCTTGCATTTAGCAATATTAAGTTTTGCATTAGATACTATAGCATACCTCCGTAGCTCATCCAAAATTGGGGGAATTTGATTATAATGTGACCCCCCCCCCACAAATATCATCTGCATAGGCCTGTACAGAAAAATTAGCCAATTCATATGACTCTGTCAATCTATTCCATCTGGTCGTATCAGTCAGGCATCGAAGTAGGGGGTCAATAGAAAAAATATATAACAAAGGGCTTAAAGGACAACCCTGCCTAACACCTATAGAGATGACAAAACCTTTCGTTATTTGACCTCTTATTAAAACCTTTACAAAAACATGGGAATACAGTAACTGTATATGCCTGATTACTGATACAGGTACCCCATATTTAGCCAGTACAGAAAAAAGAAAACGCCTATCAACATGATCAAATGCTTTCTCTTGGTCTATTGAAAGTATGCACTCTCTAGAGTCCTGCATAAGAAGAGTTTCAAAAAAATCTGTAATGAGAATAAGAGCATCTTGTATTCTTTTATTAGGGATACCACAAAATTACTGTGCAGAGAGCACAAATGATGAATAATTTTTGAGTCTAGAATTAAGAATATGAGCAAGAATTTTATAATCTGAGTTTAGCAATATAATTGGCCTCCAATTTGCAATATCAGTTCTATCCCCAGCTTTGTATAAATGAACTAATAATCCTTCCAAAAAAAAAAATTAGGAATTTTATTACGTTCAAAAAAGAACAGGTAAATGGTCTGTAAAAAGACAGATATTTCTGTGATGAAAACTTTATAAAATTGGTTTGGCAGACCATCTAAACCTGCTGAAGTGTTAGATTTAAGAGCTTTAATTGCTTCCACAATTTCATCTAAAGTTATGTTTTTAAGCAGTAGAAAGAGCTTCATCAGGATGTGTGGGAACTTCAATATTATGTAAATAATCTGCAGTCCTTTGCTCAGAAGGATCATCAGTGGATACCAGTGAGGATTAGTGATTTTTAATTAGGTCCTCTATATCTGAAATTCCTTCTATTCTATTACCACCTGGATCCTGCAAATATTCAATTGTCATATCATCATAAATTTTCTTACAAGCTTAATATGGGTCTCCTACGGGTGATTTCTGTGTACCACCAGAAAGCATTGCATGAATTGTGGAGGCTGTATCATACTGATAGGCTAACATGTCCTTTTTCAATTTATTTATTTATGATGAGTAATTATATTTAGTAAGGTATGAAATAATGTAAAGATGTTAAAGTTGTTTCCGAAGTGAAAGATATTTAAAAAAAGTAATATTCCCTAGGTGTTTACTGTGATTACTGAACCATGTTTTTAAGTCCAATTTAGTATCAGCCCACCATTCACCAGGGTCATCATATAGACATAAAACGGACAATCTGGCAGATAATAAAGTTGTGATTCCCTTTTTAACTTCAGGATATGCAAGCAAGGAGACATTCAACTTCCATCTATTTTTAACTTTGTTCTTAAAAGCTACAACTAGTATATTGAATTTTAATAATAGGTGGTCTGAAAATTCAATAGGAATAATGTAAAAATTACCCTTTGGCAAATTCCGAGAAAGGAATAAATGATCAATAGTAGTCTAATAAATACCCCTAGTATATGTAAAGCGAGAATCTGTGTTGTAGGCAGTACAATCTATAAGACTTGCTGTTTTAATTACTGTAGTTAACATATTCGAGTCACAATAAACTTTTTTTCTTTTTCCCCCACTAATTTGTTCCCTAGCTATGTCACAATTAAAGTCCCCTCCCATAAAAATCATAGAAGAGGTTACCAGGTATGGTTGAACTGCTCTCAAGAGGGATACCCTGTCTGCTTTAGTCTGAGGCCCATATACATTGATAAAATGATAAGCCATTGACTTCCATTTGCCATCTAACAGAAATAATCGACCCAGAATCAAATCCACTAATTGTAACAAAGAAAAATTATAAGATCCAAAAAGAATGCCCACCCCATCTGCACAATCCCGGCCGAAGGACCAATAGGAGGGCCCCCAAATCTAGTCTGTTTTAAACAATATTAACTGTTCTCTGGAACACATCCGTGTTTCCTGCAGAAAAAAAATATCATAGTGGCTGTCATGAACAAATGAAAAAACAGCCTGCCGCTTAATATCATTCAAAATACTATGAATGTTTAGTGAACCTATAGGAAGAGAGCCCATAATCTAGCAAGAAAAAGACATGGTATCTATTTTTTCAATTTTTTCTTCTTTTTATTCTTATAATCTCCCTGGTCTATTCCTGCAGAAAGCTGGCTACTTCCCACTGATTGGGAATCTAGGCCCCCTTGCTCCATGTCAGAATCACCATCTGGTAAAAGCAATGCTGCATAGGTATTGCCAGTTTCAACTATAGCAGGTCTTTTAACTGATACTGGGGGTTTTTGTTTATTAGTTCTAGAAGAACGCCATCTAGCCAGAGGTTGCAAGTCAGTACTATTGGCTAAACTGTACCCTGGGGTGTTCAGCTCTTCATAGCAGACAGGAGTTAAAAGTGGATCACCTAATAGTTTTCCACTAATAGGAGCTTCCATTGTTTGTTGCTGAGGTTCAGGGTCAGGAAGAACTAAAGATGGGGGGGGCATTTTGTGTCTCAAATTCATGCTCCTTCTTCTGCGAGGAAACAGAGAGAGGAGGGGTAACTAGAGGAAGGGAAGAAGGAGAGGGGTTGAGAGGTTGGGGCATTTCAACTTCAGATGAAGCAGAAACAGAGTCTTGTGCTTGTTGTATTAGTAGCTCTGGGCTAGCACAAGAGGCTTTGTTTTTAGCATCCCAAGGGCACTCACTAAAAACATGGCCACAATCCATGCACAAATCACACCTAGTATGATTGGCGCATTGCATTGCTATGTGCCCCACTTCTCCACAATTGTCACAGCGTGCCTGGTCACAGGTGCTAGATAAATTAGTTTTAGATCCACACTTATAACATGCTCTGGGTTGCCCTGCATAAAAACAGACTCCTCTGTCTCTTTCTAACATGAATGAATTTGGGATGCGTTCCATCCCTGTGTCAGTAAGCCTAAGCTTAACCTTGTATTTCCATCCTCCTGTCCAAAAAGACTCAGAATCCAAAAGTGCTTCAGATTACTCAAACTTTCACATTTCTGGGATAATCAAAATGTAATGTCCTCCACATGGACCCCCTCATTCTGAAACATTACAGTCACAAATTTTACTAATGGCTTAGTCAAAGGTATTACCAAGAAGGGGGCCCAAGTGGGTGAAAATTCAACTTGTGCATAACATTCCCAAAACAGTTCTTAGGCATATTCAGTCCTAAAGCTAACATCATAATTGTCCTCCCCAGAGATATTGATCAACGCAAATACTTCTCTAGGGGAAAAATGCAAGGAATCCTTTAATAATGTTCATCCAACATAGGACCTATCAGGCCTGTCTTCCAGGCCTCCCTTATAGCGAATACACATGGCATTCCACCAGGGTGCAGCTTCTTTTTTTATTTTAGTAAAGAGTTCCGATAATAAAGGCTTCTGGACAGATGTATTATCATGTGCCTCTGTATTTCTCATACTAGAGATTTCTACCTCTACAGGTGCTTTAGTTTTTGATGAGGTCGACAAATCAGGGCCCATCAGGAGATTGGAAGTATTAGAATTACTCCTATCTGTATTTTTTCCTTTTACTTCCATTGCCTGTGGTTGCAAACCTATGTCCAATATTTTACTGTCATTCGGTTTCCACTCAAGGGATGCCTGAGAAAAATTCAACGCAGGATCCCAGTCAGGGTCAGGAAGCGAATTCCCTTTGGAAGTTTTAAGCCACCCTGCACTCTGTAGGGCCTTCTGGGGGGTCCAGGTATTATCTGTAGCAAGTGACAACAACAACTGGGCCATAGGCTGCAAAGGTGTTTGTAATTTATTTGTCTGGTGTTGTACAGAACAAGCTTTAAAATGTTCAGAAACATGATTATTAATTCCATTTAAAGGAGACTTTGTACCTATTTTGGATGAGAAAGAAAACGTAGTAGCCCCAGTTTGAACTGTTGGGCTAGTCTGATATATTATTTTGTTGCCCTTAGGATTAGGACAATTGATGGTAGCTAGCTCAGCGGGGAAGCGAAAAACAATACTGGAATCACTCATTAGACGTGAGGAGTCTTGAATGATAACATCTGACTGTGAATTCCTCTTAACCTGCGAGTAGCCAACTCCAGCTGCATGGCTATCGCCCTCAGTCTGGATTTCGCCAGTATGGGGAAGTGAGTCCTTCACAACAGGCTCTTGGCACACACCCGCCTCGGTGCTCTGATTGCCAGCCCTTGATTCAGTACACAAATCAGCAGCTGCTAAATGTAAAGGAGGCTGTCAGCAAGCACCAGTCATGTCAAGAATGCCAGCCATTGAATCAAGTTGTTTAGGAGAAATAAGTTCAGTAACTGACTCACCCAGCTCCGGTTGGCTTTCCACAGTAAGAGCACTTGTAGGAGGTTTGACATACGATTCGGCTTCCTGAGCGCTTAATCCTGTGTTTTCGGTCTTCTCCCATTGCTTCGGGAGTGCATCAGGTTTCACTGGGTATAATTTTTTATTGATTTCACTATTTTCCGAGCGGAAAGAATTTGCTTTACCTTTATTTAATTCCACATCTTTGCCAATAAGAGACAAATCTTCCATTGAAATGAAGACATCGCTCGTTTCACCTGTCAAATCAGTGACGGTCTATAAGAAATCTTCAGCCTCTTGCGTGATGAGAATAGGAGAGGAGGCTCACTCTCCTACCTCCACAGCATCCATCCAGTCTGGTGACTCACGCCAAGTGGCTATCTCAATGGCCAAAAGGTTCCCCTACAGGAGAGTAGGGGAATTTCTCCGGTGTCCTGGCCAAATTTCCCTCATTCACTAAAAATACCACCAACAGCTTAATCTGGTTCAAGGTCAGTTGGCATTCATCTGTATCCCCCTCCCCTGGGTCATGCCTTAAAATAGGCAGGATTTGTCTAGTGCACTTACCCGGTCAACAAAAACTAAATAAATAATTAAATTAATGTGGACAGATTAGAACAGGAAATAATGGGTGCCCCCCTTCTCCAACAAAACTAGCACAGTTTTTAGAAAAACTGCTCTTGACAGACTAATCTATTGTCTTTCTATGAGAATAGTTGTAAAAACATGGATTAGAACAAGTCCAATGATATAATTTATCTTGATTATCAAAAGGCATGTGACAGGGTCCCACATAAGAAACTGAACAATAAACTAACCCAAAATAACCACCTAGTGGTACGGATAAATAACATCAGCAAGCACCTCACGGTATAGATAAATAACTGGTTGTTTAACAGGAAACTGAAAGTAAGAACAAAGGGCATAATGTTACCAATGGGAGCAGTAATGAGTGGGTTGCTCAGGGCTCTGTCCTTGGCCCAATCTTATTTTCTATCTTTGTGGCTGATATGACAACAGATACAAAGGTATGGGAAAATCTATTTTGAGAATGACAAAACTATGGGGACTAGTACATTCACCATCCTATAGATTACAACTACAAAATTATCTAAAACAGGTAGAAATTTAGTCCCTCAAAAATAACATACCAAAGGAAGTGTATTGTGATGCATTTTAGTTAGGACAACATCCAACAAGAATACAGCCTCAATGGAATCACCCTCAGACAGGTAGACAGGAAAAAAGACTTGGGGGGTCATCATAAACAGCAAACTCAAGGCACATGACCAATGCCATTCAATAATTATTAAAGCAAACAGGAGCATTTATACAATTAAGAAGACTTTCATAAATAAAAGTCCCAGTGTAACTGTCCGTCTTTATGGTGAATCTACACATGGGTTATTATTCTTCTTTCTGGAATCCTTTACAGAGGGGGGAGGCAGCATCCTTGGAGGGTATTCAAAGGAGGGCAACAAAAATAATAAGAGTCTTGAAAAGTGTACATACGAGGAAAGGTTGGCAAGCCTAAACATGTTCACACTGGAGAGAAGGAGACTGAGAAGGGACATGTTGCAGGTTTTCCAAATTTTAAAGGATAACACACTAGAAGATTCCGTAAACATGAAATTCAAGAACATAAGACAAATCTTAAGAGGGCATGACAAACAATTAGAAGCCAGTAGGTACAAGACCACCAACAGAGGACACTTCTTGATCCAGAGGATTGCTAAAATGTGGAATAGCCTAGAAATGTTGGTAGTGAAGTTAAAGTCATTACCAACATTTAATAACAGTCTGGATAAATATATGACAGATGAGGGTATTCAGGGGTAGAACTACTGAGAAGTGGAATATGATTCTCATTTGGGCTAACACCTTCTATCATCTCTAAAATCAATTATAGTAGCAAGTAAATAGTATCTTTAGGAACTGATAACATTTTTCTTTCAGGGTCTTAAGTGTATGGCATGACTGACAGACCCAAAAAGATGACAGGACCTATAGGCTCTAAAAATTGTACTATCTGTTTTCAGTTCCCTGCAAAGGCAGACTGCCACAAGATCTGTTTAAGGTGCCTTGGTCCAGACCATGATTTTCTAAACTGTGAAGTCTGTAAAACATTTTGCCCTAAAACACAAAAGAGATAAAAAGAGAGATCTTATGGCTTCTTAGTCTACCTCTCCATCAACAAAAGGCTCAGATGAGGGTTCAGCCTCTCAAAGTAAGCATCAATCCTTGTCTAATGGAGATAGAAAAGAAAGGCAAAGCTGCTAAAGATGGTACAGAAACCAAGGTGTCCAAAAGGGGAACCCTAAATCCAGCAAAAATGAAAGAGCTTCTGGGCAAACATGGAAGCCAGTGCCTGCTAAGAAAAGAAAATTGTTTCTGTCCCTCCTCCAGAAAAAGAAAAGGAGCGGGAGGTTGACTTAAAGGAGATACCCTCAGCAGAGGGCATAACAAGGGCAGAACAATTCTTTCAGGCTTTCCAGGCTATGAGGAATCTCTTAAATATGCCTACCCCTCCAGACTTTGGTTCCATTCCCAATGCCTGGGGTCAGAAAGTTGAAGTGTATTATGAAGACGATGAGGAAGGAGAACCCCAGGAATCAGATGGTTCTCCTAAGCATGAATTTGGCTCACCTCATAGGCTTTCAGAGGTCTATACATCTCACTATTCCTTTGTAAGGCAGATGGAGAACAACCTCAACATTTCTTCCCATGAAACTGAGGAGGATGAAGAGGAAGTAGAATTAATTAGTATGATGAGACTAGCACCCACAAGAAGGTTGCTTCTTTCCTTCACAAATATCTCAAACAAGCCACTAGCAAAATTATGTCAGCACACACCTCAACTGCTAGTGTTGATAAGAAAATTGAGAAAACAAATATCAGGTGGGCAGACAGGGTTGAGTACCTGTACTCCTTCCCTGAAAATGAGAGGGTAGTCCAGGCTGCTGTGACAAGGCCAAAGTGCTGCTCTCCTCTCAGCCTCCTAGGAAAGATTTCAGAAAACTGGATAGTATGACCAAAAAGTGTATATATCAGCTTCTCTGCCCCTCAGGCAAATGGCTTACCCAGCATACACAACTCAGAACCAGAAAGCAATTTGGAACTCCAAACAGGCACTGAGTGAAAATGCAACTAGTGACTTAGCACAAGATATGGCTGATACAGCTCGATCAGCAATGGATGCTGCAAAGTACCAGTTCCATATGGCAGTGGACTCAAATGACACTCCTTCAAGGGTTATGACCCATGCAATATCCCTAATGAGGTTTTCCTGGTTAGAATCACAAACCTCTCCCAGGACACACAAACAAAAATATGAATTTTCCCTTTGAAAGAAATCCCCTATTTAGTGATAAAACAGAGGCTTACATGAAAAAGGTGGATGAGCACAAAACCACCTAGAAGAGCAACACTGAAAAAGAAAAGGCCTTCCTTCCCACGGGCCTTATGGAAGGGGAGGTAAGGGTAGGGTCTACTACCAGTCATGTGATCATTATGAGTACCAGCCTCAAATAGGTTACTATATGGGCAGGGGGAAAGGGGGCACCAGGTGTGCAGCTACAACTCCAGTCCCTAAGCTCCAGCAAAAGCAACCCCCCCCCGAAAACTCTGCCTAGGTCACCTATCCATTTCCTGTGAAGGCAAGGTTGGCTCACTATTTCCAGGAGTGGTCAAAGATTACCACAGGCAAGCGGGTCCTGGAAGTAGTAAGCCAAGGTTTGTCCCTGCAGAACAAAAAATTCCCAAAACTACAGAACCCAAAGGTTTTTCAGCCTCACACACCAACAGAAAAAATTCATTTGGAACCGGAAATTAAATTTATGAAAGCGCAAGCAGTGGAGAGAGTGCCTGCCACACAAAAGGGCAAGAGCCTCTTCTCCAGATACCGCCTTACTCACAATGAAAATGAGGAGTGGTGACCAATTACAATCACAACAGAAAATCATTGGCAAAAGGAATGTTTGACCACTCACATAATCGGTTCATTTTTAAACAGTAGTTTTGTTTTAAGGCTCAAATAGTGCAATGCTCAACCGTGGATGCATCACAAAAATGGCTTCAGGGCACAATCGGCATTCAAACCAGATTGTTTTAGTGAGCTGAGTGTAAAGATCCAGAAACTTTCACATTGGAGCAGCTTCCTAAACCTGTCTCTGCCTTTGGGATTCTGCTTTACTGCCTCAATGCCTATAAACCACAGGCTCTGGGGATAACAACTGTGACACTCTTCAAAGTGTGCTGCAACAAGTATATTGTCAGTGGGGTTTCTTATGCTCCATAGGTGTTCCTGAATCCTTTGCATAAAAGAAAATTACACCCTCCTATCTTGTAAATTTGGTTTCCATGTCAACAGACAACTCCTTCTGTGTAGCTGTTAGGGATATATGTAATTGCTTTAGTTTATTTTCACTGTTCATACTAGTCCCTGTAACTTTCCTGGGCATCTCCATTTTCTGGTTGTTGAAATCTCATTGTCTCTGAGAGCTGCATTAGCATGTGACAATGTGATGTGTTGCCACTCTTTAGATGTCATAGTATGCCTGTCTGTTTAATTAAATCTCAACAAAACAAGTTGTAGCAAGGTATGAAATACCACATTTAACTTGTTAGCTTTGCAAACTGTCTGAGTTGCAATAGAGCTTCCCCCTTTAAATTGCACTCAATGTGTGTGTTTCTAGAGGTTTTTCTGGATATTTGTACTTTAAGCATAGAGAAAGATGGTATAAATGGGCGATGTGACATCATGTTCTCATATGCTAATACAGCTTTCATGGACAATGAGATATCAACAATCATAAAATGGAGATCCACAGGATTGTTACAGGGGACTAGCATGAACAGTGAAAACAAACTAAAGCAAAAATGTACATCCTCATCAGCTACAAAAAGAAAAGTTGTCTGTTGACATAGAAATAAATAAAATGTATAAAATATGAGGGTGCAGTTTTCATTTAAGAGGCTGGATGATGCACTCTATACAGTATGTAATTTAGAGCATTGACACCAAAGTGCATACACCACAAAGCTGGTGCTGCAGTTTATAAAGCACCTAACTTCCACTTCTTAGGTGTCCCTCCAGTCCAAGCACTTTAGATTGATGGTAGTGTCTACAGACGCTGCACCTACCACATTAGAACATGCCAGCAGGTGGGGATGGCAGTTAATTTCTAGGAGTTGGAAACATGGTTTTACACTTGCACTGTCTTCTGACAAGCTTGTCTTTGAGCTTTTTTTTTTTTTAAGAAGGCTATCCTTGGCCCATCCCCTAGCTTCTTTGCCAGTTTCTCATCATTCAGGAGTAGTGGCCAATATTTCCTGACCAACCCACCCACATGTTCAGACAGCCTGTTAAAATGGGTGATAAAGCATACTGGTTCACTGGCCTGTGGTTTGGGATTCCTTGGGTTTAAGCAATGAATTCCTTTCATGCCATTTAGCTTTTTCAAACGCTGCCTGGTTAGTTCCTGGATTATAACCTGTGGCAATGAACCTAATTCTAAGCTCCTTACTTTGTGCTACAAAGGCAGCCTCAGTGGAGCAGTTCCTTCTAATTCTAAGGAACTGTCCATATAAAATATATTTCACCAGAGATCTAGGTTGTACACCACCAGAGTGAAGCAAGGTAATGGTGGCTATAAGTTTTCTGTAACCCTTTGTTTGGACTTTATCTGGAGCAACCATATGGGTGACATCAAAGGAAATTCAACTCCTACCTGTTTGCAATGCTAGTCAATTAGAAATAAAGTTATTCACAGACAGCCACTGCATGAAATTTTCAATCTCTCCCTGGTTCCTTTCCAAACACATATAATATCATCAATACAGCAGTACCATGACACTATATGATGAATGTATGTATTTCCTGTCAGGCTCAGTGCAAGGGATTTCTCACAGAAACCAAGGAAGAAGATAACCAAAGAGGGGACCCTTGCCACCCCATGGTAGTGCCACAGAGTTGCAGGTAAAAAGTATTAAACTCAAAATAATTCTGTTTTAAAACAGAGTCTAGGACCTCCATAATGAAGGGAATGGGGACGTCTTCACAGTGGACTGTTTCTAAGAAACTACTCACAGTCATACTGTATATCCTGTATCTTCCTAAACAACTTACCACATGCCTGTCAACTACGAACACTCCTTTACACTGATGATGCTGTCATTTATACAAGCAACTCTGATCCCACTGCACTCAAGGACAACCTCCATCTTGGTTTCCTTGAAGTCAAAAAATGGTTCCAATCATACAAACTAGTCCTAAACTACAAAAAACTAAGCTCCTGTTGTTCTCTTCCCCCACCACAAACATCGGTCACATGTCATGACAGTAAATAGCAACCTTGGAGCCTCCCTCGAACAAGTTCTACAATTCAAATATCTTGGTGTAACATTGTACAGCTACTGTATCTCACCCATGTACCTCACATTGAGAACATTGCCAAGTCTGTGAATTTGAAATTAGGCTTGCTATTTAGGCATAGAAGGAATCTGCCCCCAGAAGCTCTTAAACTGGCTGTCTACAGCTCGGTACTATCCACTATTGACTAAGGCTTAGTAATCTATGGAGCTGCCTCCATTACATCCCTGAAAAGGCTGAACATAACACTAAACAAAGCTTGTAGGCTCATCACTGATTTGGACCACCTCACCCACACCTGTGATCTTTACGCACAAACCAGCTGGCTAAATGGATCAAGTACCAGTCTTGAATACTAGTGAAAAAAGCGCTCATTGGAGATCTACCAACTGGAATCTCCTGCCTTTTGCCCAGATCCCTCAAAGTCCTCCAGACTCTGGCCTCTGACACTGAGCTCCTACTTGTACCAAGGTTCTGGACTACACAGTGCCAGCGTTCTTTCCTATACAGAGACCCTTATTGGCTTAATGGCCTAGGCTTTGAACTAACTAGCCTAACTCATCTGACCAAGATTAAATGCCTCCTGCACCAGTGCATCATGAATGATGGCACCTGTGATTGCCCCAATTAACTACAGCATTTGCCCTTCAGTGAAACTAGCCTCCCACTGCAACCTGACAGTGCTCTCTCCACTGTGCACCTCAATCATCAATGAAGCAGTTCAAGAGCCTACTTAGATCATGGGCATCACTTGACCCCTCAGCACTTTCTCTCATATCTTGCTCCACCTCCTCTTCTCTCTCTCTCTCTCTCTCTCTCTCTCTACCCTTTGCCCATTTTCACCCACCTACCTCACCACTACCCTCTCTGCTTTCACACATCTCCACCTACCACGCTTTCTCTTGACAAGGCCACCTGGCTGCTACCCATCCCACACAATTTTCTGACCCTCCTTAACTTCTACCCCACCTTTCTTCCACTCAGCTTATATCACCAGTATTGTATTAAACATGTAACTGTGAATGTTCTATCAACTTATGTATATTGATGATTCACTGATAACTGTAAAAGTTATTATGTTATCCTCTGTCTGTCTGTGTTTACCCCTCCCCATTCTTTGACATGGAACCTTTGCAAATGAGCTGTCCTGTGCTCAAAGGTATTTGTAATTCCAGAATAAATAAATAAATATGCCTGCCTCATGCTTAATACACGTGTACAATGCTGTGACATCTATGTCTAGCCATATTTACACAGATTTGCAATGAAAGTCATCAGATTTATCAAGGACATCCACAGTGTCCTGGACTTGGGATCCAAGGTGAGTAACGCAGTTTTTGAGAAGAAAACAAAAATCAATGAAGTGACACATACTGTCAAATAGGGACCCCACCCCTGACACTATGGGTCTGCCAGGTGAATGTTCTAGCCGCTTGTATATTTTAAGTAGAATGTAAAAGGCAGTCACCTGAGGGTTCTTAATTCATATTGAATTCACTTCCTGTTCTGTGATTTGGCCCATTGACACAAACCATTCTAAAAAACTGTAACAGCTTTCTCTTGAAAATACTGGTTGTAGAATATGGCAGTTTTCTATAATTTCCTTCATTAGAGAGCAGTTCAAACACAACCTTCTCTATAACAACTTTCAGTGAGAATTACAACATCCCCACCCCAGTCTGCTTCTTTGATAACAATTCCTGGCATTTCTTTAAGTTCATTAAGAGCAGCTTGCTCGAGACGTTTTTACACTGAAAGGCAGGAGCCTCTTAAAGTATTTTCCTGTCTCCCTGAGAACAACGGTTTCAAAAGCCCTAATATTTAGATTCAAGGTAGGAGGGCAAAATTGTGAATTGTTTTTTAAAAAGTTGCTTTCTAATGCTGTAAATATTAACTACATTAACATCATAGACCAGACCCACATCCTCTCCAGTTGCAACTGAATCTGGTGGCTCATTATTATACAGAGACTCAAGTAAAGCTAAATTATCAAGATACTAATATGTTCATTGTGTTTTAGGTAAAATAATGTCCCCCAATGAAGAATTACCGACTAGAGTCTCTTCAACTGGTAATTCAAAGAATACTGTTACATGTCCAAAGGAACCAGTTGCACTGGCCTCGATAGCAGGCCCTCCCATCATGTCTTCCTTTGCAGACCTCTTGGCAAAATAATCCTTCAGACAGAGCCATTGAACAAGTTTAAATAAATCCACTTGAGTGGTGATAAGGTCTTGTTTTGGCTGAGGTGCAAAGTTCAGACCTCTTGGAAGTAACAAAGTCTGCACTGGAGTCAGCTCAATATCTGTAAGATTATAACCACAGCTTGTATTGCCCTCCTCCCTGATCTCAGCGCTCTCTGTCCTCCTCTTCCTCTTCTCCCACAGCATGCTTTCCTCCTTGGTCTTTTGCAAGTAGTTTTTGCTTCTTTTTCTTTTTCTCTGCTAAGTTTGCTTTTCCTAAGAAAGCCGTGGAAGTTGTAGGTTCCTTTGTTCCCTCTGAGACACTTTCCCCAGAGTCATTGATTAGTATGATGACACTCCTTGAAATGACTCACTTACCTTTGCCTGGTCTGCATCGTGGAATGTAGCACCCTCTGTTGTGGAATCTGGTGCCTGTATTACAGGAAAAGATCTTGCCAGTGCTATAGTCCAATATGGTCTCTTTGGAGCTTAGACTGCTTCCTTTTGATCAGTTTGTTTTTGTGTTTAGCTAGTCTGGCCTTAAGATGTCTGTCAAGTTTAATAAACCCCAGAGAATCCTGTAGCTCTGACAGTCCTTATTTTAGTTTTTTAATCTCCATAGACACCTCCTTCTGTTTTGCAGTGTCTTCCAATATCAGCAGCTTCATAGATTGATTGGTGCACTCCACCAATGCTTTATCTAAGGCCTCCTGGTTGTGAAATCCTTCAAGACCCCATATGGTACCTTGTTAAATTGTAGCCCACTTGGAGCTTCATCCCCTCCATGTACGTTTCGAGAGTGATGATATTGTATATCAAATTCAAGTCTGTAACTCTCAGTTTCTCCAAAGTCAGAAAATTCTGCTTCAAACCATTCTCCCCTGCAGATATAGAATCATGGGAGAGGTCTATCCACCTAAGCTTAGCTTTTGGTTTTTTTTAGTCAGCTCATCCACTGCTTCCAAACACACTGACTTGGATGATACACTGGTTCCTCACTACTTGTTGAGATAATGCTTCAAGAGCTCTTAGTGCAGAGTGTATATAGATATCACTGAGGGCTGTAGCATAGTACAGTCACCACAGATGTTTTTTATAGTTCTCAACACCACATCGGTGGCACCCAAGGCTGCCGCATATGATAACAGGAAGCTAGGCAGTCGAAAAGATGTGCACTCTGCGGTACAAAACCGGGTGCAGGTACAGGGTTGAACATAATCCAGATGAATTTCAAGCCAAAAAGCATAAAAGTGCCACACTCCACAACACCATCAATAGCTCACCAAGGCAGGACACTCCATTATGGTACCCACACCAAGTAATTCGATTTGCACAGTTGCAGGTTTATTTAGTGCAAAAGATGGTAACACAGGATAACCTCAATGTGTACAGTGGACCACTAGCACCAGCATTTCATTTGCTAAAGCTTCCTCAGGGGTCTGGCCAGTGGTCAGAACCTCCCATCCTTTATACCACCTAACCATAAAAACAGATTATGTGATAGGCCAGTTGTGGTGCCTGTAGTTCCAACAAGTCCAGAGGCCATATGTGGGATTTGAACAGTGAAACTCACAAACAAGTGTTCAAGTGCAGTAATATACCAAACACCAGAATTGACAGATTTCAATAATTTCAAACATTTCACACATAGTTCAAGTATAAAAAGCAAGTACATCAATCAATCAAATCTTTATTTAGCCAGGCGAACATCGTTGAGCAAGCTCATTTACAAGATGGACCTGGTTAAGTCCAGATTATAATACAAACAGCTATGATTACAATGGGAATAAAACATAGTAGAAGTGCAAATCAGGATACACAAACATACATAGCATAACATTTAGTACAGAAGCATCAAAAAGACACATGAACAGTGGGAACAGACAAGTCCACAGGGATACAGAGATGGATATTGTTACAGTAATTTTCTTAAGAAAAAAAGACAGGCGAGACCTAGGTATTGCTATTGTAGCAGTCAGACAGAAATAAGTGATAACAGCTTTTCTCTTGACATGGTTCACAAAGGAGAAAAACAGGTATAGCCATGTCAGGAGGAAGCAGGCAGCCTGCCAGGCACTATCACGGCAGCCCTAGGGAGAGCTTACATTGGGACTGGGGGTAGCTGTACCACGGCATACTGGTGGAAGGTGTGAGTGAGGTACTGAGACATGGATGGGACAACACCTAATGCATATATTTTCTGAAACTAGGTGCTAGCGCTGGCTGTCCAGGTCCAAAGGACTGTCAGGCCATGGGAAGGTCGCAAGACAGGGATGGTATGATACACTAGGGTGCCTGGGGCCAGTCTTGGTCAAAGATTCAGAGAGGAGCATAATCACTCATACACCTGATAATTACACTTTAAGCCATGAGGAAGGATTGCATCGGTCAGGGAAGGAAGCAGTTACAGCTATTTTAGCAGAGTACAGCAGACCATGCGATTTTGGCCGGCATTGGAAGGATAGCTCAACTGCAGGAGCCAATTGGGAGCAGGGGCAGGAAGATGCTTGCGGTCCGATTGGTTGGCAGCTTTAGAGGTGCTTTGCTGGAGAAGAGTCCAGGTGAATGGTTTCAGGTGGCGGCTTGTGTAGGTGCAACCACCCAGGAGGTAGAGATTTTGCGTTCTGGGTGCAGATGCCCCTGTAAGACTTACCTATGTCAAGCGAGAGGGGTACAGGGACTGGGAGTGATAAGTTAATGCGGCTTAATAAAACATGCACAAATTATCCTGGGGTAAGACCGATTATGTCTAAGGCCAGTCTCAGGAGAGCAAGCTAACAGTGGTTAGTGATTATGAGCCAGGGAAACAGTTGCACTGTTCACTCACACCTTGGGCATATAATGACTTGAAAGCATTAATATTTCGGAGGTAGCTTAGTTTCAGTAGTTTTTGCATTTTGTTCCACAAGGTCGTCAATGTGAAGCTAAAGGCCATTCTGCCATAGTGGGTGGTAGCCTTAGGGATGCATAGAGAGATATAGGAGGCACTCTTTAAGCTGTACAGTCCAAGCTCACTTAGGGGAAGACATTCTGAAATATAATGTGGGAGCCTTTTTAAGATAGCTTTGTAGGTCCAAAGAATTGCATTTCTTTCACGGCTGAATGCAAGCGAGGACCATCCTACAGCTTTGCACAATAGGTAGTGATGAGTAGAGAGGGGAAGACCAGAAATATACCTGATGGCCCTATGATAAAGCGTGTCTAGCTTGGTAAGTGAGACTTTGGGACAGTGACTATATAGAAAATTTCCATAGTTGATTAGGGAGAGAAAAGTAGATTGGACTGGTCGCAGTTTGGCATCACAAGTGAGAAACTGGCTAATTGTATAGAATAAACCCAACCTCTGTCTTAGCTTCTTTTCCAGGTCTTCAACATGCTCAGAGAATGTGAGGTTCTGGTCTAGCCACACTCCTAAGTAGTTAAACTTGGGGATAAATTCCAATTTTGCTCCCAGAATTGTGGAGATCAGAGGCAGTGACCCAGAGCTGGCAGGGTTTGTCACATGGCTATAGGGTGTGAACAGCATTGCCTTTGTCTTTTTTGCATTTAAAAGAAACTTTTTATGGAGGAGCGGCTGCAGCTTCTGGGAACCAGCCGCCTGCCCTCACCACCTTCTCCAGCCACCTAAGGACCTCCAAAGCTGGATCTCGGCCCTTGACCAGGTCCGTTCCAGCCACCGGAGCGGCCGTGGCTTCTGGAAACCAGCCGCCCACCCTCACCACCTTCTCCAGCAACCTAAGGCCCTCCAAAGCTGGATCTCAGCCCTTGACCTGGTCTGTTCCAGCTGTCAGAGCAGTCATGGCTTCTGGGAACCAGCCGCCCAACCTCACCACCTTCTCCAGCTGCCTAAGGACTTCCAAAGCCAGATCTTGGCCCCTGACCGGGTCCGTTCCAGCCACTGGAGTGGCTGTGGCTTCTGGGAACCAGCTGCCTACCCTCACCACCTTCTCCAGCTGCCTAAGGACCTCCAAGGCTGGGTAAGCTTTGCAGACCTGACCGGGACAGCTCTGAGTGCAGGGTTTTATTTAACTCTAAAAATTGATTAGTGTTTTGCTCATAAAAGTTCTAACACATTGTGAAAATGCATAGCACTTGCCTCACTGTGTTTAACAGACATAACACTTCTAGAAAACCTATATAAATGCTTTCTGTACAGTTAGCATTGTCCCAAGAAAAAAAGTGCTAATCAATTATTTAAAACCCTGGAGTGCTTCCATTGACTGCTGAGGCTTACTGCCGTCTCCTATTGGGCAAGGCATTTATGCCTCTGCCAGGCATTGGTCCGTCACATCTACACTGTTTCTGAGCTTCTGTGCCCATTAAAAAACATAGGAAAGCCCCACTTTTTTATGCCCTCCCCTCCCCCCTCCAGCCTTAATTAAATAGGCATAAGCCCCTCCCACTTTCCTTAGTCGCCACCCCACCCTCTCTCTATTAGCCCTACTCATTTCCCCTCCCTCCATTACCACTCCCTCTTTGCCTGACCTCTCTCCTCTCTCCTCTCTCCTCTTTCTCTCTCTCTCCTTCTCCCTGTAACTCACTCCCACCTTCCTCTTCCTAAAGTGCTCCTCGAATATCTTTCTTTACTTTACCTCCTCGATTGCTCACTTGCCCTCTTCACTATGCTTGCTCTGACATTTATTATCCTGTCACTACCCTTTCTGGCTACCTTCCTGGGACCTGCTACCCTTCCCCTCACCCAATTTCCAATTCTACTTTATCCTCCACCCCTCTGGCACCCTCTCCTCTCTTCCCCCCCACACCACTACCCCCCCTCTCCTGCTATGAAGAGGATCTCGCTGGATCATCCACCCAAGGTCACTGGGCCCTTCCACCTCCAATCCCCCTATTACAGTTTATGACACCCCTCTGAGATCATCACTTGCACCCTTCATGTGCAAGCAATGCCAGGAGCTCCCGTAAACTTTCCCTTAGTGCCTTACGACTCTACACACTGAAGCTCCTACTTCTTCTACTACTAATATCAGGAAATGTACACCCTAATCCTGGCCCCAAAAAAACACACTGAGACAACAAAGAAGTTTAAACACACTGGTGCTCTCTCCCTCACAACCATCAACATCTGCAGCCTCATTCCCAAGTTTGGTGCCCTATAAGTTTTCTCCAAACAGCATTCCCCAACATCATCTCAGTTGTTGAAACCTGGCTCACACCCAAGATACACGACTCTGCAATTTCTCTGCCCGGCTACACAGTCTTCAGGCTGGATCGGCAGACCAAAAAAGGAGGGGGCTGTGCACTATACCTCAGAGACTCTCTCCTGGGTCACCCCCTTGCTAGCACAACCTCTGACTCACTATCACAGAACCTCGCAGTCCACATCATCCTCGGAGCCCATGGCAAAACACTCACGGTAGCCACAGTCTACATCCCACCCAAAGACCAAGTGAATGGCATAAACACTGTCCTGGATTTTGCCAGAATGCAGCCACAGGACTCTGAGTTAATCATACTTGGAGATTTTAACATAAACTGACTTGCCCCTGACACTGGAGGTCTCAAAGATGCCATCTCCTCAGTTCACCTCTGACAGCTGATTGACTCTCCAACCAGACACAACCACAGAATGGGTACTAGCTCACTAATCGACTGGGTATTATCCAATCACCCACACATATATCTAACATCTCCATCCTTCCTGACTCTCTCAGTGACCAGTCTCCTATCATATGTGCATGGTCCAACAAGTTCCGCAAACCATCACCATCAGTCACAACAAGCAGAATTTTCCCTCATAGGAACCTGACTCTCCTTAAATCCCATCTCAGGAATCAAGATTGGCTACCTATTTACCTTGCTGAAGATGTCAACACAGCTCTGGGACTCTTTTATCTCCATCTTCAACGAAGCCTGCGATATCTATGCCCCCCTCAAAAAGCATAAGGTAAAATCCCTTTGCAATCCATGGATTACTGTCGACCTAATATCACAGCTAAAAGCTAGGAGCCACCTCTGGCTCGTGGCCCAGGATTCCGGGTCACCAACTGACATTGAAAATTACAAGCATGTGAGCAACGATTGCACTAAGACCATTAAAAATCACAAAAGCTCCTACTACAGGGAAGCCCTCGCTACTACATAGGGAAATGGAAGAGCATTCTGGAGCAACATCACGGAAGTCACTGAAAAAACAGCCGTTAACATCCCCAAGTATGCTCAGCATCAATGGATCCATTATTCTTAACCCAGCAACTATCGCTAATACCTTCAATACTGCCTTCACCGACCTTAACTCCATTTTCCCACCTGACTTCTTCACTGACCCTATCTCACCCATTGACCCCACCAACACCTCCCACTACACTACCCACATCCCTTTCTATTTCAAGGCAGTCAAGCAGCACGAAGCTTGGAAGTACATTGGCAAGGCAATCACCAACACAAGATTCAGCGGCGACTCCCTGGACCTAAAACTATGTCCCTCACAATTGACGAAGTTATCAGACCACTTACCAAGATTTTTAACCTCTCCCTCTGCCGTGGCCAGTTCCCTAATTTATGAAAATCTGCTATCATCACCCCTATCTACAAAAGCGGCAATAAGACTCAGTATGGGAACTATCGTCCAATCTCCATACTACCTCACCTATCAAAAGCACTCGCATGTATTGTATCCGATCAAATCACCGACTACCTGGACAACCACAACATCTTATGTGCTCAGCAGCATGGTTTCAGGAAAGAACATAGCTCCGTATGTGCCCTAATTGAGTTTACCACTGCTATCCACAATTCCCTTGACAACGGCCACCTCGCTGGGGCTGTATACATTGTCTTAACAAAGGCTTTCGATACCATCCACTACAACCTGCTTCTAAACCAACTCTCAAATCTGGGGCTCTCCCCTGACTCAACGGCCTGGTTCCAAAGCTACTTGTCTAACAGATCCCAATGAGTGAAGGTTGCAGGTACTCTCTCAAGTACTCTACCTGTCCGCCCGGGTGTTCCCCAGGGCTCCATACTGAGACCACTCCTATTCTCCCTTTTCCTGAATAACCTCCCTAAAGCCAGCCCCGAACAAATTATTCTCTATGCAGATGATGCAGTAATTCTCTCCTCCCACAAGGACTAGCATTCCCTGCAAAAGATTCTTCAACTCGGATTCTCATCAGTTGAAAAATGGCTCTGCTCACAGAAATTAATACTCAGCTATAAAAAGACCAAGTCCATGCTCATTCGTTACTCCCACAACAAACACAGGTCTCCTCCACTGATCGTAACAAACCTTCATGGGTCAACTATTGAACAGGTCTCAATCTTCAAATACTTAGGGATCACTCTTGACTGTAACCTGTCCTTCACATCACACATTGAAAATATTGCCAAAGCTGCCAATGTGCGAATTGGCCTTCTCTACAGACAGAGGTCTTGTTTAACTCCTGCTGCCCTGAGTATTGCAATGCAAAGCTCAATTCTCTCCATCATCGACTATGGCCTCATCATTTATGGAGCAGCCACAACTATGGCACTTAGACATATCTCTACCACGCTCAACAAAGCATGCCATCTAGTCACTGGGTCGAACCACCTTACACACACATGTGACCTCTACGCACAGTCAGGATGGCTACAACTATCTAATCACATAAAATATTAAACCTGCATAATGGCTAAAAAGATCATAATGGGCCTGGCTCCACCAGGGGTACTATCTCTCCTCAGCCCCGGTAGTAACCCCCATCACACAAAAGGCTCGGACTCCCATTGCCTGATGATCCCTCACTGCAGAACCTCCTTGGGTCAATGCTCTTTTGCCTACCAGGCTCCTTATTGGTGGAATAACCTTAACACTGGCATTTCCTCCGCCCCAAAGCTAGGGCTTTTTAAATCAAGTCTCTGACTCCACCTTGCTGCCTCTGGCACCTGCGACTGCTATACCTAGTGGGATCTCCTATCTCAGCTCAACAGTCCATGCCTTCTAGCCTCTTATTGCTCCACTCCCTTCCTTCCACTCCCTCTTCACCACCCTCTCCCCATTCACCCCCTGCTATTCTTCCTGCTCTTCTATCCTGATTGAGAACTGCCCTTGGCAAGCTCTACCTATAATTTAGGTTTTGCAACTGTATGTTAAATCTGATGTTTTATTCTGCTTTATCACTTGTCTTGTTAGTCTATTGCTTTTTGCCCATCTAAATACCATTATAGTGTACTGTCTCTGATGTGGAACCTTTGTAAAAGAGCCTTGGCTCAAAGGTATTTGTAATCCTAGATGAAATAAATAAATAAATAAAAATAAAATAGGAGCTGAGTCTGAAGCAGGTCAAATTCTTCCTGTAGGTCTGCACAGGCTGCTTCAGCAGTCAGATGACTTATGTAAGTCACTGTGTCATCAGCAAACGGATGCATTTTTGCCTTGTTGATGCCCACATCAATATTGTTTACATAGACTGTGAAGAGCAGCGGACCAAGTATGGATCCTTGTGGCACTCCCCTCAGAAGAGGTTTGAGTGGGGGAGAGCTCCCCCTCAGCTTTGATTTGTTGCTGCCGTCCTATCAGGTACTCCGTGAACCAGTGCAAGGATGCTGAGTCAAGACCAATGCTCTTCAGAGTGGAAATTAGCAGGCTATGGCCCACAGTATTGAAGGCCTTACTAAGGTCTAGGAATACTGCACGTACAAAGTTTCTGCTGTCTAGATCATTGTACCAGTCATTTGTTACTTTGGCAATGGCCGAGATAGTGCTATGTTTAGACCTAAAGCCCAACTGCATAGGGTTTAGTAAGATATGCTCTAAGCTGATTGCTGACAACCTTTTTCAGCTTTGATAAGATTGGCAGAATGGAAATTGGTCTATAGTTGTTGCGGTCGCAGTTATCTCCAGATTTGAACAATGGGGTAACATGGGCAGATTTCCAAATGATAGGAAGGGACCCTTGGGACAGTGATAAATTAAATAGATGGGTGATAGGAACAGCAAGGACGTAATATGCAATTTTTATAAAGTAGGGATCCAAAGAATCAGCTCCAGCTCTCTTCTTTACATCCAACCGAAGTATCAAATCTTCAACCTCCTTCAATAATACAGGTTTGAAAGAGAAGCCGGGTACCTGGGCAGTGGTGTCTACACAAGGGACACTTAGCTAGGAGTGGGCCAGGGCTGCAGGGGAATTGTCAAAGGCTAGACCAGCTGTGGCAAAATGATTGTTGAAAGCTTCTAAGATCCCCTGTTTATCACATATAGTTTTCCCTTCAGATGTGATTTTTGATGGCAAGGAGTTACCTGGGGTATGACTGGACATATCCTTGATTGTCCTCCAGAATTCAGAGGAGCACTTTGCAGCAGAGTCCAACTCCTTAAGACCCAAATGATGCCTTGGCGTCTCTGATCATTTTTGTACATGCATTACATGCCTTCCTAAATTGGCACCAGTCTGAGCCCAGCTTTGTCTGCTGTGCCTTTTTCCACAGCTTGTCCCTGCCTAGCTGGGCGGTTTTCAGTTCATGTGTGAACCAGCAACAAGTTTTGTTTTTTACTCGGATTTTTGCTGTCGTGGCATGTGCATCTAGGGCTCCTACTAGAATTGCATTAAAGATATCGTATGCCGTGTTGACAGTGGTGGCTAGGTAGAAGTCTTGCCAGCGTGGCAAATGTCCCAGTTCATAAGTATAGGAGGCCGCATCACAGTTGCACTGTGTCCTTTTAGTGATGAATTTAGTTGAAGGGCCTGTGTGATGTAGTGACCTAGCTGCAGCAATAAAACAATGATCACTGACATCAGTGAAGAAGGTTCCAGCATGCATGAAAAGGTGCGACTTATCCATTATTATGAACTGGGGATCATAAATGCAACAATCTGATTGGCTGAGAGCTCTTTGAAGCCATGTTGATATTGGGCTACATCATCATGGCTTCAGAAAAGCTCCAGCCACCAGTCTCCTTGCTCTCAGTGCACTGTTTCTTACAACTGTGCCCACGAGAGAAAGCAGCACAATGAAAGCTGCTGCCAGAAACAATGACGGAGTGCGTCTTCAAAAAAAAAAAAAACTTGCCATCTCTTCATTCCCCACAGCCCTGTAACCCTGCTGCCACAACTCAATCGCATTTTTTTTAAACAGCTTCTTTTCAAGGAACCACTATTGCATGTGTATTTATGATCTTCTCCATCAGACTGTCACTCGCTCTTTTCAGAGGCGCGCGCTCGGCCGCCCATTTCCCAAATGGAGTAGCGTTGACAAAAATTACAGTACTTACTTCCCTGTATTTAACATCTGCTATTAGAACCAAGATAAACACAAACACTGAAACATACTCTGTATTCAAAAGAACAGACGACAAGAAGCAAGTGTCCCTCCTACTTGCTCTGCTGTCTTTGAAACTGAAACTTTTACTCCTTCTAGTGACATTAAAAAACTGTAA
Organism: Neoceratodus forsteri; assembly: GCA_016271365.2. Taxonomy (NCBI): domain Eukaryota; kingdom Metazoa; phylum Chordata; order Ceratodontiformes; family Ceratodontidae; genus Neoceratodus; species Neoceratodus forsteri. The sequence goes on along the minus strand of CM057459.1, from coordinate 722,059,058 downwards.
ACCTTATGTGTGTCAGGTACCTGGTTGCAACGTTTTAAACCCCAAAATGGACCACAACATTAAAATAATTGGGTCTTGACCACTCTGTGCAGAGTGACATAGAGTTCACAGCTACTCCAATTACAACAGTGCCACCTGCTGTCCATAGCCCTCCAGGAATTTTTTTCTGAAAAGGTAATCCTCCAACAACCCCATACATTACATTTTCATAACGTTTTAAAACTTTTTTTCTTTCTTCTAAAACATTTAAACCAGTTCATAATAGCAATAAGTCACTCCAGGGTGTGGTATATCATGGGATATCGTTACTTCTCAGACAGTTGGATGCACTCAGCCTGCGGCCTCATGCCCAACCACCCGAGGCATGACAATATCCCATGATATACCACACCCTGTCATGCCTTATTGCTTAAATATAACATCCAATAATGAGCTATTACAAGGGTTCTTTTTATTAGGATGACTAGGTTCTTGAATTAACTGTACTTACCCAAGAGCATCACAAAAGGTGTTTAGGGGTGAAGCAGCCTTAGAGAGCCAGTCAAAATGACAGTCCCCAAGTATGATTGTTTCAAGATGAGAAGCTAGGCCCTGGTGCGCTTATGATTCCTATGAGCCTGTCACCACCCTTAAGGATGTGCTGCCCTAATGCTAGGTGAAGCAATACCTGACCAAGATGTGCAGAGGGTGGCTAATACAGTAAGGAACAGAAGGACTAAGTTGAGGAGGTGGCTCAATACAGGTACCATCACAATAGGTACCCAGGTTGTGCTCATTCAGTAGTACTATCTGCATGGCATATAAATAACTAGTGGGTAAATCAGTGTATGGAGAGCAAAGCTTTAAGGGGTCAGTCTCTGCATGCACAGGCTTCTGAGGGTAAAATGCCACCTGGACACAACAGAGGATGATCAGTAGAGTTAATAGTGAGGAACCCTTTGTAAGGGTGCTATCCAGATCCCCCATGCTTAATGCAATAGGAGGTGATGTTAAATACAGATTAGGGCAAAGGAACCTCAGCGACAGTGTCAGGAGATGTCTGTGATATTGGCCAGTTATCTTCGGGGCGTTCCTAATTGGACAACTGATGAATTGGAAGGGTTGATGAAGATCTTTGTAGGCGTGCTTTTGGAAGTGGATGGGGAAACAGTGTATTTAATAAGTGGAGGGAGGGGATGGGAGGGTGGGTGTGAATTTAGCGGCTTTTGCTGTACCTTTAGCTTGGAGAATCTGAGTTTCAGGTCTCAGGCGGCAGCTGTGGAAGCACTGACCGCCTGGTGTCTGAGAACCTGTGCCTGTGGGGCAGGGAGCCCCCGGAGAGCTTGATCTCGGCTGTGGAGAGAGGAAAAAGCACAAGTTTAAGTGCTGGCCATGGACAAAGCAGCAGGACTGTGGCCTGGACTCAACAACCTATGTGTGTATCCCTTCCCCTGTTTTCATGCAGGGGCTGCTGAGCGATCGTTGAATGGACTATGAAAGCACTCATTTATTAACTAATGTGCTAGGAAGTGACTTATTGTGCATGCTATGTGTTCAGCTTGCTGCTTGTGGTTACCAGAATCAAATTTCCTGCCCACCCACCCTATTCACTCCTCCCCCTTAAATGCTCACAGGCCACACCCTCTACTTTGCATGCATATTTAAATAGGTTCCACCAGTCACACCCCCTGCCTTGTTGAGTATACTTATAGGCATATCTACTTTGTTTCAGTTGTATATTTTCTGGTCCTGCCCCCCTGTGGTGATCTCCCACTGTAGGGTATGCTGTGGGAATCTCTGAGTTGACTGCGCAATGTGTGACTAGCCATTTTTTATTTATTCTGTGGAGTCTACTAGATGTGCTTACCTTCTGTGTGTACTCATCACAGCCTTTATCGTTCTGAGTAGACTGGTCTCTGCTCTATCTGTATGGTGGGCAGTTAATTGTACTTACATCTAGTGCCTGTCTGATTTGTTAAGAGCATCCCTTTTCATGGTGCTAGTATTTTCACATATTGAGGCTGGTACCTGATACTTGACCACTGTTGGGGTCCCCTTCTCTCAGCGTCCATTACTGTGAGTAATGTAAGGTAGCATGTTCCTTGGGTGGTAACTACTCCCTCACCTATGGGGGAGCCCTCCACTAACAGTGGTAATTGGTCTGATGCTTCTTAGTTGCCCAAGGGGTAACTAGTAGGTCAGGGGTTTACTGCTCCAGTTTCACCCACCCGTGGTCCCATTCACCTACCTTTAGGACTGTCCGTGGTCTACTCTCTGGCAGTACCACGGGGGTCCTTGATCATTGCCTAAGGAGAGCTCTGCCCATCACCCTTATATGCTCCATTACCATTGGGCTGCTTACGGAGCCTTGGTCTTTTGGTGGCAATTCTCCTCCTAAGGGGGGATCCTGGTTTGCACATGGCCAGCATGCAGAGATGGACTTCACCTTCTCCAACCTTATAGCCAGTGCTGGACAGCCTCCCCTGACTGTTGGCTGTCTTGACCTAGGATGCTTTCTGGGCCCTGTCACTATGGTCAGGTGATTCAGCCGTAAGTCACCTGCTAGGGGTGGCCCCATCAAGGCATCTCCTCTGGCTCTTACTGGTGACCCTTGCTCTGGCAGGTGACATTGAGCTCAAGCCTGGTCCTCTCTATCAGGCCTTTCCTGCACTTGACAGCTGTAAGTCGGGTAAGGTGCCAAAAATAGCGTACCTAAATATACGCAGCCTCCTGCCCAACATGGCAGAACTCCTTGCTTGCGTAACTCAACACAGGCCTAACATCCTTGGAGTAACTGAAACCTGGCTGAAACCATCCATTCCAGACTCCGCCTTTGCGCTTTCTGGATACGATCTAGTTAGGTTGGACTGGCAGGGGAAAAAAAAGGGGGGGAGGCATTCTGGTCTATTTCAGATGTCACTTCAACCTAACTGTCCTACCCTGCCAACAGCCATTGCAGTCTCCTTGTGAACTTCTACACACAATGCTGTTGCTGGGTGACACAAAGAAACTTCATATTGTATGTATGTACAATCCTCCTACATGGGGTTTATTGGGGTTGTCCTCACTATTTGATACTGTGGGATCAATGACTGGGCTTAATGAATTGTTGATATTGGGTGACCTTAACCTAAACTGGCTTAGTGGGAATACCAAGTTGTACGAGCCTTTGCTTGCTGGCCTCTCACTGACACAGCTCATTAAGGAACCAACTAGGTGGTCATCCACTTGTGGATCTAGCTCCCTCTTAGATTGGATATTGTCCAATAGGCCTGAGAGGATTAGCTTGTCGGGTGTCCTTCCCGACTCCATCTCTGATCATTCTCCAGTGTACTGTGTATGGAAGATCTCCACCCTGAAAATTCCCCATAAAGTCATTCAGGTTAGGGACATCTCCAGTCTTGACCTAGGATTATTCCATGAGGATCTCCAGAATACTGACTGGTCAGAAGTGTGGCTTGCACACGACTCCTCTTCAGCTGCTGACCATTTTCTCAACACCTTTGGGGCGCTGCAGGATAAGCATGCCCCTCTCATCAGGAGGAGGGCTAGGAGGGCTGCTACCAAATGGCTGCATGGGAGACTCCTTGCCCTCATGAGGATCAGGGACAAGTGCTGGGCCAACTTTAAGGCCATGATGAACAAGACCGAACTTCAGCAGTACACACAACTCAGAAACGAATGTAAAAAAGCAATACATGTGGCCAAAAGTGAATTCTATAAAGCTGCCCTATTGAATTCAGCAAAGGACCCCAGGAGCTTTTGGAGGTGCATCAAGAACATTGTAAGTGACTCCTCCTCCTGTGAGGCCTCTGATATCCTCATCAATGATGCCAGCTGTAACAATCCACTTACCATCGCTAATGCATTTAACATGCATTTCTCTGACCTGTCTGCTTTTACCTCTCCATTCTCCCCCAGTGGGGTTGGCAGTTGTGACCTGGACACTGCTCCATCCCTGGATCCGGTCTCCCAGCCACTCTTCTATTTTAAGGCTATGACGGTGCATGAGATGCAGAGATTGCTGTCTGGTCTCTCCCTCCACTTCAGTGCTGGCCATGCTGGCTTGAAGCCCAAGCTCCTTTGTCTTGGTGCCTCTTATATAGCCACCCCTTTGGCTCATAGTTTCAACCTGTCCCTCACTTCAGGAATTATCCCTGACATATGGAAGGTATCCAGGGTGGTCCCTATCCTTAAGCAGGGCAATCCTAAAGTTATAGACAACTACCGTCTGATAGCCATATTATCTGGGGTCAGCAAACTACTTGAGAATGTAGTAGCTGCACAGCTTTCAGAGTATATTCACCGTCACAAGCTGCTGTCTCCAGCACAGCATGGTTTTAGGAAAGGGCATAGTACATCCTCTGCCCTTGTCTCTGTCACCTCTGGAATAAGAACAGCTATGAATCAGGGGGAAATTCTTGGGTGCTGTCTTTATTGATCTCTCCAAGGCCTTTGACCTTGTTTTTTTTTTCCCAATTGTTTAACCAGGTGAGACACACTAAGCTGAAAGCTTGTTTACAGGTGCAACATGGGAGCACAGGGAAGTTAAGTGACTTGCTCAGGGTCACACAGTATGCAAGTAGGGGCTGTGGGATTCAAACCCAGGTCTCCAGATTTGCAGCTCAGAGCCTTAAACCACTGTGCTATACTGCCTTGTTGATCATACCATGCTTTGCTCTCAGCTGGGGTCTCTTGGCTTGTCCCCTCAGGTCCCTCGGTGGTTCTCCAATTGTCTACAAGGTTGACAACAGCTGGTCAAATTCAGCAAGGTGCTTTTGGGGACTACTACTGTATCCTCAGGAGTTCCCCAGGGTTCAGTCCTGGGTCATCTGCTCTTCTCCATCTTTGTCAACGCCCTACCCTCTGTCACTGCCCACTGCAGATCCACCCTGTATGCATACGATCTGGTCATCCTCACTTATTCTCGGGATATTGGGGGTATTAACCGTTAACTGAGTGAGGATTTCAGGAGCATTCAATCCTGGATTGAGTCCCAAAAGCTGGTTCTCAATCTTAAAAAAACTCAGGCCATGCTTTTTGGGTCCCTGGCCAAGATTAAGGCCTTCCATGCCCCACTGTGCATCACCGGACTTGATGATGCCTGGTCCTTGTCACTAGCACCTTCAAATACCTTGGAGTGTCACTCAACCCACAGCTTGACCTTGGGCATCATATCCAGAATGTTTGCAAAGCTGTCAACTGTAAACTGCGTATGGCTTACAGAGCAAAGAGTAACCTCACCCCTGCCGCCCGACTTGCACTGGCTCCTGGTGTGTTCTTCCCCTCTGTCTCCTATGGAAGCCTGCTGTTTGCTCACACTGCCAAAATGCACCTTTCTAGATGGACCATTTCATATAACAATATTTGTTGCTTCGCCCTTGCTGCCCCTCGTCTCACCCATCACTGCGACCTGTACAGTAAGCAGAATTGGCTCTCTCCATCTCATTACTTAGACTTTGTCCTGGGATGCTTTATGAGTAAGGTTCTTCAGACTGGCACCCCCCCTGGGCTGGCAGAACTCCTTGCACTGGCTGTCTCCTCTCACTACTCTCTCAGATCCCTGGGCTCAGCTGTCCTTAAGATACCGACCACTCATAGTCAAATGGGTGACAGAGACTTTGCCTCAAGTGCAGCCAGGTTGTGAAACTTGCTTCCTGTCCGGATCTGCTCCTCTCCCTCGCATGGTTGCCTCAGCTCCTCCCTATGGAACGACCTGAAGCTTTTCTCTGTGTGTATTTGTCCCAAGCCACCATGATCTCTGCTAGCCTGGGCTCTGGGGTGTGACATGGCATTTATTGCCTCCATCTTGGACTCAGCTTTGGGCATGGCCCTGTCCATGGCACCACTTCCCTAGGGTCCAACAGTTGTACATAATCAATACTGGGGCCTCCTTAATGGGGTCCTACAGTTGTATATATAATAGTATTTACTGTGCCTCCAATGTTAAGCTCTGTACTGCTCAGTTCTTCATGCATATGTCATACTGTGAGTAACCGCTTGTCCATGTAATGCATGCTCTGACTCTGTAAACTGATTGCATCTGTACCTATGTTGTCCAATGTATTCGAACTTGTATTTCCTGTACCATCCTGGGTTGTACCTAAAATTGGCAAATGTATTGTCTAGTGTACCTACCCAGTTAACAAAAGCTAAATAAATAAAGGACCATCTGCACCAGCAGGAGAGCCAAATTAGCAGGACAAAGGGATGTGTATTCCCTTGGCACCTAAAGTCTGGCACACACACAAGTTTCAGAAAGGAGCTTAATCACATAAAATCTTAGCCCTTTACACTCTAAACATTGGTAAAATGTAACTTTTAACAATCAGGAAACAAGTAAATACAGCTTTGTTGTGCAGAGTTCAGTAAGTAAGTTCAATTTTAGCAGGATTTTCAAAGAGAAACAGAAGCAGACTGCAGGAGCCAATCAGAGGCCAGCGCCCGAGAGTACTCGCATTCCGATTGGTTAGCATCTTTTGCCGTACCTTTAGCTTGAAGAATCCAGGCTTGAGGTCTCGGGCAGCAGCTGTGGAAGTGCTGACGGCCCGGTGTCTGACAGTCTGCACCTGTGGGGCAGGGAGCCCCTAGAGAGCTTGATCTCGGCTTTAGCTTGGAGAATTCAGGCTTGAGGTCTCGGACGGCAGCTGTGAAAGCACCGACTGCCCAGTGTCCGAAAGCCTGCGCCTGTGGTAAACTAAATAAGTAAAAAACTTCAGAAAAGAAAACAGAGATTTTGTTTCTCACATCGTGCTTCCTTTTTTAGTCATCTTGAAAGAGCAGGTGACATTTGAAGAACAATTGAAGCACCAATAGCATTAATCACACCTAGCATACGTTATAATACAAAAAGTTTAATGTTTCCTGATTCAGGGCTAAGACTGGGAAAGTAAGGAGTCAGAAAAGGTTATGTCTGTAGAAATTTCAGTGTCCATCAACCTTCTGCTTTTGCTGCCTACTCTGTATGGCAAAGTTCCTGACCCCTAATTGGGGGGCTCTGCTGGTAGAGATTCTGGCCCCTGTACAAGAAGAGACAAAATTAATCTTATAGAGTGGTTAAATAGAGCTAAGCAAAGGTACACAAAGCTATATGTAATGTGCAACTAAAGAGACCAGAGCAGGTGTATTACTGGTAGTGCAATCATAGGTTGGTAGGAGCCTGATACAGCTGAGGTAGAAGCCAGAGGAGGCCCAACATCAGTGGTGGTAGCGTCTCCAGCTGGAGAGGATCAGGGAGAGGGCAGGCAGAAGAAGGTGGGAGTGTGGAGGAGTTTCAGCTGTGCCTAAGATAGATTTGGGGAATGAGAGGCAGAGAGGAAGGGAGCAGGTTCCCGAGGAAGGGAAGGTGATAGGAGAAGGCTGACTGCCCAGCAGAGGATGAGGGTGGGGAAGGGAGAAAGTGCAAGGACCCCTGGAGCAGAGGGAGTAGAAGGCAGAGGGCATGGAAGAGAAAAGGGAGGATAGGTAAGAGGGCAAGAACCCAAACCAGTATTTTAAGAGGAAGGAGACTCAGTGGGACTGGTGATCTGAGAGTAGGGGGAGGATGGATACGGAGCAGTAGAGAGAGCAGAAGTGAGTCCACTGGGGACAGTTGGTAGCAAAACAGCAGAAGGCATTGTATAGAGGGTCCAGTCTGGTGAGGAAGGGGGGTGGTGGTACCATAGACCACATCTGTATAGTCGAAGACCAGGAGCACCATTTTGGTGAAAAGCTCCTGGTGGACCTGGGGAGACAAACAGTCTTTATTGCAGTACAAGGCACCAAATTTGGGACAGAACTTGGAGTTGATGGCATCGATATGGCCAGAAAAATCAGGCCTACTATCTAGCCACACACCAAGATACTTGAAGGAAGATACCATTTCATGGGGGAAGGAGTGCCATCCAGGGTGGGGCAAACAGGAAGAGGGAAGAGCCTGACCAATATTTGGCTGGTTCCAAAGGTCACGGACAATTTTTTCATAATGGTGACCCATAGTTAGTTACATAGATACATAGACAGTGTCAGCAGATAAGGGCCTATGGCCCACCCAGTCTGCCCATTTGAGCTTGTAAGTTCTGTTTGTTTTCCTAGAAGTCTGTTGCCCCTTACCCCTGACCTCCAGAATTCCTTTATGTCTATCCCATGCATTCTTAAATCCCGTGATTGTTTCAGCCCCCACCACTTCCTCTGGCAGGGTGTTCCACTTGTCCACCACCCGTTCTGTGAAGAAATTTTTCATGTTTCTTCTGAATCATCCTCCTCCAACTTCATCCCATGCCCTCAGTCCTGGAACATCTTTTCGCTTAAAAATAGTGTTTTCCTGCACCCTGTTCCTCCATGTAAGATACTTGTATGTCTCTATCATATCCCCTCTCTCCCTCCTCTCCTCCAGGGAGTACATGTTCAGTTCCTTCAACCTGTCTTCATAGGACTTGTGTTGCAATCCATGCACCATCTTTGTTGCCCTCCTCTGAACCTTCTCTACCCTGTCTATGTCCTTACATAGGTATGGTCTCCAGAACTGTACACTGTACTCCAGGTGAGGCCTCACTAGTGTCTTGTATAGCGGAATTATGACCTCCCTTTTCCTGCTGGTGATGCCCCTGCCTATACATGCCAGCATCCTATTTGCTTTACCTGCTGCCTTGTCACACTGTTTCCCTACCTTGAGGTCATCAGAGATGATAACCTCAAGATCCCTTTCCTGCTTGGTGCATGCTATATCCTCACCCCCAAAACTGATATATTGTGCCAGGGTTTTTGTGCTCCATATGCATTATCTTGCACTTCTTTGCATTGAATTTCAACTGCCAAACCCCTGACCATTCTTCAAGTTTCTGCAGGTCGCTTCTCATTCTGTCTACACCCTCTGGTGTGTCTACTCTGTTACAGAGCTTTGTGTCATCAGCGAACAGTGAAATTCTGCCTTCTAGGTCCTGCGCAATGTCACTGATGAAGATGTTGAATAGGACCGGTCCAAGCACTGATCCCTGTGGTACCCCACTGGTCACTCTTCCCTCTGTGGAGTGACAGCCATTTACCACCATCCTCTGTGTCCTGCCACCCAGCCAGTTACCTACCCACCACACTACTGTCCTGCCCACACCCATATTCCCCAGTTGAAGTGGAATCAGTCAAGACATTATAAAGTCTTGTTGGAGTAAGCCTTTTGACCACTGTGGTCAAGGGGCAGGAGGTGTATTTAACTGTGTCATCTGCATTCATGTGAGCATGTGAGTTGGCACAGGCAGAGGGGAGGTTATTCAGGAATATGGAGAAGAAGCTGGGACCTAGGATGGAGCCCTGTAGGGCCCCAGCCTGAATGGGTTGGGGAGGTGACTGGACGCCTTCCCACCTGTATCAACAGTTGACAGCCCATGAGGTAGGAATGGAACCATTCAACAGCAGGAGCTGAGAGGCTTTCAGAGCTCATTTTGTCCAGGAGGAGCGCATGGGTCACCAAGTAAAAGGCTTTTGCCAGATCAATGAAAAAAGCTGCCGTGGTATGCCTCTCATCCATTCCAGTGAGGATGGAATCAGTGATACGCAGTAGGGAGGAAACAGTGGAGTAATTCTTCCAAAAACCAGACTGGAAAGGGAGAGGAAGCTGGTAGTGTAGAGGAAGTCAGCAAGCCTAGAGTAGACAGTTTTTTCTTGCAGCTTTGCAAGAGATGGGATGAGGGAGATAGGATGGAATTTCCCATGGGAGGAGGGGTCACCCCCTTTGTGAAAGGGAGCACTTTGGTAATCTTCCATGACTTGGGAACAGCACACAGGCAGAAGTAAAGGTTGGGGAGGTGAGTAAGGGGGAAGACAATGGCAGAAGCAAAGAGGGGAGAAGCTTAGGATCCAGCCCATCAGGGCAAGATTTAGACAGGTTGAGGGAGAAAAGGGCAAAAAAGGTTTTCTGGGTGGTAGCAGTGGGAAAATTAATTTTCTGGGTGGAGTGGGGCAGAGAAGAGGGTAAAGCAGTGGGGAGAGGAGAACAGTTGGGGGAGGGAAGAATGTAAGTAGTGAAGAACTCATTGAAATGAGCAGCTATAGAGAGAGGGTCAGAGACAGGTGAGCTATGAACCATAAGGACTGGGGGAATGGACGGAGCAGGGGTGTCATAAAGGGAGTGAATCACCTTCTAGTATTTGGCTGAGGAGTTAAGTTTGTTCTGGAGGTTGGCCTTAAAGTAGTGTGATTTTGCAGCATAGACAGCCTTTGTGCATGAATTTCTGAGCACCCTGAGCAGGATCATTTGTAACAGACCCATGCATGATAATGGGACTTATACTGGTTATGTTTGGGAGTAATCCAGGGGTGGTGGGAGGATTTAACCATAGATTTCTGAGGGGGATTGTTGTCCCAGATGAAAGAAAATTTGGTAAAAAACAGAGAGAGGGCCACATCAATGTCAAGAGAGGAGAGAATGGCCAACCAATCAGTTGCAGCAAGGTCACACAGGACAACATTGATATTAAGTGACCAAAGGGACATAGACCAGATGTGTTTGGGGAGAGGGAAGGCAATGGACTTTCCTGACACAGAAAATTGTGTAGAGGTCACTGAAGGCATCCAGTAGATTACCTGCTGCAATGATGCTGTGTATGTGTGTGTGTGTGTTTGGAGAAAACCCAGTCCAAGAGGGTGTGATTAGTGAAGTACAAATTGAGCTGTGTGGATTCAGTGATGAACTGTGAAAGGTGAAGGGACTCAGTCCTCTGAGAAGCTGGCCCGGAGGCCAGGGAGAGCCAATTGATACTGAAGACCCCATGGAGATGAGTTCACCAGAGGAGGAGTAGGAGATGAGAGCAGAGAGAGAGAGAGAGTCAAACAGAGAAGAAAGTAAGATTTTAAGAGAGGCACAGAACACCCCAACAAAGATGGGTAGGATATAAGGAAAGAAGAGCTTTGCAAGGAGAAGCCATGGAAGGAGGATACAGAGTGCCTGAAAGCAATTTTGCAGGAGAGGCTGTGACAGACATAGAGAACATCATCACTGCCTTGTTTACCATGGTCCTGCCTGAAGAGGCAGAAATTAGGAATCGACAAGCTAGAGTCAAAAGTCTTGGAGGAGAGCCAGGATTCAGAGATACTAAATTGTTCACAAAATTGTAAGGGTCTGAAACTCTACCATCTAAATGTCAGAAATATTTTAATGCATTTGGATGATGTTTTAGCTTGGATTAGGATGTAAAATTATGATATTGTGGCCTCAGTGAAGCATGGTTAAAAAATCGTACCTATATATATATAGATGGATATAACATTTATAGATCAGTCAGAGCCAAGGGAAAGGGTGGTGGTATTTTTTTACTTTATTTATATAAAGGATTGTTTTAATTGTGAGCTGGCTGAAGCTGGAAATTGTTATGGTATTGCTGATTTTTTAACCTTGAAAGTGAAGCTTGGTGGTACATTGAGTACTTTTCTTTATGTTTCCTGTGTGTGCCTGCCTCCAAAAAGTGCAATGGTCCATATTGGAAAGACTGTTGGCAATCCACAAAGGAATCAAAAAGCATATTGTAATGGGTGATGTTCACCTTGACTGGTTGGTTTTAGAGATGTGTTGTCTGTTGTTTGCCATTCCCATAGGTTTCTCATGTTAATCTTACTGCATATAGTGTTTTAAGTGCTCCATCTATTTCGGGCAGGAGCTGGCCATTCACACTTCGCACCTTGTTAAGGTGTGATCACTGGGGCTACTTAGTCCCCTGTCATCAGTGTCAGGTTACAGATTGTCCAAACACAGCAGTAAAAGATAGCAGGGAAGAGGAAATCAATGAGCTCGAGCAGTAAATCTGAGCTCCTGACAAAGGTGAACCATTGTTATCTAGGGCAGTACCTTAGTCTCTCAAAATTGACAGTTGCCAATTTACAGAAACAGCAAGAACAGCTGTTCTCTGAATGGCATCGGAACTGTAATCCTAATAGAAAGAGGAAGTTAGCGGGAAAAGATGGGGAAGTCAAGGAGAGGCTTCTGCACTGGTTCCAAAATGCACTAGGCAGAGATGCTTTGATTAGTGGCCCCCTTCTTGCGCAAAAAGCAAAACAGTTGACTGAAGTACTTGGCAAGGCTGATTTTAATCCCTCAGAAGGGTGGCTTCAGAAATGGAAGTCTTGAAATAGCATTGGATTTCACTGAGCACACAGTGAAAAACTTAACACAGACTCCACAAGTGCAGAGCAGTTGCTAACTAATGTCCTGCCAGGGCTACTTGAAGGTTAGGAGCCCAGGAACATTTTTAACTGTGATGAGACTGTTTTTTCTTTCAGTGTGTTGGGTTTGGTACACTGGCTTTCAAGAATGAGACACTGCTTGGACAAAAAAAAATGCCAAAGAAAGGATTTCTGTCATGGCATGTTGTAATATGCATGGCAGTGAAAAATGTGAACTGCTAGTTCTTGACAAATTGCATGCCCCTCATTGTATTAGAGGAGTTCACCACTTGCCTGTGGCTTATCGAGCAAACTAAACTGCATGGATAACTGTGGATATTTTTACTGACTGGGTGCATGGGTGAGATTGCAAGCTGAGAGGTATAAAAATTGCCCTGCTCTTAGACAGCTTTTCACCCTAACATCAATGGGCTAAAGAACATAAACCTTATCTTCCTCCCTCCTAACACCACCTGTATTATCCAGCCACTGGATCAGGTCATAACTTACTCGATGAAACAACACTATGTTAGAGCAATGAGACAGAGAGTCCTGCATGGATTAGACTCGAACTCAGAAATGAGTGCATCACAGTGTGCCAAAAAAAAATTTCTGTGTTGGATGCTGTGCACCTCTTAAAGCACTCATGGGATTCTGTCAGTCAGCTTACCACCCAGCATTGTTTCAGGAAAGCAGGCTTTTCAACACTAGAGGAGGCTACCACAGATGAAACTGTGCCAGAACATCACACTCTGACAGCACCATCATTTTCTCAGAAGAAGCCAGAAGGGGAAGGAAGGAAACATATTCAATTCAGTGCTTTAGAGGAACTGGTAATTGCTATTTTTCTTTTAAACTTAGATTGTGGGCTTTTAGTGACACTATACTTTCTTTGTTGTCTTTACTTATAATTGTTTTTGGGCTGTTGAAAATTTAAAACATAGTGGTGGTGTAATTCTGTGCTGTCTTTAATTGCTGCAAATTTTCGCCCCCCTCCCTCCCCTTCCCCCAACTCTTAATTATATGCCCTGTTAAATCTGATTGACAGGAGCTAAACACAGGGTATAGTAAGGGGTGTGAAGTAGGAGGGGCATAAGGGGGGAAGAAGCCCACCCTCAGCACAAGTGTTTTGACTCATTTATTTATTTATTGGTTTCTTTTTCTTTAAAAAAAATCTGAGGATCAGTGGCAGGATTTTTAGTACAGTAAATTAATAAAAAGGGAACTAGGAGAGCTTCAGTAGCAGACAAGTAGTGGAATTGCAGTATAATGTGGGCAGTGGTGCAATGCAGTGGCTGTGGGGCAGCCATATTCAGGCAGACCGTCTGGACACTGAGGTGCTGCCCTATCTGCATGCATCTCTCTGAACTGTGGGATGAGGTAGCCAGATTCAGAGTGGAAGTAAACTGGGTCAGGAGTACCATCACCCTATCCAGGGACCACCCAGTCCAATGCAACTGCCTCAAAGGATGCCAAGAACAGAGAGCACTTGGATGACAGTGGGCTCAGGGAGGTTAGAGCAGTCAGGTAGAGGCATCCCAGATCCTATTCCACTCAAGAACTCATATGCCACACTGGCAAATGAGGACAACCAAATAGAGTACCCAGAGAAGTGGAAGGAAAGGATGTGGAGGTTAGCCAGGAGGTGACCTCAGCGGGAAAGCAGTGGACCCCAGAGGAGGAGGAAGCGAATCCTGTGGGGACTCCATCATAAGAGGGATCCAGCTAGGAACACAGGAGGGGAGGACAGGGAGGTGAGGTGCCTACCAGGTGCCACAGCATGGAGGGATGGAAGGAAGATCCTGGGGATCACTGGGAAGGCAAGACGGGAGGGTGAGCTGGATGTCATTATCCACCTAGGTACTAATGACCTGGCAAATGGGAGCCAAAGGAAGTTCAGGAAGAGTTTAGGAAACTGGGGAGGGTCTCAGCAAGTAGCTACTCTGTCACTTTCTCAGAAGTACTACCTGTGAGAGGCAAGGGAGAGCATAGGAGTGCATGCACCAGGAACTTTAACTCATGGTTGAAGAACTGGTGCTGTGGAGGAAGGGTTTGGATTCATTGGTGACTGGGGACCCACCTGGAGGGATGGAGGTTTGTTCAAGCCTGATGGCCTGCATCCATCCTGGAGGGAATCCAAGACTCAATGATAAGTTTAAATGCTACATTGACAAGCATTTAAACTAGCAAAGGGGGTGGCAGGCCAGCAAGGAGGGTACCATTTGCTCACCCCCACAGCTAGCAGTGGAACCAGTGAACCAGAGGAGGGCTATCTGCAAAGCAGTGTGCAAAAGATGGAGATTAGTGCCCAAGAGGTGGATAAGCAGAAAAGGGGCAAAATTCAGCAGAAGGGCAGACAGCAAGGAGAACCAGGGATAAATGACAACCAAGGAAGGGGCTGGAGTAGAACAGTGAAACAGTCTAGGGAGGTCAAATCATGGAAAGCCATGTGTGCAAATGCCAGGAGCCTTAGCAACAAGATGGAAGATCTGGAGGCTGTCATGGTACAGTCAGACCTGGACATTGTAGCCATCACTGAAACCTGGTGTAATGATAACCACGACTGGGAGATGGCCATACCTGGCTACAACATATTCAGAAGAGACAGAGCAGGCAGGAAGGGAGGAGGAGTGGCACTGTATGTGAAAAATGACATAAGGGCCACAGAGATCCAGGAGGAACAAATTGGGGGAGAGATACTGTGGGTTAAGCTGGAAAGGAAAATGGGGACAGCCATCCGCACAGGTGTGGTCTATAGACCACCAGCCCAGGAGGGAGGAAGAAACAGATAGGGAGCTGATGCTAGCCATCCAAAGGATGGCAGACAAGGGTGAGGTAGTACTGGTTGGAGACTTAAACATTCCAGACGTGGACTGGAGCATCCCAGCAGCAGCATCAACTAGGAGCAGATTTATCCTGACTCCTTCAGGGTGCCTTCCTCAAGCAACTGGTCATGGAACCAACTCGGCAGAAGGCAATACTGGACCTTGTGCTCACAAACAGGGACAGTGTGATGGGGGTAACAGTGGGGAACACCTGGGAAACAGTGACCACCAGTCATTGTGGTTTGAAATCACAGAAAGAGCAGAACCAAACCACACAAAAACACGTATCCTGGATTTTAGGGGCAGACTTTGGGAAAATGGGGAGATACTTGAAAGAGGCATTAAGGGGAATGGGACAGGAATCAGGGGTTGAGGAACAGTGGGCAGTATTTAAAATGGGGATTACAAGAACAACAGAATTATGCATTAAGCAGGTTAGCAAGAGGAAAAGGAAGAGGAGACCATTATGGTTTTCCAAAGAGGTAGCAAAGAAAGTGAAAGCCAAAAAGATTGCATTCAGGCAATACAAAAGACACAGGCAGAAGGGGATAGGGAGAAGTACCAGGAGAAGCAAAGGGAGGCAGGAGGTCAGTAAGGAAGCCAAAGCTCAGACAGAAGAACACATTGCAAAATCACTGGGTTGAGGGACAAAACCTTTTGCAGGTACATAAGTGAAAAAGAAAGACAAAGGGAGGGATAGTGAGACTGAAAGGGGAGGATGGGGGCCGCGTGGAGGATGACAACAGTAAAGCTGAAATATTGAACAGGTATTTCTGCTCAGTCTTTACTGAAGAAGAGGAGGGTAATGGGTCTGAAGGGAGTACAAGGGGTGAGAATGGTGCAGAAATGGACACAAGTCCCTTTACGAAAAGGGTCCTGAAGGAACTAGAAGTAATAAGAGTTGATAAAGCAATGGGGCCAGATGGGGTGCACCCAGGGTCCTTAAAGAACTAAGAGAGGTGGTGGCTGAACCTCTGGCTATCCTGTTTAGCCGATCACTGGAAACAGGGAGGTACCCAAAGACTGAGGACAGCAGATGTAGTCCCTTATACAAAAGTGGGAACAAAGTGGAAGCAGGGAACTACAGACCAGTCAGCCTCACCTTGGTAGTGCAGAAGATCATGGAAGCACTACTGAAGGAGAGATTGGTGGAACATCTGGTTGTCAATGGACTACAGGACCCAAGGCAGCATGGTTTCACCAGGGGGAGGTCATGTCAGACCAACCTCATTGAATTTTTTGACTGGGTGACTAGGGAGGTGGATCGGGAGGGCAGTGGACATGGCCTATCTGGACTTCAGCAAGGCCTTGACACTGTGCCACATAGAAGACTATTACACAAACTGGGGAATATGGGTGTGGGCAGGACAGTAGTGTGGTGGGTAGGTAACTGGCTGGGTGGCAGGACACAGAGGATGGTGGTAAATGGCTGTCACTCCACAGAGGGAAGAGTGACCAGTGGGGTACCACAGGGATCAGTGCTGAGACCGGTCCTATTCAACATCTTCGTCAGTGACATTGCGCGGGACCTAGAAGGCAGAATTTCACTGTTCACTGATGACACAAAGCTCTGTAACAGAGTAGACACACCAGAGGGTGTAGACAGAATGAAGTGACCTGCAGAAACTTGAAGAATGGACAGGGTTTGGCAGTTGAAATTCAATGCAAAGAAGTGCAAGATAATGCATATGGGGCACAAAACCCTGGCACAATATATCAGTTGGGGTGAGGATATAGCATGCACCAAGCAGGAAAGGGATCTTGGGGTTGTCATCTCTGATGACCTCAAAGTGAAAACAGTGTGACAAGGCAGCAGGTAAAGCAAATAGGATGCTGGCATGTATAGGCAGGGGCATCACCAGCAGGAAAAGGGAGGTCATAATTCCGCTATACAAGACACTAGTGAGGCCCCACCTGGAGTACAGTGTACAGTTCTGGAGACCATACCTACGTAAGGTCATAGATAGGGTAGAGAATGTTCAGAGGAGGGCAACAAAGATGGTGCATGGATTGCATCACAAGTCCTATGAAGACAGGTTGAAGGAACTGAACATGTACTCCCTGGAGGAGAGGAGGGAGAGAGGGGATATGATAGAGACATACAAGTATCTTACAGTTAGGAACAGGGTGCAGGAAAACACTATTTTTAAGTGAAAAAGATGTTCCAGGACTAGAGGGCATGGGATGAAGTTGGAGGGAGGATGATTCAGAGGAAACATGAGAAAGAATTTCTTCACAGAACGGGTGGTGGACAAGTGGAACACCCTGCCAGAGGAAGTGGTGGGGGCTGAAACAATCACGGGATTTAAGAATGCATGGGATAGACATAAAGGAATCCTGGAGGTGAGGGGTAAGGGGCAACAGACTTCTAGGAAAACAAACAGAACTTACAAGCTCAAATGGGCAGACTGGGTGGGCCATAGGCCCTTATCTGCCGACACTGTCTATGTATCTATGTATCTATGTATCTATGTAGCACCAGATGGGATGACAAAGGAAGAATTTGAACATCTGTGTCACCTTGGCGACAATGACGCTGAGTCTGAAACCAATGACATTGGAGATGTGGTCAGCTCAAGTAGGCTGATATCATGGAGAATGACGGGGGGGGGGAACAAGACCTGGTTGAAAAAAAGGAGAAAATTCCTGTCACACCAGCCAGTGTTCACTCGGAGGTTCTATCCCCAAGGTGTGCTGTGGAGCAGCATCCAGATATTGAGCCTGACTGGAAGACACTGGCTAAGGCAAAACAGATTTGGCATCCATATGGCCAGAAAAAAACTGTGCAGACTCGTATAGCTGAGTTCTTCACTGGAGCCAAGTGGGACTGTTTCAATTCGTGCAGTAATGTACATTAACCTAAAATGAAAAGGTCTTTTTTTTATAAAGGTTGCTTAAATAGTTTTTTGTTTTTAATGTTGCTTAAATAAAGTTGTTAAAACTATACACACACGCACTGGTGCTTTTGCGGCATTTTATATGTTAGGAAATGTGCTATAATTTTACCATCTGCTATCTATACCAGGCAAAACTAGCTTCCATAAGCGTGCCAGATATAAACGGTAGGGACTTACATCTAAAATAATAATTAATGAAAGTAGATTGTTAAAAAGCTTTAAATGAGCAGTACTTTGTAAATGATCTAATAAACGTTGACTGGTTGGATGAGTATGGGGCAAAGGGTGTTGATGAATCAGTCAATATTTTTAATAACAAAATTGGGAAAGTAATGAAAAAGTAATAAACAAAAATGCCCCTATAAAAACATGACAGATTGGGAACAAAGCAAGCCCTTGGATAAATACAAGTTTACTTAAGATGATGAGATGGAGGGACCAATTTTGGAAAAAATAGCAAGAAAATAAAACTGATTTTGCTTTTAATTAGAGACATTGCAAAATTATATTTTGCCACCGAAATTCCCGCAAAACCGGTAGTTTCGTTGTGTGAAATATTTCGCAAAATTCGCCCATTATGTGAAATATTTAGTGGGGTGCAAAATGTGGAATTTCACCAGCAAAATGCGAGCTTTCGCCAGAAAAGTGGCAAAATTTCACTGGCAAAACATGGATTTCAACATTTTGTAGGCAAAATTTTGCCTTCATTGGCTGAAATTCTGAATTTAGCTTCCATGAAAAATTGGACAAATTTCATGTAACAACATTTTCCAATTTCGCACATCTCTACTTTTAATGAATATAGACATCATCACAATCTGGTTAAAATTATTTATTTATCATTTATGTATTTGAATGTTAAAGACTGGGTAGGCCCACTGAGACAGAACTGTCCCTTTTAAGGGGCAACCCAGAATTAGTTGCGTACATTAAGTGAGAAATGAAGATGCAGCCTTTACATAGTAGAAAAATAGTTACTAAAAAGGCAAAACAAGATTATTGCAAAAATAAATAGTTGAAAAGTATAGCAAATACAAAACTGTTTTGGTTATCTTTTCAAGATTTTTTGTAAACCAAAAATGAGGAATGGTATTGTAAGCCTAGAAGCAGAGGACAACATATTTTATGATGAAAAAGATATTGCTATGGAGTTAAAGGAATTTTACCAATATGCCCAGTTATAAAGGTGCAATAAATGAGCTTGCTCAAAGATGCAGTGAAGTTATGGTAAATAAAAGGCTGAACCAAAGTTTAATTTTGTGAGACATACTGAAAGGGATGTGATAATCCTCCTTAAGGACATAATTGGTAACAAATGAACTGGGTTTGGTGGACTTCTCCTTAAATTTTTAAAAACAGAGACACACTATCTTGCAAAGCCAATGGCTTTTTGGATTAATATGTCATTATGCCAAAATAGCTTTCCTTCATGTTGGAAAACTGTGATAGTGACCCCTATTTTTATGTCCGGAGATAAAACTGTTGCAACTAATTGTAGACCTACTGTAAATCAGTTCTTACAACCTTATCAAAACTACTAGAAAAAGTAGCATTTGGTCTGTTATCAAGTTATTTTAAGGTGAACAAGCTACTAACCCCAATCAGTATGGCTTCAGGAGAGGATACACTGGTCAGATTCATGAGAGTTACCTACAGCAATATGAAACAAGGATTACTGACAGGGGCTATCTTCATGACCTGACCAAGGCCTTCAATCTTTGAGATCATACCGTATTAAAAAGAAAATTAAAGGACCATGGAGTGAGTGATTACAGCACATGTTGGTTTCAAGATTATTTATCAAACCAGACACAAATAACTAAAATGGGTGCAGTGAACTCGGAGCCTCAGAGGGTTAGTCTGGGTGTCCCTCAGGGTTCCATTCTGGGTCTGCTCCTGTTTTCTATATATGTCCATGATTTACCAAAGGTATGTGAGGGGGTATCCACGATTATATATGACAATGATACAGTCTTCTAATGTGCTGGAAAAACAGGAGTGGACCTAGAGAAACAGAACACACAGATAACTGCACTCCAAAATAAAGTGAAAATCCAAAATTAAGCAGAACTTACTGCAAACATTTGTCTTGCCATTCAGATTTTGGCACTTCACATCTGTATCATGACACTTCATCAGGAGGAGGAGTCTACCATTAGTTTGCTCATTTTATACTCTTTAGCTCATTAAAGTGACAAACACTCAATATGTAATAAGGACAACAGTGCAAACAAGTATCACAATGCAGAGACAACCCTGCAAATGAACAAACACAGTGTAACATCTCCAAAATGGACAACCATTATTATAGAACATCAGTGCTTAACACAAATAGTTAAAATTCAAGCACCTTGGATCTGGCTTCTGAAACAGCAGAGGTGTCTGATGAAACAACCATTACAAGCCAATATACTGTTGTTTTTCCACAGGAGGTTTCAGAACCAATCCCCCGTCAAACAAATGTTAGAGTACATTCCAAGTTCAATCCACCTGCAGCTAATAGTGCATCAGTTCTTAACTTTCAAAATTTTGTACAAAGGGACATTAATGCTCTGTTTTTCTCTTGGTGGAGATATCACAGTCACAATCTAACACGCAAAGAACTGTTTGCTTTATAGGAGTTAACAGGCAATGATTCAATTGTGATAATGGAAGCGGACAAGGAAGGAATGTTATTCTCAGTAAACAACAATATGAAAATGAAATATATAGACAACTCAATGATGCTTCCAGTTATAGATGATTACAGGTGACCTTGTAATAGTATAAAATGAGTTCACTAGTGGTAGACTCCTCCGCCTGACAAAGCGTCATGATATAGACATGAAGCACTGAGGATGTGGGCTCATTGTGGCTCTTCAGAATAAAATATGAATTGCAAGATAAACGTCTGCAGTAAGTTCAGCTTTATTTTGGATTTTCACCTGGGAGTGCAGTTTTCTGTAAGTTCTGCTCAAATGCTGTTTTTGAACTGCTCTCTCCCCATTATCCCGCTAGTGTGTGGTTTTGTTTGTGTGGAATGGACCTGGAGGAACACCTACATAATACCTATGACCAGTTGCAAAATTGGTTTTACAGAAACAGACTTTTGGTAAATGAAAAGAAAATAAGGGTGATGACTTCTGGAACTCGACAAAGAATAGATGCTTATTGACAAAAATTGTTCATTACTGTATCTGAAAATGAACTATTACAAGTCATAGAGAATTTTAATTACCAGTATCTACAGTAGGTATAGTCCTAGATCAAACATTAACTTTAAGAGATCATGCAAATAAAGTAACTGGAAACGTCAACAGTAAGTTAGGTTCCATTTATGGAAATCAGAGCAATTTAACAAATTAAGTTAAAGAAGCCACTGCAAAACAGGTGTTATTTCCTGTTTCAGAGTATAATTCAATTTTACTTTATTAAGCCTCAGAAAATGTTTTGTCAAAATATGTTGTTACATTTAATAACATATGGCAAGTTGTTACAAGAGCTCCCAAACAGACTCACCACTGTGAATTATATTCACGTACAGTACAAAGGTCTTGGTGCCACAGGTGTGAATTTTTTAAAAAGTTGAGAGCTTTGCACAGAAATAACACAACAAATATACTGGAACTTTTGAGAGAAAAAATAAATTTGGTTACTAAAACTGTGTCTGCAATTTACATCAACAAAAAGGCTCAAGGAGAAGCTTATAAAAATAAAGTTAACCAAAAGATATTTTTCTTACTATGGACCTAAAGTGCTAAATCAATTAGTATAACAGGATGTTGATTAGTCTGTAAAATACCCAGGCTCAGATATTCAGAACTTTGCCCTGAGGCCAATTAGCACATGCAAACATTGCCTGAACTAAATAGCCCACCAAATTCAAAAGGAATAGCCCAGTGCTAAACCTGCTGAATATAGCATGCAAACTGGGCTGGGAGTGCAGTGCAAACATTGCCCGGGATAAAGACAGCACTGAATACAGTACCCAGGCAGTGCAAACACCCATTGGAACACAGCGCAGATGGAGCTGCCATGCTCTGGACCAAAGGCAAAGGAGCACAGTCTGGAAAGGGAGCCCAGGAGCAGACAGCAGTGCAGAACCCAGACACTGATACACACCCAGCCAGGGGACTGGCCAGAGGGCAACAGGACCCAGGGGTAGAACCAAAGAACAGAACAACCCTGTTGTAAAAGCCATGCACCCAATAATGACACAGGACTCAGTGCAAATATGTAAAAGATATGCATAATGTGACAAATGCACAGTAAAGAAAACAGGTAAACAACAAGTGAACAACAACACAAAACATAACAAATAGCAAAGTAATGAAAACACAAAATGCAAACACATAAAATAAAACCTACAGCAAACACCATGACAATGACAACCACTATATACAACAGGAACTACTACGACTACTACAACTACTACAGCTACTACTACTACTGTGACTTCTACTACCATGACTACTACTAACGCTAACACTACAACTACAAAACTGGCTATACTGCATCAACTGACCTGTGACAACTACAGCAACTAAGGAATGAAATATGGAAAACAGAGGCACAGGGGCAGAAAACGAACTGTAAAGCAACGGAACAGGAGGGGACAGGGATGTGGACACAAACAATGGGGTAAAAGGCCAGCAACAGAAAATACAGTCCAGTAAAGGGGGGGGCAAGGTAAACAATGTCCTCAGGAAGGCATCATGGCTGGGATTCTGCAGTTTCTGGCAGACGTGCCTCCAGTACGACGGCCACCCTCCTCGTCTCTGATATGAGCACTGCCTGCTGCTCGATGATGGTGCGCTGCTGGCGCATGAGCCATGTCAGGAGGTCCTCATTGTCTTCTGACTCCTCCAGCCACATTGCCCACAAAGAGGATCAGAGTGGACCTACAAGAGGAAGGGGGAGCATGTGAGGATGGGAAACCAGTTAGGAGGCACACTGCAGCCACAGGTGGCCATACAGGGATGGGCAGCATGTCCCAACTGCCATACCCATGTGGTGCTGAGATATGCAATGGTAGGCACTACCAACAGGTGCCCACAGGGCAGGCGTGAAAGACATAGGCAACAACCCAATACCCAATAGACATGGATACGTCAGGCCTCAGTAACATCATGATACGGTCGACACCACCCAACCCAGCACTGCACACAGTGAGACAGTGCAGACACACAGGCAGTCCACAGGATGGCGGTGGGGGTGGGACATGCAAAAACACATGCATGGGAGAACACATGTTGGGACAAGCTGCCCATAGTCAGATAGCAATGTACCACAAAGCAGAGTGCAACAACAACCCATAGGGGCACAGAAGCATCACAATGCAAGCATGGTGTCTGGCCAATGGCAATCCCATGCCAGGGCCAAACTGTCCCACAGCAGATGCAATACCACAGGGTGCACACACCAGCAGGGTGGGACAACAGATATCATCACACATGGGCCATGTACTGCAATGTGTGCAGTGCCCTGCAGCTAGAACCCGCACATGCCAAGTGAACAGCTGAACATGGACATTGGTGATTGTGGACTGCATGACAATGCCAGTTGTGCATGCCTACATAGGCCCATACTGTCTCCCCAGCCACAGGGTACAGCATCCAGACAGCCATACACTGGCAGCACTCTGCAACACTGGTGAGCAACCCAGCACAATGCCGCACCAGCAATGACATGATGCCCATGGCTGTTAACATGCCATCACAGTCAATGGCAGACCAGTGAAGGGACCACACGAAACAGAGGCACAGCACAAATGAAAACAGACATGTACTCATGCAATAGGCACCTGGCTTCAGGGCTGCTCTCCTGCACCCGCTGCAGCATGGGTGACACTCTCGGGCTGCTCCGCATCAATTCCCAGGACTCCTCCTGGCTCCCTCTTTCTGGGCTGTGCTGCTTGATCTGCTCTACAGTGGACAGAGGTAACAGCAGCATTAGTGCAACACATGGCA
This sequence comes from Neoceratodus forsteri, assembly GCA_016271365.2. Classification (NCBI taxonomy): domain Eukaryota; kingdom Metazoa; phylum Chordata; order Ceratodontiformes; family Ceratodontidae; genus Neoceratodus; species Neoceratodus forsteri. The sequence continues at coordinate 722,035,280 of CM057459.1, read as the reverse complement.
TATACCGTGATAGCCACAGCAAGATGCAACCCCACCCCCAAAACACTGTACACACAGGGCAGCCCAGGGACAGTGTCTGAACACAGGATATACCCACACAGAGGCCCCCCCATGGACCACAGAGCATGCGCCAGTCACACAGAGCATGTAGGTATGGTGGCACTGCAGTGCAACAGTGCCACATGCAGGTACAAAGTGACTTATTGCACACACAGCTGTAGATACAGCACCTCCACACCACACCACACTGGTGTTGGCTGCAGGATGGTCCTGTTGCAGGTCTCCCCACCTGCAATGTCCAGACCTGCCACCTATGCCATGGCCAAGTGACATGGCTGCACATGGCACGACTGCAGTGTATCCCCCATAGACCCAACATGCACCACGCAAGCACTGCTACCACCGTGGGTGGCTCCTGGCAACTGTGCCACCCAGACACCCTGTACTATAGTGCCACCCAAGGGGCCCATACTGTATGCCCCAGAACCAGTGCTACATGTGTCCAACCACCTGGCATGACAGCACACTTGTGCACAGACAGGGGAACACAGACACACGTATGCACACGCACACACACACACACACACTGGCAGACAGAGAGACACGTAACACATGTGTGCGATGTGCGATGGCACCTACCTGGCACTGGCACAGTTCCATCACGCACCATCCATTTGAACCTCTGTAGCTGTTGGCGTTCCCGGGAGCACAGGTCCATGTAACAATGCCAACACTTTTTTTTGACATCCCTCGTGATGCCCATCCATTCTGTGAGGCAGCATGCAATGGATGCCCACACCTGGCATCGTGGGAGATCACCCTCCCTGACCTCCCCAAATAGGCATCTATGCCATTATTGTACAAGCTGCACCAAATTAGCTGACTCAACATCCCCCCAGCGCCTGTCCCTGTGCACCACTGCACGCTGCCTATGCCTCACATATACACTTTGTAACTGCTGGTACCCTGCAACATGAACTAACTGTACAGCCTGTGTCACACCCTGGGCCCTCCAGCAACATGTGCATTAGTACCACGCAGTCACATGGCTTAGCGCAGCACTAACCAGAAGTGGTCTCATTGCACATGTCTGATCCCGCCATGACCCTGGAGTGTCATGGGAACACATGCGTGTAGTGTCGTGCTGCATGACCTAGCACTGTGCTATGGCGTGCTACGCTGGGATGCTAACATGGCACAAGGGTCACACATGCATGTGCGGACGCGTGCTATGCTACATAGCACTGCGCTAACGGGACAGTCCGGTGCTGGACACCATTTAGCCCGGAGCTACCATTTGCATGGCACTAAGCTGATTGCCCAGCTCTAACATGGCCCCCATTCAAACAGCCTATGCAAATGAGGGCACTTGTATATGCAAGGAGCAAACAGTGTGATTAGCATATCATTATCGGCTCATTTACATGCCTAACAGGCAGGATTTCCCAGCAGGGCTATTTAAGGGCCAACAGTGCCCCACCTGTGTTGTGTGGAGGGCCTGCAGTACTTAGCAGGTGCCACAGCTGAATAGGCCCAACACAGAGGAAAATGTCACAGGAGGAAGAGCAGCAACAGGCAGGTCTGTACAGCAGCCTGGGGCTTGACTGTATGGCAGTGGGATGTGAACAGGCCCTGGCTTGCACAGTGCACACATGCATACGGCCATGGAACATGCATGGGACAGAACATACACCTGCAGGCTCACATGTCAGCGTGATACTGAGTAGCAGTGTACATGGCCACTGTGCCTGTTGGCCAGCTGACTGGGGTGTGTGTTATACCTGTGTCAACAGCAGCAGTCACTGCTGTGAAGTGGACTGCCTGCACAATGTTGTTGCCAGGCACCGGGCTGGAGAAGGGGGGGAACACATTGGCCTGCAGGTGACCCAGGCCGTGCAATGCCCATGTGGGGGCTGGTACATGCAGTATGGCCACAGTGTCCGTTGTGACATATGCACATGCACATTGCATACAGGGGTGGCCATGTCGCACAGTTGCAGTGTGTGCTGTACCCTTTCATGCTGAACAGGGCCTGTGCTATGCCACTACAGGATGTACATTGCAGGCATCGAGGGTGGCATGCACATTGTGTTCTGCCTGTGCCATGCAGTGCAGTCACACCACAGCATGTGACCTGTGTCCCTCTACATGTCTCCTATAGATTCTGCAGCACATAAAGACAGGATATGTGTCCATAAGTTCTCACAGGATGAACTGATGGCTCTGGTCCATGGTGTCAAGGAGTGGGTGCTATGTCGCCACATGGCTACTGATGCTGTCATGAGACAGATGTGGGATGAGGTCATGGCAGGGGTCAATGCCGTTGGAGGCCGGGGACATACTACCAACACTGTTAGGAAGAGGTGGAGTGACCTGCTGTGATGGGCCAAGAAGTAGGAGGCACAATGGCTCCGCGATCAGCTACAGACCAGAGGAGGGCCACAGACCATGCAACAGTGGCAGGGAGATGCACTGATGACCTGGTGGCCTCCATACTGTGTCCCATGTCCGTTTGTGGTATTATTGGTGAGAGGTGTGAGACGCCACTCACACCACCTAGAACAGGTCAGTATCTGCCTGTGTGCACCCTACGTGGCATGCCTGCACTGCTGCTGGGGGGACAGTATAGGACCGATACATGGTGTGCACCATGGGGATGCTATAGTGTGCACACTGTACACATGGAGCAGTATTGCATGCATCCACTGCCTGTGCAGGACTGTCACCACAGCAATGCATGCGCACCGTGATTGGGGGTGTGTGCATGTGGCCATGGTCTGCATCGACGGGAATGCAATGTGTGGTGTGCATGTCCGTGGAGTGTGGCACACATCCTAGGGTGTGCATGTACAGGTGGTGGTTGTGGATCACTGTGCATGTAATGGTCAGTGACACTGTCCTTTCTTGTTTCACAGTGGTGGGTGCACACCATCAGCATGTCAGGAAGTGGCTGGGGTGGCTGACGTGGAGCAGGAGGCAATGGATGTCGACAATATGCTATCAACCTCAGGACTGGGTGCCAGGCATGGAACCTCAGCAGCAGCACATGGGTGGCAGGTGAAAGACATGGGTTACACCTGCCTGTTGGGGGGGACAACTCTGGGGCTGGCAGGGACCTGGACACCGGTGACATCCTAGAGAATGCCCATTTGGAGGATCTGAGTGGTGGCCAGGTGGTCCTTCTGACAGTCACTAGTGGCCTTGGATCAGATGGCTTGGACCAGAGTTACTACATACCTGTGGAGTGGACTGTGATTGGTGACACAGTGGTGGGGCATGCTGGGATCTGCAAAATGGGTGCCATGGGGTGGACTGCCATGCCACCATAGGTGGTGGACCATGTGGGTTCCGTGTGTGCACCTCTAGACATGCGATGCCTTTCATGGGGACAGGTGCAGGGCCTGCAGGGAACACATCACACCACAGGGACCATGCAGCAGCAGGAACTACAGCAGCCACCACAGTGTCCCCACCGTGTCCAACAGCCGGCACAACCCTCACCCGGCATCGGCATTGACACAGCCTTGGTGCCGGATGGCCAGGGATCCTGCTCTCTGCTCCAGACCACCCTTATGTCCCAGCAGGAGGATCAGATAGACCTGCATGCCCTTCAGTGTGAGCTGTGGCATGAGCTCTCACAGCTGCGGGAGACTGTGGCTTTCGGCATTGCATGTGCCGAAGAGCGGGCAGAGGACAAGATGGAGTGCATGGTAGCCATGCTTGACCATGGCTTTGTGGGTCTCACGGTCACTGTGGTTGATCTTGGCACAGTGCTGCATTGGGTGCATGGTGGTCAGTGGGCTGTGCAAAGGGGACAGCGTGCCCATGGCACACAGGCCCACAGGCAGGCCTCATGTGGCTGCAGGGCAGGCATGGGCTCCCGCACCACTGCATCGGGTGCATCAGCCAGAACACTGCAGCACCATGGCTGGCCACCCACACTGTCTGGGTTTGCTGGTCAGCCAGGGTGCCGGCGCACCATCCTCCCAGCCTCACTGAGGTCCTCCCCAAATATATCACTGGTGCAGAGCACCTCTGGCTCAATGTTTCGCACACATGGTGTGCATCATGTGCATGGTGGTAGTCACCTCAGATAGGCACAGCTGCCATACACAGGCACACAGACAACACCCACATGTGCACACTTGCACACACGCAGACACACACATACACATGCACACACACTGTCACACACACACAGACACTGGTACGGTCACCCATGCACAGCCATGGTAGCCCCTCCTACCCTGTCACCTCGTATCAGGCACCTCAATCATCACCCACTTCATCATGCCATGGCTGTCTACCATAGTCACATGTGTGTCCTGCATGGCACACAGTACACATTGCCATCCCACCTACATTCACTCCCACAGTGTTGTGCACATGCTTTGTTGGTGGTCCTCACTATTGTGGTTGTCCGCATGTAATAAAGTCATTGGCACTGTACTGTTCTGGTTGCCGTGTTGTGTTTACTCACCGTCCTGCCTGTGACAGTGTCCTGATGATGCCAGCTCTGTGCTCCAGGGCCTTGGGGACCATTTGAGGATCTCTCCTCTCAAGTTGCTCCACTATCCCCCTGACCTCTGGCCCTGGGTCACTGTCGGCCTGTTCCTCAGGTTCAGGCACCTATAACCCATGGTTCATTGCAATGTTGTGGAGCATACAACAGGCTAGGATGATATGGCATACCTTCTGAGGCCTATACTGTAGGGCACCACATGATGTGTCTAGACAGTGGAAGTGCATCTTTAGTATGCCAAAGATCCTCTCTATGATGTTTCTAGTGGTGGCATGTGCCTCATTGTACCGCTCCTCAGCCACTGTGTCCAGCCGCAGTACTAGTGTCAGCAGCCATGGTCGCAGGGGATAGGCGCTGTCCCCTGTTGAGAAATGTGCACCTGTTAGAGTTGCTATCCTGCTGTCTGCCCCTTGCGGTGGTGCACCACCAGTGTTGCTGTCCCAACCCCCTTCCTTGCATATCCCTGCCTATCCCCACCCACACTGTGGTATGTGCATGCCTTGCATGCTGATACTCACTGACTAGGTGCCTACTGGGTATCCTACCCTCCTCAAAGGCCTGACACAGCTGGGACTGGTGCCAGATGAAGGCATCATGGGCACTGCCAGGGTACTGCGCAAAGACATTGCTGATGTGCCCTGTTGCATCACACACCACCTGGCAATTGATGGAGTGGTACCCCTTCCTGTTCATGTACACCTCACTGTGATTGCCAGGTGATGCATGAATGGGGACATGGGTGCAGTCAGTGGCACCAAGTACCGCTGGTAGGTGCGCAACTCGATGGAATTGCTGCATTGTTTCTCTGTGCTCTGCTGCTGCTGTGCTAGGGAATACTATGAATTTACCAGCATGTGGCAGGAAAGCATCGAGGAACTGGGTCAGGAGGCATGATGTGGCAGACTGCGATACCCCTGTGGTGTCCCCCGTTGGTCATTGAAATGTCCCTGTGGCTAAGAAGCACATCGCTGCTATCACTTTCTCCTCAACAGTCATGGCATGGCTGTGTCTGGTGTTGGGCTGCAGCTGCTCAAGCAGGAGTTCACATAGCTGCTTCAACATCCCCCTGTTCATCTTGTACTGGCCAGTGATCTGGCAGGGTCTCGAAGAAGACTCTGGGCCGGTACCACCTGTGTGCAGCATATCATCTTCTTGGCCTGCATTGTGGGCCATGTTGGCCCTGCTCCCTCTCATCCTCCTCCACTACTGCTGCCATGAGGCGCAGTAACACTGCATTAGGCACTACTGCCATAGTCACTTCCTGTTCTGGTTCCTCCCCCTCTGTGTTTTGCCCTGGGATAAGACCAGCCTTTTATAGGCGGTAACTAACACCACACTATGTGGCCTTGCATGATGCTTTCACTCTGAATATCCTGTAGCGCATGTATGCTGGTTCCTGCCCCCTCACTTTGCCCCTTGCATACATTATAAGTTTGCCCCGTGCTATTGCGGTTAGCGCGCACTATCTGGTCCTTTGAATATTGCAACTCCGTGCTAATCCTGCGCTATTCCCACACTACTGGTTTGTGCACTGTGCTACATTTTAAATATCTGGGCCCCAGTGTTTAAATTAAATCTAAATAAGAGTTTATGGTCATCTACTGTATGTAATTGTACTATTGCACTTGATGCCAAGCAAACCACTGGTGCCATGTTCCTTGACTTAAGCAAGGCGTTTGACACTGTTGATCACAACCTTCTCCTCCTTTGCCTTAGAAACCTAGGTGTGGATGGCCCCTCTGTAAAATGGTTTGTCAGCTACCTTACAGGAAGAGTTCAATAAATCAAAGCAGATGGTCTCCCTATCTGATCCGCTACCAATCAGAAAAGGAGTTCCCCCGGGGTCATACTTAAACCTCTACTATTCTAAATATACATTAACTCCTTGGGCACAAATATTCACAGGTCTAAGCTACACATTTTTGTGGATGATACCATGCTATATACATCCAAATCTTCCATGGCTGAAGTGTGTGCTGAACTCCAATCTTACTTCACTCAATTAGAGCACAACCTAATCAGTTCCAAATTACTACTAAATCCCAAAAAAATGAAGGTGATGTTCTTCGCTCCTACTTTTTATTCAGTCACCCTTCACAATTACGTGGTACCAGTTCCCATCACAACCATCTTAGGGGAACCCTTGGAGGTTGTGGACAATTTCAGGTACCTGGGTATTTGGACTGACAGCAAGCTGACTTTTGGCACCCATATAGAATGTCTTTCCAAAAAAGTTAAAAGCGAGGCTAGGGTTCTTCTTTAGGAATAGATCACCTTTCCTCTTGGATGTAAGATGTAGCTTGGTGCAGTCCACTTTTCTTTCCCTGTTAGACTATGGGGACATAATTTAAAATTGCAGCACAGGTACCAACCTGCACAAGCTCGACTTACTGTTTCACCATGCCTTGCACTTTATCACTAACGCACCTTTCAGAACACACCACTGTGACCTTTATCAGTTGGTAGGCTGGACAACTTTCACCTCAAGATGGCTAATCCACATAGGTACTTGGTCACTAAAAATTCAATTGAACAAGCTCCCATCTTACATCTCTTCCTTTATCCTTAAATCGTGCAGCTATTACACCTTAAGAAAGTCTGCTTACATTTTTCTGGACATACCTAGAGTACGCACATCACACAGCAAGGGTGCTATCTACTATGTTATTCCTGCAGTACGGAACATTGTGCAATCATTGCTCAGACTCTCTGACCTTGTTTCTGTGAATGTTTTTAAAACCTGGCCAAAAATATCTCAAAGAGGCCTGCCACTGTTAAAAAGGATAGTATTCTTATCGTAGCTTTGCATTTGATTACCTAGCACTTATACCCCTCCACTCCCCGTGCCCCCTTTCAACTTCAGTCTCCTCTTCTTCTGGCTGCTGGTTTGGCACTACAGTGTTGATCCTGACATAATTTGTTATGTTTTCCTGCCTAATCTTGTTTGTTACATATTGTTATCGTCTATGAATGCCCTGCATTATTTTTTACATTCAAGTGTATGCCTAGATTGTCCTCCTGACATAAATTATCATGTTTCCTGACTGCTCTTGTTTGCTATGTATTGTTATTGCCGATGAATGCTCTGCATGTTTTTCCTGTTTTCATTCAAATGTACATCCAGATTGCTGCTCTGTATCCAATTGCACCTTTCTTGATTGCATTGTACCTTGCATATGAATGTATCAATTACTGTATAAAACATTGCACTGCTATATATGTATTGCTTGTGTTGTCACTGTCATCAGGATCTCCTTGTGAATGAGCTTTCTCAATGGAGTATTTCCTGTAATAAACTTGAAACTTGAATCTTCACTATTGCTGCTTAAACTCTGTGCTATATATTTGACTCATACACCTCTCTGTTTTATGTATTTTTATCTTATTCATTGTGTTTTATGTAACATTTATAATTCCTGTGTTGTACTTATACCCCAGGTGTGGCTGAAAATTGATCTTTTTGATCCATCCCACCTTCCTTGTTCAACATAAATCAATCAGTCAATCAATCAATACATACACACATACATAAATCAGGAGAGTGTTGTGAGACCCAGACATTAAGGAGGTCAAGTTTTGGAGGAGGCTCCTAGCATTGAGATGGAAAATGCCAAGGCCTTTAAGAATTGAAGAGGTAGATGGAGGAGGAGAAGAAAGGTAAGGGTTAGTTTCCACGATGCCATATAGGAAGAAGAGATGGATAAGGAACAGGAGGATAGAGTGGAATGTATGTCCTCTGAATTGGGTAGGAGAACAATGAGAGGGGAAGGAGGTAGGGGCAGGAGGGCTCACTGGAGAAACTCCAGATTCAGGGAGGTTGGGAGAGGAGATGAGGGTGAATGGGAAGGCAGGATGGGAGAGGAAGTGGGTGGATAATAGATAAGTGGAAGTGGGAGGGAGAGAGGGAGGAAGGGGGCTGGATTGGAGGAAGGAGAAAGGAAGCAGGAGCAGGAGTAGGAGAAGGTGAAGTAGAAGACAGAAGAAGGCAAGGTGCATGGTGGCCAGGAGGTGAAGATGCAACAACCAGCAGCTAGTTAGCAGAGCAGCAAAGGCAGTCACTAGCTAAAGGAAGCAGGCTGGCAAGGCTACGAGATTCTGCACAACAGGCCTAGGGAAGTATATAAAATAAAGGATAAAACACTGAGTAACAGGGCAGCTCTGAGTTAAAGCAGCAGCAATGAAATTGGACAAAAAAATTGACCCTACTTTTTCACTATAAAAGATTCCAGGCATCTTCCAGTTTTATTTGGTGGTAAGATTTTCTAATTCCACCAACATTTGGGTATTTTATAAATACTTTATTTGATTTTTTCTCAAGAAAAAAAGACTGCTGCCACATTTGGCTGATAAATGACACTGTAGACTTGGCAAGGTTTAGGATCGAGAAAATAAATGGGATCAAGAAAAGAAAAGTACCTGAGAGGTACTATACCCAGAAAAGTAGATTTGACAAGTATGCTAATATTTTTATTAACTGTAGATGAAACTAGATTTTTGGAAAAATATTTTGCATTGCACTGCTGCCTTAAGATAACCAGATTGTGAGCTCTGAACTGTACAAGTGGAATAACTTTAGCTGAATGGCAAACACTGGCACAAACAAACAACTGAGATGCAGAGAAACACCACAAATTAGGTCATGTGAATTGCATATAAGTATATGCCTAGATAAGGTATAGCCAGGATACCTACAAAGCTAGGAGATTTAACAAGGCTAGTAGACTAAGCAGGCAGGCTAAAATTATTGTAGTTGCATTTCAGCTGTCCAGATAGCAAATGTGGGGCTCACTAGAGCTCAGTAGGCATGTGGAAAGAAATTATGAGAATAGCACTTACAGTTCTGGATATTAGTCCTAAAGGAGGCTTGAAGGTGGATGTATATTGCGTTGCATTCTTTAGCACTCTGAGCTGCTGCACAGAAGATCACTAGTGTAATGAATCTAAAATGATAACATCTTTGCTCCACCCTCAGATCCACCTGAATTGGTGGAGCTGCAGTAGGGGGTTCCTTGTGTTGCTAGGGATCACTGTAGTTAGTGATGCAGAGTCATCTGTCAGGTGGGAGGGAGAGTGTGTAAAATGGAGACCCTACCCATGCAACCTCAGGCCTGGTTATCTGCTGGCAAACAACGGTGGGACTGAGCATTGGATAGGCACCAGTTCAAGTTATACAAAGCCTCAGTTCAAAATGAGTGCCCTTATTTGAGCTCCACCCTGAAATGTACCTGAATTGGTGGAGCTGTAGTAGAGAGTTCCTTGTGCTGCTAGGGATCACTGAAGTCAGTGATGCAGGGATTCGTCTGTGTGTGGGGAGGGGGATGTGTTAAATAGATATCCTACCCATGCGACTCTGGTTCTGTTTTTTGGCTGGCAAGTAGCGGCAGGAAAGAAATAGCCTGTACTTTGAAGACAACATTGCCCACAAATCCAAGACACACCACCCTATAAATATTTTTGACTTGTAAAAGTTAGTTATTTAGTTAACATGATTGTTTGTCTAGGTCTAGCATTAATGACCCCTAGACAGGATACTAGCACTCCCTACTTCTACTTTAGGGGTGTCTCGATAAGGGAGGTTAGAACCTACAGTATGTGAAGAAGGTACTCAGTAAAACCAGGCTGGGGAGTGATAATGTTGACATGAAGCTGGTGTCAGTTGCACTTGAGGAGCTGCTTGTCCCTGTCACCAAAATATTTAACAAATCTCTCACCCTGTCAAAATTCCTAACAGCATGGAAGCAAGCGCTGGTAACACCTGTGTTTAAAATTGGGGATCGCTCCAACTCTGCCAATTACTGGCCCATCTCAATTCTCTCCCCCTTGTCGAAAGTCCGGGAAAGAATAGTAGCTGATCAGATCACTGAGTATCTACAGAAATATGATCTCCAGTGCCAGCAGCAGCATGGTTTTTGTAAGGGTCACAGTACCACCAAGGCACTTGTTGAATTCTCTGACTAGGTGCACAAGGCCCTGGACAATGGCAAACTAGTGGGATCTATATTTATAGATCTCATTAAGGCCTTCAACACCATATATTACCCATTACTCCTCAACAACTACTTCTCCCCAGGTTCTCATCTGAAGCTGCCCTCTGGTTTAAAGATTACCTCTCAGACCGTTACCAAAGTGTCAGGATTGGGTCCGTGATCTCCTCAGCCAGGGAAATCAGTCTTGGAGTCCCTCGGGGATCCGTCCTGGGTCCCTTCCTCTTCAGTCTGTTCTTAAATAGACTACCTGATGCTTGTAAGAACAAAATTATTCTGTATGCTTATGACGCGGTCATTCTGAGTAGCAGCGACCAGCTTGATAAGCTACAGAGTGAGCTTCAGTCCACCTTCCACTCCTTGGAAGACTGGTTCAGTGCATAGAGATTGCTCTTGAATTACAAGAAAACTAAAATGATGCTATTCTCTAGCTTTCAGCATAAGAAATCATACCCAGACCTGACAGTAGTCAACAATAAGGCCACCCACCTAGAACAGGCACACATTTTCAAGCACCTCGGGGTTCACATTGATGACACCCGTTCCTATGTTCAACATATTGATAAAGTCATCAAAGGAGTCAATGTCAAACTGGGTGTTTTACGCTGGCACAAACAATACCTAACACCCTCTGCCCTCCGCCTTGCAGTCTACAGCTCCATCCTGTCTATTATTGACTACGGTCTGGTAGTATATGGGACTGCAGCAGATACAGCACTTAAGGGTATCATGGTAGTCCTCAATAAGGCCTGCAGACTAACCCTGGGAGCTGACAATAGGACACACACCTGCTCACTCTATGAATAAACCAACTGGCTGAACCTCAACAACAGAATTAAGTACCAGACATGCCTACTGGGCAAGAAAATCCTGCTAGGGAAAGCTCCTCCCTCTCTCAGACTCCAGATGCAGGCCAGTCACTCTTCCTACCACACCAGGGGTGTGACCAGAGATTCCCTAGCCACTCCGTTCAGAAAAATCTCTCTAGGACAGAGGTCCTTTGCCTACAGAGCACCACTCTGGCTGAATGAGACACCCACCCACATAACTAGCAGCACCACCCTTACAGCATTTAAACCATTACTGAAGCAGCACCTCACTGACGTTTGCACCTATGCCTATAGTTAATCCACATATACTGTTCTCTTATGGACAATTAGACTCAGGAGGCTGTGCCCTTCCCCAGTTATCTGAACTTTTTCCACACCACCTAGCCTGCTGGTAGGTGGCCAGGTCTTTCCGGGTTATCTACTTTGTGGTCATGCCCACCTCTCAAACTGGCTTATACCTCCTACACTTACCCCTCCTTTCCTCCATCTCCTCATGTATTTCATGACAATGCCTCTCTCTGAATGCCCTACCTCTGCAGTTTAGTAAGTTCAACAAATGTGTCTTGAGACCTATGGATGAACATGACTTTCAGTGTTTCTCTACATTACTGCATCCTCCTACCAATTATTTTTTCTCCAACTGACATGTTAATCCTGCACTTGAAATTTATAAACACATGTATGGTTTTATTACGTAATCCTTCTGTACCTTCATATTATGTTAACTAAGAACCTGTCATATCTGTTGGTGTTACTGTTGTATTGTTCATGAACCTTGTCTTGACGTGAAACCTTTGAAAAAGAACATTTTGCTCAAAGGTCACTTTCCAAATCATGAAATAAATAAAAAAATGATTATTTGTAAGGCTACATCTTTGAATTATGTAACTCATTAACAATTGCTTCCAACATCATACTAAACAAAAAAAAAACAAATTGTTAGTTACATAAGTATAAATAGGGCTGAAAGGTAATTTACACATCAATAATAAAACAACTACAACTTATATGTAGTACCATTCAACAAAAATGTGAACATATGCCACCCCTATGGCCCAGTGACAGTGCGCTGCACTTCCTTGCAGGGAACCTGGGTTCAGGAGCAAACTTGAGTCATTGTGTTTAGAGACAGGATAGGCTGGAACAGCTGCTGTGTGGCAATGTGCCTTGGAGAGGGTTGATGGTGAACTCTGGTGCCATAGCCATTACTGTGACTGGGCCAGGGAGCTTGCTTCTGCGAAGGGAATGTGCTGCATGCATGTGAGGCTAGCCAGAAGGCCGTGCTTACATCAAGGGAGGTGAGAGGACCTAAAGGGCAGTAAAGCCCATGTCCACCTAAATGACAGTCTTCGCCTCTGAAGCCTCCTGTGTTCTAGAGCCTACCACAACAACATGCTAGTTGACACATTGGACTGCTGAGGAGGGGAGGAAGGGAGGGGAGGATGACCATGGAGGAGAAAGCCAGAGGGGTAACCGGTGGGTTACACTGGAGCCTGTGGGGGACAGGAAGATGTAGGCCTGAATAGGGTATAATCCTGGAATGATGAGCATGACCAGGAGAAAAGGTTCAATGAAAAAAAAGTGTGAATATATTTCCAATCTTTAGAGGACAAGGGAGCAGTGTTGACAAATCACAGAGCTCTATTAAACGTCACATGAGACATTCGTATTCAGTGATGTGTCACAGCTGCCTGGAAATAGTCACTTTGGGAGCTATTGGGGACAAGGTGCAAGTGAGAGGAGCGTACCGGGCCCATGCAGCTCCACACCCACGAAGAGGCATGCAGGGTTTGGCGTGGACGAATGCTGCCCACAGCAGGGTGCCTGTCCGTGGCCCTGCATGCTGGTGCATGGGGGTGGATAGGAGGACACAGACAGGCATTCAGTCAGATGCCCATCCTTGTTCGGTACTGGCTCCCCTTCTCTGCACAGATCATGAGATTGAGGGATGGTGCAAGTCCTGAAATCAAACATTGTCGAGCAAGTGATTGAATGGACAGTTCCAGCCCTCTCTACCTGACCAGAGGGCTTGGGTGGCATGGTAGGTTTAATTTGTTTTCCCACCATGACCAGCAGAAGCACATTGTGGGAGGCATGCAGTGGCTATGGCAGGGTACCTGCCCACATAGTCTGTGCCCCCTTGCCTTACACTGTGTACCTTCATGAATGGTGCAGAATGTGGCCACACCCCCTGTCACTCCTCCAGATTGTCCACTCATGTAGCTGTGCAATTGGCCAGGGGATTGACTGCAAAAGATGTGTTCACCCCTTTGGTGCATGCCATGGGGGCCCACAAGACTCCCAATCCACGGCTTTTGGTAGTAGGGTTGCACAAATACATGGCACATAGGCATTTTGGGTTTGTTTGCATAGCACCCATTAAGAGCATCTATTTTCTTCTTTATATTTTTTCATTTAAAAAATATGGCAACAATCCCTTGACCTGTAATATATTAGAAAATGGGCAAGTTAAATGCTGTATTGCTGTATTCTGATAGGCTGTTGCCATTTCATTGGCATATGTTTATGTGCCAGTACCACCCTGTAAAGAAAAACATGCAACCATGTGAGCTGGAATTTGGACAAATCACATACAGAATTTATGAATCCCTTCCCTCATTTCTGACTTCTATCACCAGCATGGCTACCAACTTTACTATTACATAAAAAACTTTAACTTCTGTAGGCCCTAAAAATAAAACTCTTAAATTAAAACAATACACAAGTAATCAAATGTTCTTTCTTCTTTTGTCCCTTCCTTATACACATAAACAAAGTTAAACCATCCAGAACTATTCAGAGTTTTCATCTCTGATGTTTCTTTGATGACCATGACAAATCCCCCTCATAACCTAACCACTTTGACAGAGCTATCTCTGCTGCTAACCTGCAAAAGATAAACTTGAGCCTCTGGCTCCATATGAGGCCTTTGTGTGTCTGTGTGAGTGTATGCCAGTGGAATACTGCAGAATTTTGAATTCATACATTCCAGGTTTGTGAGGAGGAGTGAGCATTCTGTTAGAACACAACATAATATTGAAGTCTAATAGTCCATGATAAACCAATAAACCTTCTGCAGTACTGCATGTGTAAAAAGACAAATGTCTGACAAGTAGAAACCATCTGTAGAGGGAATATTTGGCAGTTTCTAAGCAATATTTTATTATATTTTTATGCCTTTTTCATAATTTAGAGAATGTTTTCTTTTTTAAATTTGCCAACACATTTTCTAGGCACAACAAGACACTTCACGGTGTAGTGTATTGGGGGATACCCACACTACCAGGGGCATTAAGGATCTCCACCTTCAATGTTGGGCCACATCCTGCCCCTGAGTGTGTGGGTAGCCACTAATACCCCATACCCTGTCAGGTCTCCTTGCTTACTTAATGCATCCAATAAGTCACTAGTTACAGTATGAGTGGTTTCACTTGTGTCCGCTGGGTAACAGAACAGGTCAGCTTCACTTCACTGCGCTCTAAGTCAGTGAACACACCTGAAACAACTCACACTGCAGCGACTGGTTCCGAGCAACATGCAGTACACAAACAAGATCAAGCATTTCTACAGCAATAGAAATAACATACAGCCATACAATGCTAATGAAAGAAGACTGGAAGTGAGGCCAGTGCATGTCCATATGAAAAGTGAGGCCAAGAGAGTGTAGGCTTATAATAAAGAAGATGTGTAAGAAAAGCAATGCATCCTCTCCTCTTTGTATTTAAGCAAAGGAAAACATTTCCATAGAAAGGGCCAAAAGGTTAATCAGAATCTGTATAAAGCAAATAAGTAAAGCAGCAGTACTAGTTAGTCAGCAAAGAAATGTCATCCTACCTTTTTTACAGCAGTGATGTAATATTCAAGAAAATGTTACATTCTTCATTGAAGTATTTTAAATTAATTTGGCTATTTTTAAGACCACATTTAATTACAAATTTTGTAATTTACATGACTCTACAATAAATATGCCAGCCTCCAGCATATTTTAAAAATCCTGGAGGTCACACTTTAATATACCCACTGTATTCATAATTCTGATAGGTGGCCCGTAATATGGGCCATTCAAACTGAGTGACTCAATTTGAGTGCCTGCGAGAATAGTGAATGTGATTTAAGAGTGACTGTTACTAAATAGCTAGGGTGCAAAAATAATGAGTCACTAAATAGCGAGGGGAGAATAGTGCACCCATTTGGAACAGTGTGTGGTCTCGGAGTTTATTATAATAAGTCATTGGGGGTGCAGGGGTTGAAGCTTCCCACAAACATGCTGTTTCCTTTTGTCCGTGCTGTTTTTTTTTTTCTTCTTCTTTTTTCCTTTTGTCTGCGCTTGGCTTTTTTCCACATGGTGTTTCCTTTGGGTATTGGGCAGGTAGCTGAGATGCAGTGTGCAGCCATGGGTAATTAGCTTGCAGGGTGGCTTGGGCTACTTTCTGAGTGGTGGACATACCTTCCGGGAGCTTCTCCAGTACCATACTGCTGGTGTTCCTGAAGCATCACTATTTTGTCACTCGCTGTTTTGGTCATGGGCGGTTTTTGCGTTTGGTGTTTTGGTGTCACTGAAATGCTTCTCGCTATTAGACGTTCACTAATATCACATAGAACAATTCAGATATAGTGTATAAATTGGGCTTACTGTGCACTGAAATTGCACAAGTCAATAACCCTATTATACTCCTTCCCAAGGGCTTATTGTGCATGTTCCATATTCAAATCACCCCCTTATTGTGCATGTTCCATATTCAAATCACCCCCTTATTGTGCATGTTCCATATGCAGATAACCACCCCAGTAGCTCACACCAACTCTTGCTGACTTCTCTGGCTGTTTTCTTCATGCCATTTCACAGTACCTTACAGAAGTCAGAATGGCGCTTCTGTCAAAACAAAAAGAAAAAAATGGACTGCAGAGAAATATCAGTTGGGAGAGGAAGCAGCTCCGTTGACAGACGGAAGCGGGAGACAGCCAAACAAACTAGTTTTTTTTATTACTCATTCTTCCTACTTCATTTAGGTCTACTTTTTATCTTTTGAATGTGTAGCTGTCTTTCACAGCGTGCTCGTGCTCGTTCTTGCATTTGATATGTGCAGTAAGAAAGCGAGAAGGAGAGCGAGTGGGCTGAGAAAGACAGCTACAGATTCAAAAAGTAAAAGTAGCTTCTCTCAAACTGCAATCAGTTGTCTCTTACTTTTTTTTACTAAATCCAGCCAATGGGTTAATGACTGAGTGGTAGATAGATAGCTATGCTCTGTTCACTGTTACTTCACAATGTATTCATGTTCATTCTAAACCGTTGTATTGATGCTCATTTAAAACAGTAAACTTTAAAACAGCAAATCCTTATTAGAGTGTCTAATGCTTTCCTTTTAAAAAACATACACTATAATGAATAAATAATGGATGCCCATACACAGCTCTCCTTGTGTTTCCATCTTGGGGCTGAGATGCCAACAGGGATCTCTCAAGCTTTGCTCTTGAGGTCCAAACGCTAGTATCTCAACCCCACAAAAGAAACACAGGCTTGTTTGTTTGGGAACCCATACATTATCCCTTATATGTCAGGGTGCTGCCAGCAAATGATTCTGATGGCCAGCAGCACAGTACCACTCTGATCTGCTTACATCCATGATGGTGGACCTGGCAAAGGAGCCATAACTTTAAAAAAAAACTTTAGAATCCTCTCTCATGCCTCAGGAATGAAATAAAGCAAAAAAGAAATCAGATATATTGAAGGTTTGCTTTGTCCTAGCTGCCAACTAAATTATTGCAATTTATAGTAACTAGTACTGCAGCTTTAATGTTCTTCTAATTGATTAAGAGACATACTTGAGCCTTGAGAGCCTCATTTTGAAATACAGCATTTGCCACTGAAACTTGGCACAGCATTAAGCCTTTTTAGAAGGAAATACCATTGGGAAAAAATTAACACAGTGATGTATGTAAATTAAAACTTTCCAATTCAGTGCTTTACAGAGGCCAAGATTATAGTAGCATTATTAAGCCTGCATACCACATGGCTAATTAATTTTTTTTTCCTTCCTCAAATTTAACGAAAGCATTTGAGAGAAGAATGCAACTGAAGAGATTTTTGTTGAACTGCCAGAAGAGGAGAAAGCTGCTCCCAGATGAATGGCCGTGTCCTAATATAGTTAAAAAGACCTCACTGCACTTCATGTTCCAGGTGCCAGATTGTTTTGTTTGAAGAAGTAATTGACAGGCTTTGTTACCTGATTAAACCTTTATTTGTTTAATTCAGGTTTATTGCTGTCTGAAGCATTGTATTGTGTAATGAAAACCACTGCATTCACCTACCAAGTATGCAACGAGTCAGGGAATTATAAATTAGGATGCTTTAATTACTCAGAACTGCTCTTCACAGGTGAACCCAGAAGGCACTGGTTGACAACAGCTTTCTCTGTACACACTCATTCAGTTGAACTATGATCTGAGCGACAAGCCTTGTGGATATTTAAAACAAGTACTTAATAAAGCATGTTGGCAAGTACCACAAATGTGGTGTCTCCTTTGGTGATCACATTAGTGAAACACTGCTCTAAAAACACTCTCTGGGCCATGACTTAGCAGACAGCTTCCATCTGTAATGCCATCTAGCTTGCACATTTTATGAATGCTACATTTTCTGAAAACATTACATGGAAAAACATGAAATGTTAAAAAAAGAATGACTATAAACTAATGTATAGTAACTGCCTTAATGTTATTTCCTACTTACAGTATACACCCAGGCAAGTCCAGGTGAGACATGCCATCTTATTTACTGTGGTATCCTGCTTCCTTTTTATGTATTTTATTATACTGCCTACATTTTTTAACCTAGGCTTCCCTACTTCCTTTTAGCAAGTGATCCTCATTTATATACTCTGCCCCACCATGATTAGATGCATTGTCAGTCATGATATCTTGAAGTCTGGATGACTGGCCTTCCCTGAAGTCCACTCCACACCATGTCCCACATGTAGCATGACTACAAGGTTATACTTTACAGCAGTACATCTTAACTCTTCCTGCAGAGAGCTAATGCATTATAGTACCACCAAGATAATTGCTTTCCACTAGCCCATACAGTGTGAGTCCCAAGCAATCCCCAACCATGGGTCTTTAGTGGCAATAGACTGATGGGGGAGGGTTCCAAAGCTATGTCAAGATGCAATTTTCTGTTGCAGTACTATGGACATAAGCAACATTGCCACTATGTCCATTTTGCAATGCTATAACATGTGGTAGCTAAGGGCCAGCTTTCAAAACTCTGTTTTAGTTATGTCCAGTTTGCAGAGCTCATTAATGTGCTTGGACACAATTTTCAGACTGGGGGTAACTTGATCTGTCATTTACATCTAGCATTTTTTTAATCCAAAAACTGGATTTAAAGTGCCATAAAATAGCTAGAAATGATGTGTCAAACATTTGAAAATAGCCCCTATGACTTTTGAAAATCTCACCTGACATAACCAGGAGTTGCATCAATTTTATGACTTTTTTTTTATTACTTTTTTCCCCTTTTGCATACCTGGTCTGCATCCATGTTCACTAGGCAGCCCCTTGGGTCTCCAGGTGCTGTCCTTCATCCACATTCCAATCAGGGTCACCTTAACTCCCCTGCAGCTTACCCCCCACAGTGGGATGATGGGGAGCCCCTCCTCTCCCACCTGACCAGATCCAGATTTCAGGCACCCCAAAGCCGCTGAAATGCTGGATGGCAATCAAGCCACCTGACCAGGCAGCCACACCACATTCTTTCTTGATTTTCTCCCTAGAGTTGGGGGCGTGCAATGATGCCAGCAGAGGGGAGCGCACATGCATTCACACATGCTCCCTCCAGGCATCTGCCCCAACTCCTCCCCTTGCTACAGCATGGCATCCCCATCCCCCAGCCTCCACCAGGGGATACACAGGCACGGACTGTTGTGGACCCCCCTCCCCAGAGAAGAATAGCAGTCCAACGGATGTTCAGTCCTTCTCCTCCCCTGCCAACCCGTGATGACCCATACTTGTTCCCAAATATGAGTCTCCGGTGCAGCGTGAGGTAAGGTGTCCAGTGCCTCAGCCTGCAACACCACCGGGCCAACCCAGTTTTATGACTTTTGAAAATCCCATTTGATGTAACTAGGAGTTTTGCCAATTGTATGACTTTCAAAAATCCCACCCATGGTATTCCTGCTGCTGCTGTCCTAAGTTGCAACAAATCAGGCTAAAGGCAGGAACAGCAATTATAAAATGGGCTGGATATTTCCTGTTTCCTGATTGGCTAACAAGTTCTGAGACCTGTAGCTTAATTCCTCACAACTGCACAGGTTAGAAAATGTGAGCAGTGGGATTTGTAAATTGGACAACTAAAACAGAAAATTCACGAGCCACTTCACTCATTCTTGATTGCCATCACAAACATGGCTGCCATTTGTACTCACACTTTATATAAAAATTCTTAAATGGGCCCTAAAAATAACCCCACCTTAAATTAAAAAAATAAATATGTGAATGCTCTTTCCACTCATGATCCCCTCCTTACACACAGAAACACATTTAAAAATTGAGTACTATTCAGAGTTGCAATTTTCAGTGTTTGTCTAATGACCATGGAAAATCCCCCCCCCCCACAAGCTCGCCAGTGTATTCTCTGCTGTTTACTCTGCCATGGATAAAATTGAGGCTCTGGATTCGTTTGAGGGCTGGGTGAGTATGTGTGTGTATACTGCTGGAATTCTGCAGAATTATGAATTCATGTATTCCATGTTACCATTCTATGTGTCTCTGTGTGTTTGGGGTGAGGGTGAGCATTTTACTAGTGGAATACTTCAGAATTTTGAATTGTTGTAATCCATGGTAAACCAACATACCATATATTGAAAGTGTAGAAAGACAGATGATTGATAGGTGGAAATCATCTGGGTGGGACTGTTTTGCATTTTTTAGCAATATTTTGTTATGTATTTTGTGTCTTTTAAACTTTCAGAGTGTTAGCTTTTTGAAAAACTTTGTCTATCAATCTATTTTCTAAGTGCAATAAGAGGTTGCAGAGCATTAGTTGTACTGGTTTTACCACACTGCAAGGTGCTGAATACACTCGGACTGTGCCCTTGTGCCCTACTGCATCCCTGGGTGTACAGTAGAACCAGTAGAACCAACATCCCACTGTATATTATTGCTCACATAACTCTCCATGGTCATTCAGCTGGCCAGAGACAAAACTGAACAAGCACCAAGAGCTACTTTACAGTGACTAGAAGTCTATACTGTCTCCTTAAATATGTCACTTACAGTATATTTTTTTGTAGTTTTTATAGTAGCTTTTAGTAAAACATTTTCCATGGCAACTACAGCTGGTTTCATACTGAAGGCATGATTCAGAACAGGCATGTCAACATTGAAAAAGATTATATCGCAAACAGAGCTGTGCCGAATGCTTAATTCTGCCAGTGGAATTTGTGCATAATGGTAATCCTGCTTATGAAATGTTTTTTGGAATTACTTTTTTAAGTCCATAGAATTCTAAACAGCATTTCTGTAAAAAACTACAGAATTACTTAATGTGGATTATGTATTGTGGAAAAACATGCCATGGTTTATGTCAACTGTGGATTACTAATCTGCAAAAAACATTTTGCTTTTGAAATTTTGGAATCCTGCTACCAATATAATTCCACAGAATTAGGTGGATCTTCCAGGACTGTGCAGAAATCCATTCCATCAGAATTTAAAAATTCCACATTGCCCAACTCAGAAAGTAAATCCAATGGGCAGAATTTTCAAAGCAGATCTGCCTAGGATCTGTCTGCCCCATTTTTAAAGCTGCCTTCAGACTACATGGTTAGACCAGACAATAGTTTGTCTAACAGTGTAATCCAGTTGAATACAGTTGTATCTGACATGCCCACACTTGCAGCAAAATAATGATGAAGGTATCATTATTTTAATGTAGGTTGCTGCAAATCATGGCAGTTGTCACAAACCAACCACAGCACATGAAAATAGCTGTGGGGGGCGCTACTGGATCTTTTCTCATGCAAGTATCAGCAGATATAAGGCCTGTCTCTGTATCAGAGCTTCAGGAAATCCTGCGCAATGCGATCTATGCACCATGGGGTGGATTGCCTATGTGCCACAGATCCACAGTGTATAGGCAAACCTAAGTGACATTTCCATGTAATGAGGATTCCTCAGACCCCTATGTGCAAGCACGAAAGAGACATGCATCCATTCCATACTGGATCCCCACACATGCTCAGTCAGTCCAGGCATGTGTCTGAAGGTGTGACTGCGCTCTGCCCCATTCAAAAAGGCATGACGTGCTTGGTTGAGAAGGATGTCATTGTACACCTAGGGACAAATGACCTAGCTGGGCGTGGGATCAGAGCAGTACAGAAGGAGTTTGTGGAGTTGGGGAGGGACCTTAGACAAGTAGCACCCATGGTAACCTCCTCAGAGGTGCTGCCTGTCTATGGCATGGGTGAGGCTAGGGTACTCCACACCATGAAATTCAATGACTGGTTCAAAAACTGATGTGGAACACTGGGTTTTGGCTTCACTGGGGACTGGGTTTCCACCTGTAGGGATACAGGCCTATACTGGCATGATGGTCTGCATCTGTCTGGGAGGGGAACCAGGCTCCTAGGTTATAGGTTTAAATGCTTCATTGGCAAGCTTTTAAACTAGCCAAGGGGGAGGCACTGATAAGAAGCATGGAAATCTCAGCCTCCCCACACAAAACAGGGTAGTTAGCGAGGTAAACACCAAGGTAGAGAGGTTGATAGGGAGCAGGGTAGAGGTAAATGGAGAAAAAGGCAAAGGCAGTAAGGGCAGGAATGGGGCTAAAAGGGATAAGGCCATCAAAAAATGGAGGACGATGAGTACCAATGCACATAATCTGGGTAACAAGCCTCCTGAACTAGTGGCCTTGATGGAAGAGGACACCTGGATATCGTGTCAGTCACAGAAACATGGTACACAAAGAACCATGCCTGGGATGTAAACATATCAGGATACACAATCTACAGGAGGGACAGGGAGGGTAAAAGAGGAGGAGGAGGAGCTCTCTACATAAGGGAAGAGATCAAAGCAATAGAACCAAAGGGAAAACAGGGAGGAGAGGAGGCACTGTGGGTCACCTTGGAAACAGGAAATGGCACCACAATCTGTACAGGGGTTGTATACAGACCCCCATCTCAGGGGGAGTAAATGAACACAGAAATGATAGAAGGCATCCTTAGAATGGCAGGAAAAGGGGAGATATTGTTGATAGGGGACCTGAATATGCCAGATGTTAATTGTAGCATATTTTCTGCAGCCACATCCAAGAGCAGGGTCATTCTCAATGTTCTGCAGGGGGCATGCTTCAGACAGCTAATGTTGGAACCCACTCTGGAGGGAGCAGTCTTAGAGCTTGTACTGTCAAATGGATATGGAGAGAGGATCACAGATTTAGAAGTTAGTAGCCACCTGGGAACAAGCGATAACCAAACAGTGTGGTTCACGATAAACACAGCTGTAGAGTCAAGCCATACAAAAGAGAAGATGCTGGACTTTAGGAGGGCTGACTTTAGCAAAATGGGTGAGAGCCTAAGGAATGCACTAGCAAATGGGCAAGAAGGAGGAGTGGAAGAACAATAGGGAAAAATCAAAACTGCCATCACAGAGGCAACACGTCTTTGTGTAAGCAAATAAACAAAACAAAACAAAGTAAAAAAACACTATGGTTCTCAAAACAGGTGGTGGGGAAGGTTAGGGAGAAAAAGATAGCATTCAGGAAGTATAAGGAATCACAGAAGGAGCAGGACAGAGAACTGTATCAGTTAAAGCAGAAGGAAGCAGGAAGGCAGTCAGAATAGCAAAGGCCCAAACTGAGGAAAAGATAGCCAACTCAGTTAAGAAAAGGGATAAAACCTTTTATAGGTACATCAGGGAGCGAAGGAAGACCAAGGGAGGAATAGTGAGGCTTAACTCATTCACGCCACAAGATCTCTTTGAGACTTCCACCACTTGTGCCCTGTATACACTTAGTACTGCATCCTGGGCCTTTCTAAGTAAAATCAAGCCATAATCAGCTTGTCACAAACAAATGTGAATACCTCTTGAACCGTAAGTGCTACACACAAAGTATGAGTGGCAAAGTTATTCAGCACAACATTACCTCTGCAATGGTGCTATGCAATCAATTGTAATCAATTTGTTTTTTATTTTATACTACCTGAAATACCAAACAACTGTGTTTCTTTTCAGATTTTTTTCAAGATGCTTAGGTGAGGCTTGAGTGACAAATGTCAGCCATGCATACCATACCTTAAACAAATGTGAATATCTCCTAAAGTATACATGATATAGACAAAGTATCAGCAGCAGAATTGTTCAGCACAAAATTACCTTTCTAATGGTGCTATGCAATCAATTCTAAGCAATTCAGTTTGTTTAATATTTAGGTCAAAACTACTGACTTCCTCAGAGGTTTTCTGGCCTGAGCGAAAGTCAGCTGATTATGTCTACAGGCATTATTGGCCTGAGTGGCTATGCTTTCAGATGCCACCTACAGGCATATCTAGGCCTGAGTGCATTAATAAAGGGAAGGGGAGAGGAGGTGGGCACAGGGTGACAGTGAAAAGACAAAGATACTGAATGAATACTTTTGCTCAGTATTCACAAAAGAAGATGAGGGGGAGATACCTAAACCAGACAATAGAAGCACTCTGGACGGGGGGGGGGGGGTTCAATACCAGTCTATTCACAGAAGAAAGGGTCCTGAAAGAACTCATAAAACTCAAGGTGTACAAAGCAATAGGGCCCGACAGGATTCACCCCAGAATTCTAAAAGAACTAAGGGGAGACTTAGTGACACCACTGATGACCCTTTTTAACAAATCATGGGAGGATGGTGTGGTACCTGAGAACTGGAAGAGGGCAGATGTGATTCCCCTTCACAAAAGTGGGAGCAAGACAGAGGCAGGAAACTACAGACCTGTTCGCTTGACCTCAGTGGTAGGGAAAATGATGGAATCACTTCTGAAAGAAAGAAAGAACTGTTGAGTACATAGAGGCCAGTAGGGCACAGGACCCAAGGCAGCATGGATTCACAGTGGGAAGGTCATGTCAGATGAATCTAATAGATTTATTTGACTGGGTGACCAAAGTAGTAGACCAGGGAGGGGCTGTTGATATGGCCTATCTAGACTTCAGCAAGGCATTTGACAGTCCCACACAAAAGATTAATAAACAAGTTAGTCAGCCTGGGAGTGAATCCCAGGGTGGTAGCCTGGGTAGCAAATTGGCTGGACAACAGGATGCAGAGAGTAAAAGTAAACTGAGTACATTCTGAAGAAAGGGGGGTGACTAATGGGGTACTGCAAAGTTCAGTACTGGGACTAGTCCTCTTTAATATCTTTATAGGGGACATTGAGGAGGGCCGGGAAGGAAAAGTATGCCTCTTTGCAGATGACACAAAGATCTGCAACAGTGTTGATAGACAAGGGGGGGTGGAAAGGATGAGAAGGGACTTGGCAAGGTTGGAGGAATAGTCAAAAGTATGACAGCTTGGATTCAATGCAAAGAAGTGTGACGTAATGCACTTGAGAAACAAAAACCCAGGGCAAGAATACACACCGGGGAAGGGGTACTAACAACAACAAAAATGGAAAGGGACCTTGGGGTAGTCATATGAGATGACCTTAAGGTAGGCAAGCAATGTGAGAAGGCAGTAAGGAGGGCTGGGTGGATACTGGGATGCATAGGGAGAGGCATCACCAGTAGAAAACAGTAAGTTCAATGTGCTTATGCAACCAGATGAGATGAGATGAAATAATGCTTGTGCGACTTGATTTGCTTAGTGGCATTTTGCCTCTCTATCCATGGGATATACCACCCACAGGGGTACGATGCAAGGAACCCTAGAGGAGGGTCCCCCCCACAGGTGCCATGGGAATGATTGCATCGGCTAAAAGTAGGTTAGGAAGAAGCCCAAGGGTAAGAGAAAGATGAGCTGCTGGAGGAGGAGGGGTGCATGGTGGGCAACGAAAAAGCAAATCCTAGAAGGGTCTAGGATGAGTGACCTTTTTAAGCTCGATGGGGGAGTGACATTGTTGCTCTGCCCATCGAACTTTGGGCTTAAAGCCCTCCCATTCAATGTGCTTACACAATTGGATGAGATGAATTGAAATAATGCTTGTATAACTTGATTTGCTTTGTGGCTTTCTGCTTCTCTATCCGTGGGATATATCACCCTGTAGGGGTATGATGCAAGGAACCTTAGAGGAGGGTTCCCCCCCACAGGTGCTGCGGGAATAATTGTGTCGGCTAAAGGTAGGTTAGGAAGAAGCCTAAAAAGAATACCCAAAGGTATCAAGCATCGATGAAGTGAGAATGATGAATGAATGAATTCTGAGAAGATAAGGGTTGACTCCCTAATGAGAGAGGGGAAAGCTGGGGCCACCATCCTCCTCCATCCAACAGCAGAACCTAACTAATTAACCAAAGATGGCACTAACTGTAACTAATATTCTGACCACTGGCACAGAGGAGAAGAAAAAAAACCTCTGAGGAGGAAACCTCTGGGGATCCAAGGCCTTTGTCGCCTTCCCTCCAGGCTGATAACGTTTGATTAGAGGATGTACAGTATGTTGTTAAAGAGAAGGGTTCAGTAATGAGAGGGATATGAGTAGGGAGGATGATGACGGATTATGGAAAATCCCCAAAAGAAAGCACAGATTGAAGAGGGAACATGAGGCAACACAGATTGAAGAAGGAACATGAGGCAACATTGAATACTGATGGTGAGGATCGCTGCAGGAGGGCAGCAGGTTGATGAGATAGCAGAAGATTCAATGAGAGGTATGCTTAATTGAGCAATGCGAGTAAGTAGACACTGAGGTCGATAAGGCATGATTATGCAATGTGAATGATCAGACCCTTACGTTGTGGTCAATGAGCATAGGAGTCAATGATAGGAATGCTCAAGTAAGTGATGTAACAGATAAACCTTGAGGTAAGGATGAGTGAATGAGAACCAGAGTTATGAACCTGATACATACGGCAGGATGTCCACTAGTCGATGAGGTGGCATAGGAGTCATGATAGGTATGCCTAAAAGAAGTATTGATTGCAGGCCTTGATTGAAGTGAATCCATGATGGTTGGTACAGAATGTGAATGAGAGGAGACAGGAATGAACTTGAAAATTAACTTATACAAAGGTAGAATGCTCGATAGAGCGATGGGATTAATTATGCTCCTCAAAAGGAGGTAGACCTAGAGGTCAAGAAGGCATGAGAATCCTTGATGGCTGGTACAAGATAATAAGCGGGGAAGGATGAC
This sequence comes from Neoceratodus forsteri, assembly GCA_016271365.2. Taxonomy (NCBI): domain Eukaryota; kingdom Metazoa; phylum Chordata; order Ceratodontiformes; family Ceratodontidae; genus Neoceratodus; species Neoceratodus forsteri. The sequence goes on along the minus strand of CM057459.1, from coordinate 722,008,636 downwards.
CAGAGTCATGAACCTGATACATGCTGCAGGAGGACCGCGGGCAGAGGAGGTGGCATATGATTAATGATAGATATGCCCAAAAGAAATATTGATTGCAGGACAGATGGAGGCAGCTGAGGCATACTGATCAAGTGATTGAAAGAGATGAGCAGGTCGAGGTGGGGTATCGTGGAATGATGGGAGAAAAGTGGATGATGATCGAGAGAAGCCATGAAGGCCAGAATGGGAAATATTGATTGCAGGATTGATTACGCAATGACTGATGATTGAGTATGCAAAGACAGATGGTAGTATAAGCAAGTAGACTCCTTGAAAGGAGGTAGACACTGAGGCCAAGAAGACATGTCTGGAACCAGAGGGTATACGAACCAGAGGGTACGCTCAGGAGGAGCATCAGAGGAGCAACTTCAGGTCGAGCGATCGAGGAGCAAAATTGGATGATGTATGATGAGCAAAAATTGGATGAGGTACGAAGAGGAGGGAAGCCAGGAGTGGAGAGAATCCATGATGGCTGGGATGAGAATAGGCACTAGGCTGAGGAAGGTAAATAAAAGGAAAGGATGAGGTACAATGATGGAGTGAAGCCATGGAGGCTGGTACAGGAACGCAAGGTATGAAAGGACGAAGGACAATAGGGAGGTCAATGGGGTAGCAGAGGACCCAGAGTGATGGAATAAAGGAGCAGGGTGGTGTGAGTCATGGAGGAGCTGAGAGGGCTAAATGAGGGAGGCCAGCTGAGAAATGGAGGAGAAGAGGGTGAAAGACTGGATGGGGTAGAGGGAGAGGCAAGACAAATCAGACCCCTAAGTGTCCCTCGGTACAAGGGGCATCCCTCATTACGCCCACAAGTTGCTGTGTCCCATGTTCATCCTTCATGGAAAAGGTGCAGCCCATGGAGGACGTGCCATAAATGCAAACTGTAAAGCAGAAACACACAAAATGCCAAACTACGAAATCCAAACAAACTATATACAAGTAAACACCATAGGAGTCAGAGGGAGCAATAGCCAGCATCACCCACAGAAACATACCCCACAACTGCTATGAATGTTGCATAGTGCTATGAGTTGCACACATAGAGGTTCATCAAGGCAGGATCACACAATCCAGGCTAGAAACAAGACCATTGTAGTGGTCATCATCCCTTGAGCAACGTTCTTTCAATTTGCGGCATAAGGCAGAATGCCATTCTGATGATGCGTGCAATGGAGCAATAAGGGGAAATGGAATAATCGGGAAGGATGGTCAGTATAGATGGAAGCAAGCACCTGAAGGTAGGCTGGAAGGGGTTGGCAGGAGGGTGACCAGGCGGTGGACTGCAGGGCCGGCGGGACAACCAAATGTGGGGCCGAGGCGGCATCGAAAAGAGTGGCGGATGGCAGACTGGTACTGCCAGGGAAGAGAGTGGAACAAGCAACAAGTCGAGGTGGCAGGTAATGGAGGAGGTAGGGATGGAAGGCAGAAAGCATGGGCAAATGAGCGGAGGGGAGGAGAGACTGAAGCACAATGACTGGAGGGAGAATACAGAAACAGAGAGAGGACAGGCGAGGCAGAGAATGGAGCAGCATTGAGCAAGGCAGAGCACGAGAAGGGAAGACAAGGGATGAAAAGGAAATGACTGAAAGAAGTCAGTGAGCAGCTGGAACTAGCAGCTGGAGGTGTGGGAGCAAAAAGTCAATAGCCAGAAGTGAGGGAGGGCAGCGCGTCTGGCCGCAATGACAAAATGAATCCTGGAAGAGCCCAGGATGAGTGAGCTTTTTAAGCTCGATGGGGGAGTGACGTTGTCACTCTGTCCATCGAACCTTGGCCTTAAAGCCCTCCCATTGTTATGTTTCTGTACAGACAGTTGGTAAGACCCCATCTGGAGTACTATATGTAGTTCTGGAGACCCCATCTTCACAAGGACATAGACAGGATGGAGGCAGTCCAGAGGAGGGCAACTAAAATGGTGCAGGGTCTACAAAAGAAGCCATATGAAGAGATACTGAAAGAGCTTAATATGTATACCCTTGAGGAAAGGAGGGAGAGGAGGGACATAATAGAAACTTTCAAGTACCTCAAGGGAATCAACAAAGTCCAAGAGGAGCGCATCTTTCAGAAAAAGAGATGTGCAAGAACAAGGGGCACAATTTGAAGATGGGGGGGATGGCACAGGGGCAATGTGAGGAAGTATTTTTTCACGGAGAGGGTTGTGGACACATGGAACCGCCTTCCTGAGGAGGTCATGGGTTTCAAAGCAGTAGGGGAATTCAAGAATGCAGGGGACAGACATAAGGCAATTCTAGTGAGGGGGTAGGAGAAAGTAGGCTGTTGTTTAACTAGAATCTGCAGCTTATCCAATAGGTAGGAAAATGGGCAGACTGGGTGGGCCAAACTGTCCTTATCTGTTGTCAGATTCTATGTACAGGATACACAAGCAGAGACCCTGCCGCACCTGTTGTATTACCTGCCAAACTACAACTGCTGGCTATGGTGGAACCTCCCATCCCCACAACATGCTGCCGCAGTCCTATGGGTAGACAGGGAGGGTTGGGGGCAGCCATTCAGACACTTGCCCATAAACTTTGTTTCCCTTCTGGCCTTCCCAGAGTCCCCTGTAGGGGATCCACTTCTGGACCCAGGACAGGCATCTGATTAGATACCCACCTGAATCCTCCAATCTGCCCCCACTCAGTAGTGCACTAGGGTGGGGCCAAGGATAGGCACCTGACAATCCTGAATGCCAGTTACCAGCTACCAGTCCATGGGTGCAAAGCTGTGTGGGCCAGATACACATCTCTCTGCATATACCCAAATCAGAATAGTGCATAGACTCCAGTATGAACAAAGAAAAGTGTAATGTCATTTCCAAATTCTGGTTCGGCTGCATGTATGGATAGCAACTGAGAACTGCTCTAATAAGACATTCAACAAACAGCCATCAAAATAGCCAGCAATGCTAAGATAATTGATAAATCTTCTTGGTAGTCTAGTATGTGAAAAACGATAAACATAGAGGATTGTCTATGGGGAGGCATGCACAACAAGGGTATTCTCGATTGAGAGGTATCCATGGCAACGAGTAACCTCAAGAGCGTAGCTCGAGAGGTTTCAGGATGCCATGGATGCCTTGAGATTAACGAATACCCTTGTTGTGCAAAACTCCCCATAGACAATCTTTTATAGTGTATGGGGAGTCACAATGGAAAAAAATGGATGTGGTGTGATGGCAAACATTTTTTTTTTTATTTTAGATGTACGATAACAAGTAGGCAGACAAGAAACAAATATCCTTGCTACAATTCAAACAAACGGCATAGAAGAAAATGGCCTATCTGAGCACAGAAAATGTCCATTTTAATTTTTTATGCATCGATGGATCCACATGCGGATAGATCGCGTTGCTTACATCCCTTTGGTGAGCTTCTTCCGTGTTGCTGGTACATTCTGAGCAGAGCGAGAGAAAAAAAAAGATTTCTCTAATTCTGCCAGGCACATTACGTGATCACTCTTTAATTATTACTTTGGAGGGCTGTCACTTTCGCGGACGCAGGGCTGGATTAACCATAGGGCAGAAGGGGTAATTGCCCTGGGCCCCCTAGTTTGAGTTGATAATGATTTCATTTTCTTTTCTTGTTTCCTTGTATTTTTTCTTCTTCCCTGACCACTATACTGAAACATCGGGGGGGGGGGGTTGATCTCCCCGGCCACCGTTGCTGCCAATCATTTGCCCCGCTGCCTCCCTCAACTTTCCAAACAGCTCAGGCAGTTTTGTTTCCCCACGGACTTCTCTCTGGCCCTGGGGTAATGCTAGCCAATGAAATGGCTCCAAATGAGGTCCATTGATGATTTGCACCCCTTTCCACACCCAGACCAGAACTTTTCTGTCCCCCTGCCCTCAGGTGGTCCGTGCATCACTGCGTGATGGTACCATCATGTCCCACCCACTTGAAGTCCCACCCAGATAATAGAAAAAGGTGCCATGCACCACCACAGACTCATTCTCTCAGACAGCCGCAAATCCATGCTGCTGTCAGCAACGATATTAGAGAGAGAGGGTGCGCCTGCAGCCTGTCACAAGGCCCACTGTCTGGCCTGACCATGATCATCACGTCGACTCAGTCTAGTCCAGTGGTAACTCGGGTCTCGAGGTCCTGTCGAAAATATTTTACTTAATAACCCCCCCCCAAAAAAATAAACTTAAGTGACAACAGCACAGTAGCTGAATTATCATCGGCCAGACCCAAGGTAGTGCAGAATGAACAGAACATGCCCACTGCTGCCTTGTGTCTGAGAGACAGACTGAGAGAGTTGGTTGTTGAGTAGTACCAGTAGAAGCTGCTGAAAAGGAGCACAAGCAGTAGTTCCCTAGTTCTTCTGTCAGGTAAAAAAATAATAATAATGCTCCCGATGAACAACTCTGACTGCAAGTGATTAAGTGAATGTGACTATTCCTGCTTGTGTTAGTAACACAAGTGTGCTAGTTACTTAAAACATTCTAAATAAAATTATGTGAGATTAAGGGGATCATACTATATGACATACAGTATCCTCTTCTCAAGTGTATGATCCTCTTCTCACTTAATTTTATTTAAAATACTAATAGTAAGAGGGAGTGGGAAAAATTCAGGCTCTCTCATTGCACCAGCCAGCTTCTCTCACTTCTTCCCCCAGTGCTTTGTTTGTGATCACACCACCAGTCAGTGAAGTTTTGTAAGGCAGGCAGCCAAAGTTACTCTGGTGGTCTATTGCTGCAGTCACTGGTCAATTGTGTGACCCCAGCAAACATTCACAGTAGCTGCAGCAAGTTTGTAGCTGGGGTACCTTCCTTGTCCCACACAGCACCCACCACTACCTGCTGCCTGACACAGCATCAGATACACCAGCCCACTGATCAAAAGATGGCTAACACATTTAAATGGCGTTGCCTGGCTATCCAGAGTGCACAAGAGAGAGAGCAGTAGGGGGTTATTCAGCAACATTTCAACAGCAAACTGCAGTCCTTGGTAGTTGGTACACAGGAGTAGTGAAAAGCTGGTGGAAGCTGAATCAAATGTATTGGAGGCATCAAACTGGTGTTCTGGGTGGGAGATAGATCTGGTACTGCCAGAAATGTTCAAGAATAGTGACCTATTACTTCTTATGCAGTATGTGAAATATCTGGTCTTTTCCCTTTTCCTAATCAGAAGATCTGTACCTGATATTTTTGAGTGCTGTGAGGAGCAAGATTTGTCTCCGAACAGTATGCATCTGCAATATTTGATAACTTCTTTGACCTAAATCATTGATATGTGCTAGGGTCCTGGGAATGTGGATTATCTGTTAGGCATGAGCCCCCCACCACAGGTTGGAAACTTTGGGGGTCAGGATTGTCCACCACACACTCACAGGGCAGGCTACTATCTATTCAGGCTGCAGCAGTGAGATATTGGTGTGGAGGGGCCAGTAATACATGGTTTTGCTTCGGTGCTGACACTCAGACTGAATGTACTCCAGTCATCCAACATCAAACAATAACCTATTTCTACCCCAAGAATGGCATTCAGAGTAGCTGAAAACCCTTCCAAATGCATTTTAAGGCATCAAAAATTGTTCAGCTTTAGGGGCCTAGGCGGCTCACAAATCCCCGGCCTATTGGTTAAGTCACAGGGGGCCCCACAATTCAAAATTGCCCAGGGCACCACAACTTGTTAATCCAGCCCTGCGTGGATGAGAAGTACGATTTGCCGTAGTTGTGTGTGGCGATGGATTCACTTTTGATTTTAAGACAGCTGTGTCGCATGGTGGTTGCAGCACGAGAAGCCATTCGATTTTGTTGTGTTGCACTACTGACGTACTGAGTGCAGCACAACAAGATTGTGACATACTCAGTGCAGGAGAACAAGGATATTCCAAGCATGGATTTCCATGCACAATTGCGTTCCACCATACACTATAAGATGATATACCATATATCAAAACTAAAATTGGGACATGCGAATATGGGTCATCCCTGACTATGAATTCCTGTCTAATTTATTTGGGTTTTAAGGTATACTTGTGCCCTTTTGGCAACATAGCAACAACGAAAGGTCCCATAAAATGTGTGGAGCTGCAGCAAACACAGGGCAGAACTCCAACTGCACAAAATATTCTGTCCATTCCCAGGCAGCAAAGCACAAGTGTCTCCTCCTTACCAACATGTTCCACTCTGTTCATTGGTTAATGTGGTGCACTCCTGGACCTTCAGCTATGGCTGTTTTACCTATTACCCAGGCTGCTGGCAGTGGCCAGTGCTCTAATGGTGGTATCCTATCACTTGCTGCCACTCAGAGTAGAGCCTCCAATTCAGACTCCCCACTCAAATATTGTATCAAAGAGTATTCTTCTTTACCTTTGCAAAAAATCACATCCAGAATGAATTTCCAAATGTTTGGCTGTAATGTGAATGCAGTAGTAGAAACATAGAAACATAGAAGTTGACGTCAGATAAGGACCGCAAGGCCCATCCAGTCTGCCCATTTCTTTTTCTACCTTATAAATGTGCCATCGGCCTTTGCTCTGTCAGTGACCTATCTATTCGTAGTCATTTGTATTGCTCCCTTATGCCTATCCCATGCCTGTTTGAAGCCCTGAACTGTATTCATAGCCACCACTTCTTGTGGTAAGCCATTCCATGCATCTACCACCCTTTCTGTGAAAAAGATTTCCTCACATTCCCCTTAATCGGCCTCCCTCTAATCTCATGCTGTGTCCTCTTGTCCTGCTATTTTTCTTATATTTAAACATGTTAGACTCTTTCACCTTGTTTATGCCCTTAAGGTGTTTAAATGTCTCGATCATATCACCTCTCTCCTCCTTTGCTCAAGGGTATACATATTGAGCTCCGTTAATCTGTCCTCATATGTCTTCTGATGCAGTCCCTGCACCATTTTGGTTGCCCTTCTCTGGACTGCCTCAATTTGGTTAATGTCCTTGTGAAGGTGTGGCCTCCAGTACTGCATGCAGTACTCCAGATGGGGCCTAACCAATGTCTTGTACAGAGGGATTATTACCTCCCTCTTACGACATGTGATACCCCTACTAATACACCCTAACACCCCCTAGCCTTACCTACTGCTTTAGAGGTCTGCTTGGATGATTTTAGGTCATCAGTGATGATGATGCCCAAGTCTCTTTCTTCCTTTGTGACTGCTAGCAACTCCCCTCCCAGCCTATAAGTGGCTTCAGGGTTTCTCTTCCCTATGTGCATGATTTTGCACTTCTTTGCATTAAATCCCAGTTGCCACTCTTCTGACCATTCTGCTAGTTTATCCAGATCTCTTCTCATTCTGCCCACCCCACCTGGATCATCTACTCTGTTGCAGATCTTGGTGTCATCTGCAAACAGACAAGCCTTACCCTCTAGTCCATCTGCGAGGTCACTAATGAAGATGTTGAATAGGACTGGCCCAGGACTGATCCCTGAGGTACCCACTTGTGACTTGCATCTCTTCTGACTGTATACCATTTACCACCACTCTCTGTTTTCTGCCAGTCAACCAGTTTGCCACCCAGTTGACCAACTTCTGACCACCGAGCCTACCTAGCTTATTTATCAATCTTCTATGTGGAACAGTGTCAAAGCTTTGCTGAAGTCAAGGTAGGCGATATCAACTGCTCCCCTTGGTCCACCACTCTGGTTACCCAGTCAAAGAAATCTATGAGATTAGTTTGACAGGACCTTCCTTTGTAAACCCATGCTGTCTTGGATCCTGTGCCCCTATGAATTCCAGGTGTTGCACTATCCTTTCCTTAGGAGTGCCTCCATAATCTTGCCCACTACTGAGGTAAGACTGACGGTCTGTAGTTCCCCCTCCTCCCTGCTACCACTCTTGTGGAGTGGGATCACATGAGCCCTTTCCAGTCTTCTGGGACCTCTCCTGTGCTCAGAGACTCACTAAACAATTCTGCTAATGGCTCTGCTAGTTCCTCCTTTAGCTCCTTAAGTACCCTGGGATGTATGCCATCAGGTCCCATTGCCTTATCCACCCTGAGCTTAGCAAGCTCTTGTAGGACCCTTTCTTTGTGAAGGAGTAGTGCTCACCTCCCTCCCTCCCCTGTGTCCATGATGCTGAGCTGTGGGCCCTGCCCTACCTTCTCTTCAGTAAATACTGAGCAAAGTATCTATTTAGGATAGATGCCTTTACAGGGTCCTCCTCCTCCCACATGCTCCTTTTCTCCATTAAACAGCAATACCCCTCTGGACTTTCTCCTTTCACCTAAATGTATCTATAGAAGTCTTGTCACCTTCTTTTACTGTCGGTGCTAGTGTTTCCTCAGTTTGGGACTTTGCCTGCCTTACTGCCTTACCTGCTTCCTTAGGGCAGTTTGGTATGCCTCCTATCTTCATCCCGCTGTGTTCCTTTATATTTTCTGAAGGCCAGCCTTTGGCTCTGACCTTTCTGCTACTGTATTTGAGAACCAAGTGGTTTCCTTCTTCTTTTACACTTCCTTTTCTGTCTAACACAATGGGATGTTGCTGCAAGTATTGTATCCTTAATGCTTGCCCTTTGCCTGTACCTCCTCACCTGTGTTTTTTTTGCCAGGGCTAGCTTAACTCTGTTGGCCATCTTATCAAAGTCAGCTCCTCTGAAGTCCCATATTTTTGCCTTGGAATGGGATGATTTAGATGTAGTACCAAATTGAACCATACCATGTGATGGTCACTGGCCCCAGGTGACCTTCTACCTGGAGATCTGTGATCCCTTCTTTGTTAGTCAGTACTAGATCTAGGATAGCCCTGTCTCTTGTGGGTTGCTGTACCAGTTGTTTGAGGCCCTCCCCCTGCAGGGAATCCACTATGTGTCTAGTTCTGGCCGATGTTCCTGCTGGTATTGACCAATCTGTATCTGGCATGTTGAAGTCTCCCATTATCAGAACCTCCCTTTAGCTGTCATGTTTTGTATATCTTCTAACAGTAATGTGTCTATGTCCTCCCTCTGGTCTGGGGCCTGTAGACAACCCCAGTTCTTATGGCTGTCCCATTTCCTGTTTCAGGGTGACCCACAGTTCTTCTGGCTCCTTATGTGTATTCTGAATTTCTGTAGCTTTGATATTTTCGTTAACATACAGGGATACTCCTCCCCCTTTTTGCACTCGGTCTCTTCTGAACAATACATAGCCAGGTACTGAAGTCTCCCAAGTGTGGTTACTGGTGAAACCACGTCTCACTAATTACTACTATGTCCAGTTTAGCCTCTGACATTGTTGCCTGCAGGTCTGGGATCTTATTTCCCAGGCTGTGAGCATTGTGTACATGATTTTCCATTGGCCAGATTTTGGTGTGTTAGTTGTTGGGTGAAGTTTGGCATTACCCTGTGCATCGTATGGGAGACAAACCTTTTCTTACCTGGTGATGCAAATGAGCGGCAAACACGCTGAATTCCTGTTTGACCACTAGCTGAGGGAGGGGTGTTCTTCCCATTACGCGTATGGGTGCTGCACCCCTCTCCCATTTGCTAGTTTAAATATTCTGCAAAGACGTCAAACTTCTGCCCCAATGCACTGACTCCTCTTTAGTCAGATGCAGTCCATCAAATTAAAGAACTTTCGCTCCCAGAACTGTTGCCAGTTCCTACAAATCTGTGTCCTTTTTCTGGCACCAGTCCTTGAGCCACGTGTTTAGCTCCCTATCTCCCTTCTCTGACCTTCCAGTCCATCTGCTCCTTCTCCCAGACTGGCAGGATCTCAGAGAAGGAGATGCGGACGAAATAGATGATAGTTTGTCACCCAGCCTAGTCAGGTGTTCCTTGGTCTCCACAACTGACCGGCTGAGATCGTTAGTCCCTATGTGTACTAGGACATCAATGTTTCTCCTGCTTTGTGAACAATTTAGTAATGCGGTCAGTGTCTCTCCATGCTGATGTACCTGGGAGACATCTGACCATCACCCCTATGGAGATGGGTATCAACTCCCGAATCATGGGTCTCCTATGATCAAGTTTTTGGATTTCCTTTGTGCTTGTTTAGTTTGGTTCCTGATTTGGGTGAGTATTGTTGTGCCAGCTCCTGTGCCGCATGTCCTGCTTTGCAGTGTCTTCTGCCTCTTTATTTGATTTCAGAGATAGAGGCAGATACCTGTTTATAGTGTTTATATGGTTTTGGAGTAATGTGTTGGAGAGCAGAGTGATGGGGCACCTGATTTGCTCCTCCTAACCACCTGCCAACCTCCTGGACCAACTACCCTCTGCGGTCGAGGTTTTCTGTTGGATGCGGGGAAATGGCGGGTGGTTCTTATAATGTATTTCCTCTTCAATATGAAATTTGGCGTGCAATCTCTGCCCATGCTGCCCGGGCTGAGACCTAAGATCTCCAAGGCCCAGCATGTGGACAGTGTCCTAAATCCTGTAAGACTGTCCTTCTGAAAATTGTTCACAGTACCTGCAGTTAATGAAATCCATTACAAATAAGTTGCTGGGTTTGTAACCTAGTCAGAGTAATTAGAAGGAAAAAAATGCAAGTAATGGTTTAATTGTGCTTTGTTTAACTTGTTATAACAAGTTAAATTACTAGTGCCCTGTAAATGAGATCACCTTGTGAGCCCCACTGATCCGCCCCTTCCTGCTCTGTCACAGGAAATGTCACAGCTGTGGTAGCCTATAAAGGAGTGTAGCGTGGGGTGGTTGGGGATGGGGTGGGTGGCTGGGCCCCTTCCCTGCCTAAAAGAAGAACCACGGACGAAAGAACAAGGAGGTAAGAGCAGAAACAATCAGTCAACAACAAATGCAGTAACCCTGAAAGCTTATCCTAATGTTAAATAAAACTGTAAAACCTGTAAAGCACCACCTGTAATAATTTCAGAGAAGATATACCTGTAAGAAACACTTTGCTCAGAGAAAATAAAGCAGTAACAGAAGATATACCTTGCAAAGTCAATTTGAATCAGAAGATTACAGCAGTAATCTGTTACACACCTGTAGGCACACCTTGTAATAATGCAGAAGAAGGTATACCAGCAACAACAATTTGAATCAGAGAAAAATAAAGCAATGAAATGTTAACAACAAACAGTAGCAATCCCTGTGAGTAAAAATAAAACACCACCACACAGTAAATCTGCTTAGCCAAACTAAATCTTAATCCTTCTCCCTTGCTCTGATAAGTTTCTCTACTCTGCCTTTCAAGCAGTCTTAGAAGGAAAAAGCTCAGGTGAAGCTAGGTGCCTTGGCCAGCAAACCAAGTCTTCTACCTCCAAGATATCAACTAACCTGACTTTTTAACCCTTCTTTCTGTTGTAAATTGCTGACAGTTTGCCAGCTCCACCCCCCACATACACACCTAATCCTTTGGAAGAGCTGTGGGAGGAAAAGCAATTAGCTCCTTCAATGTGAGAAGGAGACTGAAACACCTCTGAGACAACAAACCTTTTCAACAAACAAGAAAAAAATAAAACACAGTGTCAAACAGTAATTTTGCTTAGCCCAATGATAAAAGTCACAAAAATGTAAGCTCCACCTGTAATACAGTAATTTCAGAGAAGATATACCCTGTAAGAAACATTTTGCTCCAGAGAAAAATAAAGCAGTAACAGAAGATATACCTTGCAAAAGACAATTTGAATCAGAAGATTACAGCAGTAATCTGTTAGCACACACCTGTAGGCACACCTTGTAATAATGCAGAAGAAGGTATACCAGCAACAACAATTTGAATCAGAGAAAAAATAAAGCAATGAAATGTTAACAACAAACAGTAGCAATCCCTGTGAGTAAAAAATAAAAACACCACCACACAGTAAATCTGCTTAGCCAAACTAAGTCTTAATCCTTCTCCCTTGCTCTGGTAAGTTTCTCTACTCTGCCTTTCAAGCAGTCTTAGAAGGAAAGAGCTCAGGTGAAGCTAGGTGCCTTGGCCAGCAAACCAAGTCTTCTAGTGTAGAATAAATTTTCCATCAATGATGATTTCATCTAATTCCTCCCCCTGCCTAGCCTGCAAAGCAAACTGAGCCCTTGCTATACCTACTTCCTTCCTTCCTTCCTTCCTTCCTTCCTTCCTTCCTTCCTTCCTTCCTTCCTTCCTTCCTTCCTTCCTTCTCTCCCACAAGATCCCAGACCTGCAGGCAACAATGTCAGAGGCTAAACTGGTCATAGTAGGCATTAGCGAGACATGGTTCACCAGTAACCACACTTGGGAACTTCAGTACCCAGCTATGTACTGTTCAGAAGAGACCAAGGTGCAACAATGGGGGGAGGAGGGAGGGGGGAGTGGCCCTTTATGTCAATGAAAATATCAAAGCTACAGAAATTCAGAATACACATAAGGAGCCAGAAGAACTGTGGGTTACCCTGGAAACAGGAAATGGGACAGCAATACGAACTGGGATTGTCTACAGGCCTCCAGAACAGGGGAGGACATAGACATTACTGTTAGAAGATATACATAACATGACAGCTAAAGGGGAGGTTCTGATAATGGGAGACTTCAACATGCCAGATACAGAATGGTCAATACCAGCAGGAACATCTGCCAGAACTAGACACATGGTGGATTCCCTGCAGGGGGAGAACCTCAAACAACTAGTACAACAACCCACAAGAGACAGGGCTATCCTAGATCTAGTACTTACTAACGGGGAAAGAATCACAGATCTACAGTTAGATGGTCATCTGGGGGCCAGTGACCGTCACATGGTATGGTTCAGTTTGGCCAATAGAACTAAATTATCCCATTCCAAGGCAAAAATATGGGACTTCAGAGGAGCTGACTTTCATAAGATGGCTAACAGAGTTAAGCTAGCCTTGGCAAGAAGAAATACAGGTGAGAGGGTACAGGCAAAGTGGGCAAGCATTAAGAATGCAATGCTTGAAGCAACATCCCATTGTGTTAGAGAGAAAAGGAAGTGCTAAAGAAGTAGGAAACCACTTTGGTTCTCAAAAACAGTAGCAGAAAAGGTCAGGGCCAAAAGGCTGGCCTTCAAGAAATATAAGGGAATGCAGCGGGATAAAGATAGGGAGGCATACCAAACTTCCCTAAGGGAAGCAGGGAAGACAGTAAGGCAGGCAAAGACCCAAACCAAGAAAGCACTAGCATGAACAGTAAAACAAGGAGACAAGACTTTCTACAGATATATTAGTGAAAGGAGAAAGTCCAGAGGGGGTATTGCTAAGATCAAAGGGAATAAGGAGGAGTGTGTGGAGGAGGACCAAGGGAAAAGCATCTATCCTAAATAGATAATTCTCAGTATTTACTAAGGAGAAGGTAGGGCAGGGCCCACAGCTCAGCACCAGGGATGCAAGTGGAAGGAGGTGTGCACAAGTCCCTTCACAAAAGAAAGGGTCCTACAAGAGCTCAGTAAGCGCAGGGTGGACAAGGCAATGGGACCTGATGGCATACATCCCAGGGTACTAAAGAAGCTAAGGGTGGAACTAGCAGAGCCATTATCAGAACTGTTTAGTGAGTCTCTGAGCACAGGAGAGGTCCCAGAAGACTGGAAAAGGGCTCATGTGATCCTGCTCCACAAGAGTGGCAGCAGAGAAGAGGCAGGGAACTACAGACCAGTCAGTCTTACCTCAGTAGTGGGCAAGATTATGGAGGCACTTCTTAAGGAAAGAATAGTACAACACTTGGAATCCATAGGACCACAGGATCCAAGACAGCATGGCTTTACAACAGGAAGGTCCTGTCAAACTAATCTCATAGATTTCTTTCACTGGGTAACCAGAGTGGTGGACCAAGGGGGTACAGTTGTTGTCGCCTACCTTGACTTGAGCAAAGCTTTCAATACTATTCCACATAGAAGATTGATTAATAAGCTGGGTAGGCTCGGGGTGGGTCAGATGTTAGTCAACTGGGTGGAAAACTGGTTGGCGGGCAGAAAACAGAGAGTGGTGGTAAACGGTATACAGTCAGAAGAGATGCAAGTCACAAGTGGAGTACCTCAAGGATCAGTCTTGGGGCCAGTCCTCTTCGATATCTTCATCAGTGACATTGCAGATGGCCTGGAGGGTAAGGTTTGTCTCTCTGCAGATGACACCAACATCTGCAACAGAGTAGATGATCCAGATGGGGTGGGCAGAATGAGAAGAGATCTGGATAAACTGGCAACATGGTCGGAAGAGTGGCAACTGGGGTTTAATGCAAAGAAATGCAAGATCATGCACATAGGGAAGAGAAACCCTGAAGCCACCTATAGGTTGGAAGGGGAGTTGCTGGCAATCACACTTGAAGAAAGAGACTTGGGCATCATCATCATCATCACAGATGACCTGAAATCATCCAAGCAGACCACTAAAGCAGTAGGTAAGGCTAGAGGGATGTTGGGGTGTATTAGTAGGAGTACTGCATGTCATAAGAGGGAGGTAATAATCCCTCTTTACAAAACACTGGTTAGGCCCCATCTGGAGTACTGCATGCAGTACTGGAGGCCGCACCTGCACAAGGACATTAACAAAATGAATGCAGTCCAGAGAAGGGCAACCAAAATGGTACAGGGACTGCATCAGAAAACATATGAGGGCAGATTAACGGAGCTCAATATGTATACCCCAAAGCAAAGGAGGGAGAGAGGTGACATGATTGAAACATTCAAACACCTTAAGGGCATTAACAAGGTGAAAGAGTCTAACATGTTTCAATATAAGAAAAATAGCGGCACAAGAGGACACAGCATGAGATTAGAGGGAGGCCAATTAAGGAGTAATGTGAGTAAGTTATTTTTCATAGAATGGGTGGTGGATGCATGGAACAGCCTACCTCAGGAAGTGGTGGACATGAATACAGTGCAGGGCTTCAAAACAGGCATGGGATAGGCATAAGGAAGCAATACAGAAGAGTATGAATAGATAGGCCATTGACAGAGTACAGGCCTATGGCACATTCATAAGGTAGAAAAAATGGGCAGACTGGATGGGTCTTGCGGTCCTTATCTGCTGTCAGCTTCTATGTTTCTCCTTCCTTCCTTCCTTCCTTCTGACTTTATTTTTCCTTCCCTTCCCTTCCTTCCCTCCCTTCCTTCCTGTGGTCTAACCATGCATACTTATTGTACATCTGTGCATACAGAAAAAATCCAGGAAAAATCTATTTTTTAATTTTTTTTTCCATTCTGGTCCCGATTCCGAACCCAGGTCCTCCAGTACTCGGCGCTGGGGGGGGGGGGCATAGTCCCGTCCTGTCCTGGCCATTGGCTGATTCTGATTCCTTTCCCTCAGACATGCTGGCACCCAGCAATTGGACAGTTTTTGTCCACATGTGTCTTCACTCTGCCTACTACTTGCTGTATTTTTTTCTCCGCTGTTAGTGCGAGTGCGACTGTGCACCCACGGCCCAGCTGAGCAGACCAGGCAGGCTTGATCGTTACTGGATGGACAGGAGTCACCACCCGCCAGTACAGGACTCATGGTTGATTGACTCAACTGAGTTGGAGGAGGACACCAGAAGTAGAAACAGGCCTTCTCCTTTGTTAATCCACTATCCGTTTGTCCTCGTCTTGTCCGGTCCATGGCGACAGTGTCACAGCACAGTGAATTAGCAAAGGGCAAGCAGAACTTGCAAAAGCTCAAAGAAGCTGCCTATTCAGTGCTTAATTTGTGCCAGGGCTTAGCCGCGGCACCTCTTTTCATGCCAGGGCTGAGCCCTGGCACCTCTTCTCCCTGACACTGCACTTCAAGTATTGTTTTTTTGTGTGAGCACTCACCGTTTAAAGCTGGCTGATTTGTTTGTCCTGCTGCAGCAGTGCAGATCGAAGTCATCTCCACCTCCTTGCAGTCATCCTCTCAGCTGAGCTGCTGCCTGCTGCTGTTTGCTTCCTCCATGCTGCTCGCTCCCAAGTTGCTTGCTTGTGGGGGGGTTGGGTTTGCATGACCACCTTGCATTTGCATGCCTGTGCTTCATTACCAGACACACGCAGTATGGGCATCACCTGACCACGACCAACTGTTCTGTGATCAGGTGTCTCATGTTGCATGTGAACATCATGGGAGGAGTCAGTGGTCACTATCTTTTGCAGGCTATGGCTATGTTTATTGTCATCTCGTTGTTATAAAATAAATCTGCACACTAATAGATTCTGAATAAAAAATAAATTATTCTGAAAGTTAAATTTACTTGAGGAGTTGTTAAGTTGTACTGAGACCGGGGAGTCTGTCAGGGGTTGCTTAATTAAAAAGGAGAAAGGAAAGTCGGTCATTGAGTGGGCAAGGCAGGGAGTGGGCCAACCGAGGGATCGGGAAACAGAACGCCCAGGTTGTGGGAAAGTAGCTGGGCGTGACTGGAACAGTCAGTGGGGAGCAGATACCTGGCTTGGGGAGGAGATTCAAGGAAGCCAGCAACATTCAGGGGTACTCTGAAGTGGTGAAGCATTTAGGCAGAAGCGAGAAGGCAAAGAAATAGTGAAGGAGAAGTACAGGGCAGAACAGAAGAAGTCTGCTTCTGTGCTTCAGGCCAGGACTTGAGAAGTACTACATGAAATAAGTAGCAAGCAAACCAAAAGAAAAAAAATATTTAAAACCTTGGCTCTTCAAACTATTTAGAGTAAAGAAGCAGACTGCATTGAGGCTGACAAGTTGTGTTGCCTGAGCACAGAACTCATTAGCTCAGTTGTGTATGAGCTTGGTAAATTCAGCCAGCAGTCTGCCTAGGTTTGATTAGTTATTTTTCCTAGCTCTCCACAAGTTGAATTAAAAATTAATGCCCTAAGGTTATACAGAGGCTGTGGAGCTGTGTGAAACTGGTGGTACATCCGGTTGACTGATAACCTAGTGTTTCATTCCTACCATATTTGTGATTAAACAGGTGTTCTGGTGCTGATAACCAGTAGTCCCCATCCCCCAAAAGAACTCATAAGTGCAAGAGGAGTTTTGTCTCTGTGTGAGTTGGATACATACAGCAGATAGACTGGGTATAAAATAAAATAGGTTGACCAAAAAAAGGCTAAATAAGAAAGGCAGAGGAGCAGCAGTGTGTGAGCTTGGTACATACAGCAGACTATCTGGGGTTCATTAATTATTATACTTTCCAGTTTCCACTCCACCAGATAAAAAACAGAAAATAAACCCCTAGGCTAAAGGCTGAGGAGCAATGCTAGACATTTTAGTAACCTGTTTCTAACTAGGCCCCCAGAAACTCTTGGGTTTTAGATGGTCTGTTCTGAGTATTGTGGCTTTTACTGAAGATAAAACAAACCTGTTAGTTACAGGTTCCCTACCCCTGACTCCTGGGGAAGAAATATTTTGTTTTACCTCAATGAAGTCAGGGTATTGGAGACTCTCACTGACCTTATTAAGCAACAACAATATGTACCACAGAGCATCTAGCAGAGTACAGCTTTACCCTGCTATTGTATGTTGCACAGTGGCCAGGGGTTCAATAAGTCTTGTAACATGGCCAAAAACCCAGAGGTAAAATGAGGCAATCAGATAGGTGCAAAGACGCCATGTGGTACAACACAAACCATGGTTTAATACCATGGTAGATCATGCCTGGGAGCGGGGGCGCGCAAAAACAAATTTACCACGGTTCCAATGTTCAGCGCTCGTGAGGACGACTACAGTGGAGAACACAAAAAGTTGTACTCCGGTGTCCTCTACTGGCAAGTGAGCAACCAGCGGCACAGCAGGCACATGCTGGTAGAGAGAGACGAAGTAAAGAGTAGTGGGAAAAGTGACTGCAGGGAGAAAAATCCGTGTAGGACATATCGCACACAGAGCAGTGCGCCCTACTAGAGCAGTCGGACGAACCGGGCAGAAACACAGCAGTAGTGTAAAGATGCAGTGTCAGCTGCCTGTAGTCGCTGACCTTGTGTGACTTGCATCGAAACTGTGTGCATGGGGTAGGTCCTCCGCGTTGTGGATCGCAGCATGTAAATCGGCAGAAATACCCAGAGTACAGCAGGAAGCAGCAGTAACATCTCAGAGAACGAAGCTGAAACAAGCACGGACAGACACAGAGAAAGAGAAGCGGGTGCCGTCACCAATGTGAGTGGTTGGGGTGGATATGTAACGCGGGTCCAGCGTAGCAGCACAGAACCACATCAGTATATTAATAGATACCAAAATTTGAACGTGCACACGCACGTTGCGAACTGACAAGAAGGTTATATAGACAGTAGTGAGACGCAGAAAAGTGCTATTTTGACACCTCTTTCTAATTCATTATATGATTGTGTTATACTAGTCATAAAGACTAACCTAGTACACTGCTAGCCATGTTACAAGCGGATTAACCCACTCAAAAGCATGGGTCTACTGTGGAATTAATCCATGGTTGGTTGGTTGGACCCACTCGGCCTTCGGCCTCGTGATCCAACCCCCCCAACCATGGATTAATTCCACAGTAGACCCATGCTTTTGAGTGGGTTAATCCTGACTTAGACCCTGTAATATGATGAGATGCTGTTTTTACTTGAGCAGCTAACTTCCCGTTGTAACAATTGCAGGAGAATGGTTACAATGTTTTAGTCAAAATGCTGTAATATTCCAGTCCAACTGTATGCCTGCTGTATTAAATGGATTGTTTATTCAGAACCTGCACAAACTGTAAAGTAACATTGTTGTTACTTTATTTGGAAATGTGGACATGTGTTCAGGCTCCTTAGTGTACCATCTGCAATTTTTTCATCAATTCACTCTGAAATTATGTTCCATTTTCTTTTTTATTGGCCACTTACTGCTGTTGCATTAAATTAATTTTGGTAATAGCTGATCAGTTTACAAACTGCAAGCTCACGGTAAGGTTCCATTGCAGGGCCACACACACTGATGCTACAGAGTCCTTTGGGCCCAGCACCTTGCTATTGCATTCTACATGCCCGTAGTCCTTTACCTATAGAAAACTTTTCATGCCTCAGTTTGCATGGCTTTTACAGCCACCAACTAAAAATCGAATCCTGCAAGATGCGCTGTGGTACATTTTATTTTTTAATATGGTTAGTCAGAGTCTCAAATACCCTAATTCCAAGTGGGAAATAAATTCTTCCCCTGGATTCAAGGGTAGGCCAGAAGCTCTTGGGTTAGATGCTCTGTGGTGAGTTTTGGGTCTTTTATTGAAGATAAGGCACACTTCTGTTACTGGTTCCCTACTAGGGAACCTGTAACAGAAGTGTACTTTATCTTCAATAAAGGCCCCAAAACTCACCATGGAGCATCTAACATCCACAAGCTTCTAGGGGAGTAGCAGCCCCCACACCCCTGGCCTTTGGGTCATCACAGCACCATGCCATTGCTTCTACATGCCCATGATCCATTTCCTGTAAAACCTTTCCATGCTTCAGTTTTAATGGGTTCTGCAACTACTTGCACCATGCTAGATGCTTTGTGGTACATTTTGTTGCTTAGTAAGGTCAGCTGGAGACTCCAGTATAATAACCCCTGCCCCCCCAAAAAAATCTTCCCTGGATTCAGGGGTAGGTAATCTGTAACAAAGGTGTGCTTTATATTCAATAAAAGCCCCCAAACTCCCCACAGAGCATCTTAAACCAAAGAGCTTCTGGGGCCTACCGACCCCAGACTTCTGAGCTTTGGGTGACAGGCACAGCACCTTGTCATTGAATTATACAGCCACAGTCCTGCAGCAGTCAGCCAGACTCTCCAATACCCTGACCTCCTCCCCCCAAAAAAAAATGATTCCCTGGAATGGAATGTAACATGAAATGTGTTTTATCTGCAGTATAAGCCCAAAACTCACCACAGAACATCTAAAAACCACAGCTTCTGGGGGCCTGGTGGACCCCAGACCCCCAGCATTTGGGGCCTTCACTCAGAGCCCTGGCACCTCTTTCTTTACAAATTAAGCAATGTGCCTATTGCCTACTACTATGGGTGGCACGGGCTGGCTAAGGTAAGGTAGGTCACCTCCTTGCCCCTGGCCTACCTCCCATCCTGCCCGCCGGTGTGTGTCTGCTCCTCCGGCTCCATCTTCAGCTGACTCAGTGGGGGGGGGGAGCTGTGGGAAGCTGGAGCTCAACTGAAGACAGAGCCGGTACTGACTGCAGTGCAGAGGAATAACTGGGAAAGACCTGGGGCTGCCTCTATCCATACTGACCCACTGCCTAGGATTTCATAGCATTAAATGAAGCAACAGTATGAAATTCTGCTTTAAATGCTCAGTGTACTATGAGGCAGCTCAATTGCCAGGTAGTACAGAGTACATAGCAGAACATCTGCCCCTAATTTCTTACTGATAAAATGAGAGAAGACATTCCGTAATGATAATATGTTGAATCATTTAGATCGGATGTGTGACTGCTGCTGACTCCAGATACTGTAGCATCCAGGGCTAAAGACTGACAGAAAGGTTCAGGTACTAAAAACTGTTATCATGGAGATCAGGAGCATCCCTCAAGGGCTGTGTAAGGCCAGGCCGGCTATTCTCAGGAAGCAGCCTTTGGCACTCTGAGCCCACCTCCCCCAACCACCAGACAAAGTTATGTATATAAATCAGAAGACATAAGTCTAAAATATAATTCTGACCATCTGAAGACTGAAACTGAGCAGGGTATAGGTACTGGTACTGGTATTGGGACTGGAAGCTGGGACAATCAACAGTGTTCCTGGTCCTAAAATGCTAAATCTAAAATAAACTTTTCTACTGCTGCTAGTGCTACAGGTAAATACACTGGTTTCTACACTGTTCCTCTAGCCTTTTATCTCGACCTTGATGCCAGCCTGCTCCCTGACTGCCCTGCAGCTGGATGACCATCTTACAACTCACAATGTCTTGGATGTTCTCCAGTCAGGGTTTAGGAAGAGACATAGCAATGCGACTGCCCTTGTTTGGGTGTTAAATGATTTCCTAATAGCGAGAGATCAAAAGGCTTGTACTAGCTTAGTCCTTCTTGATTTCTTAGTGGCATTTGATACTGTAGACCATGGTTTGCTTTTGGAGCACCTGCAGCATTTCTGTGGACTATCTGCCACAGTTTTGAGCTGGTTTCGATCCTTCCTCACGGGCAGGTTACAGAGGGTGGTCACTGGAATTTATTCCTCTGGTGCCCTCCCCCTGTTCTGTGGAGTGCCACAGGGCTCCGTATTGGCACCATGTTGTTTTCAGTGTACATGTTGCCATTGGAAGATATCATTAGGAAATACAGTTTGGGTTTTCACTGTTATGCAGATGATAGCCAACTATATATGTCCTTTATGCCCGGATAGGATGCTGCAGTCTCTGTGCTTAACAACTGTCTAACTGAGATCAAAGACTGGATGAGCACTAGCTGGCTGAGGTTAAATCCAGACTAGACTGAGTTGTTGGTTGTGGACCTGGGTCGTCCATAGGTGGGTCTTGGGACTGGGCATCCTTTGGGTTTATGGCTTGATGGTGTCCAGCTCATGACCTCAGACCGGGTGCGTAACCTGGGTGTTATTTTTGATAGCAATTTGACTTTGAAATCTCAGGTCTCCGCTGTCATTAAATCTTCCTTTTACCATCTAAGGAATCTCACCCTGGTGAAACACCTGGTTCCTCCGGCTGACCTTCCTACATTGGTCCACGCCTTCGTAACCACCCACCTTGATTACTGCAATGCCCTCTACCTAGGGCTTCCTGGGGTTGATATCTGCTGCTTGCAGCTGGTGCAGAACACGGCGGCCAGGTTTTTGACTGGTACATCTAGGACAAGTCATATTATGCCTGTGCTGCGCGAACTGCATTGGCTGCCAGTACAGTGGTGGATCACCTTTAAGGTTGGCTTGCTGACCTATAAAGCCCTACATGAGCAGGGACCCCGATATCTGCAAGAGCTCCTTACTCCCTACTGCCCCCGCTGCTCACTCCGATCTGCCAACAAGGGATTGCTAGAGATTCCCAGGGTTTGTTTAAAAACATCTGGAGCACATGCTTTTTCTTATGCTGCATCCACCCTGTGGAAATCTCTACCTCATCAGTTAAGAGAATGCCTGACCGTCACGAGTTTTAAATCTGATTTTAAGTCTTATTTGTTTTATCAAGCTTTTTCTATATGATTTGAATTTATGTTATTTTGTTTATACTGTGTTTTATTATAAAGTGCCTTGAAAATCTGAAAGATGCTTAAGACATAAATTTTACCTTACCTTAATTTTCTGTGTTTAAAAATATCAGCGTCCCTCAGTCATTTCGCATAATGTTTTATTGGCATTAGCAGGTTATAGGCTGAGGTAGGGAAGGAAACACTGTTTAACCATGAGTAGCACACTAAGCCAAAGCTTGTTTAAAAATACAACCTGAGCTGGCTCGTCGGCGCAGCGGTTGGATTTCCGCTTGCGATGCCGGCGACCCGGGTTTGGGAATGGACTCGGGTCGCTGGAGCTGAAGCTGGGGTGGGAGTAGGTCCGAGCATCCCACCACTGCTCACCTACCCAGGGGTGGGAGGGTAATCAGACCACTGCATGGTACTTCTGGCGGAGGCTGGGGTCCAGTCTGAGCGAGCCTGGACGTGGGGGGTGTGTGGGAACGCTGGCACGCCTTTGACATTCGTGGCACACCACGCCCCCAGAGAAAAAGCGGAAATACCAGCCTCCGGGTTCGCCGGATGATGGCTGCCTGCTCTTGCTGACCTGAGGGGTCCTGTGCCCTCTGATCCCACCTCAGCAGCGCCCAGGGACTGATGCCTAGTACGCTGGGGCCCATCCCCACCCTGGTGTCTTTCCTCTTGGAGGAGGGGGACCCACTCGGCAAAGGGATATGCTGGGCCACCCCTGGGTTGGCTGCGATGTGAGGTGAGGGAAGGGGGGACAGGATGAGGGGGTCACGAGTGGCAATGTGCAGCCGGAAGGAGTGGCAAACCCGGAGGGGAAAAAAATACAACCTGGGAGCACAAGGAAGTTAATTGACTTGCTCAGGATCACACAGAATGCACCTAGGTGGCTGTGGGATTCAAATCCAGATCTGCAGCTGACAGCCTTAACCCACTGCACTATACTGCCTCCTAAGGTATTTAATAGATCTGTCTGTAGGGTGTACTGATTTATATGTGAGGCCGAGCTGGCCCAATACAAGAACTATTGAGGCAGCAGAAGCAGTGGCTGGGAAGGGAAATGTGGCAACACTCCTTCATTTTTTTGTTTAAACTAACCTTACTGTTAACTTCGGGCTGCATGCCTGGTATTAATTTGTTTGGGTCTGGACTGCCAGAAAGTGATAAAACAGCTGTAATGGTAGAGCCACTTCAGTGTCACATGATCACAAACAGAAATATATTGCCTGTGGCAACTGATGAATTCAGCTGTGGCAGGATCAAGACTTTTCCCAAAGCTGTGAACACTAGTAGCAAACTAGCATTAGGGAATAATGATGTGCTACTAGCAAATATCAGATGGCCACTAACATCACCAGTTTGCATTGCTGCAAAAATTTTCCCCATGGTAGGAGGACAGGAGGGTTCTAATTAAGTATTCAAGTATCTAATAGGAAGCAGTATAGCCTAGTGGTTAAGTGCACTGAGCTGCAAACCTGGAGACTGGGGTTTGAATTCCATCAGTCCCCACTTGCATACTGTGTGATCCTGAGCATGTCACCTAAATTGCTTGTGCTAGTACCTGGAAACAAGCTTGGCTTAGTGTACTTTTCCTGTTTAAACAATTTCCGCCCCCCCCCCCAGTGATCCCCATATTATTTTACTGTAGTGCCTGTATTGCACATCCTCAGTAATATTTGCTATCCAGACTAGGGTTCATCTTTGTCTCCCTCAGCAATCCAGACTGCCTTGTGAAGAGAGAGGGCTGGCCAGTGAGGCCACACATTAGCTGTTGTTGAATTTGATGTTATTTTTAGTGAATTAATCTATATTTCCATATTGTATATGGCTGTAGTGCTAGCAGTGTAATGTTCAATGTTCTGACACTATTAGTGTGTGTTCTGAATCTAGAGGCAATGCTAATGTTGTTGGTATTAATCTCCACTGATTTGAATTTAACTAGTGGGACATCAGATGGTGCAGTAAGTGATGGAATCTAGCCTTCTGTGATGCATTTTAAGCAGTATAGGCATAGCGTGGCTCAGAGCGTTGGGCAATCTGACACTGTGTGTTTTCGGGTCAGATACTACAGTGCCTCCTACTTGCATTTGTATTGGTTGGAGCATGTCACATACTGCCCTTTTACTTTGCTGAAATGTAATACTCTTTCTCACAGTTTTCTGTTGCTTTGGTGATGGTGATACAGTATTAGTTTACTGATAAATCACCTTATGCTGTGCTTCAACAAGATTTTTCAGAGTAATTGTTTTGCTTTCTCTGCTGAGATGATGAGCCGTCGCCGTTTATGGGGTTTGACCCCCTGAGGGTTTTTTTGGCAGCAGCTAAATTATCTAGTGTAGGTGTTGCATGCATCAGAGGTGTTGGTGCAGGGGTTGACATCTATAATAGGGTGTTATCTGACACCATTAACTCCCTCGCACCTGTCCATGTATGACCCACAACTTCATGCCTGAGGTCCCCGTGGTTTGACAGAGATCTCAGGGAGATGAAGAGAATGGGTCGGAGGTTAGAGCACTGCTGGAGGAGGTCCAGCTTGGAGGGGAACAAACTGGTCCTGCGTATGCATTATAGTGTGTACTAGAGGCAATCAACCATAAGAAGACAGTGTTCCTGTCCAGGGAGATTGCCACCGGGAAGAACCGACCAGCTATACTCTTCCGAGCTGTAGACAGGCTACTCCATCCTGCTTGTCTGCAGCCCGGGAGGTTTTTTTCTAATACAGAGTGTGAAGAGTTTGCTCAGTTTTTCTTCGACAGAGTGTCCACGATCCGGCAGGTGGCTTCTTCAGCCAGCAATGTCATAGCCGGCAGTGGTCACCTTATGTGTTCTGAGTGCACTCTGCCTGGTTGGGGGGAGTTTAGACCAGTGGAGGTTAGTGAGGTCATTGAGGTGGCAGTCAATCTGAAGCACACCTTTAGTAAGCTGGACCCGGTGCTGACACATTTCTTAATGAGATGTGTTGACTCTGTAGGCCTGGTGTTTGCCTTGATTGTCCAGTGCTCCTTATCTGAGGGGATCTTTCCAGATGCCTTGAAGGAGGCATTAGTGAGACCCCTCTTAAAGAAACCATCTTTGGACCCAGAGGTCAAGGCAAATTACCATCCTGTATCCAATCTTCCTTTTTTGGTGAAGGTGGTGGCGCTTCAGTTGGCAGAGCACCTCTTGACTCATAAGTTGTATGAACCCTTCCAGTCGGGATTTCAGGCTAGGCATAGTACAGAAACTGTGATTGTTCAGGTGCAGAATGATCTCCTCAGGGCAAGAGATTGGGGGGATAAGACAGTTCTTGTTCTCCTTGATCTCTCTTCAGCATTCGACACTGTGGACCATTGTGTGTTGTTTGACCACCTTAGGGAGCTCTGCAGACTCACCGGTACTGTCATCCACGGGTTTGAGTCCTTTTTTACAAACAGGAGGTAACAGGTTGTGATGGGGAATTCTTCATCTACATCCAGCCTCCTATTTTGCGGAGTTCCTCAAGGATCGGTACTGGCCTCAATGCTGTTCGCAGTGTATATGCTGCCCCTGGGAGGGATCATTAGGAAGTATGGCTTGGGTTTTAATTGTTATGCTGGTGATACCCAGCTATATCTGTCCTTTGCCCCAAGAACATCCAACGCAGTGGATGTGCTAAATATCTGCCTGGCTGAGATCAATGACTGGATGGCCTCCAGCTGGTTGTGACTGAACCCTGATAAGACAGAGGTATTGGTAGTGGAGTCGAACAGAGTGCCTGATAGGATGGCCTCTGACTCGGCAACTGGACTTGTTCTAGGAGCTGTGTCATTGAAGGCCTCCTCTTGGGTGCGAAATCTTGGAGTGATTCTGGACAGAAATTTAATTATGGAGGCTCAAATATTCTCCACGGTTCATTCCTGTTTCTTCCATCTCAGAAATATTGCCAGGATTAAGCCCCTTGTTCCACCTGTGGCCCTTCCTACCTTGATACATGCCTTAGTGACATCTAGGCTTGACTACTGCAATGTGTTCTACCTCGGGGTCACAGGGGGATCTCTCCACAGGCTGCAGCTGGTGCAAAACGCAGCTGCCCGGTTACTTACTGGGCAGCATAAATCTTGCCATATTACACTGGTGTTGCGCGAATTGCACTGGCTACCAGTCAGGTGCAGAATCCTCTTTAAGGTGGGTCTTCTCACCTATAAGGCCCTATACGGGCAGGGCCCTGGTTATCTGTTGGACCTTCTGGCACCTGCTCTCTCTACCTGCCCTCTCCGCTCTTCCAGAGGGGGGCCTCCTGACCATTCCTAGAATGGGGCTTAAATCTGCTGGTGACAGAGCTTTCACTATCGCAGCTCCCGTTCTTTGGAATTCTTGGCCGGCTGAGGTCAGGGGAGCACCCACTGTAGATACATTTAAGGCTTGCCTGAAGGCCCTCCTATTTTCCCAAGCTTTTATGGGATAAACTATAAATTGTAGTAGAATCTGAAATTATTTGCTGAGTTATTTATTTATTTTTTTTCTTATTTAAAATTTGTGATGTTTTATTTTATTCTAATGCTGTTTTATTTATACTTTTGTATGGCGCCCAGAGCATCCCGGATCGGGCGTCTTTTAAATAAACTTTGCCTTGCCTCTTTTGCCTGGCTATTTTTTCCAGTTTGATTTTATTGACTGTTTCCAGTGCTGAGGTCCCTATTTTTGCTGAGTTCAGAGTTCATTGCTGACCTGGCTGGGCTGAATGTGGAGTACTTTAGTGCAGGTACCTCTCACCCTTCCACCATTTGTAACCTAGCCAGGTGAGGCAGTGGACCAAGAACAGGAACAGCGCTGCAGAACAAGCTTATATGTAATTGAGTGTGTGTGTGTGTGTGTGTAACTGTTCATTATATGACAAAAAATATTACATGTTCCATCTAATTCTCATTATTGCAAATGATCTGAAGGGAGACTGCAGCTTCCTTCTATCTTATTAATGCATTTAATTATCCTGACCTAAATCCTGTGTATGTTGCAGTTGCATCAGCAGTGTGACTGATGGTGAGTAAGGCTACTTTGCTGTGAAGAAGTGAGATAGATGCCATTGTAAAATTTTTGATGGTTCTTTTTTTGTGGCAGACTATTCCATGTCTCCACCACCATCTCTATGGAGAATTTCTTTACATTTCCTCTTAATCCACACCTCCTTCCCACAATTTCATATCGTGCCCCCTCATTCTTGTACCCATTCTACATTGGAACATGTCCACCCATCACCCCCCCCACCTTATTTATGCCCTTGAGGTGCTTTAAAGTTTCTGTAATGTTCCCAAACTATCTCTTTTCTCCAGTGAGTACATATTGAGGTCATTTTGTCTCTCCTCATATGTTTTGTGTTGCAAGCCATGTACCATCTTGGTCGCTCTTCTCTGGACCACCTGCACCCTGTCAAAACCCTTGTGCAGGTGTTGTCTTTACAATCAGAACTGCACTCAGTACTCTCTAGGTGAGGCCTTACTACTGACTGTTTCATACAATAACATCACCACCTTCCACCTTCCACCTCCTGCTACTGATACCACTGCCTTTTCACCCTAGCATGTCACTGGCCTTCCCTGCAGCCTTTGTGCTCTGCTTTGATGCCTTTATGTCATCGGAAATGATAACCCCTAGGTCTCTTTCCTCATTGCTGATTGTCTGCCCCCCCATGCCATTCCCCAGGTGTATTACTTTGCACTTCTTTGCATTTGCATTGCACCTCAGTTGTCACCTCTGAAAATTTTTCAAGCTTCACCACCCAGATAACCATATTCCTTCTCATTTTCTCCAGCCTTCAGTTGCCATATCTCAAACCATCTTTCAAGCTTTTCCAGCTCCATCCTCATCCTCTCCACTCTGTCTGGAGTACCCACCCTGTTGCAGATCCTGATGTCATCTGCCAATAGGTAGACCTTTCCTTGCAGTCCTTCTGCAATGTAACTATCGAATACATTGAACAGGACCAGCCCCAGTTCTGCTACCCAGCTGTGGTCTCTGACCCTTCACCTCCTCATTGAATACTGAACAGAAATATTTATTCAGTATCTCTGTCTTGCAATGTAAAACTCCCATAACTGGCCCTAAAATGCACCAGAAGGCAACAAAAATGTAAAAATTATGGGGGGGGGGGCCTAGTCGGCCCCCAGCATATTCCAGTTCTATTATATATTTCTTAAACATGTTTAACAGCCTTCAGTGCTAAGTTACTAAACACTCATTTCATAAGTGCTTAGTACCTAACTGTCTGCCTGCACTGCAAGGATGCCATCAACAGTGGGTGCCAAGATGAAACTATTCAGCCACCAGGAGCCATAACAATGGAACTGGTATGTAAAAAGGCTGTGGTAGAAGGGTACTGTATACTCCCACAATTGGCCCCAAAATGCACCATAAAGCATCAAAAGTGGCAACATTTTGGGGGGGCTAGGTGGCTCCCAGATCCCTGGCCAATTGGTTGGAGTTGTTGACTTGTGCGTATATTTTTTAAAAGGATGGTTGCTCCACTGCTTCCTTCCTTCATTTTCTGGGAAAGGAGGATTACCCAATACTGCCTGTTTTCAGCCTTGACCCAGGGAAGGGAGTACAGATGCCAAAGAATTGAAACTGAGCCTGATTAAGCTGTTGATTATATTTTAAGTGAATGAGGAAAATGTGCCCAGGACTTCAGGGAAATTCTACTACTCTGCGGTATGGGGTGCCACACATCCAAGATGGTGGATAATCATATGGAGGATGCCAGTATACCTGCAGGGCTACTGATTTTCCCACCCTGCAGGTCTAGCTGAGGAGATCACCATCATACAAGACTAACTAACTGACTGATTCTATGGATATGTCAACAACTGAAAATGTACCTGTGTTGCCAAACCAACTCCTGGACGGCAAATCTGAAGAAGAATGTCTTCAGACTCTACTGCAGAGAAACAGACAGCTAGTGATGGCTGTTGTTACGTCAGAAAGTGAGCAACTGCTGAAACAAGTGACTGGAATCCCTGCAGCTATGCAAAATTGCCCCGAGCTTCACAGTGCTGGTGACAGCTTTCCTGCTACCTCCTTTACTTCTGATACTGCATCAAACAGGGAGCCACCCACCTGTCAACCATCCTGTCAGCTAGCTCTGACACAGCTCCAGTGGTCTGCCCATGAGTCAGCAGAACACTGAAGCAGCAGCTGGAATTTTGACCTAACATCAGGAACAAACTAAGACCGCGACTGACATGGCTTGGAGTGCTGCCAGAGGAGCACATCACTAATCTCACAGATGCAGTGAGTGCAAAAAATTTTACAGCAACTCCAGAACAATGCCCCAGACCTTTTCTTAGAAAAGGTTATTACCATGAACCAAAAGACATTGGGGTGGGGGACTGCTTGGTCCATAGAAAATTCACTCAGAAGTGCTGGATGGAAACAAGTCACAAAGGGGCAATGGCTCCCTGACCCAGAGATTTTACCAATACCAGGGATTCTACCCCAAAATATAGAAGATGATCCTCAGAGAACACCTATGGAGGTACCCCCCACAAGCATAGCATGCTGCAGACCTCAAACAGTAATAACACTGCAGCAAGTGGTAATAATCTTGTGACAGATTTTGAAACTGATTTTGATGTAGCCCTACAAGCTGAAGATGTAGTGCTTTCTCCTCCCAGACCCCAGAATATGGCTGGCGCACTCAGTCAGCATGAGGAGATTGAGGAAGACAGAAGGCCCTTTTGGGGGGAGCCGATGGATACCAAACAACCTGTTACAGAAGCTCTACAGTCAGCTGCTGATAGAGCAAAAACTACTTGGGCCAATTTTAGATGCTGTGATCAATTTAAAGGTCACCCTCTACCTGCACAATGGCAGAATGCAGTCCTTCTACAGTACTTAGAGGGTTTTTACAACCCACCTGATAGGGTTCATGTAGAACGGACTCTAATAAAGGAGGCAATGGGCTTTTTTTCTAACAAAATCTATGCCCTCATTCACATCTCAGGAGATTCACTCTTTGATGTGAGCTTCAAGACACCCTAGGGCCTAGACAGGTTCTGGACGAAGCATAGCAAACTGCGGTATTCAGAACTCTGATTACCTTTTCGTGCAATACCCCTCACAAAACTGGCTTTTAAAACTGTCACCATTCTCTACCAGAATGAGGGGGTATCAGTGCATGATATAACTCACTGGCTCTCCTACAGGTGGAACCTGCAATGCCCACCAAAGCCAATGTTTGACTGTGAGCATATATGGACTGGGGGATGGAAGTATAAGGTTAAGCTAAAGATGACAGGAGCAGGCCCTCAACACTTTCCAAGTAGTCTGTTTTTGGGTTTAGACAGAGGTCATTGCTTTTACCCTGAACAACCCAAAACTTGTTTCAAGTGTGGTTCTTTCCAACACTTAAGTTCAGCCTGTGATAGACTAAAATGTAATCTATGTTTGAATTTTGGACATGTAGGTCAAGACTGCACTGAAGAAATGAAGTGCAACCTTTGCGAAGAACTGGAGCATTCCTATAGGGCCTGTCCATGGGCCACACATAACAGAACAGACAGACTGGATCAGGGCACTCTTATCACTAATGCTCAGAGGTCTGATATGGACAGATCTAGACAACAAAAACAGCAGCCCCCTACAGCTGCTACAGAGAATACAACTCCAGTTTTAACAACGCCTCAAGACAAACCTTCCCAAACTATGGAAAGTCCTTCTGGTCCAGATGCTGTTCCACTGATGCAGGGAACTGTTACCTAACTACTGTAGACATGCATTGTCTCACTGTAGAGCCTAATGCTTTGGAAGAACCCACTGCCTCTGATCCTCCAGTTGTTACAAATACCATGACAGCTGCAGAACCCCTCTCCCAGTCTCTGGAGTGATGCCCCCCCCGACAAAACCTATGGCTATGAAGAAGAGGCCACTAAAAGCAGTACATGCTACAGCAAAACCACCAAAAACTTACAAGTTGGCAACCCTTGTGAAACTAATAAATAGATATGCTGCTTTACAAAGAGAGGTGACAGATTCCGATCGTGATGAGGATTCAGAAACCTCGCCCACAATCTCATCACAGCACTTGGCTACTTTGGATTCTGAAGAGGACATTTCAGATGTTTCAGTACCCCTTGATGGAATTCCAAAAACTCTGGGGGTAACACCAAGAAGAAGTGCCCGATGAAGCATGTAACCTAACATTTCCTTAATGGCTTCCTCATTAACTTTAAAGTTGGTCACCCTCAATACGAATAGCCTTAAAGCAGCACAGCGATGTTTGGTCACCTTTTCACTCCTAAAGGATTATAATTTTGGCATTTGCATGTTACAGGACACCAGGCTGAATACTAAGTCATTGATGGTGGCTGCTCAAAAATTATGGTGTTTGGGATCATCTTTTTTCTCCTTTGGCCTGGATACTTGTGATAGGGTTGGGATACTTTTTAGAGGCACTGCTTTTTCTGTCACCAGAGTAATAGATGTAAGCCCAGGGAGGTTTATGCTTGCGAATTTTACATATGATAACTCCACCTGGAGACTGGTTAACATATACACCTCCCAAAAGAAAAGAGACAGAGTAGATTTATTTAAAAAGCTTCAGCCGTACCTTATGACTACCTGACATATATTATGGGGAGGAGACTTTAACTGCCCCCTTAATAAGGATGATAGAGGACAAAATTCTTCAAAGGACTATTGTGAAACTAATTGCTTAAAACAAATTCTAACAGTAGCAGGGCTAAAGGATATTTATCAGTCAGTACATCCCAAGAATGGAAAGACCTTTCATAAGGGACCTCTTACCACCTGCATAGATTATGTTTTTGCCTCACAACACATTGCAATTCATACTGCTTAAGTCCATCCTATAGAAACATCAGATCACACTATTTTAGAGATGACCATTTGTTTGCAGCAGAAACAGCCCTTTGGGAAAGGATACTGGAAACAGAATAGTACCCTAATGGTTGATCATGATGTATGTGATACAGCTACAGATATCCTTCTTGCCAGGAAAACTCTAGCCTGTCCTGTCTAGCCTTGAAGATGATTCAAGTACATGGTGGGCTGATACAAAAATGGCACTCAGACATGCCTTTATGCAACAGGTTACACAGATATATGCAGCCCAATATAAGAAATATTTAACTTTAAAATCACAACTAGCCACTGTTATGTCCTTTTGCAATGAGGGAAAGACGGAATACACTGCCCAAATCATGAACCTGAAAAAAGAAATGGAACATATCCAATATTCTAGAGCTACATCCTTACTTCAGGAACACCGAATTTGCACTCTAGGAAAGGGGGTACATGGGGACATTTTCAAGAGTTGTAAGGCTCGGGTTCAACCTAGAACAATGGAGTCCCTTCTCACAACAGACGGAGAGATGGTCACTGACACTAGATGAATTTTAGATGTAAATACACACCTTGTTCACTTATACACAGTTTATCCCTCCTGTACTGCTGATAGTGTGGCTTTTTTAGGTCCTGTGATAGGACTCCAAGTAGGGCCTGACCTTACTAAACCACATCTAGCCCCTATTCAGAAAAGGAAAATTGAAACTGCAATAAAATCCTTGACAAATGATACAGCACCAGGCCTTGATGGCCACACATCCGAATTCTACAAAAAATGTCAAAATGAACTTATAGACATCCTAGAGGTAGTTTTTAACTGGATCCTTATACATGGTAGTATGGATCCACGATTAGGCACAGCGATTCAGATTTTCATTGGTAAGAAAAATGACCAGACTGACATCACTAATTGGAGACCATTAGGTCTGCTTAATATAGACCTAAAGATTTTGATGAAAACCTTGACAGCTAGATTAGCCACATTAGCCCCATCCCTCATTTTCTCATCACAGACCTGTTCAGTAAGGAACAGATCTATTAATGATACCCTACTTTTATTATGGGAAATGACAGCACTAGGTGATCAAGATATTTTACAGGATTACATTCTAACTGTAGATCAAGAGAAGGCTTTTGATAAAATTTCTCATCACTTTCTACAACAGACCCTGCTTTCGTATGGGGTACCTCAACTGTTTGTTGACTAGTTACTGCGCATTTATAATTCTGCATTTGTGGTATCCTTGGTGAATGTTTTTTTTTGGATATCAGTTAAAATCAGCAGAGGAGTGAGACGGGTGCTCTATGAGCCCTCTTTTATATATTTTTGCCGACCCCCTAGTGAGTCAAATAGATCAGGAGCCAAATATCAGAGGCTTACAACCGAAACACATGACCTTGGAAGCTAAAACAACTGCGTATGCTAATGATATGTGTGCATTAATTGTGGATATTAATTCTGTGAAGACAGCATTACAGATAATGGAGCAATATTTCACTTTTTCTGGGGCAAGTATTAATAAAGGAAAAAGTAGAGGGTATGTACTAAGTCACTCAGCCACAACTGTGACAGAGATACAAGGGATTCAAGTGAATGCAGAACCTATTGCAATCTTGGTAATTACCTTTAGAAGAGGAAATATGGGCTTGAAGAACTGGGAGGAGAACATTTCACTGAGGAAACATAAAGTAGCTCAATGGAAAATGTGGCACTGGATGAAGAAAAAGGAAGTCTTGCTAGTTAAAACCTTTCTACTCGCTATCTTTACTATTTTAAGTGTAGTTTATCCCATTCCAGTACAAAATGACACCAGTAATTTACAACATACGTGATTCCAAAAGAACACTTATGCCGCAACCCGCAATTGCTACGACAAATGCAACTTATGCCGCAGTTATGCTAAAAGAATGCCTACACCACTGCGTAATGTGGCTTATGACATGCGCAACACACCAGCACCACATAACTGCTATTCCAGAACAGTAGGCATACAGAATTATGGCAGAGAAAGGTTATATATGTTAGAACCAGTAATAGCTGTCAGAAACAGTGCATAGGCCAGAGGACCTCCCTCATCCAGATATCAGCACACCACACAAACAGTAGGCCCCCATCTTGGAGCACATTGAAAGCAGTGGAACACCCAAGCAAATGTGCCCAGGACACACAGGAATGAGTGAAAGGGGCAGCAGCATGTCCAGACAAGCGGTGGAAAGCGAACAATGGACGAAGTGCAAAATGGACTACAGCAAGCAGCAACAAGAGGCCAACACAGACTGTGGGATAGAGCAACACCATGTTGCACAGAGAAGCAATGGGAGGAACAATGGGGAACTGTGCCATGCAACGTGGGACAGTCTGGAGGGAAGCACTGCAGATAGCCAAGCACTGGGACACACAGCACAGGTGGCAAGAGGGGTGGAACAGGGATGGCAGAGGCCTGTGAGCACAGGCACCACCACCACAGCCCCCCCCAGCAGCAGCAAGGTGATACCAGCAGCACAATGGGGCACACACACACAGTGGCACAATACAGCACAGGCAACACCCACGCCAACACCACTGTGCCACCAGGGGTGGTGACTGCAGCTGCCTGGTGTCATGTAACACATGTGGCTGCACTGGAACAGAAACAGTGCCTAGGCAGGCTGAACAGCAGCCATGAGGAAGGACCATGACCATTGCACAACAACACAGGTACACACAGTGGACCACAGCATGCACGTGTCACAGCATGGGGGCACAGGAAGCAGATGGCACACATACATCACAGAAACAATGCTGGAACAATGGTTCCACCAGGCACAATGCCCCTGTCATAGCCACTGATACAGGTAAAGAGTGCAACCACAAAAGGGACACAGCACCAGTTGGCACAGACCTGTATGGTGGTGAGACACACCAATGCCCGTGCCACTGGTGCCACCCACAAGGAGCACTGGTCCCCCCAGATGGAAGGGAGCCATACAGGCCCAAGGTCACCACACAGCCAGGCTGTGCAATGTGTGGTGGCAGGTGGCCCAGATCAGGCATGGTGCACTGCAGCACACTGGATACCATGCAGACACGGCCACTGGTGCATGCCAAAGGCTGTGATCTTCACAGCCGGCACACAGACCAGGTGCATGGTGGGGACACACAGGGGTTAGCAGTAACTGCCATAAGTGTGACCTCATATGCATGGTGACACACACATGCACACAACCATGCACACCAGAGACAGACGCGCAGAACCAGGTGTGTACAAAAAGTATTTAATGTGCAGTATGGAACAGGACAAAACAGTAACACAGGTGAAACTGCTATATACAGGTACAAAGATCAGGAAAGGGGGAAAACAGCAGTAAAGGGGTACAACAACAGGAACAGTGTAGGAACCCAACACAACAACAGAAGCCACCCTCAACACCAGTCCACACCCCACACACACACAGCCCACCCACACCAGTCCAGGATTTCCCCCACTGGCAACATCACACCCCATATATAAGCCCCCACCCCATATAAACAGCCACACACCCCCAGCACAATTGAATCCACCGATGTGGGCGCTAGCGCTGCCGAAACACCTCCAATAGGGCACCCACATGGAGTGGTGCAATCTGGCTACGTCCCCGAGCATGATGGACACATGCTGGATCAGCTGCTGATTGTCCTGTGCACCACCCTGGCCAGGCTGACCCCCAGGTGCCCCATCGCTGCCATTCTGACCACCCGGCAGTTGCTGGTCCAGGCCACTGCCATCTGTCTGTGGCCCAGGGTCATCCACAGCCGATACGTCCACATCCTCCACCTGTTCTGGGGTCAGTGGTGGTGCCAAGTCCTGCTGCTCCTCTGCTGTAATCTCCACCAATGGCACTGCAGCTGGCACATCCAGGGGCACAGCCCCTACAGTGGGCTGTGCTGTGACCCCTCCAGCAGCCAGCTGCACCACTGTCCCCTGCTGCCCACCCTCTGTGGGGTCCTGCACCACCATCACCTCTGCCTCACTCCCTCCTCCTCCTCTGATGTTGTGGGAGGGGTGATCCTTGACCTCTGCTGGTGGCACTGGGTGTGGTGGCTGTAGTTCTCAGTGCTGGCCACCTTTACCTCTGCCATGGCCCTCAGCAGGGCCCTCTGTTGGGGCATCAGTCGGCTACACACACACCTGTAAGGACACAAAGGCTGCAGTCAGTGGAGGTCCTAGACATGTGGCATACACACCCATGCAGCACACAGATGCTGCATGTGCCACCATTGGCCATCATGGCATGGACACAACACATAGCACACAATGCATGCGCCTACCTGCCCTCCAGTGCAATGCCTCTTTTCACAGTGCCCCGACACGGGCATCCACCGGACCCTGGTTGCCACACTGCACCTGTGGGGAAGGGGAACAGAGTTACACGTGTGCACCACTGCAGGCCATGGCCTGTGCTGCAGCAGTACAGCACCATAAGGATGGCCATAGGTATACCCACCTGCACCCGCGTCCTGTCCTGTCCTCATTTCAGTGTCCCTGTGCAGTGCCATGCTAATGAGCTGCTCCAGGTCCCGCCGTGCCATGTCCTGCCACCTGTGCTGTAATAGGCAGATGGTACAGGCCACACCACTGCTGGCACCCAGACGTGCCCCATTGGCCCACCACACTCTTTTCCTCTCCACCGCGCTGTGCCTCCTGCACCCTAGGCAGGAGTAGTGTCTTCTCCCACTGCTGTACACAGTTCACGAGCATGGCGATCTCCAGCAGGGTAAAGTTAGGAGCCCACCCGCTCAGGCTGAGGCCTGCTCTCTGGGGCATGACTGGGGCTTGGGACTGGCAGGAGGTCATGGGAACATGCAGTACAGACCTGCAAGGGAACAAGGCATAGCACACGTGTCAGTGCACATCAGTTAGGTGTCCATGTCCACAGCCCTCCCTCCGGCAGCCCATTGGGACATGCGGTGGCATGCATGTCAGACAGGGCTGGGGTGCAGTGTCACTGGGCACGGCACTGCACCATGGTTGTAGAACAGCGGGGTGGTCTGGCACAGGCATGGCCCTGCATAACACGCCCCCTACAGAAGGTGTACATGCCACCAGCACACACTGCAGGCAGCATGGCCTGGCAGTGTGGTGCCATGCGCACACACCGCACCACCCTACACTGCCACACACCTGCCCCAGCAGTGTACCACCAGGCTGCCATTCCCAAGCACAGGTGTGCCCTCACGTAGGCCAGCTGCACGGAGCCAGCCTGGCTTGTGGTACCCCACGGCCATGCACCTGCTGGCCATCAGCCACAAAGCACATCACAGCAGGGTTGTGTTGTGTGTGGGTGGCGGCCAACATCACTACACACCACCCTACCATAGACCTGCACAGTCACATGCACAGGGGTACACACCACTGCACCTATATACCTGTGCCCAGGGTGCAGTTCCATAGCCCTACATGCAGACAATGTAACCCTGTGCAACATACCTACCTTTCCTGTGCACCCTGTGTGTTCCTGTGGGTGCTAAACATGTGGTTCAAGGGCTGGTGCCAGGAAAAAGGACACAAATTTGAAGGGAACTGGCAACAGTTTTGGGAGCAAAAGTTCTTTAAATTTGATGGACTGCATCTGACTAAGGAGGGAGTCAGTGCATTGGGGCAGATGTTTGACATCTTTGCAGAATATTTAAACTAGCAAATGGGGAGAGGGCTGCAGCACCCCAGACGTCTAATAGGAAGAACACTCCTCCCCCCACAGCTAGTAGTCAAACAAGAGTTCAGCATGTTTGCATTTCATTTGCATCACCAGGTAAGGTAAAAAGGTACAGTTCCCCATACAATGCACAGGGGAAACACCAGACCTCACCCAACAACTAACACACCAAAATCTGGTCAATGGAAAATCATGTACACAAATGCTCACAGTCTGGGAAACAAGATCCCAGACCTGCAGGCAATAATAACGAAGGCTAAACTGGACATAGTAGCAATTAGTGAGACATGGTTTACCAGTAACCACACTTGGGAGACTTCAGTACCTGGCTATGTACTGTTCAGAAAAGACCGAGGTGCAAAAAGGATGTCAATGAAAATATCAGTAAGATACCGAAAGTCAGAATACACATAAGGAGCCAGAAGAACTGTGGGTCACCCTGGAAACAGGAAATGGGACAGTGATACGAACTGGGGTTGTCAACAGGCCCCCAGACCAGGGGGAGGACATAGACACATTACTATTAGAAGACATACAAAACATGACAGCTAAAGGGGAGGTTCTGATAATGGGAGACTTCAACATGCCAGATACAGATTGGTCAATACCAGCAGGAACATCTGCCAGAACTAGACACATGGTGGACTCCCTGCAGGGCAAGGGCCTCAAACAATTGGTACAACAACCCACAAGGGACAGGGCTATCCTAGTTCTAGTACTGACCAACAGGGAAAGGATCACAGATCTCCAGGTAGAAGGTCACCTGGGGGCCAGTGACCATCACATGATATGGTTCAATTTAGCCAATAGAACAAAATCATCCCATTCCAAGGCAAAAATATGGGACTTCAGAGGAGCTGTCTTTGATAAGATGGCCAACAGAGTTAAGCTAGCCTTGTCAAAAAGAAATACAGGTGAGGGGGTACAGGCAAAGTGAGTAAGCATTAAGGATGCAATACTTGAAGCAACATCCCACTGTGTTAGAGAGAAAAGTAAGTGCAAAAGAAGAAGGAAACCACTTTGGTTCTCAAAAACAGTAGCAGAAAAGGTCAGAGCCAAAAGGCTGGTCTTCAGGAAATATAATGGAATGAAGCGGTATGAAGATAGGGAGGCATACCAAACTTCCCTAAGGGAAGCAGGGAAGACAGTAAGACAGGCAAAGGCCCAAACCGAGGAAACACTAGCACAAACAGTAAAAGAAGGTGACAAAACTTTCTATGGATATATTAGTGAAAGGGGGAAAGTCCAGAGGGGGTATTGCTAACATCAAAGGAGATAAGGGTGTGTGTGAGGAGGAGGAGGACCATGTAAAAGCATCTATCCTAAATAGTTACTTCTGCTCAGTACTTACTGAAGAGAAGGTAGGGCAGGGCCCACAGCTCAGCACCATGGACACAGAGGGAAGGGAGGTGTGCACTAGTCTCTTCACAAAAGAAAGGGTCCTACAGGAGTCCTATAAGCTCAGGGTGGACAAGGCAATGGGACCTGATGGCATGCTTCCCAGAGTACTAAAGGAGCTAAGGGCGAAACAAGCAGAGCCATTATCAGAACTTTTCAGTGAGTCTCTGAGCACAGGAGAGGTTCCAGAAGACTGGAGATGGGCTCATGTGATCCTGCTCCACAAGAGTGGTAGCAGAGAGGAGGCAGGGAACTAAAGATCAGTCAGTCTTACCTCAGTAGTGGGCAAGATTATGGAGTCACTCCTTAAGGAAAGGATCGTGCAACACCTGGAATCCATAGGAGCACAGGATCCAAGACAGCATGGGTTTACAAAAGGAAGGTCCTGTCAAACTAATCTCATAGATTTCTTTGACTGGGTGACCAGAGTGGTGGACCAAGGGGGAGCAGTTGATGTCACCTACCTTGACTTCAGCAAAGCTTTTGATACTGTTTCACACAGAAGATTGATTAATAAGCTGGGTAGGCTCAGGGTGGGTCAGAAGTTGGTCAACTGGCTGGCAAACTGGTTGACTGGCAGAAAACAGAGTGGTTGTAAATGGTAAACAGTCAGAAGAGATGCAAGTCACAAGTGTGGTACCTCAGGGATCAGTCCTGGGGCCAGTCCTCTTTAATATCTAGGGGGGGGTGTTGGGGTGTATTAGCAGAGGTATCACAAGTCGGAAGAGGGAGGTAATAATCCCTCTTTACAAGACACTGATTAGGCCCCATCTGGAGTACTGCATGCAGTACTGGAGGCCACACCTTCACAAGGACATTAACCAAATTGAGGCAGTCCAGAAAAGAGCAACCAAAATGGTGCAGGGACTGCATCAGAAAACATATGAGGACAGATTAACATAACTCAATATGTCCTAGAGCAAAGGAGGGAGAGAGGTGATATGATCGATACATTCAAACACCTTAAGGGCATTAACAAGGTGAAAGAGTCTAACATGTTTCAATATAAGAAAAATAGCAGGACAAGAGGACACAGCATGAGATTAGAGGGAGGCCAATAAAGAGGTAATGTGAGGAAGTTCTTTTTCACAGAAAGGGTGGTGGATGCAAGGAATGGCCTGCCTCAGCAAGTGGTGGATATGGATACAATGCAGGGCTTCAAACTGGCATGGGACAGGCATAAGGGAGCAGTACAGATGAGTATGAATAAATTAGGCCATTGACAGAGCAAAAGTCAATGGTACATTTATAAGGTAGAAAAATAAATGGGCAAACTGGATGGGCCTTGCGGTTCTTATCTGCCATCAACTTCTATGTTGATATGTTTCCTGCAACCTGTACTATCCCTCTAGTCATTCCACCACTGCTCCCATCTTGGTGTCATCAGCAAACAGACTGATCTTGCTCTTAATGTCTAATGATATGTTTGCAATGAATATCCCAAACAACACTGGTCCCAACATCGAGCCCTATGGAACACCGCTTGTCACTACTCTTGGGGATGAGAGCACCCCACCCACCACCACCCTCTGTTGCCTTCCCTGAAGCCAGTTCCCTACCAATCTCACCAGCTTTGCACCTGCCCCTGTACCTTCTAACCTACTTCCCAGCCTCCCATGTGGCACCAAGTCGAATGCCTTACTGAAGTCCAGATACAGGACATCCGCTGCATGGCCTCTGTCCAATTGCCCAGTTACCCAGTCATAGAACTCCACCAGGTTGGTTTGGTAGGATCTGCCATGTATGAAGCCATGCTGTCTGCTGTCCTGTAGTCCTTTGGCCTCCAGGAGGGCCATCAGCCTCTCCTTCAGGATAGTCTCCATCAGCTCACCCATGATTGATGTGAGGCTCACCGGTCTGTAGTTACCCAGTTCATCCTTGGGGTCACCCTTGTGGAGGGACACCACATGAGCCATCCTCCAATCCTGAGGTACACACCCTGAGTGCAGTGAGGCATTAAATAGGTCTGCCAAAGGTCCCACAAGGACCTCTACCAGCTTCTTCAGTACCCTGGGGTGGATGCCATCTGGGCCTGGCACCTTGTCCACCCTCAGTGTCCTTAAACCCTCCAGAACTCAGCCCTCCATAATTTCCCCATCTGTCACCCCCTCCCCACTGTTTCTGCCGTTCCTCCCTTTTGGGTATTACCCCCCTCTTCTCCTTAGTAAATACCAAGCTGAAGTAATCATTTAGCACGTCTGCCTTATCGCTCCCTGCTTCCACCCAATCCCCCTTCTTTCCTGATCCTTACTATGTGGTTCTTACAGTTCCTTCTCTCCCTGATGTACCTAAAGAAGTCCTTCTCACCCTTTTTAATGCCTTATGGAAACATTGTACGTGGTGGGTGGCATAAGAGAATTGTATTTTTTTTTCATGTGTTTGAGAAAAATAAATGTTTTCTTTTTTTTCCTGTGCATGATTGCTTTTGAAATGTGGTCTCTCGGGAGTTTTGAAAGTTTTTGCAAGATGTATAATTTGTCCCTATGTGATGTATGATTTTCTTTCAATAAAAACTTCCCCTACACTTGCCTGTAGGGGGACCTTTGGCCTTTTTGGCAGGCTGCAAAGTTGGCCGACCAAGTAGATGTGCAGGTGTCTGCTACAGGTGAGGGAGATAGGACCTCCTCTCCTTCACCTATTTCCACAGAGGTCTTAAAATGATGAATCTATTCTTGTTTCTGTTCTTGATACCGACATTAGTGAAAGCAGAAATGGTAATGTCTGCCTCGAAAACTGAAATGGACTACCTGCTAGCAGCAGAGGAGGAAAAACTAAAGACAAGCTGTGGAAGAAAGGAAAAAAAAAACATTTTAGCCCTTGTAGCTGAGAAGGAGGCAAAATTCTCTGCATGTAGAGAAAAGCTGCCGTGGCCATGAATGATGTTGATCCTGGAATGTCTCAGCCAGTTTCTGAAAGTACCCCTTCATCACAGCTGTTTTCTACTGAAGCATCTGACAGCCCAACATCAAAGGCACCAGCTACCACTGATGCTGTCAACCTGCAACAGTCAGTTGGGACTGCAGCCCTGGAGATGCATTTGCTGGAGCAATGAACACTATTGAAAATAATACAGCACAGAGAAATTAAGCTTCTGCCTCCCCTGAACTTCTGTCAGCCTTCAACTCGGCTGATCGAGTCACAATAGTCAAAGCTGGGAAAAGGAGCTGAGTGCAGAAACTACAAAAAATGGCTTGGAGCTCCTTGATGCAATGTGGAACTTGGGAGCTGTTGGAGAAGCGCGTAGACGATGAATAGTCATTGACATCACATGGAGGGGTGCCTGTAATTTTTAGAATGGTGAAGATGATCAGAGGACTCAGCCTAAGATGCAGGTGCCCCACAACTGCTCCTCAGTTACAGCACTCTGCAGCACAGCTGTGGTCAGAGTAGTCAGCGCTATTTGTGGCTGGTTTGATCAAAGCACAGGACGGGGGTTTCTGGCTACCTCATGCACTCTAGCAACAGTAGCCAACACATACAGACATCTCTTCTCTGAGTATTTTTGCTGAAGGATATGATGCTGTTTTATTAACTCAGACTCAAACAAACAGTGCAGCTTCCACTTTAAGGGTAGCATGCAGCATGGCGAAGTCCATACCTGGTATACAGGGATGGGGAAGAGTGTTGCATGGACTGGACCTACAACACAGGTTAATCCCATCATGGGAGAAATCCCTGAACAGCTGGATGCAGGCAACCCTAAGCAACCTGCCCCTACTATGTCATCAAGAGAGGAAAGAGGCATTCTTCAAGGTTTTGGCAACAGTCTGCATTCAGAGTTAGAAGCTTCTTCCCCAGACCTGTAGAACACTGTTTCTGTCCCACCATAGCAGCCTAGAAGACAGTTCACAATGGCTAACCTTTTTGCTGTGCATGGGAAACCAGCTCAATGGCACAATGCAATTAGGTTAAAGTATAAGGGGGTTATCGTCTCCCCCAGATAGAGTGCATGCAGTCACAGCTCCTTTGAAAAAGGGTTTTTTTTTTTCTTCAGAATGGTATGCGGTTACTAACATCTCTGGTGAAACCATGTTTGAAATTAGCTTTAAAGCTTCAAGATCTCTGGTGAGATTTTGGTCAAAATATGGTAAATTGCAGAATACAGCCTTGTGCCCCTCTTTGTTGCCATCCCCTATGCAAACTGGCTATTAACCCTTAGGCTGCTGACAGAATTAGAACATATAGGAATTTTTGACTGATGTATCAGTCTGCAGCCCTGCAAAGGTTAAAACTACCACAGTACTCTTGCAATGAGGTGGTAGATGTATTGGATATTTCATACTGGCTTAGACAGAGATGTGAAGTTCTAGATCACTCCACTTCAATCATAGATCCAAAGCAGGTTTGAGCAGGTTGGTGGAGGTTCTGGGTAAACACAGATAGACAAACACAGGGATTTGTCGCGTCCCAGGGAGTTTTTTTTTCTGGGGCAACAGAGAGATATGTGCTTCTGTCCTGGTCAGTTTCAGCCATGTGAGATATTCTTCAAAACAAAATCAGAAAAAATAGACATAGAATTTATCTGATTAGCTAAGAAATATGATAGAAAGGGCAAAGTGCCAGCATGGCTAACCAGTAAGGTAAAGAGAGGCATAAGATAAAAAAAAACTATACAGAAAGGCTACAAAGACAAATCTAACGGAGGACAATGAGAATTTTAAGACATCACAAAGAGATTGTAAACTTACTGTTCCTTTTCCTTGAAATTCTCCCTTCCAATCCCACTCACTAAAAATATAGCGCATTTCATGTAACCTTACCGTTGCATAGTTCTTTCTACTGTCACTACCTCTTTCCCTGTGGGCCTTCCTTTTTATGCTGCATTGGTCCATTTTGTGGTCACTATTTCCGAGCGGCTCCTTTACAGTGTATCCTTTAACATCTCTGCTTATATTAGTGATCTCTAGGTCCAGTATATTATTCTGCGTAGCTGCTTCTGTTACGTGTTGGGTCAGATTGTTAACACTTAGTGTTCTCATAGAATTATTTTTCTATCCCTGGCATGCATCTAACTTGTGCCAACTTATTCCTGGAAAATTTAAATCTCCCATGAGGATCATGTCCGCCTTCTCACATATTGCTCCAATATCATGCAATAGTAGCTCTGCTATTACCCTAACCTGACTAGGAGGCCTATAGTATGTCCCCTGATGTAAACTTTTACCTTTTTCTCTTCCCTTTATTTTCAGCCAAATCACTTCTGGCTGCTTCTTATTGGTGTCAGCGTGGCTCAGTCGGTAGCACATCCACCTCTGGACCCGAAGGTTGTGGGTTCTTGTCCCACACTGGGATTGGACTTGCACCTAAAAATCGCTGGCATCTGAGTGCAGTATTGGGGGATGCTGTTCTGCTAGGGTGTGCCATCCTTCGGATGAGACGTTAAACCGAGGTCCCTTCTGCCCATCCTGGTATTGTCCAGGTGGAAGTAAAAGAACCCAGGGCACTCTTAGCAAAGAGTAGGGAACATTCCTGGTGTCCTGGCCAGCATTCCCCTTCCCATAAAACTGTTCATGCAATTATCCAGGCTGTGTGTGGGTGATGATGTGTGATATGGCTGCCACCACACATTCAGTCACTTCACTACCAGTCTAGCATTGCTTGTAAAGTGCTTTGGATGTATGAAAAGTGCTATATAAATGCTGATTCTTCTTCAATTTCTTGAACTCTAAAGAAATCCTTCACATATACTGCCACTCCTCTCCCTCTTTTATCCTTCCTGTATGTATTATACCCTTGTATATGGTTTGACCAAGTCTCTTTAATAATCCCTACCACAATATATACCAAAGACATCTACATCTTCTATCCTAAATAGAGCCTCCAAATCACCCATCTTCTTTGTCATACTACATGCATTACATAATACACATTTCCACATACACTATTTCAAATAGTCATCAAGCATTTGTATTCAGGGGTCCCAATTATTCATTATTCATGCTTTGTTATTCAGCCATTGGAACTGGCTGTAAGACTACAAGCTCTCCGAAGACTTCCTGTCCAATCAGAGGTCACTTGTGAAGCTCACTGAAGGCAGGTTATGAGACCCAGCACTTGCAGAAGCTTGAGGCATGAGAGACCAATGACTGGAGCTGCTTCAGAGAAAACATTCTGCTTCCATCCACTTGTTAAGACTAGAAAAA
The DNA here is from genome assembly GCA_016271365.2 of Neoceratodus forsteri. NCBI lineage: Eukaryota > Metazoa > Chordata > Ceratodontiformes > Ceratodontidae > Neoceratodus > Neoceratodus forsteri. Next base: position 721,963,720 of record CM057459.1, on the reverse strand, counting down.
TATCAGAAACCTGGCATTTTGTGTTCCCTTCTCTAAATCCCAAGCTAGAAAGAATAATTTGTGTCACACTTTTATGTAATAAATAATTTTCAATGTTTCTCAGGAGAACTGCTAGTAGAGTTCTTTCCCAAAATACTAGGCCTGTTTGTGCTCTGCAAGCAAATGCAATCAGACAGCCTGGCCAATAGGGCTCAAAAGAGGCCACTCACTCAGTCACCAGTTGCAATTTGCGCAAAGACAAAAAAATACAGAACATTTCCAATATCAAGTTGTTAGATTTTCCCCATTAAAGCCACACATTTTAACCCAAATGTTTTGTCAATAGGGCTTTTATTTATTTAGTTGTTTAACCAGGTATAGCACACTAAGCTGAAAGTTTTTTTTACAGGAGCGACCTGGGAGCACAAGGAGATTAAGTGACTTGCTCAGGGTCATACAGTATGCAAGTGGAAGCTGTGGGATTCAAACCCAGGTCTGGTCTGCTGGATATCACCACATTTACAGCTCAGAGCCTTAGACCACTGCACTATACTGCCTCCGGACTTGTTTAAGGGAGAGTTTTTAATGTTGTTGGTATTTTTGCAATCCCTTTCTTAATTATAATAATGTATTTATCACAGAAGATAAAAAAGGCTGCTTACTTTTATAGCTCTTTTTTTATATTCTTTCATTTCATTTTCGAGGGAAGTCCAAGGGCAAAGCCTCACAGTACATTTTTCCTAAGGGGCAATGCTGATCTTCTCACAGGGATCCCCAACCCACTAGAACACCAACATGGTGCAGACAAAATGTTTTGGTTGTCTGGCTGAACCAATGGGCCAGGTTCAGGATGAGTAGAACTGGGTGGGCACTGTGTGGTGTAATGAGTGCCTGACTGGAAAAACCTTCCTGCTGTCTCAATGACAGCTCATAGAGCCTGAATAGGGTATATCCCGTTCCCTGTCTGATTACAGGGCACGGTATGCCCCTGTCTGTTTTGAGAGTACATCCATGTTTTTTTTTTATATCATAATTCCCCCCCCATGGCTGCCCTAAGCTCGGTGGCAGTGTACCGCATATCCATGGCACCCATCTCCCCCATGGGGATCACACTGCACAGCCATGGGGATGGGATTTTTTGTTGTTGCTTGAGTGACTGCATTAGTCCCCTAATCTCCACCCCCGAAGATGCCAGCGGGAAGGAACAAAATCCAGGGGAGAAACTGTCCTGAGACACGGCTTCCACCAAGTGCCTAACAGTGTCCTCCCCTCCCTACACCATCCCCTAGTTGGAGTATTGCCTAGTCATCCCAGGAGTGAAGAAATGCCAATCAGTGACTCAGTCCAGCTCCTTCCCCCCCCAGCTGACCCCCAGTGACCTGGACTCATTCCTGAACCCGGGTCACCAGTATAGCTTGAGGTGTGGCATCCAGCACCTCAACCCTCATTGCCACTAGGCCAGCAGTTACATCCCTGTCTGATTACAGGGCATATACCTGGTGAACAATAGGAGGGGAAAAAATGTGGTTTCTAAAATGAAAAGAAAGAGCTAGTCATGTAGTGACTTGCTACAGTACCATCACAATTGCTAACTACTGTACTAGAATGAACCAAGTTTCCAAATGGACCTTGGTCGCTCGGGGTTCAACAAAGGAGAGAAGATCGAGCATCCCATGAATGGCCCTTCTCTCAGGAAGTGTCCCCCTGTGTGACTGCTGCAGTGCCCTAGTGTAAGCTGGGTGTCAGGTGATAGCAGCTGAGCCAAGTGGGTGTGCAAAAAAATAAAATGAAAGGATTTTAAAGGAAAAATAAAAGCAGACAGCCTTTTTATTTGTGAAATAAATAATTGCAAGTAAGAAAGGGATGGCAAAATGATGAGAGCAGAAAGAACAGTCCCCTAAACAAGCCGTATCTGGAAAACATAGGTCAATGCGGGAGTTGGGAAACAAGAAGATTTTGAGGAAAGTTGTTTTTGTGTGATTTATGCAAAAGTAGATTGGTGAGTAGTGGTGCACATTGTAGTGTACCCAGGTTCATGACTTCATTGGTCAAGTCATACCATGAGAAGCGAGTTATATTATCACTCACTTGGTTCTGATTCACTGTGGGGTTACTATAGCTATGTTTTTGTGCAGCATCTTTGCTGTTTGTAAGATACATGATAACAAGATGTATTAAAACAACAAGAAAAGAAGTTATATCTGGTTCTGAAAAAGTTAATGTATTTATATTAGAATGAATGTGCATGCATTAAACACTGCAGGAAGGAAGCATAGGGAAAAATATGAAGGTTAACCTTATGAAGATAAACAGTCAGCAAAAGCAGACTTGAAAGACTAGGGCCCCGATTCTCAAAGACATGGCACAAGTTGCGCCGAATGCAGATTGCACCAAATGCCAATGTGCTGGGGACCCTGTGCCTGATTCTCTAACAGGCAGGGTCCCAGTAGCTTAGTCCTGTGGCTTGCTGCAACCCAAGCGATGCGCCAAACATAGGGTGTACCTGGACAGGTGCCTCAAGCCAGGCAGTGCACCTGCAAAGAATGCAAGTGCCACCTCCCCAGCCCCGATTCCTGAACACATGAACAAGTAGCCTCCCCAGCCCCAATCCCAGATCCCCCAAATATTTTATTTTATTTATTTATTTTTTACCCTGCCCTGTAGGTGCACTAGACAAATTCTGCCTGTTTTCAGGCACAACCTGGGGGAGGGGACATACAGATGAATACCAGCTGACTTTGAACCAGATTAAGCTGTTGGTGGTATTTTTAGTGAATGGGGGGAGAATTTGGCCAGGACACCGTGGGAATTCCCCTACTGAGTTGCTGTCAGTAGGGGGAGTTGTCACGCTGCTAACATGGAAGATGGATCTCAGAGTGTGGAGGAGCAGGTTGTGCAGACTGCAGCTCTGCAGGTTATCGTTTCTGGCATACCAGAGATTCAGGAGTCTTCAGCCTGACTTAATGACAAAGAGATGGCTCACAGACATATGCATGCTAGCGAGCGTGCAGCGGGGGTTTCAAGTCGTCTTTCAACTACAGGCGAGTTCTCGACCATGGATAGTGAGAAATCCTGTTCTGCTAAAGTGCTAGATTGGGCTGCTTCCTCCAATGAAGGCTGCTCAGCGGTAGCTGAGACAACAGAACACCAGGCTTCTGACACTGAGTATGTCACTGATACAGCTGAAGGAAGGAATGCAGAAGTGTCTGCATTGACTAACGGCACTGCTGGTCCCAGTAAGTGGCTGTCAGATTCGGAAAAAGTCGAAAGTTGGACTAAGGAATCCGTGCTTTCTCAGGCTGGTTGGATGCAGCAGCCTGATGGTCATTGGGATCCAGACCCTAATTGGATCTCTTTTTCTTCTCCTGTGTCTTCAGACCTTAGAGTGCCTCTAGAAAATCTATGGGGGAACTTCCCCTGCAGGTCAGCCTTTGGTTTTCCTTCCCACAAACGTTAACTTGGACTCAGGGTCTGTGGCTGATGACATTAATGTTACAGACAATCCTTCTCACGAGAACACACCAAGAAAGTCCCCTGCTCATTCACCACACATGAATGATGTGAGGCAGGGCCCTTGTTTTTCAGATTTGTTCAGGAATAATTAACTGGAAGAGGCCCTTCGTAGGAATGCTGTGCGTCTCAAATACAGGGGCGGTTTACCTGAACACCCAGATAGAGCATATATTGCCAGAAAATTATTGAAGGATTCAATTAACTTTTTGGCCACGGATGTTTACGCTTTAATAAACATCCGTGGAGAAGATACTTTTGACATTAGTTTTAAGCACTTCTCTGGTCTTGATAAATTCTGGCATAAATACAAAACTTGCAAGACTTTGCCTTTATGGCTCTCTTTTTGGGCAATTCCTATTACTAAACCTCTGTTTAAAACAATAAATATAATGTTTAGAAATGAGGGGGTGAACGTGGGGGATATCTAGTATTGGTTAGAAAAAAAATGCACCGTTTTGGGGCTTCCTGAGCCTGTTATTGTTTCAGAGGGAATTTGGACTGGGGCATGGTGCTTCAAAGTAAAATTGCATGTACCTAACAGTTTCTTTTTAGGAAAAGACAGGGGTGTCTGTTTTTATCCAGGCCAGCCCAAAGCATACTACAAATGCAGCAGCAAGCATCATTTAAGTAGTGCATGTGACAAAGTTAAGTGTGCACTGTGTGGAGAGCTGGATCATGGTAGTGAAGTTTGCAGAAATGTGTTTAAATGCAGTTTATGTGAGGAATCAGGCCATGCCTATCATCAATGCCCTTGGTAGGGTCAGAATTGGCAGGGAGGCCCCAATAAAGAGGATTTGATAAATCAGGCCCAGGACAGGCATAGGCCGCAGGCACCTCACAATCCAGCAACAGATACTGAGCATCCTAGTCAGGGGGCTAAGGATATACCTCAGGACTCATGACCTGATCCTTCACAGGCTCCAGAGATGGAATCTGAGATACAGAAGTCTAGGCAACTGGTTCAGGACCAACCAGTCTTACTGACTGCTGCCCAAGCTCATAGTTCAGGGCTTTTCCCTGGTCCTTCCCAGCCTTCTGATAACCTCCTGTCAATGCCACCACCGGATACTGATTTTCAGCCCCCCCCCTTCCAGAAGAACAACTCGGGCAGCTAGTAGACAGAAGGGAGCCTCAGGGGTCTGTCACACACAAAATGCTTTCCAAGTTCTGGCGGACATGGAGGGGGATTCTGGTTCTGAAACCTCCAAATCTGAAGCATTTTCTGAAATGGAGGTGGATGAAGAAGGAGAAAGGGATCTCTTAGACTTAAAAAATAGAAAGGGAAGAAACAGAATCAGGATAAACCCTTACTCTTATCTTAAAATGCCATGGCCTGCCTAAAGATGGTATCGTTTAACTGCTGTAGCATCAAGAATTACAGAAGGCGTATGATTTGTTTAATGCATTGTAAAAATCTACAGGCAGATATCATCTTTTTGCAGGAAACACATTTGTCCAATTTGGCTGAAGTCACTCAAGCACAAAAGGCCTGGTGGGAGGGCCCTTCCTTTTGGTCTTTCAGCCCTGATACGGCTGACGGGTTGGGGATCCTTTTTAATCACACTATGGTACAGGTTACTCGGCTCATTGATATACTGCCTGGCAGGGCTCTGCTCATAGATTGTCTATCTAAAGGGTATTCTTTGAGACTAATTAACACATATGGTCCCCAAGTTAAAATGGCGGAAATTGACCTATTTCAACAAATCAAACCTTATTTGTTTACTTCTAAACATATAATTTGGGGAGGAGATATGAACTGTAGTTTAGATGTCCGTATGAAGCATAATGTTCAGCAAAAAACTTAATGTGATTCACATGCTCTCACACAAACATTAGCAGTGGCAAGTCTTAGAGATGCCTATAGGGGGCTCCATAAGACTGATGATTTCATTTTTCAGAGGGTTCCCTTCGTTACAAGGACAGACTATTTTTTTTACCTCCAAATATTTAGTAACGCAACATTTTTATTTACGTAATTGTGAGTTTTCAGACCATAAACTACTCCTTTGTTCAGTAGGGTTTGGATAGATACCCACTAGGTTTCCTTCTATGAATAGGAGATGGAAACTAAGCTCGCAGTTATTAGAAGACGCATCTGTCTTACAGCAACTTCAGTATTTACTGTGCTCTAGGAAATCAGTTGCAGACTTACATGATGACTGGTCTTCTTGGTGGATGGACACCAAAACTGTCATAAAAGATTTTTTTATTTCTAATGGAAGGAGGAGGAGTAATTTAGATTACATACAATATTTGGACTATAGAAACCAATAATATAAATTACTGTCTAGCCCTCAGATGGCATCTCCTGATGTACAAAAACAATTATGGGAAGTAAAACATAAAATGAAACAATACCAATATGACAGGGCAGTTTCCATGTTTGCTGAAATGAGATTTGGTATGCAACAACAGCCTTTTAAGGATCCTTACACTGCATGTAAACAAAAATTGGACAGAAAAATTATGACAGGTCTAAAAGACATTACAGGTCATATTAAAACATCCGAAACAGAGATGTTAGTAGTCATAGAACAACATTTATCTTCAGTTTTTAGCACTACATTTCATCCAACAGCTACTTGGGATGAAGTTCTTCATTTTCCTGTCCCCACAGTACCAAACACTGAAGTGGATAAGCTGAATGCACCTATTTCTCAATTAAAAGTTCTTACAGCCATAAATAATTTAAAAACAGGAATCTCACCTGGGGAGGATGGCATCACAAATGAGTTCTATAAAACCTTTAGAGAGGACCTTAGTGAGATTTTGGCTACAGTTTTTAATGATATTCTTCAATTTGGCATTGGCAACACAAATTTTAAATCGGCAATACTTACATTTTTATACAAAAAAGGTGATTGTACTGAATTGGGCAACTGGAGGCTGATTAGCCTGCTAAATACTGATTACAAAATCCTTTCATCCATTCTTTGTAAAAGGCTACAAATTATAGCACAGTTAGTGATCCATTCAGCACAGACCTGTTCCATACCTCAAAGGTCGATACAGCAGAATTTACGCTTTATTAGAGATGTATGCGAATATGGGGACCAGAATAAATTATCTGGTTATATATTGGCTTTAGACCAGTCTAAAGCTTTCAACAGAGTTTCCCATGACTTTTTATTTCAAGTCCTGGAAAAGTATGGCATCCCCACAAAATACATTATGTGAAAACATTATATTCTAATGTGCGATTGTGTCCCATAGTAAATCACTTACTTGGAAATGACATTTGTTTAAAACAAGGAGTCAGACAGGGGTGCCTTATAAGCCCTCTATTGTATGCATTTGTTTTGGACCCTGTTATATGAGAATTTGAGTATAATCAAACAATTTGTGGCCTGACTCCTTCATTGAGTATCCCAGCTCGAAAATTGTCAGTTTATGCAGATGACATATGTTTATTGGTTAAAGATGTCCCTTCTGGACAAACTGCACTTCAGATGCTTGAACAATTTTCGATATTGAATGGCACGATTCTAAATTATGATAAATGCGTCATTCTTGCAGTAGGCAATACTCCGCTTACACAGAGTATAGGGCGTATTCCTGTTTCTAATTCAGTAAAAATCTTAGGTCTTCATTTTGGGGGGGGGGAGATATGGCTCAGCAGAATTGGGAAAGGCACCTAGTTGTTGGAGAGCAAAAAGTTCAACAATGGAAAACTTGGGGATTTTCAAAAAAAAAGAGGATTATGATAATTAAGACATTTTTATTACCAGTGTTTTTACACCTCTGTTCTGTTTTTCCTATTCCTCTTTCCTTGGAAACTAGGTTGTACAGTTGTTTTTTTCAAATGATATGGGGGAGTTGGTTAAACCCCATAAAGTGAGCCTTTACTTACCTAAAGATTTCACAGGGTGGGCTTGGGATGATTAATCCTTTGTTTTTTTATCACTCTTTTTTTATGATAGCTTCATTTCAAGTGATTCTCCTTCCTGACCATCATCCATGGACGGTTTGGACTCAGTCATTATTTCAGACATTTAGGTCTAAATGGGAGGGTGGTGGGATACCAAAGTTAAATTCCATACATGATGCACCAGTGTTTGCAGTCTCGGCAGTTAAAAAACTCAGGGAATGGAAACTGGGCAAGGCTCAATTGCATGATACTTCCAGGAAACATTTTTATGATGAAATTATGGGTAATATTTTTTTTGTACAGGTAGATTTCCCCTTTTGTGTTCCCACAAAGGTTTCTCAAGCATTATGCACCTTAATAGATAAAAGAATACCATTACATATGTGGGACGTCCAATGGCTTAGCTGCCATGGCAGGTTAGGAGTTCGGGGTAACCTGAAGCACAAACCTATAATGGACAGGCAATGCATTGGGCCTGAATGTGTCGGTCAGGTGGAAACACAAGAGCATTTTTTTCTTCAGTGTGTTTATTCCGAGCAACTGTGGGCAGATCTAGCATTTCAGTGGAAATGGGGCATAGCTCATCACATCTCTTATCAAAGTTTAATTTTGGGTGACTACATAGGTTTCTTAGGGAGGTACCATGCAAGTACTTTAACTCTAATTTTTGTTTGTATCAAATATTTTATGTGGCAAGCTAGGTGTCAGTATTCTCTACAACATACAGTACTTCCAAATATAGTCTTAATTAAGTGAATTGAACAGGCCATAGCCAGGCAGACAACTTTGGAATATGATACCATTGATAGACAACTGCTTAGCAGTTACTGGAAACATATTTTATGGATAGCCTGATTTGACTTTCTTCTAATCTTTGTCTCACAGTTATTTGTATTGGTAAAGATTTGAATTACAAGCTGTATGAATCTGAATATTGAGGAATGTTTTTTTTTTCTTACTGACCATCTCTTTTTTATCATTGACATTTTTTCTTTTTATATTTCATATGTTTCTTTGGTCTTGGACTTCTGTATGATTTTTCATTTGTGATGTATTGTTTTTCTTTCTAATAAAATTCCCCTACTCTGCCAGTAGGGGTCCCCTTGCGCTGTACCGTGATCTCACTTCACAGCAGGCCATGATGGTGAACGGATGGATCAGGATGCTATGACTCAGGAGAACCATAGTCCTTTGAAAATGTCTCAGGTCCAGGGATCCACTGTGGTAGTGGCTGGGATGCACCCTTTGGGTGGCCAGCATATCACCTGAGACGGTGGTCCCTTGCCAGAGTGTCACTCAGCCCAACTTAGTTTGGAGCAAAAACAACAATGCTTGGAGGCAGAATTGCTACATGTTAGCAAGCAGCTTACAAAAGAACGTCTTCAGCAAGAAGAAGATCAAAAAAGAAAGTGTTCGGTGACTTCACCGAGCTCTGATATTTCTGCTGGTCCTGCAAAACTGCTTGCGGACGATGAAGGGCCTGGATCACCCTCAACCTGAGCTGAGACATCTTCATGACGAGACTGGAGTACAGAAGTTGACGGCTCTTGGTCGCCTGACAAGGCCCTACATGAAGCTGGTTGGATTCCTATGTCGGACAGTCACTGGAGACCAGATCTGGAGACACCTGTACTGGGTGGCTCACCACCCCCACAGATAAGTGATACATACTTTTCTTTTGATAATTTGTGTGCCGCTCAGCAAGAACATTCTCCAGATGCTCTCCCTGCTCTAGATTCTGAGAAGGAGGGCCTGCATGATATTTCTGGGGTTGAAGACACTATTAGGCCCCTGCACTCAACCCAGACCCTGTTGCCAGTCCTGCAGGGCCTGAAAAGCCCTCCTATGCTAGTCATTTCCATAAACCTATCGAGCTAGCAAAGCATTGTAGTGCTATCCTCTTGAGGTATGTGGGCCCTCGAGAACATCTACCGGATAGATTTTATGTTGGTAAGATCCTTCTTAAACAGAGTATGGGGTTTTTCCCATCAAAAGCAGATAAAAATCCAGCACCCGCAATAACAACCATACAAAAATGTAGAAGTAATACACATTTATTAAAGACCAACACTAAGGCACATAAAAACTGATGTTTCACTTGGCCGACTGCCAAGCTTCCTCAGAATAAAAGACATATGGTAAATACATATGTTTAAATATCTTTACAACCCCAACATGTGGTTTCTCATGCACCAATGACCATAAGGTACATTTCAATATGTAATTAGACCACTATGATCCTTAAAGCTATACATACTTAAAAATACATACTATATCCATTATATATTGTTTATTAATCTAAAATCTTTCCACTAAATAAATATGGATCTTTATCTTAGCCTAACTCATTTATATTTTTTAAGGAAGGCTGCTAGCTCTATATTATCATTGAGGCCATTATTTTCACAAGCTCCTAGATTATAAATCCAGTAGCTCTCCCCTCTGGCCTATTTTTTTACTTAAATCACCTCCTCTAGGCCCCACTCTTACCTGTTCCAATCCTAGAAAACTGAAAGTATGATTCTTTTGGCCACACTTCTTTATATGTTTGACTATTGCATAGGAGTCATCATTTTTTCTCAATGGCTCTAATATGCTCTCCTATTCTAACTTTAAATTTCCGTACAGTGCATCCCACATAATACGCCCCACATTCACAGGTTAACAAATATATAATATTGGTACTATTACATGTAATGAAGTCTTGTAATTCTATAATTTTTCCAGATACTGGATGTACAAAGTTCTTACAATTGTTGACATATTTACAATAAATGCAATTTCCACATTTAAATGTTCCTACTGGTGGTGAAGCAAGCGTCATCTGTTTGCTTCTAGATTCCAAATTTCCTATATTTGATACCACATAATCTTTTATGCATTTGCTTTTTCTATACACTACACTAGGCCCTTTCTCAGTAACCTTATTTAATTTGGGCTCAAGCTTTAAAATCGACCAATTTGATCGTATAATATGTTCAATATCATTAGTTTGATTAGAAAAGCTTGTGACAAAAGGACAATCAATTTTAACTTTTTGGACTTTATTGTAATGTATCATCTGATGTCAATCTAATTTATCTACCTTTTTCAATGCTGTTGCTATACTATTATAGCTATACCCCCTTTTCTTAAAACGTTTGACCTGTTTTTCCCATCAGAAGTTTGTGCCTTGATTCATGTCCAGGGAGAATCAACCTTTGACATCAGTTTCTGAACACCTGCACTGTTGGAAACCTTTTGGTGTCACTACATTAATCTTAAAACTAACCCCTTATGGGCAGATTTCATTGTAATACCCATGACTAAACAGCCTTTTTGGGTTAACATGATCCTTTTTAGAAATGAAGGTGCGAACATTGTGGATATCGTGTACTGGCTAGAAAAACGTTGTTCTATTCAGGGCAACCCAATGCCAGTCATGGATGCAGAAGGTTTTTGGAATGGTGGGTGGAAATTCAAGGTTAAGTTACAACATACAGAACAAGATCTCATTCATTTACCCAAATGCATTTTTATTGGGAGAGATAAAGGTTTCCTTTTTTAACCTGGTCAACCTAGGGTTTGTTTCAAGTGTGGATCCACCAAACACATCAGTACTACCTGTGAGGTATTGAAATGTATGCACTGTGGAGAGACTGGACATCCCAGTGCTCACTGTTTCCAAGTCCCGAGGTGTAATCTTTGTGAGGACATGGGACATACCTTTTCAGATTGGCCCCTGGTGGCTAGAAACACTGAAGATGCTGATTTTGGCATACAAGACTATTATATATGCATGGCTGTGAAGCAGGCAATGGTTCCCCCTGTTGGAAGGGTGACTGAACCTGCTCTCAGTGATAGCCGAGTTTCTGCCTCCTGTAAGACAAGAACCTGTGGACTCTGTTCCTCTGGCTGAGGAAACTGTTCTGGTGGGTGTGCATTTAGTCGCTCCCCCCGCTCCCCTGGTACAGCTACCTGCTGATGAAGGCTATATTCTAGTTTCTGGGAAAAAGGGGAAATCCTCTAAACAGAAATCAAAAGTCAAGGAAAAACATTCTGACATACTCCCAGAGGACCTGAATGCATTTACAGTCCTGATGGAGAACCTTTCTGATATGGAAGAGGGAGATGTTTCTTCTGCAGAACCCTCTCAGACGGGGATTCCAATGGCACCGGATGGGCAAGCAGAACAGAGGCCTCATGTTGTTAAGAGTGGTAGGGTGGCAAGATCCTCTAGCAAAGTGAAGTGAAGGGATTTCTGTTTTTTTGACTCTAGCTCCCTTTACGTTTAGAGTGGCGACTTTGAATGTGAACAGCATTCAATCCTCTGTGAAACATTACAGTACATTTACTCATTTTCTGACAAGTAACCTTGATTGTGTTTTTTTTTCAGGATGTTAGGCTGCACTCCCCTGAGATTCTGACAGCTGCCTCAGATGGTTGGCTATGGGGTGATTGTTTTTGGTCACAAGGGGTTGAGACGTGTTCTGGGGTTGGGATATGTTTTTTCTCATCAAAGGTATGAGTACTTCACCACTTAGAGTTGTTGGACAGCAGAGCGCTGTTGCTAGATATACAATGGGAATATCTGATTCTGCACTTAATAAATGTATATGCCCCTCAACTTAAACATGATAGAGTAGCTTTGTTTAAATCCCTCTCTCCTTTTTTGGCTATGAATCATCCGGTAATCCTGGGGGGTGATTTTAATTGTACCTTGCCATCTCAGGTCACTACTCCTTCAGCAAAAAAAATTTATTGTGATGCACTCTGTCTTGCACAACTGATTAGGGATGTGGGTCTTATGGATGCGTTCAGCTCTCTTCCTTTTGGGGCCCCAAACACTTATTTTTGCAGCCCACGGACCTCTAGAATAGATTATTATTTTGTTTCACTTTCTTTGCTTATACAATCTGCCACGTTTCAGGATGTTGCCACTTCTGATCATAGACTTCTCAAACTGATGGCTGCTAGCTCTTTCTACTTGTCCTGATGACTGAGGATGGTAAGCTATGTGAAATTTCTGACTAACTCCCAATAACTTCATAGTTTCCTGCATACATTCATGTGTGAAAGTTGTTCCTTTAACTAAATCTACCTTGAGAGGTAGGCTCCATCTGGTAAATACTTGTTCTAACAAGATTTTGGCAGTAACTTTTGCAGTTTTGGGCCTTGCATGGGAAGGCTTCAACCCATTTGGAAACTAGGTCAGTGATCATGAGTGCAAATTTGTTGTTTCTGGGGGTATGAAGCAGTGGTCCAATTAAATCAATCTGGATATTATTCCAAGGGCCAGAGTGTCTCTGAGGCAGAGGTTTGGTATGTTTCTTGCCTGGGGTTGCGTTATTTTGCACACAGGTGAGACAGTTTTCCACATAATGCTGGACATCTGGTGTTATACTAGGCCACCAGCTAACGGTTTTCACTCTCTGGACTGTCTTGTCCACCCCTCGGTGTCCACCTATAGGGGTGTCATGAACCTGATGAATGACTTCAGAATGACGTGATTTTTTTTTATGATGTTATTTCTCAGGAGCCTCCGGCTACGCCCCTCCCCACACTGGCCGCTCCTCTGGTGCCATCCTGACATGAGACCCTCCTTCAGCACCCCATGACTTACCCTTCACGGCAGGGTGGTGGGGAGCGACTCAACCCACCCGAACGGGTCCATGCCAGGGAGGCGTCCTCCAGGAATGGCGCTGCGGAATGACATCGTGCTGCCAGGCTCCATTTTTCCCCGAATTTTTCTCCCGGTGGGCATGGTGTGCAATGACGCCGGTGACTGAGTGTGCGCATGCTCCCGTGCGTGCACTAGTCAAGCGTCTGCCACATCCTGCCTCCCCCCTGTCTCTACGGCTGCGTGCTGTCAATCTCCAGCCTCCGCTAGGGGTCAGGCAAGCACCGGCCGCCCGAATCCCCCCACCCCAGAGATGGAGAGCAGTCCACCGGACACCTCGATCCACCTCTCCCTGCGAAACACCCCGGCAACCCGCTGTCTCTCACACGGGTCGCCGGGTGGCGCAAGGTGTAGCGACCAGCGCCTCAACCCTCAGTGCCACCGGGCTGGCCAGAATGAAGTGGTTTGGGAATTACACAGAATTTCTGATCACCTAAGTTATACAAAATAAATTTGTGATCCTGGTACAGATAGAGTTTGTCTGCATGTCTTTTGAATGTATAATTCATAGACATTTTTTTTCTGTGTCTTTGGAGAGGTATTGCCATACCTCTTTTACCTCTGGATCAGCTAGCTGTAGCTCAATCAAATCCAGAGGAACTTCTTTGGTTCTCTTGTTTGCAGCTACCATAGGTGTTGCAGTAGGAGGAGGCATTAACCATATCGCCCTCCCCCTCAAGCTCCCTCTTTGGCTAAGGAGTTGGCGCCTTCATTGTAGTGGTGGAAGGGTTCAGCTTTGGAATGGGCCTTCACTTTGTGGATAAACAGTTTGAATATACATTGTGCAGCCAGGCTGATAATGCACATGAACAGGTCTTTGTACTTGACTGGGGTACCTTCAGAGGTAAAATCATGGGCCTTCCAAAAGGGAAGGAATTCTTTCAAAGAAATGCACACTCAAGAAGAGGCAGAAAAAAATGATAGTACAGTCAGACCTGGTTAATCCATGCACATTTGTGCTTGCCAATTTTGATACATAATACAAATCTATGTAGTAACCAGACAGTGATAATAAAGTGGTCAATAGCCCAACAAAAAATCCGTATGTAGTGTTTTTCATTCAGATAGTCAGACATATGGATTAACAAGGCACGGATTAACCAGGTCTGACTGTATCTTCATTTCTGTTCCCATCTAGGATCTCTAAGGCATATGCAACAGCTGCAAATTCTGCATACTGTGATGTCTTGACACTGCACTTCATTGACACCTCAGAGTTGCTAACTGTGGGGACCAGGACCAAGACCCCAAATTTTATGATTTGAACCCCCTCATCCAATGAGGAAGAACCATCTGTGAAGACTTGATGCATGGTAGTGTCATTCAATGTGTTTTCTGTTGCTGAGAGAAATGGGCCTGGTTCATGTAGAACTGGTGGCTCTAAGCCATGCTCATGTGGTTCTCCTTGGTATAGGTGACCATATGCCAAAATGGACAGCATTTTGGCAGGAAGTACAGTGATGTTTCTATCTTGAAGTAGTAGAGACCAATGTGTGAGTCTGGTGTTTGACACATTGCCATCTTTGATCCTATCATTCAGTAGGAAGTTGGTAGTGGTGTAGTTGGTGTGTAACATAATTGGGCAAAACCCTATTATGTAAGCAAAATGTTTGACAGCCCAAAAAGTCACTAGCAGGTTCCTTTCACACAGTGAATATTTCAGCTCAACCATGGAGAGCATTTGGGAAGTATAGGCAAAAGGCCGCAGGGTACCATTGGCCTTTTGAGCAAGGACTGCTGACATACCTACTTCAGATGTGGCAGTTTCCAAATGAAATGTGGGTTTGGGTTGACCAGTGCTGGAGCAGAGACCAAGGCTTTCTTTAGGAAAGTGACTGCATGGGTGTGTTCAGGGCCCCATTGCCATGGGACATCCTTTTTCAGGAGTTCATACAGAGGAGCAGCCTTTTGTGCAAAATTGCAAATGAAGTCCCTGGAGTAGTTGACCATACCCAGGAAGCATTTGACAGTTGCCACACTGGTAGGTAATGGCAAATCCTGTAGGCCCTGAATCTTGTTAGCAGGGCTCCTTCCTTTTCCAGTTATGTGCAGGCCCAGAAATATGACTTCTGGTTGGCACAACTGTACCTTTGCAGGACTGCACTCATGGCCTGATCTCAGTAGCAGGGTCAGAAGCTCTTCTAAGAGTTCCAGGTGTTGCTCCAAGTCCACTGTGGCTAGGAGAAGGTCGTCCACATATTGTAGAAGGCACCCTGGTGTTGCAAAGCCACTGGTGGCAACCTTCATGTGGATGTGGAATAGTGATGGGCTATTATGGAACCCCTGCGGGTGGAAGTTCCATGTGTACTGATGTCCTTTAAAGGTGAAGGCAAATCTGTATTGACTGTCTTGAGGCAAGGATAGGGACCAAATTCCATTGGAGATGTCCAGTGTACTGAACCACTGGTGTTCAGATTTGAGAAGTTTGAGCATATAAGGGGCAGGTGCCACAGTTGGGGCACAGCTGGGGGTCACCTTATAATCAATGGTGAGTCTCCAACTATTGTTGGGTTTCTTTACAGGCCAGATGGGTGAATTGACTGTTGACACACAAGGCCTTATGACTCCCTGCTGGACGAGTGAGTCAATAATGGCCCTCAACGAGGGTAAGGCTTCAATTAGGAATGGGTATTGCTTTTGGTGGGGTAGAGCCTCCCCAGTGATCTGTATGAGGGTGTCTGTCCTTTCACAGTCATGTTTATTTTTGGCAAAGGCCTCTTCATGCCTTTCCAGGATTGGTTTGATCTGAGGTAGCAGCTTGTGATGATGTTGCATGATGATGTCATACTCTTTGTCATTGAGGACCACAGCTGCCACCACATGAGTCAGAGATGAGTACTGTGAGGGAACTTTTATATATCCTAAAGCTATATTTGCTATTATATGCCTTGAAGCTATGCTTGCTTTGAAAGCCATGCTGTAGCAAAGTCATAATGAATGTAGTAGACATTTCTGAGTTCATGTTTTTTACAGGGTTATAGAATGATACTGAGGTTACTTGAGGTACATTTGTAAAAACCAAAAAGCAAGATAAAACTGAGTAGAACTGGTTGTACCAGCCTAAATAACAGGCTCAGACAAAATAAAAGATAACAGCATGTTGAGGCATTGAAGGCAAGCTGTACATTGCTATGGTGTGAGTGAAACTCATTGTCTCTCTCAGGTCAGCTTAACCCAGGCATATGTATCAAGCAGTATTGGGAAAGAAATGGAATAAGCAGTGGAAAAGTACCTCATACATATCAACTTGTTTTTTTTCTGTTACATTGCTGAAAACTTGTTATGCTGTCTTATGATTGTCTTATACTGAAATGTTGGTATTTTTTCAAGATAAGAAGTGCAAAATCTAGCTTATAAAAAGCTGCTGTAAACTTTAATCGGGGACCTTCTCCTTTGCAGAAGTCCCACATGCATGTGTAAGGTTTGATCAAATAAAGCGACGTTAAGACAAAACCCAGTGGTGTGATTTTTGCCCCATGACGACGGGAGTGGTTGCTCAGGTAATGCTTACAGTGAGAGAATTTGCGATCACAGTTTTGGCATAGTTGGCAGGATGAGTTCTTCGGTCCGTGTCACTTCATGATCGGGTTGTTTCCCTTGGACAAAAAGAAGAACATTTTTGTGGAACCCCATCAGGACGTGATGCCTAGGGGCTGGCGACACTCATCATCACTGTAAGTACAAGAATACCTTGGAGCGAGTGTGTTCTATAAAGGACAGACCTTGATAATATGGGAAACAAGGGGAAAAAAAATAAGCTGGGTCCAGAGTTAATATTATCTGGACCCGCAAAATGTATGTTTGACAAGTTTGGCCAAACAAATTACAAGGGCAACTGCACTGCCCTTGCCCTTGTAATTTGTGCTTAAGCAAGATATACTGTTAGAGCCAATGATGGCTTTCAAGTTCAGGCTGCTTTTGGAGAAAAGCAAGCTGATTAACAACGTTAGATAAGCAACATCTAGAGAAAGAAAATAAACTACTGTGGATGTACGCACAGTAGGTGATCACAGATGGATGATTTGAAAAACTCCCCCTCATGTTGCCTATCTGTGTAGTTTCAAGTTTTCTGTATCAATTTCAGGTTCCTTGCCTCTATAGAGGCTGAAACATTTGATCCCAAACCCAAGTACTGGGACCTCTACCAGATGGATCTCAACCTAGTACTGTTAGAGATTTTTGTTTTGTTTTTAAACTGCAAACCAGAGCTCTGGAAAAGACTTGGTTTGGCAGGTTACTAAATGGCTAAAAGAAAACCTTTGAAAGGGTTAAAACCTTTGAAAGGGTTAATAGCTGCAGTGTTTGGAAATTATCATGAAGGTCCTGTAATCAGTTTTCTTACTCAGACTAGTGTATCAGAAAAGAAGAAGAAAAATACCTTGGCACCGGGTAAGTCTGAATTTTTTTATTTAAAGTTGTTTTATGTCTGTCTGTTTTATTTCTGTAATACATATACTAAACAAGGTAATGCTCCGTCTTTCTCGTGCATATTTTCTAGCTTATATCTATGTTCTGTAATTATGTTCTGTTGTCAAGGTTGTGAGATAGGATTGACTGCCTTTGGTGCACGACATGTTACAGGAGTAAAAAAAGAAGCTTCTTTGCCTCATAGCTGACTGTTTTAATTGGTTTTATTTTTAATGGAACATTTGTGCTGCCTAAATAGGGTCAGTAAAGAACTTTTGTATGTAGTTGTTGGTTGGAGCAGGTAGTGTTGAAGGTGAAGAGATATGATGTCATATATTGCAATGTGCAAAAAGATTTGTAGTTTGCAAGCAACGTGCCAAGCCACTGCTAGGTGAAAATGTAATGTGTTAACAGCTATAAATGGCTTTATCATACTTCTAGCTAAAACCAGAAACTTTTTGCAAAATGGCAGGGTGCCATATTTTGGCTATGCTCAAAAAGGTGTAACCATGTTATACTAGATGTGTTCACTTACAGATGGTGTGTTGTACTGCATTTTAAAGGAATTAGAATGTGTTTAAATTTTTTTTTTTCTGAAAAGATTTGGCATGAAGATATGTATAAATTTGTTGGTTTAAAAGAGAAAAAAAAATTGTCAGTGTTACAAGACAAGGGGAGGCAGCACATATATCTAAAACACGTACAGTTTTCTAATGAAACTATGGGCATTACCTCAGCAAATTGGTGTCGAATAATGTCAGTCTTATTTTGTGTTAAGTATTTCTTTTTGTGTATGTGTACTGTCTTGGCCAGCAGTTTTATTGTATGCTTTATTATTATTTAAAAATATTTAATATCAGTAGTGTTCAAGGACACTAAAAAAAATAACTGGGTTTGAACGACCCTTGCATGCACACTGTGACCTTTTGCACGTTATTTGACCTTCTTGTGTTTCAACATTTTATGTTACTACCAGTTCAAACTTGATGTGTATTCCATACCTAAAGCACAACTTTTCACACAAAATGTATGTTTTCATGAAACACACCAAGAGTGAACCATGTAATTTGACTTTTTATTGCAAAACTAGTATTCTAAGTCAAGAGGAACAAACTTTTCTTCTCTTCTCACTGCTTCTGACTTGCAGCCAACACAGGCAACACTCCAGCTGGAAGGGGAGAATTATTCATCATCTCCCCATATTTTTATTATATATATGCAGTACACTTTTGAAAAAGGACTATTACAGCTGTTTTTGAGAGTTTACCATCTACAGTTAAAAACAATGGCTTTTGTTTTTATGTGTGACCATGGTGTAATCATTTTTTTGTCTTTTGAAATGCATTCTAAGAGATACATACGTACGGTATTACCATCAATCTGGATTTTTATAAACTCAGCTGACATTTTGTCATGCCTAGGATAAGGAACCCAGGGACGCTTGGTTTCTTTATCCTATGGAAATAATCTTGTTTTATTTTTAAACTGGTGTGTGTTTGTTTTGTTGTTTGTCTGTGTTTCTCTTTCTTCTAGAGAAAAGAAGTTCTCATCTTTATAGTAAGGTATGAAACTTACTAAACTAATTGTAATATTATCTTGTTATAATTTAAAGTGTAGTAGGTGGGGATCATGTCACCATCCACAGCTAACCTTTTTTATTGCTACAGTATTCGAGCTGTCTCTTCCACCAGTCGGAGCTCAGGGGGAGGGGGTAAGCTACCCTTCCTCCCTTCTAGTGTAATACCCACAAAGGTTGCAAGGTACATCACTGTTCCCTCAAAGGGGTAAATAAAGAAAATGTGTATTTGCTAATAATTGTTTCTTATTTACAGGTTTTAAAAAGACCAAGGTATTTTAACAGCATAACCCAGCCCAGGCCCTTCTGTTTTTTCTAGTGCAAACAGTTAAATCTCACACCTTTATTGGTATAGGGTTTCTGCCCTCAGCAAGTAATCAGTTACGCTGGAGGGTAAAGTTTGTATGTATGTCCACATATATTCATTCTTTTGATTGTCTTTTCAGCTTTCTTATCCTGTAAAACAAATGTAAAACTTTGTCATAGCCTTACAGCAATGAATGCATTTTTTTTCAACCAGTAAATTCACAGTACTCTAACATTTCTGGACTCTAAGCTAAGTTTACAGTCTATATGTGTTGTTTAAAATGTATTTTATGCATTATGCTCAGTACTGAAATTGTTCTATTACAAACATGCTTATGTTTCACGTTTATGTTATAATGTTTTGATATACATCTTGCTACACTGTATCATGTGGGTATTCAGAAAAGTGCTCCACATGTATAACATTTTTAATGCTCATAACCAGATCTAAATACTGGGGCCAGCATTGCTGATCCACCCTACAATATGTTCCAAAGCAAAACCAAAGGTAAAATTAATGCTCCATTTGTTTTATTACTCACAGGTACCCCTGAAAAATAAGTGCACTCTATGCAGGTTTTGTCATTTTAAATTTTAACAATTATAATATGCAGAATTTAGATTGTACTCCAAACCTATGCTTCAAGCCTTACCACACTCAGTACTTTGGAGTATTTCACTATACAGGGTAAAGAAGGTAGACCTTTTCACTTGTCACAGGTGCAATAGGCACTGTTATTAAATTGGCATAGGCCAACAAACATATGTATTTGCCCCACTAATTGCATTGTGTAACAGGCATATTGCTATGAACTATATGTTTGAAGCGTGTTATTGTAACATTACAAGATTTTATAACTCAGGTCTCAGTCAGGCCTGCTTGCAGCAGACAGGGAAATAATGTTCATCACTGTCATAACTGCTTCTGTGATTTAAAAGCAGGAGGTAACCATAACATTGTCATGATTTACAGATGGTCAAATGGTATAATTGAACCTCGGCCTGCACCCCCAGGTGTGCAGTTGATGTCCCATTTTTATTTTTTCTCTTTCCAATTGCCAGAATTTAGGCTCTGTCACACCACTCTTTACAAAACAAAAATGGTTTAAAAGATTGTTATTTATGTGTTTTTAATTCAGTGTCTAACACACTTTGCAAGTTTGCAGATTTCCACGGTGTGGCACACATAAGATCTCCACGTTCAACAGCAGTAATACTTTCATCTAAGTTGCCAAGACCTTCATCTTTTTCCTTAAAAAAGAGAAACAACTGCCACAGTTTTGATATTATCACCATCTTTGTGCCTGACTGGTTCCTTATAAGGACTATTGCATGAATCCAGTTATTATTACCTCTGCAAGTGTAATGTTTTCAGCATAATTACACCAATTTGTAGAACTTTAAATCAACTGAAGAAGGTGGTCCAGTCAGTTCAGACTCTGCAATCAAGCTTATTGTTTCTGCTTACTATGAAGTTAAGTCTGGGTTAGGGGCAATCCCCTAACTCCAGCAAGAAGATTCTTCTTCAATTGACCTTCAAGCAATACATCCATTTTCTTTGCTGCTGCTTGTTCCAGACATGGCTAGTACTTTCTACAACCCTATTGCTCTGTTATGGACTGTGTTCTTAATGGTTTATTGTCAATTGTTACCTTTTTATGGACTGTTAATCTTTATGCCGGGGTGTAATCAACTACCACAACACAAATGCCATGCCAGTGTGTGTTGCTACTCAATGCACAATCTAATGCACCCCTGGCCAGTGTGTCTGCTAATCAGCCATCCAGCAGCCAGCAATATGAACACTGACTTTCTACTCTGCTGGTGTTTTGTTTTTAAATTACTGTCTGCATTGCCCCATATGCCTTGTGGGGTTACCACCATTCTGCAAATGACATTTCACCTGTACTGTAACTACACCAACCTGTGGTTACTTATATAAACTTATGAACTATTAATTTCATGGACTATTATGTTTCATAAGGACTTATCTGTCAAGAGACATTATCAACAGATTCTTCAATCAAGCTCCAAGGGTGTGCCACACCTCAACACAAGGTAGCATCTACCTTATTCACTCTCAAAGTGGATTCCATGAACTCTTTTTCATCAACAAAATTGTTATGTTATATTGTGTTATATGTGGTGTCACATGTTAGCATTTTTTCACATATTTCAATTGTGGTGTTGACATCCCTCAATTCTGTATTATGTTTTACAAACTCACAATTTGTGTTCCGTCTGTAACCACCCCTGTACCAACTCCAGAACAGAATGCTTTTTATAAATGCCTTGACTATCTGTATGCTGGCAACCAGTTTTAAATCATATACCTATTCACCTAGTCTAACAGTTTAAGAGTAAAATTGTATATTTAGTTTTTTTTTAACCTTCAGTTAATAACTAATATCTTTACATTTATGTTCAATTTTTGTGAAGGTCTGAGTCCCTCAGGGGCTTCCTATCTTCAGGGTGGAAAATATTAAAAGTGGTTAGTGGCCAAGGTTTTAGTAATCAGTGACCAAACTTTTATCAACAATATGTAGTTGGCTAACCATAAAATTGAGGAAATAGAAAGGTGTAAAATGGCTAGTGTAGATTGCTAAAGGGCTAGTAAAAGGTAAAAATGGTTAGTAAATGACTAAATGATGCCAACATGTAAATTAGTATATCTAGTAGCAAAAGGCTGCAAGTGGCTAAATACCACCATGTCACTTAATATATGTGTGTGTAAGACTTTAAAAGGGTTAATTGTAAAACTTTATACAATTAAAAAATAGCTAAAAGCATAAGGTGATGCTGTGGCCGAGATATGCACACAGCTGTGTTTAGCCTTGACTGTTAAAAGTTTCTCATCATATAATTCTCTTGTGTTAAAAAAAAATATGTTTAACAGAAAACTGATAAGAAATAATGAGATACCTCATTTGGTTGCTGGTACAAGGTTACTTTGACATTTGTAGCAAGCTAGTCACTTCTCTCATATGCTTTCTGGCTCCCAAAACAAAAGTTATTTAAGATAAATATACTATTCTGTCATTATTTGTTTTCCCCTCCAAGGGTGAGAATAACTCCCCTGTCTTGGCAAAATGTCAGGTACATCTCGTAACCAAGAAATGTGATTACGGGATGTCTCAGAAATTGTAGCTACAAAATGTATCAAAAACTTTAATTATGGAAATGTATTAATGCACAGGTGTCCAGGCTCTGCTGTCATAGTTTCCAGGGAAATTCCAGCCTTACATTTTTTTTCTAAGCTTGCTACACATAAATATGGGACCCATGGTCATGGCTTACAAATGTAGTTGGTAACTGGGGTGCTACTCTTCTCCATTGGGTGACAGTACTTGTAAGTGGTCATATTGGCACTCTGGCTACTGACTGTCCTAATCAAACTTCTCCTACAATGCCTGTGCAACACAATGGTGTCATGGGATGCCACCTACCTGCCCCCTTGCTACAACCCGAACAAAAGGACCCCGTAGAACTTAACAAACTATTCTCATTCTATAGTGAGCCAGATGTGACTACAATATAAATGAGTGGTTAATTGATACAAAGTATCAAAAGGGGGGAGAGTGTGAAGGAATTTTTATATATCCTAAAGCTATATTTGCTATTATATGCCTTGAAGCTATGCTTGCTTTGAAAGCCATGCTGTAACAAAGTCATAATGAATGTAGTAGAAATTTCTGAGTTCGTGTTTTTTACAGGGTTATAGAATGATACTGAGGTTACTTGAGGTACATTTGTAAAAACAAAAAGCAAGATAAAACTGAGTAGAACTGGTTGTACCAGCCTAAATAACAGGCTCGGACAAAATAAAAGATAACAGCACGTTGAGGCATTGAAGGCAAGCTGTACATTGCTATGTGTGAGTGAAACTCATTGTCTCTCCCAGGTCAGCTTGACCCAGGCATATGTATCAAGCAGTATTGGGAAAGAAATGGAATAAGCAGTGGAAAAGTACCTCATACATATCAACTTGGTTTTTTTTCTGTTACATTGCTGAAAACTTGTTATGCTGTCTTATGATTGGCTTATACTGAAATGTTGGTATTTTTTCAAGATAAGAAGTGCAAAATCTAGCTTATAAAAAGCTGCTGTAAACTTTAATCGGGGACCTTCTCCTTTGCAGAAGTCCCACATGCATGTGTAAGGTTTGATCAAATAAAGCGACGTTAAGACAAAACCCAGTGGTGTGGTTTTTGCCCCGTGACGACGGGAGTGGTTGCTCAGATAATACTAACAGTGAGAGAATTTGTGATCACAGTACCATGTGGAGTTGTCCTCATATTTGGAATAATAGCCTGATGGCTAAATCCACAATGCATCCATTTTGTGACAGGAAATCAATTCCCAAGACACTCTGGTGATGACATAAGACCATGAGGTCAAAACGATGTTCCACTGCCAAGGTACCAATAATGACTGGTATGGGTTTGGATCGGTTGGTGGTAACCATGGTCCCTTCAATGTCTCAGCAGAAGTTGTCCTTCTAGTGAATCATGGAGATGACTTTGGGTTCTCTTGGTGTAACACAGAGACAGAGATTCCCATGTCTAGAAGTAGTTTCTGTTGGGGGCCCCCTACCAACGCTTCTACACATGGTTGGACAGTTTCAGCCATCACTAGGGTAGTGATGATGCACACCAGGGCCCAACACCATCATTTGGAATCATCCCTTTTGGATGAAGTCAGGGCCTGTGAATACTGGAGCATCTGGGTACATTCACGGCAGGGAGACTCTTGGGCCTCATGGGCCTTCTTCGGATCTTCCTGGTACAGAGACGCAGAAGGGAAACTTGTAGGGCTGAGAGCTACAGTCAGCTTTTGGACGAGGCTCATAACTTTGGGTTTTATCCTAGCTTTGAACTCTCAGAGCTGATTATATTCTTGTAACAATTCCTTGTAGGTAGGGTCTGTTCTCTTCAGGCTTTGGCCCTGGTGGTAAGAGTTCCGGTTATCCCACTTTTGTTTTGGGTCATCCAGTCTGTTTGGGTAGTAGACCTTGGTCTGGGTCTTTTGTTTACCTTCCACTAGGTACTGCATAGCCATCTTTTAGGCTGCATTGCAGCCACCTTGGAATTCTGTCTGGTGTTCAGATCTTGTACATACAGCTGGTATGCATGATCTAATTTTTTCCATAATCTTGGTAAAAAGGTCCAGTCTTGGGATAACAGAAGCCTCTATCTTGTCCCAGATGGCCAGTAACATGTTTTCCAAAAACAAGTTTTTGTACTCTAGTAATTCCCTATCTGAGGCCTCGTTCATGACTCCCTTTTTAGTATGATATGACAGCCAGAGTTGACTCTCATACTGATCAGGAGTTTCCTTCATGAACTGTTTGACTTTGTAGGTCATAGACATGCCCATTTGGTTGGGGTAGTGTGGGAGCATCAACCTGCTGCAATGTCATCAAACCTCGCCCGAGCAAAATTACATACTGCACTTGGCAATTTGGCCCAGAGAGTAGGCTCTGTGATATGTTGTGTAACCTGTACTTGCTGCTTGGCCCACAGGCTAAGCATTTCACGATGGCTTTTGACCTTTTTTTTATTTTAGTCTTTGGTAACTGGGTAAGGCCCACTAGGCACACGTGCCTGCTTTCAGGGGCGACCTGGGAGCACTGGGTAGTTAAGTGACTTGCTCAGAGTCACACTGTATGCAAGAGGAGGTTGTGAGAATCAAACTCAGGTCTGGTCTGCTGGATGTACCAAGTTCATTCACACCTCGTTCCTCTAACCTCTAGGCTATACTGCCAGCCCAAATGAACACTCAGATTATCGCTAAGCTCCATTCAGCCTACTGTGTTTGCAATATTAGCAATGGCTTGGGCTGACTGGAGGGTGTTGGGGCTCACTCCAGTTGGGCCATGATGATTTTCACCACAGCATCAGCCATTGCATTGGCCTCTCCCTGGATGAGGCTGTTCTGGCCTAACTCGTCACGGACTAGGTTTGCCATGGCCTGCAAAACTGTTGGGATGTTGGCCTTCTCAACTGCATCATTGATCAGGTGCTCTACCTCATGCCAGTCAGATAGTTTTAAGATGGCTATCAAAGGTGGGCTAGGCCACTTCCCTCCAGAGTACCATGGACCATCATCTTGGATGTCATCGTCATCCTCATCATCCCTGTCATCATTGGATAATGACATCAGGTTTATGGGTGGAGTAAAGGGTAACACCTTGACATGTCCCTTCAGGATATCAAACTGCTGATGTAACTGTGCATACCTCTGCCTGCGCTTTGCATGTTTTACTTTCACACCTACATGCTGTCCTGTACTAAGATGCTTCTGCAAAACTCTATACATAGCAGTAACTTCACGAGTCTCATTAATCTCCCTTTGCAAATTCATCTGACACTTATCCATTTCTCTCAGTAAATCATCATTTGCATTCTTTAATTCATCATTTGCATCAATCAACATACCATTCATCAGTAATGCCTGCTTCTTGCCATTATACATTTTATCACATTCCTCTCTCAATCTAGCAACTTCCCTTTCCTTTTCTAACATAGTGTTATACAATTCTTTTTCCAACATGAGCTTGTGGCTTTCCATCTCTCTGCTCCAAACTTTCTGTTGCTTGTCTTTGTCTCGTAGCATGTGTTCCAACTTTGGGATTCTGGCTTTGTTTCCAAAGCTGATGCCCTCGCTTCTACTGCCTTCAAGGCAGCATACAAGGCTGCAACCATTACACCCTTATGGTGATACTTCTTAACTGTTAGTTTTATTTCTGAGTACAGTGAGCACACATACTGTGCTGGATGATTTTCAGATGCTGCATTTTATACAAAATCACCCCCCCCATGGGAGGTTAAAATGCTTGCAACGTCTAACTTCAGTTCAGCACTGATCAACATTTTGACTATTCTGCTGCCTTTATGTACATGCTGAGAAAAGCCCAGAGTGGTCCAGATTCATCTTGTGCTTTCCCTGCTAAACAGTTAAACTTTTGGAGTCACAGACCCTGTCGGATAAAGCCTTAGGATCCTTCTATGCAAATAAATAAACAGGGAGGGCCCAAGAGTTTTAACACTCATTCACCAAAATGCTCAGTGTGTACAGCTGATGCAAGCAATTACCAGTCTTCACTAAATAAACTTGCAAAAGAGGGGCTAAATCTGCTTAGACTGCAGTCCAGGTCTGTTACCTCAAGAAATTTTGTACGCTATTCTTCTTCACAGCTGTTGACCTTGAAGCATAAAGCAGCATGTGAGGCAAACAGCAAGTGTTGCAGTACACTGTAAACACTTTTTTGGTTGAGAAAAAAATGTTTCTATCCCTTGAAAACCTCTTTATCCCCCCATTCCCAAAATTCACACAGACCTGTGAATAAAGTGATTATTGTTCTGTCACAAATCATGTTCTGCCAGCACGGTCACCACTTGTAAGATTTTGCAGGAGATAAGCCTGACGGTAAAACACTACTGACACAGATGTGCAGAAAATTAGTTTTATTTCTCCTTTAGTAAATAGTACAAAAACTGAAGCAATAAAATAACATTTTACCAATTAGAACATAGAGACAGTCATATACCAAGGTGTGGAAGCTGGATGCCAACAGGGATCCCAAAGGGGTTTGACCATGTACTAAGATTATATACTGCAGATAAGAGATGTCTCATTGTCAGAGTGACAAGCTTATACATGTCTGTGTGTTTCTGTACTCAGTGTTTCATTGGTCAAAACATGGGTGTCTAGCATCTAAGAAAATACTTTTTGTATCAGTTATAGTTATTCACTGAGTAACTAATTTAGAAGAACAACAGAGTTTTTCTCATAGATTTTGCTAGGCTAAGCATACTGACTTCAGGACACAGCTGGCACTACAGTCCACAGAATATTATTATAAATACATAATTATGTCATGTTAGGCTACTATTCTCACAGCTGTTGTTAGATGTCCTTTACAATAATACACATTTTTGGCTAACTCATTAGACATTTGGCCAAACAAGTGATTCCTGACTAGGCCCTAATATAGAAAAAGATATCAGTACATTAGTGATCATTAGTGCATATTACGTTCTTCCTTGTCTGTCATGCTAGTAGTGAGTGTCCTCATATGGGACAGTAGGGCAGGCTGGATTAACACATCCTTTATCATCATGCTATCTGCTTTATAACTAATGCCTCTCATATAACCCACCACTGTGCCCTCTATTCTGTAGTGGGCTGGATGTCGCTTGCCACGAGAAGGCTGTCCCATATTTGTACATGGGCATACAAAGCACTGCTGAATGACCTCCCCTCCTATATTACGTCCCTATATCACCACTCGCATAGTCACTATTCCCTCAGGAAAAATGTCTGCATCCTGTTAGATGTGCCTATATCCCATAGCCAGTATGGTAGAGTAGCATTTAGATACGCTATTCCCTGGACCAAGTTGCAAGCCACCCTTAAGTTCACAGAATTAGTCACAATTAATGTTTTCAAATCCCTGACCAACAAGGCCCTCAAGGACAAAATGTCAATGTCATGCTAGCTAGCATATTCCCAGACATGGAATCCTGCTACCCAACTCGCACTTACGCTCCCCTATTTCTTTTATCTCGGCTGTTTAGTGTGAAATGTTATGATGTGTCTGATTAAAACACTATCTACTATATATGCTGCACCCTGTAACCAACTGTAAATATTGTACCCTGTAACCAACAGTAAATATTGTACCCTGTAACCAACCTTAAATGTTTGTACCCTGTAATCAAATGTAAATATTTGTAGTCTTTTATTATGTCCATACTTCATGTTAACCTTTTGTTGTTTCTGTATTATTGTACTGTCTGCTGTTTCACATTGTCCTTGACATGTCCTCCTTGTAAATGAGCGTGCTCAATGGAGCTTTCCTTTGAATAAACTTGAACCTGAACTGGAACAAAGGTCATGAAATGCGGTTGTACACTTTCATGGTACAACAGCATTCTGAAACCTCTAGAGACAGAACAAGATAGTTTCATTCTGAAAGAAAAAAAAAAACTCCATGTGCACAATTCACAAAATATTATATGCTATATAAAAATACAGGATGACCAACTTTATGCAAAAACAGTGTGTTCTGCCACCTTGGAGTTCTGATTCCCACAGACCTCTTAAGCTTTGTTCTCGAGGCCAGAGGGAATCAGAACCCCTCTGAGGCAGAGTACACTGGTTGTGCATAGTTGCCGTCCAGTATTCTCTCTGTTTTTCCCTCCTCTGGACTACCCTACCACACAGCCTGATTTTGATTTGCCTTCTCCTGGACTACCCTACCACACACTGATACTACATACACACAACCTGATTGCTTTGCCCGCCTCTGGACTATTCTACCAGACAGTACACACACTGATTGATTTGCCCTTCCCTGCCCTACACAGCCAGCAGCACTGCACCACCTAATCAAATTGGCATGGCAACTTGTAGTTTTATTTTTACTGTGTGTTTAGTTTTTTTACAATTTTTTTTAATTTGCAGCAATTGCTTTGCCCTCCCCTGACTGTCACTTACATAGCCAGCAGCACTAGACTGCACCACAGCAGCACAGCACCCATTCAGTCTTCTCATTCAACCACTCATTTTTTACTAGTCTACTGCATAAGCCGTAAACTGTTTTTGATTTATTTTATTTTACTTATATTTTCATCTGGGCTCGCCCACCAATCTGACCTCCCTCACTTTCTCTGTCTCCCACCCCCCTTGTCCTGACTGATCTGAGATCTGACTCACCTCTTTGAATCATGCTCTCTCCTCTGCACCACATGGTGCATTTACAAGGCTTTTATAGTCTGACTTCCCAGTGTCACATAACACCCTAACTGTTTCCCACTGAATGCCATCGGCTGCCAGTGCTGGCACTCTATGTGGAGCATGGTGTACTGACAGCATAGGATGAATGTGGGTGGGAAGTGGGAAGGGAACTGGCAGAAAGCAAGTTGTTTACACACAGGCCTGGAACCAGATCTTTTCTACAAAGTCCATATTTATCTAAGTCTATGGGCAAGTGCCAGATCTGTGGGGGTCTGATTTATCACAGAAGAGTCTGCCCAGCCCTGCCTTGAACTCCCGTAATGGCATACTCCACTGCCATGTCATGAAGAGTGCACTGCAGTTGTAGCACTCTATACAGCATCAGGTATGATGAATTCCATCTGCTACTTATATCCTGTATCAAGAGATGCTGAGACACACCGAGGCATTGCTGCATTTCTCTTGGTTGGTCACCTTTACAGAGTGATGAAAATGAGCACAGATGGAGCACGCTGTGGAGGCAGTCTTGCTAGCCTCAGAACTGTGACATAGTGCAGATGCATTCACTTGATTCAAGGTGTGGGGAAGAGCAATGAATACTGACAACATTTCCATCAGCAACTGCTTTCAGCACATTTCCCCCTTATTCGTGATTAAAGAAACAGCATGTAGATTACTACCAACTGTCTATGACTGCAGCATGCCTTGAGTGAATGCCAGGATATTCAGTGATGTGTGGCCTTCATTTAGAACAGCAGACCTGGAGTGACTGCCAGGTTGTGGTGGGATGAAGGGAGAGACAGTGACACAGGGAGAGAAGGAGGAATCTGCAATAGGGGACACAGGATTTTGTACACACCAGTGTGTGGTCAAGGAGAGATATGTATTTATGGAGTTTATACTGCTCCAGATGTCTGATGTGCAGTGAAAAAACTCCACCCACAACCTCAGACAATGGTGTGGCAATTGTCATTCTTACACCCTCATGTATCTTTGGCACCACAATGTGTGAAAATGTGGAATGTGATTGGAGCTGGTACCATGGCTGCAAGTTCTGCAGATGTCTGTGAAACCCAGTTTCCACAAGTGAAAATGGTAGCAGATCTAGCACCATAATTTCACTTATGAGCTGTGTGATTTGTTGAGCTGTTGCATGGGATGACTGGTACTTAGTTCTGGCCAGGAATGCTTCCACTATTAGCATTGACCATGAATGGGGGGGGGGGTGTTCTTTGCTTGCTAGATGGTCTGCAAATAGCAGGGGACTGGTGTCTGGCAAGAGAGCTTTGGGTGCATAAAGGACTCTTTTGTGTTGAGGGAGATAGAGTCTTAGCCACAGCAGGCACAGCAGCATTTTATTTCAGTGGAAGAATATTCTGTGGCATTGCCAGTGCCACCAGCACCCCTGCCTACATTATCAACATGACATTGGCCTGAGGGAACCACAGACACAGACACTGATACTTCAAAAACCTGGGGCTGTGTTTTCCTTTAGAAGGTTCATTAAGGAGATGGTTGTTAAACTTTCCAGAGATTCCCCCTGCTGATAGTTGTATTGCACAATGTGCACATTGCCTTACTGTTACCTTCTTTTAGTAACGTGAAATGCAACCATATCATGCTCTTACTGCTTCTGACACCACTCATGCAGCTAGTGTTTCCAGTGCCACCACCACTCTTTTGGCCCCCCACTAGCCTTCCTTGTTTGGACCAGCATCTGCGGGTTTCCTCCTGGCACCACTGGTGCCCCTGGTCCTGCTCTACTTGGATGTTCTGGCTGGAATGAGGCCTGCTGAACAAAGTGCTGAAGGGTAGGTTGCTGAGGTTTTTTTGGGGGGGGGCCATATCCTTCTTTCTCCTGATACTGCAGCCTTGAGAGGTTGAGTTTTTTTGGCAACCCAACTTTCTTGCTTTATGGCTGTCAAGGTACTCCTCATATTCAGTCCCATCATCATAGCTGGTTAGGTTAATCTCCTCAGAAGATGTATCAGTGGGTAAATCTCCTGTTGGAAAGTACTCAGACCCAGATGAGTGCACCTCCTTCACATCTGCAGTGTTGCTTTCAACAGTAGCATAGGCAAGCCAAGAAACAAGAGGTGTCACGGTAGTGGTGGACACAGTACTGGAAATAGCTGTGTAGCTGACTGGGGCCACAGTGTTAATAGTGGCCGGTGTCACCGTAGCAGTAGTGGTGGTCAGCAAAGATACAGAGGCAGGTATTTTCTGAGTCACAGTGGCAGGAGTGATCTCAGTCACAGTGGCAGTAGTGTCTGGCAGGGCCACTGTTGCAGCAGACATTGGGATACTAGAAGTCTCAGTGGATTGGTGGCGGATCAGAGAAGTGGTGGTTAAGGAGGATGTCCTCATCCTGGTGGTACTGGTGGCAGTGGCAAGGGACAAAGAGGAGAAATTCACAATGGTAGTATCAGTGGCTGTACTATAAATGACAATGTCCTCCTAGCAACAGTACTAGTAGTTTGAATGCTACTTTCACTTTTTTCCCTGATGTCATGACACCATACTGGTGCTGATGGAGACTGCAGGTTTTGATGGGGGAAAACAAACTTTTGTACAATGAATGTGCCCTGAGCATTGCTGTGTAGTATGCTGCTGCTCACCATCTCCTACTGCTTGCTGCTCTACACCGGCTGCAGCTTTCCTGGGGCTTCTGGATCAAGTATGTTTGCTGGTAGCCATATACTCTGCACCCCAGCAGAGAGTAAGCAGGCCAGAAAAGGAGTGAAACAGGTGACCAACATCAGCAGGCAGCCAAGGAGGAGGCTGAGAAGCAGGAGGTCTACCTTGCAAAGGAGGTAAGAGTCCTGTTCACTCTAGTTGTGGCCCACACACTGAATGGGAGCAAGGTAAATCAGGAGTAGTCTAAAATTGGGGAGCAGTGAAAAGCCCTATCTAGAGTAGGGGTACACAAGACTTTAAAAAAGGGGTAATCTGAAATTGGGGGATAGGTGAAAGGCCTTATCTAGGGAGGGGTACACAAGTCTTTATAAAAGGAGTAGTCTAAAATTGGGGATAAGTGAAAATCCCTATTTAGGGTAGGATTACAAAAGTGGTTAAAAGGAGTACAAAAGGGTTTATTCCCATTGTAGCATACACACGGCAAGGGAATGTGGTAAGTCAGGGGAAGTCTAAAATTGGGGATAAGTGAAAAGCCCTATCTAGGGTAGTGGTACAAAAGGGTTAAAAAAAGAGGTGTGGGAGACACTAACTAGAAGCAAGGCCAGGGAAGGCATATATGGAGTTTGATCATGTTCCTTATAAGGTAAGGGCGGGCAGACATTTATTTTTAAATCAAAAAAAGTTGATGTGGATTTTCAAGTTAAGAATCTTAAAACCTGCTGGTTTTAATGAGAACATAGATTGGAAACTTTTTGTACATTGATGTTTCTCTGATGTTTTGATATAGAGAGAAAAACATATTTTTTTCTAGTAAATATAGTATGAAATTAATAGTTACACTTATATACATAAAAGAAGCAAATAGTGACATAAATAAAAATAGTACAATAGTGTTCATTACTGTGGCACCATAGTCATTTTAGAATAATTGTTACTAAGGATGCACTACATAATATTTTTAATGTTTTTTGGGGTACACTGCTTGCCCCTCTCAGTGCCAGCAGTAGCACATGTCTGGATAAAGAAATTTCCCATTTAATTATTTTTAATCAACTTATATAGGCTTGCATTATTAACTAGAGCTGATACTGATAGAGCTAATCTATGGTAATTATCTAGACACCGAGGTTTATTTGATACAATTGGTAATTGCTTTAAATGTTGTGTTTATTATTTGCACCTGGGTAATAAGGGCATAAGAATGTGCTTTGATACATGGGTGGCCACGCCTTCTGATGAAAGGTTATTACACCCTGAAGTTCTGAAGCAGATATTCAAGTGGGAGCTTTAAAATATTATTGTGATATTTACGCTGTACTGATGTAAGTACCATGACATTTTTTCAGTAAAAAATTCTCTCTTGCAGAATTCCCATTGTCTAGAGTGCTGGTTATTTATTTTTTACATTGTTCCATTTTTTTCCAGCACTCGCTCTTAGATGAGAGTGCTGTCTTCTGTGGATTTTTTGTATCGGCATTTTGGCAGCTAGCCCCATTCAGTTCCATGGTGAGCTGTACGGCAGTAACAGGAGAGAGGAGCTCCACTTGTTAGATGTATTGAGAATACCACTTAGAACCTTTTTTGCATTTGGCCATTAAATAAAAATAAGAATAAGGAGGATGGCATTCTCATTGTCTGGTAACAGCTCGGTCACAAAAAGAATCCTAGATTTGGACATTGACATGGATTCTGTGTGGCAAGGCACTTCACAAGGAACTTTGAATGAAGGTAACATTAAAAACATTTTTTTCATACTAGAGAAGTCTGTACTTAAGGAAATCACACTTCATTATAATACTGTTTCACTACAAAAATACTTGGAGAAAGAATGGGTTGAGTGGGGCCTAAGATTGACAAAGTTTCCTGCTTGTGGGCTAGAGAAAATGCATTTTAGATCAAAGTGGGAAGATAATTTAAAAAAAATGCTGCACAGAACTAATTAAAATTCAGATTGAGGAGGATGAATACAACAGAGCTATAACTTTAACTGATATTGAGAGTTTACATCAGGATCTTGCTAAGTATTGTAATGTTCTCTTAATCAAAGATTTGGACATCAAACTTACTAATAAAGCCAAAAAATGGGAAATAGAGTTGATTGAGAGAAAGTAAACCTACAACGTGATGAGAGAGACTTTATAAATGGGAAAACTTCTCTAAATTATGGTCAAGGGGATGGAGAACATCACGGGGATGATCAAAAAGCAGTAATAATCGATCAGAGTCAAGTGCCTCCTCATTAAGAAATACTCATGTTTCTAGCCCAGAGTCATTCAATGATGACATTAGTGCACAGTCAAGCTAAAAAAAAAAGCCTAGATGGGGAAGAAGAGATCAAAGCAGTAGATCAATTAACTGGTGATGGATGCCTGTCTCCCCTCAAAATGTGACTGTCATCAATTTGTCAACATCGACTTCAACTGATGCTCAATTAAGCATTCTTTCTTATGGTTTATTCTTTGTACCTGTACAAAATGAGGATGAATTTGACAATTATTGAGAGCTGTTTAGAATGTTTAGGAAATTAAATCTAAAAAAGTTTTTCCTCAAATGATGAATGTGCATCTAATGATTTAGAAAGAGCAAATGTGTTAGATGCTGTTAATTTAAATCTACAGCGTGCAGATCCTCCTTTGCTGGACCCTCTAACAGAGTTTGAATTAATACTTTCATTAACCACTGCTGGTGGAAACATAGCATCTAGCCCTGATGTGGAATCCAATGCAGCAACTTTAGGTGCAGCAAGTTCAAGTGCACAACATCCCCAGTTTAAGAAAAAATCTACTTTTATGGCACCTTCCCCTGGAAGTGATGTTTTAAAAATGTTTCAGAATTCTGTGTTAAAAGAAGTAGCAGAGGTAATTAAAGCCTCTATAAACCAAAAACACTGGGATAACTCATCTGCAGATGAGAGGAGGGCTTTAATTGAACTTAAAGAAATGGATGATATCATTATTAAGCAACACGACAAAGGGGGAAATATTGTGCTTAGCAGGGATTGCTATGAGAGGGAAGCCATGCGACAACTAGGAGATACCACAACATATAGTAAACTTCCCTGCAATCCCATCATTGCATTTAAGGCAGATTTAGAATCCTTTTTAACAGATTCTTTAGATGAGGACTGGATCACAGAGCAGGATTTTGACTTCTTAAATTGTGAACACCCTAGGTTCCCCGTTTTTTACTATCTACTGAAAATACACAAAGACAGGGACCTCCCACCAGGATGTCCTATAATTTCAGGCTGTGGCTCCTTAATGGATCCACTAGCTATGTTTGTAGATGGTTTCTTGCAGCAGGAAGTAGTAAGGTTACCTTCATATTTAAGGGATACTACATCTGTGCTGCAGGAAATGGACAATCTGGTTTGGAAAGACGGGTACTGGTGGCTTACTATTGATGTTTCCTCCCTCTACACCAGTACCGAACACCATCTTGGGATTCATGTGGTTAAAACTATTTAGGAGAACTCTACCCTGTCCTACACAGTACAATTTCTATATAAAGCACTTAATTTAATCCTTAACTCTTATTTTTTCCTTTTTAAGGGGGATTTTTATAAACAAAATCGAGGAACAGCTTTGTGCTCCTCGGTCACCCCCTCCTACGCAAACCTCTTTATGGTTTGGTGGGGGGGTGATCCTGGACCCCGATAGTAATCCTTATTTTTCCAACATTATTAAATATAGATATTTTATTGATGATGTTATCATTGTTTGGGATGGTTCAGCACAAGAGATTCTGGAATTTGTAGAACACATCAATAATAATAATGTGGGGTTGAAATTCACAGCTGTTTTTGATAAAAGCAAAATTTATTTATATATTTAACTTTATTAGGAGTCCCAGAGTATGAGATCCAAATGAAAGTCTATAAAAAAGAAACAACCGGAAATAGTGTGCTTCATGCATGAAATGCACACCCATCCCATACAATAAATAACCTGCCATATGAACAATTAATTTCTTTAAAGAGAAATTGTTCGAGTAGTGATGATTTTTTAGTGGCAAAAGATGTGTTATTTGAAAGGCAGAGCTAGGGGATATCAAGAAAAAGTTTTGCAAGAAGCATTACTAAAAGTGGACCTTGTGGAGAGATGGGATTTGTTACAATAGAAAACCCATGAACAGTTACTAGACAGAGTTTCTTTTGTGCCTACTTATGGTCTGGTTCATGGATCTAAAAAATGTGGTCACAAAACATTGGTGCTTAGTGGGTTAGACTGGGATTTAAAATCAGTTCAAGAAAATGGCCCTCTAGTAATTTTTACAGCTACAGTGGCCGTAGCCCTGCAGATGTTTTGCTTTGAGAAAAGGACTCCTGCATAAATTACCTTCCAAACAATGTGCTAGAGTGTTAAAAATAATGTCTACGCTGCCTATGTGTGTGTATGGGAGCTTGAGAGCACTATTCTTCCTCTGGCTTAAGAAGTTAATTGATCCCACCCCAGTACTGCCTTTTTTTGTAAGTTGAAACCTCCTTCAACAATCGAGCCCTCCCCAGTACTGCCTTTTTTAGCAAGTTGAAACCTCCACCAAAGTGTTTTATGGGCCTTCTCTTTGTTTGTTAAGTTTCAGTGCTTAATTTACTACTTTTTGCAAAATGAAAAACTCCTGCTTTGCTGCTATCCCTTCCCCCACTCATCCAGAGGTGTAAATTCCTTTGTTTCCTAACCATGCTGGTTGATTTTACTCACGTGGTTCTCCCACAATATGAAAGCCTCATGTTTTGAGTAGATGATCCAACCACCTCAGTTTGCCCTCTCCCCCACCACACACCAACACAAGCAGAAACCATACAGCATCTGGCAGCACTTACATAAATGAGAAGAATATGCCATTAGCAAGCAGCTCTTTAAATATTTTAAAGTTCCAGTTAATATGATACTAGCTAGTTTTAACAATAAAACCTGAAGAAATCATGCAGAGGGCTCCTGGAGTAGATCACATAAACAAACAATCATGAAGCCTGTTTAGCCATTGAATGACCACAGCTGTAAATTGATTACATTAGTCTACAAGCACTGTGCTCTACACAAGCCACAAGTAACTGAATGAAAAGTACATAATATGTTGCTCAAAATGGTGGGAAACAGGATTCTGGGCAAAGTGACACAGTTTATATCTGGATTGCATGTAGCAGTAACTGTTGAGTAGATGATCCAACCACCTCAGTTTCCCCCCTCCCCCACCACACACCAACACAAGTAGAAACCATATAGCATCTGGCAGCACTTACACAAATGGGAAGAATATGCAATTAGCAAGCAACTCTTTAAATATTTTAAAGTTCCAGTTAAAATTACACTAACTGGTTTTAACAATAAAACCTGAAGAAATCATGCAGAGGGCTCCTGAAGGAGATCACATAAGCACAAACAATCCTGAAGCATACTTAGCCATTGGATGACCACAGCTGAAAAAATGATTACATCTGTCTACAAGCACTGTGTTCTATGCAAGACACAAGCAACTGAATCAAAAGTACATAATATGTTGATCAAAATGGGGGTGGGGAGGGCAGGATTCTGGGCAAAGTGACACCGTTTATATACAGATTACATGCAACAGTAACTGCTGCAGAGATAGACTGATGTGTCTTTTGCTATGCAATGGGGGAAGGGGGAAGAAACATTGTTGGAAGAATCACAGACTTGTTTTATAAATAGCTGCCTGTGCTCCATGATGTTTCCAAACTAGTTAATATAAACCATTCCAATGCTGCATATATTATTTCATGTAGGGGCTACTCGAACAAACCATAAGGTGCTGTTCCATTTCTGATACTTAGCACTGGTGCAAAAACTGAAAGGGACTAGGGATAGCAAAATGAGTGCAGACAAAACTACTTTAAATGGTGACATGCTTACACACACACACACACACACACACACACACACACACACACACTACCCTAAGCAGAACACAGCTGGATAAGGTACCAATATTTAGGAAACTTATTAGACTTACCCAAAAACTAGCAGTGGGACTCCTGGCTGCTGTGTTCTCTCTGCTGTGGCTGAGCTGTAATAAAGACCCTGTAATGAGACACTGGCCTCCTGCAGGGGCTATTAGACATCAGAGCAAAGGACATTCTAGGAAGACCCTCTAGGACAAGATACAATAAAAGAAACCTGAATGGCAGCCCCCAGGGGCCATAAAACAGCCAGGGAAAGTTAGAAAAAACTCCTCTCACAGCCTGAGCAAAAAAAAAAACACTGGGATAAAGTAAGAACACAAAAAAGATAATAATACATGTATTTTCCTGATTTTAACATGCAGTTTTCCTTTAATAATCCACAACAAAGTATGGGTTGGGCTGGGATTTACCCACACCTGGCAAGTGTTCAACAACACCAGGTGTGCATAAGTTCCAGTGCACTCCACTCTGTGCAATTGATTACTGTGATTGTACAACTGGTAGGAAGTAAAGAATTAAAAAAAAGTTATTAAAACATTCAATTTCTAGAGTGGAGCATAGGTGCAAAGGGGATGAGGTATTGGGCTTACCTTTAGATGTCAGCTGTCCAGGCATATCCCTGTCTAAATCAGTCTTATCTTAAATCAAGGCAGTAGCCATTTCATAGAACCACAAGACTGAAACTGATTCTGCAATTGATAAAGCTGTGCTGGGCATCATATAGCTAGCTAAGCTCTGGCATCAATTTCTGTCTCAAGGTTTTGTGAAATGTCATCTTCCTTTCTTTATTGCTTTGTTGCAGAGGTATCAAAATTGATATTGCTGGACAGCTGGGTAGCCCTTCACCCCTACATAGAAAATAATTTATAAGACATTTTCTCCTGACTTATAGGGTTGTTATTCCTTTGGTTTCTTCCAAAAAGTTTGCTCATCATGTTAACAAATTTGAAATGAAACAACCAGAATCTCGGTCTAATCTAAAGCAATTGTATGACACAGGTTTATTACTTAGAAATCCTCAATGCAGCACTAAATATAGAGAATATTGGATGGGCAACTATGCACAACCAGTGTCTTCTGCCACAGAATGGTTCTAATTCCCTCTGACCAGGAGAGTGAAGCTCGAGAGGTCCATGGGAATCAGAACCCTGAGGTGGCAGAACATATTGGTTATGTATAAGGTTGCTCATCCTGTATTTTTTATAGTGTATAGTAGTAGTATGTGAAATGTGTGCATTGTGTTTTTTTTCTCTCTTTCATAATGAAACTGACTTGTGAAGTCTCTAGAGGTTCCACCACCCTTTCTGTGAAGAAATACGTCCTCGCGGTACCTCTTAGTCTACACCCTTCCCGCCGCATGTCATGCCCCCTTGTTCCTGGACATCTCCTTTTCTGAAAGATGCTACCCTCCAGCACCATATTTATGCCTTTTAGATATTTAAAGGTTTCTATCATATCACCCCTGTCTTTTCTCTTCTCCAGGGTATATATATATTGAGGTCTCCCAGTCTCTCCTCATATGACTTTTAGTGCAGACCCTACACCATCTTTGTTGCCCTTCTTTACTGCCTCCACTCTGTCTACATCCTTATGGAGATGCAGC
Source organism: Neoceratodus forsteri (assembly GCA_016271365.2). Lineage (NCBI taxonomy): Eukaryota > Metazoa > Chordata > Ceratodontiformes > Ceratodontidae > Neoceratodus > Neoceratodus forsteri. Next base: position 721,924,505 of record CM057459.1, on the reverse strand, counting down.
CTCCAGAACTGGACACTGTATTCCAAATGAGGCCTTACCAGTGATCTGCACAGTGGCATTACCACCTCCTTCCTTCTGCTGGTGATACCTCTCCCTTTGCACTTCAGCATCTCACTGGCTCTCCCCATAGCCTTGGTACATTGTTTAGCCACCTTTAGGTCATCCAGTATGATTACGCCCAAATCCCTTTCCTGTTTATTGACCATCAGTCCCCCCCCCCCGTAATCCTCCCCTGGATTCCTGCAACCCAAATGCATGATTTTATACTTTTTTGTATTAAATCTCAGCTGCCACACTTTGGATCATTCCTCCAGTTTACCTAGGTTCCTCCTCATTCTTTCCACCCTTCCCAGAGTGTTCACCCTGTAGCAGATCTTAGTGTCATTCACAAAGAGCCACACGTTCCCCTCCAGCCCCTCTGCAATTTCACTTATGATGACATTAAACAGGACTGGGCCCTGGACTGATCCCTGTGGCACCCTGCTGGTCACACTCCTTTCCTTACATTGAGCACCATTTACCATGACTCTCTATATTTTATCATCCAACCAGTTCCTAGCCCAGTTTACCACCTTGTGACCCACTCTCAGGCTGTCCAGCTTGTTCACAAGTCATATGTGGAACGGTATCATAGGCCTTACTAAATGCAATTCATGTTTATGTTTAAGCGCATGAAACACCCTTATCTAGTTAATGCATTTGCAGCCATAGTGGCTCTGCCAGAATTTGTTAAAAAAGGGAAAAGGTTAAGGGACATCTTAACAAGTAGTGAATATGGTGCATGGGGGATCCTAAAAATACCAGGCTTGGAGATAAACCTATTGTTTTTTTTTTTTCATGCAAACATTGCAAGACTTGCAAGTCAGCTATACAGGGTAAAACATTTGTGAATCCAGGCATTATAGGGGTTATAAAGGGAGCAATAAATCACTTCATAACTTGTAACACAACATTTGTGGTTTATGCCCTGTGGTGTTCCTATGGGAAAGCTTATATTGGTCAAACTTCTAGGACTTTAAAGGGAAAAATACGGAGCACCACAGGGCTATAAGAAATGTAGATGTGTCACATCCAATTGGGAGGCACCACCTAGGAGTGGAGAATAAGAGACCATCTGGTTTACTATATGGGGTTTGATCATGTTCCTTGTAAGGTAAGTGGGGGGCAGATATTTATCTTTAAATCAAAAAGAGTCAATGTAGATTTTAAAGTTAAAAACCTTAAAACCTGCTGGTTTTAATGATCAGATGGATTGGAAACCTTTTGTACATTGATGTTTCTCTCATGTTTTGATATAGAGAAAAAAAACATATTTTTTGTAGTAAATGTATTATGAAATTAATAGTTATATTTATATAAATAAAAGAAGCGAGTAGTGACATAAATAAAAATAGTGCAATAATGTTCATTACTGTGGCACCATAGTAATTTTAGAATAATTATTACTAAGGATGCGCTACATAATATTTTTAATAGTTTTTTGGGTACACTGCTTGTCCCTTTCAGTGCCAGCAGTAGTACATATCTGAATATAGGACATTTCTTATTAAATTATTTTTTAATCAACTTATATAGGCTTGCATTACTAACTAGAGCTGACACTGATAGAGCTAATCTATGGTACCCATCTAGACACCGAGGTTTATTTGATACAATTTGTAATTGCTTTAAATGTTGGGCTGGATATTCAAACTGCGCCATTCATAGGCGCAAGCCCTTGAGCTGCACAAAATAGTTGCGCAGGGGTGTGTCCTGGGCGATATTCAAAGGATTTGCGCTATTGAGCAACTCCTTTGAATATCACCTCCCAGCCACAGCCACTGTGCATGGCGCAGTGGAACTTGCGCCACCGCAAGTTGACAGAGTGGAGCATTCAACATGTGGTGGGCGCGGTACCGTGCGCCATGTGCAAAATCACGATATTCAAAGGTGACATGCAAATGGGGCTATAATTCATGCAAGGTGCAGGGGCCATTTGCATGTGATTATTCATCATTTGCATGCCATTAGCATGTAGGTGCGCTGATCCCCAGAACTTGCACCTGGCGCCCTGCGGAGGCAGCAGCCATAGGGACTGATGCCCCTGCAGCCCAATCGGCATGAGTGTACTCCCCACCAGCCAATCAGGGCATCAATAGCTCCCACCCTCCTCCCGTACATATCCCTGGTGGTCCAGTGGACTGAAATGCCCGATCATGGTGGTATGTATAATAATTCCCATCCCCTCCTTTACATCCCTGGTGGTCCAGTGGACGAAATGCCCGATCGCGGGCGGTATGTGTGATAAAACCACCCCTGAACATAGCCCTGGTGGCTGGTGTCCCCACCCTACCCACCAAGCCCACCACCCGGCTCCCCCTGGCCTTGCTCTGCACCAATGGGCGCACAGTCTACCGGGCAGTCAGTCGGTGGGCGGCAGGCGGCCCAGGTGGGTGGATGCTACCGCCTGACTGCGGGGAGGCGGGGTGGTGGGGCTTTATGGAGTGGGTAGGGTGGGGACCACTGCCACCAGGGCTATGTTCGGAGGTGGTTTTATCCACATACAGCCCGCGATCAGGCATTTTCGGTCCACTGGACCACCAGGGATGTGAAGGGAGGGTGGGAATTGATGATACATACCACCAGCGATCGGGCGATTTCGTCCACTGGACCACTAGGGATATGAACGGGAGGGGAGTCACATTGATGCCTACCGATCGGGCTGGTGGGGAGTACACTATGCCCGCGATCGGGCTGTGGGGGGCACAGGACTGGTTAGGGCCAGCCACAGGTGGCAGCTGCTGTGTTGCGCCTGCAATACAGCAGCTCACCTGTGGGTGCCCCTCGACTTAACTTTTTTTGGCTCAAAGTCCTGCAGGCGCAGGTTGGGAGTTGCGCCTGCAACTCTGCACAGCCGGTTGAATATTGGGCTGTGCAGTTTATCATGGTTCCTCCCCTCCAGTTCAGCATGCATTCATTTGCATTGCGCTGTTGCTCAGCATGTTTTCTGTGGCGCAACTGCCTCCTGCTGAATATCGCAGAATGGAGCAAGTTTGGACTTACACAGGCGCAACCCTATTGCGCATGGCGCAACCCTTTTGAATATCTGGCCCGTTGTGTTTGTTACTTGCACCTGGATAATAAGGGTATAAGAATGTGTTTTGATACATGGGTGGCCGCACCTTCTGATGAAGGGGTATCACACCCCAAAGCACTGAGGCAGACATTCAAGTGGGAGCTTTAAAATATCATTGTGATATTTATGTTGTAATGATGTTGTAAGTACCATGAAATTGTTTCAGCAAAAAATCCTCTCTTACTGAATTCCCATTGTCTGGAGTGCTGGTTATTTATTTTTTACAGGGGAGGCATAAGTGCTGGTAAAGCAGAAGGGGATAAAGGAAGGAACATTAATACTACAGGGCACTACTAGCTGAACAGGGTGATAGGGTAATCCCTAGCAGGGGGAAAAGGGACCAAGGATTTCCAAGGGAGACAGAGTAAGGCCATGTGTGCAAATGCTTAAAGTCCGGAAAATAAAATTCAGGACCTAGAGGCCAACATAGCAGAGGCTGATCTGGACATTATCACCATTACTGAGTCATAATGCAATGAGAACCATGAATGGGATATAGCCATACTAGGTTATACTCTGTTCAGAAAGGACAGGGTGGGACAGAAAAGGGGAGGAGTGGCTCTCTGTGTGAGGGACAGCATAAAAGCATCTGAGATACAGGAAATACAGGGAGGGGCAGAAGTACTGTGGGTCACCCTAGAAATGGGGAAGGAAGCCGCTATTCACACTGGCATGATCTACAGACCTCCAACACTGTGTGGGGGGGGGTTGTATAAGGTTCTGGTGGACACCATCCAAAAGATGGCAAATGGGGGGGAGGTGCTGCTGGAGGGGGACTTCAATCTGCCAGATGTAGATTGGAGCATCCCAGCTGCAGCTTCAGCTAGGAGCAGGGACATCCTGGATTCCCTGCAGGGGGCATTCCTCAGGCAACTAGTAAAAGAGCCCACTCATGAGGGGGCAATATTGTACCTGGTACTCACCTACAGAGATAGAGTTGAAGAAGTCACAGTGGGTGGCCACCTGGGAACCAATGATCACCATACGGTGTGGTTCAGTATAAATACTATGGCAGAATCAAACCACACCAAGGTGAAGATCCTGGACTTCAAGAGGGCTGATTTTTAAAAAGATGGGGGAATGCCACAGGGATGCCCTGGCAAGGGTGGAGGACTTGGGAGGAATGGAGGAACAGTGGATGAAACTAAAAGTGGGGATAGAAAAGGCAACAAACTTCTGCGTCAGGCAAGTAAGCAAAAGCAAGAGGAAAAAGAGACTGCTGTGGTTCTCACAGGAGGTGGCCGGGAAGGTAAGGAATAAAAAGTTAGCAATCAGGAGATATAAGGAGACACAGAGAGAGGAGGATAGGGAGGTTATTAGAAAAAACAGAGGGAGGCAGGGAAAGCAATTAGGAGAACAAAGGCACAAATGGAGGAGAAAATAGGTCAGTCAGTAAAGAAAGGGGTCCAACAGGATTCGGCTACGAACTCCAAAGCAGGCCGGTGCTCACCACAAATGGGACAGGTAAACCTAATCACAAACACAAATGACAGATCCGGAACAGTGGCAGCAAGGAAAAGGCAAACAAGATGTATAGTTTGCAGAAAACATTAAAGCTTGAATACATGGATGCAAATGCATACAAATCTCAGCAGAGATTTGCCTCACCCCCTTTGAAGACTGCTAAGTTGAGGCACCAGGGGTACGCTGAGCTGCCGAGATTTGTATGCATTTGCATCCATGCGCTAAAGCTTCAAAGTTTTCTGCAAACTATACATCTTGTTTGTCTTTTCATTTTGAGTGCTACCACTGTTCTGTATCTGGAGTAAAGGAAGTGGACAAGATATTTTTCGGTTATGTAAGCAGAAAGAGAAAGACCAGGGGAGTGATAATAAGGCTTAGGTGGGAAGGTGGGGGGGGGGAGTGAATGGAGGGGGACCAGGAAAAAGTGAGAATCCTGAACTAATATTTTTGTTCAGTGTTGTCTGAGGAAGGGGAAGATGAGGGGCCTTAGATAAGTGCCAGGAGCATCGAAGGGAGGGAGGTGGACACTAGTCTATTTACAGAAGAGAGAGTCCTGAAGGAACTCGCAAATCTGAAAGTGGACAAGGCAATGGGGCCAAACAGGGTGCATCCAAGAATATTGAGGGAGCTCAGAGAGGTGCTGGCTGCACCTCTGACAGCCCTGTTCAACCACTCACTGGAGGAGGGCAGATGTAGTCCCACTTTACAAAAGTGGTAGCAAGGAGGACGTTGGCAATTACAAGCCTGTTAGCCTGACATCGGTGGTGGGGAAATTAATGGAATCACTACTGAAGGCAAGGATTGTGGAATATCTTGAATCCAGTGGCTTACAAGATCCAAGGCATCATGGATTCACTAGGTGGGAGGTCATGTCAAACAAATCTGCTAGATTTCTTTGACTTGGTGACCAGGGAATTAGATCAGGGTGAAGTGGTGGATGTGGCCTACCTAGATTTCAGTAAGTCCTTTCACACAGTTCCACATAGGAGACTCATAAGCAAGCAGGGCAGAATAGGAGTGGGTCTAAAGGTGGTAAACTGGGTAAGGAATTGGTTAGTGGACAGGAGACAGAGGGTGGTGTTAACGGAGTTCTCTCTGAGGAAGGGAGGGTGAGCAATGGGGTGCCACAAGGATCAGTACTGGGACTGGTCCTCCTTAAAGTCTTTATTAGCGACATTGCAGAGGGTCTGGAAGGGAAGATATGCCTCTTTGTAGGTGACACTAAGTTCTGCAATAGGGTCGACACTCCGGGGTGGGGGGGTGAATAGAGATCTAAGAAAGCTAAAGGAGGGTCAAGAGTGTGGCAGCTAAGTTTCAATATGAAGAAGTGCAAAATCATGCACTTGGGGTACAGAAACACAGGAGTGGAGTACAAAATGGGGGATTAGCGACCACCAAACAGGAAAGAGACCAGGGGTAATAATATCTGATGACCTAAAGGTAGCAAGACAGTGTGACAAGGCAGTGGGAAGAGCCTGTAGGATGCTAGGGTGCATAGGGAAGTGTATCATCAGCAGAGAGAGGTGGTGTTACCGCTGTATAGATCACTGGTGAGACCTCAGCTAGAGTACTTTGTCCAGTTCTGGAGACCACATCTTTGGCAGGGCATAGACAGAGCAGAAGCAGTCCAGAGGATAGCAATTAAAATGGTGCAGGGTCTGCATCACAAGCCCTATGAGGAGAGACTAAATACCTCAATATGTACTGTACACCCTGGAGGAAAGGAGGGAGAGGAGGGACATGATACAGACTTTCAAATTCCTCACAGGTATAAATAAGGTTCAAGAGGTTAGCATTTTACAGAAAAAAAAAAAAGATACTCATGAACAAGGGATCATGTTATGAATGTTGGAGGGAGGTAGACTGAGGGAAGATGTGAGGAAGTACTCCTTCTTAGAAAGAGTGGTGGATGCCTTGAACAGCCTGTCAGCAGCGGAGGCGGGGCAAAAATGGTAACTGGATTCAAGAATGCATGGGATAGGCAAAAAGGAACCTTAGTGATAGGGAAGGAGGGGGGGTAAAGCCAGAGATCAAGTAGGGTCCACGGTGTTACAGTAGATAGGGAAAATTGTCAGAGTAGGTTGGCCAAGCTGTCCTTATGTGCTGTCAAATTATATGTTTCTATGCAGTTATTTATGTTTCTGTATTTTTAAACTGTTAGCCTTGCCAGAGAGAGAAAGTGCTGAAACAAAAGAATGAAATGAAATTGAATGAATGAATGAATGAATGAATGAATGAATGAAGGAAGTACAGTAATGAAATAAAAGAATGAAATGAATGAATGAATGAATGAGTACAGTACCTTACTGCATTGTTATCAGCACTGGGAATGAACTTAAAGACACAGGAAATGTTGCTGATTGGCAGCAGCTGGTAATGTACCTATACAGAAATGAAATACTAAACTCCAACTGAGCCATAATTAACTGTACTTGAATAAACACAATGTGAAAAACTGTGTTTTTAACTGCAGACGTCTTGTCATGGAACCAGTTATTTGGAGATTTTACTGTGTTATGATTTGTGTACAGAATGCTAAGCATTATCTATTGTCCTATCAGAACCATGATCAGAGCTCTTTGCACATACTGTAGTTAAAACTCCAGATCACTGGTTCCATCAACAGAACTGTAACAGAATGCTGCCCATAAACAAAGCAATGCAAAATCTAGTTTTTTCACATCACTTTTTATTCAGGTAAAGTTACATACAGCTCATTCAGGTTTGTGGATATTAGGTCTGCAAATGGGAACATTAAAGCAGTTGTCAACTGGAAATCATTTCCTGTCCTCTTTAAGTCATTAGTTCTCAGACTTTGTCATAGTGATCCTCTCCCATGTCATGGAAAAGAACTTGAGCCTCCACTAAATATTGAAATATCGTTGGGCCTCCTGATAGAAAAATGGCATACTTTGCACAGTCTTGCACATTCTGGCCCTTGAGTGTTTTTCCCAACTACCTCTCCGATTGTTACTAACAGATCAAGGTGGTGGGTGACCTCTCCCCTTTGAAGATTCTTCCAAGAGGGATACCCCAAGGGTCTAACCTTGTTCCACTCTTGTTCACCATCTACATAAATAACCTAAATATCAGAGTCAGATTAGCTAACATCCATCTTTTTGCTGATGACACCGTGTTGTATGTAGCCAGGCCTACAATGGAGCAAGCATGTAATGACCTCCAAACAGAATTCAACCATCTCCAGACTAATCTTCTATACTCTAAGCTCCTTTTAAATGCTAAGAAAACAAAGGCCATAATCTTCACCCCATCAGTGAACTCCACCAATCCCTGCGCCACAGGAATAGTTCCAGAAATCCTCACCTTGCTTGGCAAATCATTGGACTACGTGGAATCCTTTAAATATCTGGGAGTGTGGATAGACTTTAAACTCTCATTCAAAGTCCATATTGAAGAAATCTTGAAAAAGCTTAAGCAGAGGCTTGGGGTTTTCTTTAGAATCAGGCACCTGCTAACACCTGAGGGGAAAAAAAGGCTGGTGCAATCAACATTCCTGCCCACCCTTGACTATGCAGACTTCTTACATGGGCACAGCTCAAGCGTGGCCTCTCTAAACTTGACACTTTGTACCATTGAGTGCTTAGGTTCATGACTGATGCCCCCTATTTAGCACACCACTGTACCCTCTACAAGAGAGTAGGATAGTGCTTACTTAGCCTTAGGCACCAAAAGAATGCTGTGCTCTGGACATATAGAGCCATTACTAATAAGCTGCCTCAATATATCAAGGATTGCCTACCTGCCTGCAGCCCCAGCACCTACCTGCTAAGAAGTCTTTCTCACATTTCCCTCTCAATCCCTAAAATTAGGACATGCTTTGGTAGAATGGCAATAAGCCATGCTCTCCCTATCCTATGGAATAATGTGCAAAAAACATTACTTCTCACTTCACCGGTGCCATTCTCCTCCTTTAAAAACCTCCTTTTATGTTCCTTTCAGGAGACATGCGACTGCTTCCAACAATGACTACCATGAAAGCTGGATCTCCCCCTGTCTGTCTCTCATATTCACCTATAAGTGTCTGAACTGTCTCTTCCCACTAACTTTATCCCCAACTCTGCCTGACCTGTATTTATCAGCGTCTCTATGTCTTTGCTCTCTCCTTCAAGTGCCACACCCTACATTACACCAGGCCCCATGGCCAGCCAGTTAATGGCTTATTACTACTGTACAGGTATCTGTCTTGTATTTTAAATCACACACATAGCTGTAGTCTGTCTTTGTACCTTGCTTCCCAGTTCAGTGTCATACTATTTGCTCTTTATGAAACTGCCATGCCATGTCAATTGTAAATATGTGTATACTGTCTGCCAGTGTACTTATGTCTGTCCCTAGTTGTTATGTATATTTCATCCAGGTTCATCTTGTAAATGAGTCATGCTCAATGGTGTTCTGCCTGATTAAATAAAGATATTGATTGACTGATTAATTAATTGCTTGATTGACAGTACAGTAGGAATAAAGTGAAACTCCTTTGAGTAGTTGGCTGTCATTTTATTAAGCAATGAGGCATGACCAAGAGTTATGTTAATGGTCTGTTAATTACCTTCTAGGGGTGTACTGTGGCATGAGGTGTAGCCGAGTGCCACATGCACCTAGAGGGTGATTAACTGACCATTAACATGATCCCTGGGAGTGCCTTATTGCTATTATAATAAAAATGTTTTCAAACAATGTTAAACCTTGTTCAACATATGGTTAAGCTCTAGATGTATGTTAATAAAAGATTAACATAAGGCTGTTAGAATGTTTGCAGCCAATCAGAAAGCTCCATTTCTCAGACCAATTTTATAATTCAGCTTATTGTAACCCCACTTGTCACCCTCCTCTCCAGGCCAGCCTACTTGCTCCACTATTTTGACTCTTAAACCACTGTTTACTCCTTGTTGCAATACCTTCATGGGTTAGACTGTTTTTTTTGTCTGTTTCCCCTCTACCTGGAATAACCTTCCTACCCTCTTCTGCCTCTCCCCCTTACCCTGCTCTTAAATAACTTCTCATGGATCCTTTTGCTCCCTGCTGTGCTTGCTTCTAGTTACTCTCTGCTTAAACATTGTATTTGGGCTGTTCTGCCGCCAATCTAGTTAGTCAATTGTTAACTTTCATTATTTATTCATTGTTCCTATTTGTTTGCACTGTTGTTCATTTTGTAGTGCTTCGCAGGTTTGTGGTTACCTTTTGAATTGTATTCCGTCTCTACACTTCCCCGGGTACACCTGGGTCAAGCCTTGGCTCTGTATGCCTTTCTTGGTCACTGATCTGTAAATAAGTACATAAACTCACCTACTATTTCCTCTTTCAGTTTGCCTCATCCTTTCACACAAAATATGTAACGTTTAAAATTTAAATACAGCACTTTTTCAGACTTGCTTGAGCCTCCCCTGCAGCAGGTTGGGGCCTTCCCAGAGAGGCTGACATCACCATTTGTGAAACTATGACTTAAGTGCTACTGAAGTATCTGAACCTGCATACCTTCATGGTGATTTGAATATCTTAACCATGATGCCTTGTATTACAGGAGTATGTGTGATTTAAGCAGTGAGGCATGCCAGGGTATATATGGACAGGGATAACTTCATTCTTTGGGTGTATTGTGAGGATACAGTTACAGGTGGAGTGCCTTCTACCACCAGAAAAGTGACATTATCCCAGTGATGTACACCCTGAAGTGCCTTACTGCAATTCTAAAATGGATCCATTTATGTGCTTATGGTCATAAGTATACTGTTTTATGGTCACAGATTTTCTTTTTAAGGTTGTTCTGGGATGATATATGGTTAAAACTCCTCTTCACCAATTTGCTTTCAGCATTTTTCTATCCATTTTATAATTAATGTTACTTTAACACCTGGCAATTTAGTTGCAAAACTTGCTTTGAAAACTTCTAACTCATACTTTGCTGACAAAATCTACATTTTCTGTTTTCACATGTAAAAATTATCCTTTACCAACATCATAAAATAATGACTGCATAGCAACACCCATTACAATGCTTTCAATTCTAGGCTGTGAGAACTACTTCTCCACTATATGATATGAATTATAATGGAAATATTTATGTGATTAAATGGGAACAGTTAGCACAATGGGTCCCAAACACGAGTATGGGTCCGGTCCCAACGTACACTTTATATGCAAAAATATTTTGGTTTACTTACTGTTTACTGCAGTATGGTAGATTATAAGTCTAATTAATTATTCATGAGCCTAGCGAGGCTCTGGATTAGCTACTGTATCGGTCATTAATATCTTGGAAATGACCAATCCAGCTGCGGGATGACACTGTGTGGCATGCACGGTTTGTACCGCAAAACTAAAACCTAAATAAAACCAGTGAAAACTAATGTTGTTATTGTGGTTAGACTTATAATTGCAATAAAAACCTCAAAACCAGTCATTTCCTTGGATAAATGACCAGCTGGAGGGAGGTGACCCTTGGCTGTGCCTTGGGCCACCTATTTCCTCCCCCCCAACCAGTCATTAATCCCTTGGAAATGACTGGCTTCTTGGTCATTACTGCTTAATTACATCAAAATGATTTTTCTTAGTTCTACACTCATATCATCTTCTACTACGCATCCCAGAATCCCCTGCAGCTGACATCCGTTCAGTAGACAGCACTGGGAGATTCAATATCCTGCATTGCATATTAGAGCTTTTATTATCTCCGATCAGATATTTTCCAACTCTGCTTTTCAGCCCGGGCAAAGTATGATTTTCTGTGACTGTACATGGCCCAGGGAGGACAGTGGGACCAGCAAACAAACAATATCAGAGATTATATATAAACTCACACATGTACTGCAGGCTGTGGAATCTTTTAACAGCTGCCTACTGCTCCAATGTCAGCTGCAGTGGGCTCTAGGATTATAAGCAATGTCAGCCTAGAACTGAGCAAGCTAAGTCTGAAACAACTACTACACTACAGTAAATAGTATGTAAATCCAAATGCTTCTGTACACAAAGTGCACATTGGGACCAGCCCCACACTTGAGTGTGGGGCCCTTGGCGTTGATACTTTCCCTTTAAGTAAAACAATGTTTTCTAATATCTGTGCCTTATAATTATGTCTCATAATAACACACAATACTGTGGTCAGGAATCATTCCAGTACCATTGAGTAATAATGACAAAGGTCTTTTAACAACACTGTTATTCCTATGCTTAAGTCATGTAGCTGCAGAACAGCAACCACGGAAGGATGCTTCATTACCCACATAATAATTTCCCCCTTTTTGCAAAGTACTCCCTTTTCCCACTAATCACAATCCTAAGGGACCTATTTCTCTGTATGTGCCCATGAACCTTTTCTACCAGCCAGAGCTATAGTAAGATACAAAATGTAGCCAATTTTCTGATAGCAGTGATGAGTCTTAGGAAATGTGAAGCACGTGGCTGTGGTGGCTGGTCTGTGCCTGCATGACTCAAAAGCAGAAACTCTAATGTAACATTTCAGTAATGTAGATTGATTTTCTCATACAAACAAGACACATTAAATTACCATTGACAAAACTTTCCTAAAACAAATGTAGTAATTTTTCAGGGACAGATCATCACCATGCTATCAGTTGTCAGGCCTTTGCAGAAAACAATCATTTAGGAGAAACATGCATTCAGGATCTGCCTTTTGTAGTAGTAATACATTCATTTACATTTGAACTGGAAATATGCCATGATGCCAGAGCACATTTACAATGATTCCCATAGATGATTAGCATTTCAAGTTATATATCATTTTATACATAAAAAATAAAAATTAAAATATAATACCATATACTAATTATAACATACAACATGTGAGAAAAATATGTACAACATTACAATTTATAACAAGTGAAGGATGAATAGCAGGATGGAATAAAAGTGGTTATCCAGTCCCGTTACTCACCTCAGAGATGAATAACATGTTAGTCTCCCTATAGCTCTAGTTATTTTCCTTTGATGACATTATAATAATGTTGCAACTCTTAAGTCCCATAGTGTTCATAAGGCATTCCATAGAACATTAAAGGATAATCTTTTTAATCACTCTGGAATTTATCCATTAATGCCAGCATATCACTTGTGGCCATGCCATTCGTTGTTAGGCAGCATTATCCCCACAATCCAGAGTAATTAAAGAGGTCGTCACTGGATGCCTACTGGAATATCCAGTACAGATACAACAATAATGGGTGAAACATGGACATATAAATGACTTATTTTTAGCTGATGACATATGCAACCTCTAAGATAACATTATTTTTTAAAATGCTGCATACAGTATGTCACATTAATTTATTTTTGAGGTTGCATATGTCACAGCCATTTGTTTTAGAGGTTGCATATGTCATAAATAAGCTTTTTGCAGTTAGAGTTATTTTGAACCCAGAGAGCAGCTTTCACAGTGATGGTGACATCACTCTAGCCCATCCTGCACCAAAGTCAGCTGATGAACTCCAAGAAGAAAAATATGAAAGTTCAAACAACAGATTTAAAAGTTATAACTTGTAACTGATGTTGTACAACTGGAATATACAATCTTCTGTCTCCAAATACACACGTTATTTAACTGGTGAGGCAGCAAGACCATACCTCATGAGTGGTGCGGCCACAAGTAAGTTATGGAAGTCCTGCCCCCTCACAAGGAATGATAAACTGCACATCAATGTGTATTGAGCTTTCTTTTATTTTATATATTTATATATTTATACAAATAATAAAAGCTAGAAAGTAGAAACCCAGTAAAACCTAAAAATTAGAAACCATTGGAGCAATTCCTGGAACTTCATAACTTGAAAATAGAATTTGATTATTTTATTTACTGTAAATCAATAACTCTGATCCCTGATTATGAAGAAGTGCTCTGACACCAATTGCAAAAAGTTGAGTGTTTCAGACTGAAAGCATGAACAAAACTGAAACCTACAATACATTTCCATTTTCTGTAGCGTACATATTGGAAAGCACTTTACAGACTAATCAAAGAACAACAAAAAAGCAGAAATATTCAGCAATTGTTTTCCATATGCTTCAGAAAAAGTTTTTGTCAATGCTGAATTTCCGTTCACTTTTAGTTCAGGGTTGTCAAAGTTTTGGGGCACTTTAGGTCACACTGACCCTTAGGTAACTGATTGAAAAAATCTGTAGCCCTTTCTAAGTGGACAGGGCTAGTCCCAGGGCTACCGTTCCCCACCCTAGTTATTTCCTCTCTTCCTTCCTCTCCCCAGACTGATTTTGTTAAATCCAGTTGCCGGCACTATTCCAGCACCAAAGACAGCATTTTAGCATTTATTTTTACAAAAAACAGTCTGGGGAATAGGAAAGGGGGAGAGTGGGTAGTGACTCAGGTGGGGGAATGGTGTCCCATATCCCTGCTTGTAGCCTGCTAGAGACACTCATACAAGTGGTAGCAATTAAAAAAAAAATTCCCTTTACTGCATCATTCCTTTAAACCAGAACCATCAGCACAAAGGGCCCCCACATTCAAGGGAGGGACTGGTCTAAATGTGCACATTGTAGTCAATGGACTACAGGACCCAAGGCAGCATGGTTTCACCAGGGGGAGGTCATGTCAGACCAACCTCATTGAATTTTTTGACTGCGTGACTAGGGAGGTGGATCAGGGGAGGGCAGTGGACATGGCCTATCTGGACTTCAGCAAGGCCTTTGACACTGTGCCACATAGAAGACTATTACACAAACTGGGGAATATGGGTGTGGGCAGGACAGTAGTGTGGTGGGTAGGTAACTGGCTGGGTGGCAGGACACAGAGGGTGGTGGTAAATGGCTGTAACTCCACAGAGGGAAGAGTAACCAGTGGGGTACCACAGGGATCAGTGCTGGGACCGGTCCTATTCAACATCTTCATCAGTGACATTGCTGCAGGATCTAGAAGGCAGAATTTCACTGTTCGCTGATGACACAAAGCTCTGTAACAGAGTAGACACAACGAGGTGTAGACAGAATGAGAAGGGACCTGCAGAAACTTGAAGAATGGTCAAGGGTTTGGCAGTTGAAATTCAATACAAAGAAGTGCAAGATAATGCATATGGGGCACAAAAACCTGGCACAATATATCAGTTGGGGTGAGGATACAGCATGCACCAAGCAGGAAAGGGATCTTGGGGTTGTTATCTCTGATGACCTCAAGGTGAGAAACAGTGTGACAAGGCAGCAGGTAAAGCAAATAGGATGCTGGCATGTATAGGCAGGGCATCACCAGCAGGAAAAGGGAGGTCATAATTCCGCTATACAAGACACTAGTGAGGCCCCACTTGGAGTACAGTGTACAGTTCTGGAGACCATACCTCACGTGAGGACATAGACAGTAGAGAAGGTTCAGAGGAGGGCAACAAAGATGGTGCATGGGTTGCATCACAAGTCCTATGAAGACAGGTTGAAGGAACTGAACATGTACTCCCTGGAGGAGAGGAGGAAGAGAGGGGATATGATAGAGACATACAAGTATCTTACAGGGAGGAACAGGGTGCAGGAAAACACTATTTTTAAGTGAAAAAAATGTTTCAGGACTAGAGGTCATGGGATGAAGTTGGAGGGAGGACGATTCAGAGGAAACATGAGAAAGAATTTCTTCACAGAACGGGTGGTGGACAAGTGGAACACCCTGCCAGAGGAAGTGGTGGGGGCTGAAACAATCACGGGATTTAAGAATGCATGGGATAGACATAAAGGAATTCTAGAGGGCAGGGGTAAGGGGAAACAGACTTCTAGGAAAACAAACTGAACTTACAAGCTCAAATGGGCAGACTAGGTGGGCCATAGGCCCTTATCTGCCGACACTGTCTATGTATCTATGTATCTATGTATCTATGCACTTTGTATACAAAAACATTTTGGTTTATTTACTGTTTACTGTAGTATATAACATTGTGTCAGACTAATTTTGCTTAATTCTAGACTGACTTCTTCTGTTACTGCAAATCCCAGAATCCTCTAAAGCTGATATCAGTGTGCTGCATACCTTTTCCCACCAGTGGACATTATATCCATTAACGCAGCATTAACAGAGAAGTTTAAACTCACAAATTTTTTTTTTTGCATTATTTATTTATCGCCCCCTGCATCTGACTGGCCTCTCCTTCAAGCCTTCTGCCAAGGACTAACCCTACTACTCCATTCCGAACCCACCCCGACACCAGCTTCCCTCTGATCCCAGATCACAGCCGACCAGGGTAGCCCAATGTAACCCTTCATTGGATGGGTCCCCTCCTTCTGGAGGGAAATTGCCTTTGGGCATTCTTGCTCTCAGCCCTGATGCTGCTGGGATCAGTATTCCCCTGGCTCTTCAGGGGTTCCATGGAGGCGGGGGATCAAGGCGGCCATCATCCCATCACTTGGACGCCATTTTCCCACTACTGCTTTTCCCCATCACGCCACTTCTTGTAGTGCCCCCGGTCTCCACTGGGGGCCGCTACAGAGTGAGGCATGGCCCTAACCCGCCCCCGGGGAGGAGAGCAGTCCTTAGGATGCTCAATCCTCTCCTGTCCCCTGCCGACCCCCAGCGACCCCAGTCTGGTCCCGAACCCGGGTCACTGGCTTGGTTTGAGGTAAGGCACCCACACCTCAGCCCTCTATGCCACCGGGCTGGCTTAACTCACAAATTTTTTTTAACCTTCAGAGTAGCTTGTTTCACCCTGAGGTGACTGGAAGCCAACAGACTGAGACAGAGAATCTACAACATACTCTCTGGCCTTGAGGAGTAAGGCAGAGAAGCAGGGAGATATTGTACATTTAGATATTTTAATAGGTATGCCACCTTTGCCTGAATATTTGTATCCTTACCAGACTAGCTTATATTAGTTCTCCAGTCCTCCAGTGCCTGTCCGGTACTGTGTTTGTCTTTCCACAAGAGGAGGAAGGTCCAATAGCAGTGGCAGCTGGGGGCAATCCCATGAGGTGGATCAAGACCCAGCAGAGATGACAGCGACCCTTCAGAAATGTTAAAGCAGTGATACGGATGAACTGGAACCTCGACATATTGTTGTTTGCTCTCGGCTCTTGAAATCTATTGGAGAAGGCAAAGCAATACACTGCAGAAAAGCAGAAAAAATCAAGGAACGTATTAATGAAAGACCTTTTTAGCTTCTTTTAGCCCCTCAGTCTTTTAGCTTTCTAGTTTGACCTAGAATTTATTTATGTGTGTCTTTTTCATTTTAAAACTGTTATCTTACGCTATCGTTCACTGGGAAGAATCTATCGTCTCTCACTAGTAAGAAACTCAGCGCAATGCTCCAGCGTATGCTAGTGTTCTATCTAGGGGTATGATTTTAACTTAACTTCAGCTGTTCTTAACCACTGTAACATTTTATTTATTTTATTTTTTATATGATATTTTTTGGGTTTGGTTTTGAGTTTCGCGCCATATGCAAATCAGGCACATGACTCTCTCATATAATGCATCAGCAGTTGCTTCAGAAGCAGACTGCAGATGCACTTTTGGAGCTGAGAGAACTGATTGGGATCACAATTTGCTGGAAAGCATAAGCTGTTACAGGGAAAGATATTCAGTCTTAAGATTTGCTATTACAAACACTACCTTCCATGTCTGGGTAGGTTTGTATAAAATTAAACAGCAAAGCAGCAAAGCAAACAGTAAAATAGAAAAACAAAAGGCCAAGTCGGCAGTACCGTTTTGCTCTGTAGCCATCTTGATTTGGAAAATTAACACTGGGGAGATCAGGCATACATGCTGTGCTGTGCAACAAACCTGATAACCAGTAAGCATGTTTTCTTTCTCTTTATACATTCTGTGGGAGATTGCAATTTGTAACTTAAAACTGAAAACTTGGTAAAAGAAGTGTAGTGGCCAAGATAGAATTGGCAGTATCCCCTAGGTTAAAACTTAACAAATGTACCTATAATTCTTTATTGCGTAGGAAAGGCAAAATCTCATCTCTCTATTAAATTGCTTAATATCTGCCTGGTACTTGTTTCAGTGGTGGTTTTACGGGAGCACAGAAGCAAGTCACAGGGCATTGAATGCATTGAATGCAAAGGGGAGATGAGCTCACTACCAAAGAACAGCTTCATAAGTCTCATCAAACCCTCCAGCTTAAGTTGTGGTTGGAGAACTGTGTGCCTGAGAAATCTTCTCTCCAGAATCCTGAACTTAAGTTTGCGGTATCCTGTGATGATCAAAACTTCATTTAACCACCAGGATATTGTGAGATATATTGGACATAAAAATTCTTGTTCTTAAATTTTATTCTTCTATTGTTTTTCTCTCAGCCTAGGCTTTGTTGACCTGAGCTCAATCAGAGGGCAGTGTGCAATATATACAAGAGAGTGTGTACACTTAGACTGGACTAAATAGAGTCGGTTATATCTTTATTATATACTGGTACCCAAGGGGTTCCTATAATTGCTTATTGTTTGCATGGAGAACATACTTAAAGAAATGAATTAGTAATTGTCTTCTTTTTTCCTTAAATTGTCTGCATAGCAATGAGATAGTAAGACAAGTGCAATATACAGCACAATAACTAATAAGATAAAGAGTGATCACAATTAGAAGACATTTATTGTACTAAGCAATTATAGTAGGATGGTAAATATGAGATTACAGAGGCTGAAGGATCCTAGTCTTTCCCTTCTTGTAATAGATTGCCAAGGTAAGATGAGCCTAAAACAGAAAAGGCAATCACAAATTACTGAACATGTAATAAAACATGCAGAGGTGGTAGATAGTAAAATCTTCACACCCAGATTAAGTAGTACTCACTCATTATCCTCTAGAGGAATGGTGAAAAATATAGAGAATGAGATTTTTAGCCAGAAGCCCCCAACCATATTAAACTTGGATAATGTATGCCCAGTATCTTCACCAGGAACACAGGTATCTTCTCCATTATCCCCACCAATACTACCAGTGTCACAGAACAGTATAAAAAGCTTCTCTAAATTTATGGGACGAATATCAGAATATTTATAAGGAGAAAACAGCTCTACATGAGGTAACAGAATAGTCAAAAACATTATTTAAGGGCTTAAAATGTGTGAATCTCAATTGAAAATCAGAAACTCCTGTAGTAAATGCTGTGCACAGAAACAAATTAGTGTTATAAGTGATGAATGTGTTCCTGGTGGAATAAACTATGACTTACAACCTTATAGTTCAAGTATGGATTTGATACCTACATTAAAAAATTAACACTCTGCAAATATCCTATTATTGGAACAGCTGATAATTAACAAGGACATTATGGAATCATTTAAGGTCAAAATTGCTATTCATAGGGGAAAAGCTTGATCAATTAGCAAATAGGTTGATGGTACAGAATATAGTCAGTGACTCAGTGGAAGTAGATCTGCAAGGGATTAAAGTGATATAAGATGAAAAACAGGGAAATCTGAGACCAGACTTCAGTTCAATTCTAATTCCAGATAGTTCCAATGACAACTTGGAGTTAAGAAGAAAAAAAAGAGGAACAGAAAGAAAAATAAAGAAAAAAGGAAAAGATAAAAAGAATACAAAAGAAAAAGAAGCATAATAGAGTGAAACATCCTAACAACAAAGATCTGCATAAAGTAAAGACATTAGAAATAGATTTTATGGAACAGAAAAGAGATACATCAATAGAAAGGAAAGAAAAAGAGAAGATGTCAGAAGCTTTGGATGGTGAAGTTTCTATACATCTAACCCATCCTTCGCTCCTCACTTGTTTGAATAAGTTAGAAACAGAGACAGATCAGTTAAACCACCAACTTGGCTTAAGTGCCCCTAGCGAAATGAAAGATAAAACAATGGGTATGAGACAGACTGAAGTAGATGGAATAAAACAAAGAAAAAACAGAGAACATAAAACCACTCAGGTTAACACTGTAGAAATGGAAATGGAGAAAAAGACATAGGACAACCCACATATAATTAGGTTTTTGGGTCCTGAAAATTAGATTGAACAAGAAATTGGTAAACAGGGGGTCTCTAGGAAAGCATCTGGTGAAGAAAGTTAAAGAAGATTTAGATATAGATATGATATTAGAAGAGATACTGGCAGTAAAAATAATACCAGCTGAAGCAGCAATGATGCTAGATGTTTTGTTTTTTTCTCCACGTTAAATGGATTAAAAAAAGGAAATGAAGAGATATCAATTACTTACCCAAATGGGCAGCTATTTAATAAAGAACCTAAAGGAGAATTTCATCAGGAAAGTGAGGTGAGTTTGAGTTTCTTTGGAATGGATGCCCTAAGGAGAAAGAACAACTATAAGCTAACTGGAGAAATATGTAATCTACTTAGAAACTGCCTAAAAATAGAATTAGGTAAAGAATGGCTAAAAGCAGTACAGAGAATGGGGATGAAAAACCAAATAAACATATTAGTAAAAAATAGAAGCCTTGCTGACCGGATACTACATAAGGCAGGACTCGTGGACCTGATGGGACTACATCTGGTAGACTCTGAAGTACTCAGCCCCAGTCCTTCTCAAAATGACACAAATCCAGAAAATATTGATTTACACCAGAAAACAAACATGTATTTTACTCTAGCAGGTTATGATGACTGACGTTCAGACTTAGTAGAGGGAAGTATGCTATGTTATTGAAATCTGTCTGGATTAATAAATAAATACTGTGATGAAGAGTGGGTGAATTTAATCTCACAGTTTGATACCTTATGCTTTCAAGAAACATGGCATGATAATGCAGAAAATGTAAGAGTAAATGTATATGAAGCATTCAATACTCCAGGTACTAAAACACATAATATGGGCAGATGTTCTGGAGGTGTAGCAACCTTCATAAAAGTAGACTTTTTCCAAAAGGCAGAGTGTGTGCAGAATACACCCTTTTGTGTAGTGGTATCAGTACATACTTCCACTCAGAAGTTTATAATAGTGAATGGATATATCCCACCAAAGAACTCTAGATACTTTCAGTCAGGGGTTTGGTCAGATTCAAACTCAGTGATAGAGCAACTAACTTTAAATTACTCTGACCAGGAAATACTAATGGTAGGTGACTATAATGCAAGGATAGGACACTTTTATGGCTGGTTGATAATTTCTGTTTTGAACTTGCAAACAGCCTAGATATATTACCAATAAGACAAAGGATGCTAAAGTAAATGTTTCCGGTCAGGAAATGATCAAGTTGTTGAAGGAATATAATTTGTACCCACTTAATGGAAGGTTAATTCATGATGAGAGTGGAGAATATATCTATATATCAGTCAGAGGGTCCTCATTGATTGATCTGGTCCTTTGGACAGGTCCAATGAATGCTTGGAGGAGATTAAAAATACTTGAGAGGGCAGAGAGTGATCATTACCCAGTGATTTTAAAAAGGAATAGGAATGAACAACAAAACACCCAGGAGGCTGGTGTGAGCGTAGAGATAATAGCTAAAAAAAAGGCTTAGATGGAATGGCAAGGCTGAATTAGAAATCTCAACGATATTAGCCAACTCAATAATCTTTAAGGACTATAATTGGTTACAGAACTGTTCCTTAGACTATGTATTAAATTACCTCATCATACTGTTTGAAAAAATTAAGGAAAAATCAGAAATCCCAAATGTACGGATCCATAAATTTAAAAATAAGGATACATGGTTTGATAAGGTCAGTAGGAATTTTAAAGGGGAAATAAGAAAACTTTATAAACAAAATAAAAATCTAAATAATAATGGAAACCTGCTAAAAGAAACTTGCAACAAAAGAAAGGAGTATAAATTACTAATAAAAGAGAAAAATAATCTATATCATAAAAAACAATGGGAGAAAATGCTGAAATCCATTATAACAAAAAATAGTAAGGAGTTCTGGTATTTAATTGCTAAAGGGATACATAATTATAGTAACACAGTGGACTCATACATTTCTGAATCCACTTGGTTGAAACACTTTAAGCAAATATTCTTTGAACAAGGAGCAGACAAAACTTTTCCCCTAAAAGAAAATGACGATTACACTGCTGTACTTATTAGCACAGAGGAAGTATATAGGGCAATAAATACTTTGAAACTACGTAATGCTCCTGACCCTGATAGTGTTCCTGCAGAGGCCTACCTTTGTTATACAGGACAATCGTGTAGAACCCTAACAATACTCTACAATAAGTGCACAAAAGAAACCTCCTTCCCTCAGTCATGGAAGTAAGAAAACATAACTTCACTCCATAAAAAGGGCGATAGATCTAACCCAGCCATGTACCATCCAATAAGTTTATTGGAAATAAATTCAAAAATCTTTGCAAAAGTTCTGTTGGAAAAATTAAACCATCAAGTAAATCGAAAAGAAGGTTTATTCCCCTTTCAAGCAGGGTTTAGAGCAACATTTTCTACACTAGATAGCATATTTATTATGCATCACTTAATTGAAAAGTATGTGAAAATACAAACGCAAAAATTATATGCACTGTTTGTAGACTATTCAACAGCTTTCAACTCCATTGACAGAAGTCTATTACGGACACAGTTGTTAAAGAAAGGTATAGATAAGTCTCTGGTTTATACCATATATAATCTTTATTCTAATGATTGGGGAAAAATCCAATTAGGCATGGGGGGAATTTATCCACAGCATTTGACATAATTAAGGGTGTCAGGCAGGGATGCACATTGACCCCTGCACTGTTCACTCTCTATATTGATCAGATGCTAAGAGATATAAATCGGTTAGACTCAGATTCCCCAAATATTGGACAAATCAGATGTACAATATTGGCATATGCAGATGACCTAGTCCTTCTTTCCCTGACCCAAAGTGGACTTCAAAATAAATTAGGCTTCATACATAATAAATCAGAGAAATTGAAACTGAAAATCAATCTAGCAAACACAAAGATTGTAATTTTTAGACAAAATAACTTAAATAGACAAAAATGGGGGTATGGAATATAGGAAAAGAAAGAGTGGAAGTTGTCAATTCCTATGTCTACTTGGGAATAGAGTTTAGTGCTAACACTATGTGGCATCACCATTATGTACAACTGGTAGATACTCTGAAAAAAAAAAACATAATAGGCCTAAACAGATTTAACTGCAAATATGGTGGATTAAGCATTAGAACTTTGGTACAGGTAGTAAATGCAAAATATGAATCACAAATTTTATATGGCTCAGAGATTTGGGATATTACAAACAAAGAATGTTTACGTATTCCATTAAATAAAATGTCAAGGAATGTTTTGGGATTGGGCCCTGTCTGCCCAGCACAATACTTTAGAGCAGAACTTGGTCTAATAAATAGAAATGCAAAAACTGAAATAAGAAAGGTACTTTTTTTGGATGAGAATTTTAAAGCAGGACTCATGTAGAATATCAAATCTAAAGGAAAAACAAGACTGGCACTTCATGGACATCGGTAGTGGGCTCTGGTATAATAATGTTTTGAAACTTTTGGAAAAACATAAATTGCTCTTACTGACTAAATATGCTAGAAAAGGAATTGTGATTAATGACAAATATAAAATACATATCACAAAAAAGATAAACATTTGAGAAAGTAAGGATCTAGAATATATTAGTAACACAGCTTACTCAAAATGGTATGCAAAAAATAACTACTATATAGGGATGAAACCTCATTTGGATATTCTAACAGAACCTAAATTAGGGAAACTATTTAGTGTATATAAATTTGAAAGATTCCCTAGTAATGTATTAAATTACAGACAGGACAAACCATATAAAGGGACAGAAAACTGCTCATGCTCAGAGGGGGTTGTAGAAAATCGTCATCACATTATGTGGAAATGTACTTGGTATACGAACGAAAGGGTATATAGATTTAAATCTTTCTTAAATTTACAATTTGGCCTAGAATTAGAAACACTGACAAATATCCTTATTCATACAGCTGATTTCTGGACTATTGAAAGAATGGCTAAGTATTTTATGGCAGTAAATAAGAAGAAAATCAAAAAATTTAGAAATGTGCAATAGATTAATATACTAGCAATTAGAACAAGGCAATTTGTAGGTAAATGAATTCTAGGTACTGCGTTTTTTATGTATAGATGGTAAGAACATAAATGTTAAGTGTTACATGTCTTTGTCTATTTATATTTCTCTTGTTTTTATTATGTGTATGTTTATGTTAATATTGTATGTATTGTTGATGACTATAATAATTAAACAATAAACTTGAAATTGATTGATTGACATCAATACAGTAGGCAGGAGTGGGAGATTCAATAGTCTGCAATGTATGTTAAAGCTGTTATAGTCTCCAGTCAGATCTTGTCCAAATCTGCTTTTCTACAGAGGCTAAATACAGTCTTCTGTGACTGTATTTTGCCCAGGGAGGACAGCAGGACCAGCAAACAAAAGGTCAGGGATTATATAAACCCCAAAATGGTCTGAAGGCTACTGAATCTCCTACTGTTGCTTATGGCTTTGATGTCAGCTGCAGGGGGATTCCGGGATTTATAATAACAGAAGATGTCAGACTACAACTAAGGAAAGTTAGTCTGATGTAAACCAAAATGTTTTTGCAAACAAGGTGCGGAGTGGGACCAGCCCCACACTTGAGCATTGGGCTATTAGTGTTGACTGTTCCTTGTTAAGGTACCTTGAGGTAACTGGAAAAAAATTACCATTGAAGACAATGGAGTTGCTGCAGCATGATTACCTCACTGCATTATTTCAAGGTAATGGGAAACTTTTAAACTGCAAGGACGCAAAGTGTTACAACAGAAGTGTCAAACCCAAACCATAGCCGGGGGGGGGGGGAGCCAAATCAAGCCAAACCAAATCTGCAAATTGCCAGCTTCTCTCACCCTTATTTCAGAGTTCAAGCCATTATAAGTTTGCAGTAATAATAATGCATGTCAAAATGTTATATTTCTTGTTTCTCTGCTGTCATAGAACATGTCCAATGTTTGGTAAACAAACAAAAAAACCTCACTGGGGAAGTCAGAGTGCAAATAAATTTAAATACTAATAGAATATAAGGAATGGCTTGGAATGGTAGCAGGCTATGTGAGCAAGTATTATTGATCGGCTCAAAATGAGCAACTCAATAATACTGCTCGCATTTAGAGCGAGTGGAGGAAAAGAGCTAGGAATAGTTATAGCGAATGTAGCACTGAGCTACGGTCACTGCACTTGCTAGAGAGGGTATATGGAGATCGGTTTGGCCAAGCCCTTCTGAGCTGGTAATGTGATATAGTGGCTTGAGCCACTGCCCCTGGAGCCTGAGGTGCTGGTTCAGATCCTAGTGCAGGAAATTGTTTTGCTTTCAGTGGGTTTGCTATTTCGTCTATGCCTGCTCCCCCTGGAGTTGGTAATCTTTTATTTGGGGAGTGCAGGGAGCTTGCCCCCCAAGTTGTTTTCTATTGATATTTTGAGTTAAGAAGTGACCATTGCTGTTTGCAATGGTCAATGTTGTGCAGTTTGTCCTTTTGATGTCAGGTGCTTAGTTCGTCACTCTATGTGACAGGCACTTTAACGGAGTTGCCGTTATCACATAAATCCACTGTGAACAGATAGTCAAAAAATCCAAAAGTAACTGAGGCTAACAATCAAGACTTAACTACTATGTTTCTGATAACAAAAAATAAAAACAAGACAAATTGTTGAAAGGAATGAGTTTAGAGCTGGCTGGGGATTACACAAAATGAAAGAGCTCTTCCCTTTCCTACTTTATTTTTACCAGCTGGAAACCAATGATTTCAATAGCAATATGTTACAATTACATTCATTTGTGTTTGATTGAATATCAATTTTTTGTAGCTGGGTACTTAAACATATCACTTTAGAGGATGCTTTACTGTTGTGCAAGCTTTATGGACCAATTCTTCACTAAGGAAGGGCAATCAGGAAAAAAAAGTTTCAAAATAATGTAAAGGTACTTGGATCATGGAATCCCTTATGTAAGTGTATTTCCCTGCCTTTCAATATTGTGTGCTATAGTGTTTGATAACACAATAAAGGATTGACACACTGCATTTATATGCTATGACTGCTGTTCCCAATGCTTGCATCTTGCTTCAGTTTTTACATTAGCATGTGTCTGCTGGACTTAATATGCATAGTAAGCATATGGCTGTTTTGTGACTATCTGACTGTAACTTAGCTGTTGCAAGAGGAGCAGGAACCTGGGGAAGAAAGGTTCCCCATACTACCCAAGTGAAATGAGCATAGATGGGTAAATAGTTAATATTGACACGGCATAGCTATTGCTGTCTAACACTTGACAAAATTACCTTGTAACACTTGTCAAATAAACCAATAAAACATAAGTTTTTTAAAAAAAAGGACCTGTTTTTTTTATCACCAGCATTTATGGTTATTGTTCCTCTACCAGCAACACTGGAACATTCAAGAAGAAAACAAGGAGGACATGGCACTGAAATATAAAAAAAAAATCCTCCAAAGTTCTTATTTAACAAAAGGATTTAAATAAACAGCCCAGCAGCTAGCTATCATACCAGCCAAGATACACAACTTGTAATTGTTTTGTACTATGCTCTGACCTCTCTGAAGGGCATAATATACAATACATTCTATTACAGCTGCTGCTTCTACTGCCACTACTACAATTTGCAAATTCAAAATGCTGTATATATATATATATATATATATATATATATATATATATATATCTATATATATCTATATATATATATATATATATATATATATATATATATATATATATGTATATGTGTATAGGTGCAGTCGCACCCTTAAGTTAGGGTTGAGTAGACAGTTTAATGTTAAACCCCAAATTTTGCACCATAATAACTTTGCAACTCTTCAATGGATTTGCACAAAATTTGGTTTGTGCGGTCCCGTAGGATAGATGTCCTGACATGCCAAGTTTTGTTTTGATCAGATGTGCAGTTTTTGTGCAGCACATAGTGACAAAAGTTCCTGAATTTTCCTCATCACCCTGCACCCATACCATTTTGCAATTTTAGCCTGTGTAGAAAGAGCTTTCCCAAAGGAACAAGCAAGTGTTTGGTTTGGAGAAAAAATATTAATCCAATACAAAGTTATTCAGTTTTGAAAATTTGGGTTCTGAGCATGCTCAATTCAGTCTTTTGGATAGATGCACAGCTGCGAACAAGGATTTTGTCTCACGAATGGGGATTTTGACAGTTCATGAATGGGGATTCATTAAATCCCTATTCATGAGAAAAAAATCCTTGCACATGAGTCGCCATCTTGTTTTATCTTTTAGCCCAAAACAAAATATTGTTATTTGCCCCACAGATGTATTCTGTGGAAGCAAATGCATGGGTTTTGTTCAGGGTGACACCCTCTACAAAACCAAGTGTTTGATTTCCATTAGTTTATTAAACAAATGACCATTTTTTTTATTTAAAAAAACCCACTCGCTACTCACTTCCGATCCCCGTTCGTGAGGTGTCCAAATCCCTGTTTGTGAGCCGATCCCCATTCACGAGCTGTCAAAATCCCTGTTCATGAGATAAGGATATCTCACAAATAGGTATCAGCGGATGAATGAGGATTTTGACACCTCACGAATGGGGGTTCAGCTGACGAATGGGGATTTTGACACTTTATGAACAAGGATTATACAAACTAAATCCCCGTTTGTGAGGTGTCAAAATCCCCACTCATGAGATGAAGACCAGATTGTCAGATATGGCCATCTGGTCATGAGATGAAGATCAGATGATTAGATAGGGCCATCCGGTCCTCATTCCACCTCACAAATGGGGATTGGCTGATGAACAGGGATCCAGAATGGTGGATTTCCTCAAACAAAAAAACAGCCTCAGCACTTATTCTTTAAATGCCGACATTGGGGTGCCCAATCCCCGAGTTGGCATGTATTCCCCCCCACTAACATGACCACTGGGAGCCCACCCCAGTGTGCCAAATAGATATTTATGTTTTTCAATAAATTGTAATGCTTCTGACAATGGGATACCCACTCCCAGTATCAGATTTTGCCCCCCCCCAAAGCTGGTAGTCTTGAATAGCTGACACGGGGTGCCCAATCCCCATGTCAGCATGTATCCATGCTCTCAACTACATTATAATGACACACTGGGGGCCCATCCCAGTGTGCCCAAATATGTCTAAATATTTTAAAATACCTTTAAATAAAGAAAAACATCCCCACAACATCTTTTATTTTTTTTAAACCTGCCAAAAAAAAATGGTCCCTTGTCATCTCCCCAGTCTCCCTTCCCCCTTCCACACACTCCCACTGAGCACCCACCTCCCCATACCCTCCATTACACATACTTTTTTTTTTAACCAGGAGAGATACACTGAGCTGAAAGCTTGTTTACAGGTGTGACCTGGGAGCACAAGGAAGTTAAGTGACTTGCTCAGGGTCACACAGCATGGAAGTGGGGTCTGTGTGATTCAAACCTAGGTCTCCAGGTTTGCAGCTCAGAGCCTTAAACCACTGTGCCATACTACCTCCTTCATACTTACCTCCGGTGGTCAGGAGCAGTGATCTTCTCTGGATCGTAAGACATATGCACTCTTCAAAGCCGAACTACAAACTGAAGAATCAAAGGTACTGTAAGCGCCGTATAATGGCAGGCAATGGGGGTTTCAACTTAAGCTGATATCTCAGCCATGTTTAGGAATTTCGGCCCCAAATTTTCAACATGGTTTTTTTCAGACCCTGACTCATGAGCACTGGCACTGTCATTTTGTTACTCAGTTCAGAAAGGTGATATTGTGGTCATTGTGTGGAATCACGTTCTGGGACTGATTAACGAAATGAAAGTGTCACTGTTCATGAGGTGGGGTCCAAAAAAGCCCATGTTTCAAATTTGGTGAAATAATTCCCAAAAAATGACTGTGTTATGAGTGTGTATTACACAGTTTCTATGCATGCTCGTAAGTTCACCAATTTTTAATATTTTCACTCCAGATTTTCAGCATTGCCATTTTTTCACATCTCCTTATGAACAGTATCATAAGGAGAGGATTCACATCCTGCCTGAAACATGTTTTCACACCTGTGGTGCAGAATGGCATGGTCACTGTGTGAAATCAACTTTTGGGATGGATTAACAAAATCACAGTGCAACAGTTCATGAGGGGAGGTCCCAAAAAGCCTGTGTTGAAAATTAGGTGAAAACGTTTCAAAAAATGACTATGTTACGAGCATGCATTGTGCAGTTTCTACGCAAGCTCATAACTTTGCCAATTTTTCATATTTTCACTCCAGATTTGCAACATTACCCTTTTTTCACACTACCTCATGAATAGTACAGCTGTGTTTTTTAAATCCTGTCAGAAATGTTTTTCTGCACCTGTAGATCAAAATGGCATTACAGTTGTGCAGAATTACATTTCGACAGGGATTTGAAAGTTTTTCTGTACTGGGTACATGCGGTGAGGTGATAAGAAAGTTATGTTGAACATTTGGGGTAAAAATGATTTAAGATGGCACAGTTATGACTGTTGTAATTTCACTATGTCTGCTCGTAACTTAATGTGTGGAGGTGCAGGGGCCAGAGACTCTTGTGCTTCCACAGCTACATACATATGTGCATCTGTGGAGGGATAGGAGAGCAGGGTCCAAATGACCCTGCACTCCCACTGTGACATTTGGATGCTGTTGTACTATCTGGATGGAGGGATGGGAGCATAGGGTTCAAAGGACCCTGCGCTCCCAAAGTAAAATAAAGATACTATTATACTATCTCAAAAAATGAGGAAATAAATTTCAAAAAACTTTGTTAATGCATCTGTTAGGGTTGAAGCAACAAAAGTATGGAAATGAGGCATTAGGGTTGAGCCCCTAGCCCCCCCACTCTACCACCCAATCCCCCATCCTCCACACACCAACAGGCATCAGGGTGTGCCATGGGGTCATTAGGCCTAACTCTCACTGCTACCAGCGGTAAGACTTCACTGCTAATTCATCATTCAAACCTGATGAGGCTACAGTACTCTGTATGGAAGTAATTATCCTGCTCCAGTAACCTCCTCCCAGCTACTGTTATACATCATGCCTGTTGCTATCTTTCCATTTCTGCATCCACTGTTGTCCATCTCCACTTCCTGGACCCATTTTTTTCTCCATTTCCTTCAGTCTCCAACTGCCAGTTTGTGCATTCTCCAAACCTGTGCCCTGTGCTGCAACTGCTGCCCACCTATCATTCAGTGGTTTGGGCTGTCATTTCCTGTTCAGGATAGGGACTTGCAGCATCTGATGGGTGGCTCTAGCCCCCACTGGTCCGCCTTCAAGTGGTGCTGGTGCTGGGGGGGGGCTTGTATATCAGGCTGGTGGGGACGACTGGTTGCACTGCGGGAAGCATTCTTTTGAGGAGCCATGATTATCCCCTGACTCCTCCTGTACCTTATTCCAGGCTTCCTTAGTCCCTCGGCTGGCTGCTGAGATAACTATCCCTTTCCGGGACAGTAGAGCTACCTGCCCCAGGATGTAGTTTATTTATTTTATTTTATTTTAGTTATTGAGTTCTAGGATTACAAATACCTTTGAGCCAGGGCTCTTTTACAAAGGTTCCGTGTCATAGGTACAGGTTAGACAGAGTGTTTATGGCAACACAATTAAATGTTGTACAAACATAAATTGCAGAAAAGGAACATAAATTGAGGCAAACCTTCAATGAAGGGAGGAGGAAAGAGGTGAAAAGGAAGAGAGAGGGATAGAGAGAGGAAGGGGGAAGGGTGAGGAGGACAGCAAAGGAGACAGGAGAGGTACAGGGTGGAAAAGGAGGGGTGGTGGTGGAGGGAAGGGGATGCAGCCTGGTGGGCTTTGTCAGAGAACAAAAGTAGAGTGCAGAAGTTGAGCATGGTGGTGTCACAAAGTGCTGGGAGGCTGAGGCTCTTGTGGTTGTAGGCAGAGCAGGGGAGGCATGATGAGGTGATCTGATTCAATAATCTGGGGGCCACCCAGTGGTGCATTCGAGGCTAGACATTACAGTCACAGGTGCTGGCTGCAATGAAAGAGTGGCGGAGCCTAGTTTTGAAGGTACCAAGTGTGGGGGCAGCAGTGATATCACTAGAGAGTCTATTTAGCCAGTAGGCGGCCTGGTAGGCAAAACCTCTTTGACCTTGGGATGTGCAGCAGTAACGGATTTGGAACTGCTGTGGATTGGTCCCTTGAGTGACACCGGCTGCTTTTTTTACGTTGTAGGATGGTAGCAACACCGGTGGGGCGAGGCCCATCTGAATTTTCATAGCCACTATGCAGGTTTGGTATTTAATATGCTTGTCAAGTTGCAGCCAGTTGGTTTGGGAGTAGAGGTCACAGGTGTGCGTATAACGTTGAGCGCCGGTGATTAGCCAACAAGCCTTGTTGAGGGAGGTGGCTACCATTTGAGCGCAGTAACCATAGCTGAGCCGTAGATGATGAGGCCATAGTCAATGGTGGCAATGATAGTGCTCTGGATGGCAGCAGCCAGGGCTGCAGGGGGAAGGTGCCTCCTGAGGCAGAACAGCAGGCCTAGTCTGGAGTTGGCAGCTCTGGCAACGTTGTTGATGTGGTCAGTGTAGGAGAGGTACGGGTCAAGGGTGATCCCAAGGTATTTAAAAGTTTGGACTTGTTCTAGTAGGCTGCCTTGGCTGGTCGATATGGAGAGGTGATGCAGTTTATGTTTATTATGTGCGCTGCTGAAAATCATGGTCTTAGTTTGTTTCTGATTGAGGATCAGTTTGTGTTGAATGAACCAGTTCTCAGTAGTGTAGAAGCAATGCTGGAGGTTGCTTTGCAGCTAGTTTGGGTCCTGGTGTGAGGCTAGAATTACCACATCATCGGCATAGAGTACAATTTGTTGGGAGCAGGAGGTTGGCAGTGTACTTAGAAACAGACTGAAGAGGAATGGTCCCAGGATGGATCCCTGAGGGACACCGGAGCAGACAGGTTTGGCTTCAGACAGCACATCCGCAATTTTTACACATTGTGTCCAGTTTGCAACATAGCTTTTGAACCAAGGTATAGAATTGGGGGAGATCCCAGCTTTTTGAAGCTGGGCAAGAAGAAAGCGGTGGCGGACAGTATCGAAAGCCTTGGTTAGGTCAATAAATATTGCGTCAGTGAGATTACCTTTGTCCAGGGAGCTGTGGATGTCCCCAGTGACTTCAAGTAATGCGGAGGCAGTGCTATGGCCTTCCTGGAAACTGTGTTGTTGCCTGCAGAGGATGTTGTGCTTGTCCAGGTATTCAGTGAGCTGGTCTGTTATGATGCGTTCCAGGGCTTTTGAGAGGGGTGGCAGGATTGAGATCGGACGGTAGTTAACATGGTCAGTCTTGTCACCACTTTTGTGGATTGGGCTGACAGTGGCTGACTTCCATTATTCTGGGAATTGGTTGAGTGAGAGGGAGAGGTTAAAAATCTTGCTAAGGGGCCCCAGCACCTCTTCAAGGGTGAGGGCTAGGAGCTTGAGGTTGAGTGTATCATTGCTGGCTCTGGATTTGCTGATGGCTTTGGTGATGTACTTATGAACATCGTAATTATGGACTGCTTTAAAGTAGAAGGGAGGGCGATTGTCAAGAGTTGAGGAGTTGAGGTTTTCGGGAGCGTCATCATCATTAAAGAAGTTGGGGGAAGGACACTGCTAAGATCAGTGAAAGTGATGTTGAAAGTATCAGCAATGGTTTTAGGGTCGAGTGTGGTATTCCCATTTACCTTTAACATGGCTGGTGTGGATTTAGGTTTCTTCCCAGAGATTTCATTTAGATTGTTCCAAAAGTCTCTCCCATTACTCCTGGGGGGCTGTCCCATTCTTCTGTACATAGTTGTCCTGGCCTACCCATTAATGCGGCCTACATTCTCAGTTGCCTGAACCCCATTCTTCTCTCCACTGGTTTAGTCTACAGTGGGACTTTCCTTCCCCTACATTGTAACTGCTTCCGTGGCCAGACTATCTTTTCAGCAACCCTGTTTCTGTGCCTAATATTCCCTGCATGTTACATATATCTTACCATAACTGTGTACTGTTCATCATGTTATACCATCTCAGCTCCCTAATCTACTCTCTTCACAGCATCAAATGAAGGTCAGCTCACCCCTACTACCAGAGATGGCAGCCATGTCTACATTCTACTGAGTCATACCATGCTTTCTATACCTCATACCAGTTGTCACTTCCCTTCGAGAATGGAACTTCTTCGCCCATATATCCTCTCCACCCTACCTATGCCTAGCTGCTTCCACCTATGATCCTCCTGCTTCAGCCAACACCAATGAGTGTCCGAGTCTCCATTCTATTGCTTCAACTTATGCTTTCTCAGCCTGATACTTGGATGCAACTTCCCTTCAGGATCATGATTTCGATCAACTTGCCTTCACCATTCTACCTGGTCTGTGGATCAGAACCTCTTCAACTACATACTCTCATTGTCCTTCCTTGCCTAGCTGCAGCAAGTCAAGATCATCTTGACTCCATCATCACAGCTGGATGCCTGAGTTTATCTTTCTCTGCTTCTATCGTATCCATTCATGACCTGTTATCGGATACCGCAACTGTTCTGGAACTGGATCTTGTTTTACTCACACTTCCAGTCTTTCTTGCCTGTGGCTTCCCTTCATGTTTTATAGCACTGACTTCCCAGGATGGGAGCCTGAGCTTGCATCAAAGATTCCACTTCTGCATCCTCTACTACTACGGGTCGCTGCTTCCCTTCAGGAACAGGACTGGTACACTCCATCAACCTTCCACCTCTCGGCTCTGCCTGACGACTTTGACTGTAGGTCATCCATTATCTGCCTGATGCAATAGCCTTTTTTTGGATTTGCTAGTTCACTGCATCCTCTGTCCCATGCCTGGTTGCTGCTTCCTGTGTGAAACTGGACCCCATCAACTGTTTTTTTCCTTTCTCCTAAAACTGCTGAGAGGTATCAGATACTAGTGATCTCTCCTTAAAGACCAAGCTTGGAAGCTGTTCCTACAAGCAACCATTTCAATCCTCTTTGCTCTCTACTGGACCAATGCTTGCTGCTCTCTCCTGGACCTGAGCCATGTGCTGCATGTGCTTTCACCTTCTACCATTGCCTGGAGCTTCATGTCCTGGACATCTCATCTCACCTACCTCAATCACAAGCCTGCGTCTGCACCTGCAGGTCCCTCCTTTGCATTTTCCATATCCTACTCAATTACAATTTCCCTCCAGACACAGGACCTCTCTGCTCCGAATGACTTGCATTCTTCTCACCGTTTGCCTTCCTGATTTTCCCCAGACTATCATGCTTGACCCCCTTGGCCTCCTTTACCTCATGATGTGGATCTTGCCAGCTGGTTCAGTATCGATAGCATTCAAGTTTTGATCATCTCTGGGACTTCCTTGCTGTGGGTCACCCATTCCAGTTGCTGTATGAGTTTATATTTACTTCAGTTGAGCGAACTCCATCCTTCTTCATTCCAGCACCATCCATCTTCTAGTGACTTGCTACAACTTTCTTGCCTTCCACTGCTGTTCACAGTGGAACTGATGTGATCCTGTTCTTCCTGCACTGTATGTCACCTGGCTCACCTAGCCCGACACCTTCCTGCATCTGTCCTTCAGGCCATCAGGATCCATGCTGGACTTCCTTCCATCTTCAGATAGCAGCCTTTATCTCCACCTTGCAGGCTCTGGGCTTCGTCCTGCTTTTTGGCTCTCTTGGGCATCCTGCCATAGCTCTGGCCAGTATTCCTACCCAGTCAACTACTCCTCCTGTTTATCCATCTCATACTTCTACTCTGGCCATTCTATCAATTCCCATCCACTACTCAATAGATCACCACTTACTTCACCTGAGGAAACTATGTCTAGTACACAGTCCTTGGATAACATGCCTGTTAAACTCTTATGTCTTCATAGAGTTTTTATACTGCCCAATCAACTCCCCTCAATCATTCCAGAATCTCATTCGACTGGACTCCAGAAAGATTCCTATCTCTCTCTCTCTATTGGATACTCCATACAAATCTTGTCTATTCAGCCTCTATGGAATTCCCTGTCTACCATGCCTCACAGGCTATTCTTCTACACAGAAAGGACTTGAATTCTGTTATGCTTCAACTTAGTATCCATCACTGCTACTATGCATACCAGGACTCACAAGATACCTCATGCCACCTCAGACATCATCTAGTTATCTTCTACAGCCTCTCCTACCATCACTGACTCTGTTAACCATGTTACTCAACTTCTATTTCCTCAACAGACATTGCTTGTCTTAGGACCTTCTCAGCTGCCTTCCCGGAAAAGTCTTCATTGGATCTCCAGTGCCTAGCTGCTTCCTAATGTCATGCTATCCAAAAACTGCTTTTTTCTAGCTTCTGGACATCATCATACCTCATACAGTCATCTGCATTTCTTAGCATTTTACCATCAGTTGAGTTAGCCGTCCAGCCAAGGGGCCCTCCAGCCTATCCTTCACCAATTATGTCCATTAATTTCTCTGGTACAGACTGTCACCGAGAACAGGCTCTTCTGATTTCCATCCAGAAATCTGCAACTGCTAAGGCAAATTCACTAATCCAGTCTTGCCTCCCAACTGGTATTAATCAACCATAGCACTAAGATCTTTTGGCATTCCTCACTACTCAATCTCAGTTCCAATTCAGCCTACAGACTCTTCCATATATTTGCCTCCCAAGCTTCTCTCAAGAAATTCAGCATTGGACTACCTGTGAACCTAACCAGTTATAAACCACCATAGTGTACCTCATGGACAATCACACCATGGAAATACCTGTTTACTTCAGCCGGCGTACCAGCAGAGCATATACAAGTATAGTTATGACATCATGCCCAAATAAGCCACCCAGTCCTTATACCAAACTTCCAGTCATTCTCTATATATATTCAATTACCATTTGGGACTGCATCTGCAAATATCCCTCTATTTGTCTACTAGTCACTTATGGCAGTACTCCCATCAGGCACTCAAAGACTCTCCTCTACTCATTTTCTACTTTATGGATGCCTACATAGCTACTAATTGCTCACTACTAAATTATTTGCCTCCAGACTTTACATTGACAGTTAAACCTTGCACAAGTTGAATCATTCATCTATGACTTCACAGATCATCACATTTCCTAGTGTTCTTCATCTGGTACCATATAGATCAAATCATGCTCTTCCCAATCATTACGCTCACACAATCCCTTTGGACAAGCATCCTTCATCACCTGGGAAATCTGGACTTCATTTGTCCTTCTTCAACTGAGTCTGCTTCACAATTAGGATTGTACTGCTCCTTCAGAAAAGACCTACTCTTCAACCTCAGGATCATTATTCAGTCTGCATCATCCATGGAGCAAGGATGGCCCATTCTCTCTCCAAGAAGCTCACCTTCCTCAAATCAGCCATGGTTATAAAAACCTAGGTCCTTCTCCTCTTAGTATGCCCACAGGATGGGTAGACCACTGACAATGGGTCCTCAGAGGTTTCTTCCACCTGGGAGCTTTTCCTCTCCTGAGTGCCAGGGGGTCATACTCTCCATGAGTTGGAGAAGGTATCTTTTTGGGCCTTCTATTCCCTACAAATTCCTACCCACATTCCTACTACTCAAGGGTGGGAAAAGAGTTAAGCCACAAAAAGTAGTACAAGTTACACAAGCACTATATACCCCCATTGCTATTCCACAAACATTGAATGGGAGGGCTTAGCCTGAGGTTCAATGTGGGGAAATAGCTCCTCCCACAACTTCTACTTAAACCCTCCACTACTGCACCTCCCTTGCTTAGGGAGTGTTTTTTGTCCACCACCTTCCCATCCTCCTCCTCCTTCTCTGGTGCTCTTCTCACCCTTGTTCATGGGCCTTCTATTCCCTGCAAATTCCTACCTACATACCTACTGCTCAAGGGTGGGAATATAGTTAAGCCACAAAAAGTACTACAAGTTACACAAGCACTATATACCCCATTGCTATTCCACAAACACTGAACAATTGAAAAGCTGTAGGAAACTGCATATTTGATAACGTAAGCAGAGGTTTAGAGATAGTGTAGCAATCATGATAATCAGCCCACATCTCTGTTTTTTCACAGGCACCACTCTTGGTCTTCTACTCATTCCTGGCAAATCAGGCTGGGTGCCATGAAACAGTTAAAATCCCATCCAAGTGTTTCTGTTTTTATCACTGCCTACCTCTCAGTCTTTTGTTATGGAAATGTTGGACACAGATACTCATACTATGGGAAAAGTCTAACACTGACCCTTGTAATTTGACACTTATACACATCAAACAAGGAGATGCAAGCTCCTAACACTGATGGAAATAGCACATTTATTTGTGCAGATTAGTTTTGCTATATCATCTTAACATATCATGAATTTCTGAATTAAAATCTGAGTTTACCTCACCTTCTATAAGACTGAAGCACATTCTCTACCTGTGTCAGTGCAAATTTTAAGGAGTAAAATGAGTGATATCCCTTTAAATTAGGGACAGTTGCAAGGCACGCTTCAATCTGTTCTAAGCATAGTCCTGCTACTATTTGTTGTAGCAATTAACATTTAAAATGTGTAGATAGTAAAACAAAAAAAAAGGATACTGGTAAAATAAAATAAAAATTAACCACTGCTAACAATTTTTATCTCGGGGCGCTCTGGTCTCTATGTAACGGCCATTTATAATGTGCCTTGTAATACTATATATCTTTGGGTTCTGAAGGTGGGTCAAACTTGGAATAAAAAGTCCTCTAAGGAGGCATGTAGTCCATTTCTGAAAGATTGGTTTTGTACTGAAAAAGTCCTGACTTTAAGAAAATTAATTTATTCTTTTTCTGCTAACATAATCAAGAAAAACTACCCCCTCAGCCCTGGTTCTGAGACAGGCAGCATTGTCATTTTTTAGTTTATTAACTTAAAGTGCTCATCATTAGCGGGCATAATAGAATGGCTGATTATGTTCCCGTCTGAAAATCTGCCACGTTATGAAAAAGCACACAGACAGAACATGTTGTGAACACTGGCTTAGAGGCTTTCAAATACCAATTCCAACTGGCAATTGACTTTGATGACTGCCTCCAGAGCAGTAGCCAACTCATCAGCCACAAGAACATAGGCATGGTTAAGGACTACTGGCAGGCAACATTACATGCAGGAGGGAGACAAAAGTTAAGAGTATGGTCCATTCTTTTTTTGGCAAATAATTTTATTTTATAACAAACAACATTACAATACTCAAACAACAAAGAAAACAATAGCCTCTTGACTATACATACTGGAGGATAAAGTAAGTCACAGCATGTCAAAGAGGATACCCCCTCGAAAAAACACCCCGGCCCCAAACCAACCCTACCCTCCCCAACCTAAGGCAGCAATCCTATATAAAGGGTAAAGAAGGCATAAATAAACTTAAATATAAGCCTGGATATGTTAGCAACCTGACAATTAATAACTGTGACCATTCTGAGTTAATATTTTCCTAGAATCGTTCCAACTTAGTTTACCTCATACAGAGGGAACCGGAAAACGCTAAGTTGTCCGAGTTCCTGCCAGGCATGACTAAAGAGGGAAGGAGAGTCTTCCAAAATACCAAAATATAGTAAGAACCAAAGAGAGATGAGGAAAACTCCCAGCCCATCTAATAGCCATACTTGGCTTTCAAGCACCGTAAAAAAACTATCCCAATAATCAATGAATTTGTCAGTTGGGTTAAAGAAGTTAGCCACCGACCTCTCCGCATTTAGAGCATTTAGAAACTCATCCCACCATTCCTTATAGGAAGGAAATTGGTCACTATGCCAATAACGGAGGAGAAGTAACTTCGTCACCAAGGCCACTAGAGCCATTTGGTACTTATGAGCTAACACCGAGATGTGAGCAAACATACTGAAAATGCATACCTCAGCATTGAAGTATTTAGAAATCTCGGAGTAGGGGCCCAACCACTGTTTCACCAGATCCCAAAATTTGACCGCCTTAGGACATTCCCATAGCTTGTGATAAGTAGTAGCAACAGGGCAGCCACAGGTTTTACACTCTGAAGAACTCGAATTGTATATCTGAGAAAGTTTAGCTGGAGAAAGGTAGAGATTATGTAAAAGATTAAACTGAAGACCCCTTAATCTATCTTGCTTGACATAAATATATAAATCCGACCATATCTTACTCCAGGTCTCTTCTGCCAACCTAAAGACAGGTTAGCCTCCCAGTAAAGGAGACTGGAAAATATTAGAATCTCTCTAGCTAAAATTAGTTTATACAATTTCGAAACTGAGTTGCCAGATGTTGACAAATCCCTCATCTTCCTCACCAGTTCCCCAGCTTCATCGGTTCCTTTAGACCCCTAAGGAGGAAACTAATGCATCTTTGGATCTGGTACAGCCGCAACCGTTCATTAGGTTGAACTTTGAATTTCTCCAACAGAGCAGAGGGCGAGATAACTGAGCCTAATGAAACAAAATCAGCTACCCTAGGGTTAGTAGGGAGATTGCCAACATGTCTCCTTATCAGCTGATTCCCAACCATAAGGTTAGGATTCCTTAAGAGAGGTTGTGTTTTATCTTTTACATAAGAAATTCTTAAAAGCGAATATAGCTGATGGAGGGCCTTTATGTCCCACCCCATCGGGGTATCCCTCAATTTAACGGGAACCGTGGACCATGGAATATATAAACAAGATTCTAAATCTATACTAACGCTATTAGCCATCAACCGATCCATCAGATCCCACGAGGCCTCATCCGAGTCTAACATCCATAGAGCTGCTCTAGCAACATGGCTGGCCAGATAATATATATAAAAATCCGGAAGTTGAAGGCCTCCCACCTTCCTTGAATAAGTAAGCTTCCTATAAGTTCTACGGGGTGGTTTCCCCTTCCACAGAAAATCAGAGCAATATTTGTAAATCGGGTTAAAGAAAGACCTGGGAAGGTATACGTTAAGGTTATAGAGGGCGTAGAAAATTTTTGGTAGAATCATCATTTTAATTGTGTTAGTTCTCCCCCAAAAGGATAACGGAAGCTTAGACCACTTCTCCAGGCTTTCCTTAATAGATTTAACTAATGGCTTAAAGTTTAAATCTGTCAGACCTGTCAAGTCTTTAGAGATCTGAATGCCTAAGTAAAGCAAGGATTTAGGCTGCATTGCAAACCTAAAGAAATACACCAACTTTGTTGCAGGTACGGAGATAAGGGGTGAACCATTGTTTTCTCTTATTTAAACAGTAACCCAAAATTTACTAAAATCAGAGATAATACGGAATAGATGGAGAAGTGATTTCGCTATTGGGACATGCAATAATAAATCGTCCGAAAAGCTGATAACTTATACTCCGACTTCCATACAAATCCCTTGGACTTGCTTGTCATTATTAATAGCCCTAATTAGTGGTTCTAAATATAAATTGAATAAATATGAGGAAAGGGGACATCCCTGGCGGTACCTCGCCATAAGGGGAAAGCACTTGAGATCAGGTTGTTGCACTGGATTCTTGCTGTAGGGCAGGTGTATAAAACCCGAATGTATCTCAAAAATTTTTCAGGAAACCCAAATTTAGACAGGACCTGGAACAAAAACTCCATTCCACCCTATCGAAAGCTTTCTCTGCATCTAGAGAAACCAGAGATGCTTCCATATCCAGACACGTAGACGCAGAGATTAAGTAAATTATTTTCCTGAAATGATCAGCTGACGAGCGACCAGCAACGAATCCAACCTGATCCGGGCTCACTAAATCAAGCCATATATTTTTAATTCGGGTAGCCAAGATCTTAGCATAAATTTTGATATCTACATTGAGTAGTGAAATTGGCCTGTAGTTGCTAACCAAGTCTGGAGGCTTCTCGCTTTAGGTAGAAGAATAATTCTTGCTTCGAACAGAGATGGGTCCTGTATCTCACAGTCATGCCAAAAAGTAAAAAGTTGTTGCAGTAGCGGTACCAAAAGATCTTTAAACAACTTAAAAAACAAAGCCGTGAACCCATCAGGTCCCGGAGCCTTATCTACCTTAAGAGCATCAATAGCTTCAATAATCTCTTTTGGAGTAAAGGGAGCCTCTAGCTTCTGACTGCTCACCTCTGGAAGTACAGGAAAGGGTATATTTGCCAAAAACTCCCTCATCCCAACACTCCCATTGAGGGGGGGCAGCGAACTGGAATATAGATTTTTATAAAAATCAAAGAAAATAGCTAGTATGCCCTCTGGATCCGAGACTAAATTATTAGTACTCGGATGTCTCAGCCCAGCCACACTCTTAGCCGATAATCTTTGCTTTAGCTGCCACGCCAAGATTTTACCTGCTTTGCTGCCCTGTCCTATATATGAGGCCTTCAGTCTAGAAGCCCGATTTTCAACTCCTTCTCTCAGAGTCCCCCATACCAAGCCTAAGTGTAGCTAATTCTTTTGTCTTGGTCTAGGGATCTCTAATCTTCTCCCATAATCTCCAAAGCTTTAATCTTCTCCAGACAATTAGCCAGAAGGCTTTTTGTTTTCTTTTAAGAACTGATGCATGTCTAATCAGCTCTCCTCTCCATGTGGCCTTCGAGGCCGACCAAGCCCTGTCCACCGCATTAATAGAAC
Source organism: Neoceratodus forsteri (assembly GCA_016271365.2). Lineage (NCBI taxonomy): Eukaryota > Metazoa > Chordata > Ceratodontiformes > Ceratodontidae > Neoceratodus > Neoceratodus forsteri. The sequence goes on along the minus strand of CM057459.1, from coordinate 721,883,529 downwards.
CCCAATTGTACATAATTGTTTGAGACATAAAGGATCGAAAGTAGTCTAGCAATTTGGGGTCCTTAAACAAACAATTATTCAAGGACCATGAATAAGATCTAGGTGGAGCTGACAAAGGGCGGCAATGAAAGCCAATAGGAGAGTGATCCGAGATTACACGACTCGAGATGGTAACCTCATAGATACAAGAAAAAACTTGGTGGCTAACTAAAAAAAATCAATACGGAATAACTTCTATGAACGGAAGAATAAAAGGTAAATTCTTTAGTAGTAGGGTTGATCGTCCTCCATGGGTCAATAAGGCCCAATGAAGAAATAAACTCCTCTAGTGCTCTTTGAGAGGGAGACAGACGGTCAGCTCTGGACCATGAACGGTCCAAACGGTTGGATTGTACGCGATTCCAATCTCCACCTAAAATTACGGGTCTGTCTGCTAAAGGGGCCATAAGCACAGCCAACTGCATGAAAAAGGAGGTGACTCTTGATTTGGGCCTAAACGGATCCCAAGACTAGGTTAACTCCCCAAATTCTGTAACTATCACATATCTTCCATTGGGGTCCGAAAAATTCCGAAGGAAAAAGGAACCCTTTTGCTACTAAGATGGCTACCCCTTTACTAGGAAATCCTGCCCCAAAAACCTGAGCTACCCATCTTTTCTTTAAATGATGAAGCTGTCTCGAGGAATATGAGTTTCTTGAGAAAACTATTGACGGATCGAAATGCGCCAAGTGATTTAATATAACGTATTTTTTCGTATTGTCTTTCCCCCTTTTATAGTCCAAGAAATAATGTTCAGGTTGCTAACCATAGAAAACTCAGAAAAAAAAAATATAAAGCTGGTTGGAAAGCTGCCTAGACCCACCCCCATACTCCCCAAACTCCCCAAACTAATAAACCTCCACAAAAAGCTCAATATCCTCCAACTGAAAACAACCCCACTGGCCCGAAGCCAACTCCAAAATTTCAGGTCCATGTACACTCTAGAGGTAGAGCGCCCCCCCCCCCACAGCCGAGATAACTTGATCTTAAACTTGCTATCCAGCAAAAGAAAAACCTCTGGGGTCCTAACAAAATGGGACCCTCATAACCGAAGGAATATACATTAATTTGAGCAAATTCACTCAATGATGAGCCTATTACAATAATTTTAGCCCCTACAATCTATGTTAATATATAGAATCTAACCAATAATGAGGCTTCGCCTCACAAGGGAGTAACACAGATCCTTTAATAGGAGCCGAAAGGCCAGCTCATAGAAACCTGATATGCATGATCCCACCTGCCCTGCCTCTGCCCTTACTCTATTCCACAGGTGATTTATAGCCAGAGAAAGGGAGCTTCTCCATAACTGAATACCAGAGCTCCCTTATATAAGCTCAAAGCAATACTTGAAGTTATATATAAGGAAAAATAGAGCTCCCTCCCACCCTTCGATCTAACAAGCTAAAATATAGCTGGTTATTCACCTTATATATGTCAAATAGATATTTCTAAATAAACGTTAAATGAATATAATAGATCTAATGCACCGGTGGTGCTGTAAATACAATTAGTCCAAATACTCCCTCTAGTGACTATTTGGTGTAAAATTCGTTCCAATGAGCTTCTATGAAGACGTCATATAGTAGAACATCTAAATTGAAAGACATCTTGTTAACCCCAAACAAAAGCCAGAAGTAAAAAAAATATATGCATAATAATTCCAGAAGGAAAGAAAAAATGTCCTTTTTAGTCCATATTTAAATCGCATTAGGATCCTGAGCGTCTCTGAACTGAATAAATCTGTCCATCAGCACTATGGGAGCCTTCAGTAAACGTTGGACACCAACAGTCACCCTTTAGAGAACAAATCTGGCAAAGCATCTTTAAGTACTTTTAAAGTCTCCTCCACTGAGTCAAAGCGCTTTACCCCTTCCTTTAAGGTGATCTCCAACTTGGCTGGGTATAACATGCGATGTTTGATACCCGCAGCCCAAAGCTTCGATGTGACAGGGCGAAAGCTAGCTCGGGCCAAGCGCGACTTCAGGGTCAGATCAGGAACAATGCGAAGCTTCTTCCCTTCCCATAAAATAGCAGATATTTTCCTAGCTTCTTTTAGGATAAATTCTTGATCAAGGAAATTCAAAAGCTTGAAAATCACAGGCCTCGGAGGCTCTGAAGGTGGCGGCTTAGCCCTGAGGGCTCGATGGGCTCTCTCAATAATATATTCAGGCCCATTAGGCGAAGGCCCTACCGACGACTTTAGGAGCTTTTGAAGAAATAAAATAGTATTGGGGCCCTCTTCTCCCTGAGGGAGCCCCAACAAGACTAAGTTATTGCATCTGCTTCTCCCCTCCAAGTCATCTAAGCGGTCCTCCAATTTGTTTATTATCTTATTTGCCTCCGTTATAGCTAGGCCGCTTTTATCCATATTCCTCTCGATAGAGGAGATCCTGGCCTCAGCATCCGTCACCCGACGGGCTAGCTGAGTTAACGCTGGCTTGAAATCTGCAACCTCCTCAACCAGTTTGAATAAGGCCTCTTTGATAGTCGTAAGATCGCTGTAAATCTGTGCTGGGGTTATTTCCTCCTGTGGAGCCGCCGGCGATGAACTCCTGCGCGGTCTCTTGGCTTCCAACTCCTGGCCCGAGCTCTCCATTTTGTCTCACGCTCAGGAAACGAAATAAAGCAAACAAACACTGTCTCAACTCTTAAGCAGGAGAGGCTGGCAGGATAAAATTCTAAATTATACGCTTTAAAACGCGGTTTTATGTAGCGGGGAGGGGAGACCCAAAATCGGCTGCTATACCTCCAGACGCATCACGTGACTTTCTGAGTATGGTCCATTCTGTTACAGGTAAAGTCAGAGTCTGTCCACTGTCATTTCAGTTCCTATTTTTATATCTTAATGTGAATCTGCTTTTTTTTTTTTTTTTTTTGGCCGTGGGTGGTGGTGTCTAGTGGAAAGCAAGAGAGGGAAGGAAAATGTCTAGGTCTGGTACCTGATGAATTTTTTATTTATTTATTTATTTTATTTATTGAATTTTGGTAACCGGGTAGGGCCTCTGAGACAAGACAGTCCCTTTTTCAGGAGTGACCTACAAAGTGCAGTACATTGATAATGCAGTCATTGATACAACAAATTAGACAAGGAGTAGACCTACAGTCCCCACTTGCATACTGTGTGACCTTGAGCAAGTCACGTAACTTCCTTGTGTTCCCAGGCTGCACCTGTAAACAAGATTTCAGCTTAGTGTGCCTCACCTGGTTAAGCAACTGGAAAAAAAAGAGAGTACAGCAATTACATTCAGTTATGCAAAATAACAATGTAATGCACAGTCAACAAACCCTTACATACAGATATCATTTACAGTATTTTTTTCTCTGAGATCAGGAGACAGAGAGAGTGGAAAGATATGCTAGGAGAATCATGCAAGGAGTGAACAGGAGTTAGGAGTCAGTGGAAGGAGGAGCAAGGTGGGGCAGTTAGGTGAGAAAACAGCAAACTTTGAAATTGAGAGAGGGAGGGAGGTGCAGGCCAGTATAGAAAGAGGTAGAGAGGTTCCGTAGAACACAGCAGAAAATGCAAATGATCTCCTAGCCATGGAGAGTTGTAAGTTTGTGACTGAGAGAAAGGGCAAGGAGGCAGATCTGAGGGCACATCAGGGGAGATGGCGTTGAACAATATCAGCAAGGCAAGGATGAGTGAAGCAATGGACAAGCTTATGTATAAAGCTTAGTGTGGCATAGCATAATTTTAATTCATAGGGTAGCCATCCTAAGGCAGATAGGACATTACAGTGATGGTGCTGAGCATTGGACCAGAGAGCAAACCTGCCAACTCTATGGTAGGGCTGTCATAGGCAAGATAGTATGGACGCAGTAGCTTAGAGTAGTAATGAAGCACCATACATGAGGAGGGGCAGGGGTGTGGCATCCCCAATCTTGTGGCAGGAGGTAAATGTAAGGAACGGACAGATGCAGTAGAGGACACAGATTTTTTGGTTTATAGTTTTGGTGATGGCTGTAACATGCACATCCAGGGTAAGTGAGGGATCTAAGGTGACTCCCAAGTTTTTTAAGGACCTGACTGATTTGAATGCATCCAAAGTACATGAGAGTACAGCCAGAGGGGGGGAGGGTTGATGCAGATGAGGTGGAGAATAACATGCTCTTTGTTTTTTAAATATTAAGGAAAAGCTGCTTCTGAAGGAACCAGTCCTCAAGGATGTGGAAGTCAGAGGCTAGCATTGAATTGAGCCACCCGATATCAGGAGAAGAATGGCAGATAATAGCATCATCTGCATATACAGTAGATAAACAAAGGTCCCACCACAATTATTAGGGAAGCCATTAATATATAGAGAAAAAAGTAATGGGCCCAAAATGTCGCCTTGGGGGACACCATGGATAATGGGCCTCAGGTCAGATAGGGAGCCTGACCATTTTACTTTTTGGGTACGGCCATAAAGGTAACTTTGGGTCCAGGTCAGGGCAGTGGCATCAAGGCCAGAGACATGCAGTTGTTGTGATAGAAGGCCATGGTTGACCAAGTCAAAAGCCTTGGTCAGGTCTATGAAAATTACTCCAGTGGTATGGCCATGGTCCATTTCATGGAATATGTCAGAGGTGACTTTAATCAGAGCTGTAAGTGTACTGTGGTTTTTCCTAAACCCATGCTGAGAGGTGGAGAGCAGATGAAGTAGGTCAAGGTATTCCTGCAGGTGGTCATAGATTATCAGATGTTGTATTTTTGCTAGGGGCAAAGTATTGAAGTAGGCTGGAAATTTTCCACTGTCGAGTTGGGACCTCCCTTGTGGATGGGGACAACCACTGCTATTTTCCATTTGTCAGGGATGGTGCAAGTAAGGAAGGATCAATTAAATAAATCTCAAACAGGGTGGGCCAGGGTATCAGCTCCCAACTTAAGGAATTTAGGCTCTAGAGTGTCATGGCCAGGTGAGCTGTCAGCCTTTAGATTCATGAGGAGATGGCGAACCTCCACGAGGGTTGCAAGCTTTAGGTGAAAAGCAGGGAGGTCCAGAGTTGACTGATGGCAGGGGGTCAGGTTGGGGGTGGATGAACTAGAAAATAGTGATGTGTACCTATCCAGATTGGTGAAGAACTCATTGAAGTCAGAAGCAATGGGGGGGGGGGGGTTCAGTGAGAGAGACTCCCTGGGTGTCAAGGAAAATGGGGGTCTCAGGTGTTACTCTTTAAAAGGGTTAACCTGTCACCAGAATTCTTTCAGATTACTAAGATGCTCAGTCTGGAGTCTCTAGAAGTTGAATGATTTTGCTTTTTGCATTGAGTTCTTGTAGCTGTTTCTTAGTTTTCTATATGTTTGCCAGTTAGTAGGTAACCCACTATCCTAATAAGTCCTCCATGCCTGGTAAACACTAAAGAAAATCCAAAAACAATTACACTTTAAGTATGATTCTATCCCACTATGTTAGCTAAGCTATCTCCATCCATGAAAGGTTAAGTGTAGGAGCTGGGTCTATACCTCTCATCTGTCCCTGATTAGGAGAGATGTCCTCATCCCCACCCCCCAAATAGCTCCATCCCTTATGCAAAAAAGTACTGTCCACACTGAGAATGTGCTTTGAAATTAGACTTTAAAGCAGAAATTTATGACATTCTAAGATGCTAAACCAAAAATAAACTTTGTACAAGGTGATTGTTTCTGAGGTTTTTTGGGCTTGTATCTCCATATTTGAGGACGTGTTCCTCATTCTGAAGTTTGGTGTCAGTTCTTTCAATGGATGATACTGTGAATCATCAACACGGAAGAACTATGTGTTTTGTATCCTCCCTGTATACCACCGTGCCAGGTGCCTAACCTCAGGCTGTGTTTCCTAGTCCTAACAACCCCATTTTGCACTTGGCCCAACATAACCCCCCCTCCATGGCAGGGATATTGAAGGGAGAGTCTGCCATCCTCCTAAGTAGGAGCAGCGTCAGGTCTAGCACTGTAGGGTGCCAAGGAGTGATGAAGCTGTCATGGTTGCAGTTGCCCTTTTTCCACTTAGAATATTTTGTTTTGCCCATTTCAGCTTTCCCCACCCCTCTATGAGCCCACTGGTGCCATACCTAGCCTCAAGCAGCCTTGCACACAATCAGTGTATTCCTGTGATAGAAGAAAGCTTCTTGCCCTTCGACAGTGGTCACTGTGGTACTCAAAGGCTGCTCACCAGGCTGGTAAAAACAATCAAGGGCAGTGCTTCCCCAGCCCTGGTCACCTGATGCAGGCATTTCAGGTTTTTTTCTGAACTCTGGTTGCCTGCATGGTAGCAACACTCAACAGCCATTGGCATTGAGTGGTCCCACAAAGATGTGACATAGGAAGGTTGGGTGGGAGGTGCTATAGAGGAGATGGCTCTGCCAATGACTAAAGTGAAGCTGTTGCAATGGATAGGAAGGAAGCAGGGTATATGACATTGTAATCAGCGAGTTTGCAAATCTTAGAACCCAGAAGATAAAACAGGAATATTCAATCTCTTGTACTGATTTCTGGTGTTATCTGCAAATTAGAAGTTCCCTTTCTCAATTATTAGACTCCTCCATGAAAATACCAGACAATCCAATCACAAATATTCTTAATACTTGGAAATTCCAAAAACAAGGGAAAAATAGGCCTTATATACCAGAATCTACTATCATCCCAGCCCAACAAATTTACAAAAATTATGTAGAATTTGGACTCTGGAAACAGAGGACAACATTGCATCCCAAGAATGGTCTACTGCATTCATTCATGCAAATACTGTGAGCAGGGACATGAAAAGCAAAGTGATATGGAAAAACATTATTTGTAGATGGTATCAAACCCCCAAAGTCTTGATTAAGGCCTATTACCAACACCTCTGTGTTGGCATTGTAACTCCCAAGACAGTAACTTAACCCATATGCTATGGTCCTGTCCACAACTAATTCCATTTTGGGGAAAAGGTTTTAGCCACTTGCTCTAGGGTAACTTCCTATTCAATCCCAAATACACCTAAACTAGTGTAACTAGGCATCTTTCCCTCTACATGTGAACTTAACAACTTTTACCAAGACAGGATTCAAACTACTTTAATTGAGGCAAAAAGTCTGATTTTATTTTTGTGTAATATCTGTTTACTCCCTTACGTGTTACAGGACCTGCCACTCCTTCAAGCTGCCATGGTCCCGACTTACCTCCTACTACCCTCTCTCAAGCCTCCGTACTCATATTGCAGCTGTCCCTGAGGTAACCCAGCATAATTCTTTGCCAGATGGGTCCCTCTCCTTCGAGGGGGAAGGCACCAGTGGAGGCTGGCCAGTGCATTCTTTACTTGGCCACGGGATGCTGCTGAGGTGGACATGGCTCCCTTGGCTTTGGTGGTGTCGGCAGACTGGCAGCCATCATCCAGTGGGTCCTGGAGCTGTTTTTCCACTTTTCTGTGGTTTTTCATTGTGCCACTCATGCAGTGCTCCCAGTCTCTGCCAGGGGCCGCTGCTGAGTGAGGCTTCCCTACATCCCACACCAGGGGAGGAGAGCAGTCCTGTGGATGCTCAATCTTCTCCTTCCCCTGCCAGCCCCTGGCATCCCAAGACAGTTCCTGAACCCGGGACACCGGCATGGTTTGAGGTAAGGCACCAGAGCCTCAGCCCTCTGTGCCACCGGGCTGGCAAAATGACTGATTTTAATGAATTGGAGATCCATCAAACTTCCAAATCTGGATTCATGGAGTGAAGCTCTAAACACTTTGGCAGTAAATTAATGTCTTTCACATTTTGGTCTAGGTAAAATACAGTAGATCAATACACGAAAAAAAAGAACAAATACTTATCTTCAAATTTTTGTCATAGAAACATAGAAATTGGCAGCAGATGGGGAACACAGATTCATCCAGTCTGCCCTGAGCCCTACCCCCCTCTTTTGGATTTCTGTGAGACAATCCCCTTGTGTCGGTCCCTAGCTGCTTTGAATTCCTCTACTGTTTTGGAGTCAATGACTCTAGCCGGTAGACCATTCCATGGGCAATCTCTCTCTCTCTCTCTCTCTCTCTCTCTGTGAAGAAAAATCTTTGCATGCTGCCTGTGAATCTTCCTCCCCTCAATTTCATCTCATGTCCTCTTGTCCTACTGGTGCTACTGACCATAAAGAGCTCCTGGATGGAGACTCTGTTTATACCCTTCAGAAACTTGAATGTCTCGATCATGTTGCCTCTATCCCTGAGTTGTTTCAGGGAGTACATGATGAGCTCCTGTAACCTGCTTTTGTATGACAACTTATGGAGACTGTGTAGCATTTTTGTTGCCCTCCTCTGTACTGTTTCCAATCTATCTATGTCCTTTCTGAGATAAGGTCTCCAGAAATGGATGCAATACTCAAGGTGGGGTCTCACCAGGGACCTGTACATTGGCAGGATCACCTCCTTTCTTCTACTTGTGATGTCCTTTCCTATGCATCCCAGCATCCTACTGGCCTTCTTTGCTGCCTTTCTGCATTATCTGTCTACCTTCAAATTGTCTGAAATGATAACCCATAGTTCCCTCTTCTGATGGGTGGTTGCTAGCTTCTCCCCTCCCAGGTAGTAGTCTCTCTCTGGGTTGCTTCTACCCAGATGCATAACTTTGCACTTTTACATGTTAAATTTTAACTACAACAAGTTGGATCAATGTTCCAGCCTGAGGTAAGTCACTTCTCATTTGCTCTACCCCCTGTGCAGTGTCCACCCTTTTGCAGAGCTTTGTGTCATCTGCAAAGAGACACACCTTCCTGCTCAACTCATCTGTGATATCGCTGATAAAGATATTAAAGAGTAATGGTCTGAGGATGGACCCCTGTAGCATCCTGCTTGTCACCTCCCTATCCCCTGATGTTGCCCCATTTACTGTCATGGACTGAGTTCTCTGTTCAAGCCAGCTAATCACCCATGCTACTACTTCCTGCCCCAGTCCTGAATGGTCTTGTTTGTTTAGCAGACTTCTGTGTGGTACAGAGTTGAAAGCCTTGCTAAAGTCAAGGTAGATAATATCAGCGAGTCAAAGAACTTAATCATGTTAGTCTGGCAGGACCTTCCCATTGTGAAGCCGTGCAGCTAGGCATCCAGTTGTCCAGATTCCTCCAGGAATGCTAATATCCTTTCTTTGAGCAGTGACTCCATCATCTTACACACCACTGAGGTGAGGCTGACCAGGCGGGAGTTTCTTGTCTCCTCGCTGCTACCACTCTTGTGAATGGGGACCACTATTCTCTTTTCCAGTCCTGGAGAACTGTTCCTTTTCTCAAGGATCTGCTAAAAAAATCTGCTAGTGTGCTGCCAATTCATCACTAAGTTCCCTCAATATGCGTGGGTGGACTCCGACTGGCCCCATGGCTTTATCTACCTTTAGTTTTTTTAATTCTGTCCTTACCCTCTCTATTGTGAATGGGCTTGTGTCCATTCCCCCTAGGTGACTTCTGTCCCCCTTTGGGGTGGGTCTATTACCAGGTGCCTCCTTAGTAAAGACTGAGTAGAAATACTCATTTAAGACTTCTGCCTTTTCACTGTCTTCTTCTACCGCCTCCCATCCCTGCTTATGAGCCTGACAATGCCTCCTTTGTTTTTCTTTTTGTTGCTAATGTACCTAAAGAAGGTCTTATTGCCTCCTTTAACCCCCTCGGCTATGTCTTCCTCAGTCTGCACCTTTGCTTTTCTGATCATCCTTCCTGACTCCTTCAAGCTGCACTTGTATGTCTTCCTATCTATTTTGCTGTTTGAGCCCTTGTATCTTTGAATGATAGTCTCTTTTCCCTCATTGCAGCTGACATCTCGTTTGTGAACCATAGCGGATTTCTTTTTTTCTTCTTCTTACTGACTAGCCTGCAGTATTTTGCAGTAACCTCCGCTAGTGCTTCTCTTATGTTTATCCAGCATTCTTCTACCCCTCCTTTTGCCTTTTTCTTGAGGATATCCCTAAAGCATATACTCATCTGATCGAAGTCTGTTCTTCTGAAGTCTATGACCAGTGTCTTAGTGTGGCTTGTTTCCTTGGCCTTTTTGACCTTGAACCACACAGATTTGTGGTCACTTGACCCCAGATGGCACCTCGCCTCCACCTCCTGGACCTTGCTGCTGTTTGTGAGCACCAGGTCCAGGACTATGATTTCTCTAGTGGGGGCCACAACAAGCTGATTAAGTCCAGCCCCTCCCAAGGTGTTTAGGAGATTTCTGCTCCTAGTAGTTGATGCTGTGCAGGAGTTCCAGGCTATGTCTGGGAGGTTGAAGTCCACCATCAGCATGACTTCTCCTTTTTCAGCCATCTTTAGTATGTTTTCAAAAATTGCTTTGTCTCCTTCTGCCCCTTGTGAGGGAGTCTTGTATATCACTCCTAGTCTGAGGATTGAGCATGAACCTGGTTCAAGACTGACCCAGAATACCTCAGGTTCATCTTCAGACCTTTGGCCCTCCATAGTTTTTATGTTCCCCTTATATATAATGCAACCCCCACCCCTACATCCTTTTCTGTCTTTTCTGAATAATTTGTAACCTAGGACTGCCATATCCCATTCATGGCTCTCATTTAGCCATGCTTCTGTGACTGCGACACAGTCCAATCCTGCCTCCGCTATTGTGGCTGAGAGTTCTGGGATTTTGCTAGCCAGACTCCGGGCATTGGTCATCATTTCCTTCCAGAGTTTGGCTTCCTTTATCCTTTGTTTCCTTGTACTTTGTTTAACTTGTACAACCTTCATGCGCTCCTGTTGTTTATGTCTATGTGATTGATGATGGGCACTGTTACAAGGCTCTGGGGGGATGGTGATTGGGATTCTATATTTCTGCTCCTGTCTGGTCACCACCACCCCATTCTCTAGCTTAAACTTGCCACAAATGCATTGAATTTTCACCCTAATGCCCTTACCCCCACCTTGTTGAGGTTAAGGCCATCGAATTTAAAGTAAGTCCTTTCCCGGAAATCTTTCCGGTCGCTGATGAAGGTGTGGCCCTTTTCTGAGCATCAAATGTAGAGCCACGAGTTCAGTTCTGTTATTTCAGCTTTCCTAACCTTTCCTTGGCCTTTACCCTTCTCCTATACTGGGAGTACCTCAGAGAAGGCCAAAGTGGATGAAAAAGAGGTGAATCTATCCCCTAGATTTGAGATATGCACCTTGGCCTGTTTGACAGAATGATTCGCGATATCATTAGTTCCTATGTGAACAGCGATGGCCTTGATGTCTCATGCCTTTCTGATGCAGTTTCCTATGTGACCTGCATCCCTTTTTGCTGTGGCCCCACGGAGACATCTGACCATTGTCTACATTTGGTTGGTCCCATTTAACTGTGATTCGACCCCATGTATCATGGAGCCCCCCACAATGATCAGTTTCTTCTTTCCTTTGGTGAGAGGGTTTGCTCAACTAGTTATGTCCTGACAAACTGTTTGGTACCACTGCACCCCTTCCCCCTTGCCCAAGTCAGAATGCTCATCCTTCCCTTGCTCAATAACGTGTGGGTCCCTTGTTCATGATCCCCTGTTGTTTTTTAGGGTGACACCAGGTTGGTGCTGCTGAGCCCTAGCTCTCTGACTTGAGCAGTCACCTGGTCCGTTGTGCATCCTTGCCAGCAGGGCAAACCTGTAATGCAGCTAGGGCTATCCTGACAAAATGGAGGTAGCCCACCCCTCTCTCCATTCTTTCCTGGCATGCTTCCCTGGCCAGGCTAGCCATATTTGAGTGCCTTACTGCCACAGAATGAGGACAACTACCCAAGTACTACAAGAAATGGGATGCATACCTCCATTCTCATATCTGCACTATTCCACCCCCCCCACCTAGGAATCCACCTCTGGCCTAGGCCCCCCTACCCCTTGTTTTGTTTTTTTTCCTCCTGCATCCTTGCAAGGTACCACTGCTGTTCTTTTATCTGACTGGCACCTGTTTTCCTTGTCCCCCCCCACTGCTTTGGGTTGCTTCTCATACTTTCCTTTCCCTCACAGATGGTAAGCACATAGGAGACATGTATGGTGCACTGATGGCTACAGAAAGGCTCCATCCCCTGTAATATTCTTTTCTGACTGTTACTTACACCTTTCAGATTGACTATATCATGTCTTAGTAATAGATAGGCAGCCTTTAGTTGGATTTTACTAATAAATGCATGGCCTCTCCTTGTTTGTGCTGTCGTGGTATAGTTATGTAGACTGTGTTACATTCTTCAGTTTGTCTTTTCTTTGCTGATATCACCCTTGTGCTGTGCTTTGTGGTTGTGTTTGGAAACACCTCTACAACTTGAAAACTCAATAAAATCTTAAATGATAAAAAAACCTGTTATGCAGCTGCATAACTGCCTCTGGAGAGTTGCCCACTTGGTGAGCCTAGCTGCAGTAAGCTTTGCCCCTTTGCACTACCTGCCAACCCACTGGATGACCTGTCCTCTGTGGTAGAGGGTCAGTGCCAGGGTACTGGTGGTACTGGGGCTGTTTCCAAGTCATTGTGACCTGGTGTAGTTCCTGGTTTAGGTGGGATATTGTTTCCCATGCCTCCTGGAGCTGGGCCCGGAGGTCATTTATGAACCAGCATGTGAAACAATATTCTATATCCTGGACCCAGGCCCTGTAAAAGAGTGTTCCACAGTGGTCACAGGGCACAATATCAGTTCCTGTTGGCTTGATATTCTTTGCTATGGAAATAACAAGTGTTAGTCCAGCCTGTAGGTAATTTCTGGAGAGAACTGAAAGGAAGGAAACAAATGTATTTCTAAAGTGCTTTTTTTTCTTTCTTGCCTTCTAGTCAGTTCAGGTAGGAAGTGGGAGGTGACATGCAGAACCTATATAGGAAGAGGACCCAGGGTGGGTGGGATTAGGGGGTAGGGTGGGGGGCAGAACCTTTGTTTCTTCTTCCTGCTGAAAAAAACAATCAGTTTGACCCCAAAGCGTTAAGGTCTGCCACTTAGTAGCACAACTAGAGACTGTAGGAGAGGAAGTCTCTCTCCCAGTTGGTGAAGATCAGTGAAGCTCAGCAGACAGTAAGGCTAGGGGCTGGAATGTGCTTGGTGTATGCCTCCTAGGGTTGCCATTTGTGTCTGAGCTGTTGCTTCTGGTTGTTTCTGACTGAGAGCTTTCTATTAGCCGACCACTATTTCAGTAGTGGGTACAGCAGACAGTAAGGCTAGGGGCCGGACTGCTCTTGGTGTATGCCTCCTAGGGGTGCCCTTTGTGTCTGAGCTGTTGCTTCCAGCTGACAGCTTTCTATTAGTCAACCACTATTTCAGTAGTGGTACAGCAGTACAGATGCTGATTTACATACAGCAGCCAGGAATTCTGGGTAAGTGTTCCAACTGCTCCTTATGCTGAGAGAGCAGCCACTGGCTGTGTCTGAGCAGAATGATTGAGGAGAGAAGTCACCTCAGCAGAGCTAGGAGACTGGAAAGTGCACTCCAAGGGGGATTCACCCAGGTAGAACTGCTGTCAAGGAATCCCTGCTTCTGCACCTGTCGGAGTCTGTCTTCGCTCTGTTATTGGTCTCTCTCCCAGTCGGTGAAGATCAGTGAAGCTCAGCAGACAGTAAGGCTAGGGGCTGGACTGCACTTGGCGTATGCCTCCTAGAGTTGCTATTTGTGTCTGAGCTGTTGCTTCTGGTTGTTTCTGGCTGAGAGCTTTTTATTAGCTGACCACTATTTCAGTAGTGGACACAGCAGACAGTAAGGCTAGGGGCTGGACAGCTCTTGACGAATGCCTCCTAGGGGTGCCCTTTGTGTCTGAGCTGTTGCTTCCAGCTGACAGCTTTCTATTAGTCAACCACTATTTCAGTAGTGGTACAGCAGTACAAATGCTGATTTAAAAACAGCAGCCAGGAATTCTAGGAAGTGTTCCAACTGCTCCTTATGCTGAGAAAGCAGCCACTGGCTGGGTCTGAGCAGAGCAATTGAGGAGATAAGTCACCTCAGCAGAGATAGGAGCCTGGACTGTGCACTCCAAAGGGGATTCACTCAGGTAGAACAGTTGTCAAGAAATCCCTTTTCTTCTTATTTTAGATATAATAGCTATTTGTTCCATATTCAAGAAAGAATTACTGAAGCTCAGCAGACAGTAAGGTTACGGCTGGACAGCACTTGGTGTATTCCTCCTAGGTTTACCCTTTGTGTCTGAGCTGTTCTTCTGATTGTTTCTGGCTGAGAGCTTTCTACTAGCTGACCACTATTTCAGTAGTGGGTACAGCAGACAATAAGGCTAGGGGCTGGACCGCTCTTGACGTATGCCTCCTAGGGGTGTCTTTTTTTGTTTGAGCTGTTGCGTCAGACTGATACTCTGAAAATTCAAATATAAAAAGTAATGTATTTAATTTCCTTATTATTTCTATAGACTAGGCAATTCAATTTTAGTAACACAACTCTTTTTGTATGGTAGTTACTAATATGGAACACCCTAAGCAGTAGGTCATAGAACATATAGGTTTTCTTCTTATTTTAGATGCAATAGCTATTTGTTCCATATTCAAGAAAGAATTACAGAGGTATAGTGTGTTAATAACAAAATAATTTTGTGAATCTTGATATCTACAATTTGGAATCCTTGCTTCTTACACTTTGTATGCTGGAAAATGTAATAAAAAAGTTTAACACAAAACCTGGAAGAAATCAATATAGGTATGCAGAACAGATTTGTGTCCCCCTCCCTCTTGGAGGAACACCTATTAAGGTGGCAATTGCTTAACTTTTTTTTGTTTGCTCTTTAAAAATTATGAATTCTTTAAAACTGTGTTTTTAATCAGTGGAAACAAATTAAATACAATGGTAGGAAAGAATGTAACTGATATACTATGGTGAAGTGGCATGATCGCATTGGGGGGCCAGATTTTTCTTGGGCCTAGGGCCCCAGGTTGCCTTAATCTGGCCCTGACTGATCACTATCCCCAAATTGTGTATTATTTCCCTGGTGTCTAGAGGCAACCCCACCCTTGATTTGGGGTCAAAACATCTAACAATGGCAAAGTTATTTGCATCTGTTGAAATTTTCCTATGCTCACTAGTAACTTTGTTAGTTTAAAATATTTTGATCCCAAATTTTCAACATAGCAATTTTTGGCACCACATCATGAACATGACAGCTATAATTTTTCAAATACTGCCCAAACTGCTTTTTCACACCAGTGGCACAGAATGACATTCCGGTGGCACAAAATAATGTTTCAGCTGGGATTAGAAAATTTTCCGTACTGGGTTCATGAGGTGGACTAATAAGAAGGCTAGGCTGACAATTTGGTTGCTGTGCTGCTACAAATGCAAGTGCAGGGCCAAAAAGGCCCTGCCCTTTCACAGCAACATACGCAGCATAGGCACCACATTAACATATGTGTCCACAACAATTTACAATCAGCAGATTGTACAGTATGCACCCCTTGCAAGCTCAGTTTGTCACTGGCCATGGTGGTGAGTGGAGGGCTGTGCCTATAGCTGGCTCTCAGGGTAGAGACAGGAGGGGAGTGGGATGGTGAAATAGTACCTGCTGGGGTGAGGGGTCCACTAGACCACAAGGGACATATGTATGTATGCTATGGGCAGGTTAGGATAAGGGAGGTGGGACCACTAGACCACCGGGGAGTACTGTCATATATAGTGAGAGGGGACTGGGGCTAGAGAGTGACTGCCAGACCACCAGGAACCCAGCCCTTGCCAGTGCATGGGGGGGGTGTGGGGCACCCCCCCTCTGTGCTCCATTAAGGGCTGGGTTTAAGAAACATTAAACTGCACCACGCAAGTGGCCATTTAGCACTTCAGAAAACTGTCAATATTGTGCTGCACCGCACATGCATGAGAGATCCCTCATTTGCATGGGTGCAGCACAATATTGTGTGAAATGGCGCTATTGGGGATGCACCACACATAGGTGCCCTTTGAATATGGCCATGCCTCATCAGCCAGCACTATTCCAGGTTAACACAGTGCAAACCCAGTTTGTGGCCCATTAACCTGTTGAATATGGGGCCCTGAGTCATTTACATCAGACCAGGGGCATATCCAACATACTGATACTGACAAATCATTAGGAGCAACTACAGTACACAAATAATGGGGCAGAGAAACCATGGAAGAAAATGTCACCGACTGGATATTAGTTAGAAATGTTAAGAAAAGCAGTGAATATTGGAGAAGAGCAGGGAAATTCATCATACCTGTGTTAAACAAATTTCACACACTTGTTAACATCAAAAGGGTAGCACCTTATATGGGCGAGTATTATTGAGCGGCTCAATATAAGCGACTGAATAATACCTCTCATGTTTAGGGTGACCATTGCAAGAGAGCGAAGGATCCTGCATAGCAAGTGTAGCAGTGAACTACAGTCACTATAACAGGATATAAGCAGGTGTGTGGCTGAACCCTGCTGAGCTGGCTGTTTGGTGTGGGGTTCAGGTCCTACAGTAGGACTCTGAATTTTCATTTTTTTTAAGTTGGCCCCCACCAAGTTGATTATATTATTTTGGGGGGGTGGGGCATAGCCAAATGCAAAAAAAAGAAGTAATTTTATTGCTGTTATTTGAGCAGACTGTCACTGCTTGCGGCAGTCGCTGATTCTTTTGGTCGCCTTTTTGCTTCGGGTGGTATTTGCATCATGGTTTATGTGTGGCTCAATAAGGGAATTGCCCTTATCACATAACTCCAATCGAACGTGATGGGGAAGAGATATCAAATACACCTAGGACAGCAGAAGGGGCCCAAATCATAAATACATCTAAGACTCAGTTATTGGTATTAGCAGACTCACTCATAAAATATACAGATAGGTATACTTGCGAAACAGACAAGCAGAGCAGAACAATTATCTCCTTTTCAAATGCCCCCCAAAAAAGACCTGAATAGCATGATGGTCAGATACTGAGTCAAGCCAGGGACAATCCAAGTCTAATTTTGCACACTGAAACCAATAACATTGGTAACCAAACAATGTCATAAATACAAAATGAATCTGAAAACACGGGAAAAGCTATGGACGGGAAGGCTGGGAAACTAGCAATTTCAGAAATATTACCAGTCCCTAGGGCATACTATAAAAGACACTAAACAATTCTGGAAGTAAACACTTGGTTGAGAAAATAGGCAGAGGGAAAAGGACTCACCTTCATTAGCAACTGGTATACATTTCAAAGAAAATGGTACCTATACAGCAGAGATGGCCTTCATTTTAAAAATAAAGGTAGTAGGGTCCTAAGAGAAAAACTGGCCCATGCAGCTCTCTCGCTTTTAAACTAAATCCTAGGGGGGTGCTCAGGAGAAGGTTAAGAAAATTCAGCAGATAGAGAACACCAAAGAAACTGGGAAAAAATCAAAATAAACTACTTACTTGTTAATACTAGAAGTCTCTACATGGACAAACAACGTAAATTAGCATTTATTATTAAAAAGGTGGAGACAGATGTGGTTGGAATATCCAAAACCTGGTGGAATGATCAATCAAATAACACTCATAATATAGAGGCCTGCACATTATGTAGGCTTGATAGAGAAGCTAGAAAGAGGGGGTTGCAATGTATGTGGGTAACAATATAGAATCCACAGAAATATCATTGCTACATAACCAAGAAGTAACCTCAGAAAGCAAATGGGTAACTGTGAGTTATAATGGTGGTAGCACGGTCACTCTTTGCATTTGTTATAGATCACCAAATAACCCTCTAAATAAGGATGACAGCCTCATTCAGTAGATGAAACAGGCAGCAAGTAAAGGGGACATCATACTGATGGGAGGCCTCAATTTTCCAAGACTGGGTACACAATGAAGCACAGGAATACTGGGAAGAAATTACTTGACATATTTATTGACCTCGGTTTGGTCTAACACAAACTGTAAGGAAACCAATGAGACTAGGAAACATATTAGACATGATCCACATTGATGACCCAAACAACACTGCCATAACCAGGGTACATGAGGAACTTGGCACAAGTCATCACAGAATGGTCCAGTTTTCCATAAAAATAATTGAAAGAAACTAGTCAGGAACACAATAACTTATAACTAAAGTAATGGAAATTATAAAGCGATAAGAAGAGAATTGAAAGAATGGGTAAACAACACTGAACTGGGGGATAAAGCCAAAACTATCTGGATAAACATAAATGAAAAGGCTTCACAGCTACATCAAAAACATGTACCCTGTGTTAAACTATATGACTCTAAAAGGAAAAACCAGAATGGTTAACAAGGAAAGTGATAAGAGCAATATGAAAAAAGCAAAGGCTATTCAGCAAAGTCAGAAAGGATAACACTCATGCAAACCTAACAAAATATATAACAGCATTTAAGTGCACAATTGAAATCAGAACCGCCCATAGCCAGGATAATCTGAAATCCTTCTATAGGTATGCAAATGCATTTAAAATAGTGGACAGGTCAGTGGGTCCACTGGAAATTAGGGGGACGAAGATTAGTAGACCAGGTGATATGGCCACCAAGTTCAGTGAATTATTTTGTACAGTCTATTTATTTATTTATTTATTGAAATATTTCACCAGGAAGGCACACTGAACAACAAGTCGCTCGTCTCCCGGTGCAACCTGGGGGAAGGGGTATAACTGGAATGAGACATTAAACATTCAAGTTACAAGATCAATATAAACATACAGTTGTAAGGCAGGTGTTACAAACAGTGTTACAACAGTGTTGTGCATAACATGCAGAAAGAGTGGACAATAATAAGTGCCAGGTTAATAAGTAAACAAGTGCTTACATGAATAACTGAGGGGGATTATGAGTAGGCTGAGTCTCTTTGTGGATGACTCCAAACTGGGAGCACTGGTGGATAGGGAAGAAGCGAGAGAGACAGTCCAGGGGGACCTGAATTCCCTGGAGGGGTGGTCAAGGAGGTGGGGATTGAAGTTTAATGCTGGGAAATGCAAGGTACTTCATTTGGGGGTCAGAAACCCAGGCCATGTATACACCCGGGGGGGGGGGGGGTCGCACTGCAAGCCACATCAGGTGAAAGGGATCTAGGGGTGGTGGTAGACGTCAAAATGAATAACTCCAAAAACTGTAGAAGATCCGCAGCCAAAGCAAACAGGATACTGGGCTGCATAGCCAGGGGAATTACGTCCAGGAGGAGGGAGGTGATCCTCCATCTGTATAATGCCCTGGTCAGGCCACAACTCAAGTACTGTGTACAGTTCTGGAGACCTCATCTGAAGAAGGACATAGCACTGCTGGAGGGGGTCCAGAGGAGAGTGACCAGGATGATTCAGGGCATGGGGGGAGGCCCTATGAGGAGAAACTGGAAGAGCTTGGGCTGTACACACTGGAGGAGAGAAGAGATGGGAGACATGAAATGGGTATTCAAGTACATAAAAGGAATAACCAAGAGCAGAACCAAGGAGCTGTTCAGGCTAAAGAAGGGGGGAACAACCAGGGGGCACGAGTGGAAGCTGGAGGGGGGAATTACAGGGGGGAACGAAGGAGACATTATTTCACTGAGAGGGTAGTGAAGCCATGGAATGCACTGCCCAGGAGGCTGGTGGAGGAGAGCACAGTGCAGGACTTTAAGAAGGGGTGGGACAGGTACAAGGGGAAACTGAAGCCAAAGAAGACCCTCTCGGGGGCTGGGGGGGTGGTAAGGTGAGCACCCACTAGGTGGCTGGCTACCGAGCAGACATGACAGACCATTAGGCCTATTCTGCTGGTTTTAGTATGTTAGTATGAAAGAAAGTGGGAAGGGGGAGGAGGGTGAAGTGGGGAGAGGGGGAAGAGTTGTGTCCCTGGAGACCCCTTCAGGATGAAAGGAACCCTGCAAGGGGACTGGGGGGACCAGAGAGAAGGGGATAAGGCAGTGTCCCAGAGAGATCCCTTTAAGATGGTGGGGGAAGGAAGCAGAATAGAGATACAAGCCCCTTGGGGTGTAAGAGAGGGACCCATAGAGAGCATTCGGGGTCCTTTACATTCTGTGAGATATCAAGGGAGGCCAGTAAGGGGAAGTAATTTGAGGGAAGGGGAGGAGGGCTAGAGATTTGGGGGGTGGGTGTGCACAGGGTAAAATGAAGGTGAGGGTAGGGGGGTAGGGTTTGTTCAGGGCTTAGAGGAGGGAATTAGGGAGGGACATGGGAGGAGCAGCTAGCTGCAAGGTAATTATTGAGGCCAGAGCTGATGGGATAGGCGGAGGATAAGTGTTGGATTGGGGGGGGGATTCCAAATTTTTGGGAGGCAGTTAGAGTAATTGAATTGGCCGATTTGGATGGATCTGTGGGGGACAACCAGGGTACAGTAGTCGGTTGATCTAAGGGAATGGGAGGTTGGGGGGTGTTATAAAGAAGGAGGTGAGGTAGGAAGGGAGCTCACCCAACCAGTGCTTGGAGGTGAATTTAGCACATTGGGAGAGTCACCTATTTGTAAGAGGGGAAGGATAGGGCATGATAAAGATTGCAGTGATGGGTGCCAAGGGGGGCATCCAAGGCAAAGTGGCAGAAGGAATTGAAGAGGGTGTCCAGTCTGGCCAGGGAGGACTTGGCGGCAGCACCATAGACTATGTCACAGTAGTCAAAAATGGGAAGTATCATCTTCTGAACAAGTTCACGCCTAGCCGTAGGAGGGATGCAACTATGGTTCCTGAACAGGGCACCAAGCTTGGGGCACAGTTTTTTCTGGATTGTGTCAATATGTCCAGAGAAGTTTAGGTGCTGGTCCAACCAAACACCTAAGTACCTGAAGGAGGATGTGTCCTCAAGTAAAGTCCCCTTAAGGGTGTGAAAAGTGGGTAGGGAGGGAAGCCTAGAGAGCCTCTGCCTTGTGCCAAAGGTCATGGAGACAGTCTTTTTGGCACTGAGGAAAAGTTTTTGGTTAGCAAACCAGAGCTGAATCTTGTTGAAGTCTTGCTGTAACCTAATTGTAACTTCAACAGGATAGGAGCTAGATGCATATATAACTGTATCATCAGCATACATATGTATAGCGGAGGATGGAGATCAAACAGAGGGAAGGTCATTTAAAAAGTTAGAGAATAGGAGGGACCTAATACCAAGCCCTGGAGGAGTTCAGTTTTAATTGGTAGGGGAGGGGAGGGGAAGTGGCATCCAAGATCTTAACTGATTGGGTTCTACCAATAAGGTAGGCCTTGAACCAGTTTTTGGCAGAGGGAGATAGGCCAGCTGCTGGGAGTGAGTCGAGGAGAAGGGAGTGAGAGACGGTGTCGAAGGCCTTGGCCAGGTTGACAAAAATGGCAGAGGTAATTTGTCCATTGTCCATCCTGCTTAGGATGGAGTCTGTAAGTGGTAGGAGAAAGGTGGTGATTGAGTGTTTTTTTCCTGAAACCAGACTGGAAAGGGGTGAAAAAGGAGGTGTCAGATAGAAAAGAGGTGAGTTGGGAGAGTCTATGATCAAACCAGAGTCATACTGGCACCACTTAGGAATGTACCAGGTGGAGGGGACATCAGGGAGCATTACACTAACAGGAAAGACATTATCAAAGGACTCAAAAAAAAATTAAAACAGACATTTCTCCAGGCCCTGATAACCTCCACCAAGAATCTTTGAGGAATTTATCAATGAACGAGTAATCCCCCCTTCAGAAATTATTTAGTTATCTCATTGGCCACAGGAGGGGTACTCCAAGACTGGCTCTAAATGTAAACTACAGAACTATGGGCTTATGAGCCTAACATCTATTATTGGAAAACTGATGACGGGACTAATAGTGGATATATTAGCACAGGAAATATCAGGCATCCCCCTCTTTCAGTAAAACCAGCAAGGGTTTAAGAAAGAACTGATCCTCTCAGACAAACTTGTTGACCCTTTATGAAAAGTACATTAAACATATGAATGACAACAAACCCATCAATATCATATTGTTAGACTATCAGAAGGCCTTCAACAAGATCCCACACAGCAACCTCATTAATAAACTAAAAACCAGTAATATAAATCAACCACTTATAACATGGATCAACAACTGGCTGTACCAGAGATATCAAAGAGTCCAAATACATTGCACACTCTCAGACAAGGGTGAGGTTACTAGTGGGATCCCACAGGGATCAGCCCTGGGCCTAATACTATTCACTACCTTTGTAGCCAATATGACCAACAATATTAAAGGGTGTGCAAATGTCTTTACTGATTATACAAAGTTAGGAGGAGTAGTACAGACACCATCAGGGAAACTAGAATTGATAAATGATCTCAAAATTGTGATAATATGGTACATTAAAAATGGCATGTTCTTTAACACAGGGAAATGTGTGGTGATGCGTGTTGGCAAAAAAAAAAAAAAACACAGAACAAGGATAAAAACTGAATGGGACTACCCTAAACAAAGCAACTAAAGAAAAGGACTTCGGGACTGTGGTCAATAATAAACTTAAATCACAAGACCAATGCAAAATGGTAATAGGGAAGGCAAATTGGATATTATGCACAGTTAAGAAAACATTCATAAATAAAACGAATTAGGTACTAATGGGAAATCAGTGGCCGGGATTTAGTACAGATCCCAATAAAACACCTAGCATAATTATTCTCCATGCACATCCTTTGTTAGACCACACCTGGACTACTGCTCATCCTTTTGGAATCTAACACAAAAGGGGAGAATAGATCTATAGAAGGAATACAGAGAAAGGCAGCAAAGTTGATCAAGGTATATGAGAACTTATCCTATGAAAAAAGGATTAAAAAACTGGGCATGTACACACTGGAAAAAAGGAGACTAAGAGGTGACATGTTACTGATATTTAAAATGAGTAAGGACAAAGCTCTATTGGTTTCATTAAGCCTGGAAATAAAAGACTTAGGACATAGCCTTACAGAGCATAAACAACACTTACAAAGCATCAGATATAAGACAAGAAGCAAGAGGGAATTTTTTACTCCGAGGGTGGGTAAACATGGAACAGCTTTTCAGGTTGGGTGGTCCAAGTAGACTAGAGCTGTTCAAGAAAAACCTGGACAACCACATGACTGATTCAGGAATTCAGGATATAACCACCAAGAAGTGGGAGATGAGACATATATGGGCAAATACCTTCATTCATCTCTTAAATGCAGTGTGGCACCAGACAAAGTAAGTTTACAGGTACAAATAAGAAGACAACATATTTCTGAGTTGTTTAACTACAGTGCTGCATATGATGAAAGCATACATCTCAGATTGTCTAGGCTGGTGTAATAGTACAGATGTTATTGTTCAACACATTAGGTCATTACAATAGTTAAAACAAAGAAATCAGATAAGATAATAATTATAAACATATGACAGCTGTATAAAAACTTTGAATATACACCACAATAAGTTCTTATAATTCATTAGATTAGTACAGATGATGCTTGTACCTTTGAGACACTTTTATATAGAGACCTTTCCTAAAAAAGTCTATGCTTTTAAAGGTTACCTGCAAAGAAGCGTTGCAGCCCCCTCCTGTCCTCACATACCTTGCAATACTGTTGCGGGAGTCTGGGGCTGCAATCAGCATTATTTTTCATATCCACGATTAATTTTAATAAAGTGCTGAAACTTTCGGCTGAACGTGGCAGTGCGGAGGGGACCCGACTGAGCGGGTGCAAGTGCTCATGGGTATTACACCCATGCAGTGTCAGTGGCTCAGTAGGTAGCACACTCACCTCTGAGGCCGGGAGATCAGAGAGCTGTGGGTTCAGTTCCCACATCTGGCACTGGGGTTAATATCCCAGTACTGACACTGTAGTGCAGCATGAGAGGGGTGCTGCATTCTGAGGTGCCGTCTCTTGACGAAATGTTAAACCGAGGTCCCATCTGCCTAGATTGGTGGTAGTTCAGGTGGATGTTAAAGATTCCATGGCACTTATCGAAAAGAGTAGGGGAAATTTTTATTCACATTCAAAAATAATCTAACAAAAACACATATTATGAAATCTCATAACAGAAAACCTATCCATATGTCAAAAAATATAATTAAACAAAGGGAAATAACAAACAAAAGTAATTACGTAAAGAAAACTGAAAACATACTCCTTCTCCCTGTTTAGAAACTTTACTCCACCCAATCAAAGTTTTTCCATAATTTTGCAACCACATCTGTTCCAAGCATGTGTTTTTCGTATGCATGTATGCTATCCAATTCCCTCTGAATATTAAACAAAACATCTTGTTGCAAAATTACCTTACTTTGCAAAGATCTTTGGCATCTCGCCTGCCAGATGGACCATTTAATACATACCAGCATGACATGAATTGTACTGTGTGCCCACTTTGCCCAGGTGGCCAGGATTTGCCCTAAAACCAAGACATTGTAATTTATTAATAAAATTAGTTTTTCACCCCACATATCTGATAATAATTTCCAAAATCCCTGCATTTGAACACATTCAAAAAAAGGTGCTGCATTGTCTCCACAACCCCAGCACATGATTTTTCCCCGCATTCCCTGTCCTGTAATTGCTTATGCTTCTGATTATGTTTCACCTGCAATTTCTGGTGACCATAAAGCCATGCAAAATCTTGCATTTTCCAAGGTATCCTTGCTTCTAACATGTTCTCCAATAATAAACTAACATTAATGCTAGTAGGCACCTGAAAAACAGGATTTTCATGATACCATGTATCCAAAATTGTTTTATAAAAGACTTTCCTCCCATTCCCCGCACACCATGCTAAGTCTAATTTCCAAGTCCTAATATATTTAAGTGTACTTTGAACATATCCAGGTAATTTACGCTCTACTGGATTCCATTTCCCCTTACCCCATGCCGTAAAAAAAAGCTTGCCCCATAGCTGCATACAGGTGTGCCTGATCCCTGGTGTCAGCTTTATTAAAGGGAGTATAGAGCTAAAGAAGAAATTACTGAACAAGTATACTATGGGTTGTAACATGTTTAAACCTCCTTCTTTCCTTAGTCTATACGTATGATTCCTTTTGACAGGGTTTAACCTGCTTCCCCATAAAAAATGAAAAAATAAGCCCAGAACTTTAGTGTACATACAATATGGCAAAGGGAATATATGTGATATATACAAAAAGACAGGTGCTGTATAGGCCCTAAGAAGATATACTTTCTTCCTTTTAGACATTTTCCAAGACAACCAAGCTTGAACTTTGCTATGGCTTTATCATAAACTTCATTCCAATTTTGCGTCTCCAAGTCTTTTGTGCCAAAATACACACCTAGAATTTTTACTTGATTTTTCATCATCAAGATTTGAATATTTTTTATGTCCACACTATCCCCTAAAATTAAAACTTTACTTTTGTTTATATTAATTTTAATACCTGTGGCCTGATATACATTATGTATTATACTTAAGACCTTGAGACCTGAATTTCCGTCTGCTACTGCAAAAACACAATTGTCTGCATAAGCTGTGAATTTTGGAAAAACATGCCCATCTTTGTTGCTTATTGCTTCAATTTCAGAACATTGACCGATGTTTTGTAATATAGGATCTAGACCAAATACATACAATAAAGGGCTCATTGGACAACCTTGTTTGACACCATTCTTTAAAAAAATCGGAACTGCTAAAAAACCATTTACCAAAGGTATGGCTTGGACCTCTTTATATAGGACTTTCATTATTTCTATGAACCTTGAAGGAACCCCATAGTAACCTAAAACTTCAAAGAGATATTCTTGGTATACTGAGTCAAAAGCAGTTTCCTGATCCATAGTCATTAAATAGCCTCCTAAATGTTTCCCTAAGCTTTGTTCCACAATCTCTCTTATCAATACTAAATTCTGCACTATATTCCATCCCGGTATCACACAAGTCTGTTCCTGCACAATCACTGTTTGTGCTACTTTTGCTAGTCGTTTTGTGAGAATTTTTGCTAATATTTTATAGTCAGAGTTTAATAGTGTTAATGGTCTCCAATTCTTAATCTCAAGGAGATCCCCTTTTTTGAAGAGAAAAAACAGTATTCCTTTCTGCATTGAGGGGGTCAATCTGTCCTCTTCCCAAATAGCATTAAAAAGTACCTCTAGGCACGGAACCAAATCTTCACTATACTGTTTGTAAAAATCATTCGGTATCCCGTCTTGTCCTGGTGTTGTTTTATTAGATAACTGCGAAATTGCTTCCAAAATATCTAACTCTGAAATGGGGGCAACTAAACTTATCTGATCCTCTGTACTTAAAGCTGGTATCTCAAAGTCCATTTTCCAGTTTAAGTCGTCTGCTCTAGTTCTCTGAAAAATGTCTACCATGTGTTGTTGTATTATAAGCATAATGTCTTGGTTCTGAGATTTTATGCATCCCTGTTTGTCACGAAGGCTAACCAAAATTCTCTTCTCCGCCCCCTGCAAATCCTCCTCGTAGGGATTTATGTCTGCTCTAGCACCTTTAGTGTTATATTTCTGATGAAACGCCATTTTTTTAACTGATTTTTCTAAGTATTGTTTCATTTGATTCTTAATGTGTAACATCCTTTTCCTGTCACCCTCCTCAAGACCTCCTTTAGCTAAGGAATGTAAGTATTGTGCCCGTAGGCCAAGATATTGAATATATTCATTCCTCGCTTTCGTTTTAGTGAACATCCCATACCAATCCTGCAAGTCTTTTTTCAGATCTTCCCACCATTCTATTGGACTAGGATACATAAAACATAAATCTTTTCTTGCTTGAATAACTCATTTTACCTCTTTTTCTATCATAGCATCCTGCAACAGAGAAATGTTAATTTTCCAGTATCCTCTCCCTATAAGTAGTCTTTGTCTTTCACCTATCCTTAAAATCACCATAAGGTGGTCAGAAGTTTCCAGAGGCCTAACTCCCACTGTCTGACAGGTGAGTCTGGCAGATACTAACCACAAATCAATCCGTGTAGATAAGGTCCCTTTAAAGAAGGTATGACTAGGTTCTTTTTGTAAGATGTCGTATATGTCTTTTATATCATTCCTTTGCATTATTAATTTTAATGCATTAGTGTCACTATAAATTTTTTTTGTGTTTCTCCCCCAATCTCTATATGACAGTCCACAATTAAAATCCCCCCCCCACAAAACCAACTTAGAGGTGTGCAGATAAGGGTCCATACATCGAAACATCTCTGACCGTTCTGCCTTAGTTTGTGGTGCATAAATGTTAATAAGTCGGAAAACTTCATAGTTCAAGACTACATCCATAATCAATGCTCTTCCAGGCACCAAGTCATAGACATGTAATATTTGGACTATGTCTTTAAAAAGTATCCCAACTCCTGAACACCTCTCTTCTCCTATTGACCAAAAAGAGACCCCCCACCTCCAATCTTGTTGTGCTGTTTGGATTTCATATAGTGAATGAAGCCTGGTATCTTGCAATAATAAGATTGTTTCGCTTCCAAGACTAAGGCTTAAAAAAGTACTTTGCCTTTTTCCATGCACCTTTATACTATTTACATTAATAGTGCAAATAGAGATAGCCATTACCACAAGGAGTATAGCAAAGAGCATGAAGAAAGAAAAACTACCAAAAAACCCTATCATCTTTTTTTTCCTTTTCCTAGTTTTTTGTTTCTCGGGGAAAGTAACTTCAGAGTTTCTATCAGCCTGAGAGGATGTTACGGAGGACATATCAGAATCGCCACCCTCCTCATCCTGGCCTTCTTCAAATAATAGTGCATAAGAATTGTGTACCGCCACTTCTTCTGCAGGTTTTATTTGTCTTGCTGTGGTATCAGTCAGTTTTCTTGCCTTTGACCTAGTGACTCTCTGGAAAACTGTCTCACCTTGAGCAGTAGGGGGGGCATTGAAATACCTTCGTTCCCTTCTTTCCCTACCTGATCTGGCTCTTGAGAGTTCTCCATTCCTAACACTTCATCTCTCTCCATACCATCCTCTCCCGCTTTTTTTCTATGCTTTACTACCCCCTCCTGTTCTTTCCCTTTAACATTCTCAAA
Source organism: Neoceratodus forsteri (assembly GCA_016271365.2). Lineage (NCBI taxonomy): Eukaryota > Metazoa > Chordata > Ceratodontiformes > Ceratodontidae > Neoceratodus > Neoceratodus forsteri. Next base: position 721,855,767 of record CM057459.1, on the reverse strand, counting down.
TTCTACAGTTACCCCTGCTGTCCTCGAATCTCCAAGAGGTAGTGGAGCAGGTAAGGGCCCTGTCATAAGTAGTTCCACCATTCTCATTTTCTCCCTTTGTGCGGAAGCTACATATACATCTTGTTCTGCCCTTACTGAACTGTCCACATTATTATGGGAGGCCCAAGACCAAGTGCAGAAAGAGTGACCTTTCTCCTCACATAGGTTACATCTTAAAGGTTGCCTACAATCAGCCCCTATGTGACCAAAATCCCCACATAATCCGCATTTTTGTTTGTCATATACATTACTTAAGTGACCCATGTCACCACGTTTATAACACGCCCTAGGTTGACCAGGATAGAATACTACCCCCTATCCCTTCCCCAAAAAAAAACAGTTTGGTAGATGCTTTGTTTGGCCATTTACCAATTTCAAAACTATTTGGTATTTCCATCCCCCCGTCCATAACTGTTCTTCATCTAGAATTGGTTCAGGAGGACCTTGAACCGTGCAGTGTTGTTGTAGCCAATAACTAATGTCAGCTACGTTTACCCCCTCATTCCTGAACAGTACTGTTATTTTTTTTGTTAGAGGCTTAGTGAGTGGAATGGCCAAACAAGGTTTCCATAAAGGTGAAAGCTTCATTAAAATATGTTGCTTCCAAAATTGTTCAAGACCAGCTGGCTGCTTAAAACTAATATCAAAGATGACATCCCCCGGTACATGTATTAAAGCATAAATTTCATAAGCATAAAATTTCATGCTGTCTTTCAACAGAACTCGCCCCACAAACTTTCTATCTGGAAGGACCTCCATTGCACCCCTAAATTTTAAATGAACTGCATTTCTTCTTTCTGCAGGTTCTAACAGCCGGCCTTCCTCAGTCGGGAATAAATGTTCTGTTACTTTCCCATGCCATGGTTTGTTTTTAATTCCCTTCCCAGAAGAATTCGTCTGCAAGTTTTTGGAAACATTAACCTGATTTATATTTTCCATCTTTCTCTCTCTCCTGATACCAAATCCATGGAAACATCACCTTCCTGTTCTCTTATATGTTGTAATAAGGGATGAGAGTCATCATGTTGTTGTATAGCTGTGTCAGGTACAGGAGAAATTTGCCTTGGGGGTAAGGAGAGAGCGTGTTTCCCCCCCCGGAAATGAGATAGGACTCCCCGATAATGAAAAAGCCTTATCTTTGCTAACGTTTGCATCCCAGCCATGTCCCAAAGGGTTTTTAACCCATCCTGCAGCTGTTAGTGCCATAGCTACCCAGTCACCTTCAGTAATTCCCACTTGCAAATGTGTTTGCTGCTGCTTTTGCCCATCTATAACCTTGTCCTGTAAGTCCTTTGTTTCCCCTTCGGTAAAAAGTCGGCTACATGAATCTCCTACAGAGGATTGCAATGAAATGGAGTCTGTAAGTAAAACAACAGTTTGTGGTGTAACAGTACCTGTGTCTGTCAATCCGCTCCGGTGTTCTTGGTGATGCAAATCAGCAATTCCCATAACATCTTTCTGTTTATCTGAAGCCTCCTCTTCTTTCCTTGGAAAAACCACCACTTTAGTATTCACAGCATCTCCTATTCTCTCCACAATTTCCCGATACTCTCCTTCGTCTCCTGCGGCATCTCCCATCTCCATTTCCTTGTCTTCAGTCTGAAGAAATGCTTCCGCTTCCTGTACCTTCGATGGAACGTTCCCACTCTCTTGTCCATCTCAAAAACTCCTCCTCCTCTCCTGCTGTTGGCGTTCCACTTCCTTCAATGAAGATCTTGAAATGGAATCCAGATCCTGCCATTTTCCATCACTACTTGGACCTACAGCCAGCTCCTGGTTTATCGCGGGTCTTGATTCATCTTCCTTGGTATGTGAAATGGTTACTATTTCAAACTCACGTTGTAACTCATCTTCCATCTGAGCTTCCATTCAGACCGAAATAAAGGGAGCTAAGGAGGAGACTCACTCCTTAGCCTCCCACACAACATCCACGTTCAGTGCTCCACACACTACTGAGTAGATCCGTCTCTCAGTTGCACAGTGCCCTCTGCCTCCAACAGAGTAGGGGAATTTCCCCGGTGTCCTGGCCAAATTTCCCTCATTCACTAAAAATACCACCAACAGCTTAATCTGGTTCAAGGTCAGTTGGCATTCATCTGTATCTCCCTCCCCCGGGTCGTGCCTGAAAATAGGCAGGATTTGGCTAGTGCACTTACCCGGTCAACAAAAACTAAATAAAAATTTAGTGATGTCACTCCCACTACTTCTCTTACTATAGTAGCAGTGGCGGTAGTTTATTATACTGATTTTGTTGCTTCCCCGGGAGTCTTGACACCCCAATTATTACTGTAACACCTAGATGCTCCTTGCAGGCATCTGAATGATTTGAGAAAGCTGGCAACACTGACAAGCTTAGTGTGGGAAACAGTTTGCTACAGTGACAAATACATTAGGGATACAAAAAGGATATGGTTCCCCTACCACACCTTAATCTCCATACCACCCCACCATACATCCAGCCCAACTCCCTCCCCCTACCATGCACCCATTCAAACTCCTGTCCTGCCTCCAAACATGCACTCCACCTGATTCTTGTCCTGCCCCCCACCATGTATCCAGCATGACTCCTGTCCTTCCCCCCAATCTTGTACTCCCACCTGGCTCCTGTCCTGCCCCACCTTGTGCACCCAGAATGACTTCTGTCCTACCCCAGCATGCACCCAGTCTGATTCTTGGCTTCGTCCCCACCCACTACATGCATGCTTAGCCAGACTCACGACAGCACCCCCTTCCACAAAGCAGAACTCAACCATTCTCATCGTGTACTTCCCATTTTCCCACTCCATGTCCTCAAAACTCACCTGATTCAAGCAGATTAAGTTCAAAAATATCATCCACCTCAGTGTTTGCATTATCTTCAGGTTCTACAGTAGTTCGGCTTCAATGGCTGTACTCTCCAGTACACATTAAGGGTCTGAGGTATGCTTCATACCCATGATTTCATCTAGTTGGTCAAAGAACATGCATTTTTCCATCATCAGAGCATTTGTTGCCATCTTTTCTTTTATGGTAATGCACTTTCAACTGTTTTATCACCTCTGGGTTGATAGCTATCTATCTGGCTGTTCACTTAAGGTATGCTACCAGGGTGTGATGTCTGGGAACAAAATGATGAGGGTAGAGGTGCCCCAGGACTCTATCCTGGGGCCCCTTCTTTTTTCATTATTCATTGATAATTTGACAAATTTGCTAACTCAAACAAATATTTTAATGTATGCAGACAACATCATCCTATACAGTAGCTCTCCCTCAGAAGACATTATGGCCCAGATATTCAAACTGCACCCAAAAAGTACACAACAGCAGGAGCAAGCGCAAGTCCATTATTCCCATGTGCGATATTCAAAAACTGCACTGGCCAAGATGCGCCTACAGCCAATGACTGAATATCGCACCACCTGCACCATAGCACAACTAGGGAGGGGAAGCTGAGCATATCTGATGCGCCATAACGCAACAAGGGATGTTCAGCTGAGCAGTCCAGATGTGCCATAAAGCGAACCAGTGAGTGCCCCCAGCAGCAGGGCAGAAATGCAACAGCACAACCAGGGATGCGGGGCCCACCACCCATGCCACAGATGGGCAGAGGAACACACAGCAGAACAGACATCGTCGCCCCACACCCCATGCACAGCACAACTGGGGGAGGGCTGGAATAACCACTGGCCCATGGAGACAAGCAACCAACCCACAGCTGGGCCATGGTGCCCCATCACACCCCCTGGCAAGCTGTGACTGGCACACAAGGAGGGCCGACCACCCTGTGCCACTCCATCCCACCCAATGCAGAGCACACCCTGCACCATGACCCCCAGACACCCTGCCCAGGAGCAGCGTCCACCAGTGCAGGATATCCCATGCATGCCACCACCCCCACTGTGACAATGCAACCCTGTGCACCACAGAACCATGCAAGGCAGCCCCACCATGAGCACTCATCAGTGGGTGGCAGCACACAGCGATGCAATGACGGCATACACAGTGCCACCATGCACAGCCCCCGAGGTACAGCTGAGAGACCGACCATGCGTCAGCCCACGAGGTACCCCACACGTGACAGGGCATGCCCCGGTCCCCACCACCAGTGGTACAGCACCCTGCACACCCTCCCAAGGACACACCCTGACCCAGCACTGGCCACAACAGCCAGCGCAGACACCCACAGTGGTGCATGGAAGCATGCACCACACCGGATGCAACACAGTGCATGGACAAACACCCACCCATACCCAGGGCACACCAACACAGGGACACAGTACCAGGGCAGCAAGCCCCATGTGGCCGGCGGAAACCATGTGCACATGGCCAGCAGTCCTCCATGGCACAGGAGTGCCAGCCACCCTGCACAGGCACTGTGAGCTGTACGCCACCAGCATTTGCCTGGAGCACAAGTCACAGACAGTGGTGCACATCCCCTGCAACACACACAAGCCACAGCATGGAGGTGGGACAACAGTGGAGGCCACAGTGTCACCCGAGGTAGACATGCACCACACCAGTGACAGGAGGCAACCCAGCATTGTGACAGGTACAGTGGCTGCCCTGCATGGACAGCCACCACTGACATGCCAGCAGACTGTGCAGGTCACAGACATGCAAGGGTGTCAGCTGCACAGGCCATGGATGGGCTGACAGGTGTGCCATGGACACAGAGCATGCACCATGGACCACTGCACACAGTCATCCAGTGCACAGAGAACAACACACACACCACAGACACTGACTGATAGCTACTCCCACACCATAGTCACTTCCCCATGGACACACACACATACCCATGACTGCACCACCCCTGACACCATGCACACCACTGCAGCTGAGCACCTATCGCCCACTGCAAATCAGAGACCCCCACAGTAGTCATATCAAAAGAATTGTATTCAAAAACATCCAACAAATCTATGTACAATATTTACAAATGTGTGTGGGGGGAGGACCACAAACAAGGTGGGGGTGGGTAAGGGGCAGGGGTGACCAAATGGTACAGGGAAGGAGGGGTGTGAGGGTGGATCCAGGGGGGTAGGGGAAATCAGGGGCATTGAGATGCTCAGTGAGAGCCCAGCTCCCTGCTCCAGCTGCTCCTCCTTCCATGCCGCCGCCTGACCCCCAGACTCTCAATCCTGTGCAGGATGTCCAGCAATGCCCTGGCAACAGTAAGGATTTCCTGCAGCACCTCCCAGATCATGCACAGCAGCTGTCCACCTAGGACAAGGGAGCAGAGTCAATAGGTGTGAATGCACAGCCCCATACAGCCCACCCACTGTGCATGGCATACGGCCATGGGACATGCCTCTGTGATGGTGTGTGACCACCCACAGTGATCATGCCCACAAGACCTGCCCACCCAGGTGCACACAGCCATGTGGACTGCTGCACACACCCAACGGCCAAGTCCTGCACAGCACCACCATGGCTGTTTAGTGACATGGCTGTGTGGTGCAAAGGCAGTGGCACAGCCATGTACCTGGTGCACGCATGGACCACCATTGATGCACTCCCAGACATGCAGTGCCACTGGACAGTGCTGACTATAACAAGTTGCGTGCATGGCAGTGGTGTCAATGGATGGTGGCCATGCCCTGCTGCCCTCCCTGTTACACAGCATGCAATAATAATCATGGATGTAAGGCACTCACCATCATCAGGCTGGTCCCTCTGCCACTGTGGACCCTCACCCCTCCTGGTGTTCTGGTCATCCAGCTGGTGCCTCCTCTCCCTTGCCAGCCATCTCTCTTCTGGGCTTAAGGTGCAAACATGGAGAGAGGAACATCAGTACAATCCAGTAGCAAAGTCCCCCTGCCCCCATGTGTGTGCAATCCCACCCAGCCAGACCCACCCACCCCACCCCTGATAACACCACCACAGCCAACACCGGATGGTCCCTCCCCCATGTTCCGGACACATGCAACCGTGATACCCATATGGAAGATAAAAGTGTATGGACGTTACACCTACCTGGCCATGGCACCGTGCCCCTCCTGGCACGTGCCCACAAGTGGGCAAGCAGGTCCGGGTCCCTCCACCTCAGGTACCCATACCTGTGGCAGCACTGCTCCACCATCTTCCCCATTCCTGTGGCCTCCTCCAGGGCGTCGGCCACCTCCTGCCACACCTGGCTCCTGGACCTGTCCTGGGGTGCCTCCCCAAACAGTGGGCCAACAAGTGGCACCACAATGGCAACCAGGTTTGCCATTTCAATCTGGCTCCACTGGGCAGCTCTCCTCTGTGCCATCTCTCTTGCTCAGTAGGGTCAAAATGGCGTTCTGCAGTGCGGTTCCGCCATGTGCAGATGCTGCGTGGTATAGTGCTGCCATTCCCTATCGCGCTGTCACCGAACAGCACGATAGTGGTGCACTCATGCCTGATGCATGGCACCTAGGGGGCAAAGGTCAGGCACAAGGTCAAGGGTCTCTGGCGCACAGACAGCCACAGCGTAATTGGAACCCAATGGGTGTAGCATGATTGGGTGGCTGTGTGCTACCTCCAGTAGTGGCCTACTGCGCTGTTGCCCCACTGCGCCTACGATGCCCCAGTGCCACAGTGCCATATAGGTGAACATCACTGTAGCGCCACTGGCACAATGGTGGCCGTGCCCTGCATTGCCTCCCACTCACCGCATGTCATCAGCACGGCAGGCACCTGCGTCATCAACCTGGGCATGTGCAGTTAGGTGTGTACTGCGCATGTTACAGAACTGCACCCTTGGCTCAGCACGTTCAACACAATTGCGCAAAGCGCAAAAGCGCGATATTCTGTTGTCATATGCAAATTAGCTAATCAGCCATTCAATGGCGCAGCACTGCAATTTGCATCTACTTAAAGTTGCACCTCACCTCATTTGCATGGGTTGCACTATAAAAGCGCGACATTGGCCGTACTGGCCATAGTCGGTTACTGCAGTCTATTGGTGAGTTGCATGCTGTTTGGGAGTGTGGACTGTGGATTTTGGGACATGCATGGGACTGCACAGTTACAGGTAACAACTTTCATTCTCACAGGCTGAATCATGACTGAGCGAGTTGTGAGAGAGGAGGAACAGAGTTGTGGGAGGAGGAGGAGGAGGCCTAATTTCACCAAGGCCGAGAAGGATGCCCTGTTTGAGGCCTACCTGGACCAGGAGCCGCTTCTCAGCGGACACCAGGAAACACCACAGGCCCGTTCTGCTGCATGGGAGGAAGTGGCCCGTGCTGTGAACCTGCATGGCAGCCACCAGCGCTCCATGCAGGAGTGCAAGAAGAAGATGGGCACAGACCAGAGGAGGATTAAGGAGAAGGTGGCTGCCATCAGGGCAGCATGATCTGTGAGAGGTGGGGACAGCTGGAGGTGCTACGCCTGACCCCAGAGGAGGAGAGGGTTGCTGGCAGCATGCAGCGTTGTGCCATTGAGGGTGTTCTGGGTGGTGGCTTCCAGATGGGTGGTAGCCCGTCACTGCATGGTAGGTTATGGTCTGTCTATTGGGGGGGGCAGGGTAGGTCACAAGCAGTAACACGACTTTGTTTTCCCTTACATATCCTGAGTGTCTGCATGGGTTAGCGGTGGTGGGCCTCTCCACTGAGGCCAGTCAGATGGAGATGGAGGAGGGCCCATCCACCTCCACAGGTATACACGGCTTAGTGTGACAGTGGGCCTACCTGGCTGTCCAGACTAATGTTGTTGGAACAGGTGTGGAGGAGGCCCTGCCTGTGTCCCAGCATGCCAGCATCCACGGATGCCGGCATGCTGTGACTCGGGCTGGTGCCGGGTCCGTCACCGATGATGATGTCGCTAACGTCATGGGCAGTGACACGTGTGTGCCACAGGATGGCCACAGAGCAGGTAACATCGCGGCCATGGCTGTGGGTGGTGCCGCCATGGAGGCCTGCGTGTCATCACAGTCCCAGCTTGTGCCTGTCAACACCAGTGTGGCAGCACTGGTGTGTGTACAGGACAGTGGAACTGTTGTGGCCACTGCAGTGGCACCAGTGAGCCCTGGGGAGCAGCTGCCAGAGGGGCAGCATCAGCAGTCAGCCAATGGGCTTGGGGGTACAGTGTCAGGGGGCAGCATCAGTGCGACACCTATGGACATGCCCAGACCTGGTCCTGGTGTGCAGCACCCACCCTCAAGGGGTGCTGAGCATCAGGGCTGCGCACACCCTGAGGGACAGGATGCCGAGCAGGCAGATGACCTCTTGGATGAGCACACCCACATACTGCAAGCATCAGTCAACCAGCAGATGCAGCTTGCAACGTCGGTGGATGCACTGCGTGTGGCTCTGGAGTGGGCAGAGGAGCATCGCAGCAGAGACACTGCTCTGATCCTGGCAGGAATGGACCAGTTATGGGAGGATGTGACCGCTGCCACTGAGAGGCAGACACAGGCATTCACTGCTGTCATGGCCACAATGGGCACACAGTTATTTGCCCATGCGTCGCAGACACCGTGCAGTGCACTGTCCACCCCCCATTCCCGGTGTCGTGCAACACCATCCTTGTCAACACTGAGTTCAGCTGTGGGCATCCCGAGCACGCCTGGCGCAGGCATGTTTGGTGTGCTGCAGACTCCTTGTGAGCACGGTCACGTTCACACAGTGGAACCCTTGGGGGACCATCGGTGCCACCCCATGAGGCCAGTGGTCAGCCTGTCAGTGCTGGTGGGTCTCAGTGGGTCTGCCCACACATCTGTGGTGGCCGGGGCACTGTGGCGCATGACTGACCTGTCTCCCAACGCGGCTACTGTCTGATGCTGCCCTCTGTGCATTGTGTCATTCAGAGGGCAATGCACAGGTGGGTACCCGGCCCTGCTTGCGGGCACACAGTCCATCTGCACACCCTCCTGGCTGCTGTCCGTAGTTGCATGTGCATGATGATGCCTGCATTGCGCTGTACACCAATGTGCAATGGTGCTCAGCATCTGACACATGCACAATGACAGGCAGAGGGCATGGTGGTCTGTGGACATGTGTGTGGCTAGGGGTGGCATTCTGGGTCGGTGTGCCTCCTACCCTTTGTGCATGTCTGGTGCATTTTGTGTGTGTGTGTGTGTGTGTGTGTGTGTCTGTCTGCATGCCATGTTAGACCTCACCCATCCCTGGTGGTGTGTGTGGTTCCATGCCCGGCCAGTTCCCTTGATGGCATGCACCCCTTGTGTGTGTTCCATGCGTGTTTGTGGGTTGTGCCTTAGCCACTGGTGGTTGCACATGGCCCCATCACTTACCTGGGTTGGCTGAAGTGCTCCTCCGTGATGGTGTCCCAATGCAGCTGTGCCAGCCGGAGCAGTCGGGGGTCCCATCGCCCAAGGGGGCTGCCCATCACCATTGTCACTGGCGTCCTCATCATCTCCATTGCTGTCCCCCTCTTCGACCTGTATGGCTATCCCACATTTGTTGGCCATGTTTTGCAGGATGCAACAGGCCAGGAATAACCTGCAGGCCTTTGAGGGGCTGTACTGTAGGGCACCGCCGGAGGTGTCCAGGCAACAGAAACATGCCTTCAGCATCCCGAACGCCCACTTGATGACATTACATGTGGTGGCGTGTGCCTCATTGTAGCATTGCTGCGATGGGGTCGTGGGCCACCGGTATGGTATGAGCAGCCTGGGATGGAGTGGGTATCCACTGTCACCTGTATGTAGAGGTGGAGGTTAGTTTGGTGATCAGCATTGCCCTGCCCGGGCCATGAGCCACTACCCATGTCACCTCTGACCATGCTCCCCAGGCCCTATGATTGTCTGTGTGGTTTGCATACTCACCCACTAGGTGGCCAGTGGGGATATCCCCACTCTCGAATCTGTGGCACAGTGCCGACTGGTGCCAGATGAAGGCATCATGTGCTCCCCCAGGGTGAGTGACACAGACATTGATTATGCGCCCCCTGGCATCACACACCACCTGGCAGTTGATGCTAGCATAGCCCTTCCAATTAATATATGTGGCCCCTTCGAGGCCAGGTGGTGTGTGGATGGCCACATGGGTGCAGTCTATTGCCCCTAGCATGCCAGGCATACGTGCTACCCTGTGGAACTCCTGTGTGTTTGCTGTGCACTCCGCCGGTGTGCTGGGGAAATGGATGTACTCCGCAGCATGTGGCAGCAGTGCGCTAAGGAATTGGGTGAGGTGGCATGATGTGGCTGACTGGGTTATGCCTGTGGTGTCCCCAGTTGGTCTCTGGAAGGTACTCGTGGCGAGCAAGCACATGCAAGCTGTCACTTTCGTCTCCACTGACAGAGCATGGCTCTGTCGTGTGGGTGCCTGCATCACATCACTGCACAGCTCACAGAGCTGCCTCAGAATTGCCCGATTCAGGTGGTACCAGTCCATGATCTCCGTATCACTATACAGCTCAAAGCTGGTGTGGGCTCGGTACTGCCTGTTGGGGGCATACCGCCGACGGGCCCTTCCACGGCTGCACCCCCCTGCTGCCCGCCTTCTCATCCCCCTCATTACTGCCTCCATCTGGATGGTGGTACTGGCCATGTCCCTGGCTTGTGTTCACCCTCCCCAGCAGCTGTTTCTGTGCTCCCCCCACTGTCCTGGCTGCTACTTCCCCTGCACCGGGAACACCTGACTGTGCTGGCCTCACTGCTGTGTGGCAAGTACTTCCCCCTTCTGCACTGTGGCTCCCCACACCTTCCCTGTGCCTGTGTGTTCAGGGTGCCCTTTCCCTGGCCTGCCCTGTGTGTCCCTCCTGCCCAGTTTGTCTGGCTAGAGTTCAGCCTCATGTGCCTTCCCTGTAGCGTTCTTGCACCTCTCCCTTGCTCCTTTTTATTTTGGCTCATTTCCGCTATGGCACAACTTCTGCTTGCTCCCCTATTGCGCATGGCACATGTTGTTGAATATCATACTGTGCCATTTATGCATGGATCCTCCCCCTTCAGTTGCGCATACATTCATTATCATTGCGCTGTTGCTCAGCGTGATTTGGGGGGTGCAACTGCCTCCTACTGAATATCGCAGAATGGCGCATTTTTGAACTTGCGCTGGCGCAACCCTATTGCGCATGGCGCAACTTTTTTGAATATTTGGGCCTATAAGTTCAAACTTGAATTGAGATTTTCAAGCTCTGTATACTTGGTTAAAAAATCACCACCTGTTACTAAATAGAAAAAAACCTAAGAGTATGCTTTTCGGCTCTAGACAGAGATTGGTCAGATGTAAGACTCTTGTAGTGCAGGATCAAATGGTAGTTGAGTTGGAACAAGTATTTCAGTTTACATACCTGGAGATTCTATTAGATCCTAACCTTCCTGTTCTTTGCATATAAAATTTACCTGCAGAAATATCAACAAAAGATTGGGTGTATTGTTTAAACTTCAGAACTCCTTAACTGATCAGGCTAGAATAGTTGTTGCTAACAATGTATTGTTGTCCATAATGAATTATAATTCCTTTTTATTCCAGAGCTTGGCTAAGTCAGATTTGTCCTTATTCACTACTACATTTCACGCCATTTGTAGATTTGCTCTGAAACTTCCTTTTTGGACACACCATTGTGTCCTGTATCAGCAATTGGATTGGTTACTTCCCCATTTATACTGTGTATACAGTTTAAATTGCTTGACTCATAATGTTTTAGATTTAGGTTTACTCTCTCCTCTGTATCCAATGCTAGGCATAAGGACTTCTGAAAGGGCCCTACGGTCTCCTTTAATCTTATTGTTTAAAAAGGTAACTACAAAGATGGGCATACCAGCCTCCACTATTTGTGCCCTTACTCATTGGAATAATTTACCAGTGAACTTACATCAAATCTCCAGTCATAATAGTTTTAAATTGTTATTAAGACAACATTATGTTAATTCCTTAAAATGTGATTTATAATTTTGTTTTTAATTTTATTGTTTATTGTATTTTGTATATTGTATTGTATCTTATGTATATAGTTAGTTTTTAACATCCTGACTGTTTTTGAACGGTCTGGGGTTGCATTTGAAAATGGACCTTGGCTCATATTGCTTACCTGGTAAACAAAAGTGTAAATAAAATAAATAAAAAATCTTTTCATGGCACTGCTTCCTAGTTCTCTCAACATGTTTTTCAAATAAGAACGCTAGAATCTGTTGATAAATCTTCATGTTACACCTACAGTTCACTAGATTTCCTTGAATGCATTCCTGCAACCAGTATTCTATCAGACATCTTGTGACTTTTTCAGATCAGCTGGCACACTAATCACTGTGCAGGAATATTGCTTATACTCCACAGTAATGTATTGGAGTAGTGTCTGTACTTTGCAGCTAGTTTGTCCAATGACAGCTTTTTAATATGTGGTAAAATACATAACTTTCAAATTTCACATGCCTCAGCATAAGCCCTTCTTAACACACACACACACACACACCATGTGGTGCTGTAAAATGACTGTGGTTGCAGAATAAAAATCCACTGAAATCTAGCCAGTTTAAAAGTTTTTACATACTGTCTCTCATAAAACATAACACTTCCTGCTTTCCTCATTTTTGTCCTCTCTCCGCATCTGCGGCTGCAGCCACAACATCATGAGATAGCTGTGCTCTGCAGTCTGGGCCATATGAGGACAAGGAAGCTGTAGTATGTTGCCTACTCCCATCCACACAGCTAATTTTGCCATGCTAGCTTTAAGCCATTTTCAAAACTGGGCTAAAACTCGATTTTGAAATACCCATTTTAAACCGTTACAAATGAGGACAAGAACCATGTCTTGCAGTCCAAAAACATTTTTTTTATTTGCAATTTACTCTGCCTCTGTAGAGCCAACAGGTGGCTCCAGCCCTCCCTTAGAGGGACTCATTCTCTAGCCCTGATCCCCCCCGCCCGACTCCCGTGATTCCCCTGCAGATTTCCCCTGCAGTGGGGCCAGGGTGAGGAGTGCAGACTTACTCCCCCTCCCCAGAGTACAAATCCAGATGTTGAGGGGGATGTCATGGAGGGACACATTGAGTCATCATGAGTGCTGTTGGCTGCTGGTGTATTCCTCCTGTCCCCCCCCCGGGCCCACAAACGAGCAATGGGCAGAGCATACATCTCCACTTCCATGGAGGCAGCCTTGTGCCCTGGACATGGGCCCGCCCCATACATGGCTGAGCACCTGTGCCAATGTCCAGCCACCACTGGGTGTCAGTCTACAGCAGACAACGCTATCCCCACCTCCCCGAGGAAGGAGAGCTGTCTACGCATGCTCAATCCTTCCTCACCCCGGCTGGCCCTGAGTAACCTGAGTCCATTCCTGAACTTGGGTCACCAGTGTGGCATGAGGTGTGGCATGTAGCTCTTCAACCCTCAGCACCACCGGGCCGACCCAGTCTAAAAACATTTTAAATTGGAGGTAATGTTTTAAGACCGCCAGTGGGTACAGCACCTAAAACTGAATGGAGTATCTACACAGCTCTCATTGAAATGTATGAAAAAATATATTTTTAGACAATAAGACTTACAAAAACTTTGTCACAACCTTTGCAAATGACAACGTATGATCTAAAAGAGGATTCAATGTTGTTTTTTCACTGTTCCTTAATGCTTGAGATGTGCAAGCCAGGAATTTTTCATCAAGAACCAAGCCAACTCCAAGGTAAGGATGTAGCTTGATTCTTTGAGTGAAAGCATTATTTATTTAATTAGTTTTTATTAACCTGGTAGATGCACAAGACAAATAAATGCCTATTTTCAGGCACGACCTGGGAGGTCACAAAGAGTTAGAGTCAACAATAACAGGCACATACAAAATGAAGACATTTACAAAAGATAATCAGACTAAATATACAGAATACATGACACTGGAGATGTTGGCAAACACGTAAGCAGTAAGACTACCATAAATGGCTTAATCATCAAGACGCTATAAAACAAACCATTGTAGCAAACAGAGCAAAGTAAACTTTAGGAACTTATAGTAATACTTGATATAACAACCAGACCAAATGAAATAAGTTAGCGAGACACAGAAACATACAGATGACTTCAGGAGGTGGCTGTGGTACCCCTTTTTGAAATAGGCCACATTGTGATGCAAATATAGATCAGCCAATATGGATTTCCATAGCCTGGAGCAACAACAGAGAATGCAATATCCCCATACACATTCTAGTTCGGGGCACAGTCAGGTGGTCTAGATTAGTGGACCTCAGTGGATAGGCAGCAATGGTGGGCTGCAGAAACCTTGTGAGTGGCTGGGGGGACTGGTTGTTCAAAATGTTAAAGACTACCACTCCTAGTGTTAAATTATGGAGGGCAGCAGGAGGAAGCCATCCCAGTTTAGAGTATAAAGTACAGTGATGCATATGGCAGTTCAGAGACATGGTGAAGCAACACATGTTATTGTATGTAGCATCCTACTTTAGCAAAATAGATTTGGCTGAGGCACAGAATACAGACACCCCGTCGGTAAGCTTAATAAGTAGGACACCCCAGGTTATGGCTAAGTGGGCAGTAGGGGTAAGATTATGCTTGATCTCATACAAAGGTCCCAACTTAGTATTAACCAATTTACAGGTGCCCAATATATGTAGTGAAAAACATAGGGTGAGGTCAAGCGTCACACCTAAGAATTTGAAAGTGGACACTGACTCAAGAGGTGTTCCATCACAATACAAAACTGTTAAGGGATCTGATAGTTTTTAAATTTGAGTGCTGAGCCAAACAGCATAGCCTGGGACTTTGCTGCATTTAAAAGCCATTTGCTTGCTAGGAGTCATTGCTGCATTCCCTGTAGGTCAGTGGACAGCCTTATATTGACCTCAGACATGCTACAGGAGTTATAGTATAGCACCAGATCATCTGCATATAGGACGGGGGTACAATGGGCAAGGGCCTGGTGTATGTATTTATATGAAGGGAGAAAAAGAGAGGCTCAAGAATGGATCTTTGTGGCACATCTATCAGGGTAGAGGAGGGCTGTGAGAAAGAGGTACCAAACCTCACCCTTTAACTCCTGTCATCAAGGTAATTCCTGAACAATGGTAGGGCAGAGGGGTATAACCTCGAACTCCCTACCTTGGTACATAGCAGGTGATGGTCAACCAAATTGAAGGCCGTAGTGAGATCCATGAACACGGTTACAGTGAATTCACTCCTGTCCATGGCATTTGAAACCTGTGAGGTATAGGTTAGGAGAACAATGGCAATGCTATGACTTTTATGGAACCCATGTTATGTCAGAGACAATAGGTTATACTTGGCTAGGTACTCATTTAATTGAGAGGCAACAATATCAACATTAGCCAAGTCATGACTGCTGCAAGTTGTCTCAAAAGATGCACATGATGTCAAAGATTCCTGCCCTTGTACTCACTTCTTAGGCTGAAAACAAATGGTTGCTTTGATCTTAACTGGTTTGGCTCAACCTTGGATATCAATTGCTTATAAAAGTCAAGCTGAGTCAAAGCCAGGCACTAGGTTTGAGCCAGGCTCCAGCCTTTCTTGGCGTGTGGTCCTCTATTTAGCACATGCACTTCTCTTTTTCTTACCTTCTGCTGATGATGCAGATAACTGCAGCACCACCTGTAAACTAATATTTCATCCCAATGGTCCACCATGGAACTTACAGATACCTGAGATCTGCAACAATATGGGAGGCTGCTCCTGAAGGATGAAAGGCACAGAGCAGCAGGGTGAAGATGTCAAACCTAAATAGGGATCTCGGGCAGGCTGGATGGAGCATTAGTCTCTTTCTGCTGTCATTTTCTGTGTCCTGTGTTTCTAACAGGAGCAGGACTACTTGTGTCAGCAGGCATCAGATTCTCTAAAAGACACTTCTAGTCACAGGATAATGTTTGTAATGTTTTGCGACCTAGATGGAAGGAATTTGAGATCAGACAATTTGTGATGTGTAATGCAGAAGGGGTAATATACTTGGCAACATGTGAATGTGGTGCATTTTAAATAGGGAAAACTAATAGACAATTTAAGTTAAGAGTAAATGGACATCAGTGTGCAATACAAACAAAAAATATTAAATGTGCAACTGCACTGCATGTTTGCCAAGCTGAAAACCCAAGGGAACATGCTTTTTCTTTTTGCATTTTGGATAAGGTTAACTGCAAACCAAGAGGTGGAGATTACAACTCTCTAGTACTGTGCAGGGAAGCCTTTTGGATTTATAGCCTTAAAGCTACAAACTACAATTGACTTAATGCACCTTTTGATCTAAAACCTTTTTTAAAAAGGTGCTGAATAACCATGAAATGATGGCTTATGTTTATTTATTGTGGCTTTGGTGCATGATGCTGTATTGTTACAATCACAGAGGAGTGTGGTGTGCATATTTATGGAACACATACAAACAGAGGTGAGAAAGAAGTAAGTGCCTCAGCTGGGACTTGAACCCAGGCCACTCGGAATACTGTTCCTATTGCACTAACCAGCTGTGCCACTGAGACAACTGGAACCTGGGCTCTCCCTGAGCACATTACTTTTTCTCAAATGCACAGCCCAATGGCAACACAAATATTTACTTGTAACAATCACAGAGGAGTGTGGTGTGCATATTTATGGAACACATACAAACAGAGGTGAGAAAGAAATAAATGCCTCAGCTGGGACTTGAACCCAGGCCACCCAGAATACCATTCCGATTTCACTAACCAGCTGCTTCACTGAGACAGCTGGAACCTGGGCTGTCCCCGAGCACATGCTGCATTGTTATATGATACTTATTTTATGGGGTGTCTTTTCTAGTACGTGTCTTTAAATGTGAAGAAACTCTGAAACTGCAATGGCATTCCTTCATCTGTCTAACGAAATCTGGTTATATGTGGTCTTGTCCTATTGTGATGTAATTGTGTGATGTCATACTAAGTGCAAAGTTTTTATTTTTTTGATAAAGGATCTTGCATCTGAAATGCGTCAGTATAACCTGTTTGGTCTTGTGGCATTTAATAAATGTTTTTAAGTATGTTTTAAAATGGCACTCTGGTGTTGCTTTCTTCTTTAAATGAGGTGGAGAGTGCCTGGCTACATATAGGTTTTTAATGGCCTTTTTGCTGTGAGCACCCCAGCGCAGTGTGAGTTTTCTTGTGGTATGAAATGTTTGTAATATTTTGTTACTTACATAACGTGTTCAGCGTGTCAGTGTAACATCAGCCCTGCCTCCAACATTTCGCGAATGTGTACGCTTTGTCAATGACAAAGTGCACGCATGCACAAAATGTCGGAGGCCAAGACGGTTACTGCACTGGCATGCTGAACACTTTATATAAGAAATAAAATACTACAAAGATTGTCCTGTGAGTCTGATCAGATGTGTCTTTTAGATAAACTGATGCCCCCCAACACAAGTAGCCTGGTTCCTGCTACTTTGTTTTATCTTAAATCTGCCCCTGCTAAGACCATCCTTAATACAACTGCAGCCAGAGATCAGTGCCATTATATCAAGATATACTGTAGCACTATGATATCCCATTGAAATAAATGGGATTTCGCTGTGATATATCTACATACCGTTTACCTCTATTTACTCTGTCTTTAGCTGTCACTGGACCTGTGGAAATGGTGAGCAGTACATTGGTAAAATCAGTGTGAGTAGTATAGTTGACCTGAACAGGAGTAAATCCAGTCTTATGTCTTCAAAGGTGTGAGCAATGGGTTGGTGCGCTAAAACTGTAGGTAGTAGATGGCACTCTAGAGTTCTCTATGCATCTAAAGTATTGAGTTCTCAGATGTTTTCAGAGTATACCTTCTGTGAGATATAGGAAAAATCTCAGGCCTGCTTAAACAATGAATGCTGTCTTGTACTCTGCACAGTATACCAGGAATAAGTCCAATGTCTTTCAGTAACCTAACTGAGTTGATCCACATGAAGTTAATTCCATTCCTTGCTTTGAGAGTTTGACAATGTTCCTTTCAACAGTGATACTTTTTTTCTGTGATTTTTCTGACTATTGTGAGAATGTTCAGAACTACAGTACGTCTCAGTTATGGACTATTTTCTGCAAACAACAATTTCACACCATAATAGTTGGTACATTAACTTATCTTTATCTCACACAGAGCATGCTGGAAAGTTGGATTGTGACACCCTATACTCCAAATATTTGCTCCCAATGAACGTCAGATACTGTACCATCTCCATGCTTCTGTCCAACTACAAGTAAAATGAGTAAAAGCAAAGCCCCACTAAAACTGAGACATTGTACCACAATTGAGCTGCCCTGGTTATATGAATTATAAAAGAAATATATGGTAATATATATATATATATATATATATATTTTAAATCTGTTTCAAAAGTTTACCCCTTTAGTTTAAGAGAGACATTCAATAGGCTTCCAGAAATCAGGATTTTACATTACTGTATGTATTGGGTAATGACAGTACTTTGCAGGAGACTACTCTGCCCTTTATAACAAGTCACAGGCTGCAACATGTAGAATCCTTGGCTTGCAAGCTTTAAAAATGGCACAATGTGCCTCTGTCAATATTTTTAGTACTGTTAAAATACATTTTTTAAATTTAAACTTGAGTATATAATGAAACCATTCAGTGTTATTGCAGATTTCTGACTATTCTGCCAGCCTGTCTAACTTAAACAACAGTGTTTTCTCCTGCACTGAGCTAGCCCTGGCAGCACTGTTCAACTCCCCCACTCCATGGCTCCTTTGGGCACAGCATTTGAGCCATCACAGATGAGGCCTAATGGAGATGGCCTGATTTAAGGAGAGGCAGACAATCTTCACAAAGAGCCAAACTTTTTTTTTGCTTGTGACCTTTACAGAGATTCAATACAAAGAATTTACAAGAGCATAACACAATCAGAAATGGGCCAGTAATTGAGGGTGTCTTTCAAACAATCTGCATTTTGGCTGCTCTTTACAAACTAAGCTAATTACATTCACTGCAGAGCCTATAATACCCCTGCTGCCTGGATTAATAGAGACCTTTTAGTACCTCTTTATCATTTCCTGCCTTTTATTGAATGAGACTAATTTGCTCTTATTTCTGCAGTCTTTAGCCGAGTGAGGGAAGAGCACGGAATTGTCGGTCTTATTGAAAAGAATCATGATTAGTCACACTCACTTGTAGGCAAGCTCCTTGCTAGACACTACACCACTCATTAACAAACTTGAGAAAGCTGGCCACGCTCCAAAAAAACCAAGAAGCTACTCCAGGCCCAGCAGTCCCAGGAGGACAAATGAAAATGGTGTGTTCTCTCCCTGCCCTGAAGTGAGGGAAGGCCAGTCTGGGCATGCCTGGGTGAAATTGGCTCCCTGTGTACTGTATGCCTATGGACCTGTTTATTTTATGCTTTGTGTAGCTTTAAATATGATAATTATTAATGACACCACCTGGTGCCAAGGCTTGGTTGTATCCCTTCATGCTACTGTAAAACTGTTACCTGTTTTGTGCAGAATTTTCTCCCTAGGTTCACTCTTGATTACCAGAGAAATGCTTCTCATTACATGTGAGTTTTCTCCCAAGGTTCAGCTTTGCTGGAATTCCTAGCTGTAAGCCTTTTATTATCTGTAAATGCGTTCACTGGCTTTAATTAATTTTGTGGTGTCAGCAAGCTAATTAACAACATACAAACCAGATACCTTTTTAAAAACTTTGCCATTAGAGTTAAGTTATAGGACTATTTCATTATTTTTTTTCTTTTGGAGAGAGGATAGGTTTTACTGCTTCAGCACTAAAGACATATCAGCCAGCTACTCTGCGGTGGGCATGTGGGTGGATAGGTGTGGGGATATTGGTGTGCCTGGTAACAAGATCCAGTCAGTGTATGATTTAAGCATATAGCATGTACAGAAAACCTATGAGTTCAGCTGGCCACTGTGAAAAGAGGGGGGACTGGTTGAATAGCAGATCCAATTTATTATTACTGACTGCTTTTGCCGAGATTTTTCACAAATGAAAATATAAGTGCTACTGGCAACAATGCTTTATCAATAAAATACATGCAGTGTATGATGGAACGTTGTTACCGATAAAAAGCAACACCTTTCAAAACATTGTTATGCTGTAGTTGCTATATCATTGTAGTTGTTATGCTGCACTAGCTATGTAGCTACTACAGCAGAACAACATTGAATGCCCTAGCACATGCTCATTACACATTCAGGAAGCGTCCGCAGCAAAAAGGAGAGTGAAGGAAAGCAGCACTGAGGGAGAAAAAAAAAAGTAGGACCAATTACTTAATTAACTTCTACTGCTTGTGGGGGCATCCTATACTATAAAAAACAATGGATACTTACCTCTCGGTAACAAGCCATGTTCGAACGTCTCGAGGTTGCCAATGGTGACCAAACCTCTCAAGCTTCACTCTCGATGGTAATGCAGTCATCATGGCAACCTCTCGACACACTAACCAGCTTACTACCGATAGGCAACTATCCATTATTCTCAATGTACTGGGTATTACCACACCAAAGAAAACAAAAGCTGAATAGTTTGCAATTCTTTTTCTTTTTTTGTAGTTAATTTTTATTGAAACTTTTCAATAACACAGTATAACAATACATTCTAGAAGGGAAAACACAGCAGAAACATACAGCATACTGCTTAAAGTTGAACAAGTCCAAATTAATTCATGGGCATTTGCATATGCTTCCCATGATAGAAACATAGAAACATAGAATTTGACGGCAGATAAGGACCGCTTGGCCCACCTAGTCTGCCCATTCCCCTACCTGATGGATAAGCTGCAGATTCTAGTTAATCAACAGCCTACTTCCTCCTACCCCCCACTAGAATTGCCTTTTGTCTGTCCCATGCATTCTTGAATTCTCCCACTGTTCCTGACTCCACAACCTCCTCAGAAAGGCTGTTCCATGTATCCACAATGATACATGGTGCTTTGCATTAGTGTGGTATGTGCAATTTGTGTTTTCGGCAACATTTTCAGCATTTGGGGGTGTAAACCTTGAAGGTCTGGTCACCACTTTTGTTTTTTGGTGGGATTTGCCCATTTGAGGAAATCCAGCTGTCTGTTTCTAAACTGACTTTAGAACATAATTCAGTGGCTTAAGAAACACTGGGAGAGTGAAAAAGGTCAGTTGAATGGTGGTGGTGGGGTATCATTCCTTTTCTGTACAATACAATTACGCCCTACACAAAAATGCAAACATTACCTCTGTGAAAGTTGTAAGTAACTACCTTTCTTTTGGACAAATTTGTATTTTTGAAAGTCTTTACTTTATTCATGTTGGTTCTTATATACATATGACTTCAGATTTATCCCAGATATTTTCCCATCCACTACGTCTCAGTGTGTGTGTGTGTGTGTGTGTGGGGGCAAATAAAATCTAACAGAAGTGGAAAATTGTTTAAATATGTAGGCTTGCTGTTGAAAAAATCCATTCCTTTATCAGTTTTATAATGTAATGAAGGGTTCAGAATGTAATATTTTGTGAGGCTGTGAACATAATTTTATTCCATCAGCAGTGTTGATTCCTTCCACTGTAATTTGTGTATAGGAGTCCAGTTATAACAGGACTTTATGCAGGAACTTGCCTTTCTGTAGTTGTGTGCCATTTTAAATATCTGACAATTTTAGAATAGCAGAGAACACAGAATAAGTGCACAGCACTCTTGTGTCTTAATCCCTTTTTTCTAGTTCAACAGCAGTTCGAGATAATGGTAAAAATTTTAACCTATACTTTTATTATTATATTTTAGATTGCCTCTTGTCTCCTAACTTGTGCAGTATGATTCCCTGCTTTCCCCATTTGGAGTCTGCTTTAGTCCTTTTTTTCACATATGAAATAATAAATGGGGCGCTCCTTTATATGGCTCAGACCAGGTTTTCATTGGTATTCTCTGTTGCTTTTGAACACACATTGTTCACTTGTGTTGTGACTAAAAAGAACTTTCAGGCAGCAGGGAGTGTTCCATGGCCTTAGGGGACAACAGGTATGCAGAAACAGCTGAGAATACTGACAAAAACCTGTTCAAAGTCAAACTTAAAAGGAGTACTCCTTTTATTAATTCTGATGCGAAACCAAAAACAGCACCAAAGCAGATTCGAAATGGGGGAAAAAAAGAGCACCATGCAAGTCAGGACATAAAGAATAATGTAAAACAGAATAAAAGCACAGGTCAAAATTGTCACAGCAGTCATGCAGTGCTGCTTTAAAAAAAATCAAGAATACTATAGCAGTAGTACTTCTGTGCAATGATAGCCGGGGTTATCAGTTCCTCTACACACACACACGCGCCACACACACACACACACACACACACACACACAGCTGATTTTGGAAGTTATTTCCCCGAATCTCTGAAGCTCTCCAAGAAGACCTTCATGAGATTTATGTTTTATACTGCAACATAGGAAAGAAAAAAAAATCCACCAAATGTTTTTTTCTGTAATTTATCTCTTCAAATTCTCAGGAAATAACTTGCTAAACTGATGGCTACTACTCTGTATGTATAGTACAATAGTACAGTATGGTGGAGATGGAGGGGTCTTCAGGTCCATTGACCGCTCCTGCCTCATGACTGTGACTATACTCAATTTGAGCATGGACACAGGTCCAAGATTATCAGCTGGAATGGTACACCTATGCAGGCTTTATAACCTTCAGAGTTATGCTCCTTCAGGAATCCGTCTGGAACTGCTTCCTTTACATGCAGTGTATTTAAAGATTTCTTGTACAGGTGTAGGTAGTTGTTTACTTCCATACAGTAAATTTATAATGCAGATTTTCTAATTCACAAAATGAAAATGTAAGCTTTGCTTAAGTATTTCTATGTGATCTAAGACATATAGAACCAAACGACAATGATTGTTTTTTTTTTATTTACATTTGCCTCTCCGCTTCACACATTTTCTAAATACCTGAGTGCTATGTAGCTGCTGGGTGAATCAGGATCATGAGCTTTCACTAGGGTCTCCACAGTCTGCGTCAGCTTTTCCTCTGAGTCAACACATTTGTGCATCCCCAGTGAGAAAAGCATGCAGAAACAAAGTCTCACTGTTGCACCAGGCTTATTATCCTACACATGGTGCTCTCAATGGCCCTATACTGTACTTCCATGGCTGTTTAACTTTTTGTTTTTAGGGCCATCAAAATTTAAAATCTTTTTTGTTTAATGCTTTTTTTTATTTCTGAAAAATGTCTTTGCAGCTCTATGTTTAATATATAACTTGTTTTCTAGCTCACATAATGTTAAAATTGGGCTGGCAGTATAGCCTAGAGGTTAGAGGAACGAGGTGTGAAGGAGCTTGATACATCCAGCAGGCCAGACCTGAGTTTGATTCTCACAACCTCCACTTGCATACTGTGTGACTCAGAGCAAGTCACTTAACTGCCCAGTGCTCCCAGGTCACCCCTGAAAACAGGCACTTGTGCCTAGTAGGCCTTATCCAGTTACCAAAGACTAAAATAAAAAACATCAATATTTTGTAAAGCTGACAAGACAGTTTACAGTGATAAACTCAAACTATTAGTCTGGTGCAGGAACTAAGACCTTATCTAGTAACCACTTAACATGCCTTTTATGTACATATTGTACCCATTTTCCCTGTTATATTAATATAGAAAACACAAGATATATAAACTAAACCGAGATAGGGTCCCTAATTGAGTTGCTTACCTTTAAAGTCAATTCTGGCAGTGCTTGGATAGTGATTTTGTGGATCCAACTGCCCTCCATCAGACAGTGCTAGTATCCACATTGAATCCAGCAGTAATCTGACCAAAGTTGGGTTTCAGATCCAGAGTCAGATTGCTGGGGTTCCTACTGTGGATCCCAGTATCTGCAGTTGGATACACCCAAATCTAGCTTCAAATAGCTGGATCCAATGGTCAGATACCTGGATCTAATGTTCAGATTCATCGGATCCTGTTTGGATCCACAAGTATCCTCGGATATTTATCTAGGATCTGAGGAGGTTGGATCCTTTGTCAGGTGCCTATACCACCCAAGGCCATTTGAAATCTGGCCAAAGTGATGGTATCCAATAGTTTCTCACCTGATAGGACACTATCAGGGCAATGCTGGTTGATTTCCATTCAGTCTCATGTTTCATTATTCTAATGTGCCCTCTGGAATGTTCCATCCCTCTTGCCCTGCCACCCCTCTGATGCTCTGGGTTCGGGTCCCAGACTCAGGCTGCAAGCATTGTAAGTGGCAATGCAGCTGCTGCATTGGCTGATTGTATTGACTGGCTGGCCATAAAGCTAATAATTTAAATATGATCATGTTATGTTATCTGATGGGCCATTCATAGGGCTCCATGTAAATCACAATGCTACGAGAGTTGCAGTTTTCATGCAAATCTGTCTTTCTGAAATTTCCAGCGAAATTCTTAGGAACTCATGAATTTACCATGAAAATGTGGCAAAAAAGCATTTCAAATAGTTTTATTCTGTTTCTTTTTTTCAGTTCTGGTATTGAACCCTCTGTACTATGTATTTATAAAAAAAATCCCTCCAAGAGGTTGTTGCTTAATAAATCTTGCACTGTTTGTTATCAAAAAGTTAACCCCCCACCCCCAAAGTAACTTGTAGCATCCTTTTCCTTCAGTTTTTCTAGTTCAGTTTTGGCAAACAGTGAAATCTGATGTATCATTCTTTCCACATGATCCTGTGAAATGTTCCTGTTGTGCCAGATAATTAACCCTATACAGCACACTGGGATTACAGGAGAATTAAGTCACCTCTATACAAAAGATGCAGTGGTATACTCCAAATTGTGCACTTAAACGTTCACTTTGATTCACATATCTGAAAACACTTTGCCTGAAATGTCCTGGCTCAAATTATTTAGCTGTTTACTAAACTGATTTCCCCGAGTGCTCCCTTGGTCAGTCCCATCAAGTTGTTAGAGTGCTGGACTACGATATGAAATCCCAGGTTCAAATCCCACTTAGACATTTCCTTTTATTTTTATTTAGGATAAGACCATTGAGTTAGGCTAATTTTCAATGGTGTCCTGCTGGAAAACATAACGTGCTGTAGAAAAATGCCGGTCAGCCACTGGCTCAGTGAGAAACCTTAAGCTACTTGCTGGACCTTCTGTGTTTCAATTCTTCCAGCTGTAAAACTGGATAGAAGTAGCAAGATCTCATGACTAGCCCATCAACACAGCGGGAGGGCTGCTGCTTGCCACGCCAGTGGTCTAGGTTTGGGAACAAGCCTTGGCCATCCAGGGCTGTAGGGGGTAAACAGGACTGAGCATCCCACATGATGCTGTTCTCCTCTGGGGGGGAGGCACTGCCTCTGCTGCGGCACTGCCAACTTGGTAACCACAGGTGGCAGTGCAGTGATAGGCAGGCTGCTAGGGTGATAGATGACATGCTGTTGTACATGTTTCCACACTGTGCTTATGGCATGCTGACAGTCATTGGAAGAATGAGCTAATGGCCCCAGTCTCTGAAGCAATGGACCTCAGTACATCCAGGCTTTGACTGTGCATCCTTCTGTCACCAGATGAAACTCTGGAGATTCAGGGATACATCCCCCTGCCCTCATCTGTGGAGCAAACCATGGCCCTGTAGAGGATGCAGGAGATGGCATTGAGATGCAGGGGAGTCAGGTAGTGGGCTTTTGGGCTCTGGAGTGAGCAGAGGACAGAGATGGAAAGCGGCATAAAGCACAAGTTCCAAAACAAAAGTACAATCTCACTGAATTTTGATATTTCCTCTCAGTTGGGCTATGCTTGGCAAAACAATAATAACATGTGCTCCTCGTTACATAGAAACATATAATCTGATGGCAGATAAGGACTGCTTGGCCTACCTAGTCTGCCCATTTTTCCCTGCCTATAGTATCACCATGGATCCTACTTGATCTCTGGCCCATTCACTTCCCCCCACTTCCCTTTCCATAAGATTCCTTTATGCCTTTACCATGCATTCTTGAATCCCACCACTGTTTTCACCCCACCACCTCTGCTGGAAGACTGTTCCGGTAATCCACCACTCTTTCTATGAAGTACTTCCTCACATCTCTCCTGAGTCTACCCCCCCATCTTCTTCTCATGCACCCTTGTCCTTGAGCACCTTTTTTTCTGAAAATTACTTATCTCCTTTACCTTGTTTACCCCCATGAGATATTTAAAGGTGTCTGTCATATACGCCTTCCTCTCTTCCAGGGTGTGCATATTTAGGTCCTTTACTCTCTCCTCAAAGGACTTGTGATGCAGACCCTGCACCATTTTAGTTGTCCTCCTCTGGACCACTTCCACTCTGTCTATGTCCTTTCTGAGATGTTGTCTCCAGAACTGGACACAGTGCTGCAGGTGGGGTCTTACACCACCTCCCTCTTTCTGCTGATGATACCCCTCCTTATGCACCCCGGCATCCCACAAGCCCTTGCAACTGCCTTTTCATACTACCTGGACATCTTTAGATCATCCAGTATGATTACCCCCAAGTCTCATTCCTGCTTGGTGGTCATCTGTACCCCCCCATTTTGTACTCTTCCCTTGGGTTTCAGTGCCCCAAGTGCATTATTTTGCACTTTTTCACACTGAAACCCAGCTGCCATACCCCTGACCATATCTTGGCTTTTCTGAGTTCGCTGCTTATAATTCCCACCCCATCCCGGAGTGTCCACTGTATTGCAGAGTTTGGTGTCATCCACAAAGAGGCAGACCTTTCCTACTAGCTCCTTTTCAATACCACTTATAAAGACATTATGGAGGACTGCTCCCAGCACTGATCACTGAGGCACCCCGCTGACCACCCTCCCTTCCTCTGAGTGAATTCCTTTTACCACCACCCTCTGCTTCCTATCCTTTAACCAGTTTTTTACCCAGTTTACCACATTTGGATCCACTTCTAAGCTACCCAACATACTTACAGGTCTGCTATGTGAAATGGTGTTGAATGCCTTATGTCTAGGTAGGCTACGACTGCCACTCCAACCTGATCTAGTTCCTTGGTCACCGAGTCAAAGAAGTCTATCAGATTCATTAGATGTGACCTTCCCCCTTAAATCCATGCTGCCTCGGGGCTTGTAACCCATTTGATTCAAGATATTCCACAATCCTTTTTTTCAGCAGTAATTACATTAATTTTCCCACCACCAAAGTCAGGCTGATTGGCCTATAGTTGCCAACCTCTTCCCTCCTACCACTTTTGTGAAGTGGAGCTATATCTTTCCCCACTCCAGTCCTCCAGGACCACTCCTGTTTCCAATAAGCTGCTAAATAGGGCCATCAGAGGGGCAACCAGTACCTTTCTGAGCTCTGTCAATACCCTTGGGTAGACCCCATTTGCTCCCATTGCTTTGTCTATTTTCAGATTTGTGAGAGCCTTTAGGATTCTGTCCTCCAATAATAGACTAAAGTCCGCCTCCTTCCCTACAATGCTCCTGTCACATGTTTGTGGCCCCTCCCCATCTCTTTCCTCTATGAACACTGAACAAAATTATTTGTTCACGATGTCTGCCTTTTCTTGTTCTCCCTCTGCATAGTCCCCTCTTCCCTTTTTAACCATACAGTATCACCCCTGGTCTTCCTATTTTCACTTACATGCCTAGAAAATGTATTTTCCCCTTTTGTTACTGCCTTGGCTGTTCTCTCTTCAGTTTGTGCCTTTGTGCTCCTTACTGCTCTCCCTGCTTCCTTCTGTTTCCCCTGATACACCGCCCTATCCTCCTCCCTCTGTGTCTCATTGTACCTTCTGAATGCTACCTTCTTAGCTTTTACCTTTTTTGCCAGCTCTTTTGTAAGCCATAGTGGTCTGGTCTCTTTTTCCTCTTTCTTTTGCTCTCCTGCTTGATGAAGAGGATTATTGCCTTCACTATGGCCCTTTCTAGTTTCCCTCACTGTTCCTCCACCCCACCCAGTTCATCCCGTCCTGCTGAGTCATCCCTGAGGCATTCACACCCATCTTTTTAAAATCTGCCCTCCTGAAATCCAGGACCTTCACCTTTGTGTGGTTCGATTCCACAGCTATCCTTATAATGAACCACACTATATGGTGATCGTTGGTCCCCAGGTGACCCCCCACAACCTTGGCATCTGCAACACTGTCCAAGCTGGTGAGTACCAGGTCCAGTATTGCCCCGTCATGAGTGGGTTCACCGAGCAATTACCAGAATGCACCCTGCAGGGAATCCAAGATTTCCCTACTTCTAGCTGAAACCACAGCTGTGAGGCTCCAGTCTACATCTGACAGATTGAAGTTCCCCACCAACAGCACCTCCCCCTTTTCTGCCATCTTGCCATTGGCTTCCATCAGTACCTTATCTAACTTCTCCCCCTGTGCTGGAGCCAGTAGATCACATCAGTGTGAATAGAGGCTTCATTCCCTGTCTTTAGGATGACCCACAGTACCTCTGCCCCCCTGTATTCCCTGTATCTCCATTGCTTTAATACCCTCCTGCACATAAAGTACCACACCCCCTCCTTTCCTTCCTACCTTGTGCTTCCTGAACAGAGTATAGCCTGGTATGGCCATGTCCCATTCATGATTTTCAGTGCACCATGACTCAGTAATGGCCACAATACCCAGGCCAGCCTCTGCCATTGTGGCCTCTAGGTCTGAAATCTTGTTTCCCAGACTTCTGGCATTCATACACATAACTTTCCAGGTTTTGTTACCACTCTGCTTGTTATTCTTATTTTTTCATTTTTGCTTTCTCTCCTTCCCTCTCTATTTTTAATGCACCTGCTCTCATACCCTTTCGTTTCTTCTACCCCACTTCCTGCATTCATTTTAATCCTGGGGGATTCCACTCCTATCAGGTTCTCCTTATTCTCTATTTCAGCCTGTGTGTGTGTGTGTGTGTTTGTGTGTCTGTGTGTGTGTGTGCGTGTGTGTCTGTTTCTGCCTCCCCGATCTCTTCCACCACCCCCCTTGGCAAGTTAAAATTTTCATCAAAACAACATTTAAACCATCCAGTGAGGACTGAGGTTCCTCTCTTGCATGGATGCTGGCCATTACTCCTGTATCTGCCCTTATCCAACTAGGTGGGTCCCCAGTCCCCAATGTAGCTGAACCCTTCTCTGCACTATTCCTTCAGCCATGAGTTGAAGCTCCTGGTGCAGAGATCTCTCTTTTCCCCTGTCATAGACAGGCAGCACCTCACAAAAGTCATTGAGCACACCACCTAAGACCCTTCCACAGATCCCTAAAGTCACCCTGTGCTATCCCAGCCCTGTCCCTAGCCAGGTTATTAATCCCCAGGTGGATAATGACATTCAGCTCTGCCTTCCATCCTGCTGTCATAACAATCCATAGGATCCACTTCCCATCTCTATCAGCCATAGCACTGCAGAGGCACCTTACCCCGCTCTGGTACCCCCATCCAAGTGAGCACTACCAGGAATAGTGCCGCACTACAGCACTAGTCTGTAATGGCTTCGCTGAACAGCGACTGGGATTTACAAGCGCCTGTAAGTGCTCCCCTTGTCGCTAGTTCATGGTGCTGTGCATTACAAGGGCACCAGAATCTGGGAGGCTGTCCAAGCTGCTCCCATGGCATGGAGGGCTGGGACATAAAGCAGCCAGCACTATTGGAGACCAGGGTTCTAATCCTGGTCTCCATTAATTTTACTCACATCAGGACTTTTTTTTCAAGGGGCCATGGAAACAGTATTCCACGGCCCAGAAATTTAACTTACCCAGTGATCTGCTCCCCCCTGGAGTAGGAATCCTTATGTCCAGGGGGGTGTGTAAAAAAAGAATTGGTGCTATTTTTGCCACGCAGCTCTTGACCGTGCTATTGTTGTCAGCGCTAGTCTGACCCAGTGCCCCTCCCTCTACCTTCTCTTTCCTTCTCTTCCCTTTGCTGTTCTCAAATCTATCCCCCTCATAATCATATTAAGCAGTAGAGTGAGTTCAAAATAATTTTGTTAACTTACAAGGTCCTCGAGAGTCTGTCCCCTGTTACATCTTTTAGTATGTAACATCTTATCCTCCATCTTATTCTTTGTACTCTTTCAATGGGAGTCTGCTGCTTTTCCCCAGACGTAGGCTCCAGAGAGTTGGTGCACAAACCTCTCACAACATGCACCAAGAATAAGGAGCACCCTTCTGCTGACCTCTGGGCTGTAGTGTCCATTTGTGTTTTCAAATAAGAAAGTTAAAGCACTTTTGTTTGCCTACCCTATTTTTATTTAATCCTACAGAGCTCAAACGGTTTTTCACTCTCCGTGCAGTGTTTTGTGATGTGTCATAAAAGGCACTTTTGTAAATGTGTTTAGAATTGGTGTTGGAAAATTATTAAAGCAACTCAGTTTTATGAATTGCCTACACAGGCTTTGACTGGCTTTTCTATAGCCCAAGTGCTAGAATAATCATTTTCTCACCATGGGCTCTTTTTCCTAAATCAGACATTCCATGAGGCCCCAAACTGGTCCAGAAGGGAGTGAAGTTTTACACACCCTCTGCTGCATGTCTGGTTGTATGCCCTCCTCCCCACCAAATAAAATATTTGACAGGAGGATTATATCCTCGGCTGTACCAGACTGTTGAGAGCTAGATATGCAGCACTAAGGGAAAAGCATGAGCAGACTTCAAAGAGGAAGCCAATATTTTTCCTTACAGTGGTTCCTTTTTACTCTGGAATCATGAAAATTCACTGGTGTCCCAAGGGATTATGGGAAATGGTGGCCAAGCTGTCATATCTTGAAATATTTTTGAAAATAACATTTAATACAATGAATACATTTGAAAAAATAAAATAAAAGATTTAGCCCTGGAGGGGCTTAGAATTATCGGCCCTTTTAAAATATACAAAACTCTATGTGGCTGTTTATTTTTGGAGGGTGCATAATATTTGCACTTGCCCCTAACCGAGAGTAACTCTTGCACCCCCATAAAAGGTTAACATTTTATGTAACCCTTTTCAGGGCTTACAAAATTAGCAGTTTGTACCAGGAAAACCCCAGTCCATCCACTTTTATGTGCGGGTTTGTACAAAAGTTCAGTTTCAAGCTTACGACTCTGGAACATGCCAGCAGAACAAAAATGGGATTTTCTTGTATGTGTACAGTGCTTTAGTAATTTTATGTGATGAATTCTAGTATAATTTATATATAAGTACATGTAAAACAGAAGGCGATCTCAGAAGAAACCATCCTTTGTTCAGTGAATGTAGCAGATTAGACCCATACCACTGCGATGCAACTAGTTAGCTTTGCATTATTACTCAGAAGTAATGTATTCAAATCCTGATGGAAGAAAATAACACAAGAAACCCCAAATTCCAGTAGTTCAAGTTTGAGACCAGCCTTAGAGGTGGCACCAAGGCTTGGTTTTATCCTTGCAAAAGCTGAAAGGTAGGATGAATGTTGGATAAATCCCAGGGTCTGACCACATTACTTGCATTTTGGACCATGTTATCTATCTGCTCCGATGTTCATGTGACAGACTCCACATGGGAAAACTACAAGGCAACCAGAAGATTCATTTTGGTGTAATAGTTGGGGGGTCACAACTGAGCAACCACAACCATGTCCCTTCCCCCCAACACCACATCAGTTAGGCAGGTCACACAGCCCATTGGATGAACTGTGTGGTCTGGCCAACGTGGCACCGGATGGGGCCAGAAAGCCAGTACACTCCTGTCAGTACAAAAGAACTTCATGTATATAAATGGATGAATTGTGCACAGCCTGACATGGGAACGAAGAGCAGGGACAGCCAGTGATGGTATAGCTCTGCTAACCAAAAATGTAATCCGTGCAACATCCACTCTGCACCACCCATATCAGGAAGAAAACTCCTTAGCAGCAATTAATTAAGGTATTTGGTGCTTTATTATTGGAGTGAAGGCGTTGCCGAGGAACCAAAGAAACAGTAAAACCAATGTGGCCTTAAAGGTAAAAGCAGGACAATGCACCTCTCTAGCCTGGCCCAAGCTCCAGCCACCAGACTCCCACAGCTTACCCCATATGTAGGTGTATGAATGTCATCCACCTACATGTAAAGTCTGTTACAAAAATCCAGAAGCCAAAACCCAAACTAAGCTGGAGAGGCACAACATCCCAGCCTCCCCCCCCAAAAACACACCAACTTCATGGCCTTCATAATACAGCATTAGGCACAATCCATGTACAGTAGTATACGTTTTATATATTAACAAAAATACACTGACTGCCCCTCCCTAATGCCATGCCAGTTAGGCCACACAGCTCCTCAGAATGACTGTGTGGCTTGGCTGACCCCACACCGAGAGGGAGGGGGCAGGCAGTCAGTATACGTTTGTTAATATTGAAAAAAAAAACCTATCTATAAGGATAAAGAACCTTAGTGCACAAACACTAAGGTAATGGTTACCCCTAAGGGCATCGGCTGGGAATCCAAGTTTCAAAGAAATACAAAATCACACATACCACCATAATGCAAAGCATCATGGGCTGTATATGCAAAACACCACTAAATATTATGCTGTTTCAACTTTAAGCAGAACTGCATGGTGCTGAAAGTCCTCTCACACAGTATGCAAAGTATACCAACAGAAGACACAGACATGTGCTTCGTCCTACCAGGACTCATCAGTGTGCCTCATCTGTATGACACCCCAGTAGAATGAACTAGCTACCCTAAGTTGGTCTATCTGAGTTGGGTTGTGGTGAGCTCAATAAAACCAAAAAACAAGCTGAAAGACAAAGTACTCTAGTGCGCAAACACTAAGGCAAGGGTTACCCCAAAGGGCACTGGCCAGGAAGCCAAGTTTCAAAGAAACATTGAGAGTCGTAACATTGCAGACATTTACAAAACAAGTTACATTACCTTATCTAAAAAATGCAAAACTCTGAGGAGTCAGAAGAGCAGAACCAGACTGGAGTGAGCCAAAAATCGGGAGAAAAAGGGCCAGAGAACTGGAGTGTTGAGCTGCAGAGTCCAGAGACAAAGCAGCAGGAATCTGTAAACAAAATACAGTGATATCTTTGTCTTGGTCAGTAGCTAACAACAGCAGGGAAGAATCTCTCATCCGTCACCAGGTTGCAGTGATAAAAATAAATAGGCTGCCTTGATTGCAGGTCTTTTTATCCTACCTCAAGATACCTGCTGGTGCCAAAAATCATTTTTAAAAGGACCATTAGTGTTGCACTCTGTTTAGTAATATGCACCGTGGGTCCCCTGACAACACCAATGGTTTCTGCCATATAACATCCATCAAATCAGCTGGATGGTGGTTGGTCCTCCCCAACCCACATCACAGGCAGTCTTTATTTTTTATTTTAGTCTTTGGTAACCGGGTAAGGCCCACTAGGCACAAATGCCTGTTTTCAGGGGCGACCTGGGAGCACTGGGCGGTTAAGTGACTTGCTCAGAGTCACACAGTATGCAAGTGGAGGTTGTGAGAATCAAACTCAGGTCTGATCTGCTGGATGTACCAAGCTTGTTCACACCTCGTTCCTCTACCCTCTAGGCTATACTGCCAAATCAGTCTTGCCGAAATGAGAACCCAAGGTTTGGAGTGAAAAACAAGAATCTCCTTCCGGGACCTGGAATCCTCAGCTCATACTCTAACCTATGACCTGGCTGGCTTCACCAGTGACTGCCATGCTATGCTGTCTACCTCCAACCCACGCCACCTACTAGGCTGCTGACTGACTGTGGCACTGGCAGCCCAGCAAAACAATAGGTTGGCAAACAGTTAAAAGCAAAAGCCAACTTCAACTTATTTATTTAGTTTTTGTTGACCGGGTAAGTGCACTAGACAAATTCTGCCTATTTTCAGGCACAACCCGGGGGAGGGGGATACAGATGAATGCCAACTGACCTTGAACCAGATTAAGCTTTATGTACCAGTGGCACTGGCCCCCTCTCCCCTACCTGACTCAGGCATTGGCATACACTTGTAAATTACACAAGTGGTGTGTGAGTGCAGTGACATTATGTTTCTTCTGGTGACTGTTGATGGACACTGATAACAAAACAACACAGCGGTCATTCAGAATAGTCACAGCTAAGGGTCTAAATGGTGGTGTGACAACACTGAAGACATTGCACTGCTGTAAATGGAGTGAGACCTGTTCCCCCATCCCCACTATAATTACATCCTTGAAGGCAACTCAAAACTCACATCAATAAACATAAACGCTCCATTAGGAGAAGAGACCTGGATGTCCTCAGTTGCCAAGCACTTCTGTGAAGCTGGACACTCTGCTGTTGTGTTAAGATTTTGGGGCCTTGTAAACTAGCAAAAAAGCCCAAAAGAGGCAGTGAATGGAACTCTTGCCTCCTAAAAAGGGACGAATATTGCAATCTAGCCCACTCCATTTATTTTTCTTCTCAACTGCCATGGGGAGAGTGCAGTAAGTCTGCATTGGGTTCACCTTTTCTCCCTCACGGTAGTCAGACAGCAGCTGGAGGTGCAGAAAAAGCAGGCTATTTAAAAGCAAAGAAGTAACTTCTCTTACATCTGAGAGAAAAGAGAAAGTGAAACTGGGACTGTACAAGGCTACCATATTTATTTAAAATTTGGTAACTGGGAAAGGCACCATGAGCAGAAGCTTGTTTCCAGGTGTGACCCGGGGGCAGGGCCAAAAAACATAGGATAAACAAGAAGTAGGTTACATGGTAAAATAAAATGTACATAGAAGCAGTTTGTTTGAAACAAGTACATGTAATGAGCAAAGAGTAATTACAAATGATATATAATATAATACTATATATATATATATATATATATATATATATATATATATATATATATATAGATGCACACACAGTCAAGGGTTGCAGGGTTGCATATATAGGCAAACAATTCTCCAATAACGAAGTGGTGTAGGGGGCGCAAATAAAAATACTGTAGACAGCTCTAGTGTAGAAAATATTCACAATAGTTTATTCAAATTCCAAAACGGCATAAAGAGAAAGGAGAAAGCAAGATGGCGGTCACGCTGGACTAGCCTTTATTCCATTCTTACTGTGTTCCTGTTTTAATGTGTTTTTATTTGCCTTAATACGTTTTTACATTTAATTTTATTTTTGAGTTTCTCATTTGTTTTAGTAAAGTTGTGTTGCCGCGTTTATGTGTGCTACGCTCGTTCTCGGCGTGGTCATGGTAGAAGGCTGTTTTAGCGGTGAATTGTTCCCCTTCATTAGCTGACTGCTGTTCTGCTCATTTTACGGCATCGTTATTTTAACATTTTTTTAAATATTTTTCGCCCTGTTTTGGAGAATCTGCAAGCAACTTTTGCTGGGTCTCTGATTTGCCTGCCATACTATCGTTTTGTGACTGCTATCACGGTGTAACTGTGTGAAGGAGTCTGAGGATACTAGCGAGTCAACTCCTGCCGGGATTTGGTCTCCGTAGCTTTCTCATCCCCTTTCAGCTGCTCCCTTGGCATTCTTTATGTGCGGGAGTTTCGGGGGAATGAGAGAGTAAATTTTTGCCTGGGAATTAAATTCTGCGATTAGTTCATTGATCTACTGCTGCTCTCTTCGCACTTTTTGTGTATGGGAGTTTTTTCTGGCTCCTGTCCCTGGGATTAAAGGGTTCTAGTAGATACAGAACGTCTATGCTGGATATATTGTGAACATTTTTGCAGTCTTGTATTTGGAAGACTTGGATTAGCTGGTGTCGGTTGCTGTGACTGCCTTCTGTCTTTTGGACATGAAAATATAACCTGTTTATCTCAGATGTATCGTGAGTACTAGGACTTGAGTCTTCATCGTTTATTTGGGACCTTAAAGTTGACTTTAAGCTGTGTTAAGGCTTTTTGGGGGAATACTGCCACACTGTTGGCTTTGGTTTTGAGAGATTATCCCCCCCCACTTTTTCTTTCTCTCTTTTTGCCTGGGCATTTGGTGTTGTGCTGCCTGGGACCTAGCATGAGCCTCCCCTGTTCCCTTCAAGGAGTTGGGGGTTACTGGGGGGGTTTCTAAGTTACTCTAGGGCCAGCCTTATTTGACTGGTCTGGGGGTATCTGAAGCAGAGGGTCTCAGCGGCACAACTGGGCCTTATTAGGCAGTTTGGGGTGAGGTGGGGGGGAAGCCTCCTGTTGCCTCATAGCTAAATTGACTATTGTCTCCAAAGAGTCATCTTCTCCTTCCAATCATAAGTCTGCACTGCATTTGCATATTGTTATTTTTTGTATATTTATTTAGAATAATTTGGATTTTGCTTTGGTTTATTTTATATCACCGATTTTATTGGATGGACAGTGTGTGCAGTGAGAGGGCCTCACTGTCCCTACATGTTTGGACTTTTCAACATCATACTCATTGGCAGTGAGAGTGCCTAAAAATTACTGCATTTTCTTCTTTGGATCCTGCTTCATCATATAAAGGACAGTGGTGCAGTGAGGGCCTCCTTGTTCCCTATATATTTGGATTCCTTAATAATCTGCTTATAGTTCATTTTTGGTTGTTTAGTTTTGTAGGTTTTGGTTTATGTTTTTGGGTGGGTTTTTAGTTTACGTGTAATTGTGGGTATTTTATTTTACAGATACCAGGATTTTTTATTCATTTGCTTGCAGTTAGTTTGTCTCCCGCTTTGTTATGTGTTGTTTAGGTATCCCGGTCGTGCATTATTCGTCTTCCGACCTCCCGCCCTCTGCCCTTTGCCCTCCTCCCTCTATTTTCCACCTACCAGGCGCTGTCGGGGCTTGGTATTGCCCATGGGAGGGGTGGGCACGTAGGTCGTGGACGAGGTAGGCCGAATGGACGGACCTCTCGCATAGGGGTGGTTAAGCCCAGAAGATGCCCTGGGGTGAAATGGAGCCTGGAACATGGTTTTCCATGCCTAGTCTCCATACCCAAGGGCTTCTCCTATTCGGATGGGCAAGTAGTCGGGACAGCTTCAGATCCCTGTCGGTGTTGTGCAATGCCAGATCTGTTAAAAACAAATCAGCTATTAGCTCTGATTTTGTTGAGACAGCAGATCTGGCCTGCATCACCGAGACCTGGCTGGATGGAAATGCTGGCCCTATTTTAGAGGCGACTGTTCCAGCTGGATACTCGGTGATTCACCACCCGAGATTGCATCATGGGGGGGGAGTAGTGGTCTGTTTTAAGACCAGCTTGGGGCTCACGGGTGTACCAGTTGAGGAGGCTGAATCCTTTGAGTGTACCATCGTGGCTGGTGTGGGTTGCAGGATAGCCCTCGTCTACCGTCCACCAGGAGACGAGAGACGATTCCTGCAGGAAGTGGCAGACTTCGTTGCCAATATGGCATTGGAGTCACCCAGACTGATGGTTCTGGGCGACTTCAATGCCTGGGTCGACGACGAACTTTCCACCTTTGGTCAGCACTTCCTCCAGTTGATGACATCACTGCGCCTTACACAGATTGTTTCCTCGGCCACGCATAATCACGGTCACTCCTTGGATTTAGTTTCTCTCCTGGGGATTGAGGCCTCTGATTTGGTGGTGGAACCTGTCAGCTGGTCCGATCACTACACCGTGAGCTTCAATTTTTGTGCTCCCCTTCTTAGGTCTGCCCCTGTGGAGATGGTTCAATACCGCCCTTTAGGGGATGTGTGCCCTGAAGACCTGATGGCGATGTTGAACCTCTCAGAGTTTCTGATTGCCAGCTTGGGTCCAGAGGATATGGTCTTGGCTTATAACCAGGCCATTTCCTTGGCCCTGGACTCAATTGCTCCTGTCCGTGTTCGTCCCTTCTCTCTTCACCCTCGGGCCCCATGGTTTGATGGGTCCTTGAGGGAGTTGCGATGTGTGGGATGACGGTTAGAGCGTCATTGGAGGAAATCTGCTCTGGATGCCGACCGCCTTAGCTTGGAGGAGCATTATTGGCTCTATCAATCAGAGATCTCCCATAAGAAGACAGAATTCCTGTCCAGGGAGATCTCTGTCGCTCAGAATTGACCGGCTCAGCTCTTCAGAACTGTGGACAGGCTGTGCAACCCAGCCTGTCTCCAGCTCCGTCGAGCCTTTTCACAAAAGGAGTGTGATGAGATCGCTCAATTCTTTGCGAATAAGGTTGCCGACATCAGATCCGAGATCCATCCAGCACACTCTAAGGGGGAAGCTTTTGGTCAGCGTTTGGTCGTGGAATCCTCTGTCTCTTGGTGTTCCTTTGACCTGCCGACGTTCAGTGATATTATGCGGATCGTCCGGGGATGCGCCTACGTGCTGTAGTTTAGATCTGGGCCCTACCTCCCTAATTTTGGGTTGTGTTGAGATCATTGGCCCATTTCTGGTTCAAATAATCTGGTGCTCCCTAGAATTGGGTGAGTTTCCGAGCTCCCTAAAGGAAGCTGTGGTGACTCCCCTTTTGAAGAAGGCTTCTTTGGACCCAGATGTTTTTTCCAACTACAGACCGATCTCTAACCTTCCCTTTATTGGGAAGGTTATTGAGAAAGTAGTGGCAAACCAGCTGGAGGACCATTTGACCATCCATAATATCTATGAACCTCTCCAGTCTGGTTTTCGTAAGAGGCATAGTACTGAGACTGCTCTGGTTCGGGTGCTCAATGATCTCTTGATGGCAAGAGATCAGAGGAACCGCTCTATCTTGGTCCTCCTTGATCTCTCTTCAGCCTTTGACACTGTAGACCATGGGGTTTTGCTCGAACGTCTGGAGTCCATCTGTGGACTGTCTTGTACAGTGCTCAGATGGTTTTCATCTTTTTTATCTGGGAGAACGCAGAGAGTTGTGTCGGGATTTTTTCCTCCAATCCTTTCCCTCTGCAATGTGGTGTCCCTCAGGGTTCGGTGCTCTCCCCCATGTTGTTTGCAGTGTATATGCTGCCCCTCGGAGACATTGTAAGAAGGTATGGGCTGAGGTTTCACTGCTATGCTGATGATACCCAACTCTACCTGTCTTTTGCCCCCGACCAGGTTAGTGCTCCCTTGGTATTTAATAGCTGCCTCACTGAAATCTAGGACTGGATGAATCTGAGCTGGTTAAAGTTGAATGCCGGTAAGACTGAGGTTTTGGTCGTGGACCCGGGTCATGGGTCAGGGGGGTTGGGGTCCGGTCAGCCCTCTGGTGTATTGCTGGGAGGGAATCTGATCCTTACCTCTGAATGGGTGCGTAACCTTGGAGTGGTACTTGATGATGGGCTGACTCTTCATCATCAGGTGTCAGCAGTCATTAAGTCTGCATTCTACCATCTTGGGAACATCACCAGGGTGAAACACCTTGTTCCATCCAGCGATTTACCCAGCTGGTCCATGCTTTTGTGACATCTCGCCTTGACTATTGCAACTCCCTTTACTGGGGGCTTCCTGGGGTTGATATCCACCACTTGCAGCTAGTGCAGAACGCTGCTGCAAGGTTAATGACAGGGGTGACTAGAAGAACACATATTACCCCTGTGCTGCGCGATCTGCACTGGCTGCCTATACAGTGGTGGATCACCTTTAAAGTAGGTCTTTTGACCTTCAAAGCCCTGCACGGACTCGGCCCTGACTACTTGAAAGAGCTTCTGATTCCTTACCACCCTGTGTGACAGCTCCGTTCAGCCGACGAGGGGTTGCTAGAGGTTCCGAGGGTTATATTGAAGTCTTCTGGGGCTAGGGCCTGTGGGTTCATGGCCCCAACCCTCTGGAACTCTCTGCCTTGCCAGCTTAGAGAATGCATTGACTGTGGAAGCCTTTAAGTGGGATTTGAAGACTTTTTTGTGGAACAAGGCTTTTGTGGAGTGATGCTGTTATGAACTGTTGTTTTATATGTATATTCTGATTTTATGATTCATTTGTACAGTGCCTTAGTACTTGAAAGGTGCTAAATAAATAAAGTTTTATTATTATTATTATTATAAAATCTCGACGTTTCACCTATGGTTGTAGGCTTCATCAGGAGATGCCTTTTATTACTCAAAAGGGTGCAATTCAAATTCTATTGATTTATACAGCACATGTTCTCACTTTACTCATTAAACCCTGTTTATAAATTCTTCATTCCAGGAAAAATAAAGCACGAGGACTGTGGCTGGATGTCTCAGAGAAACACAATCTAGATATCCATTGAAGGATAAATGAGGCTGTATATTAAAGCATTATCCCTGAAAGAAGGCTTTGCAATGGAATGAAGAATTTATAAACAGGGTTTAATAAGTAAAGTGAGAACATAAGTGCTGTACAAAATAAACAGAATTTAAATTGTACCCTTTTGAGTAATAAAATGCATCTCCTGATGAAGCTTACACCCATAGGTGAAACGTTGAGATTTTATGCCATTTTGGAATTTGAATAAACTATTGTGAATATTTTCTACACTAGAGCTGTCTACAGTATTTTTATTTGTGCCCCCTACACCACCTCATTATTGGAGAATTGCTTGCTTTGATATTTACATCAGGGTGGCAGCAGCTGACAATTTCTGAAAGGTTCATTTCCCATGGGATCATGTGGGGCTTCTCAGAGACTGGAAATTTGTTGCATAGATAAACCAGCAGGTGAGCAGGAGGAGATAGGCTATACAGAGAAAAAGACAAAAGAGAATCTGCTGACGCAGAGGGAGAGAACAGCCTGCTGATGCAGAGATGGAGTAAAGGGAAACAAGCAGGGGGCAGAGGGCAAGGAAGGAATTAGGAGGGAGGACAGTTGCAGTAAGTGGAAGGGGATGGTCTGAGCAAGCGCTTAAGGGAAGTAAAGGAGGGAGTGAGGTGGGTTTTGGGGGAATGCTGTTCCAGAGGGACGGAAGCCCATAGGAGAAGGCCAGTTTGCCAGCCGAGGTGCGGGCACGCAGGAATGTGAAAGAACAGGCACTGACTGACTGTGAGTTATACGGGGAGGGAGAGGCAGGTTTGAGGAGAGAGGCAAGGTACGTAGGGAGGGACCCGAACCAGAATTTTGATATGAAGGTGGCACAGTGGGAGAAGCATCTCTGGGAGATGGATTGGAGGGATAGAGCAGAGTAGAGGTCACAGTGGTGAGTCAGATGAGGGGAGTTCAAGGCGAACTTACAGAAGGCATGGTACAGCATGTCAGGTTTAGAGAGGGAGGTTGCAGGGAAGCACTGAAAACCACATCGCTATAGTCGAAGACAGGGAGGATCCATTTAACCAGTAGGTCGCATCTAATGGGAAGGGGAAGGCTAGCCTTGTGTCAGTCAAGTAGTCCTAGTTTAGGATGCTGTTTTTAGTGGAAAGCACTGAAGTGGGAGGAGCAGTCAAGTGAGGATCGAGCCAAACACCAAGGTACTTGTAGATGAGGGCTTTTTTAAGCGGAGTGGATGCCCCGGAGAAGAAAGAGGGTAAAGCATGAAGTTTAGCCAGTTTTTGCTTTGTACCAAAAGTCATCATAACAGTTTTCTTCACATTTAGTTTCAGACAATTAGCATTAAACCAGGAAGTAACAGCTGAAAAGTCATTTTGCAGGGGTGTTTGGATGGCCAAGACAGAAGGGCCAGAGAAGAAGAGGACGGTGTTGTCAGCATACATGTGGATCTTGGCATGGGAGCAAGCACAGGGGAGGTTGTTAATAAACAGTGAAAAAAGAACAGGTCCGAGGATCGAGCCTTGGGGTATGCTGGCCAGGATAGGGAGAGGGGAGGTTAGAGCAGTGTTGATTTTTACAGACTGTAAATGGCCCATCAAATAAGATCTGAACCAGGACACAGAAGATGGAGAGAGGCTGAGGGCACTAAATTTATTTAGAAGGAGACAGTGGGGCATGGAATCAAAGGCCTTCTCAAGATCAATGAAAATGGCTGAGGTAATCAGACTTTTATCCATGGCAGAGTGGATGGTATCAGTAAGTCCTAGAAAGGAGGAAGAGGTAGAGTGATGCTTCCTGAAACCTGATTGAACAGGGGATAGAGTGTTGGAGGCCAGGAGGAAATCATTTAGCCTGCAGAGGACTAGGGACTCTTGTACTTTTGCAAGTGAAGAGAGGATTGAAATTGGGCAGTAGTTTCCGGGACAGAGGCATCACCCCATTTAAAGAGGGGGAGAACTGTGGCAAATGTCCAGGCTGAGGAAACGGTAGCAGTGGAGATGGATAGGTTGAGAATAAAGGTTGGGGGGGCGACAATGGATGGAGCAGAAAGTGAAAGGAGTTTAGGGTGCAGGCCATCAGGGCTGGATTTGGCAGGGTTGAGGGAGGCAAGAGCTTTAAGGATATTTTATTTATTTATTAAAGTCTCGGATAACACCACTTAAGCTCAGAGCTCTTTACATAGGTTCCACATCATGATCACAAGTCAAACAGAGTAGTACAGTATTACAGTAGAAGTAGATACAACAGATATACCAGAGTAGTACATGTTACACAGGAGGTTAGAATAGGGGAAACGGGGGCTAACTAACACACTTACGGGTATAAGATGCCTGATGGTGAAACCAGTCATTTGTCTGCAGGTTAATATGGTTCAAGGGGTAGAATGGTAAAGGTGTGGAGGGGAGGAGCCTCAAGTGCCAAAAAATGACCAAGCAATAGTGCAAGAAATTAAGCTGGGGAGGGAGGTATGAGGGCAGTGGGGAGAGGCGGGTAAGGAAGGGAGGAGCAGGCTCAGAGAGGAGTAGGGGTAAGAGGTGAGAGGGTAGAAGTGGAGGGGAGTTAAGGAGGTGGGGAGGGGAAGGCCAGGGAGGGAGGGGAGGACTAGGGAAGAGCAAGGGAGTAGGGGTGAAGAGAGGGGTGGTGAAGCTATGGATGATAGTCACAATGGGCATCATTTAGCAGGCATTGCTTGAGTTGGACTTTGAAAGCACCCAACGTAGGCATATGCACCAGGTCTTCCTGTAGGGAGCTGAACCAAAGTGGGGCACAGTGCACAAAAGACCTTTGGCCTTGGGGAGTACAACATTTGGGTGTAATGAAGGTCTGACGTTCAGAGTTACGTGTGTGCTGTGGGTTAATGCAAGGCATCAGGAGTTGACTAACCCCAGACGGGAATCTTTCCACGGCTGATGTTTTTTGCCAGAAGGCAGGTTTGCAATGTAAGCCAACCAATGAGCGGGAGCCATTGTGCAGTGGTATGCAGGTCACAGGTGTGAGTCAGCCTAGATGCCCCTATAGTTAGTAGGCAGAAGCAGAGGCAACTGAAAGACAGGGGACAGTGGGGGGGAGAGGAAGGGGCACAGGGTGGGGGGTCATACGGAATGGCAGAGGTAGTAAAGAATTTATTTAGAAGCTCTGCAACAAGGGTGGGATCAGAGATAAGTGAACCTGCATTACAGAGGGTGGGGGTGCTTGGGATGGGTGGAGGAGTGAACGGACATCATGTCAGAAAGTGCACGGAGTGCTGCAGGAGATTTTCAGGTGAGATTTGAAAAATTTCGTGTTGGCCTGTCAAATGAGCTTGGTGCATCTATTACAAAGTGAACGGTAGGGCTGAAGGTTGGCAGGGTCACATGAGGATTTAAAATGAGACCACAAGAGGTCACAGGATTTGCTCATGGACAGGATTTCAGGGGTAATCCAAGGATGATGAGAGCGCTTTACTCTGGTTGTTTATAGAGGGGCATGGGTATCCCAAACATCTAGAAAGATAGAAGTAAAATGAGCACGTGCATCATCAACAGATAGGGAGGAGAAAACAGGTTACCAGTCAGCTGTAGCCAGGTCTTGAAGCAGTTTTCTCAAATCGAGGGATCTGAGGGGTTGGTACCAGATATATTTTGGTGGGTTAGGGGGAGTATGTATCTTCCTGATGCAGAAGGTGGGGCAGTGGTCACTGAGAGCATCAGGCAGTGGCAGCTCTACACCAGGGCCCGCCAGAGCACATGCCCTGGTTAAAAATGCTGTGCTCCAGTTGGTGCCCCATATAGTGCAGAGCTTCCCCCATAGTAACAATATATCAGTGCCCTGGCTGCCCTCTGTTGTGCCCCAGCTATGCCCTAGTAACCATTTGTGGCTACTGCAGCTAGTGGCATCGAGTGATACACCTGTGGAGCAGATGAGGTACAAGTTTAAATCAATCAGTCAATCACTTTATTTAACCCGGCATATACACCGTTGAACAAGCTCATTTTCAAGGTGGTCCTGGGCAATAATACATTGCAGTTTAGTACAAGGAAAAATACAGATGAGTTAAGGTAGTAACAAAAAAAAAAGCTTCTATCTGTTGGCAGAAGTTGAGTGAAGCCAGTCTAAGTTAAAGTCTCCAAGGAGAATAAGTTCACCTGATGGAGTAAGGGAAGAGAAAGCGGAGACACAGGAGACAAGGGGGGAGGAAGATGGAAGTTTTGTTGAGGCATAGAGGACTCCCACAACAATAGGCATAGAGGAGGGAAAAGACAGAGTGGCTAAAAGGAGTTTATGTGAATGGGGGAGTGCTTCGCGATGGGTAATGGTGCAGGAAAGGGATTAACAGGAGTAAATAGCTACGTCACCACCGCTTTTACCATGGTCTTGCCAGTGGAGGTTGAAGTCAGGAAGGACCACCTGAGTATCCAGAATGTGGGAGGATAACCATGTTTCTGAGATACATAGTATGTCAGGGGAGTGCTGAGTGACCCATAATTTTAAGTCATCAAGATTGGGGAGAAGACTGCAGATATTTATGTGGAAAATGTTCAGACCTTTTGGGTATGCCAGGGGGGAAACAAGAGGGATAGTGTTGGGGGGACCAGGACTGAGTTCAACATCACTGGCCAAAAGTAGGAGAAGCACCAGCAGGTGAAGGCAAGGGGAATGATGTTTATGTTTTAGATGGTAAC
Organism: Neoceratodus forsteri; assembly: GCA_016271365.2. NCBI lineage: Eukaryota > Metazoa > Chordata > Ceratodontiformes > Ceratodontidae > Neoceratodus > Neoceratodus forsteri. The sequence continues at coordinate 721,811,359 of CM057459.1, read as the reverse complement.
CTTGGGGTATGGAATGCGCTGTAGGTGTGGGGGGGCATAGACGATGAATAACGTTGTAATTTAAGAAGGAGACATTTAGAAACCTTGGGTGAAACAGGAAGGTGAGATAGGAGGAGCTAGTGATGTGGGGAGGATGAGTGGAGTAAGTGGCAGTAATAGTGCAAGGAGGGCAGAAAGTATAAGGGGGGTGATGGAATGGGGCAGGGAAGAGGCAGGGGGAGTAGTTATAGGAAGAAAGAAAAGAAGAGTTAGGATAGGAAGTGGAAGGGAACAAAAGATGCTCATGATGTTGTTAAAAATAGTTGCAGAATGCACAACAAAGACCACAGGCTGCTTAGGAACTTTAAAATTAAAACACAGATGAAGGTAGGAGCAGCTTCAGAGAAAAAAGAAAAAAAAAGTGATTTGACTATCAGGTTGAGAATCAGCTGGGTATGAGCGCTGATTTTCAGCAAAGACCAGCTAAGTCCCTCTACTGGTAGGAGAATATAGGGAGCCAATGGGAAAACAGGTAAATGGAAAATTTATGTGATTGGTTTACTTACTCTATAAATCTAAACCCTCACATAGGGCAGGAGAGTGGGTGGGGAGACGTCAAGTAGCATTGTCGGGGCTCAGCGAGTTAAGTTTCTTAATTAGTAAGCACAGCAAACATAAGCTTGGGCTGGCACACAGAAGTCAGGTAAGCAAAAATTTAGTCTGCAAAAAATTAATTTATAGCCAGAAAAAAGCCTGAACTGAACAAGGAGGCTTTAAGTCGCTGTGGCAAAAAGGATTTTTAAAAGCCAAATTGCGGTTTACTGCCCATGCAGTGCACTGCCAGCTGACAGCTGCCTTGTAAGCTTGGCCAAAATTTGTCAAAAATGAAATAACTACTATCAGCCAGAATTAATTAATTTACTTGCTACCAAAGCCAGTAATGGAAAGAGGAGCCAATTTTTACTCCTGATGTGGCTGCAAGCTGAAATAAGTGAAGGTCCTGAACGCAGCTGTAAAAAGGCACCACATTTAAAATTCAAAGGCAGAGCACCTCCAGACATGGATCCATACCTTGTGCAGATTGTGTGGTCTGGGCATGGAGCAGCTCCGTTAGGGCAGACCATATGGCAGGCTTGCAAAACTAAAATGTTTGTGGGGTTGAAAAATTAAATAGACAGTCACCAACTTTGTTAAAGTGTGCAACACAGCTTAAATTGACTTTATTCAGTATAATGTTGTGACTAAGCAATTGCAACCGCAGTACTTATCAGATCCAGCCACCTGAACCTTTTGATTTCATCACCCCAGGTGACTTTCCAAATGGCTCAGACACTTAGAAATCTTTCAGCAAACATAGCCTAGTGGAGTTAGCAGCGAAGAAGCTTGTGAACACCCTGATCTACTGCATGGAGACAAGGCAGATGACATCCTCAGGGTGTGACATTGACATATACAAAATGAGAAAACCATAATGAAGTCCAGGAAAAAATAGGTGCATATTTCACAGGCTTCAGAAATGTTATCAATGAAAGAGCCAAATTAAATGTATGCAGGCAGGAAGCAGGGGAACCTGTTGATGACTTCATTACAGCATTGTACACACTAAAAGAGCACTGTAACTTTGGAGACCTATGAGAGGAACTCATCCAGGACTATACTGTCATGGGGCTCCGAGACAGCAGATTGGATGAATGCATGTAGCTCAACAACAACCTCACTTTAGAGAAGGCTATCACAATGGCCCAACAGAGCGAGGCTGTATGAAAATAAAAGTCAGATGTCAGACTTCAGGCCAGGAGCAGGTTGGGGGGGACAAAACAAAGCACCCTTCGAGCTGATGCCATGCAGTGCACTCCACTCAGAGGAGTCCAAAGAAATCCAATCTAGCTCCAAAAGTGGTACAGGATCAGTGATACAGAGGACCACCCCACAAGGGAAAGGACATGCAGAAATCATGCAGGATATGCAGGAACACACCGTCACACACAAGAGCTCAGTGTCCAGCAAATGATGCCACCTGACACGTGGGCCACAAGACAGGCCACTACAAGAATGTATGTTGGTCAAAAGAAATGATGCTCGAAGTCCAAAATATGCCAGAGTATGACACAGAGTATACCTTTTTGGGATCAGTTCAGTTCAGGCCCAAGGGACTGGTTAGAAAATAACTGTTGTAGTCAATAAGATGCCAACAGAGTTCAAGATAGACATGGGTGCAGACTGCTTAGCCATGCCATAAACCCTTTACAAGAAACCGTGGGGCAAACAACTCATACCTTTGTAGACCACAAGTAAAATCCTGATGGGGCCAGGGAAATACACCCTGGATGTGTGTGTAATATTCACTACCACTGTAACTAAAGGCAGAAACAGAAGGCAAGAGGATATTTGCAATTTTTTTTTCAAACAATTTTTATTTAGTTTTCCTAAGTATACATATAATGAAGCTGATGACTTCGGGTAGGGTGCACAAAATAATTCATACAGATGTTAACAAATTACAACAATCTTAATAAAGTCTTGAACTACAGTCAATAAATCATTTGTATAGATATTGGGTGAATAAAATTGTAAATCAGAACTACTAGAAGGCATGTCAAATACTTCTTGCTGTAACAAAAACATTAAACTGAAGTAATAAGTTAACTCTTGTCTAACCAGTGAAAGAAGGCAGCCCAGTTATCTTCATATTTATGTAGTGCCTTGTTATTAAGATGGCTAATACGCTCGTTGATGGCTACTTTTGCTAAGGAATTGATCCATTCCTGCAGGTCTGGTGGACGTGTATCCTTCCAATGTAGTAAAATTAGTCTTTTGAAGCACAATAGAGCTACCAGCAGCCATCTTTTTTCCGGCCATGACAGACAGACTAAAGACTCTGTATTACCCAGAATAAATAACCCTGGATCAAAAGAAAAATATCTTTGAAGGATGTCCTTACATGTCTCCCAAATTCTTACCCACCCTAAGACTAATGTGGAACATTTCCACATCATATGTAGAAGGTCAGCATCTTTCACCCCACATCTCCAACAACAGCTATCTGAGGAGAGTCCCCAAGTAAAAAGTTTGTCTGGAGAATGATACCAATTATGTAATATTTTAAATTGTATTAATCGACCTTGAAGGTCCATCCTGGATTTGTATGCATTTTTCCATAATGAAATCCAAACAGAATCCTGGATATGACAGTCTAGGCTATTCTCCCACCGTTCCTTAGCTTTGCTTGTTAAGTCATCCCCAGATTTATTTAATACTTAATATATTTTCCCACCACCCCCTTTGGAATTTGCCAATGTGATGATTTTTTCAAATTCTGACCTGGTGTAGGGGATGAAGTAGTTCACTAATGATGATTGCAAAGCATTTCTTAACTGTAAATAAAAATAAAATTGTGTATAGGGTAAACCATAATAGCCTCTTAATTCTAAGAATGACCTTAAGGTCCCTGTGAATGGATCAATAATATCACTTATTAGAGAGATCCCTTTCTTTTCCCATACTGGATTAATTAATACTTTCCCATCCCATTTAAGATTTGGGTTTCTCCAAATAGGAGAATACTGGTGAGGAACAGAACTCTCAGTTATTTGATTTATGACCTGGGATAAGGACTTGGCAGAATTGCTTAAATAGGGATGGGAATAAACACTTTTTGGATGGGCACCTATAATTAAGTGATGAAGTATGTGAGGCGAAATGCTATCCTGCTCAAATTTAACCCACAACGGTGAATTATTTTCCGGAAGTAACCAATGACAAGTTTGTTTAAATAGGAAGGCTTGATGGTATTTTTTGAAATCATTAAGGCCCATGCCCCCTTGGAGCCAATGTTTCTTGATTTTATCTAGACTAATTCTTGCCTTTTTCCCTTCCCACAAAAAGGAATGTAACAATCTGTCAATTTTCTTAAACCATCTGGATGTAATGTGTAGCGGGATCATGTTTAATAAGTATAATATTTTGGGCGCTAGCATCATTTTCACCGCATTGACTTTCCCCATAAGGAAAGGTTAAGTTTGATCCATTTATCCAGGGATAATTTCATAGATTCAACCAAGGGCTTAATATTTAACCCTAGCATATCCTTTAGATTATTTGAAATAATAATTCCAAGATAAGAGATGTAATTATTTTTCCACACCAAGTTATATCGTAAACATAACTCTTTGAGTATAACGTTATTCCCCTGCAGAGGGAGCATTTCAGACTTAGCCCAGTTAATAGATAGGCCAGAGATTCCTTTAAATTCCTCTAACAACCTCAAAATGGAGCTAATAGATTTGTAAGGAGAAGAAAGGATAAAGAAGGTCATCAGCGTAGCTATTACTTTATGTTCCAATTTATGGAATTTAATCCCATAATATCTTTACTTAATCTAATTATTCGTAAACGTGATTCTAGAGCTAAAATAAAAAGTAGTGGAGAAATAGGGCATCCTTGTCTAGTCCCTCTTTCCAGATTAAATTTCCCAGATAAGGTTCTGTTCGTGCAGATAGTAGCCATAGGGGATTTATATAGAGTTTTGATTCTTGATATAAAGATGTCACCAAAGCCAAACCCCACAAGTACCTCAGTTAGATAGCCCCATTCAATAGAATCAAATGCCTTATGGGCATCCAATGCCAATAGTACAGCAGACTCCTGATTTCTAGAGGCCATCCATATTATAGATAGTATTCTTCTTATATTTTCAAATCCTGCTCTCCCCTTAATGAAGCCCACCTGGTCTCTATGTATAAGATTCCCAATAACTTGTTGTAGTCCATTAGCGTGGATCTTTGCCCAAATTTTATAATCTATATTTAACAGGGAGATTGGACGATAGTTAGCCGGATCTAGTGGGTCTTTATCTTTTTTTAGGAGGACAGTTATGACTGCCTCAGTCATCGTGGGAGGTAGGCCTTCATTAATCTCAGATTCTGTATACACACTTTGTAGGATAGGTGCAATCACCTCTTTCAAAATGACATACATTTCAGCAGGCAGACCATCAGAACCTGGGGCTTTGGCATTAGGTAGCCCATTAATAGTATCTTTAATCTCTTGAGACGACACTTCTTTATCTAACAACTGCTGCTGTATCTCCGAGATCTTAGGTAGTTTGGCTTTATCTAAAAATTGATTAATTAGGCCCTTATTATTCACAGTCTTACTTTTATATAAATTTGAGTAAAAGTCTGTAAAAACCTTGCTGATATTAATAGTTTTACTATGTAACTTCCCCACAGAATCCTTAATACTCGGAATATTATTTCAATTTTGGATTTGTTTAAGCCTATATGCCAATAGTTTGCCCGCCTTTTCTCCTGACTCCCAGTATTTTTGTTGAGTTCTATAGAGAGCAAACTCTGCCTTTCCCATATGTAATTTATTTATTTCATATCTGAGAAGAGTAATTTTCCTAAAGCAGTCTTTGTTACCCCCAGGATTTGATTTATGGGATCTTTCCAATTCCAAAAGTTCCTTTTCTTTTTGAGCAAGTAATTTTCCCCTCTCTTTTTTTTAAAAGAAGTATAACTCAAAATTCTGCCCCTAATATATGCCTTAAACGCTTCCCACAGGGTAGCTTTCAAGTCTCCCTGTTGTCATTATACAGAAAAAATTGTTCTGACTCCTTGATAATCCAGGGTCTAAAGTTATCATCGTTCAATAAGGAGCAATTAAATTTCCAATGAAGAGATTTTTTTTCCTCTTGGTCTAAGTTAATAACAATAGAAATGGGAGCATGGTCAGATATTATAATGGGACCGATATCAGCGTTTAACATATTATTCAACAGATCATTCGATAAAAGGAACATATCGATCCTACTATATGAGCCGTGCCTATGAGAAAAAAATGAGTAATCTTTTTGGGTAGGGTGCATCATTCTCCATGAGTCTGAAATGCCTAAATCTTTCATTCTGTCCCTGATCATCTCACTGTTTCTGTCTCTCATTCTGTTAAACTTAGGGTTACTTCTATCAATCCATTGGTCTAAAACAGTGTTGAAGTCTCCCCCTATTATAATGTTCTTGTTCGGAATGCAGCTGATCATATCAAAAAATTCAGAAAAAAAGGAATATGAATCTCCATTTGGGGCATAAAAGTTACAGATAGTGAAATCAAGACCATCTAACCTCCCTTCCAGAATTTGCCATCTGCCCAAAGAATCTGTTTTATGAGAGGTCATTGAGAAGTTTAGGGATTTTCTAATAAGAATGGCTAACCCCTTCTGCTTTTTACTAACTGAGCTATGAAATACGTTCCCTACTCATATTCTCTTTAGTTTTTCTGCCTCCTCATTCAGTAAATGGGTCTCTTGCAGTAAAGCTATATCAGCCTTCATCCTTTGTAACTGGGTTAAAACCTTTTTCCTCTTAACTGGAGTGCCTAAACCTTTCACGTTCCAAAATATACATTTACAGTTCACCATAGAGCCTGCCATAGTAGTTTATAAATCTTAACAATTTAACACACGCCTCAAATAATTTAAGCCCTATATTTACACAGTATACCCCCCTTTTAAACTTTAAGTAAACATTTCCATTTAGCTGAATTAACCTCTGACCCCATAAATAACAGATAAACTCTAAACCTAAAATTAACGTAGAAGTCTTAGTAGAGCACAGGGGCCCAGTCTTTAAAAGTAAATAATATTTAGTATTTACATACAAGAACAACCTAAAACATTTCAGACTAAGTAAGACTATTAAGATAATGGGGATACTAGTAATCCATAAACGATATGATATAAACTTCCCCAACTTACTAAATAATAGTTCAACATAATCCTTGATCCACATGGCCTGGAAATCCAAAGGCTTTGTTTCAAGGATCAGTCACGCTGTTTTGATGAGTATGGACTAGAACTAGTGAATTCGGCATAAGATATTTAACCCCGCCAACTCCATAGATACGGGTGAGATCATACATACAAGTAACGACAAACTCGTAGTGAAATATAGAGAAATGGACAGTCTGAAGAAATAGGTACAGGTAGAGATGAAGAAAGCCAGGGTTAACATAGAAAGCACAAATGAGGATGTCTAGATCAGTACAACATAGTGAGAATAAAGATTGCTCTGTACCCTGTCCAAAATCAGTAGCATCTTCAGCTTGAACTGTTTTACTGAGAACCAAGTAGGTCAGAGGTACATGGGCATCTAATTTCTCAGCTAGCATCACTCCTAACAACACACATCATAAGGGCGGTCTTAGTTAGGGACACCTGTATTTATAAGGGGACAGCCATAGTTTGTAATGCCCAACCTATTTATTGGTTTGCACTTCTAACCCATTACCAATGCCACCCTGAGTTATGAACAGTTGGTACAAATAAAGCACATTACTATGACACACAAAAAAAAAAAAAAGGGAAGAGTGAGGGAAGGGGGGGGATGTAGCCATAAATAACAACAAATTAAGCTTGAAGCAATAAGAAGGAGTCAACAATCCCTGTATCCCAAGGCATATTTCTGCCTATAGAGTAAATTCGTAATCTTGCTTTTATTATACTGGGCATACTGAAAATGAAAATCTTAAAAGGGTGCCTCATAGGATCACAGGTTATATTCAACTATCCAAGATCTGTTACTCTATACTTAACAGAAGATGAGTAAACTGGCAATAAGTATACATAGGTTCGACCTTAAACCCAGAAAAAATGTACTCCTTACTTTGGCTTTAGATATTTCACAAGACAAGTAGTGTGTATTTAAATTATCAAGTTAGCTAAACAGACCACCTTAGGGAGATAGGGAGAACTAACCTTAAAAACGAAAATTTTATTGTTTATAAAAATGCTGCAACCAGTTAGGTAGCTTCTTGTCAAGAATCCTTAAAACTGACTATGGCATATAACTTACCAGAACGTGAGGGATCCTCTAGGGAGTCGATACAGCATAACTTAAAACGACATATAGACCCTCATCCCCCTTCCCCACATAACCCGACAGATTAAAGTTAAAGTACTAGTAATTAGCTTAAACAGTGTTTTCCTGTGGAGGATCATAGCCAACGTAGCCATCAACCCTAGAGTGTAAGAGGGTACCAGGAGGTTCTGGGATACTGGAAGTCTCAGATAGTAAGGAAGAATCTGATTGGTTGGGAAGGAGATTTGTTCTGGTTGTCTGATCATCGCTATGGTCCACTATGGAGATTTCCATGTTGCTGAGATCGGAGAATTTGTTTGACAGCAGGATCCCCATGGATTTTTTCTCAACGGCATTTTTGGGAGCAAAGATCGTGGACTTCTGCCTACCCCTCGTAAGTCCTTTACACTTCCTGTTTATCGTCTTCCACGTTTTGGATCTGGGACTCTCCATTGGTCTAGGATTCTGGTTGACTTTGCGTTCTGAAGGAGGCTCGTGGGAGGTCTCTTGACGCGTTCTATTAATGGAATCCAACCATGATTCAAACTTGTAGTGGCTATTTCGGTTGGGCCTGATTTTATTTTCAATATAAACCCAAGCATCATCAGGAGATTTAAAAGAATGTGAAACCCCATTAAACGTTAGCACTAACACTGCTGGGTAGTTAATTCTGTAGGGAATGTTATGCTGTCTCAGGACCCCTCTGATTTCAGAATAAGCCTTTCTTTGTGAAATCACATCAGCCGAGTAATCTTGAAATACAGAGATCCTATGACCCTGCCGTAGTAGCACTTTCCTCTCTCTAAATAACCTCAGGATATCTTCTTTGACAGAGAAACGAAGGAAGTAGGCTATTATGGGTCGGGGGGGAACCTGATTTGGGTTTTGGAGATAGAGATCTGTGGGCCCGTTCTATTTCTAGTGGCCATCTCCACTCGTGTGCTAGAATATCTGGGAACAAGCCTTGTAGGAAGTTGATAATGTTAGAACCTTCAGCTCCCTCTCGTATACCCACAATACGTAAATTATTCCTGCGGCCTCGGTTCTCTAAGTCGTCTATCTTGTGCCATATTAATTGAAATTGTTTGTGCATAAAAATTGAATCTTCTTCTAAATGGAAAGCTGATTCCTCCAGAGCTGCTACTCTAGTCTCCGCTTCCACAATTCTGTCAATGGTTTTCTCAGAATCCGTTTTAATAGAGTCTACTACTAATTTCAAGCCAGCAATATCTTGTTTTAACTCTAACTGGCCCACTGAGATGTTTTGTAAGAGAGAACATATAGCAGACATGTCCATATTCTGTATGAGACTGTTAGCCTGACCCCCCCCCTTGTGCTACGTTGACCAGCTCAAGTGACATGATGCTACACCACGGTAGTTTTTTAATGATAAAAACTTACGATTTTGTCCGTTTGAGTTATCCTTCAGACCAGATGTCCTTGATACTTAAATGAATGACCCCCACCTGAATTTACAAGGTGACAGAAGATTTTAAACTATTTTAAACGGATTTAGATAGCCGCGATTCACTCCGTGTAATGTCTATCCGTCCATTCGCTCAGGCGCCCAGTGTGCGACCCCCGGATATTTGCAATTTGAAGAACCTCCATACCCTATTGCTAGGCAGACAAGCAACTGAGGAGCTTCACTGTCTTGCTAGGGCCAGGAAGGCACACCCTGGATGTGCATGGAGTATTCACTACCACTGTAACTAAAGGCAGAAATAGAAGTCAAGAGAATGTTTACAATTTGAAGAACCTGCACAGCCCATTGCTAGGCAGACAAGCAATTGAGGAGCTTCGTTGTCTTGCCAGACTTGATGGTGTGGGATATAGCAGGTGGAGTGAGGAGTTCCCAACATTATTCAGCAGCCTAGGAGAACACAAAGAAGAGTACCATATTCAACTTATGCCAGGAGCTATACTATTTTCACTGATTGCACCCAGAAGGATCCCAGTTCCGCTGATGCCCAAGGTCAAAGCAAACTTTCTAGAATGGAGAATCTGGAAGTGATTACTAAGACTGAAGGACCCACAGACTGGCGTGCCAGAATGGTAGTGGTCTCAATGGCAGAGTAGGGATCTGTGTTGACCTAACCAAGTTGAACGAGTTTGTTAGATGGAAGAAATTCATCCTTCCCTCTGTGGAACAGAAGTTGAAGATGCTTGGAGAAGCGATTCTCATCACCAAGCTTGATGCAATGTAGGATTTCAGCAGTCTGTCAAAGGCATTAGAGAAATAACCATCTTCATTATGCTCTTTGGATGCTATTGCTTTCAAAGTTTATCCTTTGGTATTTTGTCCACCCCCAGAGCACTTTCAACATGGAATTTATTGAGTCCTGAAAATCTTAAGGGTGTGCCACATGGATGACATCCATGTCTTCAGTCACACAAGAGAGGAACACAACCAGAGTCTCTGCAGCCCTTAGAAAGGGCCAGAGTGCAAAGCTCACACAGAATGAGAAAAAGTGTGAGTTTGGGAAAACCTATGTTCAGTCCTTGGGACATATTATCTCATACAAAGGTACAAAGGCTGACCCCAAAAAAGTTGGCAGCTATACAGAGGATGATAAGTCCAACAAATCTGTTTGAAGTTCAAGGTTTCCTGGTAATGATCAACCAACTGTAGAAGTTCATACCTACCTTCGCAGAGAAAACAAAAGCTGTATGAGAACATTTCATCAAAGACTCACTAGTGGGCTTGGGATCCAGCTCAAGAGCAAGGGTTTACAGCTCTTAAAGTAGAACTCATAGCATAGCCTAACCTAGCCTTGCTGAGTCAACAGAAGTTGTGACAGGTGCATCATCCTTCACACAATAAGGGGTTGTAATGCAAAAGCATGAAAACCACTGGAAACCTTTTGGGTATGCCTCAAGAGCACTGACACCAACAGAACAGCGCTATGTGCAAATTGAAGAAGAGACACTTGCCCTAGTGTGGGCATGTGAATGCTTTAGTTGTTATCTTTTGGGAGCACACTTCATTCTAAAGGAAGATCACAAACCTCTAATAAGTCTGTTGGGCACCAGAAGCATAGATGACCTTCCAAGGATACAGAGGGCCCCCATGGTGTTGTTGAGGTATGCCTACACTGCTTTTCATGTTCTGGGAAAGTCTTTCCTTATCACTGATGTCCTGTCGAGAATCCCCTCTCAAAGGACAACTTACAGAAGGAGAAACAAACCTCCTGGAAGATACAAATATCTATCTCACTCAAATATAAGACACTTTTCAGCACTAGATAGCAGTCTTCAGCAATCAGACAACAACTGCAGGAAGATCATGTATGTCATTAAGTCATGACGTTTTTTTCCAAAATTGTTGGCTACTGATAGTCCAAGTGCCAAGTACTATTAAACCATTCTGGTATGAGTGACACATGTTGACAATTCAAGATGGCTTGCTTCTGAAAGGAACCCAGAATAATGATTCCTCAGTCTCTATGGAACACTACCCTGTAATTACTGCACAAAGGACACTGGGGCATAGAAACATGTCACAGGAGAGCACAGCAGAATATGTAGTGGAAGGGGCTTGATGCACATCTAATGACCCTTTTTTGCCCACAGAGATTTTTATTAGGTTTCCATATACTAATGAACAGCATGCTTTATGGGAAAAATAGCATGTTTTAAGAGGAAAATAACCTATAGGTACACTGTGGTTCTGGTTTATTGTAATGTGTAGTCATAACTGTGGTTATGGCCAGGTTTAGAGTTATAACCATGACCACTGCCATGGCTATGTCTGTGGCCCTGGGTATAATATGGCAGACTATGGCTGTGTGGCTGTGGTTGTGGCTGGGGTCAGTAGATAATGTATTACTGATAAAGACACATTCTAGTCCATGGGAACAACCCCTCGCCCTCACCTCTTATACTTTAGTCAAGACATGTAGAACAAAAAGAAGCATGATAACTGTTTTATTTACTATAAGTCATTACAGAGAACAGTCCAAATACTGACCAAATATAGACCATATTTCTGACAGATATTGTTCAAGGCTTCTATAGCTCTTTGATACAACTAGTAGGCTAGGGTGTCCCTACCCATTCAGGAGAGTCAATCCATGCATTCAATAAACAGGGATCAAGTCTGATGACAGTAATGCAGTTTCCCCACTGCTGCATAGGCTACCTTTTTGAAGGTCACTGTACAGCTCAGAAGAGAGAGAGCCATTCCTGATGAGTAGGCCCCCAAGGATAACAACAGTGTCTTAGAAGAGCCCGCTTAGTAGCCAACATATCACCAGTCACCCACAGAACTTTGGGGAGGGACCATGCTAGAGATTTAGGGAAGAGCCTCAGGAGAGCCAAAGTGGGATCCCTTGGTATCCGCTGGCCACAGGCATATTCAGTGGATGTCCATATTTGACCCCAATATGGCTGGATTGAAGGACAGGTCCACAGAATGTGATTAAAGCTTATACCAGGGGTGGCTATGGTTCAGGAAGCCCCGGTTCTTCAAGTTTTGGGGTTTCTGGCAGGGATCAATAAATCCCACAGCCTGATGTCTCAGGCTATCACTTTTTTAACAGGAAAAGGCGAAAGTCAGTCTGCCGGTTTTCCTTTGGACAACCACAACTGGCATTTAAATGCTGTGAAACATAGAGGTCCAGCAGGGAAAGAAAAATCCCAGAGTCTGAGGTGCAGGACACACTAAAATGGCTGCAGGACTTGAATTGTACAGCTATTCAAAGTCTGACAGACTTGGCTGTGTGAGAAAGGTTTTCCATTCTGTGCATACAGGGCACAGATGGTAGTTTTGTCTCTTACTCCTGGCCCCCCCACTAGCGCTGCTTACCTAAGTGAATGACTCTGATTAGTTCAGCTACCTTGAGGCCCATGGGGGTGAGGGACAAGTAGATTCTTTCTTTGTGCATGTCTGCACTGCAGTGAGTCAGAGCTTCTATGAGATGTATTTGAGAGGGTAGTGTGATGCTGTGATGAAGTATGCCAGAGAAGGGGCTGACAGATCGCATGTGTCACTATGAGAACAGCTAATCTCACAGGAAGAATAGAGGGGAAAGATCAGCATTAAAGCGCCTGGCACTGGGAGATCACAATGTGACTGGCTATTTTGATCATGTAGTAAGCTGAAAGCAGCTAATGTGTGCATGTATGTGGGGGGACTACCATCTCAAGCAGGGGATTACTATTTTCAGGCCAGCCACTTGTTCATGGAAAAGTACTTAATTTCAAGATGTTTCAATCCCTGGTGTCTGGTATATGTGGTGGAGTACATTGTACTGCAATACCCATCCCTTAAGTTCTCTGCTGGTCCAATATGCCACCTTCCATACCCCTTCCCAGTCCTCATCTGTAATAACATAGGATAATTCCTGCCCACAACTCAACTGAGGGATGAAACATGAGTGAGGTGGAGGGAAGGAGAATAAGAGAAAAGACAGAAGGATGTACTAATGCCAGAATATAGTAAAATAAGATTGCAAGGGTTGCTACAGTGCAACAAGATTGTTCTTGAGTTCTTCCTGATGCAAACCTCCTGCACAAATAGCACAAGAAGAGAGAGGAGATGGGTCAGTGGCTGTATATATAAATTAGGGTGTATATTGTACATTACTAAAGACGTAGATTGTCTAAAGGTGGGTAACTACTGTACATTATACCTGTAGTTAATAAGAAACTATAATAGTACCAAAATTACACTTGTACCAAGATGTAATCAATACTAACCATATACTGTAACAAGATAAATTATTCATAGGTCATAATTTTTTCAAAACAGGGGCCAGATTGAAGGGGTAGCATACCACCTCAATGACATTTCAACAGTGAATACCACCATAGTGACAAACAGGTTGAGACTGGTCACTGTGGTGGTCTACTAATAACATATACCAGGACCATACACCAATATTATCTCCTTTTAATAACATAGTTACTACTAAAGATAGTGTTCACCTTCAAAACACTAAGGGTGAAATAAACATTATGTTACTAAATGCTAGAGGTCTAAGTAATAAAATGGATGAACTAAGATACTTAATGCAAAAGGAGAATATTTCTATCTGTGTTGTCACAGAAACATGGTTTCATGACCACAGTTGGAATGTAGACATACCAGGATTTAATAAAATAATAAAAAACAGAAAAGATAAATAAGGAGGAGGAATTGTACTGTATATTTTGGAAAATTATTCATTCCACTGTAATTTCACAGATGTACAAACTAATAAAGAAAATGAAATAATATGGGCAGAGATTATTCTACCATCCTTAAAAATATGTATAGGTTTGGCTTACAGACCCCCTAATCTAAATAAAGAACAAAATATTAATTTTCTTAAATCAATCAATAGTTTTGAACCCACAAAAAATTATATATTAATGGGTGATTTTAATTTTCCCAATATTGATTGGTTAAAACACAACTGGAAGGGTAATGTAGAGAAGGATTTTATTGATATCATACCAAATCAAAATCTAGAAGAGCTAATTAAGGAAGGTACTAGAAATAAAAATATTATTGATATTGTACTGACAAATATGGGGCAATCTGTGTATGAACCCAGATTTTTAGATCCACTAGGAAACAGTGATCATAATGTGATTGTATTTCACATACAGTCAAGGTCAATACACACTAAGGGGAACACTATATTAAAGAACTATACGAGAGCAAACTATCAAAAAATAAAACAGTATCTTAATTCCTGGGATTGGAACTGAGAATTGACAGGTCTCAACGTACATCAAGCCTGAAACCTTATACTTTTTAAAATTAACTACTGTTTGGATACATGGGTACCAAATAGAAAAAAATATAAGGGGCACAGAAATCCTGTATGGTGGAATAATAAAATAAAAAGAATGATTGTTAAGAAACGGAAAATTTATAAAAAATTTAAATTACAACCAACTAAAGTTAAATGGCAATGCTATAAAGATTGCATCAATAAAATAAAACAACAAATAAGGGAAGCAAAAATAATGATAGAGAACAAACTAGCATCTGACACATTAGATAACAAGAAAAAATGTTATAACTATATTGGTTCACTTAAAGGATCCAAAGCAACTACAGGTCCACTACTAACAAATTTAGGAATGATAAACAATGAATCTCAGATGGCAGAAGAATTCAATAATTATTTTCGTACAATATTTTCTCCCAAGAAACAATTCAATAACGTAACTATAAATTATAACCAAGAGACTGTTGATCCAATAACAGAAGAGGAAGTTCTGGAAGAATTACAAAAATTAAAAGCTACTTCATCAGAGGGTCCGGATGGAATGCACCCTAGTTTTCTAAAAGAAATTGCCTTGCACATTTATGGCATTATTTGTAAATTATTTAATTTATCCTTGGAAATAGGTGAAAGTGTTTCTGCATGGAGAGAAGCAGTGGTGATCCCAATTTTTAAATCTGGTGTTAAAACAGACGTATCAAATTATCGCCCAGTGAGCTTGACCTCAGTCATAGGCAAAATCTTTGAAAGAATAGTCCTGAGTAGACTTGAACAACAGTTGAATCATTATAATCTGTATGATTTAAAACAACATGGATTCAGAAAGGGAAGGTCATGCTTAACAAATCAGTTACATTTTTTCCAAAAATGTAAGCGCAGCACTGGATGGAGGACTTCAAGTGGATGTTGTGTACCTGGATTTATCAAAGGCCTTTGACAGGGTTTCACATAGAATATTATTAGAACATTTAGCTAAACATAAATTTCTACACATTTTAATAAAATGGATAGAATCTTGGCTACTCAATCGTAGACAATGTACATCTATCAAAGGAGCAATATCTTCATGGGCAGAAGTAACAGGTGGGTTGCTGCAGGGTTCTGTATTGGGCCCTGTACTGTTTAATATTCTGATAGCAATTAATGCAGACAACTGAGACTGTATGGATATCAAAATATGCAGATGACTGCAAGCTTGGTTACATTGTCAATTCAATACAGGCAACTATTACTCTTCAAAAAGAGTTGAAATCTCTAGAATTATGGGCAAAAATGAACAAGATGAAATTTAATGAACAAAGATGCAAGGTGATGCATTTTGGTTATAATAATATGAAGTATGACTACTTAATAAATAATGTAAAACTTCAAGAAACTGATAATGAAAAAGAGCTTTGGGTAACTATTGATAGTAAACTCAACTTTGACCATAATACTATGTTATAAGTTAAAAAATGCCGAAGAATTATGGGTTGCATATGGAAAAACATCAAAAGTAGGCAACCACAAGTCATTCTTCCACTATATACTAGCTTGGTTAGATCCCACTTGGAGTACTGTGCTCCTTTCTGTACACCTAATACTTCTCATGGAAAGAAGCAATTAGAAGGGATTCAGAGAAAAATTACAAAAAAATTCAGGGTATGAATGATAAACCATATGGGGAAAGATTAAAAACGCTGGGCCTATTTTCCATTCAGTACAGACAACTCTGTGGAGATCTTTGTTTGATCTACAAAGCCATTAGTGAACCTGGATTGG
Organism: Neoceratodus forsteri; assembly: GCA_016271365.2. Taxonomy (NCBI): domain Eukaryota; kingdom Metazoa; phylum Chordata; order Ceratodontiformes; family Ceratodontidae; genus Neoceratodus; species Neoceratodus forsteri. Next base: position 721,795,044 of record CM057459.1, on the reverse strand, counting down.
CTGAAACTTTAGGTCTAGAAAAATTTTTTATAATATCACAAACAAGATCTCATAACTTTAGGCTAAAAGGGACAACTTGTAGAACAAAAAAAAAGACACCTTTGATTCTCTCAGAGAACAGTTAATTTATGGAATACTCTTCCAGCTCATATCGTAGAGAGTAAGACAATGGATAAGTTTAAAGGTATGTTGGATAAATTTATGGGTAACACCAAATTCAATTATATTGATAATTAATCCACCCTCGGGTGGCAAGTTCACATATAGGCATCGCTTCCTGAACTTGTAAACAACTATGAACCTATGAACCTATGCTGTCTGCCGACGCAGCGATTCCCGATGTTGCGCCCCACCCTGAACCAGCTCCGACTCGGAGTTGGTTATTTAGAGATGGGGCATGGGGGCACAACCCACCGCAATATTCAGTCCTGGATATTTACATGCCCCCAAGCTATATATCCAAAAGGACTCCTGTTTCAGCAGTAAATTGTTAAATCCCCCTCCTGCTGGGTTCGGGTTCACCTTATCAATGTCTGTGAACACAAAGACATGTTCTTTTGTGTTTTGCACATTCACCAAGTGTCTTGCAGTTGCATATAGTTCATTATCATTGTTCATTGCTCTGCAGTGTTCACCAACTCTGATTTTGAACTGTCTCTTTGTTTTTCCTGTCTAGAAACCCCATATTTACACAGAACTACATACACAACACCTAATGTATCACCTTTGTCTTATATTATACTGCTTGTTTGTGTGGGGATTTGTGAAGGTGTTACCTTGAGATATGGATGTGCAATGAACCTATCTCTTACAGGGAAATCAACCCTGTGGGCTATTTGAGAGCCAGATAGTTGTTTTTTCTGACAGGTTCTCTACTATGGACTAAAGAGTCTGATAGTGTGATGGCCCTCCGTTAGGCCATCTAAAGTAAAGTGTCAGTGATTTCTCTTAAATCTGGATCCCCCTTTCTTGCATTTCATTCCTTGGAGTTGCCATCCTTGCCAGACAAAGTTTTGTCTCCCAATTAAAAGGGCTGCGTTATTACAAAATGATCTCTGGAGGTAAGTACACATGGACCATTCCAATTTGAGAGCTTGGGTAACCCACATTCTCCTAATAAACCTGGCCATAGGTGGGGCCATGGGAGGAAAAGGGAAGACCATCAGGATTAAGCTAGAAAGTTGAGGGAACACTGTGTCATCTCCAGTGCAACCAAACTTGGTGGGATGAGCAATGGTATGTGATGTGGCCACTGCACAGCCTACCTGGACAATGAAAGCTTGGTGACACATCCACAGATTTAGAAGACTGAGCCCCCCCCGCCTCCAGGGTCCTATCATAGTAGCAAGGAAAGAGGACATGGCTAGCCGGGTTCTCTTTCCCTCCCACAGAAAGGAGTTAAATACCTTATTTAGAGTGGAGAGATCTTTCTGAGATATTGGGAGGGGAAGGTTGCCTAGAATATGTAGGATCTTGGTAACTGTAATGAGTTTAAGGGAGCTGACTCTGCACCACAGAGAGAGGTGAAGCTTTTCATATCTTGCCATGCCTTCCCTAGCTGTTGCAATCAGTGGGTCCATGTTGGCCAACACTGTGGCTGGTATAGTCTCACAGAGATAGAGAGATAGTGGACTTCTGCTGCACTCTACTGAAAAGCAGAAAGGAGGTGGAATGAATCTGGGGCACAAGGTTTGGAGATTGGGTATATGGTGGTTTTGTTCTTATTAGCCTTGTAGCCAGATATGGCAGCATAAAAGTGAACTGTATCCATAAAAGCAAGAATGGAGTTCTGTGGATGTTGCATAATTATGGCAATGTCATCTGCATACAACAATCACTTGTGTGCAGCCCACCCACCTGTACTCCCTTAATCCTCTGATCCTAATGCAACTGCTCGACAAATGGTTCCAGCCCCAAAATGAACTAAAAAGGGGAAGATAGCTGAGACATGACCATTAGGACTGCAGCTCTAGGCTGCAGATATAAAAGGTGGATCCAGGCTATGATTAATGGGGAAAAGCCAAATTCAGCAAAAACCCTCCACAGGAACACCTACTCCACACTGTCAAAGGCATTCTCTGTGTCCTATGATCAGGCAGCAATCGGGAGAGGAGCGGTCCGGTCCACACATGTAAGATCAATAAGGCAGCAAACATTGCCCATACCCAGTTGGATGGACATGAAACCAACTTGGTCTGGATGTATTAGATTGGGGATAAGGGGGTCTAGTCAGCATGCTAGGAGTTTTGGCAGAATTTTAGCATCTGCACTGATAAGCGAGATAGGCCAAAATTGGGCACAACAGATGCAATCTTTATCTTTCTTAGGGATTAGGGTCATTAGTGCTATAGAGATGGAAGCTGTAGAGTCACCCATCTTTAGCTTCATTAAAAAACTGCAGTCAAATATGGGGCCAAGAGATCTAAAAAACAAGTGCAAAATTCTGCAGAGAAGCCATCTAATCCTGATGCTTTCCCTGTTTAGGAAGCACAAATGGCCTGTTGCTCTTTGTCTGTAACTGGGCCAGTTAAAGAAAGGTTTTAGGCATCAAGAACTTTGGGAAAGTTAAGGCCTCAGAGAAAATGGGAATAATTATCTTCTAAGGGCAGAGGGGCCTGCCTGATACAGAGCACTGCAGTATGTAACAAACTGGGCATTCATTTCCAGGGGCAGTAGCTAAGGTACCATCAGTTTTTTGTGTGACAGCAATTTGCCTGTTTTCTCTCTCCCCTCCCAGTATCATTGGTTAAGGCAGAACAGAGCATAGTTGTATTTCTCCTGATACTGCTGCTCAAGCTGGTCATTGAGCTGTGACATGCTGATCAGTAAAGATCCTGGGTCTACCAGTCTCTGTTTAAGCAAAAGCTCTGTTCTGCAAAGGTCTGTTTCTATTTGAGTTAAGGATGCAGCCCTTACCTTCTTTGGGTGAGAACACCAGGCAGTCATCTGTCCACACAGGACTGTTTTCATAGTGACTCACAGAGTGGCCTTCAAAATCTCTAGGCTGCCAGGAGGTGTGTCCTGACAGCAGGGCACAGTGGACACACACTAGCTGGGCTCCCTACAGCATAGATGATAAATTGGCAAAAATAAATTCATAACATAGCTTCAGTCTTCAGGATTTAACAATTTATAGAGCTATGCTGAACGGATGGCTGCTCAGGAAACCACCAAAGAAACAAACACTACATTTTGAAGGTGCCACAAAACTGACCTCCACTGCAGATGAGGGCTGCACACAAGCACAGGGAATGGTGGCTGAGGTGGGAGGTGGAAAAGATGCTCAAGACACCACGATCACTGCCCTCTCATCTCTTATCACAAATCTACAGCAGGAGGTCAAGGCTGGGTTCACAAACCTTATGGCCCAGATCAACTACCTACAATCAGTTGTGACTGGGTTAGCCAAAACATCAGCTTCCCACACAGCCCACATCAATGAAATGAAGAAGTGACTCTGTGAAATGGAAGACTCGGTCATGGATTTATCTCAGGACATCAAGGTGTTAAAAGAGAAAGTGGAGTTGCTGTGTTCAAGGGCAGAGGACCAGGATACTAGAGCCCAAAGATCAAATATTAGTCTCATTGGACTGCTTAAGGGTATGGATGGAAATGAAGATGGGTGGGCAGTGCAGAGATGGCTTGCGGGGAAACTGGGACTCAGACCTGAAGCTGATGATTTTGAAATACAATGAGCCCATCACACAGGTCCCAAATTAAAAGCAGGGGTCAAATCTTGCCACTACGTGATCAATATCTGCAGTTTCCAGAAAAGGAAAAAGTGCTCCACGCCGCTGGGGCACATGTCCCAATAGAAACAGAAGGGGGATGGGTGCTCATATTTTAAGATTTTAATCATGATCTGAAACTTCAGAGATGAAAATGTTTTCTGATGTTAAGGCGAGTCTCCATAGGAGTGAATAGGACTTCGCTCTCCTGCACTCAACTAAAATTCATATAACCAAACCAGGATGCCCTCTACATTTTTTCATTAAGCCACAAGATGCAGAGGACTTTATTAACGGAATGGAGGCTGCTGCAGAAGGTAGCTCTTGACCACACTCCATTACCCTACACAGTAAACTCTACTATTTTACATTGCCTAATCTTCAAAACATCTAGTGACTGCTATGGCTGACAGCTGTTTCCCTACACATCCAGCACCACCAGACAGTGACAGACTGAAGGAGACTACTTGAAAATAGTCTGGGTCTATTTACCACAGGATGGACTGTGGACTGGCTAGGCGGCTGCAGTGTCTGCCTACGACTTTATTCAGGTACCCTTTATTATGACATTACAAAATGCAGTGGTGATACAGTGGCTAACAGCACTGCATCTTTCTACAGGTTGATGCTAGCTGGGGACATGTGTGATACAGGGATGAGGGCCATACGTGGGAAGGAAAGTTATATGCAATTGCAAACATGCCCATTGTACCTTGAACATTATTCTCTAAGATGGTTGACTGGCAGGAAAACTGTGATTTTTGTGGGCTGGGTACCCATGGACGTGACTTCATGGGCAGTCTCATTAAATCTTAAGGCAACAAGCTCTACCCACTTCTTCAACCCTAGCTGTGTGCTGGTAGAGAATCAAATCCACAAGAAGTAATCCACCTGGTGCCCACCCCCAACCCTCATGTCTGTTTATTTATTTATTTTTATTTATTTGTTTATGATCTTGGATTACACCTTTGAGATGACTCATTTCATAGATTCCACGTCAAAATTAAAACAGACAGTCGAGACAAACACAAAGAACAATAAGCAGATAAAATTTAACAAAAGCACTAAGCAAAAGCCATTAGGTAGTACAAAAACACTATATACATAATACAGTATATACAAAAAGTGCAGGAGAAATAATGAAGATTGAGGAGGGGTAACGGGGGGGAGGTCAAGGAGTGAGCGGGACCCATAAGGAAGGAAAACAATATGGTTTCAGCAGTGGAAATGCTGGAGGTGAGGTATGCCCCAGAAAGTGGCAGAAGTATGAGGATAGGAGTAGAGACAGTACTAGAAAAAGGATGCAGTCCAGGGGCCTTGTCATGAGAAGAGAATGCGTGAGAACAATACAAGTAAGTAGAAACAGGTCAAGTGACATGGAGACAGAAGGCAGAGTGAACTAGGGGTGATTACAAGGAGGGGAGAAGGGGTGGGGAGTTGATGGAGGACTAGATGGGATTATAGAGAGAGAGATAAATTAGAAGACAACCGAGGAATTATAGAAAGCCAGGGGACAGCATATGCTGGGCGCACTAGAAAGACTATTTAGGAGAGACTATTGGAAGCAGTCGCAAGTAGCTTTATTTAACAGATTTTCTTGGGGTTAACAGGAGTTCTTGTTTGAAACTGCCAAGTATTTTAGAGGAGGAGACATGAGGAGGTAGGCTGTTAAACCATTTGGGTGCATGGTAGGCAAATGTTCTCTGACTCTGTGAACTATATTGACATGTAAACCTATTTTGAGAGGTTTGAGCATACAATCAAAGTGGAGGAGCTGGACTGAGGTTGCGTATTGTCAACACTAGGGAATCCAGCCAATCAAAAACACATGGCCACACACCCATCTTGGTGACACCCCCTCATCTTCATAAAGATACAGTCCTAGTTGCCATGGGGACCAGCTTTGCACACTCGCTACAGCTTTTCATTAAGTGTTGTGGTATCCTGTTGTGGAGACATCTAGCAGGAGGTATTATCATTTGTGCACTTCTGCTTTAACTCAGATGGCTCTGCCTATTATGGAAACTCATCTTAACAATATTTGGACCCTGACTTCCTTATACACAATTACTGGTTTGCCTGTAGGTGAGGGCCATGGGTTTGACTCCTAGCACCGCTTCCACCCCCCTGACAGCAGTATTGGGCTGTGGGTACCGGTGAGGAGTGGGGACAGGAGGCAGCGATCTACTGTACCTGTAATCCATTGATGTTTCATGAGAGAAAGGGCACTACTTCCATTGTGACAGTCTGAGGACAATCTGACAGACACCAGATTACAAATGTATTGGACCATCTGGATGATGTACCTCTCTTTTATTTTTCTGTTTCTCTTTATGTCATTCACTTATGAGGGTTGCCGCATGTGATGTGCAGCAGTTGGGGTTGGGGGGTGACGGTACATGACAACATCTTGCAGGCCGCCAACAGATATGCTGGAGGAACTTGCTACAGACACACAGTGCTGATGTTTCTGCTGATCACTACACTGTGGATTCCTACTGCTCTACAATTATTGAGTTACTGTATTTCCTTTTTGTTTCCTTGTTATTTATGTTTAATAGCACAACATTCTATGAAGCTATAATTTTCTTCGTGGATTATGCACTTGGTTGGACTCTCTCCCTTGCCTTCCCCCCCAATGAGGGAGAGCTCAAACTGAGCATCTTCTAGCAGATCAACCCAAGTTTCTTAAAGGACTACATTTTACATAGGTGATTAGCCTGTTTCTTTTCCACCATTTTAGGCAGAGGGAAGCAGCAGAGCATTTGCCAAAGGGGGGAGAGAGGAAGAAGGGGCAACCACACTGTTGGTGGCATTGTCATTTCTGTGTAGTTTTAGGATGTTATTCTCTATTCTGGGACCAGACATTAGGGATGTGAGGAATTCATCGGGAGGGGTGCTTGGCTTGAACTAGTTTTAAATGGGATCTGTGATTTCCAGGGTAGGATGGGGTTGGGGGGAAAGGTGTAGTTATAATGTGGGGATGTTTCTCTCTGTTCAAGAATCAGGAGCTAGGGATGGATGGAAACCTTTGTGAGAGTAAGGTTGACCAGTTGCATTTATTTCTTAAATGGTCACAATGGGTTAAGGTGGGTAGGGTGTGGGGAAGTGGCATAAGGTGTGGGGTGGGAGATTAGGGGATTAGGAGGGTCTGTTGTTTATGGTTGAGAAACAAAACAGAAAGGGCAGGGTATGAGGGAGGCATTGGGGTGGTGTGAGTAAGGGTTTCTACTATTTCTTCATTTTTGGTTTAGACTTTTGTTTAACTACTGTTGCAAAGCAGCTTCTGTATCTGATTATTGCTCTGTTACTGTGCTCTGATCATCTGAGTTCATATAACTATTTCTCGACTTTAGCAGTTAATGACTGGTACACTTAATATATGCTCATGGTACATCAGTGCTCTAAGAACCCATGTGAAGAGGAAAAAGTTGTTAGGAAAAGTTAAAAATATACAAACTGATCTCTTGTGTTTACTAGAAACATATATTACTGAAAAGGAAGGTAGCCACATGGCCAAAAACTGGGGAGGAGAATGGTACGGGCTATACTTCACTTCCAAAGCCAGAGGTGTAGTGAATATGTTATGAAAGACAAAAACTCTGTTCCCTGAGTTTCCATAACCCTACGCCAGCTGCCTGACACATGGTTGCCAGACACTGGAAAGTTTTCTGCAGCAGAGTTATTTCCGTGTTTCAAGGACTTTGCCCCCAAGCACCCCCTTTAATTTATATAACTAATTCCACTGGGGGCAAAATTCCAGTGTCAGGCAACTGTGTTTTGGGCAGCTGGCATTGGGTTCCTGAAATTCAGGGAACCGAGTTTCTGTTTATCAAAATACTACCAGTGTAGCCGCATGGCTTAGGCTCCAGTTTTCAGGTATAATCAATCAGGTCTGTGCAGACAAGGGAGGAGGTGTATCTTGGTACAACTCCAATTGAATTCTGGTCATAAATTGGCAATTGACTCCATATATGGTCCTAATATAGACCCTCCAGAATTCTGTCACCATATGTCACTGGAAATAGCCAATTTTGAAGGTTCTTGGATACTGAATGGTGATTTTAACTGTGTGAATGATACTATTATCGATCGCTCTTTAAGGACAGTGGTATCCATCTATTGGAGTGCTAAAGCACTGCTATCCTTAATGAAAGCCCACACACTGATGGATACCTGGATATATCTGAATCCATCTAGTAGTCAGTATACCTACTGCTCAAACTCTGGAAAAGCCTATGCCCAGCTTGATCTGGCACCAATCTCTCAGGCATCAATCTTCACCTTGCACTCACCCCAGCATGAAACTATGGTTATTACTGAACTTGCCCCAGTTCTGGTCAACTTCTCTGGGACAGGCACTCAAGCTGTTAACCAAACATAGAAACCTGATCCCACACTGCTGAAAAAGGCTGAGTTTCAGCAGTACATGAAGAAACAAATGAATATCTGATCAATAATCCTAAAGGAACAACTGCCTCTATGAGGTGGGTAGCCCTGTAGACCTGCCTGACCTACAGTCTCTAATGTAGACTACCATGTTTCTATGATACAGTATAAGGGATATTAGTATTTACTTATGCTTCCTGTGATGTACTATTCAGTATAGTTATGTCTGTGGTGTTAGCGTGCCACCTACAATTATTCACCATAATGCTATGATCAGCATATTTTATGACTCATTGTATTGTAACCTAAATGTAGTTTTAATCAGTATAACGCTTATCTCTGTGTAACGTGCAAAATCTAACGGGCTTGGGTGTGAGTTGCCCACCGTACCCACCAGTAGAAATGCTTTGTTTAGCTTTTCTACCATGCAGATGAGCCTGCTTCCAGGTAACAGACCTTTATCTCTGACTATAAGAGTTTGTGTAATCCTGTTTTTCACTGAGTTTTTCTATGATGACACCGGGTGTTCAAAGGTTCTGAACTCCCAGCAGATACACTGTACTTTTTACATGTATTTGGGGAATAAATCTTCATTCTGTAACAAATGTCTTCTGTGTTGGGATTTGCCATCAGGTTTAGAATCCTGCCAAACCCAACAAATGGTGACCATGGCACAGACCTGATTGGACAAATCTGAATCAGTAGGCAAAAAAAGTGTACAGACAAATGGGCATGGGAATCACGAAGGAGCTCAAACCTATGCCCACTCATTCAACCCATACAGATGATCTTGCAGGCCCTCCATGCCATGAATGGGCACAGGAACCATGAAGGCGTTTGAACCTATGCCCCTGTTCACCTAGTGGCATTGGTCTGTGGGATTCCATATCACAAATGTGTAACTGTCTAGCTGTAGAGCACAAAGTGGATCAATATACCTTGGACTCCTGGCTAGTGCAGTCAAAGGGGAACCTACCAAAATGGCCATTAGCACAGAGCTCAAACTAGACATCTCAAACTTTCTAACTTTCCACAGAGGTTGGGGTGATTTCGTGCTGGACGCAAAGTCGCACAGTCATCCAGTACAGTATGTGTGTGCACTGTATTCAGAGACCAAACCTACAGTTAAAAAACATGACCAAAAAGGTGTAATGGTTGCCACCCTATATGCTGCTCTATAGGTAGTGGAAATGGATGTACTAGTTCTGAGAAAGGAACTGGGCTCCAGATCCTGAGAAATGGGTGAGCAATGGTGAGAGCTGGAACAAGAAATTGAGAAAGTCAGAAATGAGTCTCAGAATGAACTGCAGAGTACTGTATAGGAGAAAGACAGAGATTGTTAGATTTAGAGAAGACTGTGAAAGATTACAGCAGGATAAGATGCATGTGTTACAGATGAATGATTTGCTTACTGGTATGAATGATACACTGAGGAGTGACAATGAGGAGTTGTTGGAGGAGTCTGGAAAATTACAGGAAGCACTGGATAGGGAGATCAGGGAAAATCACTAAGTAAGCACTGCATACAGAGTTTTGCAACAGCATGTCAGCAAGGAACATTACAAAGGCAGAGTAGATCATTCGATGTGTAGAACAAAGATGATAAAATTACATCAGCAGTTAGGCATCCTTAAAGGACAAGTGAAAACTATGCTGTATGCCTCGCCCATCAATCTGACATCATCATAGACACATAAACATAGAAACTGATGTTAGATTAGGACTGCCAGTGCCATCCAGTCTGCCCGTATACCATACCTTTAATTTGCTATTGGCAGATGACAAGAGCGATGATGGAGGAATTCAAGATGGCAGTCCTTGGGATGCTGGAGGGTTGAGGCCTCAACCACCGGTAGCCACCTTGAACAAGAAAGACAAGGAGGAAGTACAGAGCCTGAACCAAAAGGTGGTCTCAAAAGCTGGGATCTTTGATAGTCAGGCCAGGGTATTGAGACAAGCAGTCTCTGACTTGTTTCAAAAGGAGATAGAACAACAGACCCTCCTTCAGGGTGTGGCCACTGCCATGGCTGAGGCAGTAATCAAATCCATTGCAGGGCAGAAAGGGCCTTCCGCGAATGCCCTGCAGTCCGTGCAGGCCATCCAAAGTATTGCGGACAAGATAGGCCATATGGCCCAAGGCGACAACCTTAGTTGCCATTTGGAAAAATGAGAAATCACTGTGAAATGCACAGCCTTGCAGCCGAGCATAGGGTACAGGTTCTGAAACAGACCATGGACCCTACGTTGTAGGCCAAGTTGCTGGAAGGCATACATCATGACATCAGAGTGCCACTCAAAGCCATCACCACCACCCACCTCTTGGTGGCACACAACCCTAACATGGTCGGCATAGCGCTAACCCATCTGATCAAGCGCATGCCAAAGAGATCCTGTCCCAGTACGAAGGCCGCCTGTGGCTCACATGCATAGCAGACAAAGACCTGGCTGGCAAAAATTCTGACAGGGAATCAACTGAGTACAAATCCCTGTTCTTGAAAAATCTACAACAATCCCTTTGTGAAAAGGTAGAAACAGCGGTATTCCTGAGGTGGGACCACTTCTGTGATATCATGGAAAAAATGAAACGCACGTACCAGATTTACGTGTGGGACCTGCACTCAGATTCCAAGGCCAAGGTAGCCACAGTGCAGAACAGCACTGAGTCATCCACCCAGTATGTGGTGGAAGGGAAATCAAAGGATTCCCAACAGGACAAGCCTTCCTGCCAAAACCGTAGTGGGTCGAACAAGAACAGGCAGAGGTATTGGCAGAAGCCGAATCAGCAAAATATGAAAGGGAATAACGGACAAAAAACAGCAGTCCATCCCTTTGTACAAGGATTGGGCCAAGGAAAACAACCAGCTTTGGGAGTTTAAGGCCAAAGTCCAGTCACTCATGGCAGCCATTCCAGCCAGAACTGTGGCTGCCATCCCATCCACCCCTCCATTGGACAAATCCGATGAGGGTGGGTAGTCCAAGTCTCCATACTCCAAAGTGGTACAAATGCTTTGAGAGCTAGAACCCTCATCTGACAATGCTAAGCAGAAACAAAGTGAATCGGACTGACAGTGTTAGGTCCTGGTTCACATCGTCACCTCCTTGGTAACTGATAATTCCAGATGCCCATGTATAGAAGCGCTTGTTGGGGGCCGCAAACACCAGTTACTACTAGATACAGGTGCTGCAGTTTCAGTGCTGCACCAAGATGATCTGCAGCTATCTTGTTGGTCAATGGAAAAGGCCACTTCTGCCCAGATCTTTGAGGGGACCGTGATTGCAATGTACCAGTCCAAACCAATACCAGTTGTCATAGTCACTTTGGAGGAGACACACAGTTTTGACCTCATGGTATTACATCATCACCAGAGCATCTTGGGATTAGATTTTCTCTCATGCTATGGCTGCATAGTGGATTTAGCCAATAGGCTTTTGCTTCAGATACCTGGCCAGTACCATATGCTCCTCATTTCTGACTTGCATGCGGTAGCAGTAGTAAAGGCCAATGACATGGAATATGATATCATCCTCATGCTTCAGCACCATGAACTATACCCTCAGCTGAGACTAATTTTGGAAAAGCATCAAGATGCCTTTGCCAAACATAAACATGATTGTGGGAGAATGCACAATCTCATATATGTCACTGGTGATGAACCACCATATCAGAGACAATATCCTTTTCCAGCAGAAGCAGTATCCTCTTTAAGGGCTACCATTGATTGCCTTTTAAAGTAAGGGGTCATTAGGTCCTGTGTGTTCACAGTCAACTCCCCCATCTAGCCATTGAAAAAGTCCAACCATAGTAGTGTGAGTACCTGAAAATTTGTATTGTTTTATTTTTATATTTTTGATCCCAAGGGTAGTGAGAGTACCAGGGGTTCAAAATTTGCTGTATTTATTATTATTTTGTAAGTTTATTTAATTATCTTTTATTTTTGGGATTTGAACTCTCTTTAGAAATGGACTCTTAAGGGTGGTTTCTTTTTGGTTTGTTTGATTTATAATTTATTTTGGATTGTTTTAATTGATTATTTTAAGGTAATAGTTTTAAGCTGTCTATATCTGGGAATGCTGAACAATTGAGATTTATTTTCTTTTATTTATATAAGTGGTTGATTATATATTATTTGTTTATATTTGTTTATTGTTTCTTTTTGTAATGTGTTGGGGTGATTTAGCGACGGTTGGGCATTATTCCCCCACCAGACTCAGGGAACTGTGTCCCTTTGAATGTCCACCATTACCATCTGACACCTATTTTAGGTGTCGTGCTTTGGGCATTTTGAGGAAACATAAAAGAAGATGGAGAGCGGAGCCTGGTGGGGGACAGGAAGAGGGAGGACGTATTGGGGTGGTAGGATCCAGGAGACACCCTGGGGCAAAATGGGGCCAAGATAGAGGTCATTCTTGTCTTGTTCCCATACCCAAGGGTTCCAACTCTAGTAGGCAGGAGCCGAGGTCTTCCCAGACAGCTCATCCAGCCTTGGCGGTGTTATGCAATGCCAGATTTATTAAAAACAAGACAGCTATAATAGCTGATCTTGTTGGATAAACTGATCTGGCATGCATCACTGAGACCTGGCTGGATGAAAATCCAGGCCCTGTATTAGCTTCAGCAACACCAGCCGGGTTCTCAGTGATACACAGTCCAAGGCTGGATCGTAGGGGTGGGGATGTAGCCATTATGTATAAGACTGAGCTGAGCCTTGTGGATGTGCCTTTGGGAAGTACCAGATCCTTTGAATATATCTTGGGTGAGGGTGTAGGTTGAGGAATTCTCCTCATCTACCGTCCACCAGGAGATGGTGGAGAATTCCTGCAGGAGATAGCAGACTTCATCATCGACCTGGTATTGCGGTCCCCCAGATTGTTAATTCTGGGGGACTTCAATGCCTGGGTTGACGATGAACTCTCTTATTTTGATCAAAATCTCCTCCAGTTGATGATTTCATTGGGCCTAACACAGGTTGTTACCTCCTCAACCCATATGAAAGGTCATTCATTGGATCTGATCTTCCTTTTGGATATGGAGATTGCTGACTTGGGGGTGGAACCAGTCAGCTGGTCTGACCATCACACCATAAGGTTCAGTTTCAGGGCTCCCCTAATAGGTCTGCCCCTACAGAGATGGTTCAGTACCACCCTTTAAGGGGTATTAGTCCCAGTGACCTGATGGCAGTACTGGATCTATCGTGCATGTCTGGTGAATGCATGAGTCCAGATGATCTCGTATTAGCCTATAATAAGGCTGTGGGAGATGCTCTGGACAAGATTGCTCCTGTTCGTGTTCAGCCTCTCACCCTCCATTCAAGGAGCCCTTGGTTTAATGGCTCCTTGAAGGAGTTAAGGAGAGTTGGCAGAAGGTTGGAGAGAGTCTGGCAGAAGTCCGGAAATGATGCTGACAGGCTTAGGTTGATGGCACATTATGATGGCTATCAATCAGAAATCAACCGTAAGAAGGCAGAGTTCCTGTCCAGGGAGATTTCTGCTGCATAGAATTGACGGGCTCAGCTTTTCCGGACTGTTGACAGATTGTGCAATCCAGTCTGTCTCCAGCCCAGAGAAGCTTTTTCTCAGCTAAGATGCGAGGAGTTCACTCGGTTCTTTGCAGATAAGGTTGCTAGCATCAGTTCTGGTATCGGTCCGACTCCTCCTCTAAGGGATTGCAGCTGTCGATGGGAAGTGTTACCAACCCGGTCTGTCTGGTCAGATTTTCACTGGCTGGAGTTCATTGACATTGTGAAGATCATCCAAACATTGCGACCAACCAGTTGTAGTTTGGATCCGGGTCCTACACCCCTCTTAGTAGGATGTTTAGAGGTTATCTGCCTGATCCTTGCTGACATTGTCTGGAAATCCTTGGAGAGGGGGGTCTTTCCTGATCCCCTTAAGGAGGCGGTAGTTCAACCACTCCTAAAAAACCCTCCTTGGATCCAGACTGTCTAGCTAACTACTGGCCTATCTCTAACCTGCCTTTTGTTGGGAAGGTTATTGAGAGGCGGTTTCGCTACAATTGGATGATCATCTTACAACTCACAATGTCTATGATACTCTCCAATCTGGTTTTAGGAAGAAGCATAGCATGGAGACTGCCCATGTCCGTGTGTTGAATGACCTCCTAATGGCTAGAGATCGAAAGGCATGTACCATTCTGGTCCTTCTCGATCTCTCTGCGGCATTTGACACTGTAGACCATGGTGTGCTGTTGGAGCGCCTGCAGATTTATTGTGGACTGTCTGGAACAGTCCTCAAATGGTTTCAATCTTACCTCACAGACAGGTTTCAGAGGGTTACCACTGGAATTTATTCCTCTGGTGCTCACTCCTGCCTTGTGGGTACCATGAGATTCCATTTAGCGCCATATGTTGTTTGCAGTGTGTATGCTGCCCTTAAGAGATATCATCCGGTGATACAGTTTGGGTTTTCACTGCTATGCAGATGATACTCAGCTGTATCTGTCCTTTCCGCCGGGCAAGATGGTGCTCTCTCCGTGCTAGACAACTGCCTTACTGAAATCAGATTATGGATGAGTTCTAGCTGGCTGAGACTGAATCCTGATAAGACTGAGGTGTTGGTAGTGGACCCGGGTCGCCCAGTGGTGGGTTTGGGGGCTGGCCAACCACCGGGCTTATTGCTCGGTGGTATGTCGCTCACTACCTCTGATTGAGTACGAAACCTGGGTGTTATTTTTGATGATGGCTTGATCTTAAAATCTCAGGTGTCAGCCGTGGTCAAATTCTCTTTTTTTCATCTGAGGAATATCACCTGGGTCAAATACCTAGTCCCACCGGGTGATCTGCCAATGTTGGTCCATGCCTTTATCACTACCTGTCTTGATTACTATAATTCCCTTTACCTAGGGCTATCCGGGGTTGATATCCGTCGCCTGCAGCTGGTGCAGAACGTGGCAGCAGGCTTTTGACTGGGATCTCTAGATCCAGCCATAGTACGCCTGTGCTCCATGAACTGCACTGGCTGCCTGTTAGGTGGCGGATCACCTGTAAGGTTGGTTTACTAACCTTTAAAGCCCTACATGATCAGGGACCCGGCTACCTGAAAGATCTCCTGGTACCCTATTGCCCCCTCCGTCCTCTCCACTTCGCCAACAAGGGATTGCTGGAGATTCCCAGGGTTCAAATAAAAACATCAGGATCTTGTGCCCTTGCTTTTTCAGCACCAACCCTGTGGAACTCTCTACCTCGTTGGTTGAGAGAATGTCCAACCATTGAGAAATTCAAAAATGAGTCGAAGACATATCTATTCAGTTTAGCATATCCTAGTTATGGCTGTTAATTTATGATTATTTTAATTTATGTATTTATGTGAATTTATTGTACAGTGCCTTGGTTTTGAAAGGCACTTTATAAATAAAGACAATTTGATTTGATTTGATTTGGTCATTGACTACCGAAGACTTAACCAAGTCACTCCCAGTTGTGCACCTACCATGGCATCTGCCCCAAATTTGCAAACATTTCTTAAACCTGAATACAAGTGGTTCAGTACATCAGACATTTCCAATGGTTTCTGATCACTCCCATTGGCCCCTGAGAATCAATATAAGTTTGCCTTCACCTTTGAAGGATGTCAGTACACATGGAACTGCCTCTCACAAGGATTCCACAACAGCCCTTCCCTTTCTACATCCACATGAGGAATGCAATACATGGCTTCTCCACAACAGAATGCCTCCTGCAATATGTGAACTACCTTCTTTTGGCAACAGCAGGCCTGGAGAAACACCTGGAGGTCCTAGATGAGCTCTTAACACTCTTACTGAGGGCAGGCCTCAAGTGCAATGCTGCAAAGGCACAATTGTGTCTTCCTGAAGTCTCCTTTCTGGGCCTGCGCATTACTGCTGAAGGCAGAAGCCCTGCCTTGGTCAAGATCCAAGGCATTCAGGACTTGCCACTTCCCACCAGTATTGCTACACTGAGACATTTTCTGGGTATGATAAACTATTCCAGGGACTTAATTTCAATTTTGCACAGAAGGCCACACCCCTGTATGAGCTTCTGAAGAAAGACATCCCTTGGCAGTGGGGACAAGAACATACATCGGCTGTCACTTCTCTGAAAAAGGCATTGGCCTCCACTCCAGCTTTTGTCAGCCGTAACCCAGAACTGCCATTCCATCTAGAAACATCCCCCTCTAAAGTGGGCATGTCAGCAGTCCTTGCACATAAGGAAAATGGCACCCTGAGGCCTATTGCCTTTGCCTCACAGATGCTCTCCCTTACTTATTTATTTTTATTTATTTATTTATTAATTGTCTTGGATAACAACCTTTGAGCTGGGAGCTCATTTACAAAGGTTCCATGTCAGTAACAGGAACTTGAACAAGTACACAAAGACTTGAGCTATATACAGAATGAAAACAAGTGGATAAACAATATAAATACGAGAAAGTGGAACAGCATTTAGAGACAAGCTTATTCCCATAGACTGTGATTTACAAATTTACATAAGTTTACATAAGTTTAAATAAGCAATGCATCAGTTACAGAGCAATGATACCAGTGGGTTACACTGGCCTTGCCTTGAGGTGAACAAAGAGAAGAGAAGAAGAACATCAAGGGGGGGAGTTAGTTAAGAGGGGAGGTAAGCAGCCAAATATTGGCAGCTGTCAAGGAGGTGCATTGTAGTAGTGGCATACAGTGAGAGAGTTGGGGGGGAAGGAGGGGTGATAGGTAGGCAAGAGCTAAGGAATGGGAAAGTAGGATAATAAGGGCTCTGGTGGCAAGCTCATGGGTGGTAAACAAGCGGGGGAGCAGGGATATGGAATAAGGAAGATTAGTCTGAGCAATCACATTCACTTTGTGTGATCAGGTAAAGTGCTAGTTCTCTTTTAAATGGGCCTTGCTTAGGAATGTTTGTGATGGCTGGGGCAATTCATTGAGCCACAGTGGGGCCTTATAGGAGAAGGACTGTTGAGCAAGTGCTGTGTGATGGAAGGGAATATATAGTGCCTTCTTAGCCTTGCCTCTGTTCAGGTGTCTATTTGGGGCTGGTTTGAGGAGTAACTGGATGGAGTTGTGGGTTAAGCCTAGAAGGGCTTTTTTACCAAAAAGGCAGGCATGGTATTTTATCCTTCCCTGGAGATTTAGCCATTTTGTCTCTGCATAAAGATCACAGGTATGAGTACTGCTGCCTGCACCTGGAACCAACCTTCAGGTCATGTGTAGGGCAGTTTTTATCCTACTCAGGGCAGTTTCAGTGGCTGTGCTATACACAGCTAGACTAATCTATGATAGACAGATAGTGCTATTAACAGCAAAGGATAGGGCTTTATTTGCCAAGCAATGTTGGTGTCTGTAGAGCAGGCCAGTTCTAGTGTTGACAGTTCTGACTATGTGATCTATGTGGTGTGAATAAGAAAGAGAGCTGTTTAGGGTGATGCCACAGTACTTGAATGTGGATACCTGGTCAAGGGGTTCAAGTTTGCTGTTTAATTTTGTGAGTTTGCAGGATTTGTTGTTGTTACGGGGGTTGGAGAACAGCATTACTTTAGTCTTTTTATAGTTTAAAAGGAGTTTGTTTGGACTAAACCATTACTCTATTATGGTGAAGCTATGTTGCAGCTCATTGTTTAGTTGGTTGAGGTGGGGCTGCTGGAGAAAATGTCTGAGTCATCCACGTAAAGCAGAATTTTGACTGGGAAGATACTTGGAAGAGAGCTAAGGAACAGGCTAAATAAGAGGGGCCCAGTGGTCACCTTCCTGCTATCAGATAGGGTATTGTTTATTTTCACTTGTTGAGTTCTGTCAGCTAGGTAGCTTTTGGACCATCCAGTGGTATCCAGAGATAGACCAAGTGCAGGTAGCTTTCTAAGCAGGGTGTTGTGGTTAATGATGTTGAATGCTTTAGTTAGGTCGACGTATATCGACCCTGCTATTTGGACGGTGTTGAGTGTCTCTTGTATGTAGACCATAGATTTCACAAGTGCAGTAGTGGTACTATGGGCCTTCCAAAATCCATGTTGCTGGGGGCACTGGATGTTGTACTTATTCAGATAGCCATCTAGTTGGTCTGAGACAATTTGTTCAAGGGCCTTAGACAGAGGGGTTAGGATGGATATTGGCCTGTAGGTCGAGTGTGTTGCACGGTCATCATCATTATTGTGCACTGGTGTCACCACTCTGGATTTCCATCAGCATTTGTGATCACTGACCTTTTCTCAAAATGGGTAGAAGCCTTCCCATGTAGAGCAAACATGGTGAAGGCCACTCCCAAAATCCTGGTAGGTCAAGTATTTACCAGGTGGAGCCTACCTCTCAAGGCAGAGTCTGACAAAGGGACTAGTTTTACAGGAGAACTAATGCAAGAACATTTGGAGTTACTGGAACGTAGCCAGAAGTTTCACACTGCATACCACCCTCAGTCATATGGACAGGCAGAGAGACCCAACAAACAAAGGAAACTAATGTTGTATAAATTTGCAAATGAGAATGCTAAGAGTTGGGATACTTTGTTACTCTTACTCCTAATGGCAATCAAAGCTACCCCTGCTGCAGCAACCCAGTGCACACTCTTCAAGGTGAAGACTGGCAGACAAATGAAACTACCAGAACATCTGTGGATTGATCTGCATATCCCTACCACAGACAAAGCGTTGGCTGATGCATATGTCATGCAACTGAAGGACATTCTGATACCAGCCTACCTTTTTGCTGCTAAGAATTGGGGCCAGGCCCAGCAGCAATCCAAAATGTACTTTGACAAGAATGTCTCTCTGTTTTTCCCACAGCTGCTATGCGGCTGCTCTCCACCCAACCCCTACCACTCCCACCCTTAGCCGGCATCAGTTATATGGTGTAAGGCAAAGGTAGACCACGCCCAGAAGAAATTAACTATCTCCTTACTTTTCAATTAGCAGGTTATATTTCCTTACCACCAGAGGATGTTCAGAGATTTGTCCTGAATCCTTCCCTGCCTCCTCAAACAAAACCCTGCAAATAAGCTCTGAATAGTGTGTTTCTGCTATAATTCCTTAAACCTAGACCTACTATCATTTTACAGAAGGCTAGCCATACCGCCCTACATACT
The DNA here is from genome assembly GCA_016271365.2 of Neoceratodus forsteri. Lineage (NCBI taxonomy): Eukaryota > Metazoa > Chordata > Ceratodontiformes > Ceratodontidae > Neoceratodus > Neoceratodus forsteri. The sequence continues at coordinate 721,775,882 of CM057459.1, read as the reverse complement.
CACCATACAAATGGCCTTCTCAAGAAAAAGCTACATAACTGTAAAACCATGTGTAGTATTCCTGCTAATTTCTATTTTTTGCTACCCTCAGCTGGCTCACTTCACTATACTGCCTACCTTCCATGCACCCTCACTGCACCTATCCTGAGAACTCTAGGCTCTCCAACATGCTTATGCTACCTCACATGCGCCTAGCCACCTCACCACTTCTGGTCCCTTATAAGTTAATATACCACTTAGCCTACAAACTGCATAAATCCACATGCTGCAACCTCACCTTGTCTACCCCTTTCACCCACCGTAAACTGTGGTACCTGCTACTCCTAGCTTTAATGTTAGTTAAGGATATTGAACTAAACCCAGGGCCTGTAAGTAACTTACCCATCTCTGATACAAACTGGAAGAACATCAAGGGCCTCTGCATTGTTCACCTGAATATTAGGAGCCTTCCTCATAATTTAACAAAACTTCAGGTGTGGATTGCTCAATATAACCGACATCCTTTGCCTATCCAAAACATGGCTCAAGCCCTCCACCCTCAGCCACCTATACTTGATACCAAATTACAACATAATCAGGCATGATAGACCCTTATCAAAGTGGGGAGGTGGTGTAGCTATCTTCTATAAATCTCATCTGTTACTATCCTGTGATGACTTACCCCTCCTCTCTCACTGTGAAGCGATTCATGCAACCTTACTACTTGGTTCTAAGAAATTACACATAGTCTGTGCCTACAACCCTCCTGGTGGTGGTATCACCAGTCTTGAGGAACTCCTCTCCCAAGTGGACAACACCATAGGCTGAAATGAAGTCCTTATACCGGGGGACATCAATCTAAACTGGACTGGTAAATCAAACCAGTCCTCTCACACCATGGTACAAAGCCACAACCTTCACCAACTAATCACTGACCCAACAAGGGTCATGGTTTCCCCTCAGTCCAGTACACTGATCAACTGAGCCCTTACAAACTGCCCTGACAGTATAGTCTGTGCAGGTACCCTTGCAGATGCAATAAGTGATCACTCCCCAAACTACTGCATATGGCACTCCACTAGTAAACCATCTCCCCAACCGAAACTCATCACCTTCTGCAAGCTGGCTAACTTTAACTTAACTCAGTTTATGCATGATCTTGTTATGATAGACTGGGCATCCATCTACTCTGCAGCTAATGCCCAGGCAGCTCTAGACTACTTCCTGGCCCGGTTTGGTCCTCTTCAAGACACCCATGCTCCCTGCGTCACACATCATATTCGTGGAACTAAAACATAGTGGTTAACTAAAGACCTTCTAACCCAAATAAGGGCTAGGGAAAAAACTTGCCATGTTTCAAGGCCTCAGGGCTTCAGTCAGACTATAGTAACTACAGGCTACTAACAAACACCTGCAAAAGGAACATTCAACTGGTAAAAAGCTCCTTCTGTAAAGATTTACTAACAAAAGCCACAGGTGACTCCAAGAAATTTTGGTTAACCATAAAAACACTCCTTGGAGCTAATCATACCGCTACTGCAAGTGATATGTTGTTACTGTAAATGGCATACACTGCAATAATCTGGTAACCATCGCCAACTCCTTCAATCGCCACTTCTCTGACCTATCTAGCTACCTGGCCTCTTTCCTTTCTGGACACACTGTTTCTCCCCGGATACTGAATCTCTAATCCCGCATCCTCCATTCAGGTTCTGATACATCACAAGAGTCAAAGTTCTAAAGCTGCTACTCTCCATTCCTGAAAGCAACAGCTCAGGGTCTGATGGTTTGGAACCTAGGCTACTGAAAGCTGCTGCCCTCTCATAGCCTCCCTCCCTAACAAAAGTCTTTAACCTGTCACTATGTTATGGCTCTGTTTCTAATATCTGGAAAATAGCAAACATTTCAGCCATTTCTAAAAAGGGTGATCCTGAAGAAATCACTAATTACTGACCTATAGCTATTCTCTCCATGCTTAGCAAAACCTTGGAAAAATTAGTGGCAACCCAATTCATAGACTATCTTCAGAAGCATAACCTTGTCTTTTGCTCCCAGCATGGCTTCTGCAAAGGCCACAGTACCTCCACCGCACTTCTAAAACTTACAAACGACATCTACGCCTCCACGGACTCAGTCCTCCTGACAGGTGCAGTTTTCATTGATTTAACTAAGGCTTTTGACCTGGTTAACCATACCCTTCTTCTTGCAAAACTGCATTCCCTTGGCTTCTCTGCCGAAGTAGTGACCTGGTTTAATAGCTATCTGTCCGACAGGAAACAGGCCATGGTTTTCAACTCAATCATATCCGACCTCTCGTCTATACATGTTGGTATTCCCCAGGGCTCAGTACTTGGCCCCTTGCTTTTCTCAGTCTTCATTAATGATCTTCCATGGCTTGCACCAACTTGTTCATCTCTGCTTTACACAGATGATCTTGTTATTTACCACAGTGCAAGAAATATCTTGGACATTAACCACTCTCTTGCCTCAGGCTTTTTAAGTATTCAATCCTCACTAACTGTGAACAACCTTATTCTCAATACAAGTAAGACACACTCCATGCTCTTTGGCACTCCTGCCAGACTTAAAGCTAACCAAAACAAATTAAAAATATCATGTGCTGATAGTTCCCCACTGGTTAGCACTAGTTCCTTTAGATATCTGGGCATTCTTCTTGATGAATCTCTGGATTTTGATCTGCACATCACCACCACCACCTGTAAATCTGTCAATGCTAAGATAGGAGGTACCTACTACACTAGCTATGCCCTCACTCCATCAGCTAGACTAGCTGTAGCAAAAGGCTTTCTGCTCTCAACCCTGGCCTATGGCTCCGTCATCTACTTATCTTCCACAAAGACCGCCTTCCATAAATGGGACACCACCTATAACACTGTCTGCCGCTATGCCTCTGCATCTCCATGATACAAACACTATTGCCAGCTCTATGCTGACCTAAAATGGCCTTCCCCCTCTGCCCATCAACTCCAGTCCTATGGCTCACTAATTGATGGTATTGCCAGATCAGGTCTCCCCCAATCCCTCACCTCTCTGCTTCACACACAACCCCTCTCCTATGGGCTCCATTCTACTGACCAAGCCCCTCTCCATATCCCCAGATGCATAACCAATATGGGTGCACATGCTTTCTCATACCGGAACTCCATACCTTAAACACTTTATCAAGCTCCCACCCATGCTAGCTTCAAGAAACTTCACCGTGATCATCTGCATGCTGCTAGTCTTTGCACTTGCTTTCACCTACCTTAGAACATATCTTCTCCCTGCCCTCCACAGTCCCAGGTAACTACTCCACTGACACCTTTCTCCACCTCTCTTATTACCCTCCTTTAATGCTTTCTCTCTTACCTTACCCTCTTCCTTTGCTTCCCCCTTCTCTCCCCTTCCTTCTCCTCCCTATTTCTATGCTCCCCAAGCCAATGGCAACATTATAGCACTTATTGTATATCAGTATATTGTATATACTTTTCTTTTGCAATGCCTGTTTTTTCACATGTTTTTCTGCATTCTTGTTTTCTTTTGACTGTCCAAACTGTAATGTTTGAATCATGCTAAACAATGTTTCTCCTAACCTCAAGCTTGATTGTATGTGATCCCCCTCCTCACTGTGCTCATGTGCTGCATCACATGTACACTCATGTATTTGTAACTTGTATTCTCCCAAGTCGTGCCTGAAAATAGGCATTCTTATGCCTAGTGCACCCACCCAGTTACCAAAAGTAAATAAATAAATAAATAATGCCAAAGAAGTCAATTGGCAAGTCAGAGATCAAGTCATGGTGCTGTAATTCTCCACCACTGCCCACCCTTCTGCCAACAAAAGGGTGGGCCCCTATGACATCATCAACATGTTGAGCCCTGCTGTCTACCAAGTACAGCTAATTGATGCAAGAAACCCATAGACAAATGGTACCATGCCAATCAACTGAAACTGTACAAAGGTGATTAATGCTCCTTCCTCCAGCTAGGGTCAGGGAGGTCTGTAAGTTTACCTTTTTGTGTGTTTTTCTTTTTAAGAAATTATAATTCTCCTCTACTTTCTTCCATGCACACTGGCAAGCATGTCAGAGTTCCACCAGATGGATCTCTAGAGACTTCTCCACATTTTGAACCCTGAGAATCCAGACTACTTTCCTTCCCACCCCTCAGCATCTCCCACTAGAGGGGTGGCCATCAAGCTCCTGTCTATCTATGTGACTGTGCATGAAGGAAAAGATGCCTATCATAATGCCATGTTGGTATCTCCAGACTACTCCACTTTACAGATAGAATGGAAGACCAATAAGCCTGCTGGAAAACAGATTCCGGTAGCCTTTCTTGCCAAAGGAACTTTTCAAGGCTGGCCCAACACTCTCATCTGCCCCAATGGAACTTTGTGCATATGCCAAGTTCATCAGCAACATACAGTTCTCTACAACCTTACAGTAATGATGAGTCCAGACTTTTTTCCCAGGTTCCCTAATACACCCATGCACCAATACTGTTCCAATCACTCCAGTGCAACAGCTGCTGTTTTCCATATAGTTATCCCAGCATCAAATGATGGCCATTTGCAATGCCCAGTCATGGAGCCAGGTCCATCCAGTGGTCTGGCCACTACTTCTGTCCCTGGGACTCTCATTAGTAATGTTTAATTTATGTATGTCCCTGTTGGTTTGAACCTCACTCACTGGAACATGACTGAGTTTGGCCACTGTTTACCTCTACTAATATTTCAAAGCTCCACACTGTTATGTTATTAGATTTAATGGCAGCACATCCAGCACATGCACCAGATCCTGTAGCTGGCACCGCAGTATGTAACAACGAAAGGTGTTCCGCTCAAAACATCTGAAGTGGAGTTTGGGATTTTCTGACGTAACAGGCATAATAGGCACTGTTACAGGTATGTTTGGTTCAGGAATGTCAATTTGGAACTGAGTCAATTTGGCAAAAATTCAAAGGTAAACCAAAATTTTCAACAGTAAATTAGGTCAGGATGTGATGTAGCCCATGCTACACAGTATCAACGGTATTTCCCAGGAGGAAAGATTCACAGTGTACAACATGCACGATATTGCACATTTATTTAATGAGACCTGAAACAAACTCAATGAATTGATCTTCCAGAACAATAAAGAAGCCACAAAGCAACACATAGGCAGGGAAATTATTTGTTTCATTTATGGCACCTTTGCTATTAACACTATTACCAATCTTTTCTGAGATCTGGAATCAGGGGAGATCCCAGATTTGATCCATGATAGATGTATGGCTAAATGGTATTGCCTCTGTTGTAAAACCCTGACATGAATTACCAGGTGCATGGCCAGTACTGTGTCCTTTTCACTGGCCACAGCACAGAACTTGAGCTCTGTAATTCCACACCCGAATCAAGGACCTTGTTATGCCATGCGTTAATGTACTCTTAGGGACACTGTGCACATTACCTTTACTGTGTCTCTACCAATTTTCAACAAAGATTCTTCAGTCTTCAACAAGCTGGCAAATGTCCATTCCATGGGTTATATAGAGAGCAGCATCTATCGAGAATGGATATGCTTGCCTCTTTTGCTGGTTTTCCATCTTCAGCTGGATGCCTTGGTAGCGTCACATACTGACTGTTGTGCCAAACGGGGTTACCACTATTTGTGCAGATGTGACATCTTTGATGTAACTACACCAGTTTGTGGTTGCTCGCCAACTCTATGGACTGGTCATTTATGTTTGATGATGACTTCTTTGCCAGTGACATTGTTAATGTCAGAACCTCTTTCAATAAGCCAAATGTTGCCAATGCTTCAAGTGAAGATGTAAAATGTTTCACCAGTGAAATGATGAATGCCTCCATTATGTGCCCTGCCTAGTTCATGAAGTGGTGTCTTCCTCAAGTTTGAGTGACCTACAAGACAGATGGAAAATTCTGCATTGTGACCAACTACAAGACCTTCTCCTATGGACCTCTATTGTGTGGTGTCACTATTCCCAACTTCTGTTTTGTACCTCATGAGTGCACTATCACTGGCCATATGGTTATCACCCCTGTTCCCACCCCAGAGCATGATTACATTGATAGTGACCCTGACTATCTGAATGCCATTGCACAGTATTTACCAGTATTTAATGTGCATATGGACCCACACACCCTGAAACTTAGATCCTTGTTAGAAAGAAAGGATACACACCTTATCCATATAACAACATTACTAAGGCAGACAATTCTTTGAATTAATTATTTCATGATGGTGATTTAAGTACTGCATTGTCCAACACTTGGTTGGAAATCATTTTTAAAGGTTTTGTTTTTATTCAAGTTTTCTTGGTTGTTTTTCTGATTATTACCTTATGCTGTCTGTGCTGCATGCTCAAACAACATCTTGCACAATTTAAATTTCTCTATACTACCTACTCAGCTAGGCTGTAACCAACCATATTTTCCCTAGTGATGTTGCCTCCTTATTCAGGAAACATGGTGGGGGGGATATGTAGACCTGCCTGACCTGCAGTCCCGATTGTGGACTACCATGTTTCTATGATACAATATAAGGGATATTTGTATTTACTCATGCTTGCTATGATGTACTATTCAGTACATCATAGCATGTTTGTGGTGTTAGTGCACCACCTACAACTATTAGCCATAATGCTATGATCAGCATTTTTTATGACTCATTGTATTGTAACCCAAAAGTAGTTTTAGCCAACATAATGCTTATCACTGTGTACGTGCAAAACCTAACAGCCTTGGGTGTGAGCTGCCCATTGTATCCACCAATAGAAATGCTTTGTTTAGCTTTTCTACCATGCAGATGAGATGAGCCTGTTAATGGACCTTCTTATCTCTGACTATAAGAGTTTGTGTAATGCTGTTTTTCACTGAGTTTTTCTATGACACATGGTGTTCATAGGTTCTGGAGTCCCAGCAGGCATGCTGTCCTTTTTACATGTATTTGGGGAATAAACCCTTATTCTTTTACACCTATGTTCTGTGTCATGTTTTGCCATCAGGTTTAGAATCCTGGCAAAACCCCGCAGCTCTAAAAGCTGCCCTGAGGGGGGCCATTATCTCCTTTGCCTGTCACAAAATGAAAACTGAGGACCAACACATAGATGATCTAGAGGAAAACATAAGTGAAACCAAAAAGAGCTGCCTCAGTGGGGAGATACCAGGCCCTCCAATGCTTAAAATGGGAATATAACTTGGCACACAGTGCAAAAATCGAGAGCTCACTACTCCTTACCCAAGCAGGTACAATAACATTGGGGAGAAGTGACTATCTTGACAACTGAAAAGTAGAGAAGGGGCAAAAAATATAGCCCAGGTTAAATCAGCTGATAGTACCTTAAAGTATTGGGATGCAGAAATTGGGGAAAGCTTCAGATCCTTTTACAAAACCCTGTACAGCGCCGAGACTTTACCCACAGCAGATGAGGTAGATGCTTTCTTTGCTAAGTCCAGAGTACTAGAGGTGTTTGGAATGAGACAATTCTTAATTTGTTGAATTTTTATGACATTTTTTGAAATTCTGTGAAATTTTGTGGAATTCCATTGGAATTTCACATCGTTTTTTAAATGTATTAATTTGTTCATAACTCAGCAGACTTTTGTGCTAGAGCTCTAATATTTGGCATGCTTGTACTCTGAGAGTAGTTCCAATGATGTCCCAAATATTTTGAAATTAGGTGGATTGTATAAAAAATTATAGGTGCTCAAATTCTGTCATTTTATTTTTTGTAGGAAACTTCATGAACATTTTTATCTGCACATACCTAAGTTGTCTATTGAACCAGAGATCCTAAATTTGGCACAATTACTTGATGACAGGAGTTCTAACAATGTGCCAGATTTCATGTCATTATGATGCATCATCCCAAAGTGATGCATGCTCTAAGTCTGTCATTTTATTTTTTGCTGGAAATTATATGAAACATTTTATCTGCATATAACTTAGGCACCTTTGCACTAGACATGTGTAAATTAGCACGAATAACCTTTCTGTAATGGTTATAGAATCATCTAAATATGGATAGAATTGTATTACAGATTTTAAGTTACAGGGGTTCAAAAGTTTACTATGTTACTATTTGCAAAATTTTGTGAAAACTCTCAAAATGTGGATGTTTGTAACTTCTCTGCTCTTGCAGGCATAGACTTAACATTTGACATCCAGATCCAATGTCAGTGCATCCTGTTGTCCAACATAACTAGATAAACTGGTTTAGTAGTTTTATATTTACAATGGAAACAAATGGTAACATTTTCTCAAATATTTATGGTAGCATATACATGATGTATCCAGAATTATTTTTGTGGAATTTAACATTCACAATGCACATATCACTACTTCATTTGATAATCTGAGCTGAGCTTTTTGAAGTCCTGCTGTTCCTCTGTGGGTGGCTATTTTGCCCCCCACCCTCTCTTGGCATAGCCAGATTGACTCATTAGAACTACTGATCCCACTGATATCCTCTTTGTTCTTTACAGTGACAAAATCCCTTAAAACGTGAGTCATCTACTCCTTTTTCTATCAACCTATCCTGCTGGAATAGCCAGAATTCTTCCTTCCTGGTACCCCAGATATTGTCTTCCCCACTACATCTTTTTGAGTACCTCTGAGTCCCAGACCTGCATATACATCATGCTCCCAGGATCATCAATTTACTGGGTGTGATCCCTATATATCCTGCATTCACTTTGGAATTGCTGACATTCTGTGCATTGCTTCAACCGGGGGCATCTACCTCTGGTGTGCTACCCAGCTCAGTTGTCCATTTCTTCATGAAACTATGTATAATCTAACTCCTGAAACTGGTGACCCCCTTTACTACCTGCTTCTCATATCCCTATCATTTAATTAGAATCATTCAGATAAGGCTGAGTGAAATTAGCAAATTCCATTTTATGGAATATTCTTGAATTTCCATAATTTTCACAAAGATTCATGAAATTTAACTTTAAGTACAGATGTTATTTAGCAATTTCTGACAGCTAGCAATTAATAAAATTGTCACACACACACACACACACACGCACACACACACACACAGAGACATATAGTCTCCTTGTTAAGGTCTAAGACCCTAACAAATTTAATGGCATTGCATTCTTTGGTTTTATAGTTTAAGGGCTTTATAAATTTGCCAATGCCTTTATCTTGTTTAAGTGACAAATCAAGGCTCATCATGCCTCCCTGATTACATGTCCATGCAACAGTCATATGCCTGATACCTCATAGAGAATATGCTGGGCCACAAACTATCCTCTTCCAGAAGACCAAAGCCTACTTGACACACTGCCTGTTGTATGATACATTTGTAACATGCTCCACAAATACTGTGAGTCTGTGTTGTAAGACTTCAATTGCATCTACCTAAATATTGCACCTTCTTTGTATTTGTGTTATAGTCTTACATTATTACTGCTGCTGTTTATAAGAACACCTGCGGAAGAATGTATTCCTGTATCTTTTGTAATTTGTTACCTGTATCCATAAGCTTCCCACCACTCCCCTTCCCCTCAAGTTGTGAATACAGAAACAAGTCTTCTAGGCTCTGCTTGTTTACCTGGTAAAACATGTTTAAATAACTAAATAAAATACCCAGAGCTACATAGAGCTTATCTTGCCATAAAACTCACTAAATTTAACCCATCTCTATCAAGGACATGTCTGAAATGTCACACTGATGATGGTGACTTTCTGCATCTAGCATTAACCTGTAGTAAAGTGACACCCTTTTGGTTTGTATGCATGGCTTAATGCAGCTGGTACTGGTCAGGATCTACCTAATACCCCTCTGAAATGTATGTTGGTAGCTGAAGCCAGGGACAGAGTGAATAAAGAACTAACGCAGCTTTTGGGTAGTAGTCTTAGTAAATGCCAGAAAAGCAATTTCCCAACATTGGGTCAGTGACACCCCACCCAGTATAGCACACTGGTTAAATAATCTGGCAATATGTATGAAATGTGAATACTATCAGCTGACAGCAATTTCCCAGTCAATAGAAACTAAATAATAAAATAAACAAATAAATAAATGCTCAAGATAAATTATTTAATCAAACCTGGCAACCTCTCTTAGATGGATTAAAGAAGGGTGCGATCACTGTGTATTCACAATGGTGCAATAGAGATTGTCAGCTCGATCCTAAATGCTAACCAAATGTTTCTTTCACAGTACTGTTGTGTACCAATTTTCAAAAATGCCAGCTCTTAAATTAATTACACCAGGAAGAAATCCAATGTCTGTAGTGTCTGTAACATGTTTAATTTAGTTTAATTATTTATAAATTGCTCTTTTTCAATTGTGACTCAAGGTGCTGTACAAGTGAGCAAGTTCATTAAAACAGATAAAAACATAAACAATGTCTAATAAGATAATAGCAATTCAGGATAATTAACTGGAGGAAAACGATTCCCTAAAGAGAAATGTCTTCAGCTTCCTTTTGAAGGCATTTACTGATGAGGCCTCTCTGATAGAATCGGGAAGTGAATTCCACAGGGTTGGTGCAATGAATGAAAATGCCTGGGCACCAGAAGATTTTAAACATACCCTGGAAATCACCAAAAGGCTCTCATCAGCTGACTAGAGGGGATGGAATGAGCAGTAAGGCTGTAGAAGGTCTTGCAGGTATCCAGGCCCCAATCCATGCAGTGCTTTGTAGGTCAGCAAGCCAACCTTGAAGGTGATCCACCACCTAACAGGCAGCCAGTACAGAGAACGGAGCACAGGTGTAATGTGACAAAACCTCAAAAGGCCAATCAGCAACCTGGATGCCACATTCTGCACCAGCTGCAGGTAGCAGAGCTCAAACCTCAATAGCCCCAGGTAAAGAGCATTGCAGTAGTCAAGCCAGGATGTCATGAAAGCATGGAACAGTAATGGAAGATCACTCGGGGGAAATCAGGTGTTTAATCCCGGTGATGTTACAAAAATGGTAAAACACACTCTGGACCACAGCCGACACTTGAAACTTAAGCATCAAGCCACAGTCCAGCACCATGCCAACGTGAAATGTGAACTATTATTTCTTACGCAGACTTGGCATTGCTTAAACCAATGCATTGTTTACATGGACTGCAGTTAGCGCATGTATGCATGTCATCTATTTTACAAAGAACCTCAGCACAACAGCACTGATGCATTGGTTACCCAAAATAAGGCATTGGCAACAAAGCCAGGTTTTCAAGACATGCAAAATCACACATACCCCCATAACACATCATTTTACATCATTAAGATGAACTCAGCTGTATTTTTTTCAGACACTATTCAATAAAATAGGTTTACAAAAAAAGTCTAGGCTGGCATTATAACGAAAATACAGACTAATCTCTTCCCTGAGCCAGAAGGTGAGATCTTGGTCCCTGAGCAAGCTGATATTAATTTTTCATTTGTTTTGTGGGGTGCCATATGAGCCCCCCCATGACAATGTAGCAGTCTACAGTGCGTAGTCTTCTACTATAATATTATCAATTTCAGCATGTCATACAGAGGCTATCATTAGTTGAGAACCAGGAGTAAATCATGTTGACTATATGAGTCTTGCACAAGTGAAAAGGTAAAGTCTTTGGTTGTGGGGTAGAGTGTCCTCCAAAGGTCAACTGACCTTATATTTGCAGTCATGTCAGTGAGAGTGCCTGCTGCCTGCATGGGTTGAACAAGCCTACCTCCACTCCAATCAATTTGAGGGTCCACTATAACATTAAAATCACCCTCAATTACTTGGTGTTCAGAGCACCGATGCAATCTCTATTCGAGGTCCAGGAGCAAAAATGGGTCTTGATTGTTGTGGGCATATACACTTCCTGGCACCAGTTGTTCCCCCGGAGGGTGCATTCCATCAAAAACTAACCTTCCCTTCTGGTCCATAAGAGTCAGATGAACAGCAAGAGAAAGGCTCCAGGCACAAAGAATTACCACTCTCTGATTGCTCAAGGAAAAGGAACTATGGTATACCTTCCCTACCCACATACTCTGTAAATAAGGAGCCACGCTGTATGTTAGATGGGTATCCTGAAATAGCACAATATTGTATCCCAGGGCCTTAATATGTGTCAGGACCTTCCTTCGCCTCACCAGGCTGTTCAGACCATTAACATTCCATATCAATACCTTAAGAGCAAGAGCTGAACACCAATGGCTCTGGTACTGAGTGGCAAATGAGCCCCACAAGAATCAGGCCTCAGCCACAGTTACAGTTGATACCAGTTTAACAGTATACTAAATATTGTACCAAGCCATCAGTATCTCATTTGAGTAACGCAATACAAAAAGGGTGGTCTAGCAAAGTAAAATTAGCATGTACTACTGGTAATGCAATCAGTGAACAGAACTATTTCAGAAACCTAAAATGAGAAAGAGAACTAATTCAGGTTCACTAATAGACTATATCAGGTGAGAGAAAGGAGCTGAACCCCCTCAGGATGCAAACTTCTGGGGAAAGGACAGCTAAACAAGGAGGATGCCACACCTCTTGAACCAGTCAAAAGTTCCAACAAAGTTTGTCTGCACTCTGGAATGAGTATTTGTGCACATGCAAGGGTGGCTGACCCTCAAACATACCATGAATTAAAAGAAAAAGCAGCACACAAAAACAAGCTGAATGATCAGAACGTATACCAACTCAATGGTTGTTTATTAATCCACCACTGTGTTCCTGCCCCTAGCGCCTCGGCTCAATGCCTTCAAGGGGGCGTTAGCTGACAAACAGGATACTATCAAACATTTGAATACATTAATGCATCTGTCACATCATCAAGGTTAAGTGATTAGAAACAATCAACCAATTACCATACATACTGAAATACAAAAATGATCCTTTTCTTTCCATTTCTGTCACTATTTCATTGTCATGGTGTATGCCTTTACAAAAAAGAGAGAGCAGACAGCTTAAAGCAAATGAACTGATACATAACAGCAGTTTCAGAATTTAAAGTCATTTATAGGAATCCATTTACAGCTTTCTGGGATCTCCTTGATTGGGATGCTCCAAACAAAGCAGCTTATCCTATATACACATAAATGCTTTAATGCATATTATTTAAACTCACAGTCTACCTTACTCAAGATGAAGGAACAGAACACTACAGAGATAGAGTAGTAGAAGAGGTGTTTCATGCCCTTCATGCTGGAAGTAGGTCACCAGACCATCCATACTGGAAAAAATGGATAACTAATACCTGGAAAATGAAAATAATTAAGCATAGTAACATATTATTAAACAGTCTCATTATAATGCAATTACAAGTTTGTGCCAACAATAGTTCCCTCAAAAAAGAGGGAAAGGGGGTGCAAAAGCTGAGGCAAGGGAAAGTAACTGAAGGAAAAGAACAAGGGGGGAGAACAGTTACCAAATGGTAGAATTCACTGTTCAAAAACCATATCAAATTGTATAGGAAGTCATTGCCTCCTATATTTCAGGAAAGGTTTGGGATCCCACCTGTCATTGAGCCCATGTGACTTCACAGTGTTTGCTTTGAATATCCAATAGCTTTCCCTCTGTAACAACAGACTAGGCCTATCTCCACCTCTTTGTGGGCACTGTACTATTTCAGTTCCCAAGAACCTGACAAATAGTTAGAAAATCAATTTGGCACATCTTGTGAAAAATTACAATCCAACAAAGACTTTATGACTAGTTCATGATTAACCAGATCAAAAGCCTTGGTGTGGTCCACAAAAATAGCTGTGGCATGGTGCCTCCTATCGATGGCACCATGCACATAGCCAGTGAACCTCACCAAGGCTGCTTCTGTGTTATGTGAAGCACGGAAACCATGCTGGGCATTTGTCAGCAGGTTGTATTTACTTAAATAACAAATAACAGGTGACTTGATCATAATCATTTCTCCCTGATATCTTAAAGAGGGTAGCCAGTAAGAAAAGAGGATGAAAGCAGGAAGCAACATCCTTATTGCCTGACCTATGGATTGGTTTGATTATTGCAGTTTTCCATTTATTAGAAAACATACCCTGGCAAAGTGAATAATTAAAATGGAAGCAATTGGCCTAGCCAGTTGGGAGACTGTCAGTTTTAAAATGTTGTAATCAGATTACTTAAGCCATTAATGGGACAAGGGTAATACTTCATAACGTAATCATATACCATTTTAGGAGAAACAGTATTAAAATTAAAATTGGGTGAGTTCTTCTTATCTGCAACACCTTTACTGGCGGGGGCAGGAGAATTAAACTTTGCCCTATACATTTCAAGATTTCCAAAGTAGTTATTAAAATCCTCTACAACTTTCATGGGATCAGTAACTGGGCCTGAATTATCCAGAAGGGAAAACGACTCAGTATGACCTTCCCTTCATAATGATGTGTTCAACATTCACTATGTGTTTCTGGGGTTACCCAAATTGTTAAGCTTTTGAGATCTAAAATAGCTAACTTTGGCACTCCTCACTGCAGACTTACATTTATTTCTCATCTGCCTATACTCTTGCAGGGACTCTGTATTTTTTAATTTTTCATCTCTTAATTTCATAAGTTTTAGTAATTCCAGGGTAACCCATTTATATTTAGGGGACTGTAATTCTCATTTTTCTTTTGTGAATGATTCTGCCACATATTTTGTTAATAAGATAATAGAACTTGTCTAGAGCAGCATCAATATCTGAGATTGTCTCTAAAAAGGACCAATCAGCCATTTCAAATGTCCTTCCCAGGACTTTGATGTTTAAGGACCTCTAGATTCCTGGAGTAGATGAATACTGGAGGATTACTGGTGCTTATATCTACCCATTCACAGCAGATAGGACAGTGACCATTAAAGGAAGGTGGTAGTACATGGGTAGTGACCACCTTAGATGCAGGGGTGACCACTATGCAATCTAGTGTTGTTCCTGTACCAGTCTAGTAATTATACTGGGTTACCTCTGAAATCAACTGCTGCACTCCAAGCTCTAAAAACAAATCACTAGCTACTTAGGCAGAGTCATGACCCCAATTAACATTGAAATTATTTACCAGAATCCATTCACAATTAGATGGAATATTACGCTTAAACCTGGAAGTGAGGTCAAACCCTAATTCACTCTCTCCAGGTGGAATATAGCTAGAACCAAGATAATGTTTTTGAGCCCATTGTTATTTCCACAGTAGTAAGGTTGCAAGCATTGTGGTTAGAAGGAGGGGATACCTCTTAGGCCTGAAAATTGGAGGCAACATAAATCAGCATTCCCCCCGCTTCCCAGCTCTGTCCTGACTAAATACAGAATACCCTTTCAATGCTATTTCATTGCTCTCATTTTTATTACTTAGCCATGTTTCTGAGAGTGCTATGATATCAAATTTGTTTGATTCTAACCAGGCTTCAAAAAAGTCCCATATTGCCAGAAGCATCTGTATATTAAGATGAACAATTTTCAAATGAGAACATGCATCATTCAATACTCAGTTTCGAGTAGTATGTGTAGAAACATTAACAGGTTTCTCTGGATTAAGATGGGGATGGATGGAACTTGAAATTAGTAACAATAGCAATAATAGCCTCCTAGCCCTGATTTTATTGCAAAAAAGGATTACTTTTAAGCTTGTTAAGTATAATGTAATAATCCTTAACCTTTTGTTGGAAATTATAAAAATTAAAATAAACGGCTTGAAAAAAGACCAACCTTATTACTGAATTTTCTAACCAGTCATTATAAATTACAATGAGCTGGTAAGATGCACAAAAAAAATTATTTGATACCTTTTATTAGACCAACAGAGAGTTACAGAAAACCTAAATTTTCAAATCTACATGCTTGTTCTTCAGAAGGAAATGTCAGTTTTTGTGAAAAGAGCTCTCCTTAAAAGTACCCAGAACTTACACATTTTACACATAAATGTCACAGATCAGTGAAGTAATTAGATAAGAAACACAACCAGAGATAAGAAAGCAATCTTTAAAACTGTAGTTCTGTGTAGGTCAAATGTCACAGAAGGAATGTTCTGTAGAAATAGATCTATACACTATATGATGTTAAATCTCTAACTAAAGAGAAGCTGGAGACTGTGTGTGTGTGTGTGTGTGTGTGTGTGTGTGTGTGTGTGTCTGTCTGTATTAAACACTTAAATTAGTTGTTCTGCATGTGTGAATCTAAAGGCCATGTAATCACCACCCACCAGTTAAAATCCAAATTATAAATACACAGCTATATAGATTAAATGGAATCAATCTGGGCCAGATATTCATCCATTGAACTGGAATAGTGCCAAATTTGCACAAGGCTGCAATATTCAGAAGTCCTTTTAGCACTGGCACTGTGCGATAGTGCCGATGTTAAAAGTTAATGCATTCAGGGGAGGGAGAGAGGGGAGTGGCCCTGAATGCCAGTGCACCGGCATATTCATAATTATAGCACTGCGCTACAGGTTTATGTGCCACCTGTAGCATGGTGCTAAATACCGCCTGTAAAAAGCATGCAGTAATGCAGCGCTCACCTCCTGGAGAAAGGCAAAGTAATTAGAAGTAAATCAAATTGTACCCTGGTAGTCTAGTAGCCCACCCCACCCCCAATCATGATCCCCAACTCCCATACCGTATTGATATGTAAATTTCCCTGGTAGTCTAGTGGCTCCCCATCATGATCCTTGACTCCTGTTCTGTAATGATTTGTAAATTTCCCTGGTAGTCTAATGGTGGCCCCACCCATCATGATCCATGACCCCATATTACCCAATGCAACCCATTACCCTGGTAGTCCAATGGCCCTGCCACCCCCCACCCAGCAGTGCTGACCCCCGCTCCCCCCAACCATTCCTGAATGGAGCCAGTGACTGTCTCAACCCACTGCTCACCTCCACGGCCATCTGCTGACTGAGGATGAATGATCACATATCCAGTGAGTAATGAATGGCGCACTCATTCATTGCTCACTGGGATACACACTCATTCATCCCTCAGTCAGCAGCTGGTGCAGAGGTGAGCAGTGGGTTGAGCCAGTCACTGACTCCATTTGGGGATGGTTGGGGGGAGTGAGGGTTGGCACTACTGGGTGGGGGAGTGGAGAGACCACTGGACTACCAGGGTAATGGGTTGCAGTGGGTAATATGGGTTGGGAATCGTAATGGGGTGGGGGGGCCACTACACTACCAGAAAAATGTACAAATCATTATAGAACAGGGAATTACAAGTTTATTGCATGCTATGGATGTTGGGGATCATGATACGGGTGGGAGGGCACTAGATTAGCAGGGAAGTACAAGAGTATTGTGTGCTACAGGGGTCAGGGATCATGATGGGGTCACTAGACTACCAGGGAAATTTACAAATCACTACGGAATGGGAGTCGGGGATCATGATGGGGGGGGCACTAGACTACCAAGGAACTATAGGTATATGGGCAGAACAGGAGCATAACTTAGACTGTTACCAGTAATCTCTATGAATTTGTCAGTGATGACTATATCAGTTTAGAATGTTACCTACAATCTTTTTGTTCATTGTGGGTTTTTTTGTGTTATTACTGCCTACATTATTACCTCTACTGTACTAGTGGGTCTCCTACCATTGTACCATATACTGCAGTAGTTTATCACTGCCATATAGCATTCACCCGTATTGTACTCTATTCTCTCTCCCCCCCCGGTACTACTGCAACTTTGTGTATCTTACATTAAACCTTGTTTTGTATATGTCTCCCAAAAACTACAGATTCGTTGTTGCTATAACTTTTGTATCAAGCTCTAAACTTGTAACTGTACGTCTCTGACATGGATCCTTTGTAAATTAGTCCCCGACTCAAAGGTATTGACATTCTGAGACTTAAATACATAAGTAAATAAACAAATAAATAAATAAAATCTCAAGTGTCCCTCATTATGAGGGACATCCCTCATGTTATCCCTCTAAATTGCCCTGTCCCTCATCTGCCCAGCATGGAAAAGGTGCTGCACACAGAGACTGTGCTGTGCATTCATACTTGAAAGCAGTCAATACTAATATT
Source organism: Neoceratodus forsteri (assembly GCA_016271365.2). NCBI lineage: Eukaryota > Metazoa > Chordata > Ceratodontiformes > Ceratodontidae > Neoceratodus > Neoceratodus forsteri. The sequence continues at coordinate 721,757,964 of CM057459.1, read as the reverse complement.
CTAAGATGCTACATAAGGATGTACAGGTTGTACATGTAAAGTCAATGGTTCCACAGTGTTCTGAGCTTGTATTTCCATGTCTGATGATGTGTCCCTCATGCCCCTCAGTCAGCACATCTGTGTCCCTCATTGAAGTGCTGCATGGATGAGTGGTATGCATTGAATGTGCCTGCAAACACCCTATTTCCTGCAACATCCAGCCTGCACTTCCATTCCAACCAACAGGGGGTTGCTGTGAGCATACACTGGCCTGCAGCTTCCAGTCTTTACTCCCATTCTGACCAATAGGGGTTGCTGTGAAGCTCCATGCAATAGTGCTGGGCAAAGTGAATTTGAGTGCATGCAGAGCAGGCCATATTCAAATGCAAATGTGGCTGTTTGACCATGGATTGCCTGAGTAGGCTCATTTGCATAGAATATTTGAATATAACAGACTTTTGCCCCGGGCTAACATGTTTGCACTGGGCTAAAGTGTTAGCACTGTGCAATTGAGTTAGCCCAGGGAAAACCTCTCACAAGCATAGCACAGTTCTGTAGTGTGTAGCCTGCATTGTTGTTTTGCAGTTGTGCAACACTTCTTTGGTATCACACACATTGTCCACCAACTTCAACTCTGTCTTACTCTATCTCTGTGTACACTGAGCTGCTGATGCATTTTGCACTTCCCTGTCACTATATTCAGAGCTTTCTTATTTCCTGGGCTATTTTAGCACTGCAGTCACAGCCCTGTTTGCACTTCTTCCCTTTGCACGTTATATTCATCATGTTTAGCCCTGGGGCTATTCCTTTGAATATAACTTGCTACTGGTTCAGGGCTAATTTAGCACACTGGGCAGTGATAATTTAGCCCCAGGGCTAAGTTTTGAATAGCTGGCCCCTTATATATAAGCATTTTAGCAACATGAAAAAGAAATATTTGTCCATGTGTTTTACCCGAAACAAGAAAGAGCAGAAGTACTTAAAATACTGTAATGGGACATGAAACTGGTGTCTAAACTCATGCCATCATTTACCATATTCAGAAGAAAAATAAGTTTGACCTCAAATGTGCACCTCTGTTGTGTATTTTTAAAATGCCTTTGAGAACCAGGACAGATAGGTCAGAGATGGCGTGATTGGACTGAGAGAAATGTTGTCCCACTATCACATTTGATCACACCAACAGATTCATTTCTGGAGGTTTCCCAACTGAAAAGTGAAAGAGTTTTACTTTCACAAAGCTGAGACTGTGCCCCCATAAATTTAGAGATGGCTTAGGAGACCCCTTTTGCCCTTTTAATGTCCACTTCCCACTGCCTTTCGTATATCACAGAAACTTGACTCTCAATATTTACTGGGACTTTCTGGGGAGATAAAATATGAATTATCCTGTTTCAGTAAACAGTGAGATCATGAATCAGTCTGAGAATATTCTGAAGAAGAAAAGTAATTAAATTTGAATTTTCTAATTGCACAGAGTTATAATCGAGGGTCTCCATAGAGAGACCCATATCAAGAGGTAATATAGATATTCTTTATTCTGAAAGAGGGTTGAATATGCTAAAATGAGACCTAGATTTTCCAAGTTCATTAGATACAATAAATGATGCACTAAATGACTCCTGTGCATTGACTATAGGAATTAAAAGGGCAGCTGGGGTGGGGGTCAGACCCTCCAAGGAATCGGTTATCCTGGGATGAGCTGCATACACCTTGGTGGCACCTAACAATTTAGATCTTTTTAACTTTTCACCCTTCAGGGTTTTAATACACAGAAGTGAAATAACGTTTGGAGAGGGGATTGTTTTTATCACTTCTAGTACCGACCATTTAACCTCCTAAATAGCCACACCCAGAAAAGAGAAGTAAAAGCGCAAAAGTACTAGAAACTATTGGTTGGAGTGTCCTTTAATTAATTAACCTAATATTAATATTATGCACTTACACAAATGCTAAAATTAAAAAATTTGAGAAGCTCTATAAGCTCTAGTATAATCAAGTGTGCAATAATGATATAGTATATGGTTAGGGGTTATTTTTAATGGAAACCATGGCTTTCAAAATCCTGTTGTAGGACATTTCAAAGGTCAAAAAAAGTTGTACTGTCATTCTGACATCACATCAATAGCACAACAACTTTTTTCCTTGAGCTGCCACCTTATTGACGGAAACACCACTACTCAGAAAAGAATTCAAACAACAATGACAGTGTTGCTTAGCAAGTGGTCCGATGAATGGTTCAAAGAAAGTTTATACACAGACTGCCATAGTTGGTTCTGTGTTTTAAAATTTTCAATTTGCCAGCTTTTTTTTTTTAATCTACTGTTTACCTTCATGGTTGGAAATAGAGAGAATGTCAGCAAGGACTGGGATCTTTGGGGTCAGGAGAGGAGTGCATCTGTAGCGAGGACTGGGACCAAGTGGGGTAGCAAACACACAAGGTATGAAACCTTGTGAAATTAATGTTTTATAAATTAGGGGAACCATTTACTATATAAAATAGTGGATGTACGACCATCCACAACTAAGGCAGTGTTTCCCATCTTGGGAGTTGATGACATCATGGAGACCTCTTGAGCGTCATTCTTGAGGTCTCTGTGATGTCATCAACACCCTCGATGGAAACACAGCTTTGTTGTTGATGGACTCCCATTCACTATTCTATGTAAGTTTTCAAAGAACACTAGGCTAAGTACAGACACAGTCTTTTATAAAATAATTATGCCACTTAATAAAGCATTAAAATGAAGGACTTCACTTAATGTATCATAGCATTCATCCAAGGTGCAGTATGTTCCTTCTTTAGAAAGTCTTCAGTCACTCCTTTATTTATAGGTGATAGGCAGGCAGATGTACAATAGCCAATGAATGGGAGTAATAAAGACTTCCTCTTGAATAAGATAACCAGGGTCCTAATGCTGCAGATGACCAACTTGCCACAGGGGAAGAAATCCCACAAAGCTATGGAGGAAGACACGCTGTTCTCTGCCACTTACTCTCTCCAACCTCCTTCTGTTGCACTTGTTTTGCCTGCCAGCAGAATCTATCCCAGGGCCAAGCATTGTATGTCTAAAGAAGTTAGAAAACACAGCATACATACATGCATACATACGTACATACATACATAAATTAATACCTCCATACATACATACAAACATAACCAGATGAATAAATAAGAGAAAAAGGTTTTCAGTAATTTCCAAGATCATTGTCATTTTAACTGTCCCAGCAAGCCATATCGACAACAAAGTTGTCAACATCCATTACATCAACAGACATAATGCCAACAGTCGGCATTGTGCCATCGAGTAAATGATGCAGTGACCCGAGTTGAGGAATGGACTCGGGTCACCAGAAAAACGACCAGGGAAGGATGGAGCATCCGGTGACAGCTCTCCTTCTCCAGGGGGAGAACGGGGATGCACACCAGCGCATGCTGACTCCTGACGGAGGCTGGGAGTATAGCAGTAGAGCCGGACTCGGTGTTCAAGGGGGAGTGACAGACCTCGGTGTATGCCTTGACGTCAGAATGTCACTCCCCCACAGAAAAATGGGGAAAAAAAAGCTGCCTCCTGGTCTGCCGGATGATGGCTGATGGCTTCCACCATCTCAAATGCCCCGACGCCCAGGAATTTACCTCAGCAGTGCCCGGGAACTGATCATAGAGCACGCTGGTATCCCCTCCTGGCGTCTTCCCCCTCGGAAGAGAGGGACCCATCCGGTGAAGGATTACACTGGGCCACCCCTGGGCTGGCTGCGATCTGAGGTGAGTAGGAAGGGGGTTGGGGCAAGGAGGTCGGGGGGATCATGTGCAGCTGGAAGGAGAGGCAGGCCAGGGGCAAGTAAGGCAGAGGGAAAAAAAATAAAAATAACCAATTCTGATTTGGAGTTGTTTTGGAATGGGGGCAAAACACCAAGAGATGCAGTGCCTGTGTACAGTAGGACCATTACAGCACCCTGCCAATTTCTGTCACCGTAACAGTCTTTACTGTATAGGTTTTGATGTTTCTATGGTGTACCTAGTTTAACAGAAGCAGTGGTCACAAAGCCATAAAGGCAATTAAAATGGCAAGTGGCAAGTGCAACTGCATCTGACATTTTTATTCCAGAATCTTTTCAGTAAAATCAAGAGCAGAGATCAGAAAGCCATAAGTCTAGTAGTCAATTCAGTATTCAAAGCTGGCAGGAAGAGACAGCACATTGTTAGGCTTTGACTAATACACCCTATTCAATTAAAAGAATCAAGCAGATGCATATGGAGCTGCTGCACATGTTCGGGCTGCAAATAGGAGTGACGTGGCTGAACAATATTTCCTGCAGTGCTGAAAAGGTATTCCAAGGGGACGCTTGTCGAGGGTCACACAAGACATTTACAGGCTACGTGGGATAAAGCAGGACATTATTGCTTTCTGGTGTTACAGTACTTAAGAGGGTTATCATTACATTCCACAACTGGCTCAATCCAAATAATTAGTGAGCATCTGCTCAGCAGAATTTGGCAACAATCATGTCCTCTGCCACTGCTTGTTCAGCAGAGAACTTGTGAGCAGTGGCCAATCATAATGATGTGCTTTTATAACCTGAGGCACAGTGTCATGGTCCTGTGTTGCCGACTCACCCGATCTTCCCTCATCAGCAGGCAACCTCATTGTCAGTGGTATGCCACCACCCACACCACTGTCACATGGGCTGCCAGTGCCACTCACTCCAGTTGTTCTTATGCCCCCTCCAGCATCCTCTGAATGGAATAGGTCCATCTCTCTCATGGCTCCCTCTAGTTCACTACACAGTTGCATCTGATGCTCACTCACTCTGTGACTCTGCATGGCCAGGTACAGTGCCTCACATTTGAATATTGGCTCTAGCATGGTTGCAGACATGTAGTTAGTATTGTCATGTACAGTTGCAAACCATGATCTTAATGCCCTTGTAGGCCCTTCAATGAGTTCTTTGATGGGTTCTGGAAACAAACCCATAGTGCCGTGTTCCTGCAAACTCTCCATGGTTGACATGAGGAGATGGACAACTGGAATGACCTGACTCAGTGAAGCTGTATTTTAGCTTAGGTCATAAATAAGGGTGGTGGATATATGGAACAGCCTCTCAGCGGAGGAGGTTGGGGGCAAAAATGGTAAAGGAATTTAAGAATGCATGGGATAGGCACAAGGGAACCCTAGCAATAGGAAAGAGAGGGTAAAAGCCAGAGATCAAGTAGGATTTGCAGTATTGCAGTAGGTAGGGAAAATGGGCAGACTAGGTGGGTGAAGCAGTTCTTACCTGCCATCAATTTTTATGTTTCAATGCATTTCTCATAGGGAGTCAGAAACTGGATTATGCCCTCAGTAATGATCCAATCCTGGTGTAGCAGTACTCCACTAATATCCTGCTCAATGGATAACTCATGTAGAACATGCTTCTGTTCCAGCAAGCATTGTAATACAAAATGTGCTGTTTCATCATGTACTGACATCTTGGATTAGCCGATGGTTTGGTAAACAAAGATGATCTTGAACAGTAAAAGAAAACACAACTCTTCTTGAAAAGAAGGAGAAGGGGGGCTCTTAAAAAATGCTGGGTTGATAGGGAAGTGCGCTTGTATATACCTCAGAGCTGAAAAATTCACTTTTACAAAATGTATAACAAATAACCATTTGCTAGGATGAGGTCAGCACTTAGTATCATTGACTGCATACAGTCTTTAAATTCCTTTAAATAATACCCTTTATTATGTAAAAACAGACAATTTCTGACTGCAAATGTAAATCTGAACTTCAGAGATACAGCTCACCACATTGTTAGCAGGTCCATTGGAAAACAGCGTGTGTCACACTTACAGCTCTGGCTCTCTCATGTCCCATGATGCACAAAAACAAAAACCTGTTTGAAAGTCATAACTACAACTGTAACTCGCAAGGCTGGCAATACCATATGCACACACTATTAGGACTGAAAAAAGAATTTAAAAATGGCAGGTGTAATGCTGAGACAACCTGCTAGTATAACTTCCTGCTAGAGCGCTTACATATTGACCTACATTAGGTCATCGTCAGAGCGTACTACCAATCGAAAGCCTGATGTTTTGAAAGTGTCATATTAAAGTGATAGACACCAAAAATGACACCACACTGCATTGTAGCATAAAAACCTTACCAATATTTAAACATATTTAGACAAGAAGATGTGCACTCATATCATATGTACACTAAACAGCACCTACAAACAAATATAAAGTGCATAACAGGCCACCAAACAATATGACATGTAGTTACAAATATTAAAAAACTCTTCAGGTGAAAACACACTACTAAGATTCACATTGTTATAGATTAAGCAGTGAAATAACTTATACCAGACATAACCTTCTTTTATGACCACATAACCATAGAAAATGATGAAAGAAATGATATTTAAGAATTCTTATGCACAATCTTCCTGGAGAAAAATGACAAGCAGTTTTCTAGGAGACAGAGCTGGCAAGTCTACTCTCCCTGGGAGACAAATCTGACAAGTCTAATCTTCCCACTACTGATCTGAACGTGGAGCACTCCTTAAAACAAAAGAAAACACATATACATCTTTTTGGAGACAGAGCTGGCAAGTCTTATCTCCATGGGAGACAGAGCTATCAAGTCTAATCTTCCAATGCACGATGCACTTTGATGTCATTTTAGATGTCTATCACTTTAATATGACATTTTTAAAAATCAGGCTTCCCATTGGTAGTACGCTCTGATGATGACCTAACATAGGTTGACACGTAAGCCCTCTACCAGGACGTTATGCTAGCAGGTCATCACGGCTTTACACCTGCCATTTTTAAAATCTTTTTTCAGTCCCAATAGTGTCTGCCTATGATACTGCCAGCCTTGTGAGTTACAGCTGTAGTTATGACTTTCAAGCAGGTGTTTGTTTTTGTGAACCACGGGACACGAGAGAGCTAGAGCTGTAAGTGTGACACAGGCTGTTTTCCAATGGACCTGCTAACAATATGGTGAGCTGTATTTCTGAAGTTCAGATTTACATTTGCAGTCACTAGGAATTGTCTGTTTTTACACAATAAAGGGTATTATTTAAAGGAATTTAAAGACCCTGTGCAGTCAATGCTACTAAGTGTTGACCTCATCCTAACAAATTGTTATTTGTTATACATTTTGTAAAAATGATCCTGAACAGTTTATAGCTCTCTGGTTGCAGAATGATGGAAATGGCTACAGATGTCTCTTGAGGTATCAACAATATGAGAAACACACACTACTCTGGGGAGCACCAGTGACCAGAATGGTCTGATGTATGATCAGTGCAGCAGAGTCCCTGGAAGTGGCCATTACAAACTGCTTTTACCATGTTCTACCAGTTATCTCTAATGAAGAACCCAGCATGCATACCTGTTGTGCTTATCCAGGAATCAAGCACTTCTTGCAAAGATGTAAGAATGCTAACATCGGTGTGTTCACTTGGAAGGACTGCAACACTAAGAAGTGCACACATCCAGTAAGATGGGGTATTGCTACAACCAAGGCCAGAAGAAGAGGAGGAGGAGGAGGAGGAGTCAACAGCAGTTATGTCACCATGTGCAACTGGTGTAGGTGAACACCAGTGTGCTGTGAGTGAGAGGTATGCATGTAGTGAGTTTTTACTGGTCCATACATCAGATGTGCAGTGGAAAACCCTGCCCACAGTATGGTTCAGCAATTTCTCCACCTAACTGTGGCATGTCTCATAGATATTTGGCATGACTATATGAGAAAAAGTAGTTCACAATGGGATATGTTATCAAGGTTGCCAGAAATGCAGAAGTCTATGGAAGCCAGTATCTTCAGCAAGAGGATAAGGCTGCAAATCCAGTGCAGTCATCTCACCTATGAGCGCTGTGATCTGAACAGCTGTGGAGTGAGTTGGTAATCACTTTGTGTGGGCCTGAAATGCTTCCTTTATTGTGAGAGCAGACTTTTGAAATGCCATAGCCTTGCTTCTGGCCAGGCTCCAGAGTGGACAACTGCAGGTCATTTAGGCTGTGGGGGAAGGGGGCACCACAAACTGTACTCTACTGTCTCACCATCTGAAATGGTTTGTGAGGAACTTGTGGTTGTGCTTGTCAGAGTACTTGGGCAAGGACTGGAAACAAGATTTTGCTAGTGTTCAGTTACTTGCTGACTGCCTCTGCCACCATCACCACCAGTAGAGATGGGCAAAGTTGGTAAAATTTGCGCCGTGAATTAATCTGTGAATTTAGCTCAATTTGCAGAGCGAGGAGCGACCCATGAAGTGTGAAGTATTGCTGTGGTGTGGAATTTTGCCCACAAAGTGTGGAATTTTGTGGGTGAAATTTCACACTATGCAGCAAAAACTGTGTGTGATTCGGGCATTGTAGAAGTTGCAGAGGGGTGGGATTACTTCGCGAAACTCCATGCATGTGAATTTCACCCACTTTGTGGGAACTTTGCCAGTGAATTCAAACTTCAGCACATCTCCAACCACCAGCAACACCATTAACAGAGTCAGAAACCAGTTTTGCTTTTTTGAAATACAGCTTGCAGTGGTGTGAAGAGACAACACCAGCAGGGGCTTCATCCAAGTTAGCCACCTTAAGATGCTTTTCCAGAAGGTGGTTCCAAAGACATGTTGTGCTCAGTTTACCAACATTTTTACCATGGCTGAGACTCTGGCCACAGTGTGAACACACAGCTCTCCTTACATCATCCTCCTGCTCAGAAACAAATATGCCCAGATATCACTGGAACTTGAACTTGTTCCTGACCTCAACCCTCTTGTATGCTGCGTGTGCCAACAGCTACCAGATTCAGTTTGGAGTGGTGTAGAAGATTGTTGTGAACTGACACCAGATGCAGTATCAGAAGCACTAGGATGAGCAAAAGTTAGGATAGAGTGCTTAGTTTTTTTAGCAGGAGGTTGACATGATGGATGAGGAGGAACAGTGGCAGATGTTTGTGCCTGGATTCAGCAACTGATTTTTGGGATTGCTTTTCACCCAAGCACTTCTTTGTGGGATGAGGTGAGGACTCAGTTTCAGCATCATCAGACTCACTCAGGTCATCTTTCTTAGAGGATGTGTCATGGGACACATCTTCAAGCCTTTTTAAATTTTCAGGGGTAGGAGCATATTCTGACCCTGATGACATTGCTTCACTGTCCTCATCATGCCTAGAGGAACTGCTTGGATTTAACTATCAAGGCCATGCCTGAATACTATTATCATGAACTGTGGTACTGATGGATTTGATGATTGTAATGGTGTTGGCAGCAAAAGTAGTGGAGGCAGTGGCGATGGTTGTATTAGCAGTATTGGAGGTAGTGCTGATGGTGGCACTGGCATCAGCAGTGGTGGTGGTGGTGATGATGGTGGAAGCTGATATGGCAACAACATCGGTCACTACAGAGGCTGAGACTTGCACTGTAACAGTGGTGGTGGCAGAGGTACTAACAGTGCTAGCACTGGTTGGAATAGCAACAAGTCTGTTTGGAGTGAAGTGGACAGTAGGACGACAAATATGTATGAACATTGACCCCTGTCTAAGTAACTTTTGGAGGGGCTGGTCCACAGATGTTTTTTGACTGTACTTGACTGTGTAAGATTGTCGCTTGTCAGATAAATTGCAAAAAAAGTGGAGTAATGTTCTCAAATATTTATTTATGTTTTATTTTGAATATTTATTTATATTTTATGTTTCGGATGCTATGATTCATTTTTCTAATGGAATCGTGCATGCCAAAAAATGTTAGTTTATTTTGTACATTAGCAGGAACCAGAAACAAGAAGAATTACTGAGCCCGATTCATGAAGCCTGATGCAGGGCTTGTGCTAAGCCCTACATCAAACTAATTTTTTGGTGCGGCAGTGCCAAACACATTGCCACAACCTGTGCCTGATTCAAGAAAATCAGGCACATTTGGGACTCTTTTCTGACTTTATGGCAACTTGCACTAAATATTTGGTGCAAGCCCCATTAAAGGAGTCCCAAGATTGTCGCAAGTTAGACCAGCAAAAATCTGGTCTAACTTGTGGTGATTGGTGCATGGGATCGAGAATCCCAATTGTCAGCCAGTGAATGCTGCAAGCATCATGTGCCATATGTTCAGCGCACATGGGGCTCACGGCATTCTTGACATGTTTGTGAATTGAGCCCACTGTCTTTTGCTTATCCAGTGGTAGCAGTCAGCAAATGTTACTAATGACTCAGGCAACTTCTGTACCATGTGGACTTCAGAGACTAGCAGACTTCAATAGTTTTTTATATTGTTATCTGTAACTTTCTACTTTATCAACAGTCAGAAAGCTACTTCTAGGCTGCACAGGTGCCCCCTGACCCCTGTCTACCCCAGGGCACAGATAAAGTCTGTGGCATGCAGTCCAGAGACAAAAATATTTCAACAATTTTGTTGATACTGTTGTTTGTAACATTTTACTATTTTAACAGCAGTTAGAAAGCTATGTCTAGGCTGCAAAGGTGCCCACTACCCCTAACCTGCATACCCTAGGGCACAGATAATGTTTGTGACATCCAGTGACAGAAAGAGTCAAGACTTCAGCAGTTATTTTATATTGTTGTTTTTATTTTTTTTTTACTTTAACTACAGTGAGAAAGCTATGTCTAAGCTGCAAAGGCACTCCCCTGGCCCCTGCCTACTCTACGGTACAAATAAAGTCTGTGGTATCTGATCCAGAGATAAAAAGACTTTAACAATTGTTTTATATTGTTGTTTCAACTTTTTATTGTTTTAACAATCAGACAGCTATGTATAGGTCACAATGGTGCCCCACTGCTCCCTGATCTCTCTACCTTAGGGCACAGATAACATCTTTGGTGTCAGAGACAAAAAGAATAAAGACCAGTTTTTTTATATTGTTTGTAACTTTTTATGTTTTGACAGCAGTCAGAGAGCTAAGTCTAGGCTGTAAAGGTGCCCTCTGCCAATCCTAGGGCACATATAATATCTGTGGTATGCAGAGATAAAAAGAATAAAGACTTCAACAATTTTTTAATATTGTCTGTAATGTTTTACTTTAAAAACAATCAGAAAACTAAGTCTAGGCCATAAAGGTCCAGTCTTGCCTCTGCCTGCCCTAGGGCATGGATAAAGTATGTGGCTTCCAGTTCAGAGACAAAAAGACTTTAACAATTTTTTATATTATTGCTTCAACTCTGTACTGTTTTAACAATAGTCAGAAAGCTAAGTCTATGCCACAAAAGTGCTCCCGGCCTCTGACCTGCCTACCCTACGGCACATATAACATCTGTGGCATCCAGAGACAAAAAAAAGGAAAGATTTCAGTTTTTTTATGTTGCTGTCTATAACTTTTTACTTTAACAACAGTCAGAAAACCAAGTCTAGGCTGCAAAGGTGCCCCCCTGGCCCTTGCCTACCCACTGGCACAGATAAAGTCTGTGACATCTGGTCTAGAGACAAAAAGGCTTCAGCAATTTTTTTATATTGTTGTTTCAAGTTTTTGCTGTTTTAACAATAGTCAGAAAGCTACATCTAGGCTGCAAAGGTGTCCCCAACCCCTGCCTTGCCCACTCTAGGACAAAAATAATGTCTGTGATATCCACAGACAGAAACAGTAAAGGCTTCAACAATTTTTTGATACTGTTGTTTGTAGCTTTTTACTATTTTAACAACAGTCAGAAAGCTAAGTCTAGGCTGCAAAGGTGACCCCTGGCCCCTGCCTACTTAGGGCACAGATAAAGTATGTGGTGCCTGTTCCAGAGATAAAAAGACTTCAACAATTTTTTGAAATTGTTTGTTGGTAACTTTTTACTGTTTTAACAATAACTACAGTCAGAAAGCTAAGCCTCAGCCACAAAGGTGCCCTAACCTTCTGTACCCTAGAGCACTGGTAAAGTCTATGGTTGCCACTGGAGGCAAAAAGACATGAACTATTTTTATAGGTGTTTTAAGAAACAAAGTAACAGCTACAGTAAGTTAGTGTAACCTAAGCTATAAAGCAAAGGTGCGCCTCCTGTCTACCCTTGGGCACAAAGTCTATGGTGAGGCAAAAGGACTTGAACTATTTTTCTACATAGGTGTTTTAAGAAATAACAGCTCAGCTACAGAAGCAAGCGTAAGCCTGAATCCCCAAAGCAAAGGTGGCAGTGCTCTCTTCTTGCTTTCAGTACGATATGCACTGACTGCAGTGGTAGCAGGCAGAAAGTGCCTAAGTGCACTGCCAGAAAACAGACATTGCAGCATCAGGAGAAACAAGATTCATTAAATAGCAATTTAAATAATCAAAACAGCTACAGATAAGGAAACAAAGCTGCCCTTCTACACTGGCAGCAGCTTCAGAACACATACAAAAGTTTTTGCCTTTCACATATAGATACAGTAGTATGAACTGCAAAATGAAAATATATATATTTTTTTTATTTCAGCACTGTAAGTCTAAAGAAGTCACAGGAACAGACGTTTTTCAGTCAGCCACCCAGAAAGCAGGAGCTAGCCTAAGACCTAGCCTGCAACTATAGATATACCCTAGCCTGAAGATTATAATGTGATTTGTTCTGTTGTAAAACAAAAAGGAAAAAAACAAACAAACACAAAAAAACCTACTCAGCAATCAGTCAAGTGAAGCACCACGGTCTCCACTAAGATTCAGTAAACAGAAGAGTCAAAAGAAATTCTGCAAAGACAGTTTTTTTCCTAAATTAGATTCAGAAAAGCACAACTCCTTCACAGAGAGCAAACAGTTTCCTGTCAGTGAGTGTCTCTGTGGTCTGGCAAGGCAGATCATATGGTAAAGTTCTGGAAGGCTCTCTGATCAGCCTGGGGATGGCTGAGGAGATCTCTTAAGATCTCAAACTCATGTCAGATACCAGTAGTTGAATGCCTTGAATATATCCCAGTATTTGGGTGTTTGGGTATTCACTGAATATGCCTGGTATGCAAGGTATTCCATGGCAGATTCAAATTCAACGCACACCTCTATTAAACATAAAACGTGCCTCCAGTAGTATTTGGGCTTTATACCTTTTGCTCCTGTTCTCGAACCTTAGTATGAACCTTAGCATGAAACATTTGCTACTTTAAGAAAATGGTATAACTGAGCATCGAGGCACTACTGATTGTGAGTTGATGGAGTGGTACTGGTGTATTGTGTCTTGCTGTTGTGCAACTTCTAGAAACTGATTGGCAATGTCTTATTGCTGTTACCCTAGTACCTCTTCATTATTCAAATCAATCAAATCAAATGTTATTTATAGTGCGCTTTTCCAAAAACCAAAGCGCATATACAATACAATATCAGGTCAAATATACATAATTGAATATACAATTAAAAATACAATCTAAAAATATAAGATAAAAAGGCAGCAACAATAAAACTAACTATTGTCCCCAAATGCCAAATTAAATAAATATGTTTTTAATGATGACTTGAAGGTCTCGGCAGACAGGCACTCTCTAATCTGACAAGGTAGACAGTTCCACAGGGTTGGGGCTGCAAAGGAAAAAGCCCTAGCACCTGATGTTTGAAGATGGACCCTTGGAACCTCTAGCAATCCCTCGTTAGTGGAGCGAAGTGGGTGGTGGGGTAGTAAGGCCAAACAAGGTCTTGCAAGTAGCCCAGTCCCTGTCCATGTAGGGCCTTAAGGTCAGCAATGCAACCTTGAAGGTGATCCTCCATTGTACTGGCAGCCAGTGCAGTTTGTGCAGCACAGGAGTGATATGGCTAGTTCTTGACAGCCCTGTCAACAACCTGGCTGCAGCGTTCTGCACCAGCTGCAGGCAATGGAGTTGCACCCCCAGTAGCTCTAGGTATAGAGCATTATAGTAGTCAAGATGAGAGAATACAAAGGCATGGACCAACACAGGAAGGTCCTCAGGTGGAACAAGGTGCTTTATCCGGGCAATGTTCCTCAGATGATAAAATGAGGTCTTGACAGCTGCTGACACCTGCGCTTTTAGTGTCAGTTTGTTACAATGCCCAGATTTCGCACCTGTTCAGAAGGTCTCAACTGGTTACTCCCCAGCACAAGGCCAGATGGTTTCCCAGGAGTCAACTTCTCTACCTACTGACCTGGATCCACTACCAAAACCTCAGTCTTATCCGGATTTAATCTCAACCAGTCTACATTGGTCCATTAAAACATTTATTTGGGTCTCTGTTCTGATTTTCAACTACCATGCCAACTATTTAAGTCACAACAGCCCAATTAAATATGACCTTGTGTGTCACTGCACTACTTTCAGTGAACTGAACAGGGTGACATGGGGTACAGCCTGGCCTCTGGCTTCTTCTGTCCTCTTATATTGACATATTCTGAGCACAACAGTATTGGGCTCTGTGCATGAAAAAGGAGAATAAAAGTGTGACACTGGAGTAAAATTTTAAAAGTCAAAATATAGCAATGATTATTAGCATTTTTTTTATGCTGTGACTTACCTTACAAAAATGTGGTATGCCGCAGGATAACTCCCATTTCAGATCCTGAGAAACAGCCTCCTCAAAGTCTGACGTGTAATGGGGTCAAGAAAGCTATGGCTGCATGGGTAAGGGGGGACATAAAAGTGACTGCCCATGTAACTGGGGACATGATACATATAACAGCATGTAAGAAGAGACAGAGAATACCTGTTCAATTTTCTAATTTTTTATCATTCAAGGTAAAAAAGTCAAATGGGTACTACAACCAAACATGTAAACATATAAAAATAAAAATGTAATATTTACAACAACATTAGCACTTAAGCGTTACAACAAAAAAATAAATAATTCTACGTAAGCAATAGGCTACTCTACTATGGCCACAGGGCTACTCAGCTATGACTATAAGGCTACACTATCCCTATACAAATACACTATTATGAATTTTTTGGCAAACTGGAACCTATATTTTTCTGGAGTTCAGCACTGTACACTGAAAATGGTAGCCCTTTTAATTCCATTTGTCCTGAAGTGTGCAGAACTTTTCATTGATTGCATTGAGTTCACCAATGTTAATTTCAAAGGTCCCACCTTCATGTAAAAACTGAACTGGCCCATGAAAAAATGTCATCTTCTTTGAACATGATCAGTGTCCTGACAACGTGGCCATGTAAAGACATTTCCAAGCTGTTTCAGGAACCTCCATGAGTACCACTGTCCCATAGGATCCGCTGCAGCTAGTTGCCCAACAAAATATTCTTTCGAGTAGTACACAGCATAATACTGATTGGTCTGTATCATTTGTGGGTCTAGCAAAGTTCTTTGTTTTTTACAGACTGTATGTTTCATGGGAAATGGAGCTGAAGCATCAGTGGTGATTGTAGTGCTTTCACTTCTGGTGGCATCCTCTTCAGCAACTTTTGACGCACTGTCATGTGCACCATTGTTGCCTGTGGATTGTTCAGGTATGGACTTAGCAGGAGCTAGAGTTTCATTGCAGGCTGTGCGAGACCCTAATGTAGGATCAGCACTTGTGGCCAGCAAGTCATGAGTTGTGTTAACATGTAAGGCAGCAGCTTGGGAAGCTGTTGTGTGTGCAGAAGCAGAGGGACCAATGGGCTTGGTGTTGGCATCTGAAGAAGACATTCTGTATGATGTTGAAGCAGTTAGTTTTTTAACCTTCCAGTCTTCAACATGATGCACATTTTTGCAGGGCCCATCTTAATGAACACAGTGTGAGCAAAAACAAGTCAGGTTTCTTGTTACCACCACACCTTCTGTTGTACATTTGACACTGTGAAGCTTTCATGTTCAAGGTACCATTATAACATTGTTTTGGGCTGGTCTTCTAATTTAATTTTCATCAACCCAGAAAAACATACATCTGAAATGTTTGATGCACCCTTCTGTGTCATGCTCTCTAGTCAGTGTTGCATGGCAGAATTTATAGAGCTCCTTAGCTTTTTTTTAGTATGGCTCATTGTGACTGTACAGCTGTGCTTGTTGCTGATTCTACAGTGGCACTCTCACCATCCACTGGACCCTTTCCATGACATGAGCCAAAAAAAGCCCTCTTGGTGGGGAAGCCAAATTCCTTGGATGACATTGAAATGTCAAAGAAGGCCCATTTGGATTTATACTGGACACCACAGCCATCAGTGAAATTAATCTCTCTGCTGATTTTTAATTTGTGGACATTTTATAGATGTGAATTCAATATCTCCACAAAGTGGCATACAGCATGGTGATCATGTTTTAAATCACTGGATACAAAAACTAACGACTCTGTTACTGTTGAGTCACACTGCTCACAAGGGTAGTATGTTACTACTGGGTGAACCGTGGCTTGTTCATAATGCCAGTGGGCTGCCTGCACTTCATCCTGTGATCTGCAGGCATAGTTCTTGGCAAAGTCAAGAACCATCACTACCCATCCCTGGGGTAGGTATTTTTTGATGCAAGCAAACTGGTGGTGCTGCCGTGCTGCCGTATGTAAGTGCTGACCCAGAAACAAAAGTTTCTCTTTTACGGCTTCCACCAGTGTCCACAATGTTGCCTTTTTTATTTTTCAACACTTTTCGTGTCTGCCATACCTGGATGCCATTGACAGTTTGCAAATTGACAGTTTGACTGTTGTATTCTCCCACTGCTGGAATGTGACATTGTCTTATCCATGTCCATTAATGAGGTCCTCCATGGCTTTTACAAAATTTTCTGTGCTGCACTGTTCACGTGTTTTTTCCACACAGTCCTGACTGAAAAACCTTTGCAAAGGAGGGCGAGAACACATTGTTAGCTCTACCACACATTGTACAGTGAGGACTTTACATGATGTCAGCTGGTCAAGATCCACCACATGGTTCAGCGTCTTGAGTTTCAGTAAGCTATTCGTGCAGTATTCACAGAGGCACTGGTCCAATTTTTGCTCTTTGGCCACTTTAATGTACTTAGGGCATAGGCTTCCAAATGTCCTCACTCCTACCGGTGTGTCTGGGTTCTGTTGGGTGAATTCACTGTATAGAGTATGGATGGGTCTGTCCAGATATGACCGACATGTGCTGGTTCCTTTGGAAAAAGCTTTCTTGTGAGGTAGTGGGGTTGCAGACTCTTCAATATTTTCCAGCAGGCTTCCAAATACAGGTCCAGACCATGCAACACGTTAGCTCCCCCGAAAAAAAAACAATGCAACATTCGCAATCAAATTCCAATTCAACAACAAAGTAGTATAAAACACATTTTAAACATTGCAGACAGAGAGGCCCCCACACCCAGAAAACAAAATCATCATGCCACATGGTGTGGACCAGTGTTTGGAAGCCTGCTGTGGTGTGTAGGCCTCGCTCCTACCATTCAGAACTCAAAAGTGACTCTTTTGGTTTCCAAATAGTCTGATCAAGGCCTACACACTACAGCAGGCTTCCAAACACATGCCCAGACCATGTGGCTCGTTAGTCATCCCCCCAAAAAAAACACAATGCAGCATTCGCCCACCCAGAAAACAAAATAATCATAAATTTTTAACATTGCAGTTCTGATTCAACAACAAATTAGACCTCACTCATTCAGAAGCCCCAGACCATGTTAGACCCCCCAAAACACAATGCAGCATTTACCAAACAGCTATGATAACACTGTTTTACACCCCCTACCTTGCAATCCAAAGAAACATCACCAGTGTGCTGCCACCATTTCACCCCCTAAAAAGCACCATGTAGCATTTCATTAGGAGCACAGCAGACCTGGATTGTATCACTTTATAAAATTATCCACTACCTGTTCTAGAAAGCACAAAAAAGTCAGTCCACACATAATAAATTCCCTATTTAAACTGCATTTCAGGTTATTACTCTGTTTGCTCTATTCAGGTTCAGGTTGTGGGTCCCTAAAAGTAAATTTAACCAACATTCAGCATTTCAGGTGGCAAAATAAACAGAAAAGTAATTTCCTCCACATCATGCGCCATGAACCTGGCAAAACTCCAACGTGCTCCGAACAGGCTCCCCAGGCAGACGTAACTGTTGACCTGCAACCTAGAGAAGCAAGCAATGGCCCTTACCTGGAGCACAGACGGATCAGATCAGAGGATCAGATGGATCTTGTGTTGTCTCATGGTGTATCTGGTGGGGACAGAAAGCTTTTCTTTGAAACTCCTAGTGATGTCAAGGGGCTAACTCTTCGAGATGCCAAAATTTAACCCCCCCCAAAAGCCAACCCACCATGGAGCAACGTCACTGCTCTGGTACCTGTTCTTAGCCTCAAACAGAATTCCACGATGTCTCGTGATCAACATCCAGGACAGAGACATGAAGAGGTCACAGGTGACCTCACAGATGAGAGTGGAGCTCTACTACCCAGAAGCAAGGTCAACAAAAGCACTGTTGCTCCAGTACATTACAACGCTGGATCACAGTGCTTAAAACATAAAAAAAAATAAAAAAATTTAAAACTCTGTTTTTGCCAAGATGTCTAAACATAACTGCAGGGGACCAGAGCAGTTACGTTCAAGAGCCAAACTTCAGGGGGATCTGGTGTGGGGTGGGAGGGTCAGATGAGTGTCCTAAATGCCCAGAACATAAAAAAGCACTAACACAAGTGGTGCAAACAGTTCATTGGATACAACAAAGTCTGTCATTAAAATTAAATGACAAACTGCAGCTTTGGGTACAAATGTCACAAAACTGGCCATCTTACAGCAGGAGTTTCCACAGAAGACAAAGTTTTACAAAAAGAAACAGAAGATGTCATTAATTTTATCTATATTATCTCCTGATAAAGGCTTCTGATGGATGCAATAGTTAGCACTGTCTTTAATTGTTTTCCCTGCTTTTGGTCTGCATGGACTTTTGCGATCAGCATTGGTAACCCCATTTCGTGCACTTAGCCATTGATTTACAATCTGGCATCTTTTGCTGTGTAACGTAATATACAGTTAGTCCATGGGCCTGGCTCTTTGCTTTGTGGAGTCTCCCTAATTTCCATCCATCATAAACACCACCACCATCCATCCAGACAGTGTTGGTCGATAGTGCAGATGCCCACCATCCACTTTGTAATGCATTTCTTTGTAAACGGAGATTGAGGGCTG
This sequence comes from Neoceratodus forsteri, assembly GCA_016271365.2. NCBI lineage: Eukaryota > Metazoa > Chordata > Ceratodontiformes > Ceratodontidae > Neoceratodus > Neoceratodus forsteri. The sequence goes on along the minus strand of CM057459.1, from coordinate 721,739,017 downwards.
AATCTGGTGGGTGCCAATCAGAGGAGACATTCACCCAGCATCAGACATGATGACATCATGGAGGCAATCCTCTCATCTCAATTTCATCCGCTAGCCATTCTACTGTAGGTCATGGCACAGCATTGCCTCTTGTTGTTGCACAAAGGGTGAGATGAGATAGTACCACTGGAGGCACATAACTCACCCCCAAATCTCCAGATGTTTTTAAACTCAATAATTAATGGAGAAAGTGAGAGCATAGAGAGAGATGGAGCCCTGAGAGCCACCAGACAGAGATGCAACACAGTTAAACTTCATTGGTGAAGTTGCTGCCAAGTTGGTGAAACCTCGACTTCATCAAGTTTCATGAAGTTTCATGAAGTTCCTTAACTTCGCCAGCTTCACAATATTTTTCCAGGTGAAGGGACACTTTTTCCTGTGAAGTTCAACTTTGTGAGCAAAGTTTGGCCACTTTGTGGGAAAAGTGACACTTCGCCTGACCAAAAATGTTGCAAAGTTGGTGCTTCAGACTTTGCAAAGTTGGATAACTTGTGAAGTATAGCGAAGGGTGTTTTCTCAGCTTTACATATCTCTGTCACTTGCACACATGTATTTGTCAGCAGCACATTTGCATACCGATCCATTCACATGTAGGACAAGGTGAATAATTTGCATGTTTAGCAAGAAATACCACTACGGCTAAACACTTGGCATGTAAAAAGTGAATTCCATTACCTAACAGCACAGATGAAGTGTCAGCATGGTGAGGTCATGACACTCCCTCATATCTATGCATACAGAGGAATTGCCTAGCAACCATTAAGTGTGTCTTACTATAAAGGAATACTATGGGCCCAGTTTTCAAATGTTGACACAGGGCATGTGTCAAGCCCTGCGTTTGCCCTGATGTTTGATGAAGTTGTGCCCATTTTTAGTACGTTGGGTGCAGTTGCAACATTTTCCACAATTTATGGCAGCTTGCACCAAAGATTTGGCACAAGCTGCATAAAAAGGGTCCCCCAGATGGTACAAGTTAGACCGGGGGGAGCTGGTCTAACCTGCAGCTGTTCACACACTGAATGAAAATCATGATCAGTGCCAAAAGAATGCCACAAGCCCCCTTTGCTGTATATTCAGAGCTCCAGGAGCTTGTGGCATTAGCAAGACTTTTGAAAATTAGGCCCTATATGTTTATGGCTCTACGATGCTGGTTCGACAACTAAGTTGTCAACCACCATCATAGCGATGAATTTATATTGACCGCAACTTGCAGTTGACATAAATCTGACTGGAGACCTCAGCTATTTTTTCATCTGGAGGCTTTGCCCCCTGAACCCCTCATGCAGGGGGCTCTACCCCCAGAAACCCCGATCTAAAGGATTCTAACCCTGAGTTGGAGTTGTCTTGGGGAGGGGGTGTAGGACTGAAAGAGAGAGAGAGAGAGTGCCGGAGTCTTGGGCAGATTATTACAGTGAAAACATCGATGTTTTCAGCATCAACTTTTTCGCTGTAATAGCGTTGCCGTTCTGGGGGCATATCTATATTTATGTGTACTGTTACTGTATCTTTTATGGTCATGAGTGCATTCTCAAGTTCTTTATGTAAGAGAAATGTGCAGCAAAGCTGCGCAGTGCTGGCACACAAAGGACTTGAGATGAAACTCTTACAAACATAAGGGACGCAGTAACTAAATATATACACGTACTATAAATCACGTTGAACATTCATCTCTGATGGAGCCTGGCATAAGCTAAGTGAAATGTAAGAGTTTGTGGCCATGCCTATTACTACAATGGTTTTGTAAGCCAGAGTTATTTTGTACTCTGCACTTGCCCTTTATTTGCTAATAAATTGCTTTGATACTAGTCCTGGACTGGGTGCTGACTTTCTGAAGGCCTATGAACCTAGTTTGTCTTAGCACCAGTCCATTTTCAGTGTGGCTCTTCAGTTTTGTGAGAGTACAATTGGCCACAACAGGTACCAGAAAACATTTAGTGTCTAAATCATATTACTGCATCCTGTTACCAACATGCAGCTCAATTTTCAGCCTCATTCATCCCTGCATTCTTATGTAGTGTGCTTAGAATATATATCAAGAACATTTCTAGCAGTTTTTTTTCAGTCACCATCCCTGGGAGGCTCTAGTGCTTCTTTTATACCCCATTATCATAGTGATGCTGGTGTATGTCCTTCTGTGTCAGAATATTTTGTTGCTGGTGAATCTTCTTTATTTCTTGTTGAGCTCTTGTGTTCACTGATGCAGAATTTGAAGGGTCTGGTTGTTTTGCCCATATAATACCTTGAACATGGACAGGTTAAGAGATAAACCACATGACTTGAGTTACAACTCGTTGGTATTTTTATTTGGTACTTTATGCTACCACTGAGATGCTTAAATTCCTTCTTACATGAGGTGTTGCCATATTGGGCACACCTTCCACAAGGTACCATTCCAGAGTTAAGGGGCCTAGCAAAAGCTGACTATCCTTTCTGTCTTTTGCAGTGTGCTCTGAGTGGACAAGTGTGTCCCTTAGAGTGCTCACCCTTTTGGATTCTACTGTTGATAGCTATTGGTATTCTGGAATGTTCAAAGTTTTACAAGTATATTCCACAGTTTGTGTACTATTTTCCTGTTGTTATATCTGTATTTCGAATATTCTAATGAGAGTACAAATCTGTTGGTATGTTGGTTACCTCTATTCCTTCCTGGATGTAGTAGGTCTTTTCTCTTCAGTCTCTTAGCTCTAGTTATTGCTTGATTCACTACTCCATCAGAGTAGCCATTCTGAACAAATCATTCAACCATGTTTCGAATTCTGTTACCTATGTAGTTTGACTACTATGGTTTCTGCATACCCTGACCATTTGCGAGTATAGTATACTGTTTTTTCATGTTTGTGGGATGAAAGCTGGTAGCATGCAATAAAGTGTTTCTGTTTGTCTCTTTTCTGCATAGTTTTGTTTCCAAGTTTCCTCTTTCCTTGTAAATTAAAACATCCAGAAATGGAGCCTGCATCAGACTTTGTGTTAAGATTAAACTAAGTTAGTTACTGAATTAATATATTGATAGAATGTTTCAAGGTCATCTATTTTTCCTTCCCATAAAATCAGTAGAGCAGAGTAGAGTAGAGCCAGCCAAATGGTGCAGAAGGCTGAGGTGCCATGCATCTCGCCTGCCACCACTCTGGCAGCCCGTGTTTAGGAACAGACTCGCATTACGGGGGGTTGGCCAGGAAGGAGAAGTTTGAGCATCCAAGGGACTGCTCTTTCCTCATGTGGGAGGAAGGATTTGTCTCTCAGCTGTCAACTTCCATTCGGTGGAGGCCTGGCGATAGTGCAAGCAGAAGTCATTAATGGAAGGGCTATGGTCCAATGCAGTGCATGTGTGCCTCAACATGGCATGCACTGACATCCGTTGGATGCAACAGGGTCTAGGAAGAAAATGTGCCAAAAATGACTGAATAAGCTTGTGAAGCCCTGTCCACTGACTGGGGATCTAGACCCACAATCTGGATTGTGTCTTGGGGGGGATAGCAATCCCCCTCCTGACCCCACCCAAGGGGAAAATCTATGGGGGACTCTGTGGGCCTTTTCTCAGCAGAGGTGGCAGCTAGTTGGGGGCTGGCACAGGTGGGACTGTTAGGCTTCCCACTCAGGCCTGGTGGATAAAAATCATATGAAAAAAAGGCAGTACAATTGCTCAGCCTTAGTTGTAAGCACAAACTCAGGTACTTGAAAGTCTGTACAGTATCAAGATTTCAAGTGGGTGACCAGAATGGGGTCTTATTTGTGAGGTAGGGAAAGGGGGCACATCCCTATGCAAGGCCATGACTTTGGCTTTCTTGCTGATGAGATGTAATGGACTGGCTTTTCAAAGCAGTATATTTGATGTAAGTTCCTGTTGCATCAGACTTCTGGTGCAAGTGGACCTGCATCAAATAAGTGGGATTTTTTATCAGTGATATTAGACACATCCTGCTAGACCACATTTCTTTAGTCTAGTGTACATCACATTTGGAGCCTACTGCATGCATCTTCCAAGCTGCTTGCACCTAAAATTTGACATAAGCTGCCATAAAGCACATCTAATTGCTGCAAAACAAATCAGTGTTAGAAAATGCTATGCAATTGTTTCAAATGGTCCAGGTCCACCAGCTGTCCCAAATTCTAAAGCTGCACATGAAACCACACTTCTTGCACCAGTGTTTGGAAATCTGACCCTATATGTTGGTGTCTATTCAGTTTTGGGCTATATCGAAGATGGCCTTCAAGGCTGCATTGAGGTCAGGTAGTGTCTATGATTTATAAAGCTTTAAAGTACTCTCTGCTCGATTTTCATAACCTGTAGCTCCTGAAAAACTGAAAACCTGAATTACATATGACCACACATCCTGAGGAGGTGACAGTACTGGCCATAAAGCATTTGTGGACTTTAAGAGATAGGGGGAATGAATTGCATAAAATTTTGTCTGGGATACAGAAAAATACTTTTAAAGGGGAGTGGTTTAGCAGTATCTTCTTTTTTTGATTAGTATTCTCCTGAGAGCAGAACCCTTCCCATGTTTTCATTATTTTTTCAGAATCCAAGGGCTATCAGACTGTTTGCTTTTGGTATGATTTTATTATCTAAATTTTAATATTTACATAACTGCATGACTGTTTATAAATACACATTATATATATTCTGGTTGTATTTATTTGAGTTGTCGGGTAACATACTTTCAATAAAATTCTTTCTTTATTGTAAATATATTGGAACACTGAGGGCTTTTTCTAGCCAAGCACACATTTTTACCTACCAACAACTCTTATCTATAGTAAATATGGTATGGTCCTAGTATCTAAATTTTAATATTTAAATAACATTTACATAAGTGCATGAATGTCTTTAAAAAGACACATTTTACATACTGTACTGTATATGCATTGTTTGAGTTTTGAGGCACTTTTGTACATGCTGAGTCATGCTGCTTAGAAAAATAATTCTCTTTGGGTTATCAGTTTTTATCACAGCAGGTTCTTAGAGCCATACATGTTCAATTTGAAAATGAGGGAGGGGTATGTTTGTGTTTAACTGGAGATGGCAAATGGAGATGGTAATACATGAATGGAGATGATGAGTTGTTTATAAGTTGTTACAGAATGTAAATATTGTTGCTTGATTGGTATATTAAAACAGACAATTGAATATTAGGAAAATATGTCTGAAGAACAAAAATAATGAAATAAAGGATAAAATGAATATTTAAATACAGAGTAAAATGAATATTTAAATACTGAATAAAAGAAAGCAAAGTCGTGAAGAATATGGGTACTTTATCCAAACAAATGACCAAAATAGTTTTTTTTTATAGTTTTATCTTGTGAATTCAATGCTCAGCATCACTACATTCAAAACAACAAGCTCACTTAAATGAGGCTCAGGGAATACAGGCCATGACATTTGCTGATATAACACTTTTCAAATATGTTTGTGAATCAACTCTGAACATTCTTCTCCACTATGAAAGACAAATATAGTGTTTTCTCTCTCTCCTGACTAGTTGAACTTTTGACTTTCAAGAATGACAGAAGAGATGTAAATGCATTTGCTTTCTCATCCCCAGATAACTGAAACAACCTGCCTGGCCACTTGATAAAATCACCAACACTGAGCAGTTTTCAAAATACTGCTTATCCCATATCCAGGTGAGACCTTTCTCTGTTTCTCATGTTTACATCCCACACACATATTCCCAATCAATTATTTTTGAATGTGTATGTATGTGGCTGAGTATTTTTTCACACAATCCATCTGTTATAATGAAAACAAGATGGTACTTCTTAAGACATTATCCTAATAAGTCAACTTTGAAAAAATACAATTAAAATAGCTTTTTAAGTTATGTATTTGTTTATTTAAATAAAGCACATGGAGAGCAATTGTCTGTTCTACAATCACACAACCAGCCAATCACTAAACTGGAATATGAATCAGGATATTCTGGGTCCATTATCTGCTCTGTTAGGCCACACTGCCTTCCTCATGTAATAAATATGATATTCTGGTATCAAAATTGTGTGGGTTTTTTTGGTTATACCTGTCTCGTCCTCTGTAATATTGTCTCCATTATTGTTTGTACACTCCCAGGTCGTGCTTGAAAATAGGCAGGTCTTTTACCTAATGTACATACCTGGTTACCAAGAGCTAATAAATAAATAAAATGGAAGACAGCAGAAATTTCAAAGCATTGTTTTGTGGACCATTGCTCAGAGAATAAAAGCCAGACCTAACAAATGAGCAGTGGGACATTTTGCTGAGCATTTTGAATGCAAACATGTGATTTCAAATAAATGGGATGCCATTTGCTTGATCTTTGTTGTATGGGCTGCAGAGTTCAGCCCACACTTCTTTGTACCCGGGCCACTAATGGTATTTCTGCATAGACAAGAACCACTCTCAGTCCCTCTGACATGAGACATCCAAGCTGAATGTCCTCCTTGCTTCTGCCACCAGATATGCTGATTGCTGAGGCCTTGATGCCCTGATGTGGGAGACAGACCCAAGTGTGGTTAGTGAGAGTGCTTATGTTTGGTCATTGGCCGGCCCTACATATATTGTTTGGGGTGCAGTTTTTTAAATATGGCTGGAACCATGAAAAAGGCTTAATAGTTAAAGATAAGGAAAGCAGTAAGTCGGGGGAAAGGGGAGGAGGGGAGGGCAATAACCCTGACTAGAAATGAGGTCCCGGGGTAGGACAGGGTAAAACAGGACAGACTGGATGGACCAATTACATTTTTCTGCCAGCCTTTTCTGTTTCTGTGTTTACAGTTTTTTTTTATGCAGCAATATTTGCCTACATATCATCCCATTATCAGCAGAATAAGAATTGGTTTGAATAGTTAAATGGGAATGGAACATTGTCAAGCCAATCAAATTTTGAAAGCCCACGAAAAAGATATTTCAAATGACATACTGGGTGGACTTGTAGGTGGCAGAAGTCTTCCTGAAATATAAATATCTAAATCATTCATGAACTACAGTATATTAAGGCAGCAGCCATTTCATAGAATCTTGAAACAGAAACTGAGGTCTCTGAGGGGCAAGATGTGTGTGGTCAGGTATAACTGATCCCTCAGTGTCATCATTTTTTTGCCTCAAGATTTCAGGAAATGGCTGTTGCCTTGATTTAGTTTATGGACGATTTAGATATTTAAGTCTTAGGATTCCAGACACCTACAGTACATGGAGTCCAATACCATGCTTGAATGATCTTTTCATGGGCTTTCTGAATTTGAGTGATCGTCCCCTTCAAAGCAGCAGTTTTACTGGTTACCGGGTCGTTTTTTTCAGCAATGATGTAATTCTGGAAAAAAACATAAATATGCCCCTTTTTCTTTTCAAGTTTTTTTTAAGTCTGAACTGACATACACTGGATTTTTAGATTTTTTTAAAGTTCCTACTCCCATGCCATACACACCATGACAACACTGAACATGCTGTTATTGTACCATACTGTTTAGCATCTGAAACATTTGCTATCACCACCCTAATAGATCAACTATATGAACAAGTATTTGCCAATGTTGAATGTTTGCTGCTGGTATTGCTGTTGTACCAGTTCTTTCTTGTACACATTTTTACTTTATATTTACCCAGGATAGAACAGACAAGATGCAATGTATTTTTTTTCTGTGATGTCCTGCTTTTACACATTGTTAGACTGTAGTTACCCAGGACAGGGCAGCTGAGAGGCAATATCTACTTTTCAGTGGGCTCCCACATTTTGACCCTTTGACCCCAAATATCCAACAATTTATTTTATGACCTAACATTATGATCAAACAGGTGGAATTTGTAAAAATCCCATCCAAAAGGTGCTTTGCTGTACGACTGTGGAAATAAATTTCAGAAGGGATTTGAAAAAGGGCACTTGCCATTTCAGAAGGTGAGGGAACACAAGGGGTGTATTGAACACTGGGGCCAAAATCTGCAGAAAGAAAGTAATGAGTAAATGTTAGAACAATTCAATGTTTCCTCATAACTTAGTTGTTTTTTCACATTTTACCCCAAATTTTCAACACAATCTTTTTATGACCACTCCTTCTGAACAAGACAGGTATCATTTACAAAACAATGGCTGAAACATCATTTTGTGCCACAAGTATGAAAACACATTTTGGCTAGGAGTTGAGAAATGACCGTGTCACATTCATGAGCTGGCATGAAAAAAATGACTGTTTAAAATCTGGGGTCAAAATACTGAAACTTGTCACAGTTATGAGAGTGCATTGGAAAATTTCAACATACACTCATACCTTTGTTGTTTTTTTAAAATATTTACCTCAGATTTTCACCATAACCTTCTTATGACCCCACCTCATGAAATCGGGTAGAGACAATTTTCAGATCTTGTCCCAAAAGTGATTTTGCAAAACAACTGAAAAATCTCATTTCAGGACATATTTGCATAATTTCACTGTCATTGTTCATGAAGTGGGGTCCCAAAATAAACATGTTTGTAATGTTGGGAAAAATAACTAAGTTATGATGACAAATTCAAAACCCATTAAAATAAATTCAACTGCATAGCGGATTTCCTCAGCCCACAGTCTGGCATTGAAGAGTAATGACATGTCTCCAGTCCAGAGAGGATTATGTTATTGGATCCCCAGTAGGCACGTAAGGGCTTGGGGTGGTGCTGAGTGAGAGGGTTGGATGGGGGGGATAGTAATGGTAGTGGAAACAATGGACATTGTTGGATGGTGTTCTTTTTTACAGGGCATACGTTACCAAAAAAACCCCATGAGGAACAGTTTTCTTTATTTCAGGTACCAACACTGTGGGCTGGGCATCCCACTATCAGTGTTATGTTTGGAGGCACCAAGGGGGGACTCCCCAGTGTTGCACAATCAAAATGGCAGTGTGGGGAGTAGCAGCCAGCACTGGCGACTGGGCACCCCGGTGTCGAAAAATTAATATGGAAGGGGTGGGAAGGACTGAGGGAGGGTTTTCAATATGTTTGTCAGCACTGGGGGTGGGCTCCCTGGTGTCACACAATGAAAATGGGCAGGGTGGAGGTTGTAGCCAGCACTGGGGATTGGGCACTCCAGTGTCAGAAATGTAAAAAGGACAGCTTTGTTATGTTTGACAGTACTGGAGGTGGGCTGCTCAGTGTTGCACAGTGATGCTAGTTAGTGATGAAGTTACATGGATAGCTGAAAATGTCAGTTTTTGATTGTGGAGAGTTACAGCAGTTCCATCTCATAGGCTCAAACATGTAAGGGATACTAGTTATACATGAACCAAGATTCTTGTCAACCTTGTCTGCAAATACATCTGTCACTGATGAACTTGACATTTCAGCAAATGATATGTTTAATGCAGGAGGTCAAGATGAACATCACTTCCATTGTGAGATATGTGAACATGGATCCTGTGAGGGCAGCATGAGGATACAGCGAGCAGTAGCAACTACAGAAAAAAACACATTGAACAAAATCAACATCTTTATTGAGAACAGCAACCCTAACCTTTTATTTTTAATCATCAAACAATCAGAATTACTGCAGTTTTTTTTATTTCTTGCAATGGGGGAAGGAACAACAGCAGGCTGATCATGACAGATCAGCTGTGCTTGCTGGGCGGAGTTATGTAGATCAAAGGAAAGAGCTGCTATATGATTGGGCCAGCTCTCTCCTTTGAACTATATGATGTTTCCACCCAGCAAGCCAGAACAGTGTCATGATCAGCCTGGCTGATGCTTGGAGTGACACTGATGAATCCGTTCCAGACTGCCCTGCATCGGACCACAGTGAGACACTTCTCAAACCCTAGTATTATAACAATATGTTGGCTCACATGTGCACACGGCGAACATAATAAAGTATGTATGTTCAATATGCAACCTCAGTGTAAAAGAATTTTAAAAACTGTGAGTTGTAGTCATCTTTAATGACTTAAGTCATTAACTAGAAAATTAGTCATAAAAGCTGTTTTACAAAATATCTTAGAGAATTAAAGATGCATGAAAGATGAATCTAAGGATGACAGAAATCCATTGTAGGACAGTTCAAAGGTCACAAAAAGTTGTAGTATTGTTCTGATGTCACAACAACACTGCAACAACTTTCCACCTTGAAGCATGTATCTACTGGCCTGGATATTCAAAGGGGTTGCACATGGCACAACAGGGATGCACCATGCACAACCCACCAATGTGCCCTGTCACGATATTCAAAGGGGCAAGTTGTGATACTCAACTTCCGATGTGCCGGGGCACATTGGTAATGTATGTGGTGCAAATGCAGGGGGTGTGCCCATACATATGTGGCACATCTCGATATTCAGCCCGGGATGTGCGGCGCATATGCTGGCACAACCCTGCATTGCACTGTACAGGGGGGCTCAAAGTTGTGCTTGAAAAAACAAGGCATAAGTCCAGGCCACCCACAGGTGGGCTGCTGTATTGCATGGCACAACACAGCAGCTGCCTGCCATGGGTGGTACCCCCCCAAACACCATGCACAAGCACCCTGTATGCTCTGGTAGTCTTGTGGAATCCCCTTCCCTCCCCATTAGCCCGATGGTCGGTAAAGGTATCTGTACTATCCCTGGAGGGCTAGTGGTATCCCCTTCCCTGCCCGTATCCCCGATAGCCATACGGTGGTATGGTTCAAACACCCTGGTGGTCCAGTAATTCCCCCCTCCCTGCCCAAAACCGTGATCACCATACAAAGAACTGAATAAAGCCCTAGTGGGCTAGTGGCATCCCCCTTCCTCCCGTTCCACCCAATCATGGGCAACCATTTGAAAATGCAATCCCTGGTGTGCCAGTGGAACCCCCCTCCCCTCCACCTGCTGAGGCCCCTGCCACCCAGCCCCCCGTCATAGACAGGAGACTGTGCCCTGCCCGCATACTGCCCAGCTGCCCACCAAATGACAGCTTACAGCATTATCTGTAAGCCCATAGGTCCACAGTGTGGATGAATGGGCTTGCACACCATACTGTACTATACAGGCATGGATCTGTGAATGAACCCATCTACAGATCCATGCCTGTGTAGTAAAGTATGGTGTGCAAGCCCATTCATCCACACTGTGGACCTATGGACTTACAGATCATACTGTAAGTGGTCATTCGGCGGGTGGCCAGGCGGTATGCAGGCAGGGTGCAGCCACCCACCGATGATTGGGGGGAGCTGGGTGACAGGGGCCTCAGCAGGTGAGGGGGTTCCACTGACACACTGGGGATTGTGTTTTTGGATGGTTGCCTGTGATCAGGTGGAATGGGAGGGAGGGGGATGCCACTAGCCCACCAGGGATATTACAGATGTCTTTGCCCACCATCGGGCTAACGGGAGGGAGGGAGGGGTTCTACTAGACTACCAGGGCACAGGATCTATATGTTTTTCTGCACTCGCAGCTGCAGGGTGGGAGATGCCCCAGGATCCTCTTAGTCCACACTGCAGTCTGTGCAGGGTGCCAGGTGCATGTCACCAGGCTGCCCTGTGCAACGCATGCAAATAGGGCTACCATGACATGCCAATGGCCCCATTTGCACCTTGCATGCATTATGGCCTCATTTGCATGCCCCAGGCTGAATATCACAGATGATGCACCTAGCACAACTGCACTTGTGCTGATGCATCCCCCTGCTCCCATTCTGCCACTTGTGCTGGTGCAGTGCGTGCACCTTCAGTATCATATTCAATGGTGCTGAGCCATGGTGCAGTACCGTTGAATATTACCTGATCCATGCCTTGGCGCAGCCCGGTTGCACTGTGCCTAGGCTTGTGCCACTGCCTGGTGCAGTCTGAATATCCAGCCCACTGTGTTTTTCTTGTGCCCTGCTTTTCAAATGAACTCATCCTGGTGCTGCTCAAACCGCACTGACACACAATGAGTTTAAAATAAGTAATGTTTTACTGGCTGTTTAATTTTTAAAATGTTCTAACTTTTTTTACTACCGTGTTTGTGCGGGTGGGTGGGTGGACTAGTGAGCAAGCGGGTGGGTGGGTGGGTGGAAGGTGAGCTGGCAGCTTGGTGCACACTATTACTCACTCAACAAAAACTAATTTTTGAACCATGTACTATATAAAATAGTATATGGTCAATCACAAACCATTGAAGACTATGTTACCATCTCAGGGTTGTGATAATATCAGGACCTCTCTAGCTTTGTTCTTGATGTGCCTATGATGTCATCTCAACCCCTCTATGGCAACACAGTCTTCTTGTGTATGATTGCCCATACGCTATTCTAAGTGATGAATTTGCTTGCAGACTAATAAATACTGCTGTTTTAAATGCCTTTGGGGAAGTCAATGGCATTAATGCAAACAGATCCTTAGATAAAGGACCAGTATGGAAGTCCTGCCTCCTGATAGGGTTGTTAAATTAAGACAATTTCACTCCTGTCTCTATCTCTCTCTCTCTCTCTCTCTCTTGCTATCCATCTCTTGCATTGTTCAAATCTTTGCTTTGAGGTTCCTAACATCCAAACTGAACACATGTGGAAATGTATTCATAAGACTAAGCTCCTTCAGTTTAGCTGGAATAAGGAATATATAGATGCTTTAAGAAGCCACTAAAGTTTCAAGTGTATAATACACAATACACAATACCTCAAGTGTCTGTTTCAGTAGTACTATATTCAGTGTGTAATACACAATACCTCAAATGTCTGATTCAATAGTACTATATTCAGTGTATAATACACACTACCTCAAACGTCTGATTCAATAGTACTATATTCAGCTGCACTGGGGATCGGCATATTTCTTAGGTTAAGGCTGATTTGCCATGAGGGTCAGATTGGGGTACAGGGGACCCAGCTGGAACATTGACACAGGGGCCCACCTGGAAAATCAATACGGGAAGGCCCAGAGCAGGCATTAAAATTTCAGTTGAATAATATACAATACCTCAAATGTCTGACTCAACAGTATTGTATTCTGCTGCACTGGGAATTAACATATTTTTTAGGTAGAGGCTGATTTGCCAATGGTGCTGCATTGTGCTGCATCAAATTAATGTCAAGTGAAACATTCATGACTCAGAGCTCAAGCAGATTTTACTAAAGTGCATCTACTTAGAATGTAAAGAATGCTGTGTGCATTAGAGCTTTAGAAGTGTGTTTGATATTTATTTAAGAAGAATGTATCCTTTCATTTTCACATTTTTCCTCTGATCTGCAAAACACCTGTCTTGCTGACCTGCTTTCACCAGGCAACAGTTCCTGGTAAACAGTGCAGACTACAAACAACCCCGAGCTGCCACATGGACACACAGTGATATCCAACATACAGGGGAATCTGATAAGCAGCTCACATCTGTGAAGGTCATGTATTTGATACGATCAGTGTTTTCTAGTCGCAGATGATTATGGAACATGGGCAAGTTCCATTCTGCTGTATACACAATTGATACAGCCTGCTATAGTGGTCTTACAAATTCCAAATTAGTCTATTAAAAGGGCATCAGTCTTAGTACTATACTTAAGATCACATGTTGGGTGAGATCATATGCACAGTAGCCTCCTGATGGTGACATTTTATCTTTTGGATTTTGACAACACTGTGTTTAAATGTATAGTTTCTAATTAGTCTATTAAAAGGGCATCAGTCTTAGTACTATACTTCAGATCACATGTTGGGTGAGATCATATGCACAGTATCCTCCTACCACCTCTTGGGGTAGGCTATTCCATGGCATCCACCGCCCTTTCTGTAAAGAAAAACTTTCTCACATTCCCCTTTATTCTGCCCCCCTCCAACCTCATATTGTGCCCCCCTCATTCTTGTACATCTCTTATACTAAAAGGTTTATCCCATTTGCACCTTGTTAATGCTCTTAAGATACTTGTAGGTTTCTATCATATCCCCCCATCTCTATTGCAGTGTATAAATACTGATGAACTTTAATCTCTCCTAGTATGTATTTTGGTGGAAGCCCTGCACGATTTTAGTTGCACTTCTCTGAACCGCCTCCACCCTGTCTATGTCCTTGCGAAGATGGGGCCTCCAGAATTGTAGACAGTACTCCAGATGAGGCATTACCAGTGTTCTCTACAGTGGCATTGCCACCTCCCTTCTTCTGCTAGTGACACCCCTTCCTATATATACCCCAGCATCCCACTGGTCCTCCCCACAGTCTTGGTACATTGTTTGTCCACCTTTAAATCTTGAGATGATTATTCCCAAGTCCCAATCTTCTTTGGTGACTGTTAATACCTTCCCCCCATCCTGTAGCTTTCCCCAGGGTTTCTGTACCCCAGGTGCATGTCTTTGCACTTCTTCGCATTGAATCTTAGTTGTCACACTTCAGACCATTTCTCCAACTTTTCTAGGTCCCTCCTCATTTTCGCCACCCCAGCTGGAGTGTCTACCCTGTTGCAGATCTTGATGTCATCCACAAATAGGCAAACCTTTCCTTTCAGCCCTTCTGCAATGTCACTGGTGAAGACATTGAAAAGGACCGTGCTGAGGACTGATCTCTGAGGTATTCCACTGGTCACCCTCTCCCCTCAGATTGGACCCCGTTAACCACCACCCTCTGCTTCCTCCCTGCCAACTAATTTCTAACCCAGTTTACCACCTTGTGGCCCACTCAATGACATTCTGCTTATCCATTTGTCATTGAATTTGCCTGCAGGAAATCATAAATATTGTTTGGGGTGCAGTTGCCTGCCTTATATCCCTATGCTACATCACTCCATTAGAAGAGATGAATAGAGGGATTACTGACATTCCCACAGTTGTTGCTGCACACATTGTGGGCATGGGCTGAGAAATAGAGACTTATATTTAATGTGAGAAAGTGCATAGTACTGCAGCTAGGGGCAAGGAATCTGGGTTGGACATACTGTATTCCCTGTATGGTGCAACAGTGAGCAGCAAAAACAAAGAAAAAGATTGAGAGATAATTGCGGACTATAAGCTGAAGCCAGGCAGGCAAAGTGCTGCTGCAGTTTAGAAAGCTAACACAATGCTGGGATGCATTAGGAAGGAGGTAAGTAACAGGTGAAGGGAGGTGATCCTCTCACTGTACAAGGCTTGGATCAACCACACCCAAAGTACTGTGTCCAGTTCTGGTCACCACAGTATAAGGACATTGAAGAGATCAAGAGGTTTCAGCACAGGGCCAACAATTTAGTGGCTTAGGAGGCAGAACTATAAGGGGAAATAGGGCATACTCAAATTATTTAGCTCTGAAAAAAGATAGAGAAGGGGCATGATCACAGTTTTCCAAATACTAAAGGTGATTGACACGATTGAGTATACACAGATGTTTAAACTACTGAATGCAAGCAGAAGTAGAAAGCGAGGCCAGAAACTGATGGGGGGGGCAGAATTAGGGGACACATGAGAGATCAGTACTTCTCACCTAGGGCAGTTGAAATATGGAATAATGAACACAACAATGTTGCAGAAACAAGCGCTGTGTTGGCTTTCCATGCAAGACTAAACAAATTCCTGAGAGAGGATGGCATTCCTCAGTATGAGTGGGGTAGCATTCTGGCTGTTAAACTTGGACATATGTCTGTACTCAAATTGGGTATAGTCACAGTTGTGCAGAAAGAAGGCCAGACAAGATAGATTCTGAAGCCCCTTCTGTTATCACATTACTATGTTGCCATATTGCTAGTTGTGCTGCTCCATACTCAGCAGAGAGCAGTGCAGTTCAAAAAACTGCTGTCCAAGATTTTTCCCTCCCAACAGTGCCCAGCACCCTCCATCACCGTCAACTTATTCTGGCTTTGTGAACAAGAGGCCATAATGTGAACCTCAGCACAGTTGTTTGAACACTATTTACATAGCCATTCTAAAGAGGGATCCAGCGAGCCTTGACTAGGCCAGGGACCCCTCAATTTCTTGAACCTAAACAGTGGTTCAGAAATCCTCCATGAGATACAGCTCAGCTGATTCTGCAAGGGATCCAGCGAGCCTTGACTAGGCCAGGGATCCCTCAATTTCTTGAACCTAAACAGTGGTTCAGAAATCCTCCATGAGCTACAGCTCAGCTGATTCTGCAAGGGATCCAGCGAGCCTTGACTAGGTCAGGGACCCCTCAATTTCTTGAACCTAAACAGTGGTTCAGAAATCCTCCATGAGCTACAGCTCAGCTGATTCTGCAAGGGATCCTGCGAGCCTTGACTAGGCCAGGGACCCCTCAATTTCTTGAACCTAAACAGTGGTTTAGAAATCCTCCATGAGTTACAGCTCAGCTGATTCTGCAAGGGACTAGCCCGGACTTTTGGATTTGGTACCAGTGGAAGCTGATTTCCAAGTGGCCCACACTATCTCCTGCTGAACACATCTCTAATTACTGTATCTCCCTCTGTGTCTCTAGTTGAATTTATGTGCCAGGGTTTAATAATTTGTTTAATCTTTATCGTCATTTTAAGTTCTGAGTTGATATTAGAAATGAATTTTGAGCTTTTGGATTCTACCCTCACATCTTGGTATACCCAATGCTGCACTTTTCACCCTCTCCCCACCCTACCTACATTCCTTCTTCCCCTTCCCCCTTCCCTCTTCGTTCTCCCTATGACTCTGGCACTTCTTATCTCTTGTCTTTTCTCTGACAAATGCTGCTGACAGTCTTGCTTATGATGTTACCCTTGAATTGTATTAATCTGTAATCTATTTGCAATGTCCACATTGTTGTAATGTCTGTCTTGATGTTCCCCATAATTTGTATTTCTCTGACGTGGAACCTTTGTAAAAGAGCCTTGCCTCAAAGGTATTTGTAATCCTAGACTTGTTAAATAAATACATAAAAATAAATAAAAGAAAGAAAAAAAATTTTTTTTTTACATTATTCTTTTTGGCTTTCTAAATACAAGGGTACTAGTTAGAAATCAATAAACCCATTTCTGTGGAAGGTAAATGCAGGAACCAATCAAACAAGGGACAATTGTGCAGCTAGCAAAAAAAAGATGGGGATACAGAAACACTTGAAAACAACATAATTTATAAAAATTTGATTTTGCTCAATCTTAGGTAATCAGTAGGGTTTCTTGAGCATACTTTTGTATTTCTCCACACTTTTACTTTGGAAATATGAAAAAATGACATGACCTTTTGCACAGGTCTTGACCTCCTGTAAAGAGGATGACTTACTACTTATTTGGGAGTCATTCAAGAGTTATCCCAAGGTCAATATTTAGTAAATTATACATTTAATGCATTTTAATAATAGAAGTTGCCAAACAGGACAAAATAAAAGAAAAATCAGTGCTGCAGTATAGATGCCTACACATTTCACAGACAGCCTTGTTTGTGCACCAAGTCTTCCTTCTGTGTGTGAGCATTGTTTTCTTCTCTGTCTTGCTTCTTCCCCCTATCTGGTCAGCGTCAGTTTCACATATAGATCTCATAAGATATTGCTGACTAATAATTACTAAAATTAATATGCTGCTTTTTTCCTGAAAAGATTTAATATGATCCCATCCTGAAAAGATCTAATGTGACCCCAACAAGCAGATTGTTTTGTTTCAAGCTGTTTTTTTCTTCACTAAAGAATTCCATTGAAGTGCTAGTAGGTATATTGCTGTTGTAACTAGAGGTCAGGATCTGCTGTTAAATTAGGCAAGAGATAAACAAAGTGGTCTGGTCTAGTATTTCGCTTAACTGGTGTAGTGGTTTGCAAAAATTAGGTTGTTTAGAAGTGCAATAGGAGTTATGCCAAACAAATGTAAATATCTCTAAAAGTATATGAGTTACACATAAACAACCAGTATGAAAGTTGTTTTACCTAAATTTTCATTTTTCATAGGAGTTATGACAAACAAATGTAACTATTTTTAAAAGTATACAAGTTGCACATAAACAATGATATGGAAGTTGTTCAGGACAAAAATACCTTTCCAATGAGCCTATTTACTAAGCTGCACTAATTATATTTTTTTAAACTAAGTCCATCTGATTTCCTGAATTTTTATTTTTCTTCACAATTTTCACTTTTCGGGTAGTTATATTAAAAAAAAATCTAATGAATTCAGATTAGTGACTACCCTCATTTGAAAGGTCATTTTGTCCTGAACAACATTCATGTTGGTTGTGTGAGGGGAGGGCAGGTTTTAGGGTCTGTTTCAGGAGGGAGGGAGGGAGGAGAGGGGAAGGGGCATTTTCTATGTTTCTATGCTTGAAGAAGTTCCTTGTGATTCTGCCTTACCATTGGTCAAATAATGTGATGATGATGATGAGACATGCAGAGTGCCTTCTGTTAATTAACAGCAAATCCTGACCATTATTTTAGTTACAACAGCAATGTACCAGTCCCTACTAGCATTTAATGGAGTTCTTTAGTATGTAACATGAAGAAAATAAAAACAGCTTGAAACAAAACTATCTGCTTATTGGTGTCACATTAAATCTTTTTAGGATGGGATCATGTTATAGCTCTTCAGGAAAAAGCAGTAGATTAATTTTAGTAATTATTAGCAATATCATATGAGACTTATAAGTGAAGTTGACGCTAACCAGATATAGGGAGGGACCAAGATAGAGAGGAAAACAATGCTCACACACAGAAGGGAGATTTGGTGCACAAACAAGGCTGTCTGTGAAACTTTTAAGCATCTATGCCTCAGCACTGATTTTTCTTTTATTATGTCCTCTTTGGCAACTTTTCTTATTAAAATGCATTAAATATATAGTTTACTAAATCTTGACCTTGGGATAACTCTTGAATGACTCCCAAATAAATTGTAAGCCATTCCATTTACGGGAGGTCAAGATCTGTGCAAAAAGTAAAGTATTATTTTTTCATATTTTTTTTTTACAAATTTCTAAAGTATAAGTGTGGAGAAATACAAAAGTATGTACCACTAACCTCCTATGCTTTTTCAACTCGGAGAGAAGTTAATATTTGCGCAAAATCAGACCCAAAGTTTATACAGTTTTTGTCTAAAGTTATTTTATTCTAAATCTTATTGGACTGTTGATGAACTGAGCAAAGAAATGTTTAGATGAAACAAATTGATGTCTCCAGGACTGGGAGGTCATTAAAATTGCAAAAGGTCAAATTATGAAACCTTAAATGAGCTCATTAAGACCATCTTCTTAGTGTGTAATTATAATGAATTAAAGGCATTTGAAAAGATAGTAACAAAAAGGTATATTTGTTGTGAATATAGACCTACAATTATACAACCATTGTAATATATATTTTTAGGATCAGAGGAACAGTGCAAGGCTGCTGAAATTGTGGTGATCTCACTGCTTCAATGCTTCAGTGTGCGTGGATCGAACCAAAAATAGCCACAATAAAAGCTTCTATCCTCTCAGAAAAACAATTATATTTTATTATATTTGATTTAACCTGAAAACACAAAATAGCAATAAGGAAGTAAAACAATCAAGACGAGATTTCAGCATTCTCCAACCATACATTGAAGCCGAGCCATAATAAAGGCTTCTATGATCTTCAAAGCAATTATATTTTATTTTTATATATTTAATATTCTGTATCTAAGTAGACATTAGAAAAAAAGTTATTGGATGTTTGGAAACTGGCAAATGCAACCAGATACAGAAGGAAGTCAAGAGAGTATTGGTGGCGTGGCTAGTAAGAAGTCAAGGAGCTCGCTTGACCACTCCAATGGGGGTCACCCACTGACACTACTGACTGTTAGTGGGCACCGATAGCAGAGGAGGAGCTGGGCAAGTGCTGCAAGCAGTCAGTATGGGAGGAGGAGGAGACGGATGGCAGACTGCCTACCATTGTCCAGCTCTTGCTTTAAATCCTCGGCGGTGCTTGAGTGGCTATAGCAATCATTTTTGCAGCAGCCTTCCATCTATAAGGATTAAGGGGACTCAGTTTAGGTGTCCTGTTGTTTTCAGGCAGGCTCAAGCTCCATTATAGTAGCAGATCTGACTGAAGCCCTGGACCCCCAACTCTGGTACTTATACAGGACTGGCCACTTGAAAGAGAGGGATCCTTGCTGCTTGCAAAGGAAGTGGGACGGGTCGCAGTTCATGTTCATTTGTGTGCCAGGGCAGGCAGAGGGACTGGGTGGGCTGGGAGGAGTGCCTTTAAGTGTAGGCATTGCATGTGTATGAACTGTTGTAGACTGTAATCACATCAAATCACCCCCCAACTAAAAAAAAATATTTCTTGTCAGGTTTACTAGCATACCTCTCAACTGTCACACATTACGAGGTACATCACTCATTTTACCTCTCAGAAACCCTCTGTCCCACATGGCACAGGTGATTTTCCACATTGCCCACTGAAACTTCAAAGCAAAAATTGATAATAATCTATAACACTCAGTTATCTGCAAACATTAATAACATACCTGTACAGATTTAGACTATTCTGAGCTTGCAATGTCATGTTTGATAATGTGTCACACATTTTGCCCATTTGTCACACATACTGTCACACATTTGAGTGATGAAAGGTTGAGAGGTATGTTTACTAGTCTAATGTGTGTGTGTGTGTGTGTGTGTATCTGAAGTGGAAAAGCTGGGGCTGGATGCTCGTTTGTCTCACTGTTTGCATTTTTTCTTGACAGATACAGTCTCTAAACAGCTGCTTCATTTAATACAAGCTATGCCTCCCCAGATACCCACTGCATAACTGAGGCAGAGAGAGAGAGAGAGAGAGAGAAACATGCACCAATGTTTGTTTTACACTGTCTTTCTCTCTCTCTCTCTCTCCCTCTCTCTCTCTCTGATCTCCCCTCCCCCACGGCGAAAGGAAAACTCTGCAGCACTGCTCTCTGTTCCAGTCAAGGTATTCTCACTGCCACTTTCTCTGCCTCTCTGTATGTGCTGTCTGCTTTCACTGGGCTTCAGAAAGACAAACAGAGAGTCAGACCAACAGCAAGGTGCCGAAAGAGTGAGCGGCAATAAAATGGTTGGCAACTAAGCTCGGGGTACACACTGTACTCCACTTCTCTGTTTTTTTTGGGGGGGTTGACACTGTCTCTGACTGGAACAGACTGGACCAGCACATATATGCTGCTCTGGAAGTGGCTCGCTGTTGCTGTGTCTGTCTTGGGGGTGGGGGTGGGAGGAGTTGACACTGCTGGGAGATGAGCCATCCATTGAAACACACATTTGTTCAGGTGAAGGTCTGGAAGCCACCGGTCATCATGGTTATGGTCACTGAATTGTACTGCCCCCAATTTCACACTGCCAAGGTGGTGCTGCAATAATGACAGCCTGTCACGTGGTGATCAGTCTTACTCCACTCACTCGCCACATCTCAGCATGTTGCTGTCACTGTTTGGGGGCTCTCTGTCTGCTCTGTCCCTGACACTGGTGCCACTCGCCACATCTCAGCATGGTGCTGTCACTGTTTGGGGGCTCTCTGTCCACTCAGTCCCTGACACTGGTGCCACTTGCCACATCTCAGCATGTTGCTGTCACTGTTTGGGGGCTCTCTGTCCACTCTGTCCCTGACACTGGTGCCACTCACCACCTCTTTCTATTTTCCCTCTCTCTTTTGGGGGGGGGACTGCTGCCTCTCCTTCTCAGTGTCTGTCCCTGCAACCTGTGTGTCTCTCTCTCTTCTACCCTGGGTTAAGCTACAGCTCTGCAGGCAATGCTGCCTCACTTCTCAGCACTCTCACTCCTTGTATGTGAATGGGAGGGCACACTGAAACAGCACAGACACTAGGAGATCTGTGGGGTGGGTCAGTGGGTACCATCACAGACAGCAATACTCAAGCTGGGCATTGTGGCACACATGCAGCACCGGAGAGAGAGAGGAGCTCAGGGACAAGAACACACACTGTCATTCACAAAGAGACACAAACAAGTTCAACGCGGATGTCTGTTGGGGGAAGAATAAATAATGTACATTTGTTCATTACTGCTAGGACTGTATACTATTTAATGTACAGAGAGTGGGGGATGCAGTGTATGGCTGGTAACCTGGAGATCTGTGGGGTAGGTGGGGAGACAAACAATAAGATCAGTAAGGGCAGGAATGAATGGTGACAGGTATTTGTCTGTAGTAAAACATGGTTGGCTCAGACTCAACCAGTCAGGTGTTACTGTAGGCAAATACATCACCATTCATTCATGCCCTTACTGTTACTGAGCACTGAACAGTTCAGAGGCGCTCTGCACTAAGGGATCAACAGCCACTGATTGGTTTTAAACAAATCTTTTTTAGTTACTACCAGTGGGGGGGAACATGTTAAGCATCATCATCGGGGTCTCTGGTTGGGTGAGGGGAGATGGGTGGAGTATCTTTTGACATGTGGCGGTGCGGGGAGCGTACAATACTTCACAGACAGGGCAGCCTTATGTGAATGAAAGGAATGAAGCACTCTCATTGGAGCGCTTCATTTCTTTCAACTAGAGAACGGCTTCCAGCTGTGAAACTGTGACTAGTATCACAGTTTGGTTGCATGCTCATTGGTCAATCAGGGACAAACCTACTGTAGATTGCTGTGCATTAGACTTGTCCCTGACAAACCTCTGAAATGTCATTCTACCGCAAGATGTTTCTTGTGCACGTGCAAGGAAACATAAAAAATATAAATAATTTAGATTAGTGACTACCCTCATTTGAAAGGCCTTTTTATCCTGAACACAAAAATGTAAAATAATGCACTTGGGGCACAGAAATCCAGGGTCAGAGTATAAATGGTTGGAGTGGTTTTGACAGCATGAAGAAGAAAGCATACGTTCAAAAAATAAATAAGCTTTTGAATACAGCTGATTACTGTTTAACAATATTATGCATCTATGGCTGCCACTGTACATCTGATGCAAACCCATAATCATGTTCCTCACTTAAAGTGAAAGGAGGGGGTGGAGGCCATAACTGACTCCTTGTTTTGTGTTAAAGGGGTCAGTTTTTTTTACAATAAAAACAAGGAAAGGGGTCATTTCTAAAATGTGCAGACGAGCATGGGAACCACTTTTTTTCAGAGCATGACACCACTGACAGTTACCACTTCAAGGCTGCTACTACCCCCACCTAATACAATCAGGGGAAAACCAGTACTAGTCTACCAGCACTGAGATCAATATGATTAAGGTACATTTACCAGAAATTACTGCATAGAAAAGGATAAGAAAGCGACTGTGATGACGAGCAAGTCCCAGACCAGATCTCTAGTTTAATAGACTCTTCCTGGGTCTGATTTTTATGGCTGCGTGGGTCAAGCTCTACGGATGTTATGCCATCAGCAGATTTGTATAAGAGTACTGTGAAAGTTTGTAACTAGATCGCTGCCTGATGTGCTGCCACAGTGCTCCGGCATAGTTTCCAGTGATTCTGTTTATGCAGCCCTTCCCCTCACAGGCCACATAAACATACCCACTTCTCGGTGCACTACTTTTCCTTTCCACAACTGCAGAAGCGACGGCCATCATGTGCAACATGGTAGCGCTGACTTTAACTGCACATGCATGGCTATCGTGCATACGTAGTTATATCAGCACCGCCATGTTGCGCATGGCTGACTCCAGGGCAAGCTGCACATGTGCGAGTATCATGCATGTGTACTACTGTAATTCCTGCAGTATTACTTACAGCTGACTCTGATGCAGTGAGAGCACTGCATATTCTTTTAATACTCTTGCCACTCCTAAAAGCTTCCCACAGCCGTATCAGCTCTGACCAGAATTTGTTTGTCTATGTGTAACATCTTGACTGTAATTACAGTCCCAGGTCATGTTTGACAAAGGGCCTTGGCTCATAACACTTACCTGTTTAACAAAACTTTGAATAAAAAATAAATAAATTCAATAACAGTAATAGAGTCATCTCCATTGGATCCTCCTGCATGGTTCAGTATGTGGGAAGGGGCCTGCCACTGGATATGGCTGTACTTGTTTGTGGCTGTAGACATGCTGGAGTTCTTTTCCTGTATGCATGTAACCCATGAACTGGAGCTGGGGCTTTAGAGCAGGGGTCAACCTTAACTTTTTTTTGCACTAGCCAGTCAGACAAGTTGATTAAAAATTGCACTAGCCCGCAGATGATTGCACTATCCCACAATAATAATCATGTTAAAATTTGGTTATACTGGAAAAATACAAGCCAATTGCATATTTATCCTGCTCCTACATTGCTTCCTGCCCTTGCACAAAAAAAAAGACTGCAATACAATCACATGCAGTGTGTACCCCCACTGTTTTACCATGTGCCCCTTGCTTCCGCTTTCTTCACCCCTCCCCACCAATCCAGAGAATACCATAATAGCAAATATTCAGTCAAACAGTTCTAGCTCTGCACACACAATAACTGTCATCATCATGCACCGCACCACAGTCCCACCCTGACCTGCAGGGCAATGAACAGAGTCAAGCAGAGAAAGATTTTTTACGCTGTGAAGTGGGCCAGGGGCAGTTCATGGATTTCTTTGGAAAGAGTTAAACAAGCACAGGAGGCTTGAGATGTAAGAAGCTTTGACATATCTGTTTATATATACCAGGCACAAAAGTATTGATTTAAAGCAGCAGTGCAATAATCAGGTGAAAATTTTGACCTATACTTTTTTATGCTATTTTATATAGCCGCTCACCTCCTGACTTGTATGATACCCTTCTGTCCATAATTTGAGTCTGCTTTAGTCATTTTAGTCATGTTTGAAATAATAAAAGGAGCGGTCCTTTTAATATGGCTCGGAACAGGTCTTCATCAGTATTCTCAGCTAGTTTGTCCATCCGTTGTTTAAATATCACTTATGTTGTGACTAAAATAATGCATTATGCACCAGGCAGTGCTACTTGACCTTATGGAACAACAGATGTTCAAAAACAGCTGAGAATACTGATGAAAACCTGGTCTGAACCATATTAAAAGGAGCGCTCCTTTTGTTGTTTCAAACATGAAAAAAGTACTACAGCAAACTCAAATTGTGGAAAGAAGGGTTTCATACAAGTCAGGACTCAGGAAGTAAGTGGCAGTATAAAAAAGCATTAACAACAACAGATTTTTCGTAAGTGTCCTTTCATCAGTCAAAGGGGGAGCAGTATACAGGCATGATGCTGTACTACCTCTCTTTTTATATAGGATGATCTATGCACACCAGGAATACCTATTTTAACTTTTAAAATTCTATATTTTACTAAGGTTTTGCTTTGTACCATACATGCTCCAAATCATTGTTTTTAGCATGAAATGACATGCTGGTGGTATAAGGGTGGTACTACATGGATGGCATTGACTGGTGCGATCCATTAAGAGGAACTGTGGACCCCTACACCAGTCAATAATGGCAGCTATGGGTCTATGGATGGCCACTTCAGAGTCTAGTCTGCAGTGGTGTACAGAGAAAGTATAGAGTGGACAGACCACCTGGTTGGGCATACCGTGTATACATCATAGCATTCTGTCACTGCAGTATTGGAAACAGACACTCAAAAGGTTGTGAAATGAGGCACACTGGTTTTAATATTGTGGGACAAATCAAAGACAAGTTCAGCAAACTGGAAGCTAGTGACTTAACCACTCTACCTTTGATCACAGCATGCACATTAGCTGAATGTCCCAACAATTTAGTGATAATGACTCACATCAAGTCTTTTGTTGGATCCCCCTCTTAAACTGTCAGATAATTGCAGCTCTTAACGAGCTGCTAATCATGCCAGGCCACCTGGAACACTGAGTGAGATTAGCAAAAGGACTACAGCCTGCTAAAGCAGGGACATTTTCAACTTGTTAACAGCCATGAAAAACCTGCACTAGTCAAGATGGACAAGTAGAGGGTTAGCTGCACTAGCCCTGGCCAATTTGCACTAGGTTTAGGCCTAGTAAAACAATGTGAAGGTCGAACCCTGCCTGTAGAGCCCCATGGGAATGACAGCCAGCGGAGTCAAACCAATAGTTTCTGACAAGTTCTGCCATGGAATCTGGGGATAAATATGTCAGTACATTGCACAGAAAGTAACAAATAACAAACTGCAATAAAAGAAGGTGGTGTACTCATTGAACAACATATCATGCTTTCTGATGCACAGTATTTAAAAAACAAATGATACTATTATCACCACTTTAATATTATTTTATTTTTTTTTCTTTATGTTGTGGGAAAGGAGGGCTAGGTAGTTCTACTTACTTTCATCCTGTGGCGGGTGGTAGGGGGACATGCAGAGGCAAACAGACATACTGAATCAGATTCAGTTGCTGGTGGTATTTTTAAGAAATGGGTGAAATTTGGCCAGAACACCAAGGAAATTCACCTAATCATTTTTAGGAATGCCATGGGATCTTTCACATCCACCTAAGCAACCACTGGAACAGTCAGACAAGACCTAAGTTTAACATCTCATGTGAAAGACAGCACCTCAGGAATGCAACACTCACCTCATGCTGCACTACAGTGTCCATTTTGGTGTTTACCCCAAGTTCCTGGTGTAGGGCTATAACCCACGACCTTCAGATCTCCCAGGCTCAGAGGGAAGTGTGCAACTCACTAAGCCACTGACACTGCAGATCGCCACACAGAGGGGACAGGCTTGCTTTAAATTTCTCCACTCTGGGTCTATGCCAGGCCACAGACGCACCCACCGGGTATGGTATGCTACTGAGTATAAGAAACATTCCAGACCTGATCTTTGCTTCCCCTGTGCTTAATATCAAGAAATGTTTAGTCTTACCCCCTCTAGGGTACCATAATCTTATTAAGTGTAGTATTAACTGGGAATATAGGAAAAGCAATAAAGTTAAATTTCAGACAAGTAGATGTAATATACATTATAATCCTTTAAACTTTGTCTTAAGCGTACTTGAAGAAAAACAGGATAGACATGACCTAATTCCTGAAACAACCCTTACTACTGCAGATTTTACTGAATCATTTAGTTCTAATTACAATCAGTGTGCTTCTTTAAAAACAAAATGAGTCAGAAACTAGCACCTGCCTTGGGTTACAGAAAACATCAAAAAATCTTATAGAAGTGAAGGACAGGATATGCTGTTAGGCAAACAAAACACTGGACTTGAAGACTGGGCACATTTTAAAAACCAAAGGAACTACTGTGATTAAGAAATTCGAAAAGTGAAAAGAAAATATAAAAACAGGATTGAATCTACAACAAATGACTCGAATTATTGGAAATGAATTTTAATGTGTTGCGAATAGTAACAGTGCTTGTAAATACTGGTTTGTGTTTTGGTCTTTCTCTATTCCCACCTATGGTAGGAAAGTCAAGCAGTGTGTAGGGAATAGGACACCTTGCAGGGTCTCTGTGGGCAGGGCAGTACAACTGTCCACCCCCCAACTTCTACAGACTCCCCAGACAAACTATAGCTCCCCAGTATCCCACACAAGTGCAGCTGGACACCTCGCAGGGTCTCTGTGGGTAGGGTTGTGCTCCTCCCCCCCACTTCCACAGCCTTCCCGGACAAACTATAGCTCCCCAGAAGCCCACACAAGCACAACCAGACACCTCTCAGGGTCACTGTGGGCAGGGCAGTGGTCCTGTTTCCCCCTCTGCTTCTACATCCTCCCCAGACAAACAGAAACATAGAAACTTAGACTTTGATGGCAGATAAGGACCGCTTGGTCCACCTAGTCTGCCCATTTCCCTACCTACAGGATAAGCTGCAGATCCTATTTAACCAACAGCCTATTTCTTCCTACTCCCCACAAAAATTGCCTTATGTCTGTCCCATGCATTCTTGAATTCTCCCACAGTTTTAGACCACACAGCCTCCCAAGGAAGACTGTTCCATGTGTCCAACACCCTCTCTGTGAAAAATACTTCCTCACATTGCCCGAGAGCCGTCCCTCTGTCTTCAAATTGTGTCCCCTTGTTCTTGCACATCTCTTTTTCTGAAAGATGCTGTCCCTCTGGACATTGTTGATTCCACTGAGGTACTTAAAAGTTTCTATCATGTCCCCCCTCCCTCCTTTCTCTCAAAGGGTATTAAGCTCCTTTGGTCTCTCCTCATGTAGCTTGCTCTGCAGACCCTTTTAGTTGCCCTCTTCTGGACTGCCTCCATCCTGTCTATGTCCTTGCGGAGATGGGGTCTCCAGAACTGGATGCAGTACTCCAGATGGAGTCTTACCAACTGTCTGTACAGAGGGATAACAACTTCCTGTTTTCTACTGGTGATACCTCTCCCTATATGCCCCAGTATCCCCCCAGCCCTCCCTACTGCCTTCTCACATTGCTTGCTAACCTTAAGGTCATCTGATATGATTACCCCCAGATCCAATTCCATTTTTGTTGTTGCTACTACCTCTCCCCCCAATGTGTAATCTTCCCCTGGGTTTTTGCTTCCCAGGTACATTATTTTGCACTTCTTTGCATTGAATCTAAGCTGCCATACTTCTTACCAGTCCGCCAACCTTGCCAAGTCCCTTCTCATCCCTTCCACACCTCCTTGTGTATCAACCCTGTTGCAGATCTTTGTGCCATCTGCAAAGAGGCATACTTTTCCTTCCAGTCCCTCTGCAATGTCACTTATAAAGACATTAAAAAAGACTGGACCCAGTACTGAACCCTGTGGTACCCCACTAGTAACCCCTCTTTCTTCAGAGTGGACTCCATTTACAATTACCTTCTGTGTCCTCTTGTCCAGCCAATGTTTTACCCAGGCTACCACCCTGGGGCCCACTCCAAGACTGGTTAATTTGACTATTAATCTTTTGTGTGGGACTGTGTCAAATGCCTTGCTAAAGTCTAGGTAGGCCATGTCCACAGCCCCTTCCTGGTCTACTACTTTGGTCACTCAGTCAAAGAAATCAATTAAATTTGTCTGACATTACCTTCCCGCTGTGAACCCATGCTGCCTTGGGTCCTGTGCCCCACTGGCCTCTAGGTACTCAACAGTTCTTTTCTTCAGAAGTGATTCAATCACTTTCCCTACCACAGAGGTCAAACTGACAGGTCTGTAGTTTCCTGCCTCTGTCTTGCTCCCACTTTTGTGAAAGGGAATCACATCCACCCTCCTCCAGTCCTCAGGTACCACCCCATCCTCCCATGATTTGTTAAAAAGGATAATCAGTGGTGTCACTAGTTCTCTCCTTAATTTTTTTAGAATTCCGGGGTGAACTCCATCAGGCCCCATTGCTTTGTCCACCTTCAGTTTTAGGAGTTCTTTCAGAACCCTTTCTTCTGTGAAAGGACTGGGATCGACCCCCCATCCAGAGTGCT
This sequence comes from Neoceratodus forsteri, assembly GCA_016271365.2. Lineage (NCBI taxonomy): Eukaryota > Metazoa > Chordata > Ceratodontiformes > Ceratodontidae > Neoceratodus > Neoceratodus forsteri. Next base: position 721,709,974 of record CM057459.1, on the reverse strand, counting down.
TCTGTTAATTGGATTAGGCACCTCCCCCCACCTCCTGTTTTGGGAATACTGAGCAGAAGTATTAGTTCAGTATCCCTGTTTTTTCACTGTCCCTCTCTGCCCACCCACCATCCATTCTATTCAGCCTCACTATCCCTCCCTTTGTCTTTCTACGCTCCCTGATATACTGTACCTATAAAAGGTTTTATCCCCTTTCTTACCCGAATTGGCTATCTTTTCCTCAGTTTTGGCCTTTGCTATTCTGACTACCCTCCCAGTTTCCTTCTGCCTTAACTGGTACAGTTCTCTGTCCTGCTCCTTCTGTGTTTCCTTATACTTCCTAAATGCTATATTTTTCTCCATAACCTTCACTGCCACCTCTTTTGAGAACCATAGTGACTTTTTCTGTCATTTTGATTTGTTCATTTGCTTCACACAAAGGCGTGTTGTCTCTGTGATGGCATTTTTGATGTTTCCCCATTGTTGCTCCACCCCTCCTTCTAGCCTGTTTGCTAGTGCTTTTCTAAGGCACTCTCCCATCTTGCCAAAGTCAGCCCTCCTGAAGTCCAGAACCCTCACTTTTGTATGGCTTGACTCTGTAGCTGAGTTTACAAAGTACAGCTCCCCAGGAGCCCACACAAGCGCAGCCAAACACCTCGCAGGGTCTCTGTATGCAGGGCAGTGCTCCTGCCCCCCCACATCTACAGCCTCCCTGGACAAACTACAGCTCTCCAGGTACCTGCAGCAGCTCTGAACTAGCAAGTGGTACCGTGCTTCATGCAGAACCACTACATTTCGGCACTCCCACTCTCCCCACCACCCCCCACCCAGAGGTGGTGCTGGTTAAATTTACTTCCTGTCTATGGCTGAACCAATCAGCCCACTTCTACACCCCCATTGTCTCATTCATTTGGTCTGCTCCACCTCCCCCTCCACTGGTTTTGGTTGCTCCTTCCAGCCTTGTTAGACTAGTAACTGGATCTCTCCTGCTTTTCTGCCCCTAAAGTAGTGTACACGTTACTCAATCTTTATATTCACCTTAAGTCCCCTGACCACTGTCCTACTCTTCCATAATCTTTCCTTTCTACCTCTCCTCTCATTCATGAACTCCTCCAACCCTGTACTGCTATCTCTAATGTCTTAAAAGTGACTCTTCCTATTCTAGTCATGCTCTCCCTCACATTAGTCTCTCTCTATTGCTCTTCTCTTATATCCTTGCATATCCTCTTCTCCCTTATTCCCACTACCTCCTGCCCTTTCTTTGAACCTCCTCTACTGTTTCCTGATGTCTATTCCTACACCACTATTGACTTTGTATATTCCAACATCATTGCCACCCAGACTATCTCTGCCAACTTCTCTCCTCTCCTCATCCCCAGCCAGTTTCTTCTTATCACCAAGTTTTCTAAGAAATGCTGCCATCATCCACCTTGCCACCTACTTCTCTCTGCTGCCTTCTGCATCCTGTGGTATATTGGCCCCCTTACTCATCTATACGTCGGTGATATTGCACTTAACCCTGGACGCAACCCTCTCTACCACTGATCCAAACTGGTCAGGGGGAAAGGGCAGTGCATTGTCCACTTAAATATCAGTAGCCTCCTCTGTAATCTTTGTGACTTAGAAGTGTGAGTGTCCCTTTACAATTCTGATATACTAGGTGTCACCGAAACCTGGCTAAACTTGTCTGTTCTGGACTGAGCTTTCTCCCTACTCAACTACAGTCTCATTAAACAGGATTGCCTATCCTCAAAAAGAGGTAGTGGGGTTACAATTCATTTCAAATCTCACCTAAACCTCTCTGTTATCCCTACCCCTCCTCTTTCACACTATGAAGTGCTACACACTCTCCTCCTTCTTGGAGGTACGAAGAAAACTTCATATTACTTGTGCCTACAACCCCCCAAGCTGGTGGCTCTACTGGCCTAACCGAACTCCTGACATCTGCTAACTCAACAGCCATAACAAAACTATTAGTCTTGGGGATATTTATCTAGGCTGGCTAGGCAATCCTTCAAGACCTCTAATACACTTGTTCAGGAGAAAAACTTTCACCAACTTATTATTGTGCCCACTAGAATATTTATTAACTTGGGCTCTAGAACATTAATTGACTGGATCCTAACTAATAGGACTGGTAGGATTGCTGGTGCTGGCATCCTCTCTGATGCTATTGCCGACCATTCTCCCATTTTCTGTATATGACGTGTTTGTGTACTACCCACTGCACCACCAAAAGTAATATCTTTCTGCGACTTCTCAAATACTACCAGGTTTCTTAATGATCTATCTATGATTGACTGGTCCTTTCTCTTTGCCACTGACAATGCCGCTGAAGCCCTTGACTATTTCTTAGCAAAGTTTGGTGCACTACAGCACCTACATGCTCCCATCATTTCTAGGAGAATCCGGGGCGCTCCTTCATGATTACTTAGCAAGGAGCTCCTAGCGCATCTAAAAACACATGATAATGGTTGGCTTAAATTTAGAACCTCTGGCCAATTGTCTGATCTGCAGGAATACCGATCCAAATTAAATTTCTCTAAATGTGCTATTCACCTAGTCAAAAGTGCTTACTATAAAATCTTGCTAATTAGTGCAGCTGGTGACACTAAAAAAATTTGGGCCCACATTAAGAGTTTTATTGGAACCAGCCAACCTTAGTCTTCCGACGACATGGTACTAAATGCTCTGGTTGATTACACCTCCAAACTCTATGATGCCTTGAATAAAGGGATAGCTGTGGGGTCTATCTTTATAGACCTCACTAAAGCTTTTGATACCGTTAACCACCCACTTCTCTTAAACCACCTGCTGGACATTGGCCTGTTCAGTGATACTATTACCTGGTTTGACAGTTACCTCTTCCACAGGTTGCAATGTGTCAGAATTAACAGCATACTATCTGAACCCAAGGATGTGAGCCTAGGAGTCCCACAAGGGTCCATCCTAGGCCCACTCCTACCCTCACAGAGTGTACCAAGATCAGCCAATTTAAAACTGGGATATGGACTCTAGATCTAGAGTGTGAAAAGGTCTGTCGATGCTCTAACTAATAAACCCCCCTTCTCTCACTACCTCGACCACCTCTAGTACCTACCCCTAAAACCCTCACTGCTCCAGTTTTCACTCAACTCCCTGCCCCGTATACCCACTCTCTCTCTTTCACTTCTATTGTAATTTCCCCTTACCCTCACCCTCACCCCTCCCCTCACACCCCATAGCACTTAACCGCAGTACCACCTATTCTCCTCGACAAAGCCCACTCTGGCTGCACTACTTCATTGTTTCTCACCCCTGCCAAAGCCCTGGCCATAATACCACTCCTTCAAATACAGGGTCTCCTCCCTACCTGTCGGTCTCCCTGCACCCTTGAAATGCATTTTATTCTGCACTAACAGTGTGCTAACCTAATGTTCCCTGACACCCTAATGCTTGCCGCTGGACTTTTCCTCTGATCTATATCTTTGAATATATGTTCTGTGTTGTGACATTAACTGTAATCATCTGTGATAACTATGTGATTCTATCTGAACTGTTTTGCCCTGTACTGTATTTGACTGTATTGTATTTGACTGACTTGGAACATTTGTAAAAGAGTACCTGACTCAAAGGTGTAAATCTGAAACTGAAATAAATAAATAAATAAATGGCCAGCACTGCAACAATCCTGTCACAATTGCCAACCCCTTTAACCAACACCTCTGACTCAACTAAGTACACCAGTTCTTTCTCTCCTCCTAGTGCTACTACTCCTGACCCTACAAGCCCCCCACTGAACCCCTCTCACTGCTTCCATTTTCATTTGATAACCAAAATGGAGGTTCATGATCTTCTTTTTACCATCTCTGACAGTAGTAACATTGGTGTTGACGGCCTTGAGCCCCAACTCCTCAAGTTGGCTGCTCCCCTTCTTGCTGCCCCACTGGTCAGAATCTTTAATTTGTCGCTTTGCACTGGGGTTGTCCTCCGTATCTGGAAGACAGCCAGAATAGTCCCTGATTTCAGAAAAGGTGACCCTAAGTCCACCACAAATTATAGACCAATTGTCAAACTTCCTGTCCTAAGCAAACTCAGAAACATTTGTCTCTGGGCAAACAATTACTTTCCTTCATGAACATAATCTACTCTCTGCCTCTCAGCATGGCTTTAGAAAAGGCCATAGCACATCCACCACTCTCTTCAAGTTCACAAGTGATGCCAAAACTGCTATTGACTCTGGCCTTTTAACAGGAGCAGTCTTTATTGACCTAACCAAGGCCTTTGACCTTGTTGATCACACCTTACTAATGGCCAAATTGTGCTCCCTTGGTTTCTTCCTGAGGTTATTGCCTGGCATAAATGTTATCTCTCTGACAGGCAACTGTATGGTAAATATTGCTTTGCTAGTTCAGTGTTCTCCACCATCAACATTAGGGTTCCCCAAGGCTCAATCCTTGTCCCCCTTCTCTTTTCCATTTTTATCAACGACATCTCTCACAATGCCCCTCACTCCTCATTTCTTCTCTATGTGGATGATCTTGTTCTTTATCACAGTGCCAAGGACATTGCCACCCTAAAAATCTACCCTTTCCTCTGACTTCTGCCTTTTCCAAGACTGGATCTCAGGGAGCAAACTACTACTCGACACTAGTAAAATCCAAGCTATGCTATTTGGGTCTATTCCTTGACTAAGAAAATGTTGTGACCAGCTATCTGTCTCCTACTCTAATGGCTCCTATCTTGAAAATGTCCTCTCCTTCAAAGGATATACTATGTAAGACTGAAATGTGCAGCACACTTCTGGATGCTCCCTCATACACCATGTCCCAATAATAAAACAAGCATTTGTCAATGCCGAATGTTGTTTTACTGGCATTGGCTTTGGTAGTGCAGTGTGGAAACACAGTTTGGGCAGGATATGAAAAATGACAGCTGTAGTGTTCATAAGGAGGTGTAAAAAAATGGCAGTGTTGAAAATGTGGCATGCAAATATTGCAAATTTGCGGAGTTACAAGGGTCCATGGGAAATGTGCAATGCACGCTTGTAATACAGTCATTTTATGGACTTTCGGCACCAAATTTTCAACATAGGAATTTTAGCACCTCTGCTCATGTACAGTGTCACTGTCATTTCCTCACACAATCCCAAAAAGTGATTTCGCACAGCGACCACACTATTCTGCTCCGGATGTTCGAAAACACATTTCAGGTAGGATATGTAAAATGACAGCTGTACTGTTCATTAAGAGGTGTGGAAAAATGCCAATGGTGAAAATCCAGAGTGAAAATATTACAAATGCACATTACAGGCATGGCAGCTGCACAACGAGACTCGTAATAAGTCATTTTATGGAGTATCGTCACCAAATTTTCAACATAGGCATTTTAGGACCTCTGCTCATGAACAGTGTCACTGTCATTTTTGTAATCTGTCTCAAACACTGATTTCCCACAGTGACCGCGCAATTGTGCACAGGAAGTGCGGAAACACATTTCAACCAGGATGTGAAACATGACAGCTGTACTGTTCACAAGGAGGTGTAGAAAAATGATAATGTTGAAAATCTGGTGTGAAAATATTACGAATTTGCGAAGTTATGAGTGTGCATAGCAACTGTGTCTTAAAACAGCCATTTTTTGGATTTTTTCCACCACATTTACAACATAGGCTTTTGAGCGACCACTCATGAACACTGCCACTGTCCTTAGATTAATCAGTCCCAAAAGGTGATTCCGCGCAGTGACTGTGAAATCACCTTTCAGGACTGATTAACGTCATAACAGTAACAGAATTCATGAGGAGGGGTCCCAAAAACCCCATGTTGAAAATTTGGTGCAAAAATTCCAAAAAATGCCCAAGATATGCATCAAAGTTGAAAAAACCCTATTTATTCCATTATACAGCTTACTGGCATTTCCACAGTTCGCGGTCAGCTTTGAAGAGTGCAGATGTGTTCCCGGTCCACCGAAGATTGTCGCGCCGAGCTCTGGAGGTAAGTATGGGGTGAGGGGGTGTGGGCAGGCATGGTGCGCAGTGGGTGGGTGCGGGTGGTGGGTAGGGAGACTACGAGGGACCATTTTCTATTTGCAGGTGTAAAAAAAAAAACATCGTGGATGGGTTTCTTTTGTTACAGGTGTTTTTTTTTGGGGGGGATACAGTAGCCAACAGGGGATTCGGCACCCCCGTTGGCAAATAGGGAGTGGGTGACACTAGCTGAGGGGGATTGGGCACCCCTTTAGCACAGAAGAAGGGGAGACATCATGCCGATGGGGAGTGGGATACCCCGTCGGGACATTAAAATAGGAAAGGGGGTAACGGATGCCGAAGGGGATTGGGCACCCCCATAGGCAAACAACAAGAGCAGGGGGGTGCATGCCCCCAAAGTCAGCAGTTTCCTGGCCACTGGGCCACCATGTTTGTAGCGGTGAAGCACGTAGGAAGGTCCTCTGCATGTGACGAGCTTTGCTCGCATTGCAGTGGACCTTTCCTTAGATGTGCTCACCGCATTAGCTGTGCATGGTGTGGTGCTGGCATGCTGGCTGATTGGGGAATGAGGGATGCACCTTCTGGTGCATGCCCTGCATTCGCCCAACAGCGACCATGCCTCCAAATCGCCACTGCCGCAAGATGTTGGCTGCGCAAGCACACCAACATAAAAAGGTAATCACCATGGAATTTATAGTTTGCTTTCTAGCATGTGATGGAATACAATTTCTATGTTTATACAAGGTGCATAGTCTATTATTTAACGTCTTAATTAGAAAATCAACATGTGTATTCCATTTACATTGAGAATCTACTACTACTACTACTTATTTTTAGAAGACAACAGCTGATGTTATCTCACCTATATGAGTGAAACTGTTTAACAGAAGTCTGATGGAAAGCGTGTTTCCACAGTTTTGGAAATGTGACAATGTAGTGCCCATTGTCAAGGGTAGAGAGGCAAGTGACCCATCAAACTGCTGGCCTATAGCTCTCTTCTCTGTCATATCAAAGATTTTTGAATGACTAGTGTATAACCAACTTGATGAGAAGCCTATAGCTTGTTGACTTCACATCAATCAGTGTTTAGGGCAGAGAGGTCCATAGGCAAAGCACTCATGGATTTTATAGATCTACAGTAGGCAAGGCAAGGACATTTTATTTATATAGCACCCAATCCTGGAGGCTGTGGGTGCCTTACAATGAATAAAACAAACAAACCACAATAAAGAACAAAACTACAAAACACTTAAATCAAGAATCCAGGTCAAAGCATAAATTAAAGAAATTAGTTTTCAAGTATTTTTTAAAAATAGCAAGTGAAGGAGCATCTCTCACTTCCTGGGAAAGGCATCCCAGAGAATTGGGGCTACCATACTGAATGCCCTAGCACCTGAGGACTTCAACCGGGATCTAGATACAGATAGGAGGTCAGCTTCCACTGAACGGTGTGTGTGACACCAGGAGGTCTTGCAGGTAGCCCTGACTTAGACCTTGCAGGGCTTTGTATGTCAACAAGCACACATTGAAGCTAGTGGTGAACTGGTAGCAAGTGGAGAGCACAGAGAACTGGTGTGATATGCTGAAGCTGGGAGGTCCCAGCAACCAGGCATGCTGCCACATTCTGAACTAGCTGCAAGTGATGCATCAGCCTCATGGATAACCCAAGTTAAAGAGTATTACAGTAATCTAATCTAAATGCAAATAAGGTATCCATCAATGATGCCAGGTTAGCTGTTTCAAGATAGGGCTTGATCTGGGCGATGGCACATACGTGATAAAAGCAACTGTGGACAACAGCCAACAGCTGGAACTCCAGAGTCAGCTTGGAGTCCACAATGGCTCCTAGATATCTGCAGGACAAAGGGCCACACCATCCAGTAGCGGAAGGGCTGTGCTGCCACTTGTTGTTGCTGAAACTGACAGGCCTGGTTCTACCAGTAACACCTCCATCTTTTATCAATTAAGTCTCAGCCAGCTAGCCGCCATCCAATCTTGGATTTCTCTAAGGCACTTGCTCAGTTCCAGGACAACTGCACTATCATTAAGGGCACAAGATACATGCAGCTGGGTGTCATCAGAATAGCAGTAAAACTCCAGACTGCATCATCTAATAATCTCCCCCAATGGCAATATGTACACAGTAAGTGACAGGTTCCACTATGCCACAGCTAAAGGAATGTCAGCAACCTCCCCTAGTGTAACACATGATCACCGAAATCCCTGCCGCCACCGCCACTGACTCCAGACCCTGACTGGAAAGTGCACTGACACCTGTTCAGTGTTCATGTGGGTGACTGTGCCCCCCCCGCACCCCCAGGACTTAAAGATTCCAACTCTTGGGGGGGTGGATGTCAGGGGCAGAGTGGCCAAACTCCAGACTCAATGACTCGGTCATCGCTCCGGCAACCCGGTCTACACTGCGGATGTTGACTGGTTGGTGTCATTGTAACAGTGTCACTGTGAAAGCATTGCTGTTACAATGGTATACCTGAATGACATGAGAGCCACAATCACCCCCTGAGGCACTACACAGCAGAGCATAGCACTACTCGATATAAAGGAGCCAAGTGCCACCTGCTACATTCTGCCAGACAAGTAGGACTCAAACCAGCACCACACTGTTCCCCAGAGTCCCACATAGTGCCTAATGCAATCCAACAGCACTCCATGATCCACCGTATCAAATGCTGAAGACAGGCCAAGCAGGACTAGAATGGAACAATGTCTGCTGTCCCTTGTTAGAAGATCATGATGCACCCTGACTAAGGCAGTTCCTGTAATTTGGTGAGGCCAGAATCCAGATTGGAAAGGCTCATAGATGTTATACCTCTCAAAGCGTTGTTCCAGTTGCACCTCCACTACCTTTTCGATCAACTTCCCATGAAAAGGAAGGTTCGAAACAAGTCTGTAGTTGATGATATCATCAGGGTCCAAAGAGGCCTTCTTGAGGAAAGGTCTCATCACAGTTTTTAATGTCAGATGGAAAGACACCTTCCCAAAGAGAACACCTGAGAATCTCCACCACTATTTCACTGAGTGAGCCCTAGCATCCTAACAGGAGTTTGGTTGGCCTAGGATCCAATAAACAGAAGGTAGGATGCAAGCCAGAGACCAGCCAGGAGATATCATCCACAGAGATTGGCTGAAACTTCACCCACAAAGATGGAGTGCCTATGCCACATGATGATCGGACACTGTCAGCCAATAATAGGCTGCTTTGGGCTATCCCAGTCCAGATGGTAGACACCTTGTCTAGGAAGAACCAGTTGAACTCCTCACATTTCTCAGGAGAAAAAGATCTAAAAGGCAGACAGACTGGATTTATAAGTCTGTCCACAGTGCTGAAGAGCTGAGCCAGCTGATTCCTCCAAGCAGCAATCACCCATGACAGAAATGCTGACTTTTTCAGGGTGATTGCCCACTAATACTCAGCATAGTGTGTCCTCAGCACCAATTTATCCTCCTTCAAGTGGGACCTCTGCCAACAGTGCTCCAACCTTTGCCTCATAGTCTGCAATCTCCTCAGGTCCACATCATACCTGGGCGACCTGAGGCGGGAGATCAAGGGGCACACACAGAACGGCACTAGAGAGTCAATGACAGATGAGAGGGCTAAATTATAACCCTCAACAGATGCCCCAGTGTCCACTGTGAAAGCCATCTTCATATTCAAGATATGCAGTATTGCCGGGATGCTCTGAGGCTCCAGATTTTTAAAAGAGTGGTATCTGACTATCTCCACAAGGGAGGTTAAATGGGGAGCCCTGCAGAGGAACTGGATGATATGATTATCTGACCAGATGACCGACTCAACCCTGACATTGCTGAAGTCAAGATCCATTCAGAGGGCCAGCCCAGTGGCACTGAGGATTGAGGCACTGGACACCACACCTCACACCACGCCAGTGACCAGGGTTAAGAAACGGGCTCGGGTGCCAGGGGTCAGCAGGGGGAGGAAAGGATTGAGCATCTGGAGGATGGCTCTCCTGTCCTGGGGTGGGTGGCTGGCGCTCCTCGCTGCTGTAGCAGCTCCCAGCAGAGGCTGGAAGTCTTCAGCAAGATGAGGAGCATGCACTGGGTAAGGGAGCGATGGCGGATGTCCTGCAAGAGGGTTCAGGAGCGTGCCCGTGTTGCGCTGGACATCATTGCACATCTGCGCTCCCGGGGCAGCAGAAACAAGTTAAAACCCCCTGTTGACCGGGTGAGATGACAACTGGTCTCTGGGGGCAGACACCTCACATGCTCAAGGCTGGCCATGATCCCAACCCTACCCCCCGGGATCCTCGGCTTCCTCCAGTATGGGTCTGGCAGGAGAGGAGGTGAGTGTTTAGATGAGAATGCCAAGTGAGCCAGCCTGAGAGATGCCCCAGACCACCAGGTGAGAAACAAAGTTAAAAAAAAAAAAGATCCATTCAGAGGACCAGATATAAGACATGGCCATGCTGGTGGGTACTGGTGGCAACTGCCTGCACAAGGCCCAGGGATGGCATCACCTGGAGGAACTGCATTCCAAAAAAGAGATGTTTCAACCTTGACTCAGGCATTAAAGTCACACAAAAACAAATGTTTGGGTGACCCTCAAACCTGGTCGGCCATGAAAGTCCCCAGTTCCTGAATGAATTCAAGCCCACAACCAGGGGGCTGGTATATAAACATGATCCTGCAACTTGAACCCGGCCCACTGTTTATAACCACACATTCAAACAATCTAGTTGGGCCCAAAGGATATGCCATCAGTCCCAGGGCAGATCTAAAACAGACAGCTACCCTGCCGCCGCACTGTGCTCTCGTCTAGGGCAGTGCACCATGGAAAAACCGGGAGGAATAGCTGCCTTGAGCACAGAACCCGGGTCTTCCTCCAGCTAGGTCTTCATGATGCATACTAGATCTGCAGAGGAATCTGCAATGAGTACTTCCTCTACAGCTGTTTTATTCCTAAGAGACCAAGTGTTACAAAGAACTGTCATAAGGAGAGGAGCTGAGTCAGCTGGTCCCTTACCCACTTGCTGAGTGAAAATCTCAGGAACCTGGAGGACAGGGATCAGTCAGGAAGATCCCCATTCCAGAAACCGTCTGCTCCCTGGGCACCTCCTGGATACCATGCTCCTGATCCTACCCCAAAATCTGCCCCCGGAATAGATCTGCATTTTGAGCAGTGCCCCCGAGGATTCGCAATTGCCTGCAGTGGTTGATCACAGCTGCAGGTAGGGTACAGGAGCCCCCTGAAGGGGAGGCATTCCTGTAGCTGCTCTTCGGAGTAGACTAAATAAGGTCTGGATAAGCACATAGAATGAAATGACGCAACAATTAATAAAGGAAATAAAATAACCACGCCCAGAACACAAATAACCGACCCAATGTCCCAGCTCAAATTACCCTTAAAATCACAGAAATAACCTAACCATTTACACAACAATCATACAAAATACTATACAAAACATTCACATCTTGATGCACTCCAGCTTAAAACAAGCTATCTAAAAAACTCATACAGTCACAGCCAAAGACATGGTCAGATAATCCCTGAAATTTCTGTGATACATAATTCTAGAGAAATCTCCAGCTTTCTGTATTTTCACAGTAGGGGCAGCAGAGAGAAACTCTATAGAAATTTTGCAAAGTATCTGGAAATATCTGACCATGTCTGGGGCTACTACTGTACAAGCGAAGATTTGGGAAAACTCTAATACTTAACAGTAGATTATGTTAGTCTTTACATGTCCAAGTATGCCAGAGAAATAATGACAGGCCAGTAGTTGCAAGAGGGCTTGACTGGGCAAATCCATGGATGTGTTTGTTGTCCTCTCAAAAACCATTTAACCCAATGGATCACATGATCCTCCTGGAGCAAATGAGGAAGACTGGCATGTCAACAAATGCAAGATGCTGGTTTTAGTCATACTTGAGCAGTAGGATCCCAAAAGTTTGCAATATCAAACATTTTATCAGATGTGGGACACCTGCATAGAGATGTGCAGCAAGGTTCTATTCTGGGACTTACTCTGTTCCTAATATACTGTACGTAAATGACTTTCCCAACCAGATAGTTCATTCTAATATAAAACTTTATTCAGATGACCCTGTGCTGATGGCAAAATAATAATTCAAAGACATGGAGACAAACCTACAATCTAATTTAAACCACCTGAAAAGATGGTTTGTCTCCTCAAAGTGGTCCTAACCTCTAAAAAGATGCAGGCAATGTTATCAGTTCAATAGATGTATGCAACTTAGTGAGGAGTTATGTTTATGTAATGTTGTTGGTAGTCTGAAGGTATTTGAATGAATGTGTTGTTGGCTGTCATACGTGGATATTTTTACCATTCACACTGTCTCATCCCATGGGGAACTACAGCGCTGTCTGGGTACTGTGAAGGAAAAGGAACCCGCTTGAGGTGGGTTCCACCCCTAGAGGTGCAGTGGTAACATAATTCCTTTAGACCAATGGTACCTTAGGAAGGGGCTGCAAGGAGAGAGAGGTGTGCTGCTTCAAGAGGAAGGGAAGATGATACGGCAAAGAAACAATGCTTCTTTGTGAGGCTGTATGAAGCTGGCTTAAATAGCTCAGGCAGGGGCATGGCTGGTAGCTCCCACCCATTGAACTGCAAGCATAGCCTTTGAATTATAGAATCACGGAATTATAGAAATGTGATCACAGAAAAGGACCCTCTTGGCCAATCGAGTCTGCCCATTCCTCCCTTCCCTACTTGCCCCCCCCAGAGATCCCCCCTCTGTCCCCTGGGCAACCCCTTATGTCTGTCTCATGACCTCTTGTATCTCTCCACCGTTTCATCCCCCACCACCTCCTTCTCCTCCGGCAGCCTGTTCCAGGGCTCCACCACCCTCTCAGTGAAGTAATGCCCCCTCACATTTCCCCTAAACTTTCCCCCCTAAACCCTTCAGTCCATGACCCCTAGTTCTTCCAGCCCCTACCTTCTCCGTGAATAAGTTCTCCCTTAATTTATTGATCCCCTTCACATACTTAAACATTTCTATCATGTCCCCCCTCTACCGTCTGGTCTCCAGTGAGTACAAATCCAACACCCTCAACCTCTCCTCGCAGAGCTTCCCATTCAACCCATGCACTATCTTAGTGGCCGTTCTCCAAACCCTTTCAGTCCCATCTATGTCCTTGCATAGGTGAGGTCTCCAGAACTGAGCCCCATACTCTAGGTGAGGCCTCACCATGGATTTGTAAAGTGGCATCAGCACCTCCCTCCTTTTGCTTGTTATGCCTCTCCCTATGCACACCATCATTCTATTCACTTTGCCCACTGCCCTGCTGCATTTGGTCCCTACCTTAAGATTGTCTGAAATTATGATCCCCAGATCCCTCTCCTGCTTAGTTGCCTTCATTTCACCCCCCAATGTGTGCCTTGCTTGTGGGTTATTCTGCCCCATGTGCATTACTGTGCATCTTTTGGCACTGAATTTCAGCTGCCATTTTTCCGACCACCCCTCCTGCAGCCTGAGATCTTCCCTCATAGCCTTCACTCCCTCTGAGGTGTCCACCCAATGCAGATCTTCGTATCATCTACAAATAGGCAGACCTTCCCCTGCAGACCCTCTTTTATGTCACTTATATAGATGTTAAACAGGATGGGCCCCAGCACCAACCCTTGGGGGACCCCGCTCATCACCCCTATTCCCCTGGAATGTACCCCATTTACCACCACCCTCTGGCTTCTACCCATCATCCAGTTCTCCACCCACCTTGTTATTTTCTGTCCCACCTACAAATGCCCCAGTTTGTTTATCGGCCTTCTGTAGGGAACAGTGTCTAAGGCCTTCCCGAAGCCCAGATAGGCCATGTTCACTGTCCCTCCCTGATCAACCACCCTTGTCACCCAATCAAAGAATCTGATCAGGTTCTTCTGCTATGACCTCCCTAAGCTCCCTTATGTGAAGCCATGCTGACTGATGTCCTGCAACCCACTATCCACCGAGTAGCTGATCACCCTTTCTTTTAATATTGCCTCCATCACCTTGCCCACCACTGAGGTGAGACTGATTGGTTGATAACTGCCCGCCTTCTCACTGCTACCACTCTTGTGAAGTGGCACCACATCTGCCGTCTTTCAGTATTCTGGCGCCCACCCTGTGTTCAGGGACAAGTTAAACAACCTCACTAGTAGTGCCGCCAGCTCCTTCCTTAGTTCCCGGAGTACCCTAGGATGCAGGGTGTCCAGACCCATAGCCTTGTCCACCCACAGCCTACCTAATTCCTCTTTGATCATGTCCTTGCTGATCAGGCTAGGATCTACCTTTATGTCATCCCTTTCCTTCCCCCTTAACACCGGTCCACTTCCTTCCCCTTCCATCATGAAGATCAAGCCGAAGTACCTACTTAGTACCTCCACCTTCTCGAAGTCCCTTTCCACTTGTACTCCCCCCTCTCCCTTCACCCTTACTATCGCCTGCCTTGCCTTCCTCTTCTCTCCTATATACTGAAAAAAAGTTTTATCACCCCTTTTGGCCTGTTTAGCAATTCTCTCCTTCATTTCTGCTTTTGTCTTCCTAATCCTCTGCCCCTCTACCTTCAGCTTCTCCTTGTAGGTTTCTCATTCTTCCTTTCCCTGTGTCCTCTTATATTGTCTGAATGCCCTTTTTCTCTCCCTTATTGCCCCCTCACTTCCCTGGTGAACCAAAGCAGCCTCTTTTTTCTTGTGCCCTTCCTCACCTTCATTATGCAGGTTTCCGTGAATTTTAGTAACCCCCCCCTTAATTGAATTCCATAATTCCTCCACTTCCCCTATTTTCTTCTTCCCCTCCATTTCATTGCTGAAAATCTCCTTCATTCTGGGAAAATCTGCCCTCCTGAAGTCCAGGACCTCTGTGATGATTCTACTTGCTTCATTCCCCATCCTAACCCTGAAGCTCACTGTGTTATGGTTGCTTGCACCTAAGCTGATCCCCACTCCATCTCCTTCCACACTATCCCCATTGGTGAGGACCACGTTGAGTATGCTGCCACCCCTAGTTGGCTCCCTAACCAGCTGCTGCAGGAAAGCTCCCTGGAGGGACTTGAGGATGTCCTTACTCCTGGCTGACCTAGCTGATGGGATATACCAGTCCACATCTGGTAGGTTAAGGTCATCCACCAGCAGAATCTCCTCTTGAGTGCCATCCTTTGAACCACCTGCTACATCTGCATGTCCACTTCCTCCCCCTGCATTGGAGGTCTGTAATCCACCCCCAGTCTTATTGATGCTCCAGACCATTTTTGTAGCGTGCTCCACAAGATTTCTGCCTCCCCCTGCTCCTCCTGCCCTTCTGTAGCCTTAATGTTCTCCCTGATGTGAATTCAGTGGGCATACATAGCTTAGTAAAGAGTTATACTTGTGCAACATTGTTGATAGTCTGAGGAGGGTTCCGTCCCTAGAGGTAACATGGGAACATAATTCCTTTAGGCTAAAGGTACCTTAGGAAGGAGCCCAAATGGACTGTGCAGCAAGTGGTGAACACAGAGCTTGAGTGAGGGCAGACTAGTGATGACTGATAAAAGAGCAATGACTGACAGTAACTAGTAACTGATAGCAGACAGAGGCATGACTTCCATAAGGAAAGAGGCAATGGCAGGATGTATAAGTGGGCTGCCATCCAACCCAAATCACAGCAGAAACCTACTAGAATAAACGTCATACTAATAAAGATATACTACATTATGGACCACTTCCTGTGGAGATTATCTAACTTTTATCACCTTTGGCACAGAAGAGCAGAAAATCTCCTATTAAGTCGAAATATCTGGGCATCCAAGGCTTGGTCTCCTTTCCTCTATGCTAGGGATAAAATTAGTGATGGCTCAGCTACTGTAATTTAGAGACCCAATTCAAAGGGAAAATTCTTTGAGGAAGGGCTCTCACTCTATCTCTTCAATGTGAATGCCGTGGGGGTGCTGCAATCCAATCTCTTCAGGTAAAGGAGGTTCCCTGCAAAAGACACTCACCCCCCCAAGGCAGAAGGAAGAGAGAAATGACCACTAAAAGGCACTCACTTGGCCTCCACTGAGAAGTGGCTGAAAAAGGAAGCTGAACCTTTGAGTGGTAAGGCATAAGAGTTGGGCCCTTGAGAGTCTGGGACTTGCATAACTGTATGATATTCAGACTGGAGAAGCAGAGGAAGGGAAGTAGGTGGAGACCAGGTAAACCTTAGGTGGTCATGCGGGGGTGGGGAATATCTTTCAAAGATGCTGCTGACATGATCTACACAGGTAAGTCATAGCACAGCTGTGGACTTAGAGACCCCACTCTCATGCAGCTGAAGCCTTAAATGCTACATCAAGGGGTGCTGCTGAGTCAATCTGCATGGCCAGAGCTTCCCCCAAGTGTAGCACATTCTCACTCAAAAGGCAGAAACAGAAGGTCACATCCATGTCAAGGGACCCACCCTCAAGACGTTGACTTCAAGGGAGGAGAGTGAGTCCATCGGCATAGAGGGCAGGAGGCTCTGAAAGCCATACTATGATCATGGCTGGCATGCATCTGCATGCATTAGTCAGCGACCAATGTCACAGTCTGATAGCTATGAGTACAAGGTAGAAACAAGTCATAGGCAAGGCTGAATGACTGAGAAATCAAATGACAACTAAGACATGTATGAGACTTAATGGTAAGTGCCTGGACTGGGTATGGGTATGAATCTGAATTTATTGTTGACTGGTTATAAGAAAACATTACAACATGCAATTAAAAAAGTTACAATACAGTTAAAATACAGTAGCATTGTCCACATTTCTTACAATTACATACAATATCCCACAGGATCATCATTAGCAGGTACAAACCTTCTTTTCAACTTTCAACACTCCATGATCTGATAATAGAGGGTCATAAATAATACATTTATTTCAATTTCATTGTATTAATTATAATATGAATCTTTCATTGACCCTAGATCTCTATTTTAAACTCCTTATTTAATTTACTTACAGGCTTTCTCGGCTGATTGCAGTATTTTAATAGACAGCCATCGCTAGCTCTCCCATAGAATTACGCTTTGCACTAGCTGAAATATTTATTTTTCAGGGGTCCCTTTGCTAGCCCAGTCAGAGATAAACTCAGGTAATGAGAATAAGGCCTTGTGCCAAAACTACTGGTTAGAGCACCAGTCTACTCTGTCCCATACATCTGTTAGTGGGTGCCTGACTCAAATCCCAGAATGGACCAACCTATGGTGCCAGCCATTCCCAACCCTATGTCTCAAAGGGGATACTCTACAGTGCATGCTGCCCTGTATTCCACTTATATGAGTCTTGAGTCAGGAATTTACTGCCGGCCTGTAATCTGGGTCACAATTACTGGGTAGAAGAGTTGAACCCTTAAACATAGGTCAGGTCATTTCGTAAAGCACACAAATCCATAGTTCAGTCTTAGGCACTATAACATACCATAGCTGCATCTCACTACTGTTGGGACTGCAGTATCCACTTACTTAAGAAGTCAACGGCTGTCCCAGAGTAAATTACCATGGGAATTCTGGATGGCCACCCAATTTATCACAAATCTCCCATCCTTTGTTTCCAAGTCAGCCATCAATTAGAGCAAGTATCCTTTTATAGAAACCTGCCTGCTCCCTAAAATATAGTGGACATTTCAAATGCTATCAATATCATAAAATTAAGCATAGCCAAAATGCCTCTTCAACTGATTACAAAACTATTAATATAATTTCAACATTTATAAAATTGTTTGTGGAATATCAGAGATACTCAAACAGTGTTCCTGAAAAGGAGTCCTGTTGTTAAGCACCTGAGTATAATTTTTATAATGCTCCAGTTGAATTATAAATATAGGCCGCACATACAAGGAATATATTTATACACTTCAAAAAAACAGACCAAAGGGGAAGTGCACCAGTTTGCAATGAGTTATTTAGCACATCCTGCCATAATCACAGTACGCTCCTGGAAGTCCTAGAACCAGAGTCAATGTATCCCGAAGACATTATAGAGGAACTTTCAGCTGGATAAACATTTAGAGCACTAATGCTCCAATCAGATAAATTTACACCTTACGCAGCAGTTACAACAGTAACAACAATGTCCCAAAATGAGCACATATGCACTTTCCATTAATATAAAACAATTAGCTCCATGCCTAGGAGTCTTTATAGCAATGTCCTCATGACACTTGTATTCTTTTCCTTTCCAAGTTTCCATTGAACAAGACCAACAAATTCTAGTAATGATAAAAAGGAAAAAAAAAATACAAAAAGTAAAAATCCAACTTAGCTGCTTGCTTCTGTCCCAAGAGACCATAGTTTGTCTGGACCATAAACATTTCTAAGTTAGTCATGGATTGCTCACCTCCTATAAATTCACTGGAGCACATACTTTCCATGCTGCTTCCAGGCATACTAGGTATACTTCCACCATCTTTTCCTTCTATAACTCCAGTAATAGTGATAGAAATACCTGGAAGAATTAAATACAAGGTCACTCCACTGAGCGTAGTAATTTTGGCCATAATAAAATATAAAAATCAGTAACCCCACACCCCTAGGCAACGTTAGCATACCTTTAGGTGAGGTAAAATAAGCACATCGACACCTAATGCAAATCCCATTTCTGAAGTCAGTCAGGAAGCCATGGGCTCCTTTCTCCATCTCATTAGTGGGCACCAGCCAAAATCTCCACACTGCTGCTATAAGCAAAGGCTGTCTCCAGGCCACTGACTGTCGAGATAGCCAGCAAACATAGAAAACACTGGCATCAAGCTGAGGAGCACTACAACCTTTAAAACACTGTCTGGTAAAATTGTAATAATATACCCAAGCAGAAGAACTAAAGCTCCACTCAAATGGCTCATAGTCTGAGCAGACAGTGTCTGTTGCCGGCTGAATACTTATGGTACTAACTTATGGTGCTAACCAGCAGCACACTACAATAGCTTAAAGCTAATATATCCATAAGCGTAGCAGTGCTTTAACCTCAAAACATTAAACTGGGTAGAATTGAAACCTAAGTTTCATTCACTTGGTATAGAATAAATTGAAAATGTGGGTTATTTTAGCTTAAAGAATTATAAACACACATCAAAGTCAATGCTCCAGCAAGGAGCGGAGCAGCGTTGTGGCCATCTTGTTGCTCCATCACTGTCTCACCTGGACTGAATGATGAAAGCATGCTAACTGATTCCATAGGGAAGGTTAGTGTTAGCTGCTGATGTACTGCAGGTCACATAGGCTGAAGTAGTAGAGAACAACAAATGAAACTGCTGGAGAAAAACAGGAGCATATGGGAACTGAAAACTACTGTAGGATGCAGCACGCTGCTAGATTTAGCAAACTAAAAGCACCAGAACACAAATGGGAGTGGCTGCCTTGCTAGGAGTCAGGTGAAAACATTTAAGGATTGTAGCTGAACTGGGAGATTGCAAATGGTCTGGAAGAAACAGCAAAACAGAAGCCTGAAATAGCACAAGTCAACAAGAACGACAAAGGCAGGACACTGTGATAACCAGAAGCACACAAGAACCAAAGCAAAAAGAAACACAAGAGGTAATTGAGAACAGGAGCACAGCAGGAATAGTTGACTGAGAGAAGCACACACTGCAGTCAGAAAGGTAGAAAGCAAAATACTGACTTAGGAAGCCAGTGGAGGCACAAACCAAAGCTTAAAAGGACCAATGGAAAGTGGGAGACAAACACAGGAAGTAATGGGGGGCAGGGCCCGACACAGCCACTGCTGCATCTAAGAAACAGTGCTTCTGAGTGAGGCTGGAGGAAGCGAGCTTAAATACTGTAGCTCAGGCATAGGATGTGACTGGTACTGTTGCTCTCACCTATTGAACTGCAGGCATAGCCTTTGAAGTATATTGATGACAGGACTTAAAGAATCAGTAGAGTTAAAAATTAGACAGTTAAATGGGACTTAACACCAGCAATGAATATAAATATTTAGGACTAACTGTAGATAATTTATTGCATTTTGACTTACACATAAGCAAAACCATGTAAAATGTAAACTCTAGACTGGGAGTACTTAGGTGTGAGGCTATTTTGATCCTATAGACCACCAAGTTAACCACTGCCACCCAACTTATACTACTGATCCTGGAATGTGGACACATGGTCTATCAATTTTCAGGGCAGCTATTATTAGGAAAACAATATAATAAGCTTGCACAATTTGTGCTACTTTGCCTTGATGATGCCCACCATTGTCATATGTACGCCAAACTGAAGTGGGATTCTCTGTCAGTTAGGTGACACAAATTAAATGTGGTGGTTGCTTATAAACAAATTAGGTGGCAAGATTTAGATAAAACTAGCACTGAATATGGTATTCCAACACATGGACACAGATTAAGAGAAATCAGAAACAGGAAATTACCTAATTCAAAGATTTAATGAACAGTAACTATGGCAAAATGATGTCACATTTTTATATCTAAAAGACTTGGAATGTCATAGATCCTAAAATTAGAAATATTCAGTCACTCATGTTATTTAAGCAAATTCTATATGCTTAATTGATAGACCATTCTGCATGCTTTACTGTACAATGATTTCTATGAATCCAATTAAAAAATAGTATTGAATATAAAAACACTTTGATCATAATAATATGTCTTTATGTTGCTATACCTCTTACCATAGTTCTGTACATTATATGTCTGTCATGGAATACCCAGTGTTTAGAATGAATTGTATAGTAGCAACAGTTTGTATAGCTTATATCACTACATGTTAAAATTTCCTTTTAGTATTATTATTTTTATGTATTTTTCCTTTGTATATTTAATCTTTGTGTACGTACAATCTGTGCAACAGGACAGCTTTGGAAACATGGCATCCCAGCCCGAATAGCTTTTATACTGTATAAAAATGCTTTTGCTACTTTTATGACTACTACACCCGCAACTAAACATTTCCAGTGTATTGACTGTCTGACAGGTCATGGTTCTTTCAGCCCCTAATGAGTAACAATTAAGTAAAAACTAGACCTGTTGTTAATACTTCCCTTGGAAAATCCTAATAATATGTCCTGCAATTCATATAGAATAAGTGCTGTTTATAACAGGACATTTTAGTCTGCATTCATAAGAAACAAGGTTAAAGGAAATGCCTGCATGGGGCTGCCCATTCTCTGTACAGTCATTTGTTTAATTAGGTGAATAAGAAATTGATAGATGTGATATTTGAATTCACACAAGTAGTTAATTAAAATTCTAAGCCCTTTCTAATCATTTGCTGCTTATGACCTTTTCATTTTTGCAGAGCACTTTTACAAAATCTAAGATATGTTCAACTGCCAGGGTATATTGATTTACTTAAATGGTGAAAATGATTTTAATAAATACTTTGACCCATGCATATACATAACCCCTTGTGAGTTACTATGCCTTTAAGACTCCCTTGCTTGCTTGGACATCAAAGACATTCATCACCGTCACTGAAGCTGACACTGTCAAGGTAGCAACTGGACTAGGGATCATCCAATCTACCTACTGACTGCCCTTGAGTGAGACAGAGTGTGCCCACACAGGACTACTTTGGAGTGCAATATAGTGCTGGGGCTGTGTGCTTTGTGGGAATCAAGACTTCTGTGAAGACTGTCTTTGAGACTACAAAAATGGTGGTCATGTTGCCACTCTTTGACCCCAATCTGTCATAGTCACAGAGTTGAAGAGCCCTGAGCAACCAATCAGAGACATATGTGAGATCAGGAAGCCACAGGGGCTCATGAACTTCAGCCGGACCTAACTAATTCAGGTGCCTTTGTAGTGACCAATCGCATGTCATATGGTCCATCCTGACTGACAGTCTAAATAGACGAATTGGGCTTGCTGTCACTCCCATGAAGTGCAGGGGCTGAGCTGCCCTTCAAACAGAGCTGGGAGATTTGGTCAGAGCAGGATCACTGACTACAGCCTGACAGTTGTGCATCAGCAAACTGTGCATCTGCCCGTTAATGAACTGTGAAAGTAAGTAGAGTCTCTGCTTAATAAAAAGGGAGGCATTATCCTAGTCAGCATGCCATCGATGCTGAGCATCACCACTACAGAGATTTATTGGTCATAAGTCTCCGAGGAAGGACTTGGTTGATCCGAAAGCTTAGACATTGTTTTCTTTTTGTAAAATATATGTTGGTCCAATAACAGGTATCAAACTATTTCCTTCTAGATCTGTTACTACAGAGACAGAGAGAGAAAGAGGTGAACTGCCACCCATGACTGCTGTGGTATCTGCCCATGAGTGCCATAGCCCAGTACTCAGCTATTACTTCCTGAAGGGTCTGAAAGCCAAGATGAGGGTTGATGCAGATTCAGCGGTGGTCTGCTAAACTGAAAGAAAGCTGTAGCTCTGATTTTTAGAGACTGGAAGAGAGGGAGGGAAAATGTGAGACCAATGGAAACAGTTGCAAGAAAGGGATTGCTGCAAGCTGTGATGGAGGAGCCCTGACTAGTGAGGGAGATCCTTGTGCAAAGGAACTGTGAGTAAACCTGGGCTTGCCCCTTCATCTGGGGACCTGTCCACTAGCTGGAAAACCATTTACCTGGATTTGGCCAGTCAGCTGAGGAATTAGAAACACCTTAAGGTTTAGCCATTTTTACAGTTGCTTGGCCTGTGGGTTTGAGGTTTAACTGTGTTCACTGAGCATGGCTACTATTTAATTTAAAGTGCACCAATGGCAGCCAACCATGTGTGACACCAGCGGGCCTACTCTGATCTCACCTACTGGGTTCCCAGTAATTAGCGGGGAGCTCCCTAAAGGACTTAAAAGGGGGAATCACACTAGTACCAGCAGTAAGAGACCAGTGCCTCTAGAACAGGAGAGTGGATCAATACTATATTGTGCATTGTGGTGTGGGAGAGCTGCATGCAAGGGCTGTGCCTAGAAGGGCATTTTAGATAGAGTCCAGAAAAGTGTTTGTTTTGGCTGTACCTGCTTAGATCATGTAAAGGGCAGACCCCCTCTTGGAATGGGTCTACATACGTAGGGCAACTGAAGACCAGCCTCTTACATACAAGTACTTCATAGAGCCAATGAAACCCCCCTTTTCCCATTAGGGTTTGCAGCCCAAATAAAGCTGTTTACTATTTGTATTCATTTGGCTGCTGCAATCTGTATAGAGATTAGCGCATGCTTATTGAAAATTGTACAGCTATTGTGTGTATCCACAGAGGGGGAGACTACAGTGGAAGGTGGGGAGGTTCAGCATCCCAGGGGGTTGTACCACTATTTCACCAGGCCCACTATAATCCTTTTCTGGATGGAGGTATTGCACATTTTTCTGTCTATTAATGGATATGAACTCCCCTCACTTTTCAAGGGAGACCTAACGAGCTTAGAAGCCAGCGAGACATCTATGGTGACCTGGTGGCAAGCAAGGTTGTGGGGCTTGTGCCCTGCAGACATTCAGGATGGCACCAGCCTTACAAAGTGGAGGCAGTACTGGGATCTGTCATCGAATCCCTCACATGGCCCACCAGTAGGGTGTAAGACTGATTATACTTTGGGGTCATAGAATCCAGCATTCTGATTGGCTGACTGGGGTTTTTACCCATGGGTAAATCATAGATACATAGATACATATACACTGTTGGCAGATAAGGGCCTATGGCCCACCCAGTCTGCCCATTTGAGCTTGTATGTTCCCTTTACGTTTTTCTAGAAGTCTGTTGCCCCTTACCCATGACATCCAGAATTCCCTCATGTCTATCCCATGCATTCTTAAATCCCCTGACTGTTTCAACCCCCACCACTTCTTCTGGCAGGGTGTTCTACTTGTCCACCACCTTTTCAGTGAAGAAATTCTTCCTCACGTTTCCTCTGAATTGCCCTCCCTCCAACTTCATCCCATGCCTTCTAGTCCTGGAATACCTTTTTCACTGAAAAATAGTGTATTCCTTGACTCTGTTCTTCCCATGTAAGGTACTTGTATGTCTCTATCATATCCCCTCTCTCCCTCCTGTCTTCCAGGAAGTACATATTCAAGTCCTTCAGCTTATCCTCATAGGACTTGTGATGCAATCCCTGTACCATCTTTGTTGTCCTCCTCTGAACCTTCTCTACCCTGTCTATGTCCATACATAGGTAAGGCCTGCAGAACTGTACACTGTACTCCAGGTGGGGCCTCGCTAGTGCCTTGTATAATGGAATAATGACCTCCCTTTTCCTGCAGCTGATGCCCCTGCCTATGCATCCCAGCATCCTATTTGCTTTACCTGCTGCCTTGTCGCACTGTTTCCCTACCTTGAGGTCATCAGAGATGATAACTCCAAGGTCCCTTTCCTGCTTGGTGCATTTTATATCCTCACACCCAAACTGATATGGTGTTCCAGGGTTTTTGTGCCCCATATACATTATCTTGCACTTCTTTGTGTTGAATTTCAACTGCCAAGCCCTTCACCATTCTTCAAGCTTCTGCAGGTCCCTCCTCATTCTGTCTACACCCTCTGTTGTGTCCACTCTGTTACAAAGCTTTGTGTCATCAGTGAACAGGGAAATTCTGCCTTCTAGGTCCTGCACAATGTCACTGATGAAGATATTGAGTAGGACCGGTCCCAGCACTGATCCCTGTTGTACCCCACTGGTCACTCTTCCCTCTGTGGAGTGATAGCCATTTTCCACCACCCTCTGCGTCCTGATGCCCAGCTAATTACTCACCCACCGCACTATTGTCCTGCCCACTCCCCTATTCCCCAGTTTGTGTAATAGTCTTCTATGTGGCACAGTATCAAAGGCCTTGCTGAAGTCCAGATAGGCCATGTCCACTGCCCTCCCCTGATCCACCTCCATTGTCACCCAGTCAAAAAATTAAATGAAGCTGGTCTGGCATGACCTCCCCCCGGTGAAACCATGCTGCCTTGGGTCCTGTGGCATGGCAACCAGATGTTCCACCAATCTCTCCTTCAGCAGTGCTCCCATAATCTTCCCCACTACCGAGGTCAGGCTGACTGGTCTGTAGTTCCCCACTTCCTCTTTGTTCCTGCTTTTGTATAATGGGACTACATCTGCTGTCCTCCAGTCTTTGGATACCTCCCCTGTTTCCAGTGATCAGCTAAACAGGATTGCCAGAGGTTCAGCCACCACCTCTCCTAGTTCCTTTAGGACTCTGGGGTGCACCCCATCTTGCCCCATTGCTTTATTAACTCTTATTCCTTCTAGTTCCTTTTGGACCCTTTCCTGTGTAAAAGTACTTGTGTCCATTTCTGCACCATTCCCACCCCTTGTACTCCCTTCAGGCCCATTACCCTCCTCTTCCTCAGGAAAGACTGAGCAGAAATATCTGTTCAGTATGTTAGCTTTACTGCTGTCATTCTCCATGATACCCCCGTCCTTCCCTTCAGTTTCACTATCCCTTCTTTTGCTTTTTTTTTCACTTATGTACCTGTAAAAGGTTTTGTCCCCTCTACCCACTGATTTTGCAATGTGCTCTTCTGTTTGAGCTTTGGCTTCCCTTACTGAACTTCCTGCCTTCCTTTGCTTCTCTTGGTACTTCTTCCTATCTCCTTCTGCCTGCGTCTTTTTGTATTGCCCAAATGCAATCTTTTTGGCTTTCACTTTCTCTGCTACCTCCCTGGAAACCATAATGGCCTCCTCTTTCTCTCCCCCCCCCCGCTAACCTGCTTAATGCATAATTCTGTTGCTCTTGTAATCCCTGTTTTAAATATTGCCCACTGTTCCTCCACCCCTGATTCCTTCCCCATTCCCATTAGTGCCTCTTTCAAGCAAGTTCCCATTTTCCCAAAATCTGCCCTCCTAAAATCCAGGATACGTATTTTTGTGTGGTTTGGTTCTGCTCCTTCTGTGTTATTTCAAACCACATTGACTGGTGGTCACTGTTCCACAGGTACTCTCCCACTGTTACCCTATCACACTGTTCTTTTTTGTGGGCACGAGGTACAGTATTGCCTTCTACTGAGTTGGTTCCATGACCAGTTAATTAAGGAAGGCACCTGGAAGGGAGTCCAGGATAAATCTGCTCCAGATTGATGCTGCTGTTGGGAGGCTCCAGTCCATGTCTGGAATACTGAAGTCTCCAGCCAGCACCACCTCCCCCTTGTCTGCCATCCTTTGGATGGCTAGCATTAACTCCCTATCTGTGTCTTCCTCCTGGGTTGGTGGTCTGTAGACCACCCCTGTGCGGATGGCTGACCACATTTTCCTTTCCAGCTTAACCCACAGTATCTCTCTCCCATTTTGTTCCTCCTGGATCTCTGTGGCCTTTATGCCATCTTTAACATAAAGTGCCACTCCTCCTCCTCCCTTCCTGCCTGCCTGCCATGTCTCTTCTGAATATGCTGTAGCCTGGTATGGCCATCTCCCAGTCGTGATTATCATTACATCAGGTCTCTGTGATGGCCACAATGTCCAGGTCCAACTGCACCATGGCAGCCTCCAGATCCTCCATCTTGTTGCTAAGGCTCCTGGCATTGGCACACATGGCTTTCCATGATGTGAACTCCCTGGACTGTTGAGCTGTTTTACTCCAGCCCCTTCCCTGGTTGTTCTTTATCCCTGGTTCTCCCTGCTGCTTGCCCATCTGTTGAATTTTGCCCCTTTTCTGCCTATCCACCCCTTGGGTGCCTATCTCCATCTTTTTCACACTGCTTTGTAGAGATATCCCCTCCTTCTGTTCACTGGTTCCACTGCTAGCGATGGGGGGGAGGGGGCAATTAAGTAAATTGGGCAAAATCCCTGCATAACCAATGCAAAAAATGCCAGTCAGTCAATTAGCAAAGGTAAAAGTAAAAAAAGTCATCAGTCACATTCAATGTTCAAAACATAAACAAAAACTCTGACATGGAGAGTTGACCCTGGTTGGGAGCCGCAGCTAAGGACTCAGTGGGGTGGGGTGGATTTCTCCTGTATGAGCATTGGGGGGGGGCCCTTCCCTGCTCTCTGTAAAGCTTTTTTGCCCTGCTATTTGGTGCTACCCTCAATGACTGTGGAGGGGGTTCCTCTGTGGTAGTTCCTGGACTTGTAGTTTTCCTCTTCACGGTTAAATGGAGATATAAAGGAGTTTGGAGACATCTGGAGAGTCTTCTGTGGCCTAAAGCGGGATTCCCAGGAAAGAAGGAGTGTAACCAGACCAACTGCTGGTGAGATTTTTTCCAATTTGGGGCTTTTTGTATAATCACTGGGCATTGAGAGTGCTATTATTCGACTTTCAGTCAAGATCTGTTTGTTTATTGCTGAAGGCAATGTGAGAGACTGACCCCAGCTTAAACTATTATTTGGTTCACCTTCCACTCAAGGTGAGAGCTCCGATTAATTTATACACATTATTTGAATAATTTTGCACTGGACTGCAAACATGGACTCTGCTAGAGACTCTTAGTCTGTTTTCAGTATGTATTGTATTTTGTTGTTTAGTGCTGCTATAGTGGGGATTGAGTTTTGGGGGAAGGGGTTATATTTATGGTTTTATTGTAGTATTGTTTTGTAATTTATTTTAAGTTAAGGGGTGGAAGGATACTGACTGGGTGGGGGTGAATGGTTATCGAGTTGTTGAAGTGTTGGAAATATGTGTTGGGGTCTTAAAGAGACGGTCAGGCAGTACTCCCCCTCAAGATTTAGGGATCTCCGTCCTTTTGAATTACCTCCGCTTACTGTGGAAGTTTATTATAGATGTCGAGTTTTGGCATCCTAAGACATAGGAGTAAAAGGAGACGGGGATCCTGGAACTCTTGGGGGGGTGGGAGAGGAGTGGGCGGATAGGGACAGTAAAAGCCAGGAGACGCCCTTGGGCAAAATGGGTACAGGAGCAAGGTTTTCCTTGCTTAATTCCCATACCCAAGGGCTCTGACTTTGTCAGGCAGGAAGTGAGGCCATCCTTGGACTCCCATCCCATTCGGGTGGTGTTAATAAATGCCAGGTCAATTAGGAATTGCTGATCTTGTTTCCTCTGTTGACCTGGCTTGCATCACCAAGACCTGGCTGGATGGAAATGCAGGTACTGTTTTGGAATCTGCAGTTCCGGCTGGGTTCTCGATGATTCACCACCCGAGAGTGGACCGGAGGGTTGGGGGGGGGTTGCAGTCTGTTTTAGACAAGATCTGGATCTCAGGGAGCTGCCAGTTGGAGACACCAACTCCTTTGAGTGTATAGTGGGTGCAGGTGCAGGCTACAGGACCCTTCTCATCTACCATCCACCAGCTAATGGGAGAGAGTTCCTGAAGGAGGTTGCAGACTTCATCATCGAAATGGCATTGGAGTCTCCCAGATGGTTAATTCTGGAGGACTTCAATGCCTGGGTCGACGATGAACTCTCGCTATTTGGTCAAAACCTCCTCCAATTGATGGATTCATTGGGTCTGTCATGGGTTATTACCTCTGCAACCAATGGGGGGGCACACATTGGACTTGGTGTTCCATTTGGAGAAGGAGATATCCAATGTGGAGGTGAAGCCAACCGGTTGGTCTGACCATCATGCCCTGAGCTTCAGATTTACAGCCCCCTGAAATAGGCCAGCCCCTAAGTAGTTAGTACAGTTCTGTCCTTTGAGAGGGGTTACCTCAGAAGGCCTAATGATGGAGCTGGACTTCTCGGGATTTCCAATGGCTAGCACTGACCCTTGGTCTGATATGACTTCCCGTCTGTCGATCTCCCGATAATTCACCTCCTGACTGCAAGTTCCCGTAAACTGAGTTCCCATTCAGTGGCATTAGCCGACAGAATCTTTGGCCCGACCAACAGAACTACATTTAAATACTGTATGCTCGCTAAGAATAAAATCACTTGCAGACAATCAGCATTGCGAAGCATCACAGAAATGTACAGGGTATTGCAAAACCTCCCAAAGCCTCACAGCCAGATTTACTGATCATTTCACAAGCAGCTTCACCGAAATGTACAAAAATCTCTTACATCTTAATTGTGCGGCATTCCCAAGCCCGACACTGATTTGCTTGCCTCACAACCAGAGTTTTAAAGTAGTTGTTTTTAATATTAAACCAAATGTATTAAATGAAGTTGAATGAATGAACAAGCATATCAGATGGAAAAGGATCAGGTAAGACACATCTTATGCACTTCACACTTTTCATGCTGTAATGATAACTATAAGCTGCGTTTCATACATTCAATTAATTCCCTTAATGATGTCTGAACAGGACAGCATAAGAAAGGACGTTGTATTTTTTTAATGTAATTTTATTTTTTTACACTTGGCATGTCTACTTAAATGACAAATTTCTCATTTTCAAATATGCTGTAATGATAACTGCAAGCCACAGCGAGGGTTTTCAATATTTGTTGGTCAATGGTTGTTACAGGATAGAATTTGTCAGCAAACAAACCTGTTTGGTAAATTGAAGTCGGGAAGTTGTTTTTTGGTAAGTTGCAGGTTGGGCAGTGGTACGGATCCCCTGACCCGGGGCCCCTGGTACTGGCCTATAATAGGACTGTGGTAGGGGCCCTGGATGTTATTGCTCCAATTTGTGTTCATCCCTGCACTCTCCACCTAGGGACTCCCTGGTTTGACTGGGAGGTCTGTGAGCTGAAGAGGCGGGGATGAAGTTTGGAAAGACGCTGATGGAAAACTCACCTGGAGGTGGATAGGCTTGGATTGTTAGAACATTATAAGATCTACCAATCAGCAATTTCCCATAAGAAGGCAGAGTTCCCATCCAGGGAAATTGCTACAGTGAAGAACAGACCAGACCAGCTCTTCTGGACTGTGGACAGACTGTGCAATCCAGCCTGTCTACAGGCCGGTTGAGCGTTGTCACAAATACAGTGTGAGGAGTTTGTGAAATTCTTCACTGACAAGGTATCCACCATCAGGGATGAGATCAACCAGCGCCCGTCCATTGGCTCTTGCATTGATCAATCAGTTGACTTGGTTCACCTTTAGCCAACCGGCAGTCATGGATATAATGAGGATCATCCAGACTCTGTGACCTACCTACTGTAGTTTGGACCCTGGCCTTCTCACCTGTTAGTGGGGTGTGTAGATGTTATCAGCCCGGTCCAGGTTGGGATACTGGTGGTTTCATTAGAGAGAGGGATCTTTCGGGATCCCTTAAAGGAGGCGGTGGTATGCCCCCTTCTGAAAAAAACCTCTCTTGACCCCGACTGCCCAGCAGTTATTGAGAAGGTGGTTGATCTGCACCTGGAAGATCATTTGACCAGCTACAATATCTATGACCCTCTCCAGTCCAGCTTCAGGAAATGGCATAGCACGGAAACGGCTCTTGTTCAGGTTCTAAATGATCTCCTGATGGTGAGAGATCGGAGAACTCAGTCTGTCTTGGTTCTCTTGGATCTCTCAGCAGCATTTGACACCGTGGATCATGGGGTGCTGCTCAACTGCCTGTGGTTTCTCTGTGGACTTAGGGGGTAGTCCACAGTTGGTTTCAATCCTTCCTTGAGGGCAGATCACAGAGAGTGGTGTCAGGGATTTATTTCTAGTCCCCTCACTGGGTCCCCTGCAGGGTTCCATGGGGCTCGGTGCTGTCCCCCATGTTATTTGTGGTGTATTTGCTTCCATTGGGGGCATTATAAGATGGTATGGATTGAGTTTTCATTGTTATGCTGTTGACTCTCAGCTCTACCTGTCTTTTGAGCCTGAACAGGAGTCTGATTCCATCATAGTGTTTAATAACTGCCTGCTGGAGATACAGGAGTGGATGAGTACTAGTTGGCTTCGGTTGAATTCAGGAAAAACTGAGGTATTGGTGGTGGACCCTGGTGTAAGGACAACAGGGGTTTGGGCATGGAAATCCTTGGGTTTATATCTTGGGGGGGTCCCGCTTATGGCCTCTGGCCAAGTGCGTAATCTGGGCATGGTATCTGATGAGGGCCTGACCCTGAGAGTGCAGGTGTCGGCTGTAGTCAAGTCCACCTTTTTCCATCTAAGGAATATAGCCCGGGTGAAACACTCGGTCTCACCCAAAGATCTTCCCACCCTGGTCCATGCCTTTGTCACCAGTCGTTTTGATTACTGCAATGCCCTTTATCTAGGGCTGCTGGAGGTGGATATCCACTGCTTGCAGCTTGTGCAGAACGCAACGGCCAGGTTGTTGATGGGAACTTCTAGATCTTGCCATATAACACCTGTGCTGTGTGAACTGCACTGGCTGCCTCTACAGTGGTGGATCACCTTCAAGGTCGCATTGCTGACCTACAGTATAAGGCCCTACACAATTTGGGACCTCACTACCAGAAAGAGCTCCTGGTGCCCAAATGCCCCTCCCGCTCACTCCGATCCTCTGACGAGGGATTGCTAGAGATACCCAGGGTATATTTAAAGACATCTGGAGGAAGATCTTTTGCCTATATGGCACCTAGCCTGTGGAATTCTCTACCTCATCAGATACGAGATTGCCTGACTGTGGAAGGTTTTAAGAAACAGTTAAAAACATTCCTATTTAAACAGGCATTTTCAGGGACTTGATAAATGAGTGTTATGTATGGTTTTATTTTTACTGATTTTATATGGTTTTGTATTTAAAGTGTTTGAATTATTGTAAAAGTGCATTGAACTTGGGAAGGGCGCTTTAAACAAATACATGTTTACTTAACTTACTTACTTACATCTTGTGTCCTGCTAACATGCCACCAGCTCACAAGCATAGGTTTTGTCTTTCAAAAACCTGCCTAAAAAACTACACCAACCTCCCAAAAGATGCTTAGTACAAAAAAAAACACTCAAAATCAGATTTGTATGAAAAAATATCAACATTTATTCACCAGCTAATTACTAGTCTGTCTCACTAACTGCTTGCACCCACCAGGCTCCTGCTGTCTCCCAGCTCCATACCCACTCTCTATCTATACATACTAATGATCGGATCAGGCCCTTTATAAAAATTGCCCAGTCAGAAAGCCTTTCAACTGTGCTCACATTAGCAATCACAAACCCCAGTGCTGGCCATTCCTTCATGCTTGCTCTGTCTCTGCACTTTGATATACTGCCTCTCTCCTCAAACCTGCCAGCCTCTCACTACTGCCTTAAATGTGGTTCTCTTACTTGATAACTGTCACTGATGTTGAAGAAGGTGAAATTAAAAAAAAAAAAAGCAGTTTTACTATACAATTATTTCTAACTAACAGCAACCCTTCCAGTGCTGGCTCTGGGGTGGGGTTGAAGCATTTTAGTACTGCTGGGAAGAGGATTTGTTTTGTAAAGTGTGGAAGGACATTTCCAAACAAAATCCCAAAACACAAAAAAAATATAAATTTATGAGATATGTTTTAAAAAAATCTTTTTTTAATTAAGTGTTATTTATGTAATCGCAATAATCTATGACACAGAATGGATTATGCTGGGATTTACCCACTTCTAATATGGTTTAAGTTACTTGGCCTGTGGTCTTGTGACAAGCCACACCATGCATGGGTAAATCCCATCATAACCCACACCCTGTCATGGATTATTGCTTAAATAGTACCATCTTTAAAATAAAATGGTTCAAGTTCCATAGCATTTCAAGAAGTAGAGGGTTGGTGCAAGGTACAGTGATTGGACTCTAAGATGGTATTTCTGGTGTGAGACAGTCCCAAAGGACTGAGTAAATGGGGTATTGTAGGAATATTGAGCAAGTGCTTTAAGGAGATCAAGAAATTGAAAGCACAGAGAGTGAAATATGAAGTGGGTACCAATATGCTCTGTCTCATTGTGAAAAGTGATCAGGAAAGTACCAAACTGCCGGGAAATTTAATGCCGGAAGAGAATGAAGGATAACTGGCGATACATAGCGGGGACAGCATCCCAGATGGTGACCTGATCCCAAACCTGGGATGGCTTGGAAAGGCTGTGCAAGCACTAATTCACTAAAGAAGGCAAGACAGCCAAGGATTTAGAGGAATTGCTAGAGGCTTCTGAACTGGCTGTGACACCTGCATAAGTGCTCTTGGACACAGTGGAGCAGTTAATGGAGAAGATGCCACATCCTCTAACAAGTATGAAAAACATCGGTAGCGCAGGCATTTTCAGGGATCCAGCCCCCCTCCCCCCATTGGGGAAGACTTTGATACTTGGAGTGAACAGGTCACCTTGATGGTGCAGGAACTGAAATACACTAACCTCGAGAAAAGGTTGCGATTGAGTGAATGTATAGAGGGACTAGCTTTGGTTCCCATATGTTCCTTATGACTTCCATGGCTGATGCCACTACATAAGATTATTTGGACACCCTAGAACATATGTAAAGGAGTGTGGAAAGCCTAGGAAGATTCGTATGTGGCTATCTCTCCTCTGACATGCAGAAGGGGAGACGTTGTTGGATTGTTTATCTTCTGCTGCTATAGTTAGAACCTATATGGAGCAGGAAGTTGATGGAGTTGTCTACTTTGACCAGATATTGACCAACATAAACCCATGAGATTCATTGGGCAAACCAAATCTGTACAGAGACCTGGTGAGGACTACGCAAATAAAAAGTGTGGCTGCAGCTTCTAAATCCTACTCAAGCTACTGCCCAGGTGATACTGACCACAATGGTGGGAAGCTCCCTGGTATCAGTCCAAGACATCCCTGGAATATTGGAGGTGATTATGCAGATAGAGAAACTGACCCAGATTGTGATGGGCAGCAGAAGCATGGGGTAGTACCATTGGCAGCAGCAGCAGCCCACATGATTGCCCCTCCAGAGAGGGAAAGCAAAGGAACTTAATCAAGAACTGCACCCATGTAATATCTTCGCCAACTTCATCTGGGCCAGTAAAGGACACAGGCTGGCTTATCACAAGCTTGCAGCCCCTAAGCTCAAAGGAGGCCTGAGGGTCCCCCACGTCGGTCTCTATTACTGGGCCTGCCATCTAAGCAAGTATCTAAGATGGCTCTCCCTCCCGGACCCAGGCCTCTCCGATTTGTACACACCCCTATGGATTCATATAGAGTTATCCCAAATTCGTAGGGATAACCTCTCCCCATCGGCCCTATTGTTCGTCCACCCAAAAAATCTCCCTAAGTCTTGGGTTGGGTCACCCATTGCCACTTCAGTTAAAGCCCACACCCAACTCTGTTCGATTCTCAAATATAACCAACGTAGAGACTTGGAGCAACCCATCACGGGAAACCCGAACATTAATCTGGATGGGAAAACTCTCTCCCTTGCCTGGATCCCACAATTTCGGGAGGCCAAACTCAGCTATTTCTGGGCTGGGACTGAACAAAAATGGGCCTCCTCCGTAGACATTTTAGCAAAGGCAGGCCTGCCCAACTCCAATATTTTCAAGCTATTTCAATTACGACACCTTTTGGTAAAAACCTTTGGATCCCATCTCCCATCTGCTGGAGCATCCCCTTTCTGGTCCGAAATGACACAAAGTGTAGGCCTTCCTCATGTGATTTCCAAAATATTTAAAACCTTGTACAACCAGTTACACCCTGGCCCCTTCAGACCTAGGACTTTCTGGGAAACTCTCCTGCCAGGAACATCCATCAGGTGGGAGACACTCTGGTGGGGTTGTCACCACTATATTACCCAGGACAGACTCCGACTTATACAGTTCCATATTTTGCACAACCTGTATTACACTCCCCAGAAGATTGCTAGGTTTGACACTACACTGTCCGCCACCTGTTTGCGCTGTGGCCATGGCGACGGCAACTTACTACATATCTTCTGGTCCTGCCCCAAAGTAGCCCCCCTCTGGGAGCAAATTAGGGCACGGGCAGACCCCCTGTTAGGCTTAGATGAGTCGTTCTTGATCGATACTTGCCTGCTTGGAAACTACACAGAAATCCCCGTGAAGTCACGCAAATACCACATTGCCCTTATAGCCATGACAATCAAAAAATTAGTACTAAGACATTGGAAGGACAACGTGACGATGTCATACAGTGAGTGGTTGATGGAGCTACTACACTGTCTCAGAGTTGAGAAGATGATCTTCAGCTTGCGAAACAAATTATGTAAATTCAATGATATATGGGCCCCTTTCCTTGCGCTTTACTCTTAGCATCTGCCACTACTTCATTACAAAGCAAAGCCTTGTTAGCCATATCAAGGTTCAACACTGTGTAACCCGGTCTGGACGAGCTGGGATATAGGGGGGTGGGGAGTGGGATGGGGGTAGCGGGGAGATTGAGGGATTGATTTTTTTTTTATTTTCCTGCTTTTGTTGTTTATTTTGTTTTGTCTTACTTCCCAATGAACATGTCTCTTCTAAGTTCTCTGGATCATGTGCATTTGTATGTTGGAAACCTTAATAAAGATTTAATGTAAAAAATAAAAAAAAAGAATGTTACAGGTTATCCAGGAGAACTATATCTTTTTATGATGGGGAAAGTATGGACACTGGTGCCAGTATTGCCATTACTGAGAGGAACTTTTTAAGGTTAACAAGCAGCTGATTCATTGGGTGATGCAGAAGGGAAACACCAGCAGAGTGCATTGGAGCAATGGAATCATGACATTCTTCTCAAAATGTCACCCCATCTACTATTAAGATTGCAGAAAACAGCTGTATGAACAAGATAACTGGACCTTAACCCAAGATCTAAGTCAAGGTGAAAGGAAGGTCCACCCATGCTGTCCTGGATACTGGGTTTAACGTTAAACTGATATTCAAAGACTTGTATGAAAATAACTTGACTCACCTCCCCTTGTTGCCTTTACAAGGACTTGTTATGTGGGAACCTTGTGACAAGACCTGTCCCTATTTTGAATGCAATTACAGTGGTTGGGATTGGATGCCCCTTGGAGACACTGACATTATTGTGCAACAGGCTAGGATGAATGACCATGTCTCAATGACAACTGGAACCAAAGCCCATATGCTTGGGAGGTTAAAACAGCTCTATAAGAAGGAGGTTCAGCAAGAGGGATGGACTCTGGCAGGTCACAGATTGGTGCAGTAGGCCTATCAGCACTGGGGGCAGCAAAGGTTCAGAGATGGTGATGATGATGTTGGCATAGTGTGGTGCTGCTATGAAGCAGAGGTCACCATGCCACCAGCTGAAGAGTGTGCTCTCAGCAGCGTGGTCAGATTTAAAAAAGACGTCAGCAGCTAGATTTTGATAGTTGACACCACAGAGGAGCATGGGTTGCTGGATGGGTTACTGGTAAAACCAAATGTGTTACCTGCTTGGGTTCATGCTACTGTGTGCCAGATCACTGTGCAGGTTAAGAATATGATTAAATGGATCCACACAGTACAAAAAAGCAGGCCATTGGCAAGTGTGTACTGTGCCAACATGGTGGTATAGCCCAAACTTGCATTGGAGGGGGGCAACCCAGGAATAGACTCCACCATTTTTTATTTGACGAGTTGCCTCTACCCAAGGAGTAGAAAGACTGGATGAGTAAAAAGCTGTTCCAGAGAACTAAGGCATTTTCTATGATCTAAGATGTGGGGTACATGAGAGGAGAAGAACATCACATTCTCACACATGATCATTATTCATTTAGAGAAAGATCTCAACATCTTGCACCTTCTAACATTGATGATGTGCACTTACATTTTAAGAACTACTCTCTGCAGGAATTATTCAGTAGTCCTGGACCCCTAACATCTCATCAATTGTGGTGGTATATAGGCAGTAACAGTTTAGTGTTTGTGTATGTGTGTGTGTGGGGGGGGGGATCATGAAATGAAAGCATTTGTAGATGTCTGACAATGTATGCTGTGGACCACAAATGACAAAAATCATAGTAATAGTTGATTTGTAACATTTGTGTGTACATGCTATAAGTGACTGACACACTGTTTATTGGA
Source organism: Neoceratodus forsteri (assembly GCA_016271365.2). Taxonomy (NCBI): domain Eukaryota; kingdom Metazoa; phylum Chordata; order Ceratodontiformes; family Ceratodontidae; genus Neoceratodus; species Neoceratodus forsteri. The sequence goes on along the minus strand of CM057459.1, from coordinate 721,673,401 downwards.
GACTACTTTTTAAGTCAGCAGGATACACTGAGATTTCCTGTATTTCAAGACAAATAAAAGCATTTCTCTTCATTTATTTTGATTTTGCACGCAACCCATGTTATAAGTGCAATAACCCACTCCAGGATATTGGGTTATTGGGGATTAATCAACACTCCAGGTGCTGTGAGGACACTCGACCTGAGGCCTTGTGCCTCACAATGCACCCAGGGTACTGATTAATCCCTCAATAACTCCATACCCTCTCTTGGGTTATTGTTTACTTATTTTGGGGTAAATATTTATTTTCACTTTGAACACAGGCTACTGCATTTGAGGTTAGGATGGTCCCTTGAGTGCAGCCCTGTTCATCTCGTGCTGGGCTTTATGTTTGGTTGTTTCATGGAAATCATTGGGCTAAATGCTATAAGCAACACTGCAAATGTCTGATAGAAACAGAGAAAAACCTGTCTCCAGATGAAATTATCTTGCATAAAACTGTCCTGATGGAGAGCATGTATCACCCTATTGTTTCGAGCTCAGAGGGTAGAAACATAGGGGTTCCTGCCCCACAACAATGGCTTCCCCGCTGACCATAAGACACTGCTCTTCTGAACTGCTTTATATCACTGGTGTTAATTCTTATTATAGTGAAGCTACCATAGCTTCTCTTTGGGATTCAAATATACAGTACCTGATTTCCCTTCAGCTTTTTAACAGGATTCATAGACGCATAAAGATATTGTTGGCAGAAAAAGACCTTCAGTTCATCCAGTCTGCCCTGTGATGCCCTAGTCTACCCTGAGACCTGCTGTCTAGATAGTGTTTCTTGCCCTCCTTCCCCTTCCCCTCTCTTGTCCCCGCCTTACTGCTACCCTGCATGAGTAACTATTATGGCCTTAACTCTGTTCCAGCTATGCTTGAAACCATTTATGGTATTGGTGACCACCATCACTGCTGGCAGGCTGTTCCACAGCTCAACCACTCTCTCTGTAAAATAAAACTTTCTTATATCCCTCCTGAACCCCCCCATCCTTGCCAGCTTCCACTCATGTCCCTGTGTTTTTGACTCACTATTCTTGTTGAATAGTTCCTCACACTTTACCCTCTACCATATCACCCCTACCCTTCTGGCCTCCAGTGAATACATGTTCAGTATCCTAAGCCGATTTTCATAGGCCCTGCCCTGTTGACTTCGATGAATCATTTTGGTTACTCTATGGTACAATGTCTCCAGCATGTCTTTGTCTTTCCTTGGCTAGGGATTACAGATATGGGCACAGTATTTCAGATAATGCCTCACCATTGATCTATAGAGAGGTACAGTAATCTTACCTCTTTACTACACCCCAACATTCCGGTTGCCTTGCTGTTGGCTTTATTGCATTGGCTGGACAGTTTTAGGGAGTTGCTCATAATTACTACAAACTTGCTTTCTTCCGAAGTAGTGCCCAGCATAACCCCCAATATTCAGTCCAGGGTTCTTGTTCTCTATGTGTACCACCCTGTATTTTTTGGCATTGAATTACATCTGCCAAAACTTTGACTGCTTCTCTAACCTATGCAGGTCAATCTGCAGTTCCCTTTTCCCCCTCCACACTGTCCATCATTCTACAGAGCTTAGTGTTATCCATAAAGAGATGCATTTTGCCCTGTTTTCCTTCTCCTATGTCACTTATGAACATACTGAAAAGGATTGGACCCAGGATTCACCCACGTGGGACCCCATTTGTGACCTTCTCTCACCTAATTTGACTACGTTTACCACCACCCCCTGCTGTCTCCCTCTCCCAATCAACTACCCACTCATCTAATTAGGTCCTTTGCTGTAACTAGATTCTCTAACTTCTTCAGCAACTTTCTGTATGGCACAGAGTCGAACGACATGCTGAAGTCAAAGTAGAGTAAATCCTAGAGTCAGTCTCGAACCCGAGACCATTGACACCATAGGTGGCATCCATACCTGCCACGCCAGGGGGCCAGCTCAGCTGCATCAGGCTGCACTCCTCCATTTAGCCCACAGCACCATACAACCCCCTGTCATTTGCCATTGTTATTCCATCCCTCAACCCTCGCTATTCCCTCCCCTCATTATAACTTCATCTTCGCTACTCCTATGAGTTGCTTATATTTGACTTGCTCAATTTGCTTCACCGATATGATGATATGCCGCTATAAAGATATCAGAGCTGTGAGTCCTTTAGAGTCTTTCAACAAAAATTTCAGTACTGTGAGAGAACTGCTGAGAGATTTTTCTATTGGCTTTTGACCTGCCACCTGGTAACCCAACTCTCACAGTTAAAAGCCTTTAGATCAAGAAAGCAAGGAACACAGTCTGTTTCTCCTTCTGATGAAGATACACCCATTGTTATATTCACAGTTTTGGTGACTCTGGCTTTTGATTAAGATTGAAACCTTTCAATAAGACTCTTGTGCATCAAAAGGGTACTTGCAGTATATGTACCAAAATTGTAGATATACAGTACTGTATGTACCCAGATCATAGCTATCAGACACAGCAAAGGATACATTTTTTGGTCTTCCATCAAGATATATTGGAAACAGGAACTCAGTTTTTACTGACTGGACCCACTAACATTAATGTTATCCGAGATGGGAAAACCCATATTTTGTAGAAACTGAACAGTTAACTGCCGGTCTCTGATTCTATTACGTGAAAAGAGATACTACCGCCACAGTTAGTCCCATGGCCTCTGACAAAAACTTCATGGAAACAGCAGAAGAAACAGAATCTTCTAAATAAAAATAAAAATATTGACTCTATAAAGATATCTGTAATGAGAGGAGAGTAGTTATCCTAGATTTATAAGTTTGTATTACATTAATATTCTTTGGAAACTGATGGATAAATTAAATGTTCTTTTTTTATTTAAAATATTTAGAAATAGAGGGTTTTATGGATATTATCTTATAATTGAGTCACAAGGACATAAATGGTTTGAAAACATTTGAAAGGATTCAACTTACTTTAACTTGGTTATTTTTCCTTTTTCTTGCAGTATATAATTTATTTCAGAATAGTAAAAAATATTTTTTTTTCCTTATCAGCTGAGGTAGATTGCTTAAGAGAAGGACTTACAAAGTGAGCTGGTCCTTTTTCCACCATTTTTGGCCCAGGGATAGCTGTGTGACACAGGCATGCAAGTGTGTATTGAGGCAGTTGTATGTTGCGTCAGCAGACTCCCCACCCCTCACATCCACTGGTCCCAGTGGTGCTGCCTCTGGGCCTCCGCCAAGTGACACAAAGTGGCAGGGATGAGGAAACCTCCTCTCTGAGGGTGGAGATCTGCCCTTGTGATGCTCCATCCTCCTCCCCAGCCAGCCACCGAGTGACCCTGGTTTGTTGCCAAACCCACGTTACCAGTATGGCAGGTGGTATGGTGGCTAGTGCCTCAGACCACCATGCCACTAGGACAGTCATGCAAACTTACTCCCTCACACACACACACACCATGGTCAATACACATTAAAAGGACTTGTCTCTAGTGTTTTCAATAGTTTCTTATTTTTAGTGGCTCCCATTTTGATCCCCAACAGGGGATCTCACCTCCTGCTTGCCGCCTCCCCATGCCCAGGTTCAACCCCCCCTGGGCAGGGCCACTGGGTGGGCACCCCTCTCTCCAAGGTCAACGGTAACTTGCCTGGCCTACCCACCTGGGTGGGGCCATGGGAGTAGGATCCACCTGGCAGACATTGTTGGCAGTGGAGGTGGCAGAGTGGGGCTTCAAGCTCGGTGCCTGTATTTTTGTGTGCTGTACGGGGGGGGGGCGGGGACATGCAATGACAACCCGCATCCACCCCACCCTCCCCACTAGTACGGCACTGGCACAGTGGATCCCCCCAGCCTCCGCTAGGGGGTCCATAGCATGCTGGACACATTACCCCACAGCCCTGAGAAGGAGAACAGTTCCTAGGATGCTCAATCCTTCTCCCTGCGGCCAGCCCTCTGATGTCTTGAGTCCATTTCCGAACCCAGGTCATCGAAGTCACAGATGGACGCACTGTCTCTGCACTGGCAGACCAGCTGCTTTCACAAGCTTCTTGAAAAATATAGTTTCTGTTCAATTTCTAAATCTCTAGTTTTGAGGAAATCATGCAAAAAAGGGGGAAAAAAAAGGAAAAAGTTACCTAAACCGTATTCCAGCCTGACCACACTACTGGAACCATTGATTTCTATAATTTCTGCATAACGTTTCAAGGTGAGAAAATGCTGCCCAGCAATTATGTAAAACACAACATGGGGTAATGTATAGAATTCAAATTTTACACACTCTCGTAGTGTTGGATGTTGTATAAACCCCTCAAGTTTCACTCTTAGGGTTTATGTAGCATTCAACATCTTGGGTGTGTATAACATTTTCATTATACACAGTGCCCTATGTATTATTCTATATGTATTATAGTAGGTAGTGTGGTATGTATCAAATACTTAATACGGTGCTGTAGAATAACGCATTTATCTCCACATTGGCCGCTCCACTCATGATTTCTGTGGCAGGGCTCATAGGTTTCTGCGGCAGCATCTTCTGATTTCTGTGGCATGATTTATTCATTTCTGTGGCAAAATGCAGGCCTGTCATTGGCTAAAATATGATGTGATGTCATTGATGACATCACATGCCAAGCATAAATGAGGTGTTCCAGGATAACTGAGATGGAGAAGGGAGCCAGGAACTATGGGAAAACTTTATACTTGAATGAGAATTCACTAAGAATGCTGAATTCTGCAGCAGTATATATATATATATATATATATATATATACATATATATATATATATATATACTGCAGCATAATGTAAATTCTGTGGAAAATTCCATGGGAATGCAGAATTCCAGAGGCCTTGATTATATGTAGTGTGGTGTGGTATATATCAAATATATAATATGGTACAGTAGAATAGCACATTTATCTCCACACTGGCTACTTCACTCATGAGTTATGGGTGTTTCCACTCTCTGGTGGAGATAAACGTGTTATCCCACTGTGACCTATTACACATTCCCTATTCATCAGGAGAAATGTATCACTACTCGTGTTATATAAATTATGAGTTGCCATGATTTGGTAGCCATGCTTACCCATATTTCAGTTGAAAACAGGGAACCAAAGAAGACTTCCATAGAAATTGTGGCAAGCAAGAGAAAAAGCTAAAAATGATTTTCCGGCTTTTTTTTGGGGGGGGCAGTGTTTCAAGGCTTTGTTGATTCTGTTATCATGCTACTAGTTGGCCAGCTTTCTAGCTGCACCCTTGTACAAACATATCAGAATTTCAGAATTAAAATAACATCACATTTAAAATTAAATGAGTGAGCCTTGTTTAAGTATGTTACATTTTTAATTGTTTCCTCAGAATACTCCTTTCCTTTTTCCCCACTCATCTTTTGTTTCTTAAATTCCTACCTCCCTCCTCCATCCCACAACTGCAACTTACTAGAGCTGTGTGGAATGTAAAATTACACCCTTGGAATGCCTGCAGAATGACCATTCTGATTCCATGGAATTTCATGGAATTTTCATGAAAATTCTGTGGAATTTTGCCAAATTTTCAATTTCAGTTATTTTGCTCTAATTTTAAAAGTACACATTCAACTGACACCACATTTGGTATGTAGAAAGCTGATAATGGCATACACATGTGTACATATGTGTACCAAATTTCAGAGAAGAAGGTTGAAAAGGGGCAGAGTTATGGGTGGCCAAACACTCAATCAAAATTTAATTTTCAGTTATTTTTTTTTTACTTTTCATTTATTGCTTTTGATGATATATGGAAAAACAGGTATATTCACACATTAGCTTACAGAATTAAAATAACAATTTTGAAGTGCATGAGAATATAGTACAGAAAGTTTATAACTCCATGAGGACTATTAAAATTGCTTGTACAGACAGGATTCTGAGGGATTTGTGGTTTCAAGCATCGAGTATTCTATCAATAATAATCTCCCATATCACTCCTATAACAGTGTAGTATATAACAGACTACTAATTAGGGAAAGTATGAGTTGTGACAGGCCGGCCTTCTGTACAAATGGGGGGAGCTCATCTGGTTATCTTCTCAGGGCTCAAGGCACAAGGTCGGGTCAATGATCAGCCATGTATAAAAACCAGGGGGGTCCATTTTTGTATCAGTGCTGGAATTTTATTTTGTAGTTTTTCAGTTAGATTCTCCATTTTATATATCACGTAGATAGTGGTTTCCCAACTCACAATTGTAGGAGTGGCTGGCTATAGCCACACTCTAGTAATGACTTTTTTGACTGCCCCAATAATATACTAATCAAGTATATCTGGTGTACCCTCTTAACTTGACTTGGTAAATGTAGTAGTAAGGCTTTTTCTGGGGTAAGACATCCCAAAACTGGGAAAATATCTATAATAGCCCTCCCAACTTCCTTTCAAAATTCAGTCAACACAATGTAAAACCAGAAAATGTGGGCATGTGTTGCCACCTCACAGCCACATCCCCTCCAACAAGAGGAGTCATCTGAGGCTGAATAGTTGTCTGTGATTTGTGGGATGCAGAAGAATCTCACTGCTACTTTCCAACAAAACTCTCACCAGGTGTAAGAGTCTGTGATTTTATGGTGCTGACACCAAATATGTAACTATTTATCTTGCATTAAATCTAACATTAGTTCCACCTCCCAGTTTATCTGGATATTTTCTATTAGTTAAGACATTAGTTATAGCCTTATAAAATCTAGATGTCAGGTGATGTGGAGAAGGGTCGTTTTGTAACTGATTAAGTAAAGTGAATGGGGATGGGGGGTGTTTGAGTGGAGATGTCCAAACCTAGCTCTATACTCAAGTACAGTAATGGCAAATTTGCAGGTATCAGAAAAAGTCTTTCTACGGCATGGAGAACTCCTCTATAGTTGAGCAAAAGTTTTAAAAATGCCCTTATCATAAAATTGATATGTATAGACCAGCCCTACTCTATGCCATCCCCTTAATTCTCTATCCAATAGTGCTGGGAGAAAAATTGAGTTCCATGCAGGAATACCCTTCCATTTTGCACCAAAATCATTCACAGGACATCTGAGGTATCCTGTCCAGCAGCAAAGCATAGCTGCGGTAAATAGGGAGTGGGTTTCTGTGTGGGAAGTTTCCTACAACTGGAACACCATGGTGTAATCTAAAGGGAGATTTGATAGATCCCATTTTATATGTAACCAGCTTGGGACTTCATCCACAGGGGCCAGCCAGCATGTTAAGTGCATCAACATAGCCGATATCGAATATTTATAAAGGTCGGGAAGAGCCAAACCTCCCTCTCTCGTTAGGTAGGTGCAGTTTTTGTAAAGCTATACTTGGTCTGCCTCCCTCCCACAGAAAAGTTTATATCACCCTGTTCCATCTGTTCACTTCCCTCTGAGAAAGAGGGAGAGGCATGTTCTGCATAAGATACACAACCCTTGGGAGAACATTCAGCTGAATGGATTGAATCCTATTCAGTAAAGAGTTAGGAAGATGTATCTATCGCTTTAAGTCTACTTGAACCTGAGCAAGTAGGGAATCATAATTAAGTCTGGATAGGTAGTGTAGATCTGGGGTGAGGTGAATCCCTAAATTTTCAGTTATTTTAATATCGTTTTAAAATTTCTTATCCAAATTTCCCCAATTTTCAGGATTCAGAGAAACATATAACATGGGTATGTGTACCATGTTTTATGTCCCAATCTTTAAAGGGGGCTGAGTAATAGGTAACCATTTTGCCAAAATTTGGATTTCTGTTATTTTAGTATAATTTTGGTAGTGTTCATTGAAATGTTATGAAAGTTTACATGTTTATAGGATATCACTGCATTTATATATGTACATAGTTTCAGATTTCTAGCTTCAACTGGGACTGAGTTATAGCCTGCCAAATATGTTGCCAAAATTTAAATTTCAGTTATTTCCTACTAGTTTTGAAACAACATATCCAAATTTAACCAGATTTTAAACATTTAAACTACTATACTACATGGTCATTTCTGACAAAGTTCATTTTTACAACTTCAAATAGGACTGAATTAAAAGTATTCAAACTTGCTCAACATTTTAAAATCACATTTTGTGAGATTGAAAACACAAATTTATATGCCCCTTAAACTTTAAAACTAGAGAACGCAATTCCATTAAATTTTGAAGGTTCGTAGATCTTACAAGGAGACTGTGTGTATCAGTTTTATTAATTGCTTGCTGCCAGAAATTGCAAAATAACATCTGTACTTAAAGTCAAATTCTACAAGTCTTTGTGAAAATTGTGGAATTTCATGAAAATTCCATAAAATTGGAATTTGCTAATTTCCTTCAGCCTCATCTTAGATGCATAATTTCACCAAAAAATGGACGTCTGAGCTGGGGTCACACACCAGTGGTAGACCCCCCAGTTGGAGCAAGGAAACACAAGAGTGTCAAAACTTCCAACCTGAATGCAGGATATATAAGGATTACACACAGTAAACCGATGATCCAGGGAGCCTAATGTATATGCAGGTCTGGGTCTTAGAGGTACTCAAATATAGTAGGGGAAGACAATGTCTGGGTCACCAGGAAGGAAGAATTCTGGCTATTCCAACAGGATAGGTTGATAGGAAAAGGAGTAGGTGACTCTCATTTTAAGGGATTTTGTCACTGTAAAGAACAAAGAGGATATCAGTGGGATCAGTTGTTCTACTGAGTCAATCTGGCTATGATAAGGGGGGCAAAATATTCACTCAGAGAGGAACAGCAGGACTGCAAAAACCTCAGTCCAGCTTATCAAATGAAGTAGTGGTACGTGTATTGTGAATGTTAAATTGCACAAAAAGAATTCTGGATGCTTCATCTATTTGCTACTGTAAATATTTGAGAAAAATGTTACCAATATTTTTTTTTCCACTGTAAATTTAAAATTGCTAAACCAATTTATCCAGCTGTGTTAGACACCAGGATACACTGACATTGCATATGCATGTCAAATGTTAAGTCTATTCCCTCAAGAACAGAGAAGTTAAAAACATCCACATTTTTGAGTTTTCACAAAATTTTGCAAATATTTATATAGTAAAAGTTTGAACCTCTATAACTTAAACATCTCTAATCCAATTATCTCCATATTTAGAATATTGTATAATCATTACAAAAAGGTTATTTGTGCTAATGTACATGTGTCTAGTTCCAAAATTGCCTGAATAAACACAGATAAAACTTTTCATGAAATGTACTGCAAAAAATAAAATGACAGACTTTGAGCACTTATAATTTTGAGACAATACACTTTAATGTCATGATATCTGGCACAGTTTTAGAACACCTATCATCAAGTAATCATGCCAAATTTACAATCTATGCCCCAATAGATGACTGAGGTATATGCAAATAAAATGCTTCATGAAATTTCCCACAAAAAAGTAAAATGACAGACTTTGAGCACCTATAACTTTAAGACAGTCTGTTTTAATTTCATGATGTTTAGCATGCTATTAGAACTCTACCCAGATAGTAAGCATGCCAAATGACAGATCATTAGCTTAATAGACAACCAAATTATGCATTTTAAAAATTCCTGTGAAAATTCCAATGAAATTCCGTGAAATTCCATGACATTTCACAGAATGTCATGAAATTTCATTGAAATTCCACAAATGTGGAATTTTCTCATTCCACGCAGCTCTTCAACTTAACCATGATGTAAGCCTGAGCAAGCCTTCTAACTTCCCTGTGCTTAACCACTACACCATCTGTCTCCAATCTATTGCTTCTCTCTATTTTTATGCTCTTTGATGCACCCTGTGCTCTGAAAATAGCAGCAACAATCTCTTTTCCCCCCTCCCTCTCTGTCTATCTCTCGCTCTCTCTCTCTCTCAGCTTATAAAGCACTTTATGGTACTGTGTGAATGAAAGATGCTATCTAAGACCTAATTTCTTTCTTTTCTCTACCAGAGAAACTGGAAAGCACTACAACACCTTCCTCTTAGAAACACAGAAACATAGAAACTAATGGCAGATAAGGGCTCACCCGGTCTGCCCATTTTTTCTCCTGCCTGTACGATCACTGGACCCTATTTGATCTCAGGTTCCCCCTTTCTTTCCACTAAGATTCCCTTGTGCCTGTCACATGCATTCTTGAATCCCATCCCTGTTTTCTCCCCCACCATCTCTGCTGGAAGACTGTTCCAGGCATCCACCACTCTTTTAGTGAATAAGTACTTCCTCAAATCTCCCTTAAAGTTACCCCCTTCCAGCTTCGTTGCATTTTTCCTTGTTCTCATGCATCTTTTCCTCTGAAAAATTCTCCCCTCCTGTACCTCATTTACCCCATGAGGTATTTATAGGTCTCAATTGTGTCCCCGTCTCTTCCTGAGTGTACATCATGATATCCTTTAGTGTCTCCTTATAGGGATTCTGATGCAGCCCCTGCACCATTTTAGTTGCCCTCCTCTGGACAGCCTCCATCCTATCTACAGTATGTCCTTCTTAAGATATGGTCTCCAGAACTAGAAACAATACTCCAGGTGTGGTCTCACCAGTGATCTATACAGTGGCAACAGTGCTTCTCTTCTTCTGCTGGTGATACCCCTCCCTATGATTCCCAGCATCTCCTAGCCCTACCAATTGCCTTGTCACACTGTCTTACCACCTTGAGGTCATCAGATATGATTACTCCTGGGTTCCTTTCCTGTTTGGTGACTGCCAATACCTCTTCTCCCATTTTGTACTCTGCCTCTAGGTTTCTATGCCCTATGTGCATGATTTTACACTTGTTTCACATTTAAACCCAGCTACCATGCCTTTGACCACTCTTCTCAGTCTCAGGTCTCTGCACAGTCTTTCCATCTTCTCTGGATTGTCCACCATATTGCAGATCTTGGTGTCATCTGCAAAGAGGTATAGCTTCCCATCCAGCTTATCTGCAATATCACTTACAAAGACATTATAAATAAATTGTTATCCCTGAATTCATCGTTATACCTGAAGCCCTGCATAGCTAGCACCTGTGTACCAGTGGGACATTTTTACATCAGTACACGAACTGTCTGTGCCAAGGCTCCTCTCCTGAGGTGATCTTATAGCCTGTGTTAATCTGTGCTGTGTTTGAAATTCCCAGTCATCGGAGCCCACATTTTTGCCAGCAGGTGTTGTGAAGGAGGGGACGTGCAGCTACACTATTGGAAGAGGAGGGGCAGAAAACAGTTTAAAAGCATTGGAGGTAGAAGACTTGGTTTGCTGGCCAAGGCACCTAGCTTCACCTGAGCTCTTTCCTTCTAAGACTGCTTGAAAGGCAGAGTAGAGAAACTTACCAGAGCAAGGGAGAAGGATTAAGACTTAGTTTGGCTAAGCAGATTTACTGTGTGGTGGTGTTTTTATTTTTTACTCACAGGGATTGCTACTGTTTGTTGCTAACATTTCATTGCTTTATTTTTTCTCTGATTCAAATTGTTGTTGCTTGGTATACCTTCTTCTGCATTATTACAAGTGTGCCTACAGGTGTGTGCTAACAGATTACTGCTGTAATCTTCTGATTCAAATTGTCTTTTGCAAGGTATATCTTCTGTTACTGCTTTATTTTTCTCTGGAGCAAAGTGTTTCACAGGGTATATCTTCTCTGAAATTACTGTATTACAGGTGGAGCTTACATTTGTGTGACTTTTTTATCATTGGGCTAAGCAAAATTACTGTTTGACACTGTGTTTTATTTTATTCTTGTTTGCTGAAAAGGTTTGTTGTCTCAGAGGTGTTTCAGTCTCCTTCTCACATTGAAGGAGCTAATTGCTTTTCCTCCCACAGCTCTTCCAAATGATTAGGTGTGTATGTGGGGGTGGAGCTGGCAAACTGTCAGTAATTTCCAACAGAAAGAAGGGTTAAAAAGTCAAGTTAGTTGATATCTTGGAGGTAGAAGACTTGGTTTGCTGGCCAAGGCACCTAACTTCACCTGAGCTCTTTCCTTCTAAGACTGCTTGAAAGGCAGAGTAGAGAAACTTACCAGAGCAAGGGAGAAGGATTAAGACTTAGTTTGGCTAAGCAGATTTACTGTGTGGTGGTGTTTTTATTTTTACTCACAGGGATTGCTACTGTTTGTTGCTAACATTTCATTGCTTTATTTTTCTCTGATTCAAATTGTTGTTGCTGGTATACCTTCTTCTGCATTATTACAAGGTGTGCCTACAGGTGTGCTAACAGATTACTGCTGTAATCTTCTGATTCAAATTGTCTTTTCAAGGTTATTCTTCTGTTACTGCTTTATTTTTCTCTGGAGCAAAGTGTTTCTTACAGGGTATATCTTCTCTGAAATTATTACAGGTGGTGCTTTACAGGTTTTACAGTTTTATCTAACATTAGGATAAGCTTTCAGGGTTACTGCATTTGTTGTTGACTGATTGTTTCTGCTCTTACCTCCTTGTTCTTTCGTCCGTGGTTCTTCTTTTAGGCAGGGAAGGGCCCAGCCACCCACCCATGCTACACTCCTTTATAGGGTACCACAGTTGTGACATTTCCTGTGGCAGAGCAGGAAGGGCGGATCAGTGGGACCTCCACAAGGTGATCTCATTTACAGGGCACTAGTAATTTAACTTGTTATAACAAGTTAAACAAAGCACAATTAAACCATTACTTGCATTTTTTCCTTTTTTTTTTCCTTCTAATTACTCTGACTAGGTTACAAACCCAGCAACTTATTTGGAATGGATTTCATTAACTGCAGGTACTGTGGAACAATTTTCAGAAGGACAGTCTTACAGATTTAGGACACTGTCCTACATGCTGGGCCTTGGAGATCTTAGGTCTCAGCTCCAGGCAGCATGGACAGAGATTGCACGCCCAAATTTCATATTGAAGAGGAAATACATTATAAGAACCACCCACCATTTCCCCAGCATCCAACAGAAAACCTCGATCGCAGAGGGTAGTTGGTCCAGGAGGTTGGCAGGTGGTTAGGAGGAGCAAATCAGGTGCCCCATCACTCTCTGCTCTCCAACACATTACCTCCAAAAACCATATAAACACTACTAACAGGTATCTGCCTCTATCTCTGAAATCAAATAAAGAGGCAGAAGACACTGCAAAGCAGGACACTGCGGCACAGGAGCTAGCACAACAAAACTCACCCAAATCAGGAACCAAAACTAAACAAGCACAAAGGAAATCCAAAAACTTCTGATCATAGGAGACTCCATGATTTGGGGAGTTGATACCCATCTCCAGCCAGGGTGATGGTCAGATGTCTCCAGGTACATCAGCATGGAGAGACACTGACTGCATTGCTAAAATTGTTCACAAAGCAGGAGAAAACATTGATGTCCTAGTACACATAGGGACTAATGATCTGCCAGCCGGTCAGTTGTGGAGACCAAGGAACACCTGACTAAGCTGGGTGACAAACTATCATCTATTTCATCTGCATCTCCTTCTCTGAGATCCTGCCAGTCTGGGAGAAGGGAGCAGATGGACGGAAGGTCAGAGAAGGAGATAGGGGAGCTAAACACGTGGCTCAAGGACTGGTGCCAGGAAAAGGACACAGATTTGTAGGGAACTGGCAACAGTTCTGGGAGCGAAAGTTCTTTAAATTTGATGGACTGCATCTGACTAAAGAGGAGTCTGTGCATTGGGGCAGAAGTTTGATGTCTTTGCAGAATATTTAAACTAGCAAATGGGGAGAGGGTGCAGCACCCCATACATCGAATGGAAGAACACCCTCCCCTCAGCTAGTGGTCAAACAGGAATTCAGCGTGTTTGCCGCTCATTTGCATCACCAGGTAAGAAAAAAGGTTTGTCTCCCCACACGATGCACAGGGTAATGCCAAACTTCACCCAACAACTAACACACCAAAATCTGGCCAATGGAAAATCATGTACACAATGCTCACAGCCTGGGAAATAAGATCCCAGACCTGCAGGCAAAATGTCAGAGGCTAAACTGGACATAGTAGCAATTAGTGAGACATGGTTTACCAGTAACCACACTTGGGAGACTTCAGTACCTGGCTATGTATTGTTCAGAAGAGACCAAGGTGCAAAAAGGGGGGGAGGAGTGGCCCTGTATGTTAATGAAAATATCAAAGCTACAGAAATTCAGAATACACATAAGGAGCCAGAAGAACTGTGGGTCACCCTGGAAACAGAAAATGGGACAGCCATAAGAACTGGGGTTGTCTACAGGCCCCCAGACCAGAGGGAGGACATAGACACATTACTGTTGGAAGATATACAAAACATGACAGCTAAAGGGGAGGTTCTGATAATGGGAGACTTCAACATGCCAGATACAGATTGGTCAATACCAGCAGGAACATCTGCCAGAACTAGACTCATAGTGGATTCCCTGCAGGGAGGGCCTCAAACAACTGATACAGCAACCCACAAGAGACAGGGCTATCCTAGATCTAGTACTGACTAACAAAGAAGGGATCACAGATCTCCAGGTAGAAGGTCACCTGGGGCCAGTGACCATCACATGGTATGGTTCAATTTGGCTACTACATCTAAATCATCCCATTCAAGGCAAAAATATGGGACTTCAGAGGAGCTGACTTTGATAAGATGGCCAACAGAGTTAAGCTTAGCCCTGGCAAAAGAAACACAGGTGAGGAGGTACAGGCAAAGTGGGCAAGCATTAAGGATACAATACTTGAAGCAACATCCCATTGTGTTAGACAGAAAAGGAAGTGCAAAGAAGAAGGAAACCACTTTGGTTCTCAAATACAGTAGCAGAAAAGGTCAGAGCCAAAAGGCTGGCCTTCAGGAAATATAAGGAACACAGCAGGATGAAGATAGGGAGGCATACCAAACTGCCCTAAGGGAAGCAGGTAAGGCAGTAAGGCAGGCAAAGTCCCAAACTGAGGAAACACTAGCACGAACAGTAAAGAAGGTGACAAGACTTTCTATAGATACATTAGTGAAAGGAGAAAGTCCAGAGGGGGCTACAGCTTAATGGAGAAAAGGGAGCATGTGAGGAGGAGGACCCTGTAAAGGCATCTATCCTAAATAGATACTTTGCTCAGTATTTACTGAAGAGAAGGTAGGGCAGGGCCCACAGCTCAGCATCATGGACACAGGGGAGGAGGTGAGCACTACTCCTTCACAAAAGAAAGGGTCCTACAAGAGCTTCAAGCTCAGGGTGGATAAGGCAATGGGACCTGATGGCATACATCCCAGGGTACTTAAGGAGCTAAAGGAGGAACTAGCAGAGCCATTAGCAGAATTGTTTAGTGAGTATCTGAGCACAGGAGAGGTCCCAGAAGACTGGAGAAGGGCTCATGTGATCCCGCTCCACAAGAGTGGTAGCAGGGAGGAGGCGGGAACTACAGACCAGTCAGTCTTACCTCAGTAGTGGGCAAGATTATGGAGGCACCTTAAGGAAAGGATAGTGCAACACCTGGAATCCATAGGGCACAGGATCCAAGACAGCATGGGTTTACAAAGGAAGGTCCTGTCAAACTAATCTCATAGATTTCTTTGACTGGGTAACCAGAGTGGTGGACCAAGGGGAGCAGTTGATGTCGCCTACCTGACTTCAGCAAAGCTTTGACACTGTTCCACATAGAAGATTGATAAATAAGCTAGGTAGGCTCGGGTGGGTCAGAAGTTGGTCAACTGGGTGGCAAACTGGTTGACTGGCAGAAAACAGAGAGTGGTGGTAAATGGTATACAGTCAGAAGAGATGCAAGTCACAAGTGGGTACCTCAGGGATCAGTCCTGGGCCAGTCCTATTCAACATCTTCATTAGTGACCTCGAGATGGACTAGAGGGTAAGGCTTGTCTGTTTGCAGATGACACCAAGATCTGCAACAGAGTAGATGAGCCAGATGGGGTGGGCAGAATGAGAAGAGATCTGGATAAACTAGCAAAGTGGCAGAAGAGTGGCAACTGGAATTTAATGCAAAGAAGTGCAAAATCATGCACATAGGGAAGAGAAACCCAGCCACTTATAGGCTGGGAGGGAGTTGCTAGCAGTCACAAAGGAAGAAAGAGACTTGGGCATCATCATCACTGATGACCTAAAATCATCCAAGCAGACCTCTAAAGCAGGTAAGGCTAGGGGGTGTTAGGTGTATTAGTAGGGGTATCACAAGTCGAAGAGGGAGGTAATAATCCCTCTGTACAAGACATTGGTTAGGCCCATCTGGAGTACTGCGTGCAGTATTGGAGGCCACACCTCACAAGGACATTAACCAAATTGAGGCAGTCCAGAGAAGGGCAACCAAAATGGTGCAGGGACTGCATCAGAAGACATATGAGGACAGATTAACGGAGCTCAATATGTATACCCTTGAGCAAAGGAGGGAGAGAGGATATGATCGAGACATTTAAACACCTTAAAGGCATAAACAAGGTGGAAGAGTCTAACATGTTTAAATATAAGAAAATAGCAGGACAAGAGGACACAGCATGAGATTAGAGGGAGGCCGATTAAGGGGAATGGAGGAAATTCTTTTTCACAGAAAGGGTGGTAGATGCATGGAATAGCTTACCACAAGAAGTGGTGGCTATGAATACAGTGCAGGGCTTCAAACAGGCATGGGATAGGCATAAGGGAGCAATACAAATGACTATGAATAGATAGGTCACTGACAGAGCAAAGGCCGATGGCACATTTATAAGGTAGAAAAAGAAATGGGCAGACTGGATGGGCCTTGCGGTCCTTATCTGCCATCAACTTCTATGTTTCTATGTTTCATTGCGTTGCTACTGTGCGAGTGTGAGTGGCACAAGCACCACTCGGAAGAGAAATTGTACTGTAAAACATTTACCTGAGTTATTTGTACTGCCATGGATTTTTTAAAAATTATGATTTTAGTTGTGTGCTATAGTGTCCTTAATATGTATAGTTTATATGATGCCTATGGGGAGCCTTCATATTCTGGGGGTTTGTTTTACAATGAGGGGAAGCAAGAATCCCTGGCCTGTGGGGGAAATGTTTATGTTATTGCTAATCTTCTGCCAAAAGATTGTTACAACAGTCTTGTTAAAGCCTTAATGATTAGAAGGCCAATGTTTTCCATTCAGAAAGTTAGTATTGCAAGGAGTGTTTTAATTATGCAAAAGAGGATTGGTAGGTCTAAAGTGAGTGGAATAATGGAAATGCTTCTTATATATTGTCTACTTATTTGTGATGATGTTCATCCTAATCCCGGTCCCCCTTTTATTAATGATGCATCAAACCATGGAGGCTTAAATATTATACATTTCAATGCAATAAGTTTGATGAAGAAATTTGATGCTGTAAGGGACTGGGCTGAACAGTGTAAACCTCAGATTATTATCATTACAGAAACTTGGCTGAATAACAGTCTCTGAAGAGTCCACAGGGTTAGTTAATTACCAGATATTCAGGAAAGATAGGAATAAAAAGTGTGTGTGTGGGGTGGTTGTTATTTATACTGATAGCAATTTAACATCTAGGGAAATGTCATGCTCTAGTTTGGCCTGTGGCATAGAAACTTTGGTTGTGAAGATTATTGTGCCACATAAAAAAAGTCTCCTTCTTATGGGAATGTATAAACCCCCTAGGGTGGAAGCAGGGGCTTTTCACTTTTTATTGGAATTTTTTTTGAAGTACAAAAACTCTCATGAGTTTCTACTTACTTGTGATTTAAATGTGAATTGGGGGAATATAGAAGTAAGCCATTCCCTAGTTGGCTTGCAGGTTGATTTGGGACTCACTCAGTTGATATTAGAACCCACTAGAATTAATCACCGAGAGCCTAAGAAATCCACTATTTTGGATCTCATGTTTACCAATTCTCCACAGAATTACATTTCTCATAGAGTATTACCTGAATCATTTTCTGATCACCAGTTGATTTATGCTACTAGATTAAGTATTATTATTCCCAATTTAGGTCAAAAGGTGTTTTGGAGAGATTTCAGAAGATTCGATTATTTGTTATTTATGTTGGATTTGGAGAATGTTCAGTGGTCTAGGTTGAATTTAATCCCCTCAGCTACAGATGCCTGGGAATTTTTTGTATCAGAGTTTCAGATTGTCTGTGATAGACATGTACCTTTGAGATCTAGGAAATCTAAATGTATGGGAAACACATGGTTTAACAGTGAATTGTTTAAGGCCAGGAAAGTTCGAGACAAAAAATGGGGTATTGCTAAAAGGACTGGGAGGGATGCTGACTGGCTTGCATATAGACAAGCCCGAAATGCTTATACATTAAAGGTTAGGCTAGCTAAACAGGAATTTGTTAGACATAAGTTAGACAATGATAATAAACATGATGCTAAACATTTTTGGAAGACCATATCGGACTTAACAGGGAAAAGCAATAATTATGAGGTAAATAAAATCATGGTGGAGTTAACTGAAGCAAGTCTAGGGAGGGAACTTGTGGATATTTTTAATTCACATTTTAGTAAAGTGGTTTCATCTGTACACTCAGAGGATGTTGAATTGGACCATAAGTCAACTGGGGGGGGGATAACTTACCTGAGCAGCAAGCCTCTGGGTTCTTTAGTTTTCATCATATTTCACTAGAAGAAGTGTTGATCGAATTGCTGGGGTTAGATATTTCTAAAGCAATTGGGCCTGATGCGATCTCATCCAGACTGCTTAGATATGCTGCCTCTTGTATAGCCGAACCTTTGGCTCTCGTCTTCAATTTATCTAGTAATTGTGGTGAGTTTCCAGAGGGATAGAAGGTGGCTAGAGTTAAACCTATTTTCAAGAGTGGTGACAGGAGTGAGCTGGGCAATTACAGGCCCCTCTTGCTCCTGTCACAGATTTCTAAAATCTTTGAGAAAATTATCTCTGTTCACCTAAGAGATTATTTGGATTTTAATGGTAGAATGTCTACTTATCAGTCTGGCTTTAGATCCCAACACAGTACTAATACTGCATCGGTTAAGGTAGTTGGCGATCTGCAGCAGAGCCTTGACAGAAGACAAATGGTCAGAGTTTTATTTATGGATCTTTCTAAAGCTTTTGATACTTTGAACCATCAGGTGCCTCTGTCCAGGCTCAGCCAGATCAGGTTATCTATCCAAGTTGTTAGTTGGTTTTTGTCTTATTTAAATGGGAGGAAACAATTTGTCGAGATTGGTCTATTTAGGTCTAACTTAGTTGATATGTTAAATGGTGTCCCACAAGGGTCAATCTTGGGACCTTTGTTATTTAACATTTATGTTAATAATCTTACTTTTGACCTTCCAGACATAGGGTACCATCTTTATGCTGATGATACGATAATATATGTAGAAGATCCTACCTTAGATGTGATTAAACCCAAACTTCAGTCGGCTTTCGATCAGGTACAGGATTTCTTTAAGAAGCATTTTTTAGTATTAAATTCTAAGAAGACCCAGGTTGTTGCATTCAGGAATAAGCAGGCTAAAGATCAGAAATTAGGCCTGAATGTAACTACTTTGGATGGTACCATCTTAACAGAAGGGGATCATTATAAATATCTGGGTCTTTGGTTAGACTGTAACTTATCTTGGTCCCTTCACATAAATAATATGATAATGGGTTTAAATAAGAAACTAGGGGCACTATACAGGTTTAAGAGATATATGTCAAGGGATGTTCACTTAAAGTTGTGAACTCTTTATTAATAACTAATTTAGATTATGGGGATCTCCTTTATGGAGGAGCCTCTGGTTCTTTACTGGATAGGGCAGATATGATGTTTCATAGAATGGCTCGATTTATCTTGGAGGTCCCTTATAGGACCCATAGATGTTTTTTATTTACCAGTTTGGGTTGGGTGCAGCCCCTTGAGTGCAGGAACCTTCATCTCCTTAAATTTGTGCTCCAAATTTGGAAGAAAGAAGTTCCAATTTATATCTCTCAATTGTTTCCTCCCAGAAGTGTGAAGGATAAACTTAGGTCTGCCCAGGGTTGCATTATTTAATCCTAGGATGTAATCTGAATATTGGCAAAACAGCGGTTCCCTTTAGATGGATGACTCTTTGGAATAAAATTCCTGTATGTTTAAGGGATGAGAATCAGAAAAATTTTTCTGACCTGTATAAATGGTATTTGATTTGAGCTAGTAGTCAATTTAATTGTAGACAATGTGATAATTCTTAACCTACCAAATATTTTATATAATGCTCCTTGCTGCATAAATTATATATTTTTATACTGTAGTGTGATTATGTTGATTGTTATGTCTTTGAAACTGATGTTTGATGTTGTTTATCTTTTGATACCTGGGATTTCATTGTAAATGAGTTATGCTCAATTGAATGTTTCCCTTATTCTTTATGAATAAAAAGATTTACTACTACTACTACTACATTAAATAATACTGGGCACAGTACTGAGCCTAAGGCACCCCATTAGCCATCTTCCTGTCCCGAGAGGCAGCACTTTCCTCGGTCGATCAGTGCTCGCAATAGAAGTGCAAATGTGCTATATATGTGTTTACCATTCCTGTGAAATACACTGGAACAAAGAAGTCCCTGTGGCTTAGCCCATTGGTTGCATCATCAGAAGACTGGCTGCAGGGGACTCTGGGAAAATAATGGCTGGCAGGGAGAGGTCACATGATCAAACAGATAAAACTAAAGATTCACACCCTGTACGTTATTAAAAAAATGCAAATATTGTGCATTTTTGCTAATTGTGACCTAAAGGTCCTGCTTCTTTGCTCTTGGAGAGTTGACAGTTCCCCTTTAACTCTAGAGGCCTGATTTTCTAACGTGCTACAGATGCCACAAGGGACTTGCAGCTGAGAGATCATCACAAGTAGTGACTTGCGGCAAACTGTTACGCATATGGAATTTTCTAAAAAGACTGCTGCAGACCCTATGGCACAAGTCTGTTGCGGTGACCGCAGCAAAGTTAGACCAGCTCCCCCTGGTCTAACTTTGCATCCAATGGGGACCCCTTTTACAGGGCTTGCGCCAAAGGTTTGGTGCAAGCTGTCATAAAATGAGGAAAAAGTCACAACTTGCATCATTGTTATAAAATAGGACACAAGTTGTGGCAGCCTCTTGGAGGACGCAGGGTTGGATGCAAGCCCTGCATCCACCATTGAAAATGGGGTCCCAGGAGTTTACCTTGATATGCTAACTGAAAACAGAAAATGTAGGTGAAGGGGTGGTTTGTGGTTTGAGTGTTTGACGTACAGTATTACTAGCCTTAAACCTTAACATTGTCATTTGACTTGCTCCAGAGATTCTGCTTGAACTCCTGGGAATTAAAATGCCAGAAAATGTCCTAGACATGTAAGCCCCCCTCAAATTTGAGGGGGCTTATTTCTCACGTTAGGGCCTTAGTCTTGTCCCTTCCATTTTGGTCCACCAAATTTCCCCCCAAGGTTAGGTAGTCATGAGTGCCTGGGGGGAGATTTCCCACTAGCCACCACTTGGGAGCAACAGAGTTTTCATATAAATAGTAGGAGTGGGGAGAAGAGAGTCACTGAGGTAGGAGACAGTCAGGCACTGCTAGGGCAGTGTGAAGGGAAACTCCCCCTTCCCTTAGGCAGGACAGCATTGCAGTAGCAAAGTGCCAGGTCCTGGGTTGAGCTTTCCATGGGTGGTGGTAGGTATCCTCAGCATGCAGTCATTGGGCTCTGGGTCTCTTGGGGTCTGGGTAGTGAGATGCCCAATAGTGTAGGTACTGTTGGGTAGGCTAGGCCCAGGGGACATTTAGGGGGCTCAAGGAAGGCGTATAGAGGCCTGGGCTGTCAGAGCTGTAGGAGCTGTGGCAGGGCCCCTGCAGAAGGAGGCTGGTGGCAACAGTCTTTCTCTTTCCTGGGTGGCAGAGCAGCTCAGGCTTGGTAGCAATGGGTCTGGGTGAGATTTTACCCAAATGCAGCCTGCTTGGAGGGACAGGTCTCAGGGTAGCTGGATGAATTTGCCTGGGAAGGCCATAAGGGGCCTTAGGGGCTCCCCATGCCAGCTAGCTCCAATTGAGCACAGGAGTAGAAGTGGGGGACTGAAGCTGTGGCCAGTGTAGTTTACTATGCAGAAAGAAATCTTCCAGGAAAAAAGCAGTGTTGTGGCAGCAAGGCATAAGCTGCAGGGTCAGCAGGGCTTTGGGAACAGGTGTTCAGGTGATGCCAAAGGTGCCAGTGTGGTAATAGATGAGAAAAGGGGTGGCAGCTGGGTTTAGCAGGCTGCACCCTCTGGGTCCCTTGGAGCTAAGGAAATAGCCAGGGAATGAAGTTTGAGGAGCCTTTCATTTCTCAGGGTGTAGGAGTGGCTCGCTTGAGGAAGGGGCACTCTAGATAGAGAAAAGGGTGGTATTCCCTTGGGAAAAATGGGTGAAGTTGCAGCTCTTCAGGGTACTTATCAGTGCCAGTGAGTATGGGCGTTTCATGCTTCTGGTTCATCAGATCTTTTGGCCTTCGATAAAGTGATCTGGTCATAATAATTGTGCTGAGGTAACATTCTGCCTGTCTGAATTTCTGCCTTCTCTGGGATTTCCCTCCCTTCTGTGTATTTGTACAAATGTTAAGCCCCATGGAGCTGTAGTTTCTGCACAGTTAAGCAAAAGGGACCCCTAGACCCCCCTAAAACCTTTGGGGGCCTAGGAGAATAAATTTGATTGATTTTAGAGTTCAGTCTCCATAACTGATTTCCTTTATCTAATGAAATTACTCCTTGGTTTTAGAGGTAACCATGAGCCTTTTTCCTGAGGTGGTTTTAAGCATTTTTCCATCCAGAGTTATCGGGATCCTGGGGCAGGAGGAGAGAGTGAGCGACATCCTTAATGAACTGTGATTTCTCCTTCTGGACAGTGGGGGGGAGGGGAGGTGAAGGGCCTGCATCTGCCTGGTAAGATCCATTTTAATTTCCTTAATGAATTTTGATCAGGAACATGTTTGGAGAGAATTTATGTTGTGGCCACCTTCCTCAGGAACATTGGTCCCTAGACAGATGAGGAAGGGGATCGGCTACAGAAAACTGATTGATTGATCTTTTCCGGAAGTATTTTTAAGGCATGAATGGGAACTAACTTTGTAGATACTTAACAGACAACTCAGGAAATGTCCTTGTTAAAATATTTTCAATTACAGATAAAACTGTAAAGATATATTAGTCTGAGCATGTTAAGTTTGGTTAATGCATTGATAGAGTATAAAGGAATAAGTGGCTTTTCTCAGAAATATGCTCTCAATGACAACATATTTGTGACTATCAGCTGTCAGAGGTTGTTTTTCTTTGCCATAAAAGTTTTCATTAGGTTTTAAAATTTTTGTTATCATACACAATTACAAACATTTGATACAGTCATTAGAACAAGCAAGGTACAGTAAGTGCCACATTGAACAAAACAACATAGTTATTGCTACTCACATCAGGGTACACAGTCTAATGCTTACAGACAGCCTCATGGAATTCAATTGTTAACATCTTTTCACATGGGATATTATTCCTGTGAACAAGTACAGACTAACATGGTAATTGTATATTCAGTGTGTACCAAGAATAAAGAAAAAGTGAGCATCGATTCAACTGACATAGGCTCTGAAGGGTGCAGTGTTTCAAAGGAATCCTGTTCTAGAGCAGCTAAGCCTTCAACCTTCCAAGGTACCCGAAGGTTGTAAATCTATGAATAACAGAGTAGTGAATAAAAGGCTCCCTATCAACTGTATACTTTTCTGCCTAAGCAACCCAGGTCTAGTCTGAGTGTGGGTATAACCTATAATGGGTCAGGAGGAATAAGGGGTAAACAAGGAGACAGAGGTACGAAGGAGAGGGGGACTAGTGGTACAAGGATGGGAAAAAAAGAAAGGAGATGGGAGTTGAAGGGCATGGGGGAATAGTTGAAAGGGAGGCAAGGGGTAAGAGCAAGAGGGGAGGCTCAGGGGGAACCACTGGTAGCAACTATGCAGAAGGGTGCTAGTGATTGCTAGCTTGAGCCTTAGGGGTTGGCAAGTCCTGAAATGTACTCAGTGTCTAGATGAGACCAAAAACAATATTTACTGACTCCATTTCACCTTGTTGGTGGCAGGTCAACATCTGGATGGTATCTCTTGTCTAGTAGGTATGGGCCCCAAACCTGGAGGTAGGTCAGTAGGGTACCTGCTGCAGTGTGGGCTGTTCTTTCATATTTGGAGGTGAGTGCCAAGAAATTTTCCCATTCCTTTGTGGATGTGGGGGGGGGCAGGATCTCTCCATTGTCAGAGGATGACATGTTTAGCTATTGAGACAGACAGATTGGGTACTGTATGTATAGTAGTAGCAATGTAGGTATGGATTCCCATGAGATCCAGAGAGGCATCTCAGCGGGCTGGGATTGGGGTGATCTTTTTATAGCTGTTTCATACTCCCATCCAGCAGTTATCTAGGGCAGGGCATGCTCAAAGGATATGCATAAGTGCTGCTTAAGGTGAAGATCACCTCCAGCAGTCACTAGAGTTCATCAGACCTGTTTTGTATGGCACGGGGGGGGGTGCAGTAGGTCCTGTGTAAAAGTTTGTATTGTAAGGTTTTGGCTTGTACCTCTCTGGAGGCCTTGTAGGCCATGGTCCATACCTGGTTGCAGTCTCCTTCTGAAATTGTCTGTCCTAACTCTGGCTCTCGCTTGGGCTTAGGAAGGGCAGTTGAGACAGGAGGATGTACTGATTCCATCAATAATTTGGATTTTGTTGAAAGGTGCTGTAGTGAGGAGAGGCAGGATATCCAAGCCTCAATAGTACCATTGGGTGGCAAGGTATGGTTGTGGGAAACTATGGTTCTTAAAAGGATCCTTATTTGGAGATATCTTCAAAACTGCAATCAGGGAATCTCATAACTTGCTATTAATTCTTCAAAGGAGTAAAGGGCTTCTGTTAGGGGGTTGTATAGATCTTGTAGGATATGTATGCCATTGACTTGCTGAAATGGCCAGGACACTGGTGTCTGGTCAATGGTAAGTTTGGGGTTATTCCACATAGGTCTGGAATTTGCTGTTTTGGGGTCCCATCCCAAGCTGTGCACCTGCTTAAGTCATGATCTCTTAGTATGCTTAGTGTAAGGGGATGCCGTGTATGGAAGACCCCAATCAGGGGAAGTTAGGGTCAAGGGCGTTGGCATCTGCCCTGTAGTTGTTCCAAAGGGATCTACCTTGGTATATTTGAGGAGACGTCAGGTTTGTAGCATGCTACTGCTTGGCAGATGAGGACTCACTCATTTATAAGTCTCAAGTTGAAAAGGACAAATCTAATTAGTGCTGTGCAGAATGCAGAATTCTGCTGGCAGAATTAGCACAAAATAGCCATTCCACCATGGAATTTCCACCAGAATTTCATTGGTTCCTCAGTGGAATTCCCCCTACTGTGATCCTGAGGAAATCAATTTTTCAGTGGAAAATTATTCCACAACAATTTCCATGGAAAATATGAAGATCCACGGAATGATGTTCTGCAGAGCAGCATTTTTTCCACGGAAAATCATTCTGCAACTATTTTCTACTGCAGAACTTTACCATTACATTTGTTGTGAAATTCAGTGGAAGTTCAGCGGAATTTTGAAAATTCAGCAAAATGTTGTTCCATCAGAATTTGAAAATTCCGCACTGCACTACAAATCTTCTCTTGCTCCAATGGGACTGCAGGATCTGTAGTTTGATCTTAGGGCCTTCCCTCCAGATAAAAGAGGCCATATTTGAGGAGAGATTTGAAAGAAAAAATGTGGAATCCTTAGGGGAGCATTGAAGAGAAGGTATTGCAGTTTGGGGAACAGTATCAATTTTAATAGTTTTATTCCAGATGGAGGTCAGTGTCCCCTCACCTGGAGATAACTCTTTGTCCAGTTTTTCCAGCATAACATGAGTATTGACTGAGACAGTAACTGTTATAGTAGGTCAAAGCTGAATCCCCAGACACTTTCTCCTGGCAGGTGACCACTGGAAAAGGTGGTCTTGTGTACATATGATATTCAAAGGCATAACCTGGGATTTTGTTTCATTAATTTATAGTCGGACAGAGCTGAGTAGCCAATAATGATCTTGATCAAAGCCTGTAAGGATTGGGGGACATCCACCAGAAACAAGGGGATGTCATTAGCAAACAATGACAGTTTATGACAGGAGTCCCCCAACTGCATACCAGGGATGGACTGAGAGGCACGGATTTTGAGGGCAAGGGGCACTATCACCAGCAAGAAGAGGAAGGGGGACAAAGGGCACCCCTGCCTTGTCCCAAGCTGGAGCTTATGGGGTGGGGAGATCATGGAGTTGGAGAGCACAGATGCAGTTGGTTCAGAATATAAAAGTCATATCAGCTTCATGAATCTGTCTGAGAAGCTGAACTGGGCCATAGCATGAAGCGGTACACCCACTCCATCCTTTCATATGCTTTTTCAGCATCTAGCGACATGGAGATAGTGGGTGTTTTACTGCCTCTAACAGCCCAGATTAGGTCCATAATCCACCTGGTACTGTCTGTGCCCAGCATCTCAGGAACAAAACCAACCTGGTCTGAGTGGATCAGATCTCCCATCAAGCTTTCCATAAGCCGGGCCAGAACCTTGGCAAAAATCATTGCGTCAACGTTTATGAGAGATATACAGTAGGTCTGAACAGATAGCATCTGATACTGTCTTTACCCTTATTTGGAATCAAGGTTTTTAGGTCCTGCATAAAGGAGGACAGTTGACTACCTGATTGCCAGGCTTCATTCAGGATGTTGACCAACCATGGTGTTAGAATGTCTGAGGAAGCCACATGGAAGTCACTGGAAAAACCATCCAGTCTTGGGAACTTACCCAGTAACATACTACAAATGGCCTCTGTGACCTCCTGGGTGGATATTGCATTCTGGAAGGCTGTTACGAACATATGAACATACAAATGTGCCAGCAGAAACAGACCACCCGGTCTATCTAAGTCTGCTTGAGTGTGCAGCCAACACCCTTAGTTTGCAGCTGCCCAAACCCCCCCTTCCTTTTGTCATCCCACTGCCACCCCCCACCCTCACTCTCCCCTGTTCCCTGTCCCTTGCCCTTTTGAAGCTATTCACAGATTTACATGATACTACCCATTCTGGTAGGGCATTCCATTTGCTACCACCCTCTCTGTGAAACAATGTCTCCTCATTTCCTTCCTAAATCTTCCCCCCTCCATTCTTAGCCCATGCCCCCTGGTGACCCTCTCCCTCCTTAACTTAAAGACCCCATCTGCCCCATCCTTATTGATTCCCCTCAGAAACTTGAATGTCTCTATCATGTCCCCCCTGGCCCTTCTATCCTCCAAGGTGTACATATTGAGGTCTCCCAGCCTGCTGTCATAGTCTCTCCCCTCCATTCCACATATCATCTTTGTTGCCCTCCTCTGCACCCCCTCCAGCAGCCTGATATCACGCTTTAGGTATGGCCTCCAAAACTGCACACAATACTCTAACCAGTGATCTGTAGAGGGGCAAGATCATCTCACTTCGCCTGGATGAAAACCACCTTGCTATGCACCCCAGCATTTTGTTCACTTTTGCAGCCACTCTCCTGCACTGGGCAGTGTTGTTCATGGTCCCCGTTATCATTACCCCAAGGTCCTTCTCCTCCTCTGTGATCCCCAGCTTAACCCCCCCAGCCAGTATTATTTCCTTGGATTCTTCACCCCAAAGTGCATAACCTTACACTTCTTTGCATTGAACACCAGCTGCCACCTGTCTGACCACTCCTCTAGCTTACTTAGGTCCCCCTGCAGCTGCTTCCACCCCTCCTCTCCATCCACCACTGCTCTGATTTTGGTGTCATCAGCAAACAGACTTGCCTTGCTCACCGCCCCATGTCCAATGTCTGATATGAAGATCCCAAACAATACTGGCCCCAACACAGAGCCCTGTAGCACCCCACTTGTCACTGGCCTTGCAGTTGAGAGCTCCCCTCCCACCACCACCAGTTGCATCCTCCCACTCAACCAGCTTGTAATCCCATTTATCATTTTTGCCCCATCTCCTACACCAGTTAGCTTCCCCACAAGCCGCCCATGAGGCACTGAATCAAAGGCCTTGCTGAAGTCCAAGTAAAGAACATCCACTGCATGACCCTTATCTAGTTCACCTGTCACCCAGTCATAATATTGTATCAGGTTGGTTTGACAAGACCCATGCTGTCTCACATCCTGGAGGCCATTGACCTCCAGGCATGACACCAGTCTTTCCTTTAGTATCATTTCCATGAATTTGCACACTACGGATGTGAGACTTACCAGATGATAATTACCCGATTGATCCCTTGGCCCGCTCTTTTTGTAATGGCACTACATGTGCCATCCTCCAGTCCACTGACACACATCCTGACTCCAGGGAGGTGCTGCACAATTCCGCCAGTGGCTCTGCCAACACCTTCGCCATCTCCCTCAGCACCCTGGGGTGGATACCATCTGGCCCTGGTGCCTTGTCTACCTTCAGTGCCCTTAGTCCCTCTAGGACTCTACTTGCCTCAGTTCTTCCATCTGTCGCCTCCTCTCCTCCTGTCCCCACCCTCCCAGCCCATGCTGGTAGCGGTCCCCCCTTTTCTTCTGTGAACATGGAACAAAAGTATTTTTTCAGTGCTTCTGCCTGCTCCTCCCACTTTCTGTCCACTCCCACCCTTTTATCCTCACTATTGTCTCCTTGCACTTTCTTTTCTCCCTGATGTATCTGAAGAAGTCTTTCTCCCCCCACATTAATTCCCTGTGCTAATCTCAGCTCCCTCTGGGTCTTGGCTTCTCTCACTTTTCTGGTCACCTCCCTGGACCATCTTGCATATTCCTCCCTGTCCACTTCCTTCCCTGTCCTCCTAAACCTCTGGTGAGCCACTTGTTTTGCCCTCACCACCTCCACAACTTCGCTGTTCAACCAGCATGGTTTTCTTGCTCTGCTTCTTTTACTCTGTGCCTTGGTGCAGGCTTCTGTTGCCTCTGTAACCCCCCCCATTTAATTATATCCCATTTCAGCTCCACATCCATCTCATGCCTTATGCCCTCCAGTTTCCCTTTCAGTACCTCCTGCATCTTTCCAAAGTCCACCCCCCGAAGTTTACCACCCGAGTAACCGATTTCTCTGGCTCCCCAGACATCGTGATATTAAACCATATTGTTTGGTGATCGCTGTCGGATAGAGGGTCCTCTACCTTTATTTCCCTCACTGCCTCCCCATTCAACAATACCAGACCTAAAGCGTTCTTTAGCCTAGTAGGTACAGTAACCAAATGTGTCAGGAAACCATCCTGGATCGCATCCAGGAGCACTTGGTTCCTAGCACTGGAGGTGACCGGAGTGCTCCAGTCAACCCCCAGCAAGTTGAAATCCCCCACGATGACCACCTTTCCTTTTCGACATACTTTTTGATTTGTCCCGCTAGCTCCCTGTCAAGCTTCTCAGACTGGGATGGCGGCCTGTATACCACCCCAAATCTTAGTTTCCTACCCCTCTGGATACAGAAGTTGATACCAGCCCATTTACAGAAGAAAGGGTTCTGAAAGAACTCTTAAAACTGAAGGTGGACAAAGCAATGGAGCCTGATGGGATTCATCCCAAATTCTAAAAAGAACTAAGGGTAGAAACTAGTGACACCACTGACTACCTCTTTAACAAATCATGGAGGATGGGGTGGTACCTGAGGACTGGAGGAGGGCAGATGTGATTCCCCTTCACAAAAGTGGGAGCAAGGCAGAAGCAGAAAACTACAGACCTGTTAGTTTAACCTCAGTGGTAGGGAAAATGATGGAATCACTTCTGAAGGAAAGAATTGTTGAGTATCTAGTGGCCAGAGGGGCTCAAGACCCAAGACAGCATGGATTCACAGCGGAAAGGTCATGCCAGATGAATCTGATAGATTTCTTTGACTGGGTGACCAAAGTAGTAGATCAGGGAGGGGCTGTGGACATGGCCTACCTAGACTTTAGCAAGGCATTTGACACAGTCCCACACAAAAGATTAATACAAGTTAGCCAGCCTGGGAGTGGGTCCCAAGATGACAGCCTGGGTAAAGAATTGGCTGGAGAACAGGACATAGAGAGTAATAGTAAATGGAGTCCACTCTGAAGAAGGGGTTACCAGTGGGGTACTGCAGGGTTCAGTATTAGGACCGGTCCTCTTCAATGTCTTTATAAGCGACATTGCAGAGGGACTGGAAGGAAAAGTATGTCTCTTTGCAGATGACACAAAGATCTGCAACAGAGTTGATGCACAAGGTGTGGTGGAAAGGATGAGAAGGGACTTGGCAAGGTTAGAGGAATGGTCAAATGTATGGCAGCTTAGATTCAATGCTAAGAAGTGCAAGGTAATGCACCTGGGAAACAAAAACCCAGGGGAAGAGTACACAATGGGGTGTGATACTAACAACAACAAAAATGGAAAGGGACCTGGGGGTAGTCATATCAGATTACCTAAAGGTGGGCAAGCAATGTGAGAGGGCAGCAAGGAAGGCTGGGGGGATACTGGAATGCATAGGGAGAGGCATCACTAGTAGAAAATAGGAAGTTATTATCCCTCTGTACAGACAGTTGGTGAGACCCCATCTGGAGTACTGCCTGAAGTTCTGGAGACCCAATCTCCGCAAGGACATGGACAGGATGGAGGCTGTCCAGAGGAGGGCAACTAAAATGGTACAGGGTCTGCACCGGAAGACATATGAAGAGAGACTTAAGGAGCTGAATATGTATAGCCTCGAGGAAAGGAGGGAGAGGGGGGACATGATAGAAACTTTCAAGTATCTCAAGGGAATCAACAAAGTCCAAGAGGGTAGCATCTTTCAAAAAAAGAGGTGTGCAAGAACAAGGGGGCACAATTTGAAGATAGAAGGGGGGCGGCTCAGAGGTAATTTAAGGAAGTATTTTTTCAGAGAGGGTTGTGGATGCATGGAATGGACTTCCGGAGGAGGTTGTGGAGTCAAAAACAGTGGTGGAATTCAAGCATGCATGGGACAGTCATAAGGCAATTCTAAGGGGTGGGGGTAGGAAGAAGTAGGCTGCTGGTTAACTAGGATCTGCAGCTTATCCAATAGGTAGGGAAATGGGCAGACTGGGTGGACCAAGCGGTCCTTATCTGCCATCAAAATCTATGTTTCTATGTTTCTATGTTTCTATGAGTCTAGGAGCTGCAGCCAGATTACCTCTGTTCTCCTTTCTCCTCCCTCATCCCTTGTGCATTTGATCCCGTCCCTCACATAGACTGCCAACCCACCCCTCCTCCCTTCCCCCTCCCCTCCTCATGGTCCTTCCTGTATATTTTGTATCCTGGGATTGTCAGATCACAGTCTTGGTGCTCAGTTGCCCACGTTTCTGTGACAGCTGCAATATCCACCCTCCACAATGCTAAGAGAGCCTATAGCTCAGTGGATTTGTTTCCTAGGCTTCTTGCATTCAATGAGACCACCCTCCATAATGCCCTTTCCCTTCACTAGCCTCCATCTCATCCCTTCTACTCCCTCCTTTTTTGGCCTCCCTAAGTCCTTCCCTGCTAGCCTGGGGGTAGGCTGTGACTCCACTCTATTGAATCCCTGCCTACCTGCTGTCCACTTTCCACCCCCCACCTAGTTTGAATCCACCCTTGTCACAATATACCTCTCCAGTCTTTGCTTTAATACCTCCTTCCCATCCCCACTCAAGTGCAGCCAATCCCTTTCAAACAGATTGTTATTATCATAGGTACTTGCCCAGCTGCCCACAACCCCATACACCTTAGTTCGACACCATTCTACCAACCATGTGTTCAAATCTCTAATCCTCTCCTTTCTCACTGTGCTTGTGAAGGGTACTGGGAGCACTTCAGAGAAGGCCACAGACTCCCCAGTCTCCTCACACAACCTTCCCACTTCCTCAGTCCTCTCCCTTGTTACCTCCACCATTTCCCCTGCTAGGTCATTTGTCCCCACATATACCACAATGTGTGGTTTCCTTCTACCCTTCTTTATGCACCTTAGTATTGCCTGTCCTGCCATGTCTGCCTTTAATCCTGGTATGGACTCCACCCATATCCGACTGTGCCTCTCCCCCTTGCCACCCCATCTGATCCCTTTGATTATGAAGTCCCCCAACACCAGTACACCCCCCTCCTCTTTCCTTGTGACCGTCACTGCCCCCATCCAGGTTCTCATTTTTGGAGCCACTCAAGACCGTGTTTTTACCATGTGCCCCAGTGTCTTCTCCCTGTCCCTCACAATTAAGACCCTCCTCTCCACCTGTTTGACTGCCAACCTCCTCTCCTTCTCACCTCTCCGAGTATTATCCCTTCCCCGTCACACCATGCTCAATCTCTCCACTAGTAATGCCCCTCACACCCTCTTCTTTGTGAGTGCTATCCCTTGTGCAATCACCTCTTACATCCTCTTCTCCATGTTTTTCTAGCAGAGTTAACATGTTCCCTATCCCCTTTGCCTTACTATGTGCTTTCTCCTCCCTCTTACCTACTGCTGCTCCTCTTTTTCTAGGTTCTGCTAGAGTCCACCTTTCATCAGCTGGCTTTCTATCTAGTTTTCCCCTCCCACCTCCCTTGACCCACTTTTCCTTCTCTGTGGTGCCCCCACAATACTCTCAGATGTCAGCCCTCCTACCGATGAAATCCTCCCCTCATCCTTCAACCTTCCCAGCTCCCTGCCCAGCCACTAAACCTCTTCCTCAAGCCTCCTTAGCCTGTGGCATATTGGGCACCCTCCCAGCCTCCACAGTATATTCATCTGCATTGCTGCCCCACAACCATTGCACCCAACAATCCTACCCATGGTCCACACTACCTATGCAGCCTCTGCACACTAATTATCCCTACAGCAGGTAGAATTAAGTAATCCTAGCACAGCCTCTAACAGAAATACCTGATATATTCCAATGGAAGGCTTCCCACAATATCCACCTATCACACTATCAGCAACTCACTGTGGATGCTGTACTCCTATTTGAGACCTACCTATGCTTTTTCCCTGCCATGTGGCTGAATTTTTGGATGGATGTAAATGAGCTGCACCTGATGCCCCTTCCTGTAATTGCACTGCAGGTGTTTCCCTATAAATGAGTTGTGATCCAGGGAGGAAGGGGTGGGGGAGGGTGGGATTAGGGCCCACACCTCACTCTCACAAGAGTGTATCAGCCCTGTGTCTGCCCCTCACTGCACCTCCAAGCACTGCAACCTCCTCTGGAGGAAGGTCCCACACAAACACTGTATTAAACAAGCCAGAGTTGTTGCTAAGTATAAGTTGGCTAAAGGTTTGGTAAAATGCATCTAGTTGGTGCTGGGTGGGGAAGACCTCTGAAGAGTACAGTGACTGGTAATATTTCTGGAACTCCATGCTGATTTAAAAGGGGATGTTGAATACATTTCCACTCTCTGTGGTAATGGAAGGAATATATTTTTCTGTTTCTTAAGCTCAGAGTCGCTATGCCAGGAGTTTCCTGGGATGCTCTTTGGCTTCCCAATATTTTTGTTGTAGTCTGTACAGGGCATACTCAGTAGAGTATTGCAGCATGTCCACAATTTCCTGCTGAAGAGCAATAAGTCAGGGGTGATGGATTTTCTTTTATCTGGAGCTTGTAAGAGCTCCTGTTCTAGCTGTTTTAAAAGTTTTTCTTTTTGCTATACAGCCTAATCTCATTATTTCTTCAATTTAGAAATGCACCCAATCAGTCTGCCTTGTATGACTGCTTTCATTGTGTTCAAATGAATACAATAAGAGGTCTCAGGGGTTTCATTAAGGGTAAAGTAGTCAAGCAATTCCTGTTGGAGCCAAGTTTTAAATGTGGGGTCCTGAATGACGGCTGTATTGAGATTCCTCTTACTGCTAGTTCACGAGATGGCTTCCCATGCCAGCAGACAAGTATAATGGAGCATGATCTGAAATTATAATACTGCCCAGAGCAACGTTCCAGATGGATGTCAGGAGGTTCTCTGGGACAAAAATTATGTCCAAGTGGTTGTTTGAGTTGTGGATGGGGGAGTAGAATGTAAAGTCTTGATCTAAATGGTGGACAGCTCTCCATCTATTCCTCTGGCCAGCTTGGGCATAGGTAGTATGCACATGGGCTGCCACCTGCACCTCCTGTTTACTACATACATACATCTGTCTAAATCTAGATACAATGGTATGGTGAAATCCCCTCCTGTTATACCTATGGGGAGGCAAGAGGTTCTGCCAAAATGGTGTCAAAAGAGAAGCATCAGAATTGTTAAGAGCAAAAATACTGCCTTTGGTTAGGAGGGATCCCTGATACGTGCCCTCCATCACCACCCAATGACCCTCTTTATCTGTGGTCACTTTGTGGATACCCAACAGAGCCCTTTTTTTGCAAAGAATTCTGACACCTCTGTTCTTGGTAAAGTAAGCACTGTGATAGGCATTACCCATGCAGAAGCAACTTACAGTTGCAGCCAAAGACTTGATCGGATATTTCCAGATATTTCTAAAGAGATTTTCACTGGTGGCCCACTTGCGGTACTGCAGGCAGGCAGGGAATTTCTCTAGAGATATCACAGAAATTTTGCCAACTGTCTTCCCATGTCTTTGACTGCAACTGTGGGTGAGATGCCTGTTTTTCAGACAGGTGCATCTTCTGAATTAAAGCAACATCACAATGCGTTAGTTTCAGTAACATCTTCCTTCTTTTAGTGGGACAGTTCAGGCTCCTGGTACTCCATGAGATAGTGTTAAGAGTGGCAAATGATGCCATGTTTTAACTACTAAAGAAGTTTTCCACTTCATTTACATGTAAGAGCCCCCCTGCCCCCCCACCTCCCTCAAACCTCCATGCCCCACCCAGGTAAGGACTCACACACAAATAAAGTACATGTAACTAGCAAAACACTAGAACAGATGATAAACTGTCTCCCAAAAAATTAGGAAAATGCAGAAGTTTGATTAGGAAAAATGTTGAAACATCTCTCTGTAAGGCAAAAGGTTTAACACCATGAGAGAACCACCAGAACGTTTTCTCCTGGTAGAAGCTTACCAGTTGCTGAGTCCAGCTATGGCAAGGAAGGCACTGGAATGGTTGCTACGGGGCGAAACTCAAACCATTGCCTGACATCCACCCCACCCAGACATCTGGGAGTTAAGAGCGGCACTAAAGGTAATCAAATATATTCAATTTGTGTGAGGTGCTTAAGCCTGAAGAAAGGAGCAGTTATGAATGTTTGAAGCTATAATATGTTCTGCAATGTGGATATCAACCCTACTGACACAAATATCTCACAGCTTAGTGCTTGGCAGTCCCGGAGTTCAGGAAATGGAGTTTGGAAAATGGCTGCTATTGGGATCATGGCATCAGGTGTCCAGGTCAGCAACAGGGCTAATTCATTTTAAATATGCACACATTATTTTACCCCAGAGCATTAGGTGACGAAAATCCCACCACATATGCAATTACCCAGAAGTGCAACATTTGAACAAACTTACAAAGAGACTAATGTAAAAGTAATTAAACTGTCAAAGAGACACAAGTCTTTTTACTGCATAGGTTTGGTGGACTATCCCACTTCTGTGTCCATTGCCGGAACAAAGGAGGGGAATAACAAGACCCCAGAGCAGCCACTGACAAAGAACTGCACCATTGTCACATGGGAAGTAAGGTCTCAGACTTTTCTGATACAGGAGAGCTGAGAATTGTCTCAGAGTCACATCAGTAGCTTCCCCTGTATCCTCTGACAGGTTTTAGTTCCTTTCCCCCTCACAATTTGCAGTACTCATGGTTATTAAGCCTGGATCAGTTCTCCATGTCTTCAGAGCCTAAGTCCCCATGGTCACTCTGCAATGATGCCATGACTGCTGTGGTGGAAGTGCCATTTACTTGTGCTGTGGGGGCAGGTTGAGCCAGGCTTAGGGTTGCTTGTAGGAAGGCATCTGTGTCTTCAGTAGAGTGGAATTGATGGACTTTTTCCTAGAGCATCACTGCCAGTATTGCAAGGTAGAGGAAGGAATATCAAACCCCTTAGTTTTTCAGGACTGCCTTAATGTTATCAAAGGACTGCACCACTCTAATACCCCCTCTCAGATAGTTTGTGTAAAAGGAGATTTCTGTTCCTTCTACCATAATGTCCTGCAATTCAAGTGCCCCTTTTAAAATGATTTCCTTGTCCAAATATCTGAACAATTTGAAGAGCAAGGGACAGGAGTGGGCATTCTGTGAGGTCAGCTTGACTCGCTGAATTTGGCAGGCTTTATAGAGCTCAAAGTCATAAGTGGCCAGACTGAGTTACAACCAAATGAGTAGCTGGGTCCACAGATAGCCATCTGTATCCTTTCCCTCTAGACCCTCAGTAAGTTCAAAAATGCTCTTTCTGGGTTCACCCATGCAGTAGTGACATACATTTTGCCAGCGCCAATTATGGTTAGGCAAAATGCCATCTGACATTACAGCACCAGGAATTTTGTCTCCCAGGAGTTACAGTGCCAAAGTGCCCTCCTGGAAAATAGTCACTTTTGCAGGGGGCTTTATCTCATGTACTCCTCACTGCAGGGGGCTTCGTCACCCACACCCACACCCCCAAACTAAACATAACCTCCTCCAGGGATGGGCATGTGCCAGAGGGGGTAGAAACTGTATGGGCACAAAGGACAACATGAGTGAGGGGTGATCTAAAATCAAGATTGCTCCTTTCATTGTCACTCTCATTGTGGTGCCATAATTGCTATGACCAAAATGAGTCAGCAACTTGATGGACTATGCTCCTTCTTCACCCCTATCCTCTGAGATCCTCTAGTTTTGCCAGTAGATCTGCTGCTTGGTGGCCTGGAGGCATTCCTATTGCTGTTCCTGTATGCTGGTAAGGGCCGTCAGCTACAGCTTAGTAGCTGAAACACTCCCAGTCAAGCAGATGATGCCGGCTTTGGTCTCCATCACAGTCCCTTTGATGGTTTTGACTGAAAAGGCAGTCTGCTCCAGTAGTGAGGTTTCTAATTTCTTGGTGGTACAGCTGGGCCAGGAGAGAGCTGCATTTGATTTATTTATTTAAAGAGTTTCACCAGGAAAGACATACTGAGCTTTAAACAGCTCATTTCCAGATGTGTCCTTGGGGGACGGGGGATAGGGATAAGTACAGAGATTTGATTGCAAATACAAATAATAAAAAATGCAATAGTTAAACAGCATTGCAATAGTACAATAGCTATACAACATTTACATACAAGATGCAAAAATAATAAGGGAGTAAGAATATACAGTGCACAAATGCACTTTAGGGTGCACAAGTTCCAGGCTCACACAGGAAATTAATCATAGTTAAAACAGGGCTAGGGTGTAGGGGAAGTGGATTGGGGGGACTAAAAGGGGAGAGGGAAATGAGGGAGTGAGGCAGAAAAGAGTATGGGTTGGGAGAGGCCAGGAGTAGGAAGGGGATTGGAGAAGGGAAGAGTTGTGGGGGGGACAATTACCTAGGGCAGACACAGAAGGAGGCAGTGTGGACTTGGAGTATAGAGAATAAAGAGTGTTTGGAGGAAGCAGAGTGAATGGTTAGGTAGAGAGAATTCTAGAGTTTAGGAAAGCAGGAGGAGAAAGCAACCTGGCCAACAAGGGATTTATGAGAGATAAGCATGAGGAAGCAATAGCCTGGAATGTGGAGGGAATAAGAGGAGGGGGGGTAGGTGAGTTAAGGGAGCTCAGATGGGGGGGCATCCAGAACAAAGTTATGAAAGAGGTACAGTGGGTTGGGTGGAGATCTTCCAGGGAAGGAAGGGAGAAAGTGGATTATAGAGAGCAGTGGTGAGTGCAGGGAGAACAGTTCAAGGCAAAACTGCAGATGACATATAAAGGGGTGACCAGTCTGGTCAGGGAGAAACCTTGGGGGCAACACCATAGACTATGTTGCCATAATCAAAGGTGGGGAGTATCATCTTAGCGTCGATGTCACAGTAAGCTGGTAGTGGGGATGTAGCTTTTGTTCCTATATAGAGCACCAATCTTGGGGGTGGATTTTTTGGTGAAAGGTGTCTGTGCTGTGAGAAGTCAAGGTGCTGCTCCAGCCAGACACTAAGGTACTTGAATGAGGGTACATCATCAATAGTGCTTCCATCTAGGGTGTGGAAGGGGGCGGATAGGAGCTTGGAAAGTCCTGGCCTAATGCCAAAGCACATAGAGACATTGCGGTCATCTTACTTGCAGGCTGGAGGGGAGATCTTCATTCAGGTGCATACTTGACTTCTGTCAGAGGTTGTTTCAATATAAAATGATGGCAACCATTTCAGCTTAGTAAGCATTACAGACTCAGCTTTGGGAGTTTAACTTGATATTAACACGGCTCACAACACAGAATATGTTTGAATTTGCAGGAATTCAAAGTTCCCTAAAACACATTGGAAAACTGATTGACCAGCCCACTAGCACTGGAATTAACCTTGTTGATATCATGTCTAGTTTTCCTGAAAACAGCAATTCCACAGTTGAAAGCATGGAACATAGGCCCACCATATGTAAACGTTACTTATCCCCTTTGACATGATTAGTTAAAAGCAGCCATAGTCTCTGTTACTATGGTATGATGTTTCACACCCATGAAAAGCAGCTACTCAAGAAATGTTCTGCTGTTTTTTTTTATGAATGTACATCATTGAAGTGACAAGAATTGGGGAATGGCAGTTACATGGAGAAATTATAGAGGCCATCTTTCTTTGGCATGAGTTGCTAATTTAGTAATTAATAGGACATAACGAAACACAGATGTTACTTGAAATAGTCATCTGGCTGGATAGCAGTAATGGGAGTAACTGAATTAATTAATGCTGCTAACTCCCTACAACTTTGGAAGCAGGGTTGCTTTCAGCACTAACACAGTGAAGGGTTTGCCAACAGATGACAAATAGAAATTAAGTTATAAAATGATTACTCATTTGATCTTGTATGCATTTAGAAATAGTTTAGTTCACAGGCAGCCAAGCAAACCAAAAGACTTTAATGCCAACAAATATGAGACTTTCCCTCATGCTTCTTTCCAGCTTCACTTTGTTTTACTAGCCACAAATAATGACATAATCAATGCAAAAGCATGTATGACTGCAACCCCAGGGTCAGATCCTGTACCCCCTCCTCAACATGCAGACTGCACAGAACCTGCAGGAGGTGAGTGTTAACTTGGCTACATGCCCAGTGCAAAGCAGAAAGGGCCCTGCTCAAGAGTTCTAAGTTCATTTATGTAGGATCTTGCATATTTTGATATGTAGAGGGCCCAAAAAGCCCTGTTTAAAGCAAGGAAGGACTCATCTGCAGCTTCACACATGTTATGAGTCTGCTTTCTTAAACAATTACACAGGAGATGAGACATAAGTTTCTTACTATTTGTTCATGACTTAAATTGTGGTACAAAATGCAAGTGAATTTTTTTTGGGGGGTCGTGTTCTTGACTGTTTTTCATGCTTTATGGCTTTAAACATTTTCTTCACATAGGATTTT
Organism: Neoceratodus forsteri; assembly: GCA_016271365.2. Classification (NCBI taxonomy): domain Eukaryota; kingdom Metazoa; phylum Chordata; order Ceratodontiformes; family Ceratodontidae; genus Neoceratodus; species Neoceratodus forsteri. The sequence goes on along the minus strand of CM057459.1, from coordinate 721,634,203 downwards.
GTTATTTTTTTACAACAGTTTTTACAGTTCTCTAGGCAACTCAGGAACCAAAGAGAAACGGATGCGTTTTTCTATTTTTGGGTAATATTCATGGCTATTTTTATCTTTGAGGTTCTTTTCAGTCTTGATGTGCAAAGTGCACACACTATATGATATGCATGTGCTGAGTTCATTAAAGTCTGTTTCAATGGTTTTTCAATGCATTTACAAATTGTTTTCTAATAAAATGCTCGCTGTAATTAATTATTCAGCTCAGACATCTTGCTAAACTGTCTTTTGACAAGCCACACAACTGCCAACCTTTAAAGTAAAATTTGTTAGCTTTTAAATTTTTGTTTAGGATCAACTTTAACTTGGAAAGAAAGCTTCACATTTTTTAGCTATTTTTAAAACATAACTAACTTAAAAACTAAATAGAATTTTTTTAAAACCCTCACCGACATTTACTTGGATTGGACTCTAATGAACTTCTATTTTTTGTAATTTAAATCAGTATCATTTTTAGCTAGCTGTGAATAAACAAAAGTGTGATAAATCACATGTTTTTACGTATATTTACTAACTAAAAGCATTTCTGTTGTAGAAGTGAGTTTTTCCAAACTTCCCAAAGCATTAGCACATAGGACTGAGACTATACACACCAAATTCTGCAGTCCTAGGGGCTATAAGTACCAATTTATAATCTGTCAAAAACTCAGTTTTGGATACAAACACTAACTCAACCCTAAAACTCTGGTGCTACCATGTCTGAGTAGCATACTATATAGGTGTGATAGTGCCTGTAAGTCAGGGTTGAAATAGTGTTTGTGTCAAAAATGGGGATTTTACTGTTTATATCTCAAGTATTTGAGCCCCTCGGACTGCAAAATATGGTGTGCACCTTCCCTGTCCTGGGGCTAATTTTCTGGTAAGTGTATAAATTGGTTCAGCAGTTTTAAAAGCATAGTAAGTAAATAACACATGGCAGGGTGTGCAGTAGCACTAAATTACCACACACTCCAACTGGATTGTGCTGTAATTTATGGCATTACCACACACCCTGGAATTTGTTATTGCACTTATAAAATGATAAGAAGAGTTAGAAAAGCGGGAAAAAAGAAAGTAAAATTTGAGCTTTGTGGTAATAGAAATGAATGCATTATCAGGTGACCAGTTTTGACCAATCAGATTGCGTGTTTGATTCAAACCATTTTATTAAAGTTATTAATTAGTGAAATCAAATAAAATTCACCTTTTTAAGCCTTTGATTGCCATTGGATAAAAAAAACAAGATCAAATTAAATTATGCAGTTTACAGGCTCATTAAATCTCATGTCAGAATAGTGCCTTTCATGCTTTGAAAATGAACCATTTTTTTAGCTTTTTAGTTGTAAGCTTCAAAGTTTTAAAATTATAATTTTAGCCCAAGTGTTACCTGCTGACTGTACTGTTTCTCATTTGGGGATATTGTTTGGGGAAATGCTTTTACTGTTTGAAAAGTTGTTGTAAACTCTGTGAAACTTTCCTCCACTGCTGCTACTATCTTAGACCTCTCGCTCCCTCGTCATACTCCCACCCCCCTAGTTTCTACTCATTTCTGTTGTTTCCAGCCATGTGTAATTTTCACCTCCTCTCATCAGGTGCCTGGCCTTTGCATATCCATTGTTCAGACCTCGGCCTCCCCCCTTCCCCTGTAACTCTTAGTGCTGTAATTTCTTTCTGTCCACCTTGCTCTGCTGAACACGCCCCCTGATTTGCTTTGTCTTGGCGCTTTTTGCCCTGCCTTGTTAGCTAACGCTGTCCTCCTCCCCCTTAGATCCTGCCCTTGACCGGGCTGACGGGTCCCTAATTTGGAGTGGCCGCGGCTCCTGAAGGACAAGCGCCTGCTACCTCACTCCCTGATTGGACTCCTGCTGTTTGCTCTGCCTCTGATTGGCTCCTCTACTTCTCTCAACTTTACTTTGCTCACTGGGCTCTGCACCTATTGTAGTACATAGACTTTTGCCAAGATGTTACACCAACCCTCCACTTCCCCAACTTACTTAAACATGCCCTAGCTCCACCCCTTCCTTCACTGTCCACCTTCGTTTGACCGCTGGTCTCTCCTGTTAGTTCACAGCTCTATCTTGCCTATTCCCCATCTCTCTGTCCCGCCCAGCCCCAGCCTTTACTGCTCCCTCTCCCTAGCTGCTTACATATCCTGTCCTGGCTGTTTCTGCCCACTCTCAGCTCTCTTTCACTACCTCTCCCCGTCTTTATTTGCCCTACTCTAGACAAGTGTTCCCTCCCCTACCTGGTCCTTCCCCTTCTCTCCCTCCTTGCTCTTCCTCCCCTCTTCTCTCTTCTGGGCCCATGCCACCCCTGCCCCTTACCCACTATCTACCTAATCACTATCAGCAGCACCTTGGGAACACTTCACTACTCACCCAGTCCTGCACATGGGCCGCAACTCACCAATACCTGGCTGCTTCATAACAGCACCTTGTTTGGTCTGTATGCCAACCTTTCCCTACTGTACCACACTGCATGTCATCGGAGCTGCCATATGGGATCTACCCACTGCCCATACAATAAAAAGAAACACAAGTTATCACTACTGGACTTATGCCTCTGCTCACTGAAGCTTCTCCTACTTCTCCTACTGATTTCAGGAAACATCCACCTGAACCCTGGCCCTAGCTGTTCTAGCCTCTTGAAAAAGGCAGGGACTCTTACCATCTCAACCCTTAACATCTGCAGCCTATTGCCAAAGCTTGATGCACTACAAGCCTTCACCAGCCAACATAATCCAGACATCCTTACAATTGTCAAAACATGGCTGACACCGAAAGTCCTGGATCTGGCAATCACCCTGCAGGGCTACAATATTTTCAGACTGGACTGTGTCTCCAAAAGGGGGAGGTGGCTGCGCTATCTACATTGAGGATACTCTCTTGGGACACCCTGTTTCAACTCCTGTGCCTGTCTCCTCTGTCCAGCTCCTACACATAAAAATCCTTCTTGGTCCCAATCAAAAAGCCCTCACCATCATCTCTGTTTATATTCCACCTCAGGAACAAGATCTTGGCATCAAAGAAGTTCTTAACTTTGACAGCTCACAACTTCCTGACTCTGAACACTTCTTACTTGGTGATTTCAATATCAACTGGCTCGCATCTAATGTCTGCACTCATAAGGACGCCATTGCAGCAGCCAACCTCTCACAGTTGGTTACTTCACCTACTAGGATTAATTACAAAACTGGCACCAGCACCCTGCTGGACTGGGTTCTCACCAATCACCCTTCCAGGATCACCCGTACCTCCATTCTCCTAGACTCTCTCAGTGACCACTCCCTGGTAATATGTGAATGGTCTAACAAATTTCTAAAACCACCCCTTATATTCATTACCAGCAGAGTCCTTCCACTTGGGAAGCTAATTCATCTCAAACAGCACCTATCCCTGCAAGACTGGATGCCTATTTACAATGCGACGGAGGTTAACATAGCCCTCGTCTACTTCATTACCACCTTCAACAAGGCCTGTGACCCCTTTGCTCCTGCTAAAAAATGGAAAGCAAAAGCCCTCTGTAACCCTTGGAAAACTGCGGTGCTCCTCTCACAGCTGAAATCTAGGGACCACCTGTGGGTGGTGGCTAAAGCCACAGGCAAACAATCTGTCATCCAAAAATACAAACATGCCCATAATGCCAGCACAAAATCCATTAGTCTCATGAAAAGTTCATATTATAAGGATGTCCTCACCAACACCTAGGGTAATGGCCGTGCCTTCTGGTACAATATCAAGGACATCACTGGGAAACAAAGTCCCCTCCGGCCATGTTAATTGTAGAAGGGTCCACTACCCTTGATCATGTGGTCAACGCTAACACTTTCAACACGGCTTTTACTGACCTCAGTTCTGTTCTCCTGCCTGATTTCTTCTCGGTCAGTGACACCCCTTCAAGCACTCCCTGCACTTTGTCAAACCATCAAATCCAAAGCAGGCAGCACCAGCATCCATATTTTATGAAACAGTTATTTATTGTATTACTTGCCTGTGGCAATAATAGTGGAAAAGACAAACTCACAAGTCTCTGCTGGTGCTGCCTTCTTTGGATTTGATGTACTGTGACTGAGGCTTGCACAGCTCCACAACAGAGCTGATTTTTGGATTCAAACGGACTTTGTCAAACCAGCCACGTTTCTACCTCAGGGAGATTAAGATGAGTGAAGCTCACCACCACGTCACCTCAGCTATCTCTAAATCCAGAACCAGCAGTGACACCCTAGACCTTAAGCTGCTATCACTTACACTTGATGAGGTCCTTTGCCCCCTCACTAAAATTCTTAACCTCTCCCTCAACAGCAGTACATTCCTAGAAATTTGGAAGACTGCCACAGTGACACAAAAGTGGGGATAACACCAGCCACTCAAGCTATCGCCTGATCTCCATATAGCCTCCACTCTCCAAGGCCCTTGACCGTATTTTTGCAGACCAGCTCACTGACTATTTGGACAAATATAATGTTCTGTGCACTCAACAGCACGGTTTTAGAAAAGGGTATAGTACCACCACTGCTCTACTTGAATTTACCAGCAAAGTGCTAGTTTCCTAGATAAGGGTCTTCTCACTGGGGCTGTCTTCATCGACCTATTGAAGGCATTCAACAAAGTTCATCATTGGCTACTGTTTGACCAACTACTCATTGCCGGCCTTGCACCTGACTCAGCCCACTGGTTCAGAAGCTGCCTTGAAAACCACTCACAAAGAGTAAAAATTGCCAATGCTCTCTCACATACCTTGCCTGTATGCTCTGGAGTCCCTCAGGGGTCCACACTGGGCCCACTCCTTTTCAGCCTGTTTTTAAACTCCCTACCACAATCCAGCTTGGAACAAATCAGCCTGTACATGGATGATGCTGTTGTCTTCTCCATGCACAAGGACTCTTCACCACTTCAACTAAGACTACAGTTAGGATTAAGTGCCGTTGAAACCTGGTTCTCCAATCAAAAACTAGTCCTGAATCACAAGAAAACCAAGTCCTTGCTTTTCTTTTGTTCACATAACTTTCACAAGCATCACCCCCTCATCAACTCCACCAAAGAGGGGTCTGTCCTCGAACAAGTATAATCCTTCAAATATCTAGTGATTTTGCTTGACCCTAGTCTCTCCTACTCTGCTCACATCAACAGCATGGCCAAAGCTGCCAATACACACCTTGGATTGCTCTACAAGCACAGGAAACATCTCACCCCAGAGGCCCTAAAGATTGCTGTCCAGAGCTCAGTGTTGTCAGTTATTGATTATGGCCTTATTTTCTATGGTTCTGATTTGACATACACCCTCCAACATATAACAACTGCCCTAAACAAGGCTTGCTAACTCACAACTGGTGCCAACCACCTCACCCACACCTGTGCCCTCTGTGCACCAGCTGGATGGCTCCAACTCTCCAACTGGATAAAGTATCTCACCTATGCTATAGTGAGAAAAATCAACCTTGGCCTAACACCTCCTGGTGTTACTGCCTTATTACATCAAATCACTAACCAGCGGAACACCAGGAGTTCAACAACCCAGAATCTACAAGTCCTTCACTGTCATACAACACAGGGCCAATACTTCTTCACCTACAGGGCTCTTCTATGGCTGAATGGTCTCAGCCACACCATCTCCTCAGCCACTACACTAGGTCTGTTGAAAACCAGGCTCCAGGCCCATCTCACTGCCTCTAGCTCCTGTGACTGCATCTCCCCTAGCTCATGACCTATACAGCTCTAGTCCTAACTTAGGTGCCAGCTCAAAACCTAGGTCTACATACTACTTCATTGGTCTCTCCATGCCTCTTTGTTGCACTTATTCCTCCCCCTCACCCTGCCTCCTCTTTTCTTCTAGCACTTCTTCCCACTTTTCTTGACAAATGCCTCTGGCTGCATCTACTTTCTCCCCCTCTCCTTTCATCCCTGTTCTTTGCCACCCTAGGGGACTTGACCGGACTCACTCCTGGTGGTCACATGTGTCCTGATGTGTTCTCCATTTTGCTATAGCTGCCTATGTTAGCCACCTACATTTCTCCTCCTCTACACCTTATTCTTCCTATACCCGACATCTTTCAATAGCACTGCTGTACAATAATTGTTTACTGTTATCTTACTGTTGTTTCCTTGTTGTATGTTATTCCTGATGTAGAACCTTTGTAAAAGAGCCTTGGCTCAAAGGTACTTGTAATCCTAGACCAAATAAATAATTAAATAAAAATAAATAAATAGATAAAAATTGAGGGCATGTAAGCCATGCTAAAAGAAATAGCTGAAAATGCAAATATTTTTTCTGAGTTAGTTGGGCACAAACAAAAATTTTAAAATTGAAAAATGAGACAAATGCTTAAATCTAAAGGATGACAGTTCTGTCTTATCAAAAGAAAGTCTAACCAAATGCCTGAGCTGACTTTCAAAGAAATTATTTAAACTTAGTATTAATATTAGAGTTCTTTTGTGATTTTACTAACAAAACATTTTGAGATGGATTTTACTGAATCTAGTAGATGTACATAACACATAGTGAATGCCCTTGATAATACAAGAACAAATGGAAAAATATCCACAACAAACTTTTTCTAAGTCCAATATGAAAAATGTGTAAAGTCTGACATGAATTAAATGTTAAAAGTAGCAAACAAGTAACAAAAATTCACTAAGTTCTACAAAAATAAAACGTTTAAAGGTGAGAGAAACATGAAAAATGGTTGAGAACACAATAAAAAACACAGGCATTTTGTGCAACAATTAAAGTGATATGCAAGACAAATAAAACAAAGCTGATTCATTCCTTTCTTTGCTCAGAGCAAAAGTTACACCTCATGTACACTTCACACAGAGCACAAAGCAAGTTAGGACTTCTCTTTTGCTTTGTACAGGGCCTTTCACCTCCTGCTTTGCTCAGGGCTAAATGGCCTTGTGAATCCTGTTTTCTGCAGGGCTTGAGGGCCCTACAAATCTTACTCTGTATAGGGACCAAACTAAAGGCTCACTTCATGTTTCATGCAGGGCTGCAAAGACCTATGCATCCTACTTTGTGTAGGGACCAAACCAAGCAAGGACTCATCTCCTGTTTCATGCAGAACCTGATGGGCCCTATGCATCCTGCTTTGTGTAGGGACTAATTCAAGTTTGGACTCACCTCTTATTTCATGCAGGGCCTGAAGGACCCTACACATCCTACTTTGTGTAGGGACCAAACTAAGTTAGGATTCACCTTCTGTTTCATGCAGTGCCTAAGTGGACCTATGCATTCTGCCTTGTGTAGGCATCAATATCAGTTAGAACTCACTTCCTGTTTCATGCAGGGCCTGCAGGGCCATATACATCTGGCTTTGTGTACAGACCAAACCAAGAAAGGACTGACTTTCTGTTTCATGCAGAGTCTGAAGTGTTCTATGCATCCTGTTTTGTGTAGGGACCAAACCAAGTTAGGATTCATCTTCTGTTTCACACAGAAGTCTGCATGAAGCAACTTATGGCACATTTTTTCTTTGCACAGTGCTTGCATAAAGCAAGTTAGGACTCACTTTCTGCCTTGCCCTGGGCTCAGAGGCCCAACCTGAAACACATTAGGATTCATTTCAAAAATGAAGAAAATTCATTGCAAAAAACTAAGTTAATGCATGGTTAGGATGCCAAAGCTTCAAATGAAGGGGAAATGTTTTCAAGTGGAATGCCCATCCCCCTCCACCAGTCTCATGACACAGAGCCAAGCTACAGGTCCAGGGGTGTGTCCCATGGTTTTACTTCTTCAAGCTACAGGTATGGGGCTCAAGGTTACTCCAGTGCTACACTGCATGATAGTTAACACCTTAAGGAACAGCACACCACAGACTTACAAAGGCTCCATGGACTTTTTCTACTAACTTGTTATTTCACTACTTTTCATGTTTTTCAAGACTAAGATGAATTAACAGACTTTTTACTTATCATCCTGTTTGTATATATGCTTGTATATATCAATAGACAGACACAGACAGACAGACAGATAATTATACATGCCCTGATTGTATAATCAGCTTTATTTTCATGAGAACCTCAATGCCTGTTTGCTCATAAGTGGCATATCCATGAGTGCGTAATTAGGCTTGGAGGAACAAGTGAAAGTTAATTTGATTATACAGTCAGGGCAAGTGGAACCATTAATTTATACAACAACAAAGACATGCTACTAAAATAAATACATAGCTACTCTTGATTGGCTGAATAGCTAATGACATGTATATGAAAATAAACATAAATTTGTTTATGGCTGAACATGAAAATAAATGTTTCTTTTCATGCATATCTATCTACATGTCAAGCTAATAGGATTGTTTTGTATCTTTTTGACTGCTCATACCAACCCCACCCCAGCTGTAGTAGTGGTAGTAAAAATGTGTATTTTTAGTCAGGATCAAGTTGGCATAAACACCATTAGGACAAGTCCTGTTTACAAGGTGGTCCTGATTTATACATAGTATTCTAAAAATCCCAGTGTTGCACATTTACTAATCTATGATATATACTCACACAATAATGAAAGCAAGATACCAATTTCAACACAACAATACACATAAGCAAATGAATCAGATGAATGCATGTATATGTCTTTATATATACTGTATATATTATACTGGTGCAGCAGCACCAGAATAGTTAGGGTTGAGTAAGGTGTTGGATGTTAAAGCCCAATTTTTGTACCTTAATAACTCTGGCAGTGTTCAGAGAAATAATTCAATCTGGCATGTGTAATTTGGTTGGCAGCCCATACAGTAATATAGGTGTGCTGTGTACATGCAGAATGCATGCCACATGCATAATTGTGCAATGTTTGCACATGGTTCACATACACTAAGTGATCCTAAGTGAACCAGGTCTAAAAAGCAAATCAAGTTTGCATGCTACAAGCTTGACATGTGTGCAGCAGGTAAGCTGGTGAGAACATCTAAAAATTACATCAGGTTCATGTGTTGCACGCTCGACATGAATGAAGCAGTTAATCTAGTGTGAACATCATTTAAACATCACATCAGATTCACATGCTGCATGCTTGTCATGTGTGCAGCAGCTAAGCTGGTGCAAATCTCATCCAAAAAACACATCAATTTCTATTTCTTATACTACTGTTAGCAATTAGAGTAATTAAAATACATTTGTATTTGAATTCCCATAAAAATTAGGTAAACTCATTAATACTGATCCTTTTGCAAGTTGTTTAATGGCTTTTGATTTTTATCATTAAATCATCATTAATTTGTAAATTATTGTTTGCTTACTGCATTAAATGCTTAGGATATAGCCAGTCAACATCCCCATTCCAGATGCACGAAGAGGGGTCTCTGTGTTGTGAAGCCTATCCTTTTTGTCTTGCACCATGCAAATCCCTTATGCATATTTAGTGCTACAAATGTGCTTCTCCATGACTGATTCATCTCACTTACTTTCCCTTTGTCATTCTCTATTAAGCATATACACAATGGCCATGCTCAGCACTCTTTGTGCTGAGTAGGGTCTTGGAAGCATGCATCATAGCGTACCTCACATTTTGTCACTGACTTGAGGGGCATGAACACTCAAAATGAGGGACAATGAGGGACATTAATCTACAGGATGAACAGGACACATCCTGTAACATGGAGATACAGTACCTCAGAACACAGTGGAGATCATTGCATTAGCACCTGAGAATGAATTTCTACCATTAAGCAGGGGTGCAATTTACAATAGGTAGGGCAGAGGGGAGAAGTCCCCACCCCACCACCACCATATTTGTGCCTTGGTTGTTCTTATGGTGTGGCAATAACATTACATTTGGATTTAATCTCTTGAGCAATAGGTGCCCACCTGGTCTGTGTGTGCTCATGCTGCAGGTACTCTTCAGACTCGACTGTGCCTGTATTGTGTTATCCACTCTCTCTATCTATTAGCAGTGCACAATCACATGTGATGTGGATGAGCTCCAGCCAAGAAAGAAAGCATGAGCCTTGCAAGTGCAACACTGCCTTTCCCACAACAGAGTAGACAGACTGCACACTATAGCTTGGAGGAGTCAGTGAGCACTGATCTCTCAAGGGCAGTGTTGTGACAGCATAGTTTTGTTGCTCTACTCTTAGTGAGTCTCTGTCTCCCCTGGTGGCTGAAGGGGCAGAGGGTGAGCTACAAACTAACTCAAGACTAGGTTACCTACTTACTCTACTAGGCTTGCCTTGCAGCAGCCACAGCAGCAACCAAGCAAGAAGCAAGCAACCCAGGTTGGGTGGGTTCAGATGGTGAGGTGACTTGGTCATGGACCACACTGGGGACCTGTGATGATCAGTTATAGCATCCAGCTTCTGATGAAAGGAGAGAGGGGGGGGAGTGGGCTGCAGGTTCTGGCAATATGGCTGGGAAAGTAAAAGTAAATATGTTTTTTTCAGGGAGATTGGGGAAGGAGGAAGGACTGAAATACTGATGTTTTTTTCAAGTTAATTCACATTTGGGCAGCTTCATGATCCATAGGGGATGGGTATTGAATGGAATGGAGTAGGGGAGAAAAATTGAGACAAAGTTCTTTTTAGGGGGGACAGAACTTCAGCCAGGAAAAAGGTTGGTTAGTAAATTGTTGGGTTTAAGCCCAAATCTGATGCACTGCTCCAGGGTATATACAGATGAATCTTATACATTTGAAGTTTTCCTGATTTGCATATCACTTTTCAGTCAAACCAAAAAAGGTGTACCTTTTAGAGATGTTATAGACATTCTAGAGCTGTCCCTTGCATTCACAGACAGTTGAGTGATATGGTATGCACAGACTATTGGAGCCCCACTATAGTAAGGCTTATGTGCCCCCCCCAGTGAAGCAGACCTCCACATCCCCATGCTCAGGCACATTGTGATAAAGGGCAAAGGAGACTGCAGGGGTGTGCACTATTGAAATGAATGGGGGTATTTTTTATTACTATTTTATACATTATTGATGGAGAGTTGGAGATTAATGAAGGCCACTGCTTGACTAACAAGGGCCTCTTAGTAGAAAAGTGGTCTTCATTATTCTCCAACTTACCATTATAATGTATAAAATACTAATAGAAAATAACTACATTCATTTCTAGAGGGTACGCCCCAACATTCTGACCCATGGACATCATCTCTTGAAGACTCCTGACTCTGGCTCCCTAGTACTCAAGTAAGAGACTTTTCACTTATATTTATACTTGGTTGGGTTGTCTGTAGCAGCATGGCTGTACCTGCTACAGTGTGTGTACTTGGGAAGGGGGGACTGGTCACGTGGGCATGTGTGTCGTGTTATTGCTACTTTTGTGTTTGCACCTTAAAGTCTGTTTGCGTGGAAGCATTCAAATTTATGGAGAGAAAGTAGTAGGAGAACAGGCCAGCCAGAAGTAATTAAGTGATTTTGTGGGTAAGTTCGAATATTGGGGTGGGAAAAACCACATGTATTTCCATTGGTATGTATGCAACTGTTCAACTTGAAAATGAGATGATGGAGAGAACAAAACTGAAAAGCATACACTGGCTACAAGCATGCAGCATGCGTGTAGATGTATTCGGATACAGTATGAATTGAAGTACAAATGAGCCATATGTGTGCAGACAGTATGGCTTAGTGGTTAAAGGTACTGAACTCTGGAAGCCAAGAGACTTGCAGGCATGAAGACCTGGGTTTAAATGTCATCAACCCCCACTGATGTATGGTGCAATCCTGAGCAAGTGACTTAACTTTTATGTGTGCAGTTATCAGTGACCACTTGCTTTTTTGTACACATGCCACATGCATACAGTCTTTCCCAATTAAACATAAATATCATGGTTTCCACACTTGCTTGCTGCACGCATGCCATATACATGCAATCAGTTCCAATTTAACATTTAAATCATACTTGCAGCACGCATATGACTTGGGTAGTTTTATGTGTGCAACATGAAAACATTTCATATAATTATTTCTGTAAGGGAGGGTCTCAAGGCATGAAACGTTTCATGATGGAATCTTGTGTGGTTTCTAAAATACAGAACATTGATTTTTAATGAAGTGCAGTGTTTTTTACTATACTTGATACACATTTCTGTCTTTACTCTCATATACAACCTAAATGGCGCAAAATTGTTTTCCAAAACTTTTAGAGTAGAAGGAACCAGTGCCAAAGTGCTGTCTTTTGAAGGTTTTGTGATAAAATATTACTCATTTCCAGAGTTATAAAGTTTTAAAAAAATTTCTGAGCATTCTCAGTAGGATTTCTGGATAAGCTTCTGATAAGAACCATAAATCTTCAGTTCATGAGAGCATTTTTAGGCTGCTTCACTAAGTTGTCATGAACCAAAAGCATGTCTCACAAACCCAATGTGTTTTTTTGGGTTTGTGATGGCCATCATCTTGCTTCTTTTTAAAACATATAATATATAGATAAAAATAGGTATTTTCAGAAAACAAATACCTGAACCTATGTAAACAGGACCAATTTAGCTAGATACTGGGATTTGTTTTTTTTTTTGAATATGTTGATAAAAATAAGGTTTCTAGGCACTTAAAAATTCTGGGTCTCAGGCTAAGCAACAGGAGCTGTTCACCTGCATTCTCTGTATGAGAAAAGTGGGACTTTCTTGATTTCTGCAGCTGCAGATGGAGTGCTACTGCTGGCTTGAGTAGCAGCAGTAAGTCGGTGGTCCTTTGAACTGGTGGTTGTTCCAGTTGAGGTCTTATCTGTCTGTTTATCTATCTCTCTCTCTCCCTCTCTCCCCACATTTAAAAGCAGACTGAAGTGTCTACCTCCAATACCACTGAATTACTTTCTTCCCCCTCCAAAGTGCCTGACCCCTAATATGTAGTTGGAAGCACCAGAGTGCCCACCCCCAATGCCACAGAACAGTATCCTGACACTGGTGTTCCCAATCCCCAGTGTCAATTTGGGTTTCCTTGTTGAAAAAAAAGCAAACCATCCCTTGTTAATCTTCCTTTTTTTAAACATACCCTCAAAGAAGAAAATAGTCCCTCACCAATCTGAACCCCCCCACACATACACCCCAACCCCACACTCAGCACCCACCACCCCATACCCCACACCCTCACTCACTTGAATATGTCCCATAACATAGACCCCCTCTCTGATCAAAGACATGTCTTGCTACTGGAAGTAGTAACTGCAATTTAAGAAAATAAAGTAAGTGTTTTTGTTGTATTTTAAAGGGGTTTGAACTTTTATGCATAACTTTGTCATTCTGAACATTTTTGCACCAAATGTTCAGCATGCCCTTTTTGGGACCCCACCTCATGAACAAGGTAGATGGAATTGTCCAAGTCTATCCCCAAAGCTGCCTTCACAGTCACTGTAAAAATCACCTTTCAGGAGGATGTGAAAAATGTTACCTATTGGGTTCATGAGTTGGGGTCATAAGATGACTATGCTGAAATTTTGGTGTAAAAAATTGGTAAAATGACCAGGTTATGAGTGAACATTGAAATATTTCAACAGTCACTCATAACTTCACTGATTTTAAATATTTTGCCAGCAAACTTATAACATGACCTTTTTGGGATCCCACTTCATGAAAAATGTAGGTGAACATTTTTCAAATCTATGCCAAAAAGTGATTTTGCAGTCACTCTGCGAAATTATGTTTCAGATGGGATTTGAAAACTTTCACCTTCTGGGTTCATGGGGTGGGGGGTCCTAATAAGACAGTGTTGAACATGTGATGGAAAAATATGGTAAAGTGACCAAGTTATGCATGAACATTGAAATATTTCAACATTCACTCATGACTTCACTGATTTTCAATATTTTGACACCAAACTTTCAACACAGCCTTTTTGGAACCCCACCTCCTGAACAAAGCAGAAGAAATTTTAAAATGCATGCCATTAGCTGATTTTGCAGTTGCTCCCCAAAATCATGTTTTGGGCTGGATTTGAACATTTTCACTGAGTTCACGAGGTGGGATCATAAGAAGAGTATGTTGTAAATGTGGTGTACAAATATGGTAAAATGATCAAGTTACAGTATGAGTAAATATTGAAATGTTTCAACATTCACTCAGAACTTTGCTAATTTTCAATATTTTAATTCCAATCATTCAGCATAGAAATTCCCTTAGCCTCATAAACTTGACATGTGTCATTTTTGAAATCCTGGATGAGACTTGAGAAATAATGTTTCAGCCATTATGCTATGAATACCACATGCCATATTTAAATGGGGGAATCATAAAACAACTATCTTGAAAATTTGGGGGTCAAAACTGGAGGTCCAAATTTGCCCAACCAGTGAGGCTAAATGCGTTTCTATGAGCTTCTGCTCCTCCTCAGCAGCTAAGACATAATCTGGATCCATCTGACCACAAAATGGCTGCTACTAGAATTGATCCAAGGCTTTGTTCCTCAGAATAATGGACAGTTATCATGTGGTGGTGAGATTTAAGCTGGCTAAGTATGCTCCCAAAAAATAGATGCCATGATGGCTGGTGCTGGGCTGGGGATTGACACTGACAATGCTCAGGAGGCCTCAGAGGAGGCAGAGAGGTGTTGGGGTGGACAGTCTCAGCAAAGGTCTTGACTTTTCTGGCACCAGAACTAAAAGTGGTAACTTCCAAGCTGGAATCCCTGGCCAATAAACATGAAGAGCCCACTGGATGAATTGCAGGTGTGACAAGCAGGACATCAGCCCTCAAAGATGAGGTGACAAGAGTCATAAAACAACTATCTTGAACATTTGGGGTCAAAATTTAAAATACGTAATAATTCTTAAGAAATGTTGTATGGACTGTGCATGTGTGGTCAGTGAGGCCTGAATCTGATGTAGTTCCACTCTATAAGGGGGAGAAAAGGAGCATGTGGGGAACTACAGACCTGTCAGTCTTACCTTTATTGTAGTGAAGCTGATGGGGTGACTGGTCAAAGAAGACCTCATGGACTACTTGGAGAGCAATGGGCTCCAGGATAGCAAACAGGATGGGTCCATGGCAGGGAGGTCTTTTCAGACTAACCTGATAGTTTAGTTTGACTGAGTGACAAGGATAGGGGCCATGCTGTGGATTTGCTCTACTTCAACTTCAGCAAGACTTTCAGCTTGGTACATCACAGATGCATGCTGAAGACAATGGACAATCTGAGTACATCTAAGGTTATAGTAAACTGAGTAGATAACTGGATAAATGGGAGGCAACAGAGGGTTGTAGTCAAGGTAGTCAAGTCAGCAGAGAGGGAGATCATGAGCAAGGTAGCACAGGGATCTGTGCTGGAACTGGTCCTCCTTAATATGTTCGTTAGCAAAATTGGTGAGGGTATTTGGGGCAGGCTGTGTCTCTTCACAGATGACATTAAGCTCTGTGGGAGGTGGATAGTGGTGAGGGAATCAGTAAAATGCAGAGTGACACATGAAAGCTAGAGGGGTAGTTTAAGGTTTGACAGTTGAAATTCAATGCCAAAAAGTGCAAAATAAAGCACCTAGAGAACAAGAGCCCTAGGACATTGTGTAGGAGGGGTGGAGTGAGAAATAATACTACAGCTGAGGAATGAAACCTTGAAGTTATCATCAGTAAATCCATCTAACAATCAAATCAGTGCAACAAGGCATATAGCAAAGTGGGTAGGATGCTGGGATGTATCTGGAGGGGGACTGTAGCAAAAGGGAAGAGGTAATACTTCTCCTTTAAAGCTGCTTGGTGAAGCCATGCCTGGATTACTGCACCCATTTCTGGAGTTCTCACCTCAGAAAGTATAGAGATAGTTTGGAGATGGTGAGGCGCAGAGTAACAAAAATGATTCAGCGCCAACAGAGCAGGTTCTATGAGGAGTGCTTCAAGGTTATGAACATGTACTCACCAGAGACCAGAAGGGAGAGGGGGGAGATATGATAGAGACCTTCAAGGTCCTAAAATGAATTACTAAGGTGAATTGCAAGTAAATATTTAGCTTGAATATTAGTTCACAGTCACATGGACACAAGTGGAAACTGAAAGAAGGGGAGGCTTGGAAGAGACATGAGGACATATTATTTTACAGAAAGAGTTAGGGGAGCATAGAACAGTTTGCCTGCCTGCCTGCCTGCCAAAGTGGTGGATGCAAAACTGTTGGTGGGTTCAAGCAGGGTTAGGATAGAATGATGGGTATAGTGGTTGTTTGGGTAGGCAGAAGCTGGGAGGGGAATAGGGAGAAGAATGAGGAGGGCTAAGACCCTGGAGGGACAGTAGGTTCCAGGGGTAAATCGGGAACTCAGGCAGACTGGATAGACCATTGGTCTTTTTCTGCTATCATTGCCTATGTTTCTATAATCCAGCTTCAAAAGGCTGCCCCGATCCAAGCTTTGTTCCCCAGGATAACAGACAGTTAACTTGCAGTGGAGAGTGCTAAGCTGTCCAGGGCTCCCCCAAAAAATGGACACCAAGAGGGGATGGTGCTGAGCTGGGGATGGACACTGATGCCATTCAGGAGGCAATGGAGGCATTGGGGCAAACAGTATTAGTGCAGGTCCTGGCCACTCTGGCACCAAAACTGGAAGCAGTAGTTGCCAAGCTGGACTCCCTGGCTGAGAAACATGAAGAACATGTTGGAAGAACTGCAGCGGTGGAGGGCAGGATTTTGGCCCTCAAGTGATGTAGCAATGAGGCTCCAGGGCCACATGGCCAAGATGTAGAAGAAGTTAAAAACACTCCAAGACCTGCTCAATTCAGAAGTGAATTATCAGCATGGAAACAACATCAGGATAAGGGGTCTTCTTGGTGTTCCTTTGGTCCACTGTGAGCATGCATGGAGGTAAGGCAGTGATTGTGCTGTTGTCGATTTCCCCCATTCCTCCCCAGGAACCCTGAATTCTGACGCTAAAGGAAAAAAACATGAAAATTGAAGTCTGAATTTACAAGGACTGATTTGATAATGGCATCCAGTCCAATTCTCACTCCACCTTTTTCTTTCTGGCAGTCCATCAGTTAAGCACTAAATTGGATGGCAGCCATCTCTCCCATGCTATAATACTGAAATTGATGTTCAATTAACCCCATTATAAATCCTTGTGAGGAGGATTGGTCCGCATCTTCACTTGTCCTGCTCAAGTGCCAACTAACCCTCTTTTTGGTGATGGTGGTGGTGCATTTTGTAAAGTTCTCTTTTTTTAGTTCAGTGCAGGCAAAAGCATACTCAAAAATTCAGAAAACCAGTAGGTGAAATATCGGTCAGTTCCCAGCCACAGTGTTCAGTGACTCAGACCCCCCCCCCCCCAATTGCTGAATGATTCAGGGAGACAAAAGCAATTTTACCTGAATGTTTCAAAAACTCTTCCATTGCCAAATGAAAGTTTGCCATATTAAACCAAATGAAGAAAAGGCATTTTTGATCCTATTATATGGTCTAATTGAAGTTGTTTCTGCCAGTGGTCTCAACTATAGATGACAAGGATTGATAACGGCTCCAAGCAGCATCTTCTACATCAACTACACTATCTTATAAGCAATGTAATGGACTGGTAAAGTAATACAAATCTCAACTCATTATTCTCATTTCAGATTTGGTGAAGTCTTTTATACTGGTAATCCATTATAGATCCGGAAGCTTTACTTGGACATGAAAAACCAGAGACTCTCAGCTCTGTATCTTTTTTTCTCTACCCTGGTTGCAGCATTATATTTGGGGCTCTCTAAAAAACTGTCTCTGATGTGATTAATACAGAGACTATTAACAGAATTTCTTGGCCCAATAAATCATCAAAACCATCTGGTGGGTCAAGATTTCAAAGAAACAAGGAGGCTAAGTAAATTTACTTAGAACCTCAATGAGAAGGGGGGAAATACTGGAAAAAGGAAAATATCCAGGGGGGTTGGGAGGGGCAACTAAAGTTAAGTTTACTACATGGGCTAAAGTCAACAATCAGTCCCAATCTTCTCAAGCCCAAATTAACTTGAATTAGTCAGATACTGACTTTGGAGTAAAAATGGGTCCTAAAAATCAATCTGATCCTTATATAAAAAAGAAAGCGGCAAAAATAAGCAAAATAAAATGGGCTTGGCACCAGATGACACAAAAAGAGAAGATAATAATGGTAATTTTTCTGAACAAAACATTCAGTTCTCTGAAGCTCAGAAAAGAAAAAAATGGAGAGTAATGAAGCTCTAAATATAGATTACAATCCTGACCCTCCACCCCATGCACCTGGGTGAAGCTAGTTCATATTCTGGAAGTGACAAACATATGAGCCCCCCCCCCGTCTTATATATTTTGACTAAAATCTCAGAAATGCAAGACAATTTAGAAATAATAAAGGACCCACCAGAAAATATGCAAAATATCTATTCTGAGATTAGGAAACTAGAAGCCAAAGTTGATGGTATCTGTGAAAGAAATGCTACTTTAGAGGAAGACAATCTGCTCTAGAAGATGGTATAAAACCTATGGTCACAGAAATCAAGAATCTTAAGGCACAAATTCAACAGATCTCACAAAAACAAGATTGACATAGAAACATAGAATTTTGATGGCAGATAAGGACCGCTTGGCCCACATAGTCTGCCCATTTCCCTACTTGATGGATAAGCTACAGATTCTAGTTAATCAACAAGTTACTGCCTCCTACCCCCACTAGAATTGCCTTATGTCTGTCCCATGCATTCTTGAATTCTCCCACTGTTCCCGACTCCACAACCTCCTCAGAAAGGCTGTTCCATGCATCCACAACCTTCTCTGTGAAAAAAAATACTTTCTAACATTACCTCTGAGCCATCCCCCTCTATCTTCAAACTGTGCCCCCTTGTTCTTGCACATCTCTTTTTCTGAAAAGTCCTACCCTCTTGTACTTTAATTCCCTTGAGATACTTGAAAGTTTCTACCATGTCTCCCCTCTCCCTCCTTTCCTCAAGGGTATACATGCAGTATTAAGCTGCTTTAGTCTCTCCTCGTATGTCTTCTGGTGCAGACCCTGCACCATTTTGGTTGCCCTCCTCTGAACAGCCTCCACTCTGTCTATGTCTTTGTGGAGATGGGGTCTCCAGAATTGCACACAGTAATCCAGATGCAGTTTCACCAACTGTCTGTACAGAGGGATAACAACTTCCTGTTTTCTACTGTTGATGCCTCTCCCTATGCATCCAAGTATCCCTCCAGCCCTCCTTACTGCCTTCTCACATTGCTTGCCTACCTTTAGGTCATCTGATATAATTACTCCTAGGTCTCTTTTGATTTTTGTTGTTGCTATTATCTCACCCCCCCCATTGTATACTCTTCCCTGGGTTTTTGTTCCCCAGATGCATTGCCTTGCACTTTGTATTGAATCTGAGCTGCCACATATTTGACCATTCCTCCTACCTTGCCAAGTCCCTTTTCATCCTTTCCACCCCACCTTGTGTATCAACCATGTTGCAGATCTTTGTGTCATCTGCAAAGAGACATACTTTTCCTTCCAGGTGCTCTCCAATGTCACTTATAAAGACATTAAAAAGGACCAGTCCCAGTAACACACAGTAACCTTCCCTTCCACCATCTTTTGAGAACCATAGTGTTTTTTCCTTTGTTTTGTTTTGTTGATTTGCTTCACACAAAGGCTTGTTGCCTCTGTGATGGCTGTTTTGATTATTTCTCATTGTTCCTCCACCCCTCCTTTTTGCCCGTTTGCTAGTGCTTTATTGAGGCACTCTCACATTTTCCCAAAGTCATCCCTCCTAAAGTCCAATACTCTTGTTTTTGTATGGCTTGACTCTATGGCTGTGTTTATTGTGAACCACACTGTTTGATAGTCACCTGTTCCCATATGACTACCCACTTCTTTTTTTTTTTTTATCTGGGCTCCCTGCCAGATTTCCGCCCTGGTCATGGCCCCTGGTCTTCCACCTACTGTCTCTCCATGATCCCCTGGTCACCCCCAACTTTCCCCTGGAGGGTGGGGACGCAGAACTGGTCCCCTATCCAGCCCATGGAACCAATATCTGGTTGGGGGATCCGGCAACAGAGGCTAATTGAAGCCCAGGGAGGGCTTCATAGAGGCAGAGACACCTTTGAGTTTTTTCCTTGTTTTTACCCACTGGCAAGCCATGCATGCAATGACATCAGTGCACTAATGTGCAGACATCCGCCGGCTCACCCCCCATGTAAATGCCCGCACTGTGTCAAACACCCAGCCTCATCTGGGTGTCACTGCAGTGCATAGCATGTCCCTCACCCCGAAGGAAGGAGAGCTGCCACAGGATGCTCAATCCTTCCTTGCCCCTGCCAGCCCCTGGCAGCCTGAGTCCATTCCTGAACCCAGGTCTCTGGCATGACATGAGGTGTGGTGTCCAGCGCCTCAACCCTCAGTGCCACCGAGCCAGGAATGACTACCCACTTCTAAATCTGAGATCCTTTCTCCATCCCCATTTGAGAGTACCAGGTCTAAGATTGCTCCCTCCCGAGTGGGTTCCAATACTAGCTGTCTGAGGCATGCCCCCTGTAGGGCATCAAGAATGACCCTGCTCTTGAATGTGCCTGCAGCAAAGGTGCTCCAGTTAACATCTGGCATATTCAGGGCCCCCATCAACAATATCTTCCCTTTTTCTGCCATTTTAAGGATGGCTTCTATCATTTTCTTGTCCATTCCCTCCCCCTGAGATGGGGGTCTGTACATAACCTCCATGGGGATTGTGGTGCCATTTTCTGTCTCCAGGGTGACCCATAGTGACTCATCAACTTCCTGTTTACTCTTAGTTCTGTTGCTTTAATCTCTTCGCTTATATAGAGAGCTACTCCTACTCCTCTTTTACCCACCCTGTCCCTCCTGTAGATTGTGTATCCTGGTATGTTGACATCCCAGCCATGGTTCTCTGTGTACCATGTTTCAGTGACTGCCACAATATCCAGGCATCCCTCTTCCATCAAGGTCACTAGTTCAGGGAGCTTGTTACACAGACTGCAGGTATTGGTACTTATCACCCTCCACTTTTTGATGGCCTTACCCCTTTTAGCCCCATCCCAGTCCTTGCTGCCTTTTTCTGCATTTACTCCTGTCCTGCTCACTACTGACTTCTCTACCTTAATGTTTACCTCTCTAACTACTGTGTTTTGTGGGGGGAGGCTAGAATTTCCCTGCTCCTTTTCAGTACCTTCCCCCTTGGTTAGTTTAAATGCTTGCCAGTGAAGCATTGAAACCTATCACCTAGGATCCTGGATCCCCTTCTGGACAGATGCAGACCATCACACCAGTATAGACCTGCATCCCTCCAGGTGGCTCCCCAGTCCCCAATGAAGCCAAAACCCTGAGCTCCACACCAGTTTTTCAACCATTCATTGAATCCCATGGTGCAGAGTACCCTAGCATCATCCTTGCCATAGACAGTCACAAGGATGACCAAGAAAATAGGGCCAGGCAGAAGAATTTAAGAATATTTTGCACATACACAGACTCATAAAAATAGCTCACTTCTAAATATTGTTTTGGAGATTTCTAAACTTTACTCACTTCAGAAACAGCAATTCCAGGAACAGACAGCATTCATTGGATTGGTCACAATGTGACAATGGGTGATCAATGATAGCTGCACCCTGTAATTGTAAAACTGTTGAAATCCAATGACAAATGGAAACCAAATAAGGCAATTTAAAAAAATAAAAACTTTCAGTATAGAAATTCAAATATTAGTTTCAGACAGGATTTCTCATCAGACTTATGGAAGTTAAGAAAGCAATATTCTTCTATCCAACAGACTCTGTGGACTGATAAAATAAAAGCAACAGCAATTTTTCCAGATAGGTTAAAAGTTTTTTTTTAAAACAATCAAGTTTTGGTATATGACAATAGAGAAGTGGCATTCTCAGATCTTAAAATCAAATTACCAACTCTGTTTTGCAAATCTTTCTGTGCCTCCTGGTTGTTAACTTTAAGCACTGCTTACTTTAGGTAGGAAGGGGGTGACCAAAGAAAGGAGACAGAAGGGAGGTGAGGGAAGGAAGGAAAGAGGAAGGAGGGGGGAAAAAGGATAAATAAAAACTAAAAATTGAATGATTGGGGGAACATGGATAAATACAATGATTACCTGAAAAATGGGTGCAGTTTTAGTACATTGTTCTAAAACCATACATTATCCTCCTTTTCCTCAGTTGTTTTCTGGGTCTTTCTCAGGGATGGGTGGAGGGCTGGGGACTGACAAGAGCCTTGGCTATTACTGGTGAACCAAGCAATATAGGTCTGATGCCTATTTTATTTTATGGCATCACAGGGAGGGCAATGGAGGGGATACATTTGGCTGGGATAACATTTTCTTGCAAAATGGTAAGAATAACATCAAAAAATGTACAAATGTTTAGTGGTTTGCTGTTGCACACAGCAAGGTTAGGTTATTGCTCTATTTATTCTTGATGCCTGCTTTAAATATGTCCCCTTTAACATGGAATGTCAATGGTAATAATTCTGCTCTAAAAAGATATAACATACTTACTGCAGGTATATTAAAGAAAATAATGTTGACATTACACTATCACAAGACACATTCCTACCTAAGGAAGAATCTATTAAACAGAAGATAAAAGGATCAATTAAAGAAGTGCATTTTTCTCAAGGCATCAGGAATACAAGTAGAGGAGTAGCAATATTGATAGGCAAAACATTTCCGGGCATGGTGACTGACTCTTTTTCAAATGATTTATGTAGACTTGTTTTAGTAAAAGTACTGTTGGGTAATGATGCAATTGTTCTGAGTTCATTATATGCACCTTTTCAAGGTTACTAATCTTTCCTGACTGAAATTAATAAACAAATATATAAATGAGAATGTGAGCATATACTATTGGAAGGTAACATGAACTGTTTCACAGATTTGGATTTGAGCAAATAGATTCAGAGTAAAAGCTGGGAGAAGCAGAAATCAAGGTTGCTGAATAATTTTATGATAGATAATTCATTAATTGATATTTGGAGAGAGTTAAACGGGAATCTGAAACAATTCACTTACTCCTCCAGTAAGTACAAAATTAGCTCAAGATTAGATTATGTCTTTGTAGCCTGCTCTTTGTACCTTGGCAGTTCAGGACATCTCTCTAAAATAGAACCTTTGCGTATATCAGATCACAACCCAGTATTTTTTAAATGTGTGTGGGAAGGAACATTGGAAAGAAAAAGGTTTGTGGAGATTTAATAATAATTTAAGAGATGTTTCTTTCAAAGGGGAGATTGGTAGGTGTATTAAAGAATTAATGGTATACAATGCTATGCAGGAAGACAATATTATTTTGATGTGGGATGCTTTCAAAGCTACATTATGAGGTGTAATTATCTCTGAAATAGCGTGTCAGAATAGAGTCAACAAAAAAGTCCAGGTGGACATGGAAAACACCTTACAAAATCTAGAGGATGCCTTTAGGGCTGAGGATCTGTAAAGAAAAAAAAATTGAAAATCTGGAAAAACTGATGAATAATAAAGAATCATTAAAAATTAGGAATAGTTGGCTAAGACAATCCAAAAAGTGACATCTTTTAAGTGAAGTCTCTGGTAACTTTTTAGCTAAAAGACTTCAAATAACCCAGCAAAATACAGAAATAATTTCAGTTTTCGATAAAAATGAAATTTTACAGACAAATCCAGATAAGATTGAAGACTATTTCAATGAATATTATAAAATGTTATATTCCTCAGATAAAAACTTTACGAAAGAACAATCTGAATATTACAATCAATATCTATTCTCAGGATTATTAATAGACTTGGATAAAGAATCACTTGTGGCACCTATCTCTATAATGGAAATTAATGAGATCATTAAAGGAATGGCAAAAAAAAAAAAGCCAGGTGATGTCAAATTCTAGTATAGAACTGGCAGATATACAATAGTAGCACCCATATTCAAAAACATTATTTAGAGCAATGTGAACATTTAAAATCAGACTCCTTTAAATCAGCAATTATAGCACTCATTCCTAAAACAGAAAAAGATAAATGCAGAGTCAAAAACTACAGGCCAATAGCTATATTACACAATGATTACAAAATATTCACTAAAGTTCTCAACAATAGAATACTACTTTTATTGCAAAAATTGATACACAAAGATCAGAGAGGTTTTATTCCTTCAAGACAGATACATGCAGCTAATTATAAAGTATAGTACTGTATATTATTATTTTTATTATTATATTATAGAATATTTACAAAAACAGAAATTACAAGCAATCATGATCAGTTTGGATGCCACCAAGGCATCTGACATACTTGAATGGCACTTCATATTTCATGTACTGAACAGGTTAGACTTTCCTGACCTTAAGTTAGATTGAATTAAAGCCCTATATGATGGTCCACATTCAAGTTTAAAAATAAATGACTGTTGTTCAGATAAATGTGTACTTTCAAGTGGAGTCAGACAAAGTTGTCTCTTGTCACCAACACTATTCATTGTTGCAATTGAAACCTTATTGAATGAGATCAGAACAAATAAATTAGTTAAGGGAATTTAAATTGGTTCACAAGAATTCAAATGACAAGCATATGCAGATGACATATTAATGATAGGAGCCAATAGAAAATCTTAAGGAAATTATAAATGTAATTACCTGTTTTTTCAAAGTATCGGGTTGGCTAATCAATGAAAATAAATCTGAAATCTTACCTATCAATATCACAACTTATACTAATATTTTGTCAGTATTCCAAGCTACATTGAAAAACAGATTATATGATATATTTAGGAGTAAAGTTGCCCATCACAATTGAACACTTTTATACCTAAAGTCATCAACTATTGTTAGAGGAATTCAAACTTAAAATTCAAGGCTGGCAGGGGCTCCCTCTGTCTGTATGGAGAAAAAACTGAGGTATTGAAAACGGTTGTTATTCCATATATATCTTATATGTTACAAGCGACTCTTAGCAATTCCAGATAGTTGGTTTAAAAGAACTACTGAACTTTTTTAAAGAATGTGTATGGAATTCTTAGAAAGCCAGAATACCATGGCAAAAACTATGCCTTCCCAGAGACAGGAAGGGCTTTATCTGCCCTGACCTTAAAAGTTACTATTTAAGTTACTTGTCCAAATAATCTGTCCAGCTTGGCCAAATAAGCGATTTCTCTAGCATATGCTGAGTTGCCAGAACATGACTTAGAAGACACTCTTCTGAATCTTTTTTTTTTTACTTTGTATTTATGCTTTTATGCCATTACAATACAGGAATTCACTCTGAATAATGCAATACATCAGAGTATACAACATATATTGATATTAGGTAGTTGAGTCATTGCTACCTTGGGTACAAGAAAGGGGGAATAGCAATATCAATAAGCATAAGAACAATCAGTTAATATGGCTATTGCTGCCAATGCCTTAAACTTTTATTTACTTTAAACATGAGAAAATGCCAGCAGATACAGGCCATAGTGGTCTGGTGAGTCTGCCCGAGTGTGCAACTTCCAGTCTAATCTACTGCAGCTGCCCCCCAACACCTGTGTTATCTCCCCAGACTGCCTCCACCCACCTCCACTGTTTCCCCTCAGTTATGACCTTACCTCTTACCCTGTCAAACATAGAAGCATAGAAGTTGACAGCAGAAGGAGACCACCAGGTCTATCTAGTCTGCCCATTGTATTCAGCCTAGCTTCTAACTGCCCTTGGATTTGATGGCTCCCATGTATCTGTCCCAAATATTCTTGAAACCTACCACTGTGCTTGCCCCCACCACCTCTGCAGGCAGGCTGTTCCAGGCATCCACCACTCTTTCTGTGAAGGAAAACTTCCTGGTGTTGGTGGAGAACTGCCCTTCTTACAGCTTTAGATCATGCCCCCTGGTTCTGCGGCCCTTCTTAAATTGGGAGAGATCATCTATCTGCACCTGGTTTGTGCCATTTATGTACTTGAATGTTTCAATCATGCCACCCCCCTCTCTCTTCTCTGTTCCAGGGAATGCAAGCTCAGTTCTTTCAGTCTATCCCCATAGGACATCTTGTTCAGTCCCTGAATCATTTTTGTTGCCCTTCTCTGCACCATCTCCACTCAGTCAATGTCCTTTTTGAGGTGGGGCCTCCAGAACTGGATGCTGTACTCCAGGTGAGGCCTGACCAGTGATCTGTACAGCAGCAGGATCTCTTCCCTCTTGCTGCTTGTGATTTCCCTCCCAATGCATCCCAGCATGCCACTGGCCTTTAATGCTGCCTTCTCAAACTGTTTACCTACCTTCAAGTTGTCTGAGATAATGATTACCAAATCACACTCTTGGGTGGAGGCAGCTAGTCTTTCCCCTCCAAAATAATATGCCTTATTTGGATTTCTTTTTCCAATGTGCATGATTTTGCACTTTTTGATATTGAAGTTAAACCGTCATGCTCCAGACCATTCTTCCAGTTTCTTGAGGTCATCTTCCATCTTGCCCGCTCTCTGCTGGGTGTCAACCCTGTTGCATATTTTGGTGTCATCTGTGAACAGGCATACCTTCTCCTGTAGTCCATTAGCCACGTCCGATATGAAATTATTGATGAGCAGGTGCCCCAATACTGAACCCTGGGACACACCATTGGTACCCTACCTTCTGATGACAGTGCTCCATTTACCTGCACTTTCTGAGTTCTGCCCTGTAACCAGTTTTTAACCCATCTAACTACTTCTGATTCAACTCCTGTGTGGTCTTTATCAGCCTTCTGTGTGGAACCAAGTGGAAGGCCTTGCTAAAGTCTAAATAGACCACATCTACCACCCTGCTGCCTTCTATAACTTTTGCAACACAGTCTTAAAACTCAATCAGGTTTGTCTGGCATGACCTACCCACTGTGAAACTGTGTTGCTTAGGGTTCTGATGGCTGCTAGCCTCCAGGAATGCCATGATCCTCTGTTTGAGTAATGTCTCCATTAACTTCCCCACTTGGATGTGAGGCTTACTGGCCTGTCATTTTCAGAGTCCTCTCTGCTGTTCAGTTTGTGGAGCAGGACCATGATTGCCCTTTTCCAATCTTCGGGTAACTCCCCACTCGTTAGGGATTTAGTGAATAGTTTAGTCAGTGGAGCAGCCAACTCTAATCTCAGTTCTTTTAAGATCCTGGGGTGCATTTCATCTGGCCCCATGGCCTTGTCAACTTGCAGTTTATTTAGTGCCACCAGTACTTTGGTCTCTGTGAAGGGGCTAGTATCAACCCCCTGTCCAGGGGTGTTGTGTTTTCCCATTTCTGGGCCATCACCTGGGTCCTCCTCAGTAAATACCAAGCAGAAGTACTTGTTCAGGATTTTTTCTTTTTCTGGGTTGTCTTCTGCTGTTTTCCCTTTCTGAGTTATAATCTTGACTAAACCCCCTTTTCACTTCCTATTTTCCTGGATGTATCTAAAGAAGGATTTGTCTTCTCTCTTTGCCCTCTCTGCTATACTTGCTTCTGTCTGCACTTTTGCCTGCCTTATTTTTTTTTTTGCTGGCTTCTTTCGTTATCTCCTTGTATGACACCCAGTCTTCTTCCTTGTGTGTTCCCTGGTATAACTTGAACACCTTCTGTTTTTCTTTTACTATTTTAGCCACTTCCTTTGAAAACCATAAAGGGTTTTATTTTCTTATCGCTTTGGTTACCCTTCTGGCGCATTGGTCAGTGACTGTCTGTATTGTTTTCTTAAGTTTTCCCAACATGATGTTGATCTCATCCACCTGTAGATCAATTAAGTTGTTTCTTATGTTGGCCCTCGTTTGGTTGAAGTCCGCCTTTTTAAAATCTAGTATTTTTATTTTTGAGAGGCACGTGTCCTCTCGGGTATGTTCGCCTTGAAGGTAACCATGCGATAGTCACTGTTACCCATATGGCATCCCATGTCGAGTTCCTCGACCCTCTCAGTGTTTGTGAGGACCAGGTCAAGTATGGCATCTCCTCTTGTTGGTGTTTTAATCAGTTGACTTAGTCCTGCTCTCTGTAGTGCCAATAAGAAATCCTTGCTTCTTCTTGTTGCCATTGGTAGTGTACCCCACCGCCTCTTAAAACTGCCCACAGTTAACTGCGAAATCACCTCCTCTGGCAGTTGGTTCCACTTTGCCAACACCCTTTCTGTGAAATAGTGCCTCCTTATTTCCCTCTTGAATCTACTTCAAAGAGTGAAAACTGGAGCTCCTAAAAATGGCTATTAAACCTTTGTGGTTGATTCATAGAAAAGTAATAAAACATTCCATCTCAGTACAATCCCAACATCCAATTATATATAATGATAGATTATTCAAATTGTGACAATTAACCACTGTAGTATTAGACTCAAATTAAAGTTGTAATTAATGGTTTAACAACAAAAGGAAAAGAGAGGATTAGTTAAAGATGCCAATCGAGATAACCCCAACCCATAATAACTAATAATATCTATAGGGACTGAGCAATCACACTCAATGAGTAAATACAGCAGCTTGGATTACTACGATTGATCAAGGTAAAATGGCAGACTGGCAGGAAAGTAAATGCCTTCAGAGAAGATGAAACAAGACTCTTCAGAATCTTGATTCAGATTTGAGTTTACTGTCCTCCAATATTTGGTTTGCACCTTCACAGTTCTTAAAATCTAAAAGTTTAAGTATACAGGATATTAGCCTTAGGTCCAGTCACCTCCATAGTCGAGACTCAGTTACAGAGTGACTTCACATGGGTTTTACTATGGTTCCAAGACAACCAACTCAAGGTTAATAAAAAAAAAAAGTATCCATGTCTTTTGGCACCTTGCAAAAACTCTCCAAACTTTCCCCTCCCTCCTTCTCCACCCTGGATGGTACCTGCTTTGAGTCAGTCAATGCCTATAAATACTTGGGCATTTGGCTTGACAGCTGACTCAACTTTTCTACCCACATAGATTACATCCATTCCAAAATTATCCTGAAGCTAGGCACTATATACAGAAACAAGGACACCCTCTCCCTTCCCATCTGCCATAAACTGGTCAGTAAAATGATACTCTCCATTTTTGATTATGCTGATGTTGTTTTCAGGTCCACCCCTTCTATTTCCCTCTTACGGTTGGACCCTTTTTTCAATGCCTTCTGCCACTTTGTAACTAATGCTCCCCTTTGCACCCATCACTGTACCTTTTACTCCTCCCTCTCTCTTCCTTCCCTCTCCTTTCACCACCAGCTCCTTGCCACCCCTCTCATCTCTAAATATTGGTATGGGATGCTCACCCCCACCTCTCCCATCTCTTCTCACCGTATTTCCCCTTCTCTTACCAGATTCACTTTGGAGACCTTTGCACCTTTACTCTTCCCCATTTTCACTCCAACTCAGAGCAGACTGCCTTCTCTTACTGCCTCCTCAATGTTTGGAACTCTCTTCCCAGCTCCCTCCATCTAGCTCCCCTCACCACTCACCCTAAAACATGCCCTTTCCCAATCCCTCCCTACATCTTGCACTTGCTCACCCTCTTCCTGAATCTCTCCTCTTTTTGCATATTCCCCTTCCTCTGCTCTTCCCTCCCTTGCCTCTCAAAAGCACATGATAATGTGCTTCTAGTCCAGGGTGAAATATTTTATTTAATGCTTTACAATGATTTGTTCTTCCTGCCCATTGGTAGTCCTTTTGCATTATACCATACTGTACGTATCACACCATATGTTAATTATGAATGCATCTAAGACTATTTTGAAATTCTTTATGTCAGTATATAATTAAATTTATGCCATTTTTCTATCTATATGATGTATTATTTTGTTATATGCTATCTAAACAATGCTATTTTTTTGCTATGCTTGTAATTTACCTCAATGTTGTACCGTCTCCCCAGATTGCACCAGGAAATCTGCCTCTGCTCAGTGTACCCTTCCCAATTACCAAATTTTAAATAAATATATAAATAAATCAGCAAGATGGTAAAACTCTACCTAAACAAAAGAAAAATACAAAATAAATCACTTCTTACTTTCTTCTTATTTTCACTTCTTACTAATATACTGTGTGGAAATCCTAACAGAAAAGCTCCATGTAAAACAATGGGCCGGATTCACAAAAGGCAAATCAGGATGCAAGGCAACTTGCATCAGAAAAAATGGTGAGTTGCATCCTGGTGGGATTCACAAAGGCAGCCTGCGAAATGCTGCAGGCTGCCTGTGCTCAACTGCACTAATGCACCATAAACCCCCTTGCAACATGGCATAAGGGGGTTTATAGCAGCATTTACACCCTAGTCAGGTAGGGTGGCTGCTATGTCCACAAATCAGGATTTAGAGACAATCACCAGTGAACATCTGTCAAAGACCATTTAAGCCAACAAAAAGCTGATGTAAGTGGTCTTTGCCATTCACTGGAGGTTGCCACTGTTCCCCAGCTCTACATTCCCTGTGGGCTACAGCCCCCCCAAGTAAGCTCCAGGTCCCAGGCATGGTACGCACTGTGCAGGATGGGTGTGTGGAATACCCCCCAATGCCCAGACCCCCACACACACACATGTTGAGAGCCCCCCACATGCCCTGGGGCAAAATCCTCTACTTCACTCCCATGACTCCCTGGTAGTCTAGTGGCCTCCCACCCCCCACCTGACAGTGCGAGCCCCCCACACCCTCAATGCCTCACGGTGAGAGGCACAGCCCTCCACTCACCACCACTGCCAGCCACTGACCTGAACTGCCCAAGCTCACGTCTGTACTGATACACACACTCTGAATGACAGCAGCTGTCATTCAGAGCATGTATATTACAGTACACAAGCTGGGCACAGTTCAGTTGGTGGCTGGCTGTGGTGGTGAGTGGGAGGCTGTGCCAGTGCTAGCCAGATATTGGTGTGTGTGGAGGGGCTTGCACCTGTCTGGTGGGGGGCTGGGGCCACTAGACTACCAGAGAGTTGGCAAGAACGAGGGGGGCATTCTTGGCGTGGAGTTTGGGGCTGGAGTCCACACCCAACAAGGATCGATCCAGGGCAGGCATGGGGCACCACTTAGCCTGTTCTGTGGGCGCATCTGCCGCCCACCCCATTCCACAGCTTGCAGCATACATGGGGGCTGTGCCCTACCATGCACTGCTACTGCAAGTCATGAGACGCAGGCTCCTAGACCCTACTTCTTACTGCATTGGGCACAGGGTCCAGGACACAGGGGCCATTGCTGCAAGCTTCCATTGTCACAGCTTGCGGCACATGTCTGAATCCAGCCCAATATATTTTAAGGCTTGGAAAAAAAACAAGGCATTTACTGATGGTTTCATATCACTGTGGATAAAAAATTACTGAAATGAGAAGCATGTAGACAATGATTCAAGTTTAATTCCGCTGAATTTTTTAGATATCTTCAGCTACAAAGCATTTTTGTGAAAGAGTACTCTAGGTAGGAAAGAATGTCTAATGTGGCTATTTCATCAAAACTAAATGAGGAACAAGGCAAATTTATAGCGAAAAAGATTAAAGGCGTATTTGCTTGGTTGTTATTTTTACCACAGGACAATAGCAGTGCAGTTTTTAAAAAGGTCCACTCAAAATGGTCACAAGAACTTAACCGGGATATTACTGAGGCAGAGTGGAATATTGTCCTTCAATCAGTAAACAGTCTGTCTCCAGAGATAAATCTATTCAGTATAAAATAATAAACAAGGTATATTATCCTCCTAACATACTTCACAAGGAAAATTATGAAAATAATGACAACTGTTGACATCATGAAGCTCCTCAGGCTGATTTACTGCATGCACTTTAGCTATGTAGTTTAGCTCAAAATTGGTGGATGGCTGCTTACTTTGTACTAAACAAAATATGTCAAATAAATGTTAATTGGGACCAGTAAAGGATAATTTTAGAGTGTTTCAATTAATTAATAATGCACTCCAGGGTGTGTGTCATGCTGGAATAACATTATGCCTCGGGTGATTGGGCACAAGGATGCAGGCTGAATGCATCCAACATTCAAGAAGTAACGTCATTCTAGCACGACACACACCCTGGAGTTTATTATTGCTATCATATAATGGCTTCTCTGCATCTTTTACATTTTAACATTTAGATATAAAGTAGTCGCTTTCTCTTAAATCAATTAAGTCTTATGGTAGTGGTTACAGCAGTATAAGAGGTAATATGCTGATTTACATAAAGCAACAAGGGTATCTGTGTAGATTATAAAGTTAACTTAAATGTTCCTTATTCAATAGTCTCCTTTTTTGGTAGTGGTGACTGCAGTGTAGTCCCTTAATATAATGGTTACAGCAGTATAACAGCCAATATGCTGATTTACATACAACAAGGAACCCTGGGTACAATATTTTTTCAACTCCTTATTTATACAATAACATAAATCAGCTTCCAGCAGCGTAGGCAAGGAGATAACAGTTACAAATAAAGAAAACAAGGGGTTCCAGATGTAAAATACATTATATATATATATTATAGTGGCACGGTAGTGCCACTATAGTTAGGGATCAGGAGCCATTTCCATGTTAAACCCAAAACTTTGCACCTTAATAACTTTGCAACCATTTGATGGATTTACCTGAAATTTGGAATGCATGATCAAGACCCATAGGCCTTGGGATCTGCCAAGTTTTGTACTGATTGGATATACGGTTGCGGAGTTATTAAGCATGATCTGTGCGCACGTTTTCGCTTTTCTGGAATTCTACGGTCGCGCCTACAGGTCGTACGGTTTGCGTGACTGGCCCGAAATCTTCAGAATGCGGCCAGGGTCCCGATGTGCCTTTTGAAGATTTCGTGAAAAATATTAAACGGTTCAAAGTTATTCAAAAACAGTTTCCCATTATAAGTCAATGGGAAAAGTTAACAAAAGTTCAACACTTTCGCAAATGCATTTTACTTTCGCTAAATGGGCCTGTTACTTTCATAAATCGGCCATTTTGTTTTCAGTTGGTGATCAGAAAAATGGTTGGCATTTAAATTTGGGACCCTCTAGCAACCTAATTTTTTGTATTCACCTAGTCGTGCCTGAGGATGCTTGCCATGTCTTTATTTTGTGGTAAAACACCCCAGAAATATGTTTTTCAAATTTCTGGAAAAAGTATCATAAATTACTGCATCACGTAGTGTCGCAAAATTTTATGTAAAGCTTTGCAAATTGCTGACAGTAATTTTCTAGTCTGTGGGAAAATGACAGCAATTCTTTGGCACTGCACTGCAAAATAACCGTTGGGAGTTTGGGCTGAAATTTGGAGGAGCAGGCCGACATCTCACAGATGTGCCTTTCAGTGTTGTATTGAAAAAATATTACATGGCGGCAAAGTTATGGCACTCCAAAGTTGACAGTTTTTCCCATAGGATAACATTACCGTGCCCGAAGCATTACAGGAATCCTTTGGCACCCTGCTGCAAAATAACGGTTTGGTCTTTTTTCCTGAAATTTGGAGGAAGACAGCCAACAGTACACAGATGTGTCTTTCAGTGGTTTGGTGAAAAATATCACATGGCGGCAAAAGTTACGGCACTCAAAATTGATGGTTTTCCATAGGATAACATTACGGTGCCGACACTTAACAGAAATCATTTGGAGCCCTGCTGCAAAATAACGGTTTGGTCTTTTTTCCTGAAATTTGGAGGGAAGACAGCCAACAGCCCACAGATGTGCCTTTCAGTAGTTTGGTGAAAAAACATTACAGGGAGGCAAAGTTATGGTGCTCTGAACTTTTCTTTTTTTCCCATAGGATAACATTACGGCGTTCGCCGTGCCTTTCAGGGCCCGTATCTCGGAAATGGTGCGAGATACGGACTTTTCGTCTGAAACTTCTTAGCCCCCTCATGGGGCTAAGATTCAAATTAGCCAGGACAGTTGTAAATAATATGACTTTTAAATTTTTTTCTACGGCACGGTTCCTGAGATATAATGTATTTAGTATTCCAAGATCTCATTTTCTGCCGATACTCATTATTTTGCATACATTATTTGTACTCACTGTCTTTCTCAATGCAGATTTTGGGGAAAACCAGCCTGCGCTACACATTACTGTTACTGTTGCCCTTTCCGGCGAATCCATACCAGTTTCACTTATCATTGACGTCTGCGCCACCATAGCGTTATCCTTCGTTTTCATTTGCGCTTGTGTTTCTGTTATTTTTGCCATTTCTGTCTACAGTACTGTTTATCTTACTGTTTCACTTTACATCGCCATGCCCATTGACATTTCTGTTTGCAGGCACCATGTTACTATGTGACAACACATCACGTGGCAGACCATTCCCGTCTACGCCACCATGTGCGTTACCCTTTCTGTTCTCATTTGTGCTTGTGTTACCATGTGCGCCACTGTTAGCATTTCTGTTTGCGTTGCTGTCCCTGTTAGTATGCCACAACACATCATGTGGCGGGAGCGCTCCCGCCGCTACATTACATTCACTATTTCTCGTTATCATTCTCAAAAAGAAGGGAAATTAGAGGCAAAAAACTCCGTTTAATGCATTAGTTAGGGTTGTTCCACAGCGACAAAAGTGAGGAAATTCGCTGTTAGGGTTGAAAACCCCCCTTGGACCCCCGCCCCAACCCGGCGGCACGAGTGCGCATTGGGATCGTGGGTCCTAACTCTCACCCCATTCTCCTATACTTCTGCTGCTTTACACATGTCATGGGTGAGTTGGGCTGGCGATCTGTCACATTGAAACGCAGATGCGATGTGTTCACTAGCTCAATGCCAGTCGCTCAACTAATAATACATTAATGAAGCTCCTGTACTATATATATATATATATATATATATATATATATATATATATATATTTATGTCATACCTATGAGGATTAAAAAGGCAAATTTTCAATATTCTCAGGGTGGGCAGACCTACAGTGAGAATATCACATTTATCCTCACTCTAGGTAAATTTATCTACAAAGCAGGTAGAGATTGGCTCATCCAGAACTCATTTGCATATTCGGCCTTGGTAGCGGTACTAACCGTATTCAAATGTGAATAACTTTGAAACAAAAAATGATAGCATGGTACTGTGAGCACGAAAGTTGTTCAGCACAAAAACGTCTACAAAATGAGCAGTGTTTCACTGATGGTGAACTTTTATTTTCTATATAATTAGCAAAAAACAGCAAAAAAAGCAATTTATTCACTTTTATGACAAACAAATACGAATAACTTTAAAACGAAAAATGGTAGCAGGGTACTACGAGCGTGAAAGTTGTTCAGCATGATAATATCTACAAAATGAGTGCTGTTTCATTTATAGATCCCTTTTATCTTTTTTTATAATTAACAGAACAATAGCAGAACAGTCAATTTCTTTTTCACTTTTTGCAACAGACAAATGCATATAACTTTAAAATGAAAAATGATAGCATGGAACTTTGTGCAAAAAGTTGATCAGGACAAAAATGCCTACAAAATGAGTGGTGTTTCATTTATAGATTTATTTTAGATTTTTTTGTAATCAATAAAAAATGGAAAGAAATTTAATTTTTTTTTTCACTTTTTTAAAGGTATGGCATAAATGAAATATGCAACCCCCTTACTGGAAATACTGTCAATATTTTTTGTTCTTGTGCCAGTTGATTAGATGACATCAGTCGTGGCTTCACTACTCATGATGTTATTGGGTCAATTGGCACTTGAACAAAAAATATAGACAACATTTCCTGTAGGGGGGTTGCATATCCCTTATTTATATATTATAGTGGCACGGTAGTGCCACAATAGTTAGGGTTGAGTACCCCATTTAAGGTTAAATCTGAAATTTGGCAGCTTAATAACTTTGCCACTGTATGATGGATTTGCCTGAAATTTGGACTGCATGGTCTGGTACCATAGATCTCTGGAGCTGCTAAGTTTTGTTACAGTCATATGTATGGGTGCAGAGCTACAGAGCAACAAAAAAGCACAAATTACAAATTTTTGCACTTTCTTTGCTCACACCTACAGCCCGCTCAGTTTGCACAACCAGTCCAAAACCTTCAGGGAACATGCAGCTGGGGTCCCCAATGTGCTTTTCAAAGATTTAATGAAAAAATATAAAATGGTTTATAAGTTGTTCAAAAAACAAGTTTCCCATTATAGTCATTGGGAAAAGTTAACAAAATATGTGAAAGTGTTGCAAATGCACTTTTTATTTCCACAAATGGCCCTTGTAGTGTCGAAAATCGGCCATCTTGTTTTCAGTTGGTAGTCACAGAAATGCTTGGCATTTAAAATTTGGGACCATCTAAGGACACACTTCTTGTTGTGTTCACCTAGTTGAGCCCTGAGGATGCTAGCCATGTCTTTTGGGGGTAAAACACCCCAGAAATATGTTTTTTAAATGTTTGTAAAAAGTAGTGTTGCAAAGTACTTTTGCATATGTGACACTTTTGTGATTTCATTTGCAAAAGTTTTGTGATTTGTGAAAGTACTTTGCGACACTATGCCCAAAATAATAGGGGAATCTTTGCCAACCTTCTGCAAAAGAATGGTTTGGTCTTTTGGGCTGAAATTTGAAGGGAAGAAAACCAATATCCCACAGATGTGCCTTTTGGTGGTTTGGTGACAAAATATTAGATGGCTGTAAAGTTATGGCACTCCAACGTTGATGATTTTTCCCATAGGATAATATTACATCATCTGCTACGCGTTTCGGGGCCCGTATCTTGAAAATGGTTTGAGATACGGACTTTTCATTGGAAGAATACTTAGTCCCCCGCTAGGGAGCTAAGTGCAAAACAAGCCTGGAAAGTCGTAAATAATATGAGATTTTACATTTTTTCCTATGTCGTACGGTACCTTAGATGTCAGGAATTTAGTATTCCAAGTGCTCATTTTCTGCTCTGAGGGCCATTATTATGCATACATTCTTTGTATTCACTGTGCTTCTGAATGCACCTTTATGGAAAAAAAGGGTGTGCGTTTGCATTACTGTTACTGTTAACATTTCCACTTGTGTTTCCGTTACCATTTGTGTTAACATTTCTGTTTACACCACCATGTGCATTACCCTTTGCGTTTGCACTGGCATTTGTGTTACTGTTACCATTTGCGTTTCTGTTACCGTTTTTGTTTGCGTTTATTTTTGCATCACTGTGTGCATTACCATTTGTGTTTGCGTATGTGCTACTGTTTCCTTTGGCGTCATCGTTGGTGTTACCGTAACCATTTGCATTTCCAATTGCGTTACCATTACTGTCTGCGTGTTCTTTACCGTTTGTGTTTCTGCTGGTCTTAGCATTTGCATTTTCAGTAGCTTTTCTGTTGTCAAGTGCATAAATGTTTCCTTCTGCATCTCTGCTTCAGTTACATTTGCATTTCTTTTTGCATTTCTGTTACCATTTGCATTTTTGTTACCATTTTCATAACCGTTTGCGTTCTGTTGCCGTTAGCATTTGTGTTACCATTTGCATTACCATTTCTGATTTCATTTATGTTTGCTCTTGCTTTTCTCTAACAATTTGTGTTATAATTTCTGTGTGCATCACCGTGTGTGTTACCATTTGCGCTTGCATTTGTGTTACTGTTAATGTCACTATTTTCTTTTACCTCACTGTTGCCATCACCTTTTGCATTAATGTTACCGTTTGTGTTTTTGTGTTTGGTAGTGCAGTGTAAAACATTATGTTTTTGCTATTTTTCTGCACTGTATTCCATGATGCATAGCACAGTCAGTGTGTGGTTGATTGATCTAAAACTTGCCACGTGGAAAGACCTGTGTTCAAGGAACATGTCAGTTTTTGTTTGGTGAAAACATGTAGTTCTGTTCTAGAGTTATTGTCATTTGAAGTTTTCCCCCTCACAGTTACAGGTTTG
Source organism: Neoceratodus forsteri (assembly GCA_016271365.2). NCBI lineage: Eukaryota > Metazoa > Chordata > Ceratodontiformes > Ceratodontidae > Neoceratodus > Neoceratodus forsteri. Next base: position 721,596,659 of record CM057459.1, on the reverse strand, counting down.
TTGGCCACCAGGTCCACCATTTTGGCACATTTTTGGCTATGATTTCTGCCATTTTCTGGTGGAAGACTTCTTAAAGGTGCAGAACTGTAAATATTGAATATCTCTGGAACGGTTTGGTCTTTTCACATGAAATTTGGAGGGTGTTGACTGGATGTCCTAGGGATGTGAAAAATGCTGTTTACATGTTGGATAAATAATTTGCTGCTGAGATACAGCATGACATAGATTACATTTTGTGCAATGTGTGCTGCATGGTGCTACTGGCTTGAAATTTATAGCATAGGTAGCCCTAGTGGTATGGAGGTGCCTTGCAGTGGTTTGGTGTGTAAAACATTAACAGGTGCAGAATTATGCCACTCCGACGAATGACAATTTGGTTCATTACACTTCAATAACTTTTGAACTGTGTGTCCAATTTGCCTGGCCTTTGGAATGTACAAAGATTTATAATTCGTCTTTGACTGTGCCAATTTTCGGGTCACTGGCACTAATGGTTGCTGAATTGTGCATGTTACATTGTTTGCTTGTGGTGCTCTGTGACCGATGAATGGATGTACACACAATTATGGACATATGGTGTGCTATGGTACATATCTGCTTTTAACAATCTTTGGTTCCATTGGATATATGGTTCTTGTGTAGCGAAGTGGTAAAAATTTTCTTTTCGGCACTCCTGCACAGTTTTCCCGATGTGATGCTGTGCAACTGTTGAACAGATTCAGATAACATTTGTTATACATGTTGAGGTATGGTACATGTCTTCATTTCCCAATTTTCATTTCAGTTGGTCATACAGTTTTTGTGCAGCGAAGTGACAAAAAGTTCACATGGCGGGCCCTGCGCTCCCTCCATCACATTACATTCACTATTTATAGTGCATATTCTCAAAAAGAAGGGAAATTCATGGCAAAAAACCTCAGTTTATTGCATTAGTTAGGGTTGTTTCACAGCAACAAAAGCAAGGAAATTAGGTGTTAGGGTTGCCACCCCTTGCACCCTACACCCACCCAGCCCCCACCAACAGGCATCAGGGTGTGTGTTGGGGTCAGCGGTCCTAACTCTCAGCCCATTCTCCTATACTGCACCACCTCAGCTTATTTACACATGGAATGGGGTGAGAGTTAGGGCTGATGACCCCAACGCACACCCCAATGCCTGTTGGTCCCAAACACCTAATTTCCTTGCTTTTGTCACTGTGCAACAACCCTAACTGATGCATTGAACAGAGTTTTTTGCCATGAATGCACATACATATATATATATATATTTATTGCATAAAACTGCATTAATGCAAGGGTTAGCATTTTTTTACAGCGACGAAAGTCAGGAAATTCAGCGTTAGGCTTTTCAACCCTAACTCCATCTTCCCTCCAACACCCCACAGCCCCCCCCACTGGCACACACACACACACACACACACACTCACACACACACACTCACACACACACATACACACAGGTGCAAACATAGACACAACACTCACACAACTATGGGGGCAGTACAAGGAAAGACAACCAATCACAGACAGAGACCATAATGCAACAGAAATAACATACAACTTCTTAAACATACAACAACAGGCATCCATCATCATGTTTCACCAATTGTATCAGTTCTTGTGCCATTCCATTTTCCTATATGTACACAGCTTTGTACATAACACCATATGACTGATACAAATGCACATGTGTTGTTCACCGTGTAGACCCATTTCATTTACTGCTGTGTTACCAACTAGTCAATTTCCCTCTACAGCCATATCAGTGTGCAGCTACCAATGTTGTCATGTTTTGCATGAGACCATACTGCACATCTCCACTTAATTACTTGTTACTGAATAAGAATATAGCTACACAGTATCACAAAGTTGCCAATTGTGCATCACATGGTACTGTGATATGTCAGCCTACTTGACCATTTCTGCATTACAGAATAATATAAATACTTAAATACATTTATTATTAATGAATTGTTACTTAGCCCCAGTGACTTAACAATTTGTGTATTGAAGCATAACAGTATACTACAATAAACTGTACAATTTCTGCATGCCACCATACCCATGACTCCACCTACTTGCCACTTTCTCTGTAAAGCTTTAAAATAACTGCTAACAGAGACACATTACTAATGACAAAGGACCAGCAATTGCAGCATTGCCATATTGCAGACTATCTGAAGTTTCCAGGTAACTGCTGAGTTTTGCATATGCCATCATAAAAATAGATAAACACACTACTTGATGAGAACACAGGAAGTTTAGACCCACTCCAGTTGTAGTAACTTTCCAAAGCTGCCCATTTCTGCTCAACAGTATTACATAAGAAGTGCACCTCATGTATTTGTGAGAGTGTGACACTGTCTTACTTGGCAGACTACATGAACTTGAACATTTGTGGATGATAACATAGGCCATATTGTCACCAAGTTGACATTTCTGCATAGAACCATAATATGAGTACCAATATCATCTCTCACTAACTACTCTGTATTTTACAAATAGGGCACAATGGTGTCTAGGTTATTAGAGGTTTATCCATGCCTTGGGTGGTGTGTCACAAGGTATAGGTGAGCACCTTAATCACATGAGAAGTGGGTAAATCTCAATTAACTCACACCCTGGAGTGCTTTATTTTGATTATACAATAAACCTATGTTCAGAATAAAATGTTAAAATGTGCTTAATTATGTTTTTATAACTAACTTTCCTCAGACATAGCCATTGGAGGATTTACCCATGATTATGTTAAATGTTTTTTTCAATAAGGTAACAACATTTTCTCACAGCATTGTATATTTGTAACAGAACAGCATACCCTCACTTTGGTATCAAATGTTTTATTTATATAAAACACTATCATATAAGTGATGACGGAGATGCATACTTAGTTCTACCTAAAATGCTTCTAACACATCTCGCTCTATGCAGACAACAGAGTCCAATGGTAGGACAAGTGAGACAGTTGGTGAAATATGATGATGGATGCCTGTTGTTGTATGTTTAAGAAGTTGTATGTTATTTATATTGCATTATGGTGTCTGCCTGTGATTGGTTGTCTTTCCTTGTACTGCCCCAATAGTTGTGTGGTCTGTGTGTGTCTATGTTTGTGTATATGTGTGTGTGTGTGTGTGTGTGTGTGTGCCAGTGGGGGGTTGGGGGAAGCCATAGTTAGGGCTGAAAAGTCTTACGCCGAATTTCCTGACTTTTGTCACTGTTAAAAAAAACCTAACTCTTGCATTAACGCAGTTTTTTGCAATAAATTTCCTGACTTTTTGAGAAAGAACTAAAAATGCAATGTTTTCTCACTACACTACATCTCAAAAAGACAATCTAAACTTTATATGAGACATTTTCAGAACAATATCTCTCCTAAGTTGAGAGCCCATCTCTCCATAGCGGCTACTGCATCATAACTCAATAATCATGAGCCAGAGAAAACCATCATCATCAACACTATATTTGTCTGATACCAAGTATTCAGTAGCTCTGACAGTCATAATTTGTATATTGTCAGGCATACTATTAACTCACCCCTCTGTAACCAATAATTCTATAACATATATATCTATAATAACGAGAAAAACACATTATTGAAAAACTATAATATTTAATAAAATAAAATATTTTTACAAAAATACTAAACTTGTATTTACAACTATTATAAACAACACAAATACAAAAATAAATAAATGTGTTCATTCACACACACACAGGGGAAGTAATAAATAAAACATAAATAAAATAAAAGTTGTAAAAATAAAATAAAAGTGTTACTTTACACTTGTACTATGGGGTGGGAGACATATAAATAGAAATAAATAAATCAAATTGTCCATAGAAAACTATTTACAATTATTGGCCAGGAGTAATAGAGAGGTGCTGGCCATTCAGGCTGTAGGGACTTGGGGAGATGATAGGGAGGAGGAAATGAAAGGCTGCTCAGGAGTGGATGCTTCCAGGTGCACCTCTTCTGCAGCTGATAGTGGTGGTGTTGTTGGAGGGGCACCTTCAAAGGGCTGTTGCTAAAGAGCTGTGGAGGGCTGGTCATCCTTTAGGTACTGCAGGTCCTGGTGAAGAAGATGATGTATAGCTTCTGTGGCCTCCAGCTAGTTCTCAGCCAGCCACAACATGAGACCATGCGTGGACTCAAGTGAAGCAACAGAGGCCTCTTCCAAGTCCCTTAGTGACTGAATTGCTTAGGTGAGGCTCCTATTACTCTGCTCAAGCCCACGGGTGGCTACTAAGGCTGCATGCCCCACACGCCCATGATGCTGCAGCAAATCTATAATTTCTTCACCATGTGAAATTATTTCTCCTGTCTGTCCTACTAAATAATTTAGTTTTGCTGGCTGAGGGTGTCACTTATTTTACTAAGAATGGCTATTTTCCCTGTGGAGACAAAAAAAAAATACAAGAATACACATGTCATTAAAGTAAACTGTTCTCTATTTTTCTGATAATAGACTACTCAGAACTGTGTATTTGTTGTATTTATGATAGCTGAGATCTATTAACATCTATGTCACCTCAGTAAAGCTGTGTTAACTTAACAATACTATCATCCATGTTTGTTGGTCACACAGTTACCCTCACCCTTTCAGATACTACAATGTCACACTTATTCCAGCAAAATTTGGTACTGTAAACTCCCATACAGGTATCTATTAATGCTGTTTCTTGAAACACCTCATGAACCTCTGTATGGTAGTATGTGGAAAAGTTGTACCATGATGAAACCTCAACAGCTGTATCTAGATCTAGTTGCCCTCCCCCACCCTGCTGTGATGTCGCCGGCAGTAAATTTTCTGCACTTTAGCACTATAATCACTAGGCAGCGTACAATGATGCACAGTGGTATACAGTCAGTAATGCTAATTCATACTGACTGTGTGGAAAGGGCTGTCCAACAAGGCAACAGGTTTGAAAGTGCACTAGTAAGGCCGCCACAGATGACCCCCCCTTTGACAGAGGTACACAGATATCCTCCATTTCAGTCACACAATATTGCACAGCTAGACTCCATAGCCTACTGTGTGTCTCTCAGCACCATTTGTGTCTGGGTCTCTAAGGGTATACTGTGAGTCACACATTGTAGCTCAATAGGAAAAGTAGTCCTGACATCCCATATCGCAAAACCACCATTAGTGCAGTACTGTATGATCTCTTCCCACCTCATCATGTTTGTCAACCTCACACAGCACAGTTCAAAAAATTAGATTGTAACAGGATTTCATCACACATATCCCGGATGAACATACAGTAACTGTGCTTCAACAGTAAATTTGAGAACAAGCATCATGAATACAAAAATGCTTGTATACTCCCTTTCCACCCACATACCAACATAGTTTCACTGAAAGTAGATCTTTATGCACAGGGCAACTCAGTGCTCAAAAAATTCTCAAACATAGCAAGCTTCCAGACAACTCCTACTAAGTAAAGTGTTGTCAGGACTATATCTTGGCAGAAGACACCAGGAGAAAGGACTGCTGTGTGACCAGACTTCTCTGCTGGGACTATATTGCCCTCCTTCCCTCCCCCTCTACCCCCCACCCAAAGCTAGTTTTATTTTTATAGGCACAGGATTTGACTGACAACAGGAACTTCCTGTTTAGGAGCAGGAAGTGAGTGATCACAGAACCACCAAAGACCCACCATCCTAGAAGGGCAAGAGTAGCTCTCCGGCCCCCTCTAGCTGCTGGAGGTCTGCCTCTGTGCAAGTAAGTGGTCTACTGAGAAATATAGGATATTCTTGTTTCAGAACAGGACAATCAGGAGCTTAAAGGGCACACAGGCAGAAAGTAAGGGGAGAGAGAAAAAAAACAGAGGAAAGAGTAAGGATTGAAAACAGTTAAGGGGCCAGAAATAAGACATGATTGGAGTGGTGCAGTGCAGTGGCTGTGGAGCAGCAGTCTTCCGGGAGATGTTCTGGAGGATGCAGTGTTGTCCCATCTGCAGGCACCTCTCTGGGCTGAGGGAGGAGGTTGCTCATCTCCAGGCTGAGTTGACCAGGATTTGTGGGACCTCCTCTTCCATCCAGGGACCACCAGTGCCACTGCCGTTGCCTCAGAGGTTGCCAAGAAAGAGGTGGTTGGACCACAGTGGGCTCAGGGAGGTGGGGTGGTGGAATAGAGGCACATCCCTCCAGTTGTACCTCTGCACAATTCCTATGCCATTCTGGCAAAGTGTGGTTCCTCTATGGAGGCACCCACAGTGGAGACCAAAGAGGATGCTGGGAACCTCCACAAAGGAAACCCACAGGAGGGTGGCAGGGGACCCTGCAGGGGAAGGAAACAACTCCTGTTGGGGGACTCCATTGTTAGGAAGGTAGAACTGGGGGAGGAAGGGGAGAGGGAGGTAAGGTGCCTGCCTGGCGCCATGGCTTGGAGGGACAGGGAGTGAATCCTCAGGATTGCCAGAGCAGCTGCACAGGGGAGGGAGCTGGATGTCATTGTCCACCTAGGGACAAATGACCTGGCTAAGAAAGGGATTAGAGAGGTGCAGGAAGAGTTTGTGGAATTGGGGAGGGGCCTTAGTCAAGTAGCATGCACGGTAACCTTCTCAGAGGTGCTGCCCATCTATGGCATAGGAGAGGCTAGGGTGTTCTGCATCATGGGATTCAATCAGTGGTTGAAAAACTGGTGTGGAGCTCAGGGATTTGGCTTCATTGGGGACTGGGGTTCCACCTGGAGTGATGCAAGCCTATACTGGCATGATGGGCTGCATCTGTCCTGGAGGGAACCAGGACCCTAGGTGATAGGTTTAAATGCTTCATTGGTAAGCTTTTAAACTAGCCAAGGGAGGAGGCACTGAAAGGGGCAGAAATCCTAGCCCCCAAATAATCACGTAGTAAGTGCGGCAAACACCAAATATAGAGGTGTCGAGTAGGGAGAAGGGCAGGGTAAATGGAGAAAGTGACAAAGGCAAGAAGGACAGGGATGGGGCAAAGGAGTAAGGCCATCAGGAAATGGAGGTAATGAGTACCAATGCCCGTAGTCTGGGCAACAAGCTCCCTGAGCTGGTGGCCTTGATGGAAGAGGGATGCCTGGATATCATAGCAGTCACAGAAACATGGTACACAGAGAACCATGACTGGGATGTTAACATACCAGGGTACATAACCTACAGGAGAGACAGACAGGGGAGAAGAGGGGGAGGAGTAGCTCTCTATGTAAAGGAAGGGATAAAAGCAACTGAACAAAAGAGTAAACAGGGAGGAGAGGAGACACTGTGGGTCACCTTGGAGACTGGAAAGTGCACCACAATCTGCACAGGGTTGTGTACAGACCCCATGTCAGGGGAGGAATGGACAAGGATATGATAGAAGGCATTCTTAGAATGGCAGAGAAAAGGGAGATACTATTGATGGGAGACCTGAATATGCCAGATGTTAACTGGAGCACATTTGCTGCAGCCACATCCAAGAGCAGGGCCATTCTTGATGCCCTACAGGTGGCAGGCATTAGACAGCTAGTTTTGGAACCCACTCGTGAGGGAGCAATCTTAGACCTTGTACTCTCAATCGAGGACAGTGAGAGGATCTCAGATCTAGAAGTGGGTTGCCATCTGGGGACAAGTGACCATCAAACAGTGTGGTTCATGGTAAACTCAGCTACAAAGTCAAGCCATACAAAAGTGAGGGTACTGGACTTTAGGAGAGCTGACTTTGGCAAGATGGGAGAGTGCCTCAGAAAAGCACTAGCAAACAGGCTAGAAGGAGGTGTGGAGCAACAATGGGGAATCGTCAAAACTGCCATCACAGAGGCAACAAGCCTTTGTGTGGAAAAATAAACAAATCAAAATGAAAGAAAAAGCCACTATGGTTCTCAAAAGAGGTGGCTGTGAAAGTCAGGAAGAAAAGATAGCATTCCGAAGTATAAGGAAACACAGAAGGAGCAGGACAGAGAGCTGTACCAGTTAAGGCAGAAGGAAGCAGAGAGGAGGTCAGAATAGCAAAGGCCCAAACTGAGGAAAAGATAGCCAACTTAGTTAAGAAGGGGGATAAAACCTTTTATAGGTACATCAGCGAGCGTAGAAAGACAAAGGGAGGGAGGGATAGTGAGGCTGAATAGAATGAAGGGTGGGTGAGCAGAGGGGGACAATGAAAAAGCAGGGATACTGAACAAATATTTCTGCTCAGTATTACAAAAGAGGAGAAGTGCCTAATCCAATTAACAGAAGCACTCTTGATAGAGGGTCGATCCCAGTCCTTTCACAGAAGAAAGGGTTCTGCAAGAACTCCTAAAACTGAAGGTGGACAAAGCAATGGGTCCTGATGGAATTCACCCCAGAATTCTAAAAGAATTAAGGAGGAACTAGTGAAACCACTGGCTACTCTTTTTAATAAATCATGGGAGGATGGTGTGGTACCCGAGGACTGGAGGAAGGCGGATGTGATTACCCTTCACAAAAGTGGGATGAAGACAGAGGCAGGAAACTACAGACCTGTCAGTCTGACCTCTGTGGTAGGGAAAGTGTTGGAGTCACTTCTGAAGGAAAGAATAGTTGAGTACCTAGAGGCCAGTGGAGCACAGGACCCAAGGCAGCATGGATTCACAGCGGGAAGGTCATGTCAGATGAAGCTAATAGATTTCTTTGACTGGGTGACCAAAGTAGTAGACCAGGGAGGGGCTGTGGACATGGCCTACCTAGACTTTAGCAAGGCATTTGGCACAGTCCCACACAAAAGATTAATAGTCAAATTAACCAGCCTGGGAGTGGGTCCCAGGGTGGTAGCCAGGGTAAAACATTGGCTGCACACAGGACACAGAAGGTAATTAAATGGAGTCCACTCTGAAGAAAGAGAGGTTACCAGTGGGGTACCGCGAGGGTTCAGATTTGGTCCAGTCCTTTAATGTCTTCATCAGTGACATTGCAGAGGGACTGGAAGGAAAAATGCCTTTTGCAGATGACACAAAGATCTGCAACAGGGTTGATAAACAAGGAGGTGTGGAAAGGATGAAAAGGGACTTGGCAAGGTTGGAGGAATGGTCAGAAGTATGGCAGCTAGGATTCAATGCAAGAAGTGCAAAATAATGCACCTGGAAACAAGAACCCAGGGGAAGAATACACAATGGGTGGGAGGTAGTAACAACAACAAAAAGGAAAGGGACCGGGGGTGATCATATCAGATGACCTTAAGGTTAGCAAGCAATGTGAGAAGGCAGTAGGGAGGGCTGGGGGTATACTGGGATGTATAGGGAGAGGCATCAGCAGCAGAAAACAGGAAGTTGTTATCCCTCTGTACAGACAGTTGGTGAGACCCCATCTGGAGTACTGTGTCCAGTTCTGGAGACCCCATCTCCACAAGGACATAGACAGGATAGAGGTAGTCCAGAGGAGGGCAACTAAAATGGTGCAGGGTCTGCAAGAGAAGCCGTATGAGGAGAGACTAAAGGAGCTTAATATGTATACCCCTGAGGAAAGAAGGGAGAGGGGGGACATGATAGAAACTTTTAAGTACCTCAGTGGAATCAGCAAAGTCCAAGAGGGTAGCATCTTTCAGAAAAAGAGACTTGCAAGAACAAGGGGACACAATTTAAGGAGGGCGGTTCAGGGGCAATGTGTGGAAGTATTATTTCACAGAGGGTAGTGGATGCATGGAACAGCCTTCCTGAGGAGGTTGTGGGGTCTAAAACTGTGGGATAATTCAAGAATGCATGGGACAGACATAAGGCAATTCTTGTGGGGGGTAGGAAGAAATAGGTTGTTGGTTAACTAGGATCTACGGCCTATCCTGTAGGTAGGGAAATGGGCAGACTAGATGGGCCAAGCGGTCCTTATCTGCCATCAAAGTCTATGTTTCTATGTTTCTATGTTACTGTTCAATATGCCGCTGCAACTGTTCATCTCTGTGAATTGGAGGTCTCAAATATCAGCTACAAGACACAATCATTAACATCACACAACCAAAAGGACTGCTGCAGTGTAACGTAATGTTTTGCAGCAGTGCAACTGTGAGCTGGTATCCACCCATCAAGAATACCATTCACAATCACAAATTTCACCTTGATCCCCACCCACCTGTACTGAAGAATATCCAACATATGTCATTTCAACTGTTAAAAGTTAAGAAATAATATTGTGATTCAACTTCTTGGGGACAGATATACACAAAAGCATATACAACTGTTAAAACCCACACGGGTCACCAGCGGCCAGGGACTAGGAAGATGATTGACCATACCAACATATACTCTACTCCTCCTAGCATAGGTCACTAGAATACATTTAGCACCTGATGCAGCAGTGTCCCTCGAAAAACAGCCATCATGGCACTAGATGTCTCTACAGACCTCGGTTGGTACGGACATTGTGGCCATATGACAACGGTGCGTGTTAGCATGTCAGCTATTCAACCAGCAGCTGTCTTATTATCTAATAATGCAGCTTTAAGATAATGAAGCATTTCTATGTTAAATTCAGAAATCTGCATATTTCTAACTTTGTACCTGTTAAAACTTCTGCTTTTCTACTGAAAATCTAACTGCTGCTATTAATGCTCGGCGCCTAAGTTGTAAACAGCTGCTATCATAAATAGTTGAGAATCTATGTAAGAAACATAAATTCAATCTGCAGTTCTTTACTATATACACATGTACAAGTCTGAATTGCATCTTTTTGGTAGACGTTCTCATATTCAGTTTTGAGACTGTAGTCTAACAACTCTAACAGATAACACTGTTAGATACTGTTCCTCTCCAGTCATGTATTTCATGATCTCCACAGGAAAACTCAGGTGAGTAATCCCTGACTAAACCTATGGTACTGCTTAGTAGTTAACTTCTCTGCACGTGGTGCCAATGAAGTATACCAATGATATAGATGCTTTATCTGCATGTGGTTCTGTAGTCATGAAGCAGCACCTGATGTGTTTGAGATGGGGGTGCCTGTGGTGGACATTGCCTGGTAAAGCCATACTAGTGCTCAGTATCCTAATTTGTGAGTGAGTGCCATTATGAACATCTACCAATCATCACGATGGCTTCAGCTAGGTTGTAGCTCTACAGTCACTATACAGAACTTCATCTGTTCAATGGGGAGATATAATGAAATTCATTGGTCCAAATCAGTATAGTGACTGGCCTGTACCACTCTTTAAAAAGAAAGTCAAAAACATGATAAAAAAGTACTTATGTTCCTCAGCTGGACCTGCAGCACTTGATTGATGCATTGCTGCTAGAGAGTCTGTTGTCACCTCTGCAGAGGGTTCTATCTCCACAATCTCAATACCCTATGTGGAGTCTTCTCCTCCAGCAGCACCCTCCGTAGATGGTTCATCCTCTGTAAAAACATAGTAAAAGACAAAACATTACTCATCTGTGAATATTAGTATGACTATATATATATATCTCAGCACTACCACTTTTACAAAATCCTTAATCCTGATGACTCCAATAGTATCTACTACAGAATTCACAACAGTATATACACCTGTTCTATAAATCACTAGAGTAACTAGAATTGTTGGCAGCTATGCAGAACCATCTGTTCTCGAATATATACATTCTGACACTCTCTGACTTCAGAAGCAAACCTCGACAGCTCCATACTAATCATAACCCCAAATACACACAAAAAAACAGTACTTCTGAATACAGTTTCTCATGCAATACTTTTCCTACTACATAGTACTCTATAAAAATGTTGTTTCTCATTTATTTTCTTCTCAACACAAAACTTAGTCATACATATTCTTGAGAATGTAGAATACTGTTCTGCCACAGTAGGGTATAGCAGAATTGCATAACTTTGGAACTGCAAAAGATTCCATTTGCACAGGTAGTGAAAATTCAACACAGAAGAACATTACACAATTCATTACATATCAAATAACTGAGAACTTGCACTATCTCACTTAGACAATGTGCTCCATCCACACAGCACTCCATCAGACCACAATGTACTAAAGAGTTTAATAGTGTGACCCACAGAATAATCTGTATTCCCATCCAAAAATAATTGTATCATAATTGGATAACTACATTAAGATACAAGTACGCATACCTTCAGTAGACACTATCAGTAACACAATGAACATTGGGAATAACATCTATAGTGTATGGTGCAACTTTGTCTTCACTAGAAATCGCACGTCATTGAAAGGCTGTTCATCTACACTTAGTAAAATGAATGGAATGCTGTTCTGACTGTACGTACAGAACAGCATTCCATTCATTTAGACTTTTAAGTGTGAGACTGTTTTCAAGGCAGAAACAGAAAGCTGCCATGCATCAGTATTCACTTCAAACAGATATAGGATGACTGCGGTGGGTTTCAGCCATGGGACCATTAAATTGTACAAAATTAGAAGAGCCAGATTTGAGCTAAAAACAGTTAACTTATACATTTTAGCCTCTGGACCATTTCTTTCCTTGCTAAGAGAGACGTCTGACTGGCATTGTTTTTTTCTAAATCATGTCCACAGTAGAGTGGCAACCAATCAGAGTGTGCGCTGGTAATCTAAGGATGCTCAGTCCCTAGCATCCACACAGCTCTGTACCCTGGCACTGAGAATCATCAATTCTTTCTCCATGAGTCAAATGAATGTTTTAAGTCTGAAAATGCTTACAAAATAATTTGAGGGGCACCATACACTATTAAAAATGCAGGATGGGTAACCCCATGCACAACCAATGTCTTCTGCCACCTTGGGGTCTGATTCCCAAGGACCTCTCAACCTTCGCTCTTGAGGTCACAAGGAATCAGACCCCTTTGAGGCAGAACACACTGGTTCTGCATGGTTACCCATCCTGTATTCTCTATATAGCTCATACTGATAGCAAAAATAACATCTATAGCTCATAACGAAAGCAGAAATGAAATTCTCAACATGAAAATAATATTTTGAATTACATGAAACAATGTAGATAAGAAAATAAATCACCTCTACACTCTGTTCCACACAGTATTATCATAGCTTATAACAGTAATAGTAGACATTTACTTAAAAGACAGTTGTCAGTACATCATTCAAACTCACCAGCAGAGTCGAACACCAGCAGTTGCTTGACAGAAGCCCCTCATGCCGCCACTTCTGGGAGTGGTGCCAACTGCACATGATGGGAGCTGAGTTAGAAAATAAAAATGAACATTATTTCTAACTATTTCGGCATTAACATCATCACTTTATTCTTTTTTTTTCTTTCATTTGCACAATTTCTTTTTAACACTCTTTTTTCCTGTCCTCACAAGCAACTTATTTGGCCCATTCATGATCATATCCAGACCCCAAGAGTGGCCCCTCCCAACATCAGCACAACACAGTATCATGCAATTAGTGGGCCAGACCAGGTAGTCCAGTCGTCTTCTACAACCGCAAGACTATTTTTCCTATCCTGTCTTCCCTGTCACAACCCTCATCGGATACTGGCACTTAAGATAAACATGAAGACACATGACATGATGGCATACATCTGCCTACATGTGACACACAATACCCCATATTCAACTCTGAAATGATGCAGCAAAAGTTTTACATTTCTAAGTGCTAACACCCTCAGTTTGCAACATACTAACATAGTTGCTTCCAATATTTACATGATCTATGACATTAGTTGCACAAGAAAGTGTGTGATGAGTAGCATAGATATTTTGGAGCACTTCAATATCCCAGTAATGTACTGGAGAATGACAACAACCACAAATATTATTAACCACATGGTGCTGAATGTGTCACAGCACAGTGTCTAAATGTAAAAGGTTATAAATAAACTAGATAATGGAATACCCTAGTCCTTTTCCTGTGGAAGTTGTCATATCTGACAAATTAAGCATGTTACTAAAACTCTTACTAACTGAACACCACTCACAAGTGTAAACTTTGCACATGACGATGAAAACAGTGAACTCTGGCACAAGCCCATTCAACCTCAGCAGCTACACTGTAGAAAACATAGGGTATGGGTCAAAGGGTATCTTACCATATCCTCTAATACACTATCTGAACAGAAATTGCATGTGTGTATGTTTCCAAATACCGAGAGCATTGAAAGATTACTAGACGTCATCTCTTCTAAATTTCATATGTTCCCATAGCAGTATACAACTCTCATAATTTGGCTTTTAAGGAAGTAAACAAATGTTTGTGCCTGCCTCTTAGTTCAAATAGCCCTATCACTGCAATGACAGTCTTCGGTTGATGGTTGTTGAACTCAACTTGTGATAGACTGTTTCATTACCATATGAGTACTTTTAGGACAATCACACAGTGTGCCATATGCTGAAAAATCACACAAAAACATTTGTATACTTCATTAAAAAAATCAAAGGAGCTGACTATTCACAGAGCAACAAATAACACATAGAAGATATTAGCCTGTTTATTAACATGAACATGATTACTAAGATATATTTACAGGTATGGTGGCAATCTCCAAAATCAGACTTCCTTCCATCCTCCCACATAGCATACATTATGTCATACCACTCCTGCACATATCACCCGCTGATGCCTTTGCTTTAAAAAAAGTCTGGTGGGTGATCTTCCACTTCCTCCTACACTCATCTGGAGATCTTGTGATCTCCTGTCTCCCCAAGGCTCGACTAACCTAAACAAAAAAACAGAAAGAAAAGTATTCTGAGTGCTTTTCTAATATAAAAACATGTAAATTTACAAAAACCACAACTGCAGCAGTCAGTAACAAAGTCTAACAATATGTGACTGAGATGCACAGATCATTAAATATTAAAGGAATAATACATGACAGGCTCTGTCGTGGTGGGATAATGTAACACCTGGGGGGGATTGGGTACAAGGCCACAGACCAAGTGCATACAATGCCCCAGGCATTATCCCAGCATGGCACACACCCTGGACTGCATTATTCCCATAATACAATACCCTGTAGTGATATATAAAATAATAATATTTAAAAAAATGTTTTTATTAGTATTGAAAAATATTTTAGTTTCTTAACAGGAGATACTCCATATCAACATGTACATGTGATCACAGTGCTGAGACTAAACCTGTGGCATTATACTTCGATAACACCATCTGTCCAGTGCCAAACTTACCAATCACAGTCAAAGATTCCTTCTTGCCATCATATTATCACAGAAAACATTTGTCAGTATTTTAATTGCCTAGATACAAAATCTATCCTACTATAACAGGATATTTCTTGTACTAGTTACACTGTTCTAGGTACCACACTCTACTGTTCAAACTGAAATAGGTCTCAATGATTTTTCATCACTGTTGAAAATAAATGTTTGTATCCATACCATACATCTAAACAGTCCAAGTGCTTCTTCACAGAGTTATATTCTGTGATGGGCCATTCAGTAAGCACAATAATACCCTCCAGATGCTGCATCATTGACAAATACCGGACCTCCCAGTAGCTATAATGCACTCCACTTGTTACATCAGATCTCCTTATACCCCTGGATGTTTCAATATTTTCCAATAATGCCCACATTGTCAGTTGTTATTGCTCACATGTATAGCAGTGTAAAAATACTAATCTCTCAATTAATTTAATGACCTACCTTGTCCCAGATGTATATCAGACTGAGGTTAGTTGCACGCATGACTATGCAAGGATTTGCATGCTCCTTAACAGCCTGAACAAGGGCCAGCACCTCTCTATCACTCCAGGATTTTGGAATCTTTTTATCTGTAAAAAAAAAAAAAAGCAAGAAGGCATATCAGAACAAATATTGAAATATAATATATATTATGCTCTGTCTATCTCACATCTGCTTCTGTTTAACACAAAAAAAGATACATCTCTAACAACTAATATATTCTGAAGTTCCAATGACTGTATTATTCAGAGAATTATATGCCCCCCCAGATAAACAACACACAATAGTAATTAAATATTGACAGCTTTCATGGTTGGAAGAGTGGCAACTGGGGTTTAACGCAAAGAAGTGCAAGATCAAGCACATAGGGAAGAGAAACACTCAAGCCACCTATAGCCTGGGAGAGGATTTGCTGCCAGCCACAAGGGAAGAAAAAGACTTGGGTGTCATCATCACCGATGACCTGAAATCATCCAAGCAGACCTCTAATGCAGTAGGTAAGGGTAGAGGGATGTTGGGGTGTATTAGTAGGGGCATCACAAGTCAGAAGAGGTAGGTAATAATCCCTCTTTACAAGACACTGGTTAGGCCCCATCTGGAGTACTGTGTGCAGTACTGGATGCCACACCTTCACAAATACATTAACCAAACTGAGGCAGTCTAGACAGGGGCAACCAAAATGGTGAAGGCACTGCATCAAAAAACATATGAGGACATATTAGCTGAACTGAATATGTATACCCTAGAGCAAAGAAGGGAGAGAGGTGATATGATTGAAACATTCAAACACCTTAAGGGCATTAACAAGGTGAAAGACTCTAACATGTTTCAACATATGAAAAATAACTGGGCAAGAGGACACAGCATAAGATTAGAGTGAAGCCGATTAACGGGTAATGTGAGGAAGTTCTTTTTCACAGAAAGGGTGCTTGATGCATGGAACAGCCTATCTCAGGAAGTGGTGGATATGAATACAGTGCAGGGCTTCAAACTGGCATGGGATAGGCATATGGGACCAATACAGATGAGTATGAATAGATAGGCCATTGACAGAGCAAATGCCTATGGCATATTCATAAGGTAGAAAAAGAAATGGGCAGACTGGATGGGCCTTGCAGTCCTTATCTGCCATCAGCTTCTATATTTCTATGTTTCTATGTTTCTATCCTTCTAAAACAGAAGTACAGCGAATCTAGGGTTATCTAACTGGTCAGCTACAGACATGCTACCACACTATACACTCCAACATTACACAATGAATTGTGTTCAACTGCTCAAAGTACCATAACCCAGGGAACACTACTATAGTTCCTGAGAGTCAACATGGCGCCACATGGTTCTGTCATTTTTCTGTTGTCATATCTGTCTCTACCTCAACACACAATTTAACAAATGTCACTAGTTGTGGTGTTGGTCAGTAGTGTTTGTTCTACTGACAACTCCAAAAATATTTTAGACATTACTAATTTTCATAGAATTGCATCATGCATTGTGTCACACTCTTGTGCCTATGTAAAAATGGACAACCTACAAAAAAAAGTCTGACAAATATTAAATTAAAATAGTTGTTAAATCATTATTCACTGTATCATAACTGTACTGACCTGCTGAGCATAAAAATAATACAAAAAAACAGCAGTACTTACTTTAGAGTTGTGTATCACACACCAAAATTGTTCCGAAGACTAATATGTTATTTGTTGAAACAAATAGAGATAAGGTATTACAGAACTGTCAATAGAAAAAAAAAAGAAAAATCAATATCTGAGCTGCAGAATACCAACCAACACATCAAAAAAGAACATGTACTACACCTATACTGCATAACCAATGAGCATTAATACTATAAATCTGTCATACAACGTTCACATTATTAGCAACAAGAACTAATTACACAGAGTCACCCAGGGAATACGTCTCCCCCACCAAAGCAGGTAGTACCTAGTCATTATAGATATACAGCTCAGATAACCTTATACCTCAATGGTATACCTTTATCATACCAGATGCAAACAACTTAGAACCCTGAACAGTTTCACACCCTCAACCAGCAAATACTCCCAATACCACGACTCCAGAACAGGAAATGAATAACCAGGGCACTACCACAGCAATAATAAAGAGATGTACATCAATAGTATACATATGTTAAACCAGACACAGACATACTTCAACAATGAGAAGATAAGGAGTAGCATTCCCGTAATAACCCTCCCCCCCCCCACGTATTAAATCTTCACTACATAAAACAACGTAACTGAAGATAAGGACATTAAGACTATAACTGCTTCCTTTTTCATTTTTATTTACTTCTATTTGTCCACAACATCAGCACCTTAGCAAAGTGTGCATCCACTGACATGCCCCACCTGCACTGATAGCACCATATGACTAACATAATCTGACAAAGCTCTAGCATAGCCATATCCAATACAGTAAAAAACTGGCCTTTCCCTAACTCCTACACCACCACTGAGCCCACTCCACTAACTTTACATCACACTGGGGCCTTTCCCTAACTCCTACACCACCATTGAGCCCACTCCGCTAACCTTACATCACACTGGGGCCTTTCCCTAACTCTTACACCACCACTGAGCCCACTCCACTAACTTTACATGACACCGGTAACCACTAGCCAGGAACAGCCATCAAGCTCCTATGTTTAAGCCTCCTTTTTTTTTCAATTTGCTAGCAAAAGTAACACAGATAGAAATCTCATCCATCCAACAATAAGCAGACATCCACCATGTATCACCCATGTTACACACACACACACACACACACACACACTCTTATATACACACACAGCCACAGTAGTAGCAAGGTTCCCCAGAGACTCTCACACATCAGTCTACAAACCACCATTATCTGCAGTACTGGCAGAGCACTTGTCAACTGCTTCATCTCAGTCTTACCCTACAAATGAAAAATATTAACTAATTCGCGAACCCAGATCACCAGCTTGGATGAACATGTGGCATCCACCTTATCAAGCGTTGGTGGCACTGCCTCAACATAAGTGCCTGATATAACAACTACACAGCAGTTAAAACACACAAAACTTTCACATCCTTACTCAGACAATACATCCCCCCTTAAAAGCAAGCGTACTCCATGCTCACTGGAAAGTCACATGCCAAGAAAAATTCAGAATAGTAACACTACACATACCTCAAACCAGATGAACACACATCACAAAAAACAACACTCAACCAATACATCACCTCCCCCCAAAAGACATATTAAATCCTGAGTACAAATAGACATCCCAACCAACTGATTACAATTAATATAATACCTGACTGATAGAAATACCACACACTGTATGTTGGCCACAGACTCACACTGTAACCTATAGACAATGATGTGTATTGTGTAATATTTTCTATTTTTTGACCATTTAGATTGGCTCTAAAAAGAGCCGTTTTTTGTCACTGCCTATGTCATGTGCTTGAGAGGTGCAGTTGTACAGGTACACAATCACAGAACTGTAAGGATGCCATTTTGAAGATCCCCAACAAAAATGTTATTACCTGTACTAGATAAATGCACACCGTCTTTTAGATACAGCCAATATTTGTCATACGTAATTTGGGGGTGACGAATGGTATGCATTCCCATACCATGGAGGAATCCAGATATTTGTCTGTTAACTTTCCTGCATAATCTTACAAGTGCAGGACAGTAATCCTCACCTCTCCAGACAATGCGCTGTGTAATATCTGAATACAGAGTTTTACAAGCTGGTAACATACTCATAATATGCTGCAAGTCAAACTATGCAGCTTTGATTAAATCAATAGCCCTTTTGTTCCCCAAATCATTACCTCTGAGATGTATAAGGAGTATGTCTGGTTCTGAGTGTGTCTCCAACAAGTGGTATACGGTAGACATGAGCTGCTTGCACCTCATGCCACCCTTCCCAAACCAAGACACTGAGCAGCCAGGTAGGTGTAAGTCATTGCCAAAATGGCTACCTCTACTGAACACTGCTACCTGTTCTCACCAAACTTGATCCCACTATCCATACACTCAATGATGATTTTTCTGCCATGCTGAGTGAGAAATCTCAAAAAACTCAGATGAAGAAATATCACAATTGTGACTGTCTGACTACCAAGCACTACCAAGTCTAATCAGCAGAATGACCAGTATTCAGCTGCATCACAAAGATAAATCCAGACAAAACAATCACAAGTAATATCCTGGTCCCAGATTGGCTCATACAGCCAAAAAGATCTAGCTATGTATGTTAATTTTTGTTTATTAAATATTCTTTTTTGTTTTAGTGGGAGAATACTGTCTGGTCATTGGGCATGCTTCATGACTTGCCAACAGCACCAATTTTCATTGGACAAACTTAGTAGTCATTATGGTCTGTGAAGGTAAACTCCCTCTTTCTCAGCCAGTAGCTTGAATGGTGAGTGGAAGCATAGCTATGTACCTCACAGACATAGTCTTCAACATGTTAAAAGTCTACTATGTTCATTATCTTGCTATACTATGATTGCACCTGTGATAATTCAGTGCTTAGTATGTATCTACAGAAAATTAGTGCTATTATATATGTAAAGTATAAATAAGTTTGAATGTCTGTCTCTAATAACAGTGAAAAATTAATAGCATGTTAACCTAGACAGTACAGAATATCTTTCCTGGTAGTATCGAACATGTGTTAAAATAAACACAAATTTAACCAAATTGTGCTTCTATTCTCACATAACCAAGCAAGTATCACAAACTGTATAACCAGTAAAATGCAGTACATCTGCTTCATGCAATGGCTGTCAAATGTACTAAATGTCTCATAAACAATGGGAAAGTGGTACAGGCAATAGGAAACCTGAAGCACTATAATCAGCCACTCATGATAATTTTCAGAGTAAAACTACTAAGAAAACTACCATCAATAGCAAAAAAGAATATTGCTCAATATTTAAAATGTAATTAATCACAACAAAACATAGCAACAGATTGCCAAAATCAAGCAGAAAACATGGCACAGTGCTTCCTATGTTCTTGAAAAAGCAAAATATGCAATCCAAGTAACTAAATAATTAATTAAAATCAATTAAAATAGTACTCAGAAGATAACTCACTAATTCCCCCTGGAGTAGCTGCTGCTCAAATACTTGGTTCAAAATGACCCCCAAACTGTTATTCTTTGATTCTATTGGCTCAGGAAAGTCACATGACAAAGTTATCCATTTCTTTGTCTGCGAGACTGCAAAATCTTTGATCATGACTTGTATTGTCCACGAGGATTGATCATGAATATGCAAAATCCTTGATCGCCAGAATGATACAAGACTTCATTGTCACAGCCTCTCCAGTTTCCAAAAACATTACAATCTGTTAATTTTTAACAAACCGAGCACTTCTGAGGCTTTCTACTACCTATGCCAAATAAATATGACTGAATAATCATTAATATTAAGTTTTACAAAATCTGACGATATTTTGACGATCTCTGATCGTGAGCATGCAAATTCTTTGACCGTGACTCAGTTTGACTGTGAGGATCGATCGTGACAGTACAAAATCTTTGGTTGCCAGAATAACGTGAGACTTTGCTGCTGGAGCATCTCTAGTTAAAAAAATAATTATATTTTGTAATTTTTAAACATACTCACTAGTCCTAAGCCTTTCCACTACTCATCAGCCATTAATAGCACAGGAATAATCATTTTTAGTAAGTTTTGTAAAATCTAAGAATATCTTTACAATCTTTGATTGTGACTCGGTTTGACCTCGAGGATCATTTGCTAGCCTGCAAATTCTTTGATCGTGAGGATAATGCGAGATTTAAAGTTTGAAAGTAAATAGAAATAAAATAAACATTTTTATCAGTAACTTTCAATAATGTGTGTGGGCATATCTGTTTTCATGACTTATTAAACTTGTATGTAGTGTAAATTAAAATATTTCATCATGTTTCAAACAATAACAGTACTTTTGAATCTTTGATCACGAGCCTGCAAATTCTTTGATCGCGACCGTCTTTGATCATGAGGATCATTCGTGAGGCAACAAATTCTTTGGTCACGACAAAAAATGTCGACTTTTGTATATTCAACTCATGTAACTTAGTTTAGCTTCAGTTTCTCACACAATTAACATCCAATTGATAAAAATATATAATTACATCAACCAACATAAGGAATATCATACTTGCCATACACTATTAAAAACACCTGTAGAACCTTCACGCACACTCATACCACTATCACTATCTCAATTGAGTAATAGTACCTTGGCTATCCAGTGATTATTATAGGTTGATATAAGTGGTGAAAACATTTAGCAAGTAACATTTAACAATTCCACAACTTGTAACTTGGTTGTAAGCAGATACGTGCACCACTGCTCTTGCCAGAGCTGATCTTTCGATAACCATTACTCTTCAACAATCTGACCCAATATTCAGATCACACTGTGCTGCACAGAATTAGTGAATCTTGTCACATACTGTGATACAAATGTTAGCATCAACAAATTATTTTTTTTCGTTGTGTAGTATGCTGTTAATGGCTTATGCAGTATGTGTTTTTTATTAACCTATAGCACATTTTTCTTACACTACTTTCTGTTTTCTTTCTTAGGCAACTACAACGGACAAGAGAATGAACATATACTTCACCTCTTTCATTATGGCTATTTGCCGTAAAGTTAAGAGCAAAGTAAAAGTGTGAGGTGTACTGCTTGTTCATCGTCATGCCAAGTAAGCAGTAAAGGTACAACATGTTAAAGAAGAAAAATAAAATTTCTTCTGTTGCAAGTACAAATATAATAAAATGCCCACATTTAAACAAAGACAACACCTCCTCTGGTAAAACTACGAACAGTAGACTTTCTAGAGGAACTGTGGAGATACAATGACCAGCACTGTCATCAACAAAACATAGATCTGTGAGACAGAAAAAAAGTGCTGGATGTGTTAGTTCTGCTACTGCACAACACAGTAAGGCAAGGTTTTTCTAAAAACTTGTCCATAGAGCTAAAATTGACCATGTGATCTCTAGAATAGACGTAAAGGGAACAGACTGTGTAGTAAGCTTGCATTAATGAAATTGTGCTTGAGAATAAGATGCTTTGTTAATGTAGCTCTAGCAATTCATTCCCAGTTATGGGCTGAAATGATGTTAGCTATTGATAAATTAAGTTTAAAGATTGAGGAGATGAGAAACAAAATATTGTCTTTTGAATACTTGAACAGAGAAAATATCTCTGTGGTGTTTCAAGAAGACTGGTTTCATTCACAATACTCAGAAGCATTCTTCTGGGAAGAGACATACCATGCACACAACAGAAACATCAGTTTAACAATTGATGAACAGAGAAAAGTGCAGAATGTCTTAGTTCTATCTCATGAAACCCTTGACTTGCAGAATGATGATGAAGTTGAACAGGTTGCAAGTACCCCAAAGTCATCAGCTAACAAATGGGCATGTGATACTACATGCAATGTTAGAGAAGAATCAATGTCTATTTAAACTTTCCTCTCAACATTTCTAACCAGAAAGAGATCTGAATGACATACATTAATTCGCACCATTGACACGTGTGAGATTTGGCCTCACACAGGCCTAATGGGTCACTCCCTTGCATGCTTAGAGAGCATGAACTGTGACAGTGCATTTCATCACTTTCTTATGCTGGCAGTGCATAACTCTGGCATTCAAAAATTTGTACGAAGATTATACAGGGTGAGATCTGTTGTTCGAGACTATATGCACTTTCAAGCATTACTTGATGGAGATGTAGAAGGACTTATGGACTTCATCAAAGAGTTGCAAACAACTCATAGATTGCAGTCTAATGCAACTGTTGGCGAACAGAGAAACAGAGTGCACACATCTCTGGTACAAGAAGCTCAGCTTCTCAAACATTTTGTTCATGAGTTTGCTAGATTTGAACTTAGCAAGACAGAAACATTTGATGTAATCTGTGCATCATGTGAGCGCCTGTTCTACAAACACTTATGTGTCAAAATAGACCTGCAGAACATTTCACATTGGAAAGTGATGTGGGGGCGTCTTCATGCATACCTTCTCTTAAAGTCTGACTTTGGAGAAGTTGAAACTGTGTCAGTCTGTTCTTACTGTTATAACAAGATAAAGGGTGACACTTTACCTCCTCGGTCTCTGCTTCATAAAATGGAAGTTGAGCCAACTCCTCCTGAGATATCAGTCTTGAACTTGCTTGAGAGGATTCTAATTCAGACCATGAAGCCATTTCAAACAATCATCAGGCTGAATACAAAGATGCGAGACCTGCCAAACAAAGAACTGGTACAGTCTCTGAAGGGTTCTGTTGTATATTTGCCTTTGCAAGAAAATGTCAACACTATTTCTCAGGACAATAGTGTAGTCATCTTGGTGAATGGTGTACCAACAAAGGCAAAAACAATATGGCAGGACATAGTCAATGTTCAGATGGTAAAGTATGCTTTGCGATACCTAAAGGAGCATAATGTTTTTTATGCTGACATTGACATCGATGCATTTGCTGGTCTTTCAACAGGTAATGTTGTGGAGAACACTGACAAAGCAATACTGGAGAAGGTTGACATTGCCTCTGTACAAAATGACTATAAGCAATTTACCATACACCCATTGCATGGCAAGGATCCAGTGATTGATTTTTTTTTTTTTATATTTAACTTTTTACTCCTCCGGAGCCGCCCGCAGCCCTATCCTTCCACCCGGTCATGGGCTGCCGGCTTCTGCTTTCCAGATCAGCCACCACCCCCGATACCCCGTGGCTTACCCCCCACGGTGGGGCCCACGGCACCCCCCTCATATATGCCACGGGCACTGGAGCTAGGTCGGGGGCCCGGCCTGGAAGCACATTGAAGCTGCGGCAAGCTTCATCCATGACGGCGGGCAGCTCCTCCTCCTTTTTCTGGTTTTCTCCCAGGGGAGGCAGGGTCGTGCAATGATGCCAGCGTCCACCCCGCCTCCTTCCATGCTGAGTGTCGGCTGCGTGGAACTCCTGGTCTCCACCAGGGGTCCCCAACACACTGAATACTGCCCACACCCTCCTCCCAGAGTAGGAGAGCTGCCCATCGGATGCTCAATCCTACTCCCCACGGCCGGCCCTCCGACGATCTGGGTCCGTTTCCGAACCCGGGTCACTGGCGTCGCAAGTGGAAATCCCACCGCTGCGCCGATGGGCCAGCCTAAGGATCCAGTGATTGATAACACAGAACTATATCAAATGAAGCAAGTGGAGGGCAATCCTGTAAGTATATAGGAGGCTAATCTAGAAGCTCTTTGTTTTCCTGATCTTTTTCCACTTGGCTCAGGTGGTCGATTAGATCAACGAGAACTTCGTGTCTCAGGAGCTGACTATAGGGCCTCAAGAGTTCTACATAAGGATGGCAAGTTTTGAAGAAACATTGCATACCTCTTTCACCTTCTTTGGGAAAGTGAACTTAGTGTCCTATCTGCCAGTATTGCTCATACATTGAGATTTGGTACAGAGTTCACCAATATGACATCTGCACAATTACTAAACAAGTTGCAGAATAAAGATGAAACACTGCAAGTCAGTCTTTCTTCCATTTTGTCCAGCATGTGTGGTACTAAAGAATATTGGTACAGACAACACTCTGAGGTGATATGCATGCTGAGAGAGTTTGGACCAGCAACATGGTTCATAACACTGAGTTGCACTGAATATTATTGGGATGATCTTCTTGATCTTCTCAGATGGGCAAACTCTGATGTTGAGAATATGCAAACTATGACTCTCAACAAACTATGCTCATTTGATCCAGTAACTGGGGAGGCAGTTTAGTGCAGTGGTTTAAGGCTGTGAGCTGAAAATCTGGTGACATCCAGCAGACCAGACCTGGGTTTGAATCCCACAGCTTCCACTTGCAAACTGTGTGACCCTGAGCAAGTCACTTAACGTCTCTGTGCTCCCAGGTTGCACCTATAAAAAAGCTTTCAGATTAGTGTGATAGTCCTGGTTAAACAACTAACAAACAAACAAAAAAAAAACTGTATCATGTTACTTCCACCACCAGTTCCACGTTCTTTTAAAGTTCATACTGTCTAAGACAAATCCTCCACTTGGCATTGTCGAGTACTACTTCTGGAGGGTTGAGTACCAAGCTCGTGGAGCTCCACACATACATATGTTGTTGTGGATAAAAGACACACCTTGTATTGGTGACAGTGAGACAAGTGAGATCCTAAGCTTCATATTGAAGTATGTCACATGTCAGATTCCAGACAAGTATGACAGTGCAACACTTTGGGAACTGGTCCAAAAATTCCAATGACACCTGTGCAGCAAGTAGTGTCATAGGAAAGTAAAGACCAAGGGACAGTGGTACACTTGATGCCATTTTGGTTTCCCAAGATGAGCTTGCCTGGATGGTTGTCTGAATGATGCCTTTTCAGCCCTGTGACATCGCTTGAAAGCAAAATCAACAAAGCGAGTGTATGAACTACCTTGCATAGAATCAGAAGTCTATATCAATGACTATAGCCCTCCTCTTCTGTTGATGTGGCAGGCAAACATTGATGTACAGTTTGTTGCTGATAATTCAATGGCTCTTGTCAGGTATGTAGCATCATACATCACTAAACATGAGCAGACAAACCTGCAAGAAATGTGGGAAGAGTTATCTAACTGTGATAGATCAATCTCTTCTAGGCTATGGTCACTGGGGCTTAAGACTCTGTCGCACCGTGAGTGTGGAGAGCATGAAGCAAGTGGCCGACTTACAGGTGTATGTCTATATGGCAAGTCAGACTCCATTCATTTCTTGAATGTGAACTACAAGCAAAACAGGTGTCACATCCTTAAGAGCCATGAAGAGATTGAGGATCTGGCTGCTAAATGCCAACATCTACAAATATTCTCACGAGCAACTTAACTGACAAGTACTATCCACAGCGCCACAGTGCTATGGATGATCTCTGTCTCTTTTAAGCTGCTCAATGGTATGATTACAAGTGGGGTGTTCCTTCTGACCCAGAGAAGAGCATATATAAAGTCACTGGCTTTGATGATTCAATTGTGAAAAACTGAAAACCATGGCTAATTGACCATTGCAAACTCAGCTTGAACAAAACAGAAAGTAAAGAACATTACTATGTTGCTCTGTTATTTCTGTTTAAGCCTTGCAGATCAGAATCTGAATTGAAAGGATTATCTGACACATATGAATAAGAGCTCATAGAAATGTGTGATACCTTTAAGAGTCATGTCTCTGACACTTACATTGACAGACTCGAAATGGAAAAAAACAGTTGGAGAACGCTAAGAAAGTTCTGGATGATGACTCCCCAGTAACATCACAGGAAATGGTTGATGTTGAAGGAGACAGGACTCTTGGTGCCCCTCTTCCTCCTAATGACCCAGCTGTGCTAATGTCAGAGGTAGAGGGCACAATGCAACAAAGCATGCAGTTCTCAGAGTCAGCTGCAGACATTGTTGAGAAGTTGGACTCACACCAAAAAGTTGTGTATCAGTCTGTGATGCATGCTGTGCAACATGGTATTCAACACAGTACCAGGCACTGTGTCTGTGAGGACCACACATCAGTGAAGATGTTTGTTAGTGGTGATGCTGGGACTGGAAGAAGTTTCTTGATTTAAGCTTTAAGCAAAGGTGTGTGTGATCTTACTAACTTTGCAACCTCAGTTATTGTTGCTGCTCTGACAGGTTTGGCAGCTTATGACACAGGTGGTATCACACTTCATAGATTATTCATGTTGCCAGTTGAGCATGGCAAGAGTGGTGATTACAGGAAATTGTCATATGACGTTGCCTCTGAATTGAGGTCAATGTTTGACAAGGTGAATTTGCTGATAATAGATGAGATCAGCATGGTTTCATATGTTCTCCTTACATATGCCCACCTCCGTCTACAAGAGATATTAGGCACCAATGATGACATACCATTTGGTGGCAAGAATATTATTGTTCTTGGGGATCTCCTGCAGCTGGCTGCTGTAAACAGCAAGCATGTTTTCTGTACTCTTTCCATTGAAGAAAACAATTGGATGCATTGGCGGAGTCAATCTGTGGGAGTTCTTCTCATGTGTTGAACTCTCACAGAATATGAGACAGCAAGGTGACATGTCTTACAAAGCATTGCTTGTCGAAGCTCGCATTGGTGCATTGTCACCCACTCACGTGGAAATGCTAAGACAGTGCATGATCACTAGAAAAAATGCTCCTATTCAGGATGCTTGTGATATCTTTGCACATGTACAGAAGTCTGGGGTACATGTTGTATGTCTATTCCCAAGAAATAAACAGTGTGCAGAGTTGAATGAGATCATGATGCAGAGAGGACAGCAACCTATTGTCACTCTCACATGCATAGATACCATAGATGGTATAACCCTATCGCAAACAATGGTATAAAAAATAATTGAGCTTCTCACAGAGCTGACAAGTGATGTGTCATGTACTGCTGGCTTGGAAGCTGTCCTACCACTGTGTAAAAATGCACGTATCATGCTTCGCAGAAACACAGATGTTGAGTGAGGGCTTGTGAATGGAGCCATGGGCTACATCCATGAGTTCCAGTACAATGTGCAAAATACAATTGTAGAGTTTGTGGTTGTTAAGTTTGACAACTGTGAAACTCCTCGACCAATAGACAGAGTTACTGTAAAGTTTGAGCTTGTGAAAGACATATATGTGACAAGGAAACAATTTTCATTGTGTGAGCTGCTTATGCAATGTCCATACACAAGTCACAAGGCCTCAGCCTTGATAGTGCCATTGTAGATATAGGCATGGGTATATTCAAGGATGGGATGTCTTGTTGCTTTGTCTCATGTCAGACAGTTGTCTGGACTACACATAGTAAATCTAGCAGAAAGTAAAATCCGTGCTGACACAAAATGCATTGTTGAGTACAACAGATTATGTATATTGTGCTAACCAAATTCTCCTTTGTTACCAGTTCGCAGATAGCAGGAACAGATATCCCAATGGATGAAGGATGCAAACTAAAAAGAAAGCACACTAAGACTCCACAGTCGTCACCTCACTGTTCAATGACTCAGCACTCTCTCCATTAACAACTCACATCTCCACCTGTGAAGAAATGTATCAGGGTAAACACGCTGCCAATATTTGACAAAAGCACAGGAGTAAACTGCTATGCAAATGCTACTATGCAAGCACTTCTCCACATCCCTGAGTTTACTGATGTGTTAAACTCAAGTCAGTCGACACCTCTGTTGGAAGCATTAAAGAGAGTCATTAGAGATAGTCAAGAGCAGTTACCCAGCTTACAAAGCTTGACTCCTCTATGACTAACTCTTGGAAAATATGCAGGACAATCAATGTTTGCTGGCAATGCACAACAAGATGTCACAGAGTTCATGATGGCAATGATAAACAGTTTAGCAGATGATGGCATTGATCTGCATCAACACTTTAAAGTTGACTGTGTCCAAGTACACATGTTTGTTATGTGGACACAAAGAATCACAAGCAACTCAGGACATGCTCTGGCTGTCTGTCTGTGTCCCTGAACAGAGAACTGTGAAGTTCTGTAAGTTATTTGCAAATGCAGAAACTGGTTGGCTGTGCCAAAGATGTGGTTGTTTTTGTGTTTGCTCTATGAAAGTTACATCTTCAAGTTCATACATAATGATTGTATTGCAACATTTTAACTCTCAAGGCATGATCACAATATCAATTTCACACTTCATTGCTGGGAGAACTATGTTCTCAGGAACTAAATTTGACACCCATGCAATTATCTTCCATCACAGATAGGGTTACCACCTTTTAAGAAACCCAAAGTGGGACATTCCTTGCTGAAATACGATTTTTCGCAGGACAGTACATAACCTCGACCAATGCAATAGACTTATTTTCTCTATATAATCAGAATTAAGGCTAAGTGTTGAAGTTTCATAGTTGCTTCAATTGTTTCTTATCATTTTAAGGACTTTTAGTTAAGATATTGTAGTTTTCTGCAACATTTAGTGGAAAGTTAGAAAATATTTTTTCTACTATAAAATCAGGACATTTAGTATTTTTCATGTTTTTTGCAGGACATAGCTGCCCAAATCAGGACTGTCCTGTGAAAATCAGGACAGGTGGTAACCCTAATTATGGCCTATCCATTCACTCTGGCCACTATGTCACTTGGCGAAGGTTCAGAAAGGGATGGGTGGAGTGCAATGATACAGCATGTACTCTAAAAGAAAGATTCCCAAGGAATCTGAAAGATGCATATGTCATCATTCTTCATTGCACCAGTGTTGCACAACATGTGGAAGAGTGATGCCATCTGATCACAGCACCTCACTAAACCAGCATCTTTGCAACAATAACATTCCGTGTGCATATTCCATCAAGATATTTTCTTTTTCCAACAATCTACATATGTATTTTTCTTTAATAGAAGAAGTTACACCTTTATCTAAAACTACTGGTGTGTAAAACCACCCATGCTGATCTCTGTGTTCTACTTGTTGTACACTATCACCACAGCCCATGTTAATTGCTCTGATTTCTTTGCCATTGCAGAAGACAACCAAAACAGTACACCAATGCAACAAGCTGTAGTAGACAATTACTTGTTTATCACACTGTAAT
Source organism: Neoceratodus forsteri (assembly GCA_016271365.2). Classification (NCBI taxonomy): domain Eukaryota; kingdom Metazoa; phylum Chordata; order Ceratodontiformes; family Ceratodontidae; genus Neoceratodus; species Neoceratodus forsteri. The sequence continues at coordinate 721,566,532 of CM057459.1, read as the reverse complement.
AACTGGCTTCTCCTTTTTTCCATAGGGAAACCATGGAGTAATTTGCTATTATAAAGGAGTGTTTATAACGGCAAACATGGCGTAGTTTCTCTTACTCTGCGCATGCGTCCACCTGAGTTCCTGCCATTCTGACGCTGTCCGCTTTCCTTTTCGCCGAACCGCAAACTGCCACTCAGACTCGGCGGTAAGTGTTTTTTACAACGTAAGTTTGCAAGAATTATACTCAAACAAACATATGCCTGCCCTACCAAACAAAAAAGTAAAAGAGATGTGTCAATCCTGAAGGCAGCCATGGACCGCTCTCTGAAACCGGACCATGGTCGCAGAGCAACAGCTTTTTATTTTATATATTTGCTGTGGCAAAAAAGGGAAACCCAGCAATTATATAAAATAAAAAATGGGTCAGTGTGTGTAAACTCAAAGTTTACACCCACGCCCACAGGGTTATATGCCCTCGAGCTTCGCTCTCCGGGTTTAGGTAGCATCTAACCCCTTGGGTGTGTGTAAACTTCTTGTTACACACCCTGACCCACACTTTATTCTCTATGTTATTCTCATATGTTGGATGCAAATCAATACAGTTTTCATCATTTATTGCAATGCAAATTTCAGGAATCATGTGTATTGTGATACTGAGCATTTGCAACTTTAATGTACTTACTACAAAAACTGCAGTGTTACTGCTCAAGTAGACTTGAGGGTACTGAGCTGTAATCATTAGACTGTCAGTGATTCATGTCTTTTTTTGCAGATGCCTCAGTTAAGTCTGTATGTCTTAGCACATATTACTGTGTATTCAGTTGTTTCACAGTGCCATCTTACATGGTGATGACAAACTCAGTAATCTAGTAACATGCTTATCAGAGTTGCAACCACTGTTCTCCACATTTTGTGTTGAGAACTATACTTGTTTGAACAATACACATCGGGTTAAGTTCTCACTCCTTTCCTTGTTGTTCTGTACATTTTTGACCTTGACTATGATACTTACTAAATTGACTTCTGCCAAATCCAAACAGACTAGAGGGCACTGGATATTATACACATGTCAGTTTGTGAGTTATGTCTTTGCAAATGTAATTATAACACTCACGTTAACAGCATGACTACATACATTGTGGTGTCATCAGCCAGCTGTTGAACAGTATCTGACAGGATTATTTGTCACTGTACTTGGACTCTCAACACTGAATAAGACAAACTCTACCAAACAAATGTGACTCAGACTTGTACATATGTATATAATGCTGAGCTTCAAACTGAATGTATATAACTTACATAGACTCTGAGGTATCTGTGTTTGCATTCATTTATTAACTGTGCAAAACCTGCTCTATCCATGCATTTAATGGTATTGCATTGCATTAAGTGCTACTGTTCATATTACTCATAGCTGATTATAGAGATGTATACATGTGATTATCTGGCCTATTTTCACTGTACAATGCATTTCTATATGTCTGTGCAGATGTGTACAACTGAAAATTCAACAGAAAATGTAAACAATGCTTGTGTACTTCTGCTCCACAATGCAAACAATTGGAGTGCTCTTGCTTTTACAGAATCGTCCATATTTTGGCGGCCGGATGAGGAATTTTTCCCAGTTACACAAATAATAAATAGCTAAAAAAAACACATTGATTTGCAGTTTGACCAACCTTTTCGGCATCAGTAAAAAAAATGGATGTGAAATGAGTAGCCTCACCACACCATGGCATTCTTAAATATGTAACAAATTGTTTAGTTGCTTTCATCTGTTTTTAACTTCTTGATATTGGTTGGTCCTCTTTCAAATAAATAACTGCTAGCAAAAAAAAAATATTATTAAAAGATATGTAGGCATCAGTAATAAAGTACAATAATACTCAAATTCAAAATTAAAACATTTCTGTTATTTTACTAATACACAATAAATACATAAGGACAAATAAAACTTCATAATATCTCAGTTGGCATCAAAGTAAAAGAGTGTACTCACATATAAAATATTGTCACCTACTTTAACGCTGTTGGCATAATCTACATATGTGGGTCTCCTATTAAAAAAATTGAATATGCTCATGAGAACCACTAAATGTTTCTTACTTGTCTCGTGCACATGTTGTCAATAACTAAATGGAATAAAAGCATCAATTAGGTTAAAATCTAATTCTATTCTAATGCCTTGTCTTAAATAGCTGTCAAATGATGATAACCACATGTAAAATAATGTATTGTTACTCTTAATTCTCTTAATATCTAAATCGGCAGTCAATGTTATCAAAAAATAGTGTCAATGGACACACTACTAATACCACTCACCAATAAATGTAAGCAAAATTAAGATTTGCTCACTACATGTTCTATAAACATAAACGTCCATATGTAACCACTTACTAATTCTACATAAAATCTTAATTCTAAATGTAATCCATATTAAACAGTGTAGATAAAGTAACTGGAATACCAAGAAACACAAAAACACCCAAAAATGATCAAGGATATATACACTACTAACTGTTTTTTTGCCCATCCCAAGAGCAACCAAACAATTCAGCCTAAAGATATTTAAATACTAACATAATAAAATAATTATAAACCTTATTCTATGTGTCCTGAGTATTATTTTAAACAATTATTGTTGCAGAGGTATACTATTCATCTACATGTGTTTTATAGCGCTGTGACTGCATGGCTCTGAGTATGCAGAGAGAGGAGAGCACTAGAGAGAGGATCTACTAGGTGGCGGGGGGAACACAGGTACAGCTAAGCTGACACTGTGCAGCTCCTCCAAGTTCTAAGTTCTTTACAGCTGACATGAAGTGCAAATATAATCCATGTCCATGCCATTATTTGAGTTGTTCATTTGTACTCAAAAATGAAATTCTGGCCCATAACTCTTCACACACTACCTAGGTAAGGCTGTACGACTGATCAGAGTTCTAACCTCTTTACAACTGGAATGAAGCATGCGTAACAAATAACACATAACATGGCCTCAGTCAATGTCCACTTACCACATCTTCAGTGGTATCTCACAAGGAACAGACAAGTGAGTTTACTACACAAACAGTGGGTAGATCCACAATAACTCATATGCTCCACTGCCTCTTGCATATATACAGTATGTCTGTGTGTGTGGGGGGGGGGCGGGGGAGATATTGTGTATCTTGAACCTGCAGCCTGTTCTACAAGATGAAGAGACTCCACTGCTAATTCCTACAACTTGCATCATGCAACCATCTACACCAAAGTCTAGGTGCACCTGGAAGCATGTCACAACCTGTAACACAGATTACAAGATCCCCCATGCCAAGCTATCCTCAATACGCACTCAGTCACAGACCTTCATAACTGAGTTGGACGCTGGCCATGGAGGTGAGAGGTGTACTCTGACAGTTGCTGACTGCAAATTCCTAACTGTGTGGTGGTAGGACTGGCAGATGGGTGCATGCCCACTACAGTATCAGGTGTTGTTAAGTTATTTGTTCCATTCCAAGCCAGCAACTCGGAGATTAGAGGACAGGTTGGGGGGGATGAGAGTGGCACTCTGACAGGCATTTTACAATGGAAGCTCTGCAGTACTGAGGCTGTGGGTAGCTCTGTGGGGGGAGTCATTGCAGACTATGTGGGCAGGGGGTCGGTAGCCCTGTGGGACTCTATGCATACACATGAAGGTGGCACTTGATGTGAGTTGCTGTATGGGGGCACCTATTCAAGCTACTTTGACATGGGGGGCACTTGCAATCTGTGTTATCTCTTGTGCCCATCTGCAGTGCCTATTGAGGCTAGCTTGTCATGCAGGTACTTGCAATCTGTGTTCCAGGTTACAACATACTTGCCACATGCACCCACAGTTCAGCAGACCTGGTTGCATGTCACAACACACATTGTAACTGGGCCCCATTCCAAGCTACCCTCAATAGCTGCCCCACACAACAACCCACATAAAGTCCCACCCTCATGTCTACACATACAGCCCCACATGGCTACCCACCCCCTGCCCCCAAAACCTACAATCACTACCCACACCCCAGCACCCCAAACCCCTTATTTAAAAATACTGCCATTTTGCAATGGGACACAACTGTTGTCATAACTACCCTAGCACCATGTAACACAGGGTCCATGGCAAACCCACCAGCATAACAGCTGTTTGCCGCAACTAGCCTGCAGCATGTTGCAGTGCCTGTTCACAGTTTATGGTTTTGGACAGTGGGAACAAATATCTGCCTGTACCCATGCAAATCCTCACTGTTGTAAGTTGTGTTCAGCTGATATCAAGATCACATAAAAAAAGTAAACATTTTTATTTCTGCTGTGACTCTCAACTTACCATCAAATTCCTGGACTAACAGATTCTGAGTATCCACTGACTGATCACATCAACTCTTAAATGTAGTGATAAGTATCCACTTTCTATCACACAGCAATACCATTGATGTAATTAACCTTGCTACACCTCTACCTCTGTGGTCACTACACAGTGCTTGTTTGGGTGTGGCAGGGGGGACAGGAGGGGGGTTATGACACTGTGTGACAGACTCTATTCAACTTGTCAGTACTCAAAGTTGTCTACAGCTGACTCTATCCAAATTGTCAATACTCAGAGTTGTGTAGAGCTGTCATAGTACATCTATTCCATTTATTTCCATGCACCAAATTCCAAAAGGTTGACACAAGTCACCACCAAAACTACTGTTGAAACCTGCAACTGCAATATTGACCCTGCACCCTATTCTACAAGATGCAGAGACTCCACAGCTAACTCCTACAACTTGCGTCATGCAACCAGGAACACCAAAGTCTAGGTGCATCTGGCAAGCATGTCACAACCTGGAACACAGATGACAAGTCCCCCCATGCCAAGCTACCCTCAATACACACTAAGTTGCAGACCTACATAAGTGAGTGGGACACTGGCCATAGAGGTGGCAGGTGAAATCTGCCAGTTGCTGACTGCAGATGCCTCAGTGTGTGGTAATAAGGCTGGCAGATGGATGCGGGGCCACTGGAGTATCAAGTGTTGTAAAGTTATTTGTTCCATTCCTGGCCAGTGACTCGGGGATTAGGGGACGGGTTGAGGGGGATGACAGTTGCACTCTGACATGCATAGTACAATGAAGGATCTGCTGGTACTTAGGGTGTGTGTAGCTCTGTGGGGACAGTCAATGCAGATTTTGTGGACAGAGTGTCGATAGCCCTGTGGGTCTGTATGCGTACATATGGAGGTGGCATTTCATGTGAGTTGCCATGTGGGGCACCAATTGAGGCTACCTTGACATGGGGTGCACTAGCAATCTGCGTTATCTGTTCTGGCCATGTGCAGTGCCTATTGAGGCTAGCTTGTAATGCATGTACTTGCAATCTGTGCTCCAGGTTGTGACATACTTGCCACATGCACCCAAAGTTCAGCAGACCTGGTTGCATGTCACAACACACATTGCAAGTGAGCCCCATGCTAAGCTACCCTCAATAGCTGGACCACACAAAAACCCACATCAAGTGCCACCCTCACGTCTACACATACAACCCCAAAAGGCTACCCACCCCCATCCCAAAAGCTACAATAACTACCACACATATCTACCCACACCCCAACACCCCAAATCCCCAATTGTAAAATGTTGCCATTCTGGAATGTGGCACAACTGCTGTCATAACCCCCTGCACCATGTAACAGAGGGTTTATGGTAAAACCACCATCATAACAGCTGTATGGCACAAGTAGCGTGCAACATGTCACAAACCACTTAGCAGAATACCATGACTTGCAACTGCTGACATAATTTGCTACTTGACCCATTCTATTTGCAGCAAGTGCTGCTACACCAGGCGTAACCTTTCTAGAATCAGGGTCCATGTCTCTATTTTTGCAAACCACTAACTGCACCAGGCAATATCTCCACCCAAAAAATATTTCACAACATGTAAACACTGAAATTTACATCCACACAACATTCTGTTAACACCCTCCAAATTTCAAGTAAAAAGACCAAACTGTTTTCAAGATATTCAATGTTAAAGATTGGTAAAATTTTCCTATCCATTCCATTATAAAAAAATCAGGCCATCTAGTCCTGTCCTCATAAACAAAGATGGCGATCATAAAATCTCATGATCAAAGAATTTGCAGGCTCACGATCAAAGAATTTGCAGGCTCACAAACAAAGAATAAAAAATGCTATAAATCAAAACATTGAAGGAATTGCGATAAACCACCACACTTAGACAGAACGAAGCCCCCTGAGCAAAACCCACCCTCATTTGACTTCCTACGGCACTGCACAGCTTATTAAAATGATTTTTTAATCTGGCCATCTCGTTCCTCACTTGCGATGCATGATCATGATCAAAGAATCTTGCGATCAGAAAATTTGCACACTCACGGTCAAAGACTTTGCAGGTTCTCAATCAAAGAATACAAAGTCCTGTAATTTAAAAAATACAAAGAATTGCAGTAAACCACTGCCAAGGTTTGTCAGAATGAAGCCCCCAGAGTAAAATCCACCATCATTTGGCTTCCTAGGACACCCCTTGGCTCAGAAATAATAATTTTTAATCATCCCATGTCAACCCTCACTCACGATGCACAATCGTGATCAAAGAATCTTGTGATCAAAGAATTTGCATGCTGGTGAACAAAGAAATCACATGCTCATGACCAAAGAATACAAAATAGTGAAACCTGATTTTTTCACCAATATAAATGGAACCAATGCAATGCCTCGATAGAACGAAGCCCCCTGATCAAAACCCACCCTCATTTGTGTCCCTAGCCCACCCCTGAGCTGAGATATTTGTGAAAATAGGTCATGATGCAAGATGGTGATCAAAAAATCACACGATCAAAGAATTTGCAGCCTTGCAATCAAAGATCATTAGCGAGCTGCAAACAAAGATTTTAAAACCTTATAACTCTATTTTTTGACCAATTTGGATGAAACCAAAGGCATGGCTTGATACATCAGAGGCCCCTGAGTAAAACCCATCCAAGTATTACTTCAGAAGTGACCCCTGAGATGAGATATTTGTGTTTTTCTGATCAGAAAACTAAAAACAAATGGGCAGACCTCACGATCAAAGAATTTTGAAAATTCTCAGGGGCAAAGATTCTTGAACCGCGAGGCTGCAAATTCTTTGATCACCAGGCAGGACCAGATGGCCAGAACCCCATTCTTTGTTTGCAAAACATACATATAAATTTTCCCATTGACTTATAATGGGAACTTAAAACAAGCATAACTTTTGAATGCCTTAGTATTTTTCACCAAATGAAAAGCGGCATGTTCTGCCACCAAAGCTCTTTCAAACAAGCTATCTTGCAGCGCAGCACACCACACAATGGCCGGGCAGGACCATGTCCAAAATCCCAAAAGCTGCTTCCAAAAAAATGGAAAATTTTGCTATTGTATGCAAAGACTGTAACTCCAACCAAAACACAATTTGAGAAATCAAGAGATCTATCATGCCCCACCGCACATTCAAAATTTCAGGCAAATCCGTTGAACGGGTCCAAAGTTATTAACACCCAAACATTTGACTTTAGTATGTAAGTGACCACTGAACCCTAACTATAGTTGTACAACCACACCACTATAATATATAAATATACATATATTTATAAATATACATATATTACCATAGTTAGGGTTGAGTAGCACTTTTAAGGTTAAAGGGTGAACATTTGCACCTTAATAATTTTGCCACCGTTAAATGGATTTGCCTGAGATTTTGCAGGCGTGGTTGGTCATGGTAGATCTTGGGATCTGCCAACTTTTGTACTGATTGGATATACGACTGCAGAGTTATTAAATGACAACTGAATGCACAATTACGCTTTTTTGCAAATTCTTTGCTCTCATCTACAGGTTGCACGGTTTGTGCGACCGATCCAAAAACTTCAGGGAATGTGTGACCAGCGTCCCTGACGTGCCTTTTGAAGATTTAATGAAAAAATATTAAATGGTTCAAAAGTTATTCAAAAAACAAGTTCCCTTTATAAATCAATGGGAAAAGTTAACAAAAAGTTCGAAAGTGTCACAAATGCACTTTTTAGTGTAGCAAATGGCTTTAGTAGTGTCACAAATCCACCATTTTGTTTTCAGTTACTGGTCAGAAAAATGTTTGGCATTTAAAATTGCGACCCTCTATGGACACAATTCTTTCTGTGTTCACCTAGTCGGACCCTGAGGATGCTAGCCATGTCTTTATTTTGGGGTTAAATACCCCAGAAATGTTTTTCAAATTTCTGGAAACAGTGGTGTCGCACTTGTGACACTTTCTCAAATTTTTGTGAAAAGTGACACAAATTGCAAAAGTACTTTTCCAGACTATGGCAAAATGACAGGAATTCTTAGCCACCCTGCTGTGACGGAACGGTTTAGTCTTTTGGGCTGAAATTTGGAGGGAAAGCAGCCAACCTCTCACAGATGTGCCTTTTCATGGTTTGGTGACAAAATATTGCATGGATGCCAACTTATGGTACTCCAAAGTTGGTGTTTTTTCCCATAGACTAACATGGTGGTGTACACCACGCCTTTCAGGGCTCGTATCTCGAAAATGAGAATTTTCATTGCGACAATGTGTAGTCCTATGGGCTATGTGTTTAGCAAAAGCATGGCCAGGAAAATCATGAATCATGTGATTTTTTTTTCTACGTCATACAGTTACTGGGATATAAGCAATTCAGTATTACAACAGCTCAGTTTCTGCTCTGAGGCCCATTATTATGCATACATTCTTTGTACACACTGTGTTTCTCTATGCAGCTGTTGGGCAAAACCAGGGTGTGTGCTTCCATTACTGTTACAGTTACCATCACCACTTGTGTTTCCGTATGCGTTTGCATTACCGTTCCCATGTACGCCACCGTGTGCGTTACCATTTGCGTTCCTGTTTGCCTACGCACTTGTGTGCGTGTTTCCATTTCTCTTTACTTTGGCATTATTTCTGATGTTAACGTTACCATTTGCGCTTCCAATTGCTGTACTATGACTGTGCACGTCACGGTTTGCGTTTCCAAATGCGCTTGCATATCCTTTTGCATTTCTGTTTCTGTTTCCTTTGGTGTCATTGTTGCTGTTACCATTACCATTTGCATTTACAATTGCAGTAAAGTGACTGTGCACATTACAGTTTGCGTTTCATGTTAACTTTACCAGTTGCGTTTACAATTGCGGTACTGTGCCCATGCATGTTACGGTTTGCGTTTCCGTGCGCGCTTATATTTGCATTTCTGTTTCTGTTTCCTTTGGTGTTATTGTTGCTGTTACTGTTAACATTTCTATTTACAATTGTGGTAACGTGACCATGCACGTTATGGTTTGCGTTTCCGTATGCGCTGCCATTTACATTTCTGTTTCTGTTTCCTTTGGCGTTATTCTTCATGTTAACTTTACCATTTACATTTACAATTGTGGTACCATGCCCAAACGCGTTACGGTTCATATTTCTGTATGCACTTCTGTTCCTGTTTCCATTTCTGTTTCCTTTGGCATTATTCTTCATGTTAACTTTACCATTTACGTTTACAATTGCGGTACAGTGCATGTGTGCATTACGGTTTGCATTTACGTACGCACTCCATTTGCTTTTCTGTTTCTGTTCCCTTTGGTGTTATTTTTGCTGTAACACTTAACATTTGCGTTTAAAATACTGGTGCCATCACTGTGCTTGTTAACAGTTGCATTTTTGTATGCACTTGCAAGTCCGTTTCTGTCACTGTTCACTTCGGCATCACTTTGCTCTTACATTTCTACTAACATTTGCTTTACCATTTATGTTTGCGTTACCATGTGTGTAACTGTTGGTGCTTGCATTTGCATTGCTGTTCCTGTTACTATGTGACAAGTCATCATATGGTGGGAGCACGGGGCCCAAACCACTGCATTCCTTTCACTGTTTCTCATCCTCATTCTCAAAAAGAAGGGAAATTAGAGGCAAAAAACTCAGTTTAATGCATCAGTTTGGGTTGTTCCACAGCAACAAAAATGAGGAAATTCGATGTTAGGGTTGAAAGCCTCCTTGGACCCCCAGCCCACCCCAACCCGGCATCGGGATGTGTGATGGGATAGTCGGTCCTAACTCACCCCATTCTCCTTTACCTCAGCTTCTTTACACGCGGTGGGGTGAGGGTTGGGAGCCAACAATCCATCGTGAGCCCTGATGCCGGTTGGGGTGGACTGAGAGGTCGCAAGGGCTTTCAACCCTAACACTAAATTTCCTCGCTTTGTCGCTGTGGAACAACCCTAACTGATGCATTAAACAGAGTTTTTGCCTCATATATATATATATATATTATATATATATATATATATATATATGCAATGGGTGGAGATAGAGTGTGATAAATCTGTTTACCTGAATAACTGTGTACATAAATTTCATTTATGCAATAGGGGAGGAGATAAATACAGTGTGATAAATCCATTTATAAAATAGGCTAAAAAATGTAAGCCACTGATTGGCTGTTTCGGCTTCCCAGCTGTGCCGTTAATCCATTATATTTTACCCAACCAGCACTAACTTCTGCCAGCCTGCCCCTTAACAACAATAGATCATTGAGCTGTGCAAAGCAGAAACAAAAACACAGCCTGGCACAGCTCAGTGAGCGGCAGTGGGAAATCAGTAGTTCACACTGACAACTGCTCAAACTGCACACTGCTATCACAACCCAATCGCAAAACCAGAACTCATTCATCAGAGCTCAACTTGGGGAAAAAACTCAAAAATCCAACCAACAAAAGTGTTTCACATGCACTCTGATAAGCTAATATGTACATACTTTTATTTTTTTTTGCTGGCTACCGCTTCGCTCCTCCGTTTAAACCCTGTCATTTTCCTTCTCTATACACTCGATTCCCTCACATTCAGAGTGACATGGACAGACTTTTTAAACTGAAGAATCTCTTTCTCTTTTTCTGAGCCTCTCTTGTGTTTTTTCTGTGTTCTGAAATTCTCAACACTACAAAAAGGATTATCAAATTAGAGTCGTACTTTCACAAAACTGCCGACAAACATCATCATGCATTGCCATGGCAACACTAGCTCGGACTTCCACCCACTTCTGAACTGTGGACTCTCTCCTTGGTGGATTTTGACTCTCAGCACCTTGTTAGACCCAAAACAAAGTAAAGGTAATCCAAAAATTAAACTTTTTAAATGCCCAGCAACTGAGAGAGTCCAACGGGTCACAATCCTGCAAACCGTAGCATCTGTTTCCATGACAATGCTCGCTCGTGATTGTGATGATTTCTGAACTGTACACTCTCTTCCTCTTACAATTCAGATGTCAGCGCCTTCTAAAAAAAGACCTAACACAAAATACAACTTGTTAAATACACAAGACGTTACTTAGAAAGGACTCAGTTACAAGCTAATTGTCAGTAAAGCCTACAGTTCTCTCAAGCAAACGGAAACTCTGAGCACTTGTCCTTAACACACTATAAAACAAAAAAAGAATGTGCATGTGTGTGTGTGTGGGGGTAATGCTACTAAAACACCTGAAAAATATAGTAAGAAATACATAGCCAGCCCTCTACTACTAAGGAAACAGTTTCCAAATAGGACTATTTCTTTTCTAGTTCTCCTATTCAAATTTCCTTTCTAGATTTTTTTCATCTCTTCTTTTTTAATCACTTACATAAGGATCCATTAAATAATTACTCGAAGGGTCTTGTGCCTTAGTACACCCCTGGGCGTGCTCTTATCAGGTGATAAACCACACCTCGTCGTGTGTTATTGCTTGCTTGTCTGAGTAACTGTGTACATAAATTTCATTTATGTATACAGTGCTTATGTCATCAGCCGTTTATCCACACAGTGCTTATGTCATCAGCAATTTATCTATACAGTGCTTATGAATGGGCAGACTAGGTGGGCCTAGCAGTCCTTATCTGCTGTCAAAGTCTATGTTTTTATGTTTCTTATGTCATTTAGAATGTTCAGCCTCAGTAGCAGTATTAACCATATTCAAATGTGAATAACTTTAAAACAAAAAATGATAGCATGGTACTGTGAGCACAAAGTTTATTCAGCACAGAAATTTCTACAGAATGAGCGGTGTTTCATTTACAGATATTTTTTAGTTTTTTTCAGAATTAGTGAAAAACAGCAGAAAATTCCATTTTTGTGCACTTTTTCATCAAACAAATACAAATAATTTAAAACCCAAAAATGATAGTATGGTACTTTGAGCACAAAAGTTGTTCCGCATAAAAATATCTACAAAATGAAAGGTGTTTCATTTCTAGGTTCCTTTTAGATTTTCTATAATTAGCATAAAATGGCAGAAAATTCAATTTTGATTCACTTTTTTGACTAACAAATGCCCTCTACAAAAGCAAAAACAAAAGAATTGCATAAATGGAATTTGCAATGGAACACTCATGTAATAAATGATTTATCTGAACTGGAGCAGTTTGACCTCAGACACCTCACTCATGGCTTATGCCACTCGTGAGGTTACCTGAGGTCAACCTGCTCTTGTGCAGATAAATCATTTATTACACTCGCTTCCATTGCATATCCCTTATTTATGTATACAGTGCTTGTGTCATCAGCCATTTATCTACACAGTGCTTATGTCATCAGCCATTTATCTATATAGTGCTTATGTCATTTGGAATGATCAGCCTCAGTAACAGTATTAACCATATTCAAATATGAATAACTTTAAAATGAAAAATGATAGCATGGTACTGTGAGCATGAACGTTGTTCAGCATGGAAATATGTAAAAAATGAGTGATGTTTCATTTATTGATACCTTTTAGATATTTTGATAATTAGCAAAAAAACTGCAGAAAATTCATTTTTATTTTAATTTTGTTTGCAAACAAATGTAAATAATTTTAAAATGAAAAATTATAGCAAGGTACTGTGAGCACAAAGTTTATTCAGTACAGAAATATCTACAAAATGAGTGGTGTTTCATTTATAGATACTTTTTAGTTTTTTCAAAATTAGCAAAAAACAGCAGAAAATTCAATTTGTGTGCACTTTTTCATCAAACAAATGTAAATAACTTAAAAACAAAAAATTATAGTATGGTACTTTTAGCACAAAAGTTGTTCAGCTTAAAAACATCTACAGCCCCTTCACTATTCCTGTATTATCTGGCCCAACACGTCTGCAAACTGAGCCTGTGGAACAATGAACACGGACGTCTAGCTTATTCATCTTTGTGGCTCGATATAGAACAAGACCTGGCGAAGAAGGTGAAAAGCTCTTTATATGCTTTGTTATTTGTCCCATTGGCTGTTGTTCCCAAACTCCTTAAAAATAATCCTATGGGGTGGTCACTTAGAGCTTATCACCAACTGCAACGTTATTTAGGGGTTAGCTGGTGGCTATCAGATTCCCAACCTATCTTGGAAAATCTACAAATTAAAATAGGTGGAACTCCGATACCCACAACATTTTGGCCGCAGATAAGTCATCTTTCTGTAGCCAATTTTTGGGACCAGGGCAGCCCATTCTCATTTGATTTCTTAAAAAGACTTCATGGATTCGCAGACTCTTACTTTTTCAAGTGGCTACAGCTTAGTAAAGCTTTAGCCCAGGCATTCTCGTCGGTCTCCTTACTCAGTCAGGGGACGAAATATATTGATACTCTTTTGACGGCTGCTGTACAATCACATGCAGTTTCCAAAGTTTATAAGCTCCTCCAAGAATGGGACCATAGGCTTCCCTCAGGTATTTGTTATTACTGGGTAAAAGAACTGAATCTACGGGACTCCCCGGAAGTTTGGAAAACAATCTGGATGACTGCGTATAGGTACATTATACAAGATAGGCTAAGAATGGTGCACTTCAATGTCATGCATCACCTCTACTTGACTCCTACTCATCTATTCAGGTGGGGAGCACTCAGCTCACCTCTCTGTTGGAATTGCAAGAAGGAAGAAGGTACTTTGTATCATCTGTTATGGTTGTGCCCGGCGATTTGGACTCTTTGGAGAGCCATTAGCAGACTCTTAGACCCTATCCTTGGCTCAAATAATTTGGATGTTCCCGAGATTTGTCTATTACATGTTTTCCCAATGACCACTTCCAGGGTTTGGAGAGCACGTGTCTCTCTCGTTTCAGCAGTTATGAAGTTGTTAATCTTAAGGCACTGGTCGTCTGACAACTCTCCAACACTAATAGAGTGGCACAGGGAATGTACCCTAGTACTACAGCTCGAGAAACATATTGCTTATATACGGGGTAAACACGAGTATTATAAATCTCTCTGGGGTCCTTTAGAGCTCTTTTTGATGACTTGGAAGCCGAAAAATTAAATAGCCTTTGTATCAGATTGATTAATTTCTTATTTCCTATTGCTTTTATAGCTCGTAACCTTAGGGGTTGGGGGAGGGGAGGGGAGTCTGTTTTGTGTTTCTTCCTTGTTATTATCGCGACAGAAAGTGCGATGAATGTAATGTTGAATCTAAGGGTCATGGCCCTGCGCTTTTAGTGTAACACTTCATTATTTGTTTATTCGATGTTGTTGTTTGGTTAAAACTAATAAAAATGTTAATTATATAAAAAAAAAATCTACAAAATGAGAGGTGTTTCATTTCTATATTCATTTGAGATTTTCTATAATCAGCACAAAATGGCAGAAAATTCAATTTTTATTCACTTTTTTGACTAACAAATGCCCCCTACAAAAGCAGAAATAAAAGAATTGCATACATGGAATATACAGTGGAAAACATGTGTAATGAATGATTTATCTGCACTCTAGCAGTTTGACCTTGGACACCTCACTCATGGCTTATGCCACTCATGAGGTTTCCCAAGGTCAAACTGCTCTTGTGCAGATAAATCATTTATTACACTTGCTTCTATTGCATATCCTATATATCTATATCTATATCTATATCTATATCTATATCTATATCTATATCTATATCTATATCTATATCTAGCTATATATATATATATATATATATATAGATAGATATAGATACATGTATAAATGTATATATATACATATACATACATACATAAATATAAATACCAGGGTTTCATAAAGTATATTACAAAAAGAAATAAAATGTATTTCATAAAGTGTATTACAAAGAAAAATATATAAAACTATAAACAAAGAAAACTATAGCATTCTCCCCATTGTAAAGATTGATGTAGACTACTCAACTTCCCATTAGGCACAATATAGAAAAACTGATTCAGTCATGCTGAGTGCAAAATGCAAAATGAAACTAATGGCAGGATATTCAGACTGCGTCAGGCAGGGCGCAAGCCTGGGTGCAGTGCAACTGGGATGCACCAGGGCATGGCCAGGGTGATATTCAACATTGCTGTGCCATGGCTTAGCACTGTTGAATATGGCACAGGGACCACCCCCACTGCGCATGGCACAGTGGCACTGCACCGGTGCAAGTGGCAAGTGAGGAGCAGGGGGATGCACCAGTGCAAGTGTGGGTGTGCTAGGTGCAGCAACCATGATATTCAGCACTGAGCATGCAAATGAGACCATTATGCATGTAATGCACAAATGGGTCTATTTGCATGTTATTATGGCCCCATTTGCATGCAGGTGTACCAATCCCCGGTGACTTACACCTGTTGCCCTGCCAGGCTGCAGCTGTCGGGGACTGATGCCCCCTGCCACTCAGCAGGCAATGCGCCCCAATGCCCGATCACAGGCATGACAGAAATAAATCCCTGGTGGTCCAGAGGACCAGATCCCCAGCCCTATCATGTGCTTCTGTTGTAAAAAAATGCCCAGGTGAGCTGGGAGTACCCCCTTCCCCACCCACCAACTCAGACCCGCCACCCTGCTCCCCCAAAATCAGTGGCGGGCAACAGCTCCCCACCTGCAAGCCACCTGACCACCCACCAACTGACAGTGTACAGTATGGCTGTATGTCCATTGGTCCACTGTGTGGGCCAATGGGCGTGCAGACTGTACTGTACTACACAGTCCCAAAATGTGAATGATTCACATTTCGGGACTGTGTAGTACAGTACGGTCTGCATGCCCAGTGATTCCATGCAGTGGACTAGATCGTGTACAGCTGTACTGTATGCTGTCAGTGAGCGGGTGGCCAGGTGGCTTGTGAGTGAGGAGCTGCCACCCACTGCTGACTGGGGGAGTGGTGTGGCATGTCTGAGTGGGTGTGTGGGGAAGGGGGTACTGCTGGCCCACCTGGGCATTTCCTTACAACAGAAGCCCATGATCGGGCAGGGGATTGGGTCCACTGGACCACCATGGAGATTAATTAATTCAAATGTCCATGATCAGGCAGGGGATCAAGTCCACTGGACCACCAGGGAATATATTGGTTACAACAGCCCGCGATCGGGTGATGGGGAAGGGTGCACTGGACCACCAGGGTATATACATACATTTTATGCCCATGATCAGGCATGGGGGGCACGGTGCCTGGCCTGTGTCTTGGGAGATCAGGTGGCCACCCACAGCAGATGGCTGCCGTGTTACACCTTGCAATATGGCAGCTCACTTGTGGGTGGCCAGAACTCGCTTCTGATTTGGCCAGGCACAACCTTGCACACCCCCGAGTGGCGCAAGGTGGGTATGTGCCAGCATATGTGCTGCTCATCCTAGGCTGAATATCAGGATGTGCTGCATATGCATGGGCATGCCCCCTGCACTTGTGCTGCATACATTACTGGTGCAATCCAGTGCATCAGGATTTGCACAGCGCAGCATCCCCCTTTGAATATCATGCCAGGGCACATCAGTGGGTTGCACTAGTGCCTTTGTTCTTTGGGGTAGAGATCACCACACATCTAGCACTTTACCAGAGAGAAAGATACTGGCCAGGTGGTGAACTCCCCTACTATACAATAAATAAAAAGGAATACCCTGGGAGAACTTAATTTAATTTGGACTGGCATTATGATACCACACCCTTGGTATCATAAGGAAATCTATGTACACCTTGTAGCTAGCACTATGGAACAGTAAGTATACATAGTCATATTGCCCACTCTGGTTTAATACATGGCTATCCCTCTTTCTTCCACAGTCATCACAACTCCCCCCCAAGGTGTTCCTTCCAGGGCAGCACCTCCCAGGGCTATCCCTCCTAAACTTGGTCTGACGGCTTCTGTGTGCAATATCAAATACTGGGTGGGCATCAGGTTTACCATTCTTACTTGCCCACATAGTACCCCCTCACAACAGAATTCCCACCATTTGTGTGAATAAGGCCCAAACCCCTGCAAAAGGGATAATAAAAAGAGAGTTAATCAATTCACCACTACAGGTATTACCACAGTGTGAGTGCAGGTATTCATGGGGATTGGTCCAAACAAAAGCAGTTTCAGTAATGGCATTACCTGCATTCTGGGTGAACAGTGTTGGTGTCTCCAAACAATGAGTGAATGAGCCACCAACCTACATCTCAGTTCATCCATACAAACAGTGTCACAGGGTCTTCTCTCACAGCAGCAATCACAAATTGCACATCCCAGGGTATGTGCTGACAATGATGCAGTTCAAGAGGCTCTATCTGAGAGGGACACCATGCAGTCCATGGTGCACACAAGGCACTGGGGGAACCCCCAAGACATAACCAGTCACATCAAGCAGGCAATTTAATCATGTTTTAGAGACATACCAGGTCTTAGAAAGAATACTGTTGTCATGTCCAAATTCAATCAATGTTGGACCCTTTACCTTAATTTCCTGAAGCTCCAGAACTTGAATATCCCCCAGGAGGGTATTGGTTAACTTTTCTTTCCACCAGCTGATATAGCTATATATATCTCATGATATTATACAAGCTGGGTGGGTTGTTACCCCATAGGAAATCTCTGCTGGGCATATGGCCTTGTGAAGACACAGATTAGGCTCTAGTACTTTTAAGGTACCTAATCCCCCCCCCGAGGCCCCGGACAGAGCTTGGTGGGTCATCACAGCTCTTTAAATGGTCCCATCTCAGTGATACACTTTATGAGGTCAGCATCAATGGGTAGGAATGACAGCCTGTCAGATATGAGGTTACTGCTGCTAGAGTTAATTATAGTACCTTATTTTACAATAATTAATTTGTCCTAGGAGATTGCTAGTTATGAACCTTGTATTAATTAGCTTTGCTATCCCCACTAGTTATTTCACCCCATGCCCTCTATCTCTTCCCTCTTTCCCTTCCTTATTTGTCTCCCCCACCCCTTTTTCCTCCCCTCTCTTCCTCATTTTGTTTCCTTGGGGTGTTCAGTACAGTAACACTGTATCGCCAATGAGTTTTTGATCTGTTGTTTCCTCCATTTTGTATCTCTGTATTTGTTGGAAAACAATAAAAAATGTTACAAAAGAATACTGTTGTCCTTCTGTCTTGATCATCAGGACAGTAGAGTTGGTGAATTTAATGTCTACCACTTTGGATCTTAAGCTATTCATTAGTGGGGCAAAGTATTTTCTTTTATTCTGAACTGGTCTAGAAAAATCGTGATAGGAGAATATTTCAGCCTCTCCTTCTTTAATTGTCCCAATTTTGTGGAAGGTCTGTAGGATTCTCTTTTTGTCTGGAAAGTGGTGCAAGCATAGAACAACCTGCCTCGGTGGTGCATTTTGAGGGATTTGGAATCCAGGTCCCAGTGTGCTTGATCCACTTTAACTCAGCCCTTGGGACAGTCCATTTTCAGCACTTTTGGAATCCATTTGGAAATAAAGTTGGTCATATTGTGTCCTTCAATGCCCTCCAGGAGACCCCTTATCATTTTTATTAATTATTTTTAATTGTAAGAGAACAGCATAAGAACAAAATACACATGAATAGTTCATGAATCTAGCATTCTGAAAGAAAATAGTGAGTTATTTCTGTCAATAAATTTATAATCTGTGCCTGTAGTATTATTCATTCATAGTTTAGAGGAGCATTAACTTTTTTTCAATAATCAATTCAACAATTAGCAGAACAAATTATTAGACATCAGATTGTACAGTAAGCATGCAGACCTTATTAGGTGGGAAAATGTACTATTGACCAATTATCAACAGATAATTTAAACAGTTACAGAAGTGGTCATCTGTAGGAAAAAATGTCATCACATATGAATGATAGAAATATAGTATCTGTTTCCATTCCCATAACAGAAATGATTCTTTAACATCCTCTGTTTTCCAGTACTTAAGTAACAATATTTTGACTGGCATATTATTTGCTTAAAAATTGAATACTTACATTTTGTCATGAAACTTGCATTATACAATGGCAAGGAAAGAATCTTGGGTTCTGACTGGTCTGTTTGTGTCTGGGACAGTGATGTTATTCCAGTATAACATTACTGTATCAATTTCAGACACACACTACCAAATACCGTCAGTAAAAAAATAAATCACTCCACATGCAGATTAGGGAGATAAACAAATCTGTAAACGTGATTCCTCACTATGTAAATCAGTATACAGGCTATTATATTTCTGTATCAGTACAGAAATAGGAGAGTACATCTCTCAGTAAAGAAATCTTGTCGACTATCTGTGTGTGCACAACACTTTATTTTGAAAATAAATATCTGAGAACTTATATTGTTGTAACTACTACCAGAAAAGGACACTGCACTTCCAAGTAAAGGAAAATGGAAGACAGCTTCATATTGAACCCACTATAACTTATTAGGTGCTATACTGTAATTACCACTCCCCAAATATGAGACTGCAATGTTGAGTAAGGAATATTTAAGTTAAGTTTATAATCTGAGGAGGTACAATTGGCTGTCTTGCAATCTCAACTAAGGGACCTTCAGAAACAACATGCAGAGGGTGACAAAGTGTTTTTTCCATTACTAGAAGCTACTAGGCAAAGGGTCCAGCAGTTGATAGATGTTAAAACTGAATCTGCTTTACAATTTCTCAAGCAGAGATATTATGAGGTGGGGTTCCAGGGCTGCACGTATTCTAGTTTATCAGTTTAGACATAAGATTTCTCAATCTACTATTACCAGAATAAGGTCACCTACTACTGGCCAGATTGTGACTGCTCCCTCACAGATTAGCGAGGTTTTCATACTTTCTATAAGAAATGATATACTCCTGAGACAGCTTTTAATCCCCAGGCTACCCAAAATTTTTGAACTCTCTCAATGTATCCAAACTCCTGAGGCACTTCTTGACTCAATTAGAGACATCAATTACCCAATCTGAGGTTGCTAAATTGATTCAGGATTTGAAGATCAGTAAGAGCCCTGGTCTGGATAGGTACAGTGGGGGACTCTATAATATAACGCTTTTAAGGAAATGCTGTTATCACCCCTGGTGCAGGCCTGTTATTGGGTCTTGAAAGGCCCTCTGATTCCCCCCACTTGATGATATGCTACTATAATAAGCATTCTTAAGTCACAGAAGGATTCATCTTTATGTACCTCATATAGACCTATTTCGGTTTTAAACATTAATGATAAGATTTTTGCAGGTATTCTGGCAAGACGTCTACAGGGAATTCTTCTGTATTTTATTAATTCTGATCAATATGGCTTTGCGCTGGGCTGCCAGACACAAGATAATATAAAAAGAACTCTTTATTTGATACAAGGAGCCACCAGATCAATGGTCACTTGTCTGATATTAAGTTTGGATGCAGAAAATGTCTTTGACTAGGTATCCTGGCTGATTTGACAGGCTGCTTTAGGGAGAATGGGGTTTACAGATAATTTCCGTGGTATTATACAGAGGTAATATGACAATCCCATGGCCTGTGTTAAAACTAATGGTTCTATATCAGAACCAATCTTATTAATGAGTGGCACCAGGCAGAGATGACCTTTTTCCCCACTATTATTTGCAATCTATTTAGAGCCTTTGGCTCAGGCCATCAGACAGGATAATAATATATCTTGGTTGGATCTGGGGGGTGGAAGCAACACAAGTTGGCCCTATATGTGGATGGCTTTCTGGTATATCTGTCAGCCACAGAGATTTTACTTCCCTATTTATGGTCCCTTCTTGAGACATTTGGTGACTTAGCGGGCTATACGGTTAACTCTACAAAGAGTGAAGTCTTATGTGTGACCTATATTCCTTCTGCTGCAACCAGAGCGCAGTACCAGTTTAAATGGCATTAAGAGGGGCTTAAAAAACAAATGGCCTATTTGGAAAATTGATTTCATTGGAAATTGCAGATTATATTGTGATTTTATTGTCTTTCATATTGAATTTTATTCTCTGTGTTGTTTTATTTTTTAAAGCGCATTAATAATTAGAAAGGCACTTTATAAATAAAATTATTGTTATTATTATTGTTTTAGTTGAAATACTTGGGGTATATTTGTAGACATATGCCTCCTAACTTTAAGACCTTAATTATGACCCCCGGCAATGTCAAATTAGCTTAGACCTGGAATGTTGGAAACAGCTTCCCTTACCTCTAATACAATGTATGGATGCACTCAGAATGAATTTATTGCCAGAATTCTTATATTTGGCTCAGATCTTGCCCATTACACCACCAAATACTTTTTAGAGAGTTAAACAAATGTATCTCCAGGTTTATTTGGAACTCCAAGAGGCCAAGGGCTTCTTTCTCTACTCTGCAGCTCCCCAAGGACCAAGGAGGGTTAGCAATACCCAACATCCATCACTATTTCTGGGCAGCTCAATTTAATGTGGCTTTCTTATGGCTCCATAAGCAGTACTCCGCTAAATGGAAGGACGTGGGAACAAAAAAGGAGGAGGATTTAATAAATCTTCATCGTATTTTACTTTCTTATCCAGCCCCATCTATAAATGAGATTACTGAAAATCAGTATACTGGGAATACTTTGCAATGTTGGTGGAAATTAATTAACTTCAGGAAATTCCAAAGGGCTAGACCCTTACTGTTTTCTCTCCCACACCATCAGGTCCTTCAATCCAGCTAAGTTAGATCATGGTTTTCTCCAGTGGGAACGACTGGCCATTCTCACCTTATCTCATTTATTAAAAGATAGTGTACCTAGATCTTTTGAGAATTTGCAACACACTTATAATTTATTACCTCAAGATGGGTTTAGATATTTACAAGCCCGGTATTTTATAAAGACTTATCCACAGGATCTATTGGTAGAAGCCTGTGGCTCCTCATTGGTGAGTCTATTATGCTTAGCATTGGAGGGCTGTAGTGCTTTGAAGCACATGCGCTCATATATATACTGTATATATGTGTGTGTGTGTGTGTGTATATATATATATCTTGCAGCTTTTGGGGGGGTCACTTCAGAATGCAAGGTGTGCCTGAGAGATGGATCTCAGTTTTACTATCATGGTTCCTATATGGGAATATCATGTAAAAAATTTGCATTCACCCAAGAACTCTTATATATGGAAAGAATTTTCAAGGAAATTGACAATTCAGTTTTTCAGAACAATGGCTATTCAAGCAAAATATGATCCAGAGAGAAGGGCTACATGCTGGTGAGGGTGTGGTGCTTCCCCTGCTACACATGGCCATATTTTGTGGAACTATGGTATTGTTAGACCTTTCATTGTAGCCCTTCAATTAGATCTATTGGACATCTTTGTTACCCAAATACACCTGGATGCTGAACTTTGTTTTGTTTTCTATGTATCCAGAAGCTCTACAAGATCTTCTTTCCCATACTCTGCTGGTAGTTTGCCTTTTGGTAGCTAAAAGGTCAATTACCAAGAGGTGGCTTATGAGTCTCCCCCACCATCAAAGATTGGCACGATATTATGATATGAGTATACAGTATGGAGAGGATTACAATGCTCATCAGGTATAGTAGAGATCAGTTCAAATTACTCTGGAGGAGGTGGATTCTGTATATGGGGAGTCACTGGCCAGACTTTGTCCCATAATCCATGGAAGGACTGTATGGGGAGGGAAGTGACAGGGGGTTAGGAGATGGGTATAATGGGGTTAGACTCCTTCTCATGAATCAGGGGGATCCATTGGGCTCATAGTTTCATTTTGCATTTTGCACTCAGCATGACTGAATCAGTTCTTCTATATTGTGCCTAATGGGAAGTTGAGTAGCCTATATCAATCCTTATAATGGGGAGAATGCTATATTTTTCGTTGTTGATAGTTACTTTTGTAATACATGTTATGAAAGCCTGGTACATATGTGTGTGTGTGTGTGTGTGTGTGTGTGTGTGTGTACACACACATATATATATATATATATATATATATATATATATATATATATATATATATATATATATATACAGTATATGATATGCAACCCCCCTACTGGAAATATTATCAATATTTTATGTTCAAATGTGAATTGACCATATAACATCATGAGTGGTGAAGCCACGAGTGATGTCATCTGGTCAACTGGCACAAGAACAAAAAATATCGACAATATATCCTGTGGGGGTTTACGTATTTCATTTATGCCATACCTCCAAAAAAGTGAAAAAAAATTTAATTTCTTTCCATTTGTTGCAGATTATAAAAAATCTAAAAGAAATCTATAAATGAAACACCACCCATTTTGTAGGTATTTTTGTCCTGATCAACTTTTGTGCCCAAAGTACCATGCTATGATTTTTCATTTTAAAGATATATGCATTTGTCTGTTGCAAAAAGTGAAAAGAAATGACTGTTCTGCTGTTGTTTTGCTAATTATAAAAAAAACTAAAAAGGATCTATAAATGAAACACCACTCATTTTGTAGATATTTTTGTGCTGAACAACTTTTGTACTCATAGTACCATGCTTTTCGTTTAAAAGTTGTTTGTATTTGTTTGTCATACAAGTGAAACAAATTGCATTTTTGCTGTTTTTTTCTAGTTATATAAAAAAAAAGTTGGCCATAAATGAAACATTATTCATTTTGTAGATGTTTTTATGCTGAACAACTTTCGTGCACACAGTACCATGCTATCATTTGTTTGTTTTAAAGTTATTCGCATTTGAATATGGTTAGTACTGCTACCGAGGCCGAATATACAACTGAGTTCCAAATAAGCCAATCTCTACCTACTGTGTGGATAAATTTACGTAAAGTGAGGATAAATGTGATATTCTAACTGTAGGTCTGACCACCCAGAGAATATTGAAAATATTTGCCTTTTTTTATCCTCACAGGTTAACTCTACAAAGACTGAAGTCTTATGTCTGAACTATATTCCTTCTGCTGCAACCAGAGGGCAATACCAGTTTAAATGGCATTTGTCTCAGTTGAAATACTTGGGGGTATATTTGTCGACAGACACCTCCTAACTTTAAGACCATAATTATTTCATTTAAGAGCTGAACAGAATGTCTACCAGCACAAGAAAACAGGATTAGAATTCCTAAAAAACACACATTGCTTTGCTAGGTATGTATTAAAAATAGGGAAAAGGAATTTATAAGAAAATAAAGAAACATCTTAATGGATATCAAGTTATGAGACCCCCCCCCACTTATAGTAATTACATAAATTCAGTCCTTTCTAAAAAAATTATAACATTTTAAAGCTAAACAACATAAACTTAAAGAATACACAGCTGAGAACCACTTTTTTACAGTGAAAATATATTGCAGCACTGTAGCAAGATTAATTGTGCATATGTATATATAAGATGGTATTGAACACTTGAAGTAACATATGAAATTTAACTTTATTTTCAGACATAAATATTGTAAGTCCTTATTGAGAGTGCTACTGATATTTAAAGATGGCAAGCAGGTATATTCCACCTGCATATGAACTGAAAATGTACTATTTTGGTTGAATAAGTTTATAAGATGACAAAGACATTTAAAATATTGATTTTGATTATGTTTTTCAGCCCTTAGAAGTTCTGATGAAGGGACAAAATTAGTCCTGAAACATTAACAAAGAAAAAAGTGAACATATAAGGGAGCTTACACCAAGTTTAAATATTTTAGAATCAAAATAAAAGGATAACAAGAACAAGAACATTTTGAGAAATATATCAGAGTACTAGTGTCTTTGTTCTTTGGGGTAGAGATCACCACACATCTAGCACTTTATCAAAATGTCAATGCCATAGATATTAGTCCACTCATGGTTTCAGAAGACACAAGTGTAATGCTCACCTTAGCCCCAGCAATCCAGATCCAGCAGCGATCTTGGAGATTTCCACTGTATATTCTTGGCAATGATCAGTTTAAAGAGCACATCATGAATAGCTGGCAAATGTATGTTGCCACGAATTAAGCCACTGCCCCCTCCAACTCAATATTTTGGTAGGCTAAGCATGCCTACATGAGGGGAGCCATGGTGGCCTTCATGGCAACACAGCATAAAAGAAAGAAATAGATACTGTTAGAGCTTGACAAACAAATAAATAAGATGGAGTTGCAGGCATTTAGAGACCACACAGAGAGAACCCCTAGGATGCTCAAGGCACCTAGAGAAAGTCTCAATTGGGAACTCATGGGGGCCACAATGACTCTGCTCTATGTGAGCCAATGGCTCTATGAATGGGGGAATAAACCTAGGCCCCTGCTGGATAAACTGGCCAGGGGAAGAAGGAAGTCCAACATTATTGCTTCCCTTAGAACCAGGGAAGGTCTGATGTCCAATCAAGCTCAGACAATACACAATAGCTTTGTAGAATTCTACACTAACCTATACCTGGGTGAGTGTACATCACATGAGTGGTAATTAGAGTCTTTCCTGCATACAATTAATCTCCCCAGGCCCATTCAGGAACAGGTGTAGGAGCTGGGATCTGCCTAGGGGATGTTAAAGAGGCAGCCCTAAGCTGAAGCAATTTGACAGGAGGAGGCAATACAGGGAGTTGAAGGGGCATAGGGAAAACAGCATAAAATTTCCCTTTATGCTGACAATTTCCTCTTGTTACTGACCCAACCTGAGATGTCACTTCCAGCAGTAACCAGAATTATTGTGGAATTCATCCAGTTCTCAGGGTATAAGAGTAATTGTGAGAAGTCAGAGCTACTGGAGGTGGGAACCGTGAGTCTACAAGAGATCAATAGGTTGGGGTATAGAGTTGTGCCCTCGCATATTACATATGTGAGTATCAGGGTAGGAAAGCCTATTGCATCGCTGTATGACCTCAGCAGCACTCCTATACTGGATATGATCAAAGGGGACCTTCAAAAGTGGCAGGGACCCCCATTTCTTGGTTGGGTTGAACTAATTTGATATAATGAATGTACTGTACTACCAAGGATTTTGTACCCAATACAAATCTTGTGATTAGTCCTGAGTAAGAAGGATTTGCAAGGCATAGAGAAAAGTTGTGCAGCACTTATATGGAGATCTAGGAGGCACAGAATTAGTATAAGCAGGTTGAAGGGACCCACAAGGAAGGGGGGGGCTTGTGGTTCCTGGACTTTTCCTTGTAGCATCTAGCTAACCAAGCTAGACTTCTCACTGATTTGGTTAAAGGTGAAAGGGGAGGACTGACTGTCCCTGGAGAGAGCAGAACTGCCCCACCAGCCAATTGAAAATCTGAACATAGGGGGACTAAGAGCATACAGTGCCTGAGGGACAAGAAATCAGCTTAAGAAGCTGTTGCTGGAGGCCTGGGTGATATGCTCAGGCAGGCTAAAGATGTAAAGGGTGGAACACTGCTAGATCCAGTGTGTGCAAATCTGGAGTTCCTCCCAGGACTGGAAGATGAGGGTTTTCAGAAGTGGGAAGAGGGAAGAGTAAGTTGCTTAGGTGAGCTATGCAATAAGCAGGAATTTGAATCCTTTCAGTTGCTTATGGAAGAACTGGGGGTACCACAGACACACAGGGTTTAAATACTTCCAGGTTCAGAACAAGGTCAAGCAGGTAGAAAGACTTAGCCTGCTTGATTACACACTGCATAGTCTAGAAAGTTGCATATTACTGGCCAGGCAGAAGTCTAAGGGAGCTTTACAGGAAATTTACCAGTGCTTAAAAGAAGGGACCCTGGGATCTGGGATGCAATATTTCTTACAAGGCATGGGTAACATTACGTGAGTCACACATGGAGCTCATGGTCTGCAACTTATATAAAGAAGAACAGTACAAGTTTCACCACATGCTCTATGTGACACCTGATACTGTTAGTAAATTAAATGCCAAGGCTTTCCCCAGGTCAAACTTAGTATATTAGTATTGCATTAGTCCTCGCTACTGCTATCTGTCATAGTGATGTTGCTATTGTCTTCAACTGCTTATATGATGTGATTGTTATTTATTCTCCTGTACCCCATTTCCCCAGATCGCACCTGGCAATGAGCCCCCAGCTTAATGTGCCCTTCCCAGTTATCAACTTTTAAATAAAATATATAAATAACAATCTCACAGCTAATGAAGATCCATGTGAAGATGAGCTATGGTCTCTGTTGTTTGCCGCGGTGGCTAGGAACCAGGAGGACTGAGATTTCTACCTCAGGGTGATCCATATAATGCTTGCCACAGTCAGAAAGTGCATTCAGAACATCTTGGGTTCCTCTTTCTCATGGCCAGCCCACTCTTCAAATGTGGAAGGAATTGCTCGTTAAAGTATTACAACTAGAACACTTGACCTATGAGATAAAAAGCTAGGGAGAGAAGTTTTAATGTCAATAGGCCCACTTCATTTCTTCACTGTCCCTGGTAAAGCAGGCTGTTATCAGAGTGAGTAGATAGCTCAGGAGGGGCGAATCAAAATGAGGTGAAGAGGTGTATGTAGAGAAAGGATACTACTGTCTAATTGCATGAAATTAATGCTGTGATCTAGCTGACCATATGATTATCATTTTATTATGTCATGTGTGCCAAATTGAGCTTTTGTTCTATGTTACTGTATTGTCATTGCCAGCAGATATAAAATGTTTCCACAGGCCGATAGTTGTACTGTTACCATGTATTTTACTGATACCTCAAAGTGAATTGGCAATGTTGTTGTGTTGTAGTTAATAGTGTTACATCTGCATAAAACTGAAAACTTCAGTGAACAGAATTTAAAAAAAAAAGATAAATTGTGAAGTGCCAGCCTTTGACCCAGTGGTTAGTGCTTTGTGATCCTGTGCTGGTTAGCTGTGTTTGGGGGTGAGTTCTATAAGCCAGCTGGATGGGACAAGGCTGGGGGATGGCTATGTCATGTGACACCACTCCCCAGATTGGGGAGGAAGGTGCAAGGTTGCCTGCACAGGCCCAAATACCATGTAGTGAAGAAGACTGTCCTGTTGGCATAGGGCTCTGCACCTCTACACCTATGGCTGCCAGACAGCCCTGTGCTTTGGCTGATTGATCAACCATTTGCCCTGTGCATCTGTATCTGTGGCCCCATGGAAGTTCAGGGCCAGACAGCTGACAGAAGCCTGCCCTTCTGCAGTCAGAAGTTGGTGTGCATGTCTTACGCCTGTGGTTGAAGAGGTGCAGGCCCCTCTGGGGCCTTTGCTTTTTCAGACAGAAGTACTGTTGTAGTTTTGGTATCATGGATTTCATGGCACCTGCTCTTCTGCAGCCAGAGCTTGGTGTGTATGTCTTATACATATAGCTGCAGAATTGCAGGCCTCTCAGGGGCCTGTAGTTCTTCAGCCACAGGTTTGTATATGTCTTATACTGTGCATGAGTACCTTAGTCTACAGAAGCAGTGGTCCCATAAGAGCCTGTGCTTCTACAGACAAAATACCTTTCATAATTTGGATACTGTGGATTTGTATTTGTGCATGCAGGGACCTGTGCTTCTGCACATAGAAGCAGTGTTATGATTTGAATATCGTGGGTTTCTATCTGCAGCTAGAAGTGAGTGTGTTTGTCTTGTTGTGGGAATACCACAGACACAAATCCATGAAGGTAGCACATCTGTGCTACTGCATTTGTGTCATCAGGAAACAGTTGTATGTTTGTCTTACCTGATGATGGCTATCTGTGACTGCTTGTGTGTACTTGTCCTGCTGCTGCTGGGGGTTGGGGCATTAGAGCTGAAAACTGTAACACCGCATTTTGCAACTTTTGGGGCATTAAGTTAAACCTTAACTGGTGCATTAATGCAGTTTTTGCAAAGAATATATGAATAGGTGTAGACACAATATCCATTATGTAAATTAATTTATTTCCACTGGCATTAAATTATACAACCCGCATTTATATTACCCCATCTGTCAGTCATCACCCATTTATTCTACCCCATCCATTAATCACCCTCCCTTAAATGGCACTACTTATCTACTTTCACTTTTCCAACATACTGTACCTCTGCCTAGTCAGCACAATACCTCCTACCTCACTATGAATATAGAAAAACCCTAATCTTCTTTAAACAACTATTACACTGTAAACCTCCATTTTTCACCCAATACACTCACCACATTTCCTACACCCTCATTTTCTGAAAAAGACATAAGAAACTACTCCACCATTAATACCAGGTCACCTCTTACTACAACTCCTTCTCGTAAACAGCATACTGCAGCAACAAAGTGCATCTTCCAGCAATATGCCAACAGCTGAAACAGAAACTTAAATTTTCTTTATTGGAGTATACCTTTCATCAGCATTTCTCTTCCCCCCATAACACTCTGGACTCCAATCAATCTTTCAGCTGCCCACTTGCCATGCAGCCCACTCACTTACATCAACTTTTCAAACTGCAACATCATCAAATCCAACCAGCCATCTTCTCCATGTCTTCATCTCAATGGCACACTAGAAGTCACAACAAAGGACTGCAAAACCAAAAAGAGATTTTTTTCCCTCCCAAACTATGCATTTTGAATGCTTCTTCATAGGTGCTCCCACTCACTTGGCCCACAAAAGCAATATCACGGTTGCTCACTACAGCTGGTGAACATAAAAGGCACGATCAACCTGATAATATAGTTTTAAAATTTTTATTTATAAAAGAAACAAACATGCTGAAAGGACCAGAGCAACTTTTTTACCTTGCTAATTGAGAACAGAGACAACATATTACAAAAACTGTTTAGCTCTCCCACACACAAAATTACAGCCAATGGACTGTTATGCTGGCAACACAATGATGCCATTACCATAGTAACCATGTTGGCCTACAACTATGGTCTTACACATGCCAGAGCACAAAAAATTCTCTGTGTTTTGCTATGGAAAACAGCAAAACAAAATAATACATAAATACTATACGAGAAAATAATATCCATATTGCATAAATGGAATAAGCAACGGGGAACTCACCAAACAAATAATTTATGTACACTTGAGCAGTTTGTTCTCAAGCTATTCCCTCATGGCTTAATCCACTCATGGGGTTACCTGAAGTCAAACTGCTCTTGTGCATGTAAATCATTTATTTAACTCATCCCCATTTCAAATCCCATATATAAATATATATACATAGAATATCTGATAGGTGTGTCTGATATGAGGAAATATCACCATCTCAGGGTCAAGCAAGCCATAAAGACACAATACCAAAGAGTGAGTGGCATTTATGAGCTTGTTTGACCATGATAGGGTGATAGTTAATGAATATCTGGGTCTTACCTATGAGATGTTTTACATATTACATAAGGTTGATCTGTTTGACTTTTGGAAAAAAGTGTGATGGTTTGGAACTGAGAAAAAAAATGTGCTGGCATGGCTTTAAGAAAAATCATTCTGGTTTGGGCGGCATAGTTTTGGTCCTTTCAGGTTTCCGTAGTGCTCTTCCTATAAAAGGAGTTGTGGTTCTAGCATTGTGGTACAGTTGTGCTGGAACACATGTAATGCTGGAGTACAGGATTTGCATAGGGTCTAAAGGGCCATAAAACAAATATGGAATATGTATGTAACGCTGTGGTAGGAAATTTGCTCGAGGACCAAAGAGTGCTATGCAAATTGTGTACGCATGGACCAGCCCATACAAAAACTAAACTAATGCACATAAGGCATTTCTATGGTAGTTGTCCTATGCAAATCACACACCCACGTTATGCATGGGGAGGGGTGGCTGCACTTCTGCTCCATGAAGTGGGTGGTACTTTGGGTACAATTGTTTCTATCTGCAGCCAGAAGTGGCTCTGTATGTCTTGCAGTGTGAATGTGTATCTGTGGCTACAGAAATAGGGCCAGTGCTTCAGCAGCCAGAAGTACTGTTGTAATTTCAGTTTATTAACTTTCTCAAAAGAAAGGATATTCATTGACATGATTGAATACCACAAATATTAGGCTTTCTGAATATTCATATATTCTTCCTGCATAGTTCACTATTTGGCCAGTATTTGGGAATGACTATTCGGTGAGATTTCCATGTCTCACAGAGCTTCATTGGCCAATCAAAGGCCATTCCTGGAGTTCATAAGAAAGCACACCATGTGACTTCCTTACTCTGAGTTGGTAGAGGACAGGAGACAGACATTTCAGACAGCCAACTATGAAGCACTTCCAAGACCTTAAATTTGTCAAAAAAGAAACCATATTTTGCTCCATAGGCTCATTTTGGATCAGTACTCTTTGTTTGATCAGTGTCATAGAAGCTAGGTTTCTCTTTCTGGCTGGGTATTTCTTTGCTACTGTGTTCAGTAACAGGAACACCTCCCCCACCACTCTCTCACCTCCATGACACACAACTCCAATAGTTTTTGGTGAAGCACTTTTTGTTTTTATGTTTTACTTTTCGCTATTGTGTGGTTCCAGGCTTGGTTCCCTGAATGACTGAGAAGGGTGTCTGCTAACTCCCCCTCCTTCAGCTCAGTGTGCATGACTTACCCATGTTTGCATAATTTTTGAGTTTATGAGGCTGTACCTGCAACTGCACAGTTGTGAGCAGGAGTTTTCTGAATTAATCTGCTGCAGTTCTCAGTCGGTCAGGCCTGACTCACTGAATTGCTGTTGTTAGCCATCTGGTTCCAGGCTTGGATATCTATACTGCTGAGGAATGTGTCAATTAACTCCCCCCTTTCTGCAGCTCACTGTGCCATAAGTTCTTGTGCATGCGTAATATATCTTTTCATGAGGTTGGGCCTCACATGTGCACAGCAATTTGCATACAGTTTTTGAATGAACTTCTGTAGTTTTCAGTCGGTCAGGCTTGACTCACTGAATTATTTTTGTTAGTCATCTGGTTCCAGGCTTGGATCCCTGTACAACTGAGGAGTGTGTTGACTGACTTTCCCTTCCGCAGTTCACTGAACACAAGTTTCCTGTATGCGGGAAATATATTTTTTCATGAATCTGCACCCTGTGTATGCATTGCTGTGTGTACACATTTTTTTTATTAAACTGCTGCAGTTCTCGGTTGTCAGGATTGATTAACTGAGTTGTGGGTGTGTCATCCACCAGTTCCTTGCTTAGTTCCATGCACAACTGAAAAGGTTGTCCTCTTCTTCTCCCTTCTTACTAGCAGTGTTTTTTAGTTCCTACTGCTTTTTGTGCTGCAGTGTAATTGCTAGGGTTGGCTTGTGCAGTATTGTTGTTCCACAAGCACTAAGTAAAGCAGCACAAGCACAGGCACTACATAGTAACAGTTCTGCTTAACACAGTAAGCACTAGTGACCTGATCCATCAAATTTTAGCAACCTCGCAAACATGCTTGGACCAGCCCAGCAAAGCATCTGCACTGCCAGCCTCAAGCAGTGAGGGAGATGGTGGTAGACCAACAATGGTGTTGCACCTCCAGGAGAGTACTGCCAGTGCTGTGTCCGGGCCACCAACCCCAAAACAATCTGTGTAGAACAAAGGAATCACTCAGGGTGGATAGTTAATAAAAAAAAAAAAATACAATAAGGAGCAAACCATAAAACTGACAATACATATGCTGAAGGAGGCTGACAAAGCCCCAGTGGTTTGGCCAGAACCTAGTCTTTTCAGGGGCATGTTGGCAACATACAAACACACTATAAATATACAACCCTTTAAGAGACACACCACAAATAAATGAATTTAAAATAGATGAGCTTGAGATGCCCTTCTAACATAATCCACAAATAACTTGCCCAAGCATGGAACAGCACATCTAGATTACAAATAATCATACTCAGCTTATACATCAGCACCAGACAGGAAACAATGCAATACCTTGCACAATTATTGCAAAATGTTGCAGTATGCTGCAGGGAGCAGTGTAATTCAATGACAATAAGCACTCCTGTCATGCAATATTTTGTGACATGTAAATTATTGCATTGTATCCTATCTTGCTGTGCTTTATTTTATTGATATGTAACCCAGTTTCAGAGAAGAAGGTGAGACAGATTATGTAGACAATGATAGACTGGTATCTTTCTGTATTTAGTGAGCTGAAATATTTTTCTCCCCAAGCAAGTCTTCTGGTTCTGGTAGCAGTGGGAATAGTACTAGTACTTGTACCAACAGTACTACTATAATGTCACCACCTATTCCAGCCACACATTCACTGTCACATCCTTCTATACCAGTAGTAGAAGGGAGTTAGAATTTACAAGCCTTGTGTAGAAAGGAGCAGCAGTCACCACTACCAATATTTACACTGCTACCACTATGGCTGCTACATTCCTGGCCAGTGTACTCCCCCCACCCCACACCACCAATGTCATTCTTGCAAAAGCTACCCTTTCTACTGTCACCACCACTGCAGCCACTGCAACCATTATTCCTATGTCCATGGCCACAGCACCTACTGCTCCATGACTGTGACATAGAAAGAATCTGTTGGAAGATAAGGACCGCTTGTCCCACCCAGTCTACCCATATTTTTCCTTGTCTATACTGTCACTGCATACCGTTCCTGATCTCAGACTACTTCCCCCCGCTTTCCTACTGAGATTTATTTGTGCCTATCCCATGCATGCTTGAAGTTCACCACTGCATTTGCCCCCACCACCTCTTCTGGAAGACTCTTTCAGGTGTCCACCACTCTTTCAGTGAAGAAGTACTTCCTCACATCCCTCCTAAATTTCCCCCTACCAGCTTCATTGCATGCCTCCTTGTTCTCTAACTCCCTTCTCTTCTAAAAAATACTACCCCCTGTGTCTTATTCACCATGTGAAGTATTTATAGGTCTTTATCATGCTTCCCCGGTCTCTCCTTTATTCAAGAGATCCCTCAGTCTTTCCTAATAAGGCTTGTGATGCAGCCCCCTGCACCATTTAATTATTCTCTTCTATTCATCTTCTGCCCTGTCTATGTCCTTTCTGAGGTGTGGTCTCCAAAACTGGACACAGTATTCCAGGTGTTTGTCACCAACGATCGATACAGTGGTAGAACCACCTCTCATCTTCCCTGGTGAGACCTCTCCCTGAGCACACCAGCATCCCACTGGCCCTGTCTACTGCCTTGTCACACTGCTTCACCACCTTGAGGTCATCTGCTATGATTATCTCAAGGTCCCTTCCCTGTTTACTGACTGTCAGTACCTCTACCCCCATTTAATACACTGCCTCTGGGTTTATGTCACTTGGTGCATGGTTTTGTGCATTTTATGCATTGAAACCCAGCTGCTATACCTGTGACTACTCCTCTAGTTCTCTCAGGTCTCTACTTATTCTCTCCACCCCCTCCAGAGTATCTACCCTATTGTAGATATTGGTGTCCTCTGTAAAAAGTCATACCATACCTTCTAGCTCTTCTGCAGCATCCCTTATAAAGATAGCGAAGTGGACTAGTCCTAGTACTGAGCCATGAGATACCCTACTGGTCATTCTCCCTTCATTAGAATGAGTTCCATTTACCACCACTCTTTGTTGTCTATTCATCAAACAATTTCCTAACCAGTTTACCACCTTGGGTCGCACCCCACAAACTAAGAGGTACGGTGTTGAAATCCTTGCTGAACTCTAAATAGGACACTTCCACTGCCCCACCATGATCTATTTCCCTGGTCATCCAATGAAAGAAATCAATCAGCAACCTTATTTTTTAAGGCTCGTAGAAAAACACAGTGGGTGAGAAGTGTCACTTCCACCATTAAATGGGTTTTTACATCATAGCGCCATAAAAAAACATTTACAAGGTTGGATTGCAGTCTAGAATTTCTTCCTTTAGTATTTTGAAGGATTGCAGCAGGAAGCATCATTGGGAGTGAGCAGTTACAGTGTTTGGTAAGCAATTTGGGACACTTTTTTACAGTTTAGTTTGATTACCATACGCGATGGTTAGTCTGGCAAGTGACACAGAAAAGTGCTTGGTAGTGATTGGGGGGATATACTATGGTATCCTGAAACTTGGTATCCCATCACTTGAGATTCCGAGTAAACATTCCCGGAACTCAGCCGCCCAAAAACTCCACCTTCCCAACATAATGTCGTGAACAATGCAAAATGTAATGTAAAACACAATGCTGGTGGCTGCATCCCCGCACCCTCCATAACTAAAATAACTAACTCCAAGAGGGAGTGGACCCCAGCATAAACAATAAAATTAATTACAGGGGGGAAGTTGAGAGCAATGCAGTAGCTGGGTTGGGAACAGAATCCAGATCTACTAGTGCACGATAGCCGAGCTACCAATGGCTTATCCTTTTACACCACCATGGCAGCTCAGCCAGCTTCCACATCCTGCACTACCTTGCAGTGCATTACTATTAGCATCCGTTTCCTCCCCATTGAGCATCCGGACAGCAGGACCACATTAGTTGGGACAGTGCAGCTGTCAGGCAGTAGTGTCCGGGCAGGTAAGTGTCTGGGTAGTCAGCCACAGGAAACCATAAGTATACCGATTGAGAAGGCTGAGTTTGTATCTCAGGAGCACTTTTTTTTACACAGTTTAAGCTTGATTTTCAAGTGTGGCTGTTAGTTTGGCAAATGATTTGGAGGCAACAGCAAAAGTGCTTGGTAGTAATTTTTTTTTTCAGGGATTGTAGTTTGAGAGGATTAAAGCACTACAGTGTAGCTGGATAGTAGGTTATTGTTAGGTGCATTATTTGGGTGGTTCTTACAAATGTTAGTAGTACTGTAATAATTAATAGGTCTCCCCTTTTGCCATAGAGAGACCATGGTGTAATTTGCTGTTATAAAGGAGCATTTATAAAGGCAAACACGTACATGGTTCTCCTTCCTCTGCGCATGCTTCTGCTGCAGCAGATCCCTTCCTGGCAACCCAGCCACCAAACAAACCTAGTGGTAAGAAAAGTTTTATACATATATATATATATATATATATATTAGAGGCAAAAAACTCTATTTAATGCATTAGTTAGGGTTGTTCCACAGCAACAAAAGTGAGGAAATTCGCTGTTAGGGTTGAAAACTCTAACTCCGAATTCACCCCCCCAGCACCACACACACACAGACACACACACACACATTTGCAGGTATGGGGGAGGACCAAGTCAACACAACCAATGACAGACATCCAGCAGCAGGTGACAGAAATTGCCTCTAATTTCCCTTCTTTTTGAGAATGATAATGAGAAATAGTGAATGTAGGGCCCCACGCTCCTGCCACATAATGCGGTGGTGGGAGCATGGGGCCCGAGGAACAGCAACACAAACAGAAGCTCTAACAGTGGCGCACATGGTAACACAAGCGTGAATGAGAATAGAAAGGGTAACGCACACGGTGGCGTAGACGGGAATGGTCTGCCACGTGATGTGTTGTCACATAGTAACATGGTGCCTGCAAACGGAAATTTCAATGGGCATGGTGACGCTAAGTAAAACAGAAAGAGAAACAGTACTGTAGACACAAATGGCAAAAAATAACAGAAACACAAGCGCAAATGAAAATGCAAAGGATAACGCACATGGTGGTGCAGACGTCAACGGTAAGTGGAAAGGGTACGGAACCGCAAGTGGAAAGGGCAACAGTAACAGTAACGTAAGCACACAGGCTGGTTTTCCCCAAAACCTGCATAGAGAAAGACAGCAAGTACAAATAATGTATGCATAATAATGAGTATTGGAGCAGAACATGAGAACTTGGAATACTAAATAGGTTATATCTCAGGAACCGTATGACGTAGAAAAAAAATTTAAAAGTCGTATGATTTAAAACTGTCCTGGCTAGTTTTGTACTTAACCCCTATTAGGGGCTAAGCACTTTTCCAACAAAAAGTCCATATCTAGCACTGTTTCCGAGATACGGGCCCTGAAAGGCGCAGCGAATGCCGTAATGTTATCCTATGGGAAAAAAAGAGAAGTTCGGAGTGCCATAACTTTGCCTCTCTGTAATATTTTTTCACCACACCACTGAAAGGCACATCTTTGTGCTGTTGGCTGTCTTCCCTCCAAATTTCAGGAAAAAAGACTAAACCGTTATTTTGCAGTAGGGTGCCAAAGGATTCCTGTAATGCGTTGGGCACCATAATGTTATCCTATGGGAAAAACCATAAACTTTGGAGTGCCGTGACTTTGCTGCCATGTAATATTTTTTCAATACAACACTGAAAGGCACATCTGTGAGATGTCATCTGCGTTCCCTCCAAATTTCAGCCCAAAACTCCCAAACATTCTTTTGCAGCGGAGTGCCAAAGAATTACTGTTAATTTGGGCATAGTGTCGCAAAGTAGTGTTGCAATTTGCGAAAGCTTTCACAAAAATTTGTGACACTTTCGAGTGCGACACTACTTTGTGAAAGTACTTTTTCCAGAAATCTGAAAAACATATTTCTGGGGTGTTTTACCCCAAAATAAAGACATGGCTAGCATCCTCAGGGCCCGACTAGGTGAATACAAAAAGAATTAGGTTGCTAGAGGGTCTCAATTTTAAATGCCAAGCATTTTTCTGATCACTAACTGAAAACAAGATGGTGGATTTGTGACAGTAACAGGGCCATTTGTGACAGTAAAAAGTGCATTTGCGACACTGTCAAACTTTTTGTTAACTTTTCCCATTGACTTATAATGGGAAATTGTTTTTTG
The DNA here is from genome assembly GCA_016271365.2 of Neoceratodus forsteri. NCBI lineage: Eukaryota > Metazoa > Chordata > Ceratodontiformes > Ceratodontidae > Neoceratodus > Neoceratodus forsteri. The sequence continues at coordinate 721,528,948 of CM057459.1, read as the reverse complement.
AATAACTTTTGAACCGTTTAATATTTTTTCACAAAATCTTTGAAAGGCACATTGGGGACCCTGGCTGCATGTTCTCTGAAGATTTTGGGCCAGTCGTGCAAACCGTACAACCTGTAGGCTCGACCGTAGAATTCCAGAAAAAGCTTAAACGCACGCGCAGATCATGCTTAATAACTCTGCAGCTGTGTATCCGACTGGTAGGAAACTTAGCAGATCACAAGGCCTATGGTTCTTGATCATGTATGTCAAATTTCAGGCAAATCTGTCAAACGGTTGCAAAGTTATCAAGGTGCAAAGTTTTGGGGTTTAACATAGAAATGGCTCCGCTACCATAATATATATGTGTGTGTGTGTATATATATATATATATATATATATATATATATATATATATATATAATAGATATACCACTCTTGGGTGTGCAGTCGCCTCTGATATCTGGGCCTTTTTGTGCATTCAACCACCCAAGGCGTGCGTATATCAGGCGCCACACTGCAAAATCAAGAGTGGAATATCTATCTTATAAAATGGCCCCTGTTGTGAAAAAATAGTTCTTTGTGGAGATGGTATAGGGTAAATCAAATACAGAATAGGCTGTTTAACATGAATTATTTTTAATGAATAAACATTGAACTGGATAACAGTGTAAGTGAATACAACAGTTGAACATTAACTTTTAATGAGTACTGTCACTTTAAGAGTGGTTCATTTTGGAAAGACAACGTGTGCCAAACAGTGAATTGCAGTGGCAGGAAGTGCTTAATGCTTTAGAGTGCCAAGAACTGGTGAACTTTAACGTGACAGTTTAACAGTTTTAATTTGAACTGGTTGTTCTTTTTTTTTTCATTTGTAGTAGATGTTGAATTGCAGGTTACTATGCACCGTAACGTTTTGCATATACGGTGCAAGTGGATGCAGTCCTGCAGATAAGTGGTGGGAGAGTGCTTGAGGCTGTTCATTCTTTGTTTCAGTGGTTTCTGTTGCTTTCGATGATGTCTTCTGCAACGCTTTTTGTAGGTCTGTGGGGGACCGTTGGAGGGCGGCTGCAGTTTGGGGCTGCACTGTTATTTCTACAGAGCTTCCGGGTGAGTTTTGAACAGGGAAATCCACTTTGTAGTCTTTCGAGTCTGTGAGGGAGTCTGTGAGGAAATCTTCTTCTTCGTGGTCTGTTTTACTGTGGATGGGGTGAGCTTCTTTGTCCTCTGGTGCTCTGAGGGAGGTGGTTGATGTGGTTGCTGGAGGCAGTGTTTTCCATTGCAGTATCTCGGAGAAGGCGGGCTGCTGATGCTGCTGCTGCGCGGTAGTGTACAGAGGGCTCTGTGGTGGTTCAGCTGCTGTTCTGCTGGGAATCTCGGCAGTTTGGGGCAAAGTTGTGTTTTTTGGTGCTGGTTGGCAGTCTGATGAGCTTGTGCCAGACAGTATGTTTGACCAGTTTTTCCAATCATGTAGTGTGGGTGCCCAGTATGATTTTAGGCTGATTTCAGATTTGTGGCCTGTTACAGCCATGATCTGTTGTGATTCAAGACCCGCTGAGGAGAGCAGCTGAACAACAGTTGATCTTAAGCAGTGATTTGTATATCTACGAGAGAGTCCTGCTTCCATAGACAGGCGAGGCATGAGGGAAGATAAGTAATTAATTCCCAGGCTCTTTACTGTACCAGATTTTCTGTTTGTCTAATAAGTCCTGTGAGGCTCTTTTGGGGTGTAGGAAAAAAGTTGTGCTTTCAGGTGGGCATTTACTGAGATACTTTTTGAAAGAAAGCACAGGGCAGAGGGATCATTTGGCTGTGCAAAAACAAAGCCTCTTAAAGTGGTTTGGTTTAACTCTCTGGCATCTTTATGATTTTTGCTGTCTGGGTTATATTTTAGGGTTATGTACTGTAACCCATTTTGATCAGTTTTTTATATGGAAAGAGTCTCTTTTTAGTTCTCTTTGCCCTCCCCTCCCCCTATGAGCCATGAATATTTGTAAGTCGAACTAGACCTTTCTGACTAGTCCTGCAACTGTGTTTGGTGATAGTGCTGGAGAGTGCTTTAACTTTTTGAAGTCTGATTCTGTGAGGCATTCATGGTGTTGAGTGCAGTCTCTGCCTTCTTTTCTGTATTTTTTAATGATGGAGACAAAAACATTGTTTGCAGATTGAAAATCTGTGTCTGTGACAAGATTCATTTGTCATGATAGAGGCAGTGAATTTAAATGCCTGTTGAGTCCTGCTCTTAAACCAATAAAACTTGACACGCCATACTGTTCGCCTGAGGAGAGTTTCTAACTGTGGCATAAAATTCTCTCAAGGTTGTGTTTAATTTATCTGGTGTTACTGTTTTTAAATCGAGGTCTATTTGCTTTTCTGCTAGCCAGTCTGTAAATACTTTTGTTGCCCAGACAGTTTGCTTTTTAGTATTTTTTTCAGCTTTGTTTTCTTCTATGTTATCTATTTCTTCAGGGTCAAGGCTAGCATGTCTACTCACTGTTTGCTGTGCTGGATTCTGAAGCGGCTGCTCAGGTAAGTCCTGTTTAAGTTCTTTGAAGAGATCATCATTGTACCAGTCATCTTTGATGAGGATTGATGCCAGGTCATTTGAGGTATGTGGTAATTCTGCCATTTTTTGAAATTTTTCTGTCAGATATTTGTATTTCTGTCAGAGTGAGGCAGTGGTGTGCTGCTTTTCTTTCAGTAGTCTCTCTGTGAGTGATGCTATTGTTTACACTTGTGGAGTGATACTGCTGTGACTTTGTGATGAGGTTTTGGTCAGAGTAGGAAGTAGTTCAGGCATGCGGTCACACTGGGAGGTGTGTGGTCATTAGGAAATAATGCATGGTCATGTGATTTAGTCTGTCCAATCATGTTAGTGGGATTTCTATCATTTTAACACACCATTTTATAAATATATATATATATATATATATATATATATATTGATATTAGGGTTGAAACCCTTTGCACCCTCAGCCCACCCCCAACTGGAATCAGGGTGCTGGTAGGAATCTGACCTTAGTGTCACCATCACATGTGGAAAGAAGCTGAGGAATAGGAGAATGGGGTGACAGTTAGGACCGATGACCCCAATGCACACCCTGATTCCAGTTGGGGGGTGGGCTGGAGAGGTGCAAAGGGGGTTTCAACCCTAACATCGAATTTCCTCTCTTTTGTCGTTGTGGAACAACCCTAACTGATGCATTAAATGGAGTTTTTTGCCTCTAATTTGTCTTCTTTTTGAGAATGATAATGAGAAATAGTGAATGTAATGCAGCGGCGGGAGCACGGGGTGATGTCTTGTCGCATTGTAACATTGTGCCCGCAAACGCAAATCATAATGCACATGATGACGCAAAGTGAAACAGAAATAGGAACAGTACTGTAGACAGAAATGTTAAAAACAACAGAAACGCAACCGCAAATGAAAACGCAAAGGGTAACGCACATGGTGGCGTAAACGAACGGTAAGTGAAACATGTACGGAACCACAAGCAGAAATGGTAATGGTAAGAGTAATGTAAGCGCACAGGCTGGTTTTCCCCAAAAGCTGTATAGAGAAAGACAGTGAGTAGAAAGAATGTATGCAAAATAATGACTCTCAGAACACAAAAATCAGTAGTTGTAATAGTAAATTGCTTATATCTCAGTAACCGTACGACATAGAAAAAAAATTTAAAAATCATATGTATTATCACTTTCCTGGCTAGTTATAGGCATTGGGGGCTAAAATTTTTCGACAAAAACTCTGTATCTCATACCGTTTTTGAGATACAGGCCCTCAAAGGCGCGGCGAACGCAGTAATGTTATCCTATGGGGAAAAAAACAGAAGTTTGGACTGCCATAACTTTTGAACAGTTTAATATTTTTTCATGAAATCATCGAAAGGCACATCAGGACCACAGCTGCATGTTCCCTGAAGATTTCAGGCCGGTCGCACAAACCATGCGACCTGTAGGGCGCGACTGTAGAATTCCAGAAAAAGCGTAAATGTGCACGCAGATCACGCTTAATAACTCCGCAGCTTTGTATCCAACTGGTAGGAAACTTGGCAGATCCTGAGGCCTATGGTTCTTGATCATGTATGTCAAATTTCAGGCAAATCCGTCAAATGGTTGCAAAGTTATTAAGGTGCAAAGTTTTGGGGTTTAACATAGAAATGGCTCCTCAACCCCCTAACTATGGTAGCACTACCTTGCTACCATAATATATATATATATATATATATATATATATATACATATATATATATCAAAAGATGTACTGCTTTTACACATAGGCGGATAGCAAAATATTTAAAAAACAAAAACAAAAACCAAATGTGAAACCGTGGAAAAAAAACGTTTTTATTTATTTATTTGCACATCGGTTTACAACCTTTGAGCCAGAGAATAATTTCCAAAGGTACCTCGTCATATAGAGGACAAATACAAATACAAACATTCTCTGTTGGATATAAGATACATAGTTTACAGGCTCATTTAATAATGAACATGACAAATACATATATACAAACATTATGGGCAAGGCCCCTAGAATTCTGCGGCCACAGAATTTTACGCAGAACTTGCAATCTACCGCAGAACTTCTGCGGTGCCACAGAATTCACTCTTCTTGGTGATTTTTTATTAATATTTCTGTTTATACATAGAATCTGGTTCCCTTCCCCTCTTTTTATATCTAAACCCCCCATATGTTCAGAATGTGATGTTATCAATGCAATAACATCATACATTAGCTAATGAAATGGCTGCATTCTGCAACAGAAATGAACAGTCACTTATCTACCACAGCTCCCACTGCCAGAGACGGTGGCACAGCACATCATGCATGGTGATATTTGCTCAACCTGCACTACAGCCTAATACAATTTTCAGTCTTACCTTGTTGCACTAGGGCCAACTTAAACAAAACCTTGTCAATAGCATAGACCTGTTAAGTACATACTTCACTTTGTGCAAACCCATTTGTGCCTTTAAGGTATAGAGATGCTATCTGAAACGAATAACTGGTACAATTAATTTAAAAGTCTAAATTTTTAAGAAAAATAAAGTAATTATGCCCAGAAAAGTGAAATATAATAATGTGTAGACCTGTTGAAAGAATAGACCTGTTAAATAATTGCACTGTATGCATTTTTGCCAAGGTTATTGATTACATATTGTCATTGGTTGATAGAATCACCTAAAAGTTATTGAGAAATGTTGTGTGCTGGGACAGCAGTTGGACCAGAGGGTAGCATGCTGTGCTTCCATGCCGGCAACTCATGTTCAGAGATTGGCTCTGGGAGCTGGCTGGGAAGCACAAGGATTGGTGGCACACATCACTGCTTGGAGCCTGAGAAGGTATGGTGCAGTGTTCTGTCACATGGTGGACACATTGTGATGGTCCGGAGAGCTGTATCTCACAATTGGTTCACATGCATGTCATGGCCTGATGGTGTTACACAGTGTGTCAGGGAAAGCAGGTTGACATGAAAAATGAGTTTTGCAATAACTCCTGTATTCCATTTCCAATGGGACCTGTATGAATGAGGATGCAAGTTCATGGAAATTAAATATATATATATATATATACACACACACACACACACACACACACACACACACACAGTATCTCTGTCTCTCTCACCACACACACGCATATTTGTATGTATGTTACAGATTGCATATAAATATATAAGTGATACACAGTGGGAACCTCACGAGTGGTGTAGAAAGCATATACAAATATGTAAGTGATAGACAGTGAAAACCTCATTAATGGGATAGATGGCATGCATATAGAAATACCTTATTTATCACATAAGATCCCCTCTGCATATGTCATTTATGCAACAGGCTAGGACCTTAAGGGAGAGACATTTGTTTTGCTTTTTTAGGCATAAAATTATTTTTATAATTCTGTTATTTTTTGAACTAGTGTTACTGTGCTTTCCACCATCCTGATTGCTGTAACCACTGCCATGAAAGTGAAGTAAGGATGACAAGCTGACACTGATGTGGTAGTTTGTTAGTGCCACAGAACTTCTGCAGAAATTACAAACCACCGCCGCAGAAGTTCTGTGGCAAATGGTAGTCTTGCCACAGAACTTGGTCCCACTGTGCCGCAGAAAAGTAGGGGCCCTGATTATGGGTTCCAGGATATGGGTTACATAAATAACAAGCACATGTGATAAAGACAATTATACAGATAAGCCAGTATGGTTACAGTGGCGCATGGTAGTATGACAGTAAGAGCAGGCAACAGAGTAATAGCAGTTTAATCAGAAGTGGTACATACTTGCACGGAGAAAGGGCAAGCAACAGGATAGGGTTTAAAGAGGTGTGGTAATGGTGCTGCCCAGTGGGCATTGTCAAAATCTGCTGACCGCACAAAAACAAAACTGGAGTGTGGCCACACTGAAACTGTTATTTTATATCATTGCTGTGGCCAAAAAAGGTGAAACCCAGCAATTATATAAAATAAAATATGAGGTGTTGTGTGTAAACTCAAAGTTTACACACACCCTCAGGGTTAGATGCTTTGCACAAACCCCTTGAGCTTCACTCTCTCGGAGTTTATGTAGCATCTAACCTCTCAGGTGTGTGTAAATTCTCATTAAACACACCACCCCATACATTATTTTATATGTACATATACAGTATTGTGTCCACACTTGCAATAATTAATGAACAGATTGTTCATTATTTTGTAATAAGCTGTGTAGTTTCATAAGTAGTGTTCATTACCATTTGATATGGGTAATATCTGATGTTTTTTATAACAGGAAAAATCCCTGACCATGTAATATATGTATACATATACACATATGTGGCTGTGTATATGTATCAGAAATATATATATATTTACTGGTGAGCAATTTTTCAATGGACTCAACCAGTTGATATTCACCATAACAACTGTCAAATTATTACGGCATTCACATGCTCTGTCTGTTAACACAGTGCACTCCATCACTTGCTCTAGTTCTGTGTGTGGGCAGGCTGAACATTTCCACAAACATGGTGGTTCCTCTGATTGTTAGCGAGGAGCACCAAAACAACACTTGTTTCTTCTATTATTATTTTTTTAAATTTGATTCTTCTAGTATCTACTGTATCTGTTTGATACTTGTTTTAAAGTTTAAAAAAGCCCTATCTGGTTGATCCTGCTATTCATCGACTTAGTCTGACAGAGTGATCAGAAACAGAACTGTAGCTGTTGCCATGCAGCACTAGTAAAGCATGATCTGGATCTCCTAACAGTAAGTCAAAAAAAAAAAAAAACAGCAAAATGCTGAGGAGCATGAGGGAGACAGAGAGAGGTGTGTGTGTGTGTGTGTGTGTGTGTGCATGCATGTGTGCGTGTGAGTGTGTGTCTCTCTCTCTCTCACTGTGTCTGTCAGACATGATTGCAAAAGTTCAGGCAGGAAAAAATTGCTCACCAGCAATTATAAAAAATAAAAGATGGGGTGGTGTGCTTACAAGAATTTAATGCGCACCCTCAGTGTGGGATACTTTTATAAACTCCTTGAGCTTCACTCTTGGGGTTTATGTAGCATCCCACACCTCAGGTGTGCATTAAATTATCATATCACACACTACCCCATCCTTTATTCTCTATATATCTATATTTATCTATCTGGCTTTGGTGCCTGGGATGACTTTTGGGTGGGTGTTTAGGGTGGGATGAGCCTACCACTGGCATTGCTCCTGCCTTTTCCATGTGACTGGGCTGTGTACATGCCATGGGCTATTCATAGCATTAGGTTATCATCTGTTACTTTTGGCTGTGCACTCCTGCAGTTTGGCTGTCATGTGTGTGTTATGCTGGAGGGATTGATGGTGTTGTGGTTCTGATTTATGACATATGGGGATTTGGGGGTTGGCTGCCATGTACTGGATATGAGTGGGAAACACCATCCTGCTGTAGAGCAGTGATAATTATGGTCATGCCATTGTCCAACATCTCACACAGGTTGCAGAACACTTGCTGCACGTCAAGTCGGTGTGCTGTGATGTCACTGCATATGCCCTGTATTTTATGAAGCTGTCCAGGCTCAGCCTTAACATCCTTGCTCCAGGCGTCTCAGTTCAGGGTAGATGCAGAAAAAGCATTCATGACTTGGTACACACCCTGTGTCAAGGCTAGGCTTTGAGGGACACTCCAGTGGGTCCTGTGTATCAGTTCCTTGCTCTGGCATGGATGGTCTGTGTATGTGTCTGTTGTGTGACAGATACATGCACTTTCAGGCTGGTGTTTTGTGTGCCTTTCTCACTGCCTCGTATGTCTGACTGGGTGGTGCACTGTTGGGGTTGACAGAGTCTTCTGTTCAGGTTGCAAGGTGACAAGTGCAATGTTTGCTGCAGTGATAGCTGACTGTACTAAACAGAAATGGGATATAATTGAATGTTTGAAGGGTGGCTGGAGTGGGATTTTTTGCTTTAGGTTTGACAATTATTTTTGAAGAAAATAAAAAGTAGTTATTTTGATAGTGATATTGGTTGTTTGTAACAAGTTAAACAAGTCTATAAAAGCAGCCAGATAGTCTCAAAATGACCCTCAGAATGCACCAGAATACATCTAAAACCTGATAGCTTCCGGGGGCCAGGCAGCTCCCTGACCCCCAGCCTGTAGGGGGTTTGGGACATCATAGCTCATGGAGACCCCACGCTTCTAAATTTAGCACTACACCACTGCCTGTTGGTCAAAACTGAGTTTGTAATGAGACTGCATTGCTACAGCAGAGATTCAGATTACACTTCTCTCTCTCCCAACTGTGTGTGTGTGTCTGGTAATGTACAATGATTTACTGATGTCTGTAGGGTTTGTTAATCCTTTCAGGACCAATCTAAGACTAAATGATACAGAGATCCACCACTGCTTCCTCTCTCTCTCTCTCTCCCCAGTAATCAGACCTATAGAGGAAAATGCTGAAAGATGAAGCTGACCACATGTGATAGCTTACTTGATATTTTTGTTAGCTTGAACTTTTAAATTATTTCCCAGCCTTTTACAAATAAAGCTTACTATGTGCACTAAATGCAGGTTGATGGCTTGGATAAAAAGTTATATATTTCTGAAATCACTGACTGTAAACTGCAGAATATGTATGTAATGTTCATCACTGCTGCGCTTGATGGAATGCGTAGTACTAAATGGCACAGGTATTTAAATTGTTCCTCAAGTTCACATCTCTTTACCCCTCCCACCAACAACCGCTACACACATTTGTATCTAAACATGCTCTGTAAACCAACTGTGCAAGTGCAGAACAATACCAGCTGTGTGCCTTATACATTTGAATCACATAACCTGTCATACATATAAATGCAGCTCTCTTTCCCTGTGTCTTGGAGTTTGGATGTAATACGTCCATCAGAAGGGGGCATCCACAGAAGCAGAAACACTTCCAGTGGCCACATTATCCACGTCCAGATGTCACACACACACATCCCTTTTCCTTGCTGGTGCTGGATGAAAACAGCAGGTTAATTAATATTAAACAGTTCCTTTTAATAATGGAATGTCCACATGGAACATGAAGAAACAGCAGGGATCCCAAAATCATTAAACATATGCACACATAGCTCTGGGTGACATCAAGTTAATTCATGGGGATCACATTCAGCCTTCACACAGCCAGTATGGTCATAATAGTAGCTTTTATCTGGACTGAGAAAGTTGCCTAGTCTTTAGGGCAGCATTAACCCAGGACTGCTATGGTCATAAAAGTTTGAAGGCTACACAAATTCCAAAACAGTTCACAGTGCCTAACAGACCATTATTCTTTACAGGCACCCAAACTGTCAGTGATACCCATCTCTCTCTCTCTCTCTCTCTCTCTCTCCACACTGGCTCAGCAGGTTCCTCTCAGAACATGCAATCCTCATGGCTTGGGCATTTGCGGGTTCCCTCATGACTCCTGCATCTTTTCCCAGAACTGGTAGCAACTGTCCCCAAATTGAAAAGAAGGTCACATCACTTGGATCTCCAAGGTAATTCACTCTCTGGACATTACACTCCCTGCTACATTCTTGCCCACTGGATCCCAACATGAATTGGTGCAGGTTGTGCAGGTTGCCAAGGTACTCTGCAACTTGTGGCAGCTGGCTTCCCTCTCAACTTTAGCTGCCCTCCAAGATACTGTGCAGCTTGTGGCTACTGGCTCCCACTTCTTCCTCTGTGTCCCCTGAAGTGCCATCGTCCAGGGGCCAGAGCAGGCATGTCCCCCACACTCTGACTCATTGCCACTTCCTCACCACTCACTTCTCCTACTGGGACTCCCCTTCCTGGCTAAACTGCTGGGCTTTTTCCCCCACACACACCCATGGTGACCTCTCAATCTGCAGGAGGCTCCACCTGAGTGCTGAGAAGAATTAATCCTTTTCTCTGCTGGGCCAAATGAGGCCACAAAAACCCAGGGAGGGGCAAATAAACTAGTAATCTCTCAAAGGGAAGGGGTTACATAAAAATGGAAACTGATAGCAGATAATGACTGCTGTGCCCATCTATTCTGCCCATTTTTAGTTATGATCACTTTTGCTGCAGACCCAACTTGCCCTACAGCTCTGTCTCTTCCATCTTCCACCCCCTTCCTTCCTCCTAGGATTCCTTTGTGCCTATCCCAGGAATTTTTGAAACCCACCACTGGTTTTACCTCACTCTGCCACCCATGGAAGGCTGCTCCAGGAATCCACCACCCTTTCTGTGAAGAACTACTTCCTCACATCTCTCCTGAATCTACCTCATTCCGGCTTCATATCATGACCCCTAGTTCTTCAGCACCTTTTTCTCTGAAACATATCTGCCTCCTGCACCTTATTAACCCCAAGAGGTGTTTAAAGGTCTCTATAACATCCACAATCTTCTTTCTCTCCTCCAGGGTGTACATATTGAACTTCTTCAGTATCTCTTCATAGGGCTTGTGATACAGACCTTGCACCCTTTTGAGTGCCTTCACCTCTTTTTTTGCTGCTTTCTCCTTTTTCCAATTGTTCCCCCTTCCACACATTTCTCTTTTGAATGCTCCTTTCCCCTTCTTCCTTTGCTAACCCACTGCTTCCTTGAATAACTTTCATCCTGGTGGGACTCTCTCCCCTTGGGCTCTCCCTACTCTCTATCTCAGTTTATAGTGGCTCACTTTCTCCATCTTTTTAATGTGCAAAATAGATTGTCCAGGTATAGCAGTGCATCTGGAGAAATAACAGTACTGTAATGAAAACAAATCTCCCAGAGTTGCTCATACGACCCAAATACTAGCTACTTTACTCCATTTTGGAAGTAAAATGGCAAATTTGTGTTCCATGCCTTTAAAATATTTAAAACACAGTGCATCTCTGGCATAGATACAAGTGAATGAACTCCCCAGCTCTGTTTCACACTTTTCGCCTTTTCTATTTCTTCCATCACCCCCGACTACTTTAAATTTCTATCGAAATTTCATTTGAATCATCCACTGAGGAATGTGTTTGCTACTGGATGATAGCATGCCATCATCTCAGTATAGGTTCTTTTCCTTCTAGTTTGGTCCACAGTTCCCAATGTAGACATACCTCTCCTCCCTGCACCATTCCTTCTGCCATTACATGAAGGGCTTTGTGTAGAGCTCCCTCTCCTTCTATATATAGTACAATGTGCACTTGCCACTCACATTTAAATACATGGGAAACAAAGGATCAACAAGATAACTTGATCTACCTTTAACAAAGATGAAATTTATACATGGAGCTGACTACAGCAATTCATCTTTACGTTTAAGGCCATGAAACATCCTTATCAACTTAATGGATTAGCAGCCACAGTGGATCAGAACCGAGTTTGTTTTATTTACCTGTTTCTCCTTTGATGTTAGCACTGGAGTGTTTCCTGGTCTGGTTGCTTCTGATTTTTATGTTGGCTCATGCATGCACAGCCAACATATTGTGGTAGTAGCAAATTTGGAGGCACTGACACTGTTGGGTGAATGCAGGGCATGCATCAGTAGGTGTGTCCCTCATTCCCCAATCAGCCAGTAGCAGGCACTGACATCATGAATCCTAACATGGCCATCACATCTAACAAAAGGTCTGCTGCAGCATGACCACAGCATGCCTCCCGATGAGCACACTACATGGTGGCAGTGACTGCCTCTGCCTCCTGTCACAATGCTGATGGGGGAGTCCACTCCCCATTGGCATAATGACCCCCCTATTTAAAATGTATGCCAAGGGGGTGCCCAATGCCCCCAACAGTTTTTCTTTGCCGATGGGAGGCCCAGTCCCCATCTGTGTTTGTCCCCTGCCCCATTTATTTTACCAACAGGGGAGCCCACTCCCCATTGGCATAATGTCTACCCCCTGCTTTTGTTCTGTGCTGAGGGGGGCTCCCAAACCCCTCAGCTCTTGGCCTTCCCACTTTCCTTGTGTGCTGACAGGGAGTGCCCAGTCCCCTGTTGGCTACAGTATCCCCCCTAAAACACTTAGGTGCACACTGGGAGCCCAACCCAGCCATGCCAAATCCCATGGAAAATAAAAACCACCCTGCAATGTTTTTTTTTTAACCCTGTGAAAAAAGAAAACGGTCCCTTGCCGTCTCCCTGCCCTCCTCCTGCAATCTGCACCCATCCTCTGTGCACCCTGTCTTCCCACACACCCCTCTCCCAATACTTACCTCCGGAGTCTGGTGCGACAATCTTCGGTGGACCAGGAACATGTCTGCACTTTTCAAAGCCGACTGAGAACTGAAGAAATGCCGGTAAGCTGTATAATGGCATAAATAGGGTTTTTTCAACTTTGTTGCATATCTCGGGCATTTTTTGGAATTTTTGCACCAAATTTTCAACATAGGGTTATTGGGACCACTCCTCATGAATTCGGTCACTGTTATAGCATTTTTCAGTCCCAAAAAATGATTTCATGGTCACTGCATGAAATCACCTTTCGGGACTGAGTAATGTAACAACAGTGCTACTGTTCATGGGGGGGGGGGCTCTCAAAAAGCCTATGTTACAAATTTGGTGAAAAAATTCCCCCAAATGGCTTTTTTATGAGCTTGCATTGTACTGTTTCCATGCACACTTGTAACTTCGTGGATTTGTAATATTTTCACTCCAAATTTTCAAAATTGGCATTTTTCCACACCTCCTGATGAACAGTATAGCTGTCATTTTACATATCCTGGCCAAATTGTGTTTTCACATGTCAGGCTCAGAATTTCGTGGTTGCTGTGTGAAATCAGTTTTTGGGACAGTTTGAGGAAATGACAGTGACACTGTTCATGAGCAGTGGTCCTAAAACGCCTACGTTGAAAATTTGGTGCCAAAAGTCCATAAAATGACTGTGTTACAAGCGTGCATTGTGCAGTTTACACGCACCCTTGTAACTTCGCAAATTTGCAATATTTCCATGCCAGATTTTCAACACTGGCATTTTTTCACAGCTCCTTATGAACAGTACAGCTGTCATTTTTCACATTCTGCCCAAAATGTGTTTCTGCACCTGTGGCGCACAATGGTGTGGTCGCTGTGGGAAATCAACTTTTGGGACAGATAAACAAAATCACAGTGCCACTGTTCATGAGGGGAGGTCCCAAAATGCCTATGTTAAAAATGTGGCTAACAAGCTCCCAAAAATAATTGGCTTACGGACGTGTGTTGCGCAGTTTCTGTGCATGCTTATGACATCACCAATTTTTCTCATTTTCACTCCAGATTTTCAACATTGCCATTTTTGTACGCCTCCTCACGAACAATACAGTTGTCATTCTCCACATCCTGTCCAAAATGTGTTTTCATCCCTGTGTTGCCAAATGGCATAGCTGCTGTGCAAAACCACCTTTCAGCTAACAAACTGATTGTTCCACTTTTTATGAAGTGGACTCACAAAAAGTCCATGTTGAAAATTTGGAGTGAAAACACCAACACACGCCTATGATGTTAGGGTTTCCAACTGTAACACTCCACCCTGTAGAGACTGTCAGGCATCAGGGGAGTGACTTGGGATCATCAGCTGTACTGCTCATGCCATTCCATCTCCACCCCCACCCTGCAGCCAGTGACAGGCATCGTGGTGTGCCTTGCACTGCTTGGCCACAAAGTTCACCTCATTCTCCTATGCTGCACCCACCTCAGTGTATTTTCTTATGGAATGGGGTAAGTATAATGCCCAAAGATCCCAAAGCACACCACAACACTTGTCAGTGTCTGCAGGGCAGGCTGAGGTACAACAGCATAAGCATTATAGCTGATGACTGAAAGGCACACCCCAATGCCTGTTGGTCTCTACAGGGTGGGGGTGGGGTTGGCATCACTTCAATACTTCACTGCCATTCCTATTATGCCTCTTTAACTTCGGCACTATCAATGCCAATACCAGTGAGACAACATTCAGCATTGAGAAATTCTTGTTTTGTTTGAGGTTAACATTAAACAGCCTGCACAATCTTAACTATACTTGCACTACCATGCAAGTGTAATACATATACCTACATACAGTGTATATAAACATATATCCACCTATGGTGTGTGTGTGTGTGTGTATTTATATGTGTACAGTATATCTATATCTGTATCTATCTATATATATATATATATATATATATATATATATATAGTAAAGCCGTCATGCCACTATAGCTAGGGTTCAGCCACTAGACTACCGGGAAAAATCAAATGCTTATCTTTTTCATAGTGATGGGGGGGTCACTAGACTACCAGGGATATGAATAATAATACTAATTAAATACAGATCAGGAGGGGGGCAGTAGACTACCAGGGATAAAACAAATATAAATAAATACACATGGGGGGCACTAGACTACCAGGGATAAAACAACAAATATAAATAAATACATATTGGGGGGGCTACTAGACTACCAGGGATAGAAAGATCTTTATCTATATTATCATGATCGGGGAAGGGGGCTGCTAGACTACCAAGGATAATGAAAAGTTATGTCTTTTTCTTCACATAGGGCAGAATGAAGCCCCCTGAGCAAAACCCATCCTCATATTACTTTCTAGGGCACCCCTGGCTACAAAAATCTATTTAAAAATCTGGTCATCTTGACCCTTGCTCTTTGTTCATGAACGAGCAATTTCTTTGGCCACGAGCCTGCAAATTCTTTGATCGTGAGATTCTTTGATCGTGATCGTGCATCTCGAGCGAGGGACGAGATGGCGAGATTAAAAAATCTATTTTCTCAGTCTAGGGGTGTGCTAGGAAGATAAATAAGACTGTGTTTTCATCAGGGGGCTTTGTTATGATTAACCATGGTGGTGGTTTACCGCAATTCTGTTAATTTTTTAAATTTGAAGAGTTTTTATTCTTTGATCGTGGCCCTGCAAATTATTTGATCACGGGCCTACAAAGTCTTTGCTCATGAGATTTCTTGATCGTGATAGTGCATCGCAAGCTAGGAATGAGATGGCCACATAAAAAAATCTATTTTTTCAGCCCAGGGGTGTCCTAGGAAGACAAATGAGGGTGGGTTTTACTCAGGAGACTTCGTTTTATCAAACCATGGCAGTGGTATGCCACAATTCCTCCAATTTTTTGATTTATAAGATTTAAAATTCTTTGTTCATGACCCTGCAAATTCTTTGATCACGAGCCTGCAAATTCTTTGATCACAATCTTTGATCACAAGATAGGGACAAGATGGCCAGATTTTTTATAATGGAATAGAAAAGGAAATGTTACCAATCTTTAGCATTGAATATCTCGGAAACGGTTTGGTCTTTTTACTTGAAATTTGGAGGGTGTTTACGTCATGTCCTGTAAATGTGAATTATAGTGTATAGGTGTTGTGTAAAACATTTTTTTATGGAGATATTGCATGATGCACTTTACGTGTTGCGGACAGTGTTTTGCTTGTGGTGGTGGCTTGAAGTTGATAGGATACCTGGCCTTAGTGTCATGGATGTAGTTTTCAGTCGTTGTGTGTGTTAAATGTCAGCAGGTGCAGAACTGTGCCAGTCTGACAAATGAAAATTTCAAATTTTGACATGTCGTATCTTGGACACGGTTTGGTCTTTTTACTTGAAATTTGGAGGGTGTTGATGGCATGTCCTGTAAATGTTAATAGAGGTGTTTATGTGTCAGACAATATATTTTTTGTGCAAATATTGTGTGATACAGTTTACATTTTGTGGAGAGCATTTTCTATTGTTCTGCTAGACTAACATTTGTTTGGTGGGTGGCCTTGCTGTAGTGAATGTACTTTTTAGTCATTGGGTGTGTAATGTGGCCTGGCACTTACATGTTGGTCCCACCAACTTGCATAACTTTCTACTTTTCTATTCTTTCTTAATAAGTAAGGAAATTCTATTCAAAAAACTTAATTAATGCATCAGTTAGGGTAGGTACAGTGGAAAAAAGTGAGGAAATTTGGTTTTAGGGTTTCAACCCCTTGCACCCTACCCCCACCCCGCCCCCACCAACAGGCATTGGGGTGTGCATTGGGCTCATTGGCCCTAACTCTCACCCCATTCTCCTACACTGCACCACCTCAGCTTGTTTACACATGTGATGGGGTGAGAGGGCTGATCACCCCAACACACACCCCGATGCCTGTTGGTGGGGGCAGGGTGGGGATGGGGTGCAAGTTATGGGAACCCTAAAATTGAATTTCCTCACTTTTTTCACTATAGAAGAACCCTAACTGATGCATTAATGATTTTTGTTTGCATAGAATGTATATAGATATATATAATGTGTAACAGGGTGGAATAGGACCCTGTCCCAGTTGTTAGAGAAAGTGTTTAAAATGCAAGGATCTGTCCTTTCTTGTCTATTTGTCTGTCCAGTTGCTCAACCATATTTTCCTGTGAGATCTCAGACTTGATCACCCCAAACAATCTCACTATTCTTTGTCTCTCTTTCTGTCTCTCATTTTTCTCTTGCTGTCTGTTTTTCTCCCCTTGCATTTCTAGATCTGCTGATATAAAAATAAGTGCAATTCATTGTGTGGCAAGGAAACTGATCTTGGAATCCCCTTTGTTTGGAAAATGTGTAGTATTACTGTTGAAATGTATATAATTATAATTTGAGATGACTGCAGAAAGCTATTGTAAACTAGAGGTTACCTGAGTTCAATTTTTAAGCCTTTTGCAAAAGCTGTGCAAAAGGGACCTCAACTCAAGATGCACCCTGTGATCTAGCAGCTCCTGGCTGACATTTACAAAAACAGGATGCTTGTTTAGAAGTGGGATGGAAGGACTTACAAGTGAGCTGAGCTGCAACTTCTGAGAAAAGAGAAAAGGGACACAGAGATTGAAGAAAAACTCTGATGAATCTTTATTTTATTTTGCCTTTGTAAATAAATATTTTTGGAGAATTCGACAACTGCTCCTGGTTTTTCCTATGCTTCCTGACCTGTGCCTCAATGACAATATGTATGTGTGTGAGAATATGTGTGTGTGTGTATGTGTGTATATATATAACCGCCGGGATGAAGTGCAGTGTCACAGGTTTACTGCATGACAAAAGGGATTAACTCCTATTGAAATTGCATTGTTTGCTGTATATTCTATGCAAAAAACTTTGTTAATGCATCATTTAGGGTTGAAACATAAAACGTAAGGAAATAAAATATTTAGGGTTGCCGCATCCCCCCTTGTGGAGCTGCCCATCATCCCAAGATTGACAGCTGACAGGGTGTGTCATTGGGGTTGTGAGGCCTAAATCTCACTCCATTCCATGTGTAATCACATTGACAAGCCACAGTAAAAAAGAATGAGGAGAGATTTAGGCCTCACAACCCCAATGACACACTCCATCAGCTGTCAATCTCAGGATGATGGGCAAGTCCATGGGGGGGAAGGGCAATCCTAAACATTTAATTTCCTTACTTTTTCTGTTTTAACCCTAAATGATGCATTAACAAAGTTTTTTGCATAGAAATTCCTTACTTTTTGAGAAAGAATATAAAAGTAAAAACTCGTGGAAGTTGGTGGTAGCTCAGGCCCTTTGAGCCCCACACTCCCACCAACTTCCAAATTCATTAAAAGTAAAAAGTCATTCAAGCTGGTGGGAGAGCAGGCCCTTCTGGCTCCGCGCTCCAACCAACTTGCAAATTTCTGCAGAATTCCACACTTGTTTACATTTTAGGCACCTAACAAATGAAAAGTACATCCAAGACAGTAAGGATAGCTACCATATAAATTTAAAGCCAGTACCACAATGGAAAAAGCTGTCCTCAAAACATAAACTGCACCACACAATATCTCCACAAAAAATATACTGTCTGGCATATAAACACTGCAATTGACATCTACAGGACATCCCGTCAATGCCATCCACATTTCAAGTAAAAAGACCAAATGGTTTCCGAGATATTTAATTTTAAAAATTGTTCATATTGGGCTATCTGGTCCCTCCACATCTGGCCATCTAGTCCATCCCTTGTGATCAAAGCTCATGATCAAAAAATCTTGTGATCAAAGAATTTGCAGGCTTGTGATCAAAGAATTTGCAGGCTCACGATCAAAGAATAAAAAATGGTGAAACTCATTTTGTATACAGAAGTAAATGAAATCACAGCCATGCCTCAACAGAATGAGAAAGAAGCCCCCCAAGCAAAACCCACCCTCATTTGGCTTAATAACCCACCCTTGAGCTGAGAAAATAGAATTTTTCAAATGGCCATCTAGTTACATCCTCGTGATCAAAGATCGCGATCAAAGAATTTGCAGGCTTGCAATCAAAGAATTTGCAGGCTCATGATCAAAGAGTAAAAAATGATAAAACTCAATTTTTAGACAAAAGTAAATGAAACCACTGCCATGCCTCAATAGAACGAAGCCCCTGAGCAAAACCCACCCTCACTTGTGTTAATAACCCACCCCTGAGCTGAGAAATTTGATTTTATCAACTGGCCATCTAGTCGTGCCCTTGTGATCAAAGATCGCATTAAAAGAATCACGCGATCAAAGAATTTTCAGGCTCACGATTAAAGATTGTTAGCGAGCCGCAATCAAAGAACAAAAATGTTTAAAACTCTATTTCTGACCATTTTGAAGCAATCCATGGATAGAGTGAAGCCCCCTGAGTAAAACCCATCCAAATTTTACTTTAGGAGTAACCCCTGAGCCGAGATATCTGAATTTTTCCAACAGCAAAATGAAAACAAGATGGCAGCCATCATGATCAAAGAATTCTCATGATCAAAGATTCTTTGATCACTCCTGAAAATTCTTTGATCGTGAGGAGGGACTAGATGGCCAGAACCCCAGTCTTCTCTTGCAAAATAACCATATAAATTTTCCCATTGACTTATAATGGGAACTTAAAAGTTTCATAACTGTTGAAAGGATTAATATTTTTTCACCAAATGAAAAGCACCACATTCATTGACCCAAGCTCTTTCAGATGAACCAAATTGCAGAGTAGCACACCACACAACAGACATGCAGCACCACATACAAAAATCCAAAAAACTGCCCACATAACTGGCATAAAGTGCATTTTTCTGCGTTTTGGTGCTCAAACACCGTAAGTCCGACTGAAACAAAATTTGGCAGATCAAGAGATCTACCATGTCCCACCACACATAACACATTTCATGCAAGTCTGTTAAATGGGTCTGAAGTTATTAACGTGCAAAATTTTGAATTTATCATAGAAGTGCCTACTCAACCCTAAATATAGGGGCGTGACCGCGCAAGCAATAAGACATGACAAGATGTGAGTTATGGCTGATAAAAGCACACCCTAGGTGTGTTATGAGGCATGAAGTGCTTGTGCTGAATGCTTTTAGCACCTGGGAAGTTCTCTTATTGGGCCATAACCCACACCTTGGAGTGACTTATTGTGCTAATAAAATGGCCTCCCCAGTAGAGAAATTAATTTTAAAAAATGCACATAAAAAGTGTAGATTAAAAGACTAAACAATTATAATATTAGTAGAAAAAATAAAAAGTAGTCATACTCATAGTATTGGAATGAAGCTTTTGAGTTAGAAGTCTCTACAGAGTGTTGTTGTCTGTCTGCATCTACAATCCCCACCATCCCAAGCATACACAGAAATAGTCAGAATCACTATTTTTGTAAACATTTCTTACTTTGCCGACCCAGATTCAGAACCGGCAGTAACGACTATGTTCCATATCAGATGATGTTATTACTTTGATGTTTCTTGCCACCCCTTTCAGAAAGCATTTTTTTTGTATGTGTCTCCTTTTTGGTTTCTGTTTTTTATTAGCCTTCTCTCCTTAATTCCACTTTATCTTTTTTGTGTGTTAGTCAGCTGGCCTGAGTGGGAGCAAGCATGTCCCTCATTGACCACCATAGACAGTGGTTTCTGGCTTTGCACTTTTCAAATCAGTCACTGAAGAGAAAGAAACCCATTTTTACTTTTCTGGTGAGAAAATTGGGATTTTTTTTTAAATTCCTCTCAGAAATTTCTGGTTGTTGCAGCTTGCATTTGAAAGAGAGGAGGTAGTAGGGGAGACTTGGATCCAGTCATGGCAGAGATGTTTGCTGTGCACTGGGCAGGGTTTTGAGTAGTAGGGTCAACTACAAACACTCTGGCAGTGAGTAAATACATATAAAAACATAAAAAATTTAGTGGTTGTGCAGGATTGTTCAGCTTTATCTATTGGGGCCACCACTCCCCCACTGCAGCTGTTGTGGTTCTGTGGGATACTAGGTGAGGAGCTGTAGTGGGAGAGTGGTGGCAGTGCAGCTTTTGCAGTTTGGTGGTATTCTGGGTGTGGAGCTGCTGGTGGCACAGCTTGATTTCTCCCTGTGCTGCATTAAGGTTGGCACAAATAGTACCCGTTGAAACATTATGTGCTGATAAGGACATGGCTGGGTAGGGCTTCCAGCCATTCAATATTCATGATTTTTTTACCAATTTTATAATACAAAATAATGGACAACCTATTCATTCATTATTACAAGTGTGGACACAGTGTACACACATTACTCCAACACTACTAACAAGTGTAACAACCATCTAAATAACACTTGTAACAACAACCTTCTATCCATGAACACTGCAGTCCTAGTAGCCTCTCCAAGAACAGCCCCTGCAAAAGAAAAGAAAACAAATCAATGCTAAGCACTTTTGCTGCTGCCTTCATATCACTTGCCAAATTAACAGCCACACATGGAAATCAAACTTAAACTGTGTTAAAAAGTGTCCGTAGGATACAAACTCAGCTTCCCCAAATCACTGCCAAGCACTTTTACGAATGCCTCCATATCATTTGCCAAATTAAAAGCCACATGGAAATAAGACTTAAACTGTGTAAAGTCCCAAATCACTTACCCAAAACTGTAGCTGCTCCCTTCCAATGCTACTTCCTGTTGCAATCCTTAAAATACTAAATGGAGAAACACTGGAATCACAGCTTCTTTTATAAGAAGTACACTATGGAAATGTGAAAGAGCCAAAACTATGTAGCCTAAATTAGAATACCTTTTCTTATAGCCAAACCAGTAATATTTTTCTTAAAGCCAAATCACCACGCCTTTTCCTAGAGCCAAACAGACCAACATCTGATAGGTAAGTCCCAGAAAGTCATGAAATATCACCATCTTGTGATCAAATACACATTTAAAGGGCACGCACCTTTTGATTTCATGGCTTTATGGCATGTTTGATCCCTCAGTTATGATATTTCCTAATATATGATTCTTACCTATCAGATACTGTATTCCATATACTGTATATAGATGTGTGTGTGTGTGTGTGTGTGTGTGTGTGCATGTGTGTATACTGTATAGAGGTTTTTTTCACTATCTGTTTATTTTCACTATATTTGCTATTGCTGACAATCAGTGAAAATAAGTGGATAGCAAAAAATAATGGACAGCTCATTGTCAGTAGTACTGTATTGAGGAGTAAGCTATCCACATTAATTCTATCAGATGCAAATATGTACAGAAGGTGGACTCTCACTAAATATAATGGATGCCAATTCAACCTGTTCTACAGCATATATACAGTCACAGCCAAAGATATGGTCAGATATTTCCTGAAATTTCTGTAATATTTCTAGAGAAATCTCCTGCTTTCTGTATTTTCACAGTAGGAACAGCAGAAAGAAACTCTTTAGAAATTTTACAAAATATCTGAAAATATCTGATCATGTCTGTGGCTACTAATATATATATATGTAAAATCAAAAAACTCTGTGCTATTAATGCATCACTTAGGGTTAAAGTGACAAAAGTAGGGAAATGTAACATTAGGGTTTCCAACCCTAGCACTTCACCCCCACCCTCCCCGCACCAACAGGCATTGAGGGTGTGCCTTGGGGTCATCAGCCCTAATGCTCACGCCATTCCATAAGTAAACAAACTGAGATGTGTACAGCATAGGAGAATGGGATAAGCATTAGGGCTGATGACTCCAAGCACACTCCAACATCTCTTGGTGTGTGAAGGGTGGGGTTAGAGTTGGAAACCCTATTGTCACATTTCCCTACTTTTGTCTCATTAACCCTAACTGATGCATTAGCAGAGTTTTTTGCTACTAATTTCATTACTTTTTGAGATAGTATAATTGTATCCTTATTTGCCTGTGGGAGCGCAGGGCCCCTCTGAGCCCTATGCTCCCATCCCTCCATAGGTACATATGTGCATGTACAGTAGCTGTGCAAACACAAGGTCCTCTGGGCCCTGTGCTTCCATTTATAGGACAGCAGTGACCAAATTGTCAGCATAGCCATGGTATTACCCCACCTCATGTATTCAGTGCAGAAAATTTTCAAATCCCCTCCAAAATGTAACTCTGTGCAACTGGAACACCATTCCACACCACAGGTGCAAGAAAACATTTTGGCCAGGATTTGAAAAAATGATAGCTGTCACATGCATGAGGAAGGCTATGCTGAAAAATCTGGGGTCAAAATATTAAAAATTCTCAAAGTAACAAGCGTGCTTAGTGAAATTGCAACACATGGGCATAATTCTACCACTTTTAATACTTTTGAACCCACATTTTCAACATACCCTCCTTATGACCCCACCTCATGAACAATATGACTGTCATTACACAGATCCCACCAGAAAGGTGATTTCACCAATCAACCATGAAATCACCTTTCTGGCAAGAGTTGTGTAATGACAATCTTATTGTTCATGAGGTGAGGTCCCCAAAAGGCCATGTTAAAATGTTGGGGTCAAAATCTCAAAGAATGCCAATGTTGTGCATAAAGGTTGAAACCACCATTGAAATACATTGGACTGCATTTACCTTAGTTTCTCATATTGCAGTCACCAGTTCCAGAAGTAAGATGTGTCTTTGATCAGGAGAGTGGATCTTGAACTTGGGACCTCTTCAGGTGAGTGAGGGTGTGTGGGGGTGTCAAGGCAGGTGTGGGGAGGTGGGTGCACAGTGGGAGTTGGGTGGGAGTGCGGGAGTGATTGGCAATAGATGTTTTTCCTTTACAAGTTAAAAAAACATTTAAAAAGACATCAAGGGAAGGTTTTCTTATTTTCAGCAGGACAGAGACATGGGAAGGTGGAGTGCCGCTAACCACCAAATATGCCTAAATGGTTATTGGAAGGTGCGTGGGGGTGCCACTAGACACCAGGGATAGAGCTCAGTCAGTGGTTGGCTATATTGGTGAGTGGTGGGCTGTGCCATTTGCCAGCTTTTTGGGGGAAATGGGGGGGATCAGGGTGGTAAAACAGTACCTGCTGGGTTCAGAAGCGTGGGGGGCACTATTACACAACTGAAGGGAATAAGCACAGTATAGTAGGGTGCCACAAACTGCATCTTCCACAGGCAGCAGTCTACGCCACCCTTTGCAATGTAATAATATGGGAAAGTAAGCATTTTAAGAGGCATAGAACTGTAGAGGAAAGTAATATATTTTGACTAAACAAGCAAAAGGCACATGTGTGACAGGAGCCCTTTGAACCCTGAAATGTTCAGCCCAAAAGTCCAAATCATTTATTTCCTATGAACTGACAAATAAATAGACATATAAAAAACATTGTGCCACAAACTGAGGCAAAAGGAATGTTTTTTTCTTGAAACCCTGAGTCATTTTGCCACAAATTATGGCATACCACTTCTTGTTTCACAAAAATGGGGCCATAATTTGCAGCAGTAAACACTTTGTGGCTAAAATAAACATATTTCTGCCCATTTTTGGGGCAAACTGACCCCAGAATCAAAACAGTCAAGGCAAGATAGGTAGCATACAGATCTTTTAAATCAGCAGTCACAGTGTATGCATTCAAAATAAAGTCATTTATTTAACACACAAAGGTAGAAAGCTCAAGGCACAGCTAGGCATCTGAACTGCAGATCCCAGCACTTTGATTCCACAGGAGTCTTCCTCAGGGACCCCCAGAAAAGCTGCATGTGCTACCTATCTTTCTGTGACTGTTTTGTACCACTTGAGGCAGGGCACCCCATTTGGGAAGCACCAACCCTTTGTTTGCTGGTTGCAGCCTGCCCTGTTTGGATTTTTCAGTTGATCCCAGAATTAGATTCCTTGGGCCCTGATTACATAAACACAACTGTTGGAGTTTACCATCTGTCAGTATTTTATAAAATATTTAAATGTGTTTGCCTCAATAACTGAAAATAAGATGGAGGAATCTCAACACTACATTCCACATTTCCGAAAATAAATACTGCTTTCGCGGAAACAAAACAGTTGTTTTGCATGGCACATCTAACTTAATATTTTTTCACCAAACCTTCAAAAAGCACATCTGTGACCCAAGACCTGTACACCCTGCAAATTTCAGACCACAACTTTACACAGTTTCTGAGAAATGACGTGACAAAGAATTTACACAAAAATGGTAATTTTCACAATTTTGGACAGTCCGTATCTCTGCACCCGCACATCCAACTGAAACAAACCTTGCCACATCCAGAGATCTTTCATCATGGATGGCACATGCAAAATGTCATACAAATCACTGAAATGGTTGCAAAATTATTAAAATGCTAAATTTGGGGGTTAACACAGAAGTGACAATTGAACCCCAACTATAGGGGATGCTACTGTGCCCCTAAACAAACAAACAAACAAACAGACAAAAAAATATATATATATAATGTTCATTGCAAAAAACTCTGTTATTGCATCAGATAAGGTTGATAGTACAGCAACAAAAGCCTGGAAATTCTTTGTTAAGGTTACCAACCATAACACCCCACTCTTCACATAGCAATAGGCATTGGGGTGTGCCTTGGGGTCATCGGGCCTAACTCTCACCCCGTTCCACATGTAAACAAGCTGAGATGGTACAGTATAGGAGAATGGGGTGAGAGTTAGGCCCGATGACCCCAAAGCACACCCCGATTCCTGTTGGTGTGTGGAGGGTGGGGTGGTGATAGGGTTGGTATCAAATTTCCAGACTTTTGTCACTGTACTATCAACCCTAACTGGTGCATTAAAGGAGTTTTTTGCAACGATTTCTCTTCTTTTTGAGAAAGTGTAATCTTACCTGTATGCATTTGTGGGCCCAGTGCTCCCATCAGTCTGTAGTGGGTTGTGGGAGCACAGGGCCCTCTGGGTCCTGAGCTCACATGCATGCATATTGAAATTGTCTCTTAATTTCATGTGGGAGTGCAGGGCCCAGAGGCCCTGCACTCTTACTTAACCATAATGGTGGAGCGGGCTCTGCACTCCCATCATGCTGCCATCACACCATAATGGTATCATGCGCTTCCACTACTGCAGAATGAGGGTCCCTGCACTCCCAGTATTGCATAATGGTATCCATATGTGGTAGCACAGGACTCTCTGGGCTCTGTACTCCCATCTACCCATAAGTATGCAGACACAGTGGAGACCTAGAGTCATTCCAAGTAACCCTTGTGCTGCAATTGTGGCAATATCTCAGTAACCATAGGAACTTTGGAAAAAATTCCACGGCAGTTGTAATCATGACCTGACAGCCTGCATGCATGCTTAGTACAATTAAAGGTGCACTTAGCAAAAAATCCATATCTCGAGCTGTTTTCAAGATATAGCCACCAAAACATGGCACAGACTCCACAATGTTATTCTATGGGAAATCTAAAACTTTGAAATGTTATAACTATGGAACCATTGTATATTTTTTCACCAAACTAGGAAAAGACACATCTGTGGTGCAAGCCATTGCTGCCCTGCAAATTTCAGCCCAAAAGTCCTAACCATATATTTGCTATGAAGTGTCAAAGAAACTTTTTTCTTGGGAGGTGAACTTATGCAAATTTGTGAAACGGTCACAAAATTCTGTGGAATTTTCCTGAAAAGTTTTGAGAAATTCCGTGAAACTTTTGCTAAAGTTCCACAGGTAAAATGGCAGAAAAACTTCAGAAAACATATTTCCAGGCATTATTTTGAAGAACTAATGCCAGGATCATGTTCCCTGGGTCCCAATTAGGTAAACACAACTGTTGGTGTTTACCAAGGGGCAGTAGTTTTTGAATTACAGTGTTTTTTCCACGTTGCTAACTAAAAACAAGATGGTGGCAGCACAAAAGTAAAAATCCCATTTCTGACAGTAAAAAGTGCTTTTGCGAACATTTTCAAGCTTGGCATATATTTTTCCCCCATAGGCTATAATGGGAAACCTAAAAGTTTAGTAACTTTCAAATGAATTAATATTTTTCACCGAACCTTCAAAAGGTACTTCAGTGATCCAGTTCCCATATACCCTGAAAATTTCAGACCAGAACCACAAACCATGTGGCCTGTAGAGATGAGTAAAGAATTTGCCAAAATGTGAGGATTATTTACATTTTTGCCACTCTGTAGCTCCGTAACCACACATCCAACTGGAACAAAACTTACCAGGTCCAGAGACTTATGATACCAGAATGCACGTGTAAAATATCAGGCAAATCTAACAAACAGTTGCAAAGTTATTAAAGTGCAAAATTTGGGGTTTAACATAGAAGTGTCCATGCAACCCTAACTATAGTGCCAGTACCATGGCACTATTATATATTATTTACAGTGGTGTCCCCCAGGATTAAACACACTTTTAATGCATTCTGCAGTATGCTGCAGCAGACCTACTGAATAAGGCAATGTAATTTCAATGGCAATTAGTCCCCTTTTTCATGCAGGAAGCTGTGGCATTCACTTCATCCTGGTAGTGTTACATTTTTCTGAATGACAAAGGGGACTAATTACCATTGAAACTGCATTGCTTTATTTAGTAGGTCTTTTGCAGCATTCTGCAGAGTGCTACAAAGTGCTGCAGAATTGTGTTTCACCCTGAGGAACGCCACTGTATGTATGTATGTATGGATATATCTATCTATCTGTCTAGCTATCTATATATAGGGGATACATGATGGGCAAGAGTGTGATATGGAAAATATGTTCACTCCTGCAGAGTGAGCTCTGGATACTCATAAGTGCCGAAGGCACGAGTGAGAGTATCCAGAGCTCATGATGCAGGAGTGAACATATTTTCCATAGCATACAATCTGCACATCATGTATTCGATTTATACAATAGGAGTATGAGTTTCAGAAGTATTGTTATGATTTTTTTGTGTTATGTTGCCGTTTCTGTGTTTGCTGTTTCTGTGTGAGATTTTCTGAATGGGCTGGCAGTGTTACAAACTCTGTGGGAAAAGCTGAGTGTGTTTTGCAATGCTAAGTAAGATAGCTTCAGGCAGCAGTGAGAAAGAAAATGTTTTGTGAAGGTGTCTGTTTCAGAATTCTGGTTGCAGCCAAGCTGAGAGGATCACAGCAATGGGTTGGGAGTGAATCAGAGTACAGGAAACACCTGAGAATGTTTTGCCATGGTAACTGAGTGGGCTGCAGGCAGCAGTGAAATATCGCTCACAGTGGTGATGTCACAACATGATTTATCTCAAGCCTTGATGTCACGACATGAAATATCTCATGTGGTTATGTCACCACAGTGAAGATACATGTTTTTATCACACTTATTTATCCTTCACCCCATTGTGTAAAAATATATATATATATATCTACAGTAGCAGCCACAGACACTGCCAGCTATTTCCCGATATTTCTGTGATATTTCCAGAAATATCTGATGCTTTCTGCATTTAAACAGTAGGGAAGCAGAGAAAAACTCTTCAGAAGTTTCACGAAACATCTGGAAATAGCTAGCAATGTCTGTGGCTACCACTGTATATGTGTGTGTGTGTGTGTATATGTATATATATATATATATGGGATACATGATGGGCAGGAGTGTGATATTGAAAATATGTTCACTCCTGCAGAGTGAGCTCTGGATACTCATGAGTGCTGAAGGCATGAGTGAGAGTATCCAGAGCTCACGATGCAGGAGTGAAGATATTTTCCGTAGCACACAATCTACACATCATGTGTTTGATTTATACAACAGGGGTACAAGTTTCAGAAGTATTGTTATGATTTTTTGTGTTCTGTTGCTGTTTCTGTGTTTGCTGTTTCTGTGTGAGATTTTTTGAATGGGCTGGCAGTGTTACAAACTCTGTGGGAAAAGCTGAGTGTGTTTTGCAATGCTAAGTAAGTTAGCTTCAGGCAGCAGTGAGGAAGAACATTTTTTGTGAAGGTGTCTGTTTCAGAATTCTGGTTGCAGTCAAGCTGAGAGGATCACAGCAATGGGTTGGGAGTGAGTCAGAGTTTAGGAAACACCTGAGAATGTTTTGCCATGGTAACTGAGTGGGCTGCAGGCAGCAGTGAAATATCACTCACAGTGGTGATGTCACTACATGATTTATCTCAAGCCATGATGACACGACATGAAATATCTCATGTGGTTATGTCACCACAGTGAAGATACATGTTTTTATCACACTCATTTATCCATCACCCCTATTGTATAAATATATATATATATTCTTTGCAAAAAACTTCATTAATGCACCAGGTAGGTTCAGATTAGAGCAACAAAAGTAGGGAAATGTGGTGTAAGGGTTTCCAACCCTAACACCACACCCCCACCCTGCAGGCAGCAAAAGGTAAAACCATTCTGGTTTCACTTCCCTAGAGTCTTCACAAATCAAGCCTGGGGTAATTCTTGGGGTTGTCAATGCTAACACTCACTCCATTCCATTGTTAAAGAAGCTGAGATGTAGAGACTACATGAGCATTGGGTGTGTGTTATGGTTGACAACACCACGGAACACCCCAAACCTGATTTGCAAAGACTCAGGACAGTTGAAACTGCAATGGTTTTTCATTTCACTGCCTGCAGGGTGGGGGTGGGTGATAGGGTTGCAAATCACAACACATTTCTCTACTTTTTTTATAAATGAATCCTTTTTTCATATGAACAAGACAACCTCATGGAAAAGGATCCTTTCACACAAAAAATAATTCAAAAAAAATTAAGTTCAAATTCTTGTTTTGTAAGAAGGCATCTTGTTTTGTATGAATGAAAAAACCTCACGAAAAAGAATTGCTTCATATGAAAAAAGAATCTGGATTTAGTTTTTTCAGATTCTTTTTTCATATGAAGGGATCCTTTTTCGTGAAGTTGTTTAATACATAAAAGGATAACTTCATATGAAAAAAGAATCTGAAAAAAAAACTAAGTCCAAATTCTTTTTTCATATCAATGGATCCTTTTTCATATGGCCCAATTCCTTTTTCGTATGGCCATATGAAAAAAGAAAATCGAGCCACAAAAAAAGATTTTAAAATGTATAAAAAGACACCTTTCTTGTGACATGCCTCAATATGTCACAATACATGTCTCAATAACTTTGTTGTTTTTTAAAATTTTGACCTCAGTCTTTCTAGACAGTCTTCTTATTACCCCACCTCATGAACCCGGTAGGTCAAATGTTCAAATCCCCTGTGAAATGGCTCTTTGCGCCACAGGTACAGAAAGACATTTTGGCCAGGATATGAAAAATGTTAGCTGAAATGTTCATGAGGTAGTGTTAAAAATGGCTATGTTGAAAATCTGGATCAAGGAGGTGTCAAGAAAGTTGAAGAACTGGGTAAAAGCCATTTTCCCTTCAGTTTAGCCAGAGATGAAAGGAGGGAAATGAGTCGATAGTCCCAGGGGTGCAGGTGTCACCCATTTTGTGGAGAGGGAAAGACTTTAGCAAGTTGCCAGCATGCCAGCATGGAGGAGCTGAAAATATTTGAATGGAGCGGTTCCAAAGTACAGGGAGAGGGGCAGCAATGGCAGGTTCAGAAAGGTGCAAGAGTTTGGGGTCAAGACCATCAGGACTATGGCTTGTTGAGGGATTTAGAGAAAGAAGGGTGGATAGAACATCAGAGGCAGTGACTGGAGTGAAAGCAGAAGTAGATGAGGAAGATACAGGAGCAGCCATGAAGCAGAGATGGAAGTGAGAGTAAAAGTGATGGCACAGGTGGTGAAGTGTGTGTTGAAAGTAGCAGCTACCTCTGCAGGCTCAGAAATTACCACAGCAGGGTTGCAGAGCTTGAGTGTGGATGTATTGAAGGGGGGGTAAAAATGAAGTGGGTAACCCTTCAGAATTTACTTGAGGAATTAAGATTGCTCTGAAGATTCAAGGCAAAGTAATTGGCTTTTGCCAGTGAGAGAGACTTTGACATATTCCGTTGCCTAAATATATCCACAAGTTTTTCCTTGATTATTTTAAGTAGTAGTTTACTTTCAATATGATGACTTTGATTTCACAAGTCACCAAAAACTATAGAATATAAGATAACCTACATATTTATCAATCAACTAAAAAAATCTAGTTTCAAATAAATAAGATTCCAATGCTTCCCTACAGTAAATATTCACTAACCATGAAGAAAGCATAATTACGATTTTAATCCAAATTTACATATTGTAATTATTACTGGTGTCATTATCATCAAAGTTACACTGTTAGTTATCAAACAGTAAACAGAAACATGGGGTAAGCAAAACAACTGTTGCAACCCTAATGTTTTGGGCTACCCTTTTTAAAAAGGTATGGCAGATACCAAAGGAATGGGATGATAATGTAGGTAAAGGAGACTATAATAGTTTTGCAGGACAAAACAATCTCAGGAGGGGAGGGTGTGAAATCACTCTGACAGAAGAAGAGGGTAAAGGTATAGGATAGAAGTAGACTAAAGGCTGCCTTTCCAAACAACTAGCATAGACTAGTAACTGGAAAGGGAAATTAGGAAGGCAGCAAGCCAGGAAACAATTATACTCATGGGAGAGCTTAATCTCACAGGCATAGATGGGTTACATTAGAGGCAAGGAACCAAAAAAGCCAGACATTTGTAGAGGTTATGCAGGACTGTTTTCTCACCAAAAGGGTGTGGGAGATAACCAGGGGAAGGCAATCTTAGACTTTGCAGTCTCCAACCAGGTCATAATTAAAGACATCATGATTGAGGACCAAGTAGGACAGAATGCCAACAACAACATTTATATTTAGCTCAATATTGTCTTGGGTTCCCAGCAATTGAATTCCATCAGTGTGGTCTCTGATTTTAGGAATGTGGTAGCAGAAAAATATCAGTGGGAATTAATGAGGCAGTATTAGGGACAGCCCAGGAGTGCATTTAATTGCTAAACAGACAAGTAAGGGAAGCAATAAGGGAAAAAGAAGAGTTTTTAGAGTCTATAGAATGGAACGGAAGGAAACTGACAGGAAGATGTACAGGGAGAAACTACTATAGATAAATTCAAGCAGCTCATTGGGGCAAAAGCAAACACAAAGCTACAGTAGGGATAGTGAAAGGGGCTATGGAGAATGATAAGTCTTTGGGAACATTACAGAAAAAATTCAAGCAAAGGACAGCATAGGAAGGATCAAGAAAGATGGGGTGAGTGCAGGGTGATGTAGGGACATTGAGGATATTGAATGAAAGGATTGTGGAACTGCATGAAGCCAGTAGAGCACAGGATCTGAGACAGCATGGATTCACAGCGGGAAGGTTATGTCAAACAAATCTAATTGATTTCTGTGGCTGGGGAAGTGGATAAGGGGGTAGTGGTGGATGTGGCCTACCTGGACTTCAGAAAGGTCTTTGATTCCATTCCACATAAAAGACTTGTGAATAAGCTGGGCAGCCTGGGAGTGGGTCACAAGGAGGTAAACTGGGTTAGGAACTGGTTGAGTGATAGAAGACAGAGGGTGGTGGTAAATGGAGCTCAATTTGAGGAAAGTAGGGTGACCAACAGGGTGCCACAGGGATCAGTTCTGGGGCCAGTCTTGTTTAATGTCTTCATTAGTAACATTATGGAGAGGCTGGAGGGGAAAGTGTGCCTCTTTGCAGATAACACTAAGATCTGCAACAGGGTGGGCACTCTGGGAGGGGTGGAAAAAATAAGGAGGGGCCTAGGTAAACTGGAGAAATGATGCAGCATGTGGCAGCTGAGATTCAATGTGAAAAAGTGTAAAATCATGCATTTGGGGTGCAAAAACCCAGAGGAGGATTTCATGATGAGTTGGGGGATACTGACACTCATCAAACAGGAAGGGGATTTGGAGGTAATCATATCTGATAACCTAAAAGCAGCCCAACAATGTGACAAGGCTGTGGGGAGAGTCGGTGGGATGCTGGGGTGCATAGGGTAAGATATCACCAGCAGAGAAAAAGAGTTAGTGAAGCCACTGTACTAATCATTGGTGAGGCCTCGTTTGGAGTGCTGTGTCCAGTTCATTTCATTTTTCATTTTTCATTTTTTATTGTTTATACTTGTTAGCAAGATGAGCAAACTGCCCGTTTTCACAAGCGACACGTTTTACATAAAAAACATACAATCAAACAGGACATGCTATAAAAACAAGATAAAAATTAAACATAAATACATACATAAATACAGTAGATAACATCCATGGGAAGCAGGTACAGTTAGTATTAGAATCCAGCCATTGTACAAGCTTATATTTCAAGGACTGAACAGTTCTACAATTAATTGAGACTGGAGGAATGCTATTATAGAAAGTTATAGCCCTATAGACCACAGATCTTTGGTCAATACTCTTTCTAAAAAGACTCAACTCTTCCCCCTCACCACTGTGATATACATTGCGCCGTGTCCTTTCCCTCACTTACCAACAGGCATACCCTCCACTGTGCAAAATTCACCTCTAAATTCTGGCTTTGTTCTCTCCCTTCCTAGTTACCACTCTATCTATTCCAACCCCTCCTCTCAACTTTCTCAGATCAGGTGACACAAGGTCCATTGCAATCCCTCGCTGTAATACTAAAGCGGGACAAAATGACTTCTCCCACTGCCTCCCTAAGCTGTGGAACTCACTCCCCACCCCCCCAGATTTATCACTCATCCTCCACATCATCCCTAACTTCCACCCTACACAACTACCTATCTATCAACTGCTCTTGCTAGTGCCACCCCAAGTACTGGTTCTCTAGCTGCCTCACCCCTCCTTCTGCCCTATCTTCTTTACTTGACTCAGTTGTTGTGGTTTTATCCTTCAGTTACTTAGGCTCTTATATTACTGTAATACAAGTAGTGTAGACTACTTGCATCCAACCTGCACTTACTGTTAAATTGCACTTGCTGTAAATAAACTATGTATACCTATAAATGGCTGTCCTATATTCATTGCTGTAATTGTCAATGTTTGCTATGCTGTAATGTGCTATGTTCCCCTGTAATAGACTTTGAATACCTGTAATTGTCTGTTTAAGTTTCATTGCTGTAACTGTCACTGATTGTATGCTTACAAGTCTATATTCCCTATCTGTACCCACTCCCCCAGTACATTCCTTGAGATGAGAAACTTGTTGTTCAGTGTACTTTTCCTGGTGAAACATTTCAATAAATAAATAAAATAGGGGACCCTAAGCAATCCTTCTGGAGGCCGCATCTCTGTAAAGACATAGACAGGGTGGAGGCAGTTCAAAGAAGGGTAACAAAGGTGGTGCAGGGCCTGCACCAAAGTCAAATGAGGAAAGACAGGGAGACCTCAGTATGTATACCCTGGATGAGAGAAGAGACAGGGGGAATATGATAAAAATCTACAAATATCTAAAGGGCATGAATAGGGTACGGGAGCATAGCATCTTTCAGAAAAGGAGATGTTCAGGAATGAGGGGGCATGACATGAGGTTGGAAGGGGTAGACTAATGGGTAACATAAGAAAGTATTTCTTCATGGAAAGGGTGGTGGTTGCATGGAATAGACTCCCAGCAGAGGAGGTGGGGGAAAACAAAGTGGGGGAATTCAAAAATGTATGGGACAGGCATAGGGGAACCCTAGTGATAGGAAAGAGAAGGTAAAGCTGGAGATCAAGTAGAATCTGTGGCTTTTGCAGTAGGTAGGAAAAATGGACAGACTGGATGGGCCTAGCAGTCCTTATCTGCCATCAATTTCTGTTTCTATATTTCCATGTACACTTTGGTTACATGCTTATTATGAAAGCTAAAAGACCATATTCAAACACTGCTATGTAGCCATGCTACCACCTCTCTGTCATCGGACTTGTAATTAGATACTTTGCTCTGCTGGTCTTTCCACCCCCAATTAGGCATACCAGTGGCTCAGCTGGTAGCATTTTTGCCTCTGGGGTGAGATGATCAGATGGTCATGGGTTCTAACCCCACACCAGCTACTTGGGGTAACACCCATAACTGATACTGTAGAGCAGTACAAGGGGGATGCTGCACAATTGAGGTGCTGTCCTTCAAATGAGATGTTAAACTTAAGTTTCTCCTGCCCATCTCTATTCACTGTCTAGTTTGAAGTAAAAGGTCCCATGGCACTTATCAATGAAGAGAATGGGAGTTTTTCAGGTGTCATGGCCAACATTCCCTATCAATAAAATAGGTCTATGTAATCCACCCCTCAGGATACACATGGAAATAAATTATCACAGCTTAATGGGTCTTTCCTGGGCAAAAATTGTAAACAAAATAAAAAAATAAAATAAAGTCAAGGTTCAGCTATGGATATGATGTGTAACACTCAATTGTCTACACTGTTTCCACAAAGCAACACTGTTGCTGGTTACTGGGTCACTGAATCCAACTTACGCTGTGTCCAATGTTCAAAAAGACTTCTGGTATCTGAAGAGATAACACCCACAATCACAATCAAAGTGATGTTGGATGGCAGAGTGGAGAGTAATGGTCATTCACACTTAGCATGGTGTTGTGTGGCGGGTGGTGTCTGTTGCTTATGAGTAGGAAACAGAAGTGATGGACAGCAGTAAACTTTGAATAATGGCCATGCTGTAAGTACACTTTGATTAATGACCATACTGTGAATGGTGATACGTGAGTGGTGTACCTGTACAGACAATAGAGTGTTACAAAGCATACTGAACATGCACCAGGATCGTTATCTGGTGGCTGGGTGGTGCACTATAGCCAGATTTTGTGCATTAAAATAAATATTAGTTTGTTAAATTTCTGGTGTTCTGAGGAACTTTACTTCATTTATTGAACATCTATACTTATTTAACAATATGCATTATCCATAATGGAATAAGTAATGTTGATTGTGAAGGGCAGAGATCAAAAAGAAGCCATTAATAATACACAGTAGCTGATTCATACAACAGTACACCACCATTGTCCTCAGTATTTCACACTGTAGATAGGGAAGCAGCAGTGCGAACCTACAGAAGCAAATTTACCATATGCTTAAATTCAACTTCCATGTCATTATGCATGAACAAATTGTGAACCATGTAAGCAAAATGCTGGTATTATAAAGACAGGAAAATAACATTACTCTGATTAACTGTATTTTTGATATAGATTTTATTCTTTCATGTATGGCAATCATTGCCTTGTAATGATGGAAGAAACAGTATGATGTGCAAACATTCCAACATCTTGAATTACTCCATAAGCATGCTTTGAATGGTGGACAGTTACAGTCATAAAAGAGAGCATCATGCTGAACAGTGTGCAACCACCTAGCAGGATTCATGTCTGCAAACTGCAGTGGTACCACATGCATTAAACTGTACCAAGTTGTGTACTTACTGAATTGGCAACTCCTTTGGTACTAGCCTCCACTGTTATAGAAAAAATGGAGTACCACGCCTAATAGCAGAGCATCATTTGTATTACATCACAAAGTATGTGTTCATTGACATTGCATAACACCAGTTAATAATTACACAGTGCATCACTGCAGCCATGCTCATAGCATCTTGTGTGTCCCAATGCCCACACAATTTACATCCAACTATTGCTTCTTTAAAAGTTTGAAGGTCTATAAAAGTTTACTTTATTGTTATTCATTGATACATTTTTAATTGGCTGCACCCACAGACATTCTGTAACCATGATGTGGTAAATTATGATGCACTAAAATATGTTAACAATGTGTTAAATAAAGCTATAATTGGAGCAGATAACTTGGACATGAAGCTCCTGAAAATTGTTCTAGATAAACTGGCATATCCAATAACAACTGTCCAATTTCTTTCTAGTTTTCTCAATTCCTTAAGGCTTGGAAGATTGCCCGTGTCACCCCAGTTTTTAAGAGTGGTGACCAGAATAGTGTTTTAAGCTATAGGCCAATCTCCATTTTCTCTACCTTGTCCAAGGCTCTGGAAAGAGCTGTAAGTGATCATCTTGTTGCAGTATGGTTTAAGAAAATCCCATAGTAAGATGAGTACACTGGTTGAGTTCACTGAGCACATATATGAGGCATTGGATAGTAGGGACATGGTTGGGGCAATATTTGTAGATTTAACAAAGGTCTAAGACCTCATAAACCATGGTCACCTGTTGTAAAGGTTTCCTTAAATTTGGTTTGTCACAGGTACCACATCTGGGTTTAAAGACCCCTTGACTGATCAACAGCAAAAAGTGAAAATCAATGGTTTCTGCTCTGAATTTAATACTGTTTCTGTTTGGAATGCCTCAAGGCTCAATTCTTGATCCTTTATTTTTTAGCTTATTCACAAACAGCTTGCCTGATGCATGTTATCATGCCAATATTCTCCTCTACAGAGACAATGCAATTATTTTCACTGGGTAATCTAGCAAAAACAATCTCACTATTATACTGCAGCAAGACTTTAAGAGCCTTGAGGAGTAGTTTGTCCAAAATAAATTGGTACTCAACCATAAGAAAAAATTTCTTTGGAAATAATAAAAAAAAAAATCCCATTTGCTACTTATGATGGAAATGGAGTGAAGCATGAGCAAGTGAACACTTTCAAATATTTGGGCATTCATTTGGATGACAGCCTGACATTTGTACCCCATGTGGACTACCTGAAAAAAATGATTAATCAGAGACTGAGGGGTTCTATATCAGAAATGACATAACTTTATTTAAGAAGCTGAACATCTGATAGTAGCTAATCCTATACTGTCTCTTATAGAATACATATTGATAACATAGTCATCTGCATAGGGTACTGTTTTGGCAAGGTTAAATATTGCACTTAATAAAAGCTGCAGACTTACAAAGATATATAGATGTCAATGGCAGATAAGGGCCTACGGCTCACCTAGTCTGCCCTTGTGCCCACATACTTAGCTTCTTCAAGCTTCTCTAGAACTAGATTGTCCCTTTCCTCCAACTACCAGGATCCCCAGTGCCTATCCCATGTATTCGTAAATCTTGTAATTGTTTCAGCTGCCACTGCCTCCTCTGGCAGGGCATTCCATTTGTCCACCACAGTCTCCATGAAGAAATTCTTCCTCATGTTCCCGCTGAACTTCCCTTCCTCCAGTTTCATCCCATGTCCCCTAGTTTTGGAATATCTTTTTTCTATAAAAGATTGCGTTTTCCTGCACCTTGTTCCTCCCCATGAGGTATTTATGTCTTAATCATATCCCCCCCCTCCCTCCTTTCAGCCAGGGAGTACATATTCAAGTCCTTCAGCCTGTCCTCATAGGCTTTGTGATGTAATCCTTGCACCATCGTGGTTGCCCCCTCTGAACTGCCTCCACCCTGTCTACATCATTATGTAGGTAAGGCCTCCAGAATTGGACACTGTACTCAATGAGAGGCCTCCCTAGTGTCTTATATAGTGAAATTACAACCTCCCCTTTCCTGCTGGTGATACCCCTACCTATGCAACAAAGCATCTTGTTTGCTTTTCCTGCTGCCTTGTTGCACTGACTCCCTACCTTGAGGTAATCAGAGATGATTTTTTTTGTTACTAAGACAACCTGCGAGTAACAACTGGCTCTTTAAGGCAGGTATGAGTCAGCGTAATGTGACCACACCAGCATCGTGTAGCATGTGGTTCCAGGATAAATCTTACTGCCCAATGCCAGAAAGAATCAGTTCTGGTCCATGGTCTTCTGAGATAACATGTTTTGTTTTTTTCAATTGGAAATTCTCACTGGAGTGATCAGTTTGAGATGGTTTGGGGAATGTGGCAACCTGGGCAGCAACAGAGTGAAACTGACATTGAAAAATGTTTGAGAGGTGAACCACGTGGAAGTGGTTATGGGGAACAAGTTGTAAAATATTCTTTGCCCCATATGTTGTCTGGCCAAGTGTTTTCAAAGGGAATTCTCACTGGAGTGATTGGTTTGAGATGGTTTGAGGAATGCCACAACCTGGGGTGGCAACGGAGCCAAACTGACACTGATAAACGTTTAAGAGGTGAGCTGCGTGGAAGCAGTTATGGGGAACTAGTTGAAAAATATTGTTTGCCTGTATTTACAGTTTTATTGTTAATTTATGTTGTATATTTGTATTTTAAATCTGTTCAGTGCCTTGGTTTTGGAAGGGCACTATAAAAATAAAGTTTACTTACTTACTTACATGTTGGCTACCCAAGTGTTTTGGTAAGTTGTTGTGGCTTATTCTGTGTGTTGTTGGTATTTGGAGACTTAGTGTTCTTTATTTTGTGTGTGTTGTAGTGGCAGTTGTGGGAAACCATGGTTTAGTGGGGTTTCAACATGGTGGTTTTCCAGTTACATGTTCAGGGGCTTGGATGGTTTTCAAAGAGTGGGGTTTGTATATGTGGCTGACTGGCACCCTTTGCATGGATTATGCTAGGATTTACCACAGCAGAAAGGTGCCAGTCAGCGAATCAGATTGTGCAGTTCTCGAACTCCATTGTATAATCTAGCTCCTTCCACCCTGTGCACTCAGTCCTGCATTCTGGAACATGAGTTTGAAGCAGAAATTGACAGTGGAGTTTAGGTGGGTTGGGGTAATATGAAATGAATACTAGTATAGTTAAAACTATTTAATAGGATGGCTGGGTATGACCCAACTTGTCCCTATTATTCATCTGCCCAATTTAACAGAAGCATATTTTTTGAGTGTCAGAAATGTTATTTTTCCTTGCTGTTAATGTGAACTTTATTTGATGCAATAAAATAATTTATGCTTCTGTGCTGTCATCACTCCATAGAGCATTTTTTCTGCTTCAAATCTGCTCTCAGTTGGAACAAGTACTGTATGGTTCTCAGGCTACTGAGTGCCTCAGCGTTTGAGATAGGTGAGGTATTGACTTACTCATTGATTGTTTTATGCTGTCTTCGGTGTTTTTTACTGTTGCATAGCAAGAGTTATGCTGATGTATGGGTGATATAGGAGGAAAGAGAAAATGGTGCTCTCGAAGGGCATGACCAGATGCCAAACACATCACCTAATTGCAGTAGTGCTTGCTTTGTGCTCAGTAAAGTTGAAGCACATCATCAGTAGCATGAATGAATCAGTCCACTCTCTCTGTCTCTGCAACAGGGTGCCCCTGTTATAATAATGATGTGCAACCCCCCCCCCCCCATTTCTCTCACTCTGTACTGTCTTCTGTTCTTTTCTTCTGCCCTTTTTATTTCTTGTCAGGGTAGCCAACCTGACAATGAACACCTCTTTCTTTTCTGTCCCTTTTTCTATACAACTCCACCCCATTTGTGCACATGAAGCACTAAAGATGCTTAGAAATATTGTCTGCAGCATAAAATATTTAGCGCATGTAGCACTGTTAATTATACCTGATGCCCCCAGAAATTGATAAACATTTTGGTGGTATTGGCCCTTGAGGTGCGCACTGTAGCACCGGGCTTGCTGATGCAACTCTGGTCACAATATGTGACTGTAATTAGGCAGAGTTTTCGATTGGGAGCAGAATAAGGCTCCAGCTGCAAAATGCAACAAGGTATTCACTTCCTTGTTCCTTGTTCGGAGCAAGTTGCCCCATGGCCCCACTACTGCGAGAAGCAGTTAAACACAAGCTCCTTGTTCAGAGCAGGATGGTGCTTCAGAGCAGAGAGATGCTCTGAAGCATAAGCAGATGCCACAAGAGTTGCACAGATCAAAGGCATTGCCAAATAAGGGACACTACGGGCAATTAAACAGAGAAGCCCTGTAGTGTTCCCAAACCAAGGAAATATGCCCAGGAATGATAGAGCAGCCCCAGAGATGTTGTAACTGGGGCTACTTGAATAAATAGAATGGGCCAAAGAGCAGAAATGGGAAAAAGGGAAAAAAAGGCCCAAATAAAATGTTTTCCTGATGGCTGCAATTTTCAGCTGTTGGGTCCAGAAATGAAACTGCTAATGTTTGGCAGGGGCTCACTAAGGAGCCTGGTGAAGAGCCCCTGCAAGGAAAGTAATATCTTGGCAAGGAATAAAAGCCTTTTAGGGGCTTAAAGAAATAATCAAATTACATTGTATGAATATACAAAAATGGTATTCTGTTGTGTTTAAAAACAGGTTTCCTGAGCTAGCAGGAGAAGGGAGATAAGGAGTGCGCCCTCTATCTCCCATTCCCCTTGCCAACACAGAAACACCTGAGACATTTTTAGATACTTACCATGTTAATAAAAATGTAATTACCTCCTAGGTATGCTGCAGTCCTTGCTATAGGGCTGGTTGTCCATAAAATTACTGCTTTTAAAGAGACAAGATCTAGTGATGTCATTTCAGGGGAGGGGCTTAGAATTTTAATGAGCACCCTTTAGGAATAAGGGTGGATAACTAATGAATGGCTACCAAGGTAAAAAAAATGAATCTAGCATAAGGAAGAACATCACCATATATAGTGAGTGGCACACATTCCGAAGAAAGGGGGGTCACTAGTGGAGTACCTCAGGGCTCGGTACTGGGTCAAGTCCTCTTTAACATCTTTATAGGTGATATTGCAGAGGGTCTGGAGGGAAAAGTATGCCTCTTTGCAGATGTTACAAAGATCTGTAACAGAGTTGATACACAAGAGGGGGTAGAAAGGATGAGAAGGGACTTGGCAAGGTTGGAGGAATTGTCAGACATATGGCAACTTAGATTCAATGCAGAAAAGTACAAAGTAATGCACCTGGGAAACAAAAACCCAGGAGAAGAGTACACAATAACAGGGGAGGTACTAACAACAACAAAAATGGAACGGGACTTGGGGGTAGTCATATCAGATGATCTAAAGGTGGATAAGCAATGTGAGAAGTCAGTGAGGAGAGCCAGGGGGATACTGGGATGCATAGGAAGGGGCATCACAAGTAGAAAAAGGGAAGTGGTTATTCCTCTGTACAGACAGTTGGTGAGACCCCACCTGGAGTACTGTGTGCAGTTTTGGAGACCTCATCTACGCAAGGACATAGACAGGATAGAAGCAGTCCAGAGGAGGGCAACTAAAATGGTGCAGGGTCTGCATCAGAAATCATATGAAGAGAGAGAGAGACTGAGAGAGCTTAATATGTATACCCTTGATGAAAGAAGGGACGGGGGGACATGATAGAAATGTTCAAGTACCTCAAGGGAAACAACAAAGTCCAGGAGAGTAGCATCTTTCAGAAAAAGAGATGTGTAAGAACAAGGGGACACAATTTAAAGATAGAGGGGGAGCAGTTCAGGGGTAATGTGAGGAAATCTTTTTTCACAGAGAAAGTGGTGGATGCGTGGAACTGCCTTCCTGGGGAGGTTGTTGGGGCTAAAACAGTGGGAGAATTCAAACATGCATGGGACAGACACAAGGCAATTGTAGTGGGGGGTGGCAGGAAGTAGGCTGTTGGTTAACTAGAAATGAATCTAAAGATTATCCAGTAGGTAGGGACATGGGAAGACTGGGTGGGCCATGTGGTCCTTATCTGCCATCAAAGTCTATGTTTCTATGTTTCTATATTGGGATTTTGATACAGAGATGTGGCCAAGCTTATTATGAAAGAAATAAAGCCTAATTGTTCTTCAGACCCCAGTCACCTGACTATGATGTCATCCCCTGAACAGTATTTAAATTCACCACTATAGGTGAGACAGTAGATAGGTAGGCCAGTGGGTTGCTACCATTGGTGTGAGAAGTGAGATTCTGGTGGTGTCAAGACTGCTTGAGAGGCACCATCAGTGGGTACTGGATCTAATACCCAGCAGATGCAAGAGAGGCAGGGGAAGGTCATTCATTTGATGAGAGCTATGGCTGAGAAGACAGGTGTACCGCCTGGACCTGGCTTGGACTTCAGTACAAGGCTGAAGATGAAGAAGACAGACAAGGAATCTGAGAGGGAAGAAGAACAGGACCCAAAGAAGGTGGAAGTGCCAGAGGACTCCAACAAGTTTTTGTGGTGGCTGTGCATCAGACAGCAGGAGACGGATCAACAGCAACAGGAGGACAGACGTCAATGAGATGAGGATCGGCGGTAACAGGAGGAAGATCAACAGTGACTGGAGGTGAAGTGAGCAGATAGCATCAGAATCATCCAGGCTGTAATTCCAGGACAACCTGCTAGGATGGCTCCAAGGGATATAAAGTTGATCAAACTAACCGAACTAGATGATATCGAAGCATATTTGATGACTTTCGAATGCATAGCCAAAATGTGAACCAGGTCTAGAGACCAATGGGTCATAAGACTGTTGCCATACCTTTCCAGGCATGCCCAGCTGGTCTATAACCAGATGACTGGACAAGAAATAGTCAATTATGATAGGGTTAAAGAAGAAATTCTGCGACACTACGAAATAAATACAGAGACTTACCGACAATAGTTTTGGTTGCAGAAAATCACATGCTGATGCACTAAGAGAGACATATGCTAAATTGAAAGACTGTTGTTGCGAATGGTTGCAACCCTCTACTAAGACCATGGCCCAGATTATTGAACTAATTGTTATCAAACAATTTATGCATGTCCTTCCACAGGATGTGCAAGTCTGAGTCAGAGAGCACATTCTGGAAGTTGCCGAAAACACAATCAAAATTGCTGAGGATTATTTAGCAGCAAGACCATCCAGACCCAGAGGACAAAATGCCACACCCCAGCCTGTAGATGTGGTAAGACATTTACATTATACTCCCCAGAGACAGCACAATTAAATGAGAAGGGACAGAGGTAGAAGGGTTTCCATGTCAGAGATTA
Organism: Neoceratodus forsteri; assembly: GCA_016271365.2. Taxonomy (NCBI): domain Eukaryota; kingdom Metazoa; phylum Chordata; order Ceratodontiformes; family Ceratodontidae; genus Neoceratodus; species Neoceratodus forsteri. The sequence continues at coordinate 721,485,895 of CM057459.1, read as the reverse complement.
TATGTCACAGATGTTTGGGTAAAGTGCACATGGTCAGGAATTGCTCCAATAAAAGAACAGAAAATGGCCATTTATCCTTAGACAACATAGGATATGTCACTACCGTGGGGATTGGGCAGCATCAGACACTGGGCCTTTTAGACTCTGGAGGATGACAGATATTGATGTGAGCAGATTTGTTTCCTACCCTGGATACTACCTTAGCTGATACAACTGTGATCTGTGTTCATGGAGATGTGCATAAATACCACACTGCCAGGGTAGAGGTAACTTAATGACCAACAGTATTGCTTGACTGTGGGCCTGGTACCTAGATTACCAGTACCGGTAATTATAGGGCAGGATTTTTCCAATTTTTCTGGCCTAATTAATAAACAACCATCTGCAGACAAACTGGTGACTGTTACTACGAGGTTCCAAGCCAAGAGGGCCCAATTACCTGGGATATTCCCATTTGAAGATGAATTATTTGATATCCCATGGAAAAATAGAAAAACCCAAAAGCAAAGAGGAAGGGAGAAAAAGCAATGGCTGTAAGCTAAACAAGCTGGTAGCTCTGAGGTGATGCCTGGTTTGTCCAGCTGTGAAGTCAGGAAAGAACAGCTGGCTGATAAATCTTTAAAACCTTATTTTTTTAGAGGTACAAGAGCCAACTAAAAAAAGGACTACCACATGTTGTGTTAAAGAATGGGTTGTTGTATAGGAACTGTGTAAATCCAGTGATGCAAATGTGTGTGGAACAACTTATGGTGCTTACTGTGTATAGGGAAAACTTAAGGCAGTTAGCACATGACCTATCCATGGCAGGCCATGAAGGATGGGATTGAACCCTTGGGAGGTTAACCCATAGATTCTTCTGAGGATGTAGCAACTTATTGCAGAGCATGACCTGAATGTCTCTTAGTTGACCCAGGTGGAAAAGCAGACAAGGTGCCCCTATAACCTATCCCTTATGTCACCATGCCCTTTGAACGCATTGCCATGGATATGGTTGGGCCCTGACTACAAATTCAAAAGGCAACAGGTTCATTTTGGTCATCTGTGATTACGTTACCAGATACCCTGAGGCTGTATCCTTACACGCTGCTAAGGCTCCTTGGATTGCTGAGGAGTTAGCTAAAATATTTAGTCTGATGGGTATACCTCAGGAGATTCTTACCAACAGAGGAAAGTAATTTTACTTCACAAATGTTAAAATAATTATATAAACTTCTGGGCATATCTGTAGTACAAACCTCCCCTTACCATCCTCAGACTGATGGGCTTGTTGAAAGGTTTAACAAAACCTTAAAGAATATGCTTAAAAAATATGTGCAGGAGGAAGGATATAATTGGGACATGTTTCTCCCATATCTGCTTTTTGCATATGGGGCCGTGCCCCAGGCAACAACAGGCTTTTCACCATTTATGTTATTATATGGTAGGAATCCCCAGGGCCCCAAGATGTGTGAAAGAACATTGGGATGAAGTTCAGACTGTAGGTTCCATGAACATTCTAGATTATATGGCTTCCTTACGACAAAGATTGGTAAAGTTTGTTATGATAGCACATGAAAATGTAACATGTAATCAGAGGGATCAAAAAAGTGATGTATGATGAAGGACTTAAGGAAAAATGCTTTACCCCAGGAGAAAAATGGTTACTACTGTTACCATCTATTGAAAACAAGCTGTTGATGAAATGGCAGGGCCCTTTCACAGTTATATAGCAAACAGGGGGTCAATTTTGAAGTTGAAATGCCTGGGTTGCATTCCCACAAAATAATTTACCATGCAAATTTGTTGTGAAAATGGGTAGAAAAAACAGCCCCCCTCCCTTCTGTTTATACACCCTGAGCAGGTGCAGACAGAACTGGATGTGGCCTATGAAAGGTTAGACCCTGCCCCAGAAAAAGAGGGAGTGCAGATCAACTCCGGGTTGAACCCTGAACAATGAAAAAGAAATAGATCAGCTGTTACAGTACTTCCAGCAAACATTTACCACTAAACCAGGTTGGGCAAAAGAAGTGGTGCATAGCATAAAAGTGATTCAAACCAAACCCATAGACCAGAAACCATACAGATTACCAGAGCAAATGAAGGCAGAGATGATTGAGGAAGTGTGTAAAATGGAACATTTGGGGGTGTTAGTGCCTTTCTGGAGTGCCTGGTCATCACCTGTGGTTGTTGTCCAAAAAAGGATGGAGGATTACGGTTATGCCTAGACTTCCATAAGATAAACACTATCTCCTCCTTTGTTGGATAACCCATGCCCCGTATTGATGACCTGCTGGATAAAATAGCGACAGCTAAGTACATTAGCACTTTAGACCTGACAAAGGGGTATTGGCAAATACCCCAGGCAGCACATACACAGGAGTTGACAGCTTTTTGCACCCCTATTGGCCTATATCAATTTAACACCATGCCATTTGGCCTTCCCGGAGCCCCAGCTACTTTTCAGTGGTATGTGGTTCGCATTCTCAGACCACACAAGAAGTACAGTACAGCATATTTAGATGAAGTCATCATCTTTAGCCAGGACTGGCAGACACATCTAGTCCAGTTGAGTGTAGTCATCCAGGCCATTACAGATGCTGAACTTACGATCAGTGTGCAATAGCTAAAACCAAAACAAAGTACTTGGGATTTGTAATTGGCCATGAGACAGTGAAACCGGAGCAAAGTAAAGAGGAAGCAGTTGCTAATAGCCCTATACTCCTGACTAAGAGACACATACGTTCTTTTCTAGGGTTAGCCAGCTATTATAAGGGGTTTATTCCAGATTTTGCCACCCTAGCAACCCCTTTGACTGAACTGATGAAGAATAAGTATCCTAATAAAATCAAGTGGACCCTAGAGTGTGAGGAAGCCTTCAGCAGTATTAAAGCCATTTTATGCTCTGCCCCTGTCATTATTAGCCCCAATTTCCAGGTACCCTTTGATGTGCACACAGAGCATCAGACAAAGGAATAGGGGCAATGTTATCCCAACATGGCAGAAAAGGGGAACATCCTGTAATATTCATTAGCAGGAAACTGCATAGGAGGGAAAAAAGTACTCGACCATCGAAAAAGAGTGCTTGGTGATAAAGTGGGCCATTAAAGCACTGAAATATTACCTCTGGGGTACCGAATTCACTGTCCTTATTGACCATAATCTGCTGTGCTGGTTGAGCCAGATGAAGGAAAAGAATGCACGGATTATGAGGTGGTATCTGGCAATGCAGCCGTACAAATTCTCAAATAGGCATAGAGCTGGTGCCCAGCATAAAAATGCAAATTTTCTGTCCAGGTTTGGGGCAGATTGTCAAAACATGGGGGAAGAAAATCATGTTAAAGATTGAAGGAAGTTGATTGAGGAAAGATATGATAAACCTCAGGGAATAGAATGGTATGGTAGATATTGTAAGTATCTGGATAATGATATAAAAGTACTGTTTTGTTTATTAGGGTCCCTGAGGGGAACTTCTGGAGAGGGTGAGCAGAATTTCCAACCCTTCCAAGGGTGAAGAGTTCAGATAACAGACTAATGTGTTGCCTTCTTGTGTGGGGAGAAGTGCAACAGGGTACCTCTGTTATGATAAATATGTGCAACCCCCCCCCCCCCATTTCTCTCACTCTGTACTGTCTTCTGTTCTTTTCATTTCTTGTCAGGGTGGCCAACCTGACAATGAACACCTTTTTCTTTTCTGTCCCTTGTTCTATACAATTCCCCCTATTTGTGCACATGAAGCACTGGAAGTGCTTAGAAATATTGTTTGCAAGTATAAAATATTTAGTGCATGTAGCGTTATGTTAATTATACCTGATGCCCCCAGAAATAGATAAACCTTTTGGTGGCATCCGCTCTTGAGGTGCCCACTGTAGCAGCGACTTGCTGATGCATCTCCAGTCACAATATCCGACTATAATTGGGTAGAATTTTCAATCAGGAGCAGAGTCACAAAATGCAACAAGGTATTCACTTCCTTGTTCCTTGTTCGGAGCAAGATGCTCTATCTCCCCACTAGCCCAAGATGCGGTTAAATGCAAGCTCCTTGTTTGTGTCAGAATGGTGCTTTGGAGCACAGAGATGATCTGAAGCATAGGCAGATGCTGCAAGAGTGGCACAGATCAAAAGCATAGCAGAATAACAGACACTATGGGTAATTAAACAGAGAAGACCAGGGAGGTAAGGTACGTGCCTGCCTGGCGCCACAGCTCGGAGGGACAGAAAGTGAATCCTCAGGATTGCAGAAGCGGCTGCATGAGGGAGGGAGCTGGATATCATTGTCCACCTAGGGACAAATGACCTGTCTGTGAATGGGATCATAGCAGTGCAAGAGGAGTTTGTGGAGTTGGGGAGGGGCGTTAGACAAGTAGCATGTGTGGTAACCTTCTCGGAGGTGCTGTCTGTCTATGGTAAGGATGATGCTAGGGTATTCCACACCATGGGATTCAATGAATGGTTGAAAAACTGGTGTGAAGCTCAGGGTTTTGGCTTCATTTGGGACTAGGGAGCCACCTGGAGGGATGCAGGCGTATACTGGCGCAATGGTCTGCATCTGTCCGGGGGTGGTCCAGGATCCTAGGTGACAGGTTTAAATGCTTCAATGGCAAGCATTTAAACCAGACAAGGGGGAGGCACTGAAAAGAAGCAGGGAAATCCCAACTCCCCCATCCACAAAACAGAATAGTTAGAGAGGTAAATACCAAGGAAGAAAAGTCGATAGGGAGCAGGACAGGAGTAAATGCAGAAAAAGGCAGTAAGAACAGGGATGGGGCTAAAAGGGGCAAGGCCATAAAAAATAAATGGAAGGTGATGAGTACCAATGCTCACAGTCTGTGCAACAAGCTTCCTGAACTAGTGACCTTGGTGGAAGAGGCATGCCTGGATATTGTGGCAGTCACTGAAACATGGTACACAGAGAACCATGACTGGGACGTCAACATACCAGGATACACAGTCTACAGAAGGGACAGGGTGGGTAAAAGATGAGGAGGAGTAGCTCTTTATATAAGGTAAGGGATTACAGCAATGGAACTAAAGAGTAAATAGGAAGTTGATGAATCACTCTGAGTAACCCTGGAGACAGGAAATGGCACCACAATCTGCATGGGGGTTGTGTACAGACCCCCATCTCAGGGGGAGGAAATGGACAAGGAAATGATAGACGGCATCCTTAAAAAGGTAGAAAAAGGTGAGATATTGTTGATGGGGGACCTAAATATGCCAGATGTTAACTGGAGTACCTTTGCTGCAGGCACATCCAAGGGCAGGGTCATTCTTGATTCCCTACAGGGGGCATGCCTCAGACAGCTACTGTTGGAACCCACTCGGGAGGGAGCAATCTCAGACCTGGTACTCTCAAATGGGGAAGGAGAGAGGATCTCAGATTTAGAAGTGGGTAGCCATCTGGGAACAAGTAACCACCAAACAGTGTGGTTCACAATAAACATGGCCATAGAGTTAACCCTTACAAAAACAAGAGTATTGGACTTTAGGAAGGCTGACTTTGGGAAAATGAGAGAGTGCCTCAGAAAAGCACTAGCAAATGGGCAAGATGGAGCGGTGGAGGAACAGTGGAGAATAATCAGAACAGCCATCTCAGAGGCAACAATCCTTTGTGTGAAGCAAATCAATAAAACAAAACAAAGGAAAAAAACTTTATGGTTCTCAAGAGAGGTGGCAAGGACGGTTGAGGAGAAAAAAATAGCATTCAGGAAATATAAGGAAACACAGAAGGAACAGGACAGAGAACTTTATCATTTAAAGTGGAAGGAGGCAGAGAAGGCAGGCAGAATAGCAAAGGCACAAACTGAGGAAAAGATAACCAACTCTGTTAAGAAGGGGGATAAAACCTTTTATAGGTACATTAGGGAGCGAAGAAAGACCAAAGAAGGGATACAGAGACTTAATAATGGGGAGGGAATGTGGACAGAGGGTGACAGTGAAAAAGCAGGGATACTGAATGAATATTTCTGCTCAATATTCACAACGGAAGAGGAAGGGGAGGTACCTAAACCAAACAAGAGAGAAACTCTGAATAGGGGGGTTGATACCAGTCCATTCACAGAAGAAAGGGTTTTGAAAGAACTCTTGAAATTGAGGGTGGACAAAGCAATGGGGCCTAATGGGATTCACCCAAGAATTCTGAAAGAACTAAGGGTCAAACTAATAACACCACTGACTACTCTCTTTAACAAATCATGGGAGGATGGGGTGGTACCTGAGAACTGGAGGAGGGCAAATGTGATTCCACTTCACAAAAGTGGGAACAGGGCAGAGGCAGGAAACTACAGACCAGTAAGTTTGACATCAGTGGTAGGGAAAATGATTGAATCACTTCTAAAGGAAAGAACTGCTGAGTACCTAGAGGCCAGTGGGGCACAGAACCCAAGGCAGCATGGTTTCACAGCAGAAAGCTCATGTCAGATGAACCTAATAGATTTCTTTTACTGGATGACCAAAGTAGTAGACCATGGAGGGGCTGTGGATATGGCCTACCTAGATTTTAGCAAGGCATTTGGCATAGTCTCACACAAAAGATTAATATACAAGTTAACCAGCCTTGGAGTGGGTCCCAAGGTGGTAGCCTGGATAGAAAACTGGCTGGACAACAGGACACAAAGGGTAATAGTAAATGGAGTTCACAGTGAAGAAAGGAGGGTAACTAGCGGGGTACCGCAGGGTTCGGTACTGGAACCGGTCCTCTTTAATGTCTTTATAATTACATTGGCGAGCACCTGGAAGGAAAGGTATGTCTCTTTGCAGATGACAGAAAGATCTGCAACAGGGTTGATACACAAGGTGGGGTGGAAAGGATGAAAAGGGACTTGGCAAGGTTGGAGGAATGGTCAAATATGTGGCAGCTCAGATTCAATGCAAAGAAGTGCAAGGTAATGCATCTGGGAAACAAAAACCAAGGGGAAGAGTACACAATGGTGGGTGAGTTAATAACAACAACAAAAATCGAAAGAGACCAGGGATAATTACATCAGATGACCTAAAGGTAGGCAAGCAATGTGAGAAGGCAGTAAGGAGGACTGGGGGGGATACTGGGATGCATAGGGAAAGGCATCAACAGTAGAAAACAGGAAGCTGTTATCCCTCTGTGTAGACAGTTGGTGAGACCCCATCTGGATTACTGTGTGCAATTCTGGAGACCCCATCTTCGCAAAGACATAGACAGAGTGGAGTCTGTTCAGAGGAGGGCAACAAAAATGGTGCAGGGTCGGCACCAGAAGACATACAAGGAGAGACTAAAGCAGTTTAAAATGTATACCCTTGAGGAAAGGAGGGAGAGGGGGGACATAAGAGAAACTTTCAAGTATCTCAAGGGAATTAACAAAGTACAAAAGGGTAGCATCTTTCAGAAGAAGAAGAAATATGCAAGAACAAGAGGGCACAATTTAAAGATAGAGGGGGGATGGCTCAGAGGTAATGTTATAAAGTAGTTTTTTACAGAGAGGGTTGTGGATGCATGGGACAGCTTTCCTGAGGAGGTTGTGGAGTCAGAAACAGTGGAAGAATTCAAGAATGCATGGGACAGGCATAAGGCAATTCTAGTGAGGAGTAGGAGGAAGTAAGCTGTTGATTAACTAGAATCTGCAGCTTATCCATCAGGTAGGGAAATGGGCAGGCTAGGAGGCCAAGCGGTCCTTATCTGCCATCAAATTCTGTGTTTCTATGCAAGACCTGCAGTGTTCCCAAACCAAAGAAATATGCCTGGGAATGATAGAGCAGCCCCAGAGATGTTGTAACTGGGGCTGCTAGAATAAATAAAAGGGGCCCAAGAGCAGAAATGGGAAAAAGGGAAAAAAAGGCCCAAATAAAATGTTTTTCCAACAACTGCAATTTTCAGCCTTCAGGTCCAGAAATGAAACTGCTAATGTTTGGCAGGGGCTCACTAAGGATCCTAGTGCAGAGCCCCTGCAAGGAAAGTAATTTCTCGGGAAAGGAATAAAAGCCTTTTAGAGGCTTAAAAAATAATCAAATTACATTGTATGAATATACAAAAATGGTATTCTGTTGTGTTTAAAAACAGGTCTCCTGAGCTGGCAGGAGAAGGGAGATGAGGAGCGCGCCCTCTATCTCCCATTCCCCTTGCCAACACAGAAACACCCGAGAAATTTTTAGGTATTTACCATTTTAATAAAAATGAAATTACCTCCTGGGTAGCCTGCAGTTCTTGCTATAGGGCTGGTTGCCCACAGAATGACTGCTTTTAAAGAGACAAGATGTAATGATGTCATTGCAGGGAAGGGGCTTAGAATTGAAATGAGCACCCTTTAGGAATAAGGGTGAATAACTAATGAATGGCTACCTAGGTAAAAGAAATTAATCTAGCATAAGGAAGAACACTGCCATATGTATTAGGATTTTGATACAGAGATGTGGCCAAGCTTATTATGAAAGAAATAAAGCCTAATTGTTCTTCAGACCCCAGTCACCTGACTATGATGTCAGCCCCTGAAGAGTATATAAGCTCAGCACTAGGAGTGAGACAGTAGAAAGGTAGGCCAGTGGGTTGCTGGCTGCTGGAGAGGTAGGTGTGCAAAGTTTCACACCAAGTAATTTTGAGTAAAGCAGAGTTGAGTAGAAAAGTGACTAGGGAAGAGTCATTTTCTTGATTTATTTTCATTTTGGTGTGCTGACTAACACCTGATTTTTCTTTGATTTCTGTATATTATTTCAAATGATTCTGAAATCATAAACGCACATGTGCATTTATTTTCTGCACCTTACCTCCTGCCCAAGTGTCTGTTTATTCCCACACCATTACAGTCTCTGGTATCCCTCCCCTGTTTCTTCTGTCTGTCACTGTTACACTTCCCCAATCCCCACCCCTGCACTACTTGCATCTCTGGAACTCAATGCAAACTAATTCATGCCCTGGATCTCCGTCCTGGCACTATTTTTTTGTCTTAGTGGCCTCTGGTGTCTCTGCAACTTAAGCCAAATAAATTCCTGCCCCTCCCAGTTTTGCTCTTGCTGCAGCAATGTGTTTGGTTGGTCTCTGGCATCTCTGCAAGTTAACTGAAATAAATGACTGCTTCAGAGCTCCCTCCTTGTGCTAAAACAAGTCTCCATGAACAAGCTAAAGGAAGGAGCCAGTTGCTGATTAAATAACATTTCATTAATCAAATTGCATAATTTCTATGGGATGAACTAACTGGGAATTGGGTATGCATTTTGGATTTTGGGCAGGGTTAGTTTCTGTAGTAGCTGCTATCACTACTGGAGGTTCAGCATTGTCAATCTGCCAAATGCCCCTTATTTGAGCTTGGGTAAGTTTGGGTTACCTTTGGTAGCATTAAGTAGCAGATGATCTCCTATCTCCTTCCACTGATTTGTTTGAGCTGTTCATAGCGGTGGTGCACTGCAACAGTTAAGGGATGGGGGTGTATTGGACTGCAAAGTCAGGAGGAATTGCAGTAGCTCAGTCAGGAAAACAGCAGCAGCCGGCACACTTATCTGCTAAAAAAAAGTGAAATTGAAGAATCCTGTGCCGCTGCAGCAAAACCAGACTAATGACAATGTCTGAGAATGGATTTTCAAATGGGGTCCCATTCATTTCAATGGAGACTTTATTCTTATACTCATAGCTTTGTAGTCTTGCAATACTTTTTCTATTTTTTTCTGTCGAGTTCTTATATGGTGCCACTCTCACAAACACAATGGGTGTCATTGCACTCATACAGTCCGCAAACACCTATTTCCTGGGAGATTTGTAAAATGATACCTACTGTATTTGTGAGAGTGGGTCCACATTAGAACTCAATAGTAAAAAAGTAGAAAAAATATTGCAAAACAAAAACATCATGAGCCTAAGGGGGAAAACCAGTGATATGTTCAATGGGCCCATTCATTTCAATGGAGTTTTTTTCTTAGGCTCATAACTTCGTAGTCTTGCAGTTTTTTTCCTACTTTCTACTTCAGTTCATGGTACTGACTCCTTTCTTTGGCTTGTTTGTGGAGAATTTAAAGAATTGTTCATGCAGCAGAGGCTGCTTCTGTATTGTAGTCCCAAGGGTTGTGTGGGCCGCACTTCACCGCCTCCATAAATGTGTATGGTGGATCCCAGACCCAGCTGAATACTCTGTGACAAATCAGCCATTCTGGCTGTGGCCAGGATTTAGTTGCAAATTATGCCTATGAGTTTTCCTAGAGAAGTGATGGTGGTGGTGGTGTCATAACATGGAAAATACAATACAACAAATGCAGTACAGTAAGCCTCTCAGAGACAGATATGGGGATTGCTTCAGCATTGGGTAGATAGGCAGTGTAAGGATGCAGCTAACATGTGCAGTGCTTTACAGTTGGTGCTTTGTTGGAAAATGGAACACAGAGTAGTTTGTGTGAGGGAAGTGCTGCTAAGTTAATTTCAATTTAGTTACTTAGTCAACATTGTCAGTTTCAAAAAACAAGGCAAGAGGGTTCTTTGCAAAGTTTTGATGTTTGGAACAGAGTGCATGGGGGGATAAGACAAGAGAGAAAGAGAGAGAGAGCACACACTGATTCATGTATCGCTATGTGGTTCAGTTCCACTCTCTGTGGAACAAACATTTGTGATGCATTCAGTATCCAGTCTTGCTGTCCGGAGCCACCTTTTCTATTCCTCCTCTGTCAGCAATATGTTAAATGAGAGCATTCATTTCAGTGCAGATTTTATAGCTGCATAGTAAGAAGTATGCTGATTTATTGTTAAGACTTTGAATGCCCAGAATGGCCTATTTGTCACAGAGTGTTCAGCCTGGACTGGGATCACCATACAGACTCGTGGCAGAGATATACTGTAGCCTATACAACCCTTGAGACTACTGGAAAGAAGTGGCCTCATCTGCACAAGCCATTCTCCAAACTCTTCATGAACAAGCTGAAGAAAGGAGCTGATACCACAAAGAGAGTGGTAAGTAAACCAATAGTAGGAGAAGAAAGATACGTGCGATCCAATCTTCCTCCTCCCTAGGTGATTAGAGAATGGCAGTGGTGGAGGATCATTCCCCCTGGCAGTAGAGAAAAGCCACACCTTGTTTCTTTTTAAATATCCTGATCTGGTGATGACGCCCGTGAGTGTCCTTCTACACCTTAGCTTGGGACTCTGAGGTGGTTTGCAGAGTAAGTACTCTTGTTGTCTTTTCAGTTGATGTTCTCCAGTTCTCTTTTGCTAATTGAGTAATGACATGGGATGTAGCTTTCCTCTTTGTGAGATGTGCAAACCAAATATTTGATGCATGCATTTCATAGTGTATAATTCCTACTGGAACTAGAGCACTAGGTCTAGATTTTGTAGATTTCAACCCTCAAAATGTGGGTCACATCAAGTTAGAAACATAAGAACATAATGAAGATGCATGCTTTCATGTTGTCAATATCTGCTGTCCATTTGAGCGTCATTGTGGGATCACCATAATTTTTTTGCTTTGCAGGTGATAGGGAACAATTTTTAAAATCCTCTGGTGCCATCTTCGATATGATATCTGCATGTTTGGGACTTTTTTTTTATTAAGCACTTTATTTGTGTTACTTTTTTAATGACATTAAGGTTTATGGTCCTTATTGGTTATAACTATCTATGACAGTATTTCATGAACATTCTATGATGTCAGGTCCCACTGTTCCACACAGTTTATATGGTAGTAATGTATGGGAAGCCCTTATTACTGCTAAAAAATGGCAACATTATTTTCTTGTTATCCCATCGCTATGACGTCAGGGGTTGTTAACCCCTCTTGAGTACATCATAGTAATGGGATTATAACCAGAGCCAATCTGCGCATGTGCGCACCTTAAGTAGTGGCTCCCAATGAATGGCTGCAGCAGTGAGCACTCTACCTTACAGAGAGTGGCAGCACTAGTTAAAAATGAAAAAAGGACCACCTGAATGTTGTAGAACACCAAACTCAGGTGAAGCCTTTTCTACTACTGCACTTGGGGGTGGAGGGGGGCACACATTATGGACAGAAGAACGTGCCATTAGCATTTGTAACATATAGAGCCCATTCACTATAAAAGCTAATGGATGGCCATCAGACAATAACCACACTGCAATCACTTCTTGAGGTTTCCATGGCAATGGTAAACCTCTCAAAGTTTACCATGTTGTCATGGAAACCTATCGAAACGATTATAGCATAGTTATTGTCCTATGGCCATCCATTATCCTCTATGTTAACACTGCAGAACAGTATAAACTGATAGAATATCCAGGAAACCTAGAAACTGAAGGCTAGATTTTCAAAAGTGAATCGTTGATACAAGGTGACTGTGCCAAATGAATATGATGCAAATGGCACCTTGCATCAAAGTTTGTGACAATCCTGATTTTCAAACACAGGTTGCATCAAAATCAGGATGTCATGCACCCAAACCACCCTGTGCCACCCTTGCAGCCGGCAAGGAAGCTTGCACCATGGTGGGGCTATACCGTCCCCTTTTTGCTATTTTAGAAGCCCCGCCATGGTTGCAACAGGAGCTCAACTTAGACCAGTGAGAAGTTGCTCTAAGGGTCCAGTGCCTCTGCCTGGGAGGGTAGTGAGTGAGGTGTGGGACCTAGATGGTGAGAAATGGGGGCTGCTGGGGCAGTGAGGGTGCCACAGTGTATGATGGGGGCACAGAGGCAGTAAGGAGGTGGAGGAGGCAGCTGGTGGAGGTGCCATATGGAGTACCTGACAGAAGAGTAGACTGGGTAGGGGGTTGGCATGGCAATACCAGCATGATGGGGCCCCAGGTGGAAGCAGCTCTGGCACATGCCCCACAGTCCCCTACATGTGATGGGTGGCAGTGGGTGTAGGTTGAGGGGTGCATTTGGTGGACAGATACATGCCTTCAGCACTGTGACATTCCCCTTGTGCACAGCCCCCCTGTGTGGCAGCTGGCCGATGCCTTACTACACTGCTGGGGGCTGGCAAATCAACAGCAGATCAGTTTTAAGCATTTCAAGATGCTGTAACACAACAGTGAAAGTGAACCATTTTGTGGGGCAATTCACTTTAAAATACTTGAGAATAATTTTTTCAAAGTTTTTAAATGATGGATACCAAACATGAGTCATAAATGTAACTGTGGACACCAATCTTGAGTTGTAAGTGTAACAAAGGACAACAAACAGCTGCTTAAGTTCAATAAAGTATTCTAATTATGATCTATGTGGTAGACTTCTACTAAAATACTATGGCAATTGGAGGAAAAGTAACAAATATTGGCAAATTGTACATCTATGCCAACTGGTTATGTTGTCCAACAGCAAAAAGAGTTCAGTGAGTGGTGAGTGTAATGCAGAACATCAAGTTACATGTGGCATGGCAGAACATGAATGCTAAAGTTACCCAAAAATTTTCTTTTTGATGTCGTAATTGTGTTTGAAAAACTGTATTCAATTCCAGAATTTTTGGAGCTTTTCTTATCTCCTAGTGATAATTTGCAATGCATCTGGTGTGATTAAAAAGAAATCCTTATCCAGACAGATTTACTGGCCCATGAGAAGACTCTGATGCCTGATTACATCAGTATCTTGGTGTTGTGGTTATGTGAAGCACGCATCTGCACATTGGTGTAGAAATCTGACAGTAAAAGCGTGTTTAATTTCATTGAATGAGATGACTTGTCTTATGTAAAATGTTTTTCAGTAGTAAACGACATAGAATTTATCCAGTTGTAGCTTGCCAGGGATTAACCTTTTCCTTTCAGTTGCAGGACCTACAGTGTGCACATTAGGTTTCATAGAAATGGCAGATGAGTCTGTCACAGAAGAGCTGGAAGCAGGGGAGGTGTCTGTCAAAGGAATGCTGGGAGCAGCAGAGGGATACACCATAGGAGTGCTGGAAGCAGCAAAGGGGGCCATCACATGAGTGCCTGGAGCAATATAGGGGTCCATTACAGTGGGATCTGAAGCAGTGGAGGGATACATCACAGCAGTGCCAGGAGTAGCAGTCAAGTCTGTCCTATGAATGCCAGAAACAGTGTCTGAGTGTCTGAGTTTGTCACAGGAGCAGTATTTGTATTGCTGTGGTATTCAGAAGAAACAGGTGATACCACAGAGAGAATATGGGCAGACATTTGATTAGCAGTCTGTGATGTACTGTACTTTCCATGTAGCAATGTGAAATCATGAGTCTCTTCACTATCCATGCTTCCATGTGTTCTGGGTTCACACATAGACCATCATGTTTTTGGCAAGGTGTGCAGAAGCAAGATAAATCTCTGCTGGCAACCACACCAGCCACTACAGACCTCACAATTTGAATGCAGCAGGTCCCAAGAATGGTTCTAACATCTGGTTCTTCAGGCCTTCATATCTGTTTGTTGAGCAGCCAGAAAAATGTTTATTGCAGGTGGCTGTACCCCTCACTTGGAGGCTGTCTTGGAAGGTTATGTTGGCAGTACATGAAAAAGTCTTCCACTGTGGAAATGACAATGAGACAGGATTGTATGGCCCTCATTGCCATCAATTTACAAACAGCTCTCTCCATCTGAGGGGCTTTTCCCATGTCATGATCCAAAGTAGCCCCATTCAATCAGTAATTCAAATTCTTTTCACAGGCTGCAGCTACCCCGGTCAAATCTACAGCCATAACTCACTGGACTCCCAAACTTAAAAACAAGACAATCAAGTTGGACACTATCTATAATGAGCTATGCACTTTCTGTGCAAATATTAAACAACTTTATGGCGAAATGTGCTGAGATATCATCCAGCTCGAGCAACATGCTGACGACATTGAGAGGCAGGTCACGGCCACTGAGAATAGGGTGGATGACCTAGAGGCTCTGATGTAGCAGGTAGAAGATCAACAGGAGCAGCTTTCGGCACTGCAAGAAGATGCCGAAAACCATGTGAGGCGAAAGAATATATGCCTCTATTGCATACCAGAGGGGTCTGAGGGCACAAAGATGAAAGAGTTTGTAGCTGACTTGCTGTGCAAAGCCCTGGATCTCCCCACAGACATGTAACTTGATTTGGAAAGGGTCCATCATGCTTTGGCCCCTAAACCTTCCTCACCTACTGCCAGTCCTAGGTCTATTATAGCTCGTTTTAACTGCTATGCACTTAAAGAACAGATCTTGCTCACAGCTTTGCATAAGCAAAAAGTTTACTTTGGACAGAAACGGTTTTATGTGGACCATGATTACCCCCAAAAAACCATGAGGCTTCGCTGAGCGTACCTTCCCTTATTACCAGTTCTAAAAGCACAGGGCACAAGTTTACAACCCCTACCCAGTGAAGCTGGTGGTTATGTTACCAACAGGGAGAAGAGAATTCTCCTCAGCAGAAGAAGCATGAAAGGAACTAGTTAAACAGGGTCTCACCTTTTCTGAGTGTTCAAGTACCTCTAGCATACCAGTTACACAACCACCACGATGACAGACACAAGGCAAAGCCCAGCAGCCTAAGGGGATTTACAAAACCCAGCAGTCGACGTGAAGCAGTGCCTAGCTAAATTTCGCAGGAAGGACATCAGTGTCAAACTGACTTGAAAGCTGTGGGGCACCTCTGCCTTTGTTTCTTCAACTTCCTGCTCCACCTGATGGACCTGGCATTTAATACTGAGGTAACGGGTTGGGACCTTTGGGGGGGTGATCAGGTCAGGGTTCCTTTCCCTGTCCTGGGCTCCAATGGTGGATCTGACTCTAGACGTTGGGTTAGGGGGATAGACTTACCCCCTTTGTATATCTACTACCCTCAAATTATCTGGGATGCCTGTAGTCATTTGTTGTAATTCCTCCAGGGAGTTATAGCTCTTCCTGTCCCCCCTCTCTCTCCCATTCTTACAAGAGACTCTATGTTACTACATGCCTATAAGTAACACCTGGAACCAGGACTTTTTGCAGGCCTCAGATCCATACTTATGGGACGTCCCCCAAACATTAATATATGATCCTCGCGGGACACATGGGGCATGCTGCAGAGGTGTGAAATTGGGGGAACGGAGTAAATGTTGACTCCTGGAGCTTGGTCTCTGGACCTTTGAGACTTATTATATTTTAACCTTGAAAATCACTCTTTAGGTCAAAAAGATGGGCCCTAGATATAAAGAGGGCTAACCGCTATGTAAACTGATAGAGTGTTAATGATTTTATCCTCTTTTTTTAAATAATTTTCTAAGTGTTTTTTTTTAGACAGAAGCTTGATGTTATTTAGAGCAGTTAATGGGGGATTCTGAATGGAAAAGGCTGGTTCTCTAATTATGCAGTCATATACTGGATTAAGGGTGTTTTTCTTCCCCTCCCTCTTATTTTGGTTTCTTCCTTCTTTAACAATTTGTGCTCGGGTCCATTGTGGCTCACAGGGGGCCCGAGATGTATGGAATCTTGGCTTTACCCCCTTAACTGGATTGAAGCTTAATTTCATCTCTGCTTCTCCAGATCTTACAGGGAAATGATTTAGAGTTTCCCCTACCTTGGAGGCTCTTTTAAGTCAGTTTTCTGAGCTCTGTTTGGAAAGGCACATGTTTATAGTGCTAATTAGTAGATATAGTTGCACTGGATATAAAAATTACTTGCTAATTGGTCATTGTGTTATATGTTTTGCCCTGTTGGCAACTGATTTGTGTTTGAAATGTTATCATGTTGCAGAACAATGTACTCTATTAAATGTACACCTTGCTATCTGGGATAGATGGGAGGGGAAGAGGCTTGCTGCCCCCTGCCTTATGGAGGGTAAATTAGAGGTACTGGGCCCTACGTGGGGAGGGCTATTACTAATGCACAAGACTTTACCACCTAAGCAGGAAGTTAATTTTAAAATGGGTGGGGATGGGGTGCCTTCTCTACTATGCATTATGTTCGAGGTTGGCCACAGACTGTCATCTAATACTGGGGAGACTGATTATTTTTTGCTTTTCTCTTTGAGATGTCCAGATAACTAGCACCTCCCTGATAATGTCGTTCAATGTTAACGGCATTGACAATCCTATAAAAAGGTAGCACCTTTTATACCTCATCAAACAGAACAATCCTGAGGTCATAATATTGCAAGAGACCCACCTTTCCCAGACTGAACATCTCAAATTTAAATCGTTGGGATTTCAAGAGGTGCTGTCTGCGGCACACTCCTCTGGTCAATGGAGAGGTGTGACGATACTGATTTCCTGGGAGTACACTTCATCTTGCGAAAGGAGATAGTGGATGGAGAGGGTAGGAACACCATAGCAGTAGGGAGATTGAAGTCTATCCTAGTCACTTTGGTTTTGGTGTACTTTTCTCCTGGTTCCTCTTCACAGATAGCCAGGACATTTTTCCAAAGATATCTCCATGCATGCTGAGAGTATGTATATAATTGGGGAAGGGACTTCAATGTTACTCTACACACCACATTGGATACATCCGGCCCTGCAAAATATAGAGCCCCCCCATGCAGAGATACCTCAGGGCTGCTCTTCCTGAGATGGGCATGCTGGATGTTTGGCACCATTTCTCTCCAAGTGTTCAGGAATTCACCTATCACTCACCTAAGACACATACCTCTGCCAGGCTGGATTACTTTATCTCCTCAGTGGAACATCTTGAACATATACGGGATGTCTCCACATGGGCCTCTATACTCTCAGATCATTCCCCGCTCCACCTTAAAACAGATGTAGAGAAACCAAAGAGAAATACCTTCTGGCACCTGAACCTGATGCATCTGCATGACCCAGGACTAGTGCAACTAGTTAAGGACTTCATTCCTAAAGTTCTTGGGGATTGCACCTCACCAGAAACCTCTCCAGCGGTAAACTGGGAGACTCTTAAGATGGTTTTGCAGGGCAAAATTGTAAAATACTCCACTTACCAAAAGAAAATCCGGGAATCCTTCCAGACTAAACTACAATCAGATCTAGTGAGCTTCCAAAATAAATATAATCAAGGGGATCTAGCTGGTAAAGCGCATCTCGACCAAACTAAACAAAAATTTCAAAAGTTAATTGATTTAAAAATAGAACAACAACTGCTGTATTTGAGACTTACTTCTCAGGAGGGTGGCCCTCGAGGTGCTAGGAACCTGGCTAGATGTCTAAGGGGAGTGAGAAAACAAGTCATGATCACTAAGATTCAGGACCCCATTAACGGTCGTATGTTGTCTCACCCGAAGGATATCCAACAGGTGATGGCAAACTTCTGTAAGGCTTTGTACACTGAGGAAGTTCACAGCTCCCCCCAACAGGTGACCGCATACCTACAAAATTCACCCCTACCGAAACTCTCCTCTACTCAGGTGGAATAACTCCTTCATCTTATTACCACTAAGGAGATCTGGGAAGTTCTTAAGTTGACCGAATAGCAAAAGGCACCTGGACCTGATGGATATCCAGCCAAGTTTTATAAAACATTTTGGCACCTAATCACCCCAACCCTACATGCGGTGTTTAGGGATATACAGGAGGGTAACCCCCTCCCACCATCCTTGAGGTATACCAAAATTGTAGCCATTCCTAAACCTAGAAAAGTCTCTACCCTACTGGCCTCCTACCACCCGATCTCCAAATTAAATTGTGACTACAAATTGTTTATGTCTGTTTTGGCACACCGGGTGGACATTCTGTTACCCCAGCTTATTAATGGAGACCAAGTGAGATTTGTCCGAAAGCACCAAGCTCATGATACAGTCAGACGGGTCCTGCTGTTGATTGAATATGCAACACAGAGGCAGATAACCCTGACCCTTCTCAGCCTTGATGCTGAAAAACATTTGATCATGTCTCTTGGCCCTTTTTATGGGTGACCCTGCAACATTTCGCTTTCCCGGAAAAATTAATCACACAACTTAGAGCAATGTACCAATCCCCTAGAGCCTACCTTAAGTTAGATGGGTCCCTTTTACCACCTTTCCCCCTAATTAGGGGCACCTGACAAGGATGCCCACTATCTCCACTTCTCTTTGCTCTTTATTTGGAGCCATTAGCGGCAAACCTACAAGCAATAAACACTGTAGAGGGGATCCTGCTGGCAGGGAGATCCCACAAACTAACATTATTTGTGAACGACATCTTGCTGACTCTCACTTCCCCTGAAATCTCTGTCCCGGCAGTGTGGGAACAACTGGATATTTTTAGTACACTATTGGGCTATAAAATAAATAGTTCCAAGATGCAAGTTTTAACTTATTCCTTTCTCCCTTCCAGGACATTGAAAATGCAGTTCCCTTTTCAATGGAATAGGCAGGAGATAAGATATTTGGGTATTAAGATACCTGCTAAGTTAATACACCTTGACCTGGTAAATTTTGAACTATTGACACAGCAAGTTACTGCTGATTTGGTTAGATGGGCTTGCATCCCAATGGGAATATTGAGCCGTGCCAACACTATTCAACAGAATATACTCCCACGCCTTCTTTTTTTCATCCAAACTCTACCCATATTACCCTTCGACGCATACTTCCAGGCATGGGACAAATTAACCTCTCAATTCCTCTGGGGGGGTGCCAAGATGCATATAAAATATACTTCTTTACAACTTTCCAGGACTCAGGGGGTACTCAGTCTCCAAAATATGAAAAGATACGCCCAGGTGGTCCAACTTTGATTAGCTTTGCTTCACTTGGCTCCTTCATACTCAACACACTGGAAGGACATAAAAGTTGCTCTCAATGGTTTTGAAAACTTTCCAAGACTTATTCAGGGAGACCCCTTGGGTTGTCTTCACCTAAACCATTTTCAAGGATACACCTCAGTGTTTTTGGACTGCTGGACAAAGGTATAGTGCCACTCATTCTCAACTGCAGAAAAACAATACATCTTTGCCCTAACTGGGCAGACTACTTTACTTACTGAGGAGCTGACCACTTCCCTGTCTCAATGGGAGGCATATCATGTATGATTTATCTTTCAGATAATTGGTCCTCTGGGAATGCATTCTTTCTCTTATCTCCAATCCAACTACAAACTACCTGGGAGCCAGCTCCCAACCTTCTTGGTGTTGCAAAACAGACTCCTCCCACTTGAGGCAGTTTTGTCTAAACTTGTGGTAGCCCCCTCCAATCTAGTCCAGATGGTCATTCACCATCTAAAGGGGAGGGTCTTCGATCATATCATCAGTCACTTGTATCAAGTCTTACGCCAATATAGTTTGGATTTAGTTGATTATGTGAGGATTAGATGAAACAAAGAACTGGGCTCAGAGATTTCTAAAGAGGGCTGGCATAAAACTGCCCGGTATTATTCCAAATGTTCCTCTACTATATATTGGAGGGAGTATGGTTGGTAGGTCAGGTACAGGTTTTTTAAAACCCCCAGATGTGACAGCTAAATACTGGAGAACAGGGTTTGAGGAGTGCTGTGGGTGTGTGGGGGACTCTCGGTTTAAGTGAGCACATTTTCTGGTCATTTCCCTTCATACAGGACTATTTGCAGGAGGTCTTGGGGAGATAAACAATATATTTGAGCTCCTTGAGCTCCTGGCACCGGTCTTTATCTTGGTGGTGGACCCTCCTCCAAATCCTAAAATCAGATGGGACATATACAAACTTATTATACTCCTCATACTTATTTTATTTATTAGAAAAGTCAGATTTACAACTTTTGAGTCATGGACTCATTTATAAAGGCACCTCATTGCGGGGGGTAGACAGAGTTACATAGGGTGGTTACAACAGTGAGAACAGTACAGGTGCAGAACATTAAACATAGAGTACACATAGGTTACATAATATTGTTACCTATAATAGGTTACAGTCATATACAAGGTACCCAATGGTTACATTGGGGGTACAGCCCTGGACGTACCTAGATAATACCTGGAGAGGGTGGAGGTGGGGATGGGGAGTGGAGAGGGAGGGAGGGGGAGAGTATAGGTTGTCTGAAGAACATTGTCAAGTCAGGAAGGCCTGACAGGAGGATCCCACAGTGTGATTAATTAGCTACATTTGCAGCAAAGAGTGTCGAAAATATGGTTCCGGAGGGCAATTTTGAAGGGACCAATTTTGGCACTGTCTGTGATGCAGGGTGGGAGGGAGTTGAACCAAGCAGGGGCTCAGCAATGGAAGGACTTCTGGGCTAGTGAGGTCTCGGTTCTGGGCACCAGAAAGGTGGCGTTGACAGAGCTATGGGTGGCAACAGATGAGGACGTATGCTGTAGAGAAGCAGAGATCCCCGGAGGGGGAGAGCTCTAGAAGAGATTTTTTGGCAAGTAGGCAGGTCTGGTAGTGCAGACAGTCCTCAGAGGTGAGCAGGTTGGTGGTGGAGTAGAGCAGACAAGTGTGAGTGCGTCTAGGGGCTCTGGTCATAAGCCTGCAGGCCTTATTGATTGAGAGCTGGGTTTTAGTCAAGGCGGGATTGTCCACCGCAGCTAAAATGAGCAAGCCATAGTCCACTAACGACAGGACAGAAGAGGTGATGGCCAGCTGGAGGGCAACTTGGGGGAGGCAAACTCTATGACGGCATAGTCAGCCTATCTGAAAATTTATGGCAGAGGATAGGGCATTGATGTGGGTGTGGAAAGTGAGAGCAGAGTCAAAAGTGATGCCTAGATATTTGTAAGAGGTCACTTGCTCCATTGGGTGCAGAGTGCTGGGGAGAATGAAGAGGGTGGCATTCTTGGCCTTGTTTTGGTGATGGGAGAAGAGCATTGACTTAGTCTTCTTTAGGTTAATGACAAGTCGGTGGTCAAGGAACCACTTTTCAGCTTGGTTGTAGTAATCTATTATTGCTAAAATGATAATTACCAGATTATGGCTCACTGATAAAACTCTGACTAAGGAGTCCTGGAGAAAGCTCACATATGAGGTTTATAACTTAAAGCAATTTACGACTCACATTAGTAATCAGATTGCCACATTTGATGAAAGATGGAGGAAATGGGCTCGGTACCAGCTGGACACCTACCAAGATTTTGTACCATGATGGGACATCTTGACATAGACATGGTTGAAAGCAGCAGAGGGGTGCCCCCAGGTGAGTGGAGAATGGCAATATTTTTGCGATCCTCCCAAGATACTCTACTCCTAAAGGATCATTTTGCCTCGAACCCTTAAGGATACCTGGTGTACATGTACATATCAATCAATATATAGCTTGGGTATACTTCTCTATAGCTAGTTTAAGATGTATCTACAGTATCCTAGATGTACTTTCTATGTATGATTTTACTGTGCTTTTATTGACATGACAGTACTGCATTTGTTCTGTTGATTTTGTATTTTTTATACAAAATAAAAATTACAGTTTAGAAAAAAGGAAATTCAAATTCTGTCAGCACCAATGAAATTGCATGGAATGCTCACTTGGATTTATATTGGCTCCTGCAGCCCTCCATTACATGCACCTCCTTCTGTATGTTTAAGTAGCAGGTCTTACTGAGACATGCATTGACCATGCTCACAAATGCTGAACAACATGATGATCGTGCATATGATCCTTTGAAATAAATACTTTCGCAATGTGCACAGCTGTAGTAAGTCACAGTTGGGTGCACTGTAGCCTGTTTATGATGTCAATGGTAGGACTGGATCACATCCTGGTACTTGCAGGCATAGTTTTCCACAAAGCCCAACACCATGAAGAGCCATCCCTTCAGTACATTCTCCTTCAGTGTGCTTAACTAATGTGGTTGCCATGCTGCCAAATGCAGGTGGTGAACCAGAAATAGGAGATCTTCCTTTAGTATTTCCATCTCTTGTTCTTAGGGTTTCTGCTTCCTTTTCTGCATTTTTCTAGATTATTTTGTTTTGGTGGCATCTATCATTTTCATAACAGTAATACTTTCTCACATGGTTTTGCCCCCATGTTCCCTCTCTATTTTATGTGCCTTCTTTTCTGTTGCATTGACAGTGCAGTTGTTGCACACCGTCTCCACATGGTGTTTTGTGAAGAGCTTCTCACCTCCTTTCTTTTGAGACATAGTCAGCTCCACTACTTTCAAGGAGCACACATAAATTGCTTCATAACACATAATACAATGGAGCAAAGGGGAGCATACATAGATTGCTTCACAACACATGATACAATGGAGCAAAGGGGAGCACACATAGATTGCTTCACAACACATGACACAATGGAGCAAAGGGGAGCACACATAGATTGCTTCACAACACATGATACAATGGAGCAAAGGGGAGCACACATAGATTGCTTCACAACACATGATACAATGGAGCAAAGGGGAGCACACATAGATCGCTTCACAACACATGATACAATGGAGCAAAGGGGAGCACACATAGATTGCTTCACAACACATGATACAATGGAAGAAAGGGGAGCACACATAGATTGCTTCACAACACATAATACAATGGAAGAAAGGGGAGCACACATAGATTGCTTCACAACACATGATACAATGGAAGAAAGGGGAGCACACATAGATTGCTTCACAACACATGATACAATGGAAGGAAGGGGAGCACACATAGATTGCTTCACAAGAGATAATACGACAGAACACAGGAGAGAAACTGGACCTCCCACTCCAGTTTTGGTCCCCTGAATCCCAATCTGCACAACTGGATTTTGGAAACTCTTGCGCTTCTGAATGAGCGTTCTGGTTTGGCAGACATGAGTGGATGTCTTCAGCAACAAGTAACAAACTTTCTATAATGAGACTCACCTAAGGAACGTATTATGCAGTGATACTAGTGGGCACCACTGGGAAGCAGGGAGAATGATTAGGAACCCATTAAATAGTTACATTTCCCAAATAATGGACTTAATTCTGAATGTAACAGCCATGGACCCTGGCTGTTACCTACAAAACCACTGCTTTATGGTTTGATAACATTAAACATTAAATTAAAAAAACTACAGCAGGGGAAAAATGAAAAAAAAATAATCCTTGAGTGCTTGTAAAATCACTTTATTTAAAACACACTCAATACAAACAGCTTTATACGTGCAGCCTTACTTCTTGTGTATTTGTATGTCACATTTTAGCTACCAGAAACAAGTGACATAGAAACACAGAATTTGATGGCAGACAAGAACTGCTTGGCCCAACCACTCTGCCCATTTTCCCTACTTACAGCATCACAGCAGACCCTAGTTGATCTCCAGCTCTTTCTTCCTCTCCCCTTCCTTTACCCTAAGATTCTCTTATGCCTATCCCATGCATTCTTGAACCCCAGCACTGTTTTAATCCTCAGCCACCTTTGCTGGAGGTCTATTCTAGGAATACACCACTCTTTCTGTGAAGAATTATTTCCTCACATCTGTCCTGAATCTACCCCCTCCAGCTTCATAGCATGTCCTCTTGTTCTTCAGCACCTTTGTTTCTGACAAATACTACCCTCCTGTATCATATTTACCCCACTGAGGTATTTAAAGGTCTCAAAAATATCCCCTCTCTCCCTCCTCTCTTCCAGGGTGTATATATTGAGGTCCTTCAGTCTCTCTCCTCATAGGGCTTTTGGTGCAGACCCTGTACCATTTTAGTTCACACTAGGATTCATACTAGGAAAGAGTAGCTGTGCAGAAGGCATTAGCCCATTTATGTACATCTCCTGCAAGTGGGATTAAGCCCATCCTATCTGATGATGCAAGTACCTGTCTAAATTTGTTTTAAACACAGTTACATAGTCCATCTCCACCAGTTCTCTGGGCAGGGCATTCCAAAATGGTACATTTCTCTGGATAAAATAACTTCTTCTAGAATTCCTTTTAGGTTTTGTTAGCATAAGTTGATAATTATGACTTCTAAGTGAACTCCCCCTTCTGTTGAATTAAAGGCCCAAATCCATTATTAATAGAGTATCCTTTGAAATTTTAAACATCAGCAACAGGTCACCTCTAGTTCTTCTTAGTTCCAATGAATAGAGGTTTAGTTCCCTCATTCTATCATTATAATGCATGTGTTGTAGACCATTAATCATTCTTGTAATTTTCCTTTGTACCCCTTCCAGTTGTATTAATGTCTTTACATAGGGTGGATTCCATAGAGAAGAACAATAGTCCAGATGTGTCCGGATATAAGCTCTGTATAGTGGCATGATGCAGACCCTGTTTGCAGTGGTAATAGACCTCTTTATACAACCGATAAACCAGATGGTTTTAACTTACACTTCTATACAACATTTACTAAACTTTAAGTCTTTTGTGATTAGTATGCCCAGGTCTTTTTCACTATCAACTGACTTTAAAACATTGCCAGCCAGTGAATATGTACTACAAAGATTTGTTTCACCTAGGTGCATTACAACGCATTTGTCGGTATTGAATGCCATACCATTTTTATCTGCCCTATGTGTTCTAGTTCTGCGGCATCCTTCCTAAGGCTATTAATCCACTGATCACTGCTGAGATCCACAACAAGTTTTATATCATTAGTGAATTCGATGGGAAAACTATTTTAGTTACTATTAAGGTCTGAAATGAATATTGAAAATAAGGCGGGACCCACATGGCCTTTGTCAGAGGTGTATCGTCTAATTCTTACAACTTGTGCTCTTTCTCTTAGCCAAGAGTCCACCCAATTGATAAGTATATTATCTATGCCAAATTTCTGCATCTTATCAAGTAATGAAATATGGGGGAAACTTATCAAAAGCTTTACAGAGGTCTAAGTATATGATATCTATGGGTCTTTGATCATCCAAGAAAGCACTTGCTTTCTCATAGAATACCAAGTTTGTTGTCAAACAAGACCTCTGATGTTTAAAACCACATTGGGAGTGGTCCAGACTATTCAGTATTAATTTATCGTTAACTAACCTATATTTAATGATAGTTTCCATGGCCTTTCCTAAGATACCGGTCAGACTGATGTGTCTGTAATTAGCTCAGTTACCATGATCCCCTTTTTTATATATTGGCACCACTACAGCTAATCTCCAATCAGTTGGCACCTTACCAGCATTAATGGACATATTAAATAATTTGTGTAAGGGGTCAATTAACCATGTCTCAATTTATTTCAAGAAATGGGGATGTAAATTGTCAGGTCCAGGAGATGTGTTTACTTTAATATTTTTCAGTTTTGACTTAATCTCCTCTTTGGTTCTTTTGGGAAGCTGGCTATTATTGTTTCCTCTATACAGGATAGAGTTAGATGATCTCATATGTCTATTAACAGAACAGAAATAGTTATTGAATTCCTGGGCCATTTCCAATGGTTGAGTTATTATATACTGTAATTGTTTGACTTGAGGTGCCCTATTGTGCTTGTGGTTCCTTTCTTGTTATTGACATAAGCGTAGAAACTTTTGCTCTCATGCTTGATATGGGCCAGTTTAAATTTGATTTTTATGCTTTTCTTTATCTTTGTCTTACAGTTTTACAGGGCCTCACTATATTTGTGTTTGTTATACTCATTGTTGTCTCTTTTTATGGCCCTATAAGCCCTTCTTTTAACTGATATTGATTTCTTAACCTTGGCAGTAAACCAGATTGGTACTTGTCCCTTTTTATTATAGAAATTATTGTTGGGAATGTATTTGTCAGAAAGTTCCAGTAATTTAGTTTTAATTTTTTGCCATAATTGGTCTATGGTAGTGTAGCCCCTGTTCCAATCCCACTAGTTCAATTCCTGCAATATGGGTTTGAAGTTAGCCATTCTGAAGTCTTTAACCAGTAGAGAAGGTAATGATGTTGTAGTCCCTATTAATAAAGGTCTCATGAATGCAAATTTTATCAGTTTTGTCAGGAATGTCAGTAGTAATAAGGTCCAAAATTGTTTTTCCCTCTAGTGGGTTTGTCAATTAAGTGCTGTAATCTATTACTAATACACAAATCTAGAAGTGTCTGTTCTTGAGCTGTAGAAGTGGTAAATTCCATCCAGTTAATTCCAGGAGTATTAAAATTTCCAAGAATCATGATGTATTTTTTTTTATCTAAGTTGTCTTTTATATTAGATAATAGGTTACCATATACAAGTTGACTAGTATCAGGAGGTCTGTAAGATAATCCTAGTAGTAGGTTATTGTCATTCCACCTTTGAATTTCTACCTATAAAATTTCAAGATTTTTATTTCCAGTAGCCTTATTAATTTGTAAGAACTTAACATTGCCCCATAAGTATAAAGCCACACCTTTCCCTTGCTTCCCAGTTCTATCTTTATGCACAAGGTTATAACAATGAATGTTTTTGTTCCAACTAGAGGTTTCACCCCACCACATCTCTGTTATAACAGCAATATCGATATTTTTGTTAATTAACATCAATTCCGATTTGTCTTTCTTAATAGTGTGAAGACTTCTAGTATTGGTAAGAAGTTAAGAGTGAGTTTAATTGTCTATTTCAATCTGGCATGGGTTCCATATATTTTGCTTGATAATTAGCTACCCCTTTTTGCCCCAAGTATTTCAGTTTTTTTAACTCCAGTGGTAGCCTATTTATGACTAGGTAAAAAGTGTTACCTAACAACTTCACTCCACTTTTACTCAGGTGTAAGCCATCGTAACTGTAAAGGGAGTAATTGCATTCAAATTTCTCCCAGGTACATATCCAGAAGCAAATGATTTGATACCTTTTAATGGACCAACATAGATGTAACAACAAGAACAAAGTGCTCTAGCTTTCAGACCAACCAGTCCTTTGTCAGAATCCTAATGGTAGTTGTTTAGAAAAACAATACTTTTAACAACTACATCATGCAGAAAAAACTGAAAAAATCCCCATTGGTTTAACATACTCATTTAAAAAATACAGAAAATGATGTCAGAGTAATTTAACAGCACCATACTACCTTCATCCAGGAGTGTCCCAAGGTGAAAGGTGCTTGGTGGAACACACATACAAAGAATCCTACTGCATATAAATTGAATTGACATAAGATAACACTGCTGGAGCAGATGACTCCTAAATCAAGCTATGAGTGTCACAGCATGTATAAGGATGTGATTACTGAAATGCAAACCCCACCCAGATTAAAGACATACTGAGATTGTCTTAGGACTCTAAGAAGTTTCAATGCATGCATTATAGACAAGAAATTACCAGTAAAGTTGTCTTAAAAACATTAGTGCGCACTCTGATGTGTAAAACTTAGCTGGACCTGTCATCCCGCTGTACTCTCCAGCAAGATATCATGTCCCATAAACTTCAAAAAACCTCTAGTGTAGTGACAGGACTTTATAAATGATAATTTAAATATAAATTGACAGTATTAGTGTCAAACAAAAAACTCTAGTCGTGGACCACCAAGGAATTAAGTCCATGTAGCCTGATATGTACTGAAGTCAATATACAGTACACTGAGAATGCAACAACTTGGTGTACCAGAAGTGTCTAACAAATCTGAAAAAGAGATAAAAATGTAATTTCTCTCCTCCTCTTCCCACAGGATTATATTAATGAAGCAAACAGCCAGCTAACAGATCTTGCATACTACAGAGAACTGGTGAGTAACCCTACTACAAGATATAAAGATGAATTAAGTGCCTTAATTAAAACTTTTCCAGACCATGTCAGAAAAACTAACTGACCTCATCCCTACTGAACCCAGGCCAGGGACATTCTACATGCTGTCTAAAATACATAAACCTGGCAATCCAGGAAGACCCATAGTCTCTGGTAATGGTACCTTGACTGAGGGGATCTCAGAGTTTGTAGAGACCATTTTGAAACCGCTGGTTATGGAAAGAGACAGTTATATCCAGGACACTATGCACTTTTTGTGTGTACTTTCTGGTTAAAAGGATTTACCACGTGATACCATTTTAGTGACAATGGATGTAACATCCCTCTACACTAATATTCCACACACAGATGGCATTACAGCATGCCTTAAATACATACAGGAGAAAGGACCGGAACAAAACATCAACCCTGAAGTGGTGGGGAAACTTATGGAATTCATTTTGACACATAACAACTTCAACTTCAATGGTAAACATTATGTTCAAACTATGGGAACAGCAATTGGCACCAAGATGGCTCCACAGTATGCTAACCTCTTTATTGCAGACTTGGAGGAAGATTTTTTAAGGCAGTGTCTCCATAAACCACTAACTTATTTCCGTTACATCGATGATTTGTTTATCATCTGGACAGAGGGCACAGATGCACTTAAAGATTTTCGTCACAAACTTAATAATCTCCACTCTACCATAAAGCTTACCCTGGAGCATTCTATCACCAATGTTGATTTTCTGGACACCACAGTCACCATTAAGGATGGAACCTTACATACATATATTTACAGAAAGCCAACAGACAGACAGAGATTCCTGCACAAGAAAAGTAATCACCCAAACCACACAAAAAAATCTGTCATGTACAGTCAAGCACTCTGATGTCACCATATTTGTTCAAATGAGGATGACAGAGATACACATTTGGCTATGTTGAAAAACAGCTTTATGGAGCAGAGACACTCTTCCAGAGAAATTGATAGGATAACAGAACATGCAACGCAAGTACCAAGACAACAACTACTTCAATATAAAGAAAAAACAGCTACAAACAGAATACCCTTAGTAGTCACATATCATCCAGACCTTGAACTTCTGCGTAAGATTATTAAGGACCTCCACCCAATATTTAGTGAAGATGAAATCCTAAATTGTATTTTTAAGGAACTCCCACTACTATCTTTTAAACAACCACCAAATTTAGCCAGCCTAATTATTAGGAGCAAGCTTTCGCCAGAACAGAATACCATGTCACACAATGGTACAAGGCCCTGCAATCAACGCACCTGTAAGACTTGTGAGCTCATTTCCACCTTGGACTGTGTGGTTACTTCACAAAACAGACAGTTCAAGGTGCATGGGAGTTATACATGCACATCACAACATGTTGTTTATTTCATTCAGTCCAAGAGATGTCCACAAACAGGTTATGTTGGAGAGACAAGCCAACAGCTCTGCACTAGGATGAACTCGCACAGACATACTATTAGAGGAAAGAAGACTGAAAAACCAGTGGGATACCACTTCTCCCAGCCTGACCATTCAATTTCAGATATGTCAGTAATGGTTTTAAAAGAAAATCTAAAAAATACACAACAGAGACAAGCGTTTGAGATTAAACTTATTTTACATCTCAACATGGTAGTAGATGGGATGATCACTGATCTAGGTTTCATGGGACATTACAGAAACTGACATCCAGAGATCTCTTCTTCTTCAGACTGGCATATTATAGGACTTCAGCTTATGTGGGATGTGGGTGTGTGTATGTATGTATGTGTGTGGGTGTGTGTTGTGAGATATGTGATATAACAGGTGTGGGGCTTGCTGTCACATTGAGGTAGGCCTCTATTTAGATACATGGAGTTACAGTGTGTTACTACTCTTACTTCACACACATAATGAATATTAATTCCTCCTTACTTTTTATCCTTGCCTGGGAGTGGGATTGATTCCGTTGCACTATATTCAGATTACCTAGCCTGTTACTGTACATACAGGAGTGTTATCATAGACTGTCACATATATTTTTTTAACTCTGTATACTCTGGGGTGCGAGATCTCATTTACATGGGGATCCTGGACAGATCTTTTTAAATTAGGCTAATATTGTAGTGATTTGTGGAAATGTAGGTTTGTAAGACCTCTGGTCTTACACACATATTTTATATTTACTTCTAGTTACCTTATCCTGGGGAGGATGGCAGGTTTATTTCATTGTAGTTGTATCCAGAATCCTTGGAAATGTGTGTGTGTGTGTGTGTGTGTGACAGCATCTCTTTAAAGCTAGTTATCCCCCCCCACATTATGGGGATGTGGGGGGGGGCAGGGTGTATTGTTTGTGAAGAGGAGGAGGAGAGAAATTACATTTTTATCTAGACTGGCATATTATAGGACTTCATCTTGTGTGGGATGTGGGTGCATGTGTGTATGTATGTGTGTGGGTATGTGTTGTGAGGTACGTGATATAACAGGTGTGAGGCTTGCTGTCACATTGAGGTAGGCCTCTATTAAGATACATGGAGTTACAGTATGTTACTACTCTTACTTCACACACATAATGAATATTAATTCCTCCTTACTTTTTATCCTTGCCTGGGAGTGGGGTTGATTCTGTTACACCATATTCAGATTAACTAGCCTGTCACTGTACATACAGGAGTGTTATCATAGACTGCCACATATATATTTTTTTAACTCTGTACATATTTGGGTGCAAGATCTCATTTGCATGGGGGTCCTGGACAGATCTTTTTACATTAGGTTAATCTTGTTTTGATTTGAGGAAATGTAGGTATGTTAGACCTCTGGTCTTACACACATACTTTATATTTACTTCTAGTTACCTTATCCTGGGGAGGGTGGCAGGTTTATTTCATTGTAGTTGTATCCAGAATCCTTGGAAATGTGTGTGTGTGTGTGTGTACACATTATGGGGATGTGGGGTGGGGTAGGGTGTATTGTTTGTGTGAAGAGGAGGAGGAGAAGGAGAGAAATTACATTTTTATCTCTTTTTCAGATTCGTTAGACACTTCTGGTACACCAAGTTGTTGCATTCTCAATGTATATTGACATCAGTACATATCAGGCTACATGGACTTAATTCCTTGGTGGTCCATGACTAGAGTTTTTTGTTTGACGCTAATACTGTCAATTTATATTTAAATTATCATTTATAAAGTCCTGTCACTACACTAGAGGTTTTTTGAAGTTTATGGGGCATGATATCTAGCTGGAGAGTACAGCGGGGTGACAGGTCCAGCTAAGTTTTACACATCATAGAGTGTGTACTGATGTTTTTAAGACAACTTTACTGGTAATTTCTTGTCTATAATGCATGCATTGAAACTTCTTAGAGTCCTAAGACAATCTCAGTATGTCTTTAATCCGGGTGGGGTTTGCATTTCAGTAATCACATCCTTATACATGCTGTGACACTCATAGCTTGATTTAGGAGTCATCTGCTCCAGCAGTGTTATCTTATGTCAATTCAATTTATATGCAGTAGGATTCTTTGTATGTGTGTTCCACCAAGCACCTTTCACCTTGGGACACTCCTGGATGAAGGTAGTATGGTGCTGTTAAATTTCTCTGACATCATTTTCTGTATTTTTTAAAGAGTATTTTAAACCAATGGGAATTTTTTTTCTGGTTTTTTTTGCATGATGTAGCTGTTAAAAGTATTGTTTTTCTGAACAACTGCCATTAGGCTTCTGACGAAGGACTGGTTGGTCCAAAAGCTAGAGCACTTTGTTCTTGTTGTTACATCTATATTGGTCTAATAAAAGGAATCAAATCATTTGCTTCTGGATCTGTTCTTGCAAGGACCAATACAGCAACTACTAAATCTAGATTTCCCATGTACAGAGGCATTATATATTATTGAGAAGGCTCCATCTACGTAGCCAGTTATTAAAAATGTTTGTATTCTTTGTTCTGTTCCTGGTGACTCGTGGAACTGGTAAGATCTCTAATAGAATTATTCTGGTGTTGAGATCTTTAAGGGTTGTTACAGCCTTTTGCATTTCTTTGATGATATCCTCTATTCTGGCTTTATTAATATAATTTGTTCCAACATGCAGGAGGACAGTTTTTGGATTTGCTACATTCTGTAATATGCCGGGTAACATTGCGGTTACATCCTTAATAGTGGCTCCTCCATAACTATAACTAGTTAGATTATGTTTATTCCCCTTTCTGTATATCTAACTATGGAGTCACCCAGAATGAATATCTGTTCACTATTAGTGTTAGGTAGGGTGCTGTTTATCCCATCTTGCATAGTTACCAATCCATCATCACCTGTAGCAGGGGAATCCTCAGTAGGAATTAATATGTCCTCACCTGGTGCAGCTAACTGGGTGGCTATAGAAGGTATGAGCTGAGCAGAATCTTGACTACTGGAAGTTACAACAGATATACTAGGAGAAGCAACATCTCTACCAGGTATATTAGACATTCTGTTTGTAGCAGCTGTGCTAGATATTGACTCTACAGGAGTTCCAACCAGGTTTTCAGAGGTTGTTGGGCACAATGGGCCAAATTTATTTAAAAGTGGAAGGAAAACCACTTCAGCTTTCCTACCCTTTTTTGCCACCCTTTTACTTTGAATCTGATACCATTTGTTGTCACTGCAAACTATGGGGTCTTCTGCCCTACCCCATTTTTATTTTTGTGCTTGTGTTACTATATTCTGCATGCATAATGGGGTTCTCTAGATTAGATGTGCCTACAGGGGAAAGAGATAAGGTGGTGTCTGTTCTATTAGTACTTTGACATCCCTTGTTTTGTATGTTGTTTGGTGCCCTACTATTAGAGGGAGATAAGCATGGAACCTTAGGAGTCTAGGTGGGTGTCTCTCTACTAACCTTTTGGCCATATCATGTTGGCTTTGCTCAATAATTTTGAGCCTTAGGTTGAAGGTTTCAATCTCTTTTCACATTTCCTCATTTTCATTACATTTTCTACATGTATGGGGTACTTTCAGTAGAGAGAGTCATAACAGTGTACATACTGTATTTCTGGCATTTAACCCCTACATCCCTCTTTAGGGTCATAATAGTATCTAAAAGAAGAAGTTCCAGTACAGCCACCTTGGTAGAGAAAGGAAAATGATTATGATGGAGTGGCTATCTATCTGTCGGCAACAAACAAACTAGAAAAAACTGGTAGAAAAGGAGCTGATTCACCAAACTCCATAAATATATATATATTTTTTTATTCTTCTGAATATCAGGTAAATCTTCAAGGTACAGTATCAATATATGTGCACATAAGTACACCACAACAAACGTTTCTGATTCACTTCTTCATCAGTGTAATAAACTGACCTGTTGAAAAATGATATCTTAGTAACACCACTTTTAACCATTTAAATCAAATTATAACTGTTAGATGACTCAAAGGGCTCACCTTAGAAGGATTTAAACTATTTTTTTCAAATCACTTTATGTGTTCTATGTAGTATTCACACCCCCTGTCTGGAATGTGCACTTATATTGATACTGTACATTGGAGATTTACCTGATATTCAGAAGAATAAAATAAAAATATATATATTCATGGAGTTTGGTGAGTTGGCTCCTTTTCTACCAGTTTTTTCTAGTTCATAATAGTATCTGCCATAATTTTACAGTACGGCCTGTCTGTGTAAAAGGAATAGTGTTAACTTACCTCTAGCAAGTGCAATGTGTATATAATTCTAGACTCACCACCTCACCGCCAAACACACAAAACACACGTGACAATGTGCTTGTCTTTGCATGCTGTCACCGCATGCTCACTCCGCTCACACAGAGTGCTCGTTATAAGCCCTGGACCTGGAAGCAGCTAGATGGGTCACTTGACCTGCTGCTCACCCCCAAAATGCTCAAATTAAAATATACTGTATTGAATTCTGGGGAGCCCAATCTGCTGGGCAAACTCCCCTGTATCCCAGACAACTTGTACGTACAGCAGTTAAAAAATGCTAGCATTTTATAAGGCAGGAAGTATGGTAGTCCACAACTGGCTCAGGGACTACAACCCCCAAAACCCCCAATCTTTCTGTCTCGCTCAATCTTACAGGCAGCAAGCAATAAACTCAGCGAGTGGTTTTCTCTTCCCCTGCCAATTCTGTCTCACACTAAGATAGTGTCTCACAGCAGTTGGACAGTGGTACAATAGGAAAATTGACCACAGAGCACTTGTTATAAGCCCTGGACCCAGAAGTAGCTAGATGGTCACATGACCCACTGCTCACCCACAAAATGCTCAAACTAAAATATTATATACTGAATTCTGGGGAGCCCAATCAGCTGGGCAATCTCCTCTATATCCCATACAATTTGTACATACAGCAGTTAAAAAATTCTAGCATTTTGTCGGGCAGGAAGTATAGTAGTCCACAACAGGCTCAGTGACTGCAACCCCCAACAGAGTTCCTGTCTCACTCGATCTTACAGGCAGCAAGCAATAAACTCAGTGAGCGATTTTCTCTTCTCCTGCCAATTCTGTCTCACAAGTGTCTCACAGCAGTTGGACTGCCTCCACTCTGTTTATGTCCTTCTGGAGATGTGGTTTCCAGAACTGGACACAGTACTCTAGATGGGGTCTTAGCAGTGATCTCTTTAGGGAAAACAACACCTCCCTCTTTCTGCTGATGTTCCTCCTCCCTATGTACCCCAGCCTACCACTAGCCCTCCCAGCTGCCTTGCCACACTGCCAGGCCACCTTTAGGTCATCCACTATGATTACATCCAGGTCTCTTTCATGCTTGGTGGTCATCAGCACCACCACATCCCTTTTGAACTCTGCCCTTGCATTTCTGTATCCTAAATGCATTACTTTGCACTTTTATGCATTAAAGGACAACTAAAGTCAAAATTTGCAAAAAAATATGTTGTGCAGAATGTTTTGATTTGCAGGTGTGCTCCTAGTAAGTCTTTAGCTTTACTTGTTGAAGGGAGTTTTTCCTAAATTTGCTTGCTGGTTTTATGGCCCCTGGGGATCTCCATACTAACATTTCTAATGGCCTTTCTTGTTCCAATAATGCCTCCTGTCCCATGTGACAGTGATGTGTCCTGAACCATTAATTCAACAACAGCTGTTTTTTTCCTCAGGTTTACAGTGCTAGAACTGTTATATTAATTAAATCTCCTTGTCCAGGGAGCTGTAATGAGGGTTACATTATACAATGGCATGAAAGAATCCTGGACACTGATTGGTCAGTGTTGGACTGGACTTGTGATGTTATCCCAGCACAACATCACGGATCTAGTCCTAATGCAAATGTGACTGACAGACAAAAAAAAAAAAATCACTGCCGGCTGCCCATTTGATGCCGCCACCCAGACCGTTTCAAACAGCAGCACACACCAACATGATTTTACCCTACCTTCAGCACCATAATGATTCTAACCTGCCTTCTGCAGCTCATACCATCAAATCACACTTTACAACCACCTGCATGTCTTCAAAGCACCCAAACCTAAACCTCAGATTTACACAAAAACAGCGGCTTCACATTACAACGCCTTTTACCGCAGCACATGATCAGCTGGCAGTTTCCCTCAAAAGTCACATACAGTAGCCGTTTGTATGAAAGCCCTTCATAAACAGAAAAAGTGTTTTTTTCACAACTCCTTTCCTTGCACCCGAAAGGTAAAACACACCTCTCCTTTTCATTGTATGGCAACCTCCTCGCATCCTCCAATCTCACCAGGTAAGCCATCACATCTTTCACATAGCACCAATCAGCAGCAAAAAACAAAACAAAACTGATCTTTCTCTCTACAAATTATTCACGCAGACTGTCTGCACTGAGAGAAAGAGTTAACACTGCCAGCAGTTACACACAGGAAAATGACAGCTGACAGAGACTGCAAGCAGGATATGGAGTGTGGGGGAAGTGAGAGATAACAGGAGAGGAGCAGTAAATACCAGACTCTACATCTGGAGAATTATCCACAAGAACCACCAGGCAAACAGCCTTTTTTTTTTTTTAAGGGCAACAGAGAGCAACCTCACAGTTGCACAAAATCACAGACTGCCACCTACTGACTAGAGTGGGCACTATTTTTTCTATTGGTATACCTACACACAGAAAAATAATTAAAAAATAAGCACGAAATGTATTTTAAAACTTATTTAGTCTTTTTTTTCTTCATCGAGCTATTGTATAATAGCAATAATGTACTCCAGGGTGTGTGTTGTGCTGGGATAATGTCACTTCTGGGGTGATTAGTCACACTCGGCCTGCGGCCTCATGCCTAATCACCCCGGGAGTGACATTATCCCAGCACAACACACACTCTGTCATGCATTATTGCTTAATTTACACATGGCAAATGCCTGAGGGATAACTGAGTGGGCTGTTCTGTAAAGAAACAACTAGAGTCTTCACTAATTATAGCATGTGTGACCTTTATTTATTTATTTATTTATTTTATTTTAGTCTTTGGTAACTGGGTAAGGCCCACTAGGCACAAGTGCCTGTTTTCAGAGGTAACTTGGGAGCATGGGCGGTTAAGTGACTTGCTCAGAGTCACACAGTATGCAAGTGGAGGTTGTGAGAATTAAACTCAGGTCCTGGTCTGCTGGATGTATCAAGCTTGTTCACACCTCATTCCTCTAACCTCTAGGCTATACTGCCAGCCCATCACCTTGGGTGATTTGTGTGCTTTCTTAATGGTTGTGTGTAGTTTCATAAAATGAAGATTCACTTCTGCCGACTATACCTAGATACATATCTAGAAAACAGAATGCTTGATTGAGTTATTTAGTTGAAGCCATAATATCATGCCCCAAACAGTAGATGCTGCTGCTGCAGCAGCTATTGCTCTCTGAATCAATGATCCTGGATGCATCACAGTCACATGGGACAGGAGGCACTGTAGAAACAAGAAAGGCCATTGGAAATGCTAATATGGATATCCCCAGGTGCCATAAAACCAGCAAGCAAATTTAGAAAAAAACTCCTTTCAGCAAATAAAGGAAAAGCCTTACTATAGGAATACACCTACAAACAAAACATTCTGCACAACATATTTGTTTGCAAATTTTGACTTTAGTTCTCCTTTAAAACCCAGCTGCCATACCCTTGACCACTCCTCAAGTTTTCTCAGGTCTCTGCTTATTCTTTCCACCCTCCCTGAAGTCTCCACCCTATTGCAAATCTTGGTGTCATCCACAAAGAGGCAGACCTTCCCTTACAGCTCTTCTGCAATGTCACTTAAAAAAGACATTAAAGAGGACTGGTCCTAGCACAGATCCCAGAGGCATCTCACTGGTTACCCTCCCTTTCTTGGAGTGAACTCCATTTACCACCACCCTCTGTCATCTAGCCCTAACTAATTTCTTATCCACTTCATCACCTTTGGACCCACTCCTAAACTACCCAGCTTATTTTATAGTCTGATATGTGGAATGGTAGTGAAAGCCTTACTGAAGTCTAGGTTGGTCATGTCCACAGTTCCACCATGATCTAATTCTTTGGTCACCCAATAAAATAAATCTATCAGATTCATTTGATATGACTGAACCATGAATTCCTGCTGTGTTGGATGTTATAATCCGCTTGATTCAAGATATTCCACGATCCTTTCCTTCAGCAGTGATTCCATTAACTTTCCCACCACTGATGTCAGGCAGACTGGCCTATAATTGCCAGCCTACTCCCTGCTACCTCTTTTGTGAAGCAGGAGTACATCTGCCCTCCTCCAGTCCATCACTTGTTCTGAGAGAGTGGACATAAAAAAAGATCATATATGTGTATCTGAGAACTGCAGCCTTATACTATGTATTCTCTACTACTATATGTATCTTATACTATTTATTTATCCATATGATAAGCTTCAAAATACAGTTCTTATTGCTGTAAATGTTTTTAACTATCTAGGATTTGATTATTTAGGTCTGCAGGATAACAGTATCAATCAATCAATCAACATCTTTATTTTACCAGGTGAAACACCATTGAGACAAGCTCATTTACAGGATGGACCTGGGAACAATACAGTAGCCTGATGGGCTATAACCTAAGACTTAAAGACTCAAAATAAAAATGACAACATAACTGTACAAGGCAGACAAGGGCAGGGAAGTACATGTAATCTGCAACAGGCAAGAATCACTAGCAAGCTATATGCATAAGCTCATGGGAAAGTCAATAATTTAATACATGTATACACAGTTTTAAGCACAATAAATGGAGAGTACATGAGATTTGCATAGCTGTAGAATAACGGGGCCTATATGACCTATGAGT
The DNA here is from genome assembly GCA_016271365.2 of Neoceratodus forsteri. Classification (NCBI taxonomy): domain Eukaryota; kingdom Metazoa; phylum Chordata; order Ceratodontiformes; family Ceratodontidae; genus Neoceratodus; species Neoceratodus forsteri. Next base: position 721,447,423 of record CM057459.1, on the reverse strand, counting down.
AGTGTACTGGAGAGTACAGCCCTACTAGACTACACATTGGTGTGGTACTGGCAAGACAGAATAGGAGAGGTAGAGAGAAGAGATAGGAGAGGAAGAGAGAAGAGAACTGGGGACAGTACAGAGGTATGGATGAGGGAGGGATGTCAAGACTGTAATAGGGGATGAAGGCTGTCAGTTAGGTGGTATGCTATTCAGAGACAGGATCTCCTGGGTGGATATCCTAGTGGACAAGCCAGATGAAGGATAAGCAATTTGAGGGTGAGTTGGCTATTTGAATGCTACTTCCCTATTTGAAGCACTGGCAGACCTCAGGGAAGGTCTTTAGGAGCATGGTTTTGAATAGTGTTACAGGATGAGTTAGCCTTAGGGATTTTTGTGCCTTGTTCCAGAGCATTGGAAGGTGTAGCTTAATGATGCTCTGCCAAAGCGGGTTCCAACTTTGGGAATAGTAAGGGATATGTAGGTGAGATTTCTAAGTGGATAGATACTGGAGGGGCAGATGGGCAGACAGCCTATAAGGTACTGAGGAAGCATGTGAGTTATGGCCTTGTAAGTCCAGAGTATGGCATTTTTTTGCCTCCTCAAGCTAAGTGAACTCCAACCTATGGAAACATAAAGGGCGCAATGGTGAGTGGAGTAAGGTGCATCAGAGATAAATCTGAGGGCTCTGTGGTAAAGGGTATCGAGTTTGAAAAGGGCCGAGCTGGTGCTGTGGCTATACAAGAAGTCTGCATAGTCCAGAAGTGGCATGAACGTAGCCTGGACAAAGAGTTTTCTAGCCTCTGGGATTAGTGAGTACTTAATGCGGAAGAAGATGCAGAGTCTTTGTCTCAATTTTTTGGTGAGCTCATCTAAGTGGTGAAGAAAGGACAGCTTAGAGTCAATCCAGACCCCCAAATGTTTGAATTTCTTCACGAACTCCAGTTTTTCATCCAGGAAGGTGCTGATTTGGAGGTTTGTGTCAGTTTGTTTGTTTTCTGTAGAATGTACTAAAGGAGAGAAAAGCATGGCTTTGGGTTTTTTTTTGCATTTAGTAGGAGTTTTAGGTCAAGCAAATTTTTCTGGAGCACTTCGAATTTGTTTCGGAGGTCCACACAGGCAAGCTCCGGTGTTAGTCTGTCGATGTGGAGCACAGTGTCATCTGAAAAAAAGGTGTCTTTTTGCCAACTGAAAACCGATGTCTATTTGGTTTATATAGATAGCAAAGAGCAGTGGGCCAAGTATTGACCCTTCAGGCACTCCTCTTAGGTGTGTTTTTTTTCTTGGAGATATGACATCTTCGGCCTTTACCTGCTGATCTCTGTCAGTAAGGTAGTTGGCAAACCAATTTAGTGCCTGGTTTTCCACCCCAACTTTCTTTAAGGTCATTAGGAGCAGATCATGATCCACTGTATCAAAGACCTTACTAAGGTCTAGAAACAGGGCGCAGACATAGCGTTTGTTGTCAAGGGCAATCTGCCAGTCATTTATGTCCTTGGTGAGTGATGTTGTGGTACTGAGAAGTGGTCAGAAACCAGACTAGATCGGATTTAACAAGTTGGAGTTTTCTAGGTGCATTCTGAGCTGCTCATTAACCATTTTCTCCAGTAGTTTAGACAGAGCTGGGAGCAAGGAAATAGGATGATAGCTATCAACAGTTTCTTGTTTTCCTGAATATAGCCATCCATATTTATGTGTTTCCAAATGCAAAAAAGTGTAATTTTGTAACAAATGGTATTAACATGTGATATTACTCAATACTGTGTTTCAGGTTACTATTGATTCAAGTTTTCAATACCATGTAGAAAGAAACCATGTGGGCTAGAAATTAGGGCAAGCAATTCGATCCACATTTGGGTAATGGTCCGGAATGTTGAATATTTCACATGCAACTCGCATATCTTTGCCTAGCAATCCCCAACACTCTCTTACTAGCTACTGGTAAGCAGTGTATCTGTCCTTCCTATAAATAAAGGCAACAAAATAGGAAGTTATAAATACTATAAATAAAATACAACAAACAGTGGTCACAGTTTGTTAATATTTTGCACCCGCTTTTTGAAAAGAGAACAGTTATGCAAGTGTATAACACAATGTTAACACACATGGCACAGTGCACAGAGCACCATAGTACAGCTGAACAGCTAAACTTCACTCTGCAGATTTAATAGACTGAGTCAGGAGAGCAAGGAATGATATCCAAGTGTAAATCAAATTAAGTTCTCTTTAAACCTGTTTTGTGAGTGATTGACTGATTGAGTGACTAACCAATTTTCTCTTTGGTTATATATACTGTACAGAGTTCACATGTAAATTTCAATTTGTTTTGTAAGTACTGAAGTGTTGCATGCTCAGTTAAATGTCAGTGTGGAACACCACCTCCTCCCTCAACCTGCAACAGTAATAATATTTTAAAATACTTGGTACTGCAGGATGGACGATAAGTGACAAGGGTTCTTGAGTGTACTCAGAAGGCTGACGGGCAGTTTAGGGAGCATGGGTAGTGTTGCCATGCCATGCAGCAGTGCTCCAGGGATGCGGTAGGACTGGGGAAGACTCACACCCCCATAAGGACACCTGTGGTTAGCAGGGGATATTGGCCCTAAGAAAGGACATCACAGTCAGACAAGACAACTGAAATAGGGACATGGGGGTTCCCGTAAATTACATCATCAAGACCACAGGCCAATGCAATAAGGCATCTGAGAAACTAAGCAGAACGTTAGGGTATATAGGCAGTACAGATGGTCAGAATCCAAAGCACGGAACCTGATATCTCAGATTCTGAGTGTTTCATCAGAATTAGAATTTTTGGAATTGAAAGCCAAAAATCCTTATTCTGAAAAAAAGGTTGGGTTCAGGATCAGAATCGGATTCCAATTCTGCGTACAATTACATGTTAAAACCTCCACAAGCCAATACCCAGTAAATAGGGACCCTTGCAGATGAGAAAGACACCCCACCATTGTGTCTTCCCTCCCAGGCCCTCTTACTTTAAAGCTCCTGCTGCTGGTGATCCTCTTCATTGGATTAGGTGTGCTGTGCTGTGTCCAAACTGGAGTATGATGATGTCTGGGTCAGAGAAGAACTGGTACTGTTGGTGCTTGTGGCACTGGTGGTGGCATTAAGGGAATAGCTCTGACATCCACAGAAGAAAGGAGTCCACCATGGTCCAAAGAGAGATACCCCAAGAAACTCACCATTAAGCATATGCCCACCACCAAGTTGCTGTCAACAAGCCAGTCACAGCCGCATGCTGGTCCCAGACCAATCACAATACCAAACCATGATTCTTAACAAAAAAAATAAAAAATGAACCCCGACCTCACCATTATGGTCCTGAAGTAAAGTCCACCACCACCCTGAGTTACCTGGGCAAAGTAATAGGAAGTGAGTAGGTGTCCAACCTTGACAGCATCATAGGTTTTAGCTACTATGTCAGATGTTGTATTGAGTAAGGCACCCAGTGGTAGCCCAGGGTTTTGTTCAGGACCTTTTTACCTCCTTAGTTATTTTTTCTGGGTTACTCAGGGAAGGGGTGCTCATAAATTTAAGAAGATGATGGCCAGGCCTAGGATCAGTCTTGTTAATTTCTCAGCAAGACTCAGGAATCATGGTTTGATATGGGAAAGGGTTCTCTCTCTCTCTCTCTCTCTCTCTCGCTCTCTCTCTGTCTCTCTGTCTCTCTCTCTCTCTCTGCCTCTCTCTCTCTCTCTCTCTTTGGACAGTGGTGGTATCCTTACTTCTTTGAATGCTGGAGCTGGACTGTCGGCACCATAAGTACCAGCAGCACCAGTTTTTATCTGACCCAGGTGACTCAACACTCTGGTCCACAGTGCAGCACACCTAGTCAAACAGATAGGTCAGCAGCAGTCTTAAAATAAGGGAGCTTGGAGGAAAGACACAAGGGTAGGGGAAATTGGAGGTCTTTACATCTTAAGCTACAGGGCTCTGATTTTTGTGTACCAGGAGGTGAAAGGTTTTAACATGTAGTAGGATGTGGAATCATGTGGAATCGGAAATTCCAATTCCTACTCTGATTCTGGTGCCTTAACTGGCACTGGCACAAAATTAAACTTGGAATAAGAATTTCTGATAATCCAACATGCCAACAGAACAGAATCTGCCAGTTCTGATCATCCCTAATAGGCAAGGCCTTTTCTAGAGGGATGAAGGGAGGGAGGGAAGGAAGGAAGGAAGGAAGGAAGGAAGGAAGGAAGGAAGGAAGGAAGGAAGGAAGGAAGGAAGGAAATTATCCTGCTCTACTATGCATCTTGGATGGGGAAGTAGGATATTATTGAAAATGTCATATAGTGTCTGTCTATCTATCTATCTATCTATCTATCTATCTATCTATCTATCTATCTATCTATCTCTCTGTCTCTGTCTCTCTCTCTCATATATATATATATATATATATATATATATATATATATATATATGACGGCAGTACCACTGTAATTAAGTTAGTACCCCATTTAAGGTTAAAGTGTGAAATTTTGCAGCTTAATAACTGCCACTGTATGACAGATTTGGCATGAAGTGGTACCATAGGTCTCTGGATCTGCCAAGTTTCGTACCAGTCGGATATACAGTTGCGGAGCTAAAAAGTGACATTCAGTGTCACATTTACACTTTTTGCACATTCTTTGCTCATGCCTACAGGTCACACGGTTTGCGTGACCAGTCTGCAAATCTCAGGGAACATGCAGCTGGTGCCCCCGATGAGCCTTTTGAAGATTTTGTGAAAAAATATTAAACGGTTCAAAAGTTATTCAAAAAACAAGTTTCCCTTTATAGTCAATGGGAAAAGTTTACAAAAAGTTTGAGTGTCGCAAATGCAGTTTTTAGTGTCTCAAATGACCCCAGTAGTGTCGTGAGTCAGCCTTTTTTTTTTCAGTTACTAGTCATAGAAATGCTTGGCATATCAATTTGGGACCCTCTAGGGACACAATTCTTTTTGTGTTCACCTAGTCAAGCCCTGAGGATGCTAGCCATGTCTTTTTTGGGGGGTTAAACACCCCAGAAATATGTTTTGAAATTTTTGTAAACTGTAGTGTTGCAAAGTAGTATCGCACCTGCAACACTTTCATGATTGTTTTTGTGAAAGTGTTGTGATTTTCGACACTACTTTGTGACACTATGCCCCAAAAAACAGGAATTCTTTGCCACCCTATTGCAAAAGAACAGTTTGGTCTTTTGGGCTGAGATTTGGAAGGAAGAAAGCCAACATCCCACAGATGTGCCTTTTGGTGGGTTTGTGACAAAATATTACAGGGATGCAAAGTTACAGTACTCCAAAATTGACACTTTTTCCCATAGACTAACATTACGGCCTCTGCCTCGCTTTTTGGGGCCCGTATCTTGGAAACACTTCAAGATACGGACTTTTCGTAGGAAATATGCTTAGTCCCCCACTATGGGTCTAAGTACAAAACTAGCCAGGAAAGTCATAAATCATATGAAATTTAAATTTTTTCTATGTCATACGGTTCCAGTGATATAAGCAATTTAGTATTCCAAGTGCTAATTTTCTGCTACAAGGCCCATTGTTATGCATACATTCTTTGTATTCATTGTGTTTTTCTCTATGCAGCTTTTGGAGAAAAAAGGGTGTGCGCTTTTGTTACTGTTACACTTACTGTTTCCACTTGCATTTCTATTATCATTTGCATTATCATTCCTGTCTACGCCACCGTGTGCATTACCCTTTGTGTTTTCGTTAGCGCTTCCATTTGCATTACTGTTACCATTTACGTTTCCATTGCTGTTTCTGTTTACGTTTTGTTTTGCGTCACCATGTGCATCACCATTTACATTTGCATATGTGCTTCCATTTGCATTTGTGTTTCCTTTGGCCTCATCATTGCTGTTGCTGTTAGCATTTGCATTTCCAGTTGCAGTACCATGCCCATGCACATTACCATTTGCGTTTCCGTACACGCTTCCGTTTGCATTTCCATTTGCTTAACTGTTCACTTTGGTGTCATTGTTGCTGTTACTGTAATTCTTTGCATTTCCAATTGTATTACTGTTTGCATCTTCGTCACCACTTGTGTTTCTGTTGCCCTTCGCATTCGGGTTTTTGGTTGCATTTCCATTGTCGATTGCATTACTGTTTCCTTCTGCGGCGACGTTGCCTTAACCGTTTACATTTCTATTTGCATTTCTGTTACTGTTTGCATTTTTCTTATCATTTGCATTTCCATTGGCGGTACCATTTACATTACTGTTTCCATTACATTTGCATTTCTGTTGCTGTTATCATTTGCGTTACCATTTCTGTTTTCATTAACTTTTGCGCTGCATTTCTTTTACTGTTTCTGTTACCATTTACCTTTGTGTCACCATGTGCGTTACCATTTGTGCTTGTGTTGGCGTTACCATTAGCGTTACTATGTGACAAAAAAGTCACTATTTATAGTGCTTATTCTCAAGAAGAAGGAAAATTCATGGCAAAAAAAAACTACTTTTAATGCATCAGTTAGGGTTGTTCCACAGTGACAAAGTGGAAATTTGATGTTATGGTTCCCACCCTTGCACCCACCCCACCCCTCCACGACAGGCATCGGGTGTCGTTGGTGTCATCGAGCCCTAACTCTCACCCCATTCTTCTATACCTTACACATGGGATGGAGTAAGAGTAGGACTAATGACTCCCAACACACACCCTGATGGCTGTTGATGGGGAGGGAGGGATGGGGTGCAAGGGTGGGAAACCCTAACATCAAATTTCTCACATTTGTTACTGTGGAACAACCTAACTGATGCATTAAACTGAGTTTTTGCTATGAATATATATATATATATATATATATATATATTTATAGTGGCACAGTAGTGCCACTATAGTTAGGGTTGAGTACCACATTTAAAGTTAAATCTGAAAGTTTGCACCTTAATAACCTTGCCACTGTAAGATGGATTTGCCTGAAATTTGGAATGCACAGTCTGGTACCGTAGATTTCTGGACCTGTCAAGTTTTGTTATGGTTGGATGTACGGTTACCGAGCTACAGAGCACCACAAAAATGCATAAATTATGGGGGTTTGTGCATTTCTTTGCTCACATCTACAGCCTGCACAGTTTGTACAATTGGTCCAAAAACTTTACGGAACATGCAACTGGGGTCCCCGATGTGTCTTTCAAAGATTTTGTGAAAAAAATATTAAATGGTCCAAAAGTTATTCAAAACAACTGAATCCCATTATAGTTTATGGGTAAAGTAAACAAGTGTGACACTTTCGCAAATGCAGTTTTTACTGTCACAAATGAGCCTTCACTTTCTTGAGTCAGCCATTTTTTTTTCAGTTAGAGCTCAGAAAAGTGCCTAGCATTTAAAATTGGGACCATCTAGGAACACAATTCTTGTTGTGTTCACCTAGACTAGTCCTAAGGATGCTAGCCATGTCTTTTTTGGGGGGTTAAACCCCCCAGAAATATGTTTTTATAATTTTTGTAAAAAGTACTTTAGCAAAATAGTGTTGCAAATGCAGAACTTTCGTGATTTTTTTTGCGAAAGTGTCATGATTTGCAACAGTAATTTGAAAAAAAGTATGGCCAAAACAACAGGAAATCTTTGCCATCCTGCTGCAAAACAACAGTTTGGTCTTTTGGGCTGAAATTTGCATAGAAGAAAGCCAACATCCAACAGATGTGCCTTTTGGTTGTTTGATGCCAAAATATTACAGGGCTGCAAAGTTATGGCACTCTGAATTTGACAATGTTTCCCATAGGATAACATTATGACATCAGCTGCACCTTTTGGGTCCTGTATCTCAAAAATGGTTCAAGATATGGATTTTTTGTCACAAAAATGCTTAGTCCCCCCATTGTGGGGCTAACTACAAAACTAGCCTGGAAAGTCATAAATAATATGACATTTTAATTTTTCTTCTACGTCGTACGATGCTTGCGATATAAGCAATTTAGTGTTCCAAGTGCTAATTTTCCTGTCCGAGGACCACTATTATGCCCACAATCTTTGTATTCACTGTGCTTCTGGATGTACCTCTTTCAGACACAAAGCATGTGAGTTAGCATTACCATTGTCATTTGCATTCATGTTTACGCTTGCATTTCCGTTATTTGCATTAGCGTTTCCGTTTGCATCACTGTTAGCATTACTGTCTGTGTTTGTTTGCACTTGTGTTTGCATTACTGTTACCGTTTGTGTTTGCATTACTATTTGCGTTTGCATTTCTGTTATCGTAACCATTAGCGTTTGCACTTGCCTTTTCATTACTGTTTGTATTACCATTTTCTTTTGCATCACCGTTGGCATTACCATTACCATTTGCATTTGCACTTCTGTTTGAGTTACCATAACCATTTGCGTTTTCGTTACCATTTGCATTACCATTTGTGTTTGCGTTTATGTTTGCACTTGTCTTTCTGTTACTGTTTGCATTACCATTTCCGTTTGTTCTTGCATTTGTGTTACTGTTACCGTTTGCATTTGTGTTAGCATTTGCATTTGCACTTGCGTTTCCATTATCGTTTGTGTTACCGTTTACTTTAGCGTCACCATTGGCGTTACCATTACCGTTTGTGTTTCCACTTCTGTTTCCATTACCATTACCATTTGTGTTTTTCATCGTTTGCATTGCCATTTCTGTTTGTATTTATGTTTTCGCTTCCATTTCTTTTACCCTTTGCATTACCGTTTCCATTTGCGTTTGTGTTACTGTTACGGTTTGCATTACCGTTTGCGTTTATGTTACTGTAACTGTTAGCATTTGCTTTTGCACTTGTGTTTCCATTACCATTTGTGTTACCATTTCCTTTTGCATCACTGTTGGCATTACTGTTACCATTTGCATTTGCATTTGCATTTGTGCTTCCGTTTGCGCTACCATTACTGTTTGTGAATTTGTTACTTTTTGCCTACCATTTGTGTTTTGCATTTACATTTGCACTTGCTTTTCTGTTACTGTTTGTGTTACCATTCCCATTTGCATCTCGGTTAGCATTACCATTACCATTTGCATTTTCACTTGCGTTTCCATTACTATTTGCGTTTTCATCACCATTTGCATTGTCTTTTTTCATTTGTGTTTCCATTACCATAACCTTTAATGTTTCCATTTCTGTTGATGTTTGCATTGCCATTACCATTTGCGTTCCCATAACCGTTACTGTTATGTTTGCATTTTCATTACCGTTTGTATTACCATTGCATTTGCACTACCGTAACTATTAGCATTTGCATTTGTGTTCACATTTGCATTGGTGTTACTGTTATCGTTTACATTTACATCACTGTTACCGTTAGCATTAGCATTTGCACTAATGTTACTATTTGCGTTACTGTTACCATTAATGTATACATCTGTGCTTCCCTTACAGTTACTGATCTCATTACTGTTACCATTACCGTTAGTGTTGGTGTTACCATTGGCGCTACTGTTGGTGTTAATGTTCACATTACGATCACCGTTAGCGTTGCCTTACCATTGTTGTTAGGGTTATTACGCGCAAATGGGCAGAATGGTGGTATCGTGGGGCCCACACTCCCACCACCACATACCATTCACTATTAATAGTGCACATTCTCAAAAAGAAGGGAAATGCATGGCAGAAAATTCAGTTAATGCATCAGTTAGGGTTGTTCCACAGGGGTAAAAGCAGGGAAATTTGGTGTTAGGGTTCAAAACCCTAACTGCAATTCCCTCCCACCCCCACCAACATCACACACACATACTTACAAGTAGGGGAAGGACCAAGACAACACAACCAATCACACACAACCAGCAGCTAGTAACAGAAATAACATACAACTACCTAAACCACAAAACCACACCCCCCTGCTAACTCTGATCCCAGATGTTCCACACTCCACCAAACACATATCACTATGGACAACTGGGCATCTTGGGCCCCACACTGCCACCAATACATAACACAGACTACACATGTGCTAGTTTGTAGTTTGTAGGCCCCAAAATAGGATTTTGGACATTCCTCAAAAATACTTTCACAAATCACTTTCACAAATGTGAATGTGTCATGCTATGCATTTACGACACTGTCGTGCTTGTGACAGTATTTTACATGCTTTTGCAAATGCAAAAGTGTCAAGCCTTCCATTTGTGTGGAGGGTGTTGATGGCATGTCCTGTAGATGTTAATAGTGGTGTTTATGTGTCAGACAATATATTTTTTGGGGAGATATTGTGTGGTGCAGTTTACGTTTTGCAGACAGAGTTTTCTATTGTTCTACTAGATTAACATTTGTTTGGTGGCTGGCCTTGCTGTTGTCAATGTACTTTTTAGTCATTGGGTGTGTACTGTGGCCTGACATTTACAAGTTGGTGGGAGCGCATGGCCCGAAGGGCCCCACACTCCCACCAACTTGCACAACTTTCTACTATTCTATTCTTTCTTAAAAAGTAAGGAAATTCTATGCAATAAATGTTGTTGATCCATCAGTTAGGGTTCTTCTACAGTGACAAAAGTGAGGAAATTCGCGATTAGGGTTCCCACCCCTTCAACCCCCCCACCCTGCCCCCACCAACAGGCATCGGGGTGTGTGCGTTAGGGTCATCTGCCCTATCACCCCATTCTTCTGCACTGCACCACCTCAGTTTGTTTACACATGGGATAGGGTGAGAGTTAGGGCCGATGACCCCAACGCACACCCCAATGCCTGTTGGTGGAGGCAGGGAGGGTGGTGGTGGGGTTCAATGGGTGGAACCCAATGGCAAATTTCCTACTTTAGTCACCGTAGAAGAACCCTAACTGATGCATTAACACAGTTTGTTTGCATAGATATAATAGATAGATAGATAGATAGATAGATAGATAGATAGATAGATAGTGTGTGTGTGTGTATATATATATATATATATATATATATATATATATATATATATATATATGTTATAGTGGCATGGTAGTGCCATTATAGTTAGGTTGAGTACACCATTTAAGGTTAAATCTCAAGTTTTGCATCTTAATAACTTTGCAACCATACAATGGATTTGTCTGCAATTTGGAAGCATGATTTGGTGCTATTGGTCTCTGGATCTGGCAAGTTGCATTACAGTCGGATATACAGTTATGGAGCTACAGTGTGCCAAAAAACACATAAATTATGGATTTTTGCATGTTTTATTGCTCATGCCTACAGCTCGCATGGTTTGCATGATCAGTCTGGCAACTTCAGGTAACATGCAGCTGGGTTCCCCAATGTGTTTTTTAAAGATTTTGTAAAAACATATTCAACGGTTCAAAAGTTATTCAAAAAAAAAAACTGAATCCCATTATAGTCTATGGGAAAAATTAACAACAATTGCAACACTTTCACAAATGCAGTTTTTACTGTCACAAATGAACCTTTTACCTTTGTGAGATAGCCATTTTTTCTTCAGTTACAGCTCAAAAAAATGCTTGACATTAAAATTTGGGACCCTCTAGGGACACAATTCTTGTTGTGTTCACCTAGTCGAGTGCTGAGGATGCTAGCCATGTCTTTTTAAGGGGGTTAAATCCCCCAGAAATATGTTTTTTTTATTTTTTTGTAAAAAGTAGTGTCACAAAGTACTTTCACAAATCCGACACGTTCATGATTTTTTTTTATTTGTGAAAGTGTCATGACTTCCTAAAGTAATTTGCAAAAGTATGGGCAAAACAACAGGAAATCTTTGCCACCCTGCTGCAAAACAACAGTTTGGTCTTGGGCTGAAATTTGCAGGGAAGAAAGCCAACATCCCACAGATGTGCCTTTTGGTTGTTTGGTGCCAAAATATTACAGGGCTGCAAAGTTATGGCACTCTGATGTTGATGAGTTTTCCTGCTGGATAACATTATGGCATCCGCCGTGCCTTTCGGGTGCCGTATATCGAAAACGGTTCGAGATACAGACTTTCCATCACAAAAATGCTTTGCCCCTGGGACTAAGTGCAAAACTAGCCTGAAAAGTCATAAATAATATGAGATTTTAATTTTTTTTTCTAAGCTGTATGGTTCCTGAGATACAAGCAATTTAATACTCCAAGTGCTCATTTTCCAGTCCAAGGGTCATTATTATGCCAACATTCTTTGTATTCACTGTGGGACACAAAGCATATGCATTTGCATTACTGTTATGGTTAGCATTTGCGTTTATGTTTCTGCTTGTGTTTCCATTACTGTTTGCATTACCTCATCCGTTTGCATCACCATTAGCGTTACTGTTTGTGTTTGCATTTGCGTTTGTGTTTGTGTTATGGTTACCATTTGTGTTAACATCTGCATTACCATTTGCGTTTGTGGTACCATAACCCTTAGCATTTGTGCTTGCATTTCCATTACCATTTCCTTTTGCATCACTGTTAGCATTATCGTTACCATTTGCGCTTGCGGTACCATTACCATTTCTATTTCCGCTACCATTTGCGTTACCATTTGTGTTTGCATTCGCATTTCCATAACCATTACCATTTGTATTGCTGTTCATGTTTGCGTTGGTGTTACCGTTACCGTTACTGTTTGCGTTACCATTATCATTACTATTACCATTTGCATTTACTGTTGTGTTTGCATTTCTGTTATTGTTTGTGTTACCATTTCTGTTTGCATCATATTACTGTTACCGTTAACATTTGCATTTGATCTTACATTTGCATTATCATTACAGTTTGCATTTTTGTTACCGTTTGTTTACCGTTTGCGTTTTCAATACCGTAACTGTTACCGTTTCCATTTCTGTTCACATTTGCATTGGCATTACCATTACCATTTGTGTTAGCGTTTCCATCACCATTACAATTACCATTTGCATTTGCGTAACCGTTTACGTTTGCATTTATGTTTGCGTCACTGTTACCTTTACCGTTAGCACTTCAGTTTGCTTTTCCATCAACATTAGCATTACAGTTAGCATTATCATTTGTGTTTATGGTTCCACTTGCGTTCCCATTTTCGTTGCGTCAACATTACATTTACCATTATCGTTTGTGTTTCCACTTGCGTTTGCATTACCATTTGCATTTGTGTTACCATCACTGTTTACGTTATGGTTTGCATTTGTGTATGTGTTTCTGTTACCATTTGCATCTGTGTTTACGTTTGTGTCACCGTTACCGTTAACGCTTTCATTACCACTTACATTTCCATTTGCATTACCATAACAGTTAGCCTTTGACTTCATGTTTGTGTTCCCATTACACTTACCATTAGCATCTGCATTTCAGTAACCATTACCATTACTGTTACCATAAGCATTACTGTCACACTAATTATGCAGAAATGAGCAGCATGGTGGGAGCACAGGGCCCACATACCATTGACTATTTATAGTGCACATTCATAAAAAAGGGAAATTCATTGCAAAAACTCTGCTAATGCATTAGTTAGACTTGTTCCACAGTGACAAAAGCAGAGAAACTTGGTGTTAGGGTTATCATCCCTTCACCCCACACCCACTCTTCCCCCACCAACAGGTATCAGGGTGTGCATTGGTGTCATCAGGCCTAACTTCTACCCCATTCTACTATACTGCACCACCTCAGCTTCTTTACACATGGGATGGAGTGAGAGTTAGGCTCATGACCCCAATGCACACCACAATGCCTGTTGATGGGGCCGGGGTGGGAGCGGGGTGCAAGGGGTGGCAACCCTAACACCACATTTCCCTGCTTTTGTCACTGTGGAGCAACCCTAACTGATGCATTAATAGAGCTTTTTGCCATGAATATATAATATATACCGATATATATATATATATATATATATATATATTTAGAGGCAAAAACTCAGTTTAATGCATCAGTTAGGATTTTCCACAGCCAAAGTTAGTGAAATTAGTGTTATGGTTGAAAGTCTTTGTATCTCGCCACACCCCAGCTGGCATTGGGATGCGCATGAGTTGGTGGCCCTAACCTAACCCCATCAGATGTGTGAAGAAGTAGAGGTATAGGAGAATGGGGTGAGAGTTAGACTGACTACCCCAACGGCACCACGATGCTGGTTGGGGTGGGTGGGGGTCCAAGGGGGCTTTCAACCCTAACACCGAATTTCCTTGCTTTTGTCACTGAGGAACAATCCTAACTGATGCATTAAATGGAGTTTTTTGCCTCTAATTTCCTTCTTTTTGAGAATGATAATGAGAAATAGTGAATGTAATGCTGTGGTGGGAGCATGGGGCCCGAAGCCACGTCATGTCTTGTCATATAGTAACACGGTACCCACAAATGCAAATGGTAATGCATATGGTGATGCAAAGCGAACACAAAGATAAACAGTACTGTAGACACAAATGGTTAAAATAACGCAAATGCAAGAGCAAATGAAAATGCAAAGGGTAACGCACATGGTGCCATAGACGGGAACAGTAAGTGAACCTGGAATGGAACCACAAGCAGAAGTGGTAAGGATAACAGTAATGTAAGAGCACAGGCTGGTTTTCCCCAAAAGCTGCATAGATACAGACAGTGAGTACAAAGAATGTATGCATAATAATGGGTCTTGGAGCAGAAAATGAAGAGTTGGAATACTAAATTGCTTATATCTCAGGACCCGTATGATGTAGAAAAAAAAAATTCAAAGTAATATGATTTATGACTTTCCTGGCTAGTTTTGTAATTAGTCCCCAATAGGGGGCAAAGCATTTTTCCAACAAAAAGTCCGTAACTTGCACCGTTTCCAACATACGGGTTCTGAAAGGCACAGCGAATGCCGTAATGTTATCCTATGGGGAAAAAAAGAGAAGTTCGGAGTGCCATAACTTTGGCTCCCTGTAACATTTTTTCACCAAACCACTAAGAAGCACATCTGGGGGATGTTGGCTTTCTTCCCTCCAAAATTCAGCCCTAAAGACCAAACCGTTATTTTGCAGCAGCAGGGCGACAAAGGATTCCTGTAATGCGGCGGATGCCGTAATGTTATCCTATTGGAAAAAGTGTCAATTTTGGAGTGCTGTAACTTTGCCACACTGTAATATATTTTCACCAAAATACAGAAAGGTACATCTGTTAGATGTTGGCTGTGTTCCTTCCAAATTTCAGCACAAACGACCAAACCGTTCTTTTGCAGCAGGGTGCCAAAGAATTGCTGTCATTTTCCCACAGCCTAGAAAAGTACTGTGGAACTTTGCGAAAGCTTTCGCCAATTCATGCAACAGTGTTGCAAATGCGAAAGTACTTTGCAAAAGTACTTTTCCAGAAATTTGAAAAACATATTTCTGGGATGTTTTACCCCAAAATAAAGACATGCCTAGCATCCTCAGGGTCCGACTAGGTGAATGCAAAACTAATTAGGTTGCTAGAGGGTCCCAAGTTTAAATGGCAAACATTTTTCTGATGACCAACTGAAAACAAAATGTCAGATTTGTGACAGTAAAAGAGCCATTTGTGAAAGTAAAAACTGCATTTGTGACACTGTTGAACTTTTTGTTAACTTTTCCCATTGACTTATAATGGGAGATTGTTTTTGGAATAACTTTTGAACTGTTTAATATTTTTTCATGAAATCTTCAAAAGGCACATCGGGGACCCTGGCTACATGTTCCCTGAAAATTTTGGACCAGTCGCACAAACCGTGCAACCTGTAGAGATGAGCAAAGAATTCCAAAAAACGTAAATGCGCACACAGATCACGCTTAATAACTCCACAGCTGTATATCCGAACAGTACAAATGTTGGCAGATCTGAAGATGTACGATTCTTGATTGTGTATTCCACATTTCAAGCAAATCCATTAAACAGTTGCAAAGTTATTAAAGTGCAAAATTCTAGGTTTAACATGTAAATGGCTCCTCAACCCTAACTATGGTAGAATTACCGTACTACCATAATATATATATATATCTTATAGTGGCACAGCAGGGCGGTGGAGTTGTTTTCCTACTTGCTACAGTTATAGAGATATTGGCAAAAACATATTCCAAGGGTTCAAAGGGTGCCTTCTCAGTGCTTTTCGGTGCCTGTATCTCAGAAGCAATGCAAGATATGGATTTGGCTTACCAATATCACATGAAGTACTCACTGTAATGATTTCACCAGCACTGGAATTTTTTTTCTGGCTACTACGGTTGCTGAGATATTAGCAAATTACTGTTACAAGGCCTCCTTGCCCTATAGAACTGCTGTATGACTCCGTGGTTATGTGTAAGTGGGAACACAGGGCCCAGAGGGCCCACGCTCCCACATATGCATACCATTATCCAAATAAATGGGCAATGTAAAGGAACTGCAGGGCCTGGAGGGCCCACACTCTCACTAACACATACCACTTACATTACACTTTCTCAAAAAGAAGGGATATTCATTGCAAAAAAGCTCCATTAATGCATCAGCTAGAGTTGTTTCCACAGTGACAAAAGTGTGGAAATTCAACATTATGGTTACCACCCCACCCCCATGCCCCCATTCTCAAAACTATAACTCTGCATTCCCCATCCCCACCCCTCACACACACACGCAAGACACATGCAAGACTGTAAGACACTATATGAGTCAGTCACATCTGTAAGCACAATAATCACTACACTGTACTCATTTCACATTAGACTATGTAATGAAAAAACAAATACAGAGTGATCGACTCTATACTGCCAGCACAGTATGATGACACTTTATAGGTGGCATATCTTTATCATACAGTGAAACTTAGTCTGCACAAATTTTCTAAATATTGATTTTTATGTGTCATAATTCAGCAATTGGCTCACTACAGGTATCGCTGCTTCCACATCGGCATGTGGTAGCAGGAAAGATAGAGCTGACACATACATAGTACTTTTCAGATACTGCTCAGGTATGAAACTAGCACCATCACATGTTGTTATACTGCTGCATTACCTGGAAATACTTATTAGCAGCATGTTATGGTTAGCTTTGGATGTTACAACTGTTGCTGTCACATGTTGCTTTTAAACTATATTGCAAAACATTACTGTCATTAATACTACCATTTATTATTAGGACTAACTCACTCTATCAGAAAAAATATGCAAACATCCACTGTTCCTAGGGTTATCCAAACTCTTATTTCCAATAAAACTATCTATAGATAACATACTGTGTGTTTCATCACTTAACAATTGAAATATAGGCATCTGCTAACATCTTCTTATTGATGTTTGTAACAGAAAACTGCTTACTGTGGGCCATCTCCCATGGTTGCCCAGCATGTGTGTGCACCCCCAAGGCACTCTGATGGTAGCAGAACTCATACAGTTTCTGGACCATGATTATGGATGTGCCTTGTATTATGTTTAGAGAGTTCCATGTTACTTCTGTTACCTGATGCTCATAGTCTCTGATTGGTTGTGTTGCCTTGGCCCTTCCCCTGATTGCATGTGTGTGTGTGTGGGGTGGGGGAATGTGGAGTTAGAGTTTTGAGGATGGGGTATGGGGGTGTGTGGTAACCCTAACATTGAATGTCCACACTTTTGTTACTGTGGAAACAACCCTAACTGATGCATTAACAGAGTTGTTTGCAATGAATATATATAATAGTGGTGCAGCTGCACCACTGTATTTAAGGTTATGAAGGTACATCTATGTTAAAGTCAAAATTTTGCACGTTAATAACTTTTGACCCATTCAACAGATTTACCTGACATTTGGTATGCGTGGTGGGGCATGGTACATTTCTTGATTTTCCAAATTTTGTTTCAGTCAGACTTACGTTCTTTGCACACTAAAATGCTGAAAAATGCACTTTTCGCCAGTTTTGGAGGCAGTTTTGGGGATTTTGCCCGTGGCCCTGTGCGTCCATCATGTGGCATGCCACTTTGCAAGATGGCTTGTCTGAAAGAGTTTTGCTGGCCAAACATGCCGCTTTTCATTTCATGGAAATATATAAAGGCATTCAAATGTTAAAGCACCTTTAAGCTCCCATTATAAGTCAATAGGAAAATGTATATGATTGTTTTGTGAACAAAGAATGGGATTTGAGCCATCTTGTCCCATCTGGCATTTAAAGAATTTTTCAGCCTCGCATTCAAAGAATCTTTAACCCCGAGAATTCTTTGATTGCTACCGATGCCATCTTTTTTTTGAATTCTGATTATAAAAATTAAAATATCTTGGCTCATGGGTCACTCCTGAAGTAA
Organism: Neoceratodus forsteri; assembly: GCA_016271365.2. Lineage (NCBI taxonomy): Eukaryota > Metazoa > Chordata > Ceratodontiformes > Ceratodontidae > Neoceratodus > Neoceratodus forsteri. The sequence continues at coordinate 721,429,405 of CM057459.1, read as the reverse complement.
AACTTGGATGGGTTTTACTCAGGGGGCTTCGTTCTATCGACCCATGGGCATGGTTTGTTACACAGTGGTCAAAACACAGAGTTTCAACATTTTAGATTCTTTGATCGTGGCTCACTAATGATCTTTGATCGCGAGCCTGCAAATTCTTTGACCGCGATCTTACAATGTGAGGGGATGACCAAATGGGCATTTGAAAAATGTATATTTCTCAGCCCAGGGCTGGCCTAATGACACAAATGAGGGTGGGATTTGCAAAGCATGGTGGTGGTTTCATTCAGTTCTATCAAAAACTTGACTTTCATCATTTTTTATTCTTTGAGCACTAGCATGCTATTTCTTTGACCATGAGCCTGCAAATTCTTTGACCATGAGCCTGCAAATTCTTTGACCATGATCTTGAATCGCGAGGGGATGACCAGATGAGCATTTAAAAAATTCTGATTTCTCAGACCAGGGGTGGCCTACAGACACAAATGAGGGTGGGTTTTGCTCAAGGGGTTTTGTTCTATTGAGGTATGGCAGTGGTTTCATGTACTTTTGCCAAAAACTCAACTTTGACCATTTTTTATTCTTTGATCATGAGCTTGCAAATTCTTTGATTGCAAGCCTGCAAATTCTTTGATTGTGAGATTCTTTGATCATCATCTTTGATCGCGAGGGAGGGACAAGATGGCCAGATTTTATAATAGAATAGATAGGCCAATTTTCACAATTGTTAAGTTTAAATATCTGTGAAACAGTTTCGTCTTTTTACTTGAAATTTGGAGGGTGTTGATGGCATGTCCTATAGATGTGAATTACAGTGTTTATGTGTTGGAGAAAATATTGTTTCTGGAGATATTGCATGGCTCAGTCCACATTCTGCAAACAGTGTTTTCCATTGTGATAGTGGCTTCAAATTTGTACGATACCTCACCTTGCTGCTGTCAATGTACTTCCTAGTCATTAGGTGTGTAATGTAGCTAGACACTTGCAAGTTGGTGGAAGCGCCCCACGTTCAAACCAACTTGCGCAACTTTCTACTTTTCTATTCTTTCTCAAAAAGTAAGGAAATTCTATGCAAAAAATGGTGTTAATGCATAATTTAGGGTTAAACCACAAAACAGTGAATGAAAAATCTTTAGGGTTGTCCCTGCCCCCGGACCCACCAAGCATCCCAAGATTGACAGATGACGGGGTGTGTCATTGGGGTTGTGAAACCTAAATGTCACTCCATTCTTTTTCGCTGTCCCTTGTCAATATCATTACACATGGAATGGGGTGATATTTAGGCCTCACATCCTCAATGACACACCCCATCATCTGTCAGTCTTGGGATGATTGGCAGATCTGGGGGAGGGGCAACCCTAAAGATTTTTCATTTACTGATTTTTTGTGGTTTAACCCTAAATGATGTATTAACGAGGTCTTTGCTTAGAATATATATATATATATATATATACACACACATATATATATATATATATATATATATATATATATATATTAGAGCAAAAAACTCCATTTGATGCATTAGTTAGGGTTGTTCCACATAAGTGGGAATTTGGTGTTAGGGTTGAGTTCTCTGCCCACTGCCATTCCAACCAGCATTGAGTGTGATTCACGGTTGTCCGCCACAACTCTCACCCCATAACATGTGTAAAGAAGCAGAGGGAAGGAGAATGGGGTGAGAGTTAGGACCGACAACCCTAATGTGCACCCTGATGCCAGTAGGGGTGTGGGCGGGGTAAGGGGCCAACCCTAACACTGAATTTCCTCACTTTTGTCAGTGTGGAACAACCCTAACTAATGCATTAAATGGAGTTTTTTGGCTCTAATTTCCCTTCTTTTTGAGAATGATAATGAGAAATAGTGAATGTAATGCTGGGCTCCTGCCACATGATATCTTGTCACATAGTAACATTGTGCCCACAAATGCAAATAGTAATGCCCATGGTGACGCAAAGCAAAACAGAAAGAGAAACATTAGTGTAGACAGAAATGTTAAAAACAACGCAAAGGCAAGTGCAAATGAAAACGCAAAGGATAACGCACATGGTGGCATAGACATGAATGGTAAGTGAAAAGGGAACGGAACCGCAAGCAAAAACTGTAACAGTAACAGTAATGTAAGCACACAGGCTGGTTTTCCCCAAAACCTGCATAAAGAAAGACAGTGAGTACAAAGAATGTATGCATGATAATGTTTCTCGGAGCAGAAAATGAGGACTTGGAATACTAAATTGCTTATATTTCAGGAACTGTACGATGTAAAAAAAATTTAAAAGTCATATGATTTATGATTTCCTGGCTAGTTTTGTATTTAGCCCCCTGCAGGGGGATAAGTATTTTTCTGACAGAAAGTCTGCATCGTGCATCATTTCCGAGATACGGGCTCTGAAAGGCACGGCAAATGGCGTAATGTTATCCTATAGGAAAAAAAAGAGAAGTTCGGAGTGCCACAACTTTGGATCCCTGTAGTATTTTTTCACCAAACCACAAAAAGGCACATCTGTGGGATGTAGGCTGCGTTCCCTCCAAATTTCAGCCCAAAAGACCAAACTGTTATTTTGCAGCAGGGCGCAAAAAGGATTCCTGTAATGCGTTGGATGCTGTAATGTTATCTAATGGGAAAAAGCGTCAAATTTGGAGTGCTGTAACTTTTCTGCCATGTAATATTTTTTCAACGAAACACTGAAAGGCACATCTGTGAGATGTCAGCTGCCTTGCCTCTAAATTTCAGGCCAAAATACCAAACCATTCTTTTGCAGCAAGGTGCCAAAGAATTGCTGTCATCTTCCCACAGTCTAGAAAAGTATTGTCGCAGTTTGAAAAAAAAGCTTTTGCAAATTCATTCGACAGTGTCGCAAGTGCGACAGTACTTTTCAAAAGTACTTTTTCCAGAAATTTGAAAAGCATATTTCTGGGGTGTTTTATCCCAAAATAAATACATGGCTAGCATCTTCAGGGTCCGACAAGGTGAATACAAAAATAATTAGGTTGCTACAGGGTCCTAAATTTAAATGCTAAGCATTTTTCTGATCGTTAACTGAAAACAAAATGGTGGATTTACGACAGTAAAAGGGCCATTTGCAAAAGTAAAAACTGCATTTGCGACACTGTCGAACTTTTTAACTTTTCCCATTAACTTATAATGGGAAATTGTTTTTGAATAACTTTTGAACCGTTTAATGTTTTTCATGAAATCTTCAAAGGCACATCGGGACTTGGCGCACGCTCTCTGAAGATTGGACCGGCTCACACAAACCGTAGGCACCGTAGAATTTCCAAAAGTGTAAACATGCACACAGATCATGCTTAATAACTTCCAGCCATATATCTGACCAGTATGAAACTTGGCAGATCTCAAGGTGTATGGGTCTTGATCATGTATTCCAAATTTCAGGCAAATCTGTCAAACAGTTACAAAGTTATTAAGGTGCAAAAGTTTGGGTTTAACATGTAAATGGCTCCTCAACCCTAACTATAGTGGCACTACCGTGCCACGATAATATATATAAATGCATATATATATATATATATATCTATATGTGTATATAAATGGGTAGGAAGAATTATGTCTGATGATTGGTTGAAACACATTACATGACCATGCATATATCAGAGTGTGACTGCACACCTGCACTTTCACCCCTTCAAAACAATTTTAATATTTTATAAAATAGATAACCTACTCTAAGGTGTGTAGTCACACTCTGATATATGCATGCCTTGGGTGGTTGACACACTCAGCCTGTGGCCTCATGCGTAACAACACCCAACAAGGCATGCGTATATCAGAGTGTGACTGCATATCTTAGAGTGGGCTATCTATTACATATACGCACACACAAATATATATATATATATATATATACACACACTGTATTATACCTGCACAGTAATGCATGTATAGTTAGGGTTGGAGGACCACTTTAATGTTATACCACAAAGTTTGCACTTTAATAATTTTGCAACCGTTTGTCTGGTTTGCCTGAAATTTTGCATGTGCAGCATCCAACCATTTGTCTCTGGATCTGGAAATGTTTGTATTGGTTGAATGTATGGTTGCGGAGTAGTAGAGCATCCAAAAAATGAAAATTACCAATGTAGGTGCATTTTTTGGTTGGCCATAATGGACTGAAGGATGTGTCTGAGTGGATTCAAATCTGCATGACTATATGTGGCCTGGGTGAAGATTTGGTGAAAAAATATTAATCCATTCAAAAGTTATTCAAATTTTCATGTCTCATTATAGCCTATGGGAAAATGTATATGTGCATTGCGAAAACATTCGCAATCACATTTTTGTTGTACTCCTTGAATTTATTTTCATGCTGGCACCATCTTGTTTTCAGTTAGAGAGAGACAAAAAATGTAACTTGTGAAATTATGCCCTTTGGTAAAGAAAACATTTGTGTTTACCTAATCAGGCCCTTAGGAACATGACCTTGGCATTAGCTTTTCAGCAGGTGGTCTGCAAATACAGTATGTTTTCAAACTTTATTCGCCATTTTGCTATTTTGTTGTCATCTTAACATTTTTGTGTGTGCAGTAATGACCCTCAGACACAAAAAGTGGCACGGAACATATTTTTGTGCTCAAAAGCATTCCCATTATAGAGATTGGAGTGCTGCGAATACATCAAAGTAAGCGTGAAAGCTCTGCTCAAACACATTTTCTCATGTGCTGTTTTCTTTGTCACTTCATTTTGCTAAGGTGTATTGTGGTTTTAAGCTGAAATTTGCAGGGTGGCAAGCCTTGGTTCCACAAATGTACCTTTGGAGGTTTGGTACCAAAACATTCAATGGGCTCTTAGTTAAAGTGATCTGAAGTTGAGAAATTTCCCTTCAGATAACATTATGGTGCCTATGGTGCCTCTCAGCACCCTTATCTCGAAAACAAAGTGAGATACAGATTTGTTGCTACCCGCAGCTTAGTCCACCTTTATGCCTGCAAGGAAGTTTCAAAGTCAAAGATGACGCCTGAAGTGGAATTTTTTTCCATAGGTTGTACAGTTACTGAGATATTGGCAAATTAGTGTTGTAAGGGTCCCTTTTTAGGCCATAGGGCTACTGTATGTCTCTGTTGTTATGTATAAGTGGGAGTGCAGGGCCCGGAGGGCCTGTGCTACCACATACACATAGTATTACACAAAATAAATGGGCAACATGAAGGGGATCCCACAAAGACATACTGTACCAGTAACCACTTACATGACAGGTTCTCAAAAGAAGGGACATTGATTGAGACAAAATCCATTAATGTATAATTTTTAGTTGATAGTACAACAGCAGATGTTTGAAAATGTGATGTTAGGAATATTCCCCTCCATCTCACCCACACACACACACACACACCACCATCATTCCCACTCCTACCCCCCTCCCCTGGGCCCATGTTCCTGTCAAACATTTAAACTTTACATAGAAATATGTACAAGTGGTAGCGCAGGTCCCCCCACCTCACCCACACACATCACCGTCATTCCCCATTCCCTTCCCCTGGGCCCATGTTCTCATCAAACATTTAAACTTTTCATAGTAATATGTTCAAGTAGTAGTGCATGACCACCCTGATCCATGATCCCATCAACCACTTAAACTTTATATCATAATGTGTACAAGTGGGAGCACAGGGCCGTAGGGCCTGTGCTCCTATTTGTATATATGAGAAGTATTGATTTGGTCGTTGATGGGAGCACAGGATGTGGATGGCCCATGCTTGTGTAAAAACACTGACATTTTATGCATTGATATGTACAAGTGGTAATACAGGCCTTCTGGGGGAATATGTTCTGCCACTTGTGCATAGTAGTGTGTATGGATGTGGTGGGTGAGGGTAGTGCAGGGCTCTGAAGGACCATGTTCTCCTCAATCAAATATCAGAATGCAAATATCTGTACAATATGAAGGGAGCACAGGGCCTGGAGGGCCCTTGCTCCCATGAAAGCATACCAATAATCAGTTACATAGCACTTTCTGGAAAAGAAAGGGAAATTGATTGAACAAAATTTGTAATGCATCAATTTGGGTTATAAGTACAGCAACAGAAGTTTGGAAATGTGATGTTAGGGTTCCCTCTCCATCTCTTACTCCCATCTCCCCTCCCTCTACCGCCATTCCCCCTCACCCCCCTGGGCCCATGTTCCCGTCAACCATTTAAACTGTGCATAGTAATATGTACAAGTGGGAGCACAGGTCCCATAGGGCCCATGCTCCCACTTGCACATATTGTTAAGTGTTGGTTTGGTGGTTGATGGGAGCACATGGTGTGGATGGCTTGTGCTCCCCTCAAACACCTACATTGCATGCACTAGTATAGACAAGTGGCAATACAGGTCTTCAGAAAAACATGTTCAGCCACTTGTACATACCAGTATGTCTGGGTGTGGTGGTTGAGGGGAGTGTAGGGTCTCAATGCATCACACTACACTGAGACAGTGCAACTGTGTACATTGAAGTACTCTACTCTGTGCTGCATGTTGAACTAAGGTATGATGCATATAGATGAAAATATTTTAAATGAGTCACCTGAGACTGTGTTGCATGGTTCGCAATGTTTCACTCTTCAATGTAAAAAATAAATTATTACACATGTTGAGTCACAGTATTGAAAAAGAAAATAGATGCCCTTTTTTAGAAAGAAATGCTTCCTGTCAGCGTTCGTATATGACTAGTAATTTTTTTTATTTACATTAACTTGAAAATATTGATTCACAAGGATATAAAAATATATTATTTGTTCAATATAAAAATAAATGTAGGAAAAAAATATATATTATTACTAAACCCCACCCAGTTTTGTTTACTTTAAAAAAAAAAGGTTTCTTCACCTATAAAAATAAAAGAAAAAGGAAAAAATAATATTATATCTACTAACAGACACAATTAGAAGTGGATTGAGTAGGGGCTGTTACAGCTGCATCTGCTGCTGCTGAAGGCCATGATTACTGTATTCCTCTAGGCTACATGATGCAGCCTGCTATAAGTGTGCTACCCCACCCTCCTCCATGTAAACCTTGTTAATAGACTGTTACACTGTATGATAACAGTGTCATACAAGTGAGCAGTGCGGCGCCGCACACTGACACGAGATGGCAGCGTACAGTGCCCACCATGTTGCCTGATGGCAGAATTTACGAGTGTTGTAAGTGCAGACACTTAATTTCTTATTTTTCTTGCCAAAAGCTAAATCAGGCAGTCAGGTTTCAGGGGGTGGGGAGCACTACATAAGTACTGTTCTCCTTTAAGTAGGAAAGAATAAACAAAGAAAAAGTTTTAAAAGTTATTTTAATGTGATGCACTTACTGTAAATGCAGTCAGCGTCAACAGGTTCTACAAAATTAAGTTATTTCATTCTTTATGAATTTTTTTCTTGTATGATTGGCTGTGTTGAAGAATTTCCAGTGATGCCTAAAATTATCTTAAGAATTATTAAAATTGTATAAATTAGTGGTGTGCTGTCATTTGCTACTGTAGACTGCTAATCTTGCTTAGCTGGCATTTGATTGGTCAAATGTGATCTGTGGGTGTTTTTTCCAGACAAAAATACATGGCCACTCTTAGTGGGCTCAGTTACAAATTTAGTCACATTACCACTTATTCCTTTATGAGTATTTTGATTCTGTGTGCTCTTCACATTATAATCAGGGTGTATAACTTGTATTAATGGTCTGTACATTGTTTTGTGGTTGCTAGCATTTTTGGAAGCCATTTACAGTCACTTCCTGGTTGCAAAGCATCATGGGAAGCAAAGCTTGAGGGTCAAAGAAGCTTGGTAACAAAATCATGGAGCTACAACATTTAATGTTATCATGGTCACATTCTGATGTAATGTACACAATGAGCTCAGGTATGTTATTTGTGGTGCGGTGACATAAAAATCACACCACGAAAACAACATTGCTTTCAATGAGGCACACGTACCTTGAAAACATTCTCGGTAACTTTTGTTACATCAACAAAATGATTAATTTCTATGGATTGTGTTCATGTGACTTGAAAACTATTGTGGCCACATTTTCTTGCCTCGATAACACTGTTCCTTCTTATGAAGCACATTCACGTAGCTCGAAAACTTTCGCAGTTACATTTTTCTGCCTCAAAAACATAGTTTCTTTTAATGGAGTGCATTCTTGTACCATAAAAAAGTTGTGTAGCAAAAAAAATGTACCTCTCAAACATAATTCATTTGAATGAGGCCTGCTCAAGAAGCTCAAACTTTCGTGCACAAAACAAATCTTATCTCAAAAAGATTTTTTCTTTTACTAACTGTATGCATTTTAAAAGGTTTTCTTTTAAGACAAATAAAAAATTGTCAGTTTTCATATAGATGGTTTATTTGTTTAATATGTTTCTAATTATTACAGTTATAACTATTATACTGTTTGGTGTGTTGAGCTTGTATGGAAATCAGATGTACATAGTGATGTTTTGTTTTATTACTGTCTGAGATGAATGTCTTATAGCAAACAAATAGTTTCTAGAAAGTAATTATTGTTTTCTTTTTTTTTTGCAGGTGAGTGATCCTGTATCATTGTATAATGCAAAACCTGTGTTTACATTCTGTTAGAATGCCTAGAAGAGCTAGACAAGTGAATAGACGTAGGAGCATAAGTATTGTAGCAATGTTAATTTGATGAAGAGTAATGTAGGTAGTAAAAATGCCATGATGAAAGCCAAGGCCACTAGAAGGTCTGGACATAGGAAAAGGTTGCCTGCTGCATGTGAGATGTCTACAACTGTAGAGTGCACTGCTGATGACCATGCTTTTAGTGCTCTGAAGCTGAAGAGAGCTGTTCGGGTTGCAGGTATTGTCAATGTAACCCGTAAAAAAAAAAAAACATGCTAGTGTGATTAGTGCCCATCTTAGCAAGTTGCAATTTTTCCTTAAATTAGCCTCAAAGGCTAAAATAGATTGTATTATTTCAGCCATGATGAGACACCAAGGTAAACAACTCAAGAGTCAACTTGCCTTGATGAAACTACATTTTAGGGTTCATAGTTTTATGAACATGGCACTTGCTGTCCTATCACGTTTGTGGGGACAAATGATGATAGAGATTGAATGGTTCAGTGGTGTTGTGAACTGTGTTAATACTAGGCCACAAAATGTTGTTATTCTGAACAGAGGCAACTTTTGTGAAATCCTTAAAGGAGTATGATTACATAAAAAACACTCATAGGCCTTTTTCTGGCAAGAGTCTTACCATGCAGTTTCTAAGGAACTCAGTTTCTTTTGACAAGGGTGGTAAGGCTAATAATGAGTTGAGTGTCACACACACTGATGAAGTAAGTGTGTCCGATGATGACACAGACTCAACTACTGAGACACAGAGGAAAAGTGCATCATGGAGATGTGATGAGACCTGTAATCTCAGGCAAGCATCCTTTGATGCTATCACACAGTTTGTGAATCATTTTGTTATCACAAAGAAGAAACAGAGATATAACCTATTATTCAAGGTTGATCTCTGTAAAATTCTCAAGCATAAAGGACTGCTGTGGCATTCCTTGGCTTGCTTAGATAGTGGTGTGTGCCACAGTGTATTTCATCATATGTGCGTGCTTACTGTACACAATCCTGCGATGTTCAGCTTTGTGTGTAAAATATACCAGGCAAGAAAAGCTGTGTCAGTACACAAACAGCTTGATGAGTCATTGAAAGCTGAAGATATGGAAGCTGCAAAAATAGTGATACAGGATGTGCAACATAATAGTAAATGGTGTGATGCACCATGTGATGATACTTCTATCACTGCGCCACATGCTCTCACTCTTCGAGAATCAAACATATTGAATATATTTGGAAAACCCATTGCAAAGTTTGAACAGGCAAAGAGAGAGAAGTTTGGCTCTGTGTCTGTCTCATGTCACAGACTACTTCACAGGCACCGGTCTGTAACTGTTGATCTAGAAAAGATTTAATCTTTTAATGACATGTGGGCACAGCTGTTGGCTTACCTACTAGTCAAGCATGACGTTGATCTGGACCCAGTGGTTACCATGTGTAAGTACTGTTTCACAAAGGTGAAGAATGGCACCCTGCCACCGAGGTCTGTATTAAACAACATGGAGGCAGAAGTTACACCTATGAAGACTGCTGTACTGAATGTGTTTGAACAGATCCTCAGACAAATGATGAAACCGTTTCAGACTATTCTGTACTTGAATACAAAGACATGGAAAGTACCCCAGAAGGAGCTTGTGAAGTCTCTGTCAGGGTCTGTCATGTATTTGCCACTTTCTCTGAAACAGAATGTAGAGACAATCTCAAATGGAAACAGTATTGTCATACTAGTGAATGGTGTCCCAACAAAGTCAAAGGTCATTTGACAAGATGTCAATGTGCAGAGAGTGAAAAGTGCTCTACATTACCTGAAGAGCAATAATACTTTCTATGCTGACCTTGACATTGACATTGATGAACTCTCCGATATGAGTGCTCAGTTTGGAGTGGTGGACAAAAGGAAGCCAATGATTGAGAAGGTCGATGTTGCAACTCATGAAGATGTGTTTGAGCAATACACAATTCACCCTCTACATGGTAGGGATCCAATTGGTGATATTATTGACTGTACCAGATGAAACAGGTTGAAGGTAGTCCTGTTAGAGTATGGGAGGAAACACTGGAAGCACGTTGCTTCCCAGATTTATTCCATCAAGGTACAGAGGTTGTCTAGATGCATGTGAGGTGCGTGTCCAAAGTGCTGAATATTGTACATTGAATGTCTTAAACAATGATGGCAAATTCCATAGGAACATACAATATTTGTTCCACCTGCTGTGGGAGAGTGAGTTTAGTATCCTGTCTGCGTCCATTGCACATATGCTGCGGTTGACTACTCCAGTAGTTGGAATCACAGCAGCTGAGTTTCTACAAAAACTCAAAGAAAAGGATGAAAAACTGCAGGTGAATTTGAGGTCTATACTGTTGAGTTTGCATGGCACAAAAGAATACTGGTACTGTAGACATTCAGAGGTCATGACTATGCTGCATGTATATGGTGAAGCTACTTGGTTCGTAGCTCTGAGCTGGGCAGAGTACAGCTGGAATGAACTAGTTGAACTGTTGAAGTGGGCCAGTGCTGATGTCAATGGTACTTCATGAATGACACTTGGTAAGATGTGCTCACTGGATCCAGTTTCTGTGTCCTGACATTTTCACCATCATTTCCATGAGACAGTGATATTCATATTGTAAAAGGACAATCCACCTCTTGGATTAGTCGAGCACTATGTTTGGAGCATGGAATACCAGGCATGAGGCACACCGCACATCCATATTTTGTTCTGGATTAAAGATGCTCCTCATATTGGTGAGAATGAAGTAGCTGAAGTGCTGAACTTCATTCAGCATTATGTCTCTTGTCACATCCCTGACAAGTATGACAGTCCAACACTGTGGAAGCTGGTGCAGACGTTTCAGCGGCATCTTTTGGTAAGTACTGCCACCAACCAGTCAAGAGTTACAGTGGGTGGTACACCAAGGGTCGATTTGGTTTCCCTAAATGTATCTGCAAGCAAGAACATATGAATGACTTGTTCTTAGCCATGCATCACTATCTAAAGACAAAGTCCACGTAAAGGGTTTATGAGTTACCCAGACAGGAGAATGAGGTGTTCATCAATGACTACAACCCTACTCTTCTACTGACGTGGCAGGAAAATACTGATGTGCAGTTTGTGCCTGATAACTCTCTGTCACTTGTTCGGTACATCACATCGTACATTATGAAACATGAGCAGACCAGTTTGCTTGAGCTTTGGGAAGATATCGCAACTTCCAGTCAATCATTGCACTCACAGCTGTGGTCATTAGGATTAAAAACGCTGTCTCACAGGGAGTGTGGAGCATATGAGGTCAGTGATAACTTGATTGGAACACACTTGTTTGGCAAGTCTGATGCTGTATGATTTCTCAGTGTTAACTACAATAAGAAACAAAGGCATGTTTTGAAGTCTCATAATGGGATTGAAGAACTGGCTGTGCACTGCCCTTCATCCAAGAACATTTTGAAGACCTACCTGATTGACACATGCTGCCCACACCAGACTAGTACGATAGATGACATGTGCCTGCACCATGTTGCAAAGTGGTACGACTTCAAGACTGACATAGCACCTGATGAAACACAGAGATTTACACAGTCAGAGGCTTTGATGGGTGCCTTGCTAAAAGGAACAAACCCTGGCTGATTGACCACTGTAAACTGAGTCTCTCTACAGCTGACAGTAAAGAACATTACTACTTTGCTCTAATGTTCCTCTTTAAGCCATGGAGGGATGAGACCACACTTAAAGGAAAATGAGACAGGCACTGGATCATTACCATGCACAACACTATGCTGCATGGCACAATCGAGCTGCTGATACAGCGTGATTCTTGCCATGTGGCATATCTTTCTTTTCTGTGGGGAAGTCCACCCCCACACCCCCTCCTGTTATGGGGTTGTGATCCCCAAACCCCCCAATATAAATGTTCAACTCTGGGGGGGGGTTCAAGTTGGGGAGCACACAAAGATTGAAAAAATAAAATTTCTGGGATTGGGAATTAAACCCATCCCAGAAGCACTGCCTGGGCTCCCTGCTGCTGTGGCTCAGTCCATTGAGCCACAGCAGCTGGTCGGCGGAACCCACTCCCAGCAGAGGTCCTATACTCTGCCTGGGAAAGTGGGAATGGTGCAATACCGTGTACAGCAGTATACGTGGTATTGCACCATTTGCTTACTAGTGCAGCACTGTACCAGGTTAGCCATAATGTTGTACGCTCTTAAACATGCGACATTATGACCTTGTAGGTGTGAAACATATGAAGAGCAGTTTTACCTTTCACATGAGACCTTCAAGAATGAACAGTCTGAAACATACATTCATAGACTGGAATTAGAAAAGGAGCAGATGGATCAAGTTAAGAAACAGTTTGAGGAAGATACCCCAGGGGAATTCTCAGGAAAACATAGATCCTGATGGAGAGGGCACTCTTGGAGCTTCTCTACCAATGAATGATCCTGCAGTTCTGATGAGTAAAGTTGAGAGTGCCATGGAACATGCTTCTCATGTGACAAAGGATCCTAGTGTACTGATAGACCAGCTGAATATGTAGCAGTTTGCTGCTTTTGATGCTGTTACTGAAAGAGTGAGACATGGCATCCTTCATGAGAAGAAACAATGTACATGCAGAAACTACAAACCATTGTTAATGCTTGTTAGTGGTTCCAATGGCACTGGCAAGTGTTTTGCTATCAAAGTTATCACAGTGGAAATAAGGAAACATACAGGAGAAGTAATGTCTGTAGCTGTAGCTGCTCCTACAGGATTGGCTGCATACACCTTTGGTGGTGTGACTGCACCAGTTGTTTATACTCTCTGTAGAACATGGCAAAACAGGAAAATATCAAAAACTTTCCCGTGAGGTGGTATCTGAGCTGCAACCAATGTTTGTCAAGATGAAACTTCTGATCATTGATGAGATCAGCATGGTCTCAAATGTCATGCTTGCATGTATCCATCTACATCTCCAGGAGATACTTGGAAGTGACCATGGTGAGCCATTCAGGAGAAAGAGTGTTGTTGTGTTTGGGAACCTTCTGCAACTTGCACCTGTGAACGGAAACCATATCTTTACAGCACTACTGTAAAGCAAACTAGGAGTATAATAGAATGCACTGGAGGAATCAATCTTTTGGAATTGTTCCTTTATATTGAGCTATATGAAAATGCACGGCAGAGTCATGATCTTGCCCACGAAGTACTGTCGGATCAGGCTCGCATTGGCTGTTTGTCACAACACAATGTTTCTCTGTTGAACACACACACTGTATCAGTAATGAGTGCACATCTCTAACTGCAGCATGTGATATCTTCAGTAATGTGTACTCAGTCACTGCTCGGATTGTGTGTCTCATGCCTTAACTCAAGCAGTGTGCTAAATTTAACAGCATTTTGTTGCAGAGACCGGGTCAGGAAATCATTACTCTGCATGCAGTTGACACGTTTGATGGTGCAGTCTTGAGCTGGAATCTGATAGCAAAGCTGACTGAATGACTGTCTGAGCTAAAGTCTCACACAGCTGGATTAGAAGCAGTTCTAACTGTGTGCATGAATGCATGCATCATGCTATGCCACAATCTTGATATAGAGTGTGGTATGGTGAATAGTGCAATGGGACCCATAATTGACTTCCAGTACAATGTACAGAAGAAATTCATAGAGGCACTAGTTGTCAAGTTTGACAACATTGAACAGTCATTTCCTATGTCCGGGATGACTGTTAAGTTTAATATAAACATAGAAACATAGAATTTAAAGGCAGATAAGGACCGTTTGGCCTACCTAGTCTGCCCATTTTCTTACCTGATGGATAAACTGTAGATTCTAGTTAACCAACAGCTTACTTCTTCCTACCCCCCACTAGAATTGCTTTATGTCTGTCCCATGCATTCTTGAATTTTCCCACTGTTTTTGACTCCACAACCTCATCAGGAAGGCTGTTCTATGCATCCACAACCCTCTCAATGAAAACAATACTTTCTAACATTACTTCTGAGCGTTCCCCCTCTAACTCCAAATTTTGCCCCCTTGTTCTTGCACATCTCTTTTTCTGAAAGATGCTACCCTCTTGGACTTTGTTAATTCCCTTGAGGTACTTGAAAGTTTCTATCATGTCTCCCCTCTCCCTCCTTTCTTTGAGGGTATACATATTAAGCTGCTTTAGTCTCTCCTCATATGTCCTCTGGTGCAGATCTTGTACCATTTTGGTTGCCCTCCTCTAAACAGCCTCCACTCTGTCTATGTCTTTGCAGAGATGGAGTCTTCAGAACTGCAAGCTGTACTCCAGATGGGGTCTCACCAACTGTCTGTACAGAGGGATAACAACTTCCTGTTTTCTACTGTTGATGCCTCTCCCCTATACATCCCATTATCCCTCCAGCCCTACTTACTGCCTTCTCACATTGCTTGCCCACCTTAAGGTGATCTCATATAATTACTCCCAGGTCCCTTTCGAATTTTGTTGTTGTTAGTATCTCACCCCTCATTGTGTATTCTTCCCCTGGGTTTTTGTTTCCCATGTGCATTACCTTGCACTTCTTTGCATTGAATCGGGAGCTGCCATACATTTGACCATTCCTCCAACCTTGCCAAGTTCCTTTTCATCCTTTCATCTTTTCCACCCCACCTTGTGTATCAACCCTGTTGCAGATCTTTGTGTCATCTGCAAAGAGACATATTTTTCCTTACAAGTGCTCTCCAATGTCACTTATAAAGACATTAAAGAGGAACAGTCCCAGTACTGAACCCTGCAGTACCCCACTAGTTACCCCTCTTTCTTCATTGTGAACTCCATTTATTTGTATTTTATACATTCAATATTGAATTTATTTGTATGAAACTAGATAGGAATCTACACAGGTCTGTCTTGTAAACTGGATTATGTCCAAATGACATGTATTACCTGTATAAAAATAAATTTTACCTACCTACATTTACTATTACCCTTTGCGTCCTGTTGTCCAGCCAGATTTTTATCCAGGCTAGATTATGAAAGACATACAGTAGTAGTAGTAGCCACAGACATTGCCAGCTATTTCCAGATATTTCATGAAATTTCTAAAGAGTTTCTCTCTGCTGCCTCTACTATGGAAATGCAGAAAGCAGGAGATTTCTCTAGAAATATCACAGGAAAAGCTTTGTCTGGCTTGTATATCAGATCTTGTGAAACATTAGTTCATTTTTTTCTCCTCACATTTTGTATGTACCTGGATTTTTATATAGCTCTTATTATTAAATGGTTTAAAATTTCATAGAACCATTTGCATCAGTCCATTTTTGATTGGTGCTAATGTTTTGAGATTGTACTTGTTGGTAATTACATAGCACCATCAATGTTCCTGGTGCTCCTTTTTCTTTTTTCTTAAAGTTGAAGCCAGCATCCTTTTACAGCACCGCTTTTCATAGTTCCTCCTTCCTCCCCCCACAACCACACACTTCTGAAGGTTTCTACTTGGGAGCTGTTTTAAAAATATGAGCAGTAACATCAGCATGTTAGAACATTTTTAGATCATTTTACAAACTATCTATAAAGAGGAATTTGGTATCCAGAGGGTAGAGTCCCCATAAGCCCAAAAAGTTTACAGCTGCGTCAACCTACTATATATCTATTCTGAGGATGGGACCATCCCCCTCAGAACCACAGTCTCCCTGTTTCTGTTATTCATTAGACCCCCACAGTCTCCTGGGGACAACTTATTCTCATCTTCCTTATTCCATCAGGTGAGTTTGGTGCCTCTGCACGCCCCCACCTTGTGTGATGGGCGTGGAGCTGCCCAGGCTGTTTCCTACTTGTTGTGTGAGGTCTTTGGAGATCCCTGCTCTTTATATTTAGGCAAGAAAATGTGGACATAATTCTCCTTAATTTGTGTACATAACCACTGCCCATGCCTTATGTTGCAAATTGAATGCATAGCATGTCCCCATCATGTTTCAAAACTGATCTTATAATCTAATAGTTGCAGTTAATCTCCACCACACCACCCCAATTTTTTTTGGGGGGGTTGGTTTATTCTGTGGCAATCGTCATTTAGCACTTTGTCAACTACGCTTTTTTTTATGGGTTTTGATTGTGGCAGAGATCCAGCTTCCTATATTTCTGAGTCAATTGTGCATGATGCTGCACCAATTATGTAAGAAAAAAAAAACACTTTCACCATCCCTGATGTTTCCTCACTATTTCATTAATTAAAAAGATAAATTCACTCTTCTGTTCCCTCCCCCAGTCGATCCCCGATGTTGCTCTATCATCTTATTAATTAAAAAAAAACTTAAAAAAAATGTGCATGCTGATAGTATGCTAGCAGTATACTCCTCATGTCGACTATGAATGCATTGTATTAAGTATAAGATAAGACCTCCCTGAGGTGGCTTACTACCAACTCATAACATACATTGCTTTAGCTACCAATTGTATATGTTTTAACCACTCATTAGGTAAATATGTCAATAGCTCTGCCCTGTTTTAGCTACCAAATGTATAGGCATTAACCCGTGCTCATTGTACTTCTACTCTGTATGATTGCCCACCCACATTTATTCTATGAATGTACTGTATGAAAGTTTATGTTTTATTCTGACATTGAGTCTTTGGAAATGAGTCTATGACTCAAAGGGTTGTAATTCTGATTTCCTAAATAAATAAAAAAAAGTATAGCACAAAGAAAAGGGTAGATTCCATTTGATGTTGAAGACTTCTATTTATACAGTAGTGGACCATGTGTAGTATAAGTGGTTATAATGCAATTGGTTCTATGCATTTGGATGAGTAAACATGGCTTAAAAGTAGTTCACTTGCAATGCACTCTTCCCAAGCCCCCATACATATGGTGGGCTGAAATACAGATATTCTACCCACATAATTGTATCCAAAGCCCATCAAATGAGTTTGGACACAGCCTTTGAAAGCGAGAGAGGTTTGACCATTGTAATACAAAGTGATGTCATTGCCTTTCAACTTTCCAAGGCAGCTCAGTTTTGTTTCTACTTATTTTTGGGGGGCTGGGTGTCTTCTGAACACATTGGGCTGCATTTTAAATTTCAGTCCCCTGGTGAATTTGCCGAAATGTGAATTATACAACTTTTTTTCACCTTAATAAACATTTTTGGGCAAAATCACAATGTCTGGATATTTGTTTTATATTTCATCAAAAGCTCCAGTTGAGAATCTTCTAACTTATTGTCTGTTTTAGAATTATTGTATGCCCCTTTTTAATATTTCTTTCACTGCATAGGCAAAGTAAAAGTCCATAATATTTGCATTTCCTTAAATCAGTTTGTGGTTATCAGGGCAATAATAGATGGCAGAGAATAAGAAATTAAATGAACAGTAGCCATTTTAATAAATTATATTGCACCCCATAGGGACAATTTAATTTTGTTCCAGCTTTGTAATTTATCTTTTATATTACAAAGCAGCACTTTATGATTACAATGCAATTGCTCTGAGACAGGTAAAGTTAGCTTTATACCTAAATACTCTAAATAGTGCTTTTATAAGCAGCCACCTTAAGTGTGCATGTCTGTGTAGCCTTTGAAAACAGTGAAATGCTCAGTTTCTTTTTTCACCCCTTCATTACATGCAAGGAATAATAGTGGACTGAAAATGAGCATGTCAGTGTTTTCTAAGGCTACACAGACACATACAGAAGGTTTCCAAGTAATAGTTCCAAAGTGGTCAATGCGAATGCAATGACACATCAATGTTGGGAAACAAAGGAACTGACACAGCAGGCAATGTGGGGGAAGGGAGCTAGCATCACATAACTTTAACAGTGACAAAGACAGTAACTGAGCACACTCACTAGACAAAGTACAGTGTCACACAGCATATCGTTACATTGTTTATAGGCTTAACACTTCAGAAATTAAAGGAACAGTAGCCCCTTTAATAAATTATATTTCACCCCATAGGGACACTTTCATTTTATTTCAGCTTAGTAATTTATCTTTTATATTATGAATCAGTAGTTTTAGATTACAATGTAATTACTCTGAGACAGGTAACGTTAGCTTTATACCTAAATATTGTTTTTATAATCAGCTGGAAAAAAGTATTATTATTATGTGTAGTGATAAACAACAGGATGTTCGCAACATTTTTGATTTGCCAATATTTAGTGGATATCCTGCAATTTCAGAATATTTTAAAATTTCAGTTACTGCTTCCTTTAAACTATTTATGGGAACTGTTGGAGTTACTAAAACAATATCTGCCAATGTCAGACTTCCTTCACCTTCTAAAATGAGTCTTTTGACCACTGTGTACATTGGAAACACACACTGAGTTTATTAAAAGTAGGGATGAGATGTTCAGCTGTGACCTGGGTCTGTCAGTGACTTTGGTCATTTTTCGAAAGTTTTCAGAACTGGGTCAGGACAGATGATGACATATCAAATGGCAGAATCAGGTAGCCATCTCTCACCATTTATAAGTCTTATACTGAATGTGTCATTTTATTTAAAAAAATAGTCAAGACATGCTGGGGGGATGTTCTGATCTCACACAGGTGACAGTGATGATGATGGTACCATATATGCAGTAATAGCAGAGTGTTGGTCAGATAGTATACTGTAGCAGTACAGATTCCTGTGGAGGAGTGGAGCTGCCATCAGCACAAAAAAAATTGTCAGATGTACCCCCTCCAAGTGCCAGCTACAGATCAGTACTTAGGTACTATTGCATTGTGTTCACTGTGCACTTACTATGCTGCACTGACTGGGACCAAGGAGTAAAAAGGGAAGCTACTGGTGCAATTAAAAATAAAAAAAATAAAAAATTTGGCTCCACCGAGACTGTTTCACATAGAGATGCTGCAGCAGCCTCAGTACCAGGTACCCAGGAGCCTAGCAAGAACAACGTATTTTGAAGGCTGCAAACAAAGTGGAAATTGTTGACAATGGTTCCTGGCACAGAGCATTCCTCCCTAACAGTTAAGAGATCCTGACAGACATATGTAGTCTCAATGTTGGTTTCTGTAAGTCCTGAGCTATCAGGTTGTAAGTAATAGCAGTTGACTTTAAATGGCAGTCTGTTGTTTATGAGCCTGTGACAGTCAACTGCATATAATTCACATACTGTCTTACTTTTTTCTGTGTTCAGTGACATGTGTGAACAGATTCTGTGGTAGGAAAATGCTTCCTTGTACCCCTCTGTGTGCTTTCAGTTAAGATTGTATTAGTTTATTTTTTTCCTCTGGAGTTTCCATTTATACTGAAGCTTTTTTTTTTAACCAGAAGAGACACACTAAGCTGAAAGCTTGTTTACAGGTGCAGTCTGGGAGCACAAGAAAGTTAAGTGACTTGCTCAGGGTCACACAGTATGCAAGAGGGGGCTGCGGGATTCAAACCCAGGTCTCCAGATTTTCAGCTCAAAGCCTTAAACCACTGTGCTATATTGGCTTCTTACAGTAAGCTTTCTTGCAGTATATCCTCACATTTAGTCAGCAACTGTGATCTTTCTTATTAGTGGTTTCCAATTTGATGTGAAATGAATTAAATTGCTTGTACTGAGCTCTGTATACAGCTCCAGTGTTAGTGTAGTGATTATACTCAAAGTCTGGTAATTGTTATTGGGCATTGGGTCATGGCAGGCATGGACTACTTGGGCTCTGTAGAGCTCAGTACAAGTAATTCACTGTAATTAATTACAGATCAAATTGGGAGCAACCGAGAGGAAGAAACCACAGCCACTGACTGAATACTGTCATAAAAAGCTACTAGGAAAGGAAACTCTGAAGGGGGAAAAAGCACATTGACAGTATGAGGCTCCCCACCACTAGTATTATGTGGCCCTAGTGATGTCTGGAATTGGCACCTTCAGATGGTCCAACAGTAAGGAAGAGATGGTGATAACAGACATTGTGGGGGGCATGCTAGTTGGGAGGTTGGTATGGCTGGGGGTGGAGGTGTACCGTGTACAGAAGTGATATGGAAGAGGTAAAACAGAGATGAAGAAACAAAAACAGGGAGGATAATCACAAATTAAGCAGTAAGAAAAAAATGAGTGAGGCACTGATGCCTAATTATTGCCTCCTGCCACTCCAACATGCCATTGCCATTGTCCCTTGCTGTTTTACTACTGCCACCCACTGATATGTTCATTTTGGTTCCACTCCATGTGCCCCCTTTATGGAGTGACTCCCTATGAGAAGCATCACCAGTGAACACCAACCAAGCATGCAGTACTTGATCCCTGGCATGTGGGCATACATCTGTCTGCTTCATAAACTGCTGTTCAGCCTGAGTCACTAGCATCTGTGGCCCTGTCACATTCTCACCTGCATCTGGCACATGGTGTGTCTGGCTGCTTGTTGCCTGGCTGGGACTTCCCCCACCTGTCTCAGATGCAGAGCATCCTGATCAGGGTCAGCCTTGCTCAATTATGGGTCACATTTTACCCTGCAACCTGAGCCTCTAGCTATTGCTGAAGCTGCATTCAGCAGTCAAGTTAGAGTGACTCTCCTGTTGCGTGTGCCAGGCATTGGTGGTGCAGGGGGTGGTCCCAGTGCTCCCCTTCCACCAGTCCTCTGAGTAGCTCAATTTCTAGCAACCTTGCAGGAGATCTCTCTCATCAGCATCTTGGACCAGAATAAATCTTTGGTGACCCACGTACGGTAAGGAGTCATACCACTACATGTCTTGTTCAGTGAGACTCTGTTTTTTGAGGCATGAGAACTAGTACTCTTGAACAGCCTGTCAACTCCCACATGTACTGCAAAGACAAATTATTAGACTGTTCAGTCTCATATTATTTTATCCCACGGTATAAACCCAGAATAATACAGGTGTGTCCAGTAGAGAATCATGCTACAGGATTCATTTGTGACTGATCATCTTGTCACATTGGCACTACAAGTTCCTCTACCCAGTGAACAAAGCAAAATTCTGAAAAAAGGACAGTGATGAATACACTAGAAGGCAACACTTTCAGAATGCACATAAATCTCAGAGACTGTGCATACAGTATGTATGTTTTATGTACAGTCTGACAGTTTTGCATTCTAATGTGGAAAGCTCTCTACCCTCAGCTAATGAATAGTTTCTTGTTTCTTTATACCCTGGGTTGCTTTGCAAGAGCTAGCACTTGATAAGGATGGGAATTTCAACAATCCAGGCACTATCCCGGCACGTTATGTTTTGCGGCAGTGTATGGCGGGGTGGGCATGAGGGGGTTGGGTAGTCTACTTTGACAATGTCGACATGTATGCCAAGTATTATCCCTACATACACACTCAAGGCTGAAAAGGGGGAAGTGTTGCAGGTACCATTTTATATCTACTGGAATCTGAAGCAGGGTCCATGGAGAATATGGAGACTGACTCAACCATTAGAGGGGTGCCACTTGCCTTGCCATAAAAGAGTATTTTACCATCTGGCCCATTATGGTCTTTTACTGTAGCTGTTACCCAACACTCCCACTCCCAAACAGAGATCCAATATCTCAATTGAGATGCATGCCATAAAGGTCCCTGTGGCAGCACCCTCCAGCCTCCACCACAATCCCCATGCCTGATCTCCTTAATAACATGAAAATAAATAAAATAAAAAATAAAACAAAATACAAATCCAGAATGGTAATGATGTACAAACAACCCTCCTTCACATCCCATGAATGCATTTCAAAGTCACCAGACTCCCAACTTCTTTTCCATCCTCTGATACTGTATAGTATGTACTGGGTATCATCATAGTATCATAGTAATCCCAAAGCATGTTTAGACTTTTGTCCTTGTTTTCTTGCTGTAAAGTATGGTAGAAAAAGAAGAACCTGTTAGTAATCTCTAACCTAAGTTTTGCTAAAGTCATCTAGTCTTATTTTAAAAGTATCTATAGTTGGACTATTAACTATTTTATACAGGAGAGAGTTCCAACAAGAGACCACCCTCTGACTAAACCAATATTTTCTTTTTAGTAGATTCCACTTCTGTTGTTTGATTTGTTTACAATGAGCTCTAGTATTGTAATTTTTGACATATAATTCTAGTCCTAGGTCTTCTCTGAGGATGTTATCTAGGAATGATCTATAGACTAAGATCATATCACCCCTTCATCTTCTATTTGCCAAAGAATATAGATCCAGATCCTCCAACCTCTCCTGAAATGACATATTTTTAAGTCCCGTTATTGATCTAGTAGCCCTTCTCTGTACTGTACTCTCTTCACTCTCTCTATCTCTCTTCTTGTTTAAGGGGACCAGACCTGGGAACAGTACTCCAAGTGGGTTCTCACCATTGATCCATACAATGGAATTAAGACTTCCCTACTTCTACTTGATGTATATCTCAATATACAATTTAGGGCTCTGTTAGCATTCTTTGTAGTTTGGGCACAGTGGGAAGTAAAAGTAAAGTCATTACATATGAAGACATGCAAATCCCTCTCTTGTGTAACCTGCTTTAATTGTTTATTGTTTATAATGTAACTAAATGTCAAGTTCTTTTTGCCCACATGTAGGACTATACTTTTGTCTTCATTTAATTTAAGTTTATAATCTTTTGACCATTTCTCTATGTATTTGAAAGTTTCTTGTAGTCTATTGTAGTCTGAATTTGAATCAATTACTGCTCCCACTCTGCAATCATCAGCAAACTTGGTTAGCCATACATTGCCCATATTATATTGTAAGGATGATATATATATATTAAACAAACAGGGACCTGACACTGAACCCTGAGGGACCCCACTTGACACTGGAAGCCAGTTAGATAGTATTCCATTTATAACCACTCTCCTTCTCTTTTTCACCAACCATCGAGTTATCCAATTAACAAGGATTTTTATTTATGTTTAGTGAAAGAAGGGATTTAATTAACTCCTCATGTGATAGTTTATCAAAAACTTTAGAAAAATATAATTGTATTACATCCACTGACCTACCTTGATCCAAAGATCTGCTCACTTTTTCATAAATATTTAACAGATTAGTCTGACAAGATCATGATTTTGTAAACCCATGTTGACTACAATCAAAAATGTCTTTTTTAGTCAGGTGGTCATAAATATGATCTTTTACTATGCTTTCCAATATTTTCCTCATTGTAGATGTTAAACTAACTGGTCTATAGTTATCTGGGGAATCTTTCTTTCCCTTCTTAAAGATGGGTACCACATATGCTTCTCTCTGTTTATTAGTAACTTCCCATCTGTCTAACGACCCTTGAAAGATAAAGGCTAATGGTTGGGCTATCTCTTCTGCTATTTTTGAAATGAGTCTCGGATGGATATTATCTGGTCCAGGGGATTTATTGATCCTAACCCTTCTTAATCTATCCAAAACATCTTTTGTGTCAATTTTAATTCATTTTTCATTTGTTGTATTGTATTTAATATTAGTTGTTAATGTATCTTTGGGATTAAATATAGTAGCAAAGTATTGATTCTGTACCGCAGCCATTTCCTTGTCATTTAATATATTGCCATTATCATCATTAAATGGACCTATTGATTGTTTATTACCTTTTTTGTTATTTATATATGCAAAGAAAGCCTTGTAGTTATTTTTACTTCTAGATGCCAATTTTATTTCAAAATTTGTTTTAGCATCTTTTATTAACTTCTTTACATGTTTTACCTGTTCCTTATACTCTGGCAGTAAATTTGTATTAAGCTTAGATAGATAAAAGAAAAACATAAAATGTATAAACTGTCTTTTTTTTTACAAGTTAACCATTTAGGGGAAGCACCCTGTTTAGAATTGTTGCTTATGTATGGTATAAATAATTCTGCAGTCTCTCCGATTTTGTCTACTAAGGTATCCCACATCTCATCCAATGTTATCCCAGTGAAATCAGATGTCCAATCCCATGAAAGCAATTCTTGCCTTTGGGTAAAGGGGAGAAGGGTGTTGAGTGATGCAAGTATGAGCAGTGGTGATGGGAAAGCTGGTTTTCACTAGCTCACCAGCGGGTTTTTTTTTTGAAGATCGGTGATAGGGTTGGAGGGGAGAAGATGCACATGGCAGGGACAGATAATGCATTATTATCAGAGCCAAGAAGTATATTCACATACAGACTGGAGTAAAAAACAGAGTACAGTGTTGCAGGGACCATATTTTATTTACTGGAATCTGGAGCAAGGCCCATGGCAAATACGAGACTCAACCATTAGGGGGACGCAGCTTGCATTGCCATAAAGAGGTATTTTATCATCGGGCCCATTATGTTGCTATTGCTGTTACACCCTCTGTCCCCCTCCAAAACAAAGATCCAAAATCTCTATGGAGATTAATGCAATAAAGAACCATGTGTTACCATCCACTGCCTCATCCACAGTGACAGTCCCCTTACCCAATCTACTTAAGAACATTTCAATCAATCAATTCATGAATAAAAAAGAAATCCTAAATGGTGATGTTGCACTACTGACCCACCTTCACATCCCATGAAGGCATCTCACAACCACAAAGCTCCCACCCACTCTTCCAACCTCTGATCTGTACTGGGTAATGGGGAGCAGGATGTAGAGTGATTGTGTAATGAAGGGTTTTTTTAGAAGATCTGTGATAGGGCTTTGAGGGAGTGGGGAAGTGGATGGGAAGCATACCACAGGTACAGCAGATGTGTTATTATCAATGGAGACATAGGATTTTGAGCAAGGTTGGGGGAACCACAGGTCCACCGTGGGTTATACCCTACCATCAGTAATTACTGTGTGTGTGGGTTGGGGCAAGTCATATGCAAACACAGAACTGGTTTCCTTTTCCTTACTTAAAGAGAGACATCTGCTCTACTCTAATAGGTATCATACAATTGGTGCAATTATGGTCGTCTTCCTGTAACCCACCCCCCAGTGCACACACACACATATATACACACACACACACACACACATATACACACACACACACACCTGGCAAATTCTATTGTTAATGCCTTGTATTAAAACATGATATTTTGAGTAGTTAAAAAGCCACAGTCTTACCTATGGGGGCAATGGGAGGTTGGCCATGCAGCACAGTAGTGTTGATTGCTGGGACCATATTCCCAGTCTGTGCTATGAACAGTTCCCTTTATGTGACATTTTCTATAGCCCAAGTCTTAGGTCAGCTTCTCATATGGTATTTGCCACACTTATAAATGTCTGTCACATCTGGCAGATTACTGTCAGTGGTGCAATATTATGAATCTAGAACTCCCATATTATGTCAGTCACTCTCCAGCCCCCTTTACCTCCTATTTTGCCAATTCCATGTATGTCACAAGTCAATAATGAACAAGCCTATGATCATTGAGAAGAAAAGAGTACAGGAAAAATTGTGCTGTAGTGATTTCCTAATTCAGGGGCAACATTTGACTGGCATTTGCCTATCTAAGAGTAATAAAACTAGTGGAACAGCTCCAGCAAAGAGCTTGGTCTGAACGCAAGATGCATATTTCCAATCGGGAGCACACTGTAAATGAGCTGAGGGACACGATTGTGAGACAATTTCCTATTTTTCTTTGATAAACATGATGTCTTAATTTTTTTAGGATAAGCCCAGTTACTATGAACATGTATTCAAGAAGAATACTCAGTGTGGACAGAAAGAGGCAAACAACAAAATGTTACATCTACCAACAAATAAAAAAGGACTGTTGTACATTTTTTTTTGTGATTGAACAGTTCCAGTCACCCAATTCTAAACTATAATCAGTTACCAACATGCACACATTGATAGACAACAGTAGGTGTGTGACAAAAGACAACTAAAACTAGAAATGAAATAAACAAATGGCTGCAGTTCATTTTTTTGTAAGATTTCGTTACCTGCAAACAAAATCCTACTGAAAGATAAAGTTAAATTTCACCTGTCAATCTTAAATTGGGGCATTAATCTGGCAGTACCTAGGGTAAAAAGAGAGAGAGAGAGCTACACTTGCGGTTGCGCTGATATCTACAGAAATTCGTGCTCAATTTAGGCATGACCCTGTCTCTATCAGGGTTTTAAATATACTGTCAAATGCTACAGTAGGAAAAAACTGCCCTTACATTACAGCATGCTGGAACATAAAATCAGAACACCTTTAATAAAAATCACACAGACACATGTTTTTAATTAGTTATTTTATTCCACAGCCAGTACCTGTGAAAAGTAAAAGGAAATGAACAAATAATTAAAAGAGCAGCTGTGGCTGATGGGGTGAGAGTTAGGGCTGATGACCCCAATGCATACCCCAATGCCTGTTGGTGGGGGCAGGGTGAGGTTCAATGTGGGGAAACCCTAATGGTGAATTTCCTCGCTTTTGTCGCTGTAGAAGAACCATAACTGATGCATTAATGAAGTTTTTTGCATAGAATATATGTAATAGATAAACCACTCTGAGGTGTGCAATAGCGCTCTGATATACACATGCCTTGGTGTGCGTTGTTACGCACAAGGCTGCAGGCCTAGTGCATCAACCACCCAAGGTGTGCGTATATCAGAGCGCGACCGCACACCTCAGAGTGGTTCATCTACCTTATAAAATGTCAAAATTGTTTTAGAGGGGGGTAAAAGTGCAGGTGTGTGGTCGCGCTCTGATATACGCATGGTCATGTGATGCTGTCCGGCCAATAATATTGTTACAATTTCCCTACCCATTTTATAAATAAATATATATATATATATATCTATATATATAGATAGATATATATATATATATACATATATATATATATATATATATATATATATATAAAATGAACTGCCAGCAACTGTTCAAACAATGTGAGTCGTCTGTGACAACAGAGCATACTGTAATTTGAAGATAGTTAAGGGAAATTCAGGAGGGATGTGAGAAAGTACTTCTTCATGTAGAGGGTGTTGTGCAAGTGGAAATATCTAGGGAGGTAGTTAATGACAAAATAGTTACAGGTTTCAAAAGATAGTGTGATAGACTCATGGGTATAGTGAAAATAGGGGGGGTAGAGGACAGGTCAAATGATGGTCTCTCAACCAACAAAGTGCAGCTGTGAGTTGAGAGCATTAGGCCTTACCAGTGCTATACTGGTAGAGACCATCAAGACTTGATGAATGGAGAGACGTTTTCTTCCTGTCAAAGTCTATATTTCAGTACTGTGCTGAGGCAATCTGTGGATTGTTCAGCACTGTGTGTGAGCTTATTGAGAGATACCTGATGAAAATCATGTTACCATTCTGGAGAGCAGCGGCACACTAGGGCCATGCAATGCATGCATGGTTATGATGCTTAGATTGTGCTCCATGGACTATGGTATTGCTGCCGACCTCAGTCCCAGGCTCTCCTGACCTTGAACCAGATTAAGCTGTTGGTGGTATTTTTAGTGAATGAGGGAAATTTGGCCAGGACACCAGGGAAATTCCCCTGCTCTGTAGGCTGGTGGCACTGTCCACCAGTCTGCAGGGATGGAAGACCTCAGTACAGAGGAGGTGGTGAAGGAGAATGGTCATGCTGTTGCAAGCTCTGAGGTCTTGGCTACTACTTCTCAGTCTTCAGATAATGATGGAATACATAAGGATCAAGAAATGGCTCGAACCTCGAGGTATTTACCGGAATCTCCGGTAAGGTCCATTGATAACCAAGCAGAAGAAACTCAACTGCAACAAGAATTGGAACAGAAAAAGATTCAATTGTTGGATTTAATCTCAATTGCAGAGCAGGATTAGCAGACATGCAGACAGAAATTGGAAGCAGAATGCTCTAAGCGCAAGCGTTCAATTGCCAGCTCTGTGAAAGAAGGGAACAAATGCTTACCTTTGGATCCAGAAGATTTGATACCTGAAAATTTTTTTTCCTGTACCGGAGGAACATTTGGAAAGAACAACTTTACCTGACCCATTTACTGGTAAATCTTGCCAGTTGTTGGACTGGTCTCCAGGGGAAGCTTTACGCCAAGCCGGATGGTTATGGGCAGGTAATAAATGGATTCCTGACCCTGGAATACCTATACCAGGTTCTCCGGTTTGTTTTCAACTTCAGCAATGAAATCTGGAATTAAGGCAAGAACCTTTGTCTAATGTGGGAACAGTTCAGACTAAGTCCCTTGATTGCAATATTGAGGATGCGCAACCTCATGTTGAGGTGGTTGGAAAAGCTGATGCGTCAGATGCCGGAGAACAAGGAAAAGATACCGCGGATTTGGTTCCTATTTCAATGGATCACTTAGAAGATGACCAATTTTCTCCATCACAGTATGATTTCTGAAAGGATGATAACCTGGAGTCAGGTATTGTTTCTCTTACTCCACTTCACAGAGATTGCCCACAGTATAGAACTGCCCTCCCTGCAGAGGTTGAGCCACAAACTTATGCGAGTTTATTTCATAAACCTGCAGTAGCTGCTAAATGCCGGTTTCTAGTTCACCTTCGTTATAAAGGGAAAGCTCTGGTGGTTCCAGACTGAATATGAGTGGGGAAGACCTTGCTTATAGAATCCATGAAATTCTCTCTGACTGAAGTATATGCTTTTATTCACCTGCCGGGAGATCATAACTATGATGTTAGTTTTTGCTCAATTATTGCACTTGATAAATTTTGGAGACTTTATTATGAAGTCAAGGATCAAGAAATCTGGAAGGACTTTATGGCTATTCCTGTAACAAAACCCACAATTAAGACTGTAACAATCCTTTTTAGGAACGAAGGGGTTAATATTGCAAACATACTGTTTTAGTTGGAAAAACGTTGTTCATTGCATAATAAACCTAAACCATTATAGATGAGAATGGCTTTTGGACTGGGGGTTGGTTAGTAAGAGTGCAATTACACCAAACAGATGATGGTATACAGAATCTGCCCAGTTCCTTTTTTTTAGGATGGGATAGGGGCATTATTTTTTACATGGGTCAGCTTAAGAGCTGTTACAAATGTGGATCTTTATCCCATTTGAATACCTCCTGTGATCAAACGAAATGTTTTCGGTGTGGAGTACTGGGTCATACGGCGAACCACTGTGTGGATTTGCCGGTTTGTAATTTATGTGAAGAAAGGTCCCACTCCTTTGCAGACTGCCCTTGGGCATCAGTAGATACTGATGACACTTCTGACCAAGAATATTATTTAGCTCAAGCTAAAAGACACTTTAGCGGTTTCGAGAATGTAGCTGGAAATAGGCGTAGGGGAAGAGGTAGAGGTGGAGGAGGGTTTGATGAGAGTAGACAGGCAACCCCTTTGCGGTTTTCTGATGGCCTAGAAGGGCATGTCCCTTCTTCCCCTGCAGATTTTCAGATCCAGAATCCACTTTCGAGGCAGGAGAGATGGGATGATAAAGAAACTCCCTTTGCGACTCCCCAAGGATCACCCCAACGACCTCCGTCCTTGTTAAAAATAAATGAGTCCCCTTTGGGAGAAAGATCACAAGGTTCATTAGCTGACTCAGCTATGCTGGAAGCTATTTTTGTTGATAGAACGGAAAAGCATACAGTGGAACCTGTTGGTCCCGAGGAGCCCTTGAATGAACATAGTAATCACCCCCATCTCCATTGCCTCTGGCTAATAGATTTGTGGTCTTTTCTTCCTGGGGAGACCAGGTTGAGGAGACACACCCATTGTTAGATTCGAATGTTCCTTGTGAGTCTGAAGGGGAAAAAAGTACTAAGGATGTTCCCCCCAAAATTACTAGGCCTGGATCTAGGAAGCATGTAACCAGATCAAGCGTAAAATGCCCTAAACTCCCTCCCTGAATTTTCTTCAATAGCTGTAGCTATGTTAAATGTCAATAGTTTGAAATCCCAGAAAAAACGGTTTACAACATTTGGAATACTATTAAACTTACAATATGATGTGTATTTTTTACAAGATACAAGATTGCATTCATGCAAAGAAGTTTTGCAAGCCACTAAGGATTGGCATTGGGGAATGTTTCATTGGTCTATAGGAGATGGCATGTGCAGTGGTGTGGGAATTTGTTTTCTTACTCCTGAGGTACGCTTACATAGGTTAACAGATGTAGAACCTGGAAGAGCTTTTATACTAGATGTGGTATTAAAAGGATTACCTTGTCAATTAATTACATTACATGGACCCCAGACAAAAGCCTTATGGATAGAATTGCTGAAAAAGGTACAACCTTATCTTTATACAAGCCGACAAATTTTTTTTGGGTGGGGATTTTAATATAAAATTTCAAATTAAAACAAAAGCGAGTAAGCAGTTTTGCGACAAAACTTTTTTGAAATCTCTCATATCATTGGCAGGTTTGGTAGATACTCATTCCAGTGGTCATAATAAAGCTAAACCCACATTTTTTAAAGGGAGTTTTATCTTCCAGGATTGATTTTCTATTTACTCATAAATCCTTACAGATTGCAAAACTTCTTTATGACCCCGTGGAATCTTCGGATCACTGTTTGATTGGTATTAAAATAGAAAATCCACCAAGCAGACAAAAAGGCCCTGGAATGTGGAAACTAAACACTTCATTATTACTGCAAACTTCGGTATTGTTGGAATTACGCACAATTATACTAGATAAAATATCCACGTTGTGCTTATATGATGCAATAGCTAATTGGTGGGAAGATTTGAAAACATGTTTAATAAGTTATCTACAGCTTATTGGTAAATTTAGAGTTCAAACGCAATACGAACATTATTTATCTCTTAGACATTCCCTGCGGTCACTCATGTCAGTGCAAATAGCGGGTGAGGTAGATGTGTCACAAGATATCAGAGATATAAAATTAGATATGTCTAATTATCAATATGATAGATTGAAATCTCTACATAACGAACAAACTTTTGGTACACAGGGTAAGTTGGCTTATGCTAAACCTTTTTTAGCTGGCCAACATCTTTGAGACAAAAGAATATTTACAGGTTTAAGAACTTCTATGGGCCTGTTAGCTACAAACAGTTCAGAGATCATGCAGACTTTGGAAGCTCATATTGAAAAATCTTTTGGGGTACAATATGAGGAATCTGATTATGTGGCACAAATTTTACAGGCAGCTGCCCTTCCCCAAATGCCAGTTGAAATGCAACGTGCTTTACAAGCAGATTTTACTAGACAGGAGCTTGAATCCGTTATCTTATCTCTTAAGCCTAATGTATCCCCAGGGTCAGGTGGATTGCCGAGTGAGTTTTATAAGGTTTTGTGGGAGATTATGGCACAGGAGCTTTTAGAGCTATATCATTTTTTTCTTCATGAAATGTATTTACCTTCACAAATGTATGAGGGGTTAATGATTTTTCTTTATAAAAAAGGAGATCGAACAAATATTGGGAACTGGCGTCCTTTGACTCTGCTTAATGTGGACTTTAAGATTTTCTCCAAACTATTGGGAAATAGATTGTCATTAGTGATGCCCGTCTTAATCAGCAATTTGCAATTCTGTTCAATCCCTGGACGTAATATTAGAGATGTATTATTATTTATTAGGGAGATTATGGAAAGTGGGAAAGGAGAGAAGGGATTACGACCTGTTTTAGGGTATTTAGTGAGCTTAGACCAAGCTAAGGCATTTGATGAAGTATCTCACACTTATTTATGGCAATGTTTAGCAGGATTCGGGATTACAGAATTATTTATAAACTGGCTTCAGTTATGCTATGCATTAGCATATATTATTCCTTACGAGAATGGATGGCAAGGGAAAAAATACCAAAATTTTAAGGGGGTACGTCAGGGGTGCCCACTGAATCCGTATTTATATGTTTTAGCCTTAGATCCTATGTTACGAATATTGAATAGATCACCCCAATTATTAAATGTATATGGGGAATCAGAGATATATACGAAGGTTGTAGCTTATGGCGATGACTTATGCTTAATATTGTGAGATGGTCATTCTATTGAGAAAGCATGTGCTTTGATTACAGCAATAGGGATGGTAACAGGTGCAAAATAAATGAAAAAAATCACATTGTTTAAAAGTGGCAGGATTTCCTACGAAACCTGAAGTAGTAGGAGGGATTATAGTGGATCAAGCTCCGTGTAAAATACTGGGTATTTATTTTGGGAGTGATGACTGTGCAGGTTTCAATTGGTCAAAAGCATTGCAAATAGGTAATGCAAAGTAGCTAGTTGGAACAAATGGAAATTATCAAAAAAGAAAAGGGTATATTTGTTGAAAACTTTTTTAATTCCATTTTTTTTATATTTAAGCAATATTTATTTATTGCCTAAACGATTGGAAACATCATTAATGAGATTTTTTTTTTGTGGGATAGGGGGAGTTGTCTGAATCTGATTAAACAGAATGTATTATATTTAGATATTAAATCTGGAGGCTTAAATATGATAAACCCAATCCTCTTTTTCTTTTCTGTGTTTTTATATACTAATTTGTTACCACTTTTGAAATCTCAAGAATCCCTTTGGGTTCCTTTGGTTGCCAAGAAATTGCGGGTTATTCTCCAAGAATGGAGGACTAATAATTTTGCCCATAAAAACAAAAGACGTCCCAAATTAATACAAGAATGGAATGAGGTTTTTGATAAGATTCAACATTGGGAAGTTAAATGGGATTTTGTTTTACAACATACACGAAAGATGTTGTATCAGACGGTTTTAAACGCATTTTTTTATGAACCCCCCTTCTTAGAAAGGTTTCCACACATCCGAGACAGTATTTCAAATATATTACAAATTTACGTATTCCAATACATATGTGGGATACTGCTTGGTTAGGGATACATAAAAAAATTAACGTGCGTAACAACCAAAAACATAAATGAATGCAAGAGCGTTATTGCCCAAGAGACAATTGCGATTTAACCTTAGAGACAGTAGAACATTTATATTTTCGATGTCCATATGCGCAAGAATTTTGGGATGTGGTTAAAAATCGCTGGAAGAGCAGAGTGAAAGTTCCGCCTTTTGAGGATCTTATATATAATAGGACTGTTAATAAAAGCATGACACGTGGATCTCTTAGTACTTAACAAATAATACACACATTTTTTCTCTATTGGATTTGGATTTCTAGATGCCGGTTATTGCTGCAGCAACAATATATTTCAGCGATTGATTTGTTTTCTATAGTACATCAAGATTTGTGCCGATTAAAGATGCATGAGAAAACGAAGATGAACAAAGTGGAGTGGGAAGAATTATGGAAGGATTATGATTTTATTTTTTGAATATATGGGAGACGGGAGTTCCAATTAATTAATTATTTTTTAATATATCAATACTCTCGTTTATGAAATAAAAGGAGGAGAGAGGTATATTAGGATTTCTTTATATATCTATTGAATGAAAAAATACTTTTATGTTTTGTATTATGGAATGTAATTGGCTTCGATATGATTTTTGAAATGATTAAGCTTTTGAGTTAATACAGCCACAATTATTATAGTGGGATGGGGAGATGGTGTGCTTAACTAATTTTTACAAAGAGTGGGGCAATATTATTTTCCTTTTTTTTATGTTTTGGATTATCATATGGATTAATATTTGTTTTTGTTCTAGTCATTTTCATTCGTTATGGTTATGTTTGTTGTAATACTGATTTTGTATAATTCGTTATGATTTTGTTATGATTCCAATAAAATTCCCCTACTCGCCTGCGGGTGGACTGCCGTCTCTGTGTGAGATGGCCACTGTGGGAGAGCTTTCAGAGGAGGAGGTGGATATGTGGCTAGTGGTGGGGAAGGCCTCGTTGCTAGTGGAAATTTCTTCATTAGAAAACAATTTGGCAATGTCTGTCTGCGAAGGAGAAGAGGTTTTTCATGAAACTATATCGGTACTGGAGCTTTTGGTACCTGAAAAGAATACGTCGGTTTTGTCTGAGATGGAAAATAACACTTATCTACGATGCAATGGCAAGGAATCCAAGGTGAAATTTACAAATGTAGCACCGTTTGCATTCCAACACCCTACGTCACACGCTGATTCAGCTGAGCGGTCTGACAAGCTGCCTGCAGGTGTTGACAGCAGGAATGAGGAAGTCAGAGGCCGCCTTCCTTTGAAGGTATCGGGTGAGTGTGCTACTGACTCTTGTAAAGATTTGAAGGCTGAGATAGGTGTGCTGGCTGGCAGGTTAGTCGCTGAAAATAGCGAGTGCCAAAAGCCGAGTACACCTCTGGGATTGACATTGTTGGTGAGCCAATATCGGCACCTTCTGAAACTTCCAAATGCCCTGCAGTGGCTCCAATACTACTACAAACTGACTCACAGTTTCAAAAAGCAAAGACTCTGTCTAAAGAGTCAGGTTATGTGTTTTATCCGCAGTCACCGTCTGGCGCTGCACAGACTGAAGCCCTTCCAATAACTTATCAAACGAGGGCTGCTGATCAAAAAGGGGTTACTAAATTCAGTTTTGCACCCCCTGTTACTTCTAAACCTAAAGCGCCTTTACTACAAAGAGCTACAACTTTACCACAGGGAAAAAGCCCTAGAGTGTGCTGCTGTTTCAGGAACTATCCCTATATATCAGGGTATTGGGGTTTCTGATTTACATGATGCTACCTGGTCTCCTCAAAAAGCATTGCAAGGAGCTGGATGGGAGAAGGGACCATCAGGGATTTGGACCCCGGACTCGGCCTGGGATCCCTCTCTCAATTTTCAAACTCCTGAGTGGCAGCCAAAGTCTAATTCACAGGATATCTCTACTGATAATCCTGCTACAGCCATGCCTGTGCAAATAACTGATCCTGATCTACAAACTGTTCCAAAGGCGAATTTGGCTCTAGGGCCACAAGTTTCAGAAAAACAAGAGATTGTGGGGACTCTAGAAGCTACAACTAAGCCCCTCTTATCTGAACTTTTTTCAAAATCCAGAAGGGAAGCTGCACGTCGGAGGAACACAGTGAGAATACATTATAAAGGTGGCCTGGAAGTCATGCCGGATAGACATTATGTGGGGAAATATTTAATTAAGGAATCATTAAAATTTTTGCCAATAGATGTTTTTGCATTTATAAATATATCTGGGGAGACAATTTCGACATCAGTTTTCGCTCTGCTTATAACTTAGATCTTTTTTGGGAATGTTACGGACAGGTTAAGTTTTCTCCCACATGGACCCCCTTCCTGGTAATCCCACTTTCTAAACCTTTAATTAAAAATGTTACAGTTATGTTTAGAAATGAGGGGGTCCATGTGGAAGATACTACTTATTGGCTTTCACAAAAATGTGACATCCAAAGTGATCCAGACCCTATTTTGGACTCTGAGCAGTTTTGGACCAGGGGTGGAAATATAGGGTAAAGCTCAGGCAAACAGAGTTAGGATTTGATCATATTCCAAATGCTTTTTTGTTGGGGAGAGATTGTGGGGTGTGTTTTTACAGTGAGCAACCTAGGGCATGCTACAAGTGTGGGGCTAAAATTCACCTTTCTAGTGTGTGTGACCAGCCAAGATGTGATAATTGTGGGGAAGTGGGTCACATAACTATGCTGTGTGCAAATCACACTAAATGTGACTTATGTGAAGATTTTGGCCATGCTTTTAGAGATTGCCCATGGGCCACAAAAAATAAAGCGACTTGTGGAAGTATGGATTTGATCATTCAACAGGCCCAAGATGCTGTTTCCAAACAAGGGGAGTCTAAGGTAATGGCCCCTCCTCTTCAGCAGGAGTCTTTAGACCCGGGTTCCCATTTCAAAGCCCCTTTGCCCCCCCTTCCTCCTTCTGTTTCCACTTTACCTCTCTCCCCTGTAGTTCCAGCTAGTATTGTTAAAATTGAAACTGAAGTAGCAAATCTTTTAGAACCTGTTTGCTACACTGATACTACAGATTCAAAATAGACTAGGAGGGACAGTATAGGAATGTCTTCCCTTCCTCCACAATGGTCTAATAGACATGTGAAGACTGTGGTTGTTTCAAAAAATGAGTCTTTTGAATCTCCTAACTCATATGCTGATCTTTTTACCTCGTGGGGGGATTCAGAAATGGATGTTGAAGACTCTGACTCCCAAAAATCCACACAGGGTGGGATGTGTACCCCCATAGAAGACTATAAGGAGAAAAAAAAAGGAGGAAAACATAGTTTGAGTTTCCTTTGCTCTTTCTATTATTTTCATGGCTGGGTTCTTATGGGGCTCCCTTAATACACATAGTCTTCTCAATTCTGCTAAAAGACAAGCTGTCTTTCAACTCCTTAGGGACCTATCTTTAGGAGTATGTTTTCTCCAAGAAACTTGGATGTTTGCCCAAGAACAAATTTTTTCCTTCAAACAAGACTGGCCTTGGGGGCCGTCTTTCTGGTCCTTTGGTAGGGACAGTGCAGATGGGATAGGTATTTTATTTAATTCTTTTCATTTCAAGCTACTCAAACTAATTGAATAGATTCTGGGGAGAATTTTAATTATTGATGGTCTATAGCACTCTAGATCTTGTAGATTCATTAATATGTATAATCCCCAAACAAAAGGCCGTAGAACCAAGTACATGAAACTGATTCAGCCCTTTTTGGTTTCTTCCCTTACTATTTTTTGGGGAGGAGACTTTAATTGTACTCTCTTTACCAAAGGTGGGTCAAACAAAAAAAAATTATTGTGATTCGAACTGTTTAGCTTCGATTATCAAGATAGGAGATTTGGTTAATTGCAGCTCTTCAGTAAAAATAGACTCTAATTTTACTTTTTTTAAGGGAAAAGTTGGTTCCACAATCGATTATCTTTTCCTTTCAAAAAGTGCAGCATTTGGAAAATTTAAAATTGTCCCTGTAAAATTCTCAGATCACCTTTTAGTGTTGGTTGAAGCTGGCATCTCCCCCCTTTGAGAGGAAAGTTACAAGATGGAAACTTAATACCTCCATCCTGAAAGAAACTGTTGTAATAAATTCCATTTCCCTTATTTTAAAGGCTAGATTATCAATAGCATTTTTATATTCTGATTTAGGTATTTGGTGGCTAGAAACAAAGCAAGATTGTTGTTCTTGGTTTCAAAAATATCTGGAAAAAACGGAATTCAAGTTTTCTTTCATATTTGAAATTAAGGTCCCAATTGTAATACTTGACTACCCTAGCTAATACATCTAAGTATGATTATTCTGAGCAACTTCAACTCATTAAAGATCAAATGAAAGTGATTCATTATAATAGGTCCCAGACCTTGCAAGCTGTTCTTACCAATCACTCCTCTAAAACAGTTATCGGGGATCCCTTTGAATTATGTAAAAAACTTAAGGATTCTACAGCTTTGGAATACCTCATGTGGAAACAGATTAAGGTGGAGAATGCAGATGGTATAAATTCTATTATTAAAGACTATTTTGATAGTTTAAAGCCAATTTCTGAACCTTCGGGTTTTGATATGGCACATTATTTAGGGGTGCCTCCTGAATTTTTACAAGCCCAGGAAAAACAAAAATTGTAAGTTCCCTTTTCTTGCCTAGAAATAGAAATGGTTATTAAAAAATTAAAAGATAATGTTACACCAGGTCTGGATGGCCTTCCAAACTCCTTTTATAAATCTTTTCAAACAGATATCATGGCCTGTTTACTTCTAGTAATTCAATGTTGTGTCTCTCAACTACAGTTTCCAGTTTATTTTACTGAAGGGTTATTGATTTATATCTTTAAATCTGGTGATAAAGGAGATCTTAGGAATTGGAGTCCCATTACTATTTTAAATACAGACTATAAAATCTTTGCTTCATTGCTTAATAATAGGTTACGATTAATGGCTAATAAAGTTGTATCTCCATTTCAATATTGTGGTGTACCAGATAGGAATATCCAGTCACCCTTAACAATCATTAGAGAGGTGATAGAATATTTATCCTTAGAAGGGAAGTCTGTTTTTTTGTTATCAATTGATTTGGAGAAAGCTTTTGACAGGGTAAACCAGGGTTTTTTATTTCAGGTGTTGACATTTTTTGGGTTCCCTATTTCATTTGTTGTGATAACCCAGGCTTTATATAAATCTCCTAAAGTCTACCCAGTGGTCAAAGGGAATATAACAAAGGGAATAGAAATTAACACTGGAGTTCATTACAAGTCGCTTAGCCCCTTGCTATATGTTTTTTCACTAGAACCATTATTACGTGCTTTGGCTATCCCTCCCCGTTGGGAGGGGATACATAAACCACTATCAAATGATCAAGTACTGGTACAGGCTTTTGCTGATGATGTTTGTCTTTTCTTTAATTCTCAGGATCAGATAGGTTTATTTTTTACAGAATTTTCTCGTTTTTCTTCCATGTCTAATGCTAAACTTAATCACATAAAATCTAGAGGCCTACTGATGGGGAGTGTTATTCATTTTCCTATTTTTGTACATAATATTAAATTTTCAACTGAACCTTTAACTATTTTGGGTGTTCTTTTTGTGCCTCAAAACTTGCCAGTAGATAATGGGGATTTAGTATGTAAAAAGGTTGAGGGGAACATTTCTAGGTGGAAGCATTTTAAATTTTCCAAACTCAAAAGAATCCAGGACCTTAAACAATTAATTTTACCCTGTCTTCAATATATTGCTCAAATATTTCCTGTACCTACCCAGTATGAAACCAGACTATATAGTTGTTGTTTCCAACTTCTTTGGGGGAATAGACTGAATCCAGTGAAAAGATGTTATATGTATTTGGACACGGAAAAAGGGGGTTTGGGTATGGTGGATTCAGTTATTTTTTGTCATATTTTGTTTATTTCACATAATTTAAGAAAATGTTTTTTTATTCCAGACAGCCAAGATAGGTACTGGATTAGGCAATCCCTAGAACGATATTTGAAGGCCTGGACAATTTTTGCTCCTAAAATTCATCCACATCTCTATTTCCCAGTTTATTTTCAACCAACAACAACAAAGCTGTATAAATGGCAGGTGTCAAAAAACAAATTTCTTCTAATAATACGAAGAAGCTTTATAGGAGTATAATGGCTAGTGTTTATCCTACTGACCCAGGTTTTAAAAATTGTCCCTCAGCTGGTAATAATAATATTTTAGAACAATTAAATAACCCCAGACTCCCTGTACAGATGTGGGAAATCCAGTGGCTCATCATGTATGGTAGTTTAAATGTTAGGGGTACAGCTAAATATAAAGCCAGGGAAGAAAGAAATTGCCCTTTTCCTGATTGTACTAACCAAGAGGAAACCATGGAGCATTTTTTCTTGTACTGTTCCTTTTCAAAATCAATGTGGAAATATGTTGCCAATAGATGGAACGTGCCTTGGCTGTCTCTTATTAATTATGAGACTTTAATTATTGGAAAAATACCACCCTGTCTGCAGATATAGGACAAACACACTTTGTTGATTTTTTTTTGCATGTTTAAAATTTTGTTTATGGCAACTCAGATGCCAATGGGTAATTTATCAGAAAATGAGTACAGCTGAGGGGTTTTGTTGTTATGCTAAGAATGAACTGTTGAAAGTTCATTTTAAAGATAAACAAATGTATAATGTGGATAAAGTGAAATTTTGGTGGCAGGGTTTTTCGCACATTATTAAATATAAATAACTAGGATATTACCCCCCTCTCTTTTTTTTGTGGATTTTTTTGTAACATACTGTTTTGTATTATGATTTTCCTTTCTTTTAACTTTGTGTTTTTTTTTTCTCTCCCTTTATTTCTCCATTTTTTTTGTGTTATTATGAGGATCATGTATCTCTCTTGTTGTTCTTGTGGTTTCTGGTATGTATTATTATAAATAAAAATCATTCCTACTCTTTTCGATAAGTGCCATGGGATCTTTAACATCCACTTGAACTACCACCAATCCAGGCAGATGGGACCTCGGTTTAATGTCTCATCTGAAAGATGGCACCTCAGAAGTGCAGCACCCCTCTCATGCTGCACTACAGTGTCAGTACTGGGATATTAACCCAAGTGCCAGATGTGGGAACTGAACCAACAGCCCTCTGATCTCCCGGCCTCAGAGGTGAGTGTGCTACCTACTGAGCCACTGACACTGCTTTACTTGTGCACTTGCAGAGATGTATTATGTGTATCACAATTTTTAAGAAAAATAAATAAAAATCATTAGAACAAAAAAAAAAGAGCATAATCGTTATCTTACAAGGAGCCCAGTTTAGTTTTTTTTAAAATAAGTTACCACTGAAGTTTGAGTTGTAGCAAGTGTCCGGCACTGAGGAAGGGAATAGCAGCGGCTGGCGTATGCGTGGAACAAGGGAAACCCAGTGCGTGTTCACCATTATAAACCATGGGTTATAATGGTGAATTATGACCGGTTTTCTCTATGGGGAAAAAATACTTACCAGTTATTATAAAAGCATCACACTTCTCCACCCCCCAACACAACACATACACATCATGAAAAAAACAATACAACCAAATAGGATTTTAATGGCACCTTACACACACACACACACACACACACACACAAACACTCACACACACACTCGCAAACACACACACCATAGAAACATATAAAACACCCGATGTACCACACCAGAGAAACAGTACTCCCAACCCTGATTCTACATGTAGTAGAAACATAATAAACACAGACATCATTGCAACTTTAAACAACTCCCCCACACACACAAAAAAATATATTATAAAATGATTCAGGATGGTAACTAGCAATACTCCACTGTGGCATCACTTCTAGGAAATAAAAGAATGAAAGCACATGAGTCTGCTCCATATTAAATGAATCTCAAAACAGTAGAGGGTATGACTCAACTTACCCTGAGGTCATCTGAATTCATTTTATTAAAAGAGGATGATTTAAATTGCAGCATGGCAGATGACAGCATTTTATGACCGTATATCTCTTTGTCAGAGTGGTCTGTTCCTGGATCAGCCTTCCAGCAGAGGTAGAGGGGTGAAGACAGTAGTGGAGTTCAAGAATGCATGGGATAGGCATAAGGGTATCTTAGATGAAAGGAAGGGGGGGAGAAAGAGCCAGAGATCAGTCAGAGTCTGCAGTGATACAATAGGTAGGGAAAAATGGTCAGGCAGGGTGGGCCAAGTGGTCTTTATCTGCTGTCAAGGTTGTGAAGACTAGGTGTGCTGGCATAAAGCTCCTAGCTGTACCTGAGCTCTTTTCTTCTAGGATTTGCTTGAAAGGACAGAACACAAGTCCTCACACATCATTAGAGGGCACTGTACATAAAAAATCTTCTTCTTTGGGACAGAACTTCTATTTCCATCCACACATCCTTTCTATTACCTTTTCTACAGGTGCTACTATTTACGTCCAAACTCCCCTGCTCCCTTTCTAGCAACCTTCTTCCTAGCAGTGTAAAAAAAAACAACTCTCTATTACTATTTCCAGAGGCACTTCTGTTTTCATCTGAACTCCTTCTCTACTCCCTTTCTAGTAACCTTCTTCAAAAAAAAATTTTTAGTTTATTTTTCCTCTTAAGCAGGATTTATATTTCCATCCACACATCCTCCCTATTTTTGCTACAGCCAACTTGCACAGGTGTTTTTTATTTTCATCCACATTTTCACTTTCTCTTCCTGAGCTCAGGTAGTTGTATCCCACCAGAGGATTGACCTTGTGTGCCATCCATCCTTAGATTTTTGGCAACTTTGTTTTCCTTCCATTACCCACACAACAATATGGACATCATCAACTGCAGTTATTGTGGGACCCTCATCACCAGAACTTACACGAGGCAGGTGTGGCATTGTTGTACCTGCTCTGCACTAAATGATCTATGCAGTCAACTACACATCACTTGTGCTTTCTCAGGGTGCAACTCAACCTTGCTGTGCAGCACTCAGACTTAAGGCACCAACCACCAATGCCACTCCCCCAGGGAGCTAGCAGACCAGGGGGCTGGCAGTTGGTAGGAAAACAGAAAGCACAGCAAAATAACTCTCGTGAAATAACTCCAGCTCCAATCAAACTAACAAACTGGTTCTCTCCACTTTCATCCAAACCTACTGCCAGGACAGGCATGACAGTGGAGAGAACCCTCACACAATGCATGGACAAACAAACCACAACAAAAACCTCGAAGCAAAACAAAAAGTGTGTCTTAATAATAGGTGACTGTATAATCTGCAGGTTAGAGTCACACATCCACCAAAGTGGCCAAACAGAAATTGAGGTTAGATGCCTCCCAGGAACATCAACATGGAGGGACACAAACAGAATTGTGGGAATTGTGCATAACACCAAGTGAGACAAGCACATTCTCATCCATTTAAGTACAAATGACCTGGTCAGATGGCAGATGGTCAGTTGGAGAGACTAAGCAGCATCTAACAACTCTAGGAGAAAAACTCACTTCACTTTCATCCAAAGTCTCCTTCTCAGAAATTCTGCCTGTGTGTGGCAAGGGGGCTAACAGGCTGAAGATCAGAGAAAGGGACATTGTCAAACTTAATACCTGGCTCAAAAATTGGTGTCACAAAAAAGGTTATGGCTATGTAAGAAACTGGCAGAACTTCTAGGAGAGGGAATTATTTAGATTCAATAGCCTACACCTTACAAAAGAGGGTACATGTGCTCTCAGCCACAAATTTGATGTCTTCAATAACCATTTAAACTAGAGGGAGGGGAAGAGACATCAGCAACACTTGCTTCATATGAGTTTATGAAGGCCACTCTCCATCTAAGGAAAATCATTCAGAATCAAACAGGGCATCACAAGCACCACATGCATCACAACTCCACATGGTCATTCCAAACATGATAGGGATGTTCAAAACATTAGGGACACAAACCACAAATGGAGAAATTGTGCAGCAAGCAGGACAAACCAAGACTGGAAGGCAATGTTTGTCAATGCCCATAGCCTTCCAAAACAAAATCACAGATCTCACAGCAAGGATGGCAGATGCTGCTCCAACTGGGTTGCTGTCACAGAGACTTGATCCACAGACACCCATACCTGGGACATCACCATCCCTGGTTACACTCTCTTCAGGAGAGACTACATAGATAAGAAAGGAGATGGGGTTGCTATTTATATCAGGGAAGGGATAAATGCTACTGAGACCCAGGGAACATAAGCTGAGACAGAGGCCCTATGGATCACTCTGGGAGCTGGAAACAGGAACCCTCTCAGGGCCGGAGTTACATATGGAAGACATAATGAGGATGGCCAACAAAGGCAAGCTGTTGCTAGTCAGGGACTTCAATCTACCAGATGTAGAATGGTCCACCATCCCATCTTCCTCAAGAGGAGTAGAGACTTTCTCATGGCTTTTAGGGGGGCAGGACTGAATCAAATGGTGGTTTCTCCCACCAGAGAATCAGCTACCTGGACCTGGTACTCACTAAGAGTGCCAAGGTATCAGATGTACAAGTGGGGATCAATCTAGGTACCAGTGACCACAGGTCAATTTGGTTCTCCATTAACAAGACCAAGGACCCCTGCCACTCCAGAATCAGGGTGCTCAATTTCAGAAAAGCAGATTTCCTGAAAATGAGGGAAAGAGTCAAGCTCCTGCTT
This sequence comes from Neoceratodus forsteri, assembly GCA_016271365.2. Lineage (NCBI taxonomy): Eukaryota > Metazoa > Chordata > Ceratodontiformes > Ceratodontidae > Neoceratodus > Neoceratodus forsteri. Next base: position 721,385,668 of record CM057459.1, on the reverse strand, counting down.
GCAACAGATACAACATGGAATGTGGAGAACACATGGACAAAGCTGAAAGATGCTATAACATCAGTCACAGCACTATGCAATAAACAAATCAGCAAGTCCAAAAGGGAAAGAAGAACCCCCTCTGGTTCTCCAAAGAGGTAGCTACTGTAGTTAGGGAAAAGAGAAAAGCTTTTCAGAAGTACAAGGAGACCAAGTCTCACTGTTCTGCACAGGTATCCTGCTCTCATTCAGTAGACCTGTATAACTTTCTGTTACTGTGTGTGAGCCCTGTTTTAATGGGTAGAGGGACTTACTGTCCATTAAAAATTATTTTACTGCAGTTCTCTGCACATTTTATTTAAAACTCAGCTGGTGCTTTTACTTTATTACCTCAATTGGGCAGCGTGTGAGCGAGTGTTTTCGTGATCCCTAAACTACACTTCCGGGTGGGGCTCATATAAGGAGAGCCCTTCAGCGAGCGTGAGCACAAATATAAACTTTAGCACCTGTGTGAGACACTGCTCTGCACAGGTATCCTGCTCTCATTCAGTAGACCTGTATAACTTTCTGTTACTGTGCGTGAGCCCTGTTTTAATGGGTAGAGGGACATACTGTCCATTGAAAATTATTTTTCTGCAGTTCTCTGCACATTTTATTTAAAACTTAGCTTACTTTATTACCTCAATTGGGCAGTGTGTGAGCGAGTGTTTTCATGATCTCTAAACCACACTTCCAGGTGGGGCTCATATAAGGAGACCCCTTCAGTGAGTGGGGTGAGCTCGGGCAGGGCAAGCATGCTTGGTGTGCACAAAGACACATGCAATGACACGCATGTCCCCCACGTGAGTTTTGTGTGTTTAGTGGGAGTAGCAAGGAGGCAAGGCTGAAGTTTTGAGTTTTCTCCATGTAATCCCTAATATTCCAACCTTTAAATATAACAGATTGGCATATGTATACACAGTGAGTAAACAACACAAATATATATATATATATGTGTGTGTATATATATATATGTAGAGTGTCTATTTCTCCTGTGTTAGGTTCCACTTGTGTTGACTATAGCCATAACTGTTTATAACTTGTAAGAGGTGCCCTTCTTTAGTACCTTGAAATATAAAGTGTTGTGGATTATTTATATTTATATACATAACATCTTTTAGGGAATTAAATAGTGTAATCATCTGTTGTTAATTAATTGTCCTTAATTGATGCCCCTCCAACGTTTGGCTGCTTTTAAATAAAAGTGTCTGTGTGTGTTAAATAAAAGGCTAATTATCCTTGGGGCTTGTGTTTCAAGCCCTATATTTTATTTTAAATTTTGTGGTTTTGCTACCATAGTGGTGAATTTATAAGTTATTCCTATTTAGATTTTGGGGAATTATACTTTAAAAATGGAGGAGTTCATAGAAATAAATCCTGAAAGCTTTGGATTTAAATGTCAATCCTGCTCTATGTATCTTGTCACTAATAAAAAATAAGTCTTACTACCCTATACTTATATTAAATGCCAATCAAATATAGAATTAGTAGCCAAATTGGAACTCTTTAACAATAGATTAAGGTTTTTGGAAAAGAGTCAAGAAGACATGTCCAATAGATTTAAAAGGCAAAAGGACACTAACAATCAATCTACTATAACCAGAGCAGACAAAAAAAAGATAAAAAAATGGAAGAAAGCAAAGAAAATACATATGAGACAGTCAGTTAATAACATACTCCCTTCCTCCAAATCTATGATTGACACAGCCCCTAATAAACATAAACCTATGAAACGAACTAGAGAAGAGAATGGCCATGACAATGCTGATGAGGAATGGTATTCTTTGCAAAGTCAAAAAAATGCTAAAAAAGGTAGAAGGGCAGACCAATTTATGGTCTCAACCTTTAACTCCTTTGATCCCTTGACTCTAATTCCTGATAATACGAGTATTTCGGAAATCACCAAATCTGTTGAAAAAGATTCTGAGAATTTAATTTAAATAGTAGGCCCTGGGCAGTCGTCCTGTATAATAGATTACAGTATTAACACTTATGAAACATCGAATAGCCAATTAAATAAAGATGAGCATCTGATGTCTCTGGACACTGAACTTTGCATTAATAATACTGAGAAACAAGATGAACCTGTCAACACAAATAGACAAATAATAGTACTAGGAGACTCTATTATAAAACACATTGATAGGTTAATTTGTAATCCAAACAAAAATAACAGAACCCTATCAAGATTTAGAGGGGCACAGATTTCTGATCTCACCCAAATGTCTAATACAATACTACACAAAACAGGAATTAACCCTTTAGTAATTGTACACGTGGGTACAAATAATGTACTCTACAATACTAATCAAAAAATTAAAGAAGATTATGTTGCATTAACAAACATATTACTATATTTAGGGTGTGAAGTACAGTTTTCTGAAATTTTGCCAATACTACATGCAAACTTATTTCAGCAACAAACAATTAGAGAAATTAATAACTGGTTAAGATCTTGGTGTATGAAGCAGAATTTAAAATGTATCACTCACTGGGAGAGTTTAATGGCAAACCAAGTCTCTACTGTTGGGATGGTTTACACCTCAGTAGGAGAGGTAGTAAGCTTCTTGGTGACAGCATTGCTCACTCTATTGCCAATTGTTTAAACTTTCACTAAAGGGGTAGTTGTATTTGAATAATGCAACTCTAAAACCTGCAAGACATACAGTATACAATTAACTACACTCCATACTTCAGTAAGACCAAAATCTATATCTCCTAACACCACCAGGTCTTATAATACAACAGATTTAAATATTATACTTACCAATGCAAGAAGCTTACAAAATACAAAAGAAGAGCTTATGTATATATTAAAAACTCAAAATATATTAATATGTGGAATCACTGAAACTTGGAATAAGGCTGGAGATTGGGATACCAATACTATGGGGTATAATAAGTTCTATAAAAATAAAGATACCACTAAAATGGGAGGAGGTATCATTTTTACATAGAAGAAAGTCTAAAAGCATGTATGGTTAATACTATTAAGTATAATAACAAGAGTTTATGGATTTAAATCAACTTACCTTATGATACCTTAACAATAGGTCTAGCATATAGACCACCCAATTTAACCCATGAAAAAATCAAGATCTAATTGACAAAATCAGACAGATCGAAACTAATAATACTTATATATTAATGGGAGACTTCAACCTACCCACTATTAACTGGGATACTTATGAAGTTGACTCAAATTTGAAAATCAGATTTATAGATCTCTTTATTCAATCTGGGTTGGAACAAGCAGTTAAACAACCTACATGGGAAAAAACATTTTGGACATTGTCCTAATTAATAACGAAGAGAAAATTGAAGACATAACATCACTTCCCCCTTTAGGTGATAGTGATCATTGCATTGTAAAATTTAAATATAAGACTACATTATCTCAGACTAAGGGTATTTCCAAAATGAAAGACTTCAATAAGGCAGATTATTATAGAATAAATGATTTCTTGGAAGTGGGAATCTGATCTTAGAAACCTTAATTATCACAAATCTGGGGAACAATAAATACTAAGATTAACATGTGTATATCTAACTGGGTTCCTGATAAAATCAAGTATTCTAATAATAAATGTGTCATACCCTGGTGGTCTAATAATATTAGAAAACTACTTGTTAGGAAAAGGAAACTGTATAGAAAGTATACTAGAAATAAATCTCCTATTTTATGGACTAGATATAAAACTGCTGCTAAGAAATTGAAAAATAAGATTAAATCTTCTAAATCTAGATTAGAACACAATCTAGCAACAAAAGTTAAAGATAATAAGAAACAGTTTTATAATTATATTGGGTCTATTAAAGGAAAACAACAAACTATAGGTCCCTTTATGATAAATGATACTTCAATTATTGATGAAACTACGACTGCTAAGATATTAAACAAACAATTTTTAAAGGTTTTTGAAATTAAGGATAACATAAGAATCCCATTAACCAAAAATAATAATGACCATCCTGTTTTTCTAAGAAGTGAGGTTGCTAAAATAATAAAAAAATTGACACCTAATACTTCAGCGGGACCTGATGGTATTCCACCAAAGTTTTTACAAGGTATATGTCATACAATAACTAGACCACTAACTATACTCTTTAATAAATCTATTCAAGAAGGTAAGGTTGTTCAAGCTTGGAAGGAGGCTGTTGTCATTCCTATATATAAGGGTGGTAATAAACATGACCCAAACAACTACCGACCAATCAGCTTAACCTCTACAATTGGAAAAATCATGGAAAGACTACTTAAGGATCATATTATTAACCACATAAATAGAAATAATAAAGTGGATATTTTTCAACATGGTTTTGTAATAAATAGGTCTGTACTAACCAATCTCTTGCAGTTTTTTGAACCAGTCAGTGCAGCCTTAGACAGTGGTGTTCCTGTTGATGCGATATTCTTAGACTTTGCTAAGGCTTTTGACAAAGTTTCACATAAAATTCTGCTACAAGAGTTAGTTAAAACTGACATCCAACCTAATATTATAAACTGGATACAATCCTGATTACAAAAAAGAACACAGAGAGTGTCAGTCAAAGGTCTGTCTGAAATCGCTGAGATGACTAGTGGAGTACCCCAAGGTTCTGTTTTGGGACCAATACTTTTTAATATCTTGATTTCTACAATGCCTACTACTGATACAATATGGGCATCAAAGTACTCTGATGACTGCAAAATTGGCAGCCTAGTGAGCTCATCATCAGATATAACCTACATGCAAAATTACTTAAATAATCTATCCTCTTGGGCCAATTCATATGGTATGTTTTTTAATATAGACAAATGCAAGGTATTGAACTTGGGCAAGAGTAATATGTGCCTCGATTATTACTTAGACAATGTATTATTGAATAACACTATTGAGGAAAAAGACTTGGGAGTTATGATTTCTAATAATTTTACCTTTGATAGAAACACTACAATAAAAGTTAAGAAATGCAATAAAATTGTAGGTTCAGTTTTGGGTAATATTAAAAGTAGAAAAGCAGAAGTTATTATACCACTCTTTAATAGCTTGGTACATCCACATCTGGAGTACTGTACTCAGTTCTGTGATCCGACATCCGTTAGAGGTTTGAAATTAGCTGAGGGTGTACAGCGTAGATTTACCAAGAAAGTAACATCATTACAATATAAAAGTTATGCTAATAGGCTTAGAGAACTCAAACATTTTTCTGTTAAGTACAGACAAATTTGGGGAGATTTATGTTTTGTATACACAATAATAAAAGATGATTACTTAAAAACTATACTAGGCCTAACAGTTCTGTTTAATATTAAATCAACCAGGAGTCATAATTATAAACTTATTGTGGAGAAATGTGTATCAAATAAATGTAGTCGTTTTTATACACAAAGAGTTGTGGGAATGTGGAATACTCTACCAGCTACAGTGACCAATAGTAATAATATAACAACATTCAAACATAGATTGGATGATTATATGGATGGAAAAAAATTTGAATTCCACCTATAGGATATATGGGTGGCGAGTACAATAATGGGCACATTCTGCCTACAGTACTTGTAGATCTCTGTGAACCTATAAATCTGAAAAGGATAGAGAAGACTACAGAAAGAAACTCAAGGAGGCTGAGAAAGCTATTAGGGTGGCAAAGGCCCAAACCAAAGAAAAACTGTCTCGAGAAGTGAAAAGAGGGGGAACAAAACATTTTATTGATACATTTGAAAAAAAAGAAAGAGAAAAGGAGGAATGACATGGCTGGCAAACAAGGAAGGATACCTGGTGGAAAATGACAAAGACAAGGCAGAAGTTCTCAATGAATTCTTCTGCTCAGTCTTCTCACAGGAAGACATTGGTAATGGTTCAGCACCAGCCAGGACACTTCCACATACCAGGTGAGCTCATGTATCTGCCTTTATGAAAGAAAGGGTCCTTGAGGAGTTGTCTAAAATATAGGTAGACAAGGCAATGGGCCCTGACAGAATACACCCAAGAGTTCTAAAAGAACTTAGGGATGAACTTGCCGCCCCACTTGCTGAACTGTTTAACAGTTCACTGGAACTGGGGATAGTGCCACAGGACTGGAAAACAGCCATGGTTGTGCCATTGCACACGAGTGGTAGCAGGGAGGTAGCAGGAAACTACCACCCAGTAAGTCTGACCTTAGTTGTGGGTGAAATAATGGAGACATTGGTAAAGGAAAGGATAATGAACTACCTGAAAGCAAGAGGGCAACTTGACCCAAAGCAGCATGGCTTCATGTCAGGATGCTCATGTCAAAGTTGATAGAATTCTTTGACTAGGTTACAAGAGAAGTAGACCAGGGGCAGCAGTGGACATGGTATATCTAGACTTTAGTAAAGTCTTTGATACAGTCCCACACAGAAGGTTAGCTAACAAACTGGAGCAAGCTGGCATCGGTCACAAAGTACTATAGTCAAGTGTATCACAAGCTGGCTGAAAGGTAGGACACAGAGGGTTATGGTAAATGGCACCTTGTCCCAAGAGGGGAAGGTGTCAAGTTGCATGCCACAGGGGTCGGTACTAGGTCCAATCCTTTTAAACAGATTCATCAGTAACATCGCTGATGAACTGTAAGGGAAAGTCTGCCTCTTTGCAGACGATACGAAGCTCTGCAAAAGGGTGGACACACAGGAAGGGATCAAAGAAATGGAGGCAGATCTCAGGATGCTAGAGGAATGGTCCAGAAACTTGGGTAGAAGGAACCCATACATGAAGTATGTCCTGGAGGGACAGCTACTAGAAGAAACAAAGCTGGAATGGGATCCTGGTGTAATGATCTCAAATGATTTAAAGGTAGGGAAGCAATACAAAAAAGTGGCACTAAAGGCTAGCAGCATCCTTGGATATATATTGGTATATATTACCAGTAGGAAGAGTTATGTAATCCTCCCACTGTACAGGTCCCTGGTGAGACGTCACTTGGAGCACTGTGTGCAGTTCTGGAGACCTCATCTAAAAAAGGACATAGACCATCTGGAAACCGTGCAGAGATGTGCCACCAAAATGGTGCAGGGTCTGCACCACAAAATGTACGAAGCTAGGCTCAGCCAGCTAAATTTATTCTCCCTTGAGCAGACGAAGAACAGAGGAGACATGATTGAGACATTTAAATTTTATTAAAGGGATCAACACAGAACAAACCAGGAACCTCTTCCGGGAAAACAGAGCTGCACATACTAGAGGGCACAACATGTGCCTGGTGGGAGGTAAATTCAAAAAAATTTTAGGAAGTACTTTTTCACAGAGAGGGTGGTGGACCCTTGGAACAGCCTGCCACCAGAGGTAGTGGCAGCCAAGATGGTCAGTGAATTCAAATAGGCATGGGATAGACAGTATAGTCGCCTTAGCAAGACAAATTGATAGTGGGAGGTAAAAAACTGAGGCAGACTAGATGGACCACACGGTCTCCTTCTGCCAACAAATTCTTATGTTCTTATGTCAAAGTCTATGTTTCTGTACTGTTGCCTGCAGCTGTTTACATACAAACTGTATCCTAACTTGCCATACAGTTTGTATGTAAAAGGATTCCCAAGGTGCTGTAGAGTCTGTGAGAGGGTCCCTTCACAGGGAAGGGACAAGGTCAAGGCGGGGGAGGGGCAAGATTTCTCTAGGGCCTCAGTTTGCCTTAATTTGGCTCTGGAACCCTGACTACACAATAGAACCCCAGTTAGAATAGGGCATGGGTGTCAGCAGGCATACTCAATGTACAGCACTTTGTTGAGTATAGTAAAATCTGAAAAATGCAGGGACAACATGAGCCTCAGGCAAGGGCAACAAACACAAACAAAGCCTGATGTACCTGAAGAACTGCTTTTTTCCTCTCCTTGGATGCTTTAGTGTGAGTTTGTGAATGATCAGAGGAGCTGTGTTGGATTTTCGGTGACTGCTTTGGTCGCACCGGGAGGCAGAAGGGGCTCATCTCGGCCGTGTTGGTGGCAGCGAGGAATGAAGAAGGCTCCCTGGCTGGTGAGCCAATCAGGCAGAGGGGAATTCAGCCGCATCAGCTACAGTGAGAGTCGGGATAGGCTCCTGTCTAGAGGAGCCAATCGGTGCCAGGGCCACAAAATCTTGAATGCAGCATTTGGGCTTAAAAGCAGGGCGCCCAGTCGCTAATCATCAGAGGAGCTGTGTTGGATTTTCTCCCACCTGCCCCACCTCCATTTTTAAATGGGCTGAATGAGCCAGTAAGGGTTGGGGAATTTAATTTGGAATTCTCGAGGGGTGTGGTTGATGGCCTTTTTTTTTTTTTTTTTTCAGTCTTTGGTAACCGGTTAAGGCCCACTAGGCACAAGTGCCTGTTTTCAGGGGCGACCTGGGAGTACTGGGCAGTTAAGTGACTTGCTCAAAGTCATACAGTATGCAAGTGGAGGTTGTGAGAATCAAACTCAGGTCTGGTCTGCTGGATGTATCAAGCTCATTTACACTCGTTCCTCTAAACTCTAGGCTATACTGCCAGCCCAAACAGCCCAGACTTAAAGGACGAGGGACTGGTTGTGCTGCAGGGGATCTTGGGCTTATGGGCAAAGGGCTGCACTGGATTAATAGCTTTAAGAGCAAAGGGCTGCACAGGAATTTTGGTATATACAGTAGTACAAAGGGCTGGTCAAGGGAACTTTGGCAGTTGGTGGCTGAAGCTCTGAGGAGGGACATTGGCTACTACTGGGAGGACAAGTTAATATTGAACTACCAAGGAAGAGGACTCTGAAGGACATTGGCTATTGCTGGCTGAAGCTCTGAAGAGGGACATTGACTGCTACAAGAAATTACAAGGACAAGTAATTATTGAACTATCTAGGAAGAGGACTCTGAGGGATAGTGGATGCTGTTGACAAGGGATTATTGTACTGATAAGAGGAGGACTCTGAGGTGTCTTGCAACAGTACCTAATAGGGTGATTTATTATTAGAGAGATTGTGAGCTGAGTTATGCTTGATAGGGAATCTATTTTAGTTCATGTACAGTATATGCTCTGCTAATTATAGGCTCTGTCTCTGAGCCAGGATTGGTGAGTTTGGGTAGGGGGGAGAGTGCTTGGCCTGTACTAAAAGTGCTGTGGGGCCTTCGCATGATGGGGCAAGGGTGAGACAAAGGCTGCGGGCCACTAGGGCTGGCATTTTTGGTAGGGTGGGGTGTACAGGATGTGGGTCTGCCATGATACTAGACTGGGCTTGGAGGATGGAGGGTTGTATGGTATGCGGACAGTTGGCTCAAATTTGGGAGGAGTTATAATGGCTAAGGGCATATTTTGGGAGGCAGGGAGGAGAGGACAGAGGCAGTTGTGCTTGGGGGAGAAGGGAAGAGGGCTAGGGGGAGTAGAGGGACTGGTCAGTTCAGTCCTGTAGCTGCCCCTGGGGTCATGCACAGTAGGATGGGAGGGGGACACTGGGGTTTTCAAGACAGGGGAGGTGGGGATGGGGGCCTGATGCAGAGAAAAGTGGCAGGACAATTGGTGCCAGGGGATACCCTTGGATCCAGAGCCTTGTGTAGCAGCGAGGGCAAGGAAGATGGATTACATGGAGCAAAAGATGACCCGTGTAGGAGTGGAAAGAAGGAGGGCACTGATAGTGATGGGGCTACATGCAAAGAAAGAAGCAACTGTTGGCAGAGGGTTGGGGCAGTGGTCCAGTGGGGGTGTGATCTGGAGTCAGTGGGGAGGTGCACCTTCAGGGGATAGGGAGAAATCACAGATTGAGCTTAAGAACAGATTCATGCCACTACTTTTAGGTCAGGAGGAGGAGGTTTTAGCTGGTCTCAAGGAGGAGAGGGTGGAGATGCAGGAGCTGGAAAAGGGCAATGCCCAGGCTACTGCATAGGGAAAGCAAGTAATGGCAACGTGATGCCCACTGGGGAGAGGGGGTGTAGGGGAGTCTGCTAAGGAGGTCCAGAGGGCTGAGAGGGAAGGGGGGGGCACCCCAGATTGAACCCGACCTGAAGGGATGCAGGAGGTTGGGGAGTGCCGGGTTGGAGGGTGCAAAGAGGGAGGCACCCTTGGGGGAAAGCATAGCCTCACGGGGGGGTTTGGAAGGGGCAATGGACAGGACACAGGCAGTGTCCACACAGGCCCAGGGGATGGTGCTAGGCACTGACAGGGGGCAAGGGGAGCTAGTGGTCAAGGGAGATCCTGGGACCACAGAGTCCACTCCAGTGGGGTGGGATGGCTACAACTGGGGGGTCCTACTGAGGGAGCAAGTTGGAATGTGCCAGTGGTTAGAAGGAAGGTTTCTGAGACCAAGAAACTGGGTCGCAGGAAGGGGAGGATGCAGAGGGGAAGGCAGGAATCAGAGCCAATGAAGGCAAGGTTAAGGGTGGGATCAAACCGGCTGGGGAAGCTGGGTTACAGGTAGGTAGTGGGGATGGGGCAAGCAAGATTGAGGACAAGGTTATCCTTGTGGGGGCTCCATGGTTAGGGGCATCACCTGAGGGGAAGTGCGGCAGAGGTATCAAGGTGTGGGTCAGTTGCTTGCCAGGGATGACAGCTGCAGAGGTCATTCACTACATCCCGTCCTGAGAGAAGCAGCAGGACAAAAGAATACACCTAGTGTTCCACTTAGAAATGAATGACCTAGCCAGGCACAGCCTGATGGAAGTGCAAGCAAGGTTTGAGGCCCTATCATGGTTCTGTAGCACCCTGAGTTTTTGTTCAGTGGTGTTCTTGGAGGTGCTTTCAGTCCCTAGAGCTAGCTCAGATAGGCAACAGAGGATAGTGGAGTTCAACAGCTGGCTGTCTAAATGGTGTGTACAGAAGGGCTACGGGGTGGTGGGCCAGTGGGGGTCTCTATGGCAGGATGATAGCCTGTATGCCATGGATAGGCTGCACTTGAACAGACAGGGCAAGGAGGTGCTCAAGTGTAAACTGAAGAGTTTTTGAGTGTACAGTACAATTTAAACTGATATGGGGGGAAGCTGCAAGCATCACCTAACAGTGCACTTGGCAAGGGGGACAGCTGTCCCCCCCCAATATAAGGAGAGCAATCCAGCTGGGGCTGGATTTGCTTTCCCAAGCAAACAAGGAACTATTAGGACAGGGAAGGAGGAGACTAGGGAAGACATTTGCTGGAGGGCCATGTGCATGAACGCCAGAAGCCTGGGCAACAAGGTCCCAGATCTGGCAGCGATTATGGCGGAGGATGAGTTAGACCTGGTGGGAATCATGGAGACCTGGTTCCATGACGGACAGGAATGGGACATGAACATCCCAGGTTATATGTTGTTCAGGAAGGACAGGGGAATAGGAGGGGGGGGGTGTATTGCTCTGCGTAAGGGAGGGGATCCAGGCATCTGAAACACTGGGCAGGTGGGGGGATACTGAGGCCCTTTGGGTCTCGCTGGCCACAGGGAATGGTGAGTTGTTGTGTATGGGGGTGGTTTACAGGCTACCAGGGCAAACATTAGAAGTGGACAACCAGATGGCCGAGCAGATTCTAAGGATGGCAGCCAAGGGGGAGGTGCTGCTGATGGGTGATCTCAACCTGCCGGATGTGGAGTGGCAATCCCTGTCTGCAACCTCATCCAGTAGCAGGGCGATTGTTAACTCCCTACAGATAGCCCACCTGAGCCAACTGGTCGAGGAGCCAACCAGAAAGGAAGCGGTGCTGGATCTGGTGCTTACAAATGGGGACAGGGTGGGTGAAGTAGAGGTACAGGAAAGCTTAGGAAATAGTGACCACAACACAGTGTGGCTCATGATAGACGCATTGGCCTCGTGCCACCGGACCAAAGTGAGGGTGCTGGATTTTGGACGGGCAGATTTTGGTAGGATGAGTTAGTATACTTGACAGGCTTTGGGGGGGTGGGGAAACACAGTGGGTTGGAGGATATTTGGGTCACGATTAAAGGGTCAATAGCGGGGTCCATGGGACACTGTTCAAAGAAGGTAAGCAACAGCAGGAGGAGAAGAAGGCCTCTGTGGTTCAGTAGGGAGGCGGGGGACAACATCAGAGCTAGGAGGCAAACATTCAGGCAGTACAAAACTACACAGAGTGAATGGGACTGTGTGGCATACCAGGATAAGCAGATGGAAGCCAGGACGGTGGTCAGAAGGGTGAAAGTAAAAATGGAGGAGAGTATAGCCAATGGGATAAGGAAAGGGGACAAGACTTTTTTTAGGTATATTAGTGAGCGGAGGAAGGGTGGGACTGGGATACCTGGCCTGTTGGCGGAGACAGGGAAAAAGGTAGAGGGGGACCAGGATAAGGCAGAAATACTGAACAGTTACTTCAGTGCAGTATTCATGAAGGAAGAGGGTGGGGGAGGGTACTTTCAGACTAAAGGGGGTAGGGGTGGAAGTGCACCATTCCAGGAAAAGGAGATTTTGAAAGAGGTAAAGGGCCTGAGGATGGACAAGGCCATGGGGCCTGATGGGATTCACCCTAGGGTGTTGAGAGAGCTGGGAGAGGAGCTGGCTGCCCCCTTGACCTATTTGTTCAATGAGTCCTTGTGCACGGGATAGTTCCAAAGGACTGGAAGTCGGCGAATGTGCTGCCCCTGCATAAGGGAGGGGGGGAGGCAGGTCTTGAGCAACTACAGGCCAGTGAGTCTAACATCAGTGTTCAGTAAGCTTATGGAAAACTGCTCAAGGGCAGGATCACAGACTACCTAGAGGCAAGCAGCCTGCTCAACCCAAGGCAGCATGGCTTTACCAAGGGCAGATCCTGCCAGACAAATCTGGTAGGGTTCTTTGACTGTATCACCAGTGTGGTGGATCGGGGGGGGGAGGTCGGTGGACATTGCCAACCTGGATTTCAGGAGGGCATTCAATACACTACCACACAGGGGGCTGGTGCACAAAATGGAATGTTTGGGGTGATGGCAGGTGGCGATAGAGTGGTGCATAACTGGTTGGTGGGCAGAACACAGAGGGTGGTAGTAAACGGGGTCCCCTCAGGTGAGTCAGCAGTCACGAGCAGCTTACACCAGGGATCAGTGCTGGGACCCCTGCTGTTCAGCATCTATATAAGTGACATTGTGGAGGAGTTGGAGGGTAGAATGAGCCTGTTTGTGGATGATGTCAAAATCTGTAATAGAGAGGACGTACAAGAGGCAGTGGGAAGGATGCAGATGGACCTAGGAAAGTTGGAGGACTGGGCCAAGAAGTGGAAATTATCCCTCAATATGGGAAAATGCAAAATCATGCACTTGGGCAGAAGAAATGTGAGAATTGAATACAGACTGGGGGCAAATCGCTAGTGGTAACCATGGAGGAGAGGGACCTGGGCATCATCATCTCTCAGGACTTGAAGGTGGCTGGGTAGTGTAGCATGGCGGTGACAAAAGCCAGCAGAGTGTTGGGTTGTATTGGGAGGGGAATCACCAGTAGGAAGAAGGAGGTCCTGATTCCCCTGTTCACCCAGCTGGTCAGGCCTTATCTGGAGTATGGGGTCCAGTTCTGGAGGTCTTACCAAAAGAAGGATGCAGAGAGGATGGAGCGGGTACAGGGGAAGGCAAACAAGATGATGAAGAGGCTTAGTCACCTGCCATATGAGGAGTAGCTGGGAACAATAGACATGTACCCTCTGGAGTTGAGGAGGGATAGAAAGGACATGATAGAGACCTTCAAGTACATGAGAGGGATAAACAAGGTGACTACTGAGAATCCCTTCCTATTGAAGAGGTGTCCCAGTTAATGGGGGCATAATCTCCAACTAGAGGGGGGTAGGTTCAGGGGCAACATCAGAAAGAACTTCTTTACTGAGAGGGTGGTGGGCACCTGGAACAGGCTGACTAGGGAAGTGTTGGACGAGAATACAGTGGGGGGTTCAAGAGGGTGTGGGATAGACACAGATGGCTGCTGAAAGGAGTGGGGGGAAATCAGGGGCAGGCCTAGGGGATGCTAGGCTATTGGGCAGACTAGGTAGGCCTGGAGGTCCTTTTCTCCCATCACTTTCCTATGTTCCTATCTTTGGAAGATGTGTGGCTGCTAAACTTAGAGGCCATGAATGTACTGTATGAGTGACCCTGTTGAGTATGTACGGTATGTGTGAGGGCTGGTGTGAATGGACTTCAGTAAGGCTGGCTACCTTGATGTGGTACAGAGGCTTATCACAATATATTATAACTAAAAGTCAGCCAGCATCTGCCTGATTGGTAGTATGTGTTACAGAAAATAAAATGTGAATCTGTTAGGATCATTGGCTTACTACATATTGTTGACTGAAATGAGGGTGGAGCAATGTTTGTGTGGCAGGGCAGTACAACTTTTGGTTTGTGTTTACAGAAGGGGAGGCAATAGTTCTGTCAGCTCATGACTATAGGTTTAAAATTCCTGGCTACATCTCTGGAATAGGGTAAAACAGGGTAGACTGGAAGGGCCAATGTTTTTTTTCTGCCAACTTTTTCTCTATTTTGCTATGTACTGGAGTTGAGGGCACCAGGAACTGCTGTCAGTACCCTGTGTTTTCTGCTATTCTGCGGTTGTAGCAGTGGTCACAGAAATCAGGGCTGACCACAGAAATCAGTGCTGGCCACAGAAATTGGGAAACCACCCATTCGGCCACAAAAATGCTAACTATGCTATGCAATGACACAAGGCAAGGGCATAGCTACTGATATGTTAAGTATGCCATGGCATATATACTCATTAGAAGCGGCAACAGACTGATGCCACATGCTACAAAGCTGAAAAGCTAGTGGCCACACGCCATCTTGACTCATGTTGGCTCTTGTTACATAACTCCGTCCACCCAGTATTGTGGGGGGCAGACTGACGCAAGAGTAGCAGAGCTTAATTATGTTCACAGCAGTTATGATTTGCTGCTGTGTAGGTGTGGCTAGCTCAGCCATGTTAATTTTTCATTGTGAGGCTGCTCACAGTGCACGCTGAGCCAGGGAGCAAGCAGGTTTGGAAAAAAATCATAATGGAGAGTTGCATTGATTGCTGCTATATATAAGTGAAATGAGGATCACTGACTGAAGACCACCACCACCACCCCTGAATTGCTGGGCGAAGAGAACATGCTAACCAAGGTTACTCCAACTTAATAAGAATGATTTGCTTGTGTTTTTTAGTGTGTCCCCCAAAAGAAAAATCAGGAATCAACAAATCCTACAGTCACTGCAAGTTACATCCTCCATCACTATTACAGGAAGACAATCCCCCCCCCCCAACCACCACACACACAGATTTGCACACTGCATTCAATATGTTTGTTGCAAGGCAGTTGGAGTATTCCTAGTTTAAAAAAATTATAATCTAAAAGAACGTTTATCAAAATCAGAAAAAATAAAATAAAATGGCATTCAAGTTGGAGTCTTTCTTTATGTCTGCTAACTGTAAATATAAATCAGAAGAAATCCAAGCAGGTTTTGCCTTCTGTGTCATTTTAGCTGAGTGTTTATGTCCTCCTCCAATTATAACCTAGGAAAACAGCAAAGGCCACCAATTTCCAGAACAGATGAGCCTTCAAATTTGGGGTGGGAGGGAAAAGTCATTAAAAGAACACTGAAGCCCATGGCTGTGCCAGGTTTGGGTTATTGCAGTTTTAATATTTGCGATAAGAAGACTACATACTGTTAAATGGCCTGCTGTTCCACTTTCAGTGTAGCGGAGTGGTTGCATGAGGACAGTCAAAGGGTTAACTAAGATTTAATCTCCTTGAAGATATGCTGTTTAACCACAATTTATCTGTTGCAGAATGGCCGCAGAATCAGCAGTTGTTCTGCCACAGAAAGTATGAGGTCCTGCCGCAGAATGTAGGTCCACTTTGCCACAGTAAACACGGGGCCCTGGCTGCTGTGCATCTTATAGCCCTTACACGCATACCAGTGTCCTCATTACCACAGCTCCCCCAGCCTTTTCCTGTACTTATGCACAGACCTATGCAAAAGCAGTTCTTCAAGGGAGCTGAATGTTTGTTATGGCAGGGAGGTTAGGTGGTACTAGCTGTGACACTCAGCAGGATGGGGCTGAGGGGTCCACTGGACAGCAAGGTGTTAAACTAGACAAGGGAAGTGGGTTTGGGTCACCAAACAGCCAATGAAGACTGGCGAGGGACCAAATAAATTCACAATAACCCAGCACACAAACTGGAACTGAATTGTTTTTCTAAGCTTTGGGGTCTCCTAAGGTAAGTGATGTAAGTAATGTACATAAAATATCACTTACCTTAAACTAGAGTCTTCCATCAAGCCCATGTTGTACCAAAAAGTAACTTTATTTTTTATGAAGCCCAAGTGGTGTCCTGGTGGCTGCCTTAATAACTGCAGTTTTTGGATGCTGCTGGTAATGTCACGCCAAGTGGAGGAGCTACTAAGTGCTCTGACTCATTTTGTGGCCCCTTGCTTTGACTGGCACTCCACTGGTGTCCCTCATAGAATACCTTAGCTCATGCCACCAAGACTGTTGCAAACTGAAACAGGCTGTTCCACAATCCCCCTGGTTCACAGCTCTCTGTGATGATGCGCAGGGTTGGGGGCAGAGATGGCACTTCCTGACTAGGCCTATGCTGATGCTTTCACATCAGTGCAGCAAATAACTAAAAATCTATATATTTAAAAGGTTTTAAAAAAATGTTTTGCCATGGAGGCCATTAAGCACAGAATGAGGGACCTGTATGTCTTTCAGAGAGTAAATCTTACCTAACTCACTTAAGGTACAAGGCAAGTAGAGGAGGGGAAAGACATCATCAGTAGGACTGGTTTCCCATAGCATAGGCCATGGGCACCCTCTGTGGCAGCCACAGCTCAAGGACACTAACGGTTGCACAGCCTACTGTATATGTAACCACTAACATGTGGAATCACTATCTGCATAATCATATACAGAACTGGTGTCTCAGGGTACAGTTTGATTCCTACAGGCAGTGGCTGTTTTTTGTGTACATCAGTTTAGGTAGGTGGTGGTAAGAGGATCACAGTGCACACCTGAATGATGCCACACATGACCATGACAGTGTATGGTGTCAGAAATTATAATTAGTGCTACACAATCACTTTACTATACAATCATTCACCCTTCTAAGAACAATATAAACATACCATGATAACGGCTGTTTTATGTGCTCATGGATGCCACCGTAGGATCAT
The DNA here is from genome assembly GCA_016271365.2 of Neoceratodus forsteri. NCBI lineage: Eukaryota > Metazoa > Chordata > Ceratodontiformes > Ceratodontidae > Neoceratodus > Neoceratodus forsteri. The sequence goes on along the minus strand of CM057459.1, from coordinate 721,368,626 downwards.
ATCATTGCCTGATTCAAGTCAGGGTGCTGAGCACTGGACATGGCACCATTGCCACCACATGATTCAAATAGAAAGCATCTGCAAGTGGAACAGACATTTGAGTGCATGCAGCACTGTGCACAGCCATGTCAAGAGCATATCCATGTCACAGCAAAGCAAGGAACATAGGCCCCACACAACAAACCAGCAAATATGATGCTGTCCACATCCACTATGAAGATATACAGGCCACATCCCTGATGAAGGCATACAGTGCTATACCACTTTTACATCTTCTCAGCAATATCACTCAATGCTCATATTACCTTTTTTCAAGTATGCACGTTGAGCACTGGACTTAGGATGTGACACAGGGCATCACACCACTGCCACATCACAGAAAAGCAGGGAACACGGGCCACACACAAGAAGCCAGCAAACATGACAAAGGGCACATCAACACTGAAGGCATACACTGCTGCACCACTGTAGTGACCACTGCATGCAAATACACACACACACACACACACACACACACGCACGCACACACACACACTCATTGGGAGGCAAAGTCTAACTAGTCTGTTGTAGTAACATTGCTAAAATCAACTACACAGACAGAAGATCAGACTGATTACATCTGGGTTGGTCAAAGTGATCTTGCAGAATTCTGTATAAGGAAGACGGGCCAGATCTATCAGTCATACCTCTGTTGTGGGAAAACTGATGGAGTCACGGGTCAAACAGGATATTGTGGACTACCTGGAAAGCAATGGTCTCCAGGATAGTAAGCTGCAAGGATTCATGGCAGGGATGACTTGTCAGACTAACCTGATAATGTTCTTTGACTGGATGACAAAGCACTTGGATAGAGGCCATGCTGTGGATTTGCTCTTCTTCAATTTCAGCAAGGTTTTGACTTGGCACACCACAGATGCTTGCTGAAGAAGATGGAGGATCTGGTTGCAGCTAAGGTCATAGTACACTAGGTATGTAACTGGCTAATGGGGAGGTAGCAGAGGGTAATGGTCAACAGGGTTAAATCAGAAGAGAAGGAGGTCATGAACGGGGTTCCACAGGGATCTGTTTCTGGTCCAGTCCTCTTCAACATGTTCATCCGCAGCATTGGTGAGGGGATCCAGGGCAGGTTGTGTCTCTTTGTTGATGACACTAAGCTCTGTGGGAGGGTGGATAGTGATGAGGGAATAAATGAATGATGAGGGAAATAAAGGAAATGCAGAAAAACTTGCAAAAGCTGGAGGAGCAGTCAAGGGTTTGGCAGTTGAAATTCAATGCTAAGAAGTGCAAGGTGATGCACCTAATGAACAAGAACCCCAGGACAGAATACTGGATGGGAGGGTTGAGACTCAGTACCATGGCTGAGGAATGAGATCTTGAAGTTAATAATCAGTAACTCCCTAAGCAACTGAGTCAGTGCAACAAGGCTTACAGCAAGGTAAATAGGATGCTTGAATGTATTGGTAAGGGGTATTTATAGCAGAAAAAGATAGGTAATACTTCCCCTATATAGAACCTTGATAAGGCTACACCCGGACAGAGTACTGCACTCAGTTCTGAGGTCTTCACTTCAGGAGGGATAGGGATAGGCTCATGGCGGCCCAGTGCAGGGTAACAAAAATAATTCAGGGTCAGCAGGGCATTTCCTATGAGAAGTGCCTCAAGTCACTGAACATGTACTCAATGGAGACCAAAAGGGAGAATGGAGATATGAGAGAGAGGCCTTCAAACTCGTTAAATTTGTCTCCAACCTATGGCTCGGGACCATCCCGTCCTACTTTTCCAGCATGCTCTCAGTTGCCCCCCCCCTTCATCTTAGATCCAGTGACTCCCGCCAACTATCAATCCCTAGGTGGAAGACCTCTGCCAATCAAGCTGCCTCCTCACACCGGCTACCCAAGTTCTGGAACGCCCTCCCACCACAAATTCGGCACTCCTCCTCTTCCCACTCTCTGTCTACCGCTCTAGCCAACTTCCTTACTACAAATTGCTTCTGTCCCTGAACCACCATGCCTCACTATCTCCTCCCTAATGTCTGACCAGCGGCCTTAGCCTTGCTACAGAAGCTGGCATATAACCCCAACCTTGCACTTATGTCATAGGCCTATTGCCCTGTTTACCGTGTATAACTGTGATATACGTCTTCTGTTGTTTACAGCTGTTACTACTGTGCTAACTTACCCTGTCTACTGCTTCTTGTCAGGAATTTGTTAATTGCTACTATAATATCAGATGCTTTAATGTGCGCTGCTTGTATATATATGCATTTGTGTATCCCTTGCTGCTATTATTGCTTCTGTTAATTGTGCATTTGATAATCTGCGTGTTATCATATCCCTTTGTACCCCCCCCAGGTCGCACCGGGAGATGAGCATCTTCTTGCTCAGTGTGCCTTTCCTGGTGAAACAATTACAATAAATAAATTCCTGAAAGGAATTAACAGGGTGAGCTGGGGGAAACTAATTAACTTGAATACCTGCTCACCGTCACGTAGTCATGAGTGGAAGCTAACAAGAGGGAGGTTCAGGGGAGATGTACGGAACTGCAGGACACTTTTCTTAAACCAAATTTGTCTCAGAGGCAGACCTCACTCACCCTTACTTGGAGGCAGGGTTGCCATGGAGGCAGGGCTGCCTCTGAGATAAGTCTGTCTCTGAGGCAGGCATTATAGATAGAGCCGTCTCCCAGGGAGATCTGGAGCTAAAGAACTGAGCTGCATTGCTGTGCCAGCTTTGTGGTGTAGTGGAACAGTCTACTAAAGGAATAATGCCCGACAGGGTGGGTGTTATGCTGGGATAACATCCCACCTTGGGTGGTTGGGCCCGAGGCCAACGGGCCGAGGGCATCCAACATCCAAGGCGGATGTTATCCCAGCATAACACCCACCCTGGAGGGCATTATTCCTATTATACAATGGCTCGCTTACATTCACATTAGAAAAATGGTTAAAATAGTGTTTTAATTGTATTTTTAGGTTTTTTATTGTGGAAGGATGCAGATTTGAAAATAGTGCTTATACGGTTTGTACAGCAGGTGGAGCTGTTTTTCTGTGTGTCTGTTGCAGGTCTCTAATAGGTGTGCCCCCACAACCCGCTCCTCTAGGTGTTCTCCTACTAGTTCCTTTCTTTACTGTTTTCTCCTGCTATTGGTTCACGTATTTAAAGAAAAAAAGACGTAGAAGAAACATGAGTTGAGCGAGCGTTAGAGCAATGGGCGAATGAGGCGGGCACCTGAGAAAGAGCGGGAGACTGCTGTGACAGCTTTGATTTCAGGTTTTTCTTTCTTTTTTTAGAAATAAATAAAGCTTGTTTGGGGAGCGTGTGAGAGCTGTGCCTACTGTTTTTGCCAATCTATAATGCTGCTTTCACTTTCAGTGTGAGCAGATGATGGTGTTGGTGCCGGGGGCACCGGAGAAAGAGCGGCAGACTTTTGTCACGCTAAACGCTCGGTAATCGTGAAGACAGCTTTGATTTTAGTTTTTTTTTCCTGTTACGAAATAAACGAGGCTTGTTTGGGAACGGGGAGAGCTGTGCTCGCTGTGAAGCCGATCGAAAACGGCTTCACTTCTAGTGCGAGGAGGAAGCAACGGACAGCTGTGGATGGATTTTTTTTTAAACTTTCGATGCGGCCGTTACTGTACTGGGACTAGAGCCGGGATGTTATGCTGGAATAACATCCTGGGTCCAGTCCCAGTCTGACCAATCAAGGACCAGGATTTTCTCTTGCCATTGTATAATACAGTGGCGTGAAAAAGTATTTGCCCCCTTCCTGATTTTCTTTATTATTGCATACTTGTCACACTGGATGTTTTCAGGTCTTTAGACAAAATATAATATTAGATAAAGGGAACCTGAGTGAACAAATAACACTTTTTTTTTTTTACTTATTTCATTTATTTAATGAAAAAGTTAACCAACACCAACTGGTACTGTGTGAAAAGTAATTGCCCCTAATTAAATCAACCCAATTAAAGGGATAATTAGAGTCAGCTGATTGAACACAGCCAGGCTTGATTACAGCCAGCCCTGCTCAATATAAACCTCACTTATTTTGACCCTTACCATCAGAGTCACGTTGCCAGCACAAAGATTCAACAAACACATTATGCTATGATCAAAGGAAGTTCCTGAAAAGATCAAAATACAATTTGTTGCCCTCTATCGGTCTGGAAAGGGTTACAAAGCTATTTCTAAGGCTCTGGGACTCCATCGAACCACAGTGAGAGCCATAATCTCCAAATGGAGAACACTTGGAACAGTAGTGAATCTTCCCAGGGGGCCTGCCAAAATTACTCCAAGGGCGCAGCGAAATCATCCAAGAAGTCTCAAAGGATCCTAAAACAACATCCAAAGAACTGCAGGCTTCTCTTGCCTCAGCTAAGGTCAGTGTTCATGGCTCCACAATCAGAAAGAGACTGGGCAAAATGGACTTCATGTGAGAGTAGCAAGGAAACCACACTAACTAAGAAGAACATAAATGCTCGTCTCTCATTTGCCAAGAAGCACCTGGATGATCCACAAGCCTTTTGGGAAAATGTTCTATGGACAGATGAGTCCAAAGTGGAACTTTTGGATGACATGGATCCCATAATGTCTCGTAGCAAACACAGCATTCCACAGTAAGAACACCATACCAACAGTCAAACATGGTGGTGGTAGTGTGATGGTGTGGGGATGCTTTGCTGCCTAAGGACCTGGATGACTTGCCATAATTAAAGGAACCATGAATTCTGCTCTGTACCAGAAAATTCTTAAGGAGAATGTCCAGTCATCCTTCCGTCAGCTGAAGCTGAAGAGTAGTTGGGTCATGCAGCAAGACAATGATCCAAAACACAAAAGCAAGTCCACATCAGAATGGCTAAAAAGAAGTAAAATTAAAGTTTTGGAGTGGCCTAGTCAAAGTCCAGACTTAAACCCAATAGAGATGCTGTGGCAGGACCTGAAATGAGCAGTTCATGCTCGAAAACCTACCAAAAATTATTGAATTAAAGCAGTTCTGCGAGGAAGAGTGGTTTAAAATTCCTCCACAGCGATGTGAAAGACTGATATTGAATTATAGGAAGTGTTTGGTTGCAGTCATTGCAGCTAAATGTATGCAACCAGTTATTAAGTGGGCAATTACTTTTTCACACAGTGCCAGTTGGTGTTGGTTAACTTTTTTTCATTAAATAAGTGAAATTAAAAAATAAAACAAGTGATATTTGTTCACTCAGGTTCCCTTTATCTAATATTACATTTTCTCTAAAGACCTGAAAACATCCAGTATGACAAATATGCAATAATAGAGAAAATCAGGAAGGGGGCAAATACTTTTTCACGCCACTGTACCTGATAAACAAGAAAAGTATCTCTAGCGTGAGGAAATACTATTTTATAGAAAGAGTGGTGGAGCCACAGAACAGGCTGTCAGCTGAGGTGGTGAGTGCAGAAACTGTTAGTGGTTTTAAGCATGGCTAGGACAGAATGAATGTTATAGTGGTTGCTTACAGCATTAGAATCAGTGTCAGAACTGGAAAGAATGGAGGCGGGTGGGGAGGGCTAGAACTATGGAGGAACAGTATTCCCCAAGGCTAAATAGGGAACTCTGGCAGACTGGATGGACTTTGGTCTTTTTCTGCCATCATTGTCTGTTTCTGTATTTCTAACAAATATAAAACTTACCATTCATTTGCGCCCAGTCTATTGGCACTACTGCATCCCATGCCACCATCATAACAAGCAATATTAGCACTGATGTTTCCCATGGAATCACCTTCAAGTGCTGAGGAATTGATAAGGGTCAACCCTGTGTGGGTCCTAACTCATATGGAACAGAAATATATTTGAATATATGTTGTAAAACATATTTGAAACAGTTTTTGAATTTCATCTATAAATAGATGTTCATGGTAGTTTCCAAATATATGCATTTTATCTAAAATTGGCTGGTTTTGTAATATTTGAGCTACTGTATATCTGATGCATATATTTCAGATATATCTTAGATACTATTTTTGTATATTTCATAGAAATATCTTGTTAATATTCTGTGAATTTATATTCTCCCATATGGAAAAGAAATATATTTTAGATATATTTATAAAAGTATATTTATTTGCAGAATATATGTGACAAGTACAGTATATATTAACTATATCATAAATACATTTCCATTATATATTTATTATAGGTGCATGATATATATTTTATATATCTGTGTATATATTTTGAATATTTAATAGATATAATTGTTATATAGTTGACATATTTTTAAAATATATTTTTTTAAATATATGCATTGTAAAAAATATCTTAAAATACCCAAACATTAGATTAATCTTGATGTTGCATAACCACAACTGTGTATTTGGAATTCCTCTTATTGGTAATCACTTAGATAACTACAGTATAGAACACTTATCACTTAATAATGCACCATTACTACAGATTTACAGATTACACGTTTATACCTACGCATAGAACTTAGCTCTTGATCTCATTATTTTGTAAGACTCAAATTGGTATTTATACCACCCTTGTTTGGTTCTTTTATGTCGGGATGAGTTCCAACATGTTTTTTGCTCTTTACCTTTCCCTCTGGGTTGTAAGCTAATGCTGTCAATTCAAAACTATTTTAAACATATAAATGATCAGCTTTTGGTTGATAAACTGTACTTTTTAAATATGCAGATTAGTTATGCAAATCTGTACACAGTACCATAGCAAGCATTTGCAAAAATATATTTGATATATATACAAAAATATATTCTGCATATATTTTACACACTGGCCTGGATATTCAAACTGCGCCATTCTGAAGCGCAAGCCACTTGCTGATCAAAATAGTTGCGCGCGGGGGTGTGGCGGGTGATATTCAAAGGTTAGCTGTGCGCAGCTCACTGAATATCACTCCCAGCCACAGCATGGCGCATGGCGCAGTGGAACTTGCACCACCGCAAGTTGCCAGAGATGAGTATTAAACTTGCGGTGGCGAAGTACCATTGGCGCTACGCGCAAATTTCCGATATTCAAATGGTGACATGCCATCATGTACGGTATTGGCTGCAAGCCCATTGGCTGTAGCTCTGCACCATGGGTGTGCAGCTCCCCGATCGAGTCAGTCGGCGGGCGGCGGGCGGCAGGCGGTGGATGCTGTCGCCCGCTGGCGCGGGGGGAGCGGGTGGAGGGGCTTCGTGGGTGGGGGACACTAGACACCAGGGAGATGTTTGGGGGTTTGTGATGATTCTTCCGCGATCGGGCTTTACGTCCACTGACCACCAGGGAGATATTTGGGTTGGGGTTACATTCTGCCCATGATCGGGCACTGGGGGTTCATATATGTCTGGCCGCGATCGGGCTTCGGGATATGGGGGTGTTACATGTACCTGTACCTGCCCGCGATCGGGCTGTGGGAGATGTGTGCAGGGGGAGTCGTAGCACACTATGCCCGCGATCGGGCTGGTGGGGGCACAGGAAAAGAGTTGGGGCCAGCCAGGGGTGGCAGCTGCTGTGTTGCGCCCTGCAATGGAGAAGCTCACCTGTGGGTGGCCCTCAACTTAAGCCTTTTTTTTTGGGCTCAAGGTTGTGCAGGCGCAGGTTGGGGGTTGAGCATGCACAACTCTGCACAACCCGACTGAATATCGGGTTGTGCAGGTTATGCATGGATCCTCCCCCTCCTGTTGAGCATGCATTCATTTGCATTGCTCTCTTGCGCAACCTGATGCCAGTGGCGTAACTGCCTCCTGCTGAATATCGCAGAATGGCGCATTTTGGACTTGCGCATACGCAACCCTGTTGCGCATGGCGCAACCCTTTTGAATATCCAGGCCACTGTATCTTGCAAGCAAACAAGATTCATATTTTACAGACAGCAGAAGCTCCAGAAGGTACTTCTTGGATTTTCCATCACAAAATTTATTTGTACAGTAAAATAAAAATTGTTACACTAAAGCCAAAAGTAGCAACAGTGAAATACAGACCTTCCCATAGCACAAATATTCTGCACTGTTCTTGAAAAAGCATGAGAACAGCACAAAATGCCAGTCCTGTGGGGAAGTTTGACTTTTACTACGTGCATTGCTATTTTTGGCTTTGGTTTTACATTTCATTTTTATGTTTGCTTGCACACATGTGCAAGAAACATAGTGCCATCATCCGAGTTTTAGGAGGTGTGTCACCCTCTCTTCCAATTCAGTCAGTGTGTTGGCAGGCATGGCCCCAGTCCTCCAATGCATGCTGGAGCTGTCTATGACAGTTCCAAAATGCAGTGGCGTACAGTTGAAAGAGGGAGCTACGCTTCAGTGAGCAGCGATAAGATATCGCCTGCTCATGCGCAGCTCCCCACACACACACACACACACACACACACACACATGAACACACGCACGCATACCGCGGCTGCCCCCATGCACACACTGTATAGCCAACAGGGTGCCCAATCCCCATCAGCTGTGCTGCACTCCCCCCAAAGCCTTCCACATGCTACACTGGGTGCCCACCCCAGCATGGCAACTCATTGTATAGCCGATGGGGGTGCCTAATCCCCCATCAGCTCCACTGTCCTCCCTTCCCCCAGAGTACAGGGTGCCATGCTGGGAGCCCACCCCAGCGTGGCAACTGATGATATGGCCGATGGGGGTGCCCAATCCCCCGTCAGCTCCAAGCCCCCCCAATCAGCCATCCTTGTGCCATGCTGGGAGTCCACCCCAGTGTGGCAAACATCCCGCATCATCATTTTGGAAAAACCTGAAAATTAAAACTGTCTCGGGCGCTCTCCCTGGCCCCTCCCACAACCCGCACTCCACCCACCGCGCACTTGCCTTCCCACACCCCCTCACCCCATACTTACCTCTGGAGTCCAGTGCAATGATCTTCGGTGGACCGGGAACACGTCAGCACTTTTCAAAGCCGACCGCGAACTGAGGAAATGCCGGGAAGCTGTATAATGGGATAGATAGGGCTTTTTCAACTTTATTGCATATCTCAGGCATTTTTGGGAATTTTTGCACCAAATTTTCAACATGGGGTTTTTGGGACCCCTTCTCATGAATGCTGTCACTGTCATGGCGTTACTTGGGCTCGAAGGGTGATTTCACAGCCACTGTGTGAAATCACCTTTCCAGAATGATTAATGAAACAACACTGCTAGAGTTCATAAGGTGGGATCTCAAGAAGCCTATTTTAAAAATTTGGTGGAAAAATTCCAGAAAATGACTGTTTTACGAGCGTGCGTTGTGCAGTTCCTACGCAGGCTCGTAAGTTCGTGAATTTTCAATATTTTCACTCCAGATTTTCAACATTGCAATTTTACCACACCTTCTTATGAACAGTACAGCTGTCATTTTTCACATCTCACCCAAAATGTGTTTCCGCCCATGTAGCGCACAATGGCGCAGTCGGTGTGTGAAATCAATGTACGGGACAAATTAAGAAAATCACAGTGACACTGTTCATGAGCAGAGGTCTTAAAATGGCTATGTTGAAAATTTGGTGAAAAAATTCCTAAAAATTACTGTTTTACGAGTGTGCGTTATGCAGTTCCTATGAACGCTCATGAGTTTGTGAATTTTCAATATTTTCAATCCAGGATTTTCAACATTGCCATTTTATTACACTTCCTTATGAGCAGTACAGCTGTCATTTGTCACATCTTGCCCAAAACATGTTTCTGCCCATGTAGCGCACAATGGCGCAGTCGGTGTGTGAAATCAAGGTATGGGACACATTAAGAAAATCACAGTGACACTGTTCATAAGCAGAGCTCTTAAAATGGCTATGTTGAAAATTTGGTGAAAAAATTCTTAAAAATGACTGTTTTATGAGCATGCGTTGCGCAGTTCCTACGCACGCTCGTAAGTTCGCGAATTTTCAATATTTTCACTCCAGATTTTCAACATTGCCATTTTATTACATTTCCTTACGAACAGTACAGCTGCCATTTTTCACATGTCACCCAAAATGTGTTTTCACACACGTAGCGCTCAATGGTGCAGTCGGTGTGCAGAAGCAATGTTTGGGACAGACTAAGAAAATCACAGTTACACTGTTCATGAGCAGAGGTCTTAAAATGGCTCTGTTGAAAATTTGGTGACAAAAGCCCATAAAATGACTGTGTTACGAGTGAGCATTGTGCAGTTTCCACGCACCCTCGTAAGTTCATGACTTTGTAATATTTTCAGTCCAGATTTTCACCAGTGGCATTTTTCCACACTTCCTTATGAACAGTACAGCTGTCATTTTTCACAACATGGTGAAATGTGTTTTCACACTTTCAGCGCAGAGATGCGTGATCGCTGTGGGAAATCATTGTTCGGAACAGACAAAGAAAATTACAGTGACACTGTTCATGATCGGAGGTCACAAAATGCCTGTGTTGACAATCTGCTGTAAAAATTCCCTAAACTAATTACATTACGGGTGTGCGTTGCACAGTTTCTATTCACGCTCGTGACTTCACCAGTTTTTTTAATATTTTTACTGCAGATTTGCAACATTGCCATTTTTTACACCTCCCCATGAACAGTGCAGCTGTCATTTTTACATCCTGTTCGAATATGTTTTTGCACCTGTGTAAATGCAAGAGTTACTGTGCATAAGCAGCTGCCAACAAACTGATATTGCCACTGTTCATGAGGTGGGGTCACAAAACCATGTTGAAAATTTGGAGTGAAAATACCAACGAATGCCTGAGGTATTAGGTTTCCAACCATAACGCCCAACCCTGTAGAGAATGACAGACATCAGGGATGTGACTGGGATTCTTGCCTGTAATGCTCAAACCATTCCGCACCCTGCAGCCAGTGAGAGGATCGAGGTATGCCTTGGCCCTTCGCCCCAAAGTTCACCCCATTCTCCTATACTGCACCCATCTCACTGTACTTCCTGATGGAATGGGGTGCACATAAGGGCCAAAGACCCCAAGGCACACCGTGTCACTTGTCAGTGTCTGCAGGGTGGGGTGTGGTGAAATGGCGTGGCCGTTATGCCTGATGACCCAAAGGCACACCCCAATGCCTGTCACTCTCCACAGGGTGGTGGTGGGGTTGGCTTCAGTTCAATACTTTACTGCCATTCCTATTATGCAGCTCTGTAACTTCTACACTACCACTGCCAATGCCAGCAAGCAAACATTCGGCATTGACAAATGCTTGTTTATGTAGAAATAGTGCATTCAACATATATTTACAGAATGTAGCCTATTTATATTTTAAATGTACATGTAACATATATTCCAGTCATATTTATAAACTATAAAACATCTTTATTTGCTATGTGAAACATATATTTAAAACGTATTATCAGTATATATAGTACATATATTACAGATTCTTTTCAGATGTATGTCATGCTAAACCTATTTTAACATATATGAAATTTACTTCAGAATATAAATCTCTAACATATTGAAAATATATGTTTGCTAACAGACACTTAGGGCCAGATATTAAAAACTTTACGCTGGGCAAAAAACATTTCCGCAGGTTTAGCGCAGGATTAGCGCGGGTCTGCTATATTCAAAAGGCCAAATAGCGTGGGCAAACTGCATTAGCACCAAGCAAAATCATAATGTATGCAAGGGGCAAACTGACATGAATATAGGCGCAATGCTATATTCAGCGACTAGCACCATGCAAAGTGGTTTTGCACGACTTAGCGCAACACTTAGCGCAGTGCACATTACCGCCCAGGAAAAGCTTGTCTTAACCCTGGGCAATCAGCTTTGTATGACAATATGGCTTTGCGTGGTGTTTGCGCAGGTTTTGCATCAGTTTTGCACGACCCTAACAAATAAATATGACACATAGACAAAGCCAAACATAGAGGAAGCATGCTGCTAACTGATGGTATCACAATGATGCCATCATCTGCCACCAGTCCCAGCCATGCCAGGCAGTAAGTGGTGACCCTGCCACCAGTGGACAGCATGGCAGTGTGGCCATACAACACACACCTGTGGACCATACTTCTGTGTACACCAACAGATGCCAGCACACACATGCAGCACTGTGGGCATGGAGGATGTTGTGGGGAGAGTTTATGGGTGGCCAGGCTGTGCCACAGACCAGGTGGGGCCACAAGGCTGGGACACATCATGCAGTGCACATGGGCCAGTATTGGTAATACACCAACACCAGTGTGCCTTTCAGATAATATATGCCCCATAGCCACATACCACACAGCTGTACAACTGCCACAGCACACAAAGCAGGACATGTATGTGTCACTGTGAGCATCCCATGCCAGAGGTGCAGCATCTGTGGGTCACACAACAGCATAACAGTAATGTCCACTGTCAGTAAACACCTGCAAGTTGGGCCTCTCACTGTGTATAGTGCAGTCATCATCACTGCCTTACACACCATAGGCATTGCTGTGTCCACACACTACTGGCCCCCTTGCTACTGTAGTGTCTGCTGTGTACTGTAGCATGACCTACAGTGTGACAGTTGCATGCAGCACCACCACCATCTGTGCCTATGCTGTGTTGTCCCAGTACAGCTGCAGGCAGCAGTGCATGTGAAATTAGTGTTCAAAACTGTATAATATTCCCCAAGTTGTTAGCGCAGTGCTAAAACATTTGCACGGGTTTAGTGGAGGGCTAAACAGTTAGCCCAGCACAAACTGCATGCAAATTAGGGCATAATGAGATGCTAATCTGGATGTTTGCCCACAGACTACCTAAGTAGGCTCATTTGCATATCACTTTTGAATATGGCAAAATTTAGCGCTGTGCAAACGTGTTTGCACCGGACTAACGGTTTAGTCCTGTGGTAAACCTGACAAACACGTTAGCACTGCTCAAACAGTTCGGGGAATATTTTACAGTTTTGCACACTGTACTTTCACATACCCTGCTGCCTACAGCTGTACTGGGTCCACACATTTGCTGACACACACATTGACCACATAGTTCACCTCTACCTACCTTCACATCACTGTGCACTGTGTTGCTGTTGTGGTTTGCACTTCCTGGTTGCCATATTCAGAGCTGTCTTATTCCAGGGCTAAGTTTGCCCTGCACTCCCAGCCCAGTTTGCCCAGCCTCATTCCCATGCTATATTCAGAAGCTGTTTGCCATGGGCTATTTCTTTTGAATATGGCTTGTTTTGTGCTCTGGGCTATGTTTGCCCACCGGGCAGTAAAAATTTAGCCCTGGGGCAAAGTTTTGAATATCTGGCCCTTATTGTAGAAATTCTAGGGTAAAATTATGCTTGCATAAAACTATTATGATTTTTCATTATAGAGTTCATAACAACATTAAAAAGTAAAACAAAATATTTTCTTTGACAGTATAACAAAACATACACATTTAGAATATCAATGCCTAGTATAAGACATACCTCATTGAATTATGCAAATATCTGAAGTATAACTGGAAAAATGCACAGATATCAGAAATATGTGATGTATTTAGGCATATTCAAATATAATCTAGATATTAACAAAATACAGTATAGTTCTTTTCCACATGGGTATAATTTAACCATTAAGCTGCTGACAGAATTAGAATGTATAGGAATTTTGGACCAATATATCAGTCCGCAACCATGCAAGGGTTAAAACTATATTATTGATATATTTTTCTTTATATATATATATATATATATATATATATTTAGCATCTTACAAGGGAATTCAAAAAAGGAAATGTATAGGTAACTCAGCATATATATGTTGAATATATTCAAAATATATGTTTACCAAAAATGGAAAACATGTAGAAACTGCAATAATATGTATGCACAAATAAGTATTTTTGATTTTGTTAAAGGACATAACATTGAAAGAAAAAAAAAACGTTAATTTTGAAATAATACAACAAAAATATATTTCAAATATATATATCAAAGATGTATTCCAAATATGATATATCTTGGCTCAATCTGCAAATCTCTAGAACAAAGCTCGAAATATATCTGAAAAATGTTATTGAATCTGATATATATTTGAAACATATTTAGGGATACAAGGATATATTTCAGATATTAAAAATATATACAGTAGATATTTTCCATATGGGCTGACATGAAACAATTGCTGGTGATCCACAAGAGACCAAAGATAATATAGATTATGAAAAGAATGTGCATATTATTGGGCATGAAGCAGAGCCAATTGGGCCTTTGAAAACCAAAAAAGTATAAGCTGCTTTATCCAAGTTCAAAACTGTTCTTTTAAAGGTTGGGTATTTTTTGCATATAAGTCTTTATAATTTAAACATACTTTATTAATGTAATTTTAGGGTTTCTACCATAATTGCCTTACATAAGGGCCTCAAAAAAAGTGAATAAGCACAGGTAAATCATAACATATATTTTGGACATATTCAAAATACATATATATTCAGTTAAAATAAAACTGCATGAACAGATTGTGCAAACTTAATTTAAAGAACTATATTTCAAACATATATGTCAAAGATGTTTCCAAATTATGATACAGCTTGAATCATTCTTTGAATATCTTAAATATATCTGAAAATATATCTGAAAACTGTGACTAATATCTGACACATCTGTGAATATTTTGAATATATCTGAAAACTTGAATAATATTGAAATTAACAAAATGCCGGTACCAGCTCCTGACCTGTGAGGCAGCCAAAAGCTGTGAGACAGGCAACAGTTGTGTGGAAAAGGCTGTGTTAGTGTCCTATCTCATTTTAAACCTATTCTGTATGTAATATTAGTGAACAGCTGACAAACAACTTTACTTCAAATAGTCCTTCTAAGGGCTGTGAAATTCTTGTCATTGGATGTAATTGGTGCTACAAGCAGTGTTGGGTTGATATCTGACCTGTTACTGAATTAGGGGCTAAGCTTTAATTGCTGCTATATTTCCTGGAAAAAGCTTGTAGTCAGGGACACCTGGTTGCCTGTCATGTGACTCCAGGGTCCCGACTACAAAATGCTTGCAGTACCGAGCGGAGCGAGCATACCACGGGTGAGTGTGTGGAGACACGTACAGAGACGCGCATGTCAAGCATGTCTAGCAGTGACTAGCAGGACATCAGGTCAGTTTAACTAATCTTTGGTAAAGTAAATGAACATATTCTATTTTGAGGTCATAAATTGGACTCTAAATTCTGTGTCTAAAAGGAATTCTGAGACAATACATATGGTGATCTACACACTCCATTCTGGATCTACCTTACACGTTTGCACTGTTTGTGGGCACGTAATATGTAACGCACCTGATAATAGCAATTTGGAAACTGTAACAAACTGTTCGAATTGTATGTTAATTGAATCAATGAAAAAAGATTTAGAAGTTGTTATCAACAAACTGAATGCAGTAAAAGAGATTAAGGAACTAGAAAATTATATAGATAATATGGTTAGAAATCTTCCCAGCATACCGCCTATTCAAGACTCAAGCTCTAATACTTTTCAAATACAAACCCCAGTTGAGTGTCCTGACTCAAATAGTTACAATCACAAGGAAATCTCTGCAGAATCAATACATCTTAACTACAATAGTTCTCCTCAGTCTGGCAAACTTTCACTTGCTACTAATCAAGAAAACTGTAGAGTTAATCAAAAATCTTCTAATAAAAGAAGGAAAGATGTCCAGCTGGATTCACATGAGGATGGTTGGAAAAATGTTCCCAAACAAAAATACAGAAAAGGCAGACATGCTGATTTTGTTCATCTTACATCACCAACAGTTTTATCTGAAGTAAATTTAAATAGTGATAACCATATGTCAAATAACAGATATTTTTGTTTGTTAAATGATCAAATGGAGCAAGAAAATCTGGCTGAATCTTCTTCTACAAATCTGCCAACAATTATCATTGGAGATTATATAGTGAAATATATTAATTCTTATATAACAAATTCTGAAAATGAAGTGTCAGTATTTTCTTTTCCCAGAGCCAAAATTGAAGACATAGCAGACAGGATAGATTCACTTATATCAGGCCCTTCAATTGTTATCCTACATGTGGGTACAAACAATGTTGGCCACACTCACAGGAAGGACATCTGACTAGAATTAACTCAATTAGGAAATAAAAGCAAAACTTTGTAATGTCTTTATTTCCAGCTTATTACCTATTCCAAGAGCTAAGATTGAAAAGAATCACACTATAGAAAGGATTAATGCCAGACTTTCAAATTGGTGTCCTCTAGGTAATTTAGTTTTCATTGATCATTGGAAAATTGTTATTTCTAATTCTAGTTTTTTTGCTAAAGACGGTTTGCATTTAAATCAACTGGAAGCCATGAATCTATGCAATTCCTTTTGCTCTTATATTCCCTCAATTACTTTAAACTAGCATCTAAGGGGGAAATATAAAGACAACTGTTTCCTCGTTACTATCTGTTTCTGCTCATGTTAACAAAAATAAACAAGATCTAAAATTTATGTTGTCAAATGCACGAAGTTTGGTTAATAAAACAAATGAACTACTCCTAAGAGCCAGTACTGACAAGCCCAATGTTATAGGCATTACAGAAACTTGGTGGTCTAGTGAGCAGGCATGGGAAACTTGTATCCCAGGCTACTCATTATTCCATCATAGCAGATCAAACCAGAGAGGTGGTGGTGTAGCATTCTTTATAGCCTCATCTGTGTGCATATTTGAAATCTAGCATAAAATTAAAAAAGATCATTCTTTGGTAGAATCCGTTTGGCTTCGACTTAAACAACCAAACACTGATTTAATTTCGGGTCTCTGTTATAGGCCACCTGACTCAAAACCAGATATATTAAATGATATTATTGAGGAAATGTCATCAGCCGCAGAACTAGGAAATATCTTATTTATGGGTGACTTTAATTTGGGTGACATAAATTGGTTAAATGATTCTGCCAAAACTAATTCATCAAAAATCTTCTTGAACTCTTGTTTGGAATTGAACTTAGTTCAGCATATTTCATTTCCAACCTGTGAATCAAATATTTTGGACATTGTCTTAGGTAGTGACCCTATAACTATTCAAAATTGTCATCCCTCAGCTCCTTTGGGTAGTAGTGACCATTGTACTATCAATATCAAAACTCATCACGTCCAGTGGGAAGCAGACAATATCACAAAAATATTTGCTTTTCATAAAACAAACATTATAGCTTTGGATAGCTATCTTGCAGCTATTGATTGGTCTGCTATGTCAAATAATAATAATATCAATGATATGTGGATTTTTTTTACCACAACAATCTTGAATGCTGCTAATAAATTCATACCTAAGATTACAAAAAAGAAATTGAGTCATCAACCAAAATGGCTTAACCTAAAATTACAGAAATTGATAAAAAGGAAAAATAAATTATATAAAAAATATCATTCCAATAAATGTGACAGAACTTTAACTACATTTAGGCATGTTCAAAAAATTTGTAAAAAAGAAATCAAAAAGGCCAAAATATCTATGGAAAAATCACTAGCCGAACAGGCACAAAAGGGAAGCTGTAAATTAATGTTCAGTTACATCAACTCCTTAAAAAACAAACATGCAAGGTTGGCCCTATTAATTCTGGTACTAAGACCTTATACCATCCCAGTGATATGGCTGAATATTTTAACTTGCAGTTCTGTGAGGCCTTCTCTAACAATAATGTAAGTTGTAATGCCACATTGGATGTTCAACCAATTTATACCATTAGAGACCATCAAATCTAAATTGAAGGAAGTAAAGAAAAGGATCCTCTGCCAGCCCAAATGGAATCTTTGGCAATTTAATTCATTTAATGAAAGACCATCTTT
This sequence comes from Neoceratodus forsteri, assembly GCA_016271365.2. Lineage (NCBI taxonomy): Eukaryota > Metazoa > Chordata > Ceratodontiformes > Ceratodontidae > Neoceratodus > Neoceratodus forsteri. Next base: position 721,350,941 of record CM057459.1, on the reverse strand, counting down.
GTGTCCCTTTAAAAATTCTTTTTGACTCAAGTTTAAATACTGGACTGGTTCCAACTGGATGGAAACACGCCAATGTAATACCACTATATAAAAAAGGATCTAAAAGTATGTCAGATAACTATCGCCCCATTAGTTTAACTCCAATCTGTTGCAAATTCTAGAACGAATCATTAAGGATGATCTAACCTCTGCCATTGCAGGATTAGATCAAACTCAACATGGATTTATTAAGGGACGATCTTGTATAACCAATTTGATATGTTTCTATGATTAAGTTAGTCAAAATTTGGATAAGTGCATTCCTTGTGAAGTTATCTTTTTAGATTTTAAAAAGGCCTTTTATTCTGTTCCTCATTGGGCTCTGATACAAAAACTACAACTTCACAACATCGAACCAGTTTTTTGTAAGATGGATCACAAACTGTCTATCTAATAGAATGCAGAGAGTTGTAATAGATGGCCATGTTAGTAGTTGGAAAGATGTTAAAAGTGGTGTTCCGCAAGGATCCGTCCTGGCTCCACTTATCTTCCAGGTCTTTATATCTGACCTATCTACAAATATTAAAAGTAATTCCATCAAATGTGCTGATGACTGTAATATATGTAATATTTATAGTAGTGAGTCTGACTTTGAGGTAACTCAGGAAGACTTAAAGATGCTTGAAACTTGGTCCCAAAATGGAATCTTTTCTTCAATACTCCTAAATGCTGTGTCTTGCACTTCGGAAAAAAGAACCCTAAACATCAGTACTTTCTTTATGATAAGATGTTAGTTAGTAAGGACAGTGAAAAAGATCTGGGAATTACTGTTAATGTAGGGATGACATTTGATTTACATATCACTAACACAATAAGCAAAGCTAATAAGATACAGTGGGCAATATGACATAATATTACATCAAATAATCCAGATGTGCTACTTCCTTTATATAGAGCATACGTAAGACCACATTTGGATTTTGGTTCACAGCTGTGGAGTCCATACAAAAAAAAGGATGTGGCTAGAATTGAAAGAGTTCAGAGAAGGATAACTAAACATCTAGTATCCTCTAAAACAATTTCATATCCAGATAGACTGTCAAAATTCTATCTAATGTCACTGGAAGATAGCAGGGCAAGGGGAGATCTCTTGCTTTTATGGGACCTCCATAACGATGAACATTTGTTTGCTGAAAGTGGTCTTGACCTAAAACAGAGATTAAGGTCAATACTAGAGGTCACCCACTTCAGTTGACCAGAGATAAATGTAATACCAATAAAAGGGCTCACTTTTTCTCTCAACGAGTTGTTGAACCATGGAATAAATTACCAACCGCTGTAGTCATTAGTGATAATAAGCTCATTTTTAAGAACAGACTTGATATTTTCAGAAAATTGAAAAAAATTCCAAATTGTTAATTGTAGGCCTGAGGCCTTTATGGGCATTTAGCTTTTTTGCCTCATACAGTTTCCTAGTATGATTCCTAGTATGATAATATCTGACATGTGTTTGAATCATTCTGTGAATATCTTGAATATATCTGAAAATATATCTGAAAACTATGACTAATATCTGACATGTATTTGAGATATATTTAAGGACACTAGGATATATTTAAGATATAAAAAATACAGATCTTTTCCATATGAGTAAAAGAGTCACATTATTAATAACTTCAAGAACAACTGGATCAGACTCGCTGCAGCTGACAAAAAATTCTGAGTCACTGGGTGATGCATCATTGTTGACAACAGCAGCAGCCATCAGTAATGAATCATTCTGTGTTGACATAACAGGGAATTAGGTGAAAGGTCACAGTGGAGCAGATTCAGTGCAGATGTAGGAAGGCTTCAGTGCATTATGCACTACTTCTGCCAGGTTAAGTACCTTAAAAATACAGAAAACTCAATCACAAATAATAGAAAATGAAAATTATGTTAACGTAATACATACCTTAGGAATTGAAAACTGCATAGCAACAGTAATAAACATGGTAAATCTCTTTAAGGTCTGGTATAGTAACAAAACGGCAGACTTGATCGACTTTTAGTCTCTTTCTATCATACACCATATATATAACTATGCTATAACTTTAGGTAACTTTTAATTTGCAGGGTTAAACGGTCTCCATCCTTCCAGGAGGGGGAACACCGTTCTTTGTGGAGGTTTATATGATACATGGATGAGCATTTAAACTAACTGTAATACCAAGAGGCAAAAATCCCCCTCCAGATGATGAAGCGACAAGGAGAGAGGGCAGAGGGAAGAAAGCTCTCCCAGGGCAGGGGCACAGGAAGACAGGGGAGGGAACAAGGCAGAGGACAAAAGGAGTATAATAATAACAATAATAATAATAATAATAATGATAAAATTTATTTAGTTAAGTGCCTTTCAAATATTTCAAGGCGCTATACAACACATCATGACATCAACACATCAGTACATACAATAAAACAATACAGCCATTATAAAATATTTAAAATAAACAAATTACAATACAGCAGGGAATGCCCGAATCCATAAAAATGACATTAGAGCCTTTTTAAAACTATCCACTGTTGTACTTTCTTGGAGCTGACGGGGCAGAGAATTCCAGAGGGTGGGAGCCACAAAACCAAAGGCACAGGCTACAGAGGACTTCAAATTCATCCTCGGTATCTCCAGCAACCCCTCGTCAGCTGAGCGAAGCTGTCTCAGAGGGGTGTAAGGCACCAGAAGCTCTTTCAAGTAGTTGGGACCTAACCCATGTAGGGCTTTGCAGGTCAATAGACCCACTTTAAAGGTGATCTGCCACTGTATTGGCAGTCAGTGCAGAGTTGCGCAGCACTGGGTTAATGTGGGACCTTCTAGACACCCCAGTCAACAAACATGCTGCTGCATTCTGCATTAGCTGCAAGCGGCGGATATCAACCCCAGCAAGCCCTAGGTACAGAGAGTTACAGTAATCAAGACGAGATGTCACAAAGGCGTGGACCAAAACCGGCAAATCACCTGGTGGAACCAGGTGCCTAATCCTGGAGATGTTTCTAAGATGAAAAAATGAAGTCTTGACAACTGCAGACACCTGATAACGAAGGGTCAGGCCAGTGTCAAGCTCCACACCCAGGTTATGCACCCGTTCAGAGGTAGGGATCTGGTCTACCCCAAGAACTAATCCAGAGGGGGGACTCTGCCCCTAAACCCTCAACCCTGTGACTGGGGTCCACCACCATAACCTCAGTCTTTCCCGGGTTCAACTTCAAACCACTGGTATTCATCCAGTCTTGGATATCAGCGAGGCAGTTATTCAGCACCGAGATAGCACTAACCTGGTCAAGTGCAAAAGACAGGTAGAGCTGGGTATCATCAGCATAGCAGTGAAACCTCAGCTCATACCATCTTACAATGTCTCCGAGGGGTAGCATATATACTGCGACTAACATGGGGGAAAGCACCGAACCCTGAGGTACCCCACAGGGGAGAGAGAAAGCCCCAGATGAACATAAACCGGAAACCACTCTCTGTGTTCTCCCCTGGAAGTAGGATGAAAACCATCTGAGGACCACACCTGAAAGCCCACAAATGGACCTCTGGCGTTCGAGCAAAACCCCATGATCCACAGTATCAAAAGCTGATGATAGATCAAGGAGAACCAGAATAGAGTGGTGTCTCCGATCTCTCGCCATCAGGAGATCATTGAGCACCCGAACCAGAGCAGTCTCAGTGCTATGTCTCTTATGAAAACCAGACTGGAGAGCTCAGTATAAACTATGGATGGTCAAATGGTTATCGAGGTTGAGCCACACAACTTTTCAATAACCTTCCCACAAAAGGAGGTTAGAAATAGGGTAGAGTAGTTAGCTAGGTCGTTCGGGTCTAAGGAAGCTTTCTTCAGAAGGGGAGTCACCACCCCTTCCTTCAGAGAGCTAGGGAAAACTCCCGTCTCCAAAGAACACTGAATAATCTGAGCAAGGACCGGGTCGATAAGTTCACTACATCCTATAATCAAGGAAGTAGGACCCGGATCCAAACTACAGCATGTTGGGCGCATCTCACGGACAATCCTCATAGTGTCTACGAAGTCCGGATGATTAAAGGAACTCCAGGAAACTCCGGGCTCTGCGACAACACACTGATGAACTGCAACAACCTTGGAGTGTGGTCGGGGACACTGCCTCTGAATATCTTCCACCTTATTCGCAAAGAATTGAGCGATCTCCTTGCAGTCATTCTGCGTAAAAACTCGACAGACCTGCCGACAGACTGGGTTGCACAGTCTGTCAACAGTTCTGAAGAGCTGAGCCGGTCGATTTCGAGCGACAGAATTTTCCCTGGACAGGAATTCTGCCTTCTTACAGGAAATTTCTGTTTGGTAGAGCTTATAATGCTCTAGCAAAATAAGATGGTCATCCTCCAAGGCAGTCTTCTTCCACCGACACTCCAACCTACGCCCCAACCTCTGCAACCCTCTCAGTGCCCCATGAAACCAAGGGGCAATGGGACGGCGCAGAAGGGGGCGAACATGGGTTGGTGCAATCTGGTCAAGGGCAGCCGAGATGACCCCATTATAGGCCACCACCAGCCGCTCGGGATCAGAGCACAATTTGTCAAACAACGAGAGGTCAATAACCGCCATCAGGTCTTCAGGGACAACGTCCCGCAATGGGCGGTAATTGACCAACTCCACAGGGGCCGACCTACCCAGGGGGGCCTCAAAATTGAATCCAACTGAGTAATGATCAGACTAACTGACCGGTTCCACCACCAAATCGGATGCCTCAATCCCCAGGAGGAAAACCAGATCAAGAGAGTGACCTCCCTTGTGAGTAGCTGTGGAAACAACCTGAGTGAAGCCAAGTGATGTCATCACCTGGAGAAAATGTTGACCAAAAAGCGAGGATTCATCGTCGCCCCATGGGTTGAAATCACCCAGCACCATCAATCTGGGCGATTCCAAAGCCATGTCGGCGGCAACATCTGCTATTTCCTGCAGGAAAAGTTTCTCATCCCCGGGTGGACGGTAGATGACAGCAATCCTGCACCCCACACAATAAGGAAAGCAAGAAGAGGAGTAAAGGAGACAGGTAATGGAGAAGATAACAAGGGAAGGGGTCAGAGGGAGCTTCAGAGAACAGCATAGGCAAGAGAGGGAGAGAAATCAGGGAAGTAGGCTGGAACAGAGTAAGGAATGGAGAGCCATGTGTGCTAATGCAAGGAGTCTGGGAAATAAAATTCTAAACTTGGAGGCCATCATGGCAGAGGCCAGCCTGGATTTGGTGGCCATTGCAGATTCCTGGTGCACTAATGGCCATGACTTGGATTTGGCCATACCAGGCTACTTTCTGTTCAGAATAGACAGGAAAGGGAGAAGGGGAGGAGAGGTTGTACTGTATGTTTTGGAGGTAATCAAGGCTGCAGAAGTATAGGGGCACTTGGAGGAAAAGCAAGTGCTGGAGATGCTGTGGGTCATCCTGGTGACAGGCACTGAGTCCACTACCGATACTGGGTTCATATACAGACCAACAGCAAAGGGAAAGCAGTTGGATAAGGTACTTAGGGAAGCTGTCATCAGGATGGCAAGTAAAGGGAGGTGCTGCTAGTTGGTGACTTTAATCTGCCGGAAGTGGATTGGAGCTTTCCAGCTGCAATTTCTGCAAGGAGCAGAGCCATCCTTGAGTCTCTACAAAGGTCTTTTCTCATGGCAGGTAGTCAATGGCAGTTAACAAATCATGAGAGGATGGGGTGATACCTGAGGACTGGAGGAGGGTGGATGTGACCCCTCTTCTCAAAAGTGGGAGCAAGGCAGAGGCAAGAAACTACAGACCAGTTAGTTTGACCACAGTGGTAGGGGAAATGATGGAATCACTTCTGAAGGAAAGAATTGTTGAGTACCTAGAGGCAAGTGGGGCACAGGACCCAAGGCAGCATGGATTCACAGTGGGAAGGTCATGTCAGACGCATCTAATAGATTTCTTTGACTGGGTGACCAAAGTAGTAGACCAGGGATGGGCTGTGGACATGGCCTACCTAGATTTTAGCTAGGCATTTGATACTGTCCCACACAAAAGATTAATAAACAAGTTAGCCAGCCTTGGAGTGGATCCCAAGGTGGTAGCCTGGATAAAAAATTGGCTGGACAACAGGACACAGAGGGTAGTAGTAAACGGAGTCCACAGTGAAGAAAGGAGGGTTACTAGTGGGGTACCGCAGGGTTCAGTACTGGGACCGGTCCTTTGTAATGTCTTTATAAGTGACATTGCAGAGGAACTGGAAGGAAAAGTATGTCTCTTTGCAGACGACACAAAGATCTGCATCAGGGTTGATACACAAGATGGAGTGGAAAGGATGAGAAAGGAATTGGCAAGGTTGGAGGAATGGTCAAATGTATGGCAGGTTAGATTCAATGCAAAGAAGTGCAAGGTAATGCACCTGGGAAACAAAAACCCAGGGGAAGAGTACACAATGGGGGTGAGATACTGACAACAATAAAAATGGAAAGGGACCTGGGGGTAATTATATCAGATGACCTAAAGGTGGGCAAGCAATGTGAGAAGGCAGTAAGGAAGGCTGAGGGGATACTGGGATGCATTGGGAGAGGCATCAACAGTAGAAAACAGGAGTTGTTATCCCTCTTTACAGACAGTTGGTGAGACCCCATCTGGAGTACTGTGTGCAGTTCTGGAGACCCCATCTCCGCAAAGACATAGACAGAGTGGAGGCTGTCCAGAGGAGGGAAACCAAAATGGTGCAGGGTCTGCACCAGTAGACATACGAAGAGAGACTAAAGGAACTTAATATGTATACCATTGAGGAAAGAAGGGATGGGGACATGATAGAAACTTTCAAGTACCTCAAGGAATCAACAAAGTCCAAGAGGTAATATCTTTCAGAAAAAGAGATGTGCAAGAACAAGGGGGGCACAATTTGAAGATAGAGGGGGTTGGCGCAGAGGTAATGTGAGGAAGTATTTTTTCACAGAGAGGGTTGTGGATGCATGGAACAGCCTTCCTGAGGAGGTCATGGAGTCAAGAACAGTGGTGGAATTCAAGAATGCATGTGACAGACATAAGGCAGTCCTAGTGGGGGGTAGGAAGAAATAGGCTGTTGGTTAACTAGAATCTGCAGCTTATCCATTAGGTAGGAAAATGGGCAGACTAGGTGGGCCAAATGGTCCTTATCTGCCATCAAATTCTATGTTTCTATGTTTCTAATGAACCCATTAGAGATACTGCAGAGCTTGATTTGGTGCTTACAATAAAAGACAGCTTTGCAGATGTTACAGTGGGCGGTCCGCTTGGTACCAATGATCACCAGACACTGTTTGTGAAGGAGCAAGGGCTGAGCTAATTTCCATTCCAGACTATTACATTTTAGAATAGGGACCCAGCTGATGGGTGGTCTAACTTGATGAATGGTAGCTAAATGAGCAAATCTGTGACTGAGCAAGGGTTGAGCTGCTAATTTTGGGGGCTATGCATGAATGGGGCAAAAGGTACATGCTAAAGGTGTGTACCTCACCCGCGTAGCTCCGTGGCCACAGACAGGCACAGGGTGCATGGTATGCATTATTGCATGCACCCATGGGGCACCTGTCAATGGTCCCACCTTCCCAGCACACAGTACTGCACAGAACAGCTGGGGCAGAGTAGCGCACCCAGGCGGGCATCCAATTGGATGCCCGTCCTGGGTCTCAGCGTGGATTACATGTGCAGTAAGGTGCAGGTCTGGGTGTGTGAATAGCTACCACAGGCACCTGGACTCATGTGGCCAGGCTCTATTGTCCAGTGGACCCCCCGGCTGAGCCCATGTGGCACAGCAGCTGCCAAGCACTCAGAGTGACCACCAGCAGCAGGACCCCCCACATCTGTGCCCCATCCCAATCCATATGTAGAAGGATTCCCCCTACCCCGCCACACATCAGTGCCCCATTTGTATGTATATGCACCCTCCACCCACACCACATGTCTGTGCCCCCTTCCATCATATGTAGAAGCACCCTTCACCCCTGCCATAAATCAGTGCCCTGTCCATATGTATATGCACCCCCACCCCACCACACATCTGTGCCATGTCCCATCCATACGTAGAAGCACCCCCCACCCCACCACACATCAGTGCCTCATCTGTATGTATATGTACCACACCACACATCTGTGCCCTGTACCAATACATATGTATCAGCACACCCCCCCTCACAGCAGTGCTCCATCCCTGTGCACAACTCTGAGAGACCCCTGACACATGAGTATCCCTGGTCAGTACACATATGCGAGCCCTCCACACACACACACGCGCACACACACACACACACACAAACCCACACCCAGAACACTGTCCTGGCAGTGTCAGTCTTGGAGTTCCCCTGCACACCACCCCCCACCTGCCAATCCCTGCACCCCTACCCCATATATGCTAACCACTGCCCACCCACCCATGGCACCAACAACAACACCCCCATCCCCGTATCAGCCAGTCAGTGCCATGGCTCCAGATGACTAGCAGCACAGCTCAACACACACCTCCATGGCTGCTGGCTATCCAACTGATGCTGTGAGTGTGCCACCTATGTACAGTATTTAATGGCATGCTCCTAGCATCTGTTGGATGGCCATGGCCATCGAGGTGTGCAGAGGGCTGGGCCACTGGCCATCCGGAGCTGTGGCACTGACTGGCTGGTATGAGGGACAGGGTTTGGTGTTGTTGTTGGTGCTGCAGGGGACAGTGGCCATCATATATGCATCAGGGGCACAGGGATCGGCAGGTGGATGGTGGTGAGCAGGGGCATTCCAGTACTGCTGCTACTGGGATGGTGCTCTGGGTGTGGGTTTGTATGTGTGGGGGGCTCGCATATTTATACTCGCTCGGGGCTACCTGTGTTGGGGGGGCTCTCAGAGCTGTGCACGGGGACAGAGCACTGCAGTGTGGAGTGTGTGCTTATAGATACATATAGGGATGGGGCACAGACATGCGGCAGGAGGTGGGGGTGCATATACATATGGATGGGGCACTGATGTGTGGTGGGGTAGGGGTGCTTCTACATACGGATGGGACAGGGCACAGATGTGTGGTGGAGGTGCACATACATACAGATGTGGTACTAATGTGTGGTGAGGTGGGGCTGCCTCTTCATATGGACAGATATGGGGCACGGATGTGTGGGAGGTCATTGGCATACAGGACAAGGGCAGGGTTGCAGTTGGGAGTGTGAGTTTGCCACCAGAAGCCTGGACTGTGCAGGGGTCTGTGAGTGCATGGTGCATACTGCGGTTATGGCAGCATCCACCCTGTCATGACCTGCACCCCCATGCCCTCTGTGCACAGCACTATGCACCTTAGTGAATGGCATATAGTGCAGGAATGCCCCTGGACCCCCCTGACTGCCACAAGCGCATTGCTGCCCGCATGGCTGGGAGATCTGGTGCATAACTGCCTTGTGCACCATTCATGAATGCCACCAGAGGTCTGCAGAACCCCTCACTGTGTGGCATTCATGCGTAGCTACAGTATGCCTATGTGCCCTGTTTCTGCAGTGCATAGGCATGGTGCATAGGGCCCAATGTATTTGTTTTATGCTTGGGTGATGTATGGCTCTCTCATTAGCTGGCTCCCCACTAGTTACCTGCCCATTGGCTGGGGACTGCATCTTAATTAAAGGAGGCCAATAAAGCAGTGCACTTTATATTAAGGAAGCCATTTCAGGCAGTTACATTTTAGAATAGGAATGCAACTGATGAGTGGTCTATCTTGATGACTGGTAGCTAGGCAACTTCACAACAGGGCCCTGAAGTGAACACCAAAGGATCCCCCACTCCTACTGGAGACAAAATATGTAAGCGGTCAATTCAGGCAGAAAGAATATTATATATGAAATATTTGCCATGGGGCGAGTTCTGCACTGAATTCTCTTTTTTTTAACTGATATATGCCATAAAGCAGTAGCACCCCTAATGAAAAAGCCATTTCAAGTTTGTGAATGAGCAAGGGTTGAGCTGTTACTTTTGTGTTTGCTTATTTAAGTAGGAAGGCTTTGCACAATAGCCATTCCCCCTGACGAAGCTTGGGATGAACGAAGTGCCCGGGCAGGGAGAGGCAGGGCAGCACCTTGTACTGGCTATTTCATCATGCTGGATATCTCAGTATTTTGTTGCAGTTGTTAGCTACAGTTTGCACTATGCCTGTTTGCAGCACTTATGTACTTTACTGCTACAGTCATGGATGTCTTCTGTTAGCGACATAGCCACATTATTTGTGCTTGAGAGAAACTTCAGCACAGATGAAGCATGTATTTGCATTTTTTATCTTTGACTGAAAAAGTGAAAACTTTGGCATTCTGAACAAACTTTATGAGTTGTTATCTGTTGAGAGATTGCAATTTGCACACATAATGTGTGTAGCCACATGCCTGTTGCTATAATTTGAATAGCCAGTAACACGCTTTTGAGTGCAGGGACAATTTGTTTTGGGAGAAGGTGTATCTAATGTGTGCTTACCTGGTAAACAAAAGCAAAATAAATAAATAATACAAGGGCATTAGCCAGCCCATTCATCAGAATACCTCCAACTTACTTTAGAAGCTCACTGACACATGGATGGTTTAACAATTGGGTCAGAATCCAGTGAATCCAACTCCGTGACTCAGAATTTGAGCAATCCTAATACTTTATGTACTGTATGTTATTTCTAGGTGAGGTGCCATTATTAATGGCCCATGAATAATTGTCCCTCTCCTGTAAATAATGGCAGCATCCTCACATTTCAGCATAGCAAAACAAAACAAGTACAACAAACATGCAATATAAAGAACAGAACACACTGTACTGTAGGTGTCTATAGACAACTCAGTAGTAATGTCATCTTATGATACTGGTGATATATCCAATCCAATCCAATCCAACTTTATTTTTAAAAAGCGCCTTTCCAAAGCCAAGGCGCTTTTACAATAAATGAATCAAATAGATAAAATTAAAACAATATAATAAAATCAATCATTAAAACATTCTTAAATATCGGGGTAAGCTAGGCTAAATAGGTAAGTTTTCAAAGCTGATTTAAAACTTTGGACGGTCAGGCAATCTCGCACCCGATGAGGCAGAGAATTCCACAGGGTCAGGGCCATAAAACTAAATGATCTGGCCCCAGATGTCTTCAAATGGACCCTGGCAATCTCTAGCAATCCCTCATTGGTGGATCGGAGAGGACGGGGGGGACAGTAGGGATGAAGAAGCTATTGCAGGTAACTAGGTCCCTGGTCATGTATATAAATCACTTGGCTGTTATCCTCTTGTTGTTCAAAGGCAAACATGAATTATTCTCTGTATAATACATGTGTGGATGTCCCGCAGTTCATGAAAGACACAGTATAATTTTTCTTCAGGGTAAGTTAATGCAGTGGTGAAAGGGATAAAACGGTGCCATAAGAGGGACAAAAAAGGCTTGTGTTTTTTGGAGACAATGTAGGTGTAATGAAACTTGTTTGAATTAGTGTATTTATCATTGAGTGAATGGTAAATTTGAAACCAGCCATAGTAGCCCACATTTAGGGGCCATATTATAAGAGCAGGGTCTAGCTCTGTAGTTTGGGAGAAAGGTGAGAATTGTCTGACCTGCGGCCTCAGATAGTTGATAATCCAGGTGAGTCTGAGTCAGATGTCTGATTGCAGGTTGATTGTGGCTTGTTATATAAGACCCAGACTCCTGTAGGTGCTGCCTGAAGCAGAATCTGCCTGCATTTGTCACAGGAGGGACAAAAAGAGGCTTGTGCTATTTTTGGAGACAACATATGTGGGGTAAATTGTGGTAAAAGTTGTTTGAATTAGTGTATTTATTATTAAGTGAAGGGTACAATTGAGACCAGCAATAGAAGCCCACTTTTAGGGCCATATTATATGAACTGTATCTAGCCCTGTAGGTTGGGGGAGGGTTGATAATTGGCTGGCCTGGGACCTCAGCTAGTTGATAGTTGAAGGTGGGACTGAGTCAGATTTCTGATCGCAGGTTGGTTGTGGCAGGGTGATGTGGCAGCCAGGGGACCAATATGGTACTCGGTAGTCCAATAGGAAGCATTGCCTTAAGGGGGCTGCACATGAAGGATACAAAGCAGCCACTACTAATGTGTCCCCACACGTGTTTGAGTCCCATCAAGTGAATGGAGCAGCACAGGAGTAGAACAGTTGTGAGACTAGTGTCTTAGGCATCAGCCTGCTTCCGCAGGAGGAAGCAGGAAAGCAAGGGACTCTGCCAGTCGACTAAGGTAAGGTTCCTGTTCACTCCAGTTGTAACACTCATTGCAGGAAAGGGGGGAGGGTAAAAGGTAAGCCATAACCTGGAATAGGTGCAACACCTTATTGAGGGTAAAGGTATAAATGGATTAAGAGGGAATAGGGGAAAACTTATAATACCCTGTCTTGGGTAGGAGTATAAAAGAGGAAATAAGGAAAACTAATAGCACCCTACCAACAATAAGGGTATAAATGGAAAAGCTAGTAAGGTCCCTTTAAAAGTATACGGGGAAGCTAATTAGTAATCTATCTAGGGTATAGCAAAAAGGGGTAAACCAAACAAATTGAGCAAAATCAAGAAACACCCAGTCAGGTTTAAGAATATAAATTATTTTTTATGACAAAAAGAGAGTACATTTGGGAATGTTGGGACTCGTGCAGTGCAGTGACTGCAGAGCAGCAGAATTCAGGGTGACTTTCTAGAGACTGAGGTGCTGCCCCATCTGTGTGTAGCTCTCTGGGCTGAGGGGATAGGTCTCTAGAATTCAGGGCAAGTTGGCTATGATTCAGTTAACCCCCACCCAGGGACCACCAAGTCCACCACCGTTGCCTCAAAGGGTACCAAGAAGGAAGACCGGCTGGGCTGTGGTGGGCTCCAGGAGTGTGGGGGTAGGGCGAAGGGGATACATTCCTCAGCCGATGTCATTACACAAATCTTTCACCACTGTGGCAGGATGAGACTGCCAGGACTAGACACCTGTGGTAGTGGCAAGGGAGGATGTGGGGGCACTTCAGAGTAGAGGCACAAAAGGAGGCAGAGAACCCCAGCAGAAAAGGAAGCAATTTCTGATGGCAGACTCAGTCATTGGGGGTTAGTTTTGGGAGCACCACAGGAGAGAAGGAGGGAGGTGAGGTGCCTATCTGGCACATTGGCACAGATGGACATGGAGCGGATACTTAGGATCACTTGGGCAGCAGGGCAGGAGGGAGAGCTGGATGTCATTATTCATCTGTGGACAAATTACCTGGTAGAGGATGCAACACGGGTGGTGCAGGATAGGTTTAAGGAGCTGGGGAGAGGCCTGAAGCTAATTGCACATAAGGTGGCGTTCACTGAGGTGCTACCTGTGCATGGATGGGGGGGGAGGAGGGGAACACCAAACCACAGTCTTCAACAACTGGTTGAAGGCATGATACATGGAGGAGGGGTTTGGCTATATCAGGGACTGGGGTCCTACCTGGAGGGATAAAGGCCTGTCCAAATGGGATGGCCTTCATCCATAGAGAAAGCAAAGTATTTGAGCTAACCATCTACACCTTTTCGTTTTCTAAAATTTGAAGTTTTATTTTCTTTTTTTCAATGAACACAACAATCCCCTGGTGTGCCCAGCATTTTACCCAACCCTGGGCTTCTTCAGAGGCAAGGATCTATATAAATACACAACAATAATTTTCAGAATATATACTTGACATCAATTAGCATTTTTAGTGTCTACATAATGTTATGGCCCATATCTTGCCTCAAACAACTCTGGCACTTTATGTCTCTGTTATTATATTCATTGTGGAACCTCAGCCATACAGTTTATGCATTACTGAAACAATTATTAACTTGTAAGAACAATTTTTTTTCTTTTTTGACTGGATTTACAAAATGGCCGTCAAATTATATATTTACTTTTTACTTCAAAAACTGTCATTATTCAACTTTTTTTATAAACAGAAATTCATTTCTGTGATAAATATTGTCTTATACTGAAACAATAATTAACTGTAAGAAATTATTTTTCTTTTTTGACTGGATTCACAAAAAATGGCCTCCAAATTATGTATTTACTTTTTACTTCAATAACTGTCACTATTCAACTGTTATATAAACAGAAATTAATTTCTACAATAAACATTGTCTTCTACATTGTGTCCAGTACTTCTATTTGTATTACATTCCAAAAACGATCTATATTTTTCATTTAAAAGACAAAGAACCTCTGTGCGCAAGCAGTGAGGCAATGGTTACCCCAAAGGGCATTTGGCTGGGAAGCCAAGTTTCAAAGAAATACAAAATCACACATGACCCCACAATGCACTGCATCATGGGTTGCATATGCAAATCACCACAGAATATTATGTCTTCTGTTGGCACCCTTTGCAAACTGTGTGAGAGGCCTTTCGGGCATCATGCATTTCTGCTTAAAGTTGAACCAGCATAATATTCTGTGGTGATTAGCATATGCAGCCCATGATGCTTTGCATTGTGGGGTCATGTGTGATTTTGTATATTTTTCATGTTCTCATTCTGTTAATATAAACGTTCACTAGATTATTAGAGTGACTACATCATGTTCTAAATAATTTTTATGCTTCACATCTGATTTTATGGTATCCACTTTAAAATGTATTCTCTCACTCATTTGAACTTCTTATTCTACTCATTAACTTTAAAAATGGTGAACGTCATGCTCAATCTCATTCTAGTCTTTAAAGCTAACTTACCATAGATTTCACTACGTTTACTACACTTTTTATGTTGATTTAATAACAATTCATTCATCTTATACAGCCTCATTTAAATGACAGCAAAGTATTTCATTAGCTAAGATAAACAAATGTATTTCTCCTTGACGCTCTAACATTATGGGTTAGCATTGCCTGTTTCAATTCTTTAAATTATACCTACTGCTATCTTAGCAGTTTATTATCTCATTTTCACATTATTTATCTCGGTACCCTTTAAATCGATGTCTCATATTGTAACATCTATTATGTCAGTAATCTCAATATCACACTTACATAGTTTTAAATGAAGTTAACGTGACTGATGGCCATTCATGCCTTCAAGTTGCTACTTGAGGCAATGGCCCTTCATTCACCCTTTTCACAGGGTATTTCTTACAACGGAGCTGTTAGCAACAACATTTTGTTATTCAGTGCACTGACAATATAACTTATGATTTCACATATACCTTTAAAGGATTGCAACACATTTATAAGCATTTTTAAGATATTTTACTTGCTAACAAGCTCCTTAGCATCTGGTGCACTTGTGTATAAGCTTGTGCCCCAGACATAATGACTCATTTTATACGACCAGCAGAT
Organism: Neoceratodus forsteri; assembly: GCA_016271365.2. Lineage (NCBI taxonomy): Eukaryota > Metazoa > Chordata > Ceratodontiformes > Ceratodontidae > Neoceratodus > Neoceratodus forsteri. The sequence goes on along the minus strand of CM057459.1, from coordinate 721,335,668 downwards.
GGGGCAACACCTGGAGAAAATGACATCACCATGAGCCACACCATGTTATTGGCTGTCCAGAGACCACCCCATGTCAATCACCCAGGGAGTTGCAAAGCAACTTAAAGAGGCTGCGTGTGTTACTGAGAGTTCAAGGGCAGTTGTTCTCCCATACATGCCCCTCCTTATGCACTCCCAGCTGTGGTCTGTGTACTAGCAGTGATTCCCTTACTGATGCTGCTTGTGTCAGGCAGGATAATTACATCTTAAGGTGAAATGATAAAGGATGTATAAATATCACTCTTACAATTGTTGTTTGTTTCCTTAAAAAGATTCTCTGACATTCACTTCCCCCACAACATTTATATCTTAAGGTGAAATTATGTAGGGTGTATAAATACCACTCTTATGATTGTTATTTGTTTACTTAAAAAGATTCTTAGGCATTCACTTCTATACATGTTACGGGGGGGGGGGGTGCTGAGTGGACCAGGTTTCAGGAAGTGAGGGGTAAATGTGTCTTAAGGTGGAAACATCACAGAGACCAAAAGTTAATGGATGTTTCTATTTGTTTGCTCTTTTTTTCTAAGAGGGACAATGTATTGATATAGACCATACCATTCTCTACCAACATGCAGACCAGTTCTCATCCTCATTCATACCTAGCATGTCCTCTGTGGCATTTAAGGTGAAGATCCAGTACATTTCCTTTCTTCCTAGGGATTTGTTCCAGTCTCCTCTTTCTGGTTTTGTTACAAGCTCACTGCCCCAAAATTTCAATGAAGCTGCTGTGTGATTTTCTTTGTGAAATGAATAGCCACTGGGCTATCCTCTGATTTAGTCCTGATTCTACTTTTATGCTCTGTGATCCTATTCTTAAGAGGACAAGTGGTTTTTCCCATATAAAATTTTGAGCAGGGGCTCTACCATGCCGGTTCAACATCTCTAATGTTGACTGGTGTTACAGCAACAGGAATCATGTTGACCACAAATCGTGGTCAGCAAAATTCCTTGCAGACTCCCAGTCCTGTTTTTCTGTTCCATCCCCGCATCCCTGACTAAAGGATTGTTAACTCCAGTCGGAGTTAACTTGGGGTGGGGTGCAGGACCAGGAGACAGATGCCCCTGTCTTGGGCACACCATCACAGTGACCTGTCAGCAAAGCATCAATTTTGCCAAGAGGAGCATAGTTCACTGTGCTGGTGTCACCGTATGGGGGGGGGCATACCTCGAACAGGGACATGTAAGCACATAGACTACTGTACATGATGGGAGTCACAGTTAATATATGAATTTATCTTATATTTTGAATTTCCAGTGGGGTATAGTATTTCTGTTTTTTTTTTAGGCATTGCTGCAATGTACACATCTGCCACATGGTGTCATTCCTTTTTCTAGAGGTCCTAACAATAGTTGTTCCTCTGGTCTCATGTTCAATGGTTTCAATTGTGAATTTACCAACCTGTCCTTTAGTGTTTTAACTTTTTTTGAAGCAACTATTGGTCTTGTCCTGAACTCAGGGATCCCTGTGGGCATTAATGTGTTCCAATGTTCACTTACAATTGCGTTATTTTCTGGGTTTAGTCTGAAAAGCATAAAGATAGTACTATTCTGTCTCTTGTAGCTGTTGTTTCTTCAACTTGTTCCCCTGTAGGTTCTGTACCTTGTGCTGCTCTTCTTGACATTATGTTTATATCTTCTGTCCTTGAATGTCTGAGTCATGTTGTCATACTCCTGATTTCTATTATGAGGTTCACTACAATTACACTTTACCCTTAACATCTGGGATGGGAATAAGGAATGCTATCTTTCAGTTTTTGGGGTGAAAGCTGTCTGCATGTAGCAGAGTATTCCTGTCAGTCAGCTTTTGATAAATTGCTGTGCAAAGTTTACCTAGTTCTTTATAAATTGTTTAATCTAGAAATGCCAGCTTCGTACTACTAGATGTTATTGTATACTTGAGGCTGCTAGTCAATGAATTTATGTGTTCATAGAAGTTATGTAGTTCATCCTCCCCACCAGTCCAAAAGAGGAGTATGTCATCAATAAAACTTCCATAATGTTGGATTTTGTTAGAAAATGGATTGTGCATAGGGTTTAAAATAAATTGTTGTTCGAAACTATACATATACAAACTGGCATAGGTGGTGGCAAAAATACTCCCCATTGCCATCCCTCCATCCATAGAGGACAGAACAGCAGTCCTGGGTGGAAGGTTTAAATGCCACTTCAATGGGCATTTAAACTATTCAGTGGGGGGGGGGCAGAAGAAATGAGGAAGGCAGGAAATGCTCCCCACAGAAAATGGAGCAGCAGTGAAGATAAGTCCATGGGAAATAAATTACCCAGGGGTAGTGGGGAGTAGGGGCAAGGGGGCAGGGACGGGAGGTTGGTGTGGTGGATCTAAGGCTGAGAAAAATACTAGGAAGGGTGGACAAAGGTAAGATAAAAAAGGGAAGGATAGTACCAAGGAAAAGAAAAGGGTGAAGGAGGGACTTAAGAAGGGAGGACAAAGAAGTTTTAGGAAAGGATAAAAGGAGTGGTGAGTCATGTGCACTAGTGCAAGGAGCCTAGGAAACAAAATTTCTGACCTTGAGGCTACCATTGCAGAGGTGGACCTGGATCTAGTGGCCATAACAGAATCTTCATGCAGCAACAACCATAGCTGGGAGATGGTCATACAAGGTTACAGCATGTTTCAAAATGATAGGGCAGGGAGGAAAGGTGGGGGTTATATTTAAGGGAAGGTATAAAGGCTATGGAAATACAAAGACACAATGAGGAAAAGGCCTGGAGATTCTTTGGGTTTGCTCAGAGTTGGAGTTTATGCCCTTTATACATGTGGGGGTGGTGTACAGGACACCAACACAGGGGGAGGAAAAATAACAAAACAAAAGGAAAGTAGTAATTATGAGGGAATGTAATCTGCCAGATGTAGTCTGGAACATCCTGGCCAAAGCTACAGCTAGGAGCAGGGTCAGACAAGACTCTCTTCAAGGGGCATTTCACATGCAGCTAGTCACAGATCCCACTAGAGATGGAGCAGTGCTGGATCTAGTACTTATGAACAGGAACAGCACTGCAGTGGGTAGCCCCCTGGGTACAACTGATCATTGTACAGTGTGATTTGACATATGGATTGAACAAGAAAAATCACACTAAGACAAGGGTCCTGGGTTTCAGAAGAGCAGATTTTAAAGAAATGGAGACTGCCTTAGGAAATACCTTGAGAGGAGATAGCCAAGATAGCTGCGAGGGCAAAATGGAAAAAATAAAAGAGGAAATAACTAAGGTAATGGCAAGCTGTTTAAAAATAGTAGGTAATGGCAAGAGGAAAAAGAGGCAATAGTGGTTCTCAAAGGTGGTGGCCAAGGTGGTAAGGGATAAAAAACAGCTTTCAGGAAGTTTAGGGAGACCCAAGTGGAGGTGGACAGTAAGGCATATCTAGAAAAGGGGAGGCAGGAAGGAGGGTAAGGACAGCAAAGGTTTAAACTGAGGAGAGGATCAACCAGGAGGTCAAGAATGGGGATATGACTTTCTTTAGGTATGTGAGCAAAAAGAGGAAGGCAATTGGTGGTGTAGTGTGGATCAGGAGACCAGAAGGGGGGTCTGTGCAGAGCAAGATGTTGAAAAAGCTAAAATTAAAAAAAATTTCTTCTGCTTGATCTTCACAGTGGAAGGGAGAAGGGATGGACATGCATTAACAGGCACTGGGTGGAGTGGGGTGTGAACACAAAATCATTTATGGAAGAAAGATTCCACTGAGGGCTGGAAGTCCTAAAGGAAAACAAGGTGATGGGTTTGGACAGTATCCACCCAAAGGCACTAAAGGAGCTGAGCACAGTGCTAACCACTCATTTGGCAACACTATTTAGCACCTCTATGGAGATGGGTGTGGTTCCAGAGGACTGAAGGAGGGCTGATGTGGTCCCTCTGCACAAGAGTGGCAGCAGGGAGGAGGCTAGCAACTACAGGCCAGTCAGTATCACATCAGTGGTGGGGAAATTAATACAGTCCCTGCTGAAAGAAAGACTGATGAAGTAACTAGAGACAAATGGGCTGCATGACCACTGGCAGCATGACTTCACATGGGGGACTCGGTCACGTCAAACAAATCTTCATTGTTTTCTTTGACTGGGTAACTAAGGAGGTGGATCAGGGAATGGCAGTGAATGTGGCCTATTTGGATTTTAGTAAGGCCTTTGATACTGTACCACACAGGAGGATGATAAAGAAACTTTTCAGCTGGGAAGTGGGAGAAAAGGTGGTGAACTGGGTATCTGACAAATTGAAGAATAGCAGGCAGAGGGTGGTGGTAAAGACAGTCATTCAAAGCATGAGACAGTAACCAGTGGAGTATCACAGGGATTGATACATAGAAACAGAGAAACATAGAAGTTGATGGCAGATACGGACCGCAAGGCCCATCCAGTTTGCCCATTGTTGCTACCTTATGAATGTGTCATAGGCCTTTATTCTGCCAATGGGCTATCTATTCATACTCATCTGTATTGCTCCCTTATGCCTATCCCATGCTTGTTTGAAGTCCTGCACTGTACTCATATCCACCACTTCCTGAGGTAGGCCATTCCATGCATCCACCACTCTTTATGTGAAAAAGAAATTCCTCACATTACCCCTTAATCGGCCTCCCTCTAATCTCATGCTGTGTCCTCTTGTCCTGCTATTTTTCTTATACTGAAACATGTTAGACTCTTTCACCTTGCTAATGTCCTTCAGGTGTTTGAATGTTTCGATCGTATCACCTCTCTCCCTCCTTTGCTCTAGGGTATACATATTGAGCTCCGTTAATCTGTCCTCATATGTTTTCTGATGCAGTCCCTGCACCATTTTGGTTGCCCTTCTCTGGACTGCCTCCATTTTGTTTATGTCCTTATGCAGGTGCAGGCTCCAGTACTGCACTCGGTAGTCCAGATGGGGCCTAACCAGTGTCTTGTAAAGAGGGATTATTACCTCCCTCTTACGACTTTTGATACCCCTACTAGTACACCCCAACATCCCTCTAGCCTTACCTACTGCTTTAGTGGTCTGCTTGGATGATATTAGGTCATCTGTGATGATGATGTCCAAGTCTCTTTCTTTCCTTGTGATTGCCAGCAACTCCCCTGCCAACCTATAGGTGGCTTCAGGGTTTCTCTTCCCTATGTGCATGATCTTGCACTTCTTTGCGTTAAACCCCAGTTGCCACTCTTCCAACCATTTTGCCAGTTTATCCAGATCTCTTCTCATTCTGCCCACCACATCTGGATCACCTACTCTGTTGCAGATCTTGGTGTCATCTGCAAACAGACAAACCTTACCCTCCAGTCCTTCTGCAATGTCACTGATGAAGATATTGAAGAGGACTGGCCCCAGGACTGATCCCTGAGATACCCCACTTGTGACTTGCATCTCTTCTCACTGTAAACCATTTACCACCACTCTGTTTTCTGCCTGCCAACCAGTTTGCCTCCCAACTGACCAACTTCTGACCCACCCCAAGCCTACCCAGCTTATTAATCAATCTTCCATGTGGAACAGTATCGAAAGCTTTGCTGAAGTCAAGGTAGGTGACATCAACTGCACCTCCTTGGTCCTCCACTCTGGTTACCCAGTCAAAGAAATCTATGAGATTAGTTTGACAGGACCTTCCGGTAATAAACCCATGCTGTCTTGGATCCTGGGCTCCTGTGGTTTCCAGGTGTTGCACTATCCTTTCCTTAAGGAGTTCCTCCATAATCTTGCCCACTACTGAGGTAAGACTGACTGGTTTGTGGTTCCCTGCCAACTACCTTCTACCATTCTTGTGTAGTGGGATAACATGAGCCCTTCTTCAGTCTTCTGGGACATCTTTTGTGCTCAGAGACTCACTAAACAGTTCTGATAATGGCTCTGCTAGTTCCACCCTTAGCTCTTTCAGTACCCTGGGATATATGCCATCAGGGCCTATTGCCTTGTTCACTCTGAGCTTAGCGAGCTTTGTAGGACCCTTTCTTTTGTGAAGGGACTTGTGCATGCATCCCCCCCCCCCGTGTCCATGGTGCTGAGCTGTGGGCCCTGTCCTACCTTCTCCTTAGTAAATGCTGAGCTGAAGTATCTATTTAGGATAGATGCATTTCCTTGGTCCTCCTCCACACACTCCCTCTTATCCCCTTTGATCTTAGCAAAACCCCCTCTGGACTTTCTCCTTTAACTAATGTATCTATATAAAGTCTTGTCCCCTTATTTTACTGTTCATGCTAGTGTTTCCTCAGTGTGGGCCTTTGCCTGTCTTACTGCCTTCCCTGTTTCTCTTAGGGAAGTTTGGTATGCCTCCCTATCTTTGTCCCACTGAGTTCCCTTATATTTCCTGAAGGCCAACCTTTTGGCTCTGATCTTTTCTGCTACTGTTTTTGAGAATCAAAGTGGTTGGCTTATTTTTTTGCTATTGTTTTTCTCCTTAACACAATGGGTTGTTGCTTCAAGTATTGCATCCTTAATGCTTGCCCACTTTGCCTGTACCCCCTCACCTGTATTTCTTCTTGCCAGGGCTAGCTTAACTTTGTTGGCCATCTAATCAAAGTAGCTCCTCTGAAGTCCTATATTTTTGCCTTGGAATGGGATGATTTAGTCCTAGTGGCCAAATTGAACCATACCATGTGATGGTCACTGGCCCCCAGGTGACCTTCTACTTGGAGATCTGTGATCCTTTCCCCGTTAGTCAGTACTAGATCTAAGATAGCCCTGTCTCTTGTGGGTTGTTGTACTAGTTGTTTGAGGCCCTCCCCCTGCAGGGAATCCACTATGGTCTAGTTCTGGCAGATGTTCCTGCTGATATTGTACTGGGTCCAGTCCTCTTCAGTGTCTTCATAAGTGACATTGCTTAGGAACTAGAGGGGAAAGTATGTCTCTTTGCAAGTGACACAATGATCTGCAACAGGGTAGACACCCAGGAGGAGGGTCAAGAGAAAGCAAAGGGATATGGAAAACTAGAGAAGTGGTCTAAGGAGTAGCAGCTGGGTTTCATTACCAAAAAGTGCAGCCATGCACCTTGGGCCAGGAAACCTAAGGGCTGTGTATGGGGGGTTACTTCCAGCTATCAAGCAAGAGAAGGACCTTGGAGTAATCATATCTTATTGCCTCAAGGGGGCAGGGCAGTGCAACAAGGCAGTAGGCAAGGCTAACTGGGTGATGGGGTGCATAGGGAGGGGGATTTCCAGCAGGAGAGGGGAGGTCATATTGCCTCTGTATTGCTCTCTTGTTGGACCCCACCTGGAGCACTGTGTCCAATTCTGGAAGCTGTACCTCTGCAAACACATTGACAGTGTGGAAGTTGTCCAGAGGAGGGCTGCAAAACCGGTGCAGGGGTTCGTCAAGAAACCATAAAAGGAGAAGCTGTGGGAGCTCAGTATGTACTCCCTGGAGGAGAAGAAAGCGAGCGGGGACATGACTGAGACCTATAAACAGGGATTAACCATAACCTTTTCTTTGCACTAAACAGCAGGAAAAGTTGATTAAAAATTGCACTAGCCCACAGATGGTTGCACTTGCCCACAATTATAATGGTACATTTTGATCACTTACTGTATACAGGAAAAAAAGCAAACCAAGAAATAATGATTATTGCACATTTACCCTGCTCCTGCATTGCTTCATGAACTAGCAAAAAACAAACAAAAACTGCAGTGCAGTTCCATACAGTATGCCCTTCCCCCCACTATTTTGTACCATGGCCCCTTCCCTTCCTCTTTCTGTGCCCCCCCCCACTGAATCAGAGGATCCCACAATAGCAAATGTTCAGTCAAGCAGTCATAGCTCTACACACACACAATAGCTGACATCACACACTCACCGTACTGTCACCCCTACCCAAAGGGCAATAAACAGTCATTCAAAGAAAGACAGAGGAAGACATTCTTAGCCCCCCACGCTGTAATCAACTGGCGACCTGTACTTCTAGAAGTTTTCATATAGTGTCATGTGCGCCAGGGGTAGATCTAGGATTTCTTTGAGTAGGGGCCAGACAAACCTAGGGTGCATAGGAGACAGAGCACTTTGGGACATTTTTATTTCTATATACCAGGTGAAAAAGTATTGATTTTAACATGCTGGGCCCCAACGATAGCAGAATTTTTTTTTAACATTGTCCTTTCATCAGCCCAGGTGAAACAGTACCCAGGCATGATGCTCTACAACCTCTATTTCTATTTAGGAGGATCTATGCACCCCATAAATGCTTGTTTTAACCTTTCAAATAATATATTTTATTAAGGTTTATTTTTGTATTGCGCATGCTCAAAAAAATTGTTTTTAGGATGAAAGGATATGCTGGGTACAATAAAGCTAGGACTGCAAGGATGATATTGACTGGCTTGGTCCATTAAAAGGAGCTGGGGACCCATATACCTGCCAGTAATGGCTGCCATGGGTCTATGGATGGTCATTTCATAGTCTGGTCTGCAGTGGTGTCCAGGGAAAGTACAGAGTTGGGAGATTGGGAGGGGAGAGGGAGCAGCTATGGTGAGGCTGGGATAAAACCCACCACCTGCGAGGCAGCTCCTCTATACCTCTTAGCATTTTCTCACTAAATGATGGATACAGACATTCAAATGTAGGAAAATGAGGGGCACTGGTCTTAATAATGTGGGGCAAATCATCAGACACAAAAGGCACTTTTACACACAGGTTTCTCTGCCGAAAGGATAGTTACCTGTGTAGCGCTGTTGCAGTCTGTTCTGTTGTGCCTTCAGTTTAAATGCACAGCAATATGTCAGCACACCCCATCCTACGGTTCCTATCAGTGCATTAGCATTGCATGAGAGCTAGTGCATGGGACACATGGCTGCCAGAATGGCCTTTTCACACTACAGGGTACAACGGAAGATACTAGGATGAACCACGCCAACCATGGAACACGGTCCGGGTGAGTGTTCACTTTGGATTCGGAAGGAATGCACGTTACACAGCAATGGATAAAATGGTAAACTATTTCTGTAATGGTCACTCTGTTACACAACTGGTAGTGTAAAAGCACCTATAAAGACAAGTTCAGAACACTGGAAGCTAGTGACTTAACAGCACTCTACCTTTGATCACAGCCTGGATACTAGCTGAAAGCCATAACAATGGGGTGATAATGACTCAAACAAAGTCTTTTGTGGGATCTCCATCTTGAACTGCCAGATAATTACAGCTCCTCAACAGCTGTTAATCACACCAAGCCACTTGGAACACTGAGGGAGATAAGCATGAGGAGTACAGCCTCCTAAAGTAGGACTACAGCCTCCTAAAGTAGGGACTTTTTTAATTTCATTGACAGCCATGGAAAATCAGAACTAATCAAGATGGACATGTTGAGGGTTAACTGCACTAGCCCTGGTCAATGTGCACTAGGCCCTGGGCTAGTAAAATAATGCTAAAATTGCCTCCTTCCTATAAGTACTTCACAGAGGTGAACAAGGTGCAGGAGGGGAGTCCCTTTCACGGGTGGGGGGAGTACCATAATGTGGGGGGCATGCTATGATGCTAGGGGCCAGAATTTAACAGGGATGTGAGGAAATACTTCTTCACAGAAAGAGTAGTGGATGCCTGGAAAAGTCTGCCAGAAGAGGTAGTAGAAGCGAAGACAGTGGGGTGCTTCAGACTTGTGTGGGATAGTGACATGGTTATAATAAATAGGAAGGAGGGAGGGACACCTGACCAAATAGGGTGCATGGTGTAGTAATAGGCAGGGAAAACAGGGCATATGAGTTTATTTATTTCTTTAGTTTTTGTTGACCAGGTAAATGCGCGTGACAATAGAATGCCTATTTTCTGGAATGACCTGGGAGATTATGATGTAATGGGAAAATACAAAAGAGCAGGGTTTAACAACTAGTGTAGCCCCCTTTTTGAGAGGGAGGCTTACCTGGATTCTGTTGTGCTGCCCCTGAATTTTCCTTCAGTTTTCTTTACCTGCTTTGGCCCGAGACTGAAAAAGGGTTGGACAGTGTGATTTGGCATGCTGTGCCTTTTTAGAGACTGCCAGCCACACAGACTACCTGCATAGGGAGGTGGAAGCACAACACACAAGCCTACTCCATACCACCACTGAGATAAAGGTCTCCAGTGTGCCTACAAAACCAGAGTCAGTTTGAATAAATATCAGGGCAGTGGAAAATAAACTACATATTATGGTGAAAGCCCTGTGATTCTGAAACTACTGCCACCATCTTGTTGATCCCTAGCCTCACTTCTAGCCACTCAGAGGTCAGGATCTGGGCAGCTGAGCACCAGAGAGCACTGTGGGGAATTATGTCATAGGGATCCTCCCAAATGGACTTGCAGGTTTTTTGAGCCAATCAGAGGGCAGAACAGGGGAGAAGGGCTGATAGCCTTGTTTGCCCAATTACAGACTGAATGGAGGAAGAGAGAGAGACTGACAGACTTTGGAGGGGCAAAGGACAGCTTGAGACAGAATGAGAAGGGTGCAGACCTGCTACTGGATATAGAAAGCAAGAGGCCTTTGCCATGCTAAAGCTTTCTGTGAGCCCTTGCCAGTGTTCAAGCATAATACCCTTTGTGAGTCTTTCCACGGGTTCATCCAATTTAGAGGCTGTGCCAAATGAGCTCTGGGTGGGAGAAACTGTTGAAAGTGTGAGCCAGTGGACCACAGCTGCACTCAGAAGTTTCGGAGCTGAGTCAAGGTTCACCCATGCCGGTGATTTGGAGATGTGTGTGACATAGATGATGGCGCAAGCACAATGTCGCCCACCACAATCGTGGTTTGACACAGTGTTGCCCGAATGTACAGCACCCAAGGACCGGACAGTGGAAAGCTTGAGTTTTGAGGGGTGCTGTGTCCCCCGTACCACCCAAAACTAAATATAACCAACTTGGGGGTGGGCGTGCCATGAAAGGAGGAGAATGGTTTGGACACCGAAAATGGTCTCAGTGAGGGACACTGTGGAATCCAGCATGCCCTTGTTACTCATGAACTTGTTTCAGTGCCCATACGATGGTGCCTTAATCATGGCACCTTCTCAACAGCACACCCTGAGTCACGCATGAAACAAAATCTGCATCTTGCCCAGACTACTCCAGAGCCAGGTAAGGGGCCAGCTAGCCCTTATCCAGTGGGGTGGAATGGGGAACCTGGAGCCATAGGCATGTGCCTGAGTGTTGGTGTACTCTTGATCCATAGGGGAGTCAGACCGTGGGGTCCCTCCTGGGTTTGGGCTCCTTGGAAACTGGGAGCACTGCATAGTGCTCCTGCTTCTTGCTGGTAAGCCGGAAAGACTGTTTCCTGAGAAGAGAAGCTAAGAGGGCTGTTACCAGAGGGCTTACAGTAGCTGTTGTCTGCTTAAAACAATTTTAAAGCTCCTGAACCACTTCCTGCTTCAGTGTGTTACTCCCTGCATCTTCTGAATGGCTTTCTGCTCCAGTGCGCTGCTGCTTGTGTCTTCAGAATTGCTCTCCTACCCCAGTGCACTGCATCCAATGGTCACGTGAGTGCTGACTCTGCTGGTGAGATTTTCTGTTTTCCCTGTTGGATTACAGTTAGGGTTTCCAGTTTGTTCGAAACAATACAAGCAAGTTTGTTGGAATTGTATTCTTTATTAAATTTGTGCTAGCATACTATGGCCTGTTGGGGGGTTAAAATGCAAGCTTGCTGAATTTTCCATCAAGTTCACCACTGCAAGATCCCGGACAATTCTTCATTCAGGCCTGCAATGAGACTGTGTGATAATACTTTGGTACCCAGAGTCTAATGTTTAGTATTGTACTTGTGCTTATAGATTTATTATTGGTACTGAATAAAGTTATTATACCCTGTGTAAAATAGTCACCTTCTGAGCCCCTTGCTTGGGTGGGTGTGTTTACCCAGTGGGGTTCAAGGGAAATTGCCAGAGGGTGGTTGAACATACAGTAACTTGTCATTGCCTAACCCCTGCTCTCTCCACAGCTTCTTGGCCTGTGTGTCAAAATAAAGCACATTTTCATTTGTCACATTTTATCACTGTGTGGGTAATTAGTTTTTACTGCCATGAAGAAAACAATAATAACAGTACAGCACATCTGATACAGACAAATAACAATAACCAGGGCTAAGACATAAAAGCAAAGCAGCATGGCAATAAGTAGAGATAAGTTACCAATAAGTAGTATCAGAAGCAGTAACAAGTGATGTGACCAGCAAAAAACAGTAAGAATAAATCATGTTTATACTGGCAGAACACCAATAGCCAGGGATAGGCATATGAGCAAAAAAGAGCAAAAATGAACACACAAAAAATGAGAAGAAGTACCCCCACCTGACTCAACATTTAGTGGGAGCATTTTGTTGTTGTACTGAAGGAAAATAGAGGAGATTGGAGGCAAGGGGGAGGCACAGAGTATATCATTGTCTCCCATCTTAAATATTTAGTTACAGCTGTTTTATCTGATCCTCCCCATCAGGCCTACCGGTCATTTTCTGCAGACACATTATGTGTTTCTATGAGATTTCTAATATTAAGGTTTAATTTGCAAAGCTTATGCACTAGTAGGGAGGCAGTAAAGCCTAGTCATTAGAATACAGAGCTGTGAACCTGGTGTACCAACAAACCTGTGTCTGAGTCCCACAACCACCACTTGCATACTGTGTGATCCTGAGCAGGTCGCTTAACCTCCCTTTGCATGATTCTCTTCTGAGTCACACCCAGAAGTGAGCTTCAGCTCAGGGTGCCTTACCAGGACTAAAATTCTTAATAAAATAAGTGAGATATCTACAATAAAAACTGCACCACTTTTTTCAAAAAAGAAAACTGTCAATGTACCAAAAATTCATAAGAAATGGAATGTTATTTCTTACCATATATGCAGTTATGTTTTTCATAGTACTTTGGCAAACTTAGCACTTTTTAAGTTTGCCGTTCGTGCTCGTGCAGCAAACTTCTTGCTATAAGAGTGGCTTTTGAAAGGTGTGACACTGTCTGTCTAATGCACAGTGTTCTGTAAGGGACGAGACAGTGCCAACCAGTCATCAGCCAGGTTCATTGTGACGGTGTTTTGCCTTCATGGGCAGAAACTTTGTGTAGTTGAAAAGAAAAAGCTGAGCCAATCATAGGGCGGCTTTTTCCTTTCATCTGCAAGCCACCACCCAGCAAACAGCTGTTCCCTGTCCTGATCAATCTGGCTGCACTTAGCACTCCAGTATCTAGCAGCTAATCAAAGATGGAAGAAGAGCAAGTCCGATCAAGACAAGTCCACTTCAGTCCCGACTCCGGATGATGGGGAAAAAAAAGTTGCAGTAGTATTTCATTATTTGACTGCATTCGCCGGCCAGAATTTTGCAAAACCATTTTTCTCTCTTTCAAAAAATGCCTTCCCTGAAAGATCTGTTCAGACATGCCAATCTCTGGGTCTTCCTATCCCAGCAGCTGCTTGCTGCTCTCTCCCAGGAGCTACAGTTAAAACACCTGTACACCAAGTGACAAGCGACACATTCCCATCCATGGGCAATGGCAACAGAACGTCCACAGTCTGAGCCAAACAGGCAGTAGCCATCACACCACAGCCAGGGATGGGGGACTGTTTTTATCAGACCATCAGTTTACGCTGTAATCTCATTCGATTGCCCTCCCCACACCCCCCAAAGAGTTGGGTTTATTGATCAAATGTAGAAGCCTGCACTCCTATTCTACTCGGCATTTTTGATGAGAGACCTCTGGAAAAACTCCGGATGAGTTAGGCTGCCAACCATGCCCCACCCCTCTGAGTCACCTTTGAGTGAAACTGAGAAGTAATTGGCTGCTGTGCACTCCTCAGCGTGGAGTGTAGGTGGCACACACAGCAAGGTTACTCAAGCTAATTGCTAACGGAGACAATTAGTGAAATGCTGAGAGCTTGCAATCTTTTTTTGTTTGTTTTTTTATGGCAAGATCTTTTCTTGGGGGGTGCAGGACAGTGAGACAGTTATCTTGTTTCAAGAAACGTAGGCCAGATATTTTTATAACAAAACCACCTGGTACAATAGCAATACCAACAACGAACTTTCGGCATTGACAAATGCTTGTTATTTAACAGAAAAAGTGAAACAATTGGCTCTGGTTCAGAAAGGTAAGTCAACCAGACCTTAAATTACCCATCAGATAATCAGATTAATATTGGCTGCTTTTACCACAGAACCCACAAAAAGTTCTGAACACAGCATTCTGAGAAGTATGTAAACCTTTTTGGTACACGGTACAATCAGCATGACATCATAGAGATTCCAGCTCATTTGATCAACACATCTCATAGTTACAAAACCTGCAATATAACAGCAGGTCTGCACATGGTATGTCACCCTTATGGCGACACCAACACAGCGAAATACACACCTGTCGGCAAAATGGACACTTTGCTGACACGTCGCTGTGTTGGTGTGCCCGAGACAGGGGTATGCTGTCTCCTGGTCCTGCAACCCTGCCCTGAATCAACTCCGACTGGAGTTGAGAATCCTAAAGATGGGGTGGGGTGGAGGGGCAGAGCCCCCCGCAAGGGGGTTCGGGGGAAAAGTCCCTCTATAAAAAAACAGGACCAGGAGACACACAGGAATCATGTAGACTGCAACATGCGGTCAACATGATTCCTGTCGGCAAGATGCTGGTCGACATAAAGGATGTCGAACTGGCATGGTAGAGCTTCTGAATACTCACCCATACCTGGCTCAACATTTAGTGGGAGTGGTGTGACCTCCATGGTATGATAACTCCTGCATATGTGGTATTGTTGCTGTATTGGAGGAGAATGGTGGACTGGAGGTAAGGTGGGGCACAAAGTATATCATAGCCTCCCGCCCTAAGTATCTAGATCCAGCTGTTTTATCCGATCCTCCCCCCTCCCACTGGGAATCGCGCTTCTTAAGGCTCAAAGGTAGGATCATGGATCATGACACAACATGACCCAGGATTTCCTTCTGGATGTAAGGAGGTCTGTTTTCTCGTTTGGGCTGAACATTATCTTTTCCATCTTGTAGATGGCATTAACAGTATCCCTCCAATTGTCTAGAGTGATTTGTTGAAGGGAAAGCCAATTCTTTGTGATACACTTTTTGGCGGCAAGTAGGATGATTCCAAGCAGGTACTTAGAAACATAGAAACATAGAATCTAATGGCAGATAAGGACCATACGGCCCACCTAGTCTGCCCATTTCCCTACTCAGAGTTGACAGCCCAGATCCTATTTGATCTGCGGCACGCCTTCTCTGCCCATCTCCAGGGTACCCTTATGTCTATCCCATGCATTCTTGAACCTCCCCTTATTATTTTAGCCCCCCCACCTCCTTTGGAAGGCTGGTCCATGGATCCACCACCCTTTCTGTGAAAAAGTACTTCCTGACATTCCCCCTGAGCCTTTCTCCCTCCAGCCTCATATCATGTCCCCTTGTCCTTGAGCAATGCTTCCTCTGAAATATGCTTCCCTCCCATACCCAGTTTATACCCCTAGGGTACTTGAATGTCTCTATCATATCCCCCTCTCTCTGTTCTCCTCCAATGAATAGATATTAAGGTTCCCGAGTCTTTCATCATATGGTTTCTGGTGCAGCCAATGTACCATTTTTGTCACTCTTCTCTTGACTGGCTCCATCCTGTCTATGTCTTTCCTGAAAAGTGGTCTCCAGAACTGGATGCAGTACTCCAGGTGAGGCCTTACCAGTGATCTGTGCAGTGGAATCACCACCTCTTGCTTTCTGCTAGTTATGCCTCTACCTATGCATCCCAGCATACTGTTTGCCTTCCCCACTGCTTTTTCACACTGCTAGATCACCTTTAGGTCATCTGATATGATGATCCCCAGGTCTCTGTCTTGCTTTGTGGTGGCCAGAACCCCCCCCCCCACATCCTGTACTCTATTGGATTCCCGTGACCCAGGTGCATTATTTTGCACTTTTTGAGCATTGAAACTCAACTGCCATACACCTGATAATTCTTCCAATAATCTTAGATACTCATTCTTTCCACCCCTTCTGGTGTGTCAGCTCTGTTGCAGATCTTGGTGTCATCCGCAAACAGGCATACCTTTCCCTCCAGATGCTCTGCAATGTCCTCACATAACCCTTTGGGCTAACAACGCCTCTGTGGTCACCTCTAAGGGGGACCTACATGCCTCCATGGTGAGAAGAGCCTGCTGCCACACTCCCTCAGCCCTTGCTTGTAGGCATCCTCTCATAGCCCTTTGGGCTAACAACTCCTCCATGGTCACCTCCGACAGGGATCTACACGCCTCCACGGTGAGAAGATCTTGTTGTCACACTCCCTGAGCCCTTGCTTGCAGGTATGACCAGGGTAACACTCCGGGAACTCAAGGCTGCGTGGCTGTCTCTGTAAATTTTCAAAGGACAATTGTCTTTCTCTTGGGACAGCTCTTATTGGTCGCCTGTGGTCCATGCGCTCCTTGTTTGGCTCCTCATCCTACCCAGCATTTTCAGTTCCTCCTGACTGGACTATGTCACTACCATCAGCCAAATTAACCTTATTTTTCCCCTAATCCTGTATTGCCTCTGATTTCTGGACTGTTTTTATACTCAGTGCTGCATTGGAATTTTGGCCTTTGCAGGGGTTCTTGTCTCCCACAAACTGCTGATTTTCTCATGCACCCTCTGCCGAATTTCTTCAGTTTACAGTGTAATTTTACTTGTACTAAATTGTGTGTTTGAACTGGGAATTTTAGAGGGCTAGACTGTATTCCTGATTCTGTGTTAGAACTTGAACAATTCTAAATCTCTGCTACCAAATTGGATTTTTCTGTGAAAGCCACTTTCAGTTAATTTCTCCTGTCCACCCCCCACTTGAGCTTCTTTTGTTTCTCCCCTTTGCAGACCCTGCTAGCACCTACCTCGCTGTCTGTGACATGCCCTCCAATTTAACTCCCCTTATTTGTGACACAGCTGTTTTGTGAATTTGTAAAGCAGGAAGCTTCCTACTGTTTTCTGAGCTATATCTAACCCCTGCTTGTCCCTTCTCCCTCAGGTGTCCTCTCATAGCCCTTTGGGTTAACAACGTCTCCATGGTCGCCTCTGATGGGATTCTACATGCCTCCACAGCGAGAAGAGCCTGCTTCCACACTCCCTGAGCCTTTGCTTGCAGGTACAGCCCAGACAGTGCTCCGGGAACTCAAGGTTGTGTGGCTGTCTCTGTAAATTTTCAAACGACAATTGCCATTCTCTTGGGACAACTCTTATTGGTTGCCTGTGGTCCATGAGCTCCTTGTTTGGCTCCTCATCCTGCCCAGCATTTTCAATTCCTCCTGACTGGACTATGTCACTACCATTGGCCAAATTAACCTTATTTTTCCCCTAATCCTGTATTGCCTCTAATTTCTGGACTGTTTTTATACTCAGTGCTGCATTGGTTAGAACGTTGTTGTCGGAAATCTGGCCTGGATGCCGATCATCTTAGACTGCTAGAACATTATCAATTCTATCAGTCAGAAATTTCTAGTAAGAAGGCAGAATTCCTGTCCAGGGAAATTTCTGCCCCCCAGAACCGACCAGCTCAGCTCTTCAGAACCGTGGACAGATTGTGCAACCCAACCTGTCTGCAGCTCCAAAGAGCATTTTCACAATTACAGTGTGGTGAGCTTGCTCAGTTCTTTGCTGATAAGGTGATGGACATCAGGTCAGAGATCCTCTTGACACATTCTATGTGAGTTGTTAGTTATCAGGACTTGGTCGCTACCCCTTAGTTTTCCTGGAGTGCCTTTGACCGCCTGGAAATCGTAGATGTTATACGGATTGTCCTAGGGATGCGCCCCACGTGCTGTAGTTTAGATCCGGGTCCTACATCCCTTATTTTGGGTTGTGGGGAGAACATTTTCCCAGTTCTAGCACAGATAGTCTGGTGCTCCCTTGACTCGGGTGAATATCCCTGTTCCTTGAAAGAGGTGGTGGTGACACCCTTGTTGAAGAAAGCTTCACTGGACCCAGACTGTCTTGCCAACTACAGGCCTATCTCGAATCTCCCCTTTGTGGGGAAGGTGATCGAGAAAGTAGTGGCAGCCCAGTTGGAGACCATTTGACCATCCATAGCATCTAAGAACTGCTGCAATCAGCTTTTCGAAAGAGGCACAGTACCGAGGCCGCACTGGTTCGGGTGTTCAATGATCTCCTGATGGCGAGAGACCAGAGAAAACGGTCCATTTTGGTACTATTAGATCTGACCTCAGCATTTGACACCATTGACCATGGGGTACTTCTTGAGCGCTTGAGATATATTTGTGGGCTTTCTAGGGTGGTCCTCAGATGGTTCATCTCATACCTCACCGGAAGAACTCAGAGGGTGGTTTCGGGGGTCTTTTCTTCCGATCCAACCTCTCTGCCTTGTGGGGTTCCTCAGGGCTCTATTTTGTCCCCCATGTTGTTTGCGGTGTATGTGCTTCCCCTCGGAGACATTGTGAGATGGTATGGTCTGCGGTTTCATTGCTATGCCGTTGATACCCAGTTATACCTGTCTTTGGCCCCCGACCAGGAAGGAGCCATTTTGGTATTTAATAACTGCCTCAATGAAATCCAGGATTGGATGAGATCCAGTTGGTTGAAGTTTAATTCAGGGAAGATGGAGGTGTTGGTCTTGGATCCAGATCGCCGGATGGGGGTCCAGTGGCCGGCTCCCCATCTGGATTGTGTCTTGGGGCTGTCGAGCTACAGGTCTCTGAACAGGTGCTAGACCTGGGGGTGATATTGGCTGCTGGGCTGACACTTTGGCCTCAGGTGTCAGCTGTGGTTAAGACATCTTTCTACCATCTAAGAAAGATCGCCAGGATCAAGCACCTTGTTCCGTCCGGTGATCTGCCAACTTTAATCCATGCCTTTGTGACCTCGTGCTTTGACTACTGCAACTCACTTTACTTTGGGCTTCCGGGGGTTGATATCCGCTGCTTGCAGCTGGTGCAGAATTCGGCAGCACGGTTGTTGGTGGCAACTCCTAGATCCTCCCATATTACACCAGTGCTGCGTGAACTGCACTGGCTGCCAGTTCAGTGGCAGATCACCTTCAAAGTCGGCCTACTGACTTTTAAAGTCCTGCATGAACTGGGCCCTGATTACCTGAAAGAACTCCTGATTGCTTACCACCCTGTGAGACCACTCCACTCTGCCGACGAGGGGTTGCTAGAGATTTCAAGGGTGACTTTAAAATCTATTGGGGCCTGTGCATTTATGTTTGGGGCCCCTTCACTTGGAAATTATCTACCCCATCAGATTAGGGAGTGCACGACCATGAGGAGTTTTAAATAAGCTCTGAAATCTTTCCTCTGGGAAAAATCTTATGGATGTACTATTTATTGAATTGTATTTATTATGTGGCTGAATCTGTTGGATTTTATTCTCTTATTGTACTGCGCCTTGATGCCTGAAAGGCGCATAACAAATAAAGTATTATTATTATTATTATTATTGGAATTTTGGCCTTTGGAGGGGTTCTTGTCTCCCACAAACTGCTGATTTTCTCATGCACCCACTGCCGAATTTCTTCAGTTTACAGTGTACTTAACTGTGTGTTTGAACTGGGAATTTTAGAGGGCTAGACTGTATTCCTGATTCTGTGTTAGAACTTGAACAATTCTAAACCTCTGCTACCAAATTGGACTTTTCTGTGAAAGCCACTTTCAGTTAATTTCTCCTGTCCACCCCCCACTTGAGCTTCTTTTGTTTCTCCCCTTTGCAGACCCTGCTAGCACCTACCTCGCTGTCTGTGACCTGCCCCCCAATTTAACTCCCTTTATTTGTGACACAGCTCTTTTTGAATTTGTAGCTGGAAGCCTCCTACTGTTTTCTGAGCTATATCTAACCCCTGCTTGTCCCTTCTCCCTCTGGTGTCCTCTCATAGCCCTTTGGGTTAACAACACCTCCATGGTCGCCTGTGATGGGGATCTACATGCCTCCACAGCGAGAAGATCCCGCTGCCACACTCCCTGAGCCCTTGCTTGCAGGTACGGCCCAGTCAGTGCTCTGGGAACTCAAGGCTGCATGGCTGTCTCTGTAAATTTTCAAAGGACAATTGCCTTGCTCTTGGGACAGCTCTTATTGGTCGCCTGTGGTCGACGAGCTCCTTGTTTGACTCCTCATCCTGCCCGGTATTTCCAATTCCTCTTGACTGGACTATGTCACTACCATTGGCCAAATTAACCTTATTTTTCCCCTAATCCTGTATTGCCTCTAATTTCTGGACTGATTTTATACTCAGTGCTGCATCGGATTTTGACCTTTGCAGTGTTGACTTTTCCATTAGCAGATTATATCTTCTAGCCACTAGAGGGCCCAGTTATAAGTGCACTCACCCAATCCAATCCCTGTCTCGTTTCACTTATTGTGTGGTCAGTCTATCCCTACTTATCAGTCTTTGCCCCTTCCCTCTTCTACTTCTGTCAAGCCCTATCTCTAGCTACCTGTTTTCCCCCAGGTTTGCACAACTTGCTAGTGGCTGTCAGTTCCCTCTGGCAGTGGCCATTTTTTTTCTGATACCTCCCAGTTTCACTGTCCTGCCCCCCACTATCAATCTATTCTGACTGGTAGCACTTCCATCTACTTACAGCATGCCCACCCACTTTCCCCAATCCTTCTCCTTTCCATCATCTCTAACACAACTCCACAAACTTCTCAATTTAAAAACCCCATCCCCTCTCCCTCTCCCCACAATCTCCCAGCCTCCTCCTCCTTCATTCTTTCTATTACCCTCTCTTCCCTCTCAAATACTCTGGATTCATTTCCCCACATACCCCTTGCAAGGTTATTCACAGCTTCTAGCCACCTCGCTTTCCTTCATCTCCTGATTATCCACTCACCCAGCCCCCCCCCAAACACATCACAAATACTCTGCCCATCACAAATATCCTAAACTATACTTCCTTATACACGCATTCCTATTACTTGCTTCAGGAAATGTACATCCTAATCCTGGTCCTCTCCCCCCAGCTGCTGTCCTCCCATTAATGTACAACCTTCCAACACCACCTCTGCCCTCCCAAAAGGCCTAAAGATCCTTCACTTAAATATCTGCAGCCTTGCCCCCAAAATTGATCTGTTACAGCCGATGATAATCTCCCTCACTCCAGATATTCTAATTTTAACTGAAACATGGCTGAATACAAAAATTTTTGATCCCTCCATTGCCATCTGAAGCTATTTCTTAATCAGGCAGGATAGGGCAGGTAGGGGAGATGGAGTGGCCATGTATATCCAGTCCTCTCTCCAATACACTACCGTACTCTCATCTGCCTTATCCTCCACTTACGAAGCCCTGGTAGTAAATATTGCCCTGCATTTCTACTCCCCTATCTTTATTGCTGGTAGCTACTGTTTCCCAGGTATCAAGCCCTCTGAATCTATTGACCTTATCACCTCTATAGCTTCCATCTCACACAAGGGTGAGCTTTATGTATTTGGTGATGTAAATCTAAACTGGCTATCATCAACTACTTCTAAGACACAAAGTGATATCTCTGCTCTAAATCTCTCCCAACCCATCCACAAGCCTACCCGACTAAATCACAAAACTCCAAACCACTCGCTGTTAGACTGGGCTCTCGCCTCCCACCCTCACCGAGTCATTAAGTCTGGCACCCTCCTGGATGCCCTCAGTGATGACCACCCTATCTTCAGGGTCAGGAAGGTCCTCAGACCTAAACTGCCACATAAAATCCTGCAACTCTGCTCTTTCAGTTCCCTTGACTTAAACCCTCTTCTCAATGATATATCCAATTCTGATTGGTCCCCAGTTGCATCCATCACTTCCATCAACCAAGCCCTCATTTACTTCAAAGACAGATTTGTAGGTACCTGTGACTTCCATGCCCCATTCAAACACACTAAAGTCCGAGGTATCCATCATCCCTGGATCACCCCTGAATTAATGACCTGCCTCAGGGATCATGATAAAGCATGGAGGAAACACAAGGTCTATCAGCTCCCATCAGCCCTTACTAACTATTGCAGGCTAAGAAACATTTGTACTAAAGCAATCAGACTTGCCAAGTCTGAATATTTTAAATCCTCTTTCTTCAATAACATAAACTCCCCCTCCAAATTCTGGAAAGTAGTCCACTCACTATTCTCTCCCCCCATCACCCACCCCCATGTTTAATATAAACAACACACTAGAGTCTGAACCTTGCATAGTCCCTCAGGAGTTCAACTCCTATTACATCTCCTGTGCCTCAACCCTTCTAAAATCCCTCCCCTCAAGCCTCTTGTCTACTTATTCTCCCTCTTCTACCACTCACCCTCCCTGTACCCACTCCCATTTCTCATTCTGTCCTAATTCCCCTGAGGAGACACTAACGGCCCTCCTCTCAGTCCCTCCAAAGGTTCCTCTCTGGATGACCTTGACCCTAAACTTCTTTACCTCTCAGCCCCAGCTATTGCCTACCCCCCTCTCTAATTCTAAATCTCTCCTTTATATCCTCTTCCATCCCCACACCCTGAAAACATGTGGTGGTCCTCCCTCTCCCTAAGGGTGGTGGTGATGATCTTTCCTCACCTTCCAACTATTGCCCAATCTCCCTCCTCCGCACCTTTGCTAAGCTACAAGAACACCTGGTCTTCTCTCAACTGACCTCTTTTCTTGCTGAGTCCCCCTTCTTCACCCAGTTCCAATCTGGTTTTCAGAAGAACCACTCCACTGCCACCTCCCTCCTTAGGCTCACTGACTCCATCCTTACTGGGATTGACAATGGCCTCATCACCTCTGCCATCTTTGTCGACCTCACCAAGGCTTTCGACACAGTCTCCCCTACCCTTCTTCTCGATTCCCTTACGGCTGCTGGTTTGTCTGTTCCTGCTCTTATCTGGTTTAGAGTTTACCTCACAGGCAGAACACAATCAGTCAGGATTCAGAATGCAATCTCTCCACTCTTCCCAATATCCACAGGAGTCCCACAGGGGTCTTTGCTCAGTCCCATCCTTTTCTCCATCTTCCTAAATGACCTTCCCTCAGTCTGCTTCCCCCTCCTCTTCTATACATATGTATGCCAATGATACCATCTTGTTCACCTCTGGCAAAATCACCACTGGTGTAGCAACCACTCTACAGCATGACTTCCACCAGGTTCAGCTCTGGTTTGCCTCACATCAACTATTCCTAAATGCCAAAAAGACAGTCTCCATGACCTTCAGCACTAGGCAGAAACTCTCTAGGCTCCACCCCTTACCCTCTTTCCACACCCTTGATGGGACCATCCTTGAGGATACCCCCTCTTTCAGATACCTTGGGGTTTGGCTGGACCAACACCTCAGCTTCTGTGGCTACATTGACACCATTCTGAAAAACTGTGCCCCAAGCTTGGAGCCCTTTACAGGAACCATAGTTGCATCCCTTCTATGGCCCGGTGAGAACTTGTCCAAAAGATGATCCTCCCCATTTTTGACTACTGTGATGTAGTCTATGGTGCTGCTCCCATATCTTCCCTTACCAGATTGGATTCTCTTTTCAACTCCTTCTGTCAATTCATTCTTGATGCCCTATCTCGAACCCATCATTGTGACCTTTATCATGCCCTGTCCTTTTCCCCCACTTGCTAACAGATGCCTGGGTCACTGTGCTAAGCTAACTTCCAAACTTTGGCTTGGTGTACTTCCTTCCTACCACTCATGCTCCCTCCTCCCCCTTCTTCCACTCCCTCAGATACTCTGACACTTTCGCATCCTGCTAGTCCCCCATCGTACCACCCTCATCGGCCAATCAGGCTTCTCCCTTGCTTCCCCAAAATCTGGAACTCCCTCCCACCTCAAATACAACACTCCTCCTCCTCCCACTCCCTTGCCTCTGCCTTACATAACTTTCTCTCTGCTAGCTGCTCCTGCTTCAATCCTACTTAACTTGCTCTCCTATGAGCCTGTTTCAGCTTCACGCTCACCTCTTTCCTGCAAAACCCTCCCCCTACAGCCTCCCCCAGCACTCCTTCCTTTCAACTTTACTCCCACCCCCCATTTCCTCCTCTGTATGCCAGTTTACCCTTACTACCTACTTGCCGTTGCTTGGCCTAGGGCACTGGCAGGGTTCTCTGCATCCTGGAGGGGTCCAGAACCTAGATAAACACCTTTCTCACCTCCTACTCCCACTCCATTTTTTCCTGAAATGGCTGGGTCTCGGACCCTCTTCTCTCCCACCTCCCTCTCTCTTGGTCTTTCTGAAGCCTACTCCCCATCACTGCCTAC
Organism: Neoceratodus forsteri; assembly: GCA_016271365.2. Lineage (NCBI taxonomy): Eukaryota > Metazoa > Chordata > Ceratodontiformes > Ceratodontidae > Neoceratodus > Neoceratodus forsteri. The sequence continues at coordinate 721,311,556 of CM057459.1, read as the reverse complement.
TTTCCTCCTGTCATATTCTACCTCTGCTGCCTACAACCTGCTTCCTTTCTGTCATGCTCTACCTCTGCCTTGTGCAAGCAGGGTCCACAGCATACTGGAAGGACCAGGACCCAGCAGACCATTCTCTTTCCCCTATCTTACTTCCTGATGTGCTCTAAGTCCCACTGCCTACAACCTGCTTTCCTCCTGTTCATGCTTGACCGCCACCTGGTGCAGGCTGGGTCCCCAGCATTCTGGAGGGGTCAGACCCTGGCAGACACTTCTCCTCCACCCCTTGCCTTCCCCTCGTCCAAATCCCCACTTTCCACCTCCCTGCTCTTTGCCTATATGCCCCCCACCCACCTTTTTGTTTTTGTCGCCCCCAGCCATAGTTATTGGCTAACCCCTAATTTCTAATGCACTTATAGTCAACCTTATAGTTTTGTTACACCTTGCAAATTTTGTTCTGTGTCTTTCCTCACAATCTTGCCCTAGTTCAACCTCCTTGTATTCTATCCAGCCATTTTCTAACTACAAGCTATGTCCCACCAAGTGTTTGCCAAAGATATTTGTGCTATCGTATCTATCTAGTTCTAGACTGTTAGCATTGTATCCTTCTAGTTCATATCTGTTAGCATTCCTCCTTTTCAGTACTTCTGTATAGTCTGCTCACTTTATTAAATGTATTCGAATTGTATATCTATATTTTGTACCAAATCTCTGTATACTATCCTCATGTTTCCCTACCCCCCGCCCCCGGTCACACCGGGAGATGAGCAACTTGTTGCTCGGCATGCCTTCCTGGTGAATAAATAAAAAATGTCACTAATGAAGACACTGAGCATTGAGCAGGACTGGTCCCAGCACCAATCCCTGTGGCATCCCGCTGGTCACCTCCCTCTCTTCTGATTTCATGCCATTTACTACCACCCTCTGAGTGCTATCCCTTAGCCAGTTCTCAATCCATTTTACTACATAATGCCCACTCCCAGGTTTCACAATTTATTTAGCAGTCTTCTATGTGGGATGGTGTTGAAGGCCTTGCTGAAATCTAGGTAGGTCACATCCACCGCCCCTCCTTGATCTGCCACCCTGGTCACCCAGTCAAATAAATCAATTAGATTTGTCTAACAGGACCTTCCCACTGAGAATCCCTGCTGCCTTGGATCCTGTGCCCTGCTAGTCTCCAGAAACTTCACAATTCTCTCCTTAAGTAGGGACTCCATTAGCTTCCCCACCACTGACATCAGGCTTACAGATGTATGATTGCCTCTCTTCTCCCTACTGATACTCTTGTGGAGAGGGATCACCTCAGCCTTCCTCCAGTCTTCAGGTACCTCCCCTGTCTCTAGAGATGAGTTGAAAAGGTCAGTCAGTGGACCTGCCAGTATGTCCCTGAGTTCCTTTAATACTGTGGAGTAAATCCCATCTGGCTTCATTGCATTGTCTGTTTTTATTTTCCTAAGTTCCTCTAGGACTCTTTCCACAGTGAATGGGCAGGTGTCAACCTCCTTCCCCTGTCTACCCCTCCTAATGAGTTTTGGTCCCTCGCCCTCCCCTTTCCTGGTGAACACTGAGCAAAAGTATTTGTTTAGTATTTCAGCCTTTTCTAGGTTATCTTCCATCCACCAACCCTCCTCCTTCCTTCTTCAGTCTAACAATACCATTTCTGGTCTTTTTCCTCTGCTAATGTATCTGAAGAAGGTCTTGTTTCCTTTCTTAATAGACTGTACTATACCTTCCTCTGTTTGTGCCTTAGCTCTTCTGATTGCTTTCCCAGATTCTTTCTGTTTCTCCAGATACTTCTCCCTGTCCTCATCCTTTTGAGTATCCTTGTATTTCCTAAAGGCCTTTCTTTTTCCCCTTACTTTCTCTGCCACAACCTTTGAGAACCTTAGTGGCTGTTTCTTTCTTTTCCTCTTACTATGCATTCTGACACAGTGCCTTGTTACTTCTGTTATGACTCTTTTGAGTCTAGACCACTGCTCCTCCACATCTCCCCCAGTACCTTCTGCTGCTAGGGCATTTTTAAACTGTTGCCCCATTTCCTTAAAGTTGGCTCGCCTGAAATCCAGAACCCTAATCCTTGTATGACTTTCCTCTACCACTGTGGTTTCAGTAAACCATGCTGTCATGTGGTCACTGGGACCAAGGGGACTGCCCACCTAAGCATCTGTGATCCTGTCCCCATTGGTCAGCACCAAGTCCAGTATACCCCCTCCTGGGTGGGTTCTACTACTAGCTGCATTAAGTTTGCCCCTTTCAAGGTGGTCATAAAGTCCCTGCTTCTTGTTGTACCTGAAGTCTGAGTGCTCCAATCTGCATCTGGCAGGTTGAAGTCTCCCATTAACAGTAATTCCCTTTTGGTTGCCATTTTGTGGATGGTCTCCACCAGAACTTCATTTGTCTCCTCCCCCTGCACAGGAGGCCTGTAAACAACTCCAGTGCAAATGGCAGTCTCATTTCCTGCCTCTAGAGTGACCCACAGCATCTCCATTCCTTCCTGTAACTCTTGAGTCTCCATTGCTTTAATCCACTCTTTAACATACATAGCCACCCCTTCTCCTCTCTTTCCTTCTCTATCCTTCCTAAAAAGTGTATATCCTGGTATGGCTGCATCCCATTCATGGTTCCCTGTGTACCACATTTCTGTAATAGCCACAGTGCCCATGCTTGTGTCTGCCATCAATGCCATTAGATCTCGGAATTTGTTTTCCAGACTGTGGGCATTGATGCACATTACCTTCCATCCTGTACACCGCCTCCCCCTCCTTTTCCTGTTTTCCGATCTGTGCTCTGTGATGTGTTTGAGTTATATTTTCTGTTTTCCTTCCTATTGTGACCAATTTGTTTCTTTTTTTTTGTTATTTTTGAGACCATCTACTAATTGGGGTCTCTCTATTTCCAGATATGTCATGTTGGGGGAGGCTACAGTAATCCCTCTGACTGCATTTGCCTCCAACCTTGGCTACTTTAAAGGCCTTCTGAGGAAGCATTTAAAATTTTCAGTAAGGATACCTTTACCCGCCCCCGGATAGATGTATACCATCTGGTGAATACAGTCCTTTATCCCTCCAGCTGAGGTCCCAATCCCCAATGAAGCCATATCACACCTGTCCACACAATTTCTTCAGCCATATGTTGAATTCCATGGTGCAGATGTCTTGGCCCTCTCCATTGCCATGGACAGGTAGAACCTCCAAGAAGGTTACAGGGTGTACTACTTGCCCAAGACTCCTCCCCAGCTCCCTGAATTCCTCCTATACTTTACCTATGTCTACACCCTCTTCTGCCAGGTCATTTGTTCCCCATGTGGATAATGATGTCCAGCTCTCCCCTCTTTGTCACTGCCTTAGTGAACCTTATGATCAGCTTGCTGTCCCTCTGAACTTTGCCTCCAGATAGGCACACTACCTCCCTTTCCCCACTGCTGCCTATCCCCAGATATATCCCCTAAATGATGGAATCCCCAAACAGGATTTGCTTCCTCCTCCTGTGTGTTCTCCTTCCAGTTGCCCTTGGGGCTCTCTCCTGGATGACCCCCTCATCCTCCTTGGTGTCCACTTCTGGAGATGCTGTGTGATCTTCCTTCTCTGCCAAGATGTCATATGAGTTAAGAAGTGTCACTGGCTGGGGGTTGTGCCTTTGTTCCACCTCCCTCACCCTTCCTGAACCCATTGTAGTCTATCCATCCCCCCCTTCTTGGCATCTTCTGAGGGATAGGTGGTAGACATGGTGGTCCCTGTGTGGGGGGGGGCTGTCTGGATCCTTGCCAACTCTGCTCGGAGTCCTGAAACTTCCACCCCCAACACAGAGAGGTGCCTGCAGATAGGGCAGCACTGCAGTGTCCAGAAGGTCTTCCTGAACACTGCTACCACACAACTACTGCATTGCATAACATGCATCATCTTTCTTTGCCTATTCTTTCCTTACACTTTCTGCAACTTCTGTTCTTTATCCTTTTATGCACCCACCCTTTGCTTTGATGCATTTTTCCCTTGTGTACACTGTAGCTTTTTTATTCTCTCACCCCCTTTTACAAAATTGCTTTAACTATGCCTCTACTATGATTATGGACTCAAGCTGCCTTGAGTAAATGTGTTCAAATTCCTGAGATATCAATGAAACACACCCAGAAACATCTTCTTGTCAAATCTTGTCACTGATTCATCAGATAATTTCAAAGAGCAGGAAAAGACAGAAACAACTTTATCAATCCCCTGTCCTGAAACTCTTTCCACCAATCACTCAGATAATTTTAAAAAGATGGAAAACAACAACAAAAATGAGTCAAAACACTTGTTGTGCCGAGGGCATGCTTACTCCCCCTTATGCCCCTCTTACTTCACAGCCCCTGCTATTCCCTGTGCTTGGGTCCTGTGAATCAGATTTAACAGGCCATTTAATTAAGTGTGGGGGCATGGCTGGGAGGGTGGGCAAAATTTGCAGCAAGCAAAGACAGCAAAGAAATAACAACCCCACTAAAAGGATAACAAAATAGGTTTGACATCAGAAGAAACAGGTTTGTGATTTAAAGAAATAACAGCCCCACTTAAAGCACACCAAAATAGGTTTAAAATTGTCAACAGTCCCAAAACAATTCCCTGATAACCCTTATAAATAGTAAAAAAATCAACCTGCTAGCAAGAGAAATCAACAATAAGCAGTAAAAGAAGCAATAAAAGCAGCAATGAGCAGTTACTGCACTGAAATGAATGGTGCATAAAATGTCTATCCCTGGTCCCTTAGGATAAAGGTAACATAAGTAAATCTGAGGTGTTAGTAGAACTGGGATGTGGAGAACCTCAGATACGGCTCATTCTATAGTCTGTCAAAAAGGGTTGAAGGCCTGGGTAGATCCACATTATGTGCACGTGGGCTGCATGTGGCTCTCCACAGTTTCTCCAAAATGCTGCAATCCCTCCACTCATGTATCTAGAAGTTACTGTTGGAGTTCTGAAATAACAGATGTCGTGTTTCCAAACATATTCCCTCCAGACATGCAAGAAGGTTATCCTGCAGGCCTCATTGCAGCCCCTCTCCCAGTCTTTTTGTTCCAATACAATGTGAAGCTCCTCCTCCCATTTACAGGCCACATACAATTTGTCCCCTTGCTGTGTTTCGTGCAGTGTTTTAAATTACTAAAATGAGATGCCCAGTTGTCTGTGTTCAGATGTGTAGTAATAAAACCTTTACCAAAGCAAAGCATGTGTGTGGTCTCTTACTTCTGGTGTCTGGTGGCATGGAAATGTTGCAACTAGAGGTACCAAAAAAAGTCTCTCCTTTTCAAACCAAATAGCTGCTGCAGCTCCTCAAATGATTTTAAGACTACCCTGTACATAACTGACTGAGACAGACTATGTTTTTCCATTGCCACTCTGGAAACATGGGTTCTAGATACACAGGCATGAAATCCTCCATCTGCATCAGAGGGCATACCCAGATTAGTTGTGGTATTAGGTCTAGGTCACACACCACCCCCTGCCAGGTCTTCCCCATCTGACAGACACATGGGTTCTCTTCTAATTGTGCCTGCAATCCTAGAAACATAGAATTTGTTGGCAGATAAGGACTGACTGGCCCATGCAGTCTGCACATTTTTCCCTACATACGGTATCAGCACTGACCCTACTTGATTTCCAGCTCTTTCTCCATCCCCCCATTCCTTTCTGCTAAGATTTCCTTATGCATATCCCATGCTTTCTTGAACCAACCCCAGTTTTTGCCACCAACATCTTGTCTGGTAGGCTGTTCCAGGAATCCACCACCCTTTATGTGAAGAAGTACTTCCTCACATCTCTTCTGAATTTTCTCCCCTCCAGCTTCATAGCATGTCCCCTTGTTCTTGAGCACCTTTGTTTCTAAAAAAATATTTTCCTCCTGTACCTTACTTACCCTTCTGAGGTATTTAAATGTCTCTGTCATATCCCCTTTTTCCCACCTCTCTTCCAGGGTGTACATATTGAATATCATTAGTCTCTCCCCATAGGGTTTTGATGCAGAAACCTCACAACTGTTGGACCACTTCCACTCTGTCTATGTCCTTCTGGAGATGTGGCTGCCAGAGCTGTACACAGTATTCCAGGTGGGGTCTTACCAGCAATCTATACAGAGGCAACACCACCTTCCTTCTTCTGCTAGTGTTACCTCTCCCTATTCACCCTAGAATCCCACTAGCCCTCCTAACTTCCTCATTGCACTGCCTGGCCACCTCTGCATCAGCAGAGATGATTACCCCTAGGTCTCTCTCCTGCTTTATTTATTTCAAATTTTGATAACCAGGAGAGGCACAGTGAGCCAAGGCTCATTTTCAGGTGTGACTTGGGGGAAGGGGTAAAGGAGATGGGACAAAAATACATTTCAGTACAATTTCAAAAGAAGCAATTAGGTAGTCAAACATAAGGTGCATAAAAATACAATAAATGTGGTGGTCCAAAAATACAACTGAATACAATTTCAAAAGTAATGCATACAGGGACCCACAACCTGACTACACAGTGGAGGAAGGACAGGAAAAGGAGGGAAGTGGGGACTGAGAATGAATACTTTCTAGAGAGTCCAGTGAAGAAGCAAGATGAAGGGAGCTTGGAAGAGAGGTCCTGAGTGAGGGAGTGGTAGGAGAAGGGTGCCTGCCAATAACTGGATTGGGGACATGGGAAAGAGAAGTGGAAGTCTCTGCAGCATAGTGGATAAGAAGAGGGGGATGAGGGAGAGAGGAGAGGTAGGGGGGGAGGGTATCAAGACAGAATTTAGAGATAAGGGTGGTGACATGGTGCTGTCAGTATTGGTGAAGGGAGGGAAGGGAGAGGGAGGAGTATAGGGAACAGCAAGTGCAGGGAGGGGAGTTACAGGCAAAATGACAGAAAGTATTGAAAAGGGAGTCCAGTCTTGAGAGGGATGAGGCAGGCACAGACCCAAAGACCACATTGGCAAAGTCAAAAACAGGTAGGATTGATTTTGTGAGCAACTCACGGCTGACAACTGGAGAGAGGAAGTCTTTGTTTTAGTAGATGACACCCAGTTTGGGATGGAGGTTGTAGTGAATATGATCAATATGGGAGGAGAAGTCAAGTCAACAGTCCAACCAGACACCAAGCTATTTGAAAGTGGGGACTACATCAAGAGTCGTACCATCAAGGGTGGAAAAGGAAGGGAGGGAGGATAGTTTGGCTAGCTTCTGAGTGATGCTGGAAGTCATGGACACAGTTTTCTTGGAGTTTACCTTCAGCTGCTTGGCCTGAAACCAGCGAAGAACCTGTGGAAGTCACTCTGTAGCTGAGACACCACCTCAGGAGTTGAAGCACCAGAAGCATAGACTACAGTGTCATCAGCGTATCGAGGATATTGGAGGAGACACAGACAAAGAGAAGATTGTTCAGAAAGGTAGAGGAAAGGACAGGGCCCAGAATAGAGGCTTGAGGGACATCTGCTTAAATGGGATGGTGGAGTGATAGGGCATCTTCTGCTTGAACACGTTGTGCATGACCTGTCAGGTAGGACCTAAACCAGTCAACAGCTAGACTTCAGAGAACAGGAAACAGAAGTTTGGATAAAAGAAGAGGACGCGAGACAGAGTCATAAGCTTTAGCTACATCAATAAAAATGGCAGCGGTAATGTATCCATGGTCCATGCTGGTAAGAATAGTGTCAGAGAAGTGGAGGAGGGAAGTTATGGTAGAATACTTTGTGGTTCTCAGTAGCACTCCCCCTATTTTGTACTCTTCCTCTGGGTTTCTGTAACCCTGAGGCACCCCCCTGGTCAGCCCCCTCATCTGAGCGAACTCCATTCACCACCACCCTCTGTCGCATGTCCATTAACCAATTTCTTATCCAGTTTACCACCTTTTAGACCCATGCCTAAACTACCCAACTTGCTTACTAGTCTCCTATGTGGAACAATATCAAAAGCATTACTGAAATCTAGGTAGACCACATCCACAATGCCAGCGTGATCTAATTCCTTTGTCACCCAATCAATGAAGTCTATTAGATTAATTTGTCATGACCTCCCACCCATGAATCCTTGCTGTCTTGGGTCTTGTAACCCACTGGAGTCAAAATATTCCACTATCCTCTCCTTCAGCAGTGATTCCATTAGATTTACCACTACCAATGTCAGGTTGACTGGCATGTAATTGCCAACCTCCTGCCTGCCACCACTTTTGTGAAGAGGGACTACATCCGCCCTCCTCCAGTCATCCGGAACCACTCCTGTTACCAGTGAGCTGTTAAATAGGACTGTCAGAAATGCAGCCACTACCTTCATGAGCTCTTTCAGTGCCCAGGGATGTACCCAGTCCGATCCCATTACTTTGTCCACTTTCAGATCTGTGAGCCGCTTTGTAAAACGACTAGTGTCCACCTCCTTCCTTTCAGAGCTCCTGTCACTTTTTGGTGGCACCTCCACTTCTTCTTCTTCCACTGTAAATACTGAACAAAAGTATTTGTTCAGTATGTCTGCCTTTTCCTGGTCCCCCTCTGCACAGTCCCCCATCTCTTTTTTACCATACAATCCCTCCCCTGGTTCTCCTCTTTTCATTTATGTACCTAAAAAAATGTCTTGTCCCCTTTCATTACTTCTTGGGATATCCTCTTTTCGGTCTGTGCCTTTGCACTCCTTACTGCTTTCCCTGCTTCTCTCCGTTCCCATAATACACCTCCCTATCATCCTCCCTCTGCATCTCCATATATCTTCTGAATGCTACCCATTTAGTCTTTACCATTTCAGCCACCTCTTTTGAGAACCTCAGCAGTCTATTTTTCCCTTACTTTTACTCTCTTATTTGACACAGAGTTATGTAGCCTTCTATGTTGCCCTCTTTAGCTTTGCCCACTGTTCCTCCTCCCCACCTAGTCATCTCCCCCTGTCATCCCTGAGGCATTCACCCATCTTTATAAAATCTACTCTCCTGAAATCCAGGACCCTCACCCTTGTGTGATGTGACTCCACAGCCATCTTTAAATTGAACCCACAACGTATGGTGATACTGATCCTCAGGTGACATCCAACCTTGACGTCTGTGACACTTTCCCTGTTAGTGAGTACCAGATCTGGCAATGTCCCATCACAAGTGGGTTAATTGACTAGTTGCCCGAGGAATGCCCTCATAGAGAATTCAGGATGTCCTTGCTTTTGCTTGAAACTGCAGCTGGGAGGCTCCAACCTACATTTGGCAGATTGAAGTCCCCCACCAGCAGCACCTAGTAAGTAAGTAAAAATGTGTTTCTTGAGCACCCAATCCTGGAGGCTCTGGGCACTTCACAAAAAGGTGCAACAATTTACAACTTACAACAGTTTAAAATCAGGGTCAGTTAACTATAAGACATATAATAAATAATAAACAATATATAATTAAGTTCTAAAAATCCATTAAAAGTCAGTGGATATCAAATGCCTGCTTGAATAGGTTTGCCTTGAGGCCCAGCTTAAAAATCTCCATGGAAGAAGCCCCCCCTTAGTGACTGCAGCAGTGAGTTCCAAAGGACTGGCCCTGCAACCTCAAAGGGGAGGTCTCTTGATGTCTTAATCCATGCCCCTGAAATCATCAGGAGGCCCTCCATGGAGAAACAGAGTAAGCGCACTGAGCAGACAGATGTCAGGAGATCAGTCAGATAGCCAGGGCCCAAGCTGTATGGGCTACTTCAAACATGGCTGCATTTCAATGGATCAGCAGGTGCTGGAAAAATACCAATGAGCTTAAAAGTAATAACATCCAGCACTCCAGACTCCAAAACAAATTCGGATACAGTATTTTTATTTTATTAAACTTAATAAATACTAACAAATGTAAGTTTGTGAATAAAACACAAAAAATGTGCAAAATTAAAGCTTCACATCCCCTAGAAAAAATGAAGCCATATAGGGCCTTATAGGTGAGCAAGCCCACCTTGAAGGCAATTCTCATCCTGTCAGGCAGCCAGTGCAGTTTGCGCAGGACCGGAGTTATATGAGCAGGCCTCGAAAGGCCCATCAACAACCTGGCTGCTGCATTCTGCACTAGCTGCAGTAAATGGAGGTTACCTCCACTAACCCCGAAGTATAGAGCATTACAGTAACAGAGACTGGATGTAACAAAAGCATGCACCAGTGAAGGCAGGTCATTAGGCGGGATTAAGGGTTTAATCTGGGTGACATTCCTTAAGTGGTAAAAAACACTCTGGATGATGGAAGACACCTAAGCATCAAGTGTCAAACCATCATCAAGAATGATGCCCAGATTTCACACCTTAATGGTCGCCACCAGTGAGGTGTCACCCAGGAACAACCCTGTTCCTGCTTCAGTGGTGACCACGTCCTGCCGACAACTAGGCTCAATCACTAGTACCATCATTTTGTCCGGGTTAAGCCTCAATCAGTTAGAAGACATCCAGTCTTGGATCTCAGATAAGCATTTATTTAGCACCTCCACAGTATCAGATGTCCCAGGTGCAAAGGACATATACAGCTGGGTATCATCTACATAGCAGTGAAAACCCAGATTGTAACACCTAATGATGTCACCCAGGGGCAGCATGTACACCGCAAACAACATGGGTGACAAGATTGAGCCCTGAGAAACTCCACAGGTCAGGAGCTTTGAGAAATTCCCCATCACTACCCGTTGCATCCTGCCTGTCAGAAAATCAAACCAGGTGATTACTTTGACAGTAAGTCCATAAAGCTCTCTAAGGTGATCAAGCATCACCATGTGGTCTATGGTGTCAAATGTTGAAGAAAGATCCAGGAGAACAAGAACTGACTGTTCCCCTCTGTCTCTCACCCTAAGGAGATCATTTTGCATCCTGACCAATGCTGTTTCAGTGCTATGCCTTATCCTAAATCCAGACTGGAGTGACTCATAGATGTCAAAGACCATCAGGTGAGCGTCGAGCTGCAAAGCCACCACTTTCTCCACTACCTTCCCCAAGAATGGAAGACTGGAGACAGGCCAGTAATTTGCCAAGATGTCAGGGTCAAGAGATGGTTTCTTCAGTAGGGGCTTCACCAACACCTCCTTCATGGCATCGGGGAAAAGTACCACTGAGAGAAAGCACCAGACAATCTCAGCGAACACTGGACCAACAAACTCAGCACATCCCACTAGGAGATGCATTGGGTCGGGGTCCGGTTCACAAAAAGTGGGTCACAGCTTTGAGATTACCTTGATGACCTCAGCCACCTCCACTGGCCGAAACTCATCCCAGACAGCCAGAGTGCTTCTGTACCTACCTGTCTCTATACTGTGGGACTGATTTTGCCCCACTGGAGAGAGCCTGGTCCTAAAGGAGGACACTTTGTCAAAAAAGAACTGAGCGAACTCTGCACTGTGCAATCAAAACTGCTTTTTTCGGATGCAGACAGGCTGGATGAAGTAGCCTGTCTACAATCTGAAAGAGTAGAGCCAATCTGTTGCTTCCTACAGCAATCTCCCTGGACAGGAACTCTGCCTTCTTACTGTCGATTGCCCTTTGATATTCATTGTAGTGAACTCTCAAAGCCAGTTTGTCATCCAAGGTCCAGTCCTCCTCCTGCAGCGCTCCACTTCTGATCCCTGGTCTTCATCTCCTTGAGAGCCCCATCAAACCACGAGGATCTCAAGTGAGAAGACCTGAGTTGTATACAGATCAGCTCAATGGCATTGAGCACCTTGGTGACCACATTATTATATGTTTCCACCACCTCATTCAACCCCACCACACATGCAGCACTCATACCAGAAGCATCCACTACTACCAGCAGTCACTCTGGGGACAGTCCCCTCAGAGGATCATAGCGGACCATCTCGACAGGGGAGGGACTATCAGGGGGCCCAAAACAAGAATTCTACCATGCAGTGATCTGACCAAGAGACCGATTCAATCTTGAGATCTGTGATCTCAAGCCCCAGTGAGAATACTAGGTCCAAGATGTGGCCATGGCAGTGAGTCACAAAAGCAACAGCTTGTGTGAGGCCCAGTGATGCCATCATCTGGAGGAAGTCCTTTCCAAAATGCGAGAGTTCATCATCGACCCAGGCATTGAAGTCCCCCAGAATCAACCATCTGGGTGACTCCAACAGCCTGTCGGTGACTAAGTACATGACTTCCTGCAGGAAATCCACCTCCCTTTTTTCTGCCATCTTACCTACAGCTTCCACCAGTATTTTATTTAACTCCTCCCCCTTGGGTGGAGGACTGTAGATAGCAACAGTGTGAATAGTTACTCTATTCCCGTTTTCCAGGGTGACCCACAGTACCTTTGCCCCGCCCCCGTATTCCCTGTATCTCTGTTGCTTTTATGCTTTCCCTCTCATTTTTTTCTACCTTGTCCTTCCTAAACAGTGTATGGCCTAATATGGCCAGGTCACAGTCATGGTTTTCCATGCACCATGACTTGGTAATATATGTATTGTAATATTGTGATGTATGTTTATTACTTGTTAGTAATATATTGTATTGTAAGTTTGTTAATTTTATTTGTAACATCTTGACTGTATATTTATGGTCCCAGGTCATACATGAAAACGGGCCTTGACTCATTGTACTTACCCGGTAAACAAAGGTTTAAATAAATAAAGTAAATGAATAAAATAGCCACAATGTCCAGGTCAGGCTCTGACAGAAGGGCCTCTAGGTCCAGAATCTTATTTAATAGATTTCTAGCATTCACACACATGTGATTTTTATTTATTTATATATGTCATCAGGATAGGGCACTAGGCATGGCCCTCCAGACTTTGTTACCTCTCTGATAATAACCCTTTTTTTCCTTTCTTGCCCTCCACCTCCTTCTTGACTCTGTTTTTGATGCCATTGTTTCCATTTCCCTTCATTTCCTCCACACAGCTTCCCTTATTAATTTGCACCTTGTGGTACTTCTCTCCCCTTAGGTTCTCTCCAATTCCTATTTTAGCCTGGGGGGGTGTTCTGTCTCCCTCTTGTCTTCTGCCACCCCCTTCAGCTAATTTAAATGTTCATTGAAGTAACATTTAAACCATCAACTGAGGACTGCAGTTCCCTTCCTGGATGGATGGATGGATGCAGGTCATCACACCTTTAAAGGCTTTTATCCCTCCAGGTTGGACCCCAGTACCCAGTGTAGCCAAACCCATCCTCTCTGCACCATTTCTTCAACCACGAGTTGAAGCTCCTGGTGCAGAGATTCCTCTCCTTCCCCCTGTCAAAGACAGGTAGCACCTCTACGAAGGCCACTGAAATGAGCTACCTGCCTAAGACAATTCCCCAGCTCCCTGAACTCCCCCAGCACTATTCCAACCCTGTCCCATGTCAGGTCATTAGTCCCCAGATGGATAATGACATCCAGCTCCCCCTCTCTTCATGCTGCCATAGCTATCCTCATGATCCTCTTCCCATCCCTCCTGGATTTGGCACCATGTAGGCACTTAACCTCACCCCTTCATGTGTCTAGATCTATTCTGTTCACTATCGAGTCCCCCACCAGAAGTTGCTACTTCCTCCTCTTGGGCCATGTACCACCCTTTATAGGGTCTCCACTATGCAGGATCTCCACATCCTCCCCGGTCCCTAACACAGGTGCCTCCTCCTGATAGTCCCACCCTACCAGAGTGGCATAGGAATTACTTAGTGGTACCAGCTGAGGAATGTGCCTTTGACCCACCACCCCCACCCTTCCAGAGCCCACCATATTCCAGCCTCTCTTCCTCTTAGGCACCCTCTGAGGTAATAGTGTCAGACTTGGTGACCACCTGGATGTGAGAAGAGGTTGTCTGTATCCCAGCCAACTCAATCTGGAGTCTAGCAACCTTCTCCCTCAACTCAGAGAGGTGTATGCAAATGGGGCAACACTGCAGTCTCCAGAAGGTCTAAAAACTGCTCCCAACAGCAACTGCATTGATACACTCACAGCATTCTTAATTCTAACCCTTCTCTGTGTTACTTTGGAAATACTTATTTACCCTTATTCCTTATAGGGTGTTACTTGTTTTTCCCCTTTTGTTGTTTGTTACCTCCTTGTACACCTACCCTAGATAGAGTGTTGCTCCTATTCCTTGTTTAGGCCTACCCTTTACCTCCCACCTTCCATTATGTACCTTAATCCCAATAGGGTATTTCTAGTTTTTCCCCTTTTGTTATTTGTTATTTCTCTTGTACCTTACCCTATATAGGTGGTGCACCTATTCCTTGTTTCAGCCTACTTCCTTCCATTCACACTTCATGGCAAGTACTGCAGCAATTTATTTATTTAAACATTTTACCAGGAAGGCACACTAAGCAGAGTACTGCTTGATTCCAGGTGCGTCCTGGGGGAGGGGACAGTGGAGATACAAAAATTCAAATACAGTCATCGCAATAACACAGGAGCATAATAATACAATTAGTACATATCCCAGGAACAGAGTATTACAATCAGTACAAATTCACATCGAATAGGGTAATGAGACAGGGTAGCAATGAACAATCAAGTCGTCCAGTAAGATGGTAAGATGGTGGCTAGACATGTGAGCAGAACATAATCTGCAGAGTTGGGCATACTTGTTTATCAGATGTCACAGACATAGGGGGAGGAGAAGTGCGCTTTGATGAGTTGGTTGAGTTGCTGAGGTGGAGGCATGAGCTGGATGTCAGCAGGGAGGGAGTTCCATAATTTAAGCATTCTATGTCTGAAGGCAGCCTGACCAACAGAGGAGGACATGTGCGGTATTACCAGGAGATGGGTGTCAAAATTTCTAAGGCAGTATGCTAGACTGGTCTGGGCTGATAGGACTGAGATGAGGTAGGGTGGTAGGGACTGGGACCAGAACTTGCATGTGAGACTGGCACAATGGCATTGTCGAGAGGTCAAAACCTCACTTTCAGAATCTTGACAATATTGGGAATGCAAGTAATCACAGACACGTTGTATTAGAGTAATAAACAAGTTTATTACTACCAAGGGATAAATCACAGTTGCCCTCAGCAGTTCTTACCAATACGAACCGAGAGCCAGTGCTAAGCGTTCCCTACACCTCGAGGTTTCTCTGTTGTCTCTTGGGGTCTCTCGGGTCTCTGAGGTGTAAGGCTTGTGCATTACATTATATACCTATGATAATTACTGTAGTTACCAAAAGATAGAAACATTTCTATTTACAGAGATGAGCCCTATTGGCTAAATTAGAGGTGGCTCCACGGTTCAAGATAACATTATACAATTCTGTAAAGTCATCAGTTTGAGAACAAAAGAGTTCTTATGCAGAGTCCTACATAACTCAGTGTAGTGGTACAAATCACCAAAAGATGGCAATGCCATCTTACATATCATAATTACTTCAAGGACACAGGTGTCTTGGCATCTGACAAGTAAGAAATACACAGAAAATACATGGCAGAATATATGTGTATTAGCAAGCAAAGTGTATTACAACAATATGCATTCATATCCTGACATCTACTGTTATACGGTAGATGCCCTTAGCCCTAAATGTTAGTATAACCTATACCTAAGTGCTAGCTGTCTACGGTGTACCTCTGAGGGTACCAATTAGGGTGCAGGGACCTCAAGTAATATTCCCCCCCTTGTTGCCTCCAAGGGCAACACAGGCAGATGTCTAGGGAAAGGACATGAGCAGTGGTCATTTACAGACACAACGCACGAGCCTTGTAAAGGAACTCAAGCTGCTCACAGTGTTGGCGTAGTGCGTGCCATAGGCAGCAAAGCATAATAATCAAAATGAAAATTAAAAATGCTTGTATAATAACAAAACCTTTAAAAGTAATCTCTAGCCATGTGTTAGTCAATGCGTTATTCATATCTCCATCATTAATCAAAGCAAGAACAGCTTCATTGGCTTTGGTCATATTATTGCTGATGTGGATGAGGTGTGTGTCTTTCCTGTCTAAAAGTGATTTCAGTGTAAGTGTGAGAGGGTCTATGTGTACATTAAAGTATGGCAAGTATTCTGACAATGTGAGTAGATAATGTGGGTTACCATCAATAATGTCTGCATCCAAAAGGGGGACGGGGGTTATGACAGTATGTCCAATGACAGTCTTCTGGTGGGGAACAAAACAGAAACTGGAGTAATCAATAGCACAGGTAACAGAACCATATGTGTAGGATTTATAATTCGTAATTACACAATACTTGCCATCGGAATTATACTGTGAGCACACAGTAGGCAGTCTCCACTTTTGCAACTGGACAGGGCAGGTGTAGTTCTTCTTCGAAATCCATGTTGACAGGACAGTCATTCTGCCAAGTTCTCCACTGGTTTGGTCAATAACATTTTACCTTCATTATTGCATGGTGTGGATGGCCTTAGGAAGAAAGATACACTGTATACAACATGCACGAGATAGCTAAGGCATTCACTGATTCTAAAGATAAGATCAACGCACTCATACAACAGAACAACAAGGAATAGGATAGGATTGGTAAAGCTTATCTGGAGCCAAAGTTGAGTCGAAAGAGTTGATGCTATTCGCAGTGATGTCATCATCCATTGTGAAAGTCCAATCAATGCTGTCTGGAGAGTAGCCACAAACAGGTTGGATAACATCAAACACATCACATCGGCACAAGTAAATATATTGCTTTTTCGCACAACAGTCTATGTGCGGAGCCACCCAGGCATCCAGGAAAGAATGGTAGACCAGTAGAGGTGGTAGATCCAAGCATTCTCTGTAGATGTCTTCTTCCAAATGCCCAATCGAATGAACCAGTGCAAGCTTGTCGAACAAGGCTGTAGTGGGATCAAAGTGTGGTAAGGAGACAGTGAAAGAAACAAACATGGTATCTGTTATGGAACATTTCTTAGCAGTGAAACAAGGACCAGTATTAGGGTGTCTGGTCACAAACCCCAAATTCCTAGCTGTGGAGAGAGGAATAGTCAAAGTCTATTGCATACACATGGAAACACAGCTAGTAGATTTACATCTTGGACAATACCATTTAGAAATGCGTCTATCATGTATAATGTCAGGTATTCTTCCAGGCTCTAGATCACAGAAGAGGTTATTGATGGTAGTGATAATGTAGGAGCCATAAGCAGAACAGAGTATCTCTCTAACAATGTATTGTTTATCTGCTTCCTTGTTGTTCTGTTGTATGAGTGCGTTGATCTTATCTTTAGAATCAGTGAATGCCTTAGCAATGTCATGCATGTTGTATACAGTGTATCTTTCTTCCTGACTAAGGCCATCCACACCAGCAATAGTGGAGGTAAAATGTTATTGACCAAACCAGTGGAGAACTTGGCAGAATGACTTTTGATAGCAACAATGTCTGCTTTATTCCAGATAGACATAGCCATACCAAAAAGGCCTGTGACAGTACCTGTTGCACCTGTAACATCAGAACTGTCAACTTCACGTTTGTTACGTTTATGATTTAGATGATCAGGTGAGGACTTCCTCCTGAAGTTGCCTCTATGTTCAGTAGAATGGACCCCGGCAATAGGGTCTTGCATACGAATCTGAAATGCAGCTAAACTATCAAGCAATAATGTACTATAAAATGCTGATGTATTAGTATTGTGACACATACCAAACTCTTTCATATTCCAGTAAGTAAGATTGAACAAAACAGGTATATGCATAAACTGTAAGTTATTAATCAAAGAACCTGGGAAGGTAGTGGCTGTTAGACCACTACGGGGACCAGGGGTATGCTTTGGACATTCCAAAAGCTGCTTGTCAGTGGGTGGTAACACAGAGAGGTACATGGCTGCAGAAGCCATGTGGTGTATAGCACAAAATTTACGAGCAGAATCTTTGGACAAAGAATTACAGTAAGAAGGATCTATTAAGGCAGTTATGTTGTACAAACCAGAATGTCTTAATGCAGTTTGTAACAAGGACAGTGAACCATTTGGGGATAATTTAGCATTGGGCCAACCCTGGAAAGTTCCTTTGGAGAGTTTAGCCACAGGGAGAACTTGTCCTTGTGATGTGGCTTGCCACTCAATTTGAAGGGTAGATTTATTAGGAGCAACAACCGAGGCAGTGAGGTAAGCATCAGAACCTTCCTGGACAGTGATCATACTATCTGGTATATAGATGGATACTCCCTCTGGAGGAGGTGCTGGAGGATCGAGGTGTCGTAGGAGGTCCGGTACTGTGCCTTGGATGCAGGGGATAAATCCTGAGAGGAGGAAATAATGGAACAAGATAGCCATCTTCTGAATGTATCTGAAAAGGAAGATCAAAGATTAGTATGTTAGTACAATTCCGCCCAATGGGGTGAGGAAAAGTAATTTAAGCTTCTTTATACAGTTTCAGCTGGTTTGTATGTAACCATTTGTCAGTCAACTTGTTGTTGTGGAGGAGTCTAAATTGATAGACTGCTGGACTGAGCTTGTTGGCAATAGGGTATGGGCCTTCCCACTTGTTGGAGAAGGAGTGGGTGGGGTGTGCAAATCGAAGTACCATTACCTGATGTCCAACTTGCCAATCCACTTCTTGTGCGTGTTTGTCAAACTGTATTTTGAATTGTTGCTGGGCCTTGCCCATGCAATTGGCAGCATACAAGTGTGTGTGTATGAGGTCTTTTCTAAGTTTTTCCACATATTGGTCCACAGACACACGATCTGCAGTGGGGGTGTGCAGGTCAAACAACAGGTGTTCAGGTAATCTCATCTGTCTACCAGTCATCACCTCAAAGGGTGTGAGCTGGGTGGTGGCTGAGGGTGTGCCCTAATTGCCATAAGGATTAAAGGCAATAGGGAATCCCAGGTTTTGGGATTGTCCTCAATGAATTTGGAAAGCATTTACTTAATCCATCTGCTGGCTCTTTCTACTTGACCTGAGGATTAAGGGTGGTAAGGTATGTGGGACTTCTGCTGAACTCTGAAGAGTTCAAGGGATTCTTTTATCAACTCACCTGTAAAACTGGTTCCTTTGTCAGAATCTACCTTAAGAGGTAGACCCCACCTAGAGAAAATCTGTTCCACCAGGATTTTGGCAGTAGTTTTCGCTGTACATGTCTTAGTGGGGAAAGCTTCTACCCACTTAGAGAAGAGGTCAGTTACCACAAGAGCATACTTGTTATTTCTGCTGGTGTTGGTCAGAGGACCAATGAAATCAATTTGAATGGCATGCCAAGGGCCAGAATGTCTTTGTGGTAAAAGTTTGGCATTTAGTTTGGTAGGGATGGTATTGTTTTGTGCACAAACGAGACAATTGTCTATGTATTGTTTAACATCTATGGTGATACCAGGCCACCAGGCGGTGGTCTTGAGTTGTTGGAGGGTATTCTCTGCTCCCTGGTGTCCACCAGTAGGAGTGTCAAGCACTTGGTGCAAGAATTTGGATCTTAGGTGTCTGGGGACTACCCACAACTTGGTGGTAGAGTCATCTGGTTGGAACCAAATGAGCTTGTCATTTGGTGACAATCACAACTTACCTTCATGCCTTTGATAGGGATTATGTGTGGGAAGTTTCTCTTCAGTACCTTTGTCAAGGAATCTGAACTCCTCTTTGAGTTCAGTATCAAGCTGCTGAGCCGCGGAGAGGTCCAAGGGGGAGAAAGGTTCAGGTTTCTTTTTGAGTGCTGCAATATGTACAGCTGCATTAGCCTATGGATGGTCCATCATCCAGATGTCCCCCCCTCAGGCCCCTTCCTTGGCAAGGGTGTCTGCTGTGTCATTGAAGGCATGATAGGAGTCATGGACAGAGTGGACTTTAACCTTGTGTATGTAGAGTTTGTGTGCAAATTTCTGTGCCAGTGAATGTATGTATATTACCAGTTCCTTGTACTTCACTGGACTGCCATCACAAGAGAGGAAGGAGTTCTTCTGCCAGAATGGAAGAAATTCTGTAAGGGAACAACAAACCTAGTGAGAATCTGTAAAAATGATGGTATCCTTGGTTCCATGTTGGATGAATTTGAGGGCACAGGCCACCGCTGCCATCTTGGCATATTGTGATGAGGCTACACTACAGTGCTTAGATATCTTGATAGTGTTCCCATAAGGGTAAATCACCAAAATGCCCATCCCTGCAATTTGTTCTCCCTGATAGTAGGATGCTGAACCATCAGTAAAGATACGGCACAAAGAGGTGCTCACGAGTATTTGTGGTGTGGCAGGGAGGAAAGGACCTGGATCAGGAAGATCAGGTGACTGTAGTGTACAGTCATGGCATTCTCCCTGGAAAAGGAGGCCATGAGCTAACATAGATGGAACTTTAGTCAGTTGTACCTGTATATCTCTGTCCTGGAGAAGAAGTGACAAGTGCGTCAGTCTGGTGTTAGAGACTGACCCATCCTTCACTCTGTCCGAGAACAGGAAGGTGGTTGGGGTGTGGTTGGTGTTAATGATCAGTGGTGAGTACCCAATGATATACAGGAAGTGCTTGACAGCCCAGTAGATGGCCAGAAGGTTCCTTTCACAAAGGCCATACTTCTGCTCCACTGAGGTCAAGAGCTGTGAGGCATATGCAATGGGTCTCAAGGTGCCATGTACCTTCTGGGCCAGCACTGCTGACATAGCAATGTCAGAGGTGGCACACTCCAGATGAAATGGTAGTGCTGGGTTGGGGTTCACCAGTGCTGGAGCGGAGGCCAAGGCCTGCTTCAGTGACATCACAGCCTGGGTGTGAATAGGGCCCCAAGTCCATGGTACATTCTTTTTGAGTAATTCATAGAGAGGAGCAGCTTTCTGAGTAAAATCACAAATGAAATCTCTCGAATAGTTTACCATACCTAGAAACCTTCGAAGAGTTGCCACACTGGTAGGTAATGGCAAGTCTTGCAATCCCTGTACCTTCTTCCAGGTAGGGCTTCAACCTTGGTCAGTTATTTTCAGACCCAGAAAGAGTAGTGTACTACTTTCTGACACAACTGTGCTTTTGCTGGGTTACATTTCAGGCCTGGCTTTCTGAATGAGAGTCAATAGTTCGTCCAAGAGATCCAAATGTTGTTCCTGTGTGGCTGTTGCCAGCAACAGGTCATCCACATATTGTAAGAGACATTGGGGGGTTGAGAAACTCTCGAGGGCATCCATCATGTGGAGATGGAATAGGGATGGACTGTTATGGAATCCTTGTGGCAAGCAAGTCCACATGTACTGTCTTCCTTCAAAGGTGAAGGCAAACTTATATTGACTCTTAAGGGCCAATGGCAATGACCAAAAACCATTGGAAATGTCCAGGGCACTGAACCATTTCAAGTCAGGGGTCAGAAGTCATAGTACATCTGGTGCTGATGCCACAGTTGGGGAACAACTGGGGGTGACCTGATTCAGTTTCCTGTAGTCAATAGTAAGTCTCCAGGTGCCTGTGGGTTTCTTCAAGGGGCCATACTGGGGAGATGGCAGTGGAAACACAGGTTCTGATTACTCCTTGCTTGAGGAGTGACTTGATCGTTTCTCTGAGGGAAGGCAAGGCTTCCGTTGGGAAAGGATATTGCCTTTGCCTCTCATGTGCTGTGCCTGGCACTTCAATGACGGTGTGCATTCTACCACAGTGATGCTTGTTGACTACAAACGCTTCCAAATGTCGCTGCAGAATAGGTAGGAGATTTGGAAAAAGTTCATGATTCTTGAACAAATCTATGACGTCATACTCTTTGTCATTGGCAGATATCGTTGCCACGTGTGAATCAGGAATCAAAAGTATGATATTGACCCTGAATCTGTATCAGTAGCATGTTAGCTAGGTCCACCACACAGCCGTGCAGTGCAAGGAAGTCGATCCCTATAATACTAGGATGATCATGCAATACCATTAGTTGGAAAGTGTATGAGGCCTTTAAATGGCCTAGCTCTACCGGTAAGGGTAGAGAATGGTATGCAGATAGCCTAGTACCGTCGACTCCTGACATATTGGTCCTCCGTCCGGTAGACCAAGGGGATGTGTCCGGGTGTTCGTCATGTAGCACAGATACAGCTGCACCTGTATCTAGCAGAACTACTAGTAGGCGGCCCCCGACCTCGGCCTCGGTGCAGGGCCTTCCGTTTGTATCCAAGACTAGCTTGTTTACAATACGGACTGGGGCCTGTAATTGTCAATCCGTACTGCCGGAAGCATGCAGAGGTTGGGCCTGGCTCATGTGGATTACTTCACCATGCTGTACTGATGCTATATAGGGAGGAGCTTCTGGGTTCCAACCTGTATGGGCCTGAGGGCCTGTACCTCCGGCGTCCCCATGGCCGGTTGGGGCCTGGGTTGCTGATTGTACCACCGCAAGAGCCTGTGCAGGAACAGCGTCCACCACAGAGCACACTTGTCCCAGGTGCTCTCGAAATTTCTGATTCTCTTCAGCTATTTCCCTATATGAAGGACCCGTTCTCTGTTGTGGTTTACCTCTACCCTTATGCTTCCTGTTCTTATGCCAATTCCGGTTCCCACCCCACTGCTGTTGTTGATGCGATTGTTGTTGATGTGCCTGTTGGGGTGTTGATTATCATCTGGAGGAGCTGGCTGATGTTGGACCTGTTGGCATTGAGCGTGCCTTTCCACTGTGTAGTGTGTCGTGGCTTCTGAGATGGGTTCCACGGCAGCTACTTTTATGGAACCGGAGCCCAAATCACGGATATACAGTTGATACACTCTCTTGGTTTTCCAAACAATATCGGCAAACCTATCTGTATTAGGGTAAGTGGTTGGCTCTACCTTTTCCCTTACTGCTGGAATCATGTTCCTAAGGAACAGGGTCTTATATTCAATAAGATCTACATCTGCAGCTTCTTGTGCTTGGTGCTTTCCTGCTCGGTAGGCCATCCAGAGTCTCTGGTGATAAGTCACTGGACTTTCTTTTGCATTCTGCTTCACAGGGTATGCAAGCATCACTCCTACTACACCTGGAATGTGAGCAGAAATGAGCTCCACTGCAACCTCATCAAAGGTAGCGTTCCCATCCTGGCGAACAGCATTGGGGAGTTTGGCCCACAAACCAGGATCGATAGTCTGGCGTAGTATTTGGACCTGGTATTCTGCAGCGAGGCTAAGCATCTCGCACTTAGAATGCACTTTCTCCAAGTGACAGCTGAGGTTGTTGGACGGATTCATCCGACCGATGCTGTCAGCAATTTGCTGAACACAGTAGGCCATTTGTAGGGGATTAGTGGGTCAATCAGGCAAAGGTAGATTGTCTCAAGCACCATCCAAGGCTGCGCGAGCTGCAGCTTCAGCCGCAGTGCAGACAATACCTTCCTGAGTGCCAGCTTCTTGGAAAAGCTGCCTAATCTGGGTTTTACTAGCCCTTTTACTCCTCTCAGGAAGAGGGATATTGCCTATTGCAGTTTCAGTCATGGTTTCTATCTCTTGCCTGTCTTCCACATTAATAATGGCTACCAGAAGTGCCGTCGGAACCAGGCTTGGGCCTGCTCCCTCCCTATCATGGGGGCCGCCATGTTGGCATCTCCCATGATGAGCATCACAATGTCACCGACGTGTGACATGAGGAGTTGGGGGCGGGGACCCGCCATGCTGTGGATGTCTGGGTGTGGAGTCTGGGCCATAGTAGGGGCATGACTGGGCATTGTATTGTGAGACATCATCAGATAACTCCCCCTCTGATAACGAATGAAAGGCAGGGGCTACGCCTCCCATTGCCTTAACACGTCCAGCCAGAACCTCTCATTGATGTTGCAGTGTCGCCATCTTAGTTCTACATTCATCGTGATTCACACTTGCAACATCCATATCAACCTGATCTTGCTTTTGCTTTTGCAAAACTCTGTACGCAGCGCTCAATTCACAATTGACCCTGTAAGCTACTTCTAAATCATTACGTACCTGGTTAATCTCATCCTGCAGTTCACCCATTTCGTCACTCAACTGAGCATTCGCAGCACTCAGCAAATCATTCATTTGCACTGCCTGACTCTTATCCTGTCTCAAACTTTCACACTCCTGTTTCAACATACATATTTCTTTTTCTCCAGCCTGGGCTGAATGATGCAATAGTGAATCCTTTTCATTCCGCAGCATTTGGAGTTCAGACTCCAAGTTCTGCTGCAGTTTAATACATTCTGTTTCCTGCAAACCCATCTGTTGCTTAAGAGATGAAATCTGTAGATTAAGGGTTCGAAACCTCGCTCCGGAGGCTTCCAAAGCAGCATAGAGATCCATGACCATCAACCCTTTAGCACGACGCTTATTGGTTGATTATCTCGTTTCTGCATACTGGGTTGAAATCCCCAGGATAGGGTTGTCGGATTGACTTGCATCCCGCACGAAGTCAGCCCATCCTCCATGGTAGGCAAGGAAGTTCGAGACATCGAGTCTCAGTTCTGCGCAGATATCTGATACTGTGGCCATTGTGTGGGAGGGAATGAAAATTCAAACTGTGAAAAAACAGCAGGCTGCATATCGATCCACAGCACGAGTACTTTAAACACAGCCAGGCTACTGTATTAGTTGCAGGCTTGCAATTCAAAACTGCTATGGAGTGGGTCAAGACGGCATCGACCACACCCGAAAGGTCAGCCAGACTTTGCAAGTGACTACAAACTGGTTTGAAAATGGGAGAGGTGATACAGGAATGTACACCTATAGTCCCTGTGGGAAAGGGAAAAAGTTTAAGCAACAAGTGAAAACTTACAAACACCAAATATCGCCTGCACACGGTTGCCAATTTGTTGAGAGGTCTAAACCTCACTTTCAGATTCTTGATGATATTGGGAATGCAAGTAATCACAGACACGTTGCATTAGAGTAATAAACAAGTTTATTACTGCCAAGGGATAAATCACAGTTGCCCTAAGCAGTTCTTACCAATATGACCCGGGAGCCAGTGTTAAGCCTTCCCTACACCTCGAGGTTTCTCTGTTGTCTCTTGGGGTCTCTTGGGTCTCTGAGGTGTAAGGCATGTGAATTATGTTATATACCTATGATAATTACTATGGTTACCAAATGATAGAAACATTTCTAGTTACAGAGATGAGCCCTATTGGCTAAATTAGAGGTGGCTCCATGGTCCAAGATAACATTATACAATTTTCTGTAAAGTCATCAGTTTGAGAACAAAAGAGTTCTTATACAGAGTCTTACATAACTCAGTGTAGTGGTACAAATCACCAAAAGATGGCAATGCCGTCTTACATGTTATAATTACTTCAAGGACACAGGTGTCTTGGCACCTGACAAGTAAGAAATGCACAGAAAATACATGGCAGAATATATGTGTATTAGCAAGCAAAATGTATTACAACAATATGCATTCATATCCTGACATCTACTCTTATACGGTAGATGCCATTATTCCTAAATGTTAGTATAAACTATATCTAAGTGCTAGCTGTCTACGGTGTACCTCTGAGGGTACCAATTAGGGTGCAGGGACCTCGTGTAACAGGATAGTCTACAATCATGAAGCGAGGCAAGGTCAAGTGACTGGTATAGGGAGCAGTGATGGGTGAAGGACGGGCAATCAAGAGTGAAATGGCAGAAAGAGTGGAAAAGTGTGTCCAGTCTGGTTAGGGTGGATTTAAGGGTGGCACTGTAGACAACATCCCCATAGTCAAAGATAGGGAGAATCATTTTCTGTACAAGTGAGCAGCGGGCAGGCAGCGGGATGCATGCATGGTTGCAATATAAGACACCCAGTGTAGGCTGGAGTTTTTTGTGGATGGCATCAACATGTATAGAAAACTAGAGGTGCTGATAGAGCCAGACCCCAAGGTATCTAAAGGAGGAGCAAGACTCCAGAGTAACCCCATCCAGGGTTTGGAAGGAGGGGGTGGTGTGGAGCCAAGAGAGTCTCTGCCTCATGCTGAAGGTCATACAGACTGGCTTCTTGGCGTTATGATCAGGTACCTGTCCTGCGGACATCTGCTGATGTCTAAGATGCTGACCTTACACCTGTTCTACTCTGCTGTTCCACCCACAGTCCAGGACATGAACATGTGGGACACGTTATAAGTGCTCCCACGTATCCTCATAATAGAACTTCCCCCCCCCGGCAGGACTTTCTGTCAAGCCCTGGTTGGGTCGTGTGTGTCACAAGATCCTCCCCTTTACAGTCTGACCCTTGACTGGAGATTAAAACAAAGCCTTGATTACAAAAACTGGAGAAAACACACACAAGTTAGTTCACATTTTACAACAGTATACAACCAAAAAATAAATACTGTATATATTATGCAACACACAAAATTAGCAAAGAATAAAGAAGAATATGCTTCAGATATAAAAGGTAACAGCTGGCTGCTTGAAAAAAGTAAGAGTATTGTAGGCTGGTACAGTGTCCGTGCATAATGCAAGCACCCAAGAAACCAGGATTCACATGCGAGCCCCAGAATCCCCCACTATAGCCAGCTGAGGACCAGGTCCATTATTTATCTGAAACATATAAAAAGGCAAGGATAAATCCTGAAACCTCGTTGGCTGAGAGACAGCACATGACTGTGCTTTACAAAGCTAGTAATGCACAGTCACGTGCCAGCACTCATTACCAAAGCAAAAAGGCCTTATTACCTACAAAATCAGGGACTACTTATTCATGTATATTATTCTGACATTTAAAATGTATTTAAACAAATGATTTTGCGCACAAAAATCATTTGAAAAAAAATTTCACTTTACATGTCATTCATAAGAGTAGTGAGCTATTTTATAAGTACAACATGCCTCTCCAGGGTGTGCATTAAAAGATATGAATGTCCTTCTCAGGGATGCAAGTACACTTGGAACACAGGGATGGTGGCATACTTGGACTGGAAGCCAATTCAGCTAGAAACTGGCTTGAAAGAATAAGTCTGGAGACTTAGAATAACAGATTTTGCCTGCTTTAGTGTCGCAAAAGCATTATGGTCAAACTGTCCTGGGTGCTTTGCCTTGCTCTGAGACTTTGTTGGGGGGGGGGATTTAAGTCTCCAGACTTATTCTTTCAGTCCAGTCTCTAACTGAATTGGTTTGCCATCCAGGTGCACAGCCATCCCTGTGCTCTGTAATGCCTTGTTCCCAAACTGTCATCAGGCTGCAAGTACCCAGGTGAAGAACAGCATGTATGGTGTTTCTGTGGTTTACTTGTATGAGGACACTCATCCTTTGGCCTCCTGCCTCACTCTTCTTAAGGCATTCATTAAAATCCTTGAGTGCTGAGTATGTTTGAAAATATGTAGATTCAGGACATATTGTATATACTCCCGCAGTACTGTAAGGGTTAATGCACATCCTGTCATTGTTTATTGCTTACATTTGATTTGATTTGATTTTTTTTAAGCGAGAGCCTATGAACAATAAATGCCCATTTTCATAGCCAACTGTAGGCATGGTACAAATAACAGAGTATGCAATACAAGACTACATATGCAGACAATAAAATACATAGTACAAAAATCACAGTGTCATACATAATGTAGAGCACCATTGGTCCCCATTACAAATGTCTGTAGCATCAATAACATGCCTTAAAGCTGCAACAAAAGATTTGTAAGTAGTTAATGTTTTTAAGGATAAAGGTAAGAAATTCCAAAAAGTGCTTACATACTGTATTGTACCTGGTAAGCAAGCAGAGTCCAGATGGTCTCATTTCCAGCTATGAGCTAGGTGTGGCATACAAGGGAGCAGTAAGGATAATGATTCACAAATAATATATGTAGGGTTACCACCTACCAGGTCTTTTACCTGGTAATCAAGTTTTCAGTGTCCCTATCTGGTAATCTGGTTTTGTCCTGTGATAGTCAGGTTGTGGGGCCATTCTAAGTGCTCACATACTTTTGAAACAGATTTTGTCATATCAATCACTGTTTCAGCCACACGTCAAGGTTACAAGCAAGTTCTGTAGTCAATATAGCCCTTTCTTTGTAAAAGCAGTTAACCTGGGTGGTGTAAAGTATGACCATTAAGACCATTAACAGTTATTTAACCTAGGGTTACCACCTGTCCCTATTTTCGCAGGACAGTCCTGATCTGGGCAGCTGTGTCTTGCAAAAAAATATGAAAATTACTACATGTCCTGACATTATAATAGAAAACATATTTTTTTCTAATTTTCCCTCTAAATGCTGCAAAAAAACTTAACTAAAATACCTTAAAATAATAAGAAACACTAGAAAAAAACTAAAAAAAAAATTCCAACATATAGTCGTAATTCTGATTATTTAGAGAAAACAAGTCTGTTACATTGGTCAAGATTACATATTGTCCTGTGAAAAATCACATTTCATTGGGAAATGTCCCACTTTGGGCTTCTTAAAAGGTGGTAACCGTAACTTAACCTAATCTTTCCTGTACTGCATCTTAAAGCACATCAACAGTATATATAAAGTACACATTATAGGAAGCAATTTATTATACCTGTATATCATTGCATACTATTTACAGTATGCCCCTTGTCTCCCACAGATTATATCTGTAAATGAGATTTCCTTTAACTCTGTATGGCTAGCTGGTAAAACAATTTCAATAACTAACTAATTAAATACATTAATAACTAGGAAGAAACTAGAAAAGCAAATTTAGCAGGTACAACATGTCAGCATTTTTGCTGAACTGCTGCTTTAATTGTCTTTTATTGTTACATTGAAGTCTTCACCCATCTTAAAAGTCTTCACCGACATAGCAAATGGCTTTGGATGAGGAGCAATGTATTATCAGTCATGAAAAGGGGTGGGGTTACGGGCAGAGTTTAGGGTGTGGTTTAGTGTCCATTTTTTACCTCTCTAAAGGTGGCAACCCTAACCATGGTATGCAATATGTTCAGAGACAAATCTACATGGCACAATAGAAAACAATAACTAAACTGAGGTAATAATCAGAAGTCTATTTACTGGGTCCCAGAGAAGCAGAAGAGTAGATACAATGCACAGCATTTTTGCCAGAATACATAAGCAGTAATAAAATAAATAAGAGGTAAGGTCAGGATACCCAAGTCATGTAACACCCTGCTTACAGAGACTGTGTTGAAACAATCTAGGTCAAATTATAAAACAGATGAGACCTACAGTAATAAGAATAGTGGACCTTGTGCTCACAAACAGGGACAGTGTGATGGGAGTAACAGTGGGGGAGCACCTGGGGAACAGTGACCACCAGTCATTGTGGTTTGAAATCACAGAAAGAGCAGAACCAAACCACACAAAAACACGTATCCTGGATTATAGGGGGGCAGACTTTGGAAAAATGGGGAGATACTTGAAAGAGGCATTAAGGGAATGGGACAGGAATCAGGGGTTGAGGAACAGTGGGCAGTATTTAAAATGGGGATTACAAGAACAACAGAATTATGTATTAAGCAGTTAGCAAGAGGAAAAGGAAGAGGAGACCATTATGGTTTTCAAGGAGGTAGCAAAGAAAGTGAAAGCCAAAAGATTGCATTCAGGCAATACAAAAAGACACAGGCAGAAGGAGATAGGGAGAAGTACCAGGAGAAGCAAAGGGAGGCAGAGAGGTCAGTAAGGGAAGCCAAAGCTCTGACAGAAGAACACATTGCAAAATCAGTGGGTAGAGGGGACAAAACCTTTTACAGGTACGTAAGTGAAAAAAGAAAGACAAAGGGAGGGATAGTGAGACTGAAGGGGGAGGATGGGGGCCTCGTGTAGGATGACAACAGTAAAGCTGACATATTGAACAGGTATTTCTGCTCAGTCTTTACTGAGGAAGAGGAGGGTAATGGGTCTGAAGGGAGTACAAGGGGTAAGAATGGTGCAGAAATGGACACAAGTCCCTTTACACGAGAAAGGGTCCTGAAGGAACTGGAAGTAATAAGAGTTGATAAAGCAGTGGGGCCAGATGGGGTGACACCCCAGGGTCCTTAAAGAACTAAGAGAGGTGGTGGCTGAACCTCTGGCTATCCTGTTTAGCCAATCACTGGAAACAGGGGAGGTACCCAAAGCCTGGAGAACAGCAGATGTAGTCCCCTATACAAAAGCGGGAACAAAGAGGAAGCAGGGAACTACAGACCAGTCAGCCTCACCTCGGTAGTGGGAAGATCATGGAAGCACTACTGAAGGGAGATTGGTGGAACATCTGGTTGTCAATGGACTACAGGACCCAAGGCAGCATGGTTTCACCAGGGGGAGGTCATGTCAGACCAACCTCATTGAATTTTTTGACTGGGTGACTAGGGAGGTGGATCAGGGAAGGGCAGTGGACATGGCCTATCTGGACGTCAGCAAGGTCTTTGACACTGTGCCACATAGAAGACTATTACATAAACTGAGGAATATGGGTGTGGGCAGGACAGTAGTGTGGTGGGTAGGTAACTGGCTGGGTGGCAGGACACAGAGGGTGGTGGTAAAATGGCTGTCACTCCACAGAGGGAAGAGTGACCAGTGGGATATCACAGGGATCAGTGCTGGGACCGGTCCTATTCAACATCTTCATCAGTAACATTGCACAGGACCTAGAAGGCAGAATTTCACTGTTCACTGATGACACAAAGCTCTGTAACAGAGTAGACACACCAGAGGGTGTAGACAGAATGAGAAGGGACCTGCAGAAACTTGAAGAATGGTCAGGGGTTTGGCAGTTGAAATTCAATGCAAAGAAGTGCAAGATAATGCATATGGGGCACAAAAACCCTGGCACAATGTATCAGTTGGGGGGTGAGGATATAGCATGCACCAAGCAGGAAAGGGATCTTGGGGTTATCATCTCTGATGACCTCAAGGTAGGGAAACAGTGTGACAAGGCAGCAGGTAAAGCAAATAGGATGCTGGGATGTATAGGCAGGGGCATCTCCAGCAGGAAAAGGGAGGTCATAATTCCACTATACAAGACACTAGTGAGGCCCCACCTGGAGTACAGTGTACAGTTCTGGAGACCATACCTACGTAAGGATGTAGACAGGGTAGAAAAGGTTCAGAGGAGGGCAACAAAGATGGTGCATGGATTGATCACAAGTCCTATGAAGACAGGTTGAAGGAACTGAACATGTGCTCCCTGGAGGAGAGGAGGGAGAGAGGGGATATGATAGAGACATACAAGTATCTCACAGGGAGGAACAGGGTACAGGAATACACTATTTTTAAGCGAAAAAGATGTTCCAGGACTAGAGGGCATGGGATGAAGTTGGAGGGAGGACGATTCAGAGGAAACATGAGGAAGAATTTCTTCACAGAATGGGTGGTGGACAAGTGGAACACCCTGCCAGAGGAAGTGGTGGAGCTGAAACAATCACAGGATTTAAGAATGCATGGGATAGACATAAAGGAATTCTGGACGTCAGGGGTAAGGGGCAACAGACTTCTAGGAAAACATAAACTGAACTTACGAGCTCAAATGGGCAGACTGGGTGGGCCATAGGCCCTTATCTGCCGACACTGTCTATGTATCTATATATCTATGTATCACTTTAAGGACAGTTGTGATGCATCAGAGGAGCCTTATAGTTCTCCTTGATCAGGGTTTTCACATATTTGAAGCTGGGGGAGGTAGTGTGGAAGGGGAGGCTTTAACTCTTCCATATGCTTGCAAGGCTGTGCCTGATTGAGGCTTGCTCTGCACAGCACCTGCCTCAAGGGATTTGGAATCTGAGAGATGCACCAAGGGGAGACAATGCTTATCTCTCATTTGTTACCAAGCACAGAACTCAATACAACATTTTCAGTGCAATCCACCATTTTTCATTTCAAAGCTGTGCAAAATCTAGATGCAGGCAATCAGTGCAGAGTGGCTACCGAAGGTGCTTAGTGCCACTGACCTGATCTGGAGTTGAAATCTGTTGCCTTCTTCTGACTGAAGTGAGTAGGAGGGATTAAAAGAGGGCATGAAGAGAACATTGAGGTAACCCTGTAATTTATACTGTTGATGCATTTGAATCCCAGGCATGAAGGGCTTAGGCCTCCCTCCATTTTGACACCTACGGTTATCCAACCAAGGAGCAGTATCAGCATCAGCTGTGAAGACCATTGCTCTTCATCCCTCCTTGACGGATGAAGGGTGCAAGAGTGGTTTCCCTGAACATTGTTGTGGAGACCAGGGGAACTTAAGGGACAAAAAAGGGGGGTGAGGATTTAGAGGTAATATTATTTTCAGAGAGACTACAGCTCTTTAATGCAATGGTTTTAACCCTTGGAACACAGTTGCTCTCATCCAGGTGCTGCCCTCTTTTCAGCACCAACAACATTACTTTAACAAGGCTATTCAGCAATTAATAACCCCAATGACCCAAATAGTGGTGGGCTCTGGAGTAAAGTAATTGCCCATATCATCATCTGTTAAATGCTCTTGTTGTGTTACAGTCAATTGTCTGCCTACAAAGCCAGCTGTCATTTGGGTTTCAACAATGCTTGATTTTCATGCAATCTGATCAACAAACCCAAAAGCAGGAGCATCTGAGATCCCTTTTCAATTTTCAGTATGCCTCAACCTCGACCTAACTCGAAGGTTGTAGTGCCAGTTCTGTATTCCCATAGCTTAGTTTCTCAGCGCTCAGATAAATGAATTAGCATCAGGTTTATGGGGGAGGTTTGTGTTTTAAGAACAAGAATGACTGGGAGAATACCTGTTGGGAATGAGTTTCATCTGCGTTTGCACTGGATAGATTTCAGCCCAAATCCCATGGGTGAATGCACTTAGATAACTGCTGAACAAACATTTCAGCTAGGACTTAAATGCTTTATGAATAAGATGGTGTGTCAAGTATATAAATTTACTCAGAATTAGGTATGCAGCTAACATTTTATGTATCAATGTCACTGAAATGTGCTATTTGCCAATAATTAGGAGGACATCAGGAGACAGTTGAATTTTAAAATCTACATTTTCTATCAGAAATTATGTACTAATGTTTAAGCATAATGATCAAATCACAGCACACACAGTCTTCTGAAATGAATTCCTCAAAAATGGTAAATGAAAAATTTGAAACCTGTTTACACAGAATCTTAAACCTTTAGCTGCTGCCAGCGGTGAACAGGATGGATCCTCATTGAAAGAAATAAAAAGAGGTTAGCCACTGAAATATTAACACACGTTAAAAAGTTCCAGTGACATCAGCTTTTTTTTTTATTTCACTTGCAACACAGTCTGTTTGATCTTTGCTCTGCTGGATGAGCAGCAGTTAAGGGTTGCCTGGCAGTCCTATTTTCCTTCCTTTAGAAATGGTGATGGATTCATTTAGAATTACAGTGGGTGAAATGGGAGCTCAGGTGCTGCCGAAATGGCAGGTGGCTGGAGCTGACTTGACAGCAATTAGATGTACAAATCTTTGATTAGGCTCCTGGGAATGGAGTCATTAGTAACACTGAATGGGCCAGCTTGCTTTCCTCTGCCTCATTAACTGCAATACTCATGTTACTTTATAGAGCTTGAAAAAAAAAAAAAAACTCCTACACAGAATTGGAAAAGTTGAGTAACAGGGAGAGAAGTAGCTGGAATAAGCAATTTCTTGCTGGGGGAGGGTAGACAGATCATGCCTTGCCTGCATGGTGGTTATTTGCATGTCCTCATTATGTAGGAGTGCCATAACACCCGGCCCCAACATACAGTACAAAACAGTACTGTACATGGTGGTGGTGCATACCAAGATTTTTAACACCTGAGGTGTGTGATACTACATAGACCCCAAGAGAAAAGTTTGTGGGGTTTATGTAAGCATCACATACTGAGGATGTATTAAAAAAAAAACATATTTTGCACCAATCCCCAAGTTTTTAAATTTGTTTTACTATTGCTGGTGCAGAGTTGTAAAGAAAAAGGTAAGTGTTTCACCTCCCAACCCCAAACTAGCAAACCCCTTGTTATCCAAGACTCCTAAACCACTTTTTGTTTCATTTATAAATGTATCTGTTTGATCCTGCTAGGTTTTGTTTATTTATTAACTTAAATTAAAAGGCAGAGCCACAGCAGACTGGTTTTCTGGCCATGGAGAGAAACCAGTTGAGCTGTGTGGTGCAGCTTCTCTTTGAGTTTAAATTCATAATGAAAGAAAACTCGACAGGGTGAACCAGATTCATTTTTTTCATAGAACATAAAGGGGTTTGGATGTTTTGGATAACCAGAGAGGGCTGTTGATTTATGAAGGGGGAGCAAAAATAGGAGTTTTAAAGGCATTTGAGTTTGATGGAAAGGCCATTGTTACACACCACCACATGTAACAAAAAATTACACGAGATATCTGTGGGTAAAAAAAAGGTCATCAGTGATTATACTACAAGTAATTTATACACCCTAGGATAGCACACCTATGAGACAATATCTTATTTTCAGTGGGGTCCTGCTTTTAGCTGTTGTGACCAGTGGGTAGCATGAAGCACTAAGAGGTTAAGTGACTCATTTAGGGTCATACAGTAAGTGGCTCTAATGGGATTTGAACTTCGGCCTCATACTGTAATTCCCTGGCTTGCACTCTAGCCACTAGACCATGCTGCATCTTAATGTTTTGGTGGTGTAAGAGTAGCATACAGAAAGTGCAGTATTTGTGTTTCACAGAATGACTTCTGCTCAGATGCACAAGCAAATATTGAATAAATTCAGCTGAGAGCAGTCATCGCAATCAAGTTTCAGCTGGAATGAATTAAGCTCAAGTCCTGTGCTGTAATGAGTTAACCACATTTACGAGAAATGATCTGGTGTTGCATACAATAATTACTAGATAGGTAGACAGACAGACAGATAGATAGTAGATAGATGTACTTATTATTGTATATTAAACTATATGTGCCACAGCAGGCTGTGCATTAGAGCAAGAGGAAGGTGCTTCTGGTAGTCCCTGATTTTGCAACAGCGCAACAGAACAATGTTACAGGCAGCCTAGGTTCAAATCACAGTTCAAGCATTTCCTGTACATCTTTCCCTCTTCTGTTTGTTTGGGTTGAATATAACAGCATCTGGTTTAATAATATTCTCAACCCATTATTCAAATATAGAGGCCTCTTCTAACTGAAAAGTAAAAGTTTTCTAAAAGTGCATGAACGCCAAGAGAAACAAATGAGTTGTCATGCTTGCAAACTGCAGTAACTCACACTGATAATAAGGATCTGCCAGTATTATTTATTAATTTTATTCATGCACTGGAGTCCCTTTTAGTACAAGTATAGCGAAACATGCTGTACAGCATGGAAGAACTAAGATGTGTGCAAGCTTAGAAACAAAAGGCACCATTCAAGTACATTCTTCAAAAGACATCAGTTTAGGTACAATACAGAATAAGAGATACAACTGTCCAGATAAATACAGCTCAGGTACTGTACACATAAACTGACAAGAGCAAACATAATTAGCTTGTGCTTTTGTATAACCCTGTGACTTTCTAACTGCCCAGAGCTGATGAAAATGTACAAAAGGAATCTGAGATTGTTATGGGAAGCCAAATCTCTAAAACAGCTGTAGAGACTTAAATAGATACTGCTAGCAAAATAAGGCCCATAGGCCCACCGGGTCTGCCCACCCTACCTGATTACATCACACCTGCCATGCATCTCAAAGAGCTAATCCTAACATCAGCAGTTACAGAACATCTCAAAATGTAATTTCAACAACAAGAATTTAGATGCAAAAACACTGAAGCAAGTGTTATGCAAGAAAAGCATTCGTAATACATTCAAGTGTTACTTGAAGGGGAGTACATTGTGACTTTGTATTTCTTCTCACAAAACACTACATAGCATAGACTAGAAAAATGATTTGCTTTTTCCTTAGTGGACATACAGTGGTATCTTCCAATCATAAATTCTAAATGTGGCCACTTGATTAGAATCTGTTGCTAATCCAGGCTGCATTTGATTACAAATTAAATTTTTGGGTCACAAATTATGATGTAAACTGCTTATTTTATGCAGTGTGGGAAAAATGTAAACTTTTCAGGAGTACAAAATTTGAACTTTTTCTGAATTTTGGTTCTGCCATAGCCTATTTTGTTATAATTATATGTAGTTGCAAGAGGTTCACCCAGACCAGTCCTCCTTGAAGTGCAAGCTGGTTTTTATTGTACAAAAACAGCAGTGTGAAGTGCAGACAGCAGCAGCAATCCTGAAAAAAATCACTTAGCATTTTGTATTGAATCTACACTATATTAGGAGTGACTGACCCCAGAACAAATGATGTCTCTTATATATCAGCTTTAAAGGCACAGGCATATTTTTATTTAGTTATAGAGTATCTGTACTGATTATCTTAATGAGGCTAGTAATTACATTCTTACAAACCACAATTCAAAGTGCTCAAAATATATAAAAATAACAGATAAGCACACATTAATTCTTAAATGTTAAAAAATAAGACTCCAGTTGCACACAATGTTTCACATCAATAGTTGCTTGAAAGGTGATGCCTGGGCCCAGATACTGAAAAACAGGCACAAGACCAGTGCAAAGGTTTGCACCATGCCTGTGCATGACCCAGAGGCTGCTATATTTAGTTGGATTGTGGATTGGTGCTAGTCGACTGAATATCGACCTGTGTCTGTGCAGCACTGAGTCAAACTGCACTGTCCCAACATGTATCTGGGCTGTATCCAGCTCACTGGAAATTGGGATAGCACTGGGAGCCATGTTAGCTGTTTTCAGCCACACCATACAAATGAGCCCATTGGGAATGTAAGGTGCTAAGGATCAATTAGCATGCCCATTAGGGATTCATTTGCATGGTGAGTGGAATCCCTTTTGCACCCTTCATGTGACAGTCAAACATGTCTTCCCTGGTGTCTAGCAGCAACACCTCCAATCATCCATCTTGTATTGTCACATGTACTCCTGGGCTTGGATATTCAAAGCAGTTGCACCAGCGCAAGTGCATACTTGCACCAAGGAGTGATATTCAGTGGGAGCCAGTGTGCAGCACAAATCTCATTGTGCCAATGCGCAACTATAATGAATGCAGGCACAAGTGCAGGGGGGCGTGCCCATGAATATCCAGCGCAGTGTGATATTCAACCATGGAACCATGGTGCAAGTGCAGAGGAAATCAGAGATGTGCTGAGCAGACTTGTTCCTATAAATACAGGGTGCAAGCACACAGAAAGCACTTGCGCCAGGTGAGAGAAAATGAGAGAGAGAGAGAGAGAAAGAAAGACAGAAAGACAAACAGAGTGAGAGTGTGAGAGACAGACAGACAGACAAACCAAGGCAGACACAGAGGGAGAGGGACAGAGGTGGCAGTGGAGAGGGAGACAGGGGCAGAGAGAGTGTGACAGACAGGCAGAAACACTGCCAGGCAGTGCACCAGGTTGGCACACAGCCCACAGCAGCCAACCACCCAGGGGGATAGAGGACAGCAAGGGCCATGGATGATGCGCTCTTCATGATGGAGGCCATAATAAGGGGTGTGAGGGGGCAGTAGGAACAGTGACGCGGCCATGGAAGGGCCCCTCAGCAGTATGCCCAACACAAGTGGTACCACACCCGCATCACCTTCGAGCAGTACAGTGACATGGAGATCATGGGCTGGTACTAGCTGAACAGGGCCATTCTGAGGCAGTTCTGTGTGCTTTGCAGTGATGAGATGCAGGCACCCACCAGACAAAGACACGGCATGTCCGTGGAGATGAAAGTGACAGCCGTCATGTGCCTGCATGCCACGGGCACCTTTCAAAGACCAACAGAGACACCACAGGCATAACCCAGTCAGCCATGACCCACCTCCTCACAAGTTCCTCAATGCTCAACTGCCACGTGTGTCAGAATACATCCATTTCCCCAGCACACAGGCGGACCATACACCAACCATGCAGGACTTCCACAGAGTAGCATGTATGCCTGGCATTATTAGGGCCATTGACTGCACCCACATGGGCAACCACATGCTACCTGTCCCTGACGGTGTAGCTTACATCAATAGGAAGTGAACCCAAGTGTCAACTGCCAGATGGTGTGTGATGCCATGGGGTGCATAACCAATGTCTGCGCCACACACTCTGGGAGTGCACATAATGCTTTCATCTGGCACAGCTCTGTGCTGTGCCACAGGTTTGAAAATGGGGATATCCCCATGGGCCACCTAGTGGGTGAGTATGGCATGGGCAAGGGGTGATGGGCAGAACATACCATGGGATGGGGAGGGCAGGGTGTACATGTTGGCGTGGGTGGCAGGGATAGGCATGGGGCACAGCCTAGCATAGCAGAGGGATGACCATGTCATTATCCACACAGGGGACAGTGTCTATCCACTGCAGCACTGGCTGCTCACCCCCTACAGGTGCCCGTTGTCCCCAGCTGAGGAACGCTACAACGAGGCAAATGCCAGCACGCTCAACATCATCAAGAGAGTCTTTGGCATGCTGAAAGCATGGTTCTGTTGCCTAGACAGGTCAGGTGGTGCCCTACAGTACAGCCCCTCAAAAGCCTGTGGCCTACTCCTGGCCTGCTGCATACTGCACAACATGGCCATTTACCATGGGATAGCTGTCAAGGCTGATGAGGGTGACAGTAGTGGAGACAATGGAGGCAATGGGCCTGAGGGAGGTGGACAGCCACCCCCTGGGTGGAAGGATCCCTAGCTGATCCAGCAGGCAAGAAGGCACAGGGACACCATAACATAGGAGCACTTTGGTGCACACTGGTAGGTGGTACGAAATACTAGGCCACACAAACAGGTACAGCACACATGCAGGGGCATGCATGGCAGTGGGCATGCATACACTAAGGTGGGAAGCAGGGGTAAGAGTGAGCATCTAGGAGGAATAAAATAGTGGTGCACGGTCTCCCTGAATTGTCAGAAAGAACAGACCCTATTAAATTCTCTCAAGTCCTTTGCAAAAACCTAGCTGGACTTTCCCCAAACTCCTCTTGCTATATCATTGAAAGAGCTCATAGGGCTATGCATCCAATTCCTGCTGCAGGTGATCTTCCGTGACCTTTTCATATGAAATTTCTGAACTATCTGGACATAGCTCATGTCTTAGGAAAAGTGAAAAGCAACAGCAACATTATATGGGATGGCCGATGAATTAGAGTTCTTCAAGATTTAAGACTGTGCAGAAAGGACTTTTCACATATAATCAATAAATTCATCGCTACGGGGATAAAATTCAGAATGTTTTACCTGGCAAAATTCTGAATTAAAAAAGGCAGCACCTCTCACACTTTTGACTCACCTGAAATAGCAAAGAAACAATTGTCACAAATCTTTCTGGACCTTTTTAAATCTGGGTGATCCACAGTCATAAAGGATTCCACTTGTTGATGCTAATTCAAAGTAAATGACCTTTATATGCTGTTTGTAGTTAAATTAACATATAAATGGTTTCCAAACTCAGGCACTATTTTTCTCTTTTCTGAAATTCTTCTGCCGTTTTTTAACTTTACTCTCTTGGGAAATCTGAATAGGGATACTCATTTTCTTCACCTACAACCTTTGTCTTAC
The DNA here is from genome assembly GCA_016271365.2 of Neoceratodus forsteri. Classification (NCBI taxonomy): domain Eukaryota; kingdom Metazoa; phylum Chordata; order Ceratodontiformes; family Ceratodontidae; genus Neoceratodus; species Neoceratodus forsteri. Next base: position 721,272,472 of record CM057459.1, on the reverse strand, counting down.
AACTTTTACTTTACTGTTGGGTTTTGTGGAAAGTGATTCTTTTCTCCTTGGATCTGTGCTTTTTTTCCCCAAAATAAGCTTAAACTAACATTTAATGTCACATTCTATCCTTTCTGTCTTGACACACTTTTCTGGGCGCCATATTCGAGAAACTTCTTTCTTGCGCACTTTTCTTTTCCTTTACTGTTGACAGCTCTCTGTATTTCACTATCCGATGACTGGTACTCAAGCAAGGATGTTAACACTACAGATAAGTATCATTAATTGTGAAGAAAGGTTATTTACCTTCTTTTTATTATGATTTAATAATTTAATTTGGTAAGAGACAATTCGGCCACCGCTTTTGTTTTATTTACTTGGATGGAAAGCAGAGATTTTGAAGTGGCTCCTTCCTTTATTATGAAGAACCTCCTTAGCCCCCTTTATATCTACAATAATATTGTCATAGACATACTCTAATAATTTTAAATAAATAATTATATATTTTTGGGGAGGTAACCATTATTTAACTGATTCTGATTAAAATTGACTCAATTTCTACATCTTCATCTAGCTGAATCACAGATCAGATATGGGTGATTTTATATTTTATTTTAGGAGACTTGAGGGGTCTGAGAGAATCTGAAAATGTATCATTCCTTTATATGCCTACCGAGTTTTACGATGTATCTTGCAGTCGGTAATTGTGGCTAGATATACAGTATAACAAAGTAGGCTTACATTTTCATAAACTATGGATTACTTGAAGAGATAACTTAAGATACATAGATTTATTCAAAAGAAAAATATTATTCGCCACTCTGCAATGTGGATGCTAGAACTTTAGGGACCCAGAGGTTAGATAGTTTATAACTAGAGTACACTTCCTAGAGTTGTTTTTTATAAAATGGTTCAGCAATTTTTTGATCGAGCAGGTTTCCATAATGGTGTGCCAACACAAACATTTAAGTAGATCTCAATATATTAACACTAATTACCACTCTGACATTGTTATAAAAATTATTTTCAGAGTTTTTGTAACTACAGCTGTACTGATGCTAGTGCCTTGTGGGGAGACTTATAGTTTCACCTAATCTACAGGTTATCAGTTTACCTAGTATATTCTCCCAAAAGATGCATTAAGTTAAAAAACTTCTGATAAGAGATCAGTTCTCTTAAAGTGAAGATTACATTTTTGCTGGTGTTTTATAAGAAATGCATCCTTTCCGGGGAATAGATCTTTTACCTAAGCTTAAAAAGAATATGCTGTCTATTTTGATTACCCCCCCAACTTAATTTTATTTCTCTAATGATTGTTCTTGGACTACTCTTTTTTAGGCAGGTTACACAGCAGCAATCCTTTAATTTAAAAGCTTATTATAGCACCTAATTAAAGGACTATGACAATACCATTTTACAGTTTATTATCGCAGATTTTAATTTATGTTAACCTCTTTAAAAGGTCTATATTTAAAATTATTTGTTGATAGTTCTGGAATGGTGAGGGCTGCTGAGCTGACTCGTCACAGAATTTAAGAGTTGGGAGTTCAGTCTTAGGGACCAGGGGCTGCAATCTTTTTCTGTATATATACTTTAGTTGGCTATATTAGTAGGGGTTATTATGAGAGGTTTAGGGTGGAGGGAGGGATTAAGGCAAAGGGACATATACTTACAAAAATGTACTTTGACATACTCTGGACTTGTACATAAAATGGGTATTAAACCCTATTATTTTTTACAATGACTGTTACAGACATTAAAGCTGCCATGTGGAATGTTAAGGGAATGTGAACAAAAGTAAAAAAAATACAGATTTTGAACTACTTAAATAATCTAGGACATAACTTAATTTTTCATTAGGAAACTCATTTATTGGTATCAGAGTTAAACTTTCTTAAAATATTGAATCATAAAATTGTCTTTGGAGCTGGGAAATACACTGCAAAAAGTGGAGTTGCTATTCTGATGAATTCTTCTCTAGATTTTCATTTGTCTAAAGTTATTCCAGATCCAGAAGGAAGATTTGTTTTAGTAGCAGGGAAACTATTTCATTTTGATTGTATTTTGGGATCTATCTGTGGTCCCAATCAGAACTCAACATCATGTTTTATGCATTTACTTTCATAACTTTAATCTTTTCTGTCTTATCATATTATTTTAGGAGGCGATTGGAATGTTCCACTAGATCTTAGCCATAATAAATCAACTCTCCCCATCCCATCCTTGAGTATTGGCACTAGTGCTCTGCAGGACTTTATAAAGGTATATAATTTATCTCATCCCTGGAGAACACTTTACCCTAATGTACAAACATATTCCTTTTAGTCAATCCCTCATAAATAATTTTCAAGAATTGATTATTTTCTTGTCTCTAAACATTTTCTGCCCTCAATACATGACTCCCAAATTTTGCCTCATTGCTTATCTGATCATTCTTTAGTATACTTAAAACTAAAATAGGCGTTAGCTACCCCAAGCAATATATATGGAGACTTAATAACTCCCTTTTAAGGCAATAATACATTTTATCTTACATTAATAGTGCCAGACTTTTGGGAAATAAATTCAAGCTCCCTAGGAAAGACAGATATAGTATGGACCTCATGCATATGTTTCTTAAGAGGGGAGTTCATCAGATTTGGCTGTAAATTAAAACAACAAAGAAAACAAAAAGTTAACTATTTAACTCACAGAATTCAACAACTAGAACTTAACTATTCAATTACTTCTCAGACTGCCCAAGAGATTCAATCCTTAAAGGATGAGTTCTTTATGATAACCAAAGCACAAACAGAATTAATGTTAATTAGATCGAAGGCAACATATAAAGATTTAGAGGAAAAGTCAAGCAACATTTTGGCTTACAGATTAAAAAGGATGGGCCAAAACAGATATATCGACTCCATTATCTCTAATATAAATGGCAAAGTTCTTACTGACCCTCAAGATACCTTATTTGAGTTTTTCAATTTCTATGCTGAGTTGCTTGGCTACACTCTAAACTCTCCCTCTTTATAAAATTTAGAGGACTATTTACAAAACTTTAACTGCCCCATAATCACAGATTTACAAGCCCAAAACTTAATTTCTCATATTAGTATTCAAGAAATAAATGAAGCTAGTTACAATTTTAAAATTAATAAAGCCCCAGGTCCAGACAGATTAACAGTCAACTTTTATAAAGCCTTCAAAAATACGCTGGCCCCTATTCTAAAAGAAGTCTTTTCTTACATTCTATCCATTGGCCTAACTGAACATTCACTATTGGAAGCAACAATTGTATTAATCCCTAAACCTAACAAACCAAAGAATCTAGTAACCAATTATCATCCCACTTCTTTAATCAATTATGATATTCAAATGTTAACACATATGTTAGCAGAAAGAATTAAGAGTATATGGCAACCGTTAATATGCAGAGAACAGGCCTCAGATCACATGAGGAAACACTCCTGCATTTTTTTCTGCATCCAGGGAATCTTGAGTACCAATAGCTTTGGTTTCCCTGGATGCAGAAAAAGCATTCGATAGGGTTAACCAAGACTTCTAATTTGCCACTTTAGTCAAATTTGGTTTCCCTTCACTTTTCATTGATTGGCTAAAAACATTATACTCCTTCCCTTCAGCCCATGTTTACTGTAATAACTTACTCTCGCCTTTCTTTAGATTACTTCAAGGCACCCACCAGGGTTGCCCCCTTTCCACCATTTTATTTAACTTCTATTTAGAGTCACTTCTTTATTTTTGAAATAAAAACAATGATATTAGTGGTATTAAAATTGACAAACTTAACTTTAAGGTTTCAGCTTTTGCTGATGACATTCTTTTACATGTTTCCAATCCCATTTTTTCAATCAAAACAGCTCTTCATAATATTGAAGAATATAGTTTAGTCTCCAACTACAAATTAAACAAAGATAAAACAGAAGTCATGCCTCTAAATAATTTTTCCTTAAAGGAAGATTTAATGGAACTAGGACTATTCTGGAAACCCACTGGTCTTCAATATCTGGATATTTTATTATCCTCTGACAATGAACAATTCATAAAGCTTAATTTAGATAATACAATAGATAAGGTACTCTAAGATCTGAAAATATAGTGTTCACTTCCTATTTTCCTTCTGGGAAGAGTTAATATAATAAAAATGAATATTTTCCCTAGGATTTTTATCCCCTGAATATGTTAAATACATATTTATCCATAAAGTGGTTTTGCGAAATACATTCTATAATTAACAAATTCATCAGGTTAGGCAAAACTCCAAGAATATGTTTTGGTAAACTTACCTTTCCCAAAGAGCAAGAAGGACTAAAACTCCCCAATTTTATAATTTACTATATGGCCTCTCAGGTTCACAAATATATGAGATGGCCAATTTACACTCCATTATATGAACCCATCTGGGTGACTTTGGAAAGAGCTATACTTAAAAAAAATTCTCTTGAATCCATCATGTATGCAAAATTTATACATATCCCTAATAATTTGAAACATTCTATTATAGATTCTTCCATTAGGATCCATAATCAGATTTGCAAATTCCTTAATATAGACCATAGCCACAGTATTACTCAGCCTATTTTATACAATCCTAATTTTACTATTAATGTCAAAGTCTTTACTGCCAAGAGTTTGCCACTAGTACCTGATTTTAATATTTCTGAACTTTTAGAAAGTGGGGCTTTGCACCCTCTAATGGATATTTTAACACATTACAACCTTAATAAAAAACATTTTTCTGATCTTTTTCTTTTAAAAATAGTGTTAAAAGCTCACATTGGACCCCAGCCATGGACACAACAGGATGATTTGATTCTCATTCTAAAGATGGCTAATGGCAAATCTCACCCCATTGCAAATACTTATAACTTGCTGTTAAACAGAAAACTGTCTAAAACACCCATCATAAATTCTTTTTGGCAAAAAGTAACAGCAGACTGGTCCTTGATCTGGAAAACCCTTCACAGATTCATTCTCCTAGATAACTTAAAACTAATCCAGTTTAAATCCCTGCTTAATTCTTATTATACCCTGCTTTAAGTTGTTTAAAATGGGATTAAAAGATTCACCTCTGTGTTTGAAATGTGACTGTGACACAGGTAGCCTAGAACATATTTTTTGGTCCTGTTTACCTATCCAGAATCTTTGGCAGGAAGTCATAACTAATGTAAGTAAAATAACTATTTCAGCTAATGATTTCAATCTGGCGACAGCTGTTTTAGGATGCTTTCAAGAAGATATGCCTTCTAATGAGAAAGCTGTTCTATCTTTGATTGGAATCACTGTCAAGCAGACAATTTCTAATCATTGGTCAGATAACTCATTCCTACTTTCAAGGAATGGTCTGCCTACCTAATGCAGAACTTACTATATACATATATATATATATAAATATGTATATATATATATATACAACTGATATATCATTTTCACAATAATATATTCCATTTTACTCATAGGTGGGATAAACTGTTTAACAATATAATCTCTCTGCATACTGTTTAATTTTATATCCAAAACTTTGGTTGCATTTCCTATGGAATAAGCTATACTGTATTAGTTTCATGATTATAGTATGTTTAGACAATAAGATATACCACTCATTACCAACTGTACTGTCCTTTTTTACTTGTCCAGTTTTACAATTAATCAGGAACACACTAATAAGCTATGTTATGTTTCTGGGTATCATTCTTTGTTATTTTGTCCCTGGCAGTTAACACCTATACTAAATTTAGGGCTCAACTCCATTACCCTTTCTTGCTGGTTTCTGTATTAGACACAAGTCTATGGGTTATTATTTAAGTCATTACCTATTTATTAGTCGTAATCATTGTTGTTTATTACCTGTATGTTGTTAAAATAGTTGATTTCTGTATCCTTTTGTACCCTCGAGTTCTTGATCTATAGTTATCTTCTAGCTAATATTATTGACTTGTGCCATACCCTTTGCCATTTTTGCTGGGGGGGGATACTATTGTTAAATGTTATTTGGGTATTTAGTTTTATCGTTGTGTTAGTTATTGATTTTTTGTTGCTGTTGTTGATTGTAATCCTTTATTATTACTAAATAAAGAACAGAATGTTACAAAAAAAAAAGAACTATCACTCCTTTCCTGGTGTCTATTGGACCCTCCACCCTCAGACTCCCAGCCCTGGTGTGATAGAAAGCATCACTGGTGCTTAGAGGTCCTACCACACTCTGATCATCAGCCCCAGTACATTAAAAATATATTCCTGGTTCCAAGTGCCCCCACCTTAGTGGAATGTGAATCATACTTGGAACCTAGGGGTCCCTCTGATCTCTTAGCACCAGTTCCAGTAAGTTAAAAATCAATCCCTGGTGCCCACATGTCCAATCCACCTTCTGATCACCAGCCCCCAGTATAATGTGAATCATCTCTGGTGCCTAGTGGTCTCCCCTGCTTCTGATTGCTTGCCTTGTAGATGACAACCCATTCCCTGGCACTAGTGGTCCCCCTGCCCTTTGATTGCTAACCCCATAGATGAAAATCTTTCCCTAGTATCTAGTGGCCAGCTCCACCCTGCCAACCACCATACCTTAAGCACCAGTGCCGTGGATGCCATATGGTAACCGGCATAGCCCTCCTCTCACCTCCTTGGCTGGATACCATATGGAAAGACAGGGAGCGTGCGTCCAATGTACTGTAGAGGGTGCTTGTCCTGTGTACTGTACAGGGAGTTCATGGCCTGTCAACTGTACAGGAAGTGCATGGCCTGTACAATACAGAGGATGCATGCCCTGTACTTGTGTGCTCCCTGTCTTTACATACAGTGGTTGGCACTGTATGGGATCCACAGCACTGGCACATAAGATAAGTAGGGTGGGTTGGCAGGGTTGGTCTGTTCATGCCCACTGTGCAGAGGCCCACTAGATGCCAGGAAATTATTTTCATCTATGGGGCTGGCAATCAGAGAGTGGGGAGACCACTAGCACCAGGGAATGAGTTGTTCTCTACAAGGGCAGGCAATCAGTGGCAGGAGAGAGAGACCACTAGGTACTAGAAATGATTTAAATTCCACTGAGGATGGCAATCAGAGGGTGGGGTAGATCACTAGGCACCAGGGATTATTCACATTCCACCAGGGCTGGTGATTGGAGGGTGGGGAGGACCACTAGACACCAGGAAATTATTTTTAATTTACTCCAGTTGGCAATGGGAGGGTGGGGGCCACTAGGTACCAAAGAAAGATTTTTAATTTACCAGGGATGGTGATTGGAGAGTGGGGGACCACTGAACACCAGAGACTTTTTTCACTTAACTGGTGATGGCAACTGGTGGATGGGGTGTCACTAGACACCAGGGGGTGGGGTTTCTCCCCAACTGCCAACTTCCCTGTTTGTTGCAGCGGCTCTGGTTGCCCCAGGGTTACCCAGAGTAAGTCGGGGTTTTGACTGGTGATATCTGTACTGCAGAAAGTGGCCTGAGCTAACCACTTTGCACAGTGCAAATGAGCTGAATATTGCACTGCATCGGTATTCCTGTCCCCACCCCTCCTTTTGCCCACCACATACATTATAGTTTTTTGCAGGTGCTAACCATTTTAGTGCATGAAAAAGACCACTATGAATATTGCACATGAGTGCAACGTTTTGAATATCTGGTCCCTGGTGTCCCTGGTGTCTCATGACCCTCTCACTCACCCACCCCAATCACCCATTCAGTATCATATACATGTATCCCTGATGTCTAGTTGCACTCCCCCATCCCTGAACACCTGTTCTGTATAGGTTCTATTACTCCCTGGTGTCTAGTTGCACCCACCTGAGCACCTGTCATGTCTGAGAAAACATATCCTTGGTATCTAGTGGTGACTCCCACCCACTGATCTCCTGGTCCATATATTGGCACCACTCCCTGGTGTCTAGTGGCACCTCCCCACACCTTATCACCTACCCAGGTACTCTATAATATCACTGGCATCAAGTGGTCTCCCCATCCCCACCTCCTGAACTCTGGTCGACAAACGGAAGGGTGAACATTGGTGGTCCAGTGGCTCCTCACCCTCCCCACCCACACCTAGAGCACCACCCATCCAACCCCCACAACCAATCAACCCAGAGATGTGTGTTGAATCTTGATATGATGACTGGCACAGCCCTCCTCTCACCTTGTCAGCTGGCCACTGTATGAGCTGACAGCATGTGTGCAATATATATATACTGTACACGTGCTCACTCTCAGCTCATATGGCAGCCAGCCAAGGAGGTGAGAAGAGGACTGTGCTGATCACTGTATTTGGATTCAATGTAAGTCTCCTGATTGACTGATAAGGGGGTTGGATGGGTGGTGTTGTGGTGGTGCATGGTGGTTGGGGGGCTGCTGGATTGCCAATGTTTGCCTGTCTATTTATCAACCAGGCTTTAGGAGTGGGGGTATGGGTACCACTGGATGCCAGGGATATTATATGGTACACTGGCTGGGAGATCAGTGAAGTAGGAGGTGTCAGTAGACACCAGGGAGTGGTGCCAATAGATATGGATCAGAAAATTGGTGGTGGGGGTGCCACTAAACATGAGGAATATGTTTTCTCAGATGGGATGGATGATCAGAGTGGGAGGGCCACTAGACACCAGGGATACATGTATAAGATATTGAATGGAGGCTGGTCCAGTGGTGTGGAGGGCTGAGGCATCAGTGCCTTACCTTCTGACATGCCAGTGTTTGGTGGAAAATGTGGGTTGCTGGGGGTCAGCCAGGGAGGGAGAGGATTGAACATCCAGAGGACTGCTCTCCTCTCCTGGGGAGAGAGGCTTGGCATTTCTGCTGAATGACTGCCCCTGGGTGGAGGCCCAAGGATAGTATGGGACTGAGGGCATCAAAGATGGGAGGGTGCTGTGGGACCTCTGCAGCATGCATGCATCTCCACATGCACCTGTTACCATGCGTGCTCCAACAATGGGAATGAGAAAAAACTGAAAAAAGGGACACTGGTAGGCTGCATGATGTCCTAATCAAGTGGACCAGAGCCCTCAAAAAGAGAGAGATGGGTGATCTGGGAGTGAGGGTGCCACTAGACAACAGGGATACATGTACAAGATACTGAATGGGTGATTAGGGTGGAGTGCCACTAGACACCAGGGATACATGTATAAGATGGTGAATGGGTGATCAAGGTTGAGGAGGCCACTAGACACCAGGAATAAGTGTGAGAATACAGGACAGGTGATTGGGGGATGGGGTGCCACTAGACACCAGGGGTATTGGCAACAAACATGAACCCAATGATCTGGGGGTGGGAGTGCTACTGGACACCATGGCCTGTATCTTCCCTGGCACACCAATGATCAGGGTTGGGTGGCTACAGTACAGCCATCCTTCTAATGGTGGGGTGGGGGGGTGCCAGCAGCACCCACTTCAGTCAAGGTTTTTGAAAGTGGTAAATAGCACTGCTAGGGGTTCCATTTACCACTGTTGCAAACCTTTGAACATGCCACTGTGCCCGTATGCAGGATGAGACCCCTCATTTGCATAGGCACAGCATTATGTTAGTGTCTGGATGCTAACGGGTTTAGTGTATGCTACAGGGGCCTCTGAATATAGACCCCACCCCAAAAAATGGTGCAAATCCAGATAGCGCAGGCACAAACCAATTAGCACTGGCACTAACTTTTGACTATGTGGCTCCTTTAGCAACAATGGTGCATAAGGACAATTATGCAATTTCAAGATTTATTCCTTTTGTCAGCTATAAAACATATAATCATAGATTTGGCTTATCTGTTTTCTTTTTTCATGTGCATATAAGCAATCAACAGAATTAAATCCATACTTGTATAGTGTATATACTTTGGACCTGCTACATTTTCAAGTATAATGAAAACAAAAAGACAACAAACAAAAACAAGGGATGGGGGTAAGAGAAGGACAGAGGGAAAAAGACCGAACATAAATAGTTGGCAAAAAGAGAATATGGACTTCTGAGGCTATACAAAATAAGGGTCAAAAATCACCAAGGAGCTAATTGTATTTTAAAAAGGGACCTGTGGGACCACCAAAAGCGGTGACACATGCAGCTAGAGCTGAGTGTGACTGTATTGCTGAATCCTTCAGCTGTATTATTCTATGAATGTAGTGCTAACTGGGGTTATTGTCTGCCGAGTCAGGAGGGGCAGAACTCCAGAAAGTGCTTGCAAGGCTGGTAGTCCTACACTGCCACATTTGGAACTACAACCTTGAGAGCCCTGATAATTTTTCATTAAGCTCTATTAGAGGGGCTTATTTTTACCAGTGCAGCCAAGAGCTGCTTGATTTTAATGATTGGTGCACTTTGGGGGCTGGCAGCAGACCATGACCACACAGTACTTCTGGGTCGTGGCTGCAGATAAAGGCAGGGGTCTAGCAAGCAGCTGCATTAAGCAATAGCATACCTGTGGGACCTCCAAAAGTGGTGAGACAGACAGCTAGAGCTGAGTGCGACTATGTTGCTGAATCCTTCTACTGTATTATCCTATGAGTGTAGCACTAACTGGGGTTATTGTCTGCCGTGTCAGGAGGGGCAGAGCTCTAGGAAGTGCTTGTAAGGCTGGTAGTCCCACGCTGCCACATTTGGAACTACAGCCTTGAGAGCACTGATTATTTTTCATTAAGCTCTATTAGAGGAGCTTATTTTTACAAGTGCAGCTAAGAGCTTCTTGATTTTAGTGATTGGTGTATTTTAGGGCTGACAGCAGACCATGACCACACAGTACTTCCAGGTCGTGACTGCAGATAAAGGCAGGGGTCTAGCAAGCAGCTGCATTAAGCAATTGCATACCTGTGGGACCTCCAAAAGTGGTGAGGCAGACAGCTAGAGCTGAGTGCGACTGTGTTGCTGAATCCTTCTACTGTATTTTCCTATGAGTGTAGCACTAACTGGGGTTATTGTCTGCTGAGTCAGGAGGGGCAGAGCTCTAGGACATGCTTGTAAGGCTGATAGTCCCACGCTGCCACATTTGGAACTACAGCCTTGAGAACACTGGTTATTTTTCATTAAGCTCTATTAGAGGGGCTTATTTTTACAAATGCAGCTAAGAGCTGCTTGATTTTAATGATTGGTTCATTTTGGGGGCTGACAGCAGACCATGACCACACAGTACTTCCGGGTCGCGGCTGCAGATAAAGGCAGGGGGTCTAGCAAGCAGAGCGAGACACGCACCGAGACGCATGCAACATGGCATGTGTCTGGCGAGGAAGGTGAGGATAAGGAGGTGGTAGAGGAAACAGAATGGAGAGACAGCAGAGAAGTTCATTGTGCAGGTATTTTAGAAAAAGAAGGTGCCCTAGAAGAAAGGAAGGGGTTAAAAGTGGAGAGGGGAAAAACTAACAGGCATTTGAGAGAGAGAGGGGTTTAGGACACATGGAGATAGCAATTACAAAGAGACACCTTGTGAGTACAAAGCTGAAACAAAGATAAAAGGGGAATTTTTATGCAAAATACAGGAGAAGACCTACAGCTTATTGAGGAGAAATACAGGTGGAATACATTAATCCTCCTAGTGGGGACATATTAAAATAAAACAAAAAAACATAGATAAGATCAGTTTTATGGGCGAAGATGAAAACAGGGATACAAACATGATAAGGTTAGAAGGGGGTGAGCTGGGCCTAAGATGTATCATCTGTAAAAAAATCTCCACTGAAGTAGCAAATGTAGTGTTGGTGTACACTTGTAACAATTGTATACTTATAAAGGAACTAAGACAAACAAACCTTGTTCTAAAAATGAAACTGATATCCATGCAGCAGCAAAATATTATACAGTCAGATTATGAATATGCCATGGAAAGGAAAAATGGAGAAGTTAACAATAGTACTGAAGGTCAAAGGAGCAGAAAAAGGGATACAGACTTAGAAGGAGATGATTGGCAGTTAGAAACAAGGAAATATAAGAATGGTAGAAAGGTGATGAGGTTTACCTTGGAAACTACAAATAGATATGAACAGCTGATAGATTTGGAAATTGATGAAAATCCAGTTATAGATGGTATGGTTTCAGTAGAGGGTGTCTGTATTAGGGACAACAAGGAGACGGGCATCGATCCACAGGGTAATATGGTCAGTCAAGTTGAAAGCACAGGACCAGAGTTACAGACTAGACTCAAGAGAATGTGTGAAAGATCAGAAAGGGAAATAGAAGGAGCTCCTGAAAGCCATATCTTGAGTATTAGGAAAAACAAGGAGATGGGCATTCATTCACAGGGTAATATGGTAAATCTAGTCGAAAACACAGAACCAAAGTTACAAAATGAAGGATAGCAGGCTAGTAGGGCAGATGACATGGAAACAGGAAACATAAGCATGATAATACAAGAAATGATTAGGGAAACTAATGTTTATGTTTTGGGTGATTCAATACTAAAATATACAGACAGGTACACATCACGGGGGAACAAAGAACATATAACAACTAGTTATTTCTCAGGAGCAAAGGTTAGGGACATTCAGGGAATGTTGCCTAACATTATAGAAGATAAAACTGGGATTAATGTGTTAATTCTACACCTGGGTGTTAATAACATTAAGAATCAAAACATAAGTGATATCAAACAGGAATATAGAAATATAAGAGAGGAAGCAGGTTAGGTTAGGATGAAAAATCTATGTTTCTGAAATCCTCCCAGTACCAAGGGAAAATTATAGTAATCAAAAGAAAATTAAGGATCTGAACAACTGGTTAAGGTGTTGGATGCTGCAGGAGGGGCTAGGATGTATTTACCATTGGGAGCAGTTTGTAAATGATCCAGGATATTTTTGTAATGACAGCTTGCATTTGAGCAAAAAGGGTAGTAGGAAGTTGGGGTTGGCAATTAAGAGAGTATTAGATACCCATTTAAACTGATTAAACACCAGAGAGGGAAAAAAAGATGAGAAAAGTAACTCAAGAGTCAATCAAATAAGAAAAGAGTTACATGATCAAAAATTAAATAATATAAAATTGTATAATGGATTGAAAGTATGGACCTTAAATGCAAGGAGTTTAAATATGTTGAAGAAATCAGAACTTGAGATAAGGTTAAAAGTAAGGGTATTGATATATATTGTATTACTGAGACCTGGTGGGAAAAGGATATATTATGGAATAAAGAGATCGAGGGGTATGAATTGTTTTCAAATGAAAGAGAAAATAGAAAAGGAGGAGGTATTGCAGTATATGTAAAACAAGGAATTGAGAGTACAATATTTAATAAATACAATTATAGTAAGGAGATTGAATCCTTATGGGTATCATTGCAAATTTCACAAACTCAAAAAAAGCTGTTGTTAGGATTGTTTTATCATCTACCAAACACCAATAAAGCCCAAGATGAACTGACTGATGTTGAAATTAGACAGGTAGCAATGCAGGAAGATGAGGTTATTATGAGGGACTTTAATTTACCAGAAATAAATTGGGTAAGGAAAACGGCAAAGGATGCAATACATAACAGATACTTAGAGATGATGGAAGAGATGGGGTTAACTCAACTAGTACATAAGCCCACAAGAGGGGAAAATATATTAGATAACTACAAATAAAGAAAACATATTAACCAAAATAAGTATTATGGATAACTTAAGCAACAATGATCATAGTACAGTACAATTCTATATGAAAAGAAAGCTAGTGTGTGAAAAAGGGACTGCTATCATAAGAGATTACAATAAAGCACATTTTGATAAAATTAAAAAGAATTTGGCAGAGTGGAATTGGGAAGGATTGTTTAGCGAGAAGAATGTAGGAGATATGTGAGATATGTTTGAATGGAAAATGCATGAATTGGAAGAAAAATACATCCCCAAAAAGAAATTATATACGAAAAGAGAGAAAAAAACCTATGTGGTGTACAACTAAAATTATGAAGTTGTGTAAGGAAAAAAGAAAAGCATATGATAAAATGAAAAAGCAAAAGAATCTTGAGGCAAGTATGGAATACAGAAAAGTATTGAGGAAGTTAAAATCAAAAATAAGGGCAGAAAGAAAGAGGTTGGAAATAAACCTAGTTTATAGAAAGGATAATGGAAAGGGACTTTACTCCTATATTAATAATAACAGGAAAACTACAAATCAAATAGGGCCCCTGAATATAGGAGGTGTGGAGGTGACTGAACCAGTAGAGATGGTGGAACAACCAAATCAGTATTTCTGTTCAGTATACGATAAGAAGGAGCAAACTAGGACAACGGTTAAGCAAAATCAGAATAGAAATTTGGAATTGGAGATTAGTGCAGAACATTTAGAAAAGTTGTTGAGTGAACTGAAACCCCATACATCAGCAGGGCCTGATTTATTGCACCCTAGGTTGCTGAAAGAAGTAAGGGCTTATATAGCAGCACACCTGGCACATCTGTTTTGCTGGTCTTTTTCCACAGGGGAGTTACCTGAGGATTGGAAAAATGCTATAGTGATCCCACTATATAAAAGGAAAGGGTTAAAAACATAAATGGCTAACTATAGACTAGTTAGTTTGACTGCAATACCGTGTAAAGTAGTAGAAAGTTTTTTGAAGGAGAAGTTGGAATATAATCTTAAAGGGTCAGATGTGAATGATGTAAGGCAGCGTGGATTTAAATAAAATAGATCATGTCTGACTAACCAGCTTTTTCTTTATGAACAAATCAATAAAAATGTATATGATAATAAACCAGTAGATGTTTTCATTCTGGATTTCCAGAAAGCATTCAATAAGGTACCACATGGTCAACTTATTGTAAAAATTGAACAACTAGGAGTGGACAGTAGGCTGATTAGATGGGTGCAGAGTTGGCTAGGGGAAAGAAAACAGACAGTTAGGATTAGGGGTGCATATCAGGTTTGTCTGATGTGATGAGTGGAGTACCACAAGTGCTGTTGGGCCCCACACTATTTTCACTATATATAGGGGACATACAACACAACATAAGGTATATTCTGGTTACGTTTGTAGATGATGTAAAGTTGGGAGGGCAAGTGAGTACATTGGAGGGTATCCAGGGTCTTGAAAATGATTTAAAACTACTGGGAGTATGGGCGATAGAGAATAAGATGCCATTTAGTATAGAGAAATGCAGAGTGTTGCATATGGGGAAAAAATCCCAGACATGAATGCTATTTAAATGGCCTGAAAGTGGAAGCATCAGAAAGGGGAAAGGATTGTGGGATAATAATAGATGATGGTATGACCTTTAGAGCACAGAGACTGGAGGTAGTTAGGAAAACTAATTGTATGATTAGAAACATCAAGAGAAATGTTATAAATAGATCAACACAATGTCTTCTTCCACTGTACAGGGCATTTGTAAGACCACATATAGATTATGGTTCATCACTGTGGAGCCCATATACTAAAGGTGAAATAAACAAGATAGAAAAAGTACAAAGGACCTATACTAAGATGATATGGTCCACAAAAAATAATGGTTATGAGGATAGGCTGAGAAAACTAGACATGTTCAGTCTGAAGGATAGAAGGAAGAGAGGGGACCTTTTATAGTTGTTTAAAATTATGAAAGACCCAGAGTTAATAAATGAACTTGGAATAGAATTGATGGATAAACCAGAAGACCTAAGAGCATATAAACTTCAAATAAAATTAGAAACTGGAAAAACACACATAAGATATTATTCCTTTATATATAGAACAGCTACAGTATGGAATGCAATTCCAGAGTATGCTGTCCTGAGTGATACTCTGGACATATTGTATTTAAAAGGGAAATTGATCAATTAATATGTTTAAGGACATAAAATGAGCCCGCTATGCGGGGAATGGTATAATGGGCAGTAGTGCCTTCTTCCATTCTATCACCCAGATCAAAAGCTTAAAATAGACCTGTCCATTCCTTGGCATGCAAAGTATGTATCCACTATTCCTCCCTCTTTAACAACAGATTATCAAAGCTGCCTCCCCCCACATTCTGTTTTATTTTTTTCAGTACCAGTAAAGGATGTTTCAAGTTGACCTCTATTTCTATTACACATAATGTGCCATGCATATTCTTCCTTATTGCTCTGTACTCCATGTACTGTATATGTTCTCTCACCTAAGTTTTAAATGTCCTTCTAGTTCTGCCTATGTAGAAGCACCAGTATGTACAACTAACAGTTTAATTGAGGCAGTATAGCTTAGTGGGTTAAGGTTCTGAGCTGCAAATCTGGAGACCTGGGTTTGAAACCCACAGCCTCCTAGGTGCATACTGTGTGATTGTGAGCAAGTCACTTAACTTTCTTGTGCTCCCAGGTTGCATCTGGAAACAAGCTTTGGCTTAGTGTGCTACTCCTGGTAAAACAATGTTCCCTTTCCTTAGCAATATGTACGGTACGGGAGGTTCACAGGTGATGAAACCTATCACGGCGACCATTTTCCAATTATGTAGATCCAGAAATTGGGTAGTGTGCCTGATATTTGCACAATATTTGCAGCCACCACATTTATGACAACTGTCCATCCTGGGTGGTAAACTCCATCCCATGTCTGGTGTCATTTTTTAGTACAGGCAGTTGTAAGCTGTACACCAGCTTATCTTTTAAATTCTGTGACCTTCAGTATACCATTACTGGAGATCATTCAACATACATATTCAAACTGACGTAGTAACCAGTATACCCCAATGTTTCCTTATACAAGTTTCAGCTTTTGATGATTCTGTACTGAAGGTGGTCACAATGTTTAAATGTGTCTTATCTCTCTGTCTTTATACTGGGTGAAGTCATTTCTCTCTACTGATTCCATTCATTTTATTCCTAACAGCTTGTACAGTATGTTAATTGCTCTGTGGCCCCAAATCCTGAATTTTTTCTGTAGTTCTTGGGCTCTAGACTGGTACACCTAATATGTACTACAGTTCCATCATATCCTATAACATTGGTTCTTGAGGATATTCCTCACTGTGTGACAAGGGTGGCAACTACTTGCTTGAAGCACCATATTCTTGTTGGTGAGTTTTCTACATATATGTCTGTACTGATATTTATTCATCAATCATTTTAATCTCTATACCTTAGAAGAGGATGGTTTCCTTATTGCAAGTAACACTTACTTTGAGATAAGAATTTGTTTCACCAAAAAAAGATGCAAATACATTATGAGTCATTGAAACATAGAATTTGTCAGCAGAAAGGGACTGTTGGCCCACCCAGTCTACACAGGTTTTCACTGCCTATTCCATATTTGCACACCTTAACTGGTCTCTAACAACCCTCCCTATCTACCGATATTCCCTTATGTCTATCCCATGCATACTTGAAGCCTTCTGATGAAGCCATAGTGGCCCTATATAGTGGCACTTTGGTATACCTGATGAAAGCAGCTCTTTAATAAATTTCACACACTCGTAGTAGTGTGTGTGCCATTTTGTTTTAGTGATACATTTTGGTTGCTGCTGTTGTGGGTTGCACCTACTGAGGCGTGTGCAGGTTTTCTTGTTTTGATGCTTGAAGCCCCCACTGTTTTCACTCCCACTACCTCTGCTGGCACACTGTTCCAGGTGCCCACCACTTTTTCAGTGAAATAGAACTTCCTCACATCCTTCTTAAGCTTCTCCCTTACAGCTTCACTGCATGCCCTCCTGTCCTAGTGCATGTCCTCATTTAAAATATACTCCTCTTCTGTACCCTGTTCATTTCTGTGATATACTTGTACCTCTCTGTCATGTTCCCTCTTTCTCTCTTCTCTTATAGGGTGTACATATTGAGATCCCTTAGTCTCTCTTCATAGAGCTTCTAATTAAACCCTTGTACCATTTTAGTTGCTCTCCTCTTAGCTGTCTCCCCCTGTCTATATCCTTTCTGAGATGCAGCCTCCAGAACTGAACACAGTAATCCAGGTAGGGTCTCACCAATTTCCATGGTAGTGGTAGCACCACCTCTCGTCTTCTGCTGGTGATACTTCTCACTATGCACCCCAGCATCCCACTGGCCCTACCCACTGCCTTGCCACACTGCCTGCCGCCTTGAGGTCATCAGATATCATGACACCTAGGTTTGTTTCCTACTTAGTGACCATCAGTACCTCCACCTCATTTTATACTCAGCTCCTGGGTGCCTAGGTGCAAGGTTTTGCACTTTTGGGGATTGAACCCCAGCTGCCATACCCTTGACCACTCCTCAAGTTTTCTCAGGTCTCTAATCATTCTTTCCACCCCCTCCTGAGTATCCATCCTATTACAGATTTTGGTATAATCTGCAAAAGGCATAACTTCCCTTCTAGCTCTTTGGCAGTATCACTTATGAAGACATTAAAGAGGACTGGTCCCAGTACTGAGCCCTGCTTCACTCCACTAGTCACTCTTCCCTCATTAGAGTGAGTGCTGTTTGCCACCACCCTCTGTTGTCTATCCATTAATCAGTTTCTTACCCAGTTTACCAACATGGATCTCACCACTAGACTGCCCAGTTTCCTTCTCAGTCTTCTATATGGCACAGTGTTGAGGGTCTTGCTGAAGTCTAAGTAGGACATGTTCACTGCCCTCCCTTAGTCTATTTTCCTGGTCACCAGTCAAAGAAATTGATCTGGTTCATCTAGAATGACTTCCCCCTCCCATGAATCTATGCTGCTTCAGGTCTTGTAACCAGCTGGTTTCAAGATCCTCCACTAACCTTTCTTTTAACAGAGTTTCCTTTAAATTCCCCACCACTGATGTGAGACTTATCAGCCTATAGTTGCTAGCTTCCTCCGTGCTGCCACTGTCATGGAGAAGGATGAAGTCTGCACTCATCCAATCCTCTGGAACCACTCTTGGTTCCAGTGAGTTATTGAATAAGGCCATCAGTGGTGCAGCAGTCACCCCCGAGTTCCCGTAGCACCATTGGGTGTATCTCATGTGATCCCATGGCCTTGTCCACTTTCAGATTAGCAAGTCCCTTCAGGATTCTGACCTCTGAAAATTGACTTGTTTCCACCTCACCGCCCCACGCCCCCAGTGTTCCTGTTGCTTCTTGGTTGCCCATCCTCCTCTACATCCACTGCAAAGACTGAACAGAAGTACTTTCTCAGGATGTCTGCTTTTCATGGTCCACCTTTGGTCATTCTCCATCTGTCATCCTTCTTATCCTCACTGTCCCTCCCATTGCCTTCTTATTCTTGATAGGGTTAGGTGAAATTTATCTTCCGCCAGCAAACGTCTGGTGAAAATCCAATTTTGTTTCTGTGAAATTTCATGACATTTTGCCAAAATAGCAATTTCAGTTATTTTCATCTAATTTTAAAAATTGTTTTTCCAAATTACACCACATTTTATATGATGACTTTGCAAAGGTACATACCAAAGTGCACCATGTTTCAGATTTCTGTTGTTAAAGGTGACTGAGTTATAAGCCTCCAAACTTTCAGAAATTTTAAAATTACATTTCATAATTATGTAAACTGCAGAACTTTAAGTCACTATAAATTTAAAACTAGAAAACAGGATGTCATCAGTTTTATTAGGTTTGTTGACCATAAATCATTGAGGCTACCCCCATGGCCCAGTAGCAGAACATCACCCTGCCATGCTGATGAGTCAGGTTTGGAAACTAGCCCAGGAAGTCTTGTCAAGAGGCAGGCCATAGCTGAGACAGCTGTTAATCAACAGTTGATCTCAGTCATGGAGGGTTGGCAGTGGGTTCCTCCAACACAGAAACCCTTGCAGCTGGGCCAGGGAGCTTGTGCCAGGAAGCTTGCTTCTGCCACAGGAGAAGCTGTGGCTGTGTGGGGCTGACAGATGCACCGCCCCCACCAGGAGAAAAGAGAGGGAAAAAATGTTGGAGAAAAGTCTGATAGCCAATTAAATGATAGATAGATTTAGCCTGATCCTGGTATATCCCAGTGAACAGGGTATGTCCCTATGAGACAAGCTGCTGACCGGGAGAAAAATCAATATGAAAAAATAGAGGCTGTGTGTATCAAGTCTCTAATTTCTTGCTCAGTGGCTGGCCAAGTTATAAACAGTCAAAGATTCCAAAATAACAACAGTAATTAAAGTTGAATTGCATGAGCTTTTGCGAGATTATGGAATGTTGTGATACTTTTGTTAAAGCCATGTCCCTAAATTTTTCCCAGTCATACACTTGAGTTGCCATTGTATAGGAATGTAAAGACGGGGTAAAGTGGCCATAAGGTAGCTTTCATAGGAGGCTCCATTGTAAAAGTATTGTGATAGCGATAGGTTATTATCTCGAGTGATGAACCATGAGGAATAGTCATGGACATCACTGTGCACTATGCTGAATTCATGCAATATGCCAGATAACCACTAGAGCTCACTGACTTAATGTCTTGTGGAAGCACAAGCACATGCAGCATTGTTTCTGTACAATACTATATTTGGTAAGAAGACAGAAGGCTTAAGCCTGTCAGGTCTGTCTCCTGCCTACTGACTCTTTAACCACCCTGTAGATGACAGTGAATATTTTTACTATATGGAAACAGTGGCACCAAGTGACATCGAGCCTCAAGCTGTACAGCTACTTGTGACTTAGGACATTGTGACAGAAATATTGGGATATATGTAGTCATGATGCTCATGAAGCAGTGAAACTGTTTTTGGAGATTTGTGATCCCCAACACAAGCTGCACTCTCTCTGTTACCACCAAAAGACGTGGCTGCGTATGGTTTAAGGAAGCAGGTTAGATGGCGGAAACCAATTTTTAGAACAAAAATGTATAAATCATCCTTTTTTAAACACTTTTTAGATGAATGATTTTGTTTTAAATTAATATTTTGCAGTTGTGTGGGCTTGTAATTATCGTAAGATGTCATTAAGAATATGAGTTAATAACAGCATTTTTTAAATATATAGGTGTTTATGTTTTTTAGTATTATAGTCTTATTTTTTAGTTAATGTAATTTGGATATTGATCTGTTTATGCATTCTGCATTTCTGTTTTTTTGTGTTTGAATTGTATGTAACTTCAGCTAACCCCTTTTGGGGGTTTGGCTGCAATGTGTGCTGAATTAACTAAACATGCTGGGCATCACAGTCACAGGAGTGTTGAAGGGGTATTGCAGGGCCATGATAATGCCAGTTCAGGTAAAATGATTCAGTCATTATAAATTCTTTGTGAAAGTTGAATTCCACAAGTGGGCTTCTAGTGGCATTACCTATTATGTGTCCATGAATTTTTGAGCACATTTTGCTAACTAGTAATTTCTAAGGTATACACAATAAATTCTACCCTAATAAACCCTATTTAAAGGGTAAGAGGAAATTGTTTAACTAAGAAAGGCACACTAAGCAAGAGCTTGTTTCCAGGTATGACCTGGGAACACAAAGAAGTTAAATGACTTGCTCAGTGTCACACACTATGCAAGAGGGTCTGATGGGATTCAAACCCAGGCCTTCAGGTTTGCAACTCAGTGCCCTTAATCTCTACACTATAGTATTTATCCAACTTAATTAGATTCCAGGACATATTTACTTTGGTATGCATACCAAATCTTGACTGTTTACTTGCAGTACCAGTGGAGCTATAAATATCCAAATATTTTGAGGATTTGTACACAATTTAACAAATAATTAAACGTGAAATTTTGAACTCATGTAACTTATATTTTACACCCGACACCTCATCCAAACGCCATGAAATGAGACATCCCTTTAGGGCCTCTTCCAAACAATATGCATGCCAAAATTGCAGCTCTCTAGCTGTAATATTGACTATGTTATGATCAATTAAAATATTTCAGAAATGTTCACAAAATGTAGTGAGATTTTGTAAAATGACATAGAGTTTCATGAAAATTCCCTGAAATCAGAATTTACTAATTTTTCCCAGCCCTATTTTTCACTTATGTACCTGTAGAAAGTGTTGTCCCCTTTAGCTACCTCTTTGGCTGTCCTTTCATCTGTTTGTGCCTTTACTCCCCTCACTGCCTTTTCTGCTTCCCTCTGTTTTATCTGACAACCTCCTCATCCCCCTTCCTCTGCATTTCTTTGTACCTCCTGAATGTCACCCTTTTTTTCACCTTCATGGCCACTTCCCTAGAGTACCATAATGTATTTTCTTTTCCTGCTCTTGCTTACTTCCTATATGTAGAGACTGGTTGCCTTTGCTATGCCTTCCCTAAATGTTCCCCACTGTTCTTCTACCCTTCCCTGACAATACTCCCCCGCTAGGCTGCTTCTGGAGCAGTCTCCTATTTGTTTTTTAAATCCACTTTTCTAAAGTCCAGGACACTTGTCTTTGTGTAAAGTGTAATCTATCTCTGCCACCATCTTAATGTTGTACCACATTGTACGGTGATCACTGGTCCCCAGGGGAAAACCCAATGTGATGTCTGCAACACTGTCACTATTAGTAAGCACAGGGTACAGTATTGCCCCATCTCTAGTGGAATCGCTGGCTAGCTGCTGGAGAAATGCTCCCTGCATGGAGTCATGGATGGCTCTTCTTCTAGTTGAAGCTGCAGCTGGAAGGCTCCAGTCCACATATGGCAGATTGAAGTTTCTAACCAGCAGCACATCCCCCTTTTGTGCCATCCTGCCGATGGTTTATCCTACTGCCTTATCCAACTCATCCTTTTGCATTACAGGTTAGTATATTACCCCAGTATGAATAGTGGCCCCAGCTTCTGTCTCTTAGGTGACCCACAGCAGTGTCCCCCCACCATATGATGAGGGTATCATCAATATATTACCTCCAAATGGGCCAACAGACCCAAGTCGAAATTTATGTCTGAATTAGCAACAATTCCTCCTCCCATCTTCCCATGAACAAATTGGCAAAGCTGGAGGCAAGACATGCTGCATCCCTATCCCCTTTGTCTGCAGGGGTTCCATGTCAAAACAATGTGGCAAAAACAGTGAAGACAATGCAGCCCAGCAATATGAGTGCTGGGAAAGACATTGAGTGGAAACTTCAGCGAGGGGTTGGAACAGAGAAATGCAAAAGAACACCACATAAAAATTTACAAGCAGGGGGCTTTGACCCCCACGCCCCCTTACTTAAATTCACATACATGAAGATACACCACACAAAGGTTTTACTGTTCTGACACCTCGCTGAAGTTTCAAGTTTCTGTCTTTCCCAGCGCTCATATTACTGGGCTGAAATTATCTTCGCTGTTTTTGCCACACTGTTTTGATGCGACACCATCTGCAGGTCTGCAGGTAATTCCTGCCCAGTAGGATAAAGGAACTGTAATCCAGTACAAACTGGGCCAATCGTAACAGGAATCCAGTAGGTGGTTGTTCAAAAGGATGTCTATGGTAAAGATAATATTCTAAAGCCTCAGTGCCTTTGTGATGTGGGGTATTAATATAGGATACCTCCACACCTAAAGTGACGAGGTGGTACCCCTCTTCCCCCACAATATTATCCAGATTTTGTTATATTTCCGTAGTGCCCTTAGTATATTGTTCCCCCTATTATTTGCCCCTCAATTATCCACCACCCTTGCTATCCACCAGCTTTTTCCCCTGTACCAGTTATCCTCCATGTTTACTGCTCTTGAGTGTTCACTGTCCTCAGTATCCACAATCTGTCACTGTCAAGCATGGCACAACATTATTTCCTTCAATGTTAAACACCCTCGATTATCCACCAGGTCAGGTGTGAATACCCGTTGTCCTTAAGTAGTTAACATCCTGTGCTGAGGTAGTCTATTAGAAAACTTAGTGCTGACACAGAGGCTAGAACAATAGGTGGTAACAAAGATGCAAATTATCCCATTTACCTAAATGGAGCACTAACTAAGCTTTTTTTATCTGTTGAAGTATTTTCCATATACAGTAGACATACTTTAATTCTCAATGGATTTTGGTTCAAATATCTGAGGATTTAAGGTCTGCCTGCTAATTATGAACTTAAATGTGCTTCAGAAAGGGTTGGTCACAGTGATCCCTCACTTGGAAATCTATTATCTAGATGTTCATATGCAGTGACTACAATAAAATTATAAGATTCCTGCTGAAAACAAGTTGAAAATAAGGTAAAGTATACTTGAGTACTTACCTTCAAATGAATAAAATCACTACAGCTAAAGAAAAACTAATGTACATCACAGCCTTCTGATGAAATTTCACATCATAATATGTGATGTTAAAGATAATATACTGTACATGCAGTACAATTACTACCACCCCATTTCTATCTTGCCCTCACTGTCAAAAGCCCAAGAATGTATAGTAGCTGACCAACTCACGGACTATCTAAATAAGTACAAGCAATGCCAGGAACAGCGTGGTTTCTGCAGAGCCCATAGTACCATACCCACCCTTACTGAGTATACAAGCTACACTTTTGAGGAGCTTGATAAGGGCAAGCTAGTGGGGTCGATATTTATTGACCTCACTAAAGCATTTGACACAGTAAATCACCAAATGCTACTTGTTAAACTGCATTCATTGGGCCTTTCCGCTGACACAGTATCGTGGTTTCAGAGCTATCTGACACTAAGAACACAAAGTTAAAAATAAATAGGACTTTGTCCAGTCCAACAGCAGTCTCCCTCAGAGTATCCCAAGGTTCCATTCTCAGACCACTCCTTTTCAGCCTCTTCATTAATTCATCACCACACATGCGCCCATCGAAAGTGTTGCTGTACACCGATGATGCCATCATCTATGCCAGCAGCCAGCAGAAGGAACAACTCATAGAAGAGCTCCAATATATCTTCAACAAGTTGGAACACTGGTTCCAACAAAACAAACTCCTTTTAAATTACAAGAAAACAAAGGTCATGTTGTTCCAACAATGCACACCAAATGCCGAGTAGGCCCCTTAGCCATTACTAGCAAGGACGGAGTGCAACTGGAACAGTTCAGCACTTTTTAATACCTGGGCCTATATCTTGATGCACCCTCTCCTTCACCCATCATATTGACCATGTAGTTAAAATGGCCAATGCTAAGCTAGGCATTGTATGCCAGCAGCATAGGAATGCCTTGACTCCTGCCACACTGAAGATGGCTATCAGCAGCTCAGTCCTGTCGGTAATTGACTATGGACTTGTTATTTATAGTGCCGCCACTGACTTGACACTTAAAAGGATCCAAACCATCCTTAACAAGGCATGCAGACTGTCTCTTGAGGCTAACAGAACAACCCATACCTGTAACCTCTACTCTCTTATGGAGTGGCTCCAGTTACAGAGCAGGGTTATATACCAAACTTGTATCCTGAGAAAAAAGGCCCTGCTCTGCCTAACCGCAGCTGGGCTACTTCAACTTTTCACCCCAACTAAATGATCACAATGCACTAGATCCAAAGACAGGGATGTCCTCTCTGTACCATTCAGACGCACTTTGTTCGCAGAAAGATCCATTGTCTATAGAGGTCCCAAATGGCTTAATGAACTCCCTAACAACCTAGCCAGTGTTGGCAAAAATAGGCACCTTCAAGAAGGATCTACAACTCCACTTGGCTACTATAAACAACTGTAATTGTTACAGATGATTCTGAACTAGAACACATCACAGCCCCCCACTATCAGACAGTAGTCTGGTAATAGGCACTCCATGTGTTTTAAGTATAATCTCCTCTGCGTGTAATATTGTAACACTGTGCTCCTTGGACAATGCCAGAAGGACTGCTATCTCCCTCTATTTCATGTATATACCTGGGCACACTGTGCTACTTGACGGTGCCTATCGGGGCTGAATTCATTCTGCTACTGGTGTATGATCTGACCAAACCCACTGGGTTGAACTCATTAAACATTGCTGTACATTGCAACTAACTAAATATATAATATTGTAATGCAATGTAAATTTTGTGTACCTCTGGAACCTTATGAAATGTTGTCTAACCTGTAATGTAATTAATGTGTACCTCTGTAACCCTATGAACTGACATGGAACCTTTGTAAAAGAGCTGCTTGCTCAACGGTTGTAATCTGAATTATCAATAAATAAATAAAAATCAATTAATTAATTAAGAAAGCAACATTAAAAAAAAATTCAGTATGTTTTTTACTAATTCAATTATCAGTCACCCTCAATTATCCGTCAACTTTTCTTGCACCAAAGTGGGTTAATAAGTGAAAGAGAACTGTATAGGAATTCATACCTCTTACAAAGTGACCCAGGAAAGAGTTGGGTTTTTTAATTGTTTTTATTTATTCTGTGTGCACCCCTTGCCTCAGTGTGGTGGATGTACAGCCTTATGGATGAGTGTATCATCCATCATGAAGTTATGGGCATAGGAGGATTGGTGATAGTGGAGATTATCGGACCACCACTACACAAGTAGCGTAAATCTTTCATGAACACAGCATGTGCTTGTGCTTACTGTTAATGTTGGATGTGTCAGTTTGTTTGAGTTGAGGGGCTTTGCCCCCCACACCCCCTTTGTTTTTTTTGTTTTTTTTATGGAGGTGTTGGGGGTGAAGACCACCAACTCAAACTACTAAAAAAATAACCTAAAGACTGATAAGAGAAAGTAGTGTAACTTGACCACACACTAATAGCGTAGGTCCATCTGTTGTCCGATAATTTCTACTATCTCTGAAGGATTTACCTTGCTGTAGTTTTCCTCTTTGTTCTGTGTTCCCTGTCCCCTTAGAGTCATCAGTGCTGGGACCAAGTTCCCTGATGAGAGCATGCTGATGCATGCTCTGTGATACATGGTGCAATGTCCCTCCTTCCTGCATCATGAGCGTTTTATAACCAGTACATCTACAGGCAAGAGTAGCACTGTGGAACATGGCTCTATTCCTCCCCCCATAGGAGAAGAGCATTCTCAGGGATGCTCACCTTTCCTCCCTCTGGCTGGCCTCTGTCTACACAGGCTCATTCCTGAACCTGGGTCACTGGTGTCATGAGTGGTAGCCCTACCACCGTGTCAATGGGCCAGTGCTAACCAAGAAAGGAGTTGTGATGAAGTGTATGTCCATCATGCTTTCACTTGTTAACCCCTTCATAATCTAGCACCACAGTCAACACAGGTTTTGATGAAGAACACGCCCGGTGCTCAGAATGCTGAATGCTGCACAGATTTTAGCAGGGACTGGAAGGAGATTTGCACCAAGCACCTTTTGGTTTGATGTTAGCCCTTTAAGACTCCACTGCACTGTATGCTTCATTTGTTGGCTATCCCTAAGGGGCAGGGAGGTGATAACAAGTAACAACTAAGCTGAATAAAGGGGCAGCGTGGACAAGGGGAAAAGGAGGTTTCTTTTTCTGTTATGTGGAGATGGCCGGATACTGAACTACAAGAACATAATTGTAAAGCTGAATGCAAGCTCTTTGTTTTTTGTGTTTTACTGAAAGTAAATCAGTTTGTATTTAATTTAAACTGGTTGCCAGAGTGTTCACTTTGTAAGTATTCCATGAGAAGCCACTCGGTTTGCCACTCTGTCACATGTGGTGGGGGGGGCAGGGGGCTGAACTTTCCCTTATCTAAATAGAGGTAAAACATACTCAGAAAAAGTACCGAAATGGCTGGCAGAACAGGAAGTGCAACAGACCCAGATGCAAGCACAACAGGCCCAGATGCAACAGGACTGGAAGGATGGCCCAGCAAGCACAACAGCCGACTCAGAGAGACCAACAACTGGTACAACAGGTCTAGATGTAATGGGACTGGATGGCCCATAATGCAGAGGCCAGCAGCAGTAGGAGTTTATAAAGCAGACACTGCAAGCATAGAAAGAAATTGTGCTCCAGCTCCAGGTCACAGGAATGCAGTCTCTGTAGGACCCAACCCATGTTAACAAAAATAGGTCCTAAGGATGACCCTGAGGCCTATCTTTTGACTTTTGAGAGAGTTGTCAGTGCCACTGCCTGCCCATGAAAACGTTGAGCCATTCACACTGCACCATGCCTGACTGGACAAGCTCATGTTGCATATAGAAGTCCAACTGACACCAATGCCAGAGACTATAATCAAGTAAAGGTGACTCTCTGAGACTAGATCGAAATTACAGATGGAACTTTGGCACCTCGGGTTTCAAGGCTGGAACACAACCTAGACTGCTGCCACAAACATTACAAGACTTGGGTACTCAGTGGTTAAAACCAGAGTTATGCACTAAAGAAGAGACTGTGGATGTACTGGAGCAGTATTTTTTAAATATTTTTATTTTATTTTACCAGGAAGGTGGACTGGATCAGAAATCCATTTTCAGCCACAAATGGGGAGACTGGGTTCAAAGTAGGTGTGAAAATACATATTAAAAGCTCACATTATATACAAGTTAAATCATGCTGTAAATTTCATATTATACAAAATGTATGTAATTACATGAGATATAACATAGGTGAATTATAATGTTTCCATAATAGAAACTTTTTATCAGGTAACATCTTACCAATTGCAGAGTGACAGTACTTTCAAATATTTCCACAGTATTGGAACATTTTGCCAGATCAAGTCTGTGACTGGGTAAGCCAACATGAACAGACCACTGTCGCTGCAGCAGTAAAAATCACAGAACATTACCTGGAGGCTAAAAGACCACAAGCTGCTAAAAGAAGGGAACCCACTATTAATCTTGGGTGGCAAACTGAGGAGAAAATCCCCACCGAAGAGGGGAGAACAGAGTTTAGAGGATGGGAACAAGCATACTGGTATTGTTACATGGTGAAGTGGTGAAATATTACTTACCTCCCCAGTTCAAAAAGATATAACCCAAGGCCCTGGTATAATTTCCCCGGTCCCAAGACCCGGCTCTCTGCTGACCCCAATAGTGAGGCACAGGTCACAGATCTGACAGTAACTCTCTATGTTTTCCTTGTGGTAAAGTGAGGCATATCAGTAAGTTTCATGACTGCATGAACTGTGACTTTGCAAAATGCATTGCTCAGCATACACAAATGAGTCCCAGGCCAAAAATCCATATGCAATACCAGTGCATGCGGGGAACCAATTATGGCTCTGTTGGATTCAGGCTGTGGATAGACACTAATTAAAAAAGTCAGTAGTAGGACCTGACCTAGCTCAGTGGGGAGATCTCATAAATATTGGCTGCATGCATGTGGATACCTGTACATATCCTATGGTACCAGCATGGTTTAAAGTAGACAACTGGGCATGAATAATAAAGGTGGGAATTTCTAAAACCTTACTCTGGTCAGTCTTGGGTTGAGACTGGGAAGTGTTTCATACCTTCCTGCAGAGCAATACTAAAAGTGCATGGCCACACAGACAGAGGGGCTAGAGCTTTTATTACCCTTTACCAACTCTGAATTATTTGGCCCAGAATAGAAGCCTAAGAAGTTCTGGGGACAGAAATTGAGGGAGAAAAAGAAAGGGGTCCCTGTATCTGAGACTCAGTGTTGGGGATTCTATGGACCTGGATTCAAGGAAGGTCTGAGATGCCTGAGATGTCTCAGATGAGGAAATGGCATCCACATCTACAGGGGGAGTCATGAGAGCCTTCCATAGGTCAGGCCAGATGTTTCTCAAAACCAGCCAACATCATTTCTGAACAAAGGGCTGAAAAAATCTCAGGAATGCCTACCAGAACTTAATTACGGTTAATGGTAACACGGCAGATGAATGAAAAGCACAATGTTTACCAAGGTTTGAATTGAAAGATGATATTTTGTACAGGGTCAAACCAAAGAAATAAATGGTGACTTTATGTTACCAGTTAGTGGTTTCCAGGTCTGTAAGAAGGGAGGTTCGAAGGAGAGCCCATACTATACCTATTGTGAGTCATTTGGGCAGGGAGAAAACTGAGGAGTGTATATTTGCCCAGTTCTTCTGGACAGGTATATGGAAGGAAGTAGAAGATTTTTGTGTTTCCTGCCCTGAGTGTCACTTGGTGGCCCCCAGAAGTACAAACTGGCCCCCTTTATCCTAATGCCTGTAATAGACACCCTGTTTGAAAGAACTGGGGCTTCCATAGTGGGACCCTTGATAAAAAGTATATTTGGATATCAGTTTATAATGGTTATATAGGGGATATGCAATGGGAGGTTGAGAACTGTGCCATGTTACAGCTTCAGTTGTGATTGTCATTTAGTGATCCATGAGTGGCAGAGCATAGCATAGCCATGAGTGTTGTCACTGAAGGTTAGTCACGGTGAAAGCTGATACATGGCTCAGTTCTCACCCAGGCCCATTGAATGTTTGATTTATACAATGGGCCCCATCTTACCATTTAGAGATTTTTAAAATGTTATTCCATTTTTATTTTCTTACTCTTAAAAGTATGAAGCACTATTTATTCATTGCCAAAATCAGTACACCAGGTCACAGACTTGTGACTGGGCAAGGGCAATTTCATTTATGACCTTTCTCTGAATTGTGGAGGGCCATTGGTTCTGTTATATGAGTATGATGCAGTCTTATATAGATCCTCCTGTGGCATCTCAAGTATTAACTCTTACCTAACAAATAACTTTCAGACTCTAGAAACATGGTTTAAAAATAACCTACTAGTTCTGAACGCAAAAAAAGACTAAATCCATGTTGTTCCACCATACCTGCTTTGACACAACCTCACAGCCCCCTGTGGTTATCAAAACATCCACTAACATTCAGCTCAAAAATGTCACCTCCTTTAAAAACTTGGGTGTGGTACTTGACAAGCATCTATCCTTTGATGAGCACATAACCAGTGTCATTAAGGCTACTAATCAGAAACTAGGCCTTCTATATTGCACTGCTCCGTATCTCTCAAGCAGTGCAAGAAGCACTATTGCCTCTGCCACTCTTCTCTCATGCCTCTTCTATGGTGCCTCTGTAATCCACTCCTCTAAGACTACACTCCTGAACAAACTCCAAATAACCTATAGCAGAATTGCCCGATTTGCTAATTAGGCCCCAGCTCGTGCCCATCACTGTGACATGTTGAACAATTTGGGTTGGTCATCTTTCATGGCCAGACTTAACCTCCCAGTATATTGCACCACCTTCAAGCTAATACACCTCCCACCTCCTCTAAGTATATCTAACCTGCTAAATCTGAAACCCTTCCCACGAACACTCAGGTCCTCACACCTCCTGATGCTGGGTCTGCCCAAGACTTGCCTAGCTGTTGGAAGAAGATCCTTCTCCTTCACAGCACCACAAAAGTAGAATGACCTCCCACACTCACTACTCTCATGCAAGACCATTAATCTCTTCAAAAGACAATACAGGGAAATATTTTACAAGCCTCCTGTCTGTAATGGGAACTGTACATAATCTTCTCTAAACTTCTCTACCTGCTGCCTATACTCGCCTGGTGTATATGATCAATGTCTAGGGCCACAAGTCTGTACACAGTGAATCTTCTATACTCTGCACTTACAGTATGTACTAATTGACTTTACTATGATTATATTGTATGCTCGCATCAACCTTACTGTTTGTTCACCTATGTTGCAATTTACATCTGTAATTTATATCTCCCAATGAATGGGATGGCTAGTTTAGTCCATGAATGTATGTAACTGTCCAATGATATTTATACATAATTATCTGTATCTCTACTGTTTTCTTATGCTTGTAACATTTGGTTTCCCGGGTTGCCCCTGAAAAAGGGACTTGACTGTCTCAGAGGGGCAACCCGGTCATCAAAGATTTAAATAAATAAATAAATTGTTTCCTGATTGGTGGACATCTCATGGGAATGTGATGCTAATTGCCAATCAGATCAGTGGGTGCAACTTTCTATGCAATACATGCATGCGCTAACTCATTTGAGCACATGATGTCAGAGAAGCAACATAAGGGGACATCTAGATTGTAGCCTTTTCTTATGGTGTCATCAGAGCCTGGATGATGAGTGGATACAAGGGTGACCATCTTCTGTAGTCTTTGTCTTCTTCATCCATTACTGTTACCTTCATCAGCAGCACTGGATGGAACTTCTTAGTGGATGTCGATTTGTTCAACCTTCTTCACTGAGGGGGCCTTTGACACATATTCTTAGATTTGACCTGAAGTGTGTGGGGGACATTTTTTTTGTGAACAACATTGGATTTGCACTGAAAGACCTTTGGATTTTTTTGTGGGTTTGTTCAGATTTTTTATTGAGGTTATCTCTTTGGATTTTCTGGAATATACCACCGGAATGGTTTTTGCCCCAAGGTTGGTAGTTGGGTTATTTTGGGGATGATTTAATTTTATTTCTATGAGGGCTAGTACCCATCCCCACCTAATCATTCTTAGCAAGCCCTTGGAAATTGTGCAGACTCATTTCTATAGTAAAAAGAGACATGAGGCAAGAATATTTATCCAAACAGCAAACATTTCATAATTCCTCTTAAAATATGCTTACATCAACAACAGAAACATGGTAAACAAAGTACATTCTGCGCATTTTTTGTTTGGTACAGGAAATACAGGTTTGACTTTAGCAGCAAAGTGAACTTGGGATATAGAAAATAAATGCAACAACACCAGCTAAAACTAGCAGCTGTATTTTAAAATATTAAATAATTAACTGTGAGAAACTGGTTAATAGAAGGGCAAGAGCCGAATTAACTAAATATCTAATTTAAAATGATATATATTATATGTGATTGATAAACAGAGGAATTGCTTGTTTGTCATCATTAATACACTGCTGAACCTGTTTGGGGAGAAAAAAAAAGACAGATTATTTTTTCCACAGTACTTTTCTTCTCACAGAGTTATCCGTTGGAAGAACTTAGTCTAAGTCAGAATCACTTTTGATAACTCAGACTCTGGATTTCTTTCTTGTACTTGCATAATGGTTTCCAGTAACAGCTTATTAAAATACAGTATGTATTTACAATTAAAGACATTTTTATTTCATTACTTATGCTGGTTTTGCATGGACTTGATATTGCAGGGTTGTATACATTCTACTGTGTATCATTTGTAATTTGGTGATGGGGTCACACTCTGTAACTACTTTTTGTACTAGTGCAGATCACAGTTTGTTGGGGGGGGCTGTTGAAATATGCTTGTTGTTGCTGAAGGTGATTGATTTGGCATTGAACTGCAGATTGTTCATGCAGGGCCTTAGGTGTTCATCCAGTTTTCTCTGTAAAGTGTTGCTGCTTGACATAAGGATCGGCTTAAATGGAGTTTGCTGGAGCCCCACTGATGATAATAATAAGAGATCTGAAACTGCTTGTTATCACATAGCTTAGAGTATTAATTTAGCAACTCTATTTGTTTGTGGTCTGATATTTACATGATGTCAGTAGGAGGCACCCCAGAGTCAATCAGTGC
The DNA here is from genome assembly GCA_016271365.2 of Neoceratodus forsteri. Taxonomy (NCBI): domain Eukaryota; kingdom Metazoa; phylum Chordata; order Ceratodontiformes; family Ceratodontidae; genus Neoceratodus; species Neoceratodus forsteri. Next base: position 721,239,474 of record CM057459.1, on the reverse strand, counting down.
TATATCATTGTCTTTACAATTGTTCCCATTTTATTCATACCTAATGGCTGTTTTTTGAACCAAGTAATTGGGCAGTCATAGCATGAAGCATTTATGTTTACTGACAGGAAGGATGGGGACTCCTCTGTTAGTGTTTTTTTAGGTTGTTGATCCTTATAGTTTGCAGCACGGCACTTCACAGGGTCTGATGGAGTTCCACAGGTGCTAGTGCCTTTAATGTTTTTCCCTGTGTGGGTTTTAGTTTGCCGATCCTTGTGATACGCCAAATATTTAAGACAGTTTTCATCGTCCCTTAGCAGAATGTCTCTCCACCTGAGGTTCCTCATATCAGTACTGTCAAAACAGAAACCAACAGTAAGTCACATAGATTTAAGCAAAGAGGTAGCATTAACATGTCCCAGCAATTCCTTTTAGTAAGGTGCCTGTATTATTTCATCAGTCAGGGCAATAGCACTATGACAATCTGAATCCATACCCATTTTTTAAGCTGTTTGTCTTTTGATTCCAAGACTTTCCTACATTTTTCAGATTTGACAGAAGTGGAAAGAGAAACCAAGAAATCAAAGGTGCTTTTCTATACTTTGGAACTTATACTCAGTGCTAGACATTCATGTGGCTATCCATCCCTTTTGGGGACATGAACAAAGTAGAAGCACAGGTATTTGGAACAGTTCTGAGAGAGGAATTTTTTTAAAGCTACATCAGTACCAAAACATTCTTTAATGTAGACATACAGCATCGAAACATCTGTGACTGTCTTCTCGTTAGTGTTTTGATGTAAAGTAGACTGAATGGAGCAGCCTATTTCCCTTTTATTTTTGATGATTAGTTCTCTGTCTCATGGCTGCTAATTACACTCCATTTCTGGCTGTGGCACTAGAGGGAGCACTGGTTCAATTAGAGGCTGAAGATCATTCTGTAGCTGAGTCATCATTTTGTCAATCTCCATTTCAAAAGCTAGAGTTCACTGACTCCGTACTCTTTCTACAGTATGTTTATATAGTGACAATTCTGCAGAGGAGTGATTTTCTTTTTATGTTCACCGTGTGCACAGGTGCAGCAAATGTCTTGCTATGACAGTGGCTTTTGAGGAGTGTGACACTATCAGTCCAATGCAGAATGGTCTACAAGGGGATCATCAGTGTCACATCAATCATCAGCCAGGCTGATCATGACACTGTTCTGGCTTGCTGGGTGGAAAATTTTGTGTATTTGAAAGGAAAGAGGTGACCCAATCATGGGTTGGCTTTTTCCTTTGATCTACTCCACCAAGCAAGCACAGCTGATCTGTCATGATCAGCCTGCTGAGCTTGAATTACACCCTGGTATTCCATGAAACAAACACCATCATTTTCACTGCTTATTTAGTATATGCAGTTCCTCCTGATTTTTAACTGCACTGTAGCTTTTTAAGCAAGTGACTGTTGTTGTACTGTACCCTGGACTTTAGCAGCAAGTGAGACATTTTCTACTGCAGCTGGTTTTGTGTCTTAAGACAACATGTCTCGGGTTGTGGAAAAAAAGTAATATTATTATAATTAGTACTGCCTCACCTTTCTCAACATGTCAAACAAAAATCGAATGCAGCTCTGATATCTTAATCCTAAAATGGCATGTGGCAGGCTAACTCAGTGGTACCTCTGTGTTGAGTGTTAGATAGTCCCTTAGATCACTGATTCCTTGTTCTCCAAACTAGTTAAAACTTCAATATGATGTCCTGTACCACTGATCAGCCCACAATACAACTGTTGTCAACTTTGCTCTGAAATAAAATACTTATTTTTCAGCACTCTTTAACTTTTTTCGGTCCCACATGGATGCTGCTCCAAATGTAAGTAAGCAAATTCACCTCAAGTCTAGTTTCTCTTCACAAGAAAAGAAAGATAAGAGATAAAAACAAAAAATAGAAAACCTGCCACGTTATCCCCACCTTCACGCAAATGATATAAAATAAAAGACCACTCTCCTTTTCCCAGACTTCATCAAATGACTTAAAAAAATAAACCCACTGAGTTTCAGCTGCTCTATGTTCTTAGCTCTGGTGGATTTTGCCTTGACAGCATTTTTTTCTCTTTGTTTGTGTTTTGCTTTTGACTGAACTGCATCAAGTGGAAGCTGACTTGTTTGATATTATGCTTTACATATGATGTAATGTGGTACTTCAGAAAATAAATCATACAAATAGGTACATTTCAAGGAATTAAGTTACTTATCATGACTGCACGGCTTCTTGTTGCACAACAGAAAAAAAAATCAAGATCTGAGACTCACTGCACAGTGTTACCTACTCCCAACAAGGCACACAACCATCACTCTGTCAGTATGGGGAAGTTGTGATGCTCAGACATCAGAGCAATAAAAAATGCACAGAAACAATGTTGTTCTCATTTACTGTAAGTGTTTGGTTGAACAGGAAATATTACAGAATGCCAGTAAAGGAGACTAAGTGTCAGGAGTTGCTCAGATGTTCACTTCATCTTTCTTTTGCTTGGGCACCCTTGTTATAACCCTTAGGCTGCTGAAAGAAGTAGAAGGTTTAGGAATGTTTGACTGATATGTCAGTCCACAACACAGCAAAGGTTTAGCCCTGCACACATATATTTCTTGCCTCCTCCCTTACACACTTGTTTCTTTTATCTTATCATGCTGGCTAGGGGCTTTCCTCAGGACCCTCCCCCAACAGCAGAGTCTCTGAAGGAGCCTGGAGATCAAAGATCAGAGATCAGAGTCCAGAGATCAGATGTCTGTGCAGGCAGCCTGGGAGAGTGTTAGAATGGGCAGCCGTCCCCTTCCCTTACCAGACAACTTTGACAAATCTGCTTTTCCATCTGAACATTCTAAATCAGCCTTATTTATGGCATTACACCAACGCTTACACACTCTTTTCTTTCACATCGCAAATTGGATAGGAAAAATGTGCATTCAAGCTTAAGACATCACATGGACATACAAATATCTGGTATACCATGATGATAGCGATTATAAATGAGCGACTGTTAAAACAATGACTAATTTATAGCACAATCATCATCAGCTACTCTGCAAGGGTAGCACAGTGGTGTAGCAAGGAAAGTGACCAGAAGGGGAGGGATAGGGAGGTGTAGGGGAGGGATAGGAGGGAGGGTTTGTATGGGTAGGGGATCCTGCTGCAGCCATGCCAGCCCTGTGGTGTGGTGCTGAAAGTGGATGACCATGGTGCAGCAAGCACTGGGTTCGGGACCTGATGGGGGCGATTGTTTTGTCACTGCTTGTGGCTCTCTGTTCATTTTTTTTTCCACCCGTGTTTTGCCCCCTCCTCGACATGCACCCCCTGGAGTTAACAAACCTAATTTAGAGATGTGCAGGGGGGTATGGGAGGATGCAGCCAACCCTTAAAAACAATTAATAGGGCTGGAAGTCAGGTTGCTTGGGTTTGTATATCACTGAAATGCTTTTCAGCTATATACATTCGCTATGATAACGATCACTGTACTGCGGTTGCTATCATCACATGGAACCCAAATATCTTCTCCAGAGCATCACTGACAACATAACAGTTATTTTTTTTTTCTTGTCCGATTTGTGATGTGTTTTTGCACAGAAACTATTTGTTCTCATTTACTGCAGGTGTTTGGTTGAGCAGGAAATATTACAAAATGCCAGTAATGGAGATAATGTTTTGGGAATTGCTCCGATGTTCACTTCTTTGGTTTGCTGGGGCACCCTTGTTTTAAGCCCTGCACCCCCCCCAACACACACACACTTTTTTTCACCTGGTCAGGCTAGGGCTTCCCTCAGGACTCTACCCCCCGATAGCAGAGTCTGTGAAGGAGAATCTGCGTCTGGACATTAAAGGTCCATGCAGCCTGACTGAAGGCAGCATGTGAGACAGAGAGAAACAATGTTGAAATGATCTGCTGTCTTCTCTCCCCCAAACACACACAGACTGCACTGACATATGTGTTTTTCCACTTGACCATTTCTAAATTGTCTTCACTGTGCTCCTGCTATCTGGTTTTCATGCTTGTCAGACAAAATACTGCACAATCAGTGTGATGTTCTGATGAGGGAATACTGTCATCCATCCTGGGAATGTGTGCATTTTAGGGTCAATGGATTTCTTTTTTGATATTATGCTTTAAATATTATGTAATGTGGTACTTCAAAATGGAAATCATACAAATAGGTGCATTTCAAGCAAGTAAGTTACTTATCTTGACTGCACGGTTTCTTGTTGCATAGCAGGAAAAAAATCAAGATCTGAGACTCAATGCACAGTATTGCCTACCGTCAACTAGATGCACAACTGTGACTCTGTCAGTAAGGAGAAGTTGTGATGTTCAGACATCAGAGCAATAAAAAATGCTCAGAAACAACGTTGTTTTCATTTACTACAAGTGTTTGATTGAGAGTTCCTCAGATGTCATCTTTGTTTGCAATGCAAGAGGCGAACATTTGGCATTAACAAATGATTGTTTTACTTTGCTATTTATTCCATGTATTTGAACTGTGCAATGTGAAACAACTGAAGTCTTGCCAAGTAAGAGATGCGTAACCCAGTAGAATGTGCATTCAGTACAGGTCCAGTTGCAGAACCTTAGAATTTTAGTGTGATGACAAGTCTGGAGTAATGCTAAATGCTACTGACCCACCTCTAGTGATGATAAATGATTTATCATCACTCCAGCTCTTGATGCAATTGAAATAAAGGTTTTATTTGGGGTTTTTAACTCTCACCCCATGGTATAAAATGTCTTGCGCCATGCGTTACCCCAAGGCTATTCCCTTATATGCCACTACAGCCTGTGTCGGTAGCCAGAGAGTTGATGAACATGTTTTCCCACGTTGAGCTGCTAAAGGAGATCCCAACTGATCAAGGCACCAACTTTATGCCAAACTTTATGAAGGAGGTGCATGCCTTAGTTAAGGTTAAGTCCATCTGGACATCAGTGTATCACTCTCAGATCAATGTAAAATGGTATACTGTCAAAGTTGTGTCAACAAAGGTAAAGAAATGGGTTGAATTGTTTCCCTATTTAACATTTACCTTACAGAAGATGCCACAGTGTTCCACCAGCTTCTTGCCCTTTGAATTATTGTGTGGGCGACAACCTCAAGGGATGTTGGATCTTGTAAAAGAGATGTGGGAAGAACAGGCACACAAAGAGCTCCAATATGTATTACAAATGAGAGAAGGATTGGACATGGTTGGCAGATTGCTAAAGAAAATTTCATAAAAACACATGAATCTGGGCACTATAACTAAGTGGTCAAGCTATGTGAGTTCACGCCTAGCTCTGATAGTGTTAATAATATTATATAGTAACTGACCATCAATTTTTTTCAGTGGTGATGGCCAATTATTATTTACCATAATAACTAGCTGGTTATCTCAGCAAACATGTGCTCACTGAACAGCAGCTCCAATCTCAAGCTCTGTTTAGTGAGTCACTACACTGCATCTGAAATGGCCACAGAGCAGGCTTTTACATGCTCATCCATTATTTTTCTTTTAAAAAGCCAGACTTTCTTTTAAAATGTCTTTGCAAGACAAAAAGAAGAGGTGGGGAGAGGGAGGTAACATAATGGTGCTCTGCTACACTGCACGTCACAAAACACAAAACAAAAGCAGCACTCGCAAGTCAAAAAATAAAGAAAACCCAGATGGTAGTGATTCAAACAGCCATAGCCCGCAGCTACAACCCTGGGTGCTGCTTTTGTTTTGTGTTTTGTGTCTCTGCATTTCTAGACAGCACCGACCCTGTTACCATTGATGCTCCAAATGTCTGTGTTTTAACACTGCACATCACTGTGGTATCAGACCCAGCCAACTATTACTGAGATAAAGATCTAGATATTTGACCCGACTGCCAGTTCCTCTGTAAACCTTTGAGTGCTTGTGGGGAAAAATACTCACTTAAAATGTATTTAGGGCTCTCAAGAAAACATATAAACTGGACATCTTCCCAGTATCAGAGCCAGTTACTGCTCACAAAAGCAACTCCCTATCTAGCTACAAACTAAACAATTGTGTGTGGGGGGAATTGATGACCAGCAATTATATAAAATAGGACATGGGGCGGTGGGGTTACTCAAATTTAATACACATCCTTGGTGAGTGATGCTTAAAAAAAACCTTGAGCTTCACTCTCGGGGTTTATGTGGCATCACACAGCTTGAGTGTGTATTAAATTCTCATAACACACACCACCCTATGCATTATTCTCTGTACAATACATAAGAAATTCAGGATGCTGTAATTATATCATTTCAGTCAGTAAGGAACACATAATTAAAAAGGTGACATCTTGTGTCATAAAATGTTAAGTATCCTAGAATCATAGGAATATATTACCTACTCATTGCTTGGTCACCTTTGAAACTACATATCTGTTCGGTTTTTTTGGTGAATAGAGTATGGGGTTAGTAGTGCATATGTAACTGTAGTTTACTTTTTAGCTTTTCTGTATTCCCACCCTTGGTAGAGAAGCTGGGTAGTGAGTAGAGAATAGAAAGCCCAAAAAAGATTACCTTCTCAACTCATGGAGAGTATGACCAGTAGCACACAGGACAGGAAACCCACCCTGGTGGAGTAAACCTCTGAGGATCCATGGCTACTGACCTGCCATCCTCAGGGCAAACTAAGAGGAGATGATCCTAGGTTCTTACAACCATAGTCTAGTTTTTGAGTAAGGTGAACTGTTTGTAGAGATGACGTTCCATCTTCAGAGTCTGTTGGATGATGCATTCTGGAAGGTTAATTCTGAGGCTGAAGAGGCAGGTCCATTCTGAAGAAGGGTCTGGATCCCAAATATGGATTAAGTCTAGCTGAAAAGGGGATGAACTTGGTAGCAGGATTCCAATTTGATATTGGTTGATATTCAATGGGGTTATAGAGTCAATGCGAGCATGAAGAGCATGAGTTGATTAAATGAGCTGCCAGACTCTGAATTGTGGGAAGTACAGTATGGTAGGTTATGAAATTCTTAACGTAATCCATCAGACTTTCTGGAGGGTTTGACATCCAGATTAGGGTCTCAAGGCCTGGAGTTCAACAATGTGTGATATGTCACTATGTATGCATCTATGAAGATGATCAAGGATTCAGACAGAAGCTTTAGGTGCCTGGTAGGAGGGGTAACATGGAACATTTTAGACCAATGAAGGAAGGGTGGTATATGCTGTAGGGATGGTAACTGGATATCAATGGGAATAATTGGAAAGTACAGTACAATGAATTTGAGGGTTGACTAGAGTTATTGTTGCTATAATGAGATTTGCATAGGCTCATATTCAGGATGGACTGCTAGTGGGAATGGTGGATATGGATATCGCTGTGGCTGACTTACCCGTGGCAGGAGCTTAAATGGCCATGGTGAATTTTCAGTGCTGGAGCATCCAATGTCGGAATGTTGAGGGAAGCCCGAGAATGGGTCTTTGAATAAGTCTATAGACTGATGTGACAAAGGGAAGTTGAGAGCAGTGTGGCATGCCATGGGTGCCTAGAATGCTTAGTCTGATATAGGACTGTTGTGGGACGTGACTGGGATAGTGAAACAGCCAGGTCAGTTGTGGATGTGCAGATTAAGGAATCAATGGAGGCCTACTCTCAGTGATGGTATTCACTGGAGGTAGTATGGGAGCTAAATCTCGAGGGATAAGTTAGAAGGACCACTGAATGGGTAGCTGGCATGATTCAGGGTAGCATGATGAAGAGATGTAGATAAATTTATGAATTACGGTGATGTCCAGGGGCCAGGGAATGGTGGTTCAGAGAGATTAACTTTAGCAAGGCAGCTAGGCTCTGGATATCCAATGATATGTGTTCTGGGATAGTAGCTGGAGAAGGTCTTAGGAACATCCAATGGCTATTATGGGAATACAAGTCAAATAACATGATCAAACCAAATCAGTGCATGTTGGAGAAGACTATGAGAAGAAGATAAAATGGATGTTGCCAGTACTGCTATGAGATATCCTGCGGTTCCTGTTATCCTTAACAGTGATGGTTACTATGGAGTTGGTACAACTGGAAAGGAGTTAGGGTCACAGTTCCGGGTAAGAAGACAGGAGTGAAGGAGACTCCACTAAATTTTTGGATCCTATGAAGACATGGGAGGTAGGGATGCCCATACTGCTTGAATTAACACAATACATAAGGAATCATCCTGCAAAAGATGGTTGAGAAATGAGGTCTTCTATGGTCCAGTCGAATGTAATGCCAGGAATGGGTCTTGGGGAGGTTATTGAGAAATATTGATGATTCTATGACGTAACGTGATGTAAGAGTCTATAGGGCATGCTGTTCAAGGGATGTTGCTGGAGGAAGGTTTTTTTCAGGTAAGAAGAACAGGTACTCCATAGAGCATTGGAATGGAGCTGTTATGATGGCCAAGGTAGGAGTATGAGGCAGATGAACAGGTAGGAGTAGCTGATCAGGCAGGGATGCTGGATATTGACAGTTGTAGGAATGCCCAAAAAGAGACACAGCAAACATGCAGGAGCCCCAAGCCACAAGGACAGTGAGGAGGAAAGCAGCAGTCCCAGAATGGGGGGAAGTCCAAGCAGAAGTCCATCAATTGAATAATGGAAATGGATAAGAAGATGACTAAGGCTGAGCAGTACAGACATTGGCAGGTGCAGGGAAGGTACGGTACTATGGCAAGTGCCACAGCACACCCGAAAAGAATGCAGAAAAGTTGAATCAGGCTTCAGTGGGAGAGCCATGTCAAACCAAGAAGCAAAGCCAGGTACAAGGTGCTTCGAAGATGAGGTGCGAAGGTCCCATTTCTGTAGGAGATGGTGAACTGGAACAGTTGGTAGCAAGGTGCTGCAGTGATGGAGAATGGGTTCCTGCCTCCAAAGGAGATGGCAAGTTGGAATTGCTGACAGGAAAAGTGCAGCAGTAATGGGGAATGGGTTCCCACCTCCGAAGGAGATGGCGAACTGGAATTGCAGATAGGGAAAACACTGGACTCATTGCTGGAAGACCACTGGATGGGATAAGGGGAGCATCAGGGGAAAACTTGTAGAAGGCTTTAGGTGCACATCCTTGAAGAGGAGCAAATGGCTTGTATCCAGCAGGAAGCAAGAGGGAATATGGACAGATATGTCTGACAGGAAGGCAATAGGGAAACCAAATCATTCAGAGTAGCAATGAGGGAGAAGATGGCAGCATGGATCTAAAGATGTGGAGATTGGAGGAGGTTGAGCTGGAAGGCAAGTCACAACAATGTCGCTCAGGAACACAGGAGGAGGTGGAAGATGAGCAGCAAGGATGTCCAGAAATCTGATGGAGTGAGTGGAGGTGGAGATTGAACAAGCTGGCTGGGTCCAAATCCAGAATGTGAGGAGGCCAAAGTGGGGACAAGTACAGTGAGTCCATGTAAGTGCAGGATGTAGTTGGGTGAGGTAAGATATTGAAGGCAAATGGGGTATAGTGGTCCTGTTCCCAGAGGGAATCTGGCAACTGGGTATCAGGTATAGAATGCTGTTGGTTGAAACAGTAGAATGAAGACACAGGCTCCCATCTCCAGTAGTCAGGGCAAGCTAACCTTCACTTGTTGCCACACCAGGCAGAGTTTAGAGATGGAGACTGTAGAAAGTTGACTGGGAGCATAATTGGTCAAGACTGAAGGTAGAGGAAACAGGCTGTCATCCCCGGTAGACAGGGGAAGCCTACCTGCACTGCTATGCCTCAATAGGCAGAGTTAGGGAAGAGGCTGTTGGACTGCTGGTATTGGCTGAGTGAGGAAAAGGGGAGCTGACAGCTGAGAAGTAGGAGGTAGGCAAAGCAAAGAAGGAAGAAGGGGATGGTAGTAAGTAAGAAGTTAGAGGACAGGTGGAGTATGATTACGACAAACAAGGGGAATGCCAAACAAAATAAACAGGAGGAGGAGCACCAATTGAAGCCATACTGTGGGAACTACTATGAGGGACACAGGAGAGGGAGCCAGCATGAATGTTATGGTGATTTGGTGTGCCAGAAATTCATGAAGTACAAGGGAAGAACAAGGCAACTTAGGAATGACATAATGGGCAAAGGATATAAATGCTGGGACTAGGAAATGGTAAGGTGTAAGTAGCATGGGATGGACATAGACTGGTAGGGAAGGTGAATGAAATAGGTGGCAGAGTGGGGAAATATGAGGAACTGCAGGCTCCAGGACAGGGTCAGAAGTGGAGCAGGACTGACGAGGGAGAAAGGGAGAGGAGATGGAGATGGAGTGCCAGTGCGAGGAAGAAAACCCAAAAGAAAACACAGAAGTGAGGACAAGGGCCAGACTGAGGGATGGGGGGTGGATGAACAGGAAGAAAAGGAGGAGGACAGGGGGTGGAGGAGGGCTAGAGAAACAGGAAGGGGAATGCAAACCAGAAAAGGGGAAGCAGCAAAAGTTTTTTTTTTGTTGTTGAGCATGGTTTTGTAATGAAGGAGGGAAAGGGAAGGCCAGGGCAAACCAGGGAGATAGAGCTGGGGTGGCCAAGTGGGGGGGGGGGGGACAGGAGCACAAACTATGATTCATGGAAAAATGAATAAAAACTGAACAGCAGGAGCAGCACAATAAGGCAAAGGCGATCAGGAAAGTCAACAAGCAAAGCAAGAGCAGGAGAATAAAATATCACCCACCCAAGAAAGGCTGTAGGAAGCAATCCACAAACCTGGAGGTCCAGAAAAGGACTGGGATGGAGAGGGATGCAAGTCCCAATAAGGAGCCGGACAGGATTTGATGGGCAAATGGATACAGAAGCACCCATCAGAGATCTACTGGAGCTGACACGACGAGGCAAAGACAAGGAGGAAATAACAGGGAAGCACCACGCAGGGTCCAGAGGAAAACACAGCAACCATCAGGAGCAAGAAAGTGCAAGTGGAGCCCAGTGCAGCTGCCAAAGGCAGCGTACATGCAACACCAGGAGCAAGTGGCATCCCAAGCAATAGGCAGACTAAAAGGCTGCAGGTATTGAAGGGAAGGGGGAAGGTGGAAAGAAAGGGTAACAAGGTCAGCAATGCCAGAACAGCTGAACGCCAGACGCCAGATGCCACTGCAGGCTCCTCACCAAGCCTGGTGAGTTGACCTATCGGGAAACAATGGGGAAAAGAAAGCACCCAGAAATGAGGAGAGCAGGGCATGGAGGGAAGGAATGAGAACAAGGGGAAGAGGGAGGGCAGGGAACAGCACGAGAGAGGAAGGGAAGGCAGCATCATGAGGAATGGGAATGGAGGAGGGGAGAGACAAAGGGGAATGAACATGGGACAGGGGGCCCAAACAGACAAACAAGAAAGGGGAAAAGGAATGAAAGGGCAGTGGAGGGGAGAAAAGGAAGGAAAGGAAGCAGACTAAAAGGGGAGAGGCACAGCCCACAAGCCACGCAGGAGCCAGTGCTTGCGAAGGGGGAGGGTTTCGCAATGCATTAATTGGAGAACTGCCATGGAAGCTGGTCTTTATTGGGTATGTGGGAGGAGCTATTCCCCACATTGAACCTCGGGCTTTAGCCCTCACAAAAAGTGACATAGATACATACATAAATAGATAATGCTGACAGAAAAAAGCACATAGGCTAACCCAGTCTGCCCACCCTACCTAGCTACTCTGTGCTGGCCTTAGTGGTCATCCTTTTCCCTTTGGTTTCTGCCACCCTTTTTCTAATCCCATATGCCTGTCCCATTCATGTTTTAAGGTACTCACTGATTTGGCCTGTATCACTTCCTCTGGCAGCTTGTTCCACTTGTCCACCAGTATTTCAATAAAACAGTGTATATGGATGTCTCTTTTGAGCATCACCCCTGGAAAGTTTCAGTTAGTTTCCCTTGCCTCTGTATTTGAGCTCAAGGAGAAAAGAATCTTGGTATCCACCCTAATTATTCCATGCAGCTATTTTTGTCTCAGTCATGTCACCCTTTTTCCTCCTTTTTTCAGGGGTATGCATGTTCAAGTCCTGCAGCCTCTCCTCATACTATAGGTCTTGCCTCCTAGGCCATGGACCATCTTGGTTTCCCTCTATTCTACTGCTTCCACCATGTTGCAGACTTTTATTTATTTATCAGCTTTTGTTGCCCAGGTAAGTGCATTAGGCAATTAGACCTGCTTATTTTCAAGCATGACCCGGGAGAGTACAGAAAACAAAGTTACAAAGTAGAGAGCATAACAGTAGTTAATAGTACATGTGACAGGCAGGACCCCATGCAGAAAGGTCAGAATACAACATCATCTATTTGTACAGAAAGACACCCATGCAGGAGTGTGAACTAGAAGAAAAAACATATAAGCATAAACTAGCACAGGACCCCAACACAGGAAGGTCAGGCAAAATTGCATACTTATAAACATAGGACACTCAGAGTAAGAACGAGAGAGAACAGCAACAAGAAGAAGTATAGGAGAGCTCAACACAAATGGTAGTTGCAGACAAGACAGACAACAGATGCACAGGGTTAAGAGCAATCACAGACACCATGAGTCCAAAGGTGAGAGAAAAGTGCTTTTTGAAAGAGCTGTGAGATGTAGAACTCCGAATCTGGGGAGGAAGGGAGTTCCAAAATTTGGGAACAAAGTGGGAGAAAGCTTGTTCTCACATTTTAGTAGAGCAAGTGGGGATGGAGAGCAGAGGAGAGGCAGAGGACCTAAGGGAGTGAGAATAGGTCACAGGAATTAACATAACTCCAAGAGAGTCGGGTTGGGGGATTCTGGTTAGAGTGTCAATAAAGCATCCAAGGGTGCAAGATTGCAAATCATTGGAGGACAGCCAGTTTAAGGAGCAGTAGAGTAAACAGTGGTGGGTGAGTCGAGGTGAAGACAAGGCAAATCTGCAAATATTATTGTAAGTGACATCCCAATTATGGAGAGCATAGACATTGGCCTGGGACAAGATGAGTAGAGCATATTTGAGCCCCAGGAGGAGGATACCTTGGGCTACAGAACTCCTGGCAGAGGGGGTCAGGAAATGGTGAACTTTTCTAGGCAGCTCCAATCTTTATATTGATATGCTTACAGACCTCATTTATATGGGAGGAAAAATTAAGAAAAGGGTCAAGCGTCACTCCCAGGTATTTAAAGGAGTCAGTACAGGATGTAGTTGATCCATCGAGGCAGTGGACCAGCAGGTGGAGGGTAGCAGTCTGGACTTTTCTGGATGACCCAAAGAGCATAGCATTCGTTTTAGGTAGATTAAGGATTAGATGATTTAAGGAGAGCCAGGACTGGATGCATTGGAGGGAGGAAGATAATTGATCACTTATGTCTCTGATGGATTTAGAGGCAGTAAAGAGGACAAATCATCAGCATACATAATGGTACAGCAGTGAGTTGGAGTGGAAGGGATATCATTAATGAACTGAGAAAAGAGAAAGGGGCCAAGTATAGAACCTTGGGGGACTTCACAGGAGAGGACAGCAGGGGAAGAGAGGACTTTACAGAAGGAGACAGTTTGTATATGATGGTTAAGATAGCTGTTAAACCAATATAAGGAGGAGCCTGTCACACCAAGCATTTTGGAGTTTCCTTAAGAGCAGAGGGTGGTTGACCAGTTCAAATGCTTTAGTAAGGTCAATAAAAACAGCCCCAGTAAGGAGACCTTTGTCCATGTTCATCTTGAATTCACTAGTAAAAAGCATCAGGGCTGTAGTTGTGCTATGTCCAGGCCTAAACCCATGTTGGACAGGAGCCTGGATGTTGGATTTTTGGAGCTGGGAAGAAACCTGACCATGGATTAGTTTCTCAAGTAATTTGCTAAGAGTAGGCAGAATGGCTATGGATTGGTAGTTAGATAAGATCCTGGGGTCACCTTTTGTGTATGCAGGAATGGTTCTCACAGTTTTCCAGAGCTGTGGTATGGTGGAGAAGGATATGGATAGGTTAGAGAATCTAGTTATTGGTGTAGCTAGGATGGAGGCTGCCAGCCTAAGGATCCTAGGTTCAATGCCATCAGGACCTGCACTACCGTGGATAAGAATAGTTTTAAGCAGTTTCAGAACTTCATGATGGGAGACAGAGGCTAGCTCCAGTGGAGGGGGAGCATCATTAGTAACTGGCTCAGATGTTTGAGGGCACTGGGATTGAGAGGTAGAGATCTTTGGAAGCATAGTAAAGAGGGAGTTGAAGGCATTGGCTATAGTAGAGGAGTTATTACAGAAGATATCATCAACGATCATCTCTTTCAGAGCTTCAGACCTAGTGCTCCCTATTATCTCATGTATTTAGGACCAGTACCACCTTGGGTCAGATGAAGAGGAGTGAAGGAGTTCACGGTAGTAGTTGCTTTTTGCAAATCAAATCTCTTTCTTGCAGACATTACGCAGTGAGTGATAATTATCATAATCAGAAGGAAGAGAGGAGGAATTCCTTGTAGCCCATAGTTTGTCCCTTAGTTTCAACTGTTGCAAGAGAGAGCACTTAAGCCATTTCAGGGTTTTACCCCTAACCCTCCATGTGGAGAGTGAGATTTGCATCTTTTGCAGAGAGAGTAAGGTGCTGTTGAAGTATTCAGTAGCACAGTTGATAGCATTGGTGACAAAGATGGGGGACCAGTCAACCTGACGCAGGTCTCAGATAAAGGAAACCAAGTCAAGTACAGCAAAATTAGAGTAAGTTAGTACTTTGGGTGGATATGAAGGGGAAGAGGCATTCCATACACAGTAAACTAGGCAGTGGTCACTGATAGAGTCCGGGAGTACACCGACTGAGCTGAGTCAGTCTTTTCTGTTTGTTAATATCCAGTCTATAAGAGTTTTACTGCTACCATTGGCAGAGATCCTTGTGGGTGACTGGACAAGCTGGGTCAGGTTTGTCTTGCTTATAGCTGATGCAAGGTAAGAGGCATTTGGGCCAAGCCAGTCAGGGTTAAAATCCCCCAGACATATGATTTCATTTTTCATAGTCACTGTAGGTAGTAGGTCAATGAGTTCTGCAAGACCGAGTTTGCTAAAATGAGGGGGTAGATAAATGTTAAATATATGGAGTTTCTTTGTGCCTCCAAAGAGTAGGAGAGAGTGTAGGACTTCATAATTGTTCAGCTGTTGTTTAGGTATAAGGGTTATGTTTAGGTGGGCTTTGTGGTACAGTGCAAGACCACCTCTTCTTTTGGAGGTGGGATGGTTGACCCGAAGCAAGTTGTATCTTTGAATTGTGCATACAGAGCTGGGGATAGAAGGCTTCAGCCAAGTTTCAGATACAGCTAGAATGTCAGGGTTATTAACTTGCATCCAAGCTTGTAGATTGGGGAGGTTAGCAGTTAGACACCTGATATTGAGGTGAGCTAAGGTTAGACCAGAAGATTGTGATAGCATATGAGGGACTATGGGGGAATTGGTTTGACCCCTTGAACCTGAATTGGACTTGGTATCACCAGATAGGGCTAAGGACAGAGTTATGAGCCAGGTGATGGTGAGCGCAAAAGTGCAAGATCTGCACCCAGAGGAGGTAAGCTTCAAACATAGAAAGAACCTAATTAGAAACCTAGTAGCTTTAACACTGAGGCCCAGGAAGGGTACTGCAGCCATAGTTTGATGTACAAATATATTTGAGTAGGCAAACTCATCAGTGGAAGCGATGGAGTAGGTAGTGGTAGACACAAGAATCTGCCCCAAGAGGTCTAGGGTTGTTAAGGCAAGAAAAAAAGAAGATACAAAAACAAAGTAGCTTCATACTTAGGTCAGGAGCAGAGAAGTAAGAGAGGAGACTGATTTAGGAGTGCAAGCTGGAGGTAAAAGCAGAAACAGTGGAGCAAGCCTAAGCAACCCACAGCTGGAATAGAGAGAGAGAACAGAGAGAAATAGCAACCTCTAGTGGTTGTAGAATATATCCTGCAGATGAGAAAGTACAGAGATAAGATATTTTGTCGAGCCATCACCAGCACATATGATCTAGACTACCTATAAATTCAAGGACAGCGAAGGGTGAGAGGGTATTGGGGAAGGGCGGGGAGCAGCCGCATAGCGGTCCTCTGCTTTTACTAGTGCACCTCAAAGTTTGAGTTCACACACAGCCCGAGATCGGCTCCAATTTACTGCTTGGTCAGTGAAAGCCATTTTGTATGACTCAATGAGCAGTTTAAGTTAAGCTATGCTCAGGAGCCATTTGCTGTCTGAACTTAGTAAGAGCCAGAAATTAGTTAGTTTAACTCTGGAGCAGACAGCCAGCACTCATACTCAAAAATAACAGCAGAGTAGGGTGCAGAACTACACCACTGGTAACCAGGGAAGATGTCTAATTTACAGCTGCTGAATAGTTAGGGGAATAACCAGATTGGCTATGAAAACAGTTCAACTCAGAACGAGGAGCAGAGTATGAAAAAAGGCACCAAATTCAAATCAGAACAAAAACTGCAGAGTGCCTCGGGGGAATGCCGACTCCACTGGTGTCCTATTGCATACCTTTGGTGTCACGACTGGGGGCAGATCCAAGGGCACCAAGCCATGCTGTGTCCGGGGCATGATCTTTCCTCAGGTGAGAACTCCTGTACCTTGTGCAGTATTCAAGATGAGGTCGCACCAGTGACCTTTATAATGACAGGATCACTTCTTGGCTTCTGCTACTTATCCTCCTCACTCTGCATCCCAGTATCATGTTTGCCCTACCTATAGTACAGGTCTATTAGAGTATGCTGTTGTCTCCAAGCTCTCTGATATCATGACTCCTAGGACCTTTTCTTCCATGGTCCTTTCCAGTGCCACCACCCCCCCATTTCATATTGCACTCAAGGGTTATTTTTTAGCAATGTGCATTACCTTGCATTTTTTTAGTATTGAAGTCCCACTGCAATATATTGTATCTGACCAGCTGTTCAAGCTACCCAGTTTCTCCCTAAGTTCTCTTATCCCTTTCTCTGTCCACCCTTGTGCAGATCTTCATATCATCTGCCAAGAGGCAGATCTTGCCCTTAATGCCTTTCCCTATGCCACAAATAAACACATTTCAAAGGACCAGGCCCAGCACCAATCCTTGAGGCACTCTGCTTGTTGCATCCCTTACATCTGAAAACCCCCAACCTACTACAACCCTTTGTATTCTTCCCTTCAGCCAGTTCTCTACCCAAATCATCAATTTGTTTCCTCCATACCAAATCCCTTAACATTAAGACCAGTCTTCTATGGAGGACTGAGTCAAAGGCCTTGCTGAAGTCCAAGTACACTACATCAACTACCTGCCTTTTATCAGCTGCCCTGGTCAGTCAGACAAAGAAGTCCACCAGATTTGTCTGGCAAGACCTTCCTCTAATGAACCCATGTTGTCTGCATTAGCATGCATAATCTCAGTGGAAGAATCTTAGGAACTGCTAAATATAGCAAGATTTGGTTGCATACTTATTACGTTATAGGGGATCATTATTTCACAGTTTAATAACTCGTGATGTTTTGAGAACTTTGAAAATGTGGTTGTTTATAATTCTGCTGCCATTGTTCGTATACACCTGCCATTAGGCATGCATACCAACTGTGAATGGGTCCTGGAATACAACAAAGCTGGACAATTTGGTTTAGTAGTTTTAAATTACAGTAGAAATACAAAAGATTGCTAATAGATAACTTTTTTCTCAAACATTCATGAAAGTAGAATGGGTTATGGCACAATGATTCCACTTGCGGAATTTTAAATTTACAAATCACTTATCCCCACTGCATTCAGTTTGGCTGCTCTCCTAATTTCATCAAATAGTTGGAAGTACAGTAAATGGATTCACTAAACCTGAATCAGTTTTATACAGAACTTTCTTTATTTCTTGTGAAGTTATTACAAGGGACCACAGCCCCATGAATATAATCCCCAAAGTTTTGCTGCAAGACCTTCTTCAGGGATAACAGAGGCAGACATTGTATATAACAAAATTTAAAAAATAATTTAAAGTAAAATATCTGCTTGAAAAGACCATAGAAAATCATAAATTATATCTAGTTAAAAACATTCAACTATTTTGTTACTATTTATTTCTAACAATCAGTTTAAACAGGGCCTGGATCAGTTGTTCCTAAATAAAATTATTGCATTAGCTATACAGATCATTGCATAAGATATTTACACTGTAGTTGTCTAAAAAATAAAATAACATTGTTACATTTTAAAATGACCCAGTCCTTTTAGTATATTTCATAAAATGTTAATTTTCTTTTTAAAGGGGTTTTCAATGGTGTTCGCAACCTAAAATAACTAGTGTGTGCAATGAAAAATGGTTGATGACACTAAAGCGTGGATGGGGAGGGGACAGAAGATAAGCTTCTAGGCTAGATTTACAGAAGCAACAAGTACAACGTTTAGTTTGAGCTTAGACTGTCTGCTCAAATCCTGTTACAAATGACACAGGGAGAAGTGTCCAATGTTCATACATATCAACATGTAATACGAATGTGCTGGTTTAAACGGAGGTATAGCAAAACACTATGTACCGTATATATTGTTTTCACAGTATGAATGGTGCACCAGTGAATTAAGCATACTACTACGTTCCATACATTTTTTTTTTCATATATAGTTTCAGGTGTTTGGGGGTTTTTCACCCGGCCCCTAAACCCACATGTCCCCGATGTAGCATATGCATGTGGATGCATGTGCCTGCACACCATTCAGGATGCCCCTCCCTTCCAGTCGCACTGTTAACCACCTGCACTTGCACCAAATCTCCATTCACTGATGGCGGGACTACAGACGGGCGACCCCAGCCATTACTCAGAAGATGAGAGCCAATACTCAGTCCTGCTCCCCCCCCCCCATGTTGGCACCCTGGCAACCCGAGGTTGTTCCCGAACCTTGGTCACTGGCGTAGCATGAGGTGTGGCATCCAGTGTCTCAACACTCAGTGCCACTGGGCCGGCTAGTTACATACATTCTTAAGAACTGATAGTGTTCTTTTTTTGATTTTCAGTATATAGAAGATCACTGTTGATCAAGACAAAGTGACACTACAGGCCTGAAAAACATTACCTGTGCTTTTTAAGTGACATGAGAAAAAAAAAAACAACACAAAATTTGAAACTGTGTGGTGTAAGCCCTCTGTGACTGTCACTTTTGTAGCAGTAAAGGACAAAAAGATAAAAAAGTAGCCCCTGGCTCAACACAGATTTAGGGTAACTGCTTCTGAATAAAAAGGAGATCTATGACCACTGGAAAGAGATATTTTATTTTTTATTCAAAACGTTGTTAACCAGAAAAAATGCTATGGGCCACATGGTCCTTTTGTAGATATGACTGGGGTACAAATAATGTGATTTACTGACCAAAAAAAAAAAAGAAGAATTTACAATAACTAAACAAACTAAAAACAATAATGATATAAAATTACAACAAAATATAAAAAGGAAAAGAAAACAACTGACTTCCGATGTGGAGGACTTCAAGATGACAGCTTAAGAAGTGAGCTCCGTCAGCTGCCAGAGAAATTCCTTTAGTGATTTCTGCTAATCACTCGTTTTTGGACTAAATTACTTAACAGGTTTCAGACTTAACCCCTGGTTATTGGGCAGTGTGTTTTTGTTATCTGTTTCTTTATGTTTTCTTCCCTACCTGACCTACTGCGTCATCCAGTTACGAGTGTGTATGGTCCCTCAGCCATGGAGCCTACGGAGGTCGTGGTTAACAAAAAAGATCTACTGGACATTCCTTCAATGCTACAAATGTTGGTTCAAGATATTCTTTCACTATAAACCTCTGTTGCTCAGCTGGAGGATTGAGTGGAGGCAGCAGAGCAGCGAATTGTCAGTGCAGAGCTATTTTGTATGCAGGTGGACTCCATTTTGGCCCAGCAACAACACAGGATTTCAACGCTGGAGGAGCAGTCCGATCCTTAACTTTGAAGTTAGACGACCTCAAAAATCGAGGTCGGAGGTATACCCTGTGGATAATTGGTCTCCTGGAGGGGACTGAGGGGGATAATATGTGTCAGTTTCTCCAGTCGTTTTTCCCCCTGACTTCTAAATTACGCCTGGGATCCACCATTAGAGACTGAGCGAGCGCACCATTCCTTCGGTCTCCATCCTAATTGGGTCTCTCCACCATCCCCTATTATTGTATATTTTCTATGGTTCTCCATCAAAGAGATGATTTTGTGGCTGGCCAGAGAGCGGGGCCCTTTAAAATGGAATGACCACTCTATATATTTTCCAAAATTTTTCTAAGTTGGGAGCAGACCAGCGAAAGGCTTATGCTGCGGTGAAAAAGAACCTCACTTCCAGGAAGATCAAATTTAACCTGTGGTATCCTGCCATGTTGAATATATGGTGGGGTGACTGCTGGATTCATTTTACTTCTTCATAAGATGCTCAGTCCTTTGTGCAAACAGAAATTGCCAAAGTCCAATCCTTCCTTGATTCAGGATCAGATGGATCATGCACCAATTCAGCCTGTCTTTTAACAGGGACCGCGGTCATCAGGAGGCACCCTATCATCCGCAGTCCAGATGCAATTGGGATCTGCAAATAAGGCTGGAGAGAAGTTGTTGGGTGGAGCACAGCTAAAGAGACAAAGGGAGCCAAGGAGGAATTCTGCCCTTTCAATGCTGGTGACAGCAGTACCGAGGATGAAGGATCTCCCTCTTGATTTAAAGCTTCTCCTACTACAGTGGAATGCTCCCCAACCTCAGACCCTAAACACCTTTGTCTCTCCCTCGGGCCTCAAGGTTCCTTGACTGACTGGTGGGAGATGGAATGAGCCAACTATGGTGAAGATGATCTGATTGCTTCATCTCAAGTAGCAGCGATTGAGGATCCCGCATCAGTCTGTGGAGGGACTACTCAGAGCAATTCTTCTTTGAAGGCCACTTTGAACCAAGATGTGGTGGTGAGGTCTGCTCTTCCTATGACAACTAGTTCAGCTCCACTCCTCGCCACCTAAGATCTCCCTTATTCTGGTGCTGGATATGATTTTTGTTACTCCGCAAGGGAGAAGTTGTTTTACGATATGCCTCATTCTCCTACAATGCTGTTATTGCACTAAGGTATTTGTTGAGAGGTTAATGTTGTATGCAGGACTATGGGACCTTACATGCTGATGGTTATATCTGGAGGGTACCTTGGTAGTTTTGCATTCTTTCTGAGATATACCAAGTTAAATGCCACAGGACCTCTGAGTTGGACTTTAGAGGCCATAGCAGAGGTTATCTTCTTATGGGGCTTTTACAGTAGATTATACGGTGGGGGTTATTTTTGTTTTTGGTTTGAGGTATGTCCTTGGATTCAATCTCCTTTATTTCTGATAGTGGATCAGTGGTTACTGTATATTTCACCTGGGATATGGCAGCAGGAGGGAAAATCCCACTATAGAGGGTGACAGCCAAGGGCCAGTATACCCCCCTCTGCACCAGCTGAGGAGTGGGAGGGCATTGGTGGGGGAGAACTGCTGGATCACCTTTGTTCACTCCTTGTGCTCAAGGGTGGTATGGTTCGGTTGGGTGGGGGGTGGTTTTTACATATTATTGAGGTTGGCCAGTCTGGAACAACTCTGTGTAGAATACAGAGGGGGAGACTCATACTGGCTTTAGGTCTTATGTCTTTGGGGGGATGTCTTACTGTTATTTCAGGTCATGTGGGTTTTCAGTGCTGGGGGGGGTTTGTTGTGGTGTGGTTGAGGGTCCTTTGGCACACAAGAGGTCAAGTTTGTTATGGTGGTTTTGGAGGATTTATGCTTGTTCTGGGAATTTTGGGTGTGGGAGTGGGGTTGGGATCTTTTGGGTTAATGGAGACCTATATGAGACATCTACCTTCAGACAAGACAAAGTGTATAGGTTTGTTAGATTTTATGGTAATAGTGATTATTGTATATTGTTGAATATATTTTAGGGAACGGTGTATGGCACAAAAAGCCTTTCTGTCTTGGAAAGTTCAAGGTCTAAATATCCCTGTAAAGCATAAAAAAGTATATTCCTTTTTGAGGTCTGCTTAATGTGACATCATGTTTTTACAAAAAACTCACTGAAGAGGGATGTGGGTAGTTTAGTTTGTGGGTGTATTAGCAGAGCCTACTCGAGTTGCTATGTTACCAAAAAAAGGCGGAGGGGTCTCTATTTTGATTAGATGGGTTGTCCTTTTTTGGTTGAGAAATGGGTTTCAGATAAGGAAGGGCAATGGGTTATGGTGCTGGGTAAATTGGATTTGGTACCAGTTTTGTTGGTTAATCTGTATGCACCAACAAGGATTCTCCAGAGGTTTTTTCTTCCCTGGCCCACTCCTTTTCTGAATGGTACTGTATTCCCCTCCCATGATTTTGTATATGGGAGGTGATTTTAATTTAGTCCTTGATCCAGTCATGGAGAGAGACCCAATTGAAAAGGGGTTCCCTTCCCATCACCAGTCTAGGGCAGTGTTATGTCATATTTGTTTAATCTTGCTTTTCCTGATGTTATATAAGTTTGTTTATGGATGTCTATATGATCATGGAGATTTTAGCTGGTATTTTATTACTTACTGTACTAGCGCTATGATCCTTTGGGGAACAACGCTATTTTATAAATACATTTGATTTGATTTGATTTGATTAGTACAGAATTCCAGTTGAGTGATTGCTGGAGACTACTTCACCCTACTACTTTGGGAGTACTACTTTTAGATCCATGAGGTTTCATTCATGTAGTATATTAGACTACTTTTTGTGTAGTGCCTTCATTGTATCTGAATTGCTGGAAGTCCAACACAGACCTATTCTATGGTCAGATCACTCTCCCGTGGGTTTAGTATGGAGACCTTGGCAGGCCATGGCAAGAACTCCGCAATGGCAGTTTAACCCAGTTTTACTTGGTTTGGAGGAGTTTAAGTCCTGGTTAAGGGGTGAAATTGAATTCTATTTCTTGTCTAACTCCTCTCCTAAGATCTCACTCATTTACTTTGTGGGATGCTTTTAAATCCTTTATCCAGGATTGGATTATTTCCTGCACCTCCCATGTGAATAAGCAGTGGTGGAGGGAGGTGGAGGCTCTTTCACTCTGTATTAGACATTTGGAAGAGGATATTTATGCCTCCCTGGCTGACAGGGAAACAAAAATTCCAGAACACTTGAGGTGTAAGAAGTGGTTAAATGATATACATCAATAGAAGGCTATCAGGGCTCTATTTTTTGTTAGGCAGGTATACTGGGAATCTGGGGATGGGGGGGGGGCTTCTGGCTTACCGTTTAAAAAAGAAGGCAATGGAGGCTCATGTCCCATATCTAAAAGGGAAAGGGGGTGATCTTATTTCTGATGCGGGGAGGATGGCTGAGTAATTTCGTAAGTATTATGTGATGTTACATTCATCCTTGGTGTCTCCCACTCATAGAAACATAGAAACATAGACTTTGACGGCAGTTAAGGACTACTCGGCCCACCCCAGTCTGCCCATTTCCCTATCTATTGAATAAGCTTCATATCCTAGTTCACCAACAGCCTACTTAGTCCTACCCCCCCACTATAGTTGCCTTATGTCTGTCCCATGCATTCTTGAATTCCCCCACTGTTTTTGACCCCACAACCTCCTCAGGGAGGCCGTCCAATATGTCCACCAACCTCTATGTGAAAAAATACATCCTCTCATTGCCCCTGAGCCATCCCCCTCTTTCTTCAAATTGTGTCTCCTTGTTCTTGCACATCTCTTTATCTGAAAGATGCTACCCTCTTGGACTTTGTTGATTCCCTTGAGGTACTTGAAAGTTTCTATCATGTCCCCCCTCTCTCTCCTTTCCTCGACGGTATACATGTTAAACTTCTTTAGTCTCTCTTCTTATGGTTTCTGGTGCAGACCCTGCACCATTTTAGTTGCCCTCCTCTGGACTGCCTCCATCCTGTCTATGTTCTTTTGGAGATGGGGTCTCCAGAACTGCACGCAGTACTCCAGATGGGGTCTCACCAACTGTCTGTACAGTGGGATGACAACTTCCTGTTTCCTACTGGTGATGCCTCTCCCTATGCATCCCAATATCCCCCAGCCCTCCTTACTGCCTTTTCACATTGCCTGCCTACCTTTAGGTCATCTGATATGACTATCCCCAGGTCCCTTACCATTTTAGGTGTTGTTAGTACCCCCCTTCATTGTGTACTCTTCCCCTGGGTTTTTGTTTCCCGGGTGCGTTGTTTTGCACTTCTTTGCATTGAATCTAAGCTGCCATACTTTCGACCATTCCTCCAACCTTGCCAAGTCCCTTCTCATCCTTTCACACTCTCTTGTGTATTAACCCTGTTATAGATCTTTGTGTCAACTGCAAAGAGGCATACTTTTCCTGCCAATCCCTCTGCAATGTCACTTATAAAGGCATTAAAGAGGACCAGCCACAGTACTGAACCCTGCAGTACCCCGCTAATAACCCCCCTTTCTCCAGCCAATTTTTTACCCAGACTACCACCCTGGGACCCACTCCCAGGCTGGCTAACTTGTTTATTAATCTTTTGGGTGGGACTGTGTCAAATGCCTTGCTAAAGTCTAGGTAGGCCATATCCACAGCCCCTCCCTGGTCTACTACTTTGGTCACCCAGTGAAAGAAACCTATTAGATTAGTCTGACATGACCTTCCCACTGTGAATCCATGTTGCATTGGGTCCTGTGCCCTGTTGGCCTCGAGGTACTCAACTATTCTTTCTTTCAGAAGTGATTCCATAATTTTCCCTACCACTGAGGTCAAACTAACAGGTATGTAGTTTCCTGTGTCTGCCTTGCTCCCACTTTTGTGAAGGGGAATCACATCTGCCTTCCTCCAGTCTTCAGATACCACACCATCCTCCCATGATTTGTTAAAAAGGGTAGTCAGTGGTGTCACTAAATCTCCCCTTAGTTCTTTTAGAATGCTGGGGTGAATCCCATCAGGCCCCATTGCCTTGTCCACCTTGAGTTTTAAGAGTTATTTCAGGACCCTTTCTTTGGTGAATGGACTGGTAGCGACCCTCCTATCCAGAGTGCTTCTATTGTTTGGTTTAGGTACCTCCCCCTCCTCTTCTTTTGTGAATACTGAACAAAAGTATTCATTCAGTATCTTTGCCTTTTCATTGTCACCCTCTGCCCACCCCCTGCCCTTTATTAAGCCTCACTTTTTCCTCCTTGGTCTTTCTTCACTCACTAATGTACCTATAAAAGCTTTTATCCCCCCTTCTTAACTGAGTTGGCTATCTTTTCCTCAGTTTGGGCCTTTGTTATTCTGACTGCCTTCCCTGCTTCCTTCTGCTTTAACTGGTACAGTTCTCTGTCCTGCTCATTCCATGATTCCTTATACTTTCTGAATGCTATCTTTTTCTTCTTAACCTTCCCCGTCTCTTCTTTTGAGAACCATAGTGGTTTTTTTCCTTCATTTTGTTTTGTTTATTTGCATCACACAAAGGCTTGTTGTCTCTGTGATGGCAGTTTTGATTTTTCCCCATTGTTCCTCCACCCCTCCTTCCTGCCCATCTGCTAGTGCATTCCTTAGGAACTCTCCCATTCTGACAAAGTCAGCCCTCCGAAAGTCTAGTACCCTTGCTTTTGTATGGCTTGCCTCTATGGCTGTGTTTATTCTGAACCACACTGACTGGTGGTCATTTGTTCCCAGATGGTTACCCACTTCTAAATCTGAGATCTTCTCACTGTCCCCATTTGAGAGTACCAGGTGCTCCCTCCGGAGTGGGTTCAACATTAGCAGCCTGAGGCATGCCCCCTGTAGGGCATCAAGAATGACTCTTCTCTTGGACATGGCTGCAGCAAATGTACTCCAGTTAACATATGGCATATTCAGGTCCCCCATCAACAAAATCTCCCCTTTTTCTGCCACCTAAGGATGCCACCTATCATTTCCTTGTCCATTTCCTCCCCATGAGATGGGGGTCTGTATACAACTCCTGTGCAGACTGTGGAGCCAGTTCCTGTCTCCAAGGTGACCCACAGTGCCTCTGCTCCTCCCTGTTTACCCTTTAGTTCCAGTGCTTTAATCTCTTCCCTTACGTAGAAAGGTACTCCTCATTGTCTTTTACCCTCCTGTAGATTGTGTACCCCAGAATGTTGACATCCCAGTCATGGTTCTCTGTGAACCAGGTTTCTGTGATTGCCACGATATCCAGGCATCCCTCTTCCATTAAGGTCACTAGTTCAGGAAGCTTGTTACCCAGACTACAGACATTGGTACTCATCGCCCTCCATTTTTAGGGTTTACCTATGTTGAATCGACAACACTGTTGTCAAGGTTTGTCATAACGTGT
Organism: Neoceratodus forsteri; assembly: GCA_016271365.2. Lineage (NCBI taxonomy): Eukaryota > Metazoa > Chordata > Ceratodontiformes > Ceratodontidae > Neoceratodus > Neoceratodus forsteri. Next base: position 721,213,389 of record CM057459.1, on the reverse strand, counting down.
CTGAGTCTGAGTTGATTTGAAGGGGTGTGACACATGGTGAAAGGGTGAAATTTCACCCTCAGGTCCCTAACAGTGACAATTTTGAAACCTGTCAAAAATGTCGCTGTGAGGGATTTCACCATAAAAGTTTCAATGTTCAGTCTGCACACCCATTTTTTGATGGCCTTACCCCTTTTAGCCCCATCCCTGTACTTACTGCTTTTTGCCTCTTTCTGCATTTACTACTGCCCTGCCCCCGTAGACCTTTCTACCTTAGTGTTAACCTTGCTAACTACCCTGTTTTGTGGGCAGAGGCTTGGAATTCCCTGCTCTTTTTCAGTGCCTCCTCCCTTGGCTAGTTTAAAAGCTTGCCAATGAAGCATTTAAACTTGTCACCTAGTATTCTTGTTCCCGTCCAGGACAGATGCAAACCACTGTGCCAGTATAGGCCTGTATCACTTCGGGTAGACCCCCAGTCCCCAGTGAAGCCAAAACCCTGTGTTCTGCACCAGTTTCTCAACCATTCATTGAATTCCAAGCTACGGAGTACATTAGCCTCACCCATGCCATAGACAGACAGCACCTCTGAGAAGGTTACCATGTGTACTACTTATTTAAGGCTCCTCCCCAACTCCAAAAACCCCTCCTGCACAGCTCTGATACCATTCCCAGCTAGGTCATTTGTCCCTAGATGGACAATGACATCCAGCTCCCTCTCCCATGCTGCTGCTCCCACAATCCTGAGGATTCACTTCCTGTCCTTCTGTGCCATGGCGCCAGGCAAGCATCTTATCTCCATCTCCTCCCTCCCCCAGTTCTACCCCCTAACAGTTGAGCCCCCCCACAGGAGTTGTTTCCTTCCCCTGTGGGATCCTATGCTACCCTCCTGTGGGTCTCCTTTGGGGAGATTCCCAGTATCCTCCTGGGTTTACACTGTGGATGCCTCCATAGAGGAACAACATTCCACCAGAAAGGCATATGAATTGTGGAGAGGTACAACTGGAGTGATGAGCCTCTGTTCCACCACCCTTACCCTCTCTGAGCCCACCATAGTCCAACCACTCCTTATTCTTGGCATCCTCTGAGGCAGCAACGCTGGTGGTCCCTGGGTGGGGGAGAAGATTTCCCAATCCCCTGCCAGGTCCTGGGTGGGGGAGGGTTCCCTACTCCTTGCCAGGATGGCCTGGAGACAGGCAACCTCCTCCCTCAGAGCAGAGAGGTGTCTGCAAATGGGCAGCATCACAACCTCCAGAATGTCTCCAGGAAGACAGCTGCCCCACAGCCACTGCGTGGCACCACTCCCAACATGTCTCTCTCCCTCCCTGTTGAAATTGTGTTGTTTTTTTTTTCTCTATTAGGGAATCTCACTTCCCCTTAGTAGTGTAACTCTTTTCCTAGGGACTATGTACTAGGAACTGCCAAGTTTTTTTTTTTTTTACAACAGCAATCACAACAAGATATCATCCCAGCTTATGCAACACTGCCTGGCTGCCTTCTATGGCACACCCCACCCTGTTTTGTGTTTGAGCAGAAAATTGTCACACCTTCCTGCCTAATCCTATAAAGCTAGGTTAGCTGGGGAGGTGGGAATTGGGAGGAGGGTTTGGACAGTCCACTTGTTCTGTGCTGTGAGGACAATCAGAGCAATCCAGTTTGAACCTTCTGAGGCTTTGTCTGGCTCAAATACACAACTCGACTGACTTCAGGAATGAAACTACACACCAGTGAACACTTAAATGTTTATTGCAAAAAGTCACCAAAATACTATCAAACTACAAATAAGGCACCATTCACAGAAAAAGAAAAAAAGAATCAGCAATATTTTAATCCCATAAGTAAAGTAGCAATCTGCAAAATGATCAGCAGTATTACAAACCCCCCTTCTTGATTCAAACAAGCAAAAAACAGTGTAAAATTAAGTAAGTGTAAAATTAAAAGTAAGGCCCACTTCCCTCAGAATTTGAGTAAGATTGTGCCTTAATTCTCAAGTTTCCTAGTTCCTAGTTCAAGACTGTGCATCCTTCCCAGCTCCAAGTTCAGTTTCGCAAAAGCAATCTTTACCTTCAAAAGATAAGGCCAATTTGAGACATTTTTCTCTAGCCTCACTCTACCTTGTTTGTCATCGGAGGTGGTAGGTCAGCTTGAGGCAGATATTTCCCTGCCTTGAGGTGCAGTAAGCTATTAGGGCTTTGTCCATGGGTAAGACACCTGGCCTTGATGGGATCAGTTATGAGTTCTGTCAGGAGTTTGAACCTCTCCTTTCAGGATGGCTGTTGGAAGTTTTGGGTGCAATTAAGGATTCTAGTACTCTACCTGCCACCATGATGGAAGCAGCTGTCACTGTTCTGCTTAAGCCTGGGAAGGACCCTACTTTATGTGTTAATTACCATCCAATTGCTTTGTTGAATGTTGATTGCAAAATTATTGCTAAAATCTTGGCTTTACATTTACAGTAAGTCCTCCCTTTATTGATCAGTAACTCACAATTGGGTTTATTAAAGGCAGACAGGGCAGCGACAACTTATGGGTTGTGATTGATTTCATTCAGGTAGTGGTTAGGGGGCTGTAATCTGTGGCACTTGTAGGGTTGGATGCCAAAAAAGTGTTCGACTCTGTTGAAGGGCAGTATCTACAGGTCATCTTAGCTTGGTTTGGATTTGGTCCCGGGTTTCATCATTGGGTTGGATGCCTCTATTCCTCACCCAGGGCATGGGTTTTAGTTAATGGGGTGCTCTCGGAATTTTTTTTCCTGTTTCAGGGCACCAGACAGGGTTGCCCCTTAAGTCCCTTGCTATTTCTCCTGGCCATTGAATCTTTAAATCTAGCCATTTGCCAACACCCAAATGTTTTTGGTATTTCTGTGGGGGAGAAATATTATACTTCATTATTATACGCAGATGACCTGCTGCTATTATTGACACAGGTGGAATCTTTGCTCCCTGAGGCTTGGAAGATTATTGACTCCTTCAGTGTAATTTCTGGGCTATGGATTAATTGGGGGGAAGACGGAGATCCTGCCCCTCTATAATGCGGATCTTGTTTGGGCTTGTATAGGGTCTCATATCATGAACTAGTCTCCGGAAGGAGTGAAATATTTGGGCATGTTTATTTCTGGCAACCTTTAAGAAATGTATTCTAAAAACATATATGACATAATGGAGGAGATTCGGTTGGATTTCCATAGGTGGAAACAACTGGGTCTGTCTCTCCTGGGCAAGATTGCCACCATCAAGATGATAGTGTTTCCCCGGCTTTTTTACAGACTTAGTAATTTGCCCTTTCAAATTCCTATGGGTGTTTGAACTAAAATTGATAATATATTGTCCAACTTTATTTGGGAGGGACTTCTCCCTAGACTTAACAGGAAGGTTTTGCATGCTGTTGGATTTGCTGGGGGATGGAATATGCTATGGTTGTGGGCATATCATCTATGCCTGGTGGTAAAATAGGCGTTACACTGGGTATCTCCTGCCTTTTTGGTGGTCTCCTCTGTGGGCTGATATCGAGCACGTATTGGCAGGTGACAAGTGCCTCACTGTCTTTTTGACAACCCCTGGTGTTTCTTTTAGGATTGTTACTTTCCTGATGTCCTTCTTCCATTGGGCATCGGGGGCAGTTTTGTAAGCTTTTAGGATGGGTCCCCTCCTTTCTCGGTAGGTATGAGCCATTATGGAGTAATTTTGCTATTTTGGTAGGAGGTCAGCCTATTTTTTTTGAGCAGTTGGGTGTCGATGGGCATTCAGGTAATCAGGGATGTGTTGATCATAGGCCGGGCTTTTTGGTATTATTTTCTGATCTGCAAGATAGATATCAGTTCCCTCCACATCATATGTAGTGGTATTTTCAGATGTGGCATGTTTTATCTTCTAAGTTTTTTAAAGCCTTTTGCGCTATGCAGACTCTGGTGACTAAGTATTTACAACAATGGTGTAAGGCCTCCAAAGGCCATATTACTTTGTTGTATAAGGATCTGCAAAAGGCTTTTTTGCATTACTGGTATTATCATAGGCTCAGGTGGGGGGAGGATATGGGAATTGTTCTAGACCTGGAGCTGTGGTCGCGTTGTTAGACCGCTGCACATAAAATGTCTCTCGACCCCAGACTTCAATTACTCCAGAAGAAGGTGGTACGTAGATGGCATCACACACCAATGCATCTGGTGAAATTGAGGGGGGGGGGTTGAGTTCAGATTTATGTTGCCGTTGTCTTCAGGACCATGGAACGATATACCATATCCTGTAGGATTGTTCTCTGTTAAGGGATTGGTGGGATAATATTATTCAATTTTTGGAGGATGCTTTACAATTCCCCATCCCTAGGTCCCCCTTATTTTGGATTCTAGGGGAATCTGATACTTTAGATTTATGGGTTTTGGTACATAAAGGGCAACAGTTTGCTGCTGCATTGGAAGCCAAGAGACTTCTGCTTCTGACTTGGAGGCCACAGGTTCCAGCTATCTCTAGGTGGAAGCAGGCATTATCCAAAGCAGCCTCTTACTACAGGGTGATTCATTGGTGGAGGAATGCCCTTCTGTGATTTCTCAAGGCATGAGATAAGTGGATGACCTCAATGGGAGTTTCAGATGGGGATTTGGAAGAGTGTACTTCAGTGTTAATTTGAATATTATAAGTTTCTATTCTTGTGGGGGGAAGGTGGATTTCTCTGTTAGAGTATAATGATTTGGTAGAGTACAATGCTTTGTTGCTTGTTATATTTGTATTGTTACTGTGGTTAGATTTTTCAAATAGCTGACACCCCATTGTCTTGTTTTGTTTTCTCTCTTATCCACTGGGTTGTCTGGATCTGTAGTTTTGTGTCCAGTTTCCATCTTCTGTATTGTGACTTCTCTTTAATAAAATGTTTGTATACAAAAAAGGAAAAGAAAATTATATTTACAAAATATACAAAGTACACATGTAGGTAGGGACAAATGGGCAGACTGGGTGGGCCAAGCAGTCCTTATCTGCCATCAAAATTCTATGTTCTATGTTTCTAAAAACAGCAGCAACATATCCATCAGGTATTTTTTTTGTGTTGGACTTTAAACTGATTCTAAGTTTTAGATTGTCTTATTATAGTGTTTATATCATTTGTATGTTTCTATGCGTGGGCTAGGCACATGGGTGTAATAAACAGAGATAGATAGATAGATAGATAGATAGATAGATAAGATAGATGGACAGACAGACAAATAGGCAGACAGACAGATAGACAGACAGACAGACAGAAAGATAGATAGATAGCTAGATAGATAGATAGATAGATAGATAGATAGATAGATTATTTATAAAGCACCCCTTCCCAGGGGCTCAGAGCACTGTACAATGTAAAATAAAATAAACAATAAAACATTCAATAACATCATATTACATAGCATTTACAGAGCATATACAGCTTAAAAGCACAATGTATATAATCACTTAATAAGACAGTCAACAAAGTATATGAGTATTTCTTATTATGTTAGCTCAAATACCTGGTTAAATAAAAATGTCTTGAGTCCCCTCTTAAAGGCTTCCACTAAGGAGGCCTCTCTCAACTGTTCTTGGAGTGAATTACACAGGGCTGGTGCGGGAACAGAAAAGGCACAGTCTCCTGATTGCAGCAACCTAGTCCTGTAGACCACCAAGAGGCCACCCTTGGAAGAATGGAGCAGGAGAGTCAGGCAGTGAGGGATCAGAAGGTCTTGCACATAGTCTGGTCACCGGACATGTGGGGTTTTGTAGGTTAGTAATCAAGCCTTGAAGGCAATCCTCCATCTTATTGGTAACCAGTGCAGCCCATGGAGAACTGGCATAATATATTCAAATCTAGGTGCACCAGTTAATGGCCTGGCTGCCACATTCTGCACCAGCTGCAGATGTCAGAGATTGCCTCCCAAAATCCCTAGGTACAATGCATTATGGTAGTCCGAACTTAATGTGACAAAGGCATGTGTCAGGGTGGCAAGGTCATCAGATGATATCAGGGAACGGATCCGGGCAATGTTCCTGAGATGGTAAAACCCACTTTGGATGACAGCCAACACCTGAGCATTAAGTGCCAAACCATTGTCAAGAACCACACCCAGATCCCTAACCCATGGAAGGAGTCAGGTACCAACCTCCCAACCTCAAACCAAGGTCAGCCCCCAATATTCTACCAACCCGTTGATGACCAGGTTCCAACACCAATACCGCCATCTTATCTGGGCTGAGTTGTAACCAGTTTTGAATCATCAAGTTCTGGATCTCAGACAGGCAGGTGTTAAATGTAGAGACCGCTATCTGGTTACTGGGCATACAGGACAGGTATAGCTGGGTATCATCGGCATAGCAATGAAAACCCAGCCCATACTGCCTGATAACATCTCCTAAAGGCAGCATGTATACCGTGAATTAAAGAGGTGACAGGACTGAACCTTGCAGAACTCCACAACACAGGGACATCAGGCTGGATGAGGATAACCCCAAAACCACCCTTTGAACTCTGCCCATGAGGTAAGACCTAAACCGGCTGATGACATTGCTAGTTGGTCGACACTAGCTCTGCAGTCGAGTCAACAACACCTCATGATCCACAGTGTTAAATGTCACAGAGGGATCAAGAAGAACAAGAATAGTTTGTTCTCCACTATCTCTCTCACTGTTAGGAGATCATTCAGCACCCTCACTAGGGCGGTCTCTGTACTATGCCCAGGTCTAAATCCAAACTAAGAAGACTCAAAAGTGGTCGATGAGGCGAGACCAGCCTCAGGCTGAACAGCCATCATTTTCTCCAAAACCTCCCTTAAAAAAGGGTGGTTTGAGACCAGCCTGTAGTTGGTGAGAGAGTCTGGGTCAGCGGAGGGTTTCTTCAAAAGAAGTCTCACCAGGGCCTCTTTCAAGGCCACTGGGAAGACCCCCACTCCTCAAGGAACTCCAGACAATCTCAGCAATTGCAGGACCAATCAGAACAACATAACTGACCAAAAATCTGGTTGGAGCTGGGTCTAGAGCACAATAGGTTGGCTGTAGCTTTGAGATTATCTCACCTACCTCCTCCACTTCAAATGACTCAAACTCACTCCAGAAAAGAGGGGTTCTCCTCCATCTCACTGGTTCAACTTCATAAGCCATTTGAGTGGCACTGGTGGAGACATCGGTTCTGATGGAGGACGCTCTGTCAGCAAAGAACAGAGCAAACTCATCACACCTAGTGCTTGAACTAGCTGCCCACAGACAGAGACAGGTTGGGTGCAACAATCCATCTACCATAAGGAAGAGCTGAGCCAGTCTGTTCCTTGCTGCCTCAATCTCCCTAGAGAGAAAATCCACCTTTTTTCAGGAGGTTGCCCTTTGATAGTCACCATAATGTGACCTCAAAGCTAATTTGTCCTCCATCAGCCGGGACCTCCTCCAGTGATGCTCCAACCTCCAGCCCTTAATCTTCAACTCCCTTAGCTCCCCATCAACCCATGGGAATCTCCGGTGAGTGGATAAGGACCATACACGAATGGGCACTATAGAGTTGAAGGTGGCAGTAACAGCTCTGTTATAGGATGCCACTGCTTACTCTGCACTCACCCTGCACACACTTTCCACACTTAATAGGTCCAGCACCACTGGAAGTTCAGTTGGGGACAATCCCTGTAAAGGGTAGTACCAGACCATCTCCACAGAGAAAAGACCCTCAGTGGGGCCCCAAACGAGAACCTCACAGTGCTATGATCTGACCAAACCACCGGATTAATCATGAGGTCACTGACCCCAGGACCCAGCATGAACACCAGGTCCAGCGTGTGCCAGTACGAGTGAGTCACTGATGTAATAACCTCCGACAGGCCTAGAGCTTCCATATATTGGAGGAGTTCCCTTCCAAATGATGAGAGGTTGTCATCAACCCAGACAGTGAAATCCCATGGAATTATCTTTCTAGGAGACTCCAGCACCAGGCCAGCAACCAAGTCCCTGATCTCCTGCAGGAATTCCTTTTCCCCACCTGGTGGATGGTAGATAAGAAGGATCCAGCAACCTGCACCAAGACCCCTCACACTGCCACACTCTCAAAAGACCTGGTAGAACCCACCTGTAGCGCCAAAAGGTTCAGGTTGGCGTTAAAACAAATGGCCGCTCCCCCACCTCTGTGATCCATCCTCAGGTTGTATATTACAGAGTACCCAGCCCAAGTTGCTGCCTCTAAAATGGGCCAGCATTATCATTCTTCCAGGTCTCCATGATGCAAGCCAGGTCTACAGAGGAAATCAACCCCACCATTATAGTGGTCTTCCTCATTGACCTGGCATTGCAAAGCACATCCCAGGCCAGTTGAGTGGGAACTGCTGGACCATTGACCATCTGCCCACTCTCAACAGTCGAACCCTTGGGTATGGAAACCAGACAGGGGAGACCTCTCTCTGTACCTATTTTGCCATAGGGCACACACTGGGTTCCACCACCCAAATTGCCAATTCCCCAGCAGCCATTCATGTGCCATTGGCTCTGCCCTCCAACTGTGCACAATCCCCAAAGTCATGCACCAAACATATGTCTCTGCAGGTAGGGGAGGGAGCTCAAAAGATCAGAGGTCACGCTGCTGGGCCATAGAGTAGCTACACATTGGGAGCCCATGAAACCAACACATTCTGTGCCTATACTGAAAGTACTAAATTAAGTTTAAAATCCAATCCCACCTCAGCAAAGAAACCCAAGACTAATAACTAACCCACTCGAATAAATCCTACTCAATAATTTAATTTATACACATAAACATGAAAAAAGACAACCATTCATATCACACTCAGTCACATACCTCAACATGCAAACCAATCACTCCAGACAAAAATTTACCTCACACCCACCCTTCCCAAAAACAGCAGTTCCAATATCCCAGGCAGTCCAGCATATCATATAAAAGAAGTCCACGATGCACTAATAAATCCAGTCACTAAAATCCCAGGAACTTCAAAAGAATTTATGGGACTCTCACTCCCAGAAATTGATCAGAGTTCCAGAGATACTGAGGTGTTCTCACCCTCTTCAGTCAGGTCTAGAAAAAGCAGTTGTTCCAAATAGGTTGTGTTGTCCCCAGGCCAGAGAGGAGTAGAGAGCAGCATTGAGAGACAATAAACTAAAGACTAGTTATCAATAATTAAAATATACGTTAATAAATTTAGTAGGAAATGTCTATTCAGGTTATTTAGATTTATAATATTGGTAATTATAGTCCTATATATCTAGCCTTCATTAAATCTTTAGTTATTTATTACAATCTCTTTGTAAAGTTAAATAAATTATTTTGCTTGCTAACGTGGTAATGTGGAAACTGTTTTTGAATTGGTGATAGTATTTAAACACTGGGCCAGTGCTGGTTTGGGACCTCCTGAAGAAGATTACCTTTGCAAACAGTTGGGACTTGGGGACATGTTGCCCTGATTTACATGAGTGGATACATGCTTTAAGATGCACCGTGTTCCATTGTTCCAAAGGTGCACAAAATATCATACAAAAGTGTCTTTGTATGTTTTCAGTAGCACTTTAGTGTACCAGTAGCTACACCTTGAGGTACCACTGAGGTACCACTGAGGCAATTTGCATTGACTGTAATGTGATCCTGCCTCATTCTGCCTCAGTATACACAGGTATACCTCCGTACTGAGAAACATTTCTATGACTACCCTTGTATATTCAAAGCTGAAGCAATCACATTATGCACATGCAAACACAGATGGATATATCAAATGGGCAAAAAGCAAAACAGGTGTGCAGACACCACAGCAGTGCACAAACTCAGTGCTCAGTGGCAGTTTGCAGAATAGTTTGGCCAGAACAAATAAACAAGCTGGGCACAAAGGATATGATAGGCAGACAGTACCCCACACGCTGCAAGAGGGCAGTGTTGCTTATGACCCAATATTACTTCTGCAGTCTAGAGGATGCACATGAGGTGACATAAGCTAAACTAGGACAAATGGCCTGGAATAATGCTGTAATGCAATGCAATCTGCCCATGTGAGGAGAAGCGGAATGCTGTCCATGCCAAGCGCAGGATAGTACTTTCCCATTATACAGCACAGCACCCATAAGATGGCTGCAAGTCATGTAAAAACTGCACACCAAATATCCTGCCAGACACTGGTACATGCTGGTGAGGAGAACTTGTTAGGAGGAGAGGGCATGCCATGTGCAATGTGCATACAACACAAGAGTGTCACGAAGGCCCTGTCACAGACCAAACCCAGTATAAAGCACAAGCTCCCACAAGCCACAAAAACATGCTACACAAGTCAAAGACACATATGCAGTAATGAAGAATAAACTGTTTAATGTTGTCAGACATGGCAGAAGGAGTCAATAATGAAAAAAGTAACATACATGGGGTAGCCATGTAAAACAACCAGTGAAACAGGAAAGTAAAATAAATGAGAAGACATACATAAACACTCATTGCTGCTGCATGCAGAACCCATCGTCACTGGCCAGCTCATGCCCACCTACAGCCCAAACAAAAACCAAGCCAAAACAAACAAAAGAAAAAAAATGTTGAAATCACGGTCATAAAACAAGTTTCAACAACGAAATAAACCCCTTAAAACAGCAAGCCCCTGGCAACAAAACCAAATGAAACATGGATAAATATGTCCTGAGGCTGAGCTCCTTATTAGCTATCAGTGCAAATATATTCAGTCACCTTCTGCCAGTGCTCATCAGACATGTGTGTCCAACCTGCTCTGCCATCCTCTGGCTATTCCATCTGGGGAAGAAGCACCTGTAGAAGTTTCTGAAAGTCCTACAGGGCCACCACTATCCTGCACAAGCTGTTGACTTGCCTGTGCATCAACAGTAACAGCTGCCCCTTTGCATCCAGTAGTTTCTGCTGTGTGCCCTGCCCACAGGTAGCCCCCATAAAACAAAGGTGACAACAAAGCATGTAAAGTCAAACTAGAAAACACAGCCAACACATGGCATATATTGTGGGCCACATGACAAAGGGCATGGGGGCATAGAAGTCTTGACTGAGCTGAGGACTGTGAGAGTGAACACACAGTGTACACCTGTACAACATTTTGGCTGGTCAAATAAGCATGTGTGCTGTCTCTGAATGATGTAACTGGATAATTAAGTACCCTAAGACATGCAAACCTGGCAACAGCACAACCCAACATCAGAGTGGCATGGCACAGCACCCAGCACAGTAGTAGAAGTTGTAGTTTGAAGCACCAGGCATCCGGCAATCCAAGTGTATGATGAACATGCTGTCAGCATCATGAGGCATGTAACAAAAGTCTGCAATGACAACCCACAGGTATTTATCTGAGCATGGCATCTCGTGACCCCTGTCACTGACTCACTTCTGGTACCACCTCTGTTGCAACATTGGCTTCTGGTTTGCTGTGGCTCCTAGCCTGATGCATCTGGGTGTAAATGGAGGAAGCACGAAACAGTACAGACATTGTCTCACACCTTATACCCTCCCTGCCCAATGGTGCTGCTCCACGTGTAAAGCAATCAATATCACAGCATGCTCTGAACATTTACAACATAAAGGTGCCATGTGTACTGTCAGGTGAACACATTGATATCAGTGCAATACTAATAAGCATGCACTTGTCCTGCTTAACACTGTACCTAGTGCATGCACACACAGAATGAGTCATGACAACCACATATGTACTAATATAGAGTGTGTGTGCTGACACTCACTACAGATGTTGTCATGCAATGTCAGTCATGAGTTACAAATATGAAAACCATTTGATATCATGGAAAGAAACAACATGAGAACACAACATCATCAGCAATGCCAGTCCATTACAATGGTGACTGCAGTATGCTGCGTTACACAGTGATGGCACAAATGTGCTACATGATCAAAATGTGAGATCACCCAGAGGCATGCAAAACCACACCCTCAACACAACACATGTGAGACAGTGTTAAAAAGAAGGAGCTGGTCGGGGGGGAGATGGATTGAGTAATCCAGAGTACTTTCTTCTTCTCCTCTTCTAGGGAAGAAGCACAGAAGGCTCCACTCTACTTCTTTTATGATGGCAGTGTAGTCTAACTTAAAGCACAAAGCTGTGAATCTGGAGACCCTGCAGATCTGGATGTGAAATCCACAACCATCACTTGTAAACTGTGTGACCCTGAGCAACTCACTTAAGCTCCCTGTGTTCCCAGGATGCACCTGGAAGTGAGCTTTGGCTCAATGTGCCTTTGTCCAGCCAACTATTCAAGATAAAGCAATAAATAAATGAATAAACAAACAAGTAAGAATAGCTTGTGGGGAGGGAGGTTGGCATCTTGCATTGTAGGCAGTCATGCATACGCATGAGTATGCCCACATGGTGCCCTCATTGCCAGCATCCAAGAGAAGGTTGCAAATGGAGTGGAAACCCCCCAAACCATACAGGATGATGATCACACTCTCAGGCTCTGCCCTATGGGTTGGACACTGTACATCTCACGTAAGAGGGCCAGAGACAGAAAACTAAATAGTCCCTTAAAAGAGATCACCACAAAGCCAAGGCTGCACTGTGGCACTATGAGGTTAGAGGTAAGCACCAGAGAAGGGATGGGACAAGGCTGGGCATCAAGTCAGAAAGGGGCGGCATTGATAGTGGGATAAAATTAATAATAAAAAAAGCAAGAACCATGTGATATATGTGGAAACTCACCTTCAGCCTCAGCACCATATGCAGCCATCTCCCACAATCTGACCAGGCAGAATTCCTCACGATGGCCGAGATAATCCCATATGCGCTGGCACCGAACACATGTATGGATTAGAGCTGACCAGAAGCCTCTGAAGCTGGTGAATTTGTTTTAGCTAAGGTAGTACTGCTTATTGTCAGAAATCAGTTTGGCAGCTGTGTAAAATCAATTTCCAGTCTGCTGATTATAGCTTTCTAACTTTAATTCAGAAAGGCAAATATTTTTAGAGTGGCTTGATCAGCTTTGAAATCTGCTGAATTAAAGCACAGCAACAAAGGATTAATCTATAACCTGCTTTAGTGACGTCAGCAGTGTGATGGGCAAGGCAGCCTATCAGCTGTGAGAAGGAAGTCTTAAAACTGCATTTATATTCCAGCCTACCCCAGTGTCCCATCATGTGGATTCCCATTGAGTGAGCGACACAGAGAAAGAGTGGGGCATCTGATCTTGGAGCAACTTCAGGACATCTGCAGGGGGCCAGCAGGTCTGCAGACATGTCTGGAGGTGACACACAAGACAAGGTAGGAGGTGACACATTAACTATCTACTGTTCACTGTGATAGGCAGTTAACTAATCTATGTAGCAGCAGTAAATGGATGAAGTAGGTAGTAAATTCTCCGGGAGAAGTAGGAACAGGAAAGAGGGTTAGGACGGAAAAAAGGTAGAAAACTATGAAGGGGTAGTAAGAACAGGAAAGGAAAAGCTAGAGTAAGTTGGAAAAACAAGTTATAGGGAAGCAGAGCACAGGGGTAGGAGTACCATGGAAGCAGGAAGAGGGGTAATCTAAACTAGAGTAGGTACTAAGTGAGCACAGAGAAAGGGTAGTGATCATGGGAGTCATGCAGTCTAATACTTGTGGTGCTGCAGTCTTTTGGGAGACTGTCTCAAGACTCAGGTGCTGCCTCATCTGTACTCACCTCTTTGGTTTGTGGGTACATGTTGTTGGACTCTAGGTTGAACTGGCAAGGATACATCAGACCTTCTGTCCCACTCAGGGGTCACCTAGTCTGCCGCTGGTCTGCCAGAGGGTGACTAGACAGAGACAGAGTGGATGGACTCTGGTTAGGATCTGGGAGGGTGGGGTGGGGTGGGGACAGGTGCACACTGCTCCTCTGATACCACTGCAGAACATAATCACCGTACTGGCAGAACCGTGCAACAAAGAGGAGGTACCCATCTCAGTGGAAAGGAAGGAAGGGGTCCTTTGAAATGGAGGTCCCAAGGAGGTAGGGAGGGAGTGGCTGCCAGTCCAAAAAGAAGCAGCTGGTGGTGGTGGGGCTCTGTAGTGAAGGATATGGAGTAAGGAGCTGAGATGGGGCAAGAGAGGGTGGTGAGGTGCCTGAGGGGTGCCATGGCTTGGAGGGAGGGAAAGCAGATCTTGAACATCCCTAGGGCAGCAGAGCTGGGAGGGGGCTGGTCATTGTTGGCCATCCTTGGACAAATAACCTAGTGAGGAAGAGGGTAAGGATAGCACAGGGAAACTTCAGTGAGTTGTGGAGGAACCTCAAGCAGACAGCACATATGGTGGCTTTTCCTGAGGGGCTACCTGTAAAGGCAGGAGACAGGCAAGAGTGTTCCACACAAGGACCTTTAAGTATTCATTTAAAGCATGTTGCATGGTGGAGGGTTTTGGATAAATTGGGGACTGAGGGCCACCCTGGGAAGATACTGGCCTCATAAGGGAGATGACCTGCATCCTTCTAGGAAGAGGACTGCAGTCCTTGGCAGGAGTTTTATATGCTACTTGGATGAGCATTTAAACTAACTGGGGGAGGTGGAAAAAACAAGGGAGGTAACAATTCCCCTCCCAGATGATAAACTGGTAGGAGGAAAGAGGAAAACACCCCAAGGACAGGGGCACAGGACAGAGTCTGGGAAAAGATGGAAGAAAAGGGGGCTGCAACTCTGATAAGGGAAAAGTGTAGCAAAGGGAACCAGGAATGGAGTAAACTATATGGGAAGGGATCTTCAGGTAAAACATTGGCAATAAAGGGAAGAAGACAAAGGACTTCAGGCAGAGTGGGGGGTGAGAAGGTGTGGAGAGCCATGTGTGCCAATGCCTGGAACCCTGGAAACAAAATCCCAGATTTAGAGGTTATCATGGCAGAGGCAGTTCTGGGCTGGAGGTGGGTACCACTATACTACCAGGAAATATACATGCAATTATTTTGGGTGATCAGTGGAACAGGATGGGGAGAGGGGAACCACTGGACCACCAGGGATCCTAAATAAATATTACTACCGGCAATCAGCTTTACAGGAGGGGAGTGGGGTACCACTAAACTACCATGGACTAGTGTGGGTGCTTGTGCACGATGTTGGGGGGGTTGCCACCAATGGCCGGTGGCTGCTGTGTTGTGCCCTGCACTACAGAGGCCCACCTGTGGGTGGGTGGCTAGCAGTTGAGCCATTTTTTAGGAGCTCAACTTTGAGCCCAGGTATGAATCACATCTCTGGGATATGCCGGCAGATACACCACACATCCCATGCTGAATATCTGGGTGTGCTGCATATGCATGGGCATGCCCCCTGGAGATGTGCCGCATACATTATCTTTGCACCCCGGTGCATTGGAAATTGTGCTGCGCAATTCCCTTTTTTGAATATTGCCCCAGGGTGCATTTCTGGGGTTGAGCTGGTGCAACTCAGTTGTGCCAGATGTAACTCCTTCGAATATCTCGGCCTATAAGCATTGATTTACATTAATTCCTTGAATTTAACACAAGGAAAAAAAATATATATATACTGTATATATATATTCATTTCAATATGTTGATGAACTTGTCTCCTACCACATTCCTTTTGTTATATTTTTCTAAAAACAATTAATTTTTAGTAGTCATATATTCATAGGAACCTTTGTGAAATAAAAGTAAAAATAACAAAGTGCTTTATCCTCAAACACTTTCCTTTACAAGCATGCACTCTCTTTTATGCTGATGGTGCCATAATAACATTGATATAATTCACTTTGATAATCTGACTGTAATACATATTTTATTGTGCATTATAAAACTGTAACCCTACCCCGGACAAGTATTATAAGTGTTGGAACCCTTGTATGGTTTATAATGATCCCAGGAAAGGTGTAGGCTGAATTGACATCCAATTCTCAGTTGCTATACTCGTATGTTTACTTATGACCCTGACTGTAGTGCAGAATGAGCCTCAGATTGCTTTACTTAGGCCATTTTATGTTTGCCAATATGTGTATGTACATCACGTTGTTGTAGCCAAGATGCTTTATGGTTCCATGTTTCCTTTTTCAGAATCAAAGAATACAGTAGCCTCATGTAGGAGGCAGGACAGGATATGATAGCCATTAAGTTGAGCTGCCAGCAAAAGTTGACCCCGGATTATTCGTATACTCCTAGCAGCAGGTTTGATAATCACAACAGGGCCACCTCCTTATTCCAGGTACCCAAACATTAATTTATGTATATGTTATGATAGCTGTCATATTGCCTGTTGTAATAGACATAGTTCTGAGGTATGAAAGTGTATTAATGTCACATCATTCACTCCTCAGTTCTTCTGTAATGTTGATTAATTGAAAAACCAATAAAAGTGATTTAAAAAAAAACCTGTAACCCCCAATGTTGACTGTTGTCCTGTAAGCATAAAGTCACATTTCTTCATATTTTAGCATAGGACTTAGGACAGCATCTCCTGATAGGTCTAACACTGTATGAATGTGTGAAACAGTTTGTTTATGTTTATTGTTCACACTAGGGCAGGTTATCTTTAAACTCACAAATTGCCATATGCAAAGGAAATTTCTTGTTTAGAGGACTTTTTAGCATTGTATACTATGAAATTCTTAGCATATCCTTACTTGGGGCTTAAATCACAGCTCTTTGTTTTAATTGAGGGTGGTCTGTTTTTTTCTTCTCAAGATAAAGGGTTATTCATTCTATAAGTCTGACCTAGAAATGCCTTCTTTTTTCAATGGGACTTTTTTTTTTTTAAGTTAATTGTCTAATGCACGTTTAAGCTAATGTGACTTAGTTCCTTATGCATACACTAACACATTAACTCATGCATAGTTCAAAATGAAACTCAATTATGTTTTATGTATTCTTTCAGGAATGGTGTTATCTGTTGCATTGACATTTGACCTTGAAATGACTCTCCTGGATAACAATGATCCTGTGTGTTTTCCATATGTTTCACAGTTGTTTTTTTTAAATGGAGTTTAAGCCAACTGGATTTTTTGAAATTTTGTCATTTATTTTTTATGTACAGTATGATCTGGGTGTTAATAGAATGTATTCTTCCAAAACAACTGGCATTAGTTTCTGATGAAGGACTGGGTGTAGTCTGTCTTCTTTTGTAAAATCTATGTTGGTCCTATAAAAGGTATCAAATCATCTTTTTTTCTGGATCTTTCATTAAAAATAGTAACCTCTATATAACTGTTACCCAATAACATCACAGATCATGTTGTTACTCACGGTTCTATGTAAACTTCCTGTTAAGGATGACAGTAATTTCTCCTGTAAGGAAATCCAGTTTAATCAATGTCATTATTCCAGCAAGTTCCTGCTGATACCATACTCTGCTAGGTTACATAGGATATACTAGTTCACTACACAATTCTAATTTTAGTGCCAAATTCCTTTTGATGATTGTGCACACTATTATATATTGGTACTAGCATAATCAATTAATTTTTAACTTCTTACTTTTTAAACTGTTCCAGCCTCCCCCCAATCTTTGGTCGATCCCCTCACTCTAGTCACTCAAAGTCAACTCCAGGAGTTTACTTATCATTCTAGTAGTTAAGTATTACATCTCTTCTTACCCCATCTTCATGTTCTTCTGTTCCTACAATCAAGGAGCCTATCTGCTCCACTACCAACAAACCAGTAAACCAACCCCTCTCCTGAACTGCTGTTTGATCATTTTCAGTGGTTTTGTACGTTCTTATAAGATATTTTATCCTTATTTTTAATCTTACTTTACTCTGCCTTGTGATAGACTGTATTTATTATAATACAGTACTAACAACATAAGAAAAGAAGACGGAAGTTGGCACTTATGCAAACTGAGACCATTTCCTGCTTATGTCAATTAAGATTACCTATCTCATGAACCTGTTTAGACCCATGAGGAACTGCAAGTTCCTTATGTAAACCAAAGTTTATGGTAACCCATTCAACACAAGTACCATGCTTTATGTGTAATAGTATTTTCTGTTGCCACCTAAGCTATTCTCCTTGTACATGCAGGTTGAATCCTTTGGTTATACCTTTCCTCCTGTTTAATTATAATCCTAAACCTAAGTGTATCTTGGTATGTTTGGATAACCTACAGTATGTTGTATTGTATGCTGGCATCAGGTCTCTTCTCATATTCCTTTTCCTTAATCCTCTATAATTACACACACACACACACACACACACACGGTCACTTCTGGGAACATGCTGGTTAGGGTTTATTGCAACCCAAAACCAATACTGTACCAATAATTCACCTTTACACACACTGCATTGCACTTGAGTGTGTGTAATGGAGAATTGTCTGTCTCTCGAACAGCACTGAGACAAAATATACTTTCATTTTCTATTGGTTCCCCATGGTTCTTTCCACTGTAATTATAACAAAAAAGAATGGACCATGGTAAAAACTTGCTTTTTACATATCCACTGTGTGTGATAGCATTACAAACCACATGACCTACGGTCTCAGGTTTACGTGGTATCACACACCTTGGGTATGTAAAAAAAACTCATTAAACACTGTTGCCTGCACATTAATCTCTATTCTATCTATATTTTTCTCTCTGCTGCTGTTTAGGTGAGTTGTTTTGTACAGTTTGTATGGTTTTGTAAGCTTCTGTAATTTATTATTTTTAATATTACATGTATTTTATATTCAGTAGCTGCTCCAGCCTCTATTGGCTACCAGGGCACATGAGGACACAATGGCTGGCAGCCATGGCATCAATGCAAAGTGCCCATATTTTTCCTATGGGGGCAACTCTACACCTATGGGAAACCAAGTGGAGCATAGCATTTTTTTTTTTGCAGTTAACCTTTTTATTGGTATATGTCTTTTAAACACTGGTACACATAGAAACTACAATTCATGATATACAGAGTAGGATATATACCAGTCTAGCAATAAATAAATGCACAGAGATATTGCCCTAATGTGGAAACCAAGTGGCTTCCATGTTAAATCAGGGTCAGCAATTGGAATGCGTGTTCTAACAATTACTGTAACTAATTATAAAATTTCTGAACAGTGAACATTCAGTATCTTTCAAATAGTAACAGCTCAAAACAGCAGAGGTAAAACAATGACACAGAAGAGGGCATGTAGTGATAATCAGGGTGCTTGTATCGGAGTGATAGTGGTGAATGCTTCTGGGAAAATACGGTGATGACACTTAATCTGTACCAGTTCTAGGTGTTAGGGAATCAAGATAGGACCACCAGCCAGCATGATACTTTGCCACTGAGTCAGTAGTTTAATGGGACAGCCTGTCCAGGGTAGATATTTAGGTAAAGCTGGCTAGGAGTTCCTGATGAAATGGTATGTCCTTGGTTCTCCACCAGCAGAGGAGAAGTCTCTTAGCCTACATACTAAAGAAGACAAGCCATCTATGTCCAGATGGTTTTATGTCAGAGGCTACTGAGAACAGTCCCAGAATAAGGAGTAGGGCTGACTGGGGTAGTGGAGTGTGTAGCACCTCAGTGCCTAAAGCACATACATTGTCCCAGAGTAGTTGGATGGAACAGCAGGACAAGAATAAGTATAGCATGACCCCTCCTGACCCCACATCTCCAGCATTCATCTGATTGCAGGAGTTTGAGTTTGCAAAGCACTGCAGGGGTCCTGCATCAGGAGTGTAGGATTTTGTTTTGCATGAGCTTACAGCATGCATCCTTGAAAGCCTTGTGGCAGAAGGCCCAGCATGCATTCCAGTGCTGTTCTGAGATCTAGATGTTAAGCCTGGTTTCCTATGCATCTGCGAACCAGGTAGACTGATTGGGAATACAGATACGGATCTTCTCATATATTTTATGAACAAAGCCTCTTTTGAGGGTCAGCCATTGTAGGATTGGCAGTCGTGGTGCCGACAGTAAAGTCTTATCTTTGACCAGTCTCTGAGCCACACTACAGATATAGTGAGATTTCCAAAAGTCATTTCTGAGGATATCTCATTGGAGCTGAAGATCCTGGAAGAAGTTTACAACATGAGTATGGGGCACTAGTATATCCTTGAGGAATAGCATCCCCTTTCCTCTCCAGGAGTGCCAACAGAAAGGCCTGTTACCCACTCTGAATGAGGAATCGTCCCATAATGGAAAGTATTCTATTGGGAGGGGAGGATGTTCCCAACCATTTTCAGGGATTGGTCCAGTATTCCAGAGAAGGGGCTATGGTTGGATGGGACCTGACAGTCCTGGAATGGTGGTGCAGAGAAGTGAACTCAGAGATTGCTCTAGAATTTGTGCATTCTCCATCTTCACCTACTGAGGAGGTAAGAGTAATAATGCCCTAGCCATTGGAGTGTCAGTGCTGCCCTATAGGCCCAGAGGTATCCTGTAGCCTAGGGGAGGTTCCAGCCTCCTTGCTTCCAGGAGGAGCAGGGTTTGTTCCAGGTGTAGCAAGGGCATGAGCCTTCCTAAATAAACCCCCCATGAGGTTGTCGATGGTGCAAGCCATGGGGGGGATGACGAGAGGGTGATGCGACAGGACATAGAAGAAGTTTGTGTGCTGTCACCATTTTGAGGGTGGATCTTTCCAGCTTGTGTGAGCTGCAGAAGTCTCCATCAGGTGCATTCAATTCTGAGCTTTGTTAGAAAAGGGATAAGATTAGCATCATATAACTTGGATAAGTCAGGCGTAATTTGCACACCCAGGTATGTGATGGCTTTAGGAGACCATT
This sequence comes from Neoceratodus forsteri, assembly GCA_016271365.2. Lineage (NCBI taxonomy): Eukaryota > Metazoa > Chordata > Ceratodontiformes > Ceratodontidae > Neoceratodus > Neoceratodus forsteri. Next base: position 721,192,838 of record CM057459.1, on the reverse strand, counting down.
AGAGGACCACCTGCTCAAAAGAGACTTCACACTGCCTACTGAAGGGTAGTATCTCAGTTCTGGACTGATTTACTCAGAGTGCTGAAAGGGAGATAAAGAGGGTGAGCAGATCCAAGAAAAGTTGAAGTGAGGATGGTGCATCCCTCAGAACTTGCAAATCATCCATGTAGAGAAGGGTGGAATAGGCACATCCCCCAACCTGAATGCCTGTTATCCCAGACTGCAGCTGCCAAGGGCTCAATAGCCAGAATGAAGAGTGGGGGGGGTCATCCCTGTCAGGCCTCTTTGGCCAACGGAAAGGGAAAGGGGTCTGATAAGAGGGAGTTTGATATGACCTTGGCCATGGGGGAAGTACAAAGGGTTTGAATCCGGGCTCAAAACTGAGGTCTCAGGCCCATGTGGGCTAGGATCAGGTGCAGATAGCACAATTCAATGGAATCAAATACCTTCTCAAAATCAATAGCCACCATCATGGCTGGTGTGCGGGCTGAGGAGGTATGAGAAAAATGGACTAAAAAGCATTTCAGTATGTTAGAGAAATCCAGTTCCTTCTCTGTGTGTAAAAATGGCCCATTTTGCCAGAGCCCTGATGTCCCTAGGGGCGTTGTGGTTGCTTAGCAACCACACTCATGTTAGCTCAAGAAGACTGAAGTGACGTCATGTTGCCTCAGTAGGACTTTTGCAAAACAAATTGGAAAGGAAGTGAGTTTAAGCAAGGGAGTTTAAGTACCTTGGCATTCTGTGAGCAATATACGCCATCTTCAGTGGAAGCAGCATTTTGAGCAGCCCAGTAAACTTTGGGAGACAGTTTAAGAATAACATTTTGGTTTGAAGGTAAAACATTTTAAGATTATGGCTCTATTTATTTACAATATTAAAAATAATATAATGTGGCTATTGATAATGGTACAGCTTTGAGACAGAACTTGGATAAGGATCAGCCATTGTAGAATCTTTCACTAGATCTAACCTGCTAAACCTATACCACTATGTCCTGCTTAACATGTCTGCTAGCCTGTAGTATCATCCTGCTCTCTGTGCTAACAGTGTCCAACATAGTTAGTGAGAGATTATTCCCACCTAACCCCTATCCAAATGATAGGAGTGTGCTATATGTCTGTTACACTATTACCTCAGCTATTAGCTGGTCCTGTATAGCTCCACAGTCCTTAGGGTATTTGCCAACATCTATATAAGGCAGTCTCCCCAAGGATGCACCCTTTGTCAAACTCCCCCCTGGCACTCCTTCTTTGTACTACCGTCCTGCATGGGTCATGTAAATTGAGTCCCACCGTGAATAGGAAACATCATATCAGCAAAAAGCAAATAAAAGAATATCTTAGAAAGCTTAACCTGTTACTATTGCTACTCTTTGGCAATATACATCCAATCTCTGGACCACCACAAAATCAGCAATCCACAGTGAGGAAAACAGGAGCGATTATGCTCACATCCATTAACATCTGCAGCCTTCTCTCCAAACTGGACAATCTACATGTATGGGTTATTCAGCATAACCCAGACATTCTCTCTATAGTCAAAACCTGGCTCTCACCCAAGATTCCAGATACCACTGTTTCTTTACCTGGATACCCTATTTTCCGGCAGAATAGGCTTACCAAAAGGGGTGGTGGATGTGCAATCTATCTAACAGACACGTTCCTGGGTCACATCCTGCCTCTGCCTAATACCGAGCAAAATATACAGGTGCTGGCAATCAAAGTACTGCTTGGGACACACAATAAAGCCCTTACTGTGATATCAGCCTACATTCCACCCAAGCAGAGTACTATTGGTCTAAGCTCAATCATGGACTGCATACGTAGCCTACTGTATGTCAAAACTCTGAAATTGTAATGATGGGGGACTTTAATATCAACTGGCTCTCCCCTGACGCAAGCACCCACAAGGATGCAATGTCTACTGTACATTTCACCCAGCTGGTTGAGTCCCCAACTAGAATAAATTACAGAACAACAACTAGTACATAAATAGACTAGGTGCTCTTGAACCACCCAGAACACATCTCTGATACCACTGTGCTCCCGGATGCTGTCATTGATCATTTTCCTATTCTGTGCAAATGGTCAAATAAATTCATCAAACCCCCTGCCAGAACCATTACTAGTAGAGTCCTAAAGTGTGGCCACTTTCAACAACTCAAATCTGACCTTCACATGCGAGACTGGTGATGTTGACACTGCACTTGATTGCTTCATCAATCAGTTCAATGCAGTTTGCGACATCCATGCCCCGATTAAAAAGCAGAAAGTCAAGGGCATTTACAATCCTTGGATAACATCAGATCTCATAAACTTCTCGAAAACCAGGGATCACCTTTGGCATAGGGCTCAGGCCACGGGTAAACAAGTTGATATCCAGGGCTACAAGAATGCAAGAAATGACTGTACTACAGCCATCCGGTCTGAAATAAAAAAGCTTTTACAAGGATGCCCTCTACAACTCATGGTCAGATGGCAGGAAGTTCTGGAGCAACATATAGGATGTCACTGGGAAGGAACCCAAAATGGCTCCTTCAGTGCTCCATATCAATGATGCCCCTATAGTAGACCCACAAACCATCGCAAACACATTTAATAATGCATTTATGGACCTTAGTAGTGTCCTCCACCCTGACTTCTTTCACACCACCACAAACAATGATCACAATGGGAAACTAGACCAGCCATGTGCCCATCCACCCTTTTACTTCAAAATCGTTACATAATATGAAGCTAGAAAGTACTTCCATAAGGTACTTGCAAAATCAAGATTTAGTAGGGACTCTTTCAGTCTCAAACTCATCTCCCTCACCTTGGATGAAATCCTATTACCCCTCACTGGGATAATTAACCTATCTCTCAAGTTATCACAATTCTCTCATAAGTGGAAATCCACCTTGGTTACCCCATCCATAAAAGTGGTAGCAGGGCTCAACATGGAGATTACAGACTAATTTCCATTCTCCCTCCTTCTTCTGAAGATCTAGAACACATAGTGGCAGATCACTGGTCGAATACATGGAAAAATACCAGAAACAATGTCCACAACAACATGGGTTCAGGAAAGGGCATAGCACCATGACAGCTCTACTGGAATTCACAGGCTTTATTAATAACTCACTCGATCAAGGGCACGTGGTTGGAGTGGCATCCATAGATCGGACAAAAGCCTTTGACACTGTTAATCATGCCTTATGGACTGATCAGCTATTTGGCACAAAACTATCCAAGGACACAACAGACTGGTTTAAAAGCTACCTGTAAAACCGGTCCCAACAAGTCAAGATCAGTGATGCTCTCTTTGATAAAAGAAATGTTTGAGCGGATGTTCCACAAGGGTCCATTTTGGGCCCTGTCCTGTTTAGCGTCTTCCTAAACAAACTACCAACTTCTTGCCAAGAACATATCCTACTTTAAGTGGATAATGCAGTTATCTGCTCAAGCAATTCTGACCTAAAACTTCTAGAGGACCTATTGCAGCATAGCTTTGATTGTGTGGAAAAATGGTTCAGTGAACACAAGCTCATCCTTAACTATAAAAAGGCAAACATTATGCTCTCAATAGTACCTAAAGCAAGCATAAAACCTTCCCATTAACAATCACTAACAGTACGGGCTCATGCTTGGAGCTAATACAGCACTTCAAGTACTTGGGTGTTACCATTGATAGCAATCTGTCATATGCTCGCCACATAGAAAATACTGCCAAAGTAGTCGACACCCGCATTGGGCTCCTCTATAGGCACAGACAAAGCCTGACCCCTGAAGCCCTAAACTTGACTATCCACAACTCTGTCCTTTCCCTGGTAGATTATGGGCTGGTTCTCTATGGTTTGGCCACTGACATGTCCCTCCAACACATCGCAACAGTGCTCAACAAAGCCTGCAGACTCCTCACTGGACCCATGCACCTTATGCGTACCTGTGACCTCTATGCTCAGGCTAACTGGCTCCAATTAAAAGGTAGAATTACCTTCCAAACTTGCCTGCATGCAAAAAAAGGTTAGCCTAGGTCTCATGCCCACGGGGGTTCAGAAGCTCCTTAGCCCTTACAGCAACCCTCGTTGAGCCAGAGGCTCAGACAACCAGATCTTTCTGATCCCTAACTACCTCACTTCCTTAGGACAAAGATCATTTGCCTATCGAGCCCCTTTCTGGTTTAACTCTTTACATTATGAAGTCTCCACTCAAACCACACTGGGCTCATTCAAACTAAAGCTCCGTCTGCACCTAGTAGCTAATGCCTACTGCGACTGCTTCATTAAAATTTACTTACCCCTTCTCATAGGCCCCAATTAACATTTAGTACCTGCTTTCTGAGCTTGCCCTTACTGCCACTGTCCTGTAGACTTCCTCTTAAACTCTGCTTCCCACCCCCGCCTCTACACCTTGCCCCTATCCTCCCCTCTTTTTCCTCACTTTCTCATCTCCTACCCAAACTTTCACTCCCTCCTCACACCTGAATCCTTCTCAGACAAGGCCTCAGGGGCTGATCTTGCAGTTATTGTTTTGTGTCCCAGCAGTCTGCAATTCTTTTATTAACCTAAATCTCTGGCATACATTGTACAATGCCACCTTATATTGTTTCTCTTGTGATATTGTAATCTGCTCTTCACTGTAGCTTGTCTGGCATACTGATGTATAAAAGAGCTGATAGCTCAAAGGTGTTTAATCTGAGATCCAAACAAATAAATAAACAAATAAAAAAGAATTGTCTTGTGTTTCAAATTGCAAGCACTGCCGAATTGCTAAAACAAGCGAGTATAAGTTTAAAAATAGAGTAAAACAAATAAAAAGACTGTGAAAAACACAGAATTTCTAGAGGTACTTTCACTCTAGTTAATGGGTTACAGGTCCTTAAGGGACAGATTACAATTGAAACGCACAGAGGGGGAATGTGGTTGCACTTTGTGTGAGGGTGTTTAAATGAATTATATGGTGATTGAAAATACAAAGAAAAATTTATTTTTGTTCCTAGGAGCATGTTGAAGTAATTAAAAAAGAAATTGATGATGGAGTATGAATTCAAGAAAAAGGGATAAAAAGATATTTTAAGGTATTAGTAGCTGGTTATGTATCTTGAATTTAATGAATTTACCAAAAACTGATATATCAAAAAATACTTACAAATGTGTATGTTTATTATACAGATTCTTACTCCGTGGTCAAGCTCAACACATGAGCAAAATGTGGGGGAATAATAAAATGTCTTCAGAAGAAAAGTTGTTTTGAAGAATTTATTTGAAAGTTACAATGATTCCCAAATTTTTGAACTATTGAAATTAATTAACCACCTGAGGGAACACGAAGACCCTTTTCACTTATTACCATAGCATGTATTTTTATATATTTGTTTATTTTTGTCTGCAGTGAGGGTGAGCAGATAAACTATGGAAAATGGTGTATATATATAAAAATGTTAAATGTATGCAATTTCAGCATTTGAAGGTTTAAAGTGAAATAAGATACCTAACCACTTTAAGTATTATATTATTAAGAACTCCTGCACTCAAGTGTTAACAATATGGAACATACCAAAATGGGAGCTTTTCAGGATATAGAACAAAGTGTTCAAAGTGCCTTTCACTTTACCATTTTTTCCAATGAAAAAAAGGAAAAAATTTGTTTAGTGCTATGAGGGGAGAAAGGGATCTCTCTGCCCAAATTGGAGAAACACCTAGGCATTCGGCACAGAAAGTAGAAGGGTTACATTTCAGAAACTGCAGGCTTGAATGACATGGCCTCACTTTAACACAGTATTTAGAGCATAACAGAATTCCTAGGAGCCTAAGAATTAGTGTGGAGCCTAGGAATTCATAGTAGTAGTAAATTATTTAACAAATGAGATGGAATATGCAACAGAGCAAGCTGCAACTTCATGTATTCTTTAATTGAAGCCATTATTGAGGAAAGACAGAACATCAGTACAGAGATTAACCTAGCTGAAGATTCTCTTAAGCTAAAAGTACAGGAGGAGGAATTTAAAAAGAACCTGGAAGACATTAAGAAGAGATTAGGAATGTATGAGGAAAGACTTAAGCAGCAGAAAATCAAAAAGTTTCAAAGAAGTACAAATGATTACCGTGAAAATAGGGCATACATATACAAGAAATTCACAAGAAAAAGGCAGGGCTGCTATAACAATGAATATAGTTCAGATAGTGATAGCAGTTATGTTAGAGATGCCCAGAAAGATAGAGGACAAGAAGGACCTACATTGGAACATGAGGAACAGGAGGATCAACCAGCCACTTCAGGGCAAACAGAACAAGGAAATAGATATGATCTCAGAAATCAAGGTGGACAAAAGCAGGACTATAGAGAGGGGGAGTTTCGGGGTGGAAGGTGGGGATGTTGGGGAGGGTTGGGGGAGGGGCGAGACAGGGGGTATGACAAAGAGACAGTTTCAAGGAGGGAGAGGTCATTCAACACCTCCACAGAGGTCATTCCAATATTTAACTTAAGTTCAAGAATAATAACACTAGTGCTATGTGGAATTTTCAAATTCTGGCAGAACAAAATTCCACTGAATTTTCAAAATTCCATTGAAATTCCACTGAACTTCACCAGAAACGGAATGGTGGAATTCTGTGGCAGAAAATAGTTGCAGAATGATTTTCCACAGGAAAAAAATGCTGTTCCATGGAATATTATTCTGCCGATCACAATAGGGGTAATTCCGCAGAAGAACCAGCAAAATTCTGGCTGACATTCCACCAGCAGAATGGTCATTCTGCGCTAATTCCACAGGTGGAATTCTGCATTCCACACAGCACTAACACCAACTGAATTAAAGGTTTTAAATTATGGTCTGTCATTTGCCCCTACACAATCAGTGAATCTCTTCAATTTGGAGGTGGACCTTCAATTATTTTCTAGAAACCTAAGGCTCAAAAAACATGTTTGCTGATCAACCTATGGACAACATATACAAGCAACAACCAAAAAAGGCTTTAAGTGTGAAATCTGATGATAATAGACCAGGGAGGATCTGTGGACATGGCCTACCTAGACTTTACCAAGGCATTTGACACAGTCCCACACAAAAGATTAATATACAAGTTAGCCAGCCTTGGAGTGGGTCCCAAGGTGGTAGCCTGGGTGAAAAATTGGCTGGACAATGAAGTCCACTTTTAAGAAACAGGGCTTACTATCGGGGTACCTCAGGGTTCAGTACTGGGACAGGTCCTCTTTAATGTCTTTATAAGTGACATTGCAGAGGGACTGGAAGGAAAAGTTTGTCTCTTTGCAGACAACACAAAAATCTGCAACAGGGTTGATACACAAGGTGGGGTAGAAAGGATGAGAAGGGACTTGGCAAGGTTGAAGGAATGTTCAAATGTATGGCAGTTTAGATTCAATGCAAAAAAGTGCAAAGTAATGCACCTGTTAAACAAAAACCCAGGGGGAGAGTACACAGTGGGGGTGAGATACTAAGAACCACAAAAATGGAAAGGGACCTGGGGTAGTCATATCAGATGACCTAAAGGTGGGCAAGCAATGTGAGAAGGCAGTAAGGAGGGCTGGGGGGATACTGGGATGCATAGGGAGAGGCATCACCAGTAGAAAACAAGAAGTTATCCCTCTGTACAGACAGTTGGTGAGACCCCATCTGGAGTACTGTATGTAATTTTGGAGACCCCATCTCCACAAGGACATAGACAGGATGGAGATTGTCCAGAAGAGGGCAACTAAAATGGTGCAGGGTCTGCACCAGAAGACATACAAAGAGAGAGAGACTAAAGGAGCTTAATATGTATATCCTTGAGGAAAGGAGGGAGAGGGTGGACATGATAGAAACGTTCAAGTACCTCAAGGGAATCAACAAAGTCCAAGAGAGTAGCATCTTTCAGACAAAGAGATGTGCAAGAACAAGGGGGCACAATTTGAAGATGGGGGGATGGCTCAGAGGTAATGTGAGGAACCATTTTTCCATGGAGCGGGTTGTGGTTGCATGGAACAGCCTTCCTGTGGAGGTCATGGAGTCAAAAACAGTGGGGGAATTGAAGAATGCATGAGACAGACATAAGGCAATTCTGGTGGGGGTAGGAGAAAGTAGGCTGTTGGTTAACTAGGATCTACAGCTTATCCATTTGGTAGGGAAATGAGCAGACTAGGTGGGCCATGTGATCCTTATCTGCCATCAAATTCTATATTTCTATACTCCCCAAAGTGGAAGGAACCATGGCATAGAGACTTTTGCCAAAACAGTAGAGAAAGAGATAGAAACATAGTAACATAGACTTTGACGACAGATAAGGACCACTTGGCCCACCCAGTCTGCCCATTTCCCTACCTACTGGATAAGCTGCAGATTCTAGTTAATCAACAGCCTGCTTCCTGCATCCCCCCACTATAATTGCTTTGTGTCTGTCCCATGCATGTTTGAATTTCCCCACTGTTTTAGACCCAATGACCTCCTCAGGAAGGCTGTTCCATGTATCCACCACTCTCTCTGTGAAAAAAGAATTTCTCCATTACCCTAAGCCGTCCCCTCTATCTTTTAAACTATTTTGTTCTTACACATCTCTTTTCTGAAAGATGCTACCCTCCTGGACTTTGTTGATTCCCTTGAGGTACTTGAACATTTCTATCATGTCCCCCTGTCCCTCCTTTCATCAAGGGTATACATATTAAGCTCTCTCAGTCTCTCTTCATATGGTTTCTGATGTAGACCCTGCACCATTTTAGTTGCCCTCCTTTGGACTGCTTCCATCCTGTCTATGTCCTTGCATAGATGAGGTCTCCAAAACTGCACACAGTACTCCAGATGGGGTCTCACCAACTGTCTGTATAGAGGGATAACCACTTCCCTTTTTCTACTTGTGATGCCCTTCCTATGCATCCAGTATCCTGGCTCTCTCTGACTTTTCACATTGCTTACCCACCTTTAGGTCATCTGATATGACTACTCCCAGGTCCCTTTCCATTTTGGTGTTGTTAGTACCTCCCTGCTATTGTGTACTCTTCTCCTGGGTTTTGTTTCCCAGGTGCATTACTTTGCACTTCTTTGCATCAGATTCTAAGTTGCCATATGTCGACCATTCCTCCAACCTTGCCAAGTCCCTTCTCATCTTTTCTACCCCCTCTTTGTGTATCAACTCTGTTACAGATCTTGTGTCATCTGCAAGAGGCATACCTTTCCTCCAGACCCTCTGCAATGTCACTTATAAAGATGTTAAAGAGGACTGGACCCAGTACTGAGCCCTGGGGTACTCCACTAGTAACCCCCTTTCTTGGGAATGTGTTCCATTCACTATTACCTTCTGTGTCCTGTTGTGCAGCCAGTTCGCTACCCAGACTACCACCTAGGACCCACTCCCAGGCTGGTTAACTTGATTATTAATCTTTGAAAGGGACTGTGTCAAATGCCTTGCTAAAGTCTAAGTAGGCTATATCCACAGCCCTCTCTGGTCTATTACTTTGGTCACCCAGTCAAAGAAATCAATTAGATTAGTCTGACATGACCTTCCTGCTGTAAATCCATGTTGCTTTGGGTCCTGTGCCCCGCTGGCCTCTAGGTACTCAACAATTCTTTCTTTCAGAAGTGATTCCATCATTTTCCCTACCACTGAGGTCAGACTTACAGGTCTGTAGTTTCCTAATTCTGCCTTGCTCCCACTTTTGTAAAGGGGAATCACATCTGCCCTCCTCCAGTCCTCAGGTACCACCCCATCCTGCCGTGATTTGTTAAAAAGTGTGGTCAGTGGTGTCACTAGGTCCTTGGATTCTTTTAGGATTCTGGGGTGAATCCCATCAGGCCCCATTGCTTTGTCCACCTTGAGTTTTAGGAGTTCTTTCAGGACTCTTTCTTCTGTGAATGGACTGGTATCAACCCCGCTACCCAGAGTGCTTCTATTGTCTGGTTTAGGTAACTGCTCCTTATCTTATTTTGTGAATACTGAGCAAAAGTATTCATTCAGTATCTCTGCCTTTTCACTTTCTCCCTCTGCCCACCTCCCGTCTCCTTTATTAATCTTCACTATCCCTCCCTTAACCTTTCTATGCTCCCTAATGTACCTATAAAAGGTTTTATCCCCCTTTTTGACCAAGTTGGCTGTTTTTTCCTAGGTTTGTGCTTTGCTATTCTGACTGCCTTTCCTGCTTCTTTCTGCTTTAATTGATACAGTTCCTTGTCGTGCTCCCTCTGTGATTCCTTATACTTTTTGAATGCAGCCTTTTCTCCTTAACATTCCCTGCCTCCTCTTTTGAGAACCATAGTGGTTTTTTACTCCGCTTTGTTTTCTTTATTTGTTTTACACAAAGACTTGTTGCCTCTATAATGGCAGTTTTGATTTTTCTCCATTGTTCTTCCACCCCCTCCTATTTGGCCATTTGTTAGTGCATTCTTCAGGTGTTCACCCATTTTGCCAAAGTCAGCCCTTCTAAAGTCCAGTATCCTTGTTTTTGTATGGCTTATCTCCATGGTTGTGCTCATTGTGAAGCACACTGTGCAGTGGTCACTTGTTCCCAGATGTCTACCAACTTCTAAATTTGCGATACTCTCTCCATTTGAGAGTACCAGGTCTAGTATTGCTCCTTCCCGAGTGGGTTCCAGCACTAACTGTCTAAGGTCTGCCCCCTGCAGGGCATCAAGAATTACCCTGCTCTTGGATGTGGCTGCAGTACATGTCCTTCAGTTAACATCTGGCATATTCAGGTCCCCCATCAACAGTATCTCCCCTTTTTCAGCCATTTTGAGAATGTCCTCTATCATTTTCTTGTCCATTTCCTCCCCTTGGGCGGGGTCTGTATACAACCCTGTGCAGATGTGATGCTATTCCCCATCTCCAAGGTAACCAGTGCCTCTTGTCCTCCCCTTTACTTTTTAGTTCTGTAGCTTTGATCCCTTCCCTTATGTATAGAGCTACTCCACCTCCTCTTTTACCTTCCCTGTCTCTTCTGTAGATTGTGTACCCTGGTATGTTGACATCCCATTCATGGTTCTCAGTGTACCATGTTTCTGTGACTGCCACAATATCCAATTGTTCATCTTCCATCAAAGCTACTAGCTCAAGCTTGTTTCCCAGACTATAGGCATTAGTAGTCATTGCCCTCCATTTAATGTTGGCTTGATCCTTTTTCCCCATCCCTGCTCTTATTGCTCTTATCTATTTACCATTTACCCCCATCCTGCCCTGTGTTGAGCTCTGACCTCAGTGTTTCCCTACTACTGCCATGTTTTTGTGGGGGAGGCTTGACTTTTCCTGCCTTTATCAGTACCTCCCCCTATCAAGTTTAAAGCTTGCCAAGGAAGCATTTAAACCTGTCACCTAAGAGCTTGGTCCCCTTTGTGGACAAATGCAGACTGTCATACCAGTATAGACCTTTATCTCTCCAGGTGGACCCCAGTCCCCAATGAAGCAAAGCCCTGTGCTCTGCACCAGTTTTGCAACCATTCATTAAACTGCATGGTGTGCAGTACCCTAGCCTCCACTCCTGCCATGGACTGGTAGCACCTCTGAGAAGGTTACTGTGCTTGCTACCCATCTGAGGCCCTTCCCAACTCCACAAATTCATTCTGTACTGCACTGATCCCATGCCTAGCTAGGTCATTTGTCCCCAAGGTGGACAGTGATATCTAGTTCTCTCTCCTGTGATGCTGCTTCTACAATTGTGAGGATTAGAAGCTTCTTGTCCCTCCAAGCCATGGCACCAGGCAGGCAACCCCTCCTTCTCTCCTTCCCCAGTTCTACCCCCTAACAATTGAGTCCCCTATCAGTAGCTGTTTCCTTCCCCTGTGGTGTCCCTTGCCACCCTTTTGTGGGTCTCCCTTGTGGATGTCCTCAGCATTCTTCTGGGTCTCCACTGAGGGTGCCATCATAGAGGAACCTTGCTCTGCCAGAATGGCATCTGATTTGTGTAGATTATGCAGTTATTTAATCATAAAGATAAACTCACACCTCACAGAAACATAGAATGTGATGGAAGAAGTGGACCTCAAGGCACATCTAGTCTGCCTATGGTGTTTGATTACTACCCCCCCATGCTACCCCTTCATTTGTATTATACCTTTTGCTTATCCCATGCATTCCTGAACCCCACCACTGTTTTAGCCCCCGCAACCTCTGATGGTAGGTTCTTCCAGGTGTCCACTATCCTCTCCGTGAAGAAGAATTTTCTAACGTTAGTCTTGAATTTTCCAATTTTTACTTTAAGATCATGACCCCATATTTCACTTCCCTCATTGGCCTTGAAAAGTTCCTGAACCTGAACTATATTTGTCCGCTTAATGTACTTGAAGGTTTTGATCATGTCTTCCCAATTCATCCTCTGTTTCAAAGAGAACATGTTTCATTTCTTCAAGCTGTCCTCATATGGAAATGTATGTATTCCACGTATCATTTTTGTTGCCTCTCTTTGTACTGCCTCTATTCTGTCAATTTCCCATCTAATGTGTGGTCTCCAGAACTGGACACAGTACTCCAGGTGGGGGTGGACAAGTGCCCTATGCAGTGTCAGTGTGATTTCCCTCCTCCGGCTTGTGATTCCCCTCCCAATGCCATCCAGCATGTCACTGGCCTTGAGTGCTGCCTTCCCACATTGTCTACTCACTTTTAAGTCATCCAATATAAGGACCACCAGGTCACGCCCTTGACTGGTTGTTTCTAGTTTTACTCCCCCCAAGAAGTACTCTCTTTCTGGGTTTCCTCTACCTATGTGCATGACTTTGCATTTTTGGCATTAAAATTCACCTGCCATGGTGCAGACCTCTCCTCCAACTTCTTAAGATCTGCCTAGATTTTCATTTGTCCTGCTGAGGAGTCTACTCAGTTGCTTATCTTGGTGTCATCCATGAATAGACATACCATACCTTCAAGCTCCCCTGCTACATCTGCTATGAACATATTGAAAAGCAGAGTCCCTAGTATGGAGCCCTAGGGTACCCCACTGATTACCCTGTCTTCTGCTGATACTGTGCCATTTACCTGCACTCTCTGTGTTCTATCTTGCATCCAATTTTTCACCCATGCCACCACTTTCTGTCCCACTCCTATGTTGTCTAACTTTTTTATCATCCTTCTGTGTGGGACAGATTTGAAGCCTTTGCTAATGTCCATGTAGACTACATCCACTGCCCCCTGCTCCCCCCATTATCTCCTATCTTGTTAACCCAGTCAAAGAATTTGATTCACAAAATCTCAATTAGCAAGAAAGACTAGCATTGAAGTCATAGCAAAATGACAGAAGAGTAATAAAATCAGTTGATAAGGGGGAGGGATAGGCATTCAAGACAGAGAAAATTATAGACAAATGCATTTGAAATTAATAACTATTTCCAAAGAAATTATCAGATGTTACCCACAGATCTGACTGAAGAATTAAAGCAGGAATTAAAAGAAATGTTACTAGAATATGTTGACATGGGTTGGCTGCATGAATGGGAAACTGAAATTATGGGAAACAAACTATCCATGAATATCAACATTTTATGGCTTCCCAAAAATCCATAAAGACACTAGAGTACTTCCAGGTAGACTTATTGTTTCAGGGATTCAATCTGTTCTTCAGCTGGTTTTAAGATACAGATGTGTGATGCCAGGATGAAGTGCAGAAATGCTGCAGAATATCACAGAATTCAGCAATTTACTGCAAGGGCCATTGTAAATCAATGGCAATTAAGCCCTTTTGTCACTCAGAATTTTGTGACATGTCATTAATGAAAGTTACAGCGCTTCATTGTGGCTGACACATCTGTATATTAAATTTCATTTGCAACCTTTAGTTGAAAAAATAGATACTTTTGTCAAAGATTCAGGTGACAAGATCCAAAAAATGGAATATATCTCAGACAGAGGTTTACCACTTGGAGCAACATTGGCAACATAGTATGTGTCAGACATATGTACTTCAAGTAAGCAATAATACCTGACAGGGTGGGCATTATTGGGAAATACCACACCGCCCAGGGGTGTAATGAGACCCAACGCCACAGGCGGAGTGCCTATAACCCCTGGAAGGTCCGTATTCAATAATGCCACCCTAAATATATATTAACGAAAAATAGCCACTGTAAAAGAAAAAGTTTAATAAAATAATGTACATAAATTTGTTTAAAATCATTTTTGTAATAAAATAGTTCCTCCACCTGCATGACAATGCTTTTTTTTGTGAGGTAGCTAATGCCACCCATTTGTCTGTGGTAGTAGTGAAAAAACATAAGGGCAAAGGATGTTACCCATCTCTGGCGCTGATTTCTCTGTGGTAAAGCAGAGACTGTGATATCTCTGGCACCGCTACTGTGCATGAGAACAATGGTATTTTCTTTATTTTTCGTACCGCAGATGGACGTCCATGTGTGGTATGAAAACCAAGGAAATACCGCTGTTCTCGTGCTCAGTGGCTGTTTTGCTGATAATATTCTATGTATGTCAGTACACTCAGCAGCTTTTAGGATCGGACTGAAGCATTTAGTATGCCATGCCATTTAATGGCAAAACTTTTTTTTTTTATCTGGGTCATGGGAGGAGAGCGGCCATCAGCGCTGACGGAAGTAGTGTTGGGGGCAGCTGTGCTTCTCGCTAAGTGAGAGAAAAAACATGGTGGGTCTTTCAAATTTTCTAGGGTGCTTTCAGCCAATTAGAAAGCAGGCTGGGCACCTCTGGAAAATGCTACACTATGAAGTGGCACTTGGACTGGCTCTTATTTTTAGCTGGGCATCTATTGAAAAATAAATGCCCTGCTTGGAGCCTGTCTCTGCCAATCAAGTTTCAGAATTGATTTTTGCCATTTTCTAATCTGACATACAGATGGGGTCAAGCCTATGGGAATGATGTTAGAAACAAGAGGCCCAGCAGCAAAACCAAGGACTAGGCTTTTACATGAACTAGATATATACATATTAAAGAACAATTATTTGAATTTGATGGCAAATTTTACAAACAAGTCGTGGTACTGCCATAGGCAGTACCATGGCTCCAGCATATGCAAATTCATACATTAATGATTCTTAAATCAAATTCATATTAAACTCAGAAATCAATCAAAAATACTTGGTAAGGTACATTGATGATATATTCTGTATTTGGACTGGCCCAGAAAAAGAACTACAGGAATTTCATAAACAACTTAATAGTTGGGACCAGAATTTGAAGTTTACACTTAACTTCAATAACATCCCATACTTAGATCTTTACAGCACTTATAGGATGGAAAATTGAAACTTCACTTTATCGAAAGCCCACTGACAGGAACATGTTGCTGCATTGTAATAGTTTCCATGAAACAAAATTAAAGGACAATATTCCTTTTTCACAGATGGTTATGATCAAAAGGAATTGTAGCATGGAAATGGAATATAAGGAAAACCATAATGATATCAAGAATAGACTTAGGAATAGAGGTTACCCTAGAAGGGCTCTATGATGCCGGTTTGACAACTAAGTTGTAGACCACCATCACAATGATGGATTTATGTCAATCACAACTTGCGGTTGAAATAAATCCAACTGGAGACCCTGGCTGAGTTTTCATCAAAGGGCTTTGCCCCCTGAACTCCCCATATGAGGCGCTCTGCCCACTCTTCCTCAAGCTCTAGGTTCTAACTCTGAGTTGAAGTTAGACTGGGAAGGGGGTGCAGGACCAGGAGACAGAGTGCCATAGTCTTGGGTGGACAATTACAGTGAAAACATCTATTTTTTTAGCAATAACATTTTCACTGTAATAGTGTCGCTATACAGGGGGCGTACCCACTAGAAGAACTATAATGGAGCCACAGCTAACAGACCACCCGACTGACCCCCGGACAGATTCAGACAGCCCATCTGTGGGCTTCCTAAGCTGCTCCTGTGGCCTTGTTTCTCTGGGCAGGCACAGCTAACAGGCTTTCACCGACCTGACCCCGGACAGATTCCAGACAGCCCATCTGTGGGCTTCCCAAACTACTCCTGTGCCTTGGCTCTCTCTCCGAGGCAATCACAGCTAACAATTCCTGACTGACCCCGGACAGATTCAGATACGCACGGACCTCCGAACTACGTGGAATTTTGAATGCCACTGTTTTGACTGGATGCCCAGTGGAGGAACCAGGCACTGACTGGCAGCTGTACTCCTTGGCTGATTTTCCAATGCCTGGTGCTTCCTGGTCTCAGGGAAATCTCTTTCTGTGCTTTGTTCTGGACTGAATTTTTGTTAATGTAATCTACATATGTTATGCATCAATTGGTCTTACTTTACCTGCCAGCTTAGCTAGTCTATTACAAGCCACTAGTCTAGCCTCTCAGTGTTACTTAGTGCTTGACAAACTGTATTGTACAGTAGCCGACGTTTGACTGCTTGACCTAGCTACTGAGCAAGACTGCTGCAGTTTTCCATTTCTGCCCTACTGACGAACTCTGCCCCTTCCCCACACTGGTCACTCTGCCAGTTATTAATTTCTCTGCCCCACTTGTAATGCTGTCTCTCTAAACACCTCACTTTCTTCTCTGCCTTACCTACAAACCCTTTCCTTCCCCCCTGCTGCTGCTGCTGTCCTCCTCAGACATCCGGTGCCAAAGCACAGACAACCCCCCCCCATTAACTCCTCTTCTAGCTCCAAATAATTGCCCTGCATTTACCACCTCTTTACCTCATGCTTTGTCTTTCCCCATTGCCTGCCCCCCACTGAGCTTGCTATTGTACTCTAGCTGTATTTAATCCTCTGTGTTTCCCTCCTTGTTCCACAGACAACCCATCTGTGGGCCTCCCAAGCTGCTCCTGTGGCCTTGGCTCTCTCCGAGCAGGCCACAGCTAACAGACCACCCGACTGACCCCCGGACAGATTCAGGTACGCACCAGACCTCTGAAACTCGTGGTTTTGAATGCCACTGTTTTGACTGGATGCCCAGTGGAGGAACCAGGCACTGACTGGCAGCTGTACTCCTTGGCTGATTTTCCAGCGCCTGGTGCTTCCTGGTCTCAGGGAAATCTCTTTCTGTGCTTTGTTCTGGACTGAATTTTTTTGCCTACCCCCTCCTCCTCCTCCTCACAGTATTAAATAGACCCTTACTCCACCCCTTCCTCAGCCTAGCAGCAGATTGGTCACTCCACTGCTGCACATTTTCATGCTATTGGCCTCCCTGTCTTCAATACCTGACTTGACCCACTTTCTTACCGCCCCTTTTTAAAGCAGTCCCACCCACAGGATCCCACATTTCCTCTCAACCTTTTCTCCAGCCACTCCATCTAACTCCTCTCAATTACTGCTCTACCTGCCCTATTGTTAGGGACCTCACCCTAATTTGACTATATACCCTTTCAACTATAAACCAGCTTGCAGTTAAGCAGGCCAGCAACACCAAAAAACTACCTTGGGGTGCAACCACCTACTACTACTCGTCACTACCTCTTTGGCATTGCTGGTACCATACACGTCCCTTTGTTCTGCAAATTTTGTACTCCCGCTGTTCTGTCTAACCTTTTATGTGAATCCACTTTATTAACCTCACTCTCCTTCTCTCCCTCAGCTGAGAAACTGTCACCCAGGCTCCCAGCTCCTAAGCCTAGGATTCCGCTACAGGCGGTCGGGCCCTCTAGCGATGCTCGAGACTGCAGACACGACCCAATGCCCTACAAGGCACGCAACTGCCGCAACTTTTCAACCGGCCTCCCCACCTCCGCTGATTATTAAATACAGTAGCTCCTGCCAAAATATTAGTCCACGTCCCTGGCACAGTGCCCCACCAATAGAGACTTAGCTCGTGATCCCCTCTTCTCTATCCAGCCTACGGATCCAACTCTCAGGGCCTCGCCTTACTAAAATGCATAGGCTCTCCTTGGCTGTGCCTTCACCACTAAATATCTTTAGTGCTATCAAATTTGGGTCGACCTGGATCGAGAAGCTACTGATAAGCTGCATTAATCCAGCAACCCCACTGGCCCCTGGGCTAATTGAGTGGCTCCTTTTGAGGTACCATCATGTCGGGCCCTATATGGCTCCTTTTACTGCCCTTCTTCTGCTGATACCAGCTGCCCAGCATTGGACACCTGAACTACCATCATGTTTGGTCTACACGGCACCTTGTGCTGTATACCACATGGCAACTTATCCTTTAATTGCCTCCGTGATTCCAAGTACCAATACCTCGAACCCTGCTCTTGGACCACACATACCAGTAGTACTTATAACACTCCCCCACCACAAGGTCCACCTCCCACCACACAGACTTCTATCTCCTCCCTGCCTATTGTGGTAGGGGTACTAGCTCTTGCTACAACAGATCAGCTCTTCTATGGTGGCTACTTTCCAGTCCCTAAAATCATCAGATCTACTAGACGGGAGAAAGGCAGGAATTACAAGCTTATAATTAGCGCTCTTAGAAAAATCCTACTTATCCTCCTGCTTTGTTCAGGCAACGTAGAACTCAACCCTGGCCCCCAAGCTATTGCTTTGCCAGCAGAACTAGCAAATTTAAAAGGAATAAGCTTCTTGCATATTAACGTATGTAGCCTCCTTAAAAGATAACTTAATACAAACCTGGGTAAATCATACCTCCTGACATACTTGTGATTTCCAAAACTTGGCTTAGACCCAGCACCGCTGATAGAGAAGTAAACATACCCAACTATGCCTTGTTCAGAGCTGATAGGCATGCCAGAGGAGGAGGGGTAGCTATCTACATTAAAGACAAATTTTCTGCCTCCTGCTTATCCTCGGCATCTGTCGCCAGTGAATTTGAATGCCTAATTCTCAAAGTGGAAATTACACAGACTACTGCACTCAGCGTAATAGGATGCTACAGACCACCGTCTGCTGGCCTACAGCTTGTGTCATATCTAAGTGACAAGTTGGGACAGGGGCTGCCAGAAACTATTATTTTAGGAGACTTCAACTTTGACTGGCTCTCTAACACAGCTGCCCCCCTTGCATCCTTCTGTGATGAACATGGGCTGACGCAACTTATTACTGAACCAACACGCCCAAACGTGAAGAACACCAGTAAAAGTACACTTTTGGATGTGCTAATGGTGAGCAAACCTCATCTCTTCTCCCACGCTGATGTCTTCTTCTCAGAAGCCAGCGACCATTGTTTTATTGTGGGAGTAAGATCCACCAACAACCCAGCACCCATCAGCAAGTTCTCTATAAAGAGATCCAGGCGCAGCTTCAATGAACATGCCTACCTAAACGAGCTTAAGTACTCGCCTGAGTGGCAAGATTTCTACCTGGCCAAAAATGATTAAGCGTCAGCTTACAATATCTTCCACAACATTCTATCAAGGGCCCTTAATAAGTATGCTCCCTTATTAAAGTTCGAACTAGGACCAAAACCTGTAAATGGTTCACCCCTCAGATCAAGTCCTTGCTTCTAGAAAGAGATAAGCTCTGGAAAAAAGCACGCAGACTGAACACTGCAGAGGATTGGAACCAGTTCAGGAGACTACGAAATTTATGTACCAAAACAATCAGAGAATCGAAGACCACCTTCTTCAAATCTGAACTCGACTGTGCCACAAAGAGCCCAATCAAGCTCTGGAACACAATCAGTGATCTGCTAGGCCACTCTCCAGGAAATTCACTCCTGACCAAGATTACCTCTGGCAACTTGACTATAACCGAAAAGATGGATATACTTGACGCATTCAATAACCACTTTGCTACTGCAGGCATGGCATTTGATAACTCCCCTGCAAACATACTTCACTCCCAGACTGCCAGCCAACTGCCTGAAACTCCGATAGCTTCGCCACCTTTCTCACTTCAACCTGCCACACTGAAAGAGGTAGAGGACCTCTTGCTTCAGTTGGATACTAGAAAAAGTGCTGGGGCCGACTCCCTTGACCCTTACTTCCTAAAAATTGCCTACCACATACTAGCGATACTCTTCACCCACCTTTTTAACTTATCCCTGTCTCAGGGCACCTTACCACCTATATGGAAGACAGCACATGTCATACCACTGTTCAAATCAGGTGACCGTGGCGATCTCAATAACTATAGGCCAATTTCACTCCTTCCGGTCCTGTCCAAGCTCCTAGAGAAAATTGTAAATGCACAGCTGAGGACTCACCTTGAGTCTAGGGAACTGCTAAATCCTATGCAGTCCGGATTCAGAGCTAAACATAGCACTATCTCAGCCATCGCCAAAGTTACTAATGACTGGCAGCGTAATCTTGAGCAAAAACTTTATTTGTTCTGTTTTCCTTGATCTAAGCAATTTCGACACCCGTCGACCATAGTCTGCTCCTCTCCTTCAAACAATAGGTGGACCCTCCTCTCTGCGTTGGTTCACTGACTATCTTACAGGGCACCTTAACAAGTTAAAGCCAAGGAGGCCTGTCCCCTAAAACTCTGCAAAGAGGGGTACCTCAAGGTTCTATATTAGGGCCCTTACTTTTGCAATCACATTAATAACATCGACTACTGTATAAAAAGCCAACATCCATCTGTTTGCAGATGATACAGTTCTCTATGTGAGTCGCCCAACACCTGAAGCTGCCTGCAATGACCTACAGTCAGAATTCAACCTTTTGCAAAGCCAACTCCTCCAAAAAAAGCTACTCCTTAATGCCAAAAAAACTAAAGCGATGGTCCTCTCTCCTTTTATCTGTACAGCTAACCCTGTGTTCAGTGGGACAGTTCCCCAAATTACCACAGTTCTAGGTGAAAAACTAGAATTTGTTACAAAATTCAAGTATGTGGGAGTTTGGATGGACCAAACTCTCCTTCATTGAACATATCGAGGACTTGCTAAAAGCGACTTGGCAAAGGCTTGGACTTTTTAGAATCAGCCAACTTCTCACCAGAGATGCCAAGAAACAACTGGTCCAATCCATTTTCCTATCATTGGTTGATTACACTGACTTCCTCTACAGCCAATGCCCCAACTCTTACATGGCTAAACTGGACACACTCTACCATCGAGCACTGAGGTTTATACGGGACTCTCCTTCGACACACATCACTGCACCCTATATGCGGCAGTGGGATGGACATCACTAAAGTTCAGGCTACAGAAGCTGCTCTCTGGACCTATATAGAGCCATCTCTAATAAGCTGTATTATATCTCTGTCTTCCCTAGTATAATTGAAATCTGGCGTTAAGAAGTTACTCAGCTATTACACTTAAAGTACCCAAAGCAAAATCCCGCTTCGGCAGGGCAGCCATAAGCTTCGTGCTACCTACCTTATGGAACGATCTACAAAAAACCCTCAAATTAAGCACTCTATCGGTATAAATGCTTTCAAGATGCTTTATTTCCGTACAATCAGAGAAGTATGTAACTGCTTCACCCACTCAGACCCAGTACTGGTATATAGCCATGCCTAGACCCAATTTTAAGTACTGACCCCCAGCTTGCTCCTCACCAGCCTAATTGTTCTCTCTTATCCCCTGTCTTATCAACACTAGGCCCATCCATCCCCTTATTCTTCCTTTCCCAACCTCGGATAGGAGCTCACTACCCTGGGTTGTGACATCCTACCATGCCCCATGCTACCAGCATTCAATCCAGGGCTCACACGACCTCCTTTTCTCCATCCACCTTCTCTACATCCACCTTACCAACTCCTTTCTGTGCACCGTGCCTCCTAGCCTTTCTCCCCTACTTCCCTCCCTCTCTTCCCCCTACCTTCACCTCTACCTGGTGTATATTTTATTTTATTTTTCTTCCGTTACTTCCTCCTGCAACCTTAGATAACCTGCTTTATCTTCCTATAGACACTTCTATGTATGTAAATACTGTGTAATCTATACAATATCTGTATAATTCTATGTACATATGAACTTCTTTTTCTTCCTCTCTGTAAAGAGTATTATCTGTATTGCCTTGTAAATACCTGTGTTGACCTGTATATACAATTGTTCATGCTCCACCCAGGTCCATCTTGCAAATGAGCTTCTGCTCAATGATGAACGCCTGGTTAAATAAAGACTTGATTGATTGATTGATAAAAAAGGCAGAATACAAGATTCAACAGAAAGACAGAAGGGACCTTCTGAGGGAAAAGGATACAACTGGGTCAAAGGACAGAATGGTATTGTCCATACAGTATAACCACAAGATTTCACAAACTAGGCAGCTTATAAATAAACACTGGCATTTGGTGGCAGCAGACGACCCCAGGATTAAGACTCTATAAGGAAAGCCAATGGTGGCAGCAAAAAAGGTAGACAACTTGAAGAACAAACTAATAAAATTGCAATTCAGGGAGGTTACAAAAAATGATGGCCGGCTTTTATTTGAACTGTTACAATGGGGATGACAAGCTCTGGGAGACTTTCAGTATGTAATCATACTGGTAAAAAAAGTTATTTTCAACATCCACATACCAATTATAAGCATTTAATTAGGCAACACATTGGTTGTAATACCGAAGGGGTAGTGTACGTGCTATAATGCCCATGTGCCAGTTTGTATGTTGGGGAAACTAAGAGATTGTTAAAAACAAGAATACAGGAACACAAGGGTGACATTCGTGGACATGACACTTTACCTGTTGCAGTACATTTTAATAGTGCAGGACACAATGACACATCATTGCAGTTCTGGGGATTAGAGAATGTTGCACCACCCCTGAGGGAAGGTGATTACAAAGGAAGAGATTAGTAGCTGAAATTAAATGGATCTTTAACCTGAAGACATTAGATCCTGAAATTGGTATGAACATAGAAATTAATTGGCAGGCTTATGATTAGTTCCTATTGCTGTAATATAGGGCCATTTGTATATAGAGGTAGAATGATATGATGTATGATGCAAAATTATTACAACAATAAGAGATAGAGAAATCATATATTTTAAAATGTATTTTGTAATCAGGTTAAATGATTCCAGCATTTATTTTGAGTGATGATGATAATAAAAAAAATACTTTAAAATAATATGGTTTCTGTTTCTGTTGGTCTTGCATTCTACTTTGTCCCCCCACAACCACCCTGTACTTTTTCCTATTCCTGGCCACCCTTTAGAAAATTCCCCCTTCTTATTGATATCATTATGCTTGTATATTTATGCATATATTAAATAAATGTTAACCAATAGGGATCCTTATTGATAAAAAGAATGTTATGGAATGGAATGCAATTAGAGAAGGTAAAGTGAACAGAATTGTGAATGTGCGAGATAAATGGACTAAAAAGCATTCCAGTATGTTGGAGAAATCCAGTTCATTCTCTGTGTGTAAAAATGGCCCATTTTGCCAGAGTCCTTACATCTTCTAGGGGTATTGTGATTACTTAGCATCCACACTCATGTTAGCCCAAGAGGGGTGAGGTGATGTCATGTTGCCTCTGTGGGATATTTGCAAAATGGGCTGGAAAAGAAGCAAGTTTAAGTACCTTGGCATTCTGTGAGCAATACATGCCATCTTTAGTGGGAGCAGCATTTTGAGCAGCCCAGCAAACTTTGGGGGGGCTGTTTTAGACTAAAATTTTGGTTCTAAGGTAAAACATTTTAAGATTATGGGCAGGATTCACAAAGAGGATGCACTTGGCACAACACAAATGCACTGGCACAAATCAGAAGCTCCGAGCACTAGCAGAGCCATTCTCAGAGGCATGTGCAGTGGGAAGCATCACGCGCAACACCACTGTGAATCGCCATGAAACACAATGGCAGAACCATAGATGCACTGGCACAACCTGAAATGGGCCAGGGCAACCCAGATGCCTCACAGCCACACAGGAGAGCTATGCAGAGTAAGTGGAGCAGGCAGCAGGGCAGGAGGAGCAACCACAGAGCTGGAACAATCACACCCATGGACACAAGGGTTGATAAAAAACATGTTTATAAAAGAGCAAGAGAATAAAATCTGTACAACATATATGGAAAACAAGGCAGAACAACAACAATACCAGATGGGGAAAGGGAGGTGCAGGGATGGGAAGGAGGACAGGAAAGGGACAGAAACAGTGGACAGTGAACAATAACTATATACATGTTAAGTCCCCAGGAAGAAGCAGGGGGCCACTAGCGTTGCTGTGCCCTGCCACGCACCACCCTGGCATGGCCACGGACTGGGAGCCACAGCAGGATGCCCTGCAGGGCAGCTGACAGGTGCTGAACAGTCTTGGAAAGTGGGTGCAGGGCTGCCTGGATGTCTAAACGGATCCTCCGGTCCACATCAACAGGGGCACCACCACCACCAGCCACAGCATGGAGAGCCTGGAGAACTACAGCAATGACGGAAAGAACATACACTGAGGGCCTGAATGTGGACAACACCCCCACCCACCAGTAACCCCACAGTATCTGAAATGCAGAAATAGCAGAATGCAGCGCTCATCTGCCCCTGGAAGGGCACCAGGCCTGGCACCAATGACCTTCCACATCCACATCTCAGCTGAGTCCACAGCCCACAGCCTGGCATCTGGTCCTGCAAAACACAACAGACAGCACCCTGAGTGACCACTGCCACTGTGCAGGATGCAATGCCACAGTATTCCCCCTCACCACCCTGTAGCCATGTAGCAGACAGTGAGGACCAGCCATGAAGCACCCAGTGGCCCACAGGCAGACACAGCCATGCTCAGCCCCCCTTGGCACACATGGTAAGTCAGCATGGGACAGATGTAGCCACTGCCATGTGTGCAGGACACTGAGAGACCCATGAGGGCTGTGACACACACACCCAGCACGTGCCACAAAAGGAGACAGATGAACAACACCTACCTGGTCTTGGCAGTGCACCCCTGTTTACATGGCATTGCAGATGTGCAAGCCTCTCTGGGTCCCACCTCTGGAGGTCACCATACCGATGCCTGCACTGCTCCCCTGTGCGTGGCAGCCCTGTACAGCGCAGAAGCCGAGTAGCTATGAAGGCCAACACCTGAGCCCTGGGCTCATGGAGGTCATCCTGGCCAAAAAGGCACCCCTCCACAGACATAACCAGTGCCAATAGATGTAGCAACTCCACCTGCAACCAGTTCATGGCCCTAGGCATCTATCTCCCGGCCCTAGGCATCACACAATGGGTACAGACAGTGGCAAGGTGCAAACAGGAAAAGCACAGTCGAGTGGTCGTTATGCACCATGTGAAGCACTGAGGCATGTGCAGCACATCGCGCACTGAGCGTGAAGTGTGATAGGTCAAAGGTGAGGTGAGGTGATGCGCGATGCACTCCGCAATGGCGTGGCAAGACCAGGACCCATTCGCACATGCATGATGAGTGTGTGGGCACCATGCTGTGCACAGTATGTGCTACAAACTACTACCACATGCCATGTGCAATCCATGGGCAGTTCAAGCACAGTGCAGCATGGACGGTGCATAGTGGAACATGCTGCATGATAAGGTACACAGCACCATGGTTGGCAGGCCTGCAATGGTGCATCAGGTTAGCGGTGGAACGGCACATCATGGAAGATGCACCATCGGACACAGTGACCATGTATGCATGACAGAAGTGCCTTCCACAATGCCCCTGATACAGGTAAATGCACCTACTGATATGTGCATGTGCCAGAGATGCGCTGTGTGGCCATTGGCACATCCCACAGATGCTCCATGCAAATTGAGACAAGCTGGGGGCAATTGTGCAATTCACAGAGAATGCGCCCAAAACAGCTTCATCAACCATGCATGGGCAACTCAGTAAATTGGCATCTCATTACCAGGGGCTCAAGCCTCATTTGCATGCCCTGAGCCATAAATGCTCCCAATTCAGCAGGCTGAGACCAGGTCACTCAAAGGAGTCAATGCCTACAGGTTGAGTACACAGCCATGTTTATAGGGCAACAGAACACACAGGGGTGACTGACTGTGAGCATGCATACCAGGCAATGCCCCAGTACCCCAGATGTGAGACCAGTACAACCAATATGTGGCACTCAGGACCATAATGTGGAATACAGTGGCAGGGCAGTACAGAAGGTGTACAGGGCACCAATGGACTGTTCCCTGCCATGTCCTCAATGGCTGTATGTGAACCGGTATGTACACATCCCAGCCTGTACAACACAGGTCTGCTGAGCGATGATACGGTCGTTGGTGTGCCTAGGCATTGCAATGTGGAACAGGGAGGGCATGCGACATGAACAGATGGGACGTCCACTGTACACAGGGATACAGGGGTGGTATGTATGACTGGGTGTCACTAGCTATGTGTGGCGGATGCAGCAACGTGCAACAGATAGGTCCGAGGCACACAGCAGTGCATGTGCAGACACGATGGCACCGTCGCCAAGCCACACACTGCTGCCAGCCGCACCATGGCCATTGCCACATATCAGTCTCCCTCTGCCCTGTACCCATCGCATGGGTGTCTTCAAGGATGGATGCATTACCACAGTGGCAGCACACACACACCGCAGAGTACCAGGACATGCCCATGGCAGACAGCACAGTGAGCCCCCCCGGGGCAGTCACACTGTTCCGCCAGCCATGGACTGGGTATCACACATGGCATGTGCAGTGTCCCCCGTGCACCACGTACCATGGTGCATGGCCACCTGTGCTAGGCTGCCCAGCCGTGGACCACGGCCCAGATCAATGGCGTCATGGACCATGGGGAGGCAACAGACTGAGGGTGACGTGAGTGGGAACATGTGTACCCACAGGCATGACTGACACCCGGATGCTTCCCCCTACAGTAGACAGTATGTCAGAGGAAGCAGGTGCCGTCAGCAGACAGTGCCCAAACTTCACTAAGGATGAGGAGAGGGTGCTCATCAAGGCATGCCACCTACACCTGGACGTACTCACTGGCAGGGATGGCAGCAGGACGGCACGTGTGGAAGGCAGGTGAATGCAGTGGCACCGTACAACTGCACAGTACAAGAGTGCCACAAGCACTGGAATGATGGTCACCAGAGGGCCAAGGAAAAGGTGGCCAGCATGCATGCATCCCTGCGGCAGACAGGGGGCAGACCCAGCATGGCAGAATAGCTCAGCCCCAATGAGGCCATCCTGGCCACCAGTGTGTCCAGGACAGCCATGCAAGGTGTCCCAGGTGCTGGATTCCAGACAGGAGGCAGCCCGCCACAGCATGGTAAGTAGCTGTGCTGCCCTGGCCTGGCACACTCACCCATGTGCCATGGTGGGCATGCCTGGCCCTGCATGCTGAACACTGTCACTGTACACTCGGGCACAGTGTCCCTGGGACAGTTGTCCCTGGCATGGCATATCCTGCCCCATGGTGCTGTGGTGCTAGGCCACAGCGCTGGAGGCCACATGACTGCTGTGCACCCATGTGGCATGTGAGGCCACTGCTACGCATTGTGCACAATGGGTCAGTGGCTAGCTTGACCACGACATGGGCTGCATATCGCCGTCACGCTCTGGCCCTGCTGTGGACAGGTGTGCGGACCTGGCAACATGTGGACTGCTGTGTTCAGTTGTGCTTCACCACTGTGACATGTGTGTCCTGTGCATTAACTCATTGTCTCCTAGCAGACACCTGTAGGCATCAGTAAAATACACTGGTGTGTCCTGAGGACGCCTACAGAAGTCAGCAACTGACTTCCTGAGTGCCCTGGCAACGTCTGGAGAAGTCACTTACATATTTTAATATATAATGTAACAGAATATAATATATATTTAACTGCATAGCACCATTGGAAAGGTACTTTTGTGCTGAACAACTTTGCCACTGATATTCTGTGTATATCATGTATACTTTAGGAGTTATTCTATTTATTTATGGTATGGTGTGTATGGCTTATGTTGCCTGTTTTAGTGAAAAAAAATGTTTTTTTTTGCTGTTTCAACCAGCATAGAAAAAAAACAAAATTACATATTATTATTTGCATACCACCACTGGAAAGGTAATTTTGTGCTGAAAAACTTTGCCACTCATACTTTGTGTCTAGCACTTACGGTTCTTGAGCTATTAGGATTTGTTTGTGGCATGCTGACTATAGCTTGATTTTGCTTAGAAAGGCCCAGGATTTACTATTAACAGGATACAGGAGACAAGTGGTGCAACTTCAGAGAGCTCCTGTGGAGGCAATGAGTTAACCATGGTCTTCCTTCCTCTCTCCACAGCACCATCGCGACTCCAGGGTGCAGCCATGGCCACGGCTGACCGTGATGCCCTCACGGATGATGATGCTGGCTTGTCCCATGGGGTCAATGACATCACCATGGATGACTCTGCACCTGCACCATCCACATCCCGTGCAACATCGGTCATGGCCCTTGTGATGGAGGGCCCTGTAGGCCCCTCCACCAGCGATGGCGGGACAGCCAGTGGATACATTGCTTGGTTGGGGAGCCTGTCCGGGTTGTCTGATGTTGATCTGGATGAAGAGGTGGACATTGCAGATGCCCTCCTTGTGCTCATCAGTGGCATGCAGGGGGAGGGCATTGGCACCACCACATGTATGACTGACACCAGTGCTGCTGACATGGTCAACGGTGGTGCACACATCATGGGGTTGCCTGTGCATGGGTCCCTAGGTGCCACCGATGTTCTCACTGTTGCTGAGTTCCAGTGCAGTGGCAGCACAGCTACCCATGGCTGTGGGTGCTGTGCCCCCTGCACAACTGCCCAGTGCTGTGCTGGCAACATCAGTGTCATCCGGGCAAGGTGCTTGTGTGCACACACCCACCCACTCCAATGGCCCTGGAGAACACCACCCATGGGCAGCCAGTGGCAGTGCCCAGCCATGCCCCACCCACGTCGCAGCCTGCCAGGGTGCATCCACCACCCCTGGATGCACTTGGTCAGGCTGAATCATCCCCTGATTGTCGGCGACACCACCATGCTGCATCACCCGCCGACGACATGGGGGCCTACCTTGACCTGCTGTGGGCGACTGTGGAGGGTCAGGAGGCCCTCCATGTAGAGTTCCGGAGCCACAGAGCTGTTATGGTCCAAGAACATGAGTCCGCGGTGGTGTGGTATGCTCAGATGTTGACAGAGACACTCATCATGCGGGTGGGAATGACCACTGCTCTGGAGTGCAATGCAGCATCTGTGGAGGCAGTGGCTGCATCCACAGCATGCCGTGGACATCATGCATCCAGTCGGATGCCCAGAAGCATGTCCCGTACACCCCAGCGGTGGAGCTAGGTGAACCCCCTGCAGCTGACTCCATCACCACTGGCATCCACATCCACCGTCCCTGGCTAGGCTGGTAGGTGTTGGAGGACCACCCCACCAGGCACATGTTCATGGTCTCAGTGCAGCACCCCTGTGAGGTCACTGGGGATGCCCTCTGTGGCTGGTGGTGGCACCCCCAACACCAGCGGCCATGGCAGAGGCCACCTTCATGTCCATGGTGGTCATGGGGCTGCCCTGTGATGCCCATGTCCAGAGGCCTGTGGTGGTGGGTTGGCATGCCTGTGCATACCAGATGCCCTGTGGGTGGTGCCAGAGGTGGTGTGTGTGGTGATCACATGCCCCACGGCTGTCCTGGCATCACCCTGTGCTACCTGTAAAGGCTGTCCAGTGTGTCTGTATGTACCGCTGTAGTGCCATGTGTCATGGGAAGGTTGAGTGTGTTACGGTGCCTGCAGTGCCCATGTGCTGGCCACAGTGCACACTGACCTGTGACGTCTACAGCATAGCCTGGGTGGTGCTCGGGTGATGCATGCATGGTGCCCGTGTGTGTGTGTGTGTGTCCCCCACCATGTGTGTGCACACCTGTGTGTGCACCCCTGTGCAGCATCCGGTGTCCACTGTTCCCACATCATGCTGTCCCTACACCGCAGTGCTCACACATGCACACACACATACCTGCATACTCACCTGTGGGGCCCGAAGTGTTCCTCCACCACATGCATGTGGTATGCCAGTGCCCTCTCTGCAAGCCTGGGGTCCCTGTGTCCCTGCCCGGCTTCACCCCTGGACCTCAGGGTGCCCTGCCCACCTCCCCCACCCCTCCTCCTCCCGGAACTGTTGCCCTCACCGGCCTCGACAGGTATCCCACTTTCATGGGTCACATTGTGTAGCATACAACAGGCCAGGAATATGCCACAGGCCTTCTCAGGTCTGTACTGTAGGGCACCACCTGACCGACACAGGCACTGGAATTGCATCTTAAGCATGCCGAAGACATGCTTGATGATGGCGCGTGTTACAATGTGTGCCTCATTGTAGTTTTCTTCCACCACTGTCCCGGGTCATCAGATGGGGGTGAGGAGCCAGGGCCTCAGTGGGTATGCGGCATCACCTGTGGGGGTAGACATGTCTCCATTAGTACATTGGGGTAAACTGTGGCTTGTGACCTGTCCCCATCCCTGCTTTCTGTGGTGTGTGCCCCTGTCCTGCTCTCCCGCCCATGTATCCACATACCTGACAGCCATGCATCCCTTCCACGGCTGCACCTGCATGCCCCCAATTGTCATGTGGTGCACAGCGCTTGCGTGTCACCCTGTGTCTGCCTTTGTACCCTTTCACACTCCTGCTGTTCCAGAGCCCATGCGTCTGCTTCACACTGCCCACGGCCCACCCCATGTGTCCCAGACGTGGTGCCACCATGCACTGTTGGCACTCTGTCACATGTACCTATTAGATGGCCACTTTGGATGTCCCTGGCCTTGAACCTCATGCAAAGTGCTGACTGGTGCCATATGAATGCATCGTGTGCGCTCCCAAGGTGTGTGGTGCAGACATTGGTGATGTGCCCAGTGGCATGGCACACCACCTGGCAATTCACAGAATGGTACCCCTTCCGATTCATGTATGTGATGGCCTCCTCATCAGGTTGTGCGTGGATCACCACATGGGTGCAGTCGATGGCCCCTGTGACACCTGGCATGCATGCCACTGTGTAGAACCACTGCATGTCTTCTGTCCGCTCTGCCTGCATGCTGGGGAAATAGATGTATTCCGAAGTGTGCAGTAGCAGTGCGGTGAGGAACTGTGTGATGAGGCAGGACGTAGAGGCCTGTGATATGCCAGTGATGTCCCCAGTAGGCCTCTGGAAGGGTCCCGTAGTGAGCAGGCACATAACTGTTGTCACCCTGGTCTCCACCGAGATGGCATGACCTCGTGCGGTGGGTGCCTGCATCTCATCATGGCACAGCTCACAAAGCTACCTCAGCATGGCCCTGTTGAGGCAGTATCACCCGACTGTCTCCACCTCTGTGAGCTGCTCGAAGGACAACCAGGCATGATACCACCATGGGGCTGGCCACCTACGGTGCCTTCCAGCACCCCGCCTCCTCCTCCTCCTCATTTGGGCACCAGCTATGGTGACTGCTGCTGGGTTCATTTCTGCTGTCAGTGTGGCCCTCTGATGTTAGCTGCCTGCCGTTGTTGCTGGCTGGCTGGCTGTGTCTCTCCTTCTCTCTGGTTTCCTCTTCCCCTCTGGCTCTGGCTGTGTGCTGCTGCAGTCGTTCCATTCCCAACCTGCAAGTGTGCTGGACATAAGTCTCCTTCTTTTGTACTTATCTTTATATGGCGCATCTTGGCTTTGCGCTGGCTTTGCCCCATTGATGTGCCCTGGTTCTGCTCTATGAATCGAGTTGTGCTGTGTCTGCATGGGTACGCCCCCTGTATATGCGCTGCATGTCATTGCATTGCGCCTGTAGCGCATGTTGTTAGGCACAGGGCATCTTGATTGGGCTGGTGATTTCATCCCGTTTCTGAATCAGTTTCTGGCACATTTCTAACTTGCGCCAGTGCATCTGGGTTTCGATGGGTGCATCTGTTTTGTGAATCCTTCCCAATGTCTCTATTTATTTACAATATTAGAAAGAATATAATGTGGCTATTGATAATGGTACAGCTTTGAGATAGAATTGTCTTGTGTTTTAAATTGCAGCAAGCAATGCCGAATTGCTAAAGTAAGTCAGTATAAGTTTAAAAATAGAGTAAAACAAAAAGAATTTTCAGAGATACTTTACTTTAGTTAATGGGTTACAGGTTCTTAAGGAACAGTTTACAACTGAAACACACAGAGGGGGAATGTGGTTGCACTTTGTGTGAGGGTATTTAAATTACCTATGTGGTGATTGAAAATACTTACAAAAATACATTTATGTTCCTAGGAGCATGTTAAAGTAATTAAAAAAAGAAATTGATAACCGAGTATGAACTCAAGAAAAAGAGATACAATGATATTTTAAGGTATTAGTAGCTGGTTATGTACTCTGAATTTAATGAATTTACTAAAAATGATATATCAAAAAATACTTACAAATGTGTTTGTTTATTATACAGATTTTCACCCTGTGATCAAGCTCAGCACATGAGTGAAACATAGGTGAATAATAAAATATCTTAAGAAGAAAAGTTGTTTGGAAGAATTTATTTGAAAGTTGCAGTGATTCCTGAATTTTTGAACTATTGAAATGGAATAGGCTCATCCCCAACCTGAATGCCTGTTATCCCAGACTGCAGCTGCCAAGGGCTCAATCGCCAGCATGAAGAGTGGGGGGGGGGGTCATCCCTGTCAGGGCTGGCCAAGGGAAAGGGAAACATGGAAACATAGAGTCTGATGGCAGGTAAGGACTGCTTGTCCCACTCGGTCTGCCCATTTCACTGCCTATTGGATAAGCTGCAGATCATAGTTAACCAACAGCCTACTTCCTCCTACCCTCCAGTAGAATTGCCTTATATCTGTCCATTGCATTCTTGAATTCTCCCACTGTTTTTGACCCCACAACCTCCTCAGGAAGCCCGTTCCATGTGTCCACCACCCTCTCCATGAAAAAATCCTTCTTCGCATTGCCCCTGAGTCATCCCCCCTCTGTCTTCAAATTGTGCCCCCGTGTTCTTGCTCATTTCTTTTTCTGAAAGATGCTACCTATCCTCTTGGACTTTGTTGATTCCCTTGAGGCACTAGAAAGTTTCTTTCATGTCCCCCCTCTCCCTCCTTTCCTCAAGGGTATACATATTCAGCTCCTTCAGTCTCTCTTCATATTGCTTCTGGTGCAGACCCTGCACCATTTTAGTTGTCCTCCTCTGGACTGCCTCCATCCTATGTCCTGAGAAGAGAGAGTTTGTTAAGACCTTGGTCATGTGGAAAGTATAAAGGGTTTGAATCCAGGCCCAAAACTGAGGTCCCAGTCTTAGGTGGTCTAGGTTTAGGAGCAGATAGCACAATTCAATGGAATCAAATGCCTTCTCAAAATCTATAGCCACCATCATGGCTGATGTGCTGACTGAGGAGGCAATGTTCATAAGGTTAATTAAGGAGTGGAAGTGGCCAAAGCTATGCCTGTCTTTGACAAAGCCCACCTGGGAGGGGTGCACAGGGTGGGGGAGTAGAAGGTCTAGACTGGTTTCCATGGCTTTGGCATATATTTTACTCTCAATCGATATGAGCAAAATATGTTGGTAGGTACTTGGGAGGGCACGGTCTTTCCATTTCTTTGGTTGGACCATAATCATGGTTTCCCTGAGGGTGGTGGGGAGGGTACCTGTCCACTCCACCTCTTTGTACACCTGACACAGGAGTGAGGAGATCAATTTTTGGGAGTCACGTGATGCCCACACTGGAGTAGCAGCTTCTCTACCCTGCTCCCACTCACCCATCTTAATTTTGCTGTTTTTGACCACCTTTGCAACTTATTCCAGGACTGAATTTACTTCTACAACTCATAAGACCCTTCTGGTGACCAGTGCAGCATTTTTGTTCAGAGAACCTGTGTAATATGGATACAGAGATGTGACAAAGCTTACCTCATCATTCTCCACCCCAGATGCTGGACAAGGCCACAAAAAAGTGCAAGGCTCGTAATGCCTCAGCCGGGCATGTTCCTTCTACTACTCCGGACACTACTCCACTTTCAGAAGAAAAGTTTCTCCTCAAATTACAGCCCATTAAAGACTCCCTTTTGACTCTCACTATGAAGCTTACTTCCATCCAGAAAGATCTTGGAGACATCAATCAGAGAGTCAGTGATGTAGAAGCCTGATTGCTCTCGTTAGAAAAATGGTGAGATCAGACCAATCCTGAGCTGACCTCCCTGCAACAAAAGCTGCATAAAACTGAACTAAAGATGGAGGACCTAGAAGGCAGGAGCAAAAGGAATAATTTAGTTGTCCTCGGTCTCCCTGTGGATGCAGAAGGGTCCAAGCCTATTGTGTTCATTCAGAAACTGTTAGAAAAATTGGCCGGGCCATCACCAAATGGTCCAGACTACACTGTAGAAGGGACACAATGGGCCCTTCATCCTAGACCTCCACCTGGCTCACGTCCTCACCCCATTATTTTAAAATTGCTCAATTACCTGGACAAACAGCACATCTTGTCCAAACTTCAAGATCTTCAAGCTGTCACATAGAAGGGCAACAAGCTGCATATATCACAGGACCTTCCAGCTTCAGTGGGGCAGAAATGAGCAGCTTTTTATTCTGCAGTCTCCAAACTCATCCCAGTAGGCATTAAGTTCTGAATGCTCTATCCAGCCCATTTACAGTTTCACATTCAGGACAATTGGCAGTCATTTGAAGACACAGCCCAAGCTTCAAGAGAACTTCAGTCACTACTCCCCAATTTGTTTAAATCTGGCTGAATTGATTATTCACCAGTCACTGTGCCCTTTGTCTGGAACTTTTTGTTTTGAATGTGATGTTTCATCAGTTTGTTCTTTTGAGCTCTTGTAGTTCCACTTGACTCTGCAGTTGCTGCGGAATGGTGATCTTTGTTCGGGCTTAATCTGGATCCCGCTTTGACTGTTCGGCCTTATTGTCAGCTTCCGTGTTGTTTTGTGTTACTAATATTAGTCCTCTGTTGGCCTGGGCTTTGGTATGATAGGGGCTGTTTAAGTTACTGAGTCCCTTGCCACTCACATCTCCTTGGGAGTTCAGTGGGTCGAACTAGTCATTCAATTGCATCCAAGCTACACATGCCCGAATGTCCTGCTTTGATCAAAGACTTTGCTCTGGAGCACTCTATGGTGCCTCTTCATCTTCAGCTGCCTCCAGTGTTTGACCTTGGATCCTGCTTCAAAGCCCATGTTAGCTGAATGGACTGGTATAGTTTTTGTTTTCTCTACTATTCTGGTTTCCTGACTGCACATTGGGACCTTTTTGACATGGACAGTTACCCCATACTTCATGCGGCAATTCAGATTTACGCTGTGTGTTAACCCACAGTGAATGGTGTTGCAGTGCATAATATTTTAAATAGCTTTTGTTCACTTTAAGTTTGTTACTGTCACCTTTTGGTTTGCTGCATATCTGTGGGTGTTCTGTTCCTTTCTAGCATACTATATATGGGACTAATATTTCAGTCGTGGACTTTACAACCCTGCCATGGCCCCTGACTGATGGAAGTAGTATATTGCTCTATTATTTTTCTTTCTTCCTGATTTCATTATCATTGACAGCTTATATGTGTTTCGCAATAGGGGCTAAAGGGTGGTCAACGTTTTATTTTTTCTGCTCCCAGTTAATGTTATAATATCTTTATATATATTTCTGGTATCCTTGTTGTTAGGTTTGGATGGGCAGGAAGGGGGAGCTTCTGTGGAATGGTTCTGGTTTTTAGTGGCCTCACGAGCTGGACTGATGAGTGGGACAAGTTTGCTCTATTTGTACAGGGGGATTTCACAAATGTTGGGTCTATTTGGGTTATATCATGTGTTTTGGTCAAATCATTGTAAAAGGATAGAGGTTGTCCGTTGTTATTTTTTATAGCCAGTTGGTCTGGCATTTTACTTTCCTCCCTTTCTATATGGAGCCCTAAATCTGATGGAATTAATGTACTTAATAATTTGGTTCACTGGGTCAAGGCACATTCTTCATATGCTACCCCTGTTTCTTGGCCCTCACTCTTTTTTGGGTAGCCAACATGTCATAATGGTTTACTTGGTTCTTTTCTTAAAGGAATGTGAAGAGAGCATTTGTGTTTTGGGGTTGGGAGGGCTGTTTTGGTTGGACTGGGTGGTGGGTGTGGGATTGTTATTGTTCAAGGAGACTTTGGTATTTCATTATGGTTTTTAGTTCTGTTTTTATAATTTGGATAGGGTGGGAGGGTTGGTGCATTACCACTGAAACATCCTATTTCACATGTGGGACTGGTTTTCTCACTGTCTCCTTATGGCTAGGATTTCTTTACTACATTGTCCTAGAAAAGATTACATCGACCTTTAAATTTTGCTCCTGGAATATAAAGGGTGCTCAATCTCACACCAAAAGAGCTAAGATCTTACTTCTTCTGCTCCATAAACTTGAGGTGGATGTTGCCTTTTTGCAGGAAACTCACTTGTCCCCATCCCAGGCTCTCCTCTTTAGTCATTCCTAGGTGGGGCAAACCTTTGGTGCTGGAGTGGATTCACATAAAAGGGGCATAGCTATTTTGGTGGCTCAAAAGGGTACCCTTCCATTTGCTTCAGGAAATGGGGGACCCCCAGGGCAGGTATCTTCTTTTGCAAGCTCTGCTTGGCCATTTGGAAATCATATTAGGGGCGATTTATGGCCTTACAGTAGATGACTCTACTTTTTTTACTATCTTAATGGAGCTGTTAGCACCATGGTCCTCTTCACCTATACTTCTTGGGGGGGGGACTGGAATACGGTCTACTGTAATGACCTTGACAGATCCAGTTCTATCCACCTTTTGCTCTCCCCAGGTCAGTTGGCTCTTTGAGATGTGATCGACTCCCTGGGTCTTCTGGACCCTTGGTGTACACTCTGCCCCACCCGGCAGGAATACTGCTTTCATTCACTCCCTCATAACACTTTTTCCAGGATCGACTACTTTCTGTTGAGGATTGAGCACCTACCTGGAGCCTTGTCATGTCATTATCTGACCATAGTGATATCCGATCATCACCCTACCCTTCTCACCTTCATTAGAGCAGGATAAGGTATGGAGACTCAATAATCAATTATTTAAATCGGATTATCTGGTTCAACATATTCAAAGTTTCATCTCTTCTTTTTTGGAAGCCAACTCCCCTTCTATGCCCAAGCTCAATTTTTTATGGGGTGCCCTGAAGAGCTCACTTCATGGTGAACTAATTTGTTTTGCCTCTGGAAGGAAAAGAATGGCCTCCCAAGAGATATCTTCCCTCTTAGATCAGATTACAGTCCCAGAATGGCATATCTCTCCAGCTTCTTCTCACTCTGACTGGGAGCATTTGGAGTGCATTGGGTTGGAATATCACATTCTGTTGGGGGAGAAGGCCGAATATCTGATTTTGTGCTCCAAGATTAAATATTTTGATCAAGGAGAGAAGGCTTGGAAACTCCTTGCCTTGAGTCTGTGCTCACAGTCCTCGGACAGGATTATCTCTTCACTTCGTAATGCTTCAGGTCAACTTCTCACCTCTCCCCATGATATTGCTGCCCATTTTCAAGAATACTATCAATCTTTATGTAGTCCATCCTCCTCCCCCTTCAGTTTGTCCCAATTTGAGGCCTTTTTGCAAGACATAGCACTTCCTCATCTGGATAATCCTCACATACATTTATTACAAACTCCTTTGACCCTATCTGACATTCTCATAGCTATTGATGCCTTGCCATTAAACAAATCTCCTGTTCTAGATGGCTATACCTCCAATTTTTATAAAGTTTTTAAACAATTGTTAGCCCCAATACTCTTAAATACCTTTAATTATATCTTCCAAAAAGGCCTCTCAGATTTATCCTTTTTGGAAGCTACCATTGTAGTATTACCAAAACCTGGTAGTGACCCCCCTCTTGGTATCAAACTACCAGCCAATATCTCTTAATAATGTTGATCTTGAAATTTTCGTGAAGGTACTGGCCAGTAGGTTGAACCAAGTTGGGCATCCCCTCATTAGTCAGAAGCAGGTTGGTTTTGTGGTGGGGTGGATCTCTGCAGATCATCTGCTTAAATTATCTTATCTCATTGCTGCATCTGGGAACTCCAGTGTTCCATCTGTACTGACATCCCTGGACACAGAAAAAGCCTTTGATGGGGTCTCATGGGAATACCTATTCATTTACTGCTCAAATTTCATATTCCCCCTACCTTCATTCAGTGGGTGAAGGTGCTCTGTTTCCACCCTTCAGCTCCAATTATATGTAACAGTATTTTGTCCGGTCCATTTACCTTACACCAGGGCACTGGGCAGGGATGTCCACTCTCACCTTTTCTTTTTAACCTGTTTTTGGAACCACTAAATAGGAAGCTTAAGACATCCCTTATGTTTCTGGCATCTCCACCGGTTCCCGTCAATATAAACTTTCTGTTTATGCAGACAATATACTTTTGCATATCACTTCTCCAGTGACGCCCTTGCCAGCTGCCCTGAACGTTATTAAAGACTTTGATTGTATATCTAATTATAAACTAAATTTGGCCAAGACTGAGGTGATGCTGCTTAATAGCACTACCGTGTTGTCTGAAGTGGAGCACCTGGGTCTAGTTTGGGTTTGGGATAAACTGAAATATTTAGGCACGTATCTTACTCAATCACTGATTAAAATAAAACAGTACAATCTTGATTCAGTGGTTGCCTGATTAAAAATTTACCTTGAGCGTTGGTCCCTTCTGCCTATTTAGATGTGGGGTCATTTAAACACCATAAAAATGAACATGTTGCCACATCTATTGTACCCATTATAGATATACAATTATGCTTTACCTAAATCCTGGTTTCTCCAAGTTGACAGAATTATATCTTCTTTCTCATGGTGTGGTAAGACCCCTGAGAGGGCTTTGTTTAAGCTCATGCATGACAGAAAGAGAGGGGCTCTACAAGTACCTAACTTATACTTTTATTATTTGTCCATTATTTGTACTAGATTTTTTCATTGGCTCAGGCCCTCCACTGAGGACAGCTTTTGAATTTACACCCCATTGTGGCTGGACATAGAGCACTCGTACTGTCCTCAGCTTGGTCTAGATATTAATGCTGTTCTTTATTTTTCTTACAAGAAACTTCCCAGACTCTTGCACAGTACCCTTATAGCTGAGTCCACATAGGCCCATGTGCAGTTTTGTGCTTTGTTAAATATTTCATCTGTTAAAGACACTTCCCAACCCATTGTTGGTAATCCTAATTTTAGGATTGGAGGTAAATTACTTACTAAATGCTTTTGTCCTTTTGTCACAGTGAATGAGGTTGCTGAGTTGGTCAATAGTAGCAAGCTTCTTACTTTTAAGGAAGCCCAACTCAAATTTCAATGGCCTTCCTCCGTATTCTTTAAATACTTCCAACTCACTCATATGCTTTTGCATCATTTTGGCACCGGTCATTGGGACAAGCTATATGGTAGACAGGTCCTTCCTATGGTTTTCTCTGCCCCCACCTCTCACCTCATCTCTTATTATTACCATCAGTTAGGTGATTATTTGGCCATTTTGGAGAGACAGTTGTTTTATTATTGGGACCAGGCTTTACCACCCATTGACTCCCCCCCCCCATAACTGGCAGCAAATTTGGAAACATTTATATAAACACATTGAATGGGACAGATATCGTCTTCTCCACTTTCAAGTTTTGCATGATCTTTATTATACTCCCGACAAACTACACAGAATGGGTAAGCTTCCTTCTAATATTTGTTTCAAATGTAGTAAAGAACCTGGTACATCATGTCATAGTATTTTGTTCTGTGAAAAAGTCACCCCCCTTTTGAGCAGTGGTCCAGTCATGGTTGGACCCTATCCTGGGGTTATAAAATGCCTTCATTCCTTCCTGAAGTGTGACTGTTAGGGGACTAAGGGGACTCCCTGATTGGTGATCAATGGTTCCATATGGACCTTATTTTGGTATGTGCAAAGAAGGTAATAATGCGACATTGGCTTGATCAAAGTATTCCATCTGTTACAGAATGGTATCGAGAGATCCTCTTCGCTTTGCAAGCCAAATGTTCCATAGCCAGTTTGTTGAGCCATTCTTACACATATCAGAAGATCTGGGAGCCCCTGTATACCCTACTAACTATATACCAGTGTGGTTTCTGATTTCCTGTTAACCTTTTGTGTAAGTTATGGTTCATAATTGCATCATCTACCTCTACCTATATTGCTCTATAGGTCAGCTGTACAATTTCAGCATGTACACCCTTAGTCCTACAGCACCTTGACTTGTGTTGTGGGTTGCCTTTGATGATCGTATCCTCCAGTGGTGGTTGGGGGTTGGAGGGAAGATGGTTTGTGGGGTTTTTCATCTCTTTTTTTTGTGTGTTTTCTTTTTTTTTCTGGTTGTTCAATGAATGTTTTACATTATTGTTATGTCATCCCTTCTCAATTTGTTTTGTTTTTATAACTTTTGACAGGTCTGGTTCAATTCACTTGTTATATCTCTGCTTTTTGCACTTTTGTGTAAATACTTGATAAAGCATATTATAGCACAGTGGTTTAAGGCTCTGAGCTGCAAATCTGGAGACCTGGGTTTGAATCCCACAGTCCCCGCTTGCATACTGTGTGACCCTGAGCAAGTCACTTAACTTCCCTGTGCTCCCAGGTTGCACCTGTAAAGCAAGCTTTCAGCTTAGTGTGTCACCTGGTTAAATAATTGAAAAAAAATTTGAAAAAATGGAGTGGGGAGATCAGGGTAGCCAGTGGCTTGCAAAACTCCACTGTGTATCCATCCTCACTCAGTGCTTTGCCAGAGTTAGGGAGAACAGGGACATGCTTATCTCGCAAAAGAGCCTTTAAAAAGGGGCATAAGACAAGCACTTATAACATTCATTTATACAACAGATTTGTCCCCTTACTGTATGTATATCTCAAGCATCAGATGTGATTGCCCTTGATTCAACACCTAGTACATCTTCCACCTCAGACATAACTGCTTTCACAGTGTCCCCCTCCACATCTAGAAAGGACTGCCCCCTGATGCCTATGGTTTCAAACATTGCATCATTACTGGATACTGCTGCACCTCTCATAAATCCTGTACCTTCAATACGTACTGCTAATGTTAAAAATATGCTGTACAATCTACTCATGAGGCAAGTAACTCTAGTGGCAGCTTTCAATCTCATATGGCAACTATCCTTGCATTAGTGGACTTATCTGACTGCACTACAGATGGTAATAATGCACCAATCAATAATATGAATATCATGGATTATATTCCTACACAAGAATGATAAATTTTTGTTGTAGGAGATTCAATTATTAAACACATAGACAGAGTTGTGTGCAATCAGGACAAATTAAATCGCACCTGTTCAACCTTTCATGGTGCTAAAATTGCTGATATCACCAGAATATTACCCAGCATCCTATATGACAAGGGAGTACACCCATTAGTAATAGCCCATGTGGGGGCAAACAATATCATGTATGATGAGTTAGCCAATATAAAACTTGACCGAATGGCATTATCGAATAAACTAATCAATTTAGACTGTGTACCAGTATTCTCAGAAATTCTCCCCATTCCCAGGGCTTCTACTGAGGTGAATAATAAAATTAAACAGTTTAACAAGTGGCTGAGAAAGTGGTGTTACAAACAAGGTATCAAGTGTATTCCTCATTGGGAGGATTTTGTTTATAGATTTGAATAATACTGTGGTGATGGTTTTCATCTCAGTAGAAGAGGGAGTTTACTTCTAGGTAAACATATCATTGCCTCCATCACCTGTAGTTTAAACTAGTTAACTTGGGGGAGAGGCCAGGATTGCAAGCCTCTCTTAAAAGGGGTTATATCTCTACCACTTCCTTAAGCAAAAAACAACTACAATTTTTATATTTTAACGTTAGAGGCCTCAACAGGATAATTGATGAGTTAAAAATAATAATAAATCTGGATAATATAGATGTCATAGCTATTACTGAGACCTGGAGCAATGATAAATCATCATGGGACTGGACCTTACTTGGTTTTACACTGTACAAATTAAATAGAGATGTCAGAAAGGGAGGCAGTATTGCCTTTTTTTTTATTAATAGTAACCTAAAATCATTTCACATATCTGACAAAATCAAGTATCATAATGACAACATAGAATCCATGTTAATTAAACTTTTATGTAAGGAGAATGAACACATCATACTCTGTGTATGCTATAGACCCCTCAGCTCTACCATAGAAATCTCTGATGACATACTGCTTGAACTAAAAACAGCTTGTGAATTGGATATTATAGGGCCCTATGCATGAATGGGGTGGAGTAGCTATGCACACATATCTTGGACATGTAGCCACTCCATACCCATTGTGACCCCCCATGTGGCATGGTTGAAAGGGGGCATGCAGACCCACTGCACCAGATACCCCACATCTGTCAACAGCTCTGTGCTGGGGGCATTCTGGGGACATGTCAGCACTATGCAGTATTCACTAATCCATGTAGTGCTGGCCGCATGGGTGCAGAGGGTGGCACAGGGTACACCAGGGTAGACCCTGCCATAACCCATTGTGCACCCACATGGACAAAGGCCTCCAGTCATGGGGGGACAGGACAGGGCACACCATGCTGCCCCTGGCCACTGGGCAGCAGGAGGTGACAGGGACAGCTGGAAGGGCAAGAACCTAGATATTTTGGGAGCAGCAGCACCAGGACAGGATGTGCTGCATGGGTCTGGGTGTCTGCAATCAGCATGCACAGCCTTGGACCCATGCCTTCCTATATGTGGGATCCACTAAGGGTCCCAGGGGGCATCCCATTGGATGCCCATCCAGGATGATGACTCCTCCCCTGGCAATCCTGCAGAGTCCTGCATGCTGAGGGAGGAGCTGTGGACAGGTGGCCAGTGTTGGTGAATGCTGGTATGGGTGCACCTGTCCACGGGGCATAGGGCTGTGGGTGGGGTACATGGCATTTCTCTGTATCCATGCCTGCTTAATTCATTGCACCCATTATCTGGATAGGAGATTTCAATTTAGGGGATATTTTGTGGAATTCTTCTACTGCTACATCAGGTCCAGACAAAAAACTATTATCAACTTGCCATCAACTCAATTTAAAGCAATGTGTCAGACAACAGACTGGGGTGAACGCATTTTAGATCTAGTCATTCATAATGAAGATTTGGAAATTGGTAATGTGTCAGTTAAATCTCCAATTGGAAACAGAGATCACAATTCTATTTTTTTCACTCTAGACATAAATTCTATCTGTAGTGTCAATACCACTAAAATAGTTCAATATGATAAAGCAGATATGCAAAAAAAAAAGGGGGAACTAGCGGCTTTAAACTGGGATCGCATTTTTTCCACTCAGCCTATACAGGAAAGCTGGGAGTTGTTTAAAAGCATGCTAATCAGTTTAAGAGACAAATATATTCCCTCCAAACATAAAAATTATAATAGGAATTAGCACCCAAAATGGCTGTCAATTCGTAAATTACTAAAACAGAAAAACAAAAAAT
Organism: Neoceratodus forsteri; assembly: GCA_016271365.2. Lineage (NCBI taxonomy): Eukaryota > Metazoa > Chordata > Ceratodontiformes > Ceratodontidae > Neoceratodus > Neoceratodus forsteri. The sequence continues at coordinate 721,149,774 of CM057459.1, read as the reverse complement.
ATTCTATGTATTTAAAATCACATATACAGGAAAACTGGGCAGCCTATTTAAAAATTCAAAAAAGATGCAAATCTAAAATATGCAAATCAAAAGCTTCATGGGAGTATAATTTAGCCAGAACTGCAAACAAAAATAATAGTAAATCCTTTTACTCATATGTAAACTCATTCAAAAAACCTGCTTGTCAAGTTGGTCCTTTATTAGACATTAATACCTTTGTTTACGAATCAAAAAAATGGCAGGTATTCTTAACTCGAAGTTCTGTAATGTCTTTCATCATCCAAATGCCAACGTACATGAAAGAGTGGACAGTTATGGTGAATTAATAAGTATCTCTGAAGATGCTATCCATAATAAATTAATACATCTAAAAGGGAAAATGAACCCTGGAGCAGGTGACATTTCTGATAATTTTTTATACCTTCTGGCAGATAGTATGACCCATCCACTAAGGCTTCTCTTTGAAGGTTGTCTGGCATTTAACGTTGTTCCCACTTTATGGAAATCAGTATATGTTATTCCCCTACATAAGAAAGGTCCTGAGACAAATTTGGAAAATTACAGACCAATAAGTCTTACTTCTACAGTTTGCAAATTGATAGAAAGTGTTATTAAAGATTTAATCACCCCAATTCTTAATGCAGTAGATCCAGAACAACATAGTTTTAAAAAACGCAGAAGCTGCTTAAGCAATCTCTTATGCTTCTATGAACAAGTCAGTTTCCATCTTGGTAATAGTACTACGTATGATATTATTTACATCAATTTCAGCAAAACGTTTGATGTAATGCCACATGGGTTATTAATTACTAAATTGCACATAATTGGTATTAATAAAAGCATTATTAATTGGATAGAGAATTGGCTCAATTGTAGATCCCAACAAGTTTTAATTAATGGTAATTTGTCAGATTCCAGTAAGGTTACGAATGGGGTTCTGCAAGGGTCTGTATTAGGCCCTTGTTTATTCCAAATATGTATATCAGACTTAACAAAAAAGTGTCTTTCATCATCTATTAAGTATGCAGACAATATTAAAATAGACAGCCCTTGTGACCATTCTGAAAATACTCTAACCATCCAAAGAGATCTCGATAACATTACAAAATGGGTTCATTATTGGGGCATGAAACTGAATATCTCAAAATGCAAAGTCATGCACCTAGGGGTTAATAATCCACTAACAGATTACTTTATAGATGGTACCCTTTTAGATACCACAACAGAAGAAAGATACCTTGATGTATTGATTTCTAATGATCTTGGCTACAATAAACAAATCAACACTGTCGTTAATAAGACTAATAGTGTTATATGGGCCATAAAAAGAAGTATTGTTTCCAGGGACCCTATAGCCATCATGCCCCTATTTAGGGCATATGCGAGGCCTCATCTAGAATATGCTGCTCAATTGTGGTGCCCTTATGAAAAATCTGAAATATCTAGTTTGGAAAGGGTACAGAGAAAATTCACAAGGCACATATCCGGCCTATATAATGTACCATATGAAGACAGGATAGAACACCTGGCCCTTATGTCTTTGGCAACCCATTGTCAGATTGTTGACCTATTATTGATGTTTGATCTCATCCAAGATCCATATTCAATTACCCGAGTTGGTCTTGGAATTTAAGTGACCATTATTGTACTAGGGGGCACCCCCATCAGCTCAAGAGGAAAGGTTTCCAGCATAATCATCGAAAATATTTTTTACTGAAAGATTTATTAATCCTTTGAACAGACTTCTTTTAGACGGTATTGCTAGTAAATCAAAATCTGAGTTTAAACGTCGTCTTGGCATTCATATTCTTGAAGGGCTGGATATTAGCTATTATAATTAGTTCAACAGGTGCAGTCATGGGTGCATAGCCTCCTATCACCTTGCATACCTTAGTGAACCTTAGTGAATCTTCTCAGGAGTAAGAAGAACATTGATTAGTACTGTATGTTGCTGCATTAGCCTGTGGAGCAAAAAGGACTGAAGGAAGGTTTGAATGGCAGCAGTGTCAGGTGGGTGTGGAGAACAATAAAGAGTGGAGTGGAACTAGTGCATAATGGCATTCACCTCCTGGGAGGCAGCCCAAGTCTGGCCAGCATAATCTTTGAGGCCAACTATGAACCTCTCAGCCTGCTGCTTGTAGACACAATAGGCAAAGAGTCCCCTCTCCCCTTCCCAGTATTTGTGCTGGAGTCACAGGATAGCTATCTCTGCTTTTCTTAACTAACAGGTTGTTGACCTCTAGCCTGAGTTTCATGATCTTCTTGTGAATGACAGAGCTGGGACTGCCTTGTATAGGGCTTCTTGGCTGTATCAGATCTTGCTTCAGTATGGAGAGTGCCTCTTCTCTTTGCTGATTCCTGTGGGCAGCGAAGCTAATAATTTTGCCTTGGCCCTTAGGGTGGCTGTCAGTCTCCCCAAGTGGTGCCAGCCAATGTATCCTGATTTGAGCTCTAGAAATTGTTTAGTCTCAGAATAGACCTAGGTGCTAAACTCTGAATCTTTCACAAGTAGAGGGTCCAGCCTCCAGGAGGGTGATTTAGGGGTCAGAAACCCCCAATGAAAATTGGAGCTGGACAGGAGCGTGGTCTGAGATGATCAGTGGCATGATGTTGACATCAGTGGCAGCCTGTGTGATGAGGGGGGATGTCAGCCAGAGGTTAATTCATCAGTATATGCCGTATGTTGCTGAGTGGCATGAATAATTCCTTTCCGTCAAGTGAAAAAGGTCCCAGATGTCTGCAAGATCCTGATCCTTCATAAGTAGGGACAACGCCCAAGTGCACCTGATGTGAGGTTTGGAGTTTGACTTACTCCTGTCCATGTTGGTCATTAGGGTAAGATTAAAATCTCCCACCCTAGCAGCATAGAGATCAGGTCAGGGCAGATACTCCCTAACTTTTGAGCAAGTTCATGAAAAAATGCAGAATTATCCTCATTGGAGGCATAGGTATTAGCCAACAATATGGGTCCAGTGGGGGTGTCCATCAGGGCTAGAATCCAACAGCCTTGGGGGTCCTGCTCCACTGATCAAGGAATTCACCTCACATTCTTGTGGACAGAATTGCCACTGCATGTTTACAGAAAGAGGTCAAGACATGGATTGTTTTTCTGAGTCTGTCATGTGTCATTCACTGTTGGTCAGCTGTGAGGAGTTTGTTATTCTGCAGGAATGGCAAGTTAGATTTGAGTTTCTTAAGGTGTGATAATGCCCATTTTTCTCTTGACTGGTTAGTTTAACCCTCAGATGTTTCACATGTGGCATATGACTTCACCCATAATCCAGTAAGAGAGGCAAATGGAAGCAGAATGAATGAGTCAGTGATTTGGTAACAGTGGAACATCCAGGGGTGGACTCCCAGTCAAGGGAACAAGCCACCTTAAAAAAGGGTTTGTATGTATTGGGGCAGGAAGGGAGCAAAGTGGGATGATATGTCCAGTTCGCTGTGAGCATATTATAGCACAGTAGCAATAGGTACCTCTGAGAAAAACCTCAAGTAAGAAATAAATGTTTGTTAGGCAATAGCATAACAACCAAAAAATTATTTGGGGAAGGTATGAATATGGACCAGCTCCAAAGGTGAACACAAGGTCCTCCATGGCCTTCTCAAAGGTGTGGAGTCATTAAGCTTGCAGAATGCTAACATTTGTATTAACAAAGAACAGTATATGAAACAGTATGTCCCCACCATTCTCAATATAGTCATATACAGTATGAGAGCTAGTAAGAACAGTTTGAGGAGTTATTCCCCTTATGAAGGGATAATATTTAAGGAAAAGAGTCAGAAGCAGCAGGAGGGGGCTCTGAGGCACAAAGTGGTGAAGGGTACTGAGTAAGCACAGAGTCCAATGGCCAGGCTGAGCTAGAGCTTGACAGTAAAATTGGATCTTAAGACACTGTATTCCTGATAGGAGGAGGGAGAGATGAAAGAGTCTGTCTGAGTAAGAAGTTCCCTAGTCGTCTCATCTATTGGGACTCTTAGGAGTACTGCAAATAAATGCTGGTCAGGGTACAAGACTCCCATTCCTTGTGGCTAGACCAGCAAGTTGCCCCATCTCACTTCCAATTCCAAGAGTGCAAGTGAGGGGGAAGGCCAACAGTAGTAGTCCTGCAGCATTGTATATGAGGCAGATCTGCCACTCAGGGTATGTGCCAAGCCAGCTCACCTGCCTGCCTCCAGTGCTGAAACCAGACACACTGGAGCTAGGCAGCAGTAATCCCACCAACCCCCCACCACTGTTTAATCAACTAACACTTATTGAGAACTACAGCAGTAGGCTGTGAAGCAAACAATGAGTATTTAAGCAGGCTAAAAGTCAAGTAAGAGCACCAATAGGTAGCTTTAACACACGGAGGCACGTAGCAGATCACTTTGCACCCTATAAATCAACCAACAACTTGGAGGAGCCTTTTGTAAATTCTCCCACAGGCTAGAAAATAGTTTATAGTATGGCAAAGTCATGTAGCATAGCCAAAAACTGTGGGTCATTTATCAAAATAAGTAAATCCTTTCACCAGGGCATTGATTGTGAAGTAAAAGAGTCCAACCTAGTGTCCCGCGTGACAGCTCCTGTGCCCCTTATACTCAAGCTACCACTTGGAGCTGCATAGTGCCCTTGCCATTTGATTCAGAATGAAAACCTCTGCCCAAAGCCCAGGCACAAATTGGCAGGTGTATGGGAAGAGGCGGAGGGTGGAAGCAGGAGGGATCAGTAGGAGAGAGTTAGTGTTCCCATATGGGTGAGTTGAAGCAGAGGGAGCAAAGTCTCCATGTGTACATGTTCAAGCAACCTGGACTGCCTGGAATAGTTTGTCACAAAGAGTTTCCAGTGATATTAAGCCCTGGCTAATAACAGATGCAAAGTCTTGATTCTATCAGTGAATTACTAAACTGCAATGCAGGGGCAATCATTATGGGCAGGGTTGTGATGGCACTGGCTTTGATTCTGGAAGGGGGCTTGCATGTGGCAGTCAGAGGCAATTACAAAACCAGGGCAGACTGGGTTACATGTGGTGTGGAGGTCCTGGGGGGAGACAGAAACTGGGACCAGAAGTACCAGTGCAGATCTGACCTGACACCCCTCGTGTCAGACCCTGTGACCTTTGTAACTAGACATTCTGGCTCCCAGAGCCCCCCCCATTCTCCAGACTCTACAAGGTTGTTGGAAAAAGAGCCACGCACAATACTGACAGTTCAGATAGAAGATGTAGGTTAGTCTGAGGCATGTAGGGCCAGTCGGGCTTTGGCTGCAGCACTCATAGGTAACTTGTGGAAACATTGCCGAGTGTCTCACTGATGGTAGAGGCTTGATGAGGTGTAGGGGAAGCAGAGCAAAATGGAGCAAACTTGTTTTTAGCCAGAATTGGAGCCAAGCCATCCATGGAGTCTTCTGATTCTTCTTTTTCTTCTTCCTGGCTATTGCTGCATGACTGGAGTTGAAGAGTTGAGGAGTCCTTCTTGTAGTCCTGGTGATTCAGATGGCACTTACGGCTCAGGGAGGGGTGCAACCATGCTTCCAAGCCCTCCTGTCTCTCCTGATACTGGTTTGTCATAGATAGTGAAAGTCCATTAGTGTTCATCTACTCTTGGACCTACCCAGAGCCTCCAGGGTGGAGAATAGCAAGGGTATCCCACTGTGTATGACACGCATGTTAGCTGGATAATGTAAGAGCTGCAGCCTGATCTTGTGCAAGAGGTGCTTTGCTTCAGAGTACTCATGGTGTTTGGAGGAGAGGTCCTTTGAGAAGTCTTGGTATATGTGCACCCATGGTCCTGCCAATGCAAGCATTCAAGCTCTTGAGATCTGCGCAGAATGGCTTCTTTTGTAGCAAAATTTAGGAAGCAGGCCAGGATTGGTCTCACGCATTCTGCTTTCAAAGGAAGGGGTGCAAGGGAGTAGGGGGGCTGCTCTAAGTTGACCTGGTGGTCTTTTTAACTGTAACACCATAGGGACAGCGTGCTAAAGGATGGTGGCAGTGTTCCCCCCTCCAGAAGCCCACATACCGCAAATTGTTCCTGCAGTTATCGTTCTCCAGGTCATTCACTTTGTCCTGGAGGTACTGGATCAGCTGATGCTGCTCCCTCACAGTAACCTGAAGCTCCTGAATAGCCACTTCTTTGGACTTAGTCACCAGTTCAGTGGGATGCACTTATACATCCAGGTAAGCTACAGTTTTAGTTTTTGCAGCCATGCATTTTCAGCTTGCCCCAGTTCCTGTAGGATATGAGTGAACATTGCCTCAACAATCTCCACATCAAGATTTTTCTTCCCGCCTGCTGCCATCTTAGTCCATCTCTGCAGAGGAGCTGAAGGGAAAGTATTGCCATTGATGATTTAGGCTGTGGTGTTTCGATTTTTAAAACTCTTTGATCGTGTGGTAGCAGGCACAATGGGTTACATGGCAAGGGTCATTCGGCATCAAAGTGCACACTATACAGGAGGGATTGCCATGGACAATTGAATGAGGGGTGAGAAGCTCTTGGGTAAAGGGACCATCTTAGACTGGGCCAAGCTACATCCCCTCAAAGCATTTTTTTTACCAGGGCATATGCCCTAGTGTGCTCTGGTGCAGAGCTGCCACTGATTATTTTTGTTTTCTCAGTGCAGTTGCCTATTTTGTATTTTATTTTATTACTACACTACTCCAATTCCCCATGTTGCAGTTGTAAACAAAAGTTCTGCTTGTCTCTGTTTTACTCCACTTGGTTTATATAAATTACAAATAAATCAGTTTATTTACTTACTGTATTTATTTACTTTTAGCTGACCTAGAAAGGAGGGCTAGACAGTATGGCCTAGTTGCAACCTTGTCCTGGGGAGGGGAGATACAGATGCAAACTAACTGCAATTTGACCAGATTAAGCTGTTGGTGTATTGGTTATATTATAGTGAATGGTCTGGCAATGTATCTAAGAGAGATTAAAAAAATAAGAAAGAAAAGAATACAGGGTTTTATAGTGTAGTTATTGAGATATAAGAAAACCGTTGTGTCATGGATGCACTCTCTTGTGATATCAAACTGTAGCACTTTATATGAACTGCCCTTATGTATATTTTATGATTATGTGACTAGTAAGAATAATGTCTGAATGATTGTCGATATTGTATGTTGTATTGTGCGTATTGTATGTAAATTTCTTTTTTAAGAAAATACCACTTTCTTTGTAATGGCATTTCCGCCGAACAAATAAATTTGAACTTGAAACTACAGTGAATGGGAGGAATATGGCCAGAACACCAGTGAAATTCCCTAGCACTTTCCCAGCATTCTTCTACTCTTCCTGACTCTGCCAGGGCTGCAACAATGTCTCAGGCCACACAGAATAATTGATAATTCTGGAGCTGAGAGCACTCAGCATCTGCAAGACTGGGGTTTAAGCCAATCACCTTATTCTTCTCAAAATGGACTTTGTAGTAGTACAGAGGAGGCAGCCTGAGAACAGCTGATTTAACCTATGAAATGCCAGCTACTGGAGATTTTGAAATTGGGGCTGGGGGAGAGAGACCAGAGTGAGAGCAGCACTGTTACAGGGGTAAGGGATTTAGCGTCCATAGATTACAAAGTGTTCTGTAATCACACACAGGAGCACGTTTCGGCTCCTCCCCAAAAAAAGATGATCTGTGGCAGCAGACCAGAAGTTAGGTACACCATTCTACACTAAGTCTGGTGACGAGGTAGCCACTGAAAAGATGGCTGTGACTTCACAACAACCTTTAGTAAATACTGACTCCAACCCTTGAACCTCTGAGAACCCCCCTCCCCAGGAGTGGAAATCAAGGGGCTAGGAAGACAGCCCCTTCTCCAGAGATTGATCGCTCATAGTCCCAGGAAGAACCTTACACTAGTAACAACTCCCACCCTGGGATGGGTCCTGCCTGTGTTGTATTATTTAAAAAAAGGACAAAACCAGCTCCTAGAAAAAATGCTGTGCATCTTAGATATAGAGGTGGAATCCATGAGTGACCTGATAGAGTTTTGTGGCATGGCAGTTGATAAAGAACTCACTACAGTTTTTTTGCATCAGAAATATATGCATAAATCCACATATTTGAAGAGGATAATTTTGATATTACCATACCTCAAAAGAGCCTGGCTGAAACTCAATCAGGTGACAAATTTGTCACTATGGGCCCACTTTAACTAAGCCAGCAGTTACAAATGTGGCAATCATATTTTGTGAAGAAGGGGTGGGTACATGTGGGGAATATTTATGATTAGCTTAGGCAAAGATGTGATGACTTAAGGGATCCTGAACCATTTATGGACACAGAGTAAATCTGGACTGGGGGAGTTAAAAGAAATGGTTGGAAAATAAAGCACATAAACCTAGATCATGCTGCACAAATCTGAAATATGAACGCTGTTAAATAAAGTATGGGATAACTATTGTTTGTCTGTTAGATTGTCTAAGTCTGGTGTATTTACATAGGAGTCTTTAATGTACCATTTAATAACCTATGTGAGGAAAAGGAACACTCTCTTGAAAACTGTCTATGAGCATCTCATAACAGGTCTGGTGTATTCAATGAAGATATCTTAAAAAAGGCCCAAAAGTCTGGGTCCTCAGAGCCAGATGCTCCCTGGCTCCCCCTTTTGAAATTGTGGGTACAACTGCAACACTGCAAAGCAAGACTGGTGAGGCTTTAAGACCAGAACAAACCACATTAAGAGATAAACAGGAGATGCTTCATAATGCCCTAGGACACAGTTCTGAAGCTGAAAAGACCTCTGCAACACAATGCATGAAGAAACAGACACCAGAGACAGGAGCAAACACTGAGGAACAAGGAGTCGAGGAGGTTTCAGATGATCAGGTCCAGATGCCCCTCTATCTGAAGGAGTAACTACTGTACTGTATTTTCCCACGCAGAAGCTTCAGACTGGCAAAACAACTGCCAGACGAACCAGCATGCCCCTAACAAATAAGTTTGCATTTTTATAAGGAAAGTGGAACTGGGGAGATTCTGATCAAGGAGAAGCAGATTCAGATGTATCTTCTTTAAGATCTTCCCAATCTCAACCACCTTCATACAAGGAGATGTTGACTTCAAGACAACATCTTCAACAAAAAAAGAAAACACCTGGGATAGAAGACATTACCTGAATATTGTTTTTGTAACAGCATCTTTTAATTTTTGGCAGTGGAGCAGTTAAAAATGACCTCTTTAAATGGTTTGTAGTACTAAACAGCCACAGAGGAGAGAGGCAGATGTTTCCCCTTTTGCAAGAAGCCAAGCTTCAGATATGTTTTTATGCAGTAAATGTGGCTGTCTTCCCCTTTTGGTTTGGCTCAGTGTGTAAAAGGGGTGGTTGCGGGGCCCTTCACTTTGGTCATTCAGTGAAGATAGAGTGGCTGGGGTGGGAATTCTATTTAATGGTTCCATAGCTACAGAAGAAAGATTGGTAGGCATTGTTCTAGAAAGGACACTGCTCTTGGATTTCAAATGGGCAGGACACAAAATACAGTGTACTAATGTTTATGCCCCACAGACAAAGGCAGGCAGAGTGGCACTTTTTGAAGCCATACAACCATATTCATATACAGCTTGAACAGTAGTACTAGAAAGTGATTTTAACTGTTACATTGACATTTCTGCCAGACAGTTGGTGGAAAAAAACATATTGTGACTTTTTTCTTAAAGAAAGTAGTGACCTCTGCTGGTTTACTTGACAGGTACAGGTCTGCCCATCAAACTGGAGGAGCCACATACTTAGGGAGCATTTGGCTACAAGGATCAGTTATCTTTTTCTGTCACCTGGAACCCAGATTCAAGAGATTTCTCTTAAGCCAGTGGCATTTTCTGATGCTCTTTTATTGGGGGTGCTGCTAAACTACGGAATTTCCCCTGTCCCATCAAAGGGAAGATGGAGGCTAAATTCATAATTGTTAACCCAATCTGTGACTGTGACAGTCAGGAATATATGGTTCCATCCCCTCCTCTCCCCTTGCCAGACTGCACACCCTGCATAATGCCTCTTGTCCTTTTGCTACTAACTCACTCCCTCATACTCATCGCTGCACTCTCTATTCCTCTCTCTCTCCACACTCTCCCTTTCCTCCCATTGCCTTCTCCACTGTGCTTCTTTCATTTCTAAACACTGGTTTGAGACAATGCCCTTGTATCTTTCCACTCTCATCTCCTCCACTCAATCAACTTCATACTCCCTTACTTCCAGAGATCCCCGCTCCTTCTCTGTCCTTGCTCTCACTCCTCTGCCAGACAATCTGCCAGTGCCTTCTATTGCCTTCCCTCACTCTGGAATCTCCTTCTCTCTTCCATCTGTCTCTTATTATCCCCAAATTCCCTTAAACTCATGCCCTCCTCTCCCGTCCCCTCCCTGCATCTGTCAACTACCCACTTAACCTGCTCTTTCCCCTTTCCCTCGTTCATGCCCCCCACAGGATTGATCTTACTTCTCATAATGTTCTTTGCTTTGAGTGTTTCAATTCTTTGCAGCTTGCACTTATGAAGGTTTTGCATATCATGCTCCAGTCAGCTGGTACACATAATATGCCTTTAACATGTTTGCGCTATGTGTGTTTGCACTTTACTTGTATTGTATTGCTCAATTCCAATTGCTATTGTTTTACTATATTTACTAGGGCTGTGCGAATACCTTTTCCCGAATATTCGGCCGAATATTCAGTATTCGGGTCCCAAGTATTCGGTATTCGTTATTCAGTATTAGGCCAGAAAAGGTGTTTTTTTAAGGAAACTTTAAAAAAGCACTTCAGCAACACCATTAATCACCCATTGAACCTGGTATACCATATGCACCTCAATGACACTTCAGCAACCAACACTGAGCTCTCACTAATGCAACACAAGCTTCATGTGGCACACTCGATCCACCACAACACACACATAGCACTCTGAAAATAATATCAAGCATTGCATTGGGTCAGCACTAGAATGTGTTCATGGTCACAGACACGGGGTAGAAGATGCTTCAGCCATGGGCACAGGAATAGTGGTAGCAGTGGCTGCAGTAGTGGTGACAGCTGAAAGGGTGGCTGCTGCAAGAATGACACTGGTGGTGGTGGGAAGCACACTGGCTGGGGATGTAGCAGCCATAATGGTAGCAGTGGGGACACTGGTGGTGGTGTCTGCTGCTTGCTGCACAAAGCATGTATGTTCTAATTCCCCCCTACTACTGCACAACAGGATGTGACAGTGAACGTACAGATGGACAGGAGTTGACACTAGCAGTAGTAGTAGTACTGCTAATGGTATTAGTGGTAGTAGTACTATTACCAATGCCACAAGAACTAAAAGGCTTGCTGGGGAGAACAATATTTGAGCCCATCGAATAAAGAGAGACACCTGTATGTCATTGTCTATGTAGTCTATCTCACCACCTTCTCTGGAATTGTATTATGTATCAATAATTTACAGTGGAGCAAGACAAGATGCAATTCAGTACTTTGCAGTAAAGGACATGCCACAAAATATTGGATGACTGGAGGGCTGAATTGCCATTAAATTACACTGCTTCTTGCAGCATACTGCAGCATTTTACAGCAATTTTGCAAGATACTGCATTGTGTACTGTCTGGCACCACAGTTTGAACTATGTTCTATAATCTTGATGCAGTGTTTCATCCTTGGGTATGTTAGTTGTGGATTGTTTTGTTACAAGGGCATCTCAGTCTCATTCATTTTAACTTCACTTATTTATAGTGTGTGTTTCTTTAAGGGTTGTATATTCATAGTGTGTTTGTGCCCTGACAAAGACTCAGTTCTGGCCAAAGCACCAGGGCTCCATTGGTATCCTCCAGCCTTAGCACAAACAAATGTATTGGCAACTTTATGCTGCACTGCTCTTAACTGTATTTTGTTACTGCAACCTCGCTGAGCGTTTCCTTTGTTCTACATAGATTGTTTGGTGTTTGGCAGCCCAGGGACAACACTAGCAGTAATTGTGTGGATGTGCTGTATGTTTGTGGTTTATCATCCTGTCCCTCACCACTTGGAGCCAGCAGTGCAGATGCTTTGCTGGGGCTGGACCAAGCATGTTGCAAGATTGCTAAAGACGTGATGGATCAAGTCCCTAGTGGTTACTGGGTAAAACACAAACTATTACTACGTAGTACCTGTGTGTGTGATGCTTTACTTAATGCTTGTGGAACTGCAGTAATACACCAACCTTTCCAGTTATACTGCACCACAAAAAGTAGCAGTAAAGAAAAACGCTGCCACTAAGAAGGGGAAGAAAAGGGCAACCTATTTAGTCAAACATGGAACCGAGCAAGGAACAGACAGATGACATACAGTTAACTCAGTGAGACAAGCCTGCCCCACTAAGTGCAATGGTTTACTTAACAAAACAACAATAAACAAACAAAAAAAATGCATCTGCACAACTGTGCACACACACATGGCACAGACTTGCAGGGGGATATATTTCACAAGCACAGCTTAATTGCATGCAGTGGGCTGTAGAAGTGGGAGGAGGGGGAGTCAGCTGCCATGTCAGCGTGGCTCAGTTGGTAGCACATCCGGCTCTGGACCAGAAGGTCATGGGTTCTCGTCCCACGCTGGGATTGGACTTGCACCTAAAAATCGCTGGCATCCAAATGTAGTATTGGGGGGTGCTGTACTGCTGGGGTGTGCCATCCTTCAGATGAGACATTAAACCGAGGTCCCTTCTGCCCATTGTGGTGTTGTCCTGGTGGGTGTCCAGGTGGAAGTAAAAGAACCCAGGGCACTCTTTTCAAAGAGTAGGGAACATTCCCAGTGTCCTGGCCAACATTCCCCTTCCCATAAACTGGTTCATGCAATTATCCAGGCTGTGTGCGGGTGATGATGTGTGATATGGCCGCCACCACACATTCAGTCACTTCACTACCAGTCTAGCATTGCTTCTAAAGCACTTTGGGATTCACTGTGTATGAAAAGTGCTATATAAATGCTGATTCTTCTTCTTCTCCTCATGTATACAGGGATCTATCCCCTGAACCAGAGGAGACTAACAATACTAATTCAGTGAGTCAAGTCTGACTGGCTTAGAACTGAAGAAGTTTATTTCAAAATCTGTGTGCACACAGCTGTGCACACGTGTGGTCCTGCCTCATGAAAAAATATATTAAGCATGCACATGCCGGGTGAAGCCTCACAAAATCAAATATTTTGCACATATACAGCAAATTATAAGCAGTGACCTGCAGGAGAGGGAGTTAGCAGACACCCTCATCAGTCATGCAGGGAACCAAGCTTGGAACCAGACAACAGCAAAAAAAACGAAACACAAAAATAAAATGTGCTCCACCCAACACAAATCACACTGGAGCTATGTCAGGCAGCAGCAGAGAAGGGGTGTTAGCAGGCAGCCCTCCTAGTCCCTGTAACTGAGTACAGCAATAAGAACAGAATACCTGTCAGAAAGCCAAACATAGCTTTTCTGACACTGATCAAAAAAACTATACTGACCCAAAATAGCCTGTGAAGCAAAAATCTATTTCTTTTTTAGCAAGTTTAAGGTCTCAAAAGTACTGCAGAGCAGCTCTCAGAAACCACTTCCTGTCTTCTACCAGCTCAGAGTGAGGAATTCACATGGTGGGCTTGCCTTTGAGCTCAAGAAACAGTTTTTGATTGGCCAAAAAAGCTCTGCGAGACTTGGAAATCTCACCGAATAGTAGTTCCCGAATAGTGGCTGAATAGTGAACTATTCCAAATGCATCCGAATATTCAGGAAGCCTACTATTCGTGGTATTCGAAAATACTATTCAGCCCATGCACAGCCCTAGTATTTACTGTATCCTCACCCTCACCCCCGGTCACACCTGAAAATGAGCCTTGTCTCAGTGTGCCTTTCCTGGTCACCACATTTTTAAATAAATACATACATACAGTAAAGTGCAGTGTCACAGGTTTACTGCATAACAAAAGGGATTAACTCCCATTGAAATTGTATTGTTTGCTGCAGTAACTCTACTGCAGAATTCTGCAGTGCTGCACTTTCATCCTGATGGGCTTCACTGTACATATAGACATACATACAGTACATACATACATACTGTACATAAAATACAAAACTTGTTAAAAGCTAGAGGCTTTGTACTCTGCTGTTATAATTACTCACTAGAATGAGGGGCAGATACAAAATTGGAAATTCAGCAGAGGTTCCAGAATTTGGAAAACACAAGCAGTATACTAAGTACCTATTTTACTTAAAATTGAGAGAACAGCTGCATAAAATCTTTTCTTTAGCCAGAAAAGGTTTGGTAAATTATTCAGAACATCCTAAAATTACCCCTTTATGGGAGCAAATTAAGCTAAGAGCTGATACCCTTTTAGGTTTGGAAGGGCTTGTCACACCTGAGATTTGTATTGTTGGAGACTATTCCAGTATCATGATGAAAGAAAAAAAATACTATATGGCAGTGATCTCATTATCTGTGAAACGGGCGGTGCTCAGGCATTGGAAGGACCAAACGTGTATCTCTTACCATGAATGGCTGCAGGAGCTTCTTCACAATACTGGTGTTCATCTAGAGAAGATGATTGCCAGTACCCATTATAGAATGTCGGGCTTTAATAAGAAGTGGGGCAAGCTGTTTACCTTATAGTCTCTTTAGTTGTCTTGTAGAAACACCTATTAATTTAGACTTTGCAGACTTCAAGGACTTTTAGGGATTTTAGCCATATTTATCTTGCCAGAGTCAGGACTAACTGTTGTCTTAGTGTGTGCTTACATGGTCCCGAGTGATTCAATGTATATTTCCTTTTGTCACCTCGCTAGGTTAATCTGTGTGTGGTTTTATACATATATTTATGTATTTATTTCATAATTCATTTCATAGAGTCTCTGCTGGGTGGGGAGGGATGGGGTGATTTTGTTGTGTTACTCACTTTATAATTGTATTTGTTTTTGTTTGTTTCATGTGTTGTTCATTGTGGTTTCTTGTGAAAATTAATAAAGTTTACAAATAAAAAAATATTCAGAATAAATTCAACTTGTAAAGGTAGAAATGAGACAGTATCAGTATGGTAGAGCAACTTCCCTTAATACAGAATTGAAATATGGCACCCAAAAAACACAGTATGGAGAGCCTTTCATAATTTGTAATGAGTGTATGGAAACATCCCAGATTATTTCTCTAAAAACTGATAGATGTACTGTTTATTTGTGGCCGATGCAGACTCATGGCAGGCTGCCTTGGAGATTTTTTTTCCAATTTCTTAAATATTTCAGGTGGTAAATCAACTTGCAAAAATGTTGCAGAATCCAATTAGGATGGACCCCTACAAAGACTCCTTCCAAAGTGGGTATTGCTATTTTGGACGATCCCATTAACATTTTTGGTGTTAAGTTTGGCAGAGGGGATATGGCTTCTTGGAACAGGGAAGAGAGATAG
Source organism: Neoceratodus forsteri (assembly GCA_016271365.2). Classification (NCBI taxonomy): domain Eukaryota; kingdom Metazoa; phylum Chordata; order Ceratodontiformes; family Ceratodontidae; genus Neoceratodus; species Neoceratodus forsteri. Next base: position 721,134,414 of record CM057459.1, on the reverse strand, counting down.
ACATAGTAATGGTACAGTTAACAATAGAAATCTTGGAGACCAGGTAAAACTAGAGGGTCTTTATTTTTTGGCAGTTTTTATTACTGATTTTGCTTTATTTAAGTTATGTGTTCCATCCCCCTCTATACCTGGAAACAAGAATTTATAGCATTTTCTTTTAGGTGCTCTGAGAATGTCACCTTAATCCAGTAAAAATAGAGGTTACATATCTGCAAACACAAAAAGGTGGTTTAAATATGTTGAATCCGGTGGAGTTTTTTGTTAGAAACATAGAAACAGAGTAAAATTTGATGGCAGATAAGGACCGCTTAGCCCATCTAGTCTACCTATTTTCCTTACCTGTTTCATATACCATAGATCCTAAAAGATCCACGACTTACCCTCTCTTTCCTATCACTAGAGTTTCTTTATGTCTGTCCCATACATTTTTGAATTCCTCTGCCATTTTTGCCCCTACAACCTCTGCCAGGAGGCTATTTCATAGATCCATCACCCTTTCCATGAAAGAATACTTTTTCACATGTCCCCTAACTCTACCCTCCTCTATTTTTCATATCATGGGCCCTTGTTCTTGTACATCTTTTTTTTTTTAAAGATGCTACCCTCTTGTATCTTATTTACACCCTTGAGGCATTTGAAAGTCTCCATCATATCCCCCCTCTGTCTCCTCTCCTCTCCTCCAGGGAATACATAATGAGATCCTCCAGTCTCGACTCATGACTTTTTGGTGCAGCGCCTGCACCATTTTTGTCACCCTTTTCTGAACTGCTTCTACTCTATGTCCTTCCAGAGATGCGGCCTGCAGAACTGGACACAGTACTCCAGATGAGGTCTCACCAATGTTCTATACAGTGGCATCACCACCTCCTTCCTTCTGCTGGAGATACTTCTCTTGTGCACCCCGGCATTCCACTGGCTTTCTTCACAGCCTTCTCACATTGTTTGGTAACCTTTAGATAATCAGATATGATTTCTCCCAGATCCCTTTCTCTGTCTGGTGGCCACCAGTACCCCAACCCCCTGTCATATATTCTTTCCCTGCATTTTTGTGCCCCACATGCATGATCTTGCACTTCTTTGCATTGAATCTTAGCTGCCACACCCTTGACCAATCCTCAGGCTTGTTCATATAATTTTTTCATGGGTCTCTTAAGGCAGGTTTTCAGGCTATTCCCTCTATGGCAGATCAACAGATTAAGAGCAATTTAGTAAATATTTTTATATTTGGTATAATTTTTCACCAAAGATTCTGAAATCCATGTGTCTCCCAGTTTATGGGACTGCAGCTTTAAAGAAAGTAACAAAATTGGCAATTTCTAAGCATCAGATTTTGATCCTATCCAGGAAACCGCTCTATGAAGAAGCTTTGTCAAACACAGGTGTGAATGAACTGTAATTCAAGAACTGTTTATCACATAAAGTTTCCTTAGTTCTATCTAGATCAATTAATGGACAAAAGAGTACCACAGAAAATGTGGGACTTTTGTGGCTATGCTCCCATGGTAGACTTGGAGTCGAAAGGAATAATGAACATAAGTCTATAGAGGAATGGACTTGCCCTTACCCGGTCTGTGTAGAGTGACTGAGTCTTTAGAACATTTTCTGTTGACATGCACTTTTGTAAAGGGGTTTTTTAACTCACTAGCAATTACATGGAAACTTTTGTGCATGGACAGACTCACCTACTGTATGAGAGTCTGGTTCTAGTTGATTTCTCTCTGCAATTGTAGTGATATCATAAAAGCACTTTAATGGTAACATTTGCCTAACCAAAATGTTCTCTCTTCCAGGCCAGATGTCAACTGGTGCAACAGGAACTGCAGTCCAGTTATCTGATAACCATTAAAATGTATGAAACATATTTAAATGATACTGAGAGTAGAGCCTACAGATTAGAGTAACAAGCTGTGAATGTGTTTCACACATCCAGAAAACCTGGGTTTGATTCCCGTAAATTCTACTTGCATACTTTGTGACCATGAGCTAGTCACGTAACCTCCCCAGTGCTTCTGGGTCACCCCTGAAAATAGGCCTTGGGCCTCGTGGGCCTTACCTGGTTACCAAGGAACAAAAAAATATCTGTATCTTGGAGAAAGTCAAAAATGTATGCAAGTTGACTTCGTCTACCTATGGAAAGAGGCAAAATGTCTATCTTAGATGGTAGGTTTGAAGCCTGTCTGAAGGTCTACTTTGATGACTAATTAGCTGAAACACAGGTTGGGAAATCATGGAAAATACCTTTGTGTGGTGTTTTGAACTTTGCATTCTGTGAGCATATTTTTATAATTATATGAGTGTATCTAGTTTGTTTGGTTTCTTTCCAATAAAATTCCCCTATTCTTTCTGAGAAGTGCTATGGGATCTTTAATATACAGCTGAACAACCGCAGCCATGGTTTAACATCTCATATGAAGATTGGAATAACACATTTCAGTAGTACAGCATCCCTTTAATACTGCACTCAGGTGCCAGCATTTTCAGTATGAACCCAATCTCAGTGTGGAAATAGAACCCATGGCGTTTTGGACCAGAGGCAGATGTGCTAGCAACTGAGCCACATTGAAGCCTTGTTTCAGTTAGCTTGTTTATCTGTGAATATAATACTGTCTGCTGACAGTACATTATCAAGTACTATTTAACCTTAGTTAGTAACAAGGAATTGTCCAAAAAGTCCAAATTTCCCAACAGGATCATGTTGAGTCAGATCACACTAATAAAAAGATCCTCGTCAACATTTCAAAATGATGGTCTTTCTAAAGAGACACTGTAGGCTGAAACACTGATTGTGTTCTGCATTTCCGTGTGGTCTAAATTAAGATTGCTCTGAGGGGAAATTTTGGATGTGTGGGTGAGCCCTTCACCTTCCTTATTTTTTGTGATTGGAATTTTTTTAAATAAAAAGAAATTGCTTCATATTTTAGTGGACATAATGTAATATAATACTCAAATTCGACAGAGGAATAAAATGAACTGATAAATTAAAACTAAAACCCTAGAGCAAGGTCATGTTGTACTCACTTGCCTCCATGTATTAAATCAAGACATATACTTCTGATACAATACAGCAAATAATAGCAAGTAAAACTAGATGAGTCATTCTGGGAGGGAGGGAGAAGGAGGGGGAACTAGATTATACAGTCCTACTGTAGCACTGATTAGACTGAGGACATACTGCAGACCCAGGAGAGTTTGCAGGCAGCAGCCATGGGTAAACCTTCTGAGATCTAGTCACACCCTCTCCACACATACTGCATGTGCTGTACAGTAGTAAAATGCATAAGCAATAATCCAAAAGAGTTGGGTTTTATATGTAGCTAAGAAAATAATGAATGCTTCAGTCATGTGTATCAATCAGGTTATGTGTATTTTTATGTAATTTTGTAAAGGTACCTTTCATTGATCGTATCCAGGCAGAAGGGCTGTAAGTTACAACTCTGCGTGCAAATGGACAGGATCAACGCCACAAAACTGTAAAGCAGTTCAACCAGTGAAATACCAGTCTCATAAAATGTGGGAAGATCCTTTCCTATGTGTGCATGCCAGTGGGTGGCAACTGCAATTCAATTAAGTAGTGAGTTAACAAGGCATACCACTGAGGCATAATTTCAGAATGCAATCTAGTGCTGAAGATTCAGCACTGAGACCCTTGTGAACACGGCATGCAACACTTACTGTATTTGGATGGTTCCTGATGAGCAGAAATGCATTATCTAATCTTTACCCACATAAACAGTGGATAACCATTTGTAATTGAGTTTTAATTGACACAGGTGGCTTTAAAGAAAAGCAATTTCTTTGACAGATTAACCTTTTAATTAAAATATAATATGTGTTTAATAGGTGCAGAATTCCTGCTAAGGAGGAAAATCATGTCCTTTTTGACATGCAGTACACAATAAACTAAAGCTGTCCCCACAGGTCCCCTGAGAAAACCCTCATAAGCTGATCATTATCATAGCATTTGGTGATGATAGCATACATTAGGCCTCCATTGCTGACTGAATTCAGACAGCATCTTAAGACTCAGTATCATACTAGCCCAAATAATGACTTATCCAGAGTTCTCAGATGTTTCATTTTCTAGAGGTAAATTTTTAAAATGTGAGGCAATTAAAAGTGCAATTTCATTAAAAAGAAACAAGTCGTATTGTGGAAGATTTATTCATCAACCATGATACTTTTTTTTTGTTAATGTTAAAAATGTTCAAATTTGGGGTAGCCCATCAGCACAGCAGTACAGCTTGTGATACCACCAATGAGTCTGACCTGGGTTCAAGCATGATTTTGGTGTATCATGGGGAGACTGGGGATAGAAGGACTGTGCATCCCATAGGATGCTCTCCCTCTCCAAGGTGGCTGAGGTACACGTTCTGTTGTAGTACTAACACCTGGATGACCACAGGTGGCTGTGCACGGAAAGTGGCAGAGGGTGCCAGCTGCATCAGAACACGATCATGCCTTAAGTGCAACACACTCATTAATGGCTTGCACACCAGTGTCCTTGTGGAAATCCCTGGATGTGTGCAGCAAGATGCTGGTCCTGAGGCCTGTGGACCCACTAACTATGTTGTCTCCCTCAGTAGGAGGACTGGTTGGGGGTAACTGGACAAACCCCCCAAATGGTGCCCCCTCTTGCTGTGAGTGCTGCAATAGGAATCCCCCCACAGCAATGGTTTGCTCTGAAGAAGGGCAGGATGGGGCTGAGTGTGATAAGTGGAGGCAGGCCATGCCAGTGATGGTGAAGTAAAATCAAAGTTCAGATTCTACATGGATTTCAGTCACATGAAAGGATTTGGTAGTAAATTTTTTTTTATTTTAAGAACTGCACAGAACTTAAACTCCCCCTACCCGTAAGGTTACTCTTTCAGTTAGACATAATTTGTAAAAATAACATTTTCCTAGTGTCTGTATTGTTGCATATAATAAATTAAAAAAACAGCGGGCTCTATAACTTGTAATTGATGGCTTTTCCTGTCGCCATCACATTGTCGTACCACAAGCTACCACCACTAGGACTACATAACTATATACTCCTAGGTAGAGCTATATGGGATGTGGGACTCCCATCATCACAATTCATGCAGAATGGGAATTCTGCATCAAAATGCTCTATACAAATCCAAAAAGCATTTCTAATTAAACATTGGACCAATATTCCGTGGATTATGAAATCTGCTGGCTATTATTTCATGGTTTCCAGTCAATGAATCCATGGTCTATGTAAACTGATGAATACTATTTCATGGTTTATGTACACCGCTGACTACTAAATCCGCAGTTTAAAAAAGAAATCCTGCTTTCAGGATTCTGCTTCCGACAGAGTTCTGCAGAATTAGTCACACTTTCCAAAATTCGACAGCATTCCAGTGGAACTGGAATTTCAATACTCTATATAACTCTACTGCCAGATTAGCCATTGCTCAGCAGCCTAGATTTGCATAACATGACAGGCAAAAGGACTGTGAGATTGCGGTAAGCAGTGCTAGCAATTGCAAGTTACGCAGTGCTTGGTTTCTTTTGTTGTTTTTTTTTGTTACTTGTGACTATGTAGGTACTTGAAAATTATTTTTTTTTGCAGTGGGACTGCCTTTATATTGGGCTGTGTATGTATGTGTGTGTGTGGGGGGGGGGTCATTGACTTATGTATTCTCCTTTAAATCAGTATTGCAATGAATGGGGCCTGTTCAGATCATGTTGCAATTTTGTCCCGTATGGTGCTGCTTCCTGAATCAAGCTTTTTAAGACATTTAGATGTTAAATGGGAAGCTGGTAAGAGCAGTTTCATCTTCTTCATGTGAAAAATCAGACATTTACAATCTAAATGTAACCTATTTAACAGCCTCTAAAAGGGTTACAATAGCATGATTCAGCAGGTAAGAATGAATGGACCCAGACTGCTACACCATCCCGTGAGGCTCCTTTTATTGCACTGCCGATTTTACAACTACTTTAAATGTGGTCAAAATAACTTACAAGTAGGATTTTGCTTTTGGTGCATGTCTTATTTCCAGATACATTTTTGACAATATGTCAAAATATTTATGCAGTTTGTTGAACCCTACTATTGGTTACCCCCTCGACATGACATTTACCAGCGCGTAGGTTCCCTGCAGTGATCATAGAGCTATGCTACTGGGAAACCTCATTGGAACTGGCGCTAAATTGTCGGGGTCCTGCAATTCCCCAATCAGTTCCAACTGAGCTGATAATCTTTAAGTGGGGGTGATGCAGGAGGCAAAGTCCCCCAAAGAAAACAAGGATGGACAGTGCAAACCTGGCAGCCGACTGCAGAATGTGGTCGACAAACCGGTGTCGTTGATGGGGCGTTCAACAAAAATTTTGTTGCGCTCCTGTAGTGGATCCCCCTACCAGTAATGTGGCATATGGTTTGCCCAGCATCAGTAATACTATAGTATGTGTATTAGATTTGTAAAGACATCTGATTAGGTAGCTTTGGTATTTAGAGCCCCCACATGTGGAACAACAGCTCAGACTCTGTTAAAGGTAATACCCCTGATTATGGCTTTAAAAATCACTGAACATTTACATGACACATACATACTATAAATTTAACAACTGATATTTATTTTTGTTTGCACTTGAACCCTAACTAAAATGTACAAGACTGCATATGTTTCAAAGTACCTTTTCTTGGTAGAACTTTTTAATAAATGAATATTTGTATAGAGTTATTTTGTGATTTTATAAATAGAATAATACATGGGGTGGTGTGTTTACTATTAATTTTACACACATCCAAGGTATTGGATGCTATATACAGTAAACCCTGAGAGCAAAGCTCGAGGGGTTTATTCAAGCATCCATTACCGAGGGTGTGTGTAAAATTCAAGTTTTGCACACCATCCCATGTTTTATTTTATATAATTGCTGGGGAGCATTTTCTCACCACAGCAATTGTATACAAACTCTACCCAGAGCCGATACGGTTGCGGTAAGCTTGTTGGAGTGCTGGGGAATGAGTACCACTGAACGCCATCACCAAGATGGTGGCAGCAATGGAACTATGCATGCATGGCACTCATGCATGCGAAGTTCATTGACTGGCAAAATGCCATTCCCAAGATGCTGGCATTGACAGAACAGCACATGCGCGATACTCATGCATGCACAGTTCAGTTCTGGAATGCAAAAGTGATGGAGAGCACAAAACATAGCGTGGTCCTGCCTCTATCGCGAGCAGCAGTGGCAGACTGGTATCACTGTTTTAGAGTGTCAAAAAGATACACTTCTGACACTCATAAACATAAAGGTGCAACAGTTGCTCATTTTCTGAGCCACCAATGGCAAAACAGCTGCAGGCTCTGCCCACGCAGCCATAAAAATATTACACTGGTGTTCAGCCAAGATCTGGTAGGGTGTGTGTGTGTGTGTGTGTGTGTGTGTTTGCTTGCTCCACAGAAACCGCTTCTCCAGATTCATTTCCATCTGGAATCTACCCCATACTTGTTATTTAGAACACCACCCTTTTTTCATAGAAGATTAGAGTTTGCCTTTTCAAATCAATAACTAACCCCTGCTGCCAGGATTTATGTAGCCCATGGTGTCCTGCTCCCTGGACTCAGATATGCTCTACCAGTCCTTTCCCACACCAACGCAAGTGCTCTCCATAAATGGGATATCACTTACAACAATATCTGCAGATTTGCTCTGTCAGCTCCTTGCCTCACCCATCACTGTCTGCTGTACTCTTCCTTGAACTGGCTGTCTTCCAATGACTTGCGCTCCTACACTCGTGGATGCTTCATTGACTCTTTAATCCAACAACCCCGACCTGACTTGCTTGGGGCTATGTTATACCCTGTTACTTACTCTCGCTCCCTGAGGTCTTCTGCCTCTTCCCCTGCTCTCTGTCCCTCTCTGCTCTACTAAGATGGGTGAGCATGCTTTCTCCCACCTCGCTCCAAATTCTGGAACTCCCTACCCCCCATATTAAGTGTTCCACATCTCACAAAACTTTCAAGAAAGCACTTTTCTCTCACCTGAATGCACTTGGCACTTGCAAGTGCTTTTAATTCTTCTTCAGACTTCCCCACTTCCTCAATGCCAATCTCGTTGCGTACCGTGCTACTATTTTTGTGTACAACATGACCTGTCTCTGTTTTAAGTTATATACTCCTATGTGGGTAGTTGTACATACAGTATACTGTAATTATGTTTCTGAGTCTGACCTTTCCTGTGTGGTGTCCTGTTATTTGTTGCATTGATTTACCTGTTTGCTCCCTGCATCAATTGCTCCATTGTATTTTGTACTCTCCCGGGTCGTGCTTGAAAACAGGCAGGCCAATTGCCTAATGCACTTACCTGGTTACCAAAAGCTAATAAATAAATCCCATCCTCCACCACCAAACCACCATCACCCTGTTGCCCAGAGCTGCCTGCAGCTGCTGAAAACTTTCAGTTTTGTTTCTTTCCTTTTTTTTAAAAAAAAGGTTTCATTGAGGAAGGATTTTTTGAATGTGGACGTTACTGTGAGAGGCAAGTTTTTTTGTTTTATTTATTTACTGACTGCCGAGTGGTACTGGCGGCGAAGTTAAAGAGCACAGTGAAAGTGAAGAGTGGAGGTTTATGCATGCATGGAGTGAGGGAAACCCGAAGTGTGTTTGCTGTTATAACCCACAGGTTATAATGAAGAATTATGACTGGATTTCCTTATGGGAGAGAACACTTCCCAGTTATTATATTACTTTATCTAGTGAAACACTAGAAATTACTACAGTAACATACTCTGTCTAAGAAATAACACCTTAAAGAGTGTGTAATCACTGGAGAATATAAGCATGTCTTTGGATGTTGTTAGTTTCATGGTTTCAAACACCAGGAGAAGTGCATGTATTACCCTTGATGATCACACACCTCCTGAAGTATGTTCTTGCACTTATAAAATATTTCTAGTGCATTACATTAAAATAAGAGTAATCTATCTATCTATCTATCTATCTATCTATCTATCTATCTATCTATCTATCTATCTATCTATCTATCCATTTCATACATAAAAATAAGAGTACTTTTTCATTATTGGGTGGAAATAGCTCCTTTTGAAATTCTAGGGAGTGCTACATTTTCCCAGTTGGTTAGTGGGCAGCAGTGGTGTGATTGCCCAGTCCCTCCACATCCCTCTTAAATGTTTGATTTGGGGCCTCCTTGTGAAAATATTTTCCCGAGTGTGGCTGAATGGGACCTTCCTGTGAGGAGGATCCTTACTCTTCAAACATGGCACCGAACATGTTTTTATTTAAATATTTATTTACTCAGTATAGCCTATCTGAAATGAAACATCTTGTTTCTGGTGGGGTCCTGTTGCTACCCATTTCTGCAGCTGGGTGGAGTAGAACACATAGAGACTAAGTTACTTATCCAAGATCACAAAATAAGTATTTAGCTATAGCGGGATTTGAATCTGCCATCTCCTGGTTCCCAAGCTGTTTCTCTAACCACTAGACACTGGATGGGCCTCAACGTGAGCAGAGCCACTGCTCTTGAAAATACACTACAGCACAGAGCCTGGCGGGATGGGCCCTCCCTGTGAGTGGCAGCCCTGCTCTTCAAAACACATTGCCTAAGGCAGCTGAACATGGCCTCTTCGTCAGCAGGAGCCATGCTGTATAAAAAACACTAAAAACTGCAGTTTTCCAGTCTGCAAAATTTGCAACTGTCATGCTTCTGTTTGCAACAGCAATACATAACTATGGATTTAAATTTCCTGTGCCCTCTGCGACACCAGTGCTCAGTTAATTAAAAATAAATTGCAAAATAAATCTTTTGTAAATCCCACCTACACCTTTCCCAGTCTACTAAATTCATTCTGTCTGCTCCTGCTTCTCCTACTGCAGGAGCTGTGGCTGCCAGTGCAGGCTCACACTGAGCACTCCTTTCCTCTCCTCTCCTCTCCTCTCCTCTCCTCTCATTTGAAACACGGAAACATAAACATGGAAGTTATAAGCAGAAAACAACCTCTTGGCCCACCTAGTCTGCTCTAAAGCCTCTAGCTATTGTGTTACCATATACCCTATTTGATCTCCAGCCTTTCAGCCCCCTCAGCCTTGTTACTAAGATCCCCTGTGTTTATCCCATGAATCCTGCCACTGGTTCTGTACTCACCACCTCAGCTAGGAGGCTGTTTGAGTTGTCCACCACCCTCTCTGTGAAGAAGTTTTTCCTCACATCCCCTCTAAGTCTCCCCCCAAGTTTCATATCATGCCCCCTTGTCCTGCAGCATCTTCCTGTGCAAAATGCCACCCTCCTGAACTTTATTAATACCTTTGAGGTATTTGAACATTTCTATCATGCCTCTCCTTTCCCTCCTTTCCTCCAGAGAGTACATTTTTTAATTCCCTGAGTCTTTCCTCATAAGGCTTTTGTTGCAAGCAATTCACCATTTTGGTTGCCCTTTTCTGCACCACCTCCACCTGATCTATGTGTTTCTGGAGATGGGGCCTCCAGAACTTGGCACAGTACTCCAGGTGGGACCTCACCATTGATCTATATGGGAGTAACACTACCTCCCTCTTTCTGCTGGTGATACCCTTCCCTATGCACCCCAGCAGTCTACTAGCCTTTCCCACTGCCTTATCATACTGCTTTGCCACCTTCAGATAATCAGATATGATGACCCCCCGGTCCCTTTCCTGTTTTGTGGTTGTTACCACCCCCACCTACTGATACGTTGCCTTTGGGTTTCTGTACCCCATTAACATAATTTTGCACTTTTTGGCTTTGAAGCCTAACGGCCAAACCGTTGACCAATCTTCCAGCTTTTTCAGATCTTCCCTCATCTTTCCACTCTTCCTGGTGTGTCCACCCTGTTACAAATTTTTGTGTCATCCATAAACAGGCACACTTTCCCTTCTGGTTCCTCTGTGATGTCACTGATAAAGACATTAAAGAGGACCAGTCCCAGTACTGACCCTTATGTTACTGTGCCTTCTTCTGAGTGAACCCCATTTACCACCACCCTCTGACTCCTGTTACTTAGCCAACATTGTACCCAGTTTACTACCTTTGAACCCACTCCCAGGTTGCCCAACTTGTTTACCAGTCTTCTGTGTAGAACAGTGTTAAAGGTCTTACCGAAATCCAGGGAGGCCACATTCACCGCTCCACCCTGATCCACCTCCCTGGTCACCCAGTCAGAGAATTTGATCAGGTTTGTTTGGGAAGATCTCCCTCCTCTGAACTCATGCTGCCCCAGATCAAACTTTGTCCACCACCAAAGTCAGGCTTACAGGTCTGTAGTTTCCTGCTGCCTCCCCATTTCTACTTTTGTGAAGTGGGACCACATCTGCCCTCCTTCAGTCCCCCAGAACTTCCCCCATTTCCAATGATAGATTGAACAGGGCCACTGGAGGCACAGTCAGCTCCTCTTTTAGTTCCTTTAGTATCCTGGGGTAAACCCTGACTGGCCCCACTGCATTATCTACTTTTAGTTTTGCTAGTTTCCTGAAGACGCTCTCCTCCGTAAAAGAGCAAGTGTCCACCTCCTTTCCTTTAATGCCTTTTTCCCCTACCTGTGGCTCATCAACCACCTCTTCCTTCATGAATACTGAACAAAAGTACTAGTTCAATATGTCTGCTTTCTTCTGGTCCTCTTTCATGCTTCTCCCCTTCCATCTTTAGTTTTACTATCTCTGCCTTTTTGCTGTTCTCTTTGTTTATGTCCCCCTTTTATACTGACTTGGCAATGTTCTCCTCCATTTGTGCCTTTGCACTCCTAACTGCTTTCCCTGCCTCCCTTTGTTTCTCCTGACAACCCTCCCTATCCTCTTAATTCTGTGTTAACGTGAACTTTTTGAAGGCTTGTTTCTTTACTTTTAATTTCTCTGTTACTTCCTTGGTGAACCACAGCAGTCTTTATCTTCTCTTGCTCTTTCTCACCTGCCTGACTCAGAGGTTTGTTACCTTCTCAATGGCCTTCCTTATTTTTGCCCACTGTTCCTCAACCCCCACCAATTTCCCCTATCCCTGCTAGGGCTTCCTGAAGACACTTCCCCATTTTCTTGAAATCGGCCCTCTTGAAGTCCAGGACCTCCATTTTAATGTGGCTTGATTCAGGCCCAGTTTTTATATTGAATCACAGCATACGATGATCACTGGTCCCCTGGTGGCTTCCTACTGTGATGTCAGTGACACTGTCCTCATTTGACAGTACCAGGTTCTGTATTGCCCCATCCCACCAAGATCGGGTTCATTAACTAGTTCCCTGAGGAATGCCACCTGCAGAGATCCTAGTGTTTCCCTACTTCTAACTGTTGCTGCAGCTGGGAGGCATCAATCCACATCTAGCAGATTGAAGTCCCCCACCAGCAATACCTCCCCCTGTTAGCCATCTCCTGGATTTCTTCTGTCATTCCCTTATCCCCCTCTTCCCCTTGTGCAGGAGGTTTGTAGATCCCCTGTTTGAATTAAGGTCCACTTCCCTGTCTCCAGGGTGACCCACAGTGCCTCTGCTTCTCCCTGTCTCCTCTGCATTTCTGTAGCTTTTATGCCTTTCCTCACGTAAAGAGCCACCCCCTCCTTTTTTCCTACCCTGTCCCTCCTGAATAGAGCATACCCTGGTATGGATACACCCCAGTCCTGGTTTTCATTGCACCAGGTCTCTGTAATTGCTACTGTGTCCAGGTCTGCTGCTGCCATGGTGGCCTCTAGGTCTGCCATCTTGTTGCCTAGACTTTGAGCATTTGCACACATGGCTGTCCATTTTGTACTGCCACCTCCCTTCCCCTTCTCTTTCCCTTATGCCTCCCCAATTTCTTCCAGTATTTTCTTTCATCGTCCCCCTCTCTCTCTCTCTCTCCCTCCCTCCTGGTTACCTATTTGAATTTGTACCTTTTGGGACTTCTCACCCTCGGGATTCTCGCTGCTGACCATATAAGCGTGCGGGGTGGGGAACAGTCTGTGTCTTCCTGCCTTATTCCACCTCCCCCTCAGCTAGTTTAAATGCTTACCAATGTAGCATTTAAACTGGTCACTGAGGATCCCAGTTCCCCTCCTGGATGGATGCAGGCCATCACCCCTGCACAGGCCTCTATCCCTCTAGGTGGAGCCCCAGTCCCCAATGAATCTAAATCCCTCTTCTCCGCACAATTTCCTCAACCATATGTTGAAACTCCTGGTGTGGAGCCTCCTGTCATCCCCCTTGTCATGGACAGGTATCATCTCTGAGAAAGTAACAGATTGTGCTAATTGCCAAAGACCCCTCCCCAATTTCCTGAACTCCTCCTGCACCATTTCTGGCTCCTACCTAGCCAGGTCATTTGTCGCCAAATGGACAATGACATCCAGCTCTCCCACCCTCCAGCCCTCCCCAGTGATCCCTAGGATCCTCCTTCCATCCCTACGGACCATGGCACTGGGAAGGCACCATTCCACCCTCTCCCCATCCCTACCTGTCTTCAACTGAATCTCCCTTACTATCGAGTCCCTCACCAGAATTAACTTCCTCCTCCTTCCCTCCTAGTGGTCTCTACCATGGAGGACCTTCACATCAGTCCCAGTCACTACTTCAGGGGCCTCTGTGGGACAATCTCACCTTGCCAGTGTGGTGTAGGATTTCCATAGTCATATGGGGTGTGGCATATGCCCACCTTCCACCACCCTGACCCTCCCTGGGCCCACCATTGTTCAGCCGCTCCTCTTTCTGGCACCCTTTGAGGCAGCATTGGTGGACTAGGGGTCCCCTAGGTGGGGGAGGAGGACCTTCTAACCCTAGCCAACTCAGTCTTGAGTCTGGTAACCTCCTCCCTCAGCCCAGAGAGTTGCCTGAAGATGGAGCAGCACTGCAGTCTCCAGAAGGTCTCCCTGAAGAGTGCTGTCCCACAATCACTAGACTGCACCACTCCCAGCATAGCTACTCTCATATTTCTAAACTTTACCCTCTACTTTTTTCTCCTCTCTCTCTCTCTTTCTCCCTCTCCCCAACTACCTGAGGATAATAACACATGGATGTAATATTTTACCTCCCAAACTCAGTTAACACACTTCTTATGCAATGTTGACACCAAACCTCAGGTTAAAACTCCTAGATGCACTATTATACAATGGCAAGAAAATTTCCTTTGCTCTGATTGGCCAGTGCATGCCTTGGACAGTGATGTTATCTGAGTATAACATCACTGTATCGAGTCCAGGCACACACATGACCTCATGACAGGGTATGAAATCATGCTCCCCTCTACAAGTTACCTTGGCTCCTGGTCACCAATGTAAATGACTTCAGCCCCCCCCCCCCATACATATACACACACATACTCTGGCACACACAGACATTTCATCCCTTATCTCTTTCTTTTTTCAGATAAACCAACAGTATACTATAAAGCAGTGTTGCATCTTCTGCCATCATTTTTTTTTCTTCCACCACACGGACTGTGTTCATTGAACCATGGAAAGCAGAACCAAGGCCAACCCCATCGTGTGAAAGCTGATCTGTCTATACACTTCTTCCCACTCAAGTCAGGACAGGTAAACATTCTCCTGATGGCCACAAGTCTTTCAGTTTAAAAACATAAAAAATAAAAAGTGTAACAAAAAAGCAGACAGAATTCTGAATGGAAGGTGAGAAAGAACAGAGCAGTTTTGATTTTCCATTTCTTGAAAAAACAGAAAATCAAAGCCGCTCCATTCTCACTCACTTCTGTATTCAGTGCTTCTGTTGCATGACACCACAGCTCCACAGTAACCACACTACAGCATTTCTATGCCCCCACTGAAAACCTGCAAGAACTGTCCTTTTTCATTTTTTTCACATAAACTTAAGATAGGAGTGTGTAAGTGAGTGTTTTTTCCAAAAGCCGACTGTGTGCTCTCTGCTTCATGTACCGCCCACTCACCACAACAAGGCAACTTAAAACCAGCAGCCTCGACACAGTAACCTAACCTAATAGAAACAAAGTGGAGAGTTTGAAACACTTACCTGACAAAAGAGCAACAGATGAAATGGTGGTGGGAGTGGGCTCACACAAGCAGAAACACAGCTGGACAGGCATAAAACAAGATAGGGCGAGTAGGTAACAGAAGCTCCACCTACTGGACAAAAGAGAAACTATGGACTAATGTTTCAGTATGTATACTTACTCTAAGGATAAGATAGAAAAAAAGTATTTTAAACAAATTTTCAAAAAAGGAGCTATTGTATAATAACAATAAGGCCCTCCAGGGTGTGTATTATTGTGTAATAACATCACTTCTTGGGTGGTGAATGCACTTTGCCTGCAGTCTCGTGCTTCAACTACCTGAGGTGTGATGTTATTATACAATAACACACATCCTGGAAGGCAGTATTGCTTAATTAAATCACACCCCCTTTAAGCACTTCCTACTTCCCTTCACCCTGATTTCCCACTGCTATTTCCCAGCCTTGGATGTCAGTCAACTTGTAGTCCAGAGTTATTGGGTGGGTAAGGAGTGTGAGGGTGGGTCAAAAACTCCTCCAGTGACCAGCGGTATCTGTAGCTGGTTCCCTCAGTTGCCAAACATGGAAACTACTGAATTTAGTCCTCTGCGAAGGGGGAGGGCAGGGAGAGAATCAATCTGTCCTGTCCTCTGACCCCCTAATGCTCAGTGTGCACTGGCTGTTTCTGGCTGGTGAGCTGGTATTTAAAGCTCTTTAAAGCACTGTCAGAGATTTAGATTTGGTGCCCTTTTTGTCCTCCTTAGTGATTAGTTGCTGCAAACAACTCCTCTGGTGACTAGCGGTATCTCTCCCCCCTCCCAGTCCATAGTCTCCAATTGGAACCACAAGGTACAGGTCAAAGCCAGGGCCTCATTTATTTATTTGAATTATTTTGACCTCATAGTGATACACTGTTCAAAGGTAGAGAAGTATGTCTCGTCACATCCTGGCAAAACAATTTTTTTTAGCTTTCTTCAAGCAGGGCCCTGCAGGCCCTGTGTGAAGAAAGAAGATCACGTATGACATTGTTTATTTTTTATTTATTTATTAAATTCTTGGATTATAAATACCTTTGAGCAGAAACTGCTCATTTACAAAGGTTCCACGTCAAAGGATGAGGGTCAACATACATACAGAGGTAGTAAAAGAATGCACAATAAACAACCAAAACAGCTAAAAGAAAAATAAAGATACTCAGTTATAACATACTTGAGATAATATTCATATAACGAGCAGCTTGAGTAGGCAGCTGGCTGTAACAATAAGAGACAGAGGGCACCACAGGGTTAGTATTGCAGGCGTACACTGGGAGATGAAGTTGGCAGGCTAATGGGCCACTGTCCAATG
Source organism: Neoceratodus forsteri (assembly GCA_016271365.2). Taxonomy (NCBI): domain Eukaryota; kingdom Metazoa; phylum Chordata; order Ceratodontiformes; family Ceratodontidae; genus Neoceratodus; species Neoceratodus forsteri. Next base: position 721,118,156 of record CM057459.1, on the reverse strand, counting down.
GTGGTGGAAGATGTCTTGTACCAGTGGAGATGCGAAGCAGGAAAGGAGTCACAAGGAAGGCCCGGTGCCAGAGGGAATGAGACTGGGAAAGGGTGGGCTGTGAGACATGAGTGAGCTGGGAGGTGCTTAGAGAGATCTCTGTTCAGAGAAGCAGTCACATTGAGTGGTAGAGGTGAGGTAAAGTTTGAGATTTCTTTTGAAGGGTCCAAGTGTAGTCGAGGAAAGTGTCTTTATTGAGGAATTGAACCATTGAGCGGTCTATAGATAAGGACAGTTGACCCATGGAGGTACAAATATCTGGGAACCTGAAAGGTTAGAGATTGGGCACCACGTGTTTGTTGAGTGCTACTGTAGGTAGTAAGGAGTGAGCTAACACCAGGTGGCATGAGACCCAGGAGAATCTTTTGGTAAGTAAGAGGTCTGGTATTGTATTCTGCTGAGTAGGGGTAGCCAGCAGGCCTGTGCATAGAGGTCACAGGTGTGAGTTTGTCGGGCCGCACCCGTTAGTAGTCTACAGGCTTTGTTGAGAGAAACTGAGATCCTATGGAGGGCACTTGTTGAGGCAGAACCATAGATGGCAAGGCCATAGTCAATGATAGAGGTGACAGAGCTGTAGATGGCTAGTTTAAGGGCATCCGCAGGCATGAAGTGCTTGTGTTTGCGTAGTAGTCCAATCCGTATTTTGGCAGTCTTGGCAACAGTGTCAATATGCCGAGTGTAGGAGACGGTACTATCCAGGGTAATACCAAGGTACTTGAACCCCTTGCATGTTCAGTGGGTTCCCAGCGTGGTTCTTGATGGTGAGGGACAGAAAGTTGTACCTGCGCCGTCGGTTACAGAAGGACATTGCTTTAGTCTTGTTGTGGTTCAGGACAAGTTTATGAGAATTGAACCAGTCTTCGATGCACTTGAAGTCGAGCTGCAGCTGGGATTCAAGGACTATAATGTCATGGTGGCTGGAAAACAGGACTGCATCGTCTGCATATAGTAATATTTTTTGGTGGCAGGCACTGGGGGAGATTGTTGATGAAGAGGGAGAAGAGTAGAGGGCCCAGAATAGACCCCTGGGGGACTCCGGAGTGGACCGGTTTCTCATCCGAAGAGATCCCTGCAGTCCTTACATGTTGGATCCGATTATCAAGGTAGCTGGTGAACCATGGAAGGGCATCACTGGAGATCCCAATGGAGGACAGTTGCTTAAGCAGTAGGGAGTGGTTAACTGTGTTGAATGCCTTGGTAAGGTCTATAAATACTGCCCCTCCACAATTCCCTTTGTCAAGCGTGGCATGGATGAAGGTTGTAAATTCCAGTAGTGCAGTGGTGGTGCTGTGCCCTTTTCTGAAGCCATGCTGCTCTGGGCACTGTACATTCAACTAGTTGGTCCGACACTATTCGCTCCAGCACTTTAGATAGTGGGGGGAGGAGTGAGATAGGTCTGTAATTGGTGTGCAGCATCCTAACTCTGCTTTTGTGAACTGGTGTGACAGTGGCTTTCTTCCAGAGAGAGGGGAAATGGCCTGATCTAAGCGAGAGATTGAAGATCTTTGTAAGTGGTTCTAAGATTTCATCAAGGACTTGTGCCAGCAGTTTCAGGTCAAGGAAGTCACCACTGTACCCTTGTTTGCCGATGGCCTTTTGAATGTATTTTCTAGCTACTTGTGGTGGGACCTCCTTAAAAAAAACTTTGGGGTTGTACGTTCTAGTTGGGGGGTAACTTGGGAGGAACTGGAGGGGAGATCGTCGAAAAAATTTGGTGGAAGGACACTGTCCAGGTTTGTAAATGCATTATTAAAAGTGCTGGTGATGGTACCTAGATCGAGTGTAGGAGCACCATGAAGGTTGAGTATAGTGGGTGGTGCTTTAGGATCCTTGCCTGTGAGTTCTTTCATGTTGTTCCAGAATTTGTTTCCCTGGCCCCAAGAGTTGGTCAGAGCCTCTTTGTAATAGCTGCGTTTAGCATTCCGTATTTTTCGAGTGCAATTATTTCTGGCTGCTTTGTATAATTGTATGTTTATTTGCATCGGAGTTGCGCAAGCACAATGCCAGAGGTGGTCTCTGTGCTTGAGTAGAGTTAAAAGGTCAGTAGTAATCCAGGAGTTGGTCTGTCCTTTGACCTTCATCTTTTTCACTGGTGCATAGATGTCACAGGCTTCGTTGAAACGTTTGATAAATAGGTCCAGAGCTTTGTTGGTGTCACTGAAGGAGTCAAGCACTGCGCAGTTCAGCCTGGTTAGATGGGATTTTAACAGCTGGAGGTACCCTTGTTTGATAACCCTGGCATAGATAAGCTTGGGAGGGGGCTTGTGGTATTTGTTTGACCAGGAGCAGATGACAGGCGAGTGGTCACTTATTGTATCCGGGAGTACAGAAACATTGGAGATGCGTTCAGGGCGGTTAGATAGAATCCAGTTTAGAAGCATAAGGGAGCCTGTCCTATAGTTACACCTAGTGGGGGCATTGACCAGTTGAGTGAGGTGATGTGCCGCGGCTGCATCCTTATAGGTAGCGGCCTCAGTGGAGAGCCAGTTAATGTTAGAATCACCCATGATTATGGTTTCAGAATTATGTTGCTGGACCCTTAGATATTCCATGATGCTATGGAAGCCAGCAGCCTGGTCTCTTGGGGGCAAGTAAACTGAGATGACAGTGAGTTCCTTGTTATGTGCACCAAGGAGGATTTTGCTTGTGAGGACCTGAGAGGAGTTGCTCAGGCTAGGGGATGGGATGATGTGACCCATAAGGGTATCCTTAGGATAGATGGCGCAGCCCCTGCCCCGTTTAGCAATCCTGTCTTGCCTGAAAATGCAGTAGCCAGGGATAGAGACTGAGGTATCAGGGATTTTAGGGTTTAGTCATGTTTCCACAACTGAGAGGACATCAGGATTGTGCTGCAGGATCCATGTTTGGAGGGAATCAAGTTTGTTGAGTATGCTGCAGGCATTGATGGATGCCATGGTGAGTGTCCCTGTCCTTCTGCTTGGTGCCACTGCTGGCTGCCCAGGTGGTCCTGGGTTGGGGTGAACATTTCCTGAGAGCAGAAGCAGCATAAGGAGAATTTGTAGGAGAAAGGATTTCAGCATCTTGTAGATACCTGGTGGTTGAGTCATAAGCCAAAGAAATTATCAACAGCTGAGGTCCAGAGTCACAGAATGTGTTAGAATTCTGAAGGTGATGAACTGTGCTGCACATATGTAGGATGTGAAACTCTTTTGTCTGCATGCTTCTTTGTCATTCAAAGAGGTTGTTGAAAAGCCCACATACAGATCATGGAGCAGGTCAGACGAAAATGTGGATTCAAGCAGGACCTAGAGTCACTGAGTTTGTCAGACTTAGTTGCTTGACTTATGTTTTGCTTGGGATAGCTTCCAAACGGTTGATTTTTAAGTGAAAAATGCAGATACCTGGTGATGATGTTTTGTAGAAATCCAGTTCAGGAGACTTTCATGGATGTAGTGAGCAAGAATGGTGTAGTTACTCCAAGCAGAAGACCATGTAAATCCACAAAAACTAAGCTACAGACACAGACAAGCAGCCACCACACAGACCCAGGAGGAACAATGTGATTGTTGCTCAGGAACAACATAGGCATTAGGATTGAGAGCTCTAGGGAAGACCCCACCAGTGATTCACCAAGACTCTCCAGACAACCCAAAGCCTAATGTTTTTTTCCTTTTGCTGCTTGGGTGGTGGGGGAGGGGAGTTAGGGTTGGAAACTCAAACTCCACATTTCCCTACTTTTGTGGCATGAAGTTACTCTAACTGGTGCATTAACAAAGTTTTTTTGCAAATAATTTCCTTTCTTTTTGAGATAGTGGAATCATAGCCTCATTCATGCAGGTCTCTCCAGCACCTGCATGAACAGGTGCAGGTGTTCAGATCCCATTGGGCCATGCATCATGGGAAGACTCCATCCACCTACAGAAGTGCAGGGCCTGGCAAATCCTTCCCCCAGCCAATGAATGCAAGTTGCAGGTTTGTCCACTTGGGCCTGGGTACCATATAATTAAGGCAACTGTCCTCATTCACTCTTTACACAGTTACTCTTTGCACATTCACTCTTCACACATTCACTCTTTGTTCTTTTGGATCTAAAGAGGCAAAAAGATCTGAAAGAACAAAGAGTGAAGGTATAAAAAGAGAATGTGTAAAGAATGAATCTGTAAAGAGCGAATGAGGACAGTTGTCTTCACTATATGGCACCCAGCCCTGTGTGGACAACCCTTGCAGCTTGCATTCCCTGGCTGGGGGGGGGGCATTGCATAACAGTGACATCCTGTCCTACCCTCACCCCATCCAGCTGGGTCACTGAGCTCACCCTCGAACTCAGCTCACCGGCACAGGATCACAAAACATACCCACTTCAATCAAGACTTGCCCCACACTTTTTTTTAATTTTGACCCAAACTTTTCAAGATAGTCACTTTATGACTCCTCTTATAAGTATGACTTGCAGCATTTATAGCATATTGGCGGAAATGTCATTTTGCACCAGAAGTGCAAAAACACATCTCATCCTGCTTTTAAAAAATGACAATTATCATGTTTTTAAGGTGGTTTGTAAAAAATGGCTATGTTGACATTTTGGAGTCAAAATACTGAAAATTAGTGAAGTTATGAGTGAATGTTAAACTTCTGCAATGTTTATTTATAACCTGGGCATTTTACTGTATTTGTACACCAAGGCCCAGATCTTCAAACTGTGCCTCAAAGTAGTGCAATAGCAGGAGCAGGCTCAAGTGCAGGGTGCCCATGCGCGACACGCTCGATATTCAAACACTGCGCAGGCCAAGATGCGCTTGCGCAACACAACTGAATGTCGCGCCAACCGCGCCATGGTGCAACCAGGGATGCGCAGTGGCACAGGTCTGGTGTGCATTAGCACAACCAGGGATGCGCAGGGACAGGATGCAAGGGTGCACCACCCTTGGAAGACATGGGAAGAGGAGCACGTAGCAGACCAGGCAGCACCCCCGCACCCCATGAACCGCACAATCTGAGGTGAGCTGGAAGAACCACCATCCCATGGACACCAGCAATAATTCCACAGCTGGGGAATGGTGCCCCAGAACACCCCCTGGCAAGCTGTGACCAGAACATAAGGAGGTCCGGCCACCCTGTGCTACACCATCCCACCAATGCAGAGCACACCCTGCACAGCAATCCCCAGACACCCTGCCCAGGAGCAGTGCCAAACAGTGCATGTCTCCTTATGCATGCCACCACCCCCACTGTGACAATGCAACCCTGTGCACCATGGAGCCATGCATGGCAGCCCCACTGTGAGCACCCTGCAGCAGGCAGCAGCAGCCACTGAAGCAACAACTGCAGACACAGTGCTGCCCTGCACAGCCCCACTGAGCCACAGACGAGAGATCAACCCTGCATCGGCACCCGAGGTACCCCACATGCGACAGGACCTGCCCTGTACCCCACCACCAGCAGAACAGCACCCCGCACACCCACTCAAGCACACACCCTGTCCCAGCACTGGCCCCATCAGCCAGCACAGATGCCCACAGTGGTGCATGGAAGCATGTGCCACAAAGGATGCAACACAGGGCATGGACAAACACCCACCCATACCCAAGGGCACCCCAACACAGGGACACAATAGCGGGGAGAAACAAACCCACTGGTGTGCGACCACAGCAGCCGTGTACCCATGGCCAACACCCCTCCATGGTACAGGTGTACCAGCCACCCTCAGCATGCACCATGAATCCGTCCACCGCCAGCATGCAGCTGGAGCAAAAGTGACAGATATCGGAGCACATTTCCTGCAATGGACACAAGCTACAGCATGGAGGGGGGACAACAACAGAGGAGGCCACAGTGCCACCCAAGGCAGATGTGCACCATACTGGTGACAGGAGGCAATCCGCCATTGTGTCGGGTCCAGGTGGTGGCCAGCATGGACAGCCACCACTGACATGCCAGCAGACCGTGCATAGCACAGACATGCAAAGGGTATCAGCTGCACAGGCCATGGACAGTCTGACAGGGGAGCCATGGACACAGTTCATGCACCATGGACCACTGCACATAGGCATCCAGTGCACAGAGAACAACACACATACCACAGATAGTGACCGAGTCCCCCATCCACACCATAGGCAGGTCCCTGCCAGACACACACACATGCCCAGGCCTGCACCACCCATGACACCATGCACACCACTGCAGGCAAGCACCTTTAGCCTGCTGCAAATCAGAGACCACCACAGTTGTCATAACAAAATGTAAATATTAAACATAATCAACAAACAAACATATTTGCAACTATATAAAAGGGTGGGAGGAAAGGGCCACAAACCAGGTGGGGGTGGGCATGGGGCAGGGGTGAACAAATGGGAGAGGGAAGAAGGGGTGTGAGGGTGAATTGGGGGGGAATCAACTAGGGGGCATAGACGGCCTATCGCCTGCCCCGCTTTTCACTCCTGTGCCGTCTCCATCCACTGCGGTGCCAGTCCCCATCCTGTTCCATCCTCTGCAGGATCTCAAGCATTGCCCTGTCAAGCTGCAGCAGCTCCTGCACCCCTCTCTCCATGGCTGTCCAGCATTGTCCACCTAGGACAAGGGAGCAGAGTCAATACACATGACTGTCCAGCCCCCTGCAGCCCACCCATTGTGCATGGCATACAGCCATGGGCCACGCCCCTGTGATGGTGTATGACCACCCACAGTGACCACATCCACAAGACCCTCCTACCCAGGCACCCACAGCCATGCGGACTGCTGCACACACCTACTGCCCATGTCCCGCACAGCACCACCGTGGCAGTACAGTGACATGGCTATGCGGTGCAAAGGCAGTGGCACAGCCATATACCCAGTGCATGCATGGACCACTAGTGATGCCCACCCACACATGCAGTGTCACAGAACAGTGCTGAGTGTACCGTGTGGTGTGCACAGCAGTGGGGCCAAGTGCTGGTGGCCATGCCCCACCGCCAAACCTGCAACACAGCATGCACAGATGTGAGGGGAAAAAAGGCAGTCACCTGCATCCATTCCAGCTGGGTGCTGCTGGCCCATGGCCCCTCCTCCATGACCCTGCTGTGGTGTACCAGTCCTCTCCCACTCAGCTTGGGCTTCCCTCACCCTACGGTGCTCCTCTGGTCCAAAGGTGCAAACACGGAGAGAGGAAAATCAGTACAAACAAGTAGCAAAGCCCCCCACAGTGTGTGCATTCCTGCACAGCCCAGCCATGCCGCATCCCCACCACCACCACCGCCCACACTGGATGGCCCCCACCTCCCTGTGGGGTGGACACGTGCACACTGTGACACCCAGATGGACGGATGCTACCAGTGTATGGATGGAGCACCTATTTGGCTGTGGCACAGCATCCCGCTGGAGGTCCCCATACCAGTGGCAACACTGCTCATGGAAATGGGTAATACCTGTGGCTTCTTCCATGCCATCTGCAACCTCCTCCCACATGGCGCTGCGTGGCTTATTCAGTGGGTCCTGGCCAAACAGGGCCCCAGCATGGGGCTCAACAATGGCCACAAGGTTGGCCAGCTCAACAGTGCTCCACTGCTGGGCTCTCCTGCATGACATCTCTCAATCAGTCCAGATAACAAAATGTCGCTCTGTAGTACACATCCCCCATGTGCGGAGGCTGCACGGAACAGCGCTGCCATTCCCCATCACGCTGTCACCAAATATCATGATGGGGTGCACCCATGCAGATGCATGGTGCCTAGGGGGCAAAGGTCGACTGCAGGGTCAAGGGTCTGTTGCGCACGGAGTGCCTAAGTGCTATTGGGACTCCCTGTGTGTAGCGCGGTAGCTGTACTGCGGCTCCATGGTGCCTATGTCACACCAGGGCATGAGTGCCACATGTGAGAACAGCACACATCAGCAGCGTGGCAGGCGTCGGCGTCAGCACCCCAGGCATGCACCGTGCGGTGCCTACTGTGCACATCACAGAGCTGCACCATTGCCTGAGCAAGCTCAACAACATTGCGCAAGGTGCAACAGCACGACATTCAGCCAGCATATGCAAATCAGCTCATCCGCAATTCCATGGTGCAACCACTGCATTAGCATCCACTTAAAGTTGTGTCTCACCTCATTTGCATGCGTTGCGCTCTATAAATGTGCCATGGGGCTGCAGAGGACATAGTTTGGTATTGCAGTCTATTGTGGTGGGTTGCCTGCTGTTTGGATGTGTGGACTGTGGTGTGTGAGGAATGCATGAGACTGCACATTCAAAGGTAGCACCTGTCATTCCCACAGGCTCTATCATGACCGAACGAGAGAATGAAGAGGAACTGGGACGGGGGAGAAGGAGGAGGCCCAACTTCACCCAGGCTGAATCAGATGCCCTGTTTGAGGCCTATCTTGACAGGGAACTGCTGCTTAGTGGACAGCATGGAATGCCACAGGCCCATGCTGCGGCATGAGGTGAGGTTGCACGTGCCATGAACCAGCATGGCAGCCACCAGCGGTCTGTGCAGGAGTGTAAAAACAAGGTCGGCATGGACAGGAGGATAAAGGATAAGGTGGCTGCCATCAGGGCAGCATGTGCTGCCACCGGTGGTGGACAGCCGGATGTGCCATGCCTAATGCCACAGGAGGAGTGGGTGGCTGACAGCATGCGGCGTTGTGCCATAGAGAGCATTCCTGGTGGTGGCTTCCAGATTGCTGGCAGCCCATCACTGCATGATAGGTCCTGTGCTGTCACTGTGTGGGTGGTGGGGGGAATGCCACAGGGTACGGCAGAGACAATAATGCTACTGTGTTCCCTTACAGCTCCTGAGCATCTACATGGGTCAGCAGTGGTGGGTGTGTCCACTGAGGGTGATGCCCTGGACACAAAGGAATGCCCATCCACCTCCACAGGTGTCCGAGGGACAGGACCACTGCATACATGCCTGTCTGTCCGGACTGAAGATGGTGGTGCGGATGCGGACGAGGCCCTGCCTGTGTCCCAATGTGACAGTGCCCATGGACTCCAGCATGCTGGGACATGGACTGGTGCTGGATTCGGCACCAATGATGATGGATCACACGTCCCGGACAGTGATACATGTGGGATGCAGGATGGTCCCACAGCAGGAAATGGCACAGGCGTAGCCGTGGGTGGTGCTACCATGGAGGCCTGCATGACAACACAGTCCCAGCCTGTACCTGTATGGCCCAGTGGGGCAGCACTGGTGTGCATCCAGGCTGGCTGCAGCTGTGCTGGTGAGCCCTGGCAATCGGTAGCTGGAGGGGCAGTGCCAGCAGTCGGCCAATGGTGATGGGAGGACAGTGTAGGAGGGAGGTGGCAATGCACAGCATGTGGACATGCCCTGGCATGGTTCTGGTGTGCAGCGCCCATCATCAATGGGTGCTGCCCAGCAGGGCCAGGAACACCACAAGGGACAGCATGCCGAACCGGCGGATGACCTCTTTGATGAGCACAGCTGCCTACTCCAGGCTTCAGTGGATCAGCAGTTGCGGCTTGTGACTGCAGTGGATGCACTCAGTGCAGTTCTGCGCCAGGCAGAGGAGCGGCACAGCAGAGACCACGGTCTGCTCCTGGCAGAGATGGCCCAGCATCGGGAGGATGTGACCGCTGCCATTGACAGGCAGACACATGCATTCACAGCTGTCATGGCCACATTGGGCACCCAGTTCGGTGCCCATGTGCCACAGACACCATGCAGTGTCATGTCCAACCCCCGTTCCTGGCACCGTGTGACACCTGCTATGTTGACACCAGGTTCGGCTGTGGGCATACTGAGTATGCCTGGCGCGGGCATGTTCAGTGAGCTGCAGACCCCTGCATGAACACGGTCGCATTCCCACAGCATCACCCCTGGGGGACTGTCGGTGCCACCCCATGAGGCCAATGGTCATCCTGGCATGGCTGACATGCCTCAGCAGGGCTGCCCACACATCCATGGTGGCCGTGGCACTGTGCCATGTGACTGACTTGTCTCCCACCATGGCCACTGTCTGCCGCTGCCCTGTATGCAGCGTGTTGTGTATCGTGTGACGTATGGGTGGGGTACCCAGCCCTGCACACTCACGGTCCCTGTGCACACCCTCCTGGCTGCTGGCCACTGTGGCGTGTGCATGATGATGCCTGTGTTGCACTGTCCGCTAGTGTGCAATGGTGCCCAGCATCTGAGGCATGCACAATGATGGCCACTGGGCGTGGTCATGTGTGGGCCTGTGTGGGGGTAGGGGTTGCATTTGGGGTTGGCGTGCCATCTACCACTTGTGCATGTCTTTTGGTGTGTGTATGTGTGTGTGAGTGTGCACGTGTTGTGTTTGGCCCTGCCCATCCCTGACGGTGTGTGCAGTGCCACGCTCAGACCCATTCCCTTGCTGCCATCCACCCCTGGAGTTTGTCCATGCCTGTCTGTGGGCTGTGCCCTTGCCATTGGTGGTTGCACATGGCCCCGTGACCTACCTGTGTTGGCCAAAGTGCTCTTCTGTGATGGTGTCTGGGTGCAGCTGTGACATCCGGATCAGGGTCCCTTCACCCAGGGAGTGGCTTCCCATCACCATCTGGACCAGCATCCTCATTGTCCCAACCACTGTTCCCCTCTTTGACCTCTATGGCTATCCCACAGTCATTGGCCATGTTGTGCAGGATGCAGCAGGCCAGGAATAGCCCACAGGCCTTCGAGGGGCTGTACTGTAGGGCACCACCAGATGTGTCTAGGCACTGGAAATGTGCCTTCAGCATCCCAAACACCCACTTGATGACATTCCATGTTGTGGCGTATGCCTCATTGTACTGTAGCTGCGATGGGGTCGTGGGGCGCTGGTATGGTGTGAGCAGCCAGGGACAGAGCGGGTAGCCACTGTCACCTGTGTGTAGAGGGTAGACATTAGTATGGTGGTCTGCATCGCTTTGCCATGGACTGTCAAGGCTGGTACCCATGGCATCTCTGACTATGTACCCCCCCACGTCTGCTCATGTTGTCCTGCGTGATATACATACTCACCCACTAGGTGGCCAGTGGGGATGTCCCCACTCTCAAACCTGTGGCACAGTGTGGACTTGTGCCAGATGAAGGCATCATGTGCTCCCCCAGGGTGCGTGGCACAGACATTGGTTATGTGCCCCCTGGCATTGCATACCACCTGATAGTTGATGCTGGCATACCCCTTCCAGTTTATGTAGGTCACACTGTTCGGGCCAGGTGGTGTGCGGATGGCCACATGGGTGCAGTCAATGGCCCCGAGCACACCAGGCATATGTGCTACCCTGTGGAACTCTTGTGAGTGTGCTGTGTGCTCCGCCTGTGTGTTGGGGAAATGGATGTACCGCAGCATGTGGGAGCAGTGTGCTGAGGAATTTTGTAAGTAGGCGTGACGCGGCCAACTGGGTTATGACTATTGTATCCCCTGTTGGTCTCTGGAAGGTGCCCATGGCAAGCAGGCACATGACAGCTGTCACCTTCATCTCCACTGACAGAGCATGGCTCCGTCATGTGGGTGCCTGCATTTAATCACTGCACAGCTCACAGAGCCACCTCAGGATTGCCTGGTTCAGGCAGTACCAGCCCACAATCTCTGTGTCAGAGTAGTGTTTGAAGGTGGTGCTGGCTCGGTACTGCCTGTTCTGGGTGTACCGCCAATGGGCCCTTCCACGGCAGTGCCCCCCTGCTGCCTGCCTTCTCATACTCCTCATTACCACCTCCATCTGGAAGGTGGTGCTGGCCATGTCCCTGGCTGGTGTTCCCCTCCAGCAGCTGTTATCCCGTTCCCCCCACTGTCCATTTATGATGCTCCCCCTACACCAAGTGCACTTCCGGCCTTTGGCTGTGGCTGTCCTGCCTACTGCCACTGCCCTCAGTCCACTGTGGCACAACCCTAGCACTCCTGCACAGTGGCACAGGCTCCCCACTCTTTTCCTGTTCTTGGTTTACTCCAGGTGTGCCCTGTCCTGCTCCTGCCCAGTCCTGTTCACTGCTACCCTCTGCCTTGTGTCTGTCAGCTCGCTCCCACCTGTGGCTTCCGATCATTTCTGCTGTCGCACAACTTCCGCTAGCTCCCCTATTGTGCATGGCGCATGCTGTTGAATATCGCACTGCTCATGTTATTCATGGCCCACTCCCAGTACGGTTGCACATGCATTCATTACTATTGTGCTCTTGTGCATTGCAACTTGTGTGGCACAGCTGCCTCCTGCTGAATATCGCACAATGGCACATTTCCGTACTTGCACTGGCACATCTCTGTTGCACATGGAGCATCCCTTTTGAATATCCAGCCCCAAATCTTCAGCATGGCCTTCTTATTACCCCACCTCATGAACCCAGTAGATGAAAAATGTTCAAATCCCCACCAAAATGTCATTCTGTGCCACTGAAAGATCTTTCCACATCACCAGTGCAAAAATATAGTCTGCCCAGGATTTGAAAAATGACAGCTTTCACGTTCATAAGGTGGTGTGAAAAATAAATGACTATGTTGAAGATTTGAGGTAAAAATATTTAAAATCACTGTTGTGAGCGAGGGTAGAAACATTTCAATGTACACTCATAACTTTGTAATTGTTAAATATTTTGACTCCAAATTTTCAACATATCCTTCTTATGACCCCTCCTCATGAGCAAGGGCAGTGAAAATTTTCAGATCCTGCCCAAAAGGTGATTTTACCAAGCAACCACAAAATCTCCTTCCAGACTTGATTTACATAATCTCATCATCATTGTTCATGAGGTGGGGTTATAAAAAGGCAATGATTGAAATTTGGGGAGAAAATATGCAAAAATCACAAAGTTATGCATGAAAGTTCAAAACCTCATTGAGATACATTGAGCTGCACTTTTCTTAGTTTTTAGGGCTGTGGATGGAGCTTACAGCACTATTGGGATCAGATTGTAGCTCTAAAATGGCTGATCATGGAACTCCCTTTTTGGACATTTGGAAGTATTCCTCCACAGCTACAAAATAATGCACCCCCTCTGATTTTTGCTGTTTGCTGCTCTATGTTACAAGCATTTGAAGGAAGGGGGGATGCTACTGTATTGTACTTCGGAACTTCTCAGGATATTAACAAAAAACACTTTTTAAACTGCTGTTTCTATCATCTGTCTAGCTCAGGCTAATAGATTTATTCCATTTCTTTCAGCAACCTAGGGGTTAACTCATTATACATTGTCTGGAATTTACTGAACCTCTGAAAGTCAGACTACAGTGTCAGATTACAGACAATGGAGCTGCAGTCTGTGAGCTGTTTCATTCCTGTGGGCACACACACACACACACACACACACACCAGCAGCACATACTCTGACTAAATAAATTAAAGAGGACTGAATCAGCAGCATGCCAGTTTTTGATGATTGTGACTAAACAGCACTATATGGCACCAACAAGAAAACAACTTTTGTCATTTGGTAGCCATTCATAGCACTATCAGCTCTGGCTAGAGCGTGTTCATATTGCAGTTGCTAGTTCCAGCAGTAAGACATGTCTTCAATTGGTGAGTAGATCTAGCCTGTAAGACTTGTTCAGGTGAGTGAGGGTATGTGAGGTGTGGGGTGCTAGGTGTTGAGTAGGAGGTCAGGGTGGGTGGGTGGGGGCAGATTGGCCAGGGACCATTTTCTTTTCTCACAAGTTTAAAAAAACATCGAGGGATGGTTTTCTTCATTTTAGGTCACATTCTGACACTGGGGATTGGGCACCCCAGAGTTGGGCAACATTGCAAGATATTGGAGTGGGCAACCTGGAGGGAAGGGGGTCAAGAGAAGCAGTACCAGGGGTGGGCACCCCTGTCTGCTTGTAATAAATAAAAATACAAAAAAATACATACTGTATATAAATACTGGGAAGGGCGGGCAGGTGAGCTTGAGGGGCGGAGGGAGAAAGAAGTGATACCTGGGGTGGGGACTCTGGTCCATTCGCTTAACAAATAGAATAGATAGGTAGGTAGGGAGACAGACAGACAGATGATAGGCAGACAGATTAGACAGACAGATGGACAGAGACAGACAGAACAGGGAATCAATAGCTCACTGCTCTCACCGCAGCCCACAGCATGACTTCCAGCTATGGCAGCAGAACTCAAGAAAGTCACGCTATTCTCATACAGAGAAAGTGGGTCACTGGCTTTTCTCGCTAAGGTGGGCACCCTGGATTTTGAGGTGCCCAGAAAAGGTATTTCTGGCAGCTTTTAAAAAAAATAAATACCTGAACCTACAGTGGCTAACGAGTCCTGTTAAGCTAGGTTCAAGTGTTTGTTTTGTTAAAAAAGTGATCATTTTTATGTATTTTCAATGTTTGTAAGTTTAAAAGGAAAAAAAGATGGCACCTCAACTGGTATTATTTTACAACACAATCATTTCCCCACACAAACAATATTTTTCTCCCACAACAAGTAAATCATGAAAATAAGCAGATCAAGTTCAGTAAAAATGGAAGTTAAAAAAGAGCTAAAACTACATGTGCACTTTCTCATGTCAAAGTTCGACATAGATAAAATATTTTTTTTTAACTTATTTTTATTGTGGAATTAAAACTACATGACATGTTTTCTTCATCAGCCTGACATTTGATACACATCTTTGGTATTGTAAACAAATAGCAGAAGTTAGGCACTTCGGCCCAGATATTCAAACCGTAGTGCAGCATGCAAACCAGTAGCATGGAAATATTTATTTATCTATTTATTTATTTTTGAAAGTCAGATTTACAATCTTTGAGTCAGGGACCTCATTGCAGGGAGGGTAGACATGGTTACAGTGTGAGCTAAAACAGTGGTAACATACAGGTGCGATACAGATAAAAGAACACAATATAACAGTGGTTTACGGAATAAAGTTACATGCAGTAAATAGCAATTGTATAAAGTATAACAATAGTAGAAGTCACAACCCTGGTCATACCGGGGAAATACCTATGTGGAAGGGGGGGGAACAGGGGTGAGGAAAAGAAAAAAAAAGGGGGGAAGTAGCCCAACGGACATTGTCAAGGCTATGGGCCAGAAACAGGGAGGAACCCCAACATTAGGTTGATTAAAGGCAACTATAGCTTCAGGCATCAAAGAGGTGGTTATGGAGAGTGATTTTAAAGGGACCAATTTTGGTAGACTTAGTGACAGAGGGCTGGAGGGAGTTGAACCATGTGGGCGCGCGGTAGTGGAAGGACCTTAGGGCTGATGAGATCTTGGTATGGGGCACCAGAAAGGTGGCCTTAACTGAGTTATGGGTGGCAACAGATGGGGATGCAAGCTGCAGGAACGTGTGACCCCAGGGGAGGGAGAGTCCTAGCAGGGATTTTTTGGCAAGTAAGCAGGTTTGGTAGCGCAGGCGCTCCTCCAAGGTGAGCAGGTTGGTGGTGGAATAGAGCAGGCAAGTATGGGTGTGGAGGGATGCGCTGATCAGGATCCTGCAGGCCTCATTTATCAAGGTCTGGATTCTGGTGAGAGTGGTATTGTTGGCTGCAGTGTAGATAGGTAGGCCGTAGTCCACTAGGGACAGGACAGAGGAATTGATGGCCAGTCAGAGGGCAGTTTGGGGGAGGCAATCTCTCTGGTGATACAGAAGGCCAATCTGAGAGTTTATGGGTAAGGACAGGGTATTGATGTGGCTGTGGAATGTAGGAATTGAGTCAAAGGTGATGCCCAGGTACTTGTAGGATGATACCTGCTTGAGAGGGTGAGCATTACTGGGGAGAATACAGAGGAGGGCATTTTTGGCCTTATTCTGGTGATGCAAAAAAAGCATTGATTTGTTTTTATTTTGAGGTTAATGACCAGCCGGTGGTCAAGGAACCACTTTTTGGCTTGGTTGAATGTGTGCTGCAGGGTTTCCTGTATCGATGCGGAATCAGGGTGGGAGGCAAGGAGAACCGCATCATTGGCATAGAGTAGCATGTTGCCTGAGCAGGAGGTGGGGAGGGTGTTGAGAAATAGACTGAACAGAATGAGGCCTAGGATGGAACCCTGGGGAACCCCCGAACGAACTGGCAGGGTATTGGACAGGGTACCGTTTACCTTCATGCACTGTGATCTGGTAGAAAGGTAACTGGTGAACCAAGCCAATGGGCCGGGGAGAAGCCAAGTTGGTGGAGGGAGTCAAGTAGGAGGGAGTAACAGACAGTGTCAAAGGCCTTGGAGAGGTCAATGAACACTGCACCCGCAACATGACCAGAGTCGGCAGAGTGGAGGCTTAGCACAGAGCTGCAATATTCAAAGTGTGGGACAAACCTATAATGTATGCAAGGGGCAAAGTGAGGGGGTGGGAACCAGCATACACGCGCTACGGGATATTCAGAGTGATTGCACCGTGCAAGGCCACATACCGCAACACATAGCATGGTGCTAGTTACCGCCTATAAAAGGCTGGTCTTATCCCAGGGCCAAACACAGAGTGGGAGGGACCAGAACAGGAAGTGACCATGGCAGCAGTGCTGAATGTAGTATTGCTGCACCTAATGGCAGCAGTAGTTGGGGGAGGATGAGAGGGAACAGGGCCAACATGGACCACAATGCAGGCCAAGGAGACGATATGCTGCACACAGGTGGTACCGGCCCAGAGTCTCCTTTGAGACCCTGCCAGATGAGCACATCACTGGCCGGTACAGGATGAACAGGGGAATGTTAAGGCAGTTATGTGAACTCCTGCTTGAGCAGCTGCAGCCTAACTCCAGATGCAGCTGTGCCATGACAGTTGAGGAGAAGGTGACAGCAGTGATGTGCTTCCTAGCCACAGGAACATTTCAACCACCAATGGGGGACACCATACGGATATCGCAGTCTGCCACCTCATGCCTCCTGACCCAGTTCCTTGATGCTTTCCTGCCACATGCTGGTGAATTAATAGTATTCTCCAGCACAGCAGAGAAACCATGCAGCAATTCCATCGAGTTGCGCACCTACCAGCGGTACTTGGTGCCATTGACTGCACCCATGTCCCAATCCGTGCACCACCTGGTGATGGCAGTGAGGTGTATATGAACAGAATGGGGTACCACTCCATCAATTGCCAGGTGGTGTGCAATGCGACTGGGCACATCAGCAAAGTCTTTGTGCAGTACCCCAGCAGTGCCCACGATGCCTTCATCTGGCACCAGTCCTGGTTGTGTCAGGACTTTGAGGAGGGCAGGATATCCAGTGGTCACCTAGTCAGTGAGTATCAGCATGCAAGGCATGCACACACCACAGTGTGGGTGGGGATAGGTAGGGGTATGCAAGGAAGGGGGTCTGGACAGCAACACAGGTGGTGCACCACAGCAAGGGGCAGACAGCAGAACAGCAACACTAACAGGTGCACATTTCTCAACAGGGGACAGTGCCTATCCCCTGCAACCCTGGCTGCTGACACCAGTACACCAGCTAGCCACTGTGGTTGACGAGTGGTACAATGAGGCACATGCCACCACTAGGAACATCATAGAGAGGGTCTTTGGCATACTAAAGATGTGCTTCCACTGCCTAGACATGTCAGGTGGTGCCCTGCAGGCTAGGCCTCAGAAGGTATGCCATATCACCCTAGCCTGTTTTGTACTCCACAGCATGGCAAAGAACCATGGGATACAGGCACCTGAACCTGAGAGACAGGCTGACAGTGACCCAGAGCCAGAGGTCAGGGGGATAGTGGAGCCACTCGAGAGGAGAGATCCTCGAATGGCCTGCAGGGCCCTGGAGCACAGAGCTGGCATCATCAGAACACTGTCACAGGCAGGACAGTGAGTAAACACAGCACAGCAGTACAGTGACAATGACTTTATTACATGCAGACAACCACAATAGTGAGGAACACCAACAAAGCATGTGCACAAGACAGTGGGAGTGAAAGTGTGTGGGATGGCAATGTGTACTGTGAGCTGTACACGACACGCATGTGATCACAGTAGACAGCCATGGCATGGTGAAGTGGGTGATGCGTCAGGTGCCTGATACGAGGCAACAGGGTGGGAAAGGCTACCAAGGCTGTGCATGGGTGACCGTGCCAGTGACTGTGTGCATGTGACTGTGTGTGCGCATATGTGTGTGTATGTGTGTGTGTGTGTGTGTGTGTGTGTGTGTGTGTGTGCACATGTGGGTGTTGTCTGTGTGCCTGTGCATGGCAGCTGTGCCTATCTGAGGTGACTACCACCACACAAATGGCACACACCATGTGCGTGGGACACTGAGCCAGGGGTGCTCTGTGCCAAGGATATATTTGGGGAGGACCGCGGTGAGGCTGGGAGGGTGGTGCTCCAGTGCTCAGGCTAACCAGCAGATCCAGACAGGGTAGGTGGCCAGTCACGGTGCCACTGGGTGCCGTCTGATGCACCCGATGCAGTGATGCTGGAGGCCGTGCTTGCCCTGTGGCCACGTGAGGCCTGCCTGTGGGCCTGTGTGCCACAGGAACACAGTTCCCCTTGCACAGCCCGCTGACCACCATGCACCTCATGCAGCACTGTGGTGAGATCAACCACAGTGGTCATGAGACATGCAAAGCCATGGTCAAGCATGGCCACCATGCACCTCATCATGTCCTCCACCCGCTGTTTGGCACGTGCAAGGCCCAAGGCCACAGTCTCCCACAGCTGCAAGAGCTCATGCCATAGCTCACGCTGAAGGGCAAGCAGGTCTACCTGGACCTCCTGCTGGGATGTAAGGGTGGTCTGGAGTAGAGGGCAGGATCCCTGTCCATCCAGCACCACAGCTGCAGCAATGCCAATGCCAGCCGGGGGTTGTGCCTGCTGATGGACATGGTGGGGATGCTGTGGTGACTGCTGTAGTTCCTACCACTGCACGGTCCCTGTGGTGTGATGTGTCCCCTGCAGACCCTGCACCCCTCCCCGTGGATGGTACTGCAAGTCCAGAGCACACATGGCACCCACATGGCCCACCACCTGCTGTACTGGACTGCCTATGGTGGCATGGTATTCCACCCCATAGCACCCATGTTGCAGACCCCAGCATGCCCCACCCCTGTGCCACCAACCACAGTCTCCTCCACAGGCAAGTAGTAACCCTGGTCTGAACCATCTGATTCAAGGTCACTAGTAAGTGTCAGGAGGAACACCTGGCCACCACTCAGATCCTCCACCTGAGCATCCTCTAGGATGTCACCAGTGTCCAGGTCCCTGCCAGCACCGCAGTCTCCCCCCCACAGGCAGGTGTAACCCAAGTCCTTCGGCCAGCCACACATGTGCTGCTGCTGAGGATCCATGCCTGGCACCCAGTCCTGAGGTTGATGGCATATTGTCAACATCCATTGCCTCCTGCTCCACGTCAGCCATCCGAGCCACATCCTGGTGCCCTGCATGGTGTGCACCCACCACTGTGAAACAAGAAAGGATAGTATCACTGACCAGTTCATGAACAGTGTGCCACAACCACCACCTGTACATGCACACCCTAGGATGTGTGCCACACTCCATGGACATGCACACCACACATTGCAGTCCCATTGACGTAGACCATGGCCACATGCACAGACCCCCAACCATGGTGCACATGCCTCATACAGACAGCTGTGGTGACAGCCCTGCATAGGCAATGGATGCATGCAAAACTGCTCCATGTGTACAGTGTGCACAGCATAGCACCCTCGTAATGCACATCATGCAATGGGCCAACGCTGACCCCCCAGCACCAATGCAGGCATGACATGTCAGGTGCACACACACACAGATACTGACCTGTTCTAGGTGGTGTGAGTGGTGTCTCACACCCCCAGCCAATGACACCACCAATGGACACAGAATGCAGTATGGAGGCCACCAGGGTCATCAGTGGGTCCCCCTGCTGCTGTTGTGCAGTCTGTGGCCCTCCTCCAGCCTGTAGCTGATCGCAGGGATGTTGTGCCTCCTCCTCCTCCTCCTTGGCCCATTGCAGCAGATCACTCCACCTCTTCCTCACAGCATCAGTAGTATGTCCCTGGCCTCCAATGGCATTGACCCCGCCATGACCTCATCCCACATCTGTCTCACAACAGCATCAGTGGCCTTGTGGTGATGTAGCACCTGCTCCTGCTTCTTGATGCCGTGGACTAGAGCCATCAGTTCATCCTGGGAGAACTTATGGGCATGTGTCCTGTCCTGACATGCTGCAGAACCTATGGGAGACATGTAGAGGGACACAGGTCACATGCTGTGGTGTGACTGCAATGCATGGCACAGGCAGAACACTATGTGCATGCCACCCTCGACACCTGCACTGAACATCCTGTAGTGACATAGCGCAGGCCCTGTTCAACAAGAGAGGGTATAGCACACACTGCAACTGTGCAACATGGCCACCCCTGTGTGCATAGTGCATGTGCATGTGTCACAATGGACACTGTGGCCATACTGCATGCACCAGCCCCCACATGGGCACTGCACAGCCTGGGTTGCCTGCAGGCCACTGTGTACCTCCCCTTCCCCAGCCCAGTGCCTGGCAACAACATTGTGCAGGCAGGCCACTCACAGCGGTGACTGCTGCTGTTGACATGTGTGTGACACACGCCCTGGTCAGCTGGCCAACTGGCAGAATGGCCATCTGCACTGCTACACAGCACTGTGCTGACATGTGGATCTGCAGGCGTATGTTCTGTCCCATGCATGTTCCATGGCCGTACGCATGTGTGCACTGTGTAAGCCAGGGCCTAGTCATGTCCCACTGCCATACAGCCAAGCCTCAGGTTGCTATACAGACCTGCCTGTTGCTGCTCATCCTCCTGTGACATTCTCCTCTGTGTTGAGTCTATTCAGCTGTTGCACCTGATGAGTCTTGCAGTCCCTCAACACAACACCAGTGGAGCACTGTTTGCCCTTAAATAGCCCAGCTGGGCAATCCTGCCTGTTAAGCATGCAAATGAGCTGATAACGATCTGCTAATCACACTGTTTTCCCCTTGCATACACAAGTGCCCTCATTTGCATAGGCTGTTTGAATATGGGCATTGTTAGTGCCAGGCAATCAGCTTAGTGCTGTGCTAATGGTAACACTGGGCTAAATGGTACTGAGCACCATGCTGTCCTGTTAGCAAAGCGCTATGTGACATAGCATGACATCCACGCATGTGAGTGTGTCCCTTGTGCCACACTAGCACCCCAGCATAGCTTGCTGTAGTGCTGCGCAATGTCATACAGCGTGGCGCTATACACATGCATGACCATGCTGATCCAGGGTCATGGAGGGGTCAGGCATGTGCACCATGACCATATCCGGGTAGCACCGCACTATGCCATGTGACTGCGTGGCACTAATGCACATGTTGCAGGAGGGCCCAGGGCTTAGCACAGGCTGTACAGTTGTTTGTGTGGCAGGGTACCAGCTGTTCATAATAATGTCTGGGAGGTGCAGGCATTGTGCAGTGGTGCACAGGAACAGGTGCTTGGGAGATGTTGAGTCAGCTGATTTGGTGAAACTTGTGCAACAATGGCACAGCAGCACAGACACCTGTTTGGGGAGGTCAGGGAGGGTGCCCTCCCATGATGCCAGGTGTGGGCATCCATTGCAGGCCACATCACAGAACAGACGGGCATCACAAGGAACACCGAGAAGTGTTGGCACCGTTACATGGACATGCGCCACTGGCAACGCCAACACCTGGAGAAGTTCAAGCAAATTGTGCATGATGGCACTGTGCCAGTGCCAGATAGGTGCCATTGTAGGTTGCATACATATGTCACATGTGTCTCTCTGTCTGCCAGTGTGTGCATGTGTGTGTGCACGAGTGCATATGTGTGTGTGTGTGTGTGTGTGTGTGTGTGTGTGTGTGTGTCCCTGTCTGTGCACAGGTGTGCTGGTGTGCCAAGTGGTTGGACACCTGTGGCAGAGAGAGAACTACATCAAATAGGAGAAGGTCAAGGGAATCAACAGGAACAGATCGATTCCAGAAAATGCAATTTAAGGGACAAAACTTGGCAAAATACGGGGCAATACAAAACCAGTGGAGTTGGAAGAGGTGGAAGAGGTGGAAGAGGGGGCAGAGGAGGAAGAGGAGGAGGGGGAATTTATATCAACAGGGGGAGACAGAGGAACTGATAGCAGTTTTAACCTAAACAATAGATTAATAACTGATACAGAGATTAGTGTATTAAATAAAAGACTTTCTTTTTCACCTACCAAAGGACTAGATCAGTTTCAGTTGGAAATAGATTTACAAAAATTTTATAGGAAATTAAGATTAGTGGATTGGTTTCATGATAGACCAGAAGTACCTCAAACAAGAAAACAAGAACTAAAGAAGACATTAGGTATAAAGTCAGACTTCACACCACCTAAAGGCAAAGAAGTAGTGGAAACCTATATCAAGGTAGTAGATAAACAAATAAAAGACATGTTAGAAAAAGAACCTACATTTCCTAAATATAATAACCTAACTAAAAAAGAAAGGGAAGCATTAAAAAATTTACAGGATGATAATACTGTTGTAATCAAACCAGCAGATAAGGGTGGGGGTATAGTCCTATGGGACTATCAGGATTATAAAACAGAATGTTTTAGACAATTGGAAGATATTGAGCATTATTTAAAATTAGAGAATGATCCAACGGATGAAATTAAGGAAGATATAGAAGACTTCCAGGAACGAGCAATAGAACAAGGATGGTGTACAGAGACAGAAAAAACTATGTTAATTAATAAAAAACCTAGAATACCAATATTTTATGTATTACCAAAGATACACAAAAACCCCACAAAAACCACCTGGGAGACCAATAGTATCAGGAATAGGTTCTATTTTGGAGTCTCTCTCCAAGTATGTAGACTACGATATACAACATGAAGTTAAGAAAATGGATACCTACATCAAGGATACCAGCCATATTATTGAATTATTAGAAAAAGTAAACAAAAACATTACAAACATGGATAATTTGTGGCTGGTCTCCCTTGATGTAAAAGATCTCTACACTAGCATACCACATGAAGAAGGATTGTTGTCATTAAAACGTATATTACAGAATAGAAATGATACATTTCCAGAAACAGATTTTCTGATAGGTTTATCAGAACTAGTGCTACAAAAAAAATTATTTTAACTTTGAAGGTTCATTTTATTTACAAACTCATGGCACAGCAATGGGAAGCACTGTGGCACAATCTTATGCTAATTTGTATATGTAGAACTTTGAAAAGACGCATATTCTAAATAATAATAACAATTCATTTCATGGAAATATAATAATTTGGAAACACTTTATAGATGACGTACTATTAATTTGGGATGGTTCTACAGAAGAATTACAAAAATTCAAAATGTATCTAGACACTAGGGATGAAAACTTGATTTTCTCAATGGTATTTGATAAACAACAAGTAACTTTTTTAGACTTGTTAATTTATAAAAATAACAATAACTTGGAAACAAAACTTTACCGCACAGAGACAGACAGAAATACTCTTTTACATTACACAAGTTATCATGATCCAAAATTAAAACAAAGTATCCCAAAGTCACAAATAATCAGAGCAAAAAGAAATGGTACTACAGAGGAAGTCTTTAGAAAAGAGACAGAGTTCATGAAGAAAATATTTCACCAGAGAGGTTTTAAATACCAGAACATAGAAGAATCAGTTTTTACAGTAAATCAAATGCCAAGGGAAACATTATTCAGAAAAGAAGATAAAAACCTAAATAATAACAGGATAGTGTTTTCCACTCCATATAGCCATTTAAGCAATAAAATAAAGGGCACACTATTAGATAACTGGTACATTCTACAGTCTGGAGAGAGCTCCAATACTACTAGATTTGAAGAAATACCATTGGTAACATCCAAGAGAAATTAAACACTATGTGATAAATTAGTCCACACACAACATATAAAAAGAGACACTACACCAAAACAAGGCAGACAGCTACTATTAGGATCCTTAAAAGAAGGAAGTTATCCTTGTGGATAATGCTGTCATTGTAATAATACTACAAAAAAAGTATTTTTTGAACACCCCTACACTAACAAAAAAATTAACATTTCTCAACATATTACTTGCAAATCACATCATGTAATTTTTATATTGCAATGTCCGTGTGACAAACTTTATGTGGGAAAGACAACACGGGAACTAAGAGTTAGAATAAGTGAACATAAAAGTGACATCTGATTGATAGATGAGAGATCATCAGTGGCCAAACATTTCAACAGAGAAGGCCATTCACCAGCTTCCCTGAGATTTTAGGGATTTGAAATGATTTATGAACCAACAGGATGAAATGTATCATGGGATGAATTATTACTAAGAAGAGAGGTGTATTGGATCTGTACAATGGACAGCACCAATCCAAGATCTGGAATGAATAATCATGTAACTGGAATTTGTTTTGGTAACTGATATGAATAGATGTATGGGAAAAATCACATTCTGTTGATATATTGGCCCAGATATTCAAAAGGGTTGCGCATGGCATAACAGTGTTGCACCATGCACAACCCACTGATGTGCCCCGGTGCAACATTCAAAAGGGAAAAGTGCACCGCACAAATCCCGATGTGCCAGAGTGCATCAGTAATGTATGCAGGCACAGGTGGGAGTGTGTACCCATGCATAACCTGCACAGCCCGATATTCAACCCGGGATGTGTGGAGCCATGCATGCACAATCCCTACATGCACCTGCACAAAGTTAAGCCAAAAAAATAAAGGAACAAATGATGGCCACCCACAGGTGAGCTGCCACATTACAGGGTGCAACATGGCAGCTGCCACCTTTGGGTGGCCACCCGAGTTCCTGCCCCCCATGCCCAATCATGGGCACCTGGTTAAATAACCCCCCCATCCTATATCCCTGGTGGTCCAGTGGACCATTATGTTCCCGATCGCGGGCATCGGTATAATAACCCCCTCTCCAATACCCCTGATGGTTCAGTGGACCGATCGCTGCCCAATTGCAGGCATCTGTTTAAATCACACCCCCCGTAATACCCTGGTGGTCAGTGGACGATCGCTGCCCGAGCGAGGGGCATCTGTAAAACATAACAAGCGTCCTTTACCCTAGTGGTCTAGTGTCCCTCTCCCACCCACCCACTGAGCCACTGCCTCCCAAGTCAGCCGGGCGGCAGCAGCACCACCGCCAGCCGCCACCGCCCACCGACTGACAGTTTGGTAGGGTTGCACCTATGGTTCACAGTGTGAGCTAATGGAGGTAGCCCATATCAGAGCTGACATAGTCCAGATATGTGAATGAATCATTCACATATCTGGACTGTGTAGTACGGTATTGTTGGTATGCCCATTGGCTCACGCGTGAACCAATGGGCGGCAGGCTCACCTAGCCGTCAGTTGGTGGGCGCCGGGGAGGCAGGCGGGTGGGGTGTTGCCGCCTGCTGGCTGAACTGGGGGGTGCAGGGTGGTGGGGCTCAGTGGGTGGGTGGAGAATGGAGTACACTAGACCACCAGGGTAATAGGACATTTGTTATGTTTTACAGATGCCCGCAATCGGGCGGCGATCGGTCCACTGGACCACCAGGGATATTGGCAGGGTGTGTGTGATTTAAACAGATGCCCATGATCGGGCAGCGATCAGTCACTGGACCACCAGAGATATTGGACGAGGATTTTTTTTAGACAACTGCCCGCGATTGGGCTGCAGGGGGCATCGGTCCCTGATGGCTGCTGCCTGGCAGGGTGCCAGGTGAGTTGTTGGGATCGCACACCTGCATGATAATGGGATGCAATGGGAACATAATGACTTGCAAATGGCCCCACAAGTTTTGCATAAATTGGTGGCCCCATTTGCATGTCCCTTTGAATATCGCGAGGTGCTACGCATGGCACAATGGCACTTGTGCTAGCACATCTCCATGCTCCACTCTGGCCACTTGCACTGGTGCAGTGCCACTGCACCATGCACAGTGGGGGTGGCTAGGGTGCGATATTCAAAGCTTCTGTGCCATAGCGCAGCCCCGTTGAATATCGCCCAGGCCACACCCCTGTGCAACCAAGTAGAGCTACACCCAGGCTT
This sequence comes from Neoceratodus forsteri, assembly GCA_016271365.2. Taxonomy (NCBI): domain Eukaryota; kingdom Metazoa; phylum Chordata; order Ceratodontiformes; family Ceratodontidae; genus Neoceratodus; species Neoceratodus forsteri. The sequence continues at coordinate 721,092,308 of CM057459.1, read as the reverse complement.
GCGCCACAGCCTGGCACAGTTTGAATATCCAGGCCATTGTATTCTTTGTACAAACAAACAAAGAAAATTGTACAATAATCTGTTTTGATGAACTATGTAACAAAAAACTAACAGCAATATATTAGTAGATAGTTACATCTCAGTGGGTTTGAGGAGGTTTTTCAGTATTCAAGTATTTTGAAACCATTTATATATGGAAAAGAACAGAAGTTTGAATTATTTCGCTAAATTTGGTTTAAAATCTCCCATTCCTTTAGAAACACAAATCTAATGTGGTAGAATAGTTCATAAATGGTAAATAACCGAGGGTGGGATGCAACCCACTGACCTTAAGTTCTGAATGGAAAAAAGAGTTTGGCACTTTCAGTCCACTCAGCTACAGGATAGATACTGCTCATTTCCTGCTTTAACAAAATTTAGGCAATTATGTAAACATAAAATAATATTTAAAGATATATTCATCAGTCAAGCTCCAGAAGTGCTCCCCTATACTGGGTTTGTAGTATTAGTGTACAACTTTAAAATTAAAAAAATATTTTTATCTTAGTTCATATACACATCTCAGTTAATATTTGAAAGAAAAGTAAGAGGGCACTAATTCATTATTCTATTTAGGAACTTACATCTATTTCTTTAAAATAACATGTTAAAGTTAAAAATAACAATAAATAGGATATTCCTCATTTCGTTTAAAATCACAATTTAAACAGTAGAGTAAGTAAATCTCCCTGTTCCTTTAAACAGATTGGCATAATTTATAAGATGAATTTTAACTGAAATAGACGAATATTGCAATTTTTATTAATAAAAAGTATTCGGCAAATAGCCGTGGGCGGGGGGCGAACAGCCAATCACCTGATTGCCAAGTGAGTCTTTACATCATCTACCACTTGGCTATAGGGTGAATCAGGCTGTCTCACCTTATTTTTAACATCAAGGCATCACCTATTGTTATAATGGGAGTGATGTCATTGGTGACGTTTGTTCCCCCTGCCGTTTTCACGTTTTTTTTAAACCGCACATGATCAATAGGTCAGACCACTCCTTTCTTTATAGAAGACAGTCCTGGAATGGCGTTTTAGCTAGGTAGGAATTGGTTTAAACTTATTGAAATCACCACAGCATAAATATTTAAATAATTCATAATAGAACCACCACTTGAACCACCGCCTTCACAGTGCATTTAAATATTCTATTCTCTTGCAGCATCTAAATGTAACTAAATGGGGAACAAAGAAGTATTAAGATTAACAGGTAAAAACCTCTACCCTTTTCAGGGAAAACATTGAAAGTAACATTAGAAGACAAAACAGAATTATTTCAACAGTATTTAAAACAAGTATAACATTATGGTAAACAACAATGAAAGAACATATAGTGAAACATACAAGAGTCTAAAAGAATTGTTTTGTTTTTCCTATAGAGAGAGCTAAAAAGATTTAAAGAATCACCGATTATAGACACACCAATGAGTGTATTATAAGAAGACTCAGTAATAATGCCATATTATAAGGTAAAGACATCACAAAAGAGTTTAACTCTTTAATAAAGATGGATATTAAAAATCAGAATTTAGTTTTTTTAAATAAATCTTTAAATCCATTTATAGGGGCTCTAAATAAAATTGAAGTTTTAGATGAAAAATCTGAAAACAAGCTGGATAAACAGGACCTAACTTATGTATATCTGAATTTTAAAATAACACAGTAAGTTTTGTTATATATATATATATACACACACACAAATGATTAAACACTAGACATACAAGGAATGATATTATAATAGAGCTTGTTTCTATTAGGAACTGAGTAAATTGAGTCTGAACTCTGAATGCACTAAGTGAATCATAAAGTGATATGAAAATACCCCAAACAGGTATGAATTGTATACACTGTAATGAATGTGTTATAAATAATTTTTTAAATCAATTATTTATATATTTATTTAAAATTTTGGTAACCGGGTAGGCCAGCTGAGACCATAATGGTCCCTTTTTCAGGGGCGACCCAGGGTTAATTGCAGTGAACAGTACAATAAAAAGTAGGAACAATTCAAGGGAAAGTGTGCAAATACAGACATTACAATCAGGACATATAATACAATCATAGGCAGATTAGGTAACATTGAGAATATCATGGGGGGTAAGTACTAGTTTCACAAGAATGGTAGTTTCATAAGGTTCATTTATCAGGTCAGTTTTGCAAGTTACAATTTCAAGTATTTCAAGAGTGAATAAGATTCAACTGAATAGGATACCAGCAAGTTAGGCGGCAGGCTTTTGTATCAGAGGTGGAGTGCTAATAACGGTCCTCAGCGGTGGCATGCACAGAGGCTTAGCTCTAGTAGGTGCGTCTTTAGGCCTTTTTTAAAACCCTCAAGGGAGCTGCAGTCTTGAAGATTACCAGGCAGGCCATTCCATAGGGACGGGATGTAAGTTGCAAACGACCGAAGACCTTGGCATGTTTGGACTTTTGGTACATGAAGGAGTTGACGACATGAAGATCTAAGTGTTCTTTTAGGCTGCTTGAGTACTAAGGTACGACTCAGACTAGGGGGAGCATTTGTTTGTAGAAGCTTGAAAGCCAAGCTTAGGGAAATGTAAGCCAGTCTGGCCTCCAGGGTGGGCCAATTTAGTGAGTGGAGTATATTACAATGGTGTTCTAGGGGCGGCGCACCCAGTGCAAAGCACCCAACTCTATGGTACAATTTTCCTAGGTTTTGCATCACCGCATTTTTTTAGTGAATGTAGCACTGGGGCACCATAAAATATGGTGGGCAGGAGCATGCCCATGGCTATCTTTAGCCTGGATGCCTGAGTGAGGAAAGGGGTTAGACGGTACATGAGACCAAGCTTTTGGTTTAGCATCTTGGTTAATTTGTCAACGTGAACATTGAATGAGCAGTCTTGATCAATATATACTTCCAGGTATTTGATGCAATCTACTACCTCAATAGGATGACCACTGGACGGATGAGGGGATAGAAAGCATCCTCTATCTGGGCCTAGTTTACTGGTTCCAAATAGGATGGCTTTGGTTTTTTTTTCTCATTTAGGACTAGCCTGTTTGTCAGGAACCAGATTTCCAGTAGGGAGAGATCATGGTTCAGGAGTTTATTTAGCTGCACAGCATTTGAAGCAGATCTAATAAGTTTTTAAAAAGTATCAATTAAGTTGCAAGTTCCTAACTGGTAATGATATAAGTCTTGTCAATGTAACCAAAATATAACTTAAGAATAGAATGTTGTTGTTTAGTGATAGTGAGGCATCTTTATGGCTGTATATTAATGAAGTTTATAAAAAAAGCAAGAATATCATTATAAGAAAGTTTATGATTTTATTATTTGTTTATGTTTAGAATCAGCACTGTATTATAAATCTGGCCTGAAGAAGTGGTGTGAAACTACGAAACTGTAGCTGGTTGAACATGTTTGGTGCGAAGCTATAAGAAGAATAAAAGATGTTCTAAATTTTTATGGACTATTGGACTGTAGTCTTACTGATTTATGATTGAGTTCTAGATTTTTGCCTATAGTAAGATGGTCCAGATATACAGATATTAAACAGGGCAACCTATATCAATTGAGTACAAAAAAACAGGGAGGGTGACCTCCCATGATGCCAGGTGTGGGCATCCATTGCACGCCACCTCACAGAATGGACGGGCATGACGAGGAATGCTGAGAAGTGTCGGCACTGTTACACGGACATGCACCACCAGCAACGCCAACACCTGGAGAGGTTCAAGCAGATGGTGCGTGATGCCACTGTGCCAGTGCCTGGTAGGTGCCGTTGCAGGTTGCACACATATGTCACATGTGTCTCTCTGTCTGCCAGTGTGTGCGTGTGTGTGCACCTGTGTATGTGTGTGTGTGTATATGCGTGTGTATGTGTCCCTGTCTGTGCACAGGTGTGCTGGCATGCCAGGTGGTTGGACACCTGTGGCAGTGGTTCTGGGGCATACAGTATTGGCCCCTTGGGTGGCACTATAGTACAGGGTGTCTGGGGGATACAGTTGCCACTGTTGCCAGGCACCACCCACGGTAGCAGCGGTGCTTGCATGGTGCATGCTGTGTCTAGGGAGGATACACTGCAGTCATGCCATGTGCAGCCGTGACACTTGGCCATGGCTTGGGTGGTGAGTCTGGAAATTGCAGGCGGGGCACCCTGCTACAGGACTGTCCTGCTGCCAACATCTGTGTGGTGTGGGGGTGCTGCATCCTGGGGCTTTGTCTGCCTCCACAGCTGTGTATGCATCCAGTTGCCTTGCACCTGAGTCTGGCACTGTTGCACTGCAGTGCCACCATGCCTACATGCCCTGTGTGACTGGCGCACACTCTGTGGGCCATGGGTGGCCTCTGTGTGGGTATATCCTGTGTTCAGACACTGTCCCTGGGCTGCCATGTGTGTACAGGGTTTTGGGGGTCGGGGTGCATCTTGCTGTGGCAATCGTGCTACATGCTGTGTGTTGCACTAACGATGCTGTTACCTCTGTCCACTATAGAGCAAATCGAGCAGCACAGCCCAGGGAGAGGGAGCCAGGAGATGTCCCAGAAAACATCACAGAGCAGCCAGAGGGTGCCATCCAAGCCGCAGCAGGTGCAGGAGAGCAGCCCTGAGGCCAGGGGCCTATTGCGTGAGTACACGTCTGTTTTCATTTGTGCTGTACTTCTGTTTTGTGTGGTTCCTTCACTGGTTTGCCATTGACTGTGATGGCAGGTTGGCAGTCATGGGCATCATGCCATTGCTGGTGCAGCACTCTGCTGGGATGTGCACCAGTGCTGCACAGTGCTGCCAGTGACTGGCTGTCTGGCTGCTGTACCCTGTGGCTGGGGGGAGCAGTATGGGCCAGTGTCAGCATGCATGGCTGGCATTGCCATGCAGTCCAGAATCGCCACTGTCCATGTCCGGCTGTTCACCTGGCGTGTGTGGGTTCTGGCTGCAGGGCACAGCACACATTGCAGTACATGGCCCATGTGTGGCGGCATCTATCGGCCCACCCCTGCTGGTGTATGCACCCTGTGGGCTTGCATCTGCTGTGGGTCAGTTTGGCTCTGGCATGGGATGGTCATTGGCAGGACACCATGCCTGTAGTGTGATGCTCCTATGCCTCTATGGGTTGTTGTTGCACTCTGCTTTCTGGTACATTGCTATCTGACTATGGGCAGCTTGTCCCAACATGTGTTCTCCCATGTGCGTGTTGTTGCGTGATCCACACCCACCGCCATCCTGGGGACCACCTGTGTGTCTGCACTGTCTCACTGTGTGCAGTGCTGGGTTGGGAGGTGCCGACCGTGCCATGGTGTTGTTGAGGCCTGCCTTATCCATGTCTATTGGGTATTGGGTTGTTGCCTATGTCTTCCAGTCCTGCCCTGTAGGCACCTGTCAGGTGTGCCTACCATTGCATACCTCAGCACCACATGGGCATGGCTGTTGGGACATGCTGTCCATCCCTGTAGGGCCACCTGTGGCTACAGTATGCCTCCTGACTGATTTCACATCCTCACATGCTCCCCCTTCCTCTTCTAGGTCCACTCCGATCCTCTTTGTGGGCAATGTGGCTGGAGGCAGAAGGCAGTGAAGAACTCCTGAGGTGGATCGTGCGCCAGCAGTGCACCATCATTGAGCAGCAGGAGGTGCTCATATTAGAGACATGGAGGGTGGCCACCGTACTGGAGGCACGTCTTCCAGAACCAGCAAGCTCCCAGCCATAATAGCCTTCATCACACCTTTGTTTGCTTTGCCCACCTTTACTGGACTGGGGTTTTTGCTGCTGCCTTTTTTCCCTCATTTTTTGTGTCCACATCCCTGTCCCCTCCTGTTACATTGCTTTTCAGGTTGTTTTCTGCATCTGTACATGTGTTTTGCAATATTTCATACCTTAGTTGATGTAGTTATTGCAGTCATAGGTAGTTGTAGTCTAGTCACTTTTGTAGTTTGTAGTCGTAGCGTTAGCATTAGTAGTTGTAGTAGTAGTAATAGTAGTAGTGGTAGTTCCTGTTCTAGTGTATATAGTGGTTGTAATTGTAGTGGTATTTGCTGTAAGTTTCCTTTTGTTTTTGCATTTTGTGGTTTCATTACATTGCTGTTTGTTCAATGTGCTTACGCAACTGGATGAAATGAAATGATACTTGTGTAACTTGATTTGCTTTGTGGCTTTCTGCCTCTCTATCCATGGAATATACCACCCTGTAGGGGTACGATGTAAAGAACCCAAGAGGAGGGTCCCCCCCACAAATGCCATGGGAATGATTGTGCCAGCTAAGGTAGGTTAGGAAGAAGCCCACGGGTAAGAGAGATAAGCCACTGGAGGAGGAGGGGTGGATGATGGGCAACAAGAAAATGAATCCTGGCGAGGCCCAGGATGTGTGACCTTTAAGCCCAATGGGGGAGTGACGTAGTTACTCTGCCCATTGAACCTCAGACTTAAAGCCCTCCCATTCAATGTGCTTGTGCAACTGGAAGAGATGAGATGATGCTTGTGTAACTTGATTTGCTTTGTGGCTTTCCGCCTCTCTATCCATGGGATATACCACCCTGTAGGGGTATAACGCAAGGAACCCTAGAGGAAGGTCTCCCCCCACAGGTGCCATGGGAATGATTGCGCTGGCTAAAGGTAGGTTAGGAAGAAGCCCAAAAAGAATACCCAAACGTGATGAACATCAAAGGGGCAAGGATGATGAATGAATTCTGAGATAATATGGGCGGACTTCCTAATGAGAGAGGGGAAAGCTGAGGGCCACCATCCGCCTTCATCCAACAGCAGAACCTAACTAAGTAACCTAAGAAAGCACTAACTCTAACTAATATTATGACCATTGGTACGGAGAAGAGGAAAAAAAACCCTTTGAGGAGGAAACCTCTGGGGATCCAAGGCCTAGGTCGCCTTCCCTCTAGGCTGACAACGTTTAATTTGAGGACGATGTTTGATGGGAGGACATATGTCAGTAAAGAGAAGGATTTGTTAAAGAGAAGGGTATGAGTAGGGAAGATAATGATGGGTTAGGGGAAAAACCCCAAAAGAAGGCACAGATCGAAGAAGGAACATGAGGCAGTGATGAAGACTGATGATGATGATGATTGCAGCAGGAGGGTCCAAGTAGAAGTCAGAGGAGCAAGGAGCATCCAGATGAGCTTAAGAGGAGACTCCAGATGTGCTCACAAGGAGCCTGAGGATAATGCACACTGGCTTGAGTGAGCGATGCGAGTGAGCAGACACTGAGGCCGATGAGGCATGCTTGATTATGCGATGTGAACGATGAGACCTTGAACGAGGAGACACTGAGGTTTTAGTCGATGAGGTAGCATAGGATTCAATGATAGGAATGCTCAAGCAAGCAAAGTAAAAAGATAAACCTTGACGGAAGGATGAGTGAAGTATGACTGGAGTTATAAACCTGATACATGCAGCAGGATGGCTGCGGGTTGATGAGGTGGCATAGGAGTCATGATAGGTACGCCCAAAAAGAAACCTCGATTGCAGGCCATGATTGGAATGCATGCTTGATGGCTGGTATGGAATGTGAAGAGGAGGAGACAGGAATGAACTTGAAAATGAACTTGTACGAAGGTAGTAGGAATAAGTAAGCTCCTCAAAAGGAGGTAGACCCTGAGGCCAAGAAGGCATGTCCAGAACCAGAGGGCATGCAAACCAGAGGGCGTGCTCAGGAGGAGCAACAGAGGAGCAACTCAGGTTGAACTATCGAGGAGCAAAGGTGGACAATGTATGATGAGGAAGGAATCTAAGAGTGGAGTGAAACCATGATGGCTGGTACTAGAAAAGGCACTAAGACAATGAATGCTAATCAGGAAACTAATTAGGTACGATGATGGATTGAAGCCATGGAGGCTGGTAGCTGGTATAGGAAAGTGAAGTATGAAAGGACAAAGAATGGTAGGGCGGTCAATGGGTTAGCATAGACACAGCAGATATGGGATGAGAATTGCAGCAGGATGAGCTGGATGAGGTGGCACGCAGGCCAGATTCGATGGAAGGCCAGATGGAGTCAGCCATAGATGGCCCAATGATGTGAATGGCAGTGCGCAAGCGAATAGATAAACCGTGGCATGAGTCAGGATAGTATACGATGGAAGGAGTATGCATGCAAGGAAGCAGACCGCGAGGGCCAAAACTGGGTTGTAAAGGCACCAAGGTGCTCAGGAGAATTATGAGCACAGTACTGGATGTCCTAGTCAGATAAGCCAGGGATACCAGCTATGGGCAGTAGGTCGAGGAGGGATAGTAATTGATGAGCCAAAAAATAGTGGTAGGGCAGGGACACCCAAAAAGAAACTGCGGAAAAACAAGGAAATGAAGCAGGAAATTGACTTGCAGAATGGCTGAAATGGAATGTCAATGCAAGCACACTGGAGATGGTAAGCAAGACATAATCAAATCCAGTGCTTGCAAAATTGTAGTGCCTCCTTGTATGGTTCAATGAGAGAGAGAGAACCAGTTGGTATGAAACGCAGAAGCTAAACGTCCACCTGAAATATCCCTGGAGACAACAGGAAAAAACAATGGGTCAATTTTCGGATGTTGTTTTTTTATTTTAAATATATATAGTCAGGTAAAGATTGCTCAGCATGCGGAATAGACGGGATAATGGAATGGAAGGGAGAGAAAAGAGTTGAGAGACAAAGCTTTGGAATGGTCAGTGAAATGCCCAGAAGAATATAGTCAGGCGTGAGGACCAACGGTCCTCTGCAAAATGAGAGCATGAAGACGGGGAAAAAGAAAGAAGGAAGCAAAGTCCCAAGTGTACTCACCCAGAGAACAAACTACCTCTGACAGGAGTGAGCTATGGCCCGGAATGAGGTGAGAGTCGAGATGGTCGAGAGCAGCAGAGAAGGGAGGAGCCAACCCAGGCGGGGACACTCACACACCAGTGCAGACAAGACCAAAACAGAAGCAAGCCCAGGGACTGGCAGATGAAGGAGGTGCAGGGAGGGAGAAAAGGAGAAGGGCCAAAACGATCGAAGCAGGAGGCATCCAGGAGGAAAACGCAAGGGGTTGGGGGGGTGTGAACAGCAAAGATGCTGCAAAGCCATGGGAGAGAGGCAGAGGAGGGCTGAAACAGGTAGGGGAAGACAAAGCAGGAGAGATGGGGCAGCAGAGAGCAGGGATGGGTGAGGGAGAGGCATGGAGGACAGCCACTAGACAGCGGCAGCAAGGGAGTGCAATAGAAGCACGTGACTGAAGGCAGCAGCAAACGAAGAATGAGGGAGCAAAAACAAACAGGCAGGAGAAAAAATCGGTGGCCAGGAGCGATAGGAGGACACAGGCGAGTGCAGGATGAGGAACAGCAGCACCTCTGGCTGCGACAAGAAAATGAATCCTGGCAAGGCCCAGGGTGTGTGACCTTTAAACCCGATGGGGGAGTGGCATGGTTGCTCCGCTCATTGAACCTCGGGCTTAACACTCTCCCATTATATTTTGTGTTGTTCACTTGTTGTGTACCTGTTTCCTTTCCTTTGTGTTTGTTACATTATACATACCTTTTATATATTTGCACTGTGTCCTGTGTCATCATTGGGTGCTTGGCTTTTACAACAGGGTTGTTCTATTCTTTGGTTCTACTCATGTGCCTGGTGCCCTCTGGCCATTCCCCTGTCTGGGTGTGTATCAAGTGTCTGGATTCTGCACTGCTGTCTGTTCTTGAGACCCCTTTCCAGCTTGTGCTCCTTTGCCTGCGGCCCAGGGCCAGGTAGCTCCATCTGCATTGTGTTCCTGTGGGTGTTTGCACTGCCTGCCTGGGTGCTATATTCAGTGCTGTCTTATTTGCTATATTCAGTGCTATCTTATTCCCAGGCTATTTTTGCACTGTACTCCCAGCCCAGTTTGCCCGGCTTCCTTAGCATGCTATATTCAGCAGGTTTAGCACTGGGCTATTCCTTTTGAATATGGTGGGTTATTTGGTCCGGGCAATTTTTGCATGCCGGGCAGGCCTAATTTAGCCCCGGAGCAAGGTTTTGAATATTTGGCCCTTCACCTGAGTTTAGGCTCTGTATTTTTAAGTATATTACCATAATTTTAACTTTGAAGGAGCCATTTACACTAAAGTTAAACTGTCTTTATTTTTTCTCTTGCAGGTTCCACCCTGTTCCACCACTCTGTTTTTTGTTATTTTGTACACTTTATTTCTGCTCTGGGAACTAGGGCATCTCTCAGGTGTGCCCAATCAGCCACTACCTATACTCTCAGCCTGATCCCTCCGAATCACCAGGAGATATGTTGCTGAGCACTCGCTCCAGACCCATGGACCCATCCAGCCCCCCCCAGATCACCCCCCAAGGGAGGTGCCCACCTCACCTACCTGGCTGCTTATCTGTAGTTAGGGGGATGGTCCTGGGTCCAGGTCAAGGGGCTCAGGACAGCCGGTGGTCAGTAAGCCCAGAGACAGGATGTGGCCCTGGGCTCCTGGGGCCTCCATCACCTCCCTTAGTCTGCCAGACTTATCTTGTGTGACTCTCTGCTTCTTTTCAGAGCCTAGGTTTCACCAGCTTCATGTTCCCTGTTGGTAAGCCATCTATTCCAGATCTTTATGCTTGTCTATCTGTACTCTTAGCTTTGCTGTGAGTTGCTCCAATCTCTCTCCATTACCCACCCTCTGGACCCAAGACTCAAAGGATGGTGGGCTGCTTTTTAACCAATTTATTGTGATCTTCTCAAGTGCCACCAGGCTCAGAATTCTTAATAGCTTTTGAGACTGTGGGTCTCTCCCTTCTTGCACCTCCATGCTTAGGACCGCTGTCTGAAGTTTAATAAGAACTGAATCCCCCAGACCTTGGTGATCTCTGCCTGTATTTTGCCCCACAAACCTGTCAGTAGTGGGCATGCCTAGAAAATGTGGTAGTGGGTGCAAATCTGCTCGCACTCTCTCCAGCACAGGTCCAAGTTGTTTGCTGTGAAGTGTCTAGTAATCAAGGGGGTATGAAAGTATCTTGTCATACATTTCCACTTAAACTCCCTCCATCCTGGGGAAGCAATGTTCTTCCATCTCCTCTACCATGTTCTCTTCCAACCTTTCTTGGTGATCTCTTCTATTGATTCCTCCTCCCACTTTCTCCTGAGGTCCTTTAGTGTCTTGTCATCCATTCCCAGTACAACCCTATAAGCCCCCAAAACCTTTCCCTGGGGTCTCTAAGTTTTGTGGTCCAATATAGGGAGTTCTTAAGTGGGCAAATTTCTCTCTCAACTTTATTGATTGTCTTGTTTGATATTATATAATGTCTTACTTGGAGATTTCTGTGGAAGTGTGAGTGTGGTAGGGTGTATTTTGCTTGTAGGTACCCAAATGACATGACCCTGTTATTTTGAAACAGGGAACTGTATATTATTAGCTTTCGCTGGTTCCACCTGTGATATGTTGGATCTGTATGGGCTGGGAGGAACTCCAGATCTCCCACTATGAAGTTTGGGGGCCTGCTTCATTCAGGGTGCCCATAAGCAATCTAGCCTTGGCAATAACCCTCATCGTGTGCCTGGTCCAGGGATTACCCACCTCCTTCCATACTTGAGCTGTGAAGGTGGCATGAGGTAACGCAAACAGATGGGTGTTACTTGTCTGTGTCATTTCTGTCTCCCTCCACCCAGAGTCACTGCTCTGTTTTATCATGTCACCACTGGTGCAAGTAGTGCTGCATAATAATACATTTGCAAATCTGGCATGGCCAGTCTCCCCCTCTCCCTTGGGAGAGAGAGAGCCCCCCTTGCCATGGTTCTATGTCTCCCCCCCTCCAAATAAATTTCTTTATAGCTTTATTAGTCATTTTCCAGAATGACCCTGGAATCGCAATGGGCAGGGCCTGGAACAGAAACAGCAGTCGGGGGAGGATGTTCATTTTAAAGGTATCTATCCTACTTCCTAAGGTGAAGGGTAGGGTGTCCCACCTATTGATATCAGCCTCTATCGTTGCCCATAGTTTGGAATAGTTCAGGTTGAACAGGGAGTTTTTTTGAGGAGTTATCTTGACCCCGCGGTATCTCACTACATTGTTGGTTGCCCATTTGAATGAAAAGTTTGCCAGTGTTTCTCTGGTAATGTGACCACTCACCTTAATGGCCTCTGACCTCTAATTGAATCTTATACTCTGAAATTTGACAATATTCCTCAAGAACTTCTAGGAGCACCAACACTGAGGACTGTGGTGATGTTAGAAAAAAGAGGGAGTTGTCAGTGTAGAAAGAAATTTTATGTTCCTGTCCTCCCACCTGGATTCCTTTCACCATCTCTCTGTTTCTGATAGCCACAGTTAGGGGTTCAATGCCCTGAGCGAAGAGGAGCAGGGAGAGTGGGTATCCCTGCCTTGTACCTCTCTGTAGGTGGAATATGGGGGAAGATATCCTGTTGACTCGCACCGTTGCTTGTTGGGAGGTGTATAGTGCCCCTATGCTGTCTCGGAATCTACTACCCAGTCCCATCAACTCCAGGATCCTGAAGAGGAATCCACAGTCCACCCGGTCAAATGCCTTTTCGGCATCCATGAAGATTGCCAACATGGATTCTTTTGTCTCTTGTTGCCATTCCATCAAATTCAGTAGGCAGTGAATGTTGTCATGTACCAGTCATCCCTTGGTGAACCCTGTCTGATCTAGGTGGACTAGGGATCCCACCACCGCCTGCAGTCTCTCGGCCAATATAGAGGTGAATATTTTTTTATCTACATTAAGCAAAGAAATATTTATTTATTTATTTATTTAGATATTTATGTATTTATTTATTTATGTATGTATGTCTTTGGTAACCGAGTAGATTAATTGATCCAAAGGACCGTTTTCAACCACAACCTGGGCCACAACAAACAAGCAATACAGATACTGGTAATATGCAATAGATGAACAGGCCTCAACATGAGGTGCAGCAGCTTACAGTACACTGTGGGATACATAGAGAGAAATACAGGAAAAACAAGATGACATATTGGGTCAGTTTACAGATCCAAGTACATAGTCACAGGTTATAGCGGTGGACAAAAAAAACTAGTTGCAGTAACACAGAGACCATGACATACATGTCAAAACACCTAAAGTGCAAAATGCATTGGGCTCACTAGTAAATTAATAACTGAGAGAATCACCAGCAGGATGGATCAAGGAAAAATACAGTGTAAATACTCCCAGATAGGTCAGTATGAACCACAAAAGGTGGGGTCTTTTTCTACCTTGTGGATAACTGATATTTGGGTGTATTGCCAGGAGGGTGGAGCTCCCTCCCCTCCCTCCCTCGGATTGCTCTACATACGTTTTCCTAGGTGAGGGGCTAGTTCTTTCTCAAAAGCTTTATAGAATCCTTCTGGACCCTGCACCTTTCCTCCCTTTATTTGTTTAATTGAACCAGCTATCTCCTCTTGGGTTATCAGGGCCTCAAACTCCTCCCTCTGAGATTCAGTCAGTTTCAGTAGTGTCATTTTACTAAAGAATGTTTCTAGTTTCTCCTCCCACTGGCCTATTTTTTCTCCTGCATGTAAGCTTTTGTAAAACACTAGAAAGTGTATGAAAATCTTCTGGGGGTCAGAGTCCTGTTCTGCTGATCTATGGTTGTGTCATATCTTTAATACCACTCACCCAGTCACCTCCTTGCACAATTGCCACACAAATAGTGTTCCTGCACAGTTCCCCACCTCATAATATCTTTGCCTGGAGCAGTGGTGAGCCCCTTCAATTTTGTCATCTAACAGTTTATTAAGTCTGACTCTTTTTGCCTCTAGCTCCCTCTTCACCCTTACATCTAGGGCAATCTTATGTTCCATCTCCAGGTCAAAGATTTTCTTCTTAAGGGCCGTCTGTTCCTTCAGCCTCTCACTCTTTGCTGCCGCCACCAAACTTGTAATTTTCCCTGTCAATACTGCCTTATATTTGTCCCACCATGTCACCACAGAGTAGTCTGCTGGGGCATTTAGTTCTTTGTATTCTTCTAAGCTGGCCTTTATCAGTGTTTTACAATCTTCTCTGTTTAAGAGAGATACATTGATCCTCTAGAAGGAGAACTTCAATGTAGGAGACAGGGATATAGTCATATTGACAGCTCCATGGTCAGACAGGCTTCTTGTAGGATTTGAGCAGAGTTCAGGGCATGGATTCACGCCTTAGAGAAGAAGAAAAGATCAGTCCTTGAGTAGTCCTGCTGCAGAGCCAACCAGCAAGTATATTCCCTAATTTTGGGGTGTACAGTACATAACTTCAGGTCTCTAGTAGGCCCAGTTCTTTGGCTAATCCTCCTAGACACGTCGCAGCAGATGTTCTTATACCCGGCGTAGAACCTGATCTGTCTGCAGCTGGGTTCAGTACCATATTGAAATCCCCCCCTTCTACATACATCTCTCACGGTGGAGGGGCAAGCCTGGTCATCACCTGTTTGAGAAACTGCACTCTCTCTTTTTCTTGGTTGGGTGCATATATATTTAACAGAGAGCAAGGTATTGTCCTACAGGTACTTCTTACCATTATGAGTCTGCCTGCTGGGTCCTGGTGGCATTCTTTCACTTCAAGAGGGCAATCATTATGAATTAAGATGGCCACTCTTCTTTTGTGAGGGTGTGACTGACAAGAGGAGTGGTATACCTCACCTACCCACCCTCTCTTTAGTTTTCCTGCATCCTCTGGGGTCTGGTGGGTCTCATGTAGGAACTCCACCTCTGCTCTCTGCTTTTCCAATTCATTTAAAATTCTTTTTTTTTTTTTTTTTGATAGGGCTGTTCAATCCCCTGATATTTTAGGTTATTATCTTACCATCCTCCATTTTTCACAGTGATTAGAACTGCAAATTGGCTCATATTCACTGTCAGTGCCAAACTTTTGTAACTATTTACAACTGTAACATTAAAACTTTCAAAACTACTTTTTCTATTGTACTTCACAAGGCATCCTTAACACTTAGTCCTTCCTTTCAATGTAACCTGAAAGGCTGGGTGAGGCCCCTGCCCTGGGCCCTTGTGCTACACATGTGCTTTCAAGCTCCTACCTTCTTCTTTCCCTACTGAGGGTAGCTCTTTAAAACACACCTTACCCTAAGTTTGTGTATGTTTGCCGTGAGCTTCATTAGCCCAGTAAGTAATCTCTGTAACCCTCTTTCATTCCTACTCCCCCCCCTTGCATGTGCATCTCCGCAGAAGGAGTGTCAGAACTACCTTATCAGGTTTAGTAAGTACAATTCTGAAAATACTATATATTGGTCTCCTTTAGGTGCACTGCCAGGAGATAAGGGAATGGAAATTATATGGCCTTTCGGTTCCTTGGATCCAAACAGCTATGGCTACTGCCCCCCCTTTTCCCCTGAGAGGTACTGTATAGAGAAGGACTACTGCCCATTTATAACATCCATCTGGCAATGAGGTATTTGGGACTTTACTTCTTCCTTAGGGTCCAAAGTCTACGGGTTCCCCTGGGAGTGCCCCTCTGCACCCCCCACCATAAGGCTAAAATATCCTCTTCCCCCTCCTACTGAATTTTTTCCATTTTCATTTTGCCGGGCTGTTCGAGGGGGGGTTCCCCATCATAGGAGCAAGAACAAGGGGGAGTCAACACTTTAGGTCATCTAATTTACTTCCCTTAGTGCCACTAGTGCTTGAGACAACATTTTCATCGAGCCCTTGCTTCACAACTTTCCTTTTAGCACTCTGTGGTACTTTCACCCTTGGTGATGAAATAACCCCTGTCTACTCCATGGCTTGTCCACTACAGGGTGTTGTCTGCATCTCATTTCATGCCCTCTAACAGTTATCAGACTTGTGGTAAGGTAATCTCTCCAAGGAGGTTCTTCTCCCCATTCTCACCTCCTCTGGTAATCCAGCTCAGGGCAAATCTGGGGGCCACTGAATTTTATAAGGACCACATTTCATTGAGCATGGGGGGAAACAACCAATGGCTGCATAGCTCAATCTCGGGGTGGTGGAGCATCAAGAATCCCTCGGTGGAGATGTCCCTCTCTGTTATGGTGTGTCGGAGTCACTTATGTTCATATTCACATCCCTCTTTTCTTTTCCACGCTCCCCCTCCCCACATCAACCCAGAGTAAAGTGACAAATTTCTTATTTTGAGCTACCATCATTCATTTCATTTGTTGCTCTGAGGGGGGAGGGCCCTTCGTTCCAGCTGAGGGTCAACTATTTCCAGAGAGGGGGTAAACCCTTGTTAGTGGATCATGTATTCATTTTCAGTACTCAATCCTCTGATTTTTTTTGTTCCCCCCCCCATAGTATCCTTGATTCCATTCACCCCCACTGTCACTTCTGTCCTAAAACTCATGACCGTAAGTGCAGCCTGTGTCTCCCTGCCATTCCTGTCTCCTCAGCCCAACAGCAGTTCTCCCACTAAGGTAATAACATTAACCCACATGAAGAAGACCTAACCTTGCATCTGGACAAACCTTGATGCAGAGTTCCCTTTTCATCGGTCCGTACTGCTACGGCCCCAATCTCTCACTTTCTAGGCCTTGTATGTGCTCTGTGTGACACTGCTGATTCTCCCACCCCCAGCAGTGTGCCCACGTAGAGATGTGTTCCTTCCTGTCTCAGTTCGGTCTTCACTCTCTTTCTCCTTCATTTCCATGCTTCCTGTGGGACACTTTTAACTAGGCATCATGATCCCTGAAATGAGAAAGAGGAAAGCATTGCTGCTGTCCCAGCTTTTTAACAATAAAGTTATTTATCTGATATTTTAAATGGCTGCTGTGATGCCCGGCTTTTTGTCCTGCTTGTACTGAATTTACATTGTGGCTCCAGCTTTGTTTTATGTGCTGCCTTTACGTGCAAACAAAAGGAAGAGGAAAGCAGGTTACATTAATGGGGGGGTTAACGTTACAAAAATCAAGCACTTCACAATCTTTCTTACATTAGGTTACCTGACCTGGCCCACCCCAGTGGAGATGCACATTTTCATTTCCTCAGAAGTGCCCACCCATCCAATAGAACTTTACCAGCTCTGCCCTTCCCAAAAGTCTTTGTACACCAGTTCATGTTAAATATTTGTTGGGGAATCTTCCATGTTGTATCCCTACAAGATGGCACTGTCTTCTTCTCGCTGCCACAAGGGATCCAGCTGACATCGGATCCTGCCATCAAGCCTGCAGTGCCCCATAGTCCGTAAGTGGCTTCAAATAGTTCAGGGTTCAAGTGCTGGAAGTGCTGGGTCAGGGTTCCTTTTCTGGGCTGGCCATTTGGTTTCTATGCTGCTTGGAGTTTCAGCCCCCTTGTTCAATCTCGAGCACCTCTTTCAGGGGCTGTATCTGAGAAGCTCTGCTGGATAGGTGTCATTTGGCCCGGTGTAGAGTTTTGGTGGCACCTCCAACTTCTGTACTGTAGCTCTGGTGTCTTTTAGGGTGTGGAAAAACACTTTCCCTTCTGGAAGAACAGTCGTTATTTCAGCAGGCTCTATTAAATGCATTTTAATTTGGCTCCAAGGTGCTTTTTTATTGCTAGTAACGTGCACCTTTCTTGCTGAGTCATTAGGGTGAAGTCCTGATCCAAATACAGCCTTTGATCCCCAAAGCAGATTTCTTTCTTCATCCATGCTTTCTGAAGCACCGTAGTTTTAACTCTATAGTCCATACATTTTATAACTGTGCAGCATGGGTTTGCTTTGGGATCTGCAGATTTTTTGCCTGAGCTCTATGCTCTGTGCGCCCTTACAATATTTAAGTTAGTATCAGGTGGGAGATTGAGCAGCTCTTTCGGGAAGGTTTCCATGTTGCCAGTCTCTGTATCCTCTGTCAGCCCATGCAGTCTTAAATTGTCTCTGTGGGCTGTCAGTTCTTGGTCATCTATTTTTCCTGATATTTCCCTTTCCCTTTTGAGTAGATAATGGATGGTTGCATCTTGTTTTTCCACTGCTTCTGTAGTCTCCGTAAGTCCTTGTTCCATGTCAGTTGTTCTTTGGGCCACTGCTTGCAGTCCTTTTGTGTAATTTGAAATTGATTTTTGAAAGCTGGACATTGTGTTGCTTATTTTGGACAGTTCTTTAAATAATCACTTGAAAGTAGTTGTAATATCTTCATTGCTGTCATTTTTGCTGTCCTCACTGTGAGAGCCTGATGCTATGGAGGCTGATCTGTTGAGGCCTGCAGACCTGGTGTCGCATGACTCCGCCTGGCTGGTGGGCTTTAGGAACTCCAAAAGAGTATCTTTTTGTTTGTATTTGGCTGGCATTATTTGTTTTTGGTATTTCTCTATTAGTTCTGGATGGTGAGGCTCATCTTCCTGGTGGATTTAAGTAGATTTTCTCCTCGAGGGTATAGAGCAGAAATCTCTCATATCTTCACTGATGGAATGCAGAACCGGAAGTCATCGAATATAATAGTTTATATCAAATAACTTTTCAAATTGGTAGATGGTTGAGCTGATACTTTAGTGTTTGTGAGGGATGGTTAGTACTAGTGATATGATATATATTCTTAATTAAAACTGATTATTAGTAATTGGTTCTATGCCATTACAAATACAGATGGTTGCATAAGAAGACTACAGATTTTTTGTGGGGTGAACATTTATGTGTAGCATGAAAATTGTTAAACGCATGTTATAATATTCATGTCTGACAATGCTTTCATTACTATGTGATGATTTTATAGGTGTTTGTGAAGGTATAAATAATTTTTGTTAGTATTCGTGTTATTTGAGCATTTTTGCCGTGTGTAAATTTTTGAAACTTTCAAATGTTTGCAAATTATGTTCATGCTTTGCAATTGCTTTTAAAATATGTAGAATATGGAAAGTGTACATGCTGTTTGGTGATTTTTAAACTATACGTACTGTATTATACGGATCATATTTTAAAGTTAAGTAGCCCTACATATGTGTGTGTTAAAAATTGTTGTGTAATTATTAAGAAATGTACAAGCTTTGCATATTAAATATGAATATGTATGCATTTGGGGAATTAAATCTGATAATGTTTTTGTACTTTGTGAATAGTTTCAGAAATCTAGTTTTTTATCATTTGAAAAGTTTATTTTTACTTACAGTATCTACTTCAATTTACCATTTGGTAACTACTTCACTTCTAAGCTCTGTACTGTTTTAATAATGGAAAAGATGACCAGTATAACATAATCTGAGTTTTTAAAGTAAAGTTTATTAAAAAAATTATTAAAACAAATTATAAGGGTCAATTATTAGAGTGAAGCACTTATCCACAAAAACAAATAAAAATAGTAGATAATTTTTCTAACAATAACCTGAAAATATGTACACATATTTATGTGATACATGGTGGTTTTCCCAAAATAAGATATTATGCTGTATTTATTACCATTTGTAATATATATATATCTATATTTTACAATATTTACCCACTTTAACATATTAATATAATAAAATAACTGTAACACATGGAGAACTTATCCACAAAATAAAATACACATATATTAGGTTAAAAAGAGGCGGATTTCACAAATCAAATGGTTCAGACAAATAATATATATATATATATATATATATATATATATATATATATATATATATATAATTTTGGGTAATTCTGTGAATTCTGAAATGCTGTGGGGATGGAGCTGTGGAGAATTCAGTGGCGAAATGGGGGGGTTCAGGTGGGAACAGTGGGAGGTATAGTAGCTGAGGAGATGGAATTTGAAGGTGATGAGATTCTTGGTGAAAGATAGGGAGGAGTATAGTAGGAGGTAGATTATAGGTAAGATAAGGTGAAGTAGTTACAGAGGGGGAAGGTTCAGATGTAGATGGCTTTGTAAAGGTTGGATCAGATTTCAGAAGTACAGAAGGGGTAGGGTTTTGTTTAGATTTAAGAAAAAAAGGTAGGTTGGAGTTTAGGGTGTAATGAAGGGAGTTTGAGGCTTAGGAAGAGATAAGAAGTAGGCTGTAGTTTAGGGGGCACAAGAGGAGTATGTAGGGATGTAGAAGTAATGGAAGTAGTAGGTTGTGGAGAAGCAGGTAAGGTATGGGAGGTGGAGTTTAGAGCCAATGGATGTTCCTACTCGTATTGCAGCAGAAAAGAGCCTTGTCTGAATGTCTTGGAGGGCCATAACAACCTGGGACATTTGCTGTTTAATGTCCTCTAAGGTATTATACATAGTACCAATGGCTTGGAAGGCAGTAACACAGTTTGACATTTGCTGTTTAATGCCTTCCAATGTATTGGACATAGTCCCAATTCCTGTTGACATAACTGCAATGGCACCTGCCGTGTTCCTCATTTGTGTCCCTATGATTCATATGGCAGCTGTCATTGCACCACTACACCCATATTAATAGTAAAGTCCTTCATCATCTGGGTCTGTTGTTGTTGGGAAAGGCTGATCCATCTAAGGTGGATTTTCTTTTTGACACCTCTTTTTTGCCTCAAAAGAGAAAAAAGCAGCAATTA
Source organism: Neoceratodus forsteri (assembly GCA_016271365.2). Classification (NCBI taxonomy): domain Eukaryota; kingdom Metazoa; phylum Chordata; order Ceratodontiformes; family Ceratodontidae; genus Neoceratodus; species Neoceratodus forsteri. Next base: position 721,071,978 of record CM057459.1, on the reverse strand, counting down.
CTTTTACATTTTATAATGTACGGTATGTTTCTCTTCTATGTAGCTTCAGTTGTGTCTAGTTCAAGTTCAATTTCAATTTTTATTTAAGAAAAAAATATTGTCAAATGGACTGTTACCATTTAATAACAACAGCAGATTAAAAACTCAAAACCTATCTTGCATAAAATACATTCCATAAAACATAGTTATACAAAATGTCATTTGAAGCAATTGCTTCTAATCTTAGCTTTTTCCTATACAAAGAATTAGCAATAGATATAAATTTATTTACAACAAACTAGTGTGGGCACAAGGACATGGTGCTTCTATGCTAAAAGTCAAAACATAGTAACAAAAAAGCAAGCAGAGCACTCACACCTCAAATATAACAAAGGGCACCAGTTTTCCGATAGAAAATATTATATTTTATTACATAGGCAAATAAAAGAGCAACCTGATGCATTTCGGATGACTACTCATCCTTTATCAAAGGTAATAAAATATTTTCACCACTTGTGACAGTTAAATAGCCCATTCATAGTGATGTCACTAATGAAATCCCAATTCTGATATGTTAAAAACAGACATTAGATAAATTTCAATCCACTTGCAGATAGCAATTACAAGAAGCAATTACAAAAAATTATCTACTATAATCCAAACTAAACATCATATAATTAAACAGTTACACAGTATAACATATAATTTAAAATAGCAAAGTGCAGACATTACAAAAATCAACCCCTTATAACAAAAAATATATAAAAGTAAAAAGCTGGGGGAGACTGGAATGTACAAAAAGGAAAAAGAAAGGAAATATGGGGGGAAGGAAAGGGGGAGACAAAGAAGAAAAATTATAAAAAACTAAAAAAGAAGGGGAATAATAAAATCCAGCAACATACATTTGATAAGGGGAAATAGTAAAAAAAGCCACATCACCATTTTTTTCTTTTCTTTAGAAACGGCTTCACTTCAAAACCTGTATTCAAGCCCTTATTTTTGGTAGCTTTCGTATCAATGATCCAAAAAAGCTTCTCTTTTCAGTAGTAAATCATTAAAGTTATCACCATGTGGTTTTTGACATACCTTACCTATCCCTACAAAACTAAACTGGTGTTCTCCACTATTCTGTAACAAAGCCACATGTGCTGCAGTAGCATAGCTTAAATCTTTCTTTTCAATTGTCCTAATGTGCTCCCTAACACAAATCTTGAAGGCCCTTTTTGTTTTTCCAATATAAAATGCACTGCAGCTACAGATGGCCATGTAAATAATTCCCTCAGTATCACATGTAATTAGCTGGCATATATTGTACTTATGACTAGTAGCCTGGTTAATAAATTCCTCACTTTGTTTAATATATGTGCATGCATTGCATCTCTTACAAGGAAAGCAACCAATAGCTGCTTTGTTTAACCAAGTACTTGAATCAGACTCCTTATTAACAAAGTGGCTATGCATAAGCTTGTCACCTAAGGTCAGTGCATTTTTAAAAACCATACCTGGAGGTACTGACACTACATGTAACAGCCCTGGATCACTTGTTAGTACTTTCCAATGTTCCTTAATGATTTTTTCAATCTGACTTGACTGTGCAGAATAAGTCATAACCATATTAAATCTTTCATGAACATCTTGAATCTTATTGGCTTTATATTCTAAAAGTTCCCTCCTATCCTGACGGCTTGCAAAGCCTCTCCCATCATTTATATCATGACTACTGTAACCCCTCTCTTTTAAATTGAGGTTCAAATCCTCTGTGTTCATCTCAAAATCCCTATTTTCACTGCAATTATGTCATATTCATAAAAATTGACCTTTGGGTATATTTTTTGCTATATGTCTCGGATGGCAACTATCCGCACGTAATATTGTGTTGCCATCAGACAATTTTCTAAAAGTTTCCATTTTAACAATGGTCAGATCTTTTTTACTAATTTTCAAATCAAAAAAATTGACACTGTCCTGTGAAGTCTGATAAGAAAATTTAAGGTTCCCATCAGAGTTCCCAAGATTAGTGACAAAGTTCTGAAATTCGATCTCACTTCCTTCCCAAATCAAAAACAAATCATCAATATAACGTTTCCAAAGACAAATGTTTTTTCAAAAAAAGGATTCTTATTTCTATTGAGCACAAACTCATTTTCCCAAGCCCCCATATATAGATTGGCTACCGAGGGGGCACACGTAGCCCCCATTGCTGTCCCTTTGACCTGCAAATAAACACCTTTATTAAATAAAAACACATTGCCTTTCAAAACATGTTCCAACAGTTTTAACAAAAAAGCAGTACCAGGTTTTACCCCCTCCCCTCTAGAGTTCAAAAATAAAGCAGCAGCATCTAAAGCCCCCTCATGGGGAATGTTTGTATATAATGCTTCGATGTCCATCGTAATAAGGAAACAGCTCTCTTTCAAATGTAAATGTTCCAAGATTTTCAAAATATCCATTGTGTCCTGCAAATAAGAAAGCAAACAACTTACAAAAGGACGTAAATAAAAATCCACAAATTGCGACAAGCTTTCAGTCACAGAGCCGATCCCATTAACAATGGGGCGACCTGGAGGATTAACTAGTGACTTGTGGATCTTAGGGAGAAGGTAAAATGTAGCCCGAATAGGATTTTCAGTGATCAGGAATTCCATATCTTTTTTACTTATGTCCCCATGTCTGTAAGCATATTTAATACAGTCATCTATGCAGCTTTTAAATTCATTTGTGGGATCCATATTTAGTTTCTTATAGAATTCGTGATTAGACAATTGTCGTTCCACTTCTTTAACATAGTCATTTTTATTCATAACAACTACACAGCCACCTTTGTCTGCATTCTTGATCTCAATTTTAGTGTTATTCTGTAAGGAAACTAATGCAGTTCTTTCACATTTAGGCTTGTTATTAAATGGAGCAATTGGGGGGGGGGGTTAAACTAGATATCCAGGTCATTTTCTACCATTTGTTTAAAGACCTTAACAGTGGGACTCAAAGGTGGATTTAATTAGGATACTGCTCTGAACGGTGACTCCACAGCAATGTCCAAAGTATTTTCATCCTTTTTAGTTGAAAAGAATGATTTTAGATTTAAAGTCCTGCACGCCATATTTAAGTCCACCGTAGTTTGAAATTTATTTGCTGAAACGGTGGGTGCCTAATTAAGACCTTTACTAAGTACATCCATCTCTAGTGTAATCAATTCATGATTAGATAGATTAATTAACTGTTTCCTAGTAATTGTAGTTACCACCATTTGCCCCTGTAGTGTCTGTAGTTGTGGTTCTGGTAACATCCTCTCCTTCAACCTGTGTCTCTTCCCCCTACGTGTTCTCCTTATTGTTCTCCCAATGTTTCCTCATTTCCTATCCTCTGGAATCTTGGACTCCTTCGTGGTGTATATGGCGGTGCAGCTTCCTGTCTCCCCTTCTGAAAATGGTGTTGAAAATTATTCTCCTCAATCTCTGAATCACTAGTGCTGCTAAATTCAGAGAAAACATGTCTTTTAGGGTTTTTTAAAATCCCTCGAGGATTCTTTTTCCAGCTAAAAACCCTATCCCAAATATAATCATTTTTATCACGGGTAAACTTAATTTGTTTAGCAGCCCTTAATTCATTGTCCAGACATTTGATAGATTCTTTTAACTTTTGATTACAGACATCAAAGTCCACATCATTCAGAAATTTGAGTTCTTCCTTCTCTTTATTTTTAATTTCCATTTTCAAAACTTCTTCTTTTTCTTTTCTGAATTTTGTAATTAAATTGATTAACTTGAAACTTGCCTCTACCAAGATTGCTTCCCATGCTTTCATGAATTCTTCATTTTCTTGTCTGCATGCTGGATTTTTTAAAAGTCTCAAACCTCTGGGAATATGTTTTACCATCACATAAGCTTCCATGTTCATTGTGTTCCAAAATGCTCTTCTCCACTGGTGTGTGATTTTTTTCTAGTTCATGGAAAGCTAGTGTTAATGAATTCTCTCCAGGTGTTTGTACTTCATTCTCATTGCTCTCTGCCAAGAACGGATTGTTGCTAGCTGCCGCATTAAGCAAATCCTGCATATACCCCATAGGTCCTATTTCATTGGTAAATACCAAATCTGGGGTTGCTTCAAGCAAAATATTAGCCCAATTTATAGTCGGAAAACAAAATAAAACAAAACAAAAAGGTGCTCCTAAGAAGAGGTTTTACGCTTGATGCCTTCCTACCGCAACCTGTGCTCCACACAAATATCAATTCATTTACAACAAACTAGTGTGGGCACAAGGACATGGTGCTTCTATGCTAAAAGTCAAAACATAGTAACAAAAAAGCAAGCAGAGCACTCACACCTCAAATATAACAAAGGGCATCAGTTTTCTGATAGAAAAAATTATATTTTATTACATAGGCATTTTTGTAATGTCTGCACTTTGCTATTTTAAATTATATGTTATACTGTGTAACTGTTTAATTATATGATGTTTAGTTTGGATTATAGTAAATAATTTTTTGTAATTGCTTCTTGTAATTGCTATCTGCAAGTGGATTGAAATTTATCTAATGTCTGTTTTTAACCTATCAGAATTGGGATTTCATTAGTGACATCACTATGAATGGGCTATTTAACTGTCACAAGTGGTGAAAATATTTTATTACCTTTGATAAAGGATGAGTAGTCATCCAAAATGCATCAGGTTGCTCTTTTATTTGCCTATGTAATAAAATATAATATTTTCTATCGGAAAACTGGTGCCCTTTGTTATATTTGAGGTGTGATTGCTCTGCTTGCTTTTTTGTTACTAAGATATAAATTTAGCAATGGAATAAACAGCCACAACATCTCTTGCATGTAACAGTTTTGAAAGCAGATCTTCCTTTGGCATGTGCATATACCTAACAATAAATCTCTCCAACAATTTCTTTCTTAGGTCATTTACTCGTAGGCAGTCCAATGTACCATGGGTGACTATCTGATCACTACTCTGATCACTATATTGGGAACAGAGGCACTTAAACTGTTTTTTGTAAATGCTCCGATTTACAACATAATACCAGAGTCAATGAAAAAAATCTACACTGTGCCAAAATATTTATGTGATTATTCAAGTCACGTGTATTTAAATAATGTTCTGTTCCAGACTCAATTTTAATATGTTTATATGACATAAACATCATTGTTATATTTAATCTAGCTAGATTTGTCTGTATCTCAACATCCTTGAACCTTTGTATAGCATTATTCCTAAGAGCTAGACATTCTAATTGTGAATTACAACCAAACAGGGATTTTATTCCATTTCGGACAAATATTCAGTTTAAGTTAGCCGTCCAAGTATGTACCTCTGAGCTGTCAAATTTATAAACACATGATTCTCTAACACATGCTGATAGCAAAGAATTTGTGCTATTCTGTCCAGTCCTGTACCAAAGATTTATAACTCTAATATGTGCCTTTAAAGTAAGTGATACAAATCTTGATTCAAGCCTCAGCAATTCCCAAGAACAAATTGTGGAAGACCTAGTAGAATTCTAATAAAAGGATTCTGAATTGGTTCAAGGTGAATCACGGTGCTCCCAAATCCCCACACCATATAATAGAGTGGTTAGTACTTTTAAATACCTTGGGGTTCACTTAGATGCCTCCTTCTCAATGGAGCATCATGCAACTCAGCTTACCAAAACAGTAAACCAGAAGCTCTGGTTATTATACCGCCTCTGCCCTCTTTTATCCAACGCTGCCTGGAAAAAGATTGCGTCAACATCCCTTCTCCCTATTTTGTTCTATGGTGCCCCTCAACTACTCTCCTCCCAGTCCTCATCCCTTGCACAGGTGCATCAACTCTATCATAGGATTGGACATTTTGCCCTTGGAGTGGACTCCAGAAAACACCACTGTGAGGCCCTGTATTCTTTTCAATGGCCTACCTATGACTCAAGGTTACAGTTTCATACCTTGTGCCTTGTATTCAAACTTACCAAGCTCTTTAATTCCCCTTGCCTAAGGGGAATCATTTACAAAAAAGTACCCACATGCACACTTAGATCTACTTCCTTACCCTTATTAGCAATCCAAAAGACGCAATGCCTTTAGGGTAAGCACTCATTTGCCTTCTCAGCTCCCTCTACTTGGAATTCCCTCCCTCCTAACTTACTCTCCTGCCCCATCTTATCCTCCTTCAAAAAAGAGCTTACCTCTTTCCTACTAACCCCCCTCCTCTGCAATTCCTTTAAATACTGTAACCCTTATGGTGTTGTTAATGCCTAGTCTATGTTACTCTGATAGATGTATCTTGTAATCCACCTGCTCTCACATTCCTACTATGTATATATTGTATAATATTAATTATTCTGTTTATTTATATATGCTTAATGCCTGATTTGTTTTAAGTTACTTATCTGGCTTTCCACTGTAATAATGTTTGGAGCATTGTTAAATCTCTCTGTATCCTGTATATTATTATTGTATTTATCTATTGGGCTGTGTTCATCATTGTCACCCAGGTCATCACTGAAAAAGGGACTGCATGGTCTCAGTGAACATATCCAGTTACCAAAATTTTAATAAATAAATAAATAAAATAAATAATAGTATGGATTTTAGTTTTACTTCATACCCAGACTTCACTGAATTAAATGAATGGTGAGCAAATGTCTTGCTAAATCTGTTAATTGCCAAGACACTTTGTTTTACTTTTAGTTTAGTTTTTTCAATATGCATATTCTAGCTTGGAGAACTTATTTATTTATTTGAAGAGTTTCACCAGGTAGGCAACCTGAGCTGCAATAGCTCATTTTCCAGTGCATCCTGGGGAAGGGGGATAGTGGAGGCAGTAACAGTAGTACAAATGGAAGATTTAACAGCACAGTAGTGAAACCCACATAAAATACATTGAGACCGTGCAAGTCAGTATTGGATAAATACGCACTTCCCTAAAGTGCAGGCTAGTTATTATCAGAAGCCCTACATTAATTTATATATATATATATATATACACACACACATACATACAGAGGACATACATTAATATATAATACATTTAGTTAATGTGCAAAATATGAACAACTGCATTATAAATGCTATAAGTACTGAAGTGAATGCCTGAAAAACATAGGAGGGAATTGCAGAAGAGGAATTAAAGGGTGCTAGTAGGACAGCCCCCCCTCCCAGCTGGGATGCATGAACCCCACAAAGGGGAAGGTCAGTGGTGAGTAAGTGAGGAAGGAGAGGAGACAAATAGGGGAAGAGGGGATGATGAATAGGGATGAAGTGGTTCAGGAAGAAAGGTAGGGCTTGTGGAAAGGGGAAGAGAGTGGGGAGAAGAGTTGTTAAAGTACTGAAATCCTTGAGGAGGTTAAGAGTAGAGTTAATGTGCTGGAAAAGATGGGAAGGAGGGGCTCTTGCAGTTGCAAGAGGGGGAGGTGTGGAGCCGTAGTAGGCGGTATAGCAAACTGGGTGACTGGGCAGAGTGAATATCTGGAGGAAAGGAATTCCAGATCTGGGGGAGCCAATAGTAGAAGGAAGATCTTTCAGCTGTGGAAGAGCATGGGGGGAGGGTAATTGTCCTTTGGGTGGAGTTGCGGAAAGTATAGTCTGGCATTGGAGGGAGAGATAGGAGAGAAAGGAGATAGGGTGGCAGGGAACCAAACCAGAATTTGTCAATCATAGATAACCTGTGGGCAAGGCATCGGTCACTAAGAGAGGGGAAAGAAAGACAGAGAGGAGTAGAGGTCACATTGTTGAGTACGAGGTGTACAGTCGAGTGTGAAGCAGCAAAAGGAGCTAAAGAGGGCATCCAGTCTGGTAAGGGTAGAGTTAGGGAAGGAGCTGAAGACAATGTTTCCATAATCCAAAATAGGGAGGATCATCTTTTGGACTATCTCCCGTGGGCAGGAGGGGAAATGCATGTGCGGTGATGATACAAAGCACTGAGTCTGGGGAGTAGCTTTGCGTGGGTAGCGTCCACATGCTCAGCAAAGTTGAAGTTCTTGTCAAGCCATAAACTGAGATATTTGAAGGACGAGACATCTTCAAAAGGGGAACTATCAAGGGTGTGGAAGGAGGTGGTAGCAGCAAGCCTTTGCCTGGTCCCAAAGGTCATAGAGACCATCTTTTTGGCATTCAGTGAGAGTTGGTGTGAAGCAGTGAAATTTATACCAAGATAAGTAAATAAGTCCACAATTTCTAATATTTTAGCACCAAATTTTCAATCATATATATTTTTATTTTTACCACACACAACAACTTTAGTTTTATAACATTTTGAGTTAATTTTATGGTACATAGTGTTTTCACTGTACCACCTTATCACATGCTTTTTGACAAAGCTCTGAAAAAACATGCATTGTATCAAAATGTTTCTTGTACATACACAAGCAAACATGAAAAAAGAGTCACTTAAATATATCCATTGCAGAACCGGTCTGAGCAGACAAGCCCCAGGCTCACAGCTACTGTATGTCTATGGGGCATGAGAACAATATCAGGTTATTAGGTATTTAAACAGCTCCCCCTTCCACCCAGCCATAAGCCTTTGGGCATTATGAGAAATTCTCAGAGATAGCTGCCATAAAACAAAGATGGATTGGAGCTAAGGGGGTCATCCAGCTCCAGGGGGCTTAAATCTGGTGATCACTCTCTTAATGAGTATGTGCTCAGTGAGTCAATATATTCCATGCTGTGCACTATGACATAATAAGTGCAGCTCTAGTGAGAAGTTCCTTGAGACATGGTTGCAGGATGCCACCACTATGATGGTTGAGTGGTCTGATGGCAGTGAAAGAAGGGATTTGTTTTACATGGTAGAGACGAGCAACATGCAATTGAATATGTTTTATTTAAATGTAGGGTTTTTGGCTATGCAACAGACTCTGTTTAAATTTAGTGGACAAGTCTGTGTTTCTTTACTTGGGAGATATAGGAAGAACTGAAAGAGGCAAGGGGACAGGATCAGGGTCTTAAGCAGATCTGCCTAGTGATAGGGTGAGTATCTAAGTCATGTGCCAGCACAGTGGTAATCTATTTCATCTGTGATGCCCTTGTCTGGTCTGAGCTGAAGCTATGTGCTCCTAGGCAAAATACTATTTGGATATGGTGCTCTGGGTGCTATCCCATGCAATGATCCCCACCAGCAGGGCCAGTCATTCCCAAAAGTTCACTGAGTAGTAGATAGTGCGACTCATGTAGCTACCTAGCTGCATTATCTGTAGAAGCTGTGCTGGGCCACCATAATAAACTGATGGTGCATTCCTCCTCCTGGTTCTGCTGATGGCTGCTTGAGACTTGGGTGCTGACTGAGGAGGATCTCAAGGGGAAGGGGACAGACAGGCTACTGATCTATGGGCATCCAGACTATAGAAACATTGTTCCGGTCAAATGTTAGGTGAAAAAGAGTGTCACCATGAAACCTGGTGTTTACGTGTTAGGCAGTGCAGTGACTGTTTGCATATTTGAAGAACGATGGGAAGAAAGGCAGTGCTTGCCACGGTCATAAGGGCTGAATGCTGTGTGGGATTTCACATGAGAATTTAACACCAGTTTTGACTACATAAATCTATACACATGGTATCCTCGCTGACATAACACTGAACCAATGAGCAAAACATTTCACCCCCTCCATAGTAGAGCTGGGGTCCTGTAAAAAAAATCCTCCAGAGCAACTCCACCAAATGCCAGAGCTGTCATATGAACAGTAAAGGAGATAAAAGTCCATCATGTAAGCAAGCTGTGGGGAGAAATAGATATTAGAGCAATGAGTCCATAGCCCCAGTTAAGAGGACGTGGATCAGAAAGTCTGTGAGTCAGAATTTCAGAAAGTATCGGAGCAATTTTCAAATGAATCTGAAAAGAGATTGGGTGTAAGGGAACACCCTAGACAGTGAGGATTTGTGGCTGTGTCATAACAATGGCTGCTGCATTTTGGACATGACTATTCATGGCTCCTTCGATATGTTTCACAGCACAATCATTAGCCTGTTAACTCACATCTGGACAATTTTATTCTACTATATTCAGTGACAGAAAAATAACAGTCTACTGCCAGGATCCACAAAGTTGTAAAGTCACTCAGTTGTTTGTTGGCAAGCTTTATGCAAATGAAAGGACCAAAACACTCTCTCATTGGAGTGCTCCGGTCCTTTCAACTGCACAAATTCCCCCCCCCATAAATTGTGACAACTGTCATACTTAGCTTGTGTGGTCATTGGCCTGTCAGGGATGAGCCCAATGCAGCTTGGCCTGCATTGCACGCAACACTGACACAGCTAAGAAGTTATTCATTGTAACAAAATGTTTCTTGAGCACCCTCAAGCAATAAAATTGGGATTACAAAATAGAACAAATCTATCATCTTCATTGCTTGCAACCCATCACTTGACCATTGATTAATTATCTGGTAATTGTATGTTTGTCCTAACCTGCCTAGCAACACCCTAACTACATTACATCAAAATAGAAAGTTTTACCATTAAAATAAAATTCTTTACCATTTTCTAAACACATAAAACCATAACAAGGCATGTTTCTTCAAATTGAAGGTACTTGGACATTGTTTCCATACTCACCTATTGTGCCTAGGAGCAACCTAACAAAGGAAAATTAACTTTTTGTCTTTAAACAAATAAAAAATCTATTTTACAAGCACAATGACTCAATTCAGGGCATGGTTTTCTTGAGAAGTAATGCACTCTAAGGTGTGGAAGTTGTAAAAGGAGGTTACATATGATGGTATTTATTCAAATTGGGCAGCATTAGAGTCATGCAGTGAAGGACCCTTTGGGGGTATGTTAGGGGAGCAGGAACATCATGCTGCCTCTATGTTATGACTGTAGTACAATAACATATATTTGATATTAAAATAATGCATTTTACAATAATTTAATGATTGAGATGCCTTTTGGTTGTTACATACAATATGTATGCAGAAATTATTTCAGGTACTTGTCCGTTTATAATATATTATAACATACTGTCACTACCGTGCCAGAATAACTAGATTTTATTTACTGAGAATGTAAGTCAGACAAGCAACTGCAAAGATGGCTATCAGGCTGGGCAAGCCATCCATTTGGGGCTCCATCTCTGAGCTCCAAATCTCACAAAGAAACCCTATTGCAGTGGATTTAAAAATTAGACAATCCACTCTGAGAAAGCCTGTGGAGTCGGGCGAAATGTAAGCTTTCCTATTTTGCACTGTACAGTATCTGATGTCTGATGGAGATAATACAGCTTTGAAACAACTTTGAGTGTGAGACTGCTTTTCTAAGGCTACCACAGCAGGGGTGAGTGCTCTCCACCAGCTTCTTTGTGCTTTGCAAACTTATTGAAGAAGCACTGCCACCCCAGTGATCACCACCTACTCTTGTTCAGATACACTACAGCATTCTAATTTATGAATAAGTTTGTAGGGCTAAATTTTTTTAGCCAATAGTTTTTAAAAGTTTTTAAAAAGTTTGAGTAGTAGTTAGTAGCCAGTATTAGTGAATGAAAGTTAGGTAGAGGTCTGAAATGACAGCACAGGAGTTCAGATTCTTTTTCATTTTCAGGTAGAACCCTCTCGTGTGTTTGTTTGTGGTGGCTGTATTTTGCATTACCTAGAGAAGTAAATTTTTCTTCTATTAAACCATGAAGCATCAGAACATTTCAGTCTTGAAAACATCCCCGGGAAAGACTAGCTGGAAGCTGGTTGAGTGCCTGGAGGACATAGTAAAGGTCACATCGAGACATGAAGCTGGATCTGTGCAGCCATGAGGAGAGTGCGCCCAGGCTGGTGCACTACAGTGAGGAGCTGGCCATCAAGAGTCAGCAGCTGCAGAGAGTGGCTACAGTGAGCTGACCCACAGTGGTTGGGACCTGAGCTGCTGGTTCCCAGTGCAGGTGTAGCAGTGTGGACTAGCAGTGAGTAGCCAGTGTAGCCAGCTCTGTGGAAGCTGTGGGACTGAAGCAATGACAATGATAACTAAACTGACATTGCTGGTGTTGAATTGGGAACTTGCATCACCCCAGGGACTACAGCTGACTTGTGTGACAGACCTGAGATGGATCCTTTCTCAGGAAGTTTGTGACTGGTTGTAGGTAGTGAGAGGACCCTCAGGTCCAAATTTTCCTACTCTGCTGCATGCTGTTTGCTAACTTTGGACCCAGGGTAGCAGTAAGAATGCAACTTAGGGACCATCTCCAGTGCTACATTTAGGTTGACTAAATCTCCTCTAGTGAGAGCTGAGGGTACTTTCATTGTTGGAACTGTCTGTACCAAATATTGAACATCATTCTCATTTTTCATCTGGAACCTTATGGCACCATGAACTGACCTGGATGTGGATTCTCCCTATCTTTTGTTTTTTAGCCTTGTTTTACTATAATTTACTGGGGATGGGAGTGGGTTTATATGTATGGTAGATCTTGGAGTGAATGCTGGTGTTTGAATAAGGTGTTAATATACTGTGTTAGTGTTTGAGTGTGTGAGTGAGTGATTGGAACTTAGGGGTGTGTGAGTGGGATATCTGTGAATCATGTTGACAGTTGAGGTTTTTGTGTGGGTGAGTATAATCAGTGGTACCATGTGTCTTGGTGTTTAAGCCCCAAGGCTTAGCTACTCTTTATCCCAGCTGCTTGACCACCACCACTTCAACACCCCCTGCCAGAGGTTCATATAGCGGCTACAGGGAGGTGGGCATCGATGGCAGGCAGGATAGTAGGCAGCAAGGGGTGGGGAGTGCTAATGGGGGAGCACTATTGGGGTGGTGAGGACCAGGAGGTACCCTAGTGTGAAATGAGACCAAGCAAGAGGCCAGACTTGGCTGGTTCCCATGCCAATGTTCCCATTGGACTGAGTGGGCAGGTAGTCTTGATGTGAGCAGCCTCCACCCTGCCCCTTTGGTCAGTTACACAATGTTATGTCAATCAGGAACAAGACCACTATTATGGTGGACTTGATCTCTTGGCTGATCTGCCTTATATCGCAGAGACCTGAGTGAAGGCACTGGTCCAATCCTGTTTACTGTCAGAAGAGGGGTTGCACGGGGGTGTAGGCATCTGTTTTAGATCACAGTTGAACTTCACTGTGCACTCAGTTGGGGAGAATTTGTCATTTGAATGTGTGTCTGTGTGTGGGGGTCCAGGTGCAGATTGAATGGTCTCCTTTTGTACTGCCCCCAGTGTACAAGAGGGATTTCCTATAGGAAATCACACACTTCATCACTGAGAGGGTATTGGAGTCATACAGATGGTTAACTCTGGGTGACTTCCATGCCTTGATTGATGATGAACTCTTGCATATTGGTCAGGATTTCTTCCAGCTGATGCATTCACTGAGCCTGGCACAAGTAGTTACTTCTGTGACCCACCATCATGGACATGCCTTGGACTTAATGTTTTTACTGGGGCTAGAGATTAAAAACCTTAAAACTGATCTGGCCAGTTGGCCAGATCACTGCACAGTGAAGTTCATGTTGGGGCACCAGTTGTAGTCCTTCTCCAGTGGAGATGGTCCACTACTGCCCTTTAAAGGGGTTGTCCCCAGAGTGGTTATGGACCTCATGGTTGTGATGGCTGCTTGTGGGATGGGGTCAGAGGAGGCAATGGTAGTTTATAACAGGGTCATTAACTCAGCCTATGATTCTGTTGCACCAGTGTGTATATGACCCTGAGCTTTGCACCTAAGATCCTCATGGTTCGACAGAGAGCGCAGGATGGCAAAGTCTTTGGGTCAGAGGTTGGAGCATCATTGGAGGAGACCTATGTCTGATGGGGACAAACCAGCCTTAAGAATTTACTTCAGTGAGCATCAAAGGGCAATCTCCCATAAGAAGGCAGCTTTATGTCCAGGGAGATTGTAGCAGGGAAAAACAGACTGGTTCAGCTCTTTGTAGCTGTGGATAGGCTACTCCACCTTGCCTATCAACAACTAGCTAGAGCATTTTCATCAGCAAAGTGCAAGGAGTTGCTTAGTTCTTCTATGAATGAGTGTCTTCTTTCTCAGCTTAGATCTCCTGTTAGGCTATCACAGCTCAGCAGAGGTGAGCTGACTTCCAACATGTGTGCCTGCAATTCCCACCCCACAGTACCCAGCTGAGCGCCGGGGGCTTTGCTCCGCCAGCGGGCGGTCGGCGGCACCTTAGCCAAACCAGGGAACCACGAGGCCAGGAGGAACAGTGAGGGAGCACTCGGGAAAGGCACAGCCAATCACCTGCAATTCCCACTCCACAGCACCCAGCTGAGCGCCGGGGCTTCGCTCCGCCAGCGGGCGGTCAGCGGCACCTTAGCCGAACCAGAGAACCACGAGGCCGGGAGGAACAGTGAGGGAGCACTCAGGAAAGGTGCAGCCAATCGGTAAGCGAGTGCTCCTCCAGGCACAGCAGCCGATTGGCTCTCCTGCCCCATTGACTTTCACTGATTCAGCCTGCCTTGCCGAAATCTGTCTGGGACTTGATTTTCTTTTCTTTTTTTTTCCTCTGTACTACTGAAAAATCCCAAAAAGAGCTGTCTTCAATCTGTGATGCATCTGTAGAGGGAATCTGTTGTTTTTTATTTGAACTCTGCTGTACCTCTGGATCCTGTTAGCAGCAGTGGGCCAGACACTGAGGCACCACTCTCCTTCCCTTAAACTGTGTAAATTACCTAAAAGGTGCTGTTTTCTACTATTGTAATTGCAAGGGGAAACTGCCATTTTGTTGCTCTTTACTGTAATTATAGCTCCTTTTGCATTTGCAAAGTGGGCCAGATGCATGCTTTCACAGCACCCCCAGAGTCCTTTTGTTGTGCAGATTTAGTCAGTGACGCTCAGGAACGCTTTGTTTCTGCCTTTATTAACTGCTGCACCCTCCTCTGTCTCTCTCTCCAGCCTGCAATTCCCACCCCACAGCACCCAGCTGAGCACTGGGGCTTCGCTTCTCCACCAGCGGGCGTCGGTGGCACCTTAGCTGAACCAGGGAACCACGAGGCCGGGAGGGAACAGCGAGGGAGCACCTGGAAAGACTCAAAATGTTTGCCCACCCGCTTCTTCCCCTCTTGTGTGTTACTTTATAGGCATCTTCCTGCCAAAATCTCTTCCCCACCCTCAGCATTTTTCTAAACCAACAGACAGTCACACTGGCTTGCTGATTCAACCAACCAGCAACTTCACTACTCCCCGACAGCCATCCCAATATCTCTTTCAGAATGGGGAGTTTACTTCTGATACTCCTTTCACTATCAGCCATAGGGTTCCACAAAGAAGATGTCCCTATCATACAAAGTAGGGTGATCCATCCGCTCAGTCTCTCTGAACCATCCCCTTTGGCTGACACTCAAACCCTCATATATGCTCTACCATTGCTGCATCGACTACAGTGGTATAATCACCATAAAGAGACACATACCACCACACATGTATTTCAATCAAGGCTCCACTGCTGGTTATACAGATCCCCCCTAAGCCTAAGCGCCAAACTGCTACTTGGTGTCTCAACACATTTCCTTAAACCCACAGGGAGCACCCCCCAAAAAAAGAGTGGCAACAGAATAAAAGAAGGAGGACCAAAGACAGCCCCCTCTCCCTATCACTGCAGCCCTCATGAAACTCCTGCTCTTTCTATTGCTCTGTATTGGTAATGTGGAAATCAACCCTGGACCTCCTGAATGTATCACCTCTCCATCAGACCTAACCTCAATTAAAGGCCTCAGTTTCCTAAATATTAATGTATGCAGTCTGTTGAAAAAACTTACATTGATACACGCCTGGGTTGCCCATACCTTGCCAGACTTTCTCGTGGTATCTGTGACATGGCTCAAACCCACCACAGCAGACAGGGATGTTAACCTACCTATCAGCTATTCAGAGCTGATCGCCAAACAAGGGGAGGTGGAGTAGTCATATATGCAAAAGCTGGTATAGCTGTATCCTGTATTGCTGCAACATCTATGCCCAAGGAGTTTGAATGCCTATCCCTAAAAGTCTATCTCCCCAATACAGCAGCTGGTCAACTAATTGGATGCTACAGACCCCCCTCTGCTGAACACAAGCTCTTATCCCACCTGGGGAACCTGGTCAAGCCCAGCACTGAAGAAGTCATTATTCTAGGTGACCTGAATTTCAACTGGCTCACCCTGGCAGCTACACCTCTGGTATCATTCTGTGACACATATGGGTTCACACAGCTAATTAATGAGCCAACAAGAATTAATGCAAGGAATAGTAATAACAGCACACTACTTGATATCATGCTAGTGAGTAAACCACATCTATTCACACACGCTGGAGTGCTTTCTCTGATATAATGATCACTGCCCCATCGCAGGGGTAAGATCCACCAGCATAACAACAAATCCTGCAAAATTCCTCATGAGGAGATCCAAGAAAAACATCAATATCGAAGGATATTTGCATGATCTAGCTTACTCTCACACTGGCAAGAGTTTTATCTTGCACATTCTGTAGAAAGCTCAGCAGGTGCTAAATAGCATTATAATAAATGCCCTCAACACCCATGCCCCAATCTCTAGTATCCGAATAAAAAACAAATCCTGTCGTTGGTTTTCAGCTGACCTCAAAGCTGCACTGCTGGAGAGAGACAAACTCTGGAAAATGGCAAGAAAACTAAGAATGCAAATGATTGGATGATTTTAGGAAAGCCAGAAATAGATGCACCAAGCAAGTTAGGGATGCAAAGCTGCCTCTACCTGGACGAGCTCGACTCCTCCTACCATAATCCTGCTAGATTTTGGGGCACCATCAAGGTATGGGTGGGGCAGGACGCTAACAACCCCCTTCCAACTCAACTACACAACAGTTATGGCCCTATCACTGGCAAAATGGAAATCCTGGATGCATTCAATAACCACTTCACAACGGCTGGCCTTGCCTTTGACACCTCTCCAGCTAACCTGCTGAGGGAACAATTAAGCTCCCATTACACTGGTGATCAAAGAGTTGACTCTTGCTTTAGCTTCAAACCTATACTGTTGAAACAAGTTGAGGATCTATTATGGCATCTGGATACCGAAAAAAGTGCAGGAGCAGACTCTCTGGACCCCTTCTTTCTAAAGATTGCGTGCCATGTACTTGCAGTCCCCCTAACACACCTCTTTAACCTTTCCCTAAACTCTGGCTCTATTCCCACACTGTGGAAGACAGCCCAAGTGGTCCTCCTTCTAAAATCAGGGGACCCTATGGATCTTAATAATTACAGGCCCATTTCCATTCTACCAGTGCCATCCAAGATGCTGGAGACAATGCTAACCTCTTAAATCCAGCTCAATCTGGATTCAGGGCCAAGCATAGCACTATCACTGCATTAGCCAAGGTCACAAATGACTGGCAAACCGAATTGGATAAAAAGAATAATGTCTGTGCAGTATTCCTGGACCTGAGCAAAGCATTCGATACTGTGGACCATGAGCTGCTACTCTCATCCCTGCACTCCCTTGGCCTAGATCCACCCTTCCTTAAGTGGTTCAGATGCTACCTCACCGGTAGATCACAGCAGGTAAAAGCTGAAGGTGACCTATCCCCATTAAAACCACTGTCAAGAGGAGTCCACCAAGGTTCTATTCTGGGTCCTATCTTTTTTGCCATTTATATAAATAACATTGATTCAACCCTTACCAATTCCTCAGTACACCTCTTTGCTGATGACACTGTGCTGTATGTCAGCAACCTTTCACCTGCAGTTGCTCGTGAAATCCTACAAACAGAATTCTCCTTATTACAACATCAGCTACTCGAGAAAAAGCTTCTGTTAAATGCAAAGAAAACCAAAGCAATGATGTTCACAAATCAAAACTCCACCAGCACATCCTCTTCAATCACTCTCCCCCAGCTATGCACTATACTTGAGAAAATCTGGAGTATGTTGAAAACTTCAAATACCTAGGCGGTGGATTGACAGCAGACTCGACTTCACTCATCATTTAGAAGAACTGTTAAAAAGCTTGCCAAAGGCTTGGCCTTCTCTATAGATTAAAACCTTCCTAACAGAGACTCAAAGCTGAGGTTAGTCCAGGCCATTTTTATCAGTTGTTGACTATGCAGACTTCCTTTATAGTCACTGCCCCATCTCCTACCTTCACAAGTTAGATACCTTATATCATAGAGCAATAAGGTTCATTACAGATCTGCCATATAATACCCATCATTGCTCTCTTTATGATGCAGTTGGATGGGTTTCCCTTTATATCAGAAGGAGCAGAAATGCAGCACTATGGATTTACAGAGCTTTATCAAAAAAACTTCCAAACTATATCCTGGACTGCTTCACCCAGACCATTCCTAGCTCCTATGCCCTAAGAAGCAACAACATCACCCTGCTCAAAGTGCCCAAAATTCAACACCAGGCTAGGGAGGGCAGCAATCAGCTATTCTCTAGCTATAGCATGGAACACCCTACAAAAATCCCTAAAACTGTCCATTATCATTCCATTTGCATCCTTTAAACAGCATTGTACAGTCTTCTTCACAGAGAAATGCAGTTGCTACCGCAAACCATATATGGTATATTCCTTCCAGACAGGCACCACCATCTTATGACACCCAATATTACCTTCACCATCCTAGTATTCATCATGTTGTGTGTCTGCCATGGCCCCCATTAGGATATGTATGTACTGTAGTATATACTGTAAATATTAGCTTAACTTTCCTGTAACCAAGTTTTAGCATGTGAATTCACTGTACATCATTGTGTTATAAACGTTATTTTCCTCTGTATGTATAACTGTCTTATAAAGTGTATGATGTATCTGTTGTGTATCAACTGAACCTTGACCTTATCAGGTCCATCTTGTAAATGAGCCTTGCTCAATGATGTTCGCCTGAATAAATAAAGATTTGATTGATTGATTGATTGATGTGTACTCTTCCAGTCTGGGGAGAATTTAGGTCAGCTTTGATGGAGGAGGTTTATGGAGTGTTCTCTGAGTTGCAGCCCACCTTTTGTGAACTGGACTCAGGCCCAACACACCTACTAGTAAGTTGTGTGGGATCTCTGGGCCCAGTTTTCACTGAGACATCCAAGTGCTTCCTCTTAGAGGAATCCTTTCCAAGCCCATTGAATGATGCACTGGTGAGGCCCCTTCTGAAGAAACCATCTCTGAACTCAGACTGCTTGGCAAATTATTGACCAGTCTCAAACCTTCCCATTTTGGGAAAGGTTATACAGAAGATGGTGGCTCTACAGCTTGAGGCACACTTCATGGACTTAGACATCAATGAGCCTCTCCAGTCTGGTTTTAGGGCAAGACACAGTACAGATACCTAATTAGGGTGCACAATGACTTTCTCAGGGCAAGAGATAGAGGGGAAAGGTGAAGTCTCATCCTTCTTGATCTCTTATCAGCCTTTGACACCATGGACCAATGAGTGCTGCTGTACCACCCCAGGGAGTACTGTGGACTCACTATGAGTACTGTGGACTCACTGGCATAGTCATCAGTTGGTTTGAGTCCTTCATCAGAGACAGGATGCAGAGGGTGGTGATGGGGGATTTATCCTCATTCCTGAGGCCCCTGCTCTGTGATGTACCCAGGGGTTGGTCCTCTCTCCCCTGCAATTCACAGTGTATATGCTGCCTCTGGTTGGGATCATTAGATGGTAAAGGCTCGGCTTTCACTGTTAAGCAGAAGATACCCTGCTGTATCTGTAATTTGCACCTCAGATGTTGCATGTGGTGGAAGTACTCAATTTGTGCTTCGCTGAGATTCAGGACTGAATGTCATCAAGCTGGCTAAGCTTTTACCTGGGTAAGATGGAAGCAACATAAAAACATAGAATCTGTTGGCAGATATGGGCCATATGGCCCACCTAGTCTGCCTATTTCCCTTCTCACTGCTGCAGCCTCAGATCCTATTTGATCTGTGGGTCTCCTGCTCTGCACATCTCCAGGGTACCCTTACAGTATGTCTGTCCCATGCACTCTTGAATCCCGTATTGTTTTTGCACCCACCACTCTTTCTTGAAGGCTGTTCCACAACTCCACCACCCTCTCAGTGAAAAAGCACTTCCTAACATTACCCCTAAGCCTTCCACCCTTCAGTCTCATATCATGCCCCCTTGCTCTTGTGCAGTTTTCTCTGAAATATGCTTTCTGCATGTACCCTGTTTATTCCCCTAAGGTACTTGAAAGTCTCTCTCTCTCTCTCCCTTCTTTCCTCCAGTAAATAGATATTGAGGTCCGTAGGTCTTTCCTCATAGGGCTTCTGGTGCAGTCCATGTACCATCTTCATTGCCCTTCTCTGGATTGCCTCTATTTTGTTAATGTCCTTTTGGAGATGTGGTCTCCAGAACTAGACACAGTACTCCAGCTGAGGCCTCACCAGTGATCTGTACAGTGGCATCACCACATCTTTCCTCTTGCTTGTTATGCTCCTCCCTGTGCACCCCAACATTCTGTTTGTTCTCCCCACTGCTTTTTCACACTGCTTGGTCACCTTCAGGTCATCAGATATAATAACCCCCAGGTGTCTCTCCTGACTTGTGGTGGCCAGAATTTCCCCACTCATCCTGTACTAGTGATTGGTTAAAGGGGAGATGTGGGGGAAACTGGGGTAGGGGCTAGCCTTGTGCTTGGCCCCACAAGTTTGGTGGTCTCTGTTAAGGTGAAAAACTGGGGTTCATTCTGGATGAGAGGCTGATATGTGAGGCTCATGTGTGAACAGTAGTCCGGAGTGCTTTCACCATCTTAGGAACATCAACCGGATTAAAGCCTTGATCCTCCTAAAGACTTGCCATCTCTGATACATGCATTTGTGACTTCCAGACTTGATTACTGTAACACTTTTTAACTTGGGGTTGGCAGTGGTGTCCCACATCACCTGCAGCTTGTGCAGATCACAGCAGCCAGGTTACTGATGAGACTTTCGAAGTCCAGTTAAGTGAACCTGTTCCTGCGTGATCTGCACTGGCTGCTGGTGAAGTGACAAATCATTTCCAAGGTTGGGTTGCAGACTTATAAAGCCCTATATGGACCGGGTCCTGGTTATCTGAGAGATTTTCTGACCTCTTACCATACCTCAGCTACACATCAGTTCACTATGGGCAGTTTGTTGCGTGACAATGCGCTCCATCGCATTAGATCCAGTGTCAATCAGTCGCTACGACAATTCATCCCTGAAAAAATTTTGACACTACATAAACAATAAAAAATAAACTCCAGGTGGGCACAATTCACCCAACACATGAGGCAATATGCTTGAAGATTGTAGATGAGGAAGTCGTGCTATAATTTTACTTGGAGTACAGTACGACATCTAGTGGGAGAAAATTGTCCAGGAACGAATTGTCATAGGGACTGATTGATGCCGGAGCTAATGCAATGGAGCATGTTGTCACATGATGAACTGCCCAGAACAAACTGACATGTCCTCCTGTACCTTGCATCCAGTTTGCCCCACCAAGGTGGGCCTCTTTGCTGTTCCCAGAGCTAGGCTCAAGTGTTCGGGAGATTGTGCCTTTGAGGTTGCTGGCCTAACTCTGTGGAACATGCTGTAAAGATCTTTGAGGGAGGCCCACTTGGTGGAGTCTTTAAGAGGGGCCAGAAGACCCATCTGTTTAGGGAAGTCTTTTGTATAGGGAAGCCTCCGTAACCTGCTGTCACTGTTTTAGTGTGGTTTTATATATTGCTGCTTTATTTGTTATATTTATTTTTTGTTTATATCTTTTATAAACTAAGTCTGAATTTTTTTCTGCAGCACCAGTTTTCCTGCTCAAATAGGCAGCAGGAAAATTGGTCAATATTAAACAAATTATTGGTCAAGTCAGATACCACTCAAATTCCTTTATTTGTTATGAATGATGGTAATGTATCTGATCAACTGGTCATTGCTACTGAACAGAGCATTTATAAAGGTTTCTAAACTTGCTCCCCCACTTGTACCCTTGGGCCAAGGTTCTAGCAAACTAGAATTTGATGGTCATTTCCCTAAATTTGAATTTGCACTACTGACACCTGGTCAGAGTTTAGGATATTTAAAAGATCTGAACTTGAGAATAGGTATGAGGGCTGGTAAGATTGGTTTATGCTTGTTTTGTCTAGTAGTAGATCTGATGGCATATCCAGTTAGTATTTTGTTTAATAATTAACTATCTTATGCTGAGATCCTAGATCTTTGGAAGCAGGCAACTGTTGTACCAATATTCAAATCAGGTGATCACACTCTTACAAAAAAATATCATCCCATTTCCCTGCTTGCCCCCTCTCCAAGATCCTAGAGCAAATAGTTTTTGATCAACTAAAAGAATATTTAGATTCCAAAAATGTGTTAACATCTAGTTAACATGGCTTCATGTTCTGCAGAGAGCCTTGGACAGAGGTGGCATGGTTGGTGCATTTTTTTATAGATTTATCAAAGGCATTTGATCTTGTTAATCATTCTCACCTGCTGACAAGATTTGAAAATCTCCTTTTTCTACAATAAATTGGTTTTCACATCATTTGTCCAATAGAAAGCAATCTGTTATTTTTGGTTCAGGTAATTCCATCTTGATCGATTTACATATGGGTGTTGCCCAGGGATCTATGCTGGGCTCAATTTTGTTTAGTATTTTTTTGAATACATTACCATCTGTTATACAGGACACAAATACTTTTATTACTATGTGTTATATGAACCTGGTAAAGATTCATCTGATATTGGTATTCATTTAGAGAGGGATTTTGACGATGTCCAACAATGATTGGTTGAAAATGGGATGTTATTGAATACTACTATTGACTAAAGTTTTGCTATTTGGTACTCAACAAAAGCTTAATCAACCTGTAATTACTGGTGACCCCCTCTAATACACTGTGCCAAACTATGTTTCAAATGCCATAATAACTGGGACAACCAGTTATTATGGCATTCTGTGTCACTATTAGTTTCTGCGCCACCTCATTGGCACTTGCTGTGACAGTGGACAGGCCAAACACTGCTACAAAGATGGCAGTTATGTTTCTTCATACGTGAGGACCCACACAGATCATTTGCCTGACACCATCAGTTCAGGTAACTTTATACAATTTTAAATATTTAACGAGTTGACGCTGCCCTTTCATTTAAAAAAAATATAACTGGTACATCCTGCAGCTGTTTGAAATCATTAGCTCAGCTTTGGCAAAAGGGGATTTTACTGGAAATGGTCCATAAAAATAAAAACAAACACAAATAAATTAAAGTAAAAAGAAATTAATTAACGTACTTGAGACAGTGAAAGCAGAACAGTAAGTGTGTATATATGTGCGTGTGTGTGTGTGTAAGGGAGTCTCAGTAGTAGCAGGTATCTCAGCATTTCACTAAGAGCCTTTTTCACAGTGATTTCCTTGCACCAGTAATTATAAAAAATAAAGCCTGTGAAGATGTGTGTTAAGAGGATTTTTCACACACCCTTGATGTGTGAAAATCTCATAAACCCCGAGATTTATCACACACCTTGGGTGTATGAAAAATCCTCATAACACACACCCCTGCATAGGCATTATTCTCTATATATCCTTTCCCCATTTCAGTGATTTGACTGGTGCAAATATTGAAAATGTGACATGTTTTTGATATTTGGCATTTATATTGAATCAGAATTTAAATTTTCAAGATCACATTAATTATGTTGTCCAAAATGTCCAGTCTTATTTGGGACACTTGTACTGGTGGAGGGGTTGTTTGTGTAATCACTCAAGGAAGTTTCTGGCACAGTCATTGTTATTATCTGTTATTGATTTTGGTCTTATTTACTCATCTGCTGCTACTATTACTCTTCAATGTATAAAAAGACTTTTTATCATGCAGTTTGTAGATTTGCTAGCTCTGCTTTTCATTTTACCCATCACTGTTCCTCGTTTAATGGCTTAGGTTGGTTTTCTTTTGATCAGAGGGTTGTTTACTTTATTATTTTTCGAAGGATTCAGCAGTCTCAAATGCTTTTTTCTTTTACGACAGGTTTTTGTTTATTCTCAGTCATGTTCTACTCGTTCTGCTCACATTGGTAAATTGCATCTTCCATGTTGTAGTACTTCTTAGGGTCATAGATATTGGCATTACAGAGTTTCTAAATTGTGGAATTACCTATCTGATGATTTGTTATCTTGTGATTCCTTGTATGCTTTTAAAAGTTGATTAAAGCAACATTTTGTTTTATGCTTTCTGTTTGTTCATGTTATGATTAACTTGCATGTTGTATATGTAATTATTTTGTTCTTTCTGGGTCACCCATGGGCATTTGATGCCCTTGGGCTTTACCTGATTTTCAAATTTAAAATAAAAAAAAAAATAATGTTTGATAATTATTTTAGTTATTTTTTTTAACTGTGTAAAGTGCCCTGAGCCCCTAGGTATGGGTGCTCATCAATACTAAGTGAAACAAAGTATACATTTTTCACACATAAGAACCCTATTTTTTAAGACAAATCTGTTAGAAATAAGGATATATGTGAACTTTAACTCTTTGAGTGAATATATGTCTTATGCCAATGTCAACTTTGCATATCTTTTTTTTAATATCTATATCTATAACGTCACAACATCATCAATAAAGTTGAAGACTATATTATTTTTAGAGGAGTATCTTTGCATGAGCATGAGATTAGAGAGAGGCTGATTAAAGGGAAATGTGAAGAAGTTCTTTTTCACAGAAAGGGTGGTGGATGCATGGAATGGCCTACCTCAGGAAGTGGCAGATAGGAATACAGTGCAGGGCTTCAAACACGCATAGGATAGGCATAAGGGAGCAATATAGATGAGTATGAATAGATAGGCCATTGACAGAGTAAAAGCCTATGGCACATTCATAAGGTAGAAAAAAATGGGCAGACTGGATGGGCCTTGCGGTCCTTATCTGCCATCAACTTCTATGTTTCTATGTTTAGATGTTACTGTATGTATACAACACTTATTACTTATGTGTTGTGTTTGTGGGTTCATGTTCTGGAATTTCCTTGGGGTGGACCGACATCCTCTTTTCTTTGGTGCAAAAAAAAGTCAGAATTATAAGTATGTTATCATATGTTTAAGTACACCATAATATATTTCAGAAGTTGTTGTTGCCATCTATAGATGTCCTGAATTTCTATACATACTAAATTTATTTACACCATAAGAGTTAAGTAATTAATTGTATATAGCATGTAGCAATACTTTCTCAATCTATATAACTAAAGTTTGATTTATTAGAGATAAATTGTTAGTCTATGAAAAGTAATAAATATTTAATTGTATAATTACAGTAATTTTTTTTTTGCAGTTAATCTTTTTATTGTAGTTATTGTGATTATACATACACTACATTCTCCAATATACACTTACATAAATTCTTAATGGGAGAAGGAAAAAACATGTTGTCTGAAGTAGTATACAATGATATTAAAGAGGAAAACAAATGTTGAGAAAACAATATGTAGCAGTAGAATCTGTATGATAGACAGAAAATATGGCAGTTTATGATTCAAGGGGTAAATGGAGTAGATACAAACAAGAAATATGAATATTTGTGATTGTACTTCTATTATGCTGTAATTTAATACAAGTATGTGTAAGATTGAATAAAGGAAGAATATAAAAAAGAGAAGAATACCTAAGAAACTGAACAAGAATGAAGAAGGAAAGGGAAGAAGAAAAGGAGATAAAAACATAGAAAGAGAGAAGATGAAGAAGGAACGAAAGCGCTAGAAGCGAGATTCCAATGTGAACAGATAGCGACCCATGGATTAAGTGATGATATGTGTAGATGTGTTTAAATATTTAAAATAGCCCTGCCAGCATTTACTATATAAATTAAGTCAGTCAGAGGCTAAGTGTGACATACGATCAAGGATGGCATATTGAGATAGTTGTTTGAGAATATCCAGGAAGGTGGGAATGATGTTGGATCTCCAATGCATTAGTATAAGGTGCTTAACTTGAAGGAATAGTAGGGATAACCACCTATTCTGGGATATTTTGTACGAATGAGCATTGAAAATACCAAGTATGCAATGTTTTGGATCTAATGCAAAGAATAGACCAATCACTTTCAGTGCAAAGAAATGAACATGACACCAAAGATTGTGCATGGGAGGACAATGCTATAAAATATGTAACAAATTGCCATTGGGGGAGTTACAGCACCAACATTTATTGTTGTTCATTAAGCCCATTTTTTGCAAAATCTCAAGAGTTCTGTACCATAGATGTAGAATTTTGGTTTGTATGAGTGAACTGCAATTATCCTTGAAAGATTTATGGCAGGATATCCAGCAGTAATGCCATTGTGAACTGGTTATGTTATAATTTAAAAGGGTACTCCATTTATTTTTTGCAATGATAGATTGATCTGGAATTGTATTTCTGATATGATTGTAAATTATACTATTTAATTTGGAGTTTGTTTTGATACATTTAGAAATAAAAGTATCATATATAGTTTGATGAGGAATAGTAGGAAGATAAAGGTTCCATGCCATGTGTAACTGTAAATATTTCCAGAAATCATGCTGGGGAAGATTCTGTTTGCACAGGTCAGAAAAGGATTTTAATTTGAGAGTCTGTGGTATAACTATATCCTCCAAGAAAAAAATGCCCCTATTTTTCCAATTACAACAAAAAATTGGGTGATTATCAAGAGTGATGTTGCGGTTCCCCCAAATGGGGAACATATATGAGAGGGGTTGGGTTGGATTTAAGGCATTTATGAATTATTTTCCAGTAGTATATGGATGATGATATAGTAGGGTGAGATTTTAAATTGGAGGGAGAAGGTTATAAATGAAGGAAGTGGTGACATTGCCCGGACATAGAGATGTTTCCATATTGACCCACAATGGTGATTTATTGCTGGGTTTATTAAACCATGTGACAGTGTGGGCAGTGTGACAGGCCCAAAAATATGTTTGGAACCAGGGGATCCCAAAGCCCCCTTTGGACCAGTGGGAATGCAGTTTGTTACAACTAAATCTGGGAATTTTGCCTTCCCATAAAAAATTGCCAATTATATGATCAATTCTGACAAAAAAGAAAGTAGGGAGGGTTAAAGAGATATTATAAAATAGATACAGTATTTTGGGAGCTATTGACATCTTGATAGTGGAGATTTTCCCATTAAAAGAGAGGTTAAGCAGTTTCCATCTGTTGAGAGTGTTTTTAATATTTGCTAATAATGGGGAAAGATTAGCGTCCCATATCTTGTCTAATTTAGAGGTGATCTGTATTCCAAGAGAAGAGATACCTTGAGGGGGCCAACAAAAACCTAATGTTGTATTCATAGAAGGGTTACAAAAATTGTTCAATGGCATTGTTTCTGATTTGTTTAGATTCAGAGCTAGCTCAGAAAGTGAACTAATGTTGCTAAGTAACTTAATTAAGGGTGGTCCCAAAATTTCAAGATTTTTGAGTAGAATGAGGAGATCATCAACATAGGATAGTGAAGTATAGCAGGAATTACCAATAGGGATACCTTAGATCATGGAGGATTGAAGAAGAGCAGCTGATAGGGGTTCCATAGCTAGAATAAAAAGAGTGGGGGATAAGGGGCACCCTTACCTGGTACCTCTTGCCAGATGAAAGGATGAGGACAGAGTAGAGTTAATAAGAACCCGGGCAGAGGGAAGGGTGTATAGTAATTGAATCCATGTACAAAATATATTACTTAATTACAGTAATTCAATCTAGTGTAAGATACCATTGCATGTTACAATCCAAGCTAGTAAGATTTCCTGTTCTGGTAGGGAGTGCACATAATAGAATAGTTGATTGCCTAGGTAACCATGAGTGACATACAGTAACTCTTCTAAACTTTAGTTGTAAGTCTGGCACTGTAGGTCATACCTCTGTTTATTTATCACTGGGTTGGCTGGGTTGTACCTTCATTATATGATATATTCATTGCAAAAACAAAACTCTGTTAATGCATCAGTTAAGGTTTCTATTACAGCTACAATAGTCTGGAAATTCAATGTTAGGGTTACCAAATCTATCACCTCACCCCACCCCCACCTCCACACACCAACTGGCACTAGGGTGTGCCTTGGGGTCATCTGAACTAACTCTTACCCTATTCCATGTGTAAAGAAGCTCAGCTGGTACAGAATAGGAGAATAGGGTGAGAGTTAGGCCCGATGACCCCAAGGCACACCCTGACGCCTGTTGGTGTATGGAGGGTGAGGGAGGTGGGGAGTGGTAGGGTTGGTAACCCTAACATCAAATTTCCAGACTTCTGTAGCTGTAATATAAACCCTAACTGATGCATTGATGGAGTTTATTGCAATGAATCTCCCTTCTTTTTGAGAAAGTGTTATCTTACTGTAAAGGAGTAGCCAAAGCTAGTCACCAGGGGGAATGGTTACTGTTCTGAGTCATTTGTTTGCTCCTTCAAGGGCCTAATAATAGCTTGAGGGTGTTCACAGACAAAAAATTGAAGGAAGCCAGACTTTGTGATAAATTTCTTCCATTTTTTTTTCTATCTTTAGCCCTGACTTTTCGCACATACAGTGCTTTTTCAAAGGGCTTCCAAAAAATATTTTTTTGAAAATATTTATGTTATAATAATGTAGTAATATATTTTCTTACATTTATAGAAAAATCTTTGTAGAATCTTATTCACCAAAGTGTTCACAAACCACAGTTCAAAGACACTCGAGTTCATGCCATTCATTTAAGTACTATTTTGCTCATTATACTGCTTAATTACTCTACACCAGACTTGCCATTAAATTCACTTAATTAGTCCAGCATTGCAATTCTTATATCATAGCCCCACTAAAGGCTTTTGACCACTTTTGTCACTTCAGGGGCACCTGATTACCACACTTATGTTAATTATCTATCAGCTAGCCATTAGATGGTCACTGATTTTCTAAACTGTGTTAAGAATAAACCTGATTTAACATTTGTATCTGCTACTTTACTATTGCACATCAAAAAAACTTACTTTCCAAAGTACTTTTAAAACTCTATTGTTGGTTGTTGTCCATCTTAATGTTCAAACAAGCAGTTTCACCAGCTACCAAAAAAGAGAGAAAACATTTTTTTTTAATTCCCAATACTGCTACTAGTATTTCACCTTAATGCTAATTTGTTTGGGGCAATGTGTGTGTACATTTCAAGTTTTGTTCTAAAATATAACAGTTATTTACAAGAAGCTGCAGCACCCTTCTAAATTCAAGAAACTGTCTGGACTCCTGCAGAGTAATTCAAATGTTCAGTGCTCTAAACTATTAAGAAATATTTCAGGCAACTGCTTAAACTTTATTAAATGTTTGTTGTACCTGATAACCATGTGCTTGTGCCTTTCTTGATAATGTGACTACTCGTTCGTGCTGCCCTGTTAAATCACAAAATGCCTCCTTTTAATTTACTTGTACAGTTTTTTTTAAACTTCTCTGTGTGTATTCCAAAGTCTGTACACACTTTTAGGTCTGCTGGTGAAACGTTGCACAGCCTTGTGTCTCCATTTTGAGAAAGTGGTGCTAGGTGTGTAACCAGGCAAGCCCGCCCTTCCTCTTGGGTCTGACCACAGAGTCATGTGATCTAAACATGATATAAATGTTATTAGTTTATAAGCTGTCTAGAGAAAAGAAAGAATTTGCTCTTTTGGAGCTTGAAATGAGGTCGTATTTGAGCAAGATTAGCAAATGCTTCCTTTAAAGCATGAAACTGCAGCAATAACTTTAGTAATAACAGTAAAAAGAGAAGTTTGAATATTGCAGGGAAAACTAGCTCAGTTGTTGTAATATAATGGATTTGACCACATAGGCTGTGTGTTTAACATAGCTTCATGTTGCTTAGCAACATTGTTCCATGCCCAGCGTGGTGATGTCATGTTTAGATCACGTGACTCTGTGGCTTGTTTGAACATTAAGATGGGCAACAACCAACGATAGAGTTTTAAAAGTACTTTGGAAAGTAAGTCTTTTCGATGTGCAGTAGTAAAGTAGCGGCTACAAATGTTAAATCATGTTTATTCTTAACACAGTTTAGAAAATCAGTGACCATCTAATGGCTAGCTGATAGATAATTAAGATAAGTGTGGTAATCAGGTGCCCCTGTAGTGACAAAAGTGGTGACAAGCCTTTAGTGGGGCTATGATATAAGAATTGCAATGCAGGGCAATTAAGTGAATTTAATGGCAAGTCTGATGTAGAGTAATTAAGTAGTATAATGAGCAATATAGTACAGTACTTAAATAAATGGCATGAACTCGAGTGTCTTTGAACTGTGGTTTGTGAACACTTTGGTGAATAAGATTCTACAAAGATTTTTCTATAAATATAAGCAAATATATTACTGAATTATTATAACATATATATTTTCTAAAAAATCTTTTCAGGAAGCCCTTGAAAATGCACTATACATGCAAAACATCAGGGCTAAAGAGGGAAAAAATAAAATGAAAGAAATTTATCACAAAATCTGGTTTCCTTCAATTTCTTGTCTGTCGATACCCTCAAGCAAGGTGTTATCTTACCCATATGTAGTTGTGGGAGTGCAGGGCCCTCTGGATCCTGCACTCCCATTATGCTGCCAGCTCTCCATAATGGCATCCATTTGTGGGAGCACAGGGCCCTACAGGTCCTGCACTCCCATGTATCCATAAGTGTAGAGACATTGTAATGAACCCTCATCTCCCTGTGGGAGTGCACAGCCATCCGGGCCCTGTGCTCCCAGTACTGCATAATAGAGGACCCTATGGTCCCAATATTGCATAATGGTATCCATATGTGGGAGCACAGGGCCCACCATCTACCCATAAGTATAAAGACCTAGTGCAGGGCTAAAGACATTCCAAATAACCCTTGTGCTGCAAATGTGGCAATATCTCAGTAACCATAGGAACTTTGGAAAAAATTCCAGCGCAGTTGTAATCATGATCTGGCAACCTGCACACATGCTTAGATGCACTTAATGAAAAATCCGTATCTCGAACCATTTTCGCAATATAGCTGCCGAAAGGTGACGTAGCCACCACAATGTTATCCTGTAGGAAATTTTGAAACTTTGGAGTGCTGTAACTATGGAACCGATGTAAATTTTCCACCAAACCAGGAAAGGGCACATCTGTGGGGCAAGCCCTTTCTACCCTGCAAATTGCAGCCAAAAAGTTTAAACTGTTTAGCTGCAGTAACATGGCAAAGAAATGTTTTTTATTTGTGCAGTACTGGTGCAAATTGCAATAGTTTTGCAAGTTTTGTGAAAGTGATCAAGAAAGCCTGTCACAATTTGAAAATGCATGGTGTAACACTTTCGCAAAATTTGCAAAGATGTCACACCGTACTTCCACAAATTGCAACAGTACCAACTTTCCGACCATAATTTTACTAATCTGAAGCCAGGATCATGTTTTCAGGGCCCTGACTAGGTGCTGTAAAGACAACTGTTGCTGTTTACCAAGGGGCATTATTTTTTTAATTATGTTTTTTCACAGTCGCTAACTGAAAACAAGATGATGACTGCACAACAGTACTGAAGGCATTTGCAACAGAAAGAGCTGCTTTCGCAGAAGTAAAACATACTTTCGCATGGCACATATATTTTTTCCCCATTGGCTATAATGAGAATTTTGATTCTTTAATAACTTTTGAACAGATTAATATTTTTTTCACAAAACCTTCAAAAGGCACATCAGTGATCCAGATCCCATATTCCCTGACAATTTCAGACCAGGCAGCCAGACTGTTTGGGCTGTAGCCCTGAGCAAAGAAATTGCCCCAAAAGTAGTATTTTTCCACGTTGTTTAGCACTCTGTAATTCTGCAATTGCACATCTGACAAGAACAAAGCTTCCCAGATCCACAGATCTATGATGTCAGACTGTGCATGCAAAATTACAGGCAAATCGGTCAAATGGTTGCAAAGTTATTAAAGTGCAAATGTTTGGGTTTAACATAGAAGTGACCGGGCAACCCTAACTATAGTGTCACTACCATGCAACTATAATTTTGTTTTTAACATATGAAATATACTTTCTAGGCTGGGGTACAGTTGGTGTTTTATGTTTGGTGGGAAAATGGTTGTTGTTGGGGTGGCATGGTTTTGGTAGGTTCTGAGAAAAGTAAAAAGAAATATAGATATTTATCAGATGAGTTATTATTTGTAATATATCTATATGAACATTAAAACACAGAATCTGTCAGCATAAAGGACCACCTAGCCCTTCCAGTCTGCCTAAGTGTCTATTCTGCCTCTGCAGACCCCAACGAGTCCCTGGTGACCTGCCCTCCTCCCTGCCTCTGTTGTACGATATCCCTGTGCTTATTCTATGAATGCTTGAAATCCTCCACTGTTATAGTCTCCACTACTTTGGCTTCCAGTGGGTTCCATGTATCTATTACCTTTTCAGTGAAAAAATATTTCTTTGTATTTCTCCTGAAGTCCTCTTTTCTAGCTTCATCGCAAGCCCTGTAGTTTGGGAGCACATCCTCACTTGCAAAAGGCTCCCTTTCTGCACCTTGGGCTGATTGCACAAAACTTGACTTATACTTAGCCTAAATACATGGTCTTAGGATTTCAAACTGGTCTTGTCCAAGTCTCTGAGATAAGCATGTTGCAAGGAAAAAAAAACTGTACGTAAGATAGGTTTCAGCCTGATGTTACCTAGCAACCTATACTGAATTTGACTGCTGAAGGGGAAATAAATGGCTACCAAGTGCAAGAACAAGGAGGTATGTTGATACAATTATAAGTGTGTTAAACAGCACTATAGAAAAAACTGTTATTGTACAGTACACTACTGGTGATAAAAGTTTTTAAACATTTATATGTACTGCCTATTTTGAACTGATATGTTATTTGTTTCCTCTTTTGATGTTCACAACACAGAGGCAGACCAGGGATCCCCTCAAGAAGGTTGCCCAGATGCAGCTGCTTGAGGTGAGGTTTTTTATGGGCCCTCTTGGCCCCCATGTAGCACTCTGCCCCCTGTCTTATCCACCCATACTCAGTCCGCCCTCAAACTCAATCCCCCCTCATACTTAGTCCCCTCCTTCTCGTAGTCAGTCGCTCCTCTCTTACTCAACCCCCCCCAATTGCATAATCAGCCTCTCAGGGCTGGGACCAACAGCCATGGCATGGTTTCTCTTATTGCTCCCCTTAGGGAGTGCCCACCCTCTTCTTGCCTTCTGCAGGCATTATTCATGTAAATGAAGCCCAGTTGGGCAATTTATATGTAGCTACAATGTGGCTTTAATTAGTGACACTCACCCTGGGACCTGCATCAAAAGCTCCCAGGAGGCTATTTAACCAGAAGCTGAGGTGTGGCTCAGCTGTCTGGCAGTTCCCACCACCTTCTGCTCCTGATGTTGGGAGCTTTTTAATAGCTGTGAGTGTGGCTTGCTATATGGCAGCCTCCTGACACCTCTTCTGCTTCCAACCCCTCAGGGCAATTATGTTTGCTACGAGACTAGCAGTTCAGGTAGGTAGATGGAGGTGCTCTTACACTGGCCTCCTCCACCTTCCAATAAGTGCCTGTCCCCCCATCTGTCACCCACATGGATTAGACCAATACCAAGTCTCTGTATGGGCTGGGAGCAGAAAGTGACCTCTGCCACTTTCAGTTTTAGAATGGTCGCTCATACTGTACTACCTGCAAGAACAGCCTCAGCTCATCCTCCTCTTCACACTTCACCTCCCTGCTGCCTACCAAAACACTATCTGGACTCAGGGACCCCCCTAACACCACCACCACTAGACCTCAGGGAAAAGATTCTTAATTTGTTTAAATATATTGGCCACTGGCCACCAGGGAAAATAGCCCACCAGTAGTATTCTATAAATCACTGACCTCCTTGGGACAACTCTATCCCCCATGCACCACCAATGCTAAATTATTTTAACAATGCTGGACAACTAGCCCAAAAGAGTCCCCACTAGCCCACCTGGCCTACTAGTTTTAATTACTCAGGAAGAGAAGGAGCCTCTGCTAGGGGTCAGACATGCACCGGCTACTGATCTACCCCTCCCCAGAGATGGAGAGCAGTTCTTCAGATGCTCAATCCATCTCCTCCCCTGTCAACCCACGGTGGCCCGTGCTCGTTCCCAAACACGGGTCACCAGCGCAAGGTTTGGCATCCAGCACCTCAACCCTCAGTGCCACTGGGCCAGCTATATTGCACTTAATGTATTAGGTATTATTACTGTATTTTAGGTAATTCATTAGTTACAGTAATCAGATAACTCATAAAAGCTTAATGTGTGACCAATTGAATTGTAAGTAAAGTAAGTAAGTAAAAATGTATTTCTGAGCACTTTTCAAAAACCAAAGCACTGTACAAATAAATAAATAAATAACAAACATCAACAATGACAAAATCAGACACCATAGGCTTTTAAAACTAGAAATGTTTTTAACTCCACTTTAAAGTTCTCGACGGTGGAGCTGCAGCTAGGAGCATCATGTGGGAGGGGAGGATGTCGGCAGGGATCCAGAGCTGTGTCATGTCTCTACGTGCGCCAACTCCTTGGACTCCACTGCATGATGCCATTCTTGGGGAGGGAAAGAAAAATGGACAAAAAGCAAAATAGTCCTGCTCCCTTGCATGGCACCAGTGCCCGGTATATGGAGTGGTCCGACGCCAGGGTTGATTGGTAGGAAGGAATGAGCCTCGCCTCTTCCCTGCCTGGGAGGGAACCATGGCAGGATAGGGGTAGCTCCATCTGGGACACCGGAGGCAGTGGGTGGGGAGTGGAGACAACAAGGGGGCCTTTAGCATTCAAAAAATATAAATAATAAAAAAAGAGTACCTCTAACTAAGGAGTCATTCAAAATCAGCCAACTTCAGAGGAACAAGACTACAGAATGTCCCATAAAATCTTGATCAGTAGCTCTGTGTTCATAATACTGGCAGTGCTCGAGGACAAATATCAGTGTTCACTTCTAATTGCTTCTGCTCCCTGTATATTAGATTTTGGCTCCAAAACACCTCTCCTGGTGGTCTCTTGCATATCATCTCATCTGTTCTCTTCCCATCAAGGCTCTAGTCCTGCAAAAATGCTCACCTATGGTTAAAACACAGATGTTGCTCTGCTGAGTGTATTAACTCTAGTAATCATCAAATTGGAAACCCTGACCCAGGCAACAATAGCATACCTTAAGTAGGGAAAAGTAAGCCCCTCAGCACATTCAATGTGATCCTGCTTTCATCTCATGTGTTTCAGAAATGTCTTCAGTCCAGGCAAAATGCATCCACTGAAATATTCAACCTTTCTATGGAATTTCAGTATCACTCCTCAAACTAGTATTTTTAGTACTCCATCGTACCATATTCTGATCAAGCACAGAGACACCATTTCACTTGACCTCTGTTCATAGTTACACTTATTAAAGCACCAAAAACATGTCATAGTCTCAGTGATTAAGCCCCTGAGAGGCTTTAAGTGGTAAAATTCAAAACTTCAAAACTTGGTTCCAAGCCACACGCTTCTCATAACCCATACACTGCATTAGCTGATGAGGGAAATTTCCAAAAATGCTCAGCTGGGTAAGTAAGTTGCTACCTGGCAGGACTATTAAATCTAGTGCTTCTCTAGGATACTGCCTTTAAACAAATGATGGAGACCCATATCTCTCAAATAATACAAGAAAATGAAGATCCTCAAATTCTCAGAGCAACACTTTGGGATATAATAAAAATGGTGCTCTGGGGAAACATCATTGCCTATGCCTCCTGAGCCAAGAAGCAAGGAGAGGAGAGATTGTGGGATCTTCAAAAGGAACTGGATTTCCTGCAACTTGTTCATCTGCAAAGGGCCAGTTCCACACTTCCTCGACTAAAGCAGGCCATGGCTAAAATTCAAAGTATTTTAATTTAGAAAACTGAACAGGACTTACTTTGTCTCAAGCAGTCCTATTATGAAGGTGGAGCTAGTGACTAAATATTTGGCTCATAGACTGCACAAATATGGAAAGCCTTTACTGTCAACTAAGCTAGCCCACCCCAACATAGACCACATTTC
The DNA here is from genome assembly GCA_016271365.2 of Neoceratodus forsteri. Taxonomy (NCBI): domain Eukaryota; kingdom Metazoa; phylum Chordata; order Ceratodontiformes; family Ceratodontidae; genus Neoceratodus; species Neoceratodus forsteri. The sequence goes on along the minus strand of CM057459.1, from coordinate 721,036,165 downwards.
TTGAAAAACCTTGGCTATACTAGTAACTCTGAAAACCCACTATCAAACCTTATACACTCAACAAGAGACCCCTTTGATAGAAGTAATTTAGGCCACTTTAAAGGAAGTTCTCCTACCACATCAGACATCAGAGCAACAGGAGACTCTCTTTACCCCATCGCATCACAGCAACTGGTTCCCCAAGTGAAAGCCCTGAAAAATGGGAAGAGTCTGGGCCCAGATGAGTACAAGGTCAAATTTTATAAATCGTTTTTGGAACTTCTGCACAGGATGATATTCCAGTCTTTCCAGGAGGCATTCAGCTTGGCCAAATGCCTCAACATGTGGTGCCATGCCACAGTCTCAGTGATTCCATAACCTAATAAAGACCCTTTCCACTGCGAATCTTATTATCCGATTTCAGATTATAAACTATTGACTAGAATACTAGCCCACTACCTAGATGAGATTCTCCCTGATATAATAGATCTGGATCAGTCTGGCTTTATCCAACAGAGGCAAACGGATCTATGACGGTCGGTCGACAATTTCATTGTTGACTGACGTTACAGCGGCCCCTTTATGTCAATCACATTTGTGGTCAACATAAAGGGGGGTCACTTCAGACTTTGTTTTCTTAGGGGGGCTTCATCCCCCAACCCCCCATACAGGGGGGCTCTGCCCCCCACTCCCCCTACTAAATTAATCAACTCTGAGTTGGAGTTGCTTCAGGGAGGGAGGGAGTGCAATACCCACAGAAAGCAGTACCGGGGTCCTGCGTTGACATTACAGCAACCTGGCACTGTTGTTGCTGTAGTGTTGGTCATGGTAAAGTTTTTGCCGTAGTGATGGCATACCTAGGCAAACCATGGCTAATATCAAACAGGCACTGTTAATAATAGATAAAATATTTTGATCTACCACTGTGGCCCTGATTCTCAGTTTAGAGGCCCAAAAGGCATTTGATAGGGTAAACTGGTCCTTTTAACAGCAAACCCTACTCGGTTTTCATTTTCCTACCCCCCTTTTGGATCTTCTCCAAGGACTATATCTCAATCCGAGAGCTTCTGTAAAACCTACTGGATCATTATCTGATACATTGTCCTTATTACAGGTCACACATCAAGGCTGCCTCTTATTACTGTATCTATTTGCCTATACATAGAGCCTATAGCTCATTATCTGCACCCCAAATGGATGGTGTAAATGGGTATAGATATACACGGTCATACCCATAAGGTGCCGTATGATACAGATGACCTTTTATTATATATCATTAACCACAAACAATTGTTGTTGGTGTTGATCTCATGACTCAATACAATTGAGCTTTTGTCCAGCTATAAAATTAATGAAGACAAAACAGAGATGTTTCAACTTCACTATAACCCCTCACCTATGACCCAGCCCTCCTATTCTTTTGGGTAGGACAGAAGACATAAAACACCTGGGCATCCAGATCAGCACCTCTTTTTTTTTTGGTTTGTTTTTTACATTTTATAGAACCCGCTCAAACCAAAGCACAGTCCATCCTCCTAACTGAATGTCAGATGTCTGCAGGACTCCAGCCATGTAAGTACACTTCAAATGAAAAACAAAAATTCCACTAGTCCAATAGTCAGGCCCTGCATAAACATTTAATTTTTATGTAATACAATGAAATGACAGTTATAGAAATTACCGCAAGAACCAGTTAGTTAACAGGCAAACAATTCTCAGCATTGCAACCATGAATACTACCACTAGTCCAGTGGTCACAGCCATCAAACAATTGTTATTGCTGGGTAATAATGCTGTTCCTGTAGAAATTTCATAGTAAACAAATTTCTAAAAAGACAGAATATAGACATTATTAATAAAATACTATAGGTTACTAACAAAGTATAATGCAAATAGCAATTAGTAATTTATTAAATATCTATCCTTTTTTTCACATTGTACAGAACCCAAGAAAACCCAACCAAAAACATAGATCTGCCTTCCCCAGGGAATCTCAAAAACCTGCTGAACCTCAGCCTAGTAAGTATATTTCCATAAAAATCCACATGTATTCCATAACCCAAGTTATCTGCACTGTAAGTACTGGCAATGCGTCTGTACAGTAGCCCTACCAAAAAATTGTATTATTGTGTAATAATGCTTTAGCTAAGTTTTGTTTTTTTGTGTTTTTGCTTGTGTAATGGTGCTTTTATAAAATAAATTCAATGGAAACTAAAGTTAATGATACATACATTACACAGTTCTTGCAACATAAAATGCAATAGCTTGCTGGCCAACTAGAGACTGATGGAGCTCAACATGTACACACTGGAGGACAGGAGAGCAACAAGAGACATGATTGAAATGTACATATTCATCACAGGACAGAACAAGGTGCCAACTGCACAAAAGCATTAACTCCATGCTTAAGACATATTTTTGGTCTTACTAAAGAAAGGCAGGTTTAAAAAGTTTGTCTGTTGCACAAAAATTGTGTTACATTCTAATTGTCTCTTTTAGAGACTTACCTGTATATTTAAGCATCCTATTTAATAGGTTTATTTCTTGTTAGTGAGTTTATGTTACTATAGTTAATTACTGAAAAATCTACTTTTTTGTTGGACACTATTATGGATATTGTACATTAACTATATAAATATATATATATATATATATATGAAACAGAATGTCAAAACTTGATTCACACCTTGTTTTTTTAAGGAGTGGTCGAACGACTGCCTCCTTTAGGCCTACCTTGTATCCTCCAACTTTTGACGATGTTGGGCCTTACACAGGTGGTTACCTCTGCTACTCATATAGGGGGTCACTTATTGGACCTAGTGTTCCTACTGGAATTGGAAGTTGCACATTTGGGGGTGGAACCAAATGTGTGGACAGACCATCATACCATAAGATTTAGCTTCGGGGCACCCCCAAATAGGTCTGCCCCTACAGAGATGGTCCAGTATCGCCCTTTAAGAGGAATTACCCCAGAAGGCCTTTTGGTGGTACTGGACCTATTGGGTATTTCGATTGAGTGCATGGGTCCAGGGAATCTCTTAGTTGCCTATAATAAGGTTGTGGATGAGGCCCTGGATCAAACTGCACCTGTTCGGGTTCGCCTGCTCACTCAGTGCCCAAGATCTCCATGGTTTAATGGGTTTCTGAAGGAGCTGAGGAGAGTGGAGCAAAGGCTAGAGAGGGCTTGTTGGAAATACGGCTTAGATGCTGACAGGCTTAGATTGATGGACCATTATAGAATCTATCAATCAACAATCACCCGTAAGAAGGCAGAATTCCTGTCCAGGAAGACTGATGCTGCACAGAATCGACCAGCTCAACTCTTTCAGACTGTTGACAGATTATGCAATCCACTCTGTCTGCAGTCTGGAAGAGATTTTTCACAAATAAAGTGTGATGAGCTTGCTCGATTCTTCGCAGATAAGATCGCCAGCATCAGGTCAGGTATCCGTCTTGCCCCCTCTCTAGGGAATCGCGGTGATCGGCGAGAGGAAGCGAACCCTTGTGTCACCTGGTCTGACTTTAGTAGGCCAGAATTCATAGATGTTGTGAGGATTGTTCAGACTGTATGGCCAACCAGCTGTAGTTTGGATCCGGGCCCTACGCCACTACTAATAGGTTGCATAGATGTTATCTGCCTGATCCTTACTGAAATTGTCTGGAAGTCTTTGGAGCAGGGTTTTTTTCCTGATCCTCTAAAGGAGGTGGTCGTTCGACCACTCCTTAAAAAAACCTTCACTGAACCCAGACTGTCCAGCTAACTACAGACCTATCTCTAACCTGCCCTTTGTAGGTAAGGTTATTGAAAAGGTGGTTGTGCTGCAGTTAGATGACCATCTCACAAATCACAATATCTATGATGCTCTCCAGTCGGGGTTTAGGAAAAGACATAGCTCTGAGACTGCTCTCATCTGGGTTTTAAATGATCTCCTAATTGTGAGAGATCGAAAGGCTCGTACTATTCTAGTCCTTCTTGATCTCTCCGTGGCATTTGATACTGTGGACCATGGGGTGCTGTTCGAGTGCCTGCGCCTTTTTTGTGGACTGTCTGGTACAGCTCTACATTGGTTTCGATCTTTTCTCACAGGGCGGATGCAGAGGGTTGTCACTGGAATTTATTTCTCTGATGCCATCTCTCTGTCCTGTGGGGTGCCGCAGGGCTTCATCTTGGCGCCCATGTTGTTCACAGTTTATATGCTGCCATTAGGAGATATCATTAGGTGTTACAGTCCGGGTTTTCACTGCTATGCAGATGATACCCAGCTGTATCTGTCCTTTATTTCTGGACAGGATGATGTAATCTCTCTGCTTAACAGCTGTCTAGCTGAAATCAATGACTGGATGAGTGCCAGCTGGCTGAGGCTAAACCCGGAAAAGACTGAGGTGTTGGTAGTGGACCCTGGGTCACCTTGAGGCAGGCCATAGGGCTGGGGTACCATCAGGCCTTTGGCTTGACGGTGTCCAGCTCTTGACCTCAGGCCAGGTGCTTAATCTGGGCGTTATTATTGACAATGGTCTGACCTTGAAATCTCAGGCGTCAGCTATTGTTAAGTCCTATTTTTACCATCTGAGGAATATCGCCCAGGTGAAACACCTGGTTCCTCTGGCTGACCTTCCTATCCTGGTCCATGCCTTCATGACCACTCACCTTGATTATTGCAATGCCCTTTACCTGGGGCTACCAGGGGATGATATCCACCACCTGCAGCTAGTGCAGAATGCAGCAGCCAGGCGTTTGACTGGGACATCTAGAAATAGTCATATTATGCCTGTTCTGCGTGGGCTGCCCTGGCTGCCAGTTCAATGGTGGATTACCTTCAAGGTCAGATTGCTGACCTATAAAGCCCTACACGAATAGGGTCCACTGTATCTGAAAGATCTCCTTACTCCCTACTGCCCCTCTCACTCGCTCTGAACCACCGATGAGGGATTGCTGGAGATTCCCAGGGTTCGTTTGAAGACATCTGGGGCACACGCATTTTCGTATGCTGCCCCTGCCCTGTGGAATTCTCTGCCTCGAGATCCATTCACATATCGGGACTGTGTAGTATGGTATGGTCTGCATGCCCATTGGCCCATGCTGGGGACCAATGGGCGTACAGCTGTACTGTACGTTGTCAGTCGGCGGGCGGCTGGGCAGCTTACGTATGGGGTGCTGCCGCCCACCACTGACCGGTGTAGTGGGGTGGCAGGAATGAGTGGTGGGTTGGGAGGGCAATAGGAGTACCACTAGACCACCAGGGAGTGATTATGATAGTACTGCCCGTGATCGGGCATGGAGATTGGTCCACTGGACCACCAGGGAGGTTAATTCTTATTGCAGCCCGTGATCGGGCATGGAGATAGGTCCACTGGACTACCAGGGAGTTATTAACTATTTACAGCCAGTGATCTGGCATTGGAGCACTTCGCCGGTGGGGGTAGGGGGCGTCGGTCCCTGACGGCTGCTGCCTGGCAGGGCGCCAGGTGCAGGTCCCCAGGGGTCGGCGCACCTGCATGCAAATGGGGCCATAATGACTTGCACATGGCCCCATTTGTGCCTTGCATGCATTATGGCCCCATTTGCATGTCTACCGCTGAATATGCCCAGGGTTGATGCGCCTCACGTGCAACGGCACTTGCACCAGCGCATCCCCTGTTCTCTGGCCACTTGCGCTGGTGCAGTGCCACTGTGCCATGTGCTATGCGGTGGCCATGGAGTGATATTCAATGGTGCTGAGCCATGGCACAGCACCATTGAATATCACCCTGTCAGTGTCCTGGCACATCCCAGTTGCACTGCGCCCAGGCTTGTGCCACAGTCTGGTGCAGTCTGAATATCCCACACCATATATATTTGTTGTTAAGCATTGAACCAATAGGTTTGCACTCACTTGCTTAATACAAAAGGTCCCAGATATTAAAAAGGGTTGCGCCATGTGCAACAGGGAAGCACCAGCGCAAGTCCGAAAATGCGCCATTGTGCGATATTCAGCAAGAGGCAGCTGCGCCTCCCAAATCGCAATGCACAAGAGCGCAATGGTAATGAATGCATGCACAACTGAAGGGGGAGGAACCATGAATAAATGGCACAGTGCAATATTCAACAGCATGCGCCATGTGCAATAGGGGAGCAAACGGAAGTTGCATGATAGCGGAAATGATCCAAAATAAAAAGGAACAAGAGAGAGGTGCAAGAACACTACAGGGAAGCCAGAGGTGGGAGCGAGTTGCCAGCAACTAGGCAGACAGTAGCAGTGAGCAGGACTGGGCAGGAGCAGGACAGAGCACACCTGGAAACTACCAGGAACAGGAAAGGAGTGGGGAGCCTGTGCCACTGTGCAGGAGTAAAAGGGAAGTGCCACAGTGGACTGAGGGCAGTGACAGTGGGCAGGACAGCCAAATCTGGGAGGTGTTCCCGGTGCAGGGGGAGTAGCATAAAGGACAGCGGGGAAAATGGGAATACAGCTGCCGGGGAGGGGGGAACACAAGCCAGAGACATGGCCAATGCCACCATTCAGATGAAGGCAGTAATGAGGGGTGTGAGAAGGCAGGCAGCAGGGAGGCGCAGCCGTGGAAGGGCCCATCGGCGGTATGCCCCCAACAGGCAGTACCGAGCCTGCATCAGCTTCGAGCACTACAGCAACACTGAGATAGTGGGCTGGTACCACCTGAACCAGGCGATCCTGAGGCGGCTCTGTGAGCTGTGCAGTGATGAGATGCAGGCACCCACATGACGGAGCCATGCTCTGTCAGTGGAGACAAAGGTGACAGCTGCCATGTGCCTGTTCACCATGGGTACCTTCCAGAGACCAACAGGGGACACAACAGGCATAACCCAGTTGGCCGCGTCACGCCTACTCACACAATTCCTCAGCGCACTGCTGCCACATGCTGTGGAGTACATCCATTTCCCCAGCACACAGGCAGAGTGCACAGCACACATACAAGAGTTCCACAGGGTAGCATGTATGCCTGGCATGCTCAAGGCCATTGACTGCACCTATGTGGCCATCCGCATGCCACCTGGCCAGAAAGGTGCTGCATACATCAATCGGAAGGGCTATGTAAGCATCAATTGCCAGGTGGTGTGCGATGCTAGGGGGCGCATAACCAATGTCTTGCCATGCACCCTGGGGGAGGACATGATGCCTTCATCTGGCACCAGTCTGCACTCTGCCACAGGTTCGAGAGTGGGGACATCCCCACTGGCCACCTAGTGGGTGAGTATGCAAATCACGCAGAAAGACATGGATCTTGGGAAGGGCACAGTCAGAGGTGATATGGGTACTGGCCTAGATGGCCCATGGCAGGGCGACGCTGATCACCAAACTAATGTTCATCCTCTACACACAGGTGACAGTGGATATCCACTCCGTCCCTGGCTGCTCACACCATACTGGCGGCCCGCGACCCCATCACAGCAACGGTACAATGAGGCACATGCCACCACATGCAATGTCATAGAGCGGGTGTTCGGGATGCTGAAGGTACGTTTCCATTACCTGGACACGTCTGGCGGTGCCCTACAGTACAGCCCCTCAAAGGCCTGTGGGCTATTCCTGGCCTGTTGCATCCTGCACAACATGGCCAATGACTGTGGGATAGCTGTAGAGGTCGAAGAGGGGGACAGCAATGGGGACGATGAGGACGCTGGTGCAGATGGTGAGGGGCAGCCCCCCTTGGTCGAAGAGACCCCCAACTGATCCGGATGTCACAGCTGCACTGGGACACCATCACAGAAGAGCACTTCAACCAACCCAGGTAAGTCATGGTGCCATGTGCAACAACCAATGGCAAGTGCACAACCCACAAACACGCATGGACAAACCACAGGGGTGCATGTCGTAAAGGGAATTGGCTGAGCATGGAACTGCACATGCCATCAGGGATGGGCAAGGCCTAACACGGCACGCAGTCACGCACACACACACACACCACAAGACATGCACAAAGGTTAGGCGGCATGCCAACCCCAACCACCACCCCTAGCCACACACACGTCCACAGACCACCACGCCCAGTGACTGTCATTGTGCATGTCTCAGACACTGGGCACCATTGCACAGTGGCTGACAGTGCTACGCAGGCATCATTATGCACAAGTCACAGTGGCCAGCAGCCGGGAGGGTGTGCACATGGAATGTGTGTGTGTGTGTGTGTGTGTGTGGGCCGGGTACCCCACCCGTGCATTGCACATTGAACAATACACTGTACACAGGTCAGCATCAGACAGTAGCCATGGTGGGAGACAGGTCAGTCATGTGTCACAGTGTCACGGCCACCACGGATGCATGGGCAGCCCCGCCGAGACCCGCCAGCTGTGACAGGCTGACCATTGGCCTCATGGGGTGGCACCGACAGTCCCCCAGGGGTGCCTCTGTGGGAACATGACCGTTCTTGAGCAGGAGTCTGCAGCTCACCGAACATGTCTGCACCAGATGTGCTCGGGATGCCCACAGCTGAACCCAGTGTCAACAAGGAGGATGTCGCTCAACGCCGGGAACCGGGGGTTGACATGGCACTGCGTGGTGTCTGCGATGCATGGACAAATAACTGTGTGCCCATTGTGGCCATGACAGCTGTCAATGCCTGTGTCTACCTGTCAATGGCGGAGGTCACATCCTCCCGCAGCTGGTCCATCCCTGCCAGGAGCAGACCAGTGTCCCTGCTGCTCCGCTCCTCTGCCTGGCGCAGGACCGCACTGAGTACATCCACTGCCATCACAAGCCACAACTGCTGATCCACTGAATCATGGAATATGCAGGTGTGCTCATCTAAAAGGTCATCCGCCTGATCGGCATGCTGTCCCTCATGGTGTTCACGGCCGTGCTGGGCAGCACCCCTTGAGGTTGGGTGCTGCACATCAGGGCCATGCCTGGGCATATCCACAGGCAGTGCACTGGCGCTGCCCCCCTGACACTGTTCCCCCATTGCCATTGTCCGACTGCTGAAACTGCCCCTCCGGCCGCCGCTCCCCAGGGCTCAATGGTGCTGCTACAGCAGCCACAACAGCCCCACTGTCCTGGACGCACACCAGTGCTGCCCCACTGGTGCAGACAGGCACAGGCTGGGACTGTGATGTCACGCAGGCCTCCATGGTGGCACCACCCATGGCTATGCCTGTGCTGTAACCTGCTGTGCAGCCATCCTGTGGCCCACACGTATCACTGTCCATGATGTGAGCTCCATCATCATCAGTGACGGATCTGGCACCAGTCCGAGTCTCAGCATGCTGGCATCCATGGACGCTGTCACACTGGGACACAGGCAGGGCCTCCTCCACATCTGCTCCACCAACATCAGTCTGGACAGTCAGGCGGGACCACTGTTGTCCTGACCCTCAGACACCTGTGGAGGTGGATGGGCCCTCCTCTGTGTCCAGGGTCTCATCCTCAGTGGACGAGCCCACCACCGCTGACCCATGTAGATGCTCAGGAGCTGTAAGGGAACACAGTAGCATTAATGTATATGCCCTACCCTGTGGCATTCCCCCCTCCCACAGTGAGAGATCAGGACCTACCATGCAGTGGCGGGCTACCACCCGTCTGGAAGCCACCACCTGGAACACCCTCGATGGCACAACGCCACATGCTGCAAGCAACCCGCTCTTTCTGTGGCATCAGGCGTTGCATGGCCGGCTGTCTCCCACCAGTCGCAGCCTGTGCCACCCTGATGGCAGCCACCTTATCTTTAATCCTCCTCCTGTCCGTGCCCACCATCTTCTTGCACTCCTGCACAGACTGCTGGTGGCTGCCATGCTGGTTGATGGCACGCACCACCTCACCCCATGCCGCAGCACGGGCCTGTGGTGTTTCCCGCTGTCCGCTGAGCAGCGGTTCCTGGTCAAGGTAGGCCTCAAACAGGGCATCTGTTTCTGCCTTGGTAAAGTTTGGCCTCCTCCATCTCCCACGTCTCTGTTCCTCCTCCTCCCCCTCACGTTCGCTCATCATTGATCCTGTGGGAATGACAGGTATTACCTCTGACTGTGCAGTCCCATGCATCTCCCACACACCACAGTCCACACTCTCAAACAGCATGCAACTCACCACAATAGACTGCAATGCCAGATTATGGCCTCTGCAGCCCAATGTCGCATTTATATAGCGCAACGCATGCAAATGAGGCGAGGCTCAATTTTAAGTGAATGCTAATGCAGTATCTGAGCCATTGAATCGCTGATGAGCTGATTTGCATATGCCGGGCTGAATATCGCGCTGTTGCACCTTGTGCAATTGTGTTGAACATGCTCAGGCAAGGGCACAGCTCTGTGACGTGCACAGTGGACACCGAACGGCGCATGCCCAGGGTGCTGACGCCGACGCCTGCCACGCTGCTGATGTGCCGTACACGGGAGGCAGTGCAGGACACGGCCACCACTGTGCCAGTGGTGCTAGTGCGCTGTTCACATGTATGGCGCTCTTGCACTGGGGCCCCATAGACACCATGGAGCCATAGCACGGTAGGCCACTACAGGGCATCTCACACAGGCACTCAACCGTGCTAAACGCAGTGAGTACCAATCGCGCTGTAGCGGTCCATGTATTAGAGACCCTTGACCCTGTGCCTGACCTTTGCCCCCTAGGCACCATGCATCCACATGGGTGCACCACTATCATGCTGTTCAGTGACAGCGCAATGAGGAATGGCAGCGCTGTACTGTGTAGCATCTGCACGTGGTGGACGTGCGCTACCGAGTGCCATTTTGACTCCGACCAGCTTCAGCGATGGCAAGATGGAGGGCTGCTGTTTGGAGCCGGGTGGAGTTGGTCAATTTGGTGGCCATAGTGGAGCCCCATGCTGAGGCACTGTTTGGAAATGCACCCCTGGACAGGGCCAGGAGTGCTGTATGGGAGGAGGTGGCGGTGGCTCTTGAGGAGGCCACAGGACTGGACTGTACAGTGGAGCAGTGTCACCACAGATAAGGGGACCTCCAGCAGAGGGACCCAGACAGGCTTGCCTGCCTGCGGGCATGCACCAGGAGAGGCGCAGTGCCACGACCAGGTAGGTGCCCCATCCATACTCTGGTTGCGTCCGTACGGGTATCGCGGTGGGCATGTGTCCACCTCACAGGGGGGGTGGGCCGTTCAGTGTGGGCAGTGGTGTTGGTTGTGTTGGTGGTGGAGGTGGTGTTGGGGGGGTTGCGGCATGGCTGGGCTGTGCAGGATTGCACACACCTGGGGGTGGGGGGCCTTTGACACTGGATTGTACTGATATTCCCCTCTCCATGTTTGCACCCTAGGCCCTGAAGAGCTGCACCAAGCCCGAGAACACTGACACTGAGGTGTGGGTAGGGGAGCTGGTCAACAGCCACAGGCAGCTGGTTGCATCGGAAGTACAGCGCCCGGATTAGGCCGATGATGATGAGTGCCTTTCTTCCAGGATATTCTGTGCATGCTGTGTTGCAGGGCAGGTGGCAGGGCATGGCCACCATCCATTGACACCACTACCATGCACGCCACACAGTACAGTCAGCACTGTCCAGTGGCACTGTGTGTGTGGGTGTGCATCGCTGGTGGTCCATGCGTGCACCGGGTACATGGCTATGCCACTGCCTTCGCACCGCATAGCAATGTCACTGTACAGCCACGGTGGTGCTATGCGAGGACTTTGGCAGTGGGTGTGTGCAGCGGTCCACATGGCTATGTGCTCCTCGGTGGGCAGGTCATGTGGACATGATCACTGTAGGTGGTCGCACACCATCACAGGGGGTGTGTCCCACAGCTGTATGCCATGCACAATGGGTGGGCTGCAGAGGATGGGCATTCACACCTATTGACTTTGCTCCCTTGTCCTAGGTGGATGGAGGATGATGCAACTGGAGAGGGCCATGTGGGAGCTGCTACAGGTGGCATGGGCATCACTAGAAATCCTGCAGCGCATGGACCAGCATGGCGTCCGGAGGAGACATGGCAGGAGGCACCACAGAAGTGGGGAGCGGGGCACCCGCTGAAGATCCCATGCCCCAGGTTCAACCCTACCCCCCCGGACCCACCCTCACACCCCTCCTTCCTCTCCTATTTGTTCACCCCTGCCCCTTACCCACCCTCACCTGGTCTGTGGCCCTCACCCCCAACTATTGTGTACATATTTGTAAATAGTTGTTTTCTACCTTTTAATATACATTTGTTTTGTTATGCCTACTGTGGTGGTCTCTGATTTGCAGTGGGCTACAGGTGCTCAGCTGCAGTGGTGTGCATGGCGTCAGGGGTGGTGCAGTCATGGGCATGTGTATGTGTCCGTAGGGGAAGTGACTATGTTGTGGGCATAGCTATCAGTCACTGTCTGTGGTTTGTGTGTTGTTCCCTGTGCACTGGATGACTGTGTGCAGTGGTCCATGGTGCACGCACTGTGTCCATGGCGCACCTGTCAGACCGTCCATGGCCTGTGCAGCTGAGACCCTTGCATGTCTGTGACCTGCACGGTCTGCTGGCATGTCAGTGGTGGCTGTCCAACTGTACCCAGCACAATGCCGGGTTGCCTCCTATCACTGGTGTGGTGCATGTCTGCCTCGGGTGGCACTGTGGCCTCCGCTGTTGTTGTCCCACCTCCATGCTGTCGCTTGTGTCTGTTGCAGGGGATTTGCTCCACTGTCTGTCACTTGTGCTCCGGGCTCAAGCTGGTGGCGTACAGCTTCATGGTGCCTGCACAGGGTGGCTGGCACTCCTGTGACATGGAGGGGTGCTGGCCTTGTGTACACAGTTTCCGTGGCCACACACCGGGGGCTTGGTTGACCTGCTACTGTGTCCCTGTGTTGGTGTGCCCTTGGGTATGGGTGGGTGTTTGTCCATGCACTGTGTTGCATCCTGTGTGGCACATGATTCCATGCACCACTGTGGGTGTCTGCACTGGCTGTTGTGGGCAGTGCTGGGATGGGGTGTGTCCTTGGGAGGGTGTGCAGGGTGCTGTACCACTGGTGGTGGGTTCCGGGGCATACCCTGTCACGTGTGGGGTACCTCATGTGCCGACACATGGTAGGTCTCTCAGCTGTACCTCATGGGGGATGTGCGTGGTAGCACTGTGTATGCAGTCGTTGCATCACCGTCTGCTGCCACCCACTGAAGGATGCTCGTGGTGGGGCTGCCTTGCATGGTTCTGTGGTGCACAGGGTTTCATTGTCACAGTGGGGGTGGTGGCATGCATGGGCTGTCCTGCACTGGTGGGCGCTGCTCCTGGGCAGGGTGTCTGGGGATCACAGTGCAGGGTGTGCTCTGCATTGGTGGGATGGTGTGGCATGGGGTGGCCGGACCTCCTTGTGTGCCGGTCACAGCTTGCCAGGGGGTGTGCTGGGGCACCATGCCCCGGCTGTGGGTTTGTTGCTGGTGTCCATGGGCTGGTGGTTATTCCAGCTTTCCTCTGGTTGTGCAGTGCATGGGGTGTGGGGGGCGATGTCTCTTCTGCCATGTGCTCCTCTGCCCGTCTCTACCATGGGTGGTGGGCCCCTGCATCCTGTCCCTGCGTATCCCTGGTTGTGCTGTTGCGCTGCTGCCCTGTTCCACTGAGCATCCCTGGTTGTGCTATTGCACATCTGACCTGCGCCACTGCACATCCCTGGTTGCGCTATGGCACAGTTGGCACGATATTCAGTTGTGTGCCTCAGGCGCATCTTGACCTGCGCAGTGTTTGAATATCGCACGTATTGCGCATGGGCGCAGTGGACTTGCGCTTGCTCCTGCTGTTGCGCACTTTTCTGGCGCAGTTTGAATATCTGGGCCAATAAGTTTAATTTTCCCCTGGTGTTTTGGGAAATACATGCACATGTGCTCCATTTGTTTCAATGGTAAAAGGTATTTTTATTTGTTTATATTGAGCAGGGAATCAGTCTCACAAACTACAAACTGAATGGACAAGATAAGTACAGAACAGTATTGAACTTTATACTTTCTATTACAAAACTGTAGTTTATTATGGAACCTTAGTGATTTAAAGGTCAATTTTATTTATTGTAATAAGAAGTTTAAATTTTAAACAATTAAATATTCAGGCATGACAATTGGAAATGATATGTTTGATTTGTAGTTCTAAATTCAGTTGTGCTATTTGTATTTTTGCCAGTTTTATGGATATAATGTGTAGCAAAAAAATGCTGTTACTAATTCAGCTGAATTAATTCAATTAAGTGCTGGCGTGGGAGTTTTTAATGGTTGGGAAAAGGCTGAATTTCACAGGTGTCTTTGGAAGCTAGTTATTTAGTGACATAGGGCCAGATATTGAAAACTTTGCCCCGGGGCTAAATTAGCACTGCCCCGTGGGCAAACTTAGCCCGGAGAAAAAATCAAGCTATATTCAAAAGGAATAGCCCGGTGCAAAACCAGCTGAATATAGCAAGCAAAGGAAGCCGGGCAAACAGGTCCAGGAGTGCAGGGCAAAAATAGCCCGGGAATAAGACAGAACTGAATATAGCAACAGGAAAGTGCACACTGCTACTGCAGCTCATTAGACCCTGGAGAAAGCCAGTGTTGCAGGTGGTGAACATTGTGTGTGACTGTACAGAGATGTCTGACATCTACTGCAAACAGCAATGTAAGCCACACACCGCAGAACTGTGCTATGCTGAGGTGAGGTTTACCAGGGCTAACCTTAGTGTACAGTGCTAACACGTTAGCTATATTCAAAGCTCCCATGCAAATGAGCCTACTTAGGTAACCTGTGGGCAAACAGGTACATTTGTATCTCATTAAGTGCTGCTTAGCATACATTATGATGCAGTTTACCCAATGCTACTGCATGGAGCACAAAGCTTCCCCTTTTTGTCAGAATGGAAGCACAGGCTGGACGCTGCAGGCCAAGGCATACCCACAGCATCCCCTGTTGGACGGAATAGAAGTACAGGCCGGAAGCAGCAGGAACTGTGTGCTGCCAGGCACAGTCGGTGCATACATATCTCACAACCCCTTGCATCCTGAATCAGGGACAAGGTTTAAACAAATCAGGGACAAAGGCCCAAATCCAGGGACACAGTTTCAAAATTGATGATATCCACTCAGGAAGCTGGCAGAATAAGGGACTCAGTGCAGAATATATTTCCTGAAGAATAAGAAGTCTGCAACTTTATTGGTTGACACAAGTGTATTCTTACAATCCCCACTGTTTAGACATGGGAACACACATTTTAGGAGGGACAGAGTAAATGTTCTAGGTGAAATCAGGGACAATTGAGAGGTATGCTGTTCTGTCACATAAACACACGTCGTATGAGGGACAGAAGAACATGTGGAGGCTAAATCAAGGACTTCCCTGAAAAGCAGGGACAGTCAGGAGGTATGGGTGCATACAACACACCCATGCATATGTGTGCCTGATACACACAAGTGATCCTGGTAGTCCAGTGGTCCCCCAACCTCCCAGCACGACTCCTGACCCATTTACAATAAAAGTAAACTTCATTTTCCTGGTAGTCTATCGGTCCACCCACCCCTCTGCATGACTCCTGACCCATTCACAATAGAATTAAGATTCATTTCCCTGGTAGTCAAGTGGTCCCCCCACCCTCCTCCATGACTCCCAACCCATTCATAATAAAAGTAAAATTAATTTCCCTGGTAGTCTAGTGAGTGGTTCCCCCTCCCGCACGAATCCTGATCCGTTTGCATTAAAATTAAAAGTAATTTCCCCAGTAGTCTAGTGGTCCCCTCACTCCCCAGCATGAATCCCAACCCCATGCACTGTAAAGAACAGACTATTCCCTGGTAGTCTAGTGGTCCCCCCACCCAGCAGTGACTCCCCCGCTCAGCCCAGGAACAAACTACTAACAGAGCTGGCAGCGGCTCAGCCCTCCTCTCCCACCACCATGGCGTACTGACTGAAGTGCGAAAAGAAGCTCATTCGTACCTCAGTTGGTAGCCAACCATATTGATGAAGATAACTTTGAAACGTCCATCAGCATGGTATTCCTGGGCAAACAACGTACCAAAATGAGGACCACTGAACACCGAAAACAATCTTTGTATGTGCTCAGGGTCACGATTTGTGCAGGCAGGTGGGGGACCACTAGACTATCAGGGAAATTAACTATAATTTTATTGCGAATAGGTCTGATTCATGCAGGGGGTGGGGACCACTAGACTACCAGGGAAATTAATTATAATTTTATTGCGTAATGGGTCAGGAGTCATGCAGGGGTGAGGGACCACTAGACTACCAGGGAAATTAATTTTATTTTATTGTGAACAGGTCGGAGTCGTGCAGGGGGTGGGGGGACCACTAGACTACCAGGGAACTGACGATTACTTTATTGCGAACGGGTTGGGATTCGTGCAGGGGTGGGGTGGAGGGGACCACTAGACTACCAGGGAAATGACGATTAATTTTATTGCGAATGGGGTTGGGATTCGTGCAAGGAAGGGGGGGGGGGACCACTGGACTACAAGGGGGATTACTGTGCTACCACGGCCCACAATGTGGTGGGGGGGGGCACCACCACATTACTGCCAACTTTTTTCAGCAATATCTAGTGCTGCGCTACAGGTTGCACTAATGTCTGTAGCACGGCGCTATACCTTTGAATATGTCGTGCTGCTGGCATTCCTGGGCGCTCCCCTAACCCCGCCCCTGCATACCATTATATATTAACATCAGTGCTACCACACAGCGCCGGCACTAATGGGGCTTTTGAATATTGCAGCCTCTAGCAAATCCAGTGCTATTCCAGTGCTATAGTTTTGCACTAGGTGCAATGTTTTGAGTATCTGGCTCATAGAGTCTTAATCTAGCTCTTTAATGGGAGATGCTGTCCTCAGGAGTACTGGGACAGATCTGAATAATAAAACCTGCACTGGACTGACAAAGAGCCTTAATATAAGCTTCTTTGCAAATGTTTTTAATGGAGGGCTGGTAATGGCCTTGAACTGAAGCTACAAATGGCCATTTATCGGCTGTCTTGTATTGTATATGGGCCAAAATTAGCGAACCAGTGAAAATCTAATAGAAAGGTTATTGCCTTTGAGGTTTTGATCAGTGAGTTGCAGGGTATAAGCTGGGGTAGTTCCAGTGCAAAGAGTTTAGTACTTTCCTGCAGAACATGGGAGAGGATACACAAAAGTCCAAAGAATGACACTTTTATATGGGTTTGTGATTTTGTGACTATAGCCTTTGTCTCTGATCTTTTTATAGTTACCAAGTCATATTGGCCTAATTATTTTGGTTTGGTAGAATCTCCAGATTTGAATAACAAGAATTGATAGCATGCACTGTATCATATTTTAGCATCTTGGATTTTTTTATCTGAATTTTGAATGTACTGTATTCTGTTGCATGCTCTTTTAGATAGTACTGTAATGGTTTATAACCTGTATAACCTATAATCAACTGTAAACTTAAGTGACTTGCTCAGGATCACACAGTATGCAAGTGGGGGCTATACTATTGAAACCCAGGTCTCCAGGTTTGCAGCTCAGTGCCCTAAACCACAATGCTATATTGCCTCCAGCTGCCTTCTTTAACTGGACTGAAAAGACCATTCACATTTTGTGAGATGATCTTACATTGAGTTGTCGTAGGGTCCGGGGTGTCTGGATCTCAGCCCCCCCGCCCAACAGGTAGCCCTCCTTATTTTTTCGTAAAGAACTCTTTGTTAATTATCAAGTCATTCAGTATTATAGGCATGATAGTGATAAGGAACAAGCCATGAACAGACAGGCAGTACATTATCTAAGTATAGACACCTATATAGTTATATTATTTAATATACATAATAGTGTACATTTTAATCAAATGTAAATCGAATGAAAATTATCTCATTTCTTAAATATTTTACTAAGAGGATTCCTGATATCTTTTCAAATCTCTAGTTTTTATGGAATGTATAATATATTTTTTTCTATTTTTATCAGTTCACAGTTATCAAATTGAACCTATAGGCATAATTCGAGGAAATGCTCTTTCCATTTCAATCAAATACATTTGCTTGTAATGACTAAGCAGTTCTCAAGTGGTGAGGCGTGCCTCCCTGGGGAGGAGTGAGCCTGTTCCAGGGTAGGTGCAGAGACTTTGTTCAAAACTGCATTTTAAAATGCCAAATGCCACTAACACTGTACTATGGGCGCATCCCCGGTCACTGCCAAACCCCAGGACTCCTAACTCTAATGCTGGAACTGTAGAGCTTGGGGGGACTAGCTACTGATGCTGAGCCAGCCAACTGGAGGGCAGCACAAGGTCTTTAACATACCACTTGGGATGGGGAAAATTCTGACCAATGACAGGAAGGTGGTTGCAGTCAATCAATGGCAGAGTTTTGCAGCCAATCAGTACCAGACTTCCACATCCAATGAGCTGCCTCACTTCCTGCATTGCATCATCCGTCCCAGAAATAAAATAACATGCCATGTGTACCAGCTGTGGACCCTTTCTTCAAATTGCTGCTTCTGCTGCTGCTGCAATTGCCAGAGATCCCCTGCAAGGTGCCACATCCTCAAACTAGTCAGTGAAGCTGCTGCTGTCCTCCTGCCTTCTGAAGCCACCGCTGTCCTCCTGTCTTCTGAAGCTGCCACTCTCTTCCTGCCTTGTGAAGCTGGCTGCTGCTCTCCTTCTGCCTGCTAAAGCCACCGCTATCCTCCTGCCTGAAGCCACCGCCCTCCGACTGCCAGAGGTCACCGCCGCGGAACTCCATTGCCACAAACACAGACTTCCAATCCCCTAAGGCCACCAATTTGGAGCTCCAGAAGCTGCTGACTGGGACCGCCACTTGTAGGTCACATCTACTGCTCAACCACTTGTTCCAGAGGCTCTTGCCGACTGGACCCTTCCTGAACCTCTTAAGGCTGGAAAGGTAAGGACGCTAAACTTTTGCTGCAAATTAATGCTGTGTTATGTGTTTCACTACATGGGAGTCCAAGCAGGGGTGTTTATTGCTGGGAGTGTTTGAAAGATGGGACTGTGTTGGTGGGAGACATACATGCCTTGAGGCTGAGGGTGTTTATGGCTGGGGGAGTTTGCCACTCATTCTGGGGGTCTTTCAATACTGAGACTGTGTCGGGGGGGAGACATACATGCCTCAAGGCTGGAGGTGTTTATGACTGGGGGTGTTTGCCACTCATTCTGGAGTCTTTTAATTATGGGACTGTGTCTGGGGGGAGGAGAGAGATGCATACCTTGAGTCTGTGGTTGTTTATGGCTGTGGGTGTTTGCTACTCATTCTGGAGGTCTTTCAATGATGGGTCTGCATCTGGGGGGGCATTCCTGATGCGTCTGTGACTGTGCAGAATATTGTTTATGGCTTGGGGTGTTTGAAATATGGGCCTGTGTCTGGGGGGGGGATACATGATGCCTCTGTGACTGCAGAATATTGTTTATGGCTTTGGGTGTTTGAAAGATGGGCCTGTGTCTGGGGAGGGGGATACATGATGCCTCTGTGACTGTGCAGCATTTTATTTATGGCTTGGGGTGTTTGAAAGATGGGCCTGTGTCTGGGGGGATACATGATGCCTCTGTGACTGTGCAGAATATTGTTTATGGCTTGGGCTGTTTGAAAGATGGGCCTGTGTCTGGGGGGGTACATGATGCCTCTGTGACTGTGCAGCATTTTATTTATGGCTGGGGTGTTTGCCACTCATTCTGGGGGTCTTTCAGTGATGGGCCTGCATCTGGGGAGGGGTGTCTGGGGAGGGGAGGAGAGAAATACATGCCTCGAGTCTGTGGTTGTTTATGGCTGGGGGTGTTTGCCACTCATTCTGGTGGTCATTCAGTGATGGGCCTGTGTCTGGGGGGGGGGAATACATGATGCCTCTGTGACTGTGTAACATATTGTTTATGGCTGTGGTGTTTGAAAGATGGGCACGTGCTGGGGGGGGATACATGATGTCTCTGTGACTGTACAGCATTTTATTTATGGTTGGGGTTGTTTCAAAGATGGGCCCATGCTGGGGGGGGATACATGATGTCTCTGTGACTGTACAGCATTTTATTTATGGTTGGGGTTGTTTCAAAGGTGGGCCTGTGTCTGGGGGAGCACATACATGATGCCTCTGGTGTGCACTGTGTAGCATTTTATTTAAGGTTGGGTATGTTGGGACTGTGTCTGGGGCTGGGAGCATACATTGAATCTGTGTGGTGTTTAAATGGGTTTTCTTTTTATTCTGCCTATCTGCACTGTGAAGGGTTGAAATGGGATTTTTTTTTCATGGTTGGGTGGGTGCTATGGAACTATAAGTCTGCATCGGGGTGGTGGGTTCTGAAGGGCTCATTGGTATTGCTTGTGGGATGGGGCCTTTCCCATGTCTGTTCAATGAGTGCCAACATCCCCAACTCACACCTATGGCCCTTCACTGCAAAGCAACATCTGACTGAACTGCCAGTTTTATGGTGGCAGTGGAGGGGTTGAAATGGTGTCATGGGGTTCATACATGATGCTTCTGTGTGTGGTTCAAATGGTAAAATGTTTATAACTAATATTGGACGTTGGGGTGGGGGGCTTTGGAGTGAAGTGACTGATGGTGTTGCTAGTGAATTACCCATATATTACTCCCCATGGATGATGTTGGAGCTAACAGTAAAGGAAATCATGGTAAGTATAATTTTTCCTATGCTCCCCCTCCAACACCCAGTGCCCTCTGTGGATTCCAAATCAAGACCTTGTGTATGGATTTGGCCTGAATGGTGGGGGTTGGAGTATAGAGTGATTCGCTGGGGGTGTTTTGAGGGAAGGACATGCTGGTGTGACTTGGTGGGTATGTAGAACAATGGTCTGCTGTTCAGTCTTTAAAAATCCCATTTATGGATTTTTGGTCTCATAGATGTACATTGAATCACACTGTTAATCCCAGCACCACTTAATAACTCCTATCCTGAAGTAGCGTCCTATCTCAGGAAGCCAGTGCTTTTAACAACACAACAGTGCAGTGCTTTGATTTGTTTTCCTGTTTGTCATCCTTGTCTCACTTGTTGCTGTTGCTGCAACATGATTTTGGCCAGTACTAGAGTATAGTTGCCGTTGTGCTGAGAGAGCATAGTTGCTTGCTGTCAGAGGAAGTACTAAAGAGCTAGTGATGTTTTCTGTTTTAAGCAAGAAAGTGCAATGAATCAGGGATATGCATTTGCATACTGTACCGCTTGTAGAAACATGTCCAATAATAATTCTTGTGACTGTTGAAATGCAGCTTAGGGTACTGCATTTTCCTTCCTCTATCTTTGGATTGCCCTGGTGCTGTCGGACATGCATGTATGTGCATGTCCCAGATGCTTTTGGCTACATTTTTTGACCATTTCCAAAATTGTCGTATCATAGATAATGGATAGCTTTCTGTTGACCGGAAGAAAAAGCCCACATGGAGAAGTAGCTGTTGCTGAAGCCAATGCAGTACCCATTCCTCAAACAAAGCACAAGGCCAGATGTATGATGACCACTGCTTGAAGATGGAATTCACTTGGACCAGGACCAGTGAGACACCTCGACCACAATGTGTGATATGTGTTGATGTTCTGGCACAAGACAGCATGTGACCTTGTAAGCTTCAACGGCATTTGGAAATGAAGCATCCCAGCCTTGTTTCTAAACCTCTGGAATTTTTTCAAAGAAAGCTACATGAACTGAGGGGCCAAAAAAAACTGGTAGAAAGGCATGGCACCGTGCCTACTAAAGCTGCGGAAGCCTCAGATCATGTGTCATGGCAAATTGCAATAGCAGGGAAAACACACAACATTGGTGAGCAATTACTACTTCCTGCCGCAAAAGACGTGCTCAATAATTCTGAGCGAGAAAGCAGCTAGATGCAATCCCTCTCTCCAATGACATAGTTTTCCACCACATTAGAACATGTCTGCTGATGTAAAAAAACAGATACTGGACTCTGTTCAGAAAAAAACATACTTCACACTACAAATTGATGAGTCCACTGACATTACTCATGCTGCTCAGCTCCTGGTCTATATCCGTTATGCCACAGTGACAGAAGTCTTGGAAGAGTTCCTGTTTTGACAACCACTGCCTGCACAAGCAAGTGGGGAAGAGCTCTTCCACATGTTGAATAAATTCATTATGGAGGAAGGTCTTGACTGAAGCCAATGTGTGGGAATTTGTAGTGATGGAGCATAGGCAATGACTGGCTGACACAGTGGGATGGTCACATGGTTGCAAGCAGTGGCCCCTAATGCTGTGTAGAATCACTGAATGATCCACAGAGAAGCAATAGCAGCCAAGAGGATGCCAGCTGATCTCCAGAAAATCTTGGCAGAATCTGTGAAAGTAGTGAATTGTATCAAGGCACGACCAGTAAATGCAAGACTTTTTGCTGTGCTTTGTGAGGAGATGGGAGCAAACCACAAACAATTACTGCTGCACACAGAGGTCCGCTGGCTGCCCAGGGAAAAAGTGCTAACACTTCTGTTTGAACTGTGTGATGAAGTTTGTATTTTCCTTGCTGACTGTGGCTCTGCACTTGTTGAAAGTTTTCACTATTCACGATGGCTTGCCTTGCTGGCATATTTAGCAGATGTTTTTGACCGACTGAACACACTCAGTGCCTCACTTCAAGGTCAGAACACCAACATGTTCTTGGTAAGGGACAGGATTGAGGCATTTTGTCAGAAGCTCCAACTATGGTCTTCAAGACTGCAGCAGGGATTGGTTTCCTCATTTCCCACTCTGGAGGATTTCCAGCAGGAAAATGAGCTCTCCATCGACAGTGTCTAGAGGCCCATTTCAGAACATTTAAGTGGGCTGCAAGAAAAGCTCTGTGACTATTTCCCTGAATACCATCAAGAGAAATATAATCAATGGATAAGGAATTATTTCATTTCTAAACCAAGGTCTGTGGACAACCTATAATTAAGAGAGCAGAAAAGCCTTATTGACCTGGCTACAGACCCGACACTGAAGGCCTCTTTTGGACAGTTGCCACTTGCTAAGTTTTGGCTGTCACTGGAATGTGAATTTCCAGAATTAAAACAATGAGTGCTAAAAGTCCTCCTGCCTTTTGTATCTTTCCATCTCTGTGAGTGTGGATTCTTTGCACTGGCTGCCATAAAAACAATGTACAGGACCCACCTCAAGGTTGAAGATGACTTACGCCTCTACCTCTCAACAGTGCAGCAACAAATCCAGCAACTGACTGCAAAAAAACAGACTCCCTTCAGCTGACTGATTTTAAAAATATCTAGTACATTTGGTGCTGCCTTTTAATTGACATTTAATTGCTGTTTTTGTACAATAGCTGTGATGTACAGTGCTACACTTTGTAAATAAAACATATCACAGTTCATTTTGCCAATTTTGTGATTGCGCATGAAATTCATTATCCGTTTGCAAGGTATGCTACTGTGCTTGAGACTTTTGGAGGCCCAGGCTATTCCCTGGCACAATAGGGGAGGTTGAACTTGGCAAAGTCTGAGAACTCCACTAAACTAAGTCATAAAAGTTTTGATTGTACCAATGACAGAGTAATGGTTCTATAATGGACCAGTAAGGTAAGTGCACTAGTAACTCATACCTGTTCACATATTGCCTTAGAAATTGCCAAAAATATTTTCTCCCCAAATGATCTCAATTCTGGGCACTCAGAGATCATATGTGTGATATTTGTGGTAGAGTAATTGCAATGTAGGCATACTAGAATTCATTTGATTGTTTATTAGGCGTAGAGTATATTCTGTGAAGAATGTTAAATTTGATGTGCTGTAATTTAGATGAGATTGTGTCCTTATGTGGGAGTCTTATAATTTCTATCCATTCCAAATCTGAGAATGTTAAACCCAACTCAGTTTCCCATTTTGTGTGAACCACACTTAAAATGGCATTGTTCAAAAGCAATGAAGTATAATATATTCTTGAAATAAATTTTGTTTGATGTGAGTCAGGTAGCATATGATTCTAAATTGATAAGAGTACTGGAGCATTCAGAGAGCCATTTTTCTTATTAATAAAGTCTCTTAATTGAAAATATATAAATAAATGTTGATTTGGAATATTAAATTCTGCTTGTAAGTGGGCAAAGGTTTTAAAAAGTCAGTTTTTAAAACATTGCCCCATATCAGTTTGACCTTGTGAGTACCAATATTTAAATTCTACAGCCCGTAAAAATGGTTTGAATTTACAATTCCAGATTAATGGAGTATCTGGTCCTAATTTTTTCATCCAGTTTATTTTCTGATGTATTTTTTGCCAAACTGTACATGTAGTAGCTGTAGATGTTAATAGCTCTTTAGATTTTTCCTTGGCTAATCCTGAGAACATTAATGAAAGTAAATATTTGTAAGGTAATTTATTTACTTCAAGCTCACAATTTACTGATAGTGAATCTCTGAACCAGTTTTGAATTTGTCTGAGTTGCCCTGAATAGCACTATAGCAGGAAGTTTAGGAATCCCAGACCCTCCTCACATTTTAGAAGCATTAGATTAGGCTAATGAGATTCTAGATCTTTTATTTTTCCAAATCAATTTAGTTATACATTTGTTCAGTTCTAAAACGAAGCTATCTGGAATAGCTACTATATAGGCAAAGATTGAAAAAGAAATAGCACTTCAGGGAGTATGGGCATCTTAATAACATGTATTCTTCCTGTTAAGGCCCAAGGTAGTGGGGTCTATTTTTCGAGGTCTTTTGTAGTTTTTTGAAGTAATGGGATGTACTTTAGGCTATATAATTCTGATATTTTCTTAGAGATTCTTACACCTAAGTATTTTATTACAGAAGCCCTGTTGGGGCCTGAGATGTTAGTGTTGATGATCGGGTTTTATAGATCCAAGCCATAAAAGTTCTGATTTTCCTCAGATAACTTTATATCCAGAGACATGCCTGAATTTTTCAACTAGCAAGTGTAAATTATCCCATCAATTATACACTTGGACCAAGCAGGTTTTATCAAGGCTAGACAGCTTAATACTAACATCCATAGGGCTATTAATACAATAGAACATGCATTGGAATCAGATATGAGCCTCTTTTTTCAAATAAGGTAACGTTATTAAAATTTCAGAACAAACAGACAAACACAACAGGTTTTGATAGTGAAGTTCTGTGACAACAGCCCTGGGATCCCCGTCAACATCCAGGGGATTAACAGGGCAAGGTATACAAAGTTCATTAACCAAGTTTAATTTAGGACATTTATGGTGCAGCAGCAAACGTCATGCAATGAAAATTCCTTGGAGCAGCTAGACAGATCCTTATGGAAGAAATCTTTTAAGTGAATTCTCCTGAGAGGTGCTGAGTTAGTCAGATAAAAGAAGTACAGTGTAAAGAGATTCCCCTCTCTGGCTGAATACCTGGGATCTATTGTATAGGCTAGCAGTCATTTTCTTTATTCGTAGTGCCTCAAATATAGGTATGTGCCATTCCCTGTATGTGGGGATGGAGTCATCTAACCAGTGTCTTAGAATAACTCTCTTTGCAATAGCTGCTATCAGCATAATGTGGTATCACCTGTGCTGAAGTAGGTTTCACAGGCCAAGACCCAATAAACAAATCTGTGGGGAAAATGCAGTTTCTAGGCCCAAAAGGGGTGTCTATCTTGGCCTGTATTGCTTCCCACTGGAGTGCTGCTTTATGGCAGTCCCACAGTATATGTTTGAGAGTACCTGGTAGGGTGTGTCATCTGGTGCAGTGGTCAGCCTCTAAGTGGTTCAATTGGTGTAGCTTTATGCAGGTGTAAAACATGTGATTAATTTGGTACTGCATTAACCTTAGCCCTTCTACTTTCAGGTATTTGTAGAGGTGGTTTCCACATTCTGGTCTTGGTATCTTGAACAGCTAGCTCAGAGAACTCTGCTAACCAGTAAGGGCAATGATCTGCAGTGGGCAGGGTGGTGATATGACACAATCTTTTGTATAATAAGGAGATGGCATATTTTTGTTCAGCTAGGGAAGTTAGTTCATCCCAGAGGTTCAGTTTGTTAAAAAAAAACAGGGTCTTGGACCAAGAGAGGTGGCCACCACATGTTAGGGTTGTAGTACTGGGAGGATATCTGTCTTTCTTAGACCATGATTTCTCTTGAGTGTTTTGAACTTTTTTTTTTTATTTTTTTTTAGTTTTTGTTGACCGGGTAAGAGCACTAGACAAATCTTGCCTATTTTCAGGCACAACCCAGGGGAGGGGGATACAGGTGAATGCCAATTGACCTTGAACCAGATTAAGTTGTTGGTCGTATTTTTTAGTGAATGAGGGAAATTTGGCCAGGACACCGGGGACATTCCCCTACTCTTTTCGATAAGTGCCATGGGATCTTTAACATCCACCTGAACTACCACCAATCCAGGCAGATGGGACCTCAGTTTAACGTCTCATCCAAAAGATGGCACCTCAGAAGTGCAGCACCCCGCTCATGCTGCATTACAGTGTCAGTACTGGGTTATTAACCCAAGTGCCAGCCAGTTAGGCATACACCTCCTGCCTCTCCCGAGAAAGCTGCCGAAAAACAACGCAACCAGGGCACCTCAAAATCGGACCGAGCTGGGGATAAAATACAGCAAGCCATTCCCCTAACAGAGGATAGATTTCTTCAAGAACTTACTCCGTTGAAGGAGATTTTGAAAGAGATGACTGGGGAGCTTAAGTCCCTGCTTTGCGATCTATCCTCCGTTTCTCTTAAAGTCGCGGATGTGGAGGCCCGAGTGTTCTCGACAGAACAGTGGAAAATGAAGGCCGACAGCGAAATTGTGGAGCTTAAACAACAGATTAAAAAATTACAACTCAAATCAGAAGATTTGGAAGGGCGCAATCGCCGGAACAACTTAGTAATTTTGGGCCTACCTGAATTGGAGGAGGGACTGGACTTGCTTGCTTTCCTACAGAAGTTTCTTTGTAAGATCGTCGGCCCTTCCCCTATCAGCTCCTCATACCATATCGAATGGGCCCACCGCTCTTTAAGACCAAGACCTGCGTCAGGATTACCCCCATGTCCTATCATTGCAAAGTTTTTGAGCTATCTCGAAAGACAGCATATCTATACGAAGTCGCGTGAGCTTAAAGACATTTTGTGGGGTACAGCCAGAATCAGGATAACGCAAATTTGCCTAAGGAGACCCGAGAAAAGAGGGCTGCCTATCATCCAGTGGTTCAGAAGCTCATTGCCGCCTCCATCCCTTTTAAGATGGTTTATCCTGCTATTTTGAAGGTCACTGTGGGGGGCACGGCTATGACTTTTAACTCTCCAGCTGGCTAAAGAACTGGCGAGTAGATTACCGGATTTGTTTAAACCATCCGGTTGATAAGACTTCCTTGCTACCTCGGGATACGACTATGCTGGCTTTGGGAATTTCTTTCCCCCCTAGGTTAAATAATAATATTTTGATTTATCTGGCTAAGGGTTATGAGTTGATTGTGCTCGCTGTCTGAGGGGTTCTCATTTTGCTCTTACTTTCTTCCTTCGCTTTTGATGTTTTTTTCCTCGGTTTCTGGTCTTCTCCTGCTTTTGGTAACGTCCCCTGCTCTCTTGTCTCCTTTCAGGGGGTTGCGTGGTCGGGTCTGGGCTGGGGGGGTTTCCTTGTCTCGGTCAGCGAGGGATCTCCATGCTGTTTCTGGTCGGGCCTCCCCGCGATGGAACCTTTGTTGGCGGGTTGCGGTTTCCAGGGGGGAACTTCCTGGGGATCGGACTGGCTTGGTTCCTCAGATTTATTGGTCCCTTGGAAACATTGGGCATGAGTGGTGCTCCCCCGGATCTTAGTGCCTGCCGATTTCCTGGTAACGCTGGACCCTCTGGTGTGGAGCGACTGGATAATGTAAGTCGCCAACTATTTAATTATGTTTAAATGCCCTTTTTTTCTTCCTCTATTCTGTGGCAGATGTGGGGGTTTGTATGGACATAAGGGGGTCGGGAGAGAGACGCTCTGTTATTCATATACCCTGCTCTGGCCTGGGCTTCAGTTTTGCCCTGGAGTTTTTATGTGTCTCTGCACTGGATTTGTGGCTATGGTTGGATTCTTGGAGGATTGGGTGCTGGGTGGTGCTGTCTCTGGAGGAAGCAATCTCATTGGGCCTAGATTTGCGTGGGGTGGTCTATCCCAGGTATTAATATTCCCACGGGGTAATGTACTTCATTCTGGGGGCCGCCCTTGGCTCAGTTTCCCTGCTTCTGAATTTCTGGGTTTAGTTTTTGGTTCGTGGGATGGGGACGGACGGGGTACAGAGTAGGATACTGATGGACAGGGCCCTACTGAGGGCAGGAACTGTCAGATCTTTAGACCTTCCCTCTTGTCTAGTCTCCCTACCCCCACGGGTCGGGGCGCATGGGGGGTGGTTTGGGGGGCTCAGGTCTAGGAATGGCTGCTTGCTGGGTGTGGAATCGTGAGCCATATGTTGGGGGGCTTGCCAACCTCTCCCTGGTTTTGGGTTTACTAGGATGTGTTATGGTCTGTTGGTTAGTGCAGGTTGCTATTGGGTTTTCCTTGAAGCATTTTGGGTGCTGGTTTCTGTACACTATGCCGGGGATTCAGAGGTTCGCCTTGGGGGCCGGGGGGTCCCGGTTTTTGGATTCTAAATCACTTTATAGGGTTTATACATCCGGGCCGCCCATTGTACATAGTTTCCTTTTGGTTTGTTGGGGGTACTGGGGTATATTGCCGGGGGGTTTACCTCAACTCTTAGTAGGTTATGCGGATTCTGGACTTTGGGAGGGAGGAGGGTAGTCTTCCTGTTGCTGTTTGGTTTCTTGGGGGTTTGGTGGACTATGGGGTGGGCTTGGGAGGGGGGTGGGATCTTGGGGGTACTTTACTGGGTATATGGTATATCATATTTGGTGTGCTGCTTCTCTTTTTGCATTACTGGATCTCCCTGTTTTTATATTCCCTATATACTGTGCTTAAAATGGGTACTAATGTGATCAAAATTGCTTCCTGGAATGTACGCGGACTCAGGGATCGGGTTAAGCAGTCTCAGGTTTTTAATCACTGCTCATTGCTGCAGGTGGATATTCTTTTTCTTCAAGAAACACACTTGAGGCACGCGGATGCCAAATCTTTAACTCGTTCTGGCTTTTCTCAGGTTTATTTGCGGTAATTCCAATTCTAGTAAAGGGTTGCTGTTCTCATCAAAAAACGTTTTATTTATGAAGGACCTGGTTGTATCGGACCCAGAAGGAGGTTTATCCTGGTTGGGGCTCTCTCAATGGGAATGTGGTTGTCTTGGGCTCAGTGTATGGACCGGTCGGGGAACCGAATTTTTATGTCCTTACGGACAAAATTAGCACTCTTCTCCCCTCCCAACTTGTACTGGGCGGGGACTGGAACCTTCCCCTCTCACCTACACTGGACAGGGAGCCTAGTGACAACTGTCCCCCTACCCCGGCCCATAGAGCACTTCACGATTTCTTATCCATGTTGGGGTTATCTGACCCCTGGAGATTGTTAAACCCTTCCTTTCGAGCCTTTTCCTTTGTCTCTCAGCCGCATGGTTCTAAATCGTGATTAGATTATTTTTTAACTAACCAATTCTTCTTTCCAAGCCTCCTTCAATCTGGCATTGATCCAATCATATTGTCGGACCATGCCATGGTCTGGATTAAATTCTCCTTAGACCCAGAGTTTTGTCGGGACACCGTATGGAGGCTGAATACTCAACTGCTTAAAGATGCCCATTTGGTGTCACTTATTAAGTCGTTGATTTCTCTCTTCCTTACGGACAACCTCGAATCTACACTGAGATTCGAAATAATTTGGTGTGCATTGAAGTGCTACCTTAGGGGTGAGTTAATAAAGATGGCCTCTGCCAGGAAGAAGGATAGGTCTGTCAAATCTCTCTCTCTGCTGAACAAAATCAGGGAATTAGAGACAGACTACTCTTCAAACTCCTCATTAAGCTCCCTCAAAGCCCTTCTGATGGCTAAGAGTGATTATACGGATCTCCTGAAAGAAAAAACGGAGTACTGCTTTGTGAGAACCCAAGCTAAGTACCTAGACCAAGGGGAAAAGCCTGGGAAGCTCCTGGCTTTGCGTTTTCGGTCGATGGAAGCCTCAGGTTAATTCCATCTTTAATTTCCCCAATGGGTTTTATTGAAACTTCTCCTAGAGGTATTGCCCGCATTTTGAAATATTATATGGACCTCTATAGCAAGCCCCTTCGTCTGTTTCCATTCAGTATTATCACATACTAGGGGACATTGATATCCCACGTCTCTTACCATCTCACCACCAAATCCTGACAGCTCCTATCACTCTGGAGGAGATAGAGGTTATTACTCCTGACTCCAGACAAGGCACCAGGGCCTGATGGCTTTCCTGCTAACTTTTATAAGGTTTTCTTTAAGAGCTAGCACCTGTGCTCCTTAAACTATCTGAATATCTTTCCTTTGCCATAGATATAGATCCCACTTTGTTTGAGGCCACAATTGTTTTGATTCCAAAACCTGATAAGACTCTGACGGACCCAGCAAATTATCGGCCCATTTCCCTCCAGAATTATGACATGAAAATCTTTGCCAAGATACTAGCGGAGAGGATTAAGAAAGTTTGGATCGGTTTGCTTAGTCCCGAACTGGTAGGTTTTGTATCTGGTAGGTCCTCCGCAGACCATTTAAGAACTTTATCTCATATCTCCCAATCTGCCCATTCACTTCCCCATCCTCTGTGACGTTGGTCTCGCTGGATGCGAGAAAACTTTGATCGCGTGGATTGGACCTTTCTTTGGACCATGATGGAAGAATGGGATTCTCAGGACAGTTCATAAAATGGATTCAGGTTTTCTACAGTACTCCCACAGCCAAAATTTATTATGTGAGGGTTTTTTCTTCTCTTTTAAACTATACGGGTACCAGACAGGGTTGCCCCCTTTCGCCTTTATTGTTTAATCTATACTTGGAACCCCTTCTTATTAAACTCAAATCTTCCCCGTATGTTAGTGGTTGTAGGTTTCTACAGCAGGAACTGGTGCTCTCTGCGTATGCAGACGATATTCTTTTGCATTTAGAACACCCGGCTGATTCCCTAAAAGCTGCGATTGAAATTATCAAGCAGTTTGGAACCTTTTCCCAATATAAACTGAACATCTCAAAATCTGAAATCTTCCCGTTAAATGTTCACACTAGTAAACAGGAATTTATCTCCTTTGGACTAAGGTGGGCTTCCCAATCTATCAAATACTTGGGGATTCATTTTGCGACGGAACCCTGTCTCCTGAAGAAACTCAATTTAGACAGTGTTAAGAATCTTGTTTACCAGGATCTACAACGGTGGTCCTCCCTCCCCATTTCCCTTTGGGGCAGGATCAACATTATTAAAATGAATATTCTTCCACGGATTTTTTATCCCCTTAATCTGTTAAACTTATGGCTGCCCGTCACATATCTTCAACAGTTCCATACTATGTTCTCCAACTTTATCTGGCGTGGAAAGGGTGTTAGACATTCTTACGTCAAATTGTCTCTTCCAAGGAAAGGTTGGGCTGGCTCCCTAATCTCATTTTATATAACTGGGCAACACCTTTCTAAGCTTGGGAAGTGGTTTTCCACAGACCCTGCCTACCGTGTCCGTCTTGGCTCCAACTAGGCGCTTCTGTCTTCGAGATCTAAACTTGATACTTGTGCGCTTTTTTATCTCTCCAGCTACAGTTGAGTGGTTGGTGGCCGATAGTACAATTCTTGCATCCCTTAAATCATTGTCTCAATGTTTATCGTCTCTTAACATTTCTGTTCTAACAGATCTCGGTCATGAGTGCTCCTTAATCCCAATCTCCAATTGGGTAACTCATGGATTACACGGACTGACTTACAGCTAGGAGACCAGACTGGAGCATTTATACAATCAAATCCTTTTCTCTTCTGGTGATATACTTACTAAGTTCGACATTCCTAGGAGAGAGATTTTCAAAGTGTATCAATTAAGACATCTTCTTGTCCGGAATTTTAGTACGTCTGCCAAAGATTCTGTGGCCTACCTTTCTTCTTCAAATTACAAATCTTGCCTCTCAACCGCATGCCATCTCTTTAATCTATTCCTTTCTTTTAAATTATAAGTTTCCTGAGGCTGTGGCTGGCTCGGATGTTGGTCTTCGCTGCTCCCGAATACCCTTCTTAACTGGCCCGTTATATGGAAGGACCTTCATAGGTACTATTCCCAGGATAGATTAAAAGCTTACTCAGTATTATATTTTAAACAACATGTATTATACTCCTGTTAAACTTTGTAAGCTTAAGAGACTTCCCCACCCTACTTGCTCTAGGTGTTTGCAAGAAGAGGGGAACCTCCTTCATGTGTTCTGGGCCTGTACCAAGGTTGCTCCCCTATGGTCCCTTATCCAGGATAGCCTGGACCCCCTTCTGGGTTTGTAGAATTTTTTTACTCCTGAAATCTGCATCTTGGGGGAATATTCCCGTATTGATAGTGTGGAGCATCGTTTTCATATGGTTTTAGTATCTATGGCGGTCAAGAAGTTGGTTCTTAGACACTGGACCGATCAGTTGGCCCTGACTTATGCGGAGTGGCTAGTTGAACTCAATGGCTTTCTTCAGTCGGAGAGCTTAATTGCCAGTCTGCACTGTCGGGTGGACCTGTTTAGGAAGAAGTGGGGTAGGTTGCAGGCTTTATGTTTCCACTAGTAGCTTTGACTCAATCCCTGTAGTCCGCACTGTTTTTTTTTTTTTTTGTGGTTTAAATGCTGTATATTGTATCTTTGTTATCATGGAAGACCTAATTAGCCAAAGATAGATACTTGATATATCCAGTTTGTTATTATTATTAAGAATGCACACCTATGCAGGGGTGGTTGAGGGAGGGTGGATATTGCTGGGGTGGGTATTTTAGGATTTTCGGGATTATACTATGAGCTATGTGGGTGGGGGTGGGATAAGTTGGGGGGCTTGGGCGGGGGACAGGGGTGGGGGCAGGGATGAGTGTGGGATTGTACCGGTGTATTTTCCTGTTATACTGACTGGGTCTGTTGTGTTGGTTGTGTTTTCTTTTTCCTTTTTTCCTTTTCTTTTTCCTTTTGTATTCTTGTATTTGAAAATTCAATAAACTTAAATTTCAAAAAAAAAAAACCAAGTGCCAGATGTGGGAACTGAACCCACAGCCCTCTGATCTCTCGGCCTCGGAGGCAAGTGTGTTACCTACTGAGCCACTGGCACTGCATCAGTGCATTGTCATAAACTAGTTGGTGTAGGGAGGATAGGGAGGAACTGGCCAAGAAGATAGCTGGGATAACTTTATTTTGTGTCTTAAAGTTGGCATTACCCTTTGGAGGTTGCACAGTGTCAAGGACAGGCCTTGTGTTTATCTATGAAGTAGCTGACACACTTGCACAGAGCTCCCTGCAGGGGTGTGTTTGAGATTTGCAAGAAGTGTGCTGAAAGCTGCGTTGGGTAAAGCATGACTATTTAATCTGGTCCTTAAGCACAGGTCTCTTTCCATGTCTTGCTAATGAGGGGTATATGTGGCGCTTGGCTGGTTTTCCTCTGTTTCCTTCCACCATACAAATTATTGTGCTCTGGCTGCTAGGTAATATAGCTTAAAGTCAAGTAGTTGAAGTCCTCCCTTTATTTTGTAAGGAGTCAGTTTTGTGTAGGCTCTTCTTGGAGTTTTGTTGTTCCATAGGAATTTTATGAGTATAGCACTTAGCATGGTAAACCAGCAGTTTGGGACTACTTGGGAGATGATGCTAATGGGATAAAGTATTCTGGGGAGTGCATTCATCTTGATCACATTAACCTGAACCCAGAGAGACAGGGGCAGAGCTGTCCACCTCTTCAGGTCTTGTTTAATCTGTTGGCAGACTGTGTCTAGGTTTTTGGTGAACCTAATTTTTTGGGATTTAATAATATGTATCCCTAGATATTTTATGCAGTTAGGGGACAAGGATCTTCCCCACCTCATAACTTCTACCCTGTAGGTGTAATTATTCAAAGGCATGATTCGCATTTTAGATAAATTAAGGCGATAGTCAGCTAGCATGCAAAAATGCTGGAGGATCTCTAAGATTAAAGGAGAAGTCCACCCAAAACTTGAAAAAATATACGTTGTGCAGAGCGTTTTAATTTCTATGTAAAGTTCTAGTGTTCCCTTCCCTCTGACTGGTATTAGGAGTTTTTCCTAAATTAGCCTGCTAGCTTTATACTAGTTTTACGACCCCTGGGGATCTTCATCCCTGACAGCTTAATTGTATTTCTTGTTCCCACAGTGCATCTTGTCTCATGTGACAGTGATGTAAGAAAGACCCAACATTCAGCACACACATGCCAAACAAACTAAATATCTTGGAAGCTTTACAAGCTGCACAAAAATTACCAGCAGCAAAGTTTTTCAGGACAGTAAGACCTTTACGATGAGGGTGGTCACCAAGCTGAATTCTACAGATTTTAAAATATAGCCATCTCTACTGTTATGAACTGATTGTATAGCAATGCTTTCTGCTGTATTTATGGTTGCTGCTACATCACCATCACATGAAACAAGGTGCATTGTAGGACAAAGAAATACAATTAAGCTGTTTGATATGGAGATCTCCAGGGGTCGTAAAACTAGTATAAAGCTAGCAGGCTCATTTAGAAAAAACTCCTAATACTAGTCAGAGGAAGGAAACACTAGAACTTCACATACAAATTAAAACACTTTGCACAACATATATTTTTTCAAGTTTTGAGTGGACTTCTCCTTTAAGGGAATGGACTGTTCAGGATTCTGGATGTGGAGAAGGATAACATCTGCATACAGTAAGTAGATATTTTATAACAGATTGTGCCCACTTGTATCCCTTGAATTTGTTCATTAAGTAGGATTGTTTTAGTGATGGGTTAAAGGTATAGGTTTATTTAGTAAGGGGAGAGGGGGCAGTCCTGCCTCATCCACTTGTCAAGGGGGAATTCTGGGGAGTGTACACCATTGCATGCCCTTTTGGCTGTAGGGTGGGAAAGGTTGATGAGACAATCAACAGTAAAAAAGTGTCTGGGAAACCAGTTTCTTTAAGGGTGTGGAGAAGAAACTGTCATGATATTCTGTCAATAGTTTATTCCACATCCAGACACATGAGCACTGCTTGGGCCCTCGGGTCCCCGGTTGTGGACATTATGTGGGCTATTTTTCTGAGATGATCTCTTGAGAGTTTGCCATGCATGAATCCCACTTGTTCAGGACCTGTTAGTGAGGACCAAACTCTAGCTATTCTGTCAGATAGGACTTTAACCAGGATTTTAATGTCTAAGTTAAGCAGGCATATGGGCCTGTAGCTCGATAAACACTCTGGGTCTTTGTCAGGTATGGGGATCAGGGTGATGAGAACTACTTGTAGTTGGTGATACAATTTTTGTTGAGCATGGGCCTCCCAGAATAATTTGGTTTACTGGGTTGTGAGTTCTTTGGCTAAGACTTTATAACAGTTGGGGGAGAACCCTTCAGGTCCAGGGGCTTTATCAGGGGTCAGGTCTTGACTTCTTGGTCTGTAATGGCATTTTCAGGGAGGAATTATTGGTTTGAGGTTAGGGTTCAGAGTTGGGCCCAAGTAAGAAATTGCTAAATACAGTGCAGTGCCACAGGTAGTTCTGCAGCATACAGATTTTGTTATAATCTCTAAAGGCTTGGGTGATTTCTTTAGGGCTGGTGAGGAGTGTACCTTGCACTGATGTGTGAACCCCTTTGACTATTCTGGATGTTTCTTGGCACCTAAGCCTCATTGCTAGAAGCCATCCAACCTTTTCTCCTTGGTCTATATAATTTGTCTGCTATAAAAATAGCATATTCTACTTTTCCCTTGAATGTATCCTCATATTTGGCTTGTAGGGAATTCAGCTGGAGCCAGTCCTCTTCTGAAGTGTTGACTGAGATGTATTGTTCTTTCTCTTGGATGAGGTGTAGTAAGCGGGTACTTTCCTGATCCCTTTTCCTTTTTCTAGTAGATACTAGCCATATTAATTCCCCCTGATTGTACATTTGAAAGCTCCCCAATGTGTGGCTTGATTTGAAACTGAGGAATTGTTTTCTTGAAAGAAATGGGTCACACATTATTTGATTACATTGAGGGTAATAGTGCCTTTCAATTAGTTATTATTGATTTTCCATGTTTTGTCTCTTTCTGATAGGCTGGAGGGTTGAATAGCAAGTTGCATGGGGGAGTGGTCAGAAACTACTCTGGATAAACTTTCACAGTTGGAGACTTCCTGCAGGCATTCTAGACTTACAAAAAATAGTCTAGTTGGGAGGAGGAGCCGTGGACCAGGGAAGTGAAGGTGTAGTCTCGAACATCAGGGTGTAGAAGTCTCCAGGGCTCCACTAATCCCACTGTCTTCTAATTCTCAACTGGCTCATTGGAAGAGTGTAAGAGGTTTTCTAATTTTGGCTGACCTGTCCAGATATCTGTCTTGAACAATATTCTAGTCTCCTGCAATGCACATTGAAGTATTGGTGTGTTTGGCAAGTTCTGTAAGTATGGATGTGAAGTATTGGGTATCTTCCTTGTTAGGGGAATATATGGAGGCTAGGAGGACCTCTCATTTTCCCAAGGTATCCTTGACAATAACGTAGTGACCTTCTGGGCGGAAGATTTGTTCTGTTGCTTGAAATGGGGTGTTTTTGTGAACAAGGATGATGGATCCTGATCTTTTTATTACTCTTTCCAGCTGCAAAGACCTGACCCACCCATTCCCATCTCCAAAGGTTCTTTTGATCAGTTTGTGTATGAGTTTCTTGGAGAATTTCAATGTTGGTGCTCACGGCTTTAAGATGGTGGAGAATTTGATGTCTTTTCTCCTTGATTTGTGTCTTGTTAAGTTCCAGGAAATGAATTTATAATGGTTGTTGGTAATGATTAGTATGGTGGCTTGAATATATCACCCCTATTCAGGGTTGAGCTATGTAATAGGTGGGGGTGGGCTGTGATGTAAGTAGGAGAGCCCTGAAATTACACATCGGGGGGAGGGCGATCAGAAGTATCTATGTATGGCTATGTAAGATACTGCTACAATTAAAAATGTGCTACTAATATCTGCAACACTATAAAAAGACTAGCTATACAATAACAATCAGCACTAACCATTTAAACTAGACAAACAGTAACAGATAACAATTAGTAAATTCAAAATAGAAAAACTTTAGTACTGAGCCCAGTACAATTAGATATGATAGGGAAGTGTGAGTTGATGGACACCACCTATGTGCCAAACTCTGTTTAGCAGTGGTGAGTACTGAACCCCCAGATATGATCCATGAAGGCATGCACGGGAGAAAATATCTTCTCACTGCAACATGACCCAGGATGAGATGAGCTAGTAGGTCAATCAGTACTTGCTGGTTTGGCTGTCTTGTGGTTCTAATCCCTTGAGTCTAGGATAGGGGCTCATAGGAGAGCTCTCTCCCATGAAGACAGTTTTGGGAGTTAGAAAAGTTAAAAGAAAAAAGGATATTGTGCAGTGTGTCCTGAGGCAGTCCCAATTCTGCCTAAACCATACTCTGTTAGTGGGTTGCTTCTGCATCCAGTGATATCTAATATCTGTGGTCACTATGGAAAGTTTGTTGCATGTTGCATGATTTTAAGTTTTAGACACTGGGGTAAGTTTGTTGATGAACACTAGAAGCATCTGCCGTGGTGGATCCTGCGCTAATGTGATTTGGATTGGTATGCAGGTGCATTTACATAATGGAAGAGTGGCCATTCTTGTTTGGTAAGCACGTTTTGGAGATTGGCAGGCATGGTTTGGGATGGGCTGGCATCTGACAAAGTGACAGATCAAGTGACAGCTGTCAAAGTTTTACAATTGTGCAGAAAGGTCCAGTGGTCTGGAGGGGTGGGGGGGAGCAGAAGACATTGACACCACCCATAAAGGTCCATGGAGGGAAAGGAGAAGGGGAGCTGTAGTCACCTCTATGCAAGAGGGAGAGGCACCTTCTTGAAGTGTCCCAAGTCTGAGGCAAAACATAAAACACTCTGGTCCCAAATAAATCAGAGTCCCCCTTCCCCCCAGTAACTAAGCCAGATCACAGAAGGACAGGAGCAGAAATATAACAAGCATTTGTCAATGCCGAATGTTGCTTGCTTGTATGTGCTGTTTAAGTATTTGGAAGTGATAGTTCCAAGCCTTCCTCCCAAGTCTTCCACTGTGTCTTTCTGCTTAGTATTCACATAAGAGTGGGAGGGGCAAGGGCCACAGCAGTACAGCAGTTGCCAAGGGGGTGAAGAGGTGGACAATAGTCCATTCAAAGGCAAAAGAGTCCTGCAGGAGCTCACCAAATTGAAGGTGGACAAAGCGATGGAACCAGATGGCATATGCCCAAGGATATTAAGAGAACTGCGAAGGGAGATAGCAGTACCTCTGGCAGCCATGTTCACTGAGTCATTCAACATGAGCGAATTGGAGGAGGGCACATGTGGTCCCTCTACACAAATGCAGCAGGAGGGAGGAGGCAGGGAACAACAGGCCGTTCAGCCTCACCTCAGTAGTGAGGAAGATCATGGAGGCATTGCTTAAAGAAAGGATAGTAGGGCATCTAGAAGCCATCGGAGCCCAGAACCATAGACACCATAGATTCACAGTGGGGACATCATGTCATACAAATCTGGTTGATTTCTTTGACTGGGTGACAAAGGAAGTGAATCAGGGTGGGGCAGTGGACAAAGCTTACCTTGATTTCAGCAAAGCCTTTGACACCATCCCACATAGGAGGCTGATAAACTAGCTGGGTAGGCTGGGCATGGGGTAAAGGGTGGTAAACTAGGTTAGAAACTGGCTAACAGACAGGAGGCAGAGAGTGGTGGTAAATGGGGTGCAGTCTAGGGAGAGGGGGTGACCAGTGGGGTGCTGCAGGGTCTTCATTAGTAACATCGCAGAACAGCTGAAGGGAATTTTTTTTATCAAATTTTCAACATAGCCATTTTAAAACCTCTGCTCATGAACAATGTCACTGTGATTTTCTTAATCTGTCCCAAACATTGATTGCGCACTCTGACTGCGCCATTGTGCACTACATGCACAGAAACACATTTTGGGTGACATGTGAAAAATGACAGCTGTACTGCTCATAAGGAGGTGTGGTAAAATGGCAATGTTGAAAATCTGGAGTGCAAATATTAAAAATTTGCGAACTTATGAGCGTGGGTAGGAACTGCGCAATGCACGCTCGTAAAACAGTCATTTTTAGGAATTTTTTCACTAAATTTTCAACATAGCCATTTTAACACCTCTGCTCATGAACAGTGTCACTGTGATTTTCTTAATGTGTCCCATACATTGATTTCGCACACCGACTGCGCCATTGTGTGCTACATGGGCAGAAACACATTTTGGGTGAGATGTGAAAAATGACAGCTGTACTGCTCATAGGAGGTGTGGTAAAATGGCAATGTTGAAAATCTGGAGTGAAAATATTGAAAATTCGTGAACTTACGAGCGTACGTACAAACTGCGAAACGCACGCTCATAAAACAGACATTTTTAGGAATTTTTTTCACCAAATTTTCAACATAGCCATTTTAAGACCTCTGATCATGAACAGTGTCACTGTGATTTTCTTAATGTGTCCCATACATTGATTTCGCACACCAATTGCGCCATTGTGCGCTGCATGGGCAGAAACACATTTTGGGTGAGATGTGAAAAATGACATCTGTAGTGCTCAAAAGGAGGTATGGTAAAATGGTAATGTTGAAAATCTGGAGTGAAAATATTGAAAATTTGCGAACTTATGAGCATGCATAGGAACTGTGCAATGCACGCTCATAAAACAGTCATTTTTAGGAATTTTTTCACCAAATTTTCAACAAAGACTTTTTGAGAGCCCACCTTATGAACACTGGCAGTGTTGTTTTGTTAATTGGTCCCGAAAGATGATTTCATGCAGTGACCGTGAAATCACTCTTCAGGTCTGATTAACGCCATGACTTTGCAAGAATTCATGAGGAGGGGTCCTAAAAACCCCATGTTGAAAATTTGAGCCCAAAATTCCCCAAAATGCCTGAGATATGCAACAAAGTTGAAAAAACCCTATTCATAACATTATGCAGCTTACCGCCATGTCCTCAGTTCACGGTCGGCTTTGAAGAGTGCAGACGTGTTCCCGGTCCACCGAAGATCGTCACGCCGAGGTCCAGAGGTAAGTATGGGGTGAGGGGGGTGTGGGGAGGCAGGGTGCGCAGTGGGTGGGTGCAGGTTGTTGGGGGGCAGGAGACTACGAGGGACCGTTTTTTGTTTACAGGTTTTTTTATTAAGACGTTGGGACGTTTGCCACACTGGAGTGGGCTCCCGGTGTGGCAGCGGAAAAGCTGTTTGGGGCTGGAGCTGATGGGGGATTGGGCACCCCAGTTGGCCATAACAAGCTTTGCCATGCTGGGGTGGGCTCCCAGCGTGGTACCTGGAAAGCTTTTGGGGGGGTGTGCAGCCATGGAGCCAGCGGGGGATTGGGCACCCCCATCGGCTATAACAAGCTTTGCCATGCTGGGGTGGGCTCCCAGCATGGCACCTGGAAAGCTTTTGGGGGGGCATGCAGCCATGGAGCTGGCGGGGGATTGGGCACCCCCGTCGGTTATAACATTTTTTGCCACGCTGGGTAGGCTCCCAAGCGTGGCACCAAGCAACAGCCTGTGGGGCATGGAGCGTGGGGTTTGGGCACCCCCATCGGCCATACAGTGTGTGCAGGGGGGGAGGGAGTGCATCAGCATGCAGTATGCATGCTTGCGTGTGTGTGTGGGGGTGGGGCAGAGAGCTCTGCTCACTGAAACGGAGCTCTCCCTTTCAACTGTACGACCACTCCATTTTCAACTGCTGTCATAGACAGTTGCAGCAGTGATTGGGGAACTGGGGCCGCGCCTGCAAACACACTGACTGAATTGGAAGACGGGTGCCACACCTCCGAAAACTCGGATGATGGCACTATGTTTCTTGCACATGCGTGCAAGCAACATAAAAAACACCCAAAATCTGAGATTGCTATCTAATTACCTCTCAGTCAGGAAAGAGTTATTTTTTTCTTCTATTAGCTTTTCTTTGTGTCCATGGCAGGAAACTGACCATTTTGGACAAGGGGAAAGCTGCAGAAAAAAGCTTCAGAAGTTCCCTTTGAGCAATTTCAGCATTAGGAAATTCATGGGTGCCTCAGTTAGTGAAAATAATAAGACAAGCTGGATGCAGCATCTTGAACTTGATTTGCACCGCATGCAGAGCTTTTTTAATATTCTTATGAGCAAGTTGCTTGTCTCACATAGCCAGGGTAATGTCATTTAATATATGGAACCTATGTCCCTCTCAGGTCAGCTTGTGCTTGCGTCTTTGCTTGAATTTGTATATGCAACTTATCTTGGAAGTTAAGGCACCATAAGATAATGGCACACATCTTTTCTTTGGGGGTGGGGTCTAATAGACCTGTGAGCTGTCTCGATTATAAACTATTTTCCTCATTCCGGGAGTCTGGCTGTAGTTTGTAGAAGTTTTGGGATAAAGTAGAGCATATTCTGGCCCTCCACTTTTTCAGGAATACCAACTATAACCAGATTTTTCCTCTGCTGCTATTCTCCTGGTCTTCAATACGGTTTTCTGGTCTGCTAACCATTTTCCTGAGTTCAGCTATCAGGCAGTTACTTTGTACCATCTTATCCTATATTAAGCTGACCCTGTCTTCAGTGTCACCAATTCTTTGTGTTGTGGGACTCAAGTGGAGGTTTACAGACTCTGAGGTCCACCGCTACATCCATTAACATCACCTTCATTGTGCTGAGTTCCATGAAAAATTTACCAATTTTTATAGAGATCAATTCCACTACTGTGGTTTCTGTGGGGGAGTTCAGCAACAAGTTCAGCCTGTGACATTTCGGGACTTGATCCTCTTAATCTTGGATACTCAAAAAGCACTCAGCTGAGTAGAGTGTGATTTTATCCATGCAGTATTACATAAAATGAGATTTAGAACCATTTTTCTTACCTGGATTACATTGCTTTACCTTAAACCAATGGCACATGATAGGACAAATCATTATCTGTCAAAACAAATACATTTAGAATGTGGTACCTAACATGGATGTACATTGTCTTCTCTTTTTTTTCCAGTAGCCATTGAACCATTGGCAACTGCAATAAGGGCATATCAGCAGATAAAATGTATTAATATCAATAGGAATTAATACAAAATATGCCTTTATGCTGATGATATCTCGCTCACAATTACAGATTCTTCATTAGGACATTTACATTTACAGGTAGCCTTCCTTACTTAACAACATTATAGGGTAAAACACGATGTGCAGATTAGGTACTTCCTGCTTTACCTGTGAATAATCCTACAACCAGACAATGTAGTAAGACTCTATTGGAATTCAGACTCCAATTCTGTCCATTAAGTCAGTGCTATATAATTAAGAAAAGGAAAAGGGGGAGAGGAAATTGTTTAACCAGGAAAGGCACACTAAGTCAAAGCTTGTTTCCAGGTGTGACCTGGGAGCACAAGGAAGTTAAGTGACTTGCTCAGGGTCACACAGTATGCAAGTGGGGACTGATGGGATTCAAACCCAGGTCTCCAGGTTTGCAGCTCTGTGCCCTTAACCACTATGCTATACTGCTAGAAATAGCAGCTATGAAAAATAGAACAGAGCTTGCCAAGCTCTGGAGGAACATTATTTTAGTAGCCAGTCGCATAAAATGACCATCTGGGTCTAAACTGCAAATAAACGATCAACTGGGTCAACTAGTGTGGAGTAGGGTCTTTTGGGTCCCCTTTCCAGTTTTCCATGGTGCAAGGGGTCCCTGATCCCCCTTCCTTCAAAAGAAGAAAAAGCAGAAGATACAAATACATTTCAAATACAGACTTCCAAGGCACAGAATGGAAAAAAATCCTTCCCCAGTGATTCATTCACTGAGGCATCTAAGAGGAAGTTGAAGAAAACAGATCTTCAGGCTCCCTGTGGGTCTTGTCTCATCCCCCAACATGTTGGGATAGAGAAAAGGTAACCAAAGGTGTGGCATGTTAGTAAGATGCAGGTAGCAAAACAGAATAATGGACAGCAGTGAAAAACAACAAATATCATTGGGTCCCATTGCAGTATGACACTATGCACCATAACCTGGAGTCACTCCTCCCCAAGCCCTTTGTACAAAAACACAGAATACTCCAGTTAAAACCTTGACAGACAGCTGCATAAATATTAAAGCACAGATCCCTTGAAGCCAAAACTGCACCCAGCTGCAAATTCAGTAGCCACTCTCCTAGTCTTCCGCATTATGGGAGAAACAAGTTCTAGCAGGAGAAGTGGTATCCCCAACCTATATGTGCACTAACGTATTCACAGTAAACTGAATACATTTGTAAACAATATTGTCTGTGCCATACAGAAGCACTCAGTCTCATAAGTGGGGAGAGTGTCCTCCCCAGCAGACCAGACATATGTGAGTCAATTGGTGCTGCATCCAAGTCCCCCCTGGCTGATCATGAGGCCAATTGGAAAACTTGCCCTGCTACCACAGATCCCAGAAGTTGTACATGAAGAAAAGTCAGACAATATTATAATGCTATGACCTTTTTATACTGGTACTGCATCAGTTGCCTGCAGCTCTAAATGATAGAAAAGTAAAAGTGAAGTCCAACAAAATATCACTTGACTATGCAATCAGTAAAAAGCACAACATGAAATGGTGGGGCAGATCAAAGGTTAAGTCTTTCTGGTGTAGTAAACAACAGAATCTGTATTAATGCTTCAAGCAGAGCCAAGTTTGGAATGTCCCCTGTGGCACTAGTCACTGCGTGGATATAAAGGAGGAGGGAGCCCTCAGAAATGACCCTAGGACCAGCAATCCAGGTCAGGTGTGAGGGACACCAGCCCCATGGGGGGGGTAGGGGAGGAACACCAACCAAAATGTAAAAGTAACTGAGTAATTTAACAAGGGGGTAACCATAGCTCCACCAGTCATACTAGAAAGGCTCTGCTGTAGACTATGCAACACACCAGAAAGAATAATTGCCAAATTCTGCTCAGGAGCCTGTGACAAATCAGCTTTCATGCAGCCCCAGTAAAACTAGATAGCATTTGCCTCTGTGTAGGCCATCGGGTGAATGGTGGTTCCCCTAGTTCCCAAGGAGGCTCCTGGAGAACATTTCCACCCACCCACCCTGCTGGCCCTGAGCAGCTGCCCAGCCCTTCCCAGTACCTGTTAAGCTAACTAGCCAAAAATGTTCAATCCCTCAGGTCTTGTGACTTTGCATGGCTTGCAGTTGCTGAATGATGCCTGCCATAACCTCCACAGATTGTGGCTTGTGGGCTGCTGCCCATGTATGCTGATGCTACGTGAGAGTAAAAGATGATCTCCATGCTAGATCTGAGGTTATGCATTGTGGTATGGCTAGGACACCAGCCTTCATGTCCTGGGTAGCTTACTCCACTGACTCATGTATTTTCTGGCTATCAGGGTATTGTACAACCAGTTTTGCTGAATAGGGTGTTTTGAATTTTAACTGTTCCTTCCTCAAAGTTTGTAACAATGGAATATACGACCAACATTGTTGCATTGTGCAGATGAGTTAGTTGTTATCTATGTAGATGCGCATGTCCTGCCAGATCAGCACTTGTTTCTCACAGGTTCCTTAATAAATCTTCTTTTGTGGCATACCTATGAAAT
The DNA here is from genome assembly GCA_016271365.2 of Neoceratodus forsteri. Classification (NCBI taxonomy): domain Eukaryota; kingdom Metazoa; phylum Chordata; order Ceratodontiformes; family Ceratodontidae; genus Neoceratodus; species Neoceratodus forsteri. Next base: position 720,991,772 of record CM057459.1, on the reverse strand, counting down.
CATAGCACACTTGACCTGGGCTGCTGCTTAGGGGATGTAGGTTTAGGTCCTAGGGCTCAATGTGCCTTTTCAATTTCAAACTGTTAATTTGGCTCCAGCTCCAGTAATTCTTTTGTTACATGTTTGTTCCATGAAATTGCATTGCGATTGCAATGCAGTTACAGTGTAGTTACACTGTAACTATATTGTAGTTAACTGACACTTAATGTGTAATCTTCTTTTAGCAAGATCTCCAAGAAACCATTCAGATTAGATCTCTCCAGTGATTCTGGGAGGCCATAAAGTCTTAGATTTTTTTCATCTTGCCATGTCTTCAGAATCTTCCTGCCCATCTTGTATTTCTGCCTGGGTCTGGATGATCTTCATCACCACAATCCATAATCATCTGTGTCCAAGATGCATTGCTCTGTGGTTGTGACCTGCTGCACTAAGTGAGTTATTTTTTCTTCTGTTGCCGTAAACTCCACAAATTTTCAACATAGCCATTTTTTCTCACCCCCTCATGAATATGACAGCTGTCATTTTTCAAATCCTGGCCAAAATGTGTCTTCACACCTGTGGTACAAAATGACGTTTCAACAAGAATTTGAAAATGTTCACCTACAGTACTGGCTTCATGATGTGGGGTCATAAGAAGGCAGTGCTGAAAATTTGGTGTAAAATATCATAAAATGACCAAGTAATGAGTAAACATCAAAATTTTGGGGGGGAGCTTCCACAGCCTGATGGACTCCACGTTGGGCCCTGCACATCTGCATGTGTATCCACACAGAAGCACGGGGCCCCTTCTGCAGCCAGATGGACTGCACACTTGGTGCGGGGCCTGGGCCCTCTGTGTCTGCATCTGTCATCACACAGAAGCACAGGGCCTGGTGGACCCTGTGCTTCCACTGCTAGAAAGACTCCTCACTTGGCATAGAACCCAGTGGGCCCTACACATCTTCATCTGTAGCTGCACAGAAGTGCAGGGCCCAGAGGATCTGCATTTCCACAGTTAGATGTATCTGATCATGCAGTTCCTGAAGAGACCTGTCTGAATAAGGATAAGATTCCACTATTTCAAAAAGAAAGGAAATTCATTGCAAAAGAAAGAGTTTAATGTACCAGATAAGGTTCAACTTAAAGTAACATAAGTAGGGAAATGTGGCATTAGGGTTTCCAACCCTAACTCCCCACAACCCCAAGCAGCGAAAGGACAAGCCCACACAAGCAACCACAGACAGCCATCGTCAGGTAAGACAAACAACATACAACTATTTCCAGATCACACAAATGCAGTAGCACTGATGTGCTACCTTTATGGATTTGTATCTGTGGCTGCATAAGCACCGGCCCCACAGGAGTATGTGCATATGCAGCCACACCCGTGTGTTTGTCGTACAACACATTCTGTAGATGGAAGGCCCCATGTGGCCTGTGCCTCTGCAAACAGAGGTACTCATGCACTCTGTACCAGGTACCTTGCGAGATAGCATGATCCACTATTGCATGGTTTTCTAGATGCAGCTGTGTAACTGAAAACCTGCTACTCCCTTGAACAATTTCTAGGTCTGCTGCTGAAACCATGATAGGTTCATAGGTTCATAGGTGTTGTACGAGCTATTGGAGGTCAAAGACCTATATGTTATTTGGAACTTTTCAGTGGAAGCCTCTACAATTTTCAGCTCCCATGTGTATGTCTAATGATTTTTTGAACATGGCCATAGTTTTTCAATTAACAATTGCCTCAGGTAATGAGTTCCACATACTAACAGCCCTCTGGTTAAATCATTTATTTCTCTTAGATGTTCTACTAACTTCTTTTGTTAGTGTCATATCATGAGACCTTGTATTCCTTTGACTGGGATGTCTAACTAGCCCAATGGTTTCCCACATACCCCCATTCCTACTTGTACTAAAAACCAGGCACAGGTCCCCTTGTACCCTTCCATACTTTAATGAGTATAGGCCCTCTCTGGGTAACTCATGTGCCTCATATTCTTTATCCTCTTTGTCTTTCGTCTCTGCACCCACTCTACAAGTCTGTCTCCACCCTTACTTTGCAGAGCACAAAAAGGAGAGCATTACTCCAGATGAGGCCTTACCAATGCAGAGTAAAGTGGAATAAGTATGGAAGACTCTTTACTTTTTATGTGTTTGAAGATACAGGATATTATCTTCAAACATTTTTTAACTGTCTCCTTGACATGTATATCATATGGCAAGGAGTTCGTAATTGTAACACCTAGGTCCTTTTCCATTTTGGTTATCTGTAGTGTAGAGTTGTTCAATTTATAAGTAAATTGTTTGTTTTTCCACACCAGGTGCATCACTCTACACTTATCTTGGTTAAATCTTAGCTTGTTTTTACCTGCCCACTGTTCCAGTCTCATTATTTCCTCCTGTAAGATTATTGCAGCTTCATTATTAACTATTGCTCCCACTTTACTATTATCGGCATACTTACATAACCAGACCAAACTTGATGTTTTCATTTCAGATAAAAAAAAAAATTACACAAATTGGGTCCCAGGACAGAGCCCTGGGGCATTTCACTAGTCACCTCTCCCCATTCCAGAAGATATCCCCATAATGCCCACTCTTTGTTGCCTATTATGCAACCATTTACCCATCTTACTGTACTAGGGTGAAGCTTTATTTTCTCTAATTGTTGTAGTAGAATGTTATGTGAAATTGAATTAAAGGTCTTTGAATAATCCAGAAATATTATGTCCACTACTAAACCTGAATCTAGTGCAGCACTGACAGGTTCAAAGAATTGCAATAAATTTGTAAGGCAAGACCTTCCTGGGGTGAATCCATGCTGTGTTATATCAGATAGACCTTTACTTTCTACATGTTCCATAATAAGGTCAAGTATCAATCCCTCTATTACTTTCACCAGGATGGAGGTCAGACTTATCAGTCTATAATTGCCTGCCTCCTTCCTATCTCCCATCTTATAAATTGTTATCACATTAGCTTCCCTCCACTCTCTTAAGGTCTCCCCTTCCTATATTGAGGCATTAAAGAGCTTCATAATAAGGCCTGCAAGTTCATCTGAAGCTTTGTTCAAGAATCTTGGGCTAATCCCATCCAGACCTACAGAGCTATCTGGTTTTATTTTCTGGAGCCTTTTTTGGACAACTTTTTTAGTAAAGGATCCATTTGTACTAATGTTGTCTATATATTTAATATATGGCTCTTGTTTAGGTTGAAAAGTTGTCAGGAAGTATTTATTGCTATGTGCTGCTCTTTGGATACAAGTTCTTCTCCCACTTTAAGAGGTCCTAATTCTTTTTGGTTGCCTCTCAATGAGCTCACATAGCTAAAGAAGCTTTTTTTGTTATCCTTAGTGGAGTTTACCATCCTTTCTTCAGCCCTTCTTTTAGCATTCTTTATTGTACTCTTATTTTTGTTAGACACTATTTTATATTTTTCCCAGTGCATGACAGTAGGGTTCTGTTTATATCTTTTATGTAGTTTTTTCCTTCCTTCTTATAAATTTTTTGACTGTACTTCCCCACAATACCTGTATTCTTCCTTTCTTGTTGTATTTTTGTATTACAGGCACCCAAGTGTCAACACAGTAGTCAATCTCTTGTTTTATTTTCACCCAGATCTGATTTAAGTCTAGTCCTTGTAACTCATTCTGCCAATCCCATTTTTAAGATGTCCTTGAAAAGATTTATAGTCTGCCTTATTATAGCACCTGAAAGTAGTTATACCATTAGTCTTATTAAGTTCCACATTTATCTCTACAATGATCTTATTGTGGTTGCTGTCTCCCAATGGCTCTTCAATTATTATGTCCTTGACTGTGTCCTCAAAATTACATAATACTAGATCTAAGATTGTATTCCCCCTTGTACCTTCATTAACTAATTGTTCCAGATTTTTATGTATAACCATCTCAATAAATCTATTTTCTGTCCCTGATGAGCTTTCTAACTTAGCTCAATTAATATTTGGGTAGTTGAAGTCTCCTATTAATATAAAGTCGCCATCTATATTTACCTGTTCTAAACTTTCAATGAAATTAATACTATCTTCCACCTTCAAATTGGGTGCTCTATATACCAAGCATAGAGTTAATTGTTTTGCCGGCTTCTGTATCCTAATCCATATTTGTTCTGTCGGGTTTGTTTCATTCACACCAGGATCAAATTCATATGCTTTTAATTCTTTTTTAATGTATACCACAATTCCTCCACCTCGTTCTCCTGTATAATCTTTTCTAAATGAGTTATACCCACCTGTTTCTGTGCCCAATCTCCCTCCTTAAACCAACTCTCAGTAATGGCGCAAATTGATATGTTGTCCTGACGTAGTTTGTATTCAAAGTCTGTCATTTTATTTCTCAGACTTCTGGCATTTGTTAAAAGTAGTTTAACTGTTGTTAACTTTTTTTTTGTACTCCTTTTCAGTGGTGCTCCAGTCTCTATATTGTTTGTAATAGTGTTTCCTATATCTATTTCCTTTAGTTGTTCCCAGTTCCCCAAATCATTTAGTTTAAAGTGTTTTTAATAGCTTCTACAAACTGAAGGGCTAACGTATCGCTTCCTTTCCTACTTAGATGTAATCTATCATAACTATAGTAAGAGGGATTGTTCTCAAACAGTTCCCAAGTTTTAATTCTTCTAATTCCCTGCATCAGACTCCACTGCCTAATCCAATTGTTTAGCCTAAGTATTTTTTTTCATTCATTGCCCAGTTCATTCTGGGTATTGGAAGTACCTCTGAGACAATCAATTCACATTTAGCTTCAGTAACCACATTGTGAATAACCTTAATGGCATTAAAAATATTCTCAACACTGCTTCCCTTTATATCATTCACCCCTATATGTATCAGTATTATTGACCTTTCAGATATTTTAGTAGTCAAGTCTGTTATAATACCCAGCATGTCCCTTACTCCTGCTCCTGGAAAGCAGCTGATAATTACTTCTTTATTAATTTTAGTTGTAATGTGGTCTATGAATCCGATTATAAAATCCCCCAGGATGTAAATGTTCTTTTTCATATTCCCTGCATCCAGAATGTCCATCTCCTTCTCTCTACTGTTAGTTATATTCTCTCCTTCATTCCGATCCCCTTGCTGTATGTTCTGTATGTTCTGTATTTGCTTATCTTCCACCTGCTGCATTCCATTTTCTATGTAATCATTAATTCTGAGTGTTAACATATCATTAGCTTCTATATCTTCTTTGTCAGTAAGTTCAACTAGGGAGTGAACTGATTTTGTTTTGGGATAGAAAATTCCATAGCTCTTCTACCCCTTTTTGTGTTCCTGCAAGTGTTTATACCCTGTGACATGCCTTCACCTTCGACCTCCCTCAATCTTTTCCCTCGTGCTTCCTTACTGTGTTCTTTTACTCCTTCTCTGTGCCCTTCTGAAGTACCGTCTCATTTTTCCTTTAATGTATTTTTTAAGTACTTAATCTGTAACTCCAAACCAATAATTTTTATCCTAAGTTCCTCTAATTCCAGACACTGGTTGCATGTTGTATAATCTTCACCTTCTGAATATTTTATACTAATTCTGTTACATGAAACACACTTGACCTCAATCTGTCCATGTATTAGAGCTGCATACTAACATTATCCATGTTGTTGTACTTTTGTTTTATTTTGTTTTTAAAATATTACTCATTTGGTTATGATTCCAACAGGCCTGTGAAGCAGCTGCTTCAAAATCATGTCCTTTTACATATAGTTGCCCAATTAGCAACACAACAGTATGGATACTACTTTTTGCAACACCTCTGGCACCTATTCCCCCATTCTCCATCTCACACCATCAGAAGCTGCTGGCCTCTGCCCACATCACCTCCTTTCTGCGCTTAACTCTGCTTGCTAGAGACGAGCATTAAGTAGGGTGCCTAGTGGTGCCATCACCTGGTTGTTATGGTGACGCTCATGCCCTAAGTTACCTCCCTGCAGGGCTAGGGCAATGTATATATTCTGCCTTTAAAAAGGCAGCCTAACAAATACAAGAAGGGCTTAAACAGCCCATTCAAAGCACTAAATGTGACTACCCAAAATTCCTGTTCCCTCGAGAAGCGGGGGAATCATAAAAGCCTCCACACAGGTACAATTATCTTCTTGTCTGCTCTCTCAGACAGTGCACCCGTACCAGAAAACTGCAGCCCAAAATCCCCTCACAAACTTTTAAAATCAGCAGCTGCCTTTTAGCAGTGTAGTCACACTGGCTAGCACTGGCAAGCACAGAACAAACTCTTGCTGGAGGCCGTTAATGGGGTGCCTAGCGGTGACATCACCTGGTTGTTACAGTGACACTCGCGCTTTTAAGTTACTTCCCTGTGGGGCTAGGGCAATGTATATAAGCTGCCTTTGAAACATCAGCCTAGCCAACACAAAAATCAGCAGCTGCCTCCTAGCAGTGTAATGACACTGGCTAGCACTGGCAAGCACAGAGATACCCATATTACAACAGTACTTTTGTTTGCATAAGGACAGATCCCACAGTGGTCTGCCCTTCTGGAGCCAGAAGTTGATGTGTAAGTCTTAGATGTGTGGGGGAAGAAGTGCAGGCCCCTCAGGAGCCAGGGCTTCTTCACATAGAAGATCTGTTGCAACTTTGGTATCATGGATTTTGTGGCTCCTGTGCTTCTGCATCCAGAGGTTGGTGCATTATGTCTTACATCTACAGCTGCAGAAGTGGAGGCCCATCAAGTGTGTGTATGTCTTACAGTGTGCGTAAGTACCTTAGGTTACAGAAGCACGGGCCCCTTATGGGCCTACACTTCTGCAGACAAAAGAACTCTTGTAATTTGGGTATCATGGATTTATATATGTGGTTGCAAGGGCCTGTGCTTCTGCACAAAGAAGCAAAGTTGTGATTTGAGTATCATGAATTTCTATCTACAGTGACAAGTAAGTGTTTATGTCTTGTGGTTTGTGCCCCAAATACAAATCCTTGAAGGTAGCATGTCAGTGCTACTGCATTTGTGTCATCTGGAAGCACTTGTGTGTTTGTGTTACCTGATGATGGTTGTCTGTGGTTACTTATGTGGGCTTATCCTTTTGCTGCTTGGGAAGGGGGGAGAGTTACGGTTGGAAACCCTAACGTCACATTTCCCTACTTTTGTTGCTTTAAGTTGATCCCTAACTGGTGCATTAACACAGTTCTTTTGCATGAATATTATATGTGGATGATAGTCAGGAGACTGATATACAAGCAATAACACATGACAAGGTGTGGGTTATCACCTGATAAGAGCACACCCAGGTGTGTACTAAGGCATGAGGAGCTTGCACCGAGCGCCTTATGCGCCTGTGCATGCTCTTATCAGTTGATAACCCACACCTCATCATGTGTTACTGTACTTTTAAAATGGGCACCTAAGTAAGTATTTAATAAAAATTTAAAAAAGAGTAAAAAATATGGCAAAATATTTTTAAATTGAGGTTTTAATAAGGATAGTGGTAAAATAGTCCCTCTATTTCTGTATTTTTTGTGGTGTGTGATGTCCACTGAATGGTGGCCCCCCACACACACATTCTCACACACAGATACTGGTTGTGTTGCAAATGTTCATTCTGTACGCTGTTAATACAGCAGAGGAGAGATGATACTTTTAATTTTATTTTGAAGATTTCTGACCATAGTTGAATGACTGAGACGACTGCTGCACTGTGAGCAGATTTCCTGACAAGATTCATTTTTGTATGGTGTCTGCTTTCTTTTGTTAAGGGAATTTGAATGGGAGACACCTTTTTAGTATGTAGAGGTGAAAGTTGACTGAGTTGAGTGCTGAGGACCTACTTTCAGTTTTGTGGTCTGCTTGGGAGGCCGCTGTGGACTTTTGAGATTGTGGTCCAGTTTTGCTGAGTGAGGTTGGGTGCCACAGTGATAATGCCACAACCCGATCGGGAAACAGAGATGGCTACTGTTTTTGGTTTTTTGTGTGTGTGTGTGTGTTAACCAAGATAAAGAGGAGCATGGTTGTGCTTTGAAAACTGTGTCCTGGTGGTGGCGGAATCAGTTGGAGCTCCCAGTCGGTTGTTTCCTTGTGGTCCAGTTTGTTGACGGATTATTGAGCTGGGGATTGTACAGTGAGGTAACTTTTAAAATATATTTTTTGTAAGTGAAACTGGTCCAAAATGAGGCTTTGCACTTGGTGGGGGGGCTATGGTATCGCTGTTCCAGGTGCCTTAGCTGCTGGCACGACCACTTCAGTGAGCTCTGCCAGTCAGTGTTTATGTTTACTGTTGGCATAGCTCACTGATTTTTGTTGTTATGGGGCTCAGGAGTGGCAGAAAATGCTGGTTGGCCACTATATCTTCTGATAAGAGCACAGCTCAGAAGATCTAATAACCAATCGGATTGTTGGATTTCCAAGGCTAATTTTATAAGTATTGTTAAGTAGAGCTCTGTAGTTTTGTTACAGAATAATACAATGATTGAATTTGTACTCAGTTCTGTAGTTTATCTAGAAAAGACATAGGGCCCAATTCTAAAAGTGGCTGCGATCACCTCAGGGGACTTGTGGCAGGCTATGTGATGCAAGTGCCGACTTGCATCAAACCTGGTATTCCAGAAGCCGATGCAGCAAGTCCTTGACACTGCAAAGTTAGACCATTTCCCCAGTGGTCTAACTTTGCATCTGTGGGGGTACCTTTACTATGGGGCTTGTGCCAAACATTTGGCACAAGCTGCCGTAAAAAGCAGGAAAACTGTCACAACTGCATCAACCCTTCTGGAATAGTGCAGAGTTGCATGGAAGGACTTTGATGCAGTTGCGTCAAACTGCGGTGGACGCTGGACTTGGCGTAAGCCGTGCAACCACCTTCTGGAATCAGGCCCATAATGTTAATGAAATAAAATGTGTATGTATTTTTGTTTCCTTGTGTCCTCATTTAAACTGTTGAATATAACTATAAACACTGCCTCCATTTTGTGACATTGCTTGCCTGTACTGTTACATGGCCTTAACTGTGGCTGTGAATGAAGCACTAGCTTAAACTTATTGTGCTTCATATGTGCTCAGGTAGTCCAAGTATATGCCTGCATGTCAGTTTATTTTGCACAAATATTTTTCCCCCATTATTTACACTGCAGCATTGTAGACAAGTGCATTACTTCTGGTGTCCAGTAACAAGTTTTTATTCTGCCCTTTTTCATTGTTTTTTTCATTTCCAGACTTCTTATAAGGCTTTTTCATGACAGTAGATTTATCCCTGCAACCTGCTACAGGGCTTCAACCAGATTTTGCTCCTGATTCAGAGACTTTTGCCTTTAAAGTGAGGCTGTCTCCATGGTGTCCACCTGTTAACCATGTTATGGGTAGCTTGTAGATCGCCCCCCCCCCCCCACCTTGGTTGAGCATTGCTATGTTTCTAGTAAGATTGCCTATATCTTTCATATGCCACGTGATGCACACTGGACTAGCATGTTTTCTGATGGCCAAAAAAAGGATATGGTTTAGACAGAGCATGTAATGTCCAGCACTATGTGCATTTACTGCAAGCCATTTCTGGGGCTGTTTGGCTGCTTTTGACTACTTTTATGCCTGTATAACTGTGATAATGCAAATGCATTACAAGGGCAACACAGTGACAGTGTCCTTGAAATGCACAGGATTCTAGGGCCTAATAACCCTTTTTAACTTTTTGCATTGGTTTTACCCCCAGAATCATCCCATTAATACCAAGAGACATCAAACTGCTGTTTTTGCATGGATGGTGCAGATTCTATCAGTGGGCATCAGCAGTAGTTTGGTGTGCCATGTGGATCAGGTTGTGTACAGTGTGGCTTTATGGGATAAAACTGATGGCAAAAAAAAGATGAGGCCCAGTCAAGGCTTGCAATGTCCAGCACTGCACCGCTTTGCTTTATGTTGTTTGTGGTGCAGTTTTTTAATAGGTACATAACAATTATATTAGCAGTGTCAGTGGTGTCTCAGCAGGCTACGCACTCACCTCTGAGGCCAGAAGATCGAAAGGTTGTGGGTTATAGCCCCACACCAGGCACTTGGGGTAAAATCCCAATACTGACACTGTAATGCATCATGAGGGGGATGCTACACTCCTGAGGTGCTGTCTTTTGGATGAGACATTAAACTGAGGTCCTGTCTGCCTGTTCTGGTGGTTGTTCAGGAGGATGTTAAAGATCCCATGGCACTTCTCTAAAAAAGTAGGGGAATTTTTTATTTTAAAAATGTAAAATCAAATAAATACAATGCATGTTGAAATTCACAGAATTTATACAGACAGACATATCCAAAATCATAGAAAAGCAAGTTCTAAAATATCATCATGCTCCCTACCCACCCTTCACAAAGAAAAACCCAACTAATACCCCAGTGTTAGAATCCCCATAAATTGTACTAACTTTCAAACTTCTAAGAAACAAAATATGTATTACAAAATATTCCCTACCCCACCCTCCCACTACTTCAAGAGTTTGGGAAATTTTTATTTAAATCTTATCTTTTTGTGATATACAAGCAATTTAAAGTCATCTCAACTTCTATACAAAAGAAAGGGAATTCAAATAGGTATTACTGTCATACCCCCTTCACTGTGTCAAAATAATATTACATAGGGGAGATCACGTGATGTGCTCTGCTCACTGACAGCTCTCCTTGCCCAGCTCTCGCTACCTTCCTCAACAATCTACATTAATCAGCAGCTGAATTGCCAAATATATTTCCAGAGGACATCGGATTGTTTTCTACACTGCCTAGAGAACCTGCATCTTGAGTTTGAGCATCGCAATTGGCATCTACATGCCACGATGGAGGCAGAAATGCGCTCGGCCTTGCCGAGACACACATCACCAGTGTCACCGGAAAAACAGGCCAAAAAGTAAAAACAGCAGTCACAGCAACCAGCCAAGGCGTTGGGACCTATAATGCCAGTTGTCCTACTTACTGAGGAGAGATTCCTTCAAGAACTACAGCTGTTTAAAGAAACTTTGACTGATATTGCAGCTGAGCTAAAATCAATTAGAGGGGAGACGGGGGACATGAAGCACAGGCTCATGGACTCTGAGGCATGCATCGCTTCATTAGAAGCCCCTGGCGAGACAGATCTCATCCAGAGCTTCACAAACTCAGGCAGCAAATTGCCAAGCTTCAACTTAAAATGGAAGATCTTGAGGGCCGCAGTCGCAGGAACAATATCCTGATTTTTGGCCTGCCTGAAGACAAGGAAGGTACCTCTGCAATTACCTTCATCCAGAAATTACTTACTAAGGTCTTGGGCCCCTCTCCTCATAACCCCATATATCTAATCGAGATGCCCACAGGTCCTTCCGACCCCGACCCCCGGACACTACTCCTCCAAGACCAATTATTATTAAGTTTCTCAACTACTTAGAGAAGCAACATATGCTCACTAAAACCAGAGAGCTGCAAGAGGTTTTGTGGGAAGGCAAACAGCAGCGGTTTACCCATGATTTACCCTTCGAGACTCACAAAAAAAGGGCAACATTCCAGCCAATAGTAAACAAATTAATTGTGGTTGGCCTGAAATTCAGAATGGTTTACCCCGCTTGCTTACAAATTAATGTTGAAGGTGTCTGGCTTTCATTTGAATCATCAGCCCAAACCCTGTCCGAACTCAGTGTGAAAATGCCTGGCCTGTTCAAAGACACCTGAGCTCAACACAGGCTCTGTTCCTTGCTCTCTCTTTTGATCTGGGGACCTAAATAGTGATGATGTATTATAGTTTATTACTGACTCTCTATAGGGAGGGTTGGAGAGGAGGGAGTAGGGGCTGGAATTTCAGGGGCAAGTGGATGAAGAGCCTCACAGTCTGGAATAATGGGGGTAAGACCCTGATTGCTCTATTTCTAGTTTTCTGTTTCACATGGGTAAGGGGATTAGAAGTTCAGGATTTTAAAGGGGATGGCAGGTTTAGATGGCTATCTCTGGGGACAGATAAATTTGACTACACAACAGTACAAATATCCCTGAGTAAAATATACCTGGGAGTACTAGAAATGTTGGCACCAGCATACAGGGTCTCAAGGGTTCCACCCTTTTGCTGTTCCTTTAATCATAAAATAGGGGGTCCATCATCTGGCGTGAGGGCTATTGTACATAGGTTTTAGGGACAAGGGATAGGGGGTTGGGGTCAGGTTTGGGGGTGGGATGGAGTGCCATTTCTGAGTTATACTATAGTGGGCATAGTAAAGTGGGTGGGGATGGGATCAGTCTATTATCATATTATGAGGCCATAGAAGAGTACAACCAAATTAACCATGAGATATTCTGTTTGTTACAATGTGTTTTCAGTTTTGTGTTACCAAGAAAGATGAAAGATGAATGTTCTAAAAGTGTAAGGGGGGTAGGGGGTGTTGATGCGGAGTGCACTTTAAGGGTATTGTTCACACGATCATTCTGTCTAAATACTATGATTATGGCTAGTAGCTTAACTAAGTTTTTAACATGGAATGTTAGAGGTGCCAGGGAACAATCAAAAAGATATCAAGTGTTTAAACATAACTCCTTACTGCATGCTCATATTTTGTTTATTCAGGAGACCCGCCTGCTTCCCTATGAGGCTCTCAGGCTTCACAGGCAGGACATTGGTCAAGTCTTTGCCTCCAGAGCCTCAACCTCAAGTAAGAGTGTAGCCATTTTGGTGAACTGCTCAGTTCCTCTACAAGTCAATCAAATTATTGTGGATCCACAGGGATGATACATTCTCATAAAGTTATTACTCGGCCATATAGAAGTAATATTGGGAAGCATCTACAGGCCAGTAGGAGGTGACCCAGTCTTCCTTATGGAGTTAACTGATAAACTAACCCCTTTCCTTTCACTTCCACTGATAGTGGGAGGGGATTGGAATCTTTCCCCATTCAGGATCTGGACCAATCTAACTATCCCGTTAGGCCACCCTCGGTGGTACAAGGAGCTCTGCAATAATTTATGGACCTGGTGGGCCTATGTGACCCCTGGAGAGTGCTAAACCCGTTGTCCTGTACTTACTCCTTTTACTCCATGGTTCACCATACTTCTTCCAGGCTGGACTATGTTCTGATTAGCCGTTCCCTTCTCCCTGGTCTTTGCAACTCTGGAATAGAACCTATTGTTCTCTCTCATCATGCAGTGGCATAGGTTTCTCTTGTTCTAGATGCCAGCTTCCAACAGGGTGTAACTTGGAAATTAAATACTCAGCTCCTCAAGGATGAGTATGTGACTTCCAGAATCCCTTCCCTTATCCAATCATTCATCACATCCAATCAGAACATGGTACTGAGGGTGGATCATGAATGGCATGTCTTAAAATGTTTCTTAACAGGGGAGTTCATCTGTCCTGCCTCTACCCGAAAATGCTATAGAGAATCAGAAGCCCTCTCCCTGCTTGCCAAAATTCGCACCTTAGAACAGTCTCTCTCTTCTACTTCCTCTCCAGACTGTCTACAAAATCTGCTCTCTCTCTCTCAGGGACAAATATGCTACCTTGATGCAGGAGAAAGCAGAATTCACCATATTAAAAACCCAGACTAAATACATAGAACAAGGAGAAAAAGCAGGCCACCTACTTGCCCTCTGGTTAAGAAAATGGGGTGCCTCAAGAGTCATGTCTTCCATTAATGCCCCAGATGGTTCGGTTAAAACTCATCCCAGAGACATAGCAGTAAACTTTGAACAATTTTATTCCTCCCTATATAGCCAATGTTAGGTGACAGCATCCAAGAAGGAATTGTCCACATATTTAGACTGTTCTACACTACCACACATCCTAGAACATCATCAGGCCCTCCTTTCTACTCTCATCTCCTTAGAGGAAGTGGAAGCTGCCATAAGCACCCTACCACTGGACAAAGCTGCGGAACCTGATGGTTTCCCACTGAATTTCTATAAACTCTATTATTAAGGACCTCACCTCTATTCTCTTCCGCCTATATCATTTCATGTTTTCTTCAGATGTCCTCAATCCCTTGTTGCTAGAAGCCATCATTGTCCTTCTTATTAAGCCAGACAAGTCACCCACTTGCCCAGCCAGTTATCATCCCATTTCATTACTGAAATGTGATATTAAAATTCTTACTAAGATTCTAGCCTTCAAAATAGAGAAAGTCTGGTCTTGTCTTCTTAGTCCTGAGCAGATAGGTTTCATTTCTCAGAGGTCCTGTATGGATCACCTATGTACGATATCCCATATCTTCCAGGAGGCGGGCTCCTCTCCCTTTCCTATGGCTCTAATCTCTCTTGATGCAGAAAAGGCCTTCAACAGGGTAGACTGGACATTCCTGTGGTCAATTCTGCAAAAAATGGCCTTCCCTTCCTCATTTCTTCAATGACTTCAGGTAATCTATTCCTTCCCGATGGCTAAGATATATTGCAACAGTGTTGTTTCTTCCCCTTTCTCTCTCTCTACACCAACATGCGTCAATCCTTTCTTTTTAACTTATACCTGGAACCACTCATTAGGCATTTTAAATCTTCCCCTAGCATAACTGGCACCCTCGTCAATAACCTAACACTATCACTTCCAGTGTATGCAGACGACATCCTCCTTCACCTCTCAAATCTCATCCCCTCACTTATCGAAATCCTAAAGATAATAGACAATTTTGGTAAATACTCTAATTATAAACTGAATCTCAACAAGACAGAGATATACCCCCTCAATCACTTAACATACAGACAAGACTTTACCCCATTTGGTATGAAGTGGTCCCCTCATTGTATTAAATACCTGGGCATATTCTTAACCTCTGACCCTTCTTTAACATGGAAACTAAATCTGGAAGACCTTTGTGGTACCATTCAGCAGGACCTAACTAGCTGGAAGAACCTCCCACTCTCACTATGGGGTAGGATTAATATCATTAAGATGAATGTCCTCCCTAGGCTTTTCTACACTTTAAATATGGTTAAAATCTGGCTTCCCATATCCTTCCTTAAACACATTCATGTCGGTATCACTTCATCTATATGGTTGGATAAAGCTCCCAGATGTTCATATCTTAAACCGGGATTACCCAAGGAATCTGGGGTCTGCGTTTACCTAACTTCATGCTATATTATTGGGCTAGTCACCTATATAAATGTGGAAAATTGCTCTCTGTCTCTCAAATGCGGTCAAGAAAGGAATATGTCCCCATCTGGTTGCAAATTTAATCCAACCTAATTTCTAGCCACAACCTGGATCCTGCCACAATTTTCTTCTCCCCCTTGAAATCTCTCCTGAGGTTGCTAGATTCCTCACCAGTTGGTATCTCTATCAAAGTCCTCTTGCAGATCTGTGCATATCTAACAATGTCTCCCACTAGGGACTTATCACAGCCTATTTTCTTCAATCTCAATATCAAGATAGGAGGTCACCCATTACCTACCACCTGGCTCCCGGTAACCCCTGAGCTTAAAGTTTCATATTTTTATTTTCAAACATCTATACTCACATCTCCTAAGCTATTAACTAAATTCTGGCTGGCGCCAACCTACATATTCAATATCTACCAATTACAGCATCTCCTAGCTAAACAATTTGGACCCTTATCACAATAGTCTCTATTTGGTGACTTCCTGCAGCAGATCCAGGAGCCTGCCTCCAAACCCCATGGAGTCTCCTCTCTATATATGTACTTGCTCACTAATCCCCAACCTCCTTCTCCGGCAGGTTCTAAGGTCTGGGAATCTCTTCTACCAGATTTTGAAATTAACTGGACGCATCTTTGGAAGGAATTATATACTTATTTCACTCAAGACCAGTTTAGACTGACCCAGTATCACATTTTAAATAATATGTATTATACTCCAGACAGGCTAAAATGGGTCATGTCCCTTCCTCTACTTGTTCCAGATGTGGCAAGGAAAAGGGCACCCTTCTGCATGTTTTCTGGTCCTGTGAGAAGGTATCTTCCCTGTGGACACAAATTGAAGAACGTTTGGACCCCCTTTTAGGCCAGCAAGGCCTTTTCTCCCCGGGTATAGGCCTTATTGGTGATTACTCACAGATTCAGGTGAAGGAGAGGAGATACCACATGGCTCTTATTTCCTTAGCGGTCAAAAAGTTAGTCCTTAGACATTGGTTGGATCAAGTACCCATCATTTATATGGAATGGCTGCATGAACTTTCTTTCACTCTAAGAACAGAACAGCTAGTTGCCAGTATTTGACACCATAAACCTTTATTTAACAAAAAACAGGGCAAATTATATGCTCTTTATTTAACCTGATTTCCTTTTTGAGCTTCCCAGACACCTCATTAGAGACAGAAAGACTATATAGTACTTCAATGTATGTACTGCCTTTTGAAGTTCTTGTTTACTAGTTTAGCAGTGCACTTCGTTGGGGGGAGGGTTTTAGGGTATTGGGGAGGGGGAAGGATAGGGAGGGGTTTTGTTTTTTCCTGTTTTCATGATTCCAGCAGATTATGCAAGTTGTTGGTTGTTATATGTATAAAATCAATAAAGCTTTTTCAATTTTAAAAAAATATTACATAACAACTTATAATAATGACAATTAGGGGTGTGCAAAAAAGAATTCCGCCGGTGGAATTTTGGCAGAAGTCAGATTTTCACTTCCACGAAAATTCAGAAATCATTTGCTAACTTTCACAGAAATTCCATCGAAAACTGCAGAATAAATGTAAGAAATGCAGGTTAATGTGTTAAACTGTGGGGAACAAAACTTTGCAGAACTGATAGCTGTCAGTGTTCAGTTCTGCGGTTTATGTATTAAACTGCGGGGGGAAAAACACAGAAGTAATGCAAAAGACTTTTTTTTTCCACATGTCATGCAAAAAGTCCATAGTTTGTCATTAAATTCCACAGTACTAAGTGGAAATCTGCAGTTATTTGGTGAAAGTTCGGAATTCCACCACAGGCGAAAGAATGGAAAATTCCACAAAAGTTTCAAAATTTCACAGAACTTCCACAACAGCTGAAATCTGCACTTTCACCCACCTCTAGTAACTCCCCCCACTGAAAGAATGAATATAAGTTCAGTAATCCCAGTATGCGATATCTTAAGTCCTGACTTAAAACATTACTATCTGTAAAACTCAAGTACAGTCTTTGCAAAGGTAAACAATCTCAAATCTAACTGAATCTTATCCATTCCTTTTAACACCACTCAACATTTTAGTGTTTATCTCAGCCATTTAAGGGCATCCTATTGTGTGTGCCACAGTTGTCTGTTTTCTTGTTTATATTCAGAGTGTTTTATTTCCTGCAATTCTTTTTGAAGTATATAAATTAATTCCAATTGTGTAATTTGTTGTTGCTGAAGTACCAGCTTACATCGAGTTTGCCAGATCCAATATAGAAGGTTAGCCATCAGTACCCTCAGAGTATTATTGTCATACTGAGACCAGATTGAAGGAAAACGCCCCTATATAGCATTGCTGGAGATATAAATAAAAAGTTATCTGTGTCCCAGTTTTCTTAAAATTTCTTCCAAAATTCAGTTGTGTAAGGACAAAGAAAATATAAGTGATCCACTGTTTCAGGTTCCATAGTATATGTTTCGCTAGAGCAATTTTGTTCTGTCACCTCTTTATGTTTTTGATTACCTTTAACATTTATTTTCCTGTGTACCCCCAACCAAACTACATCCCACATTTTATGTGGAATTCATTTCTCTGTGAGTACCATTCCAATCGCTTTCTGTTCCTGATCAGACAGGTGCAGAAATGATTGTTCAGGGAATTGTTTCCCCATAATTGTTTTATACAAAAGTTTCCTCAGGGTGTTTAACACTTCTGGAATGGAAACCTGCCATTTTTTCACATTGTCCAAACAAATTGTCTGTACCATATTTAGTTTCAAAACTCTCCTATTTTTGTGTCTTAACATCATTGTATGCCAGTCTTGCAAACTTTCCCCTAAAGAGGGAGCTGCCCATTCAATCCACTGTGCATTACTGTGTCGTAAAATGGGTACTAAGTTGGCATATGAGAAAATACTCAAAAAATACCAGTGGATCCAACATCCCCCTTCTTTTATGTCCAAATAAGTAATAGATCTCTTTATAGGATTTAAGCAACTACTCCAGAGGCCCTAAAAAAAAAAAAAAACAGTAATACAATCCTGTGTCCAATTGCTTTGGGACTGGGTAAACATAGCTTAAATAAAGAACGATTGGCACCAAAAATGTTTTAAAAAGATTTACTCATTTCATTTTACTCATACAGTATGCCATTTGTTCCATCGATTTACCATCTGCTGCCCTTTTTCCAATTTGTAGGTTCCAATTGTATCCAGACATACCCCCTTGGCCAAAAAAATACCCAATATTTTGCATGGCAGTTTGCTGATCAAAATATCACCTACTGAGTCCAGGGAAGTACCCACATCATGTATAGGGATACATCGGCTTTTTTAGTATTTACCTCAGCCCCTGATATGGCTGACCGTGACTTTGCTAGTTTACTCACCACTTTACCTGATTCTTCATTTGTTATTGTTAAAACTAAATCATCTGTGTATGCAATACATTTTATTTGAGACCTTTCTTCATACTGTACCCCTACAATATTGGGGGAAGAGTAGATTATCCTAATTAATGGATCTAATGTTATTACTGTATGCATAGTAATGGGCTTAAGAGGCAGCCCTGTCTCACCCCTATTTTGATAGTACATTTCTGACCCAACCATTTGTTATCATAAGGTCTAACATATGCTCTCTCACAGCACAACCGTATCCAGTCTATGAACTGCATAGGAAATCCATAGGATTGTAAACATTGCCACAAAAAAGCATGTGAGACTTTGTCAAAGGCCTTGGATTGATCTAAATAAATTAAAAACCCGTCCTCCTCCCCTTGTGCCCCTTTGTCCTTAATTTCCCTAATTAAAAACAAGACATCCATTATCTTCCTACCAAGGATAGCATAGAACTGAGACTGATGGATTATTGACTGTTATACCTTAGATAGTCTTTTACTTAGGAATTTAGCAAACATTTTAAAATCTGTATTTAATAATGTTATCTGTCTCTAATTATTTCAGTTATATTTCCTTTTTTTATACAAGAATGTAAGCAAACCTTCATACATTTGTTTATTTAACCTCAATTCAGTCATAAAAGCCTGAAATACTTGCAAACGTTCTTGTGGCATTAATTCCAGTAACGTGTGATACAGTTCACTGATAATCCATCAGACTCTGGTGCTATCCCTGTCTTTAGTGTATTTATAACTGCTGATAACTCTAAAGCTGTTACTGGATGTATTATCTGTTGGGTCTGTCCCTCACTAAGTTGGGGTACATTGGCTGCTTGTAACAGTTGATCAAAATAATGATTATTTTGAACTGGATGTGCCTGTTGTTCTTTTATTTGCCTTCCCATTTCTCTTAGTATACCCATATTATCTGTAATTATTTCACCTTTCCCATATCTAATTCCAGACATCTTTTGCATATGCATCCTTGTGCAGCAGTCATCAAATGGGTTTGTCTAATTTTAAACCCTTGAGTACCGAATCTCTTTTCTATTTCTAGTGATTTTTGCCAGTTATATTGTAAGAGGAACATTTCCTTTTTAATATTCTTAATTTGTATTGAAAATTCCCCTTTCTGTTCTGCTTGTAAAGAGACTAACTCATGGAACTGCTTCCTTAGCTGAGAATATCTCTTATTTTGAGAGATTCCCTTTTGTGCTGCTATAGTTTTAAAAAGGGCAATACATATTGTTTTGTATCAGCCCACCATTGTAATGGGGAATCATATAAAAAATACATAGAAACATAGAAACATAGCCTTTGACAGCAGATAAGGACCACTTGGCCCACCCAGTCTGCCCATTTCCCTACCTATTGGATAAGCTGCAGATTCTAGTTAACCAACAGCCTACTTCATGCAACTCCCCACTATAATTGCCTTATGTCTGTCCCATGCATGTTTGAATTCCCCCACGGTTTTAGACCCCACAACCTCTCCAGGACGGCGGTTCCATGCGTCCACCACTCTCTCCATGAAAAGAATTTCCTCCCATTACCCTGGCCGTCCCCCTCTAACTTTAAATTGTGCCCCTTGTTCTTACACATCTCTTTTCTGAAAGATGCTACCCTCCTGGACTTTGTTGATTCCCTTGAGGTACTTAAAAGTTTCTATCATGTCCCCCCGTCCCTCCTTTCATCAAGGGTACACATATTAAGCTCTCTCAGTCTCTCTTCATATGGTTTCTGATGTAGACCCTGCACCATTTTAGTTGCCCTCCTCTGGACTGCTTCCATCCTGTTTATGTCCTTGCGTAGATTAGGTCTCCAAAACTGCATGCAGTACTCCAGATGGGGTCTCACCAACTGTCTGTACAGAGGGATAGCCACTTCCCTTTTTCTACTTGTGATGCCCCTCCCTATGCATCCCAGTATCCCCCTCGCTCTCCTTACTGACTTCTCACATTGCTTACCCACCTTTAGGTCATCTGATATGACTACACCCAGATCCCTTTCCATTATTGTTGTCGTTAGTACCTCCCTGCTATTGTGTACTCTTCTCCTGGATTTTTATTTCCCAGGTGCATTACTTTGCACTTCTTTGCATTGAATCTAAGTTGCCATTTGTCTGACCATTCCTACAACCTTGCCAAGTCTCTTCTCATCCTTTCTACCCCCCCTTGTGTATCAACTCTGTTACAGATCTTTGTGTCATCTGCAAAGAGGCATACCTTTCCTTCCAGACCCTCTGCAATGTCACCTATAAAGACGTTGAAGAGGACTGGACTCAGTACTGAGCCCTGAGGTACTCCACTAGTAACCCCCCTTTCTTCAGAATGTGTTCAATTCACTATGACCTTCTGTGTCCTGTTGTGCAGCCAGTTTGCTACCCAGGCTACCACCCTGGGACCCACTCCCAGGCTGGCTAACTTGATTGTTAATCTTTTATGCGGGACTGTGTCAAATGCCTGGCTAAAGTCTAGGTAGGCCATATCCACAGCCCCTCTCTGGTCTATTACTTTGGTCACCCAGTCAAAGAAATCAATTAGATTCATCTGACATGACCTTCCTGCTGTGAATCCATGCTGCTTTGGGTCCTGTGCCCTGCTGGCCTCTAGGTACTGAACAATTCTTCCTTTCAGTGATTCCATCATTTTCCCCACCACTGAGGTCAAACTAACAGGTCTGTAGTTTCCTGCTTCTGCCTTGCTTCCACTTTTGTAGAAGAATCACATCTGCCCTCCTCCAGTCCTCAGGTACCACCCATCTTCCCATGATTTGTTAAAAGTGTGGTTAGTGGTGTCACTAGGTCCTCCCTTAGCTCTTTTAGGATTCTAGGGTGAATCCCGTCAGGCCCCATTGCTTTGTCCACTTTGAGTTTTAGGAGTTCTTTCAGGACTCTTTCTTCTGTAAATGGACTGGCATCAACCCCACTACCAAGAGTGCTTCTACTGTTTGGTTTAGCTAACTCCTCCTCTTCTTCTTTTGTGAATACTGAGCAAAAGTATTCATTCAGTATCTCTGCCTTTTCACCTCCCCTCTCCTTTATTAATCTTCACTATCTCTCCCTTAACCTTTTAAATTGCCTGTCCTTTATGAGTGTGGTTAGGTCTTGCATAACTTTTGGGTCTTTTTAAGTGACTAGCATTCAGATGACATATACCCAACCCCCCTCACCTGAGGTGGTGTAGTAGAAACGTAAATACCTATCAAAGCATGATCTGATGTCTCAATAGGTACCATTTCTGTATATGAAAGGGGAATCATATTTGTGATGAGCAAAAAATCAATGTGAGTAAATAAATTCCATTTAAAAAATGTGTGCTCTGGTTTGCATTTTAATGAAGCATGAAGCCTGGACATCTTTTAATCCAGACTGTTTTATCATGGAATGTAGAAAACCAGTATCACTATATGGCTTTACTTTTTTGGCCTGTGTATCAGTTTTCAATAAGCTGATATTAAAGTCACCTCCAAATAAAATGTGTTTATTTGTGCATAAATATGGTTGTATCACTTTCAGATGGTGCACATTGAGAGCTTTTGTCTGGGGGCAATTCAGTTGATTATCCTATACACCTTCCCTTCAAACCCCACAACCAGTATCAATGCCCTCCCAGGAAAGACATCTATAAGCTTATGCACTTTGATATCTGGATTAGTAAAACATACCCCTAGGCAGCTACATAAATCTTCCCCTATAGACCAGTGGGAATCCACCTTATACCAGACATCCTGTGCCATTTCAGTATCAGTAACTGTCTGCAGTCTTGTGCCCTGCAACAAAAATATATCATAAGACATTTGCTGTAACACTGAGAATATAGTGATCCTTTTGACCTTTGACTTTATGCTATTCACATTGAGGCTAGCCAACCTCAAAAGTGGAGTAGGACTATGTTTGAGAATGTCCTATTTTCTTTAAACTAGCTCTAGTCACTCTTTTCTTTCTGCTCAAGTTCCCTTTCACAGAAGGTTTGGCTGGGACATCCCTGGAGGTATCACTCTGTGATGAGTGAATCGAGGTGTCAGAGTCTGCTTCCTTCATTTGACCACACCAGCTTTGAAGGACGTTATATGTGTTACTCACTGATACTGGCTCCATTGACTGGGCCAATTGTTTCACATGACCTTTACTTTTGGGCCTTCTTGTTACCATTTGAAAACCTTTAACTTTTTGTAGCTCTGTTACAGAATCCTACAGGGTGAGGGGGACCGGTGGAGGAGGCATAATTTCCCCTGGTACCGGTGTAACTTCCTGAACCTGCTCAGCCTGACTGAATGTTGACTTGGGTGCAGGAGGCCCACCAGAGGACTGAGGCAGTTCTACTGTTGTAGCTTGTGGTCTGCTCTCAAGAGATTCTTGTAATGATGTGTGAGGGGGCTTGGACTGAGTAGGCCCTCCTGATCTGTAAGTTTTTTTTGCCTTGTGTAAATAAAAGTCTTGCTCTGAGGATTCTTCAGAGTTGTGCACTGCCCATGGGCAGGAACGGAATGAGTATTCATCATCCCTATATATGTTGCATACTAGAGGGACTGTGCACACATTTGCCATGTGTCCTAGCTCACCACATTGGAAACACCTAATCTGGTTACAATCAGTATTCAGATGTGTCAATGATCCACATTTGTAGGAGCTTTTTGGTTGACCAGGGTAAAATAAAATTCCCTGGTTCCTTCCTAAAATTAAAAAGCAGTTTGGAAGATTCTTTATTCCTTGATCAGCATGCTTCAATTGTACTCGAAATGTTCAGTTCCCCGTCCAAAACCCATTATCATCCATAATTGGATTTTGAGTCCCTTGTATGTCATTGAGCTTTTCTAGCCAAATCATTATATCATTGACACTCACTCCTTCATTTCTAAATAATATTGTTAGTGTTTTGACTGTGGGTTTGGTGATAGGTATTGCTATAAAAGATTGCCAAGCGGGGATGTCCTTTACCGTATAATATAGTTTCCAAAATTTGTCCAGAAGTGCTGCAATACAAAAACTTACATTAAAGTTGCTGTCCCCTGGAGTGTGTATAAAAGCAAACACCTTCACAGGAGTAAAGTGCATGGAATCTTTTACGAGTGTTTTATCAATGTAACGTCTGTCTGGAATCTGACCAATGCCCCCTTTAAAACGGAGTCAAACAATGAACCTCCATTTTGCTGCTTCAGCTGGCTGTCTGAACAGGCTTGCATAACTGGGATTTTTGTCTCTAGGTTGCCCAGTTAACTGCTCAGGGAGTGGAGCCCCCTTCCCCCCATTCTCTTCCAATACATTATTTTGACCTGTACCTTTAGTTGCAGCTCCTCCTGCATTCTTCATGTCTTCACCTCCCAATACATTGTTTAAGTCTTCAGTTTCTCTTGTTATTCCCTCTGAGGGATCATCCTGTTGCTGCCGCACCCTGCTGTTTTCAGCATCTGGCGCAGCTCCACTCAACACTGCCACACCCTCAGTGTGCACAGCTGCCCCAGCTGTCTCAGCTGGTGATTTCTCTGGCAAGGGCTCTGAATAGCTGGGAAGGCCTATTTCTACTGCTACTGTATTCTTTTTCCAGTTTGGAGAGCTCAGTATAGGAATAGTTGGGTCCGGTATCCATCTGCCATTGACAAAAGACTATCCTGCTTGTTCTGTAGCATTCTCTGGTGACCAGTCTGTAGATGAGCAGAATTCACTTGTGGAAGTTTCCTGATTAACTTCCATCAATTCTGTTGGTATTTCCTTTCCATCCATTCCTTGTGTGGAGACACTGACTGACTCTAAAGTAACTCGTTTACTAGGTAGAGCCTTCGAGCTGACTGCTGAATGTCTTCTTTTTCTTTCTTCTTCAAGTACAAGTTTATTTGCAGAGAATTCTTTCTCAGCTTTTGTCATCATGTCCAACAATTGTTTTTTCTTTTGTTCCAAGTCATTTTTCAGTTTAAGCTCTTCCTCAGCCATTTCATTCATCATATCCATAGAATCAGAGGTTTACTCTGCATTACCCATATTAACTGCATCAAACAGTAGACTATAAATTGCTTTTATATAAGCTTGGCAACCTTGGGGTTATTGGATTGGAAAGGGAGTGGTTTCGGAGCTATTTGTGTGATCGAGGACAGAAAGTTAAGATTGGGGATACACCCTCAGAGATTATGAAAGTTGAGACAGGGGTGCCCCAAGGGTCAGTGTTAGAGCTATTATTATTTACAGTATTTATGAATGATATGCCTACTTTATTTTCAACTGACAACAGCATTATTTATGCTGATGACACTGTTATATGGGATTCTGCACCTATGAGCAGTATTATTCAGGTGTCCCTGCAACAAAAATATAACATGCTGGTTCAATGGTTAAGGGACAATAAATTGACCTTAAATGAGAAAAAAACAAATATCATGTTGTTTGAAACTCAGCAGAAATTGCAAAAGGAAAATAAATTACAGATAATTGGTCAAAATGGGATACGCCTTTCTACAGTTACTATTTCAAAATATTTGGGTGTTTATCTGGACCCCTGCCTGAGTTTAGTCCAACATATTGAAAAAGTAGAAATGAGACTTAATCAAAAAATAGGGTATCTGTATAGGAATATAAATGCATTGACTGAAGAAGCCTGGACAATCATAGCTAAGCAAGTTCTGATGCCTACTTTGGAATATGGGAGTATGCTGTTTTTTAATAGTAATAGGGCATTTGAGACAAAGTATAAGACTCTGTTTAATAACATCTGCAGGTTTGCACTAAGGGTGCCAAAATGTACACATCATTGTGTGCTTTATGAGAAAATGGGAGGATTGCCACCAGAAATGAGAATTAGATATCAGTTGGGGAATTTTGCATTTAGGCTAATGAGGGCTAAAGATCCCAAGATACTTTCTGGGGCATTGGGATTAATGAACAGTAAATGAATAACAAGAAGTAGTGGGGTACAGGATTATGAGTTTCCGAGATATAAGCTGCAGATGACTAGGAGGGCTCTTTCTTGGTATGCACCCCATCTTTTGAATAAATATATACATCTTACTAAGGGAGTATATATAATTCAAAACATAATTTAATGCACGTTAGGAAAGGACTTTTCACATATTTAAAAAATGAGACAGTGTGTACTTGTATGTGAAATTATTGTATTGTATTTATAAAGTATTGTATTGTGTATTTGTATTCTCATTTTTATGGTTGTAAGTTTTGTATGTTTTGTTATTGTATAAATGTCAGGTGTGGCTGAAAAAGGGCAGTGCCCTGTCCACTACCTGGTTAAACATAAAAAATGAAAAAAAATGATTCTCTTTCTTCAGTAGAAACCATTTCTTCTTCAGAGACCATATCTTCTTCTTCATCTGGTCCATAAGTCACATTACCTGGTTCCTCTTGCATCTCAGCAGAGACACAACCTTCCTCCTCAACAGTTCAGCCTGAACTGGGACCCTCCATCCTCCAAAAGAAAGAATACTCCCACTGCAGGAAGGTAGGGACATTTTATTAGCATAAACTTCAGAACAAAACAAAGAAATACAAAACAGTGTTAAATCACACAGAAATAATATACAACGTAATATACAAAACATAAGAGAAAAATTAAATAAGTGTTGCAATCATACATGTTCTAAACTATTTTCAAAGAAATCCCCAACTCAGAACACATCCTGATATTGAGAAGGGCCCCCCTCCCCACAGAAGAAGCGGGTAAATATAAGATATTAAAGGTCATACCAGCATAAACCACTCACAAAGAAATGAAGAACAATAACAAGGAAAACATGATATAGCATAACCATAGGCTTATATAATTTGATGTAAAAGCAAGATAATATTCTAAATAATAGGTGCATCATTATCAGTAACCCATGGTAAGTTCCTCCACTTTAACAATAGAAGTTTCTTATCATACAGCCTAGACTCAGTTCTATAAATGTGACAGAGTTCCACAGTAATCTTTTGTAGAAGTTCTGCATGCGAAAAAATTTTTTTTGTAATGTAGAAAGGCACCGACTGTGCCATATAAACCATTTAAAGACAGCAAAAAGCACATTTAATGTACCACTATCCCATCTTTTCCAAACCAAGGGATATGAGCCATATACCAAAGATTCATAAGAAACAGATAAAAAAACATTCTCATTCCAAACACAGGCAACATACGGCCAGAATGATGAGATATATGGGCAAAAAATATATAAGTGTTGCATAGATTTGAGTATCTGGGAACACCCAGGCCGTGAACAATTCCGTTCATCCAACTGTTTGTGTTTCTGATTTCCCTTAACATTGAGTTTCTCATGGCAACACAACCAAGTAATGTCATGTAATTTAGGGGGATTCTTTTATTAACTAGAAGTCCCTGCAATGCCTGAAAGTGCAGGGCAGGACATTTTGGGAAAAGAATGGGATTTGTGAAGTGGGAATCAAGTACAGCTTGATAAACACATTTTTTATGTTTTGAAAGAATCCAAGAACTGGGGATATGCCAAGATCTCAATTTAACAAAAACGTCACAGAGGTATTGTAGCCACTAATGGGTCAGCTTTGATATGCACATTTGTGCCATCCTTCCACTCCTGGACCACCGACCCACTAAATGCCTAAAAAGACCCATCCATAATTTGGGAATATGTTTTAATAATGACGGAAAATTAGTGAAAAAAAATTGACAGTAAAGAAACAATAAGGGATTCACCATATTAAGTCTGCACTGTGAGACTGGTAAATATAAGATGTTCCGATTGATTGGGTTGAGGTGGCTACCCCAAACTGCCTGGAAATAAAACACTAAAAAGGAGGATTTTGGGGGGGGGAGGGATATTACTCAAAAACAGAAACACAGGTAATAAATAGGTCTTAATCATGTATATGTGTTTGGATTTACTCAGTTGCAATTTATTCCAATTCTGGACCATAAGTCTCCCTTTTTCAATTTGTAAATCCCAATTATGTAAGTCAGGGACTGAAGTGCCAAAGACGATACCTAAAATCTGAACAGGGCCCAGAGAGAACCCAATACCAGAAATGGAGGAGAGGGTATGGTGGGCAATGCCCAATTCCCTCCCAACACACTTAGGTTTGTGTACGGAAGTACCAAAAAGCATCCCATAAGACTCACACAAAGAAACTGCACGCTTAATGGCAGGAACATTTGAGGTACATATGCAAATATCATCTGCATATGCCAGGGTGAAATAAGGGACTATATTACCAGGTATGTCAATAGGTGGTATGGCTATATTTAATGAACACAATAAGGGCTAATCGGACATCCTTGTTTCACCCCTCACTTGACTGGAAGGAGCGGTCCAAGATGCCAGTTAACCAGAGGGGGTACTGTGGCATGTTTGTAAATTTATTTCAACCAAGTAATAAATAAATGGGGTATGCCATAATACTGAAGGGTGAGCCATAAAAAATCATGATTTATGGAGTCAAAAGCATCGCTCTGGTCTAGAGACAAAACAAACTTGGAATGACTTCCATCATATTTCCTATCAAAAATTTCCCTTAAAAATAACAGCTGGTTGGTGATGGCTTGTCCTGCAATTGTGCATGATTGTGCAGGCGTTTTAAGAAACTGTGCCACGGTTAAAAGGAGTGTATTTAAAATTTTCATCAAGACTTTTAAATCAACGTTCAGGAGACTGATAGGCCTCCAGTTATAAAGCTCCTGCTTATTACCCTTCTTGTGTAGAAATATAAAAATACCTCCCACCATATCTAAAGGGAAATCAGAAGAAAATAACAGGCTATTATAAACATCAGCCAATTCCTTGGAAAATTCAGAGCTTAATATCTTTTAGAGTTCGGATGCCAGTCCGTCCCTATCTGGTGCCTTGCTTGACTGTAAAGAGGTAATCACACTGGTTACCTCCATGGGACAGATAGGTTCCATCAACCGCTGAAGAGTTGGGGGGGCAGTGTGGAATATCAACTTTCTGCAAATAATCAAGGATGTCAACAGAGTTAACTGGCTGTTCCTGAAATAGCATCCTTGTGTAATTTGTCACTTCAAACATCATCTCGCTTTGGGACACTTTTAGCTGATTATCCTTCCCCTCGATACCATCAAAAATGTTTTTCTTCACTCTATCTTTGCAACTGAGGAAGGGGCAAATAGTGGCAAACTTCCCCTGTGTTCCATACATTTGCTGCAACTTTAGAGTGTTTGACTGGTTCATATGGTATTGCAGCATGCTGTCATTTAAAGATCTGATCTGGGCAGAAAAATCATGTTTGGTAGTTTGGGCTAGTGACATAACCTGCTGCAATTGCTGTCTATACTGTAAGTAGGAAAAATAGCTTTTGTCCTGATAAGACTTCCCTATAGATTTCAAGAGATGTGTGAGGTCTCTTTTAGTGTCAATCCACCACTGTAGGGGGTCCTCATACATATCATATGAGGATTTCCGAGTGCAAAAAAAAACTGTAAATGCTGCACAACTTCCTGGTGGTCCAGAAGGGAAGAATTCAGTTTCCATATACTGTACCTCTCCCGGGGGTCAAGGCAGTACGAGAGCCGACCAAAATACATAAAGCACAATAATCAGAAAATTCCACCTAGGTCACAGAAGCCAAACTTAGGGGCAATGTTTTACTGATGAAAAAAAAATCAATTCGAGTGGCTAATGTACCTTAATGGAAAGTAGGGACCGTGATCCCATGTAACTGAGCGTATGCATCACTTAGATTTGCGGTATGAACAACATTAGTTAAGCAAGACATGTCACAAAATATTTTCCTAGTTGTGGTACCCTTACCCCTATCTTTAGCAGATAATCCACAATTAAAATCGCCACCCCAAATAATTTGGTGTGAGGTGTGTAAACTAGGCTATATCAGGTGAAACAATTCTACTCTCGCCACCTTCATTTGGGAGGCATAAACATTAAGCAACCTAAAACAAATACCCTGAAATAAAACATACAATATCAAAACACAGCCTGGAACCAGGTCAAATAACTTCAATTCCTGATGTCAGTGTTATGAAATGAAATAAAATGGCCACACCAGAACAAGTCTCCAGGCCCAAAGACCAGAATGAGACTCCGGTGTGCCACCACTTCTCAACACAGGATAGTTCAGCTACTGTATGTAACCTAGTGTCCTGCAGGAAAAAACTGTTATTGCTTGTGGACTGTAAATAAGAAAAAATAGTGGTCTGCCTCATTTTATTCTTGATGCTGTTCACATTAAGTGAACAAAAGTTTAGTGACGTCAACATTCAGTCCATACCAGAGGTCTCCTCAAGGGGGTTTACATTTGCTCTTTTTCCCTTTTTTTGTACCAGAGATTTTGGGTTTGTCAAGAGAGAGCCTCCTCCCTTCAGAGTCTGCATCAGAGATCCCGCCAGGCACCTCCATTCCTGTTTGGGAGGATTCTGATTCTGCATCAGAAACATCTTGTACAAGCTGTAAGGCATGAAAATGATTAGAGGTGAGAGTCATGGATAATTTAGGAACCTTTGAAGCAGGCTGATTGCTGTACATCTTCCATCGTGTCACCCTAGACTGAGAGATTAGCTCTTGGGGAAACTGAGGAGGAGGCATGGATATTGCATCTGGGAGCACTGGAAGGAGGGATGGGTGGGTGGGGGTAGTTTTGGAAGTGCTCTGGATTCCTCCTGGACACTATCCATACTGATCTCAGTCATGGGGGGGCAATAATAAATGACTCCAGAGGTGCTGAATCAATAGGGGGCTGCAGGAAAGGAGGGGGCTGAGGGTCAGTAGGAAGGGGTGGATCAGGACGTGCAACATGAGACCTCTGTTCTAGAGCAACCACAAATCTTTGCTCCTCAGAATCATGAGTGGCAGACTGCCTATGAGCAGTGTCTGGACAAGTGGAGTAAGAGTGGCCAACAGACCCACACAAATTACACACTGCTGTATTTCTGCATTGCCCACTAGTGTGCCTAAAGGAGTTACATTGTGTGCAATGCAGTTGATCACACACACTGCTGATATGACCAGGTTTCCCATATCTGTAACATGTCTTCAGTTGGACAGCATAGACGAGAATACCCCTATCCCTACCTAAAAACACACAATTAGGTAGATGCTGCAACCCTTCATCCATGGAGCACATGATAACCCGTATTCTCCACCCCCCTGTCCAGATATCTTCAGTATCAAAGATTGCCTCTGGGTGACCTAATACAGTACATTTCTGTTTCAACCAAAAGACTAGATCACTGATACACACACCTTCATTTCTGAAGAGAACAGTGACTGTTTTGTGAGCTGGTTTGGTTAAGGGCAAAACCTCGAAAGGGGACCATAATGATGATTGTTTAACCTTATAGTATCCATCCCAAAATTTATCTAAACCTCTACTCAGTTTAAAACTGATGTCAAAATTATTTTCCCCAGAAACATGTATCAAGGCATACATTTCTGCAGATGAAAAATGCAAACTATCCTTTAACAAAGTCTGAGCAACAAACTTTCAGTTGGGGAATGTCTCCATACCCCCTTTATAGATTAGACGAACTGCATTATGTCTCTTAGCCGAAAAGGAAGGGGTTTGAAAAAATAATGCATAAGAATGAGGATTTTGGTGAGGTCATTCATCGTTGGTATCAGGAAAAGGGCCCTCTTGGTCATCCCCAGTCACTTGGTCCTCCAGGTGTTCTGTGGATGAGAATAGCGACATCCGGGGAGAATTCAAACCAACAACTGGTTGAGAAAGCACAGTATTGTTAGTTTCCAACCATAATACTGGATTTTGTGTCAGGTGTAGTTCTAGGGGGAGTGCAAAAGGCAACTCCTGTAGTATGTTAGTTGATGGTGAGGCCTTGTCAGGCTGAGCCCTACTCAATGGTTCCTGAGATGTAACTATTGTAGACATTTCAGCATTAGGGTGGGGGGTATTAGCAGTTGTGTCCCTGTTTGCCATTTGGACCCCTGGTAGTGATATGGGTGAAAACCCAGAAATCCAGTGACCAGAATCAGGGAGCTATGCCCATCCAGATGACTTTAAGGAGTGTTCTACAGACCATGAGGAATCTGCCTCATCCACTTGTTCAGCCTAAGAAGTGGTCTGTTTCTCAGAAGGTTTAAGGGCACATTTTGTAGAGCACTGCTCCTTTCGTGCAGCAAAAAAAAACAGTAGCCTGGTGATGATCCAAAAAATCAATATAAAAAACAGTACCTGTAGGTGCAATGTCTGGGCCTTGGGTCTTCTGGGCAGGTTCTTGGACAGGAGCATCCCAAGAAGGTAAGCAACTGGATGCAGATGAGGCAGCCTCATTATCATGCCTCAAAATTGCAGTCATCACAGCCGCTGACAGCTCCTCTGTTTTCTTGTTAAATTTCTCCTCTTCTGCAGTGAGGAGAACCTGCAAATCCTCTGGATTCAAATAAGTGACATCTTTAGTGAGATCCTGGGTGATGGGTGCAAGAATCACACCTCCTGGTCTCGGTACCTCCATTCCTGGTGAAATAATCTGGCCAGCATCCAAACATCCTGATACCATCTGTTCAGATTCCAGCAAAACGCCCATTTCAGTGGGTGCTTCAAAGAAAATATCTGTCTCCATGAGCTCAGTGGTCAGGGAAGGAATCGGCTCTCCAGCCTGCAAATCAACTTGCTGCATCACAGTTTGGTCACCAACTGAGCTAGCCATCCCGACGATCAGAGGTTCATCCTACTGGAGAGTAGTGGAATTTCCTCGGTGCCCTGGCCAAATTTCCCCCATTCACTAAAAATTCCACCAACAGCTTAATCTGGTTCAATTTCAGTTGGTTACCATCTGTATCCCACCCCGGGTCACCCCTGAAAAAGGGACTTCTGGTCTCAGCAGGCCTACCTGATCAACATTCAATAAATAAATAAATAAATATCTGTTTAACTGTGATGGTTCATGTGCATTACAAAGACACCGCACTGGAGATGTATTTCTAATTCACATGATTCTGGCCCCTCAACAACATTTGTTTGCAAGTTTACATTAGGTCTACCCAACAAGCCATCATATTAATGCCAAGAGATGCCAAACTAGTGTTTTGGAGTATATTTTGGAACTTTTATTAGTGAGTCTTTGCAATTGTTTGGTGTGCCATGTAGTTCAGGTTGTGCAGAGGGTGGCTTTACAGGGTAAAACTGATGGCTAAGAAAGGATATGGCTCAGGCAAAACTTGCAATGTTCAGCACTGCATCACAATGCTTTATGTTGTTTGTAACGCAGTTTTTTTTATTGTTACTGCTATTAACTGTTTAACTGTGATAGTTCATGTGCATTACAAGGATACCACACTGGAGGTGTCCTTGTAATGTACAGGATTCTGGTCCCTCAACATCCTTTGTGCTTTTGCATCAGTTTTACCTCAAAAGCTGTAATGTTAATACCAAGAGATGTCAATCTGTTGTTTTCAGGTGCATTTCACGGCTTTTAACAACAAGCATTTGCGGTAGTTTGGTGTGCATTGTAGTTCAGGTTGTGCACAGTGTGGCTTTATGAGGTAAACCTGATGGCATGGCAAAAGTGGGATGTGGCTCAGGCAGGGCTTGTAACATTCATCAATGTGTTCCTTTACTATATTTTGTTTATGGGGCAGTTTGGGTGCTTTTGACTACTGTTGTATCTATTTTCCTGTGATACTACATGTGCATTACAAGGACACTGCAGTGATATTTTCTTTTTTCATGTTTTATTTCTCAGCTTTTAACAACTTTTCAACTCACTTGTGCTGTCTTTCCTTTTCTCTCTCTCTCTCACTGACACACACACACACACACATATGCTGGTGATGATTTCTCAATACAGAAATGTCAGAAACATGTGTAGTTGAGCTGCACGCTCCTGCTCTGTCTCTTTCTCCCTCCTCCCTCTGTCAGTCTGTCTCTCTCTCCCCAACTCATCCACTCTCATTCCTTGAAGGACTGTTCATTTTTCCTTCACTTTCTATGTCTGCTTCTTTTTAAATGAAATCCTTTTTGGTTTTCATATAGTTGTTCAGGTTGGAAGTTAAGCTCTCTTGGCTCTTTTTAATGAGATACTTTCCCCAGTGTCTTAGGTACCATCAACAGTCTGGATCTCATTTTGTGATTGTAGATGGAATTCCTTAGACTCTGACTATAATTATGCCATCTCAGAAGATAGATATGACATCTTCATCTTGAAAAGATAGTGGTTGTGGTGGTGGGGGAATGAAAATCCCCATGATCAAACACCTATTACTTCTCTTGGTGGTGTGGTGAAAACCGGACGAACCCATAAGGAGTCAATGAGAGAACACTGAACAAGACTCAGCGCAGATTCAGACACATACAAAGTTTTTCATCAGTGTGAAACAGAACAGATAGCATTGTATAAGATGACAATGTCTAAAGAAAAGAAAACCCACTACAGGGAATAAAGCCAAGCTTTAGATTAGAAAGCACAGGGCAAATAAAAGATAAATTCAAGAAGATGATGGTACTGAATGTAGACAGCAGCCATGAACTGAAATAGATAACATGAGGACACAGTGGAGAGAACAAAAGGACACCAAAAGGACAAAATTAGCAGTTCAGAAAAGAAGAGAAACAAGCATTTGTCAATGCCAAATGTTGGCTTGCTGCATTGGCACTGGTAGTGCAGGAGTTAGAGAGATGCTTAATAGGAATGGCAGTGAAGTATTGAACTGATGCCGACCCCACCCCCACCCTGCAGAGACTGACAGGCGGGGGGGTGTGCCTTAGGGCCATCGGCCATAACGCTCATGCCATTTCACCTCACCCTATCCTGCAGACACTGATAGGTGTTACGGTGTGCATTGGGGTCTTTGGGCCTTATACTTACCCTGTTCCATAAGGAAATACACTGAAATGGGTGTGGTATAGGAGAATGGGAGGTGAACACTAGGGCTGAAGACCCCAAAACTTTAGGACCTCCCCTCATGAACAGTGGCACCGTCATTTTGTTAATCAGTCCCAAAAGTGATTCCGCGCAGCGACCGCAAAATCACCTTTCGGGACCGAGACACTAAATGACAGTGACATGTTCATGAGGTGGGTCCCAAGAATCCCATGTGGAAAATTTGGTGCCAAAATTACAAAAAATGGCTAATATATCAACCTTAGTTGAAAACCCCCATTGCCTCCCATCATAAAGCTTACCGTCATTTCTTCAGTTCGCAGTTCGGCTTTGAAGAGTGCAAACAAGTCATGGTTCAGAGAAGATCGTGGCTCCCGACCTCCAGAGGGTAAGTATGGGTGAGGGTGTGTGTGGGGAGGTGGGTGCTCAGAGGGAGAGTGGGGATGGGGGAGGGGGTGAGGGAGACAATGGTGGACCATTTTCTTGTTTGCAGGGGAAAAAAATAAAGACTACAAGGGAAGGTTTTCTTCATTTACAGGTTACACAAAAAAAAAAAAAGGCACCTAGGGTAGGCTCCCAGTGTGGCACAATTCGGGGGAATGCCGACATGGGATTGGGCACCCTGATGTCAGGTGTAAGGCATAGAGGGCATCCGGCACTGGGAGTGGGCATCCCAGTGTCAGAAAGGAAAGGAAAACTGTTTAACCAGGAAAGACACACTAAGAGGGGATGCTGACATGGGGATTGGGCATCCCAATGTCAGCAAGACATATAGACGGGAGGGGGTTGCGCATCCAACACCAGGAGTAGGCATCCCGGTGTTGGAAAGGAAAGGGAAAACTGTTTAACCAGGAAAGATACACTAAGAGGGCAGATGCCGACACTGGGATTGAGCACCCCGATGTCGGTTTTTTGGGAGTGTGTGGCAGGCAGCAGGAGATGCCATGTTACTGTGTGCCACATAATGTGTGTGGGGGGGACATGCCAACACAGGGATTGGGCACCCCAATGTCGGCTTTCTGGGGATTGTGTGGTGCACAGCAGAAGCCACCATATTTATTGAAATGTTTCACTAGGAAAGGCACTTAATGTAGGCGTGTCATTTGCCGCTGCAATGGCGAGCCTGTTTCTGATTGCAGTGGCAGATTTGTTTCAACTCAGTAACTCTCTCTCTGAAATTGCTTTCATTGGCAGCATGCTCACTATTTAGTGGCTGAGGGATGCACCCACTAAAGCATCCCCTACATTTGCCACAACACTGACAGACCTCTAAAATGTGCTACTACTGCAGATGTTGCTTGAGCATGCGTGCAAGTCAACATAATAAAAAGGAATGAAAGCAGATATTGTATGCATTGTAGAAACAGGGGACCACCTCACTAACTGTTACAACAGAAACAGACTCTGATGCATCCAGTCCTGAATCTGAAATCAGTTCACCCTCAGTGTCCAGAGAGTTCACTCCTAGGAAGGGAGGGTGACCAGAGGGGTACTTTAGAGTTCAGTGCTGGGACTGGTCCTCTTTAATGTCTTTACCAGTGACACATCAAAGGAGTTGAAAGGGAAGGTCTGTCTCTGTAGATGACGCTAAGATCTTAAACAGGGTGTACACTCTGGGAAGGGGGTGGAAAGGATGGGGTGGAAATCTGAAAAACCTGGAGGAGTGGTCAACGGTATGCCAGCTGGATTTTAATGCAAAAAAGTGCAAAATAATGCACTTGGGCCATAGAAACATGGGAGCAGAGTACAATATGGGTGCAGTGATACTGACAACAACCAAGCAGAAAAGAGATTTGGAGGTAATCATATTGGATTACCTAAAGGATGTCCAGGCAGTGTGACAAAGCAGTTGGGAGAATAGTGGGATGCTGGGGTGCACAGAAAAAGGTATTACCAGCAGAAAGAGGGGGGTGGTGTTGCCCCTATATATAGTAGCTAACTGGTAAGATCACACCTTGAGTATTGTGTTCAGTTCTGGAAACCATGTCTCAGGAAGGACATAGACAGAGTGCAGGTGGTCCACAGGAGGGCTACCAAAGTGGTGCAGGGTCTGCATCAAAAGCCCTGTGAGGAGAGGCTAAAGGAGCTCAATATATACACCCCCAGAGGAGAAGAGGGAGAGGGGACATATTATAGAAACCTTGAAATAGGTGGTTAATAACATACAGGACAGAAGTATTTTTAAGAAACTAAGGTGCTCTAGAACAAGGGGAGATGCTATGAAGCTGAAGGGGTAGATTGAGGAGAGATGTGAGAAAGTACTTCTTCACAGAAAGAGTGGTGGACTCCTGCAAGAGCCTTCAAGTGGAAGTAGTAGGGGTGAAAACAGTGGTGGGGCTCAAAAATGCATGGGATAGGCACAAGGGAATTGTAGGAAAAGGAAGTGTTGGGTGGGGGGGGGGAGTGACAGCACTGTAGATCAAGTGGGTGTGCAGCAAAAATGAAGATAGAAAAAAATAGGCAGACTGGGTGAGCCAAGCGGCCTTTTTCTGCTGTCAGATTCTGTTTCTATGTTTCTGTGTTTTCCATGTCCACTCCTATAATGATACTAGGCAGGACAATGCTGTTTTTACAGATCCCATTATCACTCAAGCTGTCATGAAAAAGCAATCTCATGATAACTAAATGCCTTATCTTAAAGTCCCCAGAAGTTTGCAGAGGTTGTCTCTTCAATACTATCCAGAATAACACCTCAAATAAAGAACATTTCAGAGAAAATAATGAAGTACTGGAAGGTAACATTTTCCATAGAAAAAGAAGTTTGAGGACAAGGGGTCACGCTATGAAGTTGGGGGGGGGGCTCAGAGGAAATGTGAGGAAATACTTCTTCACAGAGAGGGAGTGGATGCCTGAAACAGCCTTCCAGCAGAAGTGATGGGTGCCAGTATTGTGACAGGATTCAAGCAGGCATGAGACAGATACAAGGGGACCTTGGTAGTAAGGTAAGGGGAGGAGATGACTGGAGATTGAATAGGATCTGTGGTGGCACAGTAGGCAGGGAAAACTGGGCGAGCTAGGTGGACCAAGAGGTCCTTATCTGCCAACAACTTTTATATTTCTATGTTTATGTAAAAGCATTCTTACACCTTTAAAATAGAAATGCTTTGATTTTCTTGAAGCAGTGACCTCAAATCCACATTTGACATCATTAAAATGTCATGAAGGAAGGATGATGTATGACTGAAAAGACTTTTTCATCATCCTTTTTAGGTAACAAAGAAATTTTAAAGTTACAGCTTAACAGGCAGTTTGGATTAAGCTGGATTGTCCTTTGTGCAAATTCAATCTTTGATGAAGACTACTTAATGAAGATGATAATAAGAAATTATGCTTTATTTTTAACAACAATTCAAATCATGAATAGTTATCAAAGGGTTGCTATATCCAGAGAACTGCCATAATCAAAAGTTGTCAGAAAGAAGGAAGAAATTCTGCCAAAGAAGGTGCCTGAATCATCCTTATAGTACAGCCTATGGCCAGTTCAAAGACAAAACACCCAGATGTGCTAGTAGGGTACATCACGTTTGTTAAACTACACCCTCCTAAAATCAGCCCAATGTCCAAACATAAACTGAGGGAGAGGGAGGCATGGCACCATGTTCTCATATGCATATGTCCCCTGCATTACCCAACTTGGGGCTTGTGTACCTATACCCCCTTGTTGACACAATGTCCAGTTGCCATATTCTGCATGTCACAGACCTGGGGTGATAAACCAGGAAGGGGGCGGCATGGCACCATGTTCTCATGTGCATTCTGTATGTCCCCTGAAAACCACTCTTGGAGCTTCTGTGCTTCTGTCTCCTTGTCATCAAGTTGTCTGATTGCCATATTCTCCATAGTACAGTCTTGGGGTGTTGAAACTGGGGAGAAGGAGACATGGAACAATGTTCTCAAGTACATATGTTTCCTGAGTAACCCCTCTTGGGGCTTGTGCTGTTCTGCCATCTTGTCATCACATTGTCTAATTGCCATATTCTCCATGTTGCAGTGCTTTGGTGTAGAACCGAGAGAGAGGGAGGCCTGGAACCATGTTTGCATGTGCATATGACCATTTGGTAGCCCTCCTGGGGCTTGTGCACTTCTGCCCCCTTGTTGTCACATTATCCAACTGCCATAATTTTCATGTCACAGTCCTGGGATGTTAAATCAAGGCAGAGAGAGGCCTGGAACCATATTCTCATGTGTGCTTCTTCCCCATTGTCTGCATATCATATCACTTTTATCTACTCTAACCTGCCTGAAGTTCCAGTATATCTATGAGTTGTACCATCTTTGAGATAGTTACATTTGCTGGTGTTTGTTGGCTGTGTTACCTAAGTTTTACTTGATTGGGTCCAGTGAATTTAATCATTATTTTAATTACCTCATAAAAAAAGTGTTCCAGCCTATGAATTCCTCTTTCTTTTACTGTCCATTCTCAGCTCTGCCACTACAGGACATTTCAGATTAACATCCTTTTTACTTGCATAGAAGTTTAGGAATATATTCCCTTTATTTGGTCATTAATATTCCATTGTTATATGGAGTGCATATGTACTTATATGTAGTTTGTCATGCTTATATAGTATCAGATTTTTATGATGATGTCCTTGTTACTCATGGAATGAGTCTTAGCAAAGACTGCTAAAATAAAAAATTCAAGTACAGCTAAGTAATTTGTTGTTGTCTATCTTATGCTTATAGGCCATCTTAGCTGTGCGACAAAGGTAGTCTGGGAAAAACTAATACATGCATGATATAGCTAAACTGAAATCCTCTAGCTTGTGATATAACGGTGTTCTTCACTGGAGGTTGAGTAATGACCCACAGGTGTGGATAAAAAACAAATGATTAGTGGGGGGATGGTCTGGCCACCGGGAAGATGGCAGCCTAAAGCGAGAGCTCTTACCCAAGCAGTGAACATCTGCGCTCCATCGCCACGATCCCGTGGAGTCCTAACACTAAATTGCAACTTTATGAACAGATGACACCATATCTTCTGGGAGGCATAGTTTTTAAGTGGATTTTGGGCCACTTAGCAGTGATATTTATTGCCATGCTTCTGAGCCCCTCCTGGCCTTTGGTAGGCCGCACAGGCCCTGAACATGGTTTTGGCTCTATCTAAAATTCAGCAACATATACGGTTGCGAACAGAGTACCTAGTCAAGTGACTGGATTGCTTGGGGTGAGGTTTTGTCCAGCTTTCTGATAAAGATGTGCTCGCAGACAAATAACACAGTTCTAGATGCAGCCTTTACAACTCAAGACCAGCCAGTCGCCATGGGGGAGTCTCTGCAACATACAACAAAACTGCTGTAGGTCTTAATTTCCAGAGTGGATGATATTAGCCTATCACTGTCAAGCACAGTAAAAGATGTCCGACAACTACAAGACAAGGTAAATGTACTTGAACAGAAAGCTGAGATTTGTGATGCCCAGCAATCGCAAACGTAGCAAAGGCTGCAGCAACATGAAGAACACCTGGCAGCATTGTGGAACAGGGCAGAGGATCACGAAAATAGAAACCGCCGCAACAACTTGCTGATCATTAGCCTACCCGAGGGGGTAGAGGGACAAGCAATGGAGACATTTTTAAACCAAAATATCCCCTTAATGCTGGGGGGAGATGGCAAGGTCCCATTGAAATTGAAAGGGCCCACAGGGTTTCTATTCGTTCCAATAAGCAATCAGATTATCCTCGCCCTATAGTGGCATACTTGCTTCTCTATTCGACTAAAGAAAGAATCCTGTGGGCAGCTAGAGACATAGGGGAGTTGCAATGGCAGGTTACACCAATTCAGATATATAGAGACTTTACACAAGAGACTGCTGCAAAGAAACATGCCTTTGGTCCTATCAAGCGTTGTTTATACCAACATGACTTTAGTTTTAAATTTAAGAACCTTACTAGACTCTGGGTCTCCAAAGGGGGGTCATGAAATCACTGTAGATCACCCAGCTGAGTTGGAGTGGTGGCTTACTCGAACCTGGCCTGGCCTGCATTTTCCAACTACCACTCTCAGGAAGCTTTGGGAACCTTTTCAGACTCCACCTCCAGCTAGGAACTCTTCTGCTGGGTGAGAGACTCCAAAGGGCTCCTTTTCAGTTGGACCGGTGCACATCTTTGGCAATCCCCCATATCGAAATGGCACTATGCAAACTCAGAACTCTGCTGTTTTTCAAACAAGTCATCATAATTCCCTGCCTCTGAGCCAGCGATCAGACACCTCTTTCTCCAAAGCCAGGCAGCGAGCGAGGAGTGGACCCCAGCATTCGCCAAGCAAAGATCCACCTGCAAAAATATCTAGGGATGATCCACGTCTCTTATTAGACCCTGAGGATTCTGGTGTAGCCATCTGCTGTGAAATGGAGACTGATCATCCAACTGAATGGGCTGTCTCTCCGGATACAACATTGATGGAAGCGATGGATACTATCTCTCCAGTGAAACCTGGAACTATCACTTATGCTGCAGCTGCAGCGAAAACTTCTGTAGCTTCTGGAACTTCCCCTTGGGGACCTCCTGAGCTGGTCGAGGGACAAACTACCTCAGCTGATCCATAATTGCTATGTGTTAAACTGTTCCTATTGGAATCGTCTATTGTGCTCTGCTGATTAATGTTTTGCGACATGAGTCACTTTGAAGTGGACCTCCCCACCCTTCCCTTCTGTTCAACCCCCCCCCCACCCACTCTTGAATGGGTTGATTGATTACTTCAACTTGTGGTACCAGCCCAAAGAGCGCCCTGCTAAATTAGGGGGCCGAAGGCAATGCAGCTGATTTGTGCACTTCTATCTCCTTCCCCCCCCATTCGCAACTTACTTTAAAGGGCAGAGTTGTACTTTTAAGTCATAGGACCTGTAGCTTTTCAGTCGGTTTTCATCATAACCAGGAGGTGGGTGTCCCCACTCTCCCAACACCCCCTCTTATTCTAGCCCCCGCCAAGCATGCAAGTGTAGACTATCTTGAATCTTAGTTTTTACAGTATATGTAATGTTATTGCTATGTTTCTCACTATCTAGTTGGTGGATTGGTGGATGGTCTCAACCTCCCCCCTCCATGGGGTCGGTGCGACCAACCGTGGATGGTCACCTGACTTGGGTTGACTCTTCTTGAGTGATCACCCACCTTATATAACCCCATACTGAGTGCTGGAGCTAGCATAGCCGAAGGGTGATTTTACACCCTTTATTGCAGTGATCTCCTCTGTCACAGTAAGACGCATTAGAAGTGCATATTTAGTGACACTAGTTTAATTGCTTATAGGTCAGTTGACCTAGGGTTTTGTTTACAATTTTCTTCTGACTAAATGTTGTTGTGTTTCTGATTATCTCTGCAGTCATTCAGTATATCAAGGATAAAGTTGATGTGTGTATCCTGGCAATGCTTTCACTTCTGCTTACTCTCTCACTTGGATGGATGGTGCTGTACTGTACAGGGTATTGTATCATACCACTAATCTATAACAATTGCCTCCTTCCCCCTTCAGATAGCACAGTAAGTACATTTTCTATCTTTATTCAGCGAAGACATGGTGTTGAACCCACCCATCCCAGACCCATAAATGAGTATCCTGGAATGTCAAGGGGCTCAGTCACCCAATCAAAAGAACAAAGGTTCTACAACATTTACAGTCCCTGAAGGCAGACATAGCACTTCTTCAGGAAACACATCTCCTAGCTAAAGCAACTAACTGGAAGAAGGCCTGGGTAGGTGAGGTTGTGGCTAGCTCTTCCTCTACAAAGTCTAAAGGGGTTGCCGTCCTTGTTCAACATGCCTCTGCATGGAAGTTAGATGGCGTCAAGAAGGACAACCAAGGCAAATGGTTGCTAGCATGACTAGTCTCACCTGAGGGGCTCATGATCCTGGGCAACCCTGTATGCTCCCAATGGTGAGCACACAAATTTTTTCCCGGCCATAAGTCAGGCAATTTCAGATCTACAATCAGGTGGCCTTCCCCTTCCCATCCTATTAGGAGGCGATTTTAACCTGGTTGATGATGTATTCATAGACAAATCAACCCTTACACAACAGGCCACCCCCAAAGCTAGACAATCCCTTGCTGATTTGCAGGAGGAGTGGGCCCTAGTAGATGTCTGGCGTAGAGAACATCCCACAGATAGAGCATATACATTCTATTCTACCACCCATCAAACACATAGTTGCATAGACTTCTGGTTGGCCAACAATCTTGCTGTGAGGGGCATAACAGGCACTGGGATTGGCTCAGTAGTAATCTCAGACCACTCTCCGATATGGCTGTCATACCTTTCCTTTAACCATCCCATCCATACAGTTTGATGGCACTGCAACCCATTGCTTTTCAAAGACCCAGCCTTTGGTCAAATGCTTTTGCAGGTGATGAAGGATTAATTCTCTTTAAACTCTGAGTGTGGAGTTTCCACAGACATAGTTTGGGATGCCTTTAAGGCAGTACTGCGGGGTCACATTATTGCCTTCTTGGCGGCCCGTGACAAAGCACGTAAGGCCAACTTAACTAGGCTGCAGGCAGATCTAGCCAGTCTAGAACAAAGGTTCAAGTCTGCTTCACAGACTAATGTAGACAATGCCTTGTATCAAAAAATTCTCAGTCTTAAATACCAGATTAATAGTATCCTTCACCAGAAAGCCGAATGGCTCCTCTTACAATCCAAACAGAATTTCTGGGCTAATGGAGAGAGGTCTGGAAAGCTTCTGGTATTCCGTCTACACAAACAGCAGGCCGCCATGTGGATACACTCTCTCCCACCTCATCCAAATCAATCACATCTACTCCAAAAGATATTAATTGCACAATGCGATTATTTTATGAGTCCCTGTACCAATCTCGCTCCATGGTCAAGTCTAAAGATCTGGCTCGGTGACTGTTAAAGTTCTGTCAGCAAGCCTGTCAGGAGGCCCTCATATCATGTGAGGAACTATGACTGGCACTTTCAAAAATGGCTCGTGGGAAGGCTCCTGGACCTGATGGCATGTCTATGGAGCTATACCAGGCTTTAGGTCCAGATATTCTTCCTCCGCTCCAACTAGCTCTTCAAGGCTCACATAAGAAGAGTCTTCTCCCACCATCTATGAGGGATGCACTTATCACACTCCTCCCCCAAAAAATCTACAGACACGCTGTACTGTGCAAATGTTCAGCCAACATCTCTGCTCTTGGTGGATACCAAGATACTGGCTAAGGCATTAGCCACCAGATTGATAGTGGTGCTCCCATCAATTATCCATCCTGTGCAAGCGGGCTTCGTGAGGGGAAAAACAGGGGCGGATAATACACGCCTTTTGCTTAATCTTAAATGGTTTGCTCATAAGGCCCCTTCCCCCATGGCTGCACTAGCAATTGACTTTGATAAGGCATTCAACTCCATAGAATGGGGTTGTCTACATGAAATCCT
Source organism: Neoceratodus forsteri (assembly GCA_016271365.2). Lineage (NCBI taxonomy): Eukaryota > Metazoa > Chordata > Ceratodontiformes > Ceratodontidae > Neoceratodus > Neoceratodus forsteri. The sequence goes on along the minus strand of CM057459.1, from coordinate 720,948,278 downwards.
AAAGATATATGGTTTTGGGCCTTTCTTCAAGCAGTGGATATATACATTGTATTGTTTCCCCATGGCATGTACCCTTACAAACAGTGATATCTCCCCCCTTCCCTCTCCATAGAGGGACTAGGCAGAGTTGCCCCCTCTCCCCACTTCTATTCCTGATCACACTGGACCGTATCATCTGAGTTTTTACTGCCAACCAACTGATACGAGGGATAGAAGTTGCAGGGCAATCATACGTTGCTATGGCCTATACGGATGACCTCCTTTTAACCTTGACCAATCCTCAGCAAGTAATTCCTGAGGTTCTTCAAGTATTGGGTGACTTTGCTATGCTTTCAGGCCTCAGGATAAATCAGAAAAAGACCACTCTGGCACCCTTAAACTCTCATTGTATGAGCGATTATATACTTGACACCGAGCTATCATGGGCAGCTCAGAGCTTTAATTGTTTAGCAATCCAAATTCCATTTAAATGGTCAACGTTTGAGACTTCCAATTTCTCCCCACTATACACCCAGCTGACCATGGAAGTGGAGAGATGGAGAAAGCTCAATCTGTCACTCTCAGACAGGGTGTCTGCGGTACACATGTTACTCCTACCACGGGTTATATTTCTGTTTAATAATTTACCCATACATCTTTCTCCAAAACATTTTCAATCACTAGAAAAATTAGTCTTTAACTTCATTTGGGACTATAAATCACCAAGATGGAGTAGACAAAAAATCAGGGCACACTGGTCTGAAGGTGGCCTCAATGTGCCATGGTTCTTTGGATATCACTTAGCCTGTCTTGCAGCCCAAGCGACCAGATGGTTTGCAGCTCAGAATTTGGCATCAACCCGGTCCATTTGGAAATGGCATTAGCGGGATCCTCAACTCTTTACAATCTTCTAACTCTTCACCCCAGAGTTGATCCACACCCCCCCAATAATCACATATACCACTCGGGCTTGGAAAGTTCTATTTGCTAAGTCTCACACACCAAAACAGGTCTGGTACCCTCCGATTCAATTTTCCCCACTATGGCATAACAAACTCATCCAAATTGAATGAGCCATGGTAAACTGGCCAGCATGACAGCTGTGTGGTATTAGATCAATTTATGACCTTGTCATGCATGGTATTAACCATATGGTCTCCTTTGTGCAGTTGCAGTGCAAATTTACACTACCAAACAAAGACTTTTGGTGCTAATTACAGATTCGCAGTGCCCTGCCACCCCTTCTTAATTATAATACAGACACCACAAAATGGCAATGGCTAAATAATCTCCACACCCTCAACATTTGGAAAGGCCTCATAGGTCACTTCTATAGTACCTGGAGAGACTCACAAACGGATCCCACGCAGTCATGCAGACTGAAATGGGAAAAACTCCTAGGTATACCAATCTCAGAAGAACAATGGCATTCCTATTGTAAGGGTATACATCAGGTCTATAGAGACACAAATAGCCATTTTATTCAGTTAAAAATCTTACTGTTTTGGTATCATACCCACGAAATCCTTTACAGTCGTGGGTTACTTGGCCATAGTCACTGTTGGCGCTGTTTGTAACCTAATGCCCATATTGAGCATATACTTTGGTCCTGCCCCTCACTTACTACTTTTTGGAATATGGTAGCTACTGATATATCGAGGGTTCTGAAAATTTTGATTAACCTTGTTGCCCCCACTGCAGGTGTTAGGTGGGTACACTGTGTTAGTGGCAAAACAGATAAAACATAGGTGGGTATACCGTGTTAGTGGCAAAACAGATAAAACACTTTCCTATATTTTCATAACTTAATAATGCTTTACTTGTGTTTTTTTTACACTCTGGTGACAGCCCATGTTAGAAGCATAGTAACCCACTCCAGGGTCAGCGATTATTGGTGATTAATCCATACTCCCGGGTGCTGTTAGTATACTTGGCCTGCAGCCTCATGCCTCACAACACACTTGGGGTGTTCATTAATCCCCAATAACTGCACATCCTGGAGTGTTTTATTGCTTACATGCTAAATATAGTACAGTAATAGCAGTGGTTCCTCATCTGTATGTAACAGTTAAATAATAATGCCCCAAGAAAGGACCATTTGCATTGATGTTGTTTGTAATGTTTTTGCATATATTTCACACTTGCATTTTGTTTCCAAACATTTGCAGGCTCATGTTATCCACACTATATTTTAATGAGGACTGTGCATGACAAAGTGCCACAACCAAGGATGAAAACAAGCAATACAGGGTTTACTACCCCAAGCATAAGAAGGGTGGATTTGCCGTTCGTAAAATTCCAGTGGAAAGCACGTATGATATGTTAATCCTTAATTTCTTGTATTATCACAGTATTTGTCACAACACAAGATCCTCCAGAATTCAATGCATCTGTGCCCTGTATGTGACACTGTGCTTCATCATATTGCCCCTGAGTCTGCACACCTCTATCTTCAAAGTCTGCCCCCTTGTTCTTGCACTTCTCTTTTTCAGAAAGATGTTCCCTTTTTGTAGTTTGTGGCATAACATGTATAACCTGACAGTTTATATCATGTCCCCCATTTCCCTCCTTTGCTTGATGGTATACATATTAAGGTCTATTAGCCTGTCTTCGTATGACTTCTGATGCAAAATCTGACCCATTTCTTTTTACTTACTATGGACTGTCTCCATCCTGTCTATGTCCTTGTGGAGATAGATAGATGCCTTCTACCCTTTCCTTGTCCATTTACTCATCCTGAGATGTGATTCTGTATAAAACCCACATGCGGATTGTGTTGCCTTTTAATGTCTCCATGGTATGGTATGGTATGGTATGGTATGGTATGGTATGGTATAACTCCTTGTCAAACTCCTTGGACTGGGCAGGTGACCTCAGTGAGTTGATTCAGTAGCCAGTGGCACCATATTCTGTTGTCCACCATGGCACTCATATAGTCATCGTATCTATGATGCTTTCTGAGATGTGTCCTGTACTGGTACAAGTAACTTGGTCATTGTTCTGTAGCACAGTGAAAATGTATGTTTTAATCAGTATAGCACACAGAGAGGTGCATTGCAATTACTGCGTCAATAACTGAGCAGTGTATGAGATGACAGTTGCACTGCACAAGCTGTACTCAGAGCACACATAGGGTGTTTATTCATGCAGTTATTGTGCATTAATCAATGCACATAGTGATTTTAGTCCACTCACACAGTTTACTCACATTTTCACCATGTGTGTTTCTTAGTCACCGGGCAACGTTGTCCACGGTCTTTGATTATTGAACAGTGAGTCTTCCATGTCATGTATGAGCATGTACAGGAAATAATTGTTAGGGAACCACTTGGTGGAAGTGACCACTGCACAATTTGGTTCCAGGTGGATATGGGCAGGGAAAGCATACAGAGTAACACCCAAATCTTGGATTTCAGGAGGGTGTACTTCAGGAAAATGTTCGAAGTGCTAAAGAGTAATGTGTCGGGCATCAGAGCACATAGGAAGGAATACTGGTTGCCACAGATGAGTGCGGTGGGAAAACTATGGTGAATGACTGACTGAGAGATGAGACACACACATACGCACACATGCACACACAGTCTCTCTTGCTCTCTGTCAGTTTATGGATGGACAAAACTGTTCAACCTTGACTTCCACAGACATGTAGAGCTTGCAGCATTATTCATGTGATACATGTCCCTTTTTTGGAAAGTGTATTGGATGCAAAACTGCATGGTGACTTGCTTGTGTTCTGTTCGGTTCTGGGTGTTTACAAATTCATCAGTGCCAGCACAGCATACATAGGCAATTCAGTACTGTTAGCACCACAGTAGTTGTGGTGGTGGCAAAACACATAAAAAAGTTTCCTATATTTTAATAACTTAATAATGCTTTCCTTGTGTTTTTTTTATTCCACTCTGGTGACAGCACATGTTATAAGCACAGTAACCCACTCCAGGCTGTGCGGTTATTAGTGATTAATCCATGAGTACATTTTGCCTGCGGCCTTGTGCCTCACAACACACCTGTGGTGTTGAATAATCAACAATAACTGCACATCCTGGTGTGTGTTATTGCTTACGTGCTAAAAAATAGTACAGCAATAGCAGTGGTTCCAAATTTGTATGTAACAAAAAATAATAGTTCACTAGAGTCAGGCGAGATACCGCATGATTGGAGAACATAACATGTAGTGCCCCTCCACAAAAGCATTCCCACATGTGATCCAGGGAATTACAGTCCAGTCAGCCTGACCTCCATTGTGTACAAGCTCATGAAGTCCACAGTAAAGGAAAGGTTGGTGGAATATCCAGAGGAGCATGGTTTTCAGGATTAGAGGCAGCATGGGTTCATGGTGGGCAAATCAGGTCAAACAAATCCTATTGACTTCTTTGACTGTTTCACTAAGACAGTAGAAAGGGGCAAAGATGTAGACATCTTCTGTCTTGATTTCAGCAAGGCCTTTCACTATGGAGCCCCAGGAAAGGTTGATCAGGAAGTTTGTGGGTCTTGGGGTTTGGGAAAAAATGGTCAGACGGGTGTAAAACTGGCTGATGGACAGAACCCAGAGTGTTGTTGTGGGGGGAGAGTTATCTGGCACCTGTGAGGTAACCAGTGCTGTCCCACAGGGCTCAGTGCTGGGGCCTTGGTTGTTTAATGTCTTCATCAATGACATTGGGGATGTAATTACAGGCAAAATGTGCCTATTCACAGATGACACCAAGCTATGTGGGACAATGGACACAGCTGAAGGGATACAGGACCTACAGGAAGATCTGGACAAGCTGGAGCAGTGGTCCAGGATCTGTCAGCTTGGCTTCAATGCCCGGAAATGCAAAGGTATGCATATTGGAGCCAGGAATCCCAGGACAGAGTACTACCTGGGTGGAGTTTGACTATCTGTATCAGAGGAGGAGAAGGACCTGGGAGTGATGATCAGTACTTACCTGAAGCACTCCACTCAGTGCAAGAAAGCAGCAGGAAAGGCAAACAAGATAATGGGATGCATAACTAAGGGGAACAGTAGCAGGTGAGAGGAGGTTATACTGCCCTTGTACAGGTCACTGGTAAGGCCGCATGTACAGTACGGAGTTTAGTCCTAGTGCCCACACCTCAAAAAGGACATTAACCCACTGGACAAGGTCCACCGAAGGGCTAAAAATATGACCACTGGTCAGCAGGTTAAGGCATACGAGGAGAGGTTGAGGACACTGAACATGTACTTCCTGGCAGACAGGAGACAGAGACGGGACATAATTGGGACCTTCAATTTTTTTAAAGGGATAAATAAGGTTGATAAGGAGAGTCTCTTTAAGCTGACTTGCAGCAGTAACACAAGGGGGCACAGTCTTAAGCTGGCGGGTGTGAGGTTGAGGTGGGAGGTCAGGAAGCACTTAATCACAGAGATGGTAGTGGACATTTGCAATGTGCTGCAGAAAGAGGTCATCTCATTGAAGACAGTGTGCAGCTTTAAGAGAGGCTGGGATAGGCTTAGGGGGAAGGTAAGGATCATGGATAGGGAGGATGGGAGGAGTGAGGAGGGATGGCAGGGACATTAGCTCAAGCTGTGGACCCTGCAGTACAAGCAGACTTGATAGACCAAATGGCCTTCTTCTGCTCGCTTATTCATATGTTTGTACATTTGTATTGTCACTGAAATGCACAGAGAGTGTCATTTTGTCAACAGATTATGTGGATGAGATCATGGAGGAGGTACAGAAAGTGATAGTGGAAGGTGGTACACAGTTGGAAACTTTGCTGGGGGATCTACCTCTGCTATCATGCAGACACAGCCACCGCCTCTTTGTGCTGAGTTCCAAAAAGTAGAGTAGGAAGAAGCAATTTGTCTGCACTGTTCACATTTTGCCAAAACAATATAGGCCAAGTGGACAGTAATGGTGGCACATAATATGTTTTTTTACAGGCACAGTCACAAATCTTGTAACCAGTGATCCCATAATTGTTTTGGTGAATCTAGCAGTTATTGAACAGTACTTAAACTACAAAGTGTGATCTAACTGTTACTTTGGTAATCAATAGTTGACTGTAGATTAGCGTCCTCATACTGAATGTGTCTTAATTCATTGTACTTAAAACATGTTTGGGCCCACCTTTATAATCAACCAATTCATTTTGTAAATAGTCCTACATTCCCCTGTGGCACCTCTGCAATCTTGAGTATACCATGTCCTAGACCATTTGTCCTAAAGTAGCAACGCTTCATCATGTACTACAATAAGTCCATACCGAAATGGTGACATGCCACTCCTGTGACCATTATTCAGCTTATGACAATCAATCCTCAAGCTGTACACGAATCTGTACTATTCACCGTGTTGCACATCTTGGCCTCATCTGTAAACATGCCGACCATTCCCTTCTCCAAGTCCACCATCAGCATTTCCTTCCACCGTTACACACAGCTTTGTCACCATGCTGCTTTCTAGTGGTGGACTGTCTAACTTCACACCACAAGCCATTCATTGCAACACAGGAGGTTGCATGGCCACACACACCCAAATACCTTCTTCCTAATTTGCTGATGGCCATAGTTCTAGATTTTAGAAAGCAACCTGTGATTTTGTACTGTGTCCATCAGATTTACCATGCTAGATGTTAGGTTTACTGTACTATAGTTCCCTTGATCTTATGTTCTGCCAATTCTACTGAACTTATAATGATCATATCATGGGCCATTGACTCACCCTATGACTGTGGCCTGTATACATGAAACATGAGGATTGCATTTGCATTTCGTGTGTGCATGCTGACCCATACTTTATCATGGGTGCCATGTTTACAATGCAGTTTGTTTCTTCTGCTTTTTCTACATTCCCTTATTAGCTAAAGTCCTATTCCAGGAGTTCCATCACTGTACATGCTGTTGGCTGTGTACCATGACACATTTACATGCTAGCCATTGTAATCTCTTTTTAACCTCCCTGTTCATGTAGACTGATTCATGAGTGCTCTCCATAACTAAGCAACAATTCGAGCAGTTTTGCAGCACTATGCAGCATGCATCCATAAAGTGATGGTGTTACAAGCTGGATCATAATTACTGCATGTTAAATAATATATAGCAATACACATATATATAGACAATATATTAACTGCAAACAACATTGTTACTGCAATGGTTAGTAATCATATCATGCCTTTGAAGGTATGGAACTGTTCTGTTAGGGTTCACAACCCTACAACCCCACCACACCCACACCACCATTGGGGTCCATCTCATGTTATGCAGTCATGGAATAGGGTCAACATTATGGCTGATAAGTCCAAGGCACACGAAGGATGTCATTGGCCTACAGTGCAGATAAATATGATACCTTCAGTCAGGCCATGTCATGTTCTGTTTATATAACATATGTTTTGGGCACCATTGAACAGTACCCAACAAGGGAAAAATAACGTGTCAGCCATAATCATAAGAGATGCAATAGGTTGTTTAAATAATATCTGGTTGATCCTGCCATTTTAAGGATATTTAAAGTAAGTTGTCAGGTTCATCAGGCCATTATTTTTAAATAAATAATTGAAGATCCTTTCTGGTTGATTGTGCCACTCTGACATCACAGGGTAAATGCAGCACTACTTTGTTGTAGTCCCTCCACCCCCAATAGATAGCGTGAATGAGCACTATTAAGAGTGAGACATTGTGTGCTGCCAGCACTTTAAAATAAGTAATTCAGTGGCAGAACAGTTATCAAACAGTGGTTTTTTAACCTCACTGTAACAGTGTTTCCTTCAAAGTAGCTGAAGACTCTGCCGAGAGGACAGTGAGTAAGTAAGTGGCTTCAGAGCACCAGAGGTGAGTGTAAGTATCTGTTTGTTGCTACAACAACACACCCTTATGCTACCGTCTCACACTCTGAAGCCGTTGACTCACTCACTGTCCTTTCGGTAGAGTTGACAGGTTCTTTGAAGGAAACAGAGTTACAGTGACTTCAAAACACGCACTTTTGCAACTTTTCTTCCACAGAATGATTTATTGTTAAAGTCCAACAGCATACAGTGTTTCACTCTTAATAGTGCTCAGGGATGCTACATATTGGGAGAGGAACAGGAAAGTACTGTTGGGGTTGTCAGAGTGGCAGGATCAACCAGATATGTTTTTAAATAAGTTATAGATTTAAAAATAATGGCAGGATCAACCAGATATCAAAGGCATGGGGGGGGAAGGTTGATGCAGGTCATACAAAAAGAGACAGTGTGTGATACACATTAAAATTGCCTGATCAACCAGATAAGTTTAAATATGATGTATAGCAACGTGTTCACTGCAGAGGAGATATCATTAATATCTCCATGACCTGGATGAGATATTACTTTTATCCCGCTAGTTATCCCAAAATGCATGTTGTATAACTATATCTATATATATACCTAAATGATTTTGTTAATGCTGTGCAGTTGCCAAAAATGTCATATTGTCAGGTGGTGTAAAGTCAAGCCCATGTAGATGTGTGGCAGTACTTCAAGTGGTTTCCATGTGTGCTGTAAGCAACGACACACAATGGTAGTATCATGCATTGCATTGCTGCACTTCAAAGCTTGTTTTACTCAGTCACTCAAGACATCATGCAACACAATGACCACATGGTGTGTATTACTGACCCAATTCACCCATGGTGTGTTGTTTGTCATAACGCACCCAAACTGCACTTGAAATACTACCATGCATAGAAATGTGCTGCACTATACACCACCACAGCATATGAATATTTTTGAAATGCACAATAGACTGAACCTTGAGTGATGAACACAATACTACATGTCCTTTGTGCCTGGCTGGGGTGATGCTGTCTCATTCGTTAACAACTGTCTCACTGAGATCCAGGATTGGATGAGTGTGAGCTGGTTGTGGTTAAACCCTGAAAAAACTGAAGTGTTGGTCACGGACCCAGTCCATCAGGAGTCGGGTTTGCTGACAGGATCACCTTTGGGTCTTTGGCTTGGGGTGCCCAGTTAACCACCTCAGACCAGGTGCGGAACCTGGATGTTATGTTTGCTGACTGCCTGACCCTTAAATGACAGGTGTCAGCAGTTGTCAAAACCTCTTTCTACCATCTGAGGAATATCACCCGGGTGAAGCACCTGGTTCCTTCCGATGATCTTCCAATTTTGGTCCACGCCTTCGTTACCTCCCGCCTTGACTACTGCAGCGCCCTTTACCTAGGGCTACCGAGGGCTGATATCTGCTGCTTGCAGCTAGTGCAGAATGCAGCAGCCAGGCTTTTGACTAGTACTTCTAGAACCAGTCATATAATGCCTGTACTCTGTGGACTGCACTGGCTGCCAGTACAGTGGAGGATCACTTTCAAGGTCAGTTTGCTGACCTATAAGGCCCTACATGACCAGGGAGCTAGTTACCTGCAAGATTTTCTTCGCCCCCTACTGTCCCCCGCCTTTCCCGATCCACCAACGAGGGATTGCTAGAGATTCCCAGAGTCCATTTGAAGACATCGGGGGCCAATTCATTCAGTTTCATGGCCCGACCCTGTGGAATTCTCTACCTCATCAGGTGTGAGATTACCTGACCATCCAAAGTTTTAAAGCAACCTTGAAAACTTATTTATTTGGCCTAGCTTAGCCTGATTTTTAATGATGCTGTGTTGATCGGTTTTCCATATTGTCTTATTTTTTGGTGTATTTTAACTATTTGGTGTACAAGTACCTTGGTTTTGGAAAGGCACTTTTTTATAAATAAAGAATGAGTTGAGAATACTTGACTTTTTTGTTGGCTTTGTGGTGCACGGAAACATCTGACTGATAAGCACCCCTACCTGTAACAATAAGACAACCATATAAATGTGTAACTATGAAGCTGACACTAAGTTATCTTGTGTAAACATTGCTTACAAGACAGTAGTCTGATATTCATATGTGACATTGGTAGAAAAGAAAGGCAGAGTTGTATAACCAAGAATATGTTCTTTATTCCAATGTCAAGGATAGCATTGTTCTGATACAGTTCTCATTACGTCACATTTTGCAGTTATCTGTCAAACCACACATTAAAATTCTATGCTTTTCATGCATAACTGTAAAACATTGTTTCTGCTTATGATTGCTACATGTACATTTGTGGTAAAGCAAAATTTAATTAGAAAAATACCATTGTACACAAGCAAATGGGGAAGACAGTTACACATTACTGGTTTATGTTGATGAAAGAAAAACCTTGCATTTGCTGAATGAGAAATTAAAATGCTTTTATTACTGGCAACATAAAATACTTATTTATGACACTTGCCGAGTAAAACAGGTGAGCTTATGGTACAAGTGAATAAAACTGATTTGTACATTCTTGATAGCCTCATCCAAAAATAGCATCACCCCAGTATGCATAGAAAAGATTACTTAACGGTTTGTGCTTATGATTGTAAGCCATGTAAAGTTGCCTTACAGAGCAACTATCGTGCTCTCTTGTAAATCTCCTTCCCCCCAAGAAACAGAAATAACCTTTACCTGCCCCCAAATTAAATTCAGCAACAAATTCTTTTAGGGAACATACACATTTTGGAAGCAAAGGGATCGTATTTCAGATCCATGGCACTGTGCCACACCAATCCCTTTCACTTATACTGCAATATATCAGTGAATGTCATGACAATGTCAATAAGGTATTACATATCCTTTGTAAACAGCCAGCGCACACTATCATGGTTCAAGCCACACAAAAATATATATGATTGTTGACATGCTACATTGTTGAGGACTACTAAAAATTCTATTTGGTGCAGCTCAGTACAAACTTAATGAAATAAACATCTGTACCGGTGGAATAAAATGCACCTAACTGACCCTAGCAACAGGCCACCAAGCCACCAACTGACTATGCATGTGTAACATCGCTAATCATGGAATACATGCAGGTAAACAATACTGATAATAACTTTACAAACTGTATGAAGATATGTTTGTATGAACAGTACAGAGAAACATTTAAACAAAAAGCATTGTTAGGCTGAGAGTGTAAGCTTGAATCTTCGTTGCTGTACATTCATTTACAGACCATTTTTTTAAGTAACAGAATTAAAACAGTCCACAATGGAGATGCATTGCTTGAAACATGCACTCTTCATTCCCAGTCAGAATACTGTAAGCCAGTGTACTCCTGAGAGGAGAAAGTGTGTCTGATCTTGGAAACAGCACAGGCTGGCAGGATCACACGAACTTTGAGTCCCAACCATCCCCAACACCATCTTGCGAGTTGCCGGTAAATAATGTAGCGATATTTTTTTTGAAAAGTAAGTTGAGAAATTAGTACAGGAATGCAGTGATCATACTGTTTCAAACAACATTGCTGTTACATTGCAAATGTTTCAAAATGCTTTCAACAGTTTGTACCATGCAGTATGTGAATGTGATGAAACTAGGGACTCATTTGAGAAATGGAAGCCTGCAGAAGGTAGTATTAACATTCTCACAGTAATAGTACATTGAGGTACATGTGGTGCAATTCCTATTCCCTGTCTTTACAAGACACATTACAGCATGGCTCAAGGGGAAGGTGGTGATGTTTACAAACACTATCAGAAACATAAATAGCATTCATAAACCTGCAGTTCATTGAATAATTACACCCAATAAAAGCTGAGATGGATCTAAGGATGTTATGCGCTGGTACTACAAAAACAAGCATTTGTCAGTGCCGAATGTTGTCTTGCTGGTATTGGCATTGGTAGTGCAGGAGTTAGAGAGATGCATAATCAGAACGGCAGTGAATTGGTGAACTGACACCAACCGAACCCCCACCCTGTGGAGACTGATGAGCATTGGGGTGTGCCTTTGGGTGATCAGCCATAATGCTCATACCATTTCACCTCACCCTACCCTGCAGACACTGACAAGTGTCGCAGCCGGCAGACACCGATAAGTGTCACAGTGTGCAGTTGGGTCTTTGGGCCTTACGCTAACACCTTACAATAAGGAAATATGCCGAGATGGGTGCAGTATAGGACAATGGGGTGAGCTTTGGGAAAAAGAGTCCAAGGCACACCTCGATGCCTTTCACTGGCTGCAAGGTGGGGGTGTGGGAGAAATTGCGTGAGCTATACAGCCGACAATCACAAGTCACACTCCTGACACCTGTCAGTCTCTAAAGGGTGGGGTGTTATGGTTGGAAATCATAACACCACGGGCGTATCTTTGTATTTTCACTACAAATGTTGAGCATGTGCTTTTTGTGACCTCACCTAATGAACAGTGGCAGAATCAGTTTGTTAACATAAAAGTGTGTAACCCCCCTACAAATGGGGCTTCCTGAAAAAAATCTTCCTTGAGCTTGCCTAAATGCTCACTGTCATGCTGGTGTCCTGTGTTTTAGCAGTTTAAACGTTATTGCCAGAGGGTGCCTGTATAGTCCCTGTGTACTGTCTCTTTAAGAGCTGCCTAGATTGCAGTTATAATTAATCTGTGAGGGGGGGGCTGAGTGTTTCTATGCTCGAGTCCCACACAGGCTGTCAGATAATTGCTCCGTTCTGCCATCGCTATTTGCGCAGAGGGAGCTCTGTTAGAAGATGTACTTGTTTGCCGATCATTTATTAGAATAGTAATAATATTGCAGTTTGTCTAACCTGCCTTCTTTGCAGCATGGACATTTCTGTTTATCTCCACCATCTTCGTCCTGGACTGCTGAAATGGGCCAGTCAGTACCTTTGAGGACTCTAAAATGGAACCTGTCCCCAGGGGCTTTGTGGGAGCAAAATTCTGTAGGAATTGTAGTTTTGGGCTTTTGGCACCTAAATGAACCTGGAGGGGGAGCCCTTGTTGTGACTGACAGAGGAATCAGCCAATTGAATCTTTTGTATCCTTGGAAAGTCCCAGACTGCTTGCAGTTTCAATTCAGATCTGAGTTGGGAAGTGAAGGAGTAACAGCTCGAGATATTCGAGCAGCAATCCCGCGTGGATTCGCAGGGGAGATCTGTGAAAGGGCTGAGTTTTGGCCTGCCTGTCTGGCTGCTGTCCCTGAGAGGGAAAATGGAGTTGATTTGGACTGAATCCGAGTTGTGAGAATGATTTCAGCCACTGGACTGTGACCAGGCTTTAACCTGAAGAAGACCGAAGATTTGCTGAATGTGATTGGCCTGTCAGGATTTCCAGCCACCTCTGAACACCTGATTTGTGCAGAGATTCTGTAATTGTGACCAGATAGCAATCTGCCTGGTACAGTGGAATTTCTAACATGTAAATGTGCTATGTGCTGTTAGTGGGTCATGATTTGATTTCCCACTGTGTGCTGAACTGTGTTCTGCTTGCTGGAGGCTGCATCCAGCTCCCATGGACTGAATCAGTATTTCATCTCCATTTGGCCTGAGCCTTGCCACACTGGCCCAGCCAGAATATCCACTACACAGAGAAAGTCCGTAACAGTAACAGTAACAGAAGCACTCTGGATAGAGGGGTCGATGCCAGTCCTTTCACAGAAGAAAGGGATCTGAAAGAACTCCTAAAACTGAAGGTGGACAAAGCAATGGGGCCTGATGGAATTCACCCCAGAATTCTAAAAGAATTAAGAGGAGAACTAGTGAAACCACTGATTACCCTTTTCAACAAATCATGGGAGGGTGGTGTGGTACCTGAGGACTGGAGGAAGGCAAATGTGATTCCCCTTCACAAAAGTGGAACCAAGATAGAGGCAGGAAACTACAGACCTGTGAGTTTGACCTCTGTGGTAGGGAAAATGATGGAATCACTTCTGAAGGAAAGAATTGTTGAGTACCTAGAGGCCAGTGGGGCACAGGACCCAAGGCAGCATGGGTTCACAGTGGGAAGGTCATGTCAGACGAATCTAATAGATTTCTTTGACTGAATGACCAAAGTAGTAGACCAGGGAGGGGCTGTGGACATGGCCTACCTAGACTTTAGCAAGGCATTTGACACAGTCCCACACAAAAGATTAATAGTCAAATTAACCAGCCTGGGAGTTGGTCCCAGGGTGGTAGCCTGGGAAAATATTGGCTGGACAACAGGACACAGAAGGTAATTGTAAATGGAGTCCACTCTGAAGAAAGGGGTTACTAGTGGGGTACCATGAGGTTCAGTATTAGGTCCAGTCCTTTTTAATGTCTTTATAAGTGACATTGCAGAGGGACTGAAAGGAAAAGTATGCCTCTTTGTAGATGACACAAAGATCTGCAACAGGGTTGATACACAAGGAGGCATGAAAAGGATGAGAAGGGACTTGACAAGGTTGGAGGAATGGTCAGAAGTATGGCAGCTTGGATTCAATACAAAGAAGTGCAAAATAATGTACCTGGGAAATGAAAACCCAGGGGAAGATTACACAATGGGGGGGAGGTAATAACAACAACAAAAATGGAAAGGGACCTGCAGGTAATCACATCAGATGACCTTAAGATTAGCAAGAAATGTGAGAAGGCAGTAGGGAGGGCTGGGGGATACTGGGATGTATAGGGAGAGGCACCAGCAGCAGAAAACAGAAAGTTGTTGTCCCTCTGTACAGACAGTTGGTGAGACCCCATCTGGAGTACTGCGTCCAGTTCTGGAGACCCCATCTTCACAAGGACATAGACAGGATAGAGACAGTCCAGAGGAGGGCAACTAAAATGGTGCAGGGTCTGCAAGAGAAGACTTACAAGGAGACACTAAAGGTCTTTGAGGAAAGGAGGGAGAGGGGGGACATGATAGAAGCTTTTAAGTACCTGTGGAATCAACAAAGTCCAAGAGGGTAGTGTCTTTCAGAAAAAGAGATGTGCAAGAACAAGGGAACAAAATTTGAAGATGGGGGGGGCAGTTCTGGGGCAATGTGAATAAGTATTTTTTCATAGAGAGGGTGGTGGATGCATGGAACAGCCTTCCTGAGGAGGTTGTGGGGTCTAAAACTGGGAGAATTAAAGAATGCATGGGACAGACATAAGGCAATTTTTGTGGGGGGGTAGGAAGAAATAGGCTGTTGGTTAACTAGGATCTGCAGCTTATCCTGTAGGTAGGAAAATGGGTAGACTAGGTGGGCCAAGCAGTCCTTATCTGCTGTCAAAGTCTATGTTTCAATGTATAATGAGAGACCTGCCTGGGGATCAGCCCCCTGCTCAACGCCTTGAACAGGAATGACGCCTCAGTGATTCTTGCTGGCCCTGCTTCTCCTGGCAGTCCAGTTCAACAACCTGCTGTCTTGATTTTGTCCTGCCTGTGTCCGGTATTGGGAAACATGAGTAAACATCAGGGTAGCTCCCTGCAACAACAGTTAAATCTAAAGTGTTGTCATCTGATTGCCTTGTTGTCTTTTCTGTCACAAATTAGTGTATGTTGTGCATGTTGCTTTCTTCCATCACAGGGCCAAAACCAGCTGTGATGCCGGCCTACCCTGGACAACGTTCCTGGCTAGCCCACCGTTTTCCTAGCTGGGTACCCAGAGTGTGTAACTGTGTAGGGACTCTGAAGTGCATGCATAACTGTCTGATTGATATAGCCTTTAAGCAAATCAACCTGATTAAGCCCCTTACTTGTTCAAGTCCCCTGAATAAATCAGACCTAACTTTTTTTTTGCATTTAACCTGACTGTGGTTCCAGTTTGTGCCAAAAGTACTGTAATGTTGCTATTTGCTGTGCATAACCTTGTTTTACAGGGGGTCTCCAGGGTCAAGCTAGAGGAACCAGCCCTGGTGGTAAGTGCAAACAGTGTGGGTAATTGCCTGGTGAATAAAGGTCATTGTGAAAGTGATTATTGTGTATTGTTCAGGCCACTAGAAGGGAAAGAGGGGTGTTACAGTGTCCTGGAGGGCTGTGCCCAGGTTAGCATGACCACTAACAACCCTGACCTCTGGGTGTAGGAACCCATTTCAGTACCCAGGCCCCTTAACCTGCTTCTAGCCAAGCAGGCAGGGGTAGTAGCCCTTGGGATAGTGCCACAAGGGGTTACAGGTGATTTTCCACTGCAACTGCACCATTTGGAACCACAGGTGAGAAAACACGTTTAGGGCAGGATGTGAAAGGTTTCAACAACAAAGGCACGTAAGGGAGGTATGTCATCTGGGCCGCTGCATGACGATCTTGTCTCTGATTGCGGCTGCACATTTCTTTTAAGTTGGTGTCACTTTGCATATACTTGTGTCAGTGCTACCATGCTGGCTAATTGGAGAATGAGGAACTAAGACAGTCGGGTGGAAGTACTTACACATGGGTGTTGTTAGCACTCAATGTTGGTTTAGCAAAACATGCATGTGATAGCAATAAAGTGCACATACAGATGAGATAATGGAACTTTCAAATGCAGAGGTGTACATGTTCAATAACCTTAAAATTATTTATAGTACTTTCTCAATAATTTAAGTACACTGACGGGACAGAAAGGCAAAAACACATACACACCAACCAACAAACAAACACAGAGACACGCAAGCATTACACACAGTAACACACAACAACACACATAGCAACACATAAACAAAGACATACTCACACACAAAAACACACATACACCAGACTACGCAGGCTTGTACACATCCTGCTACAGTTAAGGTGGGCAAGCAATGTGAGAAGGTAGTAAGGAGGGCTGGGGGGATATTGGGATGCATAGGGAGAGGCATCACCATTAGAAAACAGGAAGTTGTTATCCCTCTGTACAAAGAGTTGATGAGACCCCATCTGGAGTACTGCATGCAGTTCTGGAGATCCCATGGCCCAGAGTGCAGCTCTAGTAAAAATAGAGGTGGTAGTGGTTACACTAGAAAGCCCTCCTTGGAGGTGCGGAGAGAGCGCTAAGAGCGGTGAGGAGTCAGGAGGTTACTCAGTTAGCCAAGACCAAGACCTTATAGGTATTTATTGGTGAGAAGACCCACCTTGAAGGTAATTCTCCACCTCACAGGGAGCCAGTGCAGATCATGCAGGACTAAAGCCACGTGACAGGACCTCGGAAGGCCTGTCAGCAACCTGGCTGCTGTATTCTGTACTAGCTGCAGGTGATGCAAGATCCTTTCAATAACCCCAAGGTAAACACCATTATAATAGTCAAGTCTGGATGTCATAAATGCATGCATTAGTGAGGGCAGGTCATCCAGTGGGATTAAGGCTTTTGATACGGGTGATATTCCTCAAGTGGTAAAATCCACTCCGGACAGGCTTGTGTTTCAGCATCGAGGTACCCCTTTATTGGTATCCCGGGTACAGACACCACATCATTTTGAGACCGGAATACTCAGCATGGTACAACTTCAAAAATCCAGTTCAGGCTGGCCCGGTGGCACTGAGGGTTGAGGTGCTGGACACCACACCTCGCGCCATGCCGTGACCCGAGTTTGGAAGCGAGCAGCAACTGCAGGTCTGCTTTCCTCCCCCAGGGAGGGAGGGCAGGGGATAGCTCAGCTTGCCAGCAATTCCTGGTGGAGATTGAGGCTGCTGCAGCATGTCGGCTGCACGTCAATCAGCGTGGATGATGTGGGCAGGGTTGCCATACACTATCGCATCATGGGTGCACCATGCAGGGGGAAGGGCACCTAGAACATGGGAAAACTAGGCAGGCAACGGCACCTGATCCCCATGCCCACCGCTGGATCCACCCTGCCTGGCATTCCAGGTCTTCCGCCTGGGCCCCACTCCCACAGCCAGAGTCTGTGTGTAAGAGCGCCCAAAGATGAAGGGCGGCCCCACCCCGGAGGGGTTAAGCTGGGGGTGCTGGCTGTGGAGGGGGAGACAGGAGGCACAGGATCAGGAGGACCTCAGGTGGGCAGGATCAGGTAGGATGCCTGAGATGCTCCGCGGGCCGTGACCGAAGGGAAAATGATTAAAAATAAAAAATACAAAAATTCAGGTCAGACCCCTCAGACAGTTGTGAAAGGTGACCCTCAAGGGCCCTGGGAGGACACTGTACACCCACTGTGTGTCTGTTAGCACTGATTGACAAGTGTAACTCCAGCAGGGCAGTCTTTGTCCTATGGAAGTATGATTGAAGGTGGAAACCTTGTGACAGATTCAGAGGTGGAATAGAAATAAGGTCCTCAATTCAGCATACAGCAGAATTAGAGCACATGCCCTCAAATTTACATCAAGGTACTGTTCTTTGAGTAGACGAAGCCTGTAAAAGTGCCATTAGTGTTCCCCATAGATTAATTTTGAATTGTGTGCCCCCCTGAAATGTTTGTGTGGCAGAATTGGAAGGGAAGGGGTGTCACTGCTATACTGAGAGGGTGGTGGACACTTGGAGCAGTCTGCCACAAGAGGTGGTGGGACTCGGAGCAAGTACAGTGGAGGGGTTTAAACATTCCTGGAACAGGCACAAGGGAACATCAGGTGGGGAGGGAGTGATGAAAAGCCATTGATCACTTATGGTCAGTGACTGCATACAAGTATAGGGCTTATGGACAGACTATATGGGCCTAGTGGTTCTTATCTGCTGACAGTTTCTATGTATCTATGTATCTATATGTACTGAGAACAGAAGAGGCCCAGACACAGAACCCTTATTGGACACCTTTATTAAAAGTTGAGAAATCTGGATATTTCTTTTCTCCTAGCATCTTTCTACAAATACCATATACTTTCTCTCCAGTATGCTCACTCCAAGTGTTCTAAACTCAGGTTGGTGGTTTCGTATCTAGCTTCAGAGCCAGAAAAAATGCTTAGAATTTTTTTTAGACCACAATGACAGAGACAGGGTGGAGGCTGTCCAGAGGAGGGCAACTAAAAAGGTTCAGGGTCTGCACCAGAAGACATACAAAGGGAGACTAAAGGAGCTGAATATCTTTACCCTCGAGGAAAGGAGGGAGAAGGTGGACATGATAAAAACTTTCAAGTACCTCAATTGAATTAACAAAGTCCAAGAGGGTAGCATATTTCAGAAAAAAGAGATGTGCAAGAACAAGGGGGCACAATTTAAAGATAGAGAGCGGCTCAGAGGTAATGTGAGGAAGTATTTCTTCACAGAGAGGGTTGTAGATGCATAGAACAGCCTTCCTGAGGAGGTCATCGAGTCAAAAACAGTGGGAGAATTCAAGAATGCATGGGACAGACATAAGGCAATTCTAGTGGGTGGTAGGAGGAAGTAGACTGTTGGTTAACTAGGATCTGCAGCTTATCCATTAGGTAGGGGAAATGGACAGACTAGGTGGGCCAAGCGGTCCTTATCTGCCATCAAATTCTGTTTCTATGTTTCTGTCACTCACAACTGCAAATGTAACATTCCACCATAAAGTGACAGCAACCCTCATTGGCACCATGTAAAGTGGTGACCTCTGTAAAACATGTGCGTGGTGCTCCTCACATTTATATGTGCCACTTGGTCATTACACAGAACTATGGCTGATGTCTATAGGTGACCGAAAGTGGTTTATTCCATTATAACATAACTTCTTGTGAAACTTTGAAAAATTAGAATAAATTTTGAAACTCCCACCAATGGCGTACCAGAACTCTTACAATATATTTGGGTGAAAATGTAGCAGAACTTATGATCACTTAGATGGTAGGTGCCGAACAAACCCAAAAAAAAGACTGCCCTGAGGTGTCCTTGTTAAATGCTGCACACCAGCCATGCCAGAATAATAAAATACATGCCTGGTGGCTAGCCGTCCCTCATCCCACCTGATAAACTGCCCGAAATTAATAAAAGAACATGACCGAATCTGCTGTAATCACTGGTGGGTAGCGCTCACTCCCCCATCCATTACCTGGCGCAGATCAACAATGATATTTAAAAAAAAAAAAAAAAAGGTACTTTAAGCCATGGTGGCTAGTGTTACCTACACACACACCAAATCACTCACCCAACAACATCATGTAAACAACTCACAGAAAGCCAGTCCCCATCCCTAACAGTAACTGAGAAAACAGAATCAAAATAAATGTTTTCTCCCTGGTGGTCTAACAATCATCACTACCCCCAACTTCATCAAACAATTATTCACAAATTAAATACA
The DNA here is from genome assembly GCA_016271365.2 of Neoceratodus forsteri. Classification (NCBI taxonomy): domain Eukaryota; kingdom Metazoa; phylum Chordata; order Ceratodontiformes; family Ceratodontidae; genus Neoceratodus; species Neoceratodus forsteri. The sequence goes on along the minus strand of CM057459.1, from coordinate 720,928,434 downwards.
TGGTGGTCTTCTATATCCCTGCAAGCACACCCTACAGGCAATGTTACTCTAGTCCCACACTGCTCCCCACATCCAAAACCAAAGCGGGGCACCAACACAGACCACTTCTCTCGGATGCGGGCGGCAGCACGCTGATATGATGAACGAATGAACGTGCACACAAGCTCATTCATTCATAATATCAGTGTGCTGCCTGGCAGGGAGGACAGTGCCCTCCACGGCAGGACACAGAGGAGAGAGGTGAGATATAATGGTGGCACGCTTCTGTTTTGGATGGGGATGGAGGGTGATGCGACTGGATTGACATTGCATGCAGGGTAGGGTGAGGGTACAGCAGACAACCAGGGATTTCATTTGGGAATACAGTACATGTTTTTTTTTTTCCTGCCCTCCTCCTCCTCCCTGGCTGACCACTCCTTCGGGTCTCCCTGGGTCCCATGGCTGCTTGCTACCACCCACGCTGCCCACTTACCTCAGACTGTGGCCCCTCAGTAACCCAGCATATCCCTTGGCTGGACAGGGCCCCTTCCTCCAAAGAGGAAAGGCACCGATGGAGGCATCCAGCGCAGTCTTCTTGGCTTGGGTGCCACTGATGTAGGGTGGGTTGTTGAGGTCTGGCAGCAGTGGTGGGGCCGGCCACCATCATCCGGCCGACCAGGGCTGTTTTCCGGGTTTTATCCCCAGGGAATGAAATGCCACAGATGTTAGGGCATATGCCGACATCCACCACTCCCACAATCATAAAGGCCATGACGTCCTGCTATGCTCCTTGCCTCCACCAGCGGCCAGGAGGCACAGGGCTGCATCCCAGCCCTACCCCCAGAGAAGGTGAGCCATCCCTTTGATGCTCCTTCCTTCTCCACCGACCATCCCTCCAGCAACCAAAGCCCATTCCCAAACCTGGGTCACCGGCATCGCAGGTTGAAATCCAACCACTGCACCAAGGGAATGGCCTAGAGTAAATGTTTGATTAACTTGGGGGTGGGGTGAGAGGATCAGTACACCACCAGAGAGAAACAGTTTATTTAGATTTTATTTCCTCAGTCTCCGGGGGGGGGAGTTGGGGGAGGTCTTGACATGATATGGTAGGGTGGGTGATTGGCTGGGGGGAGGTAACACTAGCAACCATGGCTCGCAAGGCCTTTTTCTTTTTTACATATCATTGTAGGGCATTGTAGGGGGATGGGGGTGGAGGGACCACTGGATGCCAGTGATTACGGGATATTTTGGCACATTTTTTTATTAATTATGGGCTGGTTATCAGGTGGGGGAAGGGACCAGTAGCCACCAGGGATTACTGGTGATTTGTGAAGCTATTCTCATTTATTATAGGGGAGGCTGAATTTACGCGAAAGTAAGGAAAAGGATTTCCAAACCTTTGTGCAAGTGAAACTATCACTTTCGATTAATTTAACCAATATAATGTAGCTTTTTGCAAAGCAATATTTATGGTGTGCCGAGCAACTGCCTTTGCTTAAAAACACCTAGCAGGCAGTATACTCAGTGGAAGAAATTACAAATTATAACACTTACTCATGTACATCCTGGACCTCAGGATGACTGTGTTCCTGCCCGAATTGATAGTATGCTGTTTCAAGCACTGGTATTCTTAGGCACACATCTCGAAAACTGTAGTGGTCCACAATACAACCCTCTTGAAGTTCATACTCTGCAAACTTATTGACCACTTCATTGATTTCTTTGCAGCATCTGCATTCATGCTCTGTGGGCATTATTATACAATGTCTGCATGTACGCCTATAAAACAGGAATGGAAAAGTAATGAGTAACACCATACTAGAAAATACATAACATGAATACAATACACCAGCAGCACAACACACACACACACACACACCAGTATACACAGAACTACCTTACTTCCAGTGCGGAAATAAAAATGTCTATAGCATGCTAGCACCACCCTCAAGCCGGGTATGAATCACATATCGATAGACAGAGTCACACATGTCACTCAATTCACATTATGACTCTACCATCACACGACACACTCTACCTAACACAGAGTTGGCAAGGCATCAAGCACGATGTAACCACCTCCACAAGGACAGGTAAGCATCCCACACCCACAAAACAGAGACTAAAACATGTCAGTGACTTTACAGTTTGAGTACTCTCTCACACCACACACCATTCAGTACAGTGCATGAGGTGGCAAGCACACAACCACGGTAGGCCTGCACCTCCCCCCCAAGGGCAGGTAAGCATCCGATAACCGACAGACACCAACTCAAACATGTCACCAACTTCACCGTTAACTTACCTATTACAACCCATACCATTCATAGCAGCACAAGAGGTAGCAAGTCCACAACCATAAAACGGCATCACCAATACCGAAGCACGTATACACATCCCACACTCAATACACACAAACTCACACATCTAACTCCACTCTAACAGTACACGCACTCACTTCAAGTGCATGAGGTCACAAGACAACCACACTAGGAAACCCTCCAACCACAGGTAAGCATCAAACACATGACAGACACAGACAGTTCATTAACTGGACTGTCTGACTTGCCTTTCACAACCCATGCCCTTCATTGCAGCACAGGCGGTTGCAAGACCTAAGCCACGGTATGCCACCATAACCACAAGCAAAGGTATGCATCCAACAACACATACACACAGAGCAACACATGTCATCAATTGGACTAACTTTGCTGGCACACCACACATCCTTCATTACAGCACAGATCGCATGGCCTGAAATACGCCTGCCACCATTTAGACCCACAGTTCAACATGTGCTGTAGTGAACAGTCTGACTCCACTGTCACACAACACACCATTCATTGCAGCACAGGATGTCACACAGCATGGGACATAACCACAACCATCAATGACAAGGGTATGCATCCAACTCCACAAAGACACAGACTGAAACATGGCATGCACTGTCCATGTATGACTACCCTAAAATACACCACAATCTTCATTCGAGCACAGGAGGGTGCATGGCCAGGAACACGGCTGCAGCAACCATTCACAAGCATGAGTAAACATTGGACACCATACAGACACACAATGAAACATGTCACAGACTGGAAAGTAGGACTACAGTGTAAAACACCACCGCATGCATTCAACCACAGTTACAAGCCTGCAGCAACCCATCAAGCATGGGAACGCATAACACACCAGACAGAAATGGAGTGAAACATGTCACATACAGGACAGTATGACTACATTTTTATACAACACACTCTTAAATACAACACAGGATTTTGCACAGCCTTGAATACAGCTGCCCACCCACCCAAAGCTCAGGTATGCATCCAAAACCCTACAGACACAGAGTGAAACATTTTAGTGACTCAACAGTACAGTATGACCTGGACCATGCTATGCCACGATCAACAAATGGCAGGGTATGGATCACACACAAGACACACAGAGTCACACATGTCATCTACTTGACAGTCTCATACAATCTCACAACCACAACTGACTTCAGCTACAAGAGGTTCAAGGTTTGAACCACACTACACCCTCCCCCCCCACAAGACAGGGTAAGCATCAAAATAGACACAGACTCAAACATGTAACTGACTTTGGTGTCAGAATGCCCTGGCACAACACTCCATTCATTCCAATACGGCATGGTTGGGGATATCTACCATTGCAGCACTGGATGTTGCAAAGCCTAAACCACACTATGACACACCACCCCAAGCATGAGTAAGCATCCAACACCAGATACACAGACAGTCACACAGGTAAAAAATGTGACAGTATGAGTCAGGCATAACACACATGTCCTTCATTCCACTTCATGAGGCATCAATCAGGCTAACCCCCCCCCCCACACACCCACAGCAAGCCCAGGTAAGCATTTCATTTGGTACCAGGGGGTGAACATTATTGCTAATAAAGCCACGCATGCCAGTTCATTCTCAGGGACACCTCACTGATGCCATACTGTGTATTATACACCATTGTACATCATTCACTACAACACTACAAGCAATAGCATCATATTCCCACAAGAAATAAACTATTGATGCAGAAATTATGAATAATTTAAAAATGGTATTATCATGCTTTACCATGAATTAAAAAATAAATTTCGGACGTAAAATTATGAGTCTGCACAGTGCAAGAAAAGCTAATGTGGGGGTGGGGGGCATTACTTCATATTCACACAAGAGAGACAGCAGTGAGGTAAAATGAATTAATCAGTCAAGAACTGTCTTAGCTTGGTTTAGCATGACTCGTAAACAGAAGCATGGACATAAAACAATAAATCTGCCCACTGTAAACAAAGAGGATATGGATGTGGGTGTCATCGCTCACAGAACATCAATGGAGAGGGAAAGCTGTCATGATGACACAATACAGAATTACAGTTGGTTCCTTTGAAAACTAAGTAATAGCACAAGGGAACATTACATCGTGAGCCACAATTTTCAGTGAATGCCACAAAAACATCAACAGTACTGTACCAGGACATGGCTTCATCCTCCATGCGGCCACCAAAGTCACTCTGCGATCCACTGGAAACGTTCACGGCATTGGGCACAGGATGGTCTACCTCAGGCTCAGATTGATACAGAAGAGCTCTGAGGATGTAACCATCATCCTGGACTTCCCCAAATTCATCCTCTGAGTCCTCAGATTTGTGAAATAATGCTGCTAAGCTTTCTTCAATATCGCGGGTATCCATTGCCTCCACTACAAAGACCGCATTCACAGATCTCGCGAGAGGATATGGCTCATACTAATGCATCACACGTAAATTGCGAGAACAAGCATGAGGGGGAGAAAGGTAACAGCAAGCCAAGAGAAAGATGCCGGTAAGGACAAATCTGAATAAAATAATATGTAACACTTATGGGGAGTAAGATAATTGTGGGCACACTGCTGGAAACAATGCAAACAGTATTATTTTGTCCATTAATATTATATCCATAGCAAAAGTTGCTCTTTAATACATGCTTTGCTTTTGCTCTCATGTACAGCCTAAAGAGTATGGAATTTTTTCACAAAACGTTCAGTGTTAGAAGCAGCTATGCTGAGGCAGTGCCTTTAGAAGGTTTCATCAAAAATATTAAATGATTCCAGAGTTATTAGCATGTAAATGTTTTCCTCAGCATGCTCAGTAGGGTTTTGAGTTAACCCTCTGACAAGAACAATAAAAAAATCAATCAATTATGAAAGTTTATCTAGTGCAAATGATTGAGCGTGAGAAAAACGTATTGATCATGATGGCTGCTATCTTGGCTTTTTCATTTTAAATTAAAAAATAAAACTTTTAAAACTATAAGAAAATTACCAGCCTGGTGGAGCTGAAGGCTGAGGCGCTGGATGCCTTACCCTCATGCTGCGTCGGTGACCCGGGTTTGGTTTTTGGGCACCCAAAAATCTGTGATGCCAGCTTAGCAAGAAGAACTGCTCACCCTCATTCTCTTTATGAGAACAGCTAGACTTTCTTGGTTTGTATAGCTGCAATTAGGGGCGTGCTGCTGGCTTGAGTGGGAGCAATGAGCTCCCAATTGCCTGATCTCTATCTATCTGTCTGTCTGTTTGTCTGTCTGTCTGTCTGTCTGTCTGTCTGTCTATCTATCTATCTATCTATCTATCTATCTACAGTGGTAGCCATGCAAAAGTTGCTCAGTACTGAGGTATATCTGGGTATACTGAGGCAGAATCACATTACAGCCAATGCAAATTAGCCTCAGTATACCTTTTTGTATGACTACCACTGTATTTATCTGTCTGTCTGTCTGTCTGTCTATCTATCTATCTACCTTTTTAATCTTTCTTTTATGATGACAGCTAGTGTTGGAACCCACTCGGGAAGGAGCAATCTTAGACCTGGTACTCTCAAATGGGGATGGAGAGAGGATCTCAGATTTAGAAGTAGGTAGCCATCTGGGAACAAGTGACCACCACACAGTGCGGTTCATGATAAATACAGCTGTAGAGTCAAGCCATACAAAACTGAGGGTACTGGACTTTAGGAGGGCTGACTTTGGCAAAATGAGAGCATGCTTCAGAAAAGCACTAGGAAATGGGCAAGAAGGAGGGGTGGAGGAGCAGTGGAGAAAAATCATAACTGCCATCACAGAGGCAACAAGCCTTTGCATGAAGCAAATAAACAAATCAAAATGAAGGAAAAAACACTATGGTTCTCAAAAGAGGTGACGGGGAAGGTAAGGGTGAAAAAGATAGCATTCAGGAAGGATAAGGAAACACAGAAGAAGCAGGACAGAGAACTGTACCAGTTATAGCAGAAGGAAGTGGGGAAGGCAGTCAGAATAGCAAAGGCCCAAACTGAAGAAAAAATAGCCAACTCAGTTAAGAAGGGGGCTAAAACCTTTTATAGGCACATTAAAGAGTGAGAAAAGACCAAGGGAGGATACTGAGGCTTAATAAAGTGGAGGGTGGGTGGGCAGAGGGTGACAGTGAAAAACGGGGATACTAAATATACTTCTGCTCAGCATTCACAAAAGAAGAAGAGAGTACCTAAATCAATCAATAGAAGCACTCTGGATCGGGGAGGGTTGATACCAGTCCATTCACAGAAGAAAGGGTTCTGAAAGAACTCCTAAAACTGAAGGTGGACAAAGCAATGGGGCCTGACAGGATTTACCCCAGAATTCTAAAAGAACTAAGGGGAGAACTAGTGGCACCACTGACTACCCTTAACAAATCATGAGAGGATGGTGTGGTACCTGAGAAATGGAGGAGGACAGATATGATTCCCCTTCACAAATGTGGGAGCAAAGCAGAGGCAGAAAACTACAGACCTGTTAGTTTGACCTCAGTGGTAGGGAAAATGATGGAATCACTTCTGAAAGAAAGAATTCTTGAGAAGCTAGAGGCCAGTGGGGCACAGGACCCAAGGCAGCATGGAGTCACAGCAGGAACATCATGTCAGACAAATCTAATAGATTTCTTTGACTGGGTGACCAAAGTAGTAGACCAGGGAAGGGCTGTGGACATGGCCTACCTAGACTTAAGCAAGGCATTTGACACAGTCACACACAAAATATTAATAAACAAGTTAGCCAGCCTGGGAGTGGGTCCCAGGGTGGTAGCCTGGGTAAAAAATTGGCTGGACAACAGAACACAGAGGGTAATAGTAAACAGATTCCACTCCAAAGAAAGGGGAGTTACTAGCGGGGTACCACAGGGTTCACTACTGGGACCAGTCCTTTTTAATGTCTTTATAAGTGACATTGCAGAGGGACTGAAAGGAAAAGTATGCCTCTTTGCAGATGACACAAAGATCTGCAACAGAGTTGATACACAAGGCTGGGTGTGAAAAGGTTGAGAAGGGACTTGGCAAGGTTGGAGGAATGGTTAAAATTATGGCAGCTTAGATTAAATGCAGAAGTGAAAAGTAATGCACCTGGGAAACAAAAACCCAGGGGAAGAGTATGCAATGCGGGGGGGGGGGGATTAACAACAACAAGAAAGGAAACGGACCTGGGGTAGTCATATCAGATGACCTAAAGATAGGCAAGCAATGTGTGAAGGCAGTAAGGAAGGCTGGGGGGATATTGGGATGTATAGGGAGAGGCATCACCAGTAGAAAACAGGAAGTTGTTATCCCTCTGCACAGACAGTTGGTGAGACCCCTTCTGGAGTACTGCATGCAGTTCTGGAGATCCCATCTCTGCAAGGGCATAGACAGGATAGAGGCAGCCCAGAGGAGGGCAACTAAAATGGTGCAGCGTCTGCAACAGAAGCCATATGAAGAGAGACTAAAGGAGCTTAATATATATACTCTTGAGGAAAGGAGGGAGAGGGGGGACATGGTAGAAACTTTCAAGTACCTCAAGGGAATCAACAAAGCCCAAGAGGGTAGCATCTTTCAAAAAAAGAGATATGCAAGAACAAGGGGGCACAGTTTGAAGATAGAGGGGTTTACGGCTCAGAGACAACATGAGGAAGTATTTTTTTTCATGGGGTAGGTGGTGGATGTATGGAATGGCCTTCTTGAGGAGGTTGTTGGTCAAAAACAGTGGGCAAATTCAAGAATGCATGGGACAGACATAAAACATTTCTGGTGGGGGAGTAGGAAGAAGTAGGCAGTTGGTTAACTAGGATCTGCAACTTATCAAATAGGTAGGGAAATGGGCAGACTGGGTGAGCCAAGTGATCCTTATCTCCTGTCAAAGTCCATGTTTGTATGTTTGTATGCTTGTATGTTTCTATTCTCTCTTCCCCTCCCAGCTCAGTCAATCCTCTTTCATTCTTTCCCAATATAACTTGGATGTTATAAAAGTGGACCAGAGTGCCCACCCCTGGTATCCCTTGCTCACCCACCCAGGTCACCAGTGCCCCTTTACATTGTTTGTTGATTTTATAAATATTAAAGAGCTAGAATACTGCCTAAAATTAATATTAGTTTTTAAAAACAGTCAACCATTACCTTTCATAACTTAGGTACTGTTTCTTTTCCCCTTAGTTAATTAGAAGATTGTTTGCCTAATGTTAGTAGGTGTAATCTTTTGGACAGCTCTCTGACTGGCAGCTGACATACTATATGTATCTCTATTCCCCCACTACATCATCAGCACTGTCACCTCACTGACTGTGTTATCACTGCTGCTTTGGAACAGCCCCTCAATGGCTGCCAGCTCAGTCACCTGTGATGTCACTGCCAGTGAGATCACAATGCTGATGATGTAGTGTGGGGATAGAGTGTAGATACGGCAGCTGTCAGCCTAAGAGCTGTTCCACACATCCAGTGCAATATTTTATATATATATATATATATATATATATATATATATATATATATATATATATATATATATACATACTAGAAGACTTTCTAAAGGGCAAAAAGAAAATAGAAATATTTCATAAATAAAAAGTTACAATTGACTACTTCTTAAAATTTCTATTATTTTCCTGTCTGCATGTTTTGACTCAACTAGCTCTTTAAATGGACACTGTCAACCCCCTTAGGCCTCAGAGTGTCCCTAGTTTAAAAAACACATTTTATGTCTGTTCACATTCTGTAGAGACTGCTGCTGTAGCTGTTTGTTTGATTCTGTTTTTTTTCTTTTAAACAATGAAAAACAGATTGCCCACCATACTGGTGTTACCATACCAAAACCTGTTTGTTTACATTCCTTGATCAACTCCCATGGCATTGTTGCTGGACCTAGTAACTCCCCCAACACGGTTTAGCCACTCATAATGCAGTGGGAGTAGAGGAGGCTATTGTATCATGAGTGGCTTCACTGTTTGGGTATGTTTCTATTGTTCAGGAAGTATGCAATAAAAACAGATCCAGGATTCAAAACAAAGTTGTTTATAACTATACATTAGCATGCATTTCAGTCCTACTAAGCAAAAAGGCAGATACAAAAAACAACAACATCAATGGAGTTTTGAGTAGGTAAGCACTCATAAAATGTGGGGTTTTAACGAGAAATAATATGATGCAAAAACTGTTGACAGTGTCCCTTTAAGTGGACTAGGGTACCCACCCCCAGTATCACTTTGTACTAAACATCCTCCCCTCCAGATCACCTGCACCCCTAATATATAGATAGTGGCACCAGTGTGCTACTTGTGCCACTGAACAGTATCCCAACACTGTGGTGCCCCATCCCCAGTGTTTTCTAGGTCCTCCTGTTAAATAAGAAAGCCGTCCCTCGTTGATCTTTTTTTTTTTTGTAATACACTTATAAAAATGAAAGCGGTCCCTCACTGATCTGCTCCCCCACACCTCCAACCACCCCACCATGACCCACATCTCAGCATCCGCCACCCCACACCCTCACTCACCTGAACATGTCCCACAATGTAGATCCACTCTCCATTGGAAAACATGTCTCACTTCAGGAACCAGTGGCATACGTTAAGTGCAGTTTTAATGTATTTCAATGGGTTTTGAACTTTTACTCATAACTTTGACATTTGTGAGTATTTTTACAAGAAATTTTCAACATGGCCTTTTGGGACACCACCTCATGAACAAGGTAGGTGAAATATTTCAACTGTGCCCAAAAGGTGATTTTGTGGTTGCTCTACTAAATCACCTTTTGGGTGGGATTTGCAAATTTTCACCTTCTGGGTTCATGAGGTGGGATCATAAGAAGGCTATAGTGAAAGTATGGTGTAAGATAATTGTAAAATGACAATAGTATGAGTGAACAGTGAAGTATTTCAACATTTACTGATAAGGTCTCTAACTTTTAATATTTTTCCACCAAACTTTCAACATGCACATTTTGGACTCCACCTCATGAACAAGGCAGTTCATATTTTTCAAAAACATGATGGAAGGTGATTTAGCAGTCGCTGTGCAAAATCTCATTTTGTGCAGGAATTGAACATTTTCACCTACTGACTTCATGAGGATGTGACATAAGGAGATAATGTTGCAATTTTGGTGTTAAAATATGTCAAAATGACCCAGTTATGAGTGAACATTGAAATATTTCAGCATTCACTCATAATTGTGCCATTTTTAATATTTTGACTCCAAACTTTCAACAGAGCCATTTTTTTGCACCCCCTCATAAGTGCAACAAGTGTCATTTTCAAATCCTTGATATGTTGTGTTGTTGCACTTGTGATGCAAAATTATATTTTGGTCAGTATTCTAAAAATGCCACATGTCATGTTTTTTAAGGAAGTCTTAAAATGACTATCTTGAACATTTGTGGTCAAAATTTATAAAAAAAAATACAAAGAAACATTGTGTACATGGGAGCCTTTACCTCAGTTGGTAGTGCTTTGTGATCCTGTGCTGGTGTGCTGAGTTTGGGTGCAAGCTCAGTGAGCCAGATGAATGGGCTGAGGCTGTCATATGACACTACCCTCTGCCAGGAAAGTGAAGGTGTAGGGTTGCCCGAAAGGCCCAAGTACCATATAGTAAGGAGAACTCATCTCTTGGCATAGGACTCTGTACCTCAGCACACTTGGGTACCAGACAGACCTGTGTTTTGGCTGAGAGATGGACCCTTTACCCTGAGCATCTGCATCTGCAGTTTCATGGAGGTGCAGGGTGCAGAAGGCCATGAGCCTCCGCAGCCCACCGGACAGCCCCATAAATTCTTGACATCCTTTGCTGCACTTCTGTTGGCAGATGAAGTCTTCCCTTGGCACAAGACCCAGAGGGCCCTGCACATTTGCATCTGTTCAGACAGGTGCTGAAGGGACCTGTGTGAATGAGGGGATGATTATGGAACTCATAAAACAAAGGAGATTCTGCATATGAACAAAAAAAGAATATGAAAAAAGATCAATTCATACAAAAAATGAAGTTGGACTTAGTTTCTTTTCTGATCCTTTTTTTCTTATGAAGGGATCCCTTTTTGTATGTTTTGTTTTCATTCATATGAAAAAGGATGCCTTGATATGAAAAAAAATCAGAAAAAAACTAAGTCTAAATTATTTTTTCGTATAAAGGTATTTTTTTTCATATGTGGCCCAATTTCTTTTTCACATGGCCATACGACGAAGGAAATTGAGTCACAAAAAATTCCTTTTTGGGTCATTTTTTCAAAACATAACTGCAGAATCCTCCTAACAGGGTCCTAATTAGCAAGCTGCATATGTTGGCATCTCTGCAGGATCTCATTTCTATGGGTTTTCAATTTTTTTTAAATGGAAATGCTGAAAACTGATGTTTTCCTTAAGAAAAAGGATTATCCCTTTTGAAAAAGGATCCTTTTTCATATCGACCAAATTCTTTTTTTGTTCTGAGCAGCTATGCAGAAGACCGCACTGAGCATGTTTAGAACTAAGATTTTAAAATCTTATAACTTTGGAACAGATTAACATTTTTTAACCAAACCAATGAAAGACACCACTGTAGGCCAAGCCCTTCTACTCTCGAAATTTCAGAGCAAAATTCCAAGCTGTTTTGAGCTCTAGGGAATGACAAAAAAACCCCAACAGAAGCGTTCTTTTTTTTTTCACTTTTTTCGCTATCCGTATCTTGGAATCCACACATCCATCAAGAATGGAACTTGGCAGGTCAAGATATATTGCCCTCAAGACCATGCATTCAAAATATTGTGCAAATCCATTGAATAATTGTGACACTATTAAAGTGCAACGTTTGCAGTTTAACATAGAAACCCCTGCTCAACCCTATAGTGGCACTACTACACCACTATAATATAGTAAAAAGCTGCATTAATGCACCTGTTAGGGTTTAGCTTAATGCCACACACATATAGAAATGTGGTGTTAGGATTTCCAACACTAACTCCTTACCCTCAAGCAGCAAAAGAATAAAACTACACCAGCAACTACAGACAGTCATCAGGAAAGAAACAACATTCAGCTGTTTCCAAATGACACGAAAGACATCAATAATCAGGGTCCAGTGTTTCATCAGTCATGGATACACATGCACACTACAAGACACACACACACCCACTTCTGGTTGCAGATGAAAATCTATGACATTAAAATCACAACACTACTTCTGTCTATAGAGATGCAGGCCTCTGTAGGGACAGTGCTTCTGCAGCCACAGCTATCCATACATAGTGCACTACATACACACCCACTTCTGGCTGCAGAAATGCAGTCCTCTGTGGGGCCAGTGATTCCACAGCTGCACATACAAATTGACAATGCTCAAATTACTACACTACTTCTATCTTCAGACTTACAGGCTCCTGTCAGGCCTGTGCTTCTGCAGTCACATATGCACATGCACAGTGCAAGACATACACATACACTTCTGGCTGCAAAAGTGCTGGTCCCACAGGGTCATAGGGTTATCGGTGAAGAGACACAACTTTCCCCAGATAAATTCTCCAATGTTACTGCTAAACATATTGAATAGGACAGGATCCGGACGGATCCCTGTGGCACCCCACTAGTGACATCACTTTCTTCTGATTTCACACCTTTAATCGCAACCCTCTGCTGCCTCTGCTTCAACCAATTTCCTGACCATCTTACTATGTCCATTGCCACACCCACATCCTCGATCTTCTTTGGCAATCTTTTGTGAGGCACTTATTCAAAAACCTTGCTGAAGTCAAAAACTGAGCAAATCTGCTGTGTGGCCCCTATCCAATATCTTTGTCACCCAGTCAAACAAAACTATCAGCATGGTCTGACAAGACCTCCCTGCTACAAACCCATTCTGTTTACTATCCTGGAGTCTGTTGCTGTCAAGATTGTCCACAAGGTCCTCTTTGACCAGTGACTCTATCAGTTTACCCACAACAGAGGTAAGACTGTCAGGTTTGTAGTTCCCTGCTTGCTCCTTTATTTGATTATTTTTCTGTTCAGCATCATCAAGAGAATGATCTTGTTGAGCTTCATCATCAGCTTGAGATGCATGTTTTAATTGTTCTGCTGTGATGTTAAGGGATGTCATGCTTTTTTCTGCTCTCTTTTGGTGAGAATTGAAAAGTCTCACATCCTTACCTACATTAGTCTGACTTTTCAGTTCATCTCCAACTTTTAAAATTAGAATGCCTCTGCATTTGTTAATGTCAGTACCATGTGGAAGGAAAGATGCTAGGTTGTGTTTAAACCATGGGTCCAGAATTGTGGCTAGGATACTGTATAATGTTTTGGTTTTTGCATCTTCTGAAGTCTAAGATCCATTTCCAGTGTTAGAGATAACTGGTCTACAAGGTCAGCAGCTGATGATGATGCAGCAACAGCCAAAGATGAAGAATATCACACCTCTTCAAGTTCCCATTGAAAACCATATCTCTGTATTTATAGTTTCTTCCTCAGAACACATACTGTATAAATGCAATCATTTGACCGAGAGTTGTACTGTCTGAGCTAATGTCTTGTTTGGCTATAGCATCTGGCAGAGGAGTGTCATTATTGACCACTGTGCAGAATTTAATGCAACATCCCCTTTTCCTTTCTGATGCTCCATTTTACACTGGTATACTGCTTTATGCTGTTTTAAAAATCTCTGTAGCATGTAGAACATTGAGTTCTACCATGTAATGACTTCTTGTATTAACTGACAGTGTGGGAGACTGTTTTCTTTTTGCAGGGCTCATGAGATCTTGCAAGCCACTGCAGAGAGGTTAAAATGACCACAGATATTTTTGGGTAACAGCAAAACTATTATGTTTGTATTTCAGTCTTCCTTGAGAAAATCATTCACTACCAAGTTCAGGGTATGAGCAAAACAAGGGACATGTGTGAATGCACTAAGCTGCACTGCTTTTAAAATGTTACTACCATTATCAGAAGCCACAACGTCAGCTGAAAAGCTATGAGGGGACAGCCATTCCTGCAGATGTTGGTTTAGTTCATCTAATATATTTTAGCCTGAGTGGTCTTTCTGAAATGCAGTAATACAAAGGACATACTGTTTTTTTGAAAGGCTGCAGCATATTGCCAATACAGGTGGGGCTGGAGGAGATTAAAGTAGAGGAGTGTGCAAAAGAAAGCCAGTGAGAAGTCACTGTCATGTAGTCAACAGTTTGGTTACTTGTCCACATGTCAGTGGAGATATGTATTTTGGGGACAAAGCCTGCACTAAAGCATGAACAAGTTATTGGCACATTTCATGGTACATATTTGGTATTGCTTTTTTTGGGGAGGGGAATTGAGATGGCACCTGAAAGTGGGGTACTGTAGTGTGCATCAGATGCTGAGAACTGGCAGCTTCCATTATTTTTCCCTGGACTATCTGTCCTATGCAACTCTACAGCAGCCATCACTGCGCCCACACCTTATGCACCCAACTTGTTGCACATGGCTAGGCCTGCCTAGCACAAAACCAAACTCATTCTTATGCTGCTTCTACTATTGGCAGGTGATATCGAAACTAACCCGGGTCTCAGCCCTCCCATTTCCCACACTCCACTGTCTCTCCCAAAGGGCATCTGACTGCTGCACCTCAACATCTGCAGCATCCTGAACAAATTACCAGAATTACAACTCACTGCCCTATCCCTGTGACCAGAGTCCTCATACTATCTGAAACCTGGTTAAAGCCACATCACCTGGACTATGCAGTAGCCATCCCTGGCTATATAGTGATTAGGCAAGTCCATCAAGGCAAGAAAAGAGAGGGAGGTATTGCCATGTTTATCTCCACCAAGCTACAGTTCACTCCGGTCCAAATTCCTGCACCTACACCCCAAATAGACTCCCTATTAATCAAACTCGTGATGCCTTATTCTGCCCCTGTCTATGTGGCGGGTTCTTACTGTGCCCCAAGTACCCCCCTTGCCCAGTGTCCTAGACCACCTGACCACTTTAAAGTCCTCTGCCACATGTGGAGAGCTCCATATCCTTGGTGACTTCAATTTCAACTGGCTAGCCAAAGACTGTAGCAAACTATGCACCAAAATAACCGCTCTAAACCTCTCCCAGCTAATCTCCCAACCCACACAGCTAAACCCAAAAATGCCAAACCACTCCTTCTTGGACTGGGCCCCTCACTTCCCACCCACACAGGATTGTTAATGCTGGTCTCCTCCCTGACTCCCTAAGTGACCACCATATGATATACATGGTCAGGAAAGTGCACAGACCAGCAAAACCTCCCTCTAGGATGATTCTCATGAGATCTTATAAATCCCTATTTCTACCTGCCCTTCTGAACGATCTGGCTCATATTGACTGGGCCTTCATACCCAAGGCACCCTCAATTGACTATGCATATGAAACTTTTAAGGCCAGATTCATCACTTTCTGGCATAGGCATACCTTCTAAGATGTACACGAGTCAGGGGATCCCACCTTCCTTGGGTCTCCGCTGATCTCATTAGCAGCTACCGCACCAGGGATCAGGCTTGGAGTAACCATAAATTAACATGCTCCCAGGAATCCCTACAAAGATACCGCACCCTCCATAATTCCTGCACCAAACTGATTCACTGGGCAAAAAAGAGCTACTTCACGAAGGCCCTAAACGCTAACCTTAACCATCCCACCAACTTTGGGAAAGCTCTCAAATCCCTCCTCTCCCCCCCGTCCAACCACCAACCCCGACCCTAACCATCCTAGGCTTGTCCATCACTGACCCTGGTGAAGTAGCCTCTGCCTTCATTACCTTCTTCACTAGCTGTGCTGCAGCTCTTCTACCCAGCTGCCCACCCACACCATGCACACCGCACACCACACCGCCCACCCCATGCACACCTCATACCGCTCTGAAAGCTCAAAACTCTACACATGCCACCAGTTTCTCCTTCCACCCAGTAACCCCAGCTGAGGTACTACAAGCACTGTGCTCACTCAACCCCAACAAAGGCAAATGCCCCACAGGCCTGGACGCCAATCTACTTCACCTGTCTGCCCCAGCCATAGCTGTTCCAATAGTCAACCTCCTCAACCTCTCATTCTCCATGGCCAAAATCCCAGCAGCATGGAAGCAGGTGACTGTTATCCCCCTCCCGAAAGGTGGCGACCCCTCCATCCTGAGAAACTACTGCCCCATCTCCCTTCTCCCTATCCTAGCCAAAATTCAGGAACACCTTGCACTTTCCAAACTTTCCAAATACCTTGACACGTCTTCTTTCTTCACCCCCTATCAGTCTGGCTTCTGCAAGTCTCACTCTACCATCACCTCCCTATTAAGAATCACTGATGACATCCTTACAGGGATGGACAGAGGGCACATCACCCTGGCCATTTTCATAGACCTGGTCAAGGCTTTCAACACTGTCTCCCACCCTAAGTTACTAGCCAAACTAAATGATGCCAGCCTCTCTGACCATGCCGCTAGATGGTTCCATACCTACCTGGTAGGCTGACACCAGTCGGTGAAAATTGGTCCTCATATATCTTTCCCCCTTCCAGTCACTATGGGGGTCCCCCAAGGCTCAGTCCTGGGCCCTCTACTTTTCTCAATATTCCTAAATGACCTCCCATAAACCTGCGCACTCTCATTTATCCAAATGTACTCAGACACACCGTACTGTACACCTCAGGCCCTTCCACAGGCGAGGTGTCAAATGTGCTTCAACGGGACTTCAATGCCATACAGCAATGGTTCTGGTCAAACCAGCTATTCCTAAACACGAAAAAAAAGCCTCACTTATTTTCGGGATGCAACCATGGCTCTTCCACCTAGTCTCACGCATCTCTTTCCTAACCTTAGATGGGGCCCCCCTGGAGTCCTGCACCTCTTTCAGATACCTGGGTGTCTGGCTTGACCAATACCTGGATTTCTTCACCCATATTGATTCATTACATAAAAAGCTCCACCCAAAACTTGGTGCTCTATATCGCAACAAAGACTGCATGCCCAATCAAGTCCGTAGAGAAATTGTTCATAAAATGATTCTCCCACTACTTGATTATGGCGATGTGGTTTATAGTGCTGCACCCTCAGCTAACCTGACCAGCCTGGACACCCTTTTCCACTCTTTCTGTCATTTCAGCCTGGACTGCCCCCCCAATGACCCTCCACTGTGACCTGTATAGGGACCTGGCCCTGCCCTCACTCTTGTACCACAGACAGATCCACTGCTCCAAAGTCATTGCCAATTTCTGGTCACAAACTCTTCCCCCTTACCTCGTGTCCATCATATCGGCTCAACCTTCCCCAGCCTACTCACTCAGAAGCACTGAATCCAGGCTTCTCCAAGTGCCATTCATGCACAAGGGCCAATTGGTTTTCAAATATTGCTTGCTCAAACTTTGGAATGACTTGCCTGCAGACATCAGGTGTTCCACATACCCAGGACATCTCAACCCACTCCTGCACGTACACTTCACCGCCACTTGCACATGTTCTCGGTAACCAAATACATATCCCACATGACCTCTGGTTCCTGCTACCCATTAGACATGCCTTACTCAGCAACTACACTGCAGGATCTTTATAGTTATTGATGTCTGTTCTTTATGCTGTAGATAATTGCACAAGTATGTAAATACCTAGCGACCACAATGTCAATGGTCCACAGCCTTTGGGCAAAACTTTGTATACCTGTAAATACATAATATATGTATTTTCTTCCTATGTTTCCCCATACCCCAATTTCCCCCAGGTCACATCTGGAAATGAGTGGTCCTCCACTCAGTATGCCTGCCTGGTTAAACTTTTAAATAAATAAATACATGAGAATGGCTGAAAATCCTTTGTTATCATTGTTTCAATTGCCGTAGTTAACTTGTGTGCCACTGGATAACTTGTGTCACATTTGGAATACATTTCAAATCATTTTCTCATGCATAACTGTTTTTGGCCTACTGGGTTACTTTAAGCTGAAGGGGAAAAAAGCTGTCTTTTACTGATCCAGCCCAGCCTGGTGAGTTGGGAGGACCCTCAGAACTACAGAAGGAGAAGGTACTACTCTATGAGCTGGACAATGAGGCATCACCATCTGGTTCTTTCTGAGAATTTACTAAATATCTGTACAAGCCAATTCTTGGAGATGGGAGTTCTCTGACTGTGTCACCACTCATATGGACATGCTGCTTTTCTACCTAACATTCTAACCTTCCCCCTGCTGCCTTTAACTTTGTCCTCAGGTTTGGATTTGATGAGACTAAGTGCCTTATCATAGTTGATGTGCCAAGATTGCTTACTTGGCTTCCTCTGCTGGCAACCTTTTTGCACAGTATGCATATAGCGTAGCATGCATTATTGCATTCAAGATGAAAATAATTCCATACCACAGATGAAGCCATCTTAGTTTTTGTGCCAGGCAAAAGAGGCTGAATATCTTGTTCCTGTGGAGTCTCCTATGGAATTGGATTGGTCTCAACCTGGGTTTTTTGGAAATGACTCCGACTATCTAGTTCACTTACACACTCATGATCACTAACAACGTATTTTCATTTTTAGTAATTATAGGAGGGATATTTTCAGCTTCCTGTTTATTATTCTTCTGGTCATCATCAGCATCACTAGCACTGCTAGTAGTGCTTTTTGAATAATCATTAACATCACAATTTTTTTAATGAGTGGGCATTCTTTCAGTCCCACAGTGGGTGGTATCTGCAACTTGTTTGGTTTTCTTCAATGCAATAAGCACCAGTTCTAATACTACCCTTGCTTCTCCTAGGGACAGGTGCCATAGATTCCTCCTGTCTTGTACAGGCTTTTCCCGTTGTGCTGTTTGTGTTGGTATATTTAATCCCCTCATTTTTGGAAGTGCTTTGTGACTGTAAGAAGGACTCCGAGAGGCTTTGAGGGTTTTTCCCCTTTTCCTTTTCATTGATTCTCCATGGCACGTTGTTTCCACATGGACTAGGGCCCTCTCACTTGTGTTTCTTAAACTTGTCACTTTTTAGGCTTAAAAAGTCACCCCGAAGAGGGAGTCTGCAGCTGTCACAAACTAGCAGAGCTTACTGTACCTACTGCCCACACCAGTGCACCTATTTATTCTGAGAAGATATTATTTAGTGATTATGTCAGCAATTAAATAAAAAAAAAATGCCTCCCATGTCCTTTGACTGACACAAAGCCTGCCCTATGGACCCTGGACTAGGTCATTCTCTCTTGTGTTTCTGTAAATCGTCACTTTTTGGATTAAAAATAGTTACCCCAAAGAAGGCAGAGCCACTGTACCTACTCACAACAGGGCACTTACAGTACATAGCCTGAGAAGGTATTATTTAGTGCTACTGGCAATAATTACATTAAAATAAATGCCTCCCTTGTGCCTCGCTGGCACAAAGCCTGCCCCATGGCCCCTGGATTGGGGCACTCTCACTTGTGTTTCTTTAACTTTTCACTTTCTGAGCTAAAAAATGTCAACCCAAAGAGGCAGGCTCCAGTTATTGATGACTAGCTGAGATGTTTGCCCACACCAGGGCACTTAAGTGGCTTTCTACCCCTCCTAAAATGTCTATTAAAGTAATTTATTTTTAAAAATTTATTAGCCACTCCTTTTCAGTTTCTCTTATTTTCACTTATTCTCTTCCCTTCTTTTTTGTACCCCCATTGAAGATGCTTTTCTTTTTCCCAGTTCTCTACACAGTCATGTTCTATATAACTTTAACCTCTTTAAATAATCTTTTTTTTTTTCCATTCTTTTTCCTCCAGTCACTAACTGCAGTGGCATACCTCGGGTGACACCCCAGCTACTCCCACTGGCCTGAGACTGCCCCAGCCCCAGGTCCCCTCCAGAATGTCTGACCTATCACCCCGACCTGAAGGCTACCCCCTGCCTTGTGCCTACCAGGGCAGGGCTGCCATCCACTTCCTTGGCACTCCTTCAATCCAATATTCTGCACTCCTTCAATCCAATATTCTGCAGTTTGGGTGAAGGCTGTAGTATATATCAGGACCCAGTGTGGGCATGATCCAACATTGGGCATGGGGCTGTTAGTGCATCATTGTCTCCTCCTGCCATTGGGGTTTTCCTCTTTATGTGATCATGACCACAGGTCTCCCCCCCCCCACTGGAGTAGTGGTGGGCAAAGTTGCCGAAATTCACTCCGCAAAGTGATTGTGCAGTAACATGGAATCCGCGAAGTACACCGCAATGCAAAGGAGAGTACTTTGCGTTATAATGGGGAACTTGAAGTCCATTTGAAACAATGACTTTGCGTTATTCTGCCTTTCCCAAACCACTTCTTCACCAGTTTTAAGGTGAAGTACATTGAAATAAATGTACTTCGTCCCACTTTGCCTTGTTTTTGAGCTTCAAAGGTGAATTTTGCAGTGCTTTATGGGATTGCAGGTCACATGGGCTCTAGATTGTTCTGCACAGCCTCAGTTCTGTGTAGTGTGTGTGTAGTGGAAGATGGAGACAGTTTCCTCTCAGGGTTCTATGATTCAAATCCTCTAAAAGCTGTTAAAAAAGTCTTTTTGAGCAATTTTTTTTTTTGCTCACAATTTAGTACATTGATTATAGGAAACCCGCCTGTGCTCATATCATCGAGTGTTTATAGTTTGTGTTTGGATTTGGAATGTTAATTTAGAACAGTCAGTCTGTGTACTGTGAAGTGTGCTTGGGGGGTATATCTGTGGTTTAGGTAGATTAACTGGGAGAAAAATGCAGTCGTTCTGTTTTGGATTTTTTTTGTATAACTGTGTTAATGTATGCATAGTAATATTTTCAGTAATTCTTGAAATTTTTTGGCTGATTGTTGTGGTGCAGCAGTGTATTATTTCAGTTTGTTTAAAACATTTAGTTATATTTCTAAAGGTTTTCAATTTGCTACTCATTACTTGTAGTGTGTGTGTGTGTGTGTGTGTGTGTGTGATGCATGCCATTAAATCAGACACCTTTTATTGTGCCACAGAGTAATTGCAGCAGTGTGAACCTGCTATCCACCACACCTGCATGATATTTTTGTACTGCTTTGTGGTATCTTTACTGGTAGTGGACTGTCACTGCCTTGCACTACCCCCTCCCAACCATCAAAAATATATTATTTTCCAGATTTGGATTTGTGACTTGTGAGCACTGGTTAGGTGTTGAAGTGCCTTTGCATCTGCATCTCTTGAGTGTGCAGCGCAATCTTAATCTGTCTGTGCATTTCTTGTCAGACTCTCATTTCACTTCATATGCACTGGGTAATTTTCTGGACATAAGACAGTAACATTTTTGGGATGCACATTAATTCTGGTGACGGTGTGTGACCACTGCACACATGACAGAGTGCACCATTAATTCTGGGAGACTTTGCATGTTTTGTTACCCTCTCATTTCACTTTGTCAGCACTGGGGAATTTTCTGGACACAAGACAGTAGCATTTTGGGGATGCAAATTAATTCTGGTGACTGTGTGTGACCACTGTGCACATGACAGAGTGCACCATTAATTCTGGGAGACTTTGTATTTCTTGTTACATGCTCATTTCACTTCATCAGCACTGGGGAATTTTCTGTACACAAGACAATAGCATTTTGGGGATGCACATTAATTCTGGTGACTGTGTGTGACCACTGCACACATAACTGAGTGTGCCATTCATTCTGGGAGACTTCACATTTCTTGTTACACTCTCATTTCACTTCATCAATACTGGGGAATTTTCTGGACAAAAGACAGTAGCATTTTGGGGATGCAAATTAATTCTGGTGACTGTGTGTGACCACTGTGCACTTAACTGAGTGTGCCATTAATTCTGGGAGACTTCGCATTTCTTGTTACACTCTCGTTTCACTTCATCAGCACTGGGGAATTTTCTGGACACAAGAATGTAGCATTTTGGGGATGCACATTAATGCTGGTGACTGTGTGTGACTACTGCACACATGATGTCTGAGTGCACCATTAATTCTGGGAGACTTTGCATTTCTTGTTTCAATCTCATTACACTTTGTCAGCACTGGGGAGTTTCTGGACATGAGACATGAGCATTTTGGGGATGCACATTAATTTTGGTGACTGTGTGTGAAGGGCTGCCAATATTATTGTCACTTCACCTTACTTCGCGTTAAGACAGAATGACAATGTGAAGTAATAATTACTAGGCGAAGTGAGCCTTTTGCATTGCCACTTCGCGTAGCGGAGTGACATGAAGTGCCCACTTCACGGGCACTTCACCGGTGGAATTTAAATTCATTGCATCTCTAAACTGGAGGCATGGATGTGCAATGACATCCAAAGTGAGATGGGCACAGTCCTGCACCAGTCCCGCAGACACCCTCTGCCCCTTGCTCTGGTGGTCTCTGCTGTTGCTCTCCCCCAGTCTCCACTGGGAGTCAATAGGAACAGGGAAGCCACAGCCCACTCTCCCTGAAAAAGGAGAGCAGTTCTTCAGATGCTCGATCCTCTTGCATCCCTGGCTGACTCCAGCCCCCTATCTCACTCCTGACATTGGGTTTCCATCATGGTGTGAGGTGTGGTGTCTGGCATCTCAACCCTAAGCACCACTGGGACAGCTTAAGTAATCTTTTTGTTAGCCACCTCCTTCAGTTTGGTGTACTTCCACATTTCCTCCACTTTCAGTCTTTTCTCTTGTTAACCCGGATGCAGAAGTTATTTATTTATTTCTAGCTCCCCTGTCAGGCTCTTAAGTTCTTTCTTTTAAAAATTCATTTTTCTTTTAATTTAATTTTTTATTTAACTAGTAAGCAAATTAGCATAATTACCATTTTTGACTGTGACCAGTATACATTAAAAAAATTATACAAAAACAGCACATAAAACAAGGTACAATACATTAGTTAAAATATGTACATTCAGGGCCATCCATAAGTATTATCAATAGCTGAATGTTAAACTACTGAAAGTGGAGATAATGGTAATACTTTTGTTAGTCCATGTCTTTCATATACAGGCCTTTCTTTTCACTTTTCCTAAATGTTCTATACCTTCTTTTCTTTTTTTTTTATTAAAGAACGCTTTATTAGTTTTAAGCACCAAGATAGATACATAGGTTAATCCAACAAATGAGACAACATGTGCAGAACCCCAAAACCAAAAACAACCCTTCCCCCAACCCATCCCCCAGACTACACACAGTTACTGATCATATAGCTATAACATGAGCGCAGTCCCACATCAATTGGACTTCCAAATTGTCAGGATAGCTTCTAGTCCACCCCATAACGAGGTAAAAGCTTGCACTCTATCTCGCATAAGTGTAATATGTCTTTCCAGCTGCAGTGCCAAGACACTCTCCCTGTACCATTCCAACAAAGTGGGAGGTTTCTCCTCTACCCAGTGTCTCATAATTACAAGTTTAGCAGTTGCAGCAATGAGTATCATGTGTGCTGTCCTGTTTTTAGGGGTGTCAGCTGGAAAATGGTTTATTATACAGACTTCTGGTGTAAATAATTCTCTTAGGCCAAGGATAGGGTCCAAAGTGTTACTAATAGACTGCCAGAATGTCTTTATACAGGGGCATTGCCACAGCATATGATAGAGGGAACCGGTATCACTCTTACATTTGTTACATGTTGGAGCAGCTAATGTTCCATATCTAAAGAGCTCATCTGGCGTCAAATAGATAGTATGCATTATATTATAATGTACTAACGTAAGTCTGTCTTGTTTAGTAAATTTATACATTGATATCCAAAGTTTTTTCCATAAATTAGTGTCTTCGGTGATACCAAGCTCTCTTATCCAGTAGGGACAAATCCCAGATGGCAGTCTGTGGTCCCAATCTTGTAGAGTTTTATATATATTAGACACTGTATGCGGTTGGGATGCAACCTGCATGAGCGTATTTAGGTTTCTATCCCCTGTGCCCATTAATGGGGTCACCAAGGAGAATGAAGTGAGGGCCTTACAAACTTGGAAATATTTAAAGGCTTCATTCTCTGCAGCACCCATACTAAGTTGCAGTTGACCAAAGGGAACCGGTTTCCCACTCATCCACAATTCTGAGACTTTACACTGGCTCAGCCGAGGCCAAAAAGTGGATGGTATTGGAGTGCCACCAATCTTGAAATGTGGGTTATTAATGATTGGCTGGTCAGAGGACTGTGACCAGTTCACAGCAAAATATTTTTGAGCCTGGTGTGACATCTTTATTGACCAGCCAACCGGATTATTTCTGAGAGGTTTGGGGATGTGAGATGGGGAGACATATAAAAGGGCCCACAACGAGCACTTTACTCGGGTTGCCAAATGTCTTTCTATAGGTAGCCAGAGTGGGGAGTATACTACATGTTCTGACTATCTGTGCCAGATGGAGAGTTTACTAATGTGCTGCTCAACATAGTATAGAAAAAAAGAGGGGGCTGCAAGTCCTCCCCTTAATTTCAGAGCTGTCAATTTTAGATAAGACCTTCGGACGCTCTTTTTGTTCCACAAAAAGGAATTTAGTACGCTTTGCAGCCTGGAAAACCACATTTTTGGAAGGTATACACACCCAGCATTCCCAAAGGGTATAATATCCTCAGAAGCAGATTCATTTTAATTATACTTAGTCTGCCCCATAGAGAGATAGGGAGTAATCGCCATCTCTCCAGGTCCACAGCTATTGTTTTAATTATTTTATCAATATTGTTTCGCATTATGGTCCTCAGTTCCCTAAAGATCTTAATTCCTAGGTAGTCAATAGACTTCGTTTCCCAAGCAAGGCCCAACAGGGATAACTCCGCTTTATTCACTCTATAATTTAGGGGCATTACCTTTGTTTTTATTCGATTTATCTTATAATAGGATACCCTGGAATATTCCGCAACTTCCTCTAGAACAGCAGGAACTGAGATATCTGGCCTCTCTAAATGCAATAGGATGTCATCTGCATATACGGAAAAGGCATACTTCATATCTCCTATTTGAATACCTGCTATATTGTTGTTACTTGCCATTCTAAGAAGCAAGGGCTCTAAATATATATTAAAGAGCAGGGGAGAAAGGGGGCATCCCTATCTAGTACCCTGAGATAGTTTGAAAGAGGGGGACATATACCTTCTTTTCTGCAGTCCCCCACTTTGGCAGTTGCAGAAGCTTTTCCATTTTTCTGTTTTCCTCTCCCCTGCCTAAAGTAGTATTTCTTTTTTTGTAAAATGTATTTTTCTTTGTTTTGTAAAGTAATTATTTTGTTTTTTTGTATATGTATTTTTTTTCTTCAGTTCCTTCTGTTGTCATCTTTCGGTTAGGTCCTGGCCTTTACTTTCACTTCCCCCCCTTCTTGTTTTCTGTGACCCCCTTTCAGTTCCAGAAAACTTTCACTTCTAGTTCCCCTCTCAGATCTTTGTAAAATCTGTCTCTCTCTCTCTCTCTCTCTCTCTATTATTTTTTTTGCATATTTTTTTTAATTCTTTCTCCTCTGTTGGTTTATTTTGCAGGAGCAACCAGCAACACATATTCCCTCTCTCACCACCATGCTGTGTGATGGAATCAGTTGCGTGTGACACTGAGACAGCATTGTTTCTCATGATATACAGGTATCCTGTAATCTGAGTCAATCCAAGACATTCATGTCAGCTCAGTTTTCACTCAGATTTACTGAGGTGCTGGATGTTTGAGGTGGCTCAGATGGCAGGAAATCTGAACCACTCAGCCCCTCAAGCAAGCACAGACAGCCATCATGAAGTAAGACAAACAACATATATCTGTTTCTAGATGACTCAAAATACATCCATCATCAAGGTCCAGCACTTCTGGAGTCACAGATACACATGCACACCTACTTTTGGCTGCAGATACAAATACACAATATTCAAATTATAACACTATTTCTGTATGAAGAAGCACAGGCTCCACACTGTTACATTTCTAAACAGCACAGATGGAGTATGTTTTTTAAGTGCAGCATGCTAGATGCATATTTTTGAAGGTACCACATCAGTGCTACTACATTTGTGTCATCTAAAAACAGCTGTATGTAATTTGTCCTACCTGATTATGGCTGTCTGTGTTTGCTTGTGCGGTCTTGTCCTTTTGCTGCTTGGGGAGGAGTTTGGCTTACAAAACCCCTAATGCCACATTTCCCTACTTTTATGTTGAACCCTGACTGGTGCTTTAAGGATTTTTTTTTTATTTTTTTTGCAATTAATTCCCTGTCTTTTTGAGAAAGTTAATAAACAAAAATGGCAATAGAACTTCTGGGTGCAGAATCACTGGTCCCTATGGGGCCAGCACTTCTGTAGCCACACATACACATTCACAATGTAAGAAATACACAGCCACTTCTAGCTGCAAAAATGAAGGCCCCTGAGGGCACTGCACTTCTTCAGCCACAGATAAACACTGACACTGCAAGACACGCAAAATAAATGCACAGCCACATCTGGCTATAAATAGAAATCAAATATACCAAATGTACAACCTACTTGTGGGTGCAGAACCCCGGGCCCACTTATGTGTGAAGTAGGCGTGTGATACCATACAGCATCCTTATGTTTGTTATCTTAACATACATATGGGCCATGCTGTGCATACATAATTTACATAGCACACTTTGGTCCCCATACAAATCCTCTACCATGGCATTAAGTGCATTTTCAGAATTTCTGTAGGTGCCTTCAGGTCCTATGCAAATCCTGTAGTATAGTATTAGATGCATACCAGCACAATGTATTGCAATGCATAGCCAATTTTTCAATATTTATGCCCCCAGTTCTCAGAACTTATATTTTAAGCCTACATTACATCCAAAGGAATGACTGACTTGCAATCCAACCTTTTAAATGATATTGATGGTGTTGCAAGACAAAGACTCATTTAGAGGGGGAAGAGACAGTTGTTACCCACTGTATTCATCTAAGACCCTTAGAAAATAAGATTGTTGATAATTTGCAGAAAAAAATGTTGAGGAATGGCTGAGTTATGAATAATAGTTGTGTTTGATAGAAAATACCAATTTTATTGTCACGAGTCAGTATTTTTTGGTCACACTTAGTAATAACCAAAGAATTCTGTCACTATCCAGCAATGTAAGATGTGCCTCTGTCGCCTCTACCCCAATTAATGCAGTGAACATGGCTTCTGGCAGATGTCACTCCTAGAAATACTCTGAATGGGTCATGTAGCAGCTAGTTATTGGTATGAAATTCAAAAATAGATATCACCTACATGATTATTTTAGTAGTAGCCCCAGATCTCAATTTAAATACATTCTAAAATACAAAATCAAAATAGTTACTAAGGTTAGGCCCTTTAACACTGTTAATGCAAATACCGGTCAACTGCTATGTACAAAAGTTTAAGTTATATATAAGCATTAAAAGCTGTGTTTTACAGAAACATAAAAGCCAGTCAATTAAGTCACACTGCCGTAAAAGTTTTTTTGTTATTAAAAAAGGGTTTTCATTCCTAATGCTCATTAAGGCTCATAGGTCCATCACTGTACAATTTGTAAATCCAAGTGCTTTCCTTTTTGAGGAAGATGTTAGTCTGTCTTCTCCTGTCTGCAAAGGGCATATTCTCTTGATGCCCATGAATTTTAGATCTCTTGGGTTGGATCCATGACATTCTAGGAAGTGACCCCCTACAGGGTATTTTGTCTTTCATTAGCTATGTAGTGGGTATATTCCTGAATACAAGCTCAGAACATAGAGACATAAAAACATAGAATTTGAAGGCAGATAAGGACCACTTGTCCCACCTAGTCATCCTATTTTCCCTACTACAGTATCACCACAGACCCTACGTGATCTCTGGCACTTTCTCCCTCCCCCCTTTCTTTCCACTAAGATTCTCTTATGCCTATCCCATGCATTGTTGAACTGCACCACTGTTTTCACTCCCACTACCTCTGCTGGAAGGCTTTTCCAGGAATTTACCACTCTTTCTGTGAAGAAATACTTCATCGCATCGCTCCTGAATCTCTCCCCCCCCAAAGCTTCATGGCATTTTCTATTGCTCTTGAGCTACTTTTGACTGAACAGTACATAGATACATAGCTACATAGCTACATAGGTACATAGCTACATAGATACATAGCTACATAGCTACATAGATACATAGCTGCATAAATACATTCTGTAGATACATAGATACAAAGCTACATAGATACATAGATACATAGCTACATAGATACATATATACATACATAGCTACATAGCTACATAGATACATAGATACACGGATACATAGCTACATAGCTACATTGATACATAGCTACACAGATACATAGATACATAGATACATAGATACATAGCTACACAAATACATAGATACATAGCTACATAGATACATGGCTACATACAGTAGCTACTTAGATACATAGATACATAGCTACATAGATACATGGCTACATATAGTAGCTACTTAGATACATAGCTACATAGCTACATAGATACATAGATACATAGATACATAGATACATGGCTACATAGATACATAGAAACATAGCTGCATAGACACTGCCAGCAAATAAGGGCCTATGACCCACCCAGTCTACCCTTTTGAGCTTGTAAATTCCCTTTATGTTTTTCTAGAAGTCTGTTGCCCCTTACCCCTGACCTCCAGAATTCCCTTATGTTTATCCAATGAATTCTTAAATCCTGGGATTGTTTCAGCCCCCACCACTTCCTCTGGCAGGGTGTTCCACTTGTCACAACCCTTTCTGTGAAGAAATTCATCCTCATGTTTCTTCTGAATCACCCTCCCTCCATCTTCATCCCATGCCCTCTAGTCCTGGAACATCTTTTTGCTGGAAAATAGTGTATTCCTGCACCCTGTTCCTCCCTGTAAGGTACTTGTATGTCTCTATCATATCCCCTTTCTTCCTCCCCTCCTCCAGGAAGTACATATTCAAGTCCTTTAGCCTGCTGTCATAGGACTTGTGATGCAATCCCTGTACCATCTTTGTTGCCCACTTCTGAACCTTCTCTACCTTGTCTATGTCATTATGTAGGTAAGGTCCCCAGAAATGTACACTGTACTCCACGTGGGGCCTCACTAGCGTCTTGTATAGTGTAATTATGACCTCCCTTTTCCTGCTGGTGATGCCCTGCCTATGCATCCTAGAATCCTATTTGCTTTACTTACTGCCTTGTCACACTGTTTCCCTACCTTGAGGTCATCAGAGATAATAACCCCAAGGTCCCTTTCCTGCTTGGTGCATGCTATATCCTCACCCTCAACTGATATGTTGTTCCAGGGTTGTTGTGCCCTATATGCATTATTTTGCACTTTGCATTACATTTCAACTGCCAAACCCTTGACCATTCTTTAGCTTCTGCAGGTCCCTCCTCATTCTGTCTGTACCCTCTGGCGTGTCCTCTCTGTTACAGAGCTTTGTGTCACCAGCAACAGGGAAATTCTGCCTTCTAGGTCCTGTGCAATGTCACTGATGAATATATTGAATAGGATCGGTCCCAGCACTGATCCCTGTGGTACCCAACTGGTCACTCTTCCATCTGTGGAGTGACAGCCATTTACCACCACCTTCTGTGTCCTGCCACCCAGCCAATTACCCACCCACCACACTACTGCCCTGCCCACTCTGATATTCCCCAGTTTGATTAATAGCCTTCTATGTGGCACAGTGTCAAAGGCCTTGCTGAAGTCCAGCTAGGCCACATCCACTGCCCTCCTCTGATCCTCCTCCTTTGTCATCCAGTAGAAAAATTCAATGAGGTTGGTCTGGCATGACCTCACCCCAGTGAAACTATGCTGCCTTGGGTCCTGTAGTCCACAGTCTGAAACCTGATGTTCCACCAGTTTCTCCTTCAGTAGTGCTTCCATGACCTTCCCCACTACCAAGGTCAGGCTGACTGGTCTGTAGTTCCCCACTTCCTCTTTATTCCCGCTTTTGTATAAGGGGATTACATCTGCTGTCCTCCAGTCTTTGGATACCTCCCCTGTTTCCGGTGATCGGCTAAACAGGATTTCCAGAGGTTCAGCCACCACCTCTCTTAGTTCCTTTAGGACCCTGGGGTGCACCCCATCTGACCCCATTGCTTTATCAACTCTTACTCCTTCCAGTTCCTTTAGGACTCTTTCCCATGTAAAGAGACTTGTGTCCATTTCTATGCTGTTCCCACCCCTTGTATTCCCTTCAGGCCCATTACTCTCCTCTTCTTCAATAAAGACTGACCAGAAATATTTGTTCAGTATGTCAGCTTTACTGTTGTCATCTTCCATGCAGCCCCCATCCTCCCCCTTCAGCCTCACTATCCCTCCCTTTGTCCTACTTTTTTCACTTATGTACCTGTAAAAGTTTTGTCCCTTCTACCCACTGACTTTGCAATGCACTCTTCCGTCTGAGCTTTTGCTTCCCTAACTGACCTCCCTCTCTCCCTTTGCTTCTCCTGGTATGTCTCCCTGTCCCCTTCTGCCTGCATCTTTTTGTATTGCCTGAATGTGATCTTTTTGGCTTTCACTTTCCCCGCTACCTCCTTGGAAAACCATAATAGCCTCCTCTTACTTTTCCCCTTGCTAACCTGCTTAATGTATGATTCCATTGCCCTTGCAAGCCCTGTTTTAAATATTGCCAACTGTTCCTCCACCCCTGAGTCCCTCGTCATTCCCTTTGGTGCCTCTTTCAAGCATCTACCCATTTCCCCAAAGTCTGCCCTCATAAAATCCAGTATACGTGTTTTTTTGCTGGTTTGGTTTCTGCTCCTTCTATGAATTCAAATCATAGTGACTGGTGGTCACTGTTCCCCAGGTGGTCCGCAACTGTTACCCCATCATACTGTCACTGTTTGTGAGCTTGAGGTCCAGTATTGCCATGACCAGTTGCTCAAGGAAGGCACCTTGAAGGGAGTCCAGGATAAATCTGCTCCTGGTTGATGCTGCAGCTGGGAGGCTCCAATCCACATTTGGAATATTGAAGTCTCTAATCAGCCTACCTCCCCCTTGTCTGCCATCCTTTGGATGGATAGCACCAACTCCCAATCTGTTTCTTCCTCCTGGGCTGGTGGTCTGTACACCACCCCTGTGCAGATGGCTGACCCCATTTTTCTTTCCAGTGTAGCCCACAGTATCTCTTCCCCATTTTGTTCCTTCTCCTGGATCTCTGTGGCCATTATGCCATC
Organism: Neoceratodus forsteri; assembly: GCA_016271365.2. Lineage (NCBI taxonomy): Eukaryota > Metazoa > Chordata > Ceratodontiformes > Ceratodontidae > Neoceratodus > Neoceratodus forsteri. Next base: position 720,897,181 of record CM057459.1, on the reverse strand, counting down.
TTTCACATAAAGTGCCACTCCTCCTCCTCCCTTTCCTGCCTGCCCTGCCTCTTTTGAATATGTTGTAGCCAGGTATGGTCATCTCCAAGTCAGGGTTATCATTACACCAGGTCTCTGTTATGGCCACAATGTCCAGGTCTGACTGCACCATGGCAGCCTCCAGATCCTCCATCTTGTTGCTAAGGCTCCTGGCATTGGCACACATGCCTTTCCACAATGTGATGTTCCTGGACTGTTTAGCTGTTCTGTTCCAGCCCCCTCCCTGGTTGTCCTATATCCTTGGTTCTCCCTGCTGTTTGCCTGACTGTTGAATGTTGCCACCTTTCTGCCTATCCACCCCTTGGGTGCTTAACTCCATCTTTTCCACACTGTTTTGTAGACATATCCCCTCCTCCTGTTCACTAGTTCCACTGCTAGCTGTGGGGTGTGGGCAATTAGGTACCCTCCTTGCTGGCCTGCCACCCCCTTGGCTAGTTTAAATGCTTGTCCATGTAGCATTTAAACTTATCATTGAGTGCTTGGATTCCCCTTCAGGACTGATGAGGCCATCAGGCTTGAACAAGCCCCCATCCCTCCAGGTGGGTCCCCAGTCACCAATGAATCCAAACCCTTCCTCACAGCAGCAGTTCTTTAACTGGATCCCTCTTGTGATAGAGTCCCACACCAGGATTTGCTTCTTCCTCCTCTGGGATCCACTGCTCTTGCCACTGAGGTATTCTCCTCAGTTGATCTCCACATACTTCCCATCCACTGCTCTGGGCGCCTGTTTGGTTGTCCCCATTTGCCAGTGCAGCATATGAGTTCTGCAGTGGAAAAGGATTTGGGATGTGCCTCTTCCTGGCCACCTTAATCCTCCCCAAGCCCACTGTCATCCAAGTGCTCCTTTTTCTTGGCATCTTTTGCTGCAGCGGTGTTGAACTGGCTGGTCTCTGGATAGGGGCGAAAGTACTCCCAACCCAACTTACTTCCACTCTGAGTTTGGATACCTTGTCCTGCAGTCCAGAGAGATGCCTGCAGATAGGGAAGCACCTCAGCTTACAGAAGGTCTGCCTGAATATGACTGCCCTGCATCCACTGCATTGCACCACTCCCCACATTATACTGCACTTACTGTATACTACTGTTCCAGTAGTTGTCTGTTACTGATGCTCTACTTGGAGTTCCCTCTTTATTAATTTACTGTCCTGAAAATCCTGCCACCGATCCTCAGATAACTTTATTAAAGAAGGAAATCAACAACAAAACAAATTAGTCAAAACACTTGTGCTGAGGTCGAGCTTCCTCCCCCTTGTGCCCCACCTACTCTACAACCCCTGCTATTCCCTGTGGTTGGCTCCTGTCAGTCAGATTTAACAGGGCATACAATTAAGAGTGGGGATTGGGGGATGGAGGGTGGATGAACATTTGCAGCAAGTAAAGACAGCAAAGGAAAACAGCACCACTGAAAGCACACCAAACTAGGTTTCAAATTTTCAACAGCCCCAAACAATTCTAAGTAAAGACAGCAAATAAATAACAGTACCACTAAAAGCCCACAAATTCAGGTTTAAAACAAAAACAACAAGTAAAGACAGCAAAGGAAAACAGCACCACTAAAATCACACCAAACTAGGTATCAGACATTCAGCAGACCCAAAACAATTCTAAGTAAAGACAACAAAGAAATAAAAGCACCACTAAAAGCCCACAAATCTAGGTTTAAAACAAAAACAGCACTGGCCTCTTCCCTACTTTCGTCCTGTGCCTTATTTACCCCATAAGGTATTTAAAGGTCTTTATCATATACCACCTCTCCCTCCTTTTTTCCTGGTGTACATATTGAGGTCCTTTGGTCTCTTGTCATAGAGCTTTTGGTGCATACCCTGCACCATTGTAGTTGACCTCCTCTAGATCACCTCCACTCTTTCTATGTCCTTCCAGAGATGTGGTCTTCAGAACTGGAGACAGTACTCTAGGTGGGGGCTCACCAGAAACATATACAGACACTACACCATCTCCCTCTTTGTGCTAGGGATACCCCTCTCTATGCACTCCAGCATCCCATTAGCCCTCCTAACTGCCTTGTCACACTGGCTGGCCACCTTTAGGTCATCGGATATGATTAGCCCAAGTATGTTTCCTGCTTGGTACTCATGAATACCACTCCATCCATTTTGTACCCTGCTCCTGGGTTTCTTGACCCAAGTACATTATTTTGCAGTTTTTTTCCCATTAACCTGCACATTGTTCTGCCCATGTAAAGTTTATTGTAGCTGCATCACAATACATACACCACAAAGTTTGTGTTGCAGCTGATAAATTCATGAATGCTCACTTTACTGACATTTTGCCCTGGATGTATAAATTCCTTACCCTGCTGTGCATCAGTGCACAGGTTGCAGTTATGGCATTTGTAAAAGGTATTTGGTTTATATGATAGCCATTGTCTATTGGGATCTCACATCTGTGATGACTTGAATGTAATATACACTAGTTTATCTCTAAAACTACTGGCTGTGGTGAAAGTGCTATGAGGACCAGCTCTCACTTCTACAGCTACTTCACTGTCTCCTAGCAGAATTGGCCAGTTACAGTAAATTACATAGCCAATTCTCCCAGCCCAGATATTGTATTCTGTTAGAGAAGTGATTGGCCATACTCTTAACTACTTACTTTATTGGTTTCCAGTGATGTCTTATCCATGAGCAGCTCTTGCTTATTAAGGGCCTTGGCTGTATCTCTGGCCTTCCTGAGTAGAGTTTTATCATATCCCCTTCTACAAAATCTAGATTCTAGCTCATCTGCCTGTTCTGTGTATGTCTTAGTAGTGCTACAATTTCACCTAAGTCTCAGGACTTGGCTGTAGGGAATAAACTTTTTTAGTAGTATGGGATGTGCACTATCTGCTCTCTAAATGGCAGTTGTTGCAGTTTATTTCCTAAATCATCTGGTTTCCACTATGACTCTTTCACTCAATAATGTAATGTCTAAAATGTTCAATGTAGTTTTGTCTGCAGTATATGTGAAATGCAGGTTTAGGTTGTTCGTATGTAACTAGTCCATAAAAACTGGGGTCTCTGATGCTTTCCCTTACCAAATACACACAACGTTGTCAATAAACCTATGCCAAAATTTCAACTTACTTTAGAAAGGGTTACCATTGGGGTCCAGCATGACCTTTTCTTCTCCCATTCTAAGGGAAAGATTGTCATAGGAAGTGGCCATGGCAGCTTCTATGGCTGTTCCACATGTTTGATGATAAAACTTGGCCTGAAATTCAAATGCATTATGTTATAAGATCAATCTTAGTGTCTCAACAATTAATTCCACTGGCACATCATCTTTGCTTAGGCGTTTCTTTAGAAAATATTCACATGCTGCTACCCCTTGATGATTGGTATAGAGGACCTCTACATCAATACTCAGCCAGGCAAACAAATCTTTCCCTGATATATCTTAAATTTTCTTTAGTAAGTCAGTGGCATCTTTCAGGTATGATGGTAATGTAAATACACAGTTTTGTAGAAAGTAATCAACAAACCTTCCCATATTCTTAGTGAGTGAACCAACTCCTGAAACAATCAGTTGGCTGTGGAGGTCCATACATTTATGTACCTTGGACAAGATGTAAAACCAAGGGGTAATATGGAACTAGTCCTTATAAATGTAAATTATGCATCCAAGATAAAGCCATCACCAAGGGCCTGCTATTGAAGCTGCAACAACTGTTTTTTTTTCTTTAAATGGTGTAGAGTTAGTTGTTAATCCCCTGTAATTGTTAATATTATTCAATAGCTCCATAGCAATTATTTTATAATGTTCCTGATCTGGTACAACAAGATTCCCACCCTTATCTGTATGCCTTATCACCAATTATTTCTACTCAGTGCGTTCCTTCAGGGCTCACCATTCACACCTGGTTAAGTGTAATCTCCCCTAGGTAACATTCTGATTAAGCAGCTCCACTTGTTGAGTTACTACTCTGTCAAATGACAAAATAACAATAAAAAACATTAGGGCAAAACTTTGATTTCTTTTTAAAAAGTAATTTACTCTTCTGCCTAATTGAATGACCATGTAGGTTGTCATTACCTGCTTCCTGAAATACATTAGATTCATTGGCCGGGATATTCAGACTGCACCAGGCAGGGACGCAAGCCTGGGCACAGCTCAACTGGGATGTGCCAGGGCGTGGACAGGGCGATATTCAACGGTGCTGCACCATGGCTCAGCACCATTGAATATGGCACTATGGCCACCCGCATTGCACATGGCACAGTAGCACTGCACCAGTGCAAGTGGCAAGGAAGGAGCAGGGGGATGCGCCAGCGCAAATGCAGTTGTGCTAGGTGCAGGAACCATGATATTCAGTGGTGTGTATGCAAATGGGGCCATTACGCATGCAAAGCACAAATGGGGCCATTTACATGTCATTATGGCCTCATTTGCATGCAGGTGTGCCGATCCCCGGGGACTTGTGCCTGGCGCCCTGCCAGGCTGCAGCAGTCGGGGCCTGATGCCCCCTACCCCTCGGTGGCAGCACACCCCAATACCCAATTGTGGGCATAGTAAATATTCTTGTAACCCTGGTGGTCCAGTGGACCTGCTCCCCTGCCCGATTGCGGGCTTTGTAAAAGAAATTGTATCCCTGGTGGTCAGTGGACCATATCCCAGACTGATCGCAGGCATTATAAAATAAATTGTATCCCTGGTGGTCCAGTGGTACCCCCTCCCCACCCATTCATGCAGACCCGCCACCCCGCTTCCCCCCCGGTCAGCAGCGGGTGGCAGCTCCCCACCCACAAGCTGCCTGGCCACCCACCGACTGACAGCATACAGTATGGCTGTACACCCATTGGTCCACAGCGTGTGCCAATGGGCATACGAACCGTGCTGTACAACCTGATCGATGTGTGAATGGAATTCATTCACATATCGGGACTGTGTAATATTCTGATCTGCACTCCATTGTTGCCTTGTGGTGTGGAGACTCTGCTCACTGCTGCTTTAATCGATCAGCGGCGGCGGGTGGCGCGGTGAGGCTACTGCCGTGGCTGACCTGGAAGGCGAGTGGCGGGTCTGCATGGGCAGGTGGGAAGGGGGATATGGCTGAACCACCAGGGGTTCCTTCAGTTACAAAGCCTGCGATTGGGCTGGGATTTGGTCCACTGGACCACCAGGGATAAATTTTCCTTTATAAAGCCTGCAATGGATATGGTCCACTGGACCACCAGTGTTACAATTATATTTACTATGCCAGTGACCAGGCTGGGGAGCAGGTGGTTTCTTTGGGGTTATAAAGCCCACGAGTGGATGGGGGGGTGAAACAGCAACAGACCGTGACTCTGGAGGTCAGGTGGCCACCCACAGCTGGCGGCTGCCATGTTGTGCCCTGCAATATGGCAGCTCACCTGTGGGTGGCCAGGCCTGGCTCCTGTTTTCTTTCAGTGGATCTTTGCACCCCCCTGTGTGGCACAAGGTGGATGTGTGCCTGCATATGCGCCGCACATCCTGGGCTGAATATCGGGATGGGCCGAATATGCATGGGCACGCCCCCCCGTACTTGCGCTGCATACATTACTGGTGCACCCCAGTGCATCGGGATTTGTGCAGTGAAAATAACCCTTTTGAATATCGCCTTGGGCTGCATCAGTGGGTTGAGCATGTCGCAACACTGTTGCGCCATTTGCAACCCCTTTGAAAATCCCGGCCATTAGGTACAATAAAAAATTGATTTAATTTTTGTCATTCTGTTCCAAGAGAGACTCAATATATTTTAAATTCTAGGCATGAAGTTCATCTAATGTTTGAAATAGTTCACCAGTCCCAGTCTCAGATTTTTGCATTATTGGTGGGCCCGCATGAGTTGATTGTAGATCAGAAATTTCAGCCAAAATTAAATCAGTCTCCTCTGTTCCTGTGTTCCTGGTTTCCTTGTTAAATCCTATATTTAAGTCACCTTCCTAACTTTGATCTTTATTTTTTACATGGTGGTAATTAAGTTGTCACGGGGTCATTATGCCACATTCAAAAACAGTGCAGCTAAAAATGCCACAGCCAAACATCGCTGAACATAAACAGAGTCGGGCAAAACACTAACTTGTCAGGAAGAGCGCACCCATTGACAGCAATGAGACTTTATGTTTTTTTGAGGGGACTTCACCACCCGCACCCTCCGCATGGGGGGCTTCTCCCCCCTCACCCCCTGGAACTTAGATAATTAACCTCGGGGGAGGGGGAGGGACTTTGGAGATGGGGATAAACTCGGGAGGGGGAAAGTTTTTTTTTTTAAATACACCAGAAATGCTCATGCAGCATAACTTGCACAGTTATTGCCATGCTTTTCTGGGTGCGACATATTGACCTGATACCATTTAGATCTCACCTTCTAGTAGAATTTAAAGAGATCACATGAGTTTGAAATAAATTGGGTTTTGGTGTGGGGATAAAGCTGAGTTCTTTCTTAAGCTGTGCTATTTGCTCAGTAGTAAGAACAGTTCCTGAAAGGTTTAATATTTGTAACTCTGAGGCCTCTTGTCTCAGTTTCCTCTGTGAGCCTCCTTCTTCTGGCTTCTTTCCTCTTTCCAGACTTTGTTTTCCTCTTCCAGGTTTTTTTCTTGTGTTTGTCTTTTGTCACTTCTCTAGAAAAACATCTTGTTTCTCTCATTTACTTGCCGTGCTATCACCTTCAGTGTTTTAGGGACTTGCTATCTGGCAACTTCTATTCCACTTTGCTGATTGTTTTTGGAATCTGACTTTCCATCATACTCTTCTCTTGGCTCTCTTTTGTCCCCAATCAAAAATCAGATCCTTTTTGTAATCCTCTTGATCACAGTTTAGCTTGTTTTGTTTCAATGCAAAAAAGTGAAAAATAATGCACTTAGGGTATAGAAACCCAGAGGCAGAGTACAAAATGGGTGGAATGGTATTGATAACTACCAAGCAGGAAAGAGACCTAAGGGTGATCATATCTAATGACCTAAAGGAGGGCCAGGCAGTGCAATAAGGCAGATGGAAGGGCTAGTGGGATGCTGGGGTGCATAGGAAGGGGTGTCACCAGCAGAAAGAGGGATGTGGTGATTTCTATATATACAGTGGCATTCCCCAGGATGAAACCCATTCTTAATGTACTCTGCAGTATGCTTCAGCAGACCTACTAAATAAAGCAATGTAATTTAAATGGCAATTAGTCCCTTTTGTCATGCAGGGAACTGTGGCATTCACTTCATCCTGGCAGTATCACATTTTCCTGCATGACAAAAGGGACTAATTGTCATTGAAATTACATTGCTTTATTCAGTAAGCCTGCTGCAGCATTCTGCAGAGTGCTGCAAAATGCTGCAGAATTGGGTTTCATCCTGGAAGATGCCACTGTAGATCACTGGTAAGAATCCACCTAGGGAACTGGATCTAGTTCTTGCGACCACACCTCTGGAAGTACATAGGCAGATTGTAGGTGATCCAGATGAGGGTAAATAAAATGGTGCAGGGTCTGCTTTAAAAATCCTATGTGGAGACACTAAAGGACCTTAATATGTACACCCTGTGTGAAAGAAGGTGGAGAAATTATAGAGACTTTTAAATAATTCACTGGGGTAAATAAGGTATAAGAGGGAAATATTTTTCAGAAAGAAAGGAGCTCAATAACAAAGGGACATGCTATAAAGCTGGAGGAGGGTCATTTTAGGAGCAATGTGAGGAAATACTTCTTCACAAAAAGAGTTGTGAATTTCTGGAGCAGCCTTCCAGAAGAGGTGGTGGGGGCAAACACAGTGGTGGAGTTCATGAATGCATGGAATAGGCACTAGTTAATTACAGTGGTAAGGAATGAGGGAAGGGAGAAAGAGCTGTAGCTCAAATGGATCTGAGGTGATAATGTAGTTAGGGAAAAATGGGCAGACTGGATGGGCCAAGCAATCCTTATCTGTTGCCAAATTTTATGTTTCTATATGTACGTAAGAGGTAACACTGCCTTTCTACAAATCACTAGTGAGACCCCATCTGGAAAACTGTGGCCATTTCTGGAGTCCCCTCCAAAAGAATGATGGGGACATGCTGGAGACGGTGCAGTGTAAGGTAACAAAAATGATTCAGGGCTGACAAGGCAGATCCTATGAGGACTGACTTAAGGCATTGAACATATACTGGCTGGAGGCCAGAAGTGAGAGGGGCAACACAATAGAGACATTCATTTTCCAGAAAGGAATAAATGAAGCAGATTGTAATGAACTATTCAGCTGGGTCAAAAAAGGGGCCATGAATGGAAGCTGGTGGTGAAGAAGATTCTTGAGGGATGTGAAAAAGTTTTGCTTTAGGGAGAGAGTAGCTAAGCCATGAAACAGCCTACTGGCTGAGGCGGTGGGTGCAAAAACCATTAATGAGTTCAAGAATGGCTGGGGCAGAGTATGGGGCCTAGTAGTTACTCAGAAGGATAGCAATAAGTCAGGGACTGGGACATGACAAGGTGTAAATCTTGTTCAGACAATAGGTCACAGGGTAGGATAGGGTAAACCAGGAGAGACTGGATGGACCAATGGTCTTTGTCTTCCAACATTGTCTATGTTTCTATATGAAAAGCACTGCATACTTGTGTTTTAAGTAATATGAAGGAATACTGTCTTTATCTAATTGCTTTGAAAACCTCATAAAATTGTCATCATGCTTAGATAAGCATGATGCATCAAATTCAGGACACAGTGCAAATAATACTGTCATTTGCTGCATTATTTGGAAACATCCTGTTGGCAGATACTGCTGTCATAGTAGTTACCCTGGGATAGGTTTTCCTGAAGCTCTGCTGAGGAGATGGTGGGGGAAGGGTAAGCAGGTTGAAATAGAAATAAACATTGTAAAATGCTGGAGAAAGATCAAGGCTGTTTTTAATGCACTTTTGACTAGAGAGCCTTTAAATTGAGAATCTGTCAGAGGAGAAAATTACTAGCTTTATTGTCAGTGTATTGTAGAACAACGTGACCTGGGAGGGAACTGCAATGCATATTTGGCATTTGGTTTCTTTTCGGTTACTCTTGTTTGTGCACAAATTGAAGCTATGTTGTTGTTATTGCAAAATATAGCACATAAGAATGTTTTCCCTGCTTTACTGTTTTGACCATCTTACATAACGTTTAATGTTTCACAGAGGTCATCAGTGATTCATGCTCTTCCTTAGCTGTACATACGTATTGACATTTACAGCTTTATGCATTATTTTTGATACCCATGTTTGCCTTTCTGATGAAATTACCGTAACAGTTCTTACTGTATCTTCTTTTAAAGGACTGTTATTTTTCATTCTGTAGTAGGAAAGAGGCACCAGTAGACAGCTTGATCAGCGGTACATGGTGTTTAATCCTTTCCCAAACAGGCAGAGCTGATTGTTGTCACCAGCAGACCCACTACTGCACCAGCTGAAGACTAGTACTTTCTATTTGGGATATTGATTGCCCAGGACAACATAACTCTCATTTAAAAGGTTAAGCCTGTGGTTCAGTGAGTGGGAACAACCAGCCACACTCCTTTCTTGAGCTACATCACGAGCACTATGAGGAGAGAATATGGGATCTCAATATGTGCTCTCTAGAACAAAGGATAGAGAGTGAAGACATGATGGAGACCTATAAATACCTCATGGGGTGAATAAGGTACAGGAGGGTAGTATCTCTTAGAAGACAAGGTTTCAGAAGAACAAGGGGGAATGCAATCAAGCTGGAAGTGGGAGATTTAGGAGGGGTGTGAGGATATACTTTTTCACTGAAAGAAAGGTGGATGCCTGGAACAGTCTTCCAGCTTAGGCGGTGGGGGAAAAAAAAGTGGTGGACTCCAAGCATGCATGGGATAAGCACAAAAGAATCTTGGTAAGAAAGCAGTGATGGGGAAGGGGGATAGGCAGAAATCAGGTCTGTGGTGACAGTATAGACAGGAACAAAATGGGTAGACTAGGGGCCAAGTGGTCTTTTATCTGGCAACAAATTCTATGTTCAAACCACATGAAGTCTTGCTGTATTCTGACTATTGCAGTTAGCCCCAGCACTCAAACTGCCCCAGAGAGAAAAGGGTTAATTTTCTATGCAGAGCATAGAACGTTGAGCTCGAGCTCGGTTCAGACCTCTGTCTGCTGCACTTAGAAGCACAACCGTCAGATTCTTTACTGTGCCTAACTGAACGGTCGCTCTGGAGATTTCTCCTTTGCTTGCGGTTCGAAAGTCGGTTAAAGTCTTCGGTTTTACCAATTATTTTTCCTAAGTTTCGATTCAGATCTCTGTCTGTGGTACAGTAAGTACTTGGTTGTGAACTAGACATAGCAAACTTGTGGAAATTGTAAAAATGAACTGGCCGTTTAGTGAATTACATATTCTGTCTTTGTTTCTAAACTTAGAGTGTGGTTACCGGTCCTTATCGGTTTAAAAAATAAAACATTTTCTAGTGTTTTTTTCCAATACCCATGACACGGTTAGAAACTGATAAGGGTGTCTTGCCTGGTTGTTCACCATAAAAAGGGTAAGTCTGTGGTTAGGATGGCTATGTCTGAGAAACCCAAAAGAAAAACCGGGCCCACTGGGTTTCAACACTGCAGTGTGTGTTCGGGGAGGTCTTTGCTAAGGCTGAGCCCCACACCACCTGTGTTTATTGTCTGGGGTTTGACCAGCTCGATTCAGACTGCCAAATCTGTAAAAATTTCCCTAAGTCTACCCTGGAAAAAAGATTAGGTAGGCTTAGGGATAAGGAGGCCATGAAGTCTGCTGACCCGGATGGCCAGCCCGGTTCAGTTCCGACCGAACCTGAAGGAGTGCCCTCTGACTAGGGCATTACTTCTTCAGGCAAGAGGAGAGCTGATCCTGAGGGATCGGTTCCTACAAAAAGACAAAGAAAAGAAAAATCATCCGATTCTGATCCAGAGACCCATTTTCCAACCGCCAAAGAGATTGCCAAAGTGATAAGGATTGTAGAATTGTTCTGTCTGATTTGGCGCCTTCTGGCAGGCGCTCGGTTTGGTTGGTGCCTCTGGTTGAAGGTTATGCCTCTGAAGATTTTTATGAACTGGATTTGGAGGGGGATGAAGATTATGATGATGATGATGATGATGATGACGATAGTGTGGAAGGTCTGTATGAGCACATTGAACCGGACATCTCCCCAGACAGGCCTTCTGGTGTTTCCCTTCCTAGACTTTCTGAGTCCCCTTCCCACTACATGTTTTACAGGAAAGTGGCAGAAACCCTCCAGCTCCCTGTGGAGGAAGCCGTGGAGGAACAAGAGGAACCTGATTATGTGGAGATGATGGACATCCCAGAGTAAAAGAGGCTGTCTATTCCCCTTCATAAGTCTTTTGGGAAACAGACACAAAAGATTTTAAAAACTCCAAATTCTGTACCTCCTGTCTACAGGATGGAAAAAAGGTATACATTATCAGTTTCAGGTACAGAGTACTTGTATCAACAATGCACTATGTTGGGGTTGTGCAGGCTGCAGCCTGTGATAAGGCTAAGATACCCTTGGCTTCACACACACCCAGATAAAGACTCTAGGAAGCTGGATGCCATGGCAAAGAAACAGTACATGGCATCTGCCTTGGGTCTCAGGCAGGCTAATTATGTGGCCTATGCAGCCAGGTGCCAGAAGTCCAGATGGGATACTGTACTGGCACTGGCTAAGCAGGCCTCCCTCCCGCTAGTCTCAGAGCTGGAGGGGATGGCTGCTGATGGGACTGAGGCATCTAAGGTACAGTTCCATGCTGCTGTGGACTCCAGTGATGTGTCATCTAGAGTCATGGCTACATCTGTGGCTCTTTGGAGAATGGCTTGGCTCAGATGTACTAGTCTCTTACAGGACACCCAGGCTAAGGTCATGGATTTCCCAGTGGTGGGTAATTCTCTGTTTGGGGAGCAGACAGAGAATTACATGAAAAAGATGGATGAGTATAGGACCACCTATAGGAGTGCACAGGCCAAGGAAAGGCAGGCAACTCCTCAAAGGCAGCAAGCTAGGGGCAGGGGCAGGCCTTTTCATAGGCCTTTCTACCAAGCACAAGCCTCTTCTCCCTTTCCTCAGAGGGGGTTCTTCAGAGGGAGATGCAGAAGGGGGATGAGCAGGGCTGCATCCACCCCTCTACCTAGGGCTCCTGCCAAGCAGACACCCTGATGTTTCAGCCCAGGTCAGCTACCCCATTCCTGTAGGAGGCAGACTAGCTTACTTCGTCCAGGACTGGATGTCTGTTACCTCAGACAAGTGGGTCCTGGAGGTGGTAAGCCAGGGGCTGGTTCTCAGCTTCAAGAAATTTCCAAAGCTGAGGGCCAGATCGTTTCCACCTGCAAGCATATCTGAAACCATTGCCTTAGAGGCAGAGGTTTCATCTCTACTGGCTCTAAAGGCTGTAGATAGAGTTCCTACATTGCACAGGGGCAAAGGTCTGTACTCCAGGTACTTCCTTACCCCAAAAAAGACAGGGGAGTGGCGACCAATCCTAGACTTAAGATACTTGAACAAATATCTTTTAAAATCAAAATTCAAAATGGTGACTCTGGGAATTATCCTTCCCTCTCTAAAGCCAGGGGACTGGCTAGCCTCCCTGGACATAAAAGATGCCTACTTTCACATTCCCATCAGGTGCTCCCACCGAAAGTACCTTAGGTTCGAATTGCCTTCAGGCCATTATCAGTTCAAAGCTATGCCCTTCAGCCTGACATCGGCTCCAAGGGTATTCACAAAATGCCTAGCAGTAGTAGTGGCCTTTTTAAGAAGGAAGAACATTTCCATATTTCCATACCTGGATGACTGGCTCATTGTGGGTCAGTCCCCAGACCAAGTCAAGTCAGACCTGCTAGTCACTCAGCAAGTGCTCACTTCCCTAGGATTCCTTCTCAATATTCCCAAGTCAGTTCTCGAGCCTGTACAGCTTCTCACCTTCAAAGGTGCAGAGTTGGATACAGTCAAAGCAAGATCTTTTCTTCCCCTGGAAAGGGCAAGGGCTATTGTAGAGCTGGCATCTTCATTCCACCTTCTGGTCTCTCGGTCAGCAAAGCATTGCCTTCAGCTTCTGAGCCACATGACAACTTCTGCAGGAGTGGTCCAAGGGGCCAGATTTCAGATGAGGGACATTCAGTTTCACCTGAGGGCCTTTTGGTCTCAAAAGAAAGATTGTCTAACCAATCTAGTTCTAGTGACTCAGACTCTGATCCAGGCTCTCCAATGGTGGCAGGATCAGGGCAACCTCAGACAAGGAGTCCCATTCGTCACGCAGTCTCACTCTGTGGTCCTAACCACAGATGCTTCTCTATTGGGGTGGCAGCCCATCTGGGGACTCTCAAAGCCCAGGGACTGTGGTCCCCTCAGAAATCCCTTTTTCATATCAATCGCTTGGAACTCTGGCCTAGCAAGCTTTCTCTCAATCAGTGCAGAACAAGGTGGTTCAGGTCAGGACAGACAACACCACCACCATGTGGTAGATCAACAAGCAGGGAGGCACTCAGTCCATGGCCTTGTGCATGGAAGCCATGAAATTGTGGTCCCTAGCTTATTCTCTGCAGACCTCTCTGATAGCAGTCCACCTTCCAGGGAAGGACAATGTGCTAGCAGATGCATTAAGCAGGATCTCCCAGGGCCATCACAAATGGTCCCTGGACCCTCTGATGTTAAAAGTGATTTTTTCAAGGTGTGGCACTTCAGAGATAGATCTCTTTGCAGCCCCAGACAATCACCAACTTCCTCTGTTTTGTTGCAGACCCCCAGTCTTGGGTTCAGTCCCTCTAGATGCTCTGATTTTGAAGTGGGAGGGGACATTTCTTTATGCTTTCCTTCCCTTTCCTCTACTGTTCAAGGTTCTGGTCAAGATAAGGTCACACCCTGCAAAGTGATTCTGATTGCTCCAGACTGGGCCAGGCAGCCTTTTTACCCCCTGTTGCTGTCCCTAGCAGTCCATCTTCCTCTGTCTCTTACCAGGAATTACAACCTGTTAACCTCCTCTCATGGGAAGATTTGGTACCCCAATCTTTGGTCTCTCAATCTCAAGGTATGGCTCTTGAAGAGTTAGAGTATGCAGATTTGCATCTGTCCCAAGGGGTTCTGGATATTCTCAAAGCCTCTCAAAAGCCTGACACCAGAAAAACTTATAACTCCAAATGGAAAAGATTCAGCATTTGGTGTTCCAAGAAGCATATATCCCCAGACGCTGCTGAATTGTCTATAGTTCTGTATTATATATATCTTAGTATTATATGGCTCATCTTAATGGCCTAGGCCTCAGACCAGCTACTCTCAAAGTACATTTGTCAGCTGTTTCTGCTTTTCTGTCAGTGGGAAAGCCTTCCTCACTGTAATCTCACCCTGTATTCTGTAAATTTTTCAAGGGATTGCTTCATACCAATCCCCCCTTTAGGGATCCTACCCCTGCTTGGGATCTTAATGTTTGCATTGCTCAGCTTATGCAACCCCCTTTTGAGCCTTTGTCTTCAGCAGAGCCTAAGTACTTAACTTGGAAAACTGTGTTCCTGGTATCTATTACCTCTGCCAGGCATATCAGTGAATTGCAAGCTCTGTCAGTGGAGCCTGATTTTATCTCATTCCATAGAGATAAGGTGGTCCTTAGAACTAACAGGAGGCTTTTACCTAAAGTGGTTTCAGATTTTTGTCTGAACCAATCTACGTCTCTTCTGTGTTACTACATTGAGCCTACTAAGGCTCACAGGCTTGACTCCCTCCAGTTGTTTTTCACTTATGGTGAAGTGGGGAAGGGCAAACCTGCCACTAAGAGAACTATTGTCAGGTGGATTGTCTCTTGTATTCAATTTTGCTATGAGAAGCTAGGCAAAATACCTCCCTCAGGTCTGAGGGCTCATTCGACTAGAGGTACAGCTGCTTCCCTGACTGCGGCCAGGGATATTCCTTTGCTAGAGTTATGTAAAGCAGCCACCTGGAAAACAGTCCATACATTTACCAAACATTACTCCCTGGACATCCAGGCTAGGAGTGATGATCAGTTTGGTACAGCAGTACTGCAGAGCCTATTCCCAAGGTAGGTTCAATTCCCTCCTCCATGAAGGTACTGCTTGGTAGTCTGCAATAGTCAGAATAAAGCAAGACTTCGTGTGGTCTGAAGAAAGAATTACTCACCTCAGCAATTATGTTTCTTCTAATGGAGTCTTGTGGTATTCTGACCTCCCTCCCTGCCTCCCCTCTCAGAACCTGTTTTTGGGAAGTGGGCTGGCAGGTGCAGTGTTGCACTCCAGGTTGCGTTTGGGCACTCCCTCCTTTTAGAGAGAGGGAGTGGGTTACATTATTAATTTAACGGTCTTAAGTTGTTCACTACCTGGTTTTTGATTTTGGATTCCTTGACTTGAGTCTTTTGGGAATCCAAAATATTTGGTTGCCATTTGGCCAGTAAAAAATGTACAGTTTCCACATAGTAGTTAGCTAGTATTAGCTCATAAGAATCTGACGGTTGTGCTTCTAAGTGCAGTAGACAGAGGTTTGAACCGAGCTCGAGCTCAACGTTCTATGCTCTGCATAGAAAATTAACCCTCTTCCCTCTGGGGCAGTTTGAGTGCTGGGGCTAATTGCAATAGTCAGAATACAGCAAGACTCCATTAGAAGAAATATAATTACTACGGTGAGTAATTATTTCTTTCTATTTAAACCAATTTCCTCCAGCCCCATTTGGAAGCTCGTTTCTTTCCTTCCACCATCCTCCATTTCTCCTTAAATGACTCACTTGTCACTTCTCTCTTTAGGCTCCTTCCTAACTTCCTAAGGTACCTTTAGCCTAAAGGAACTATTTTCCCACAGCACATCTGGGGTGGAACCCTCCTCAAGATGTTCCTTTGCCTTTACAGTATCCCAACAGGGTGGTAGTCCCACATGGGATAGAGAGTGCGAATGGCCAAAGCATCCACATACAGTGCACCCTTGATTATCTACCTCTCTATTATCTACCACCCTCCTTATCCATTGTTTGACCTCCTGTACCATTTTTTCTCTATAGAAATTCCCTCTATTAGCTGCCACCCTCTCTATCTGCCATCTGCTATTGCTTTCCTATGTTCAGTTTGCCTCTTTCTCATTATATTCTCCCTAAATCATCTACCATGTCACAGGCACTAACTTGGTGCATTATGGTCCTGACTGTTTGTTTTTTTGTAAGTATCTTAATAAGAAACAATTTTTGGTGCACTGCTGAGACCCCCTGTTGAAGCCTTGTATTGCAAGATGAAACATTGAGGAAGACAATCAGGCTGATTTCAGCTCTCCTGCCATATAAGTTGCTCTTACTGCACTTTATGCCTTTTGCATAATAAATCTAATACTGAAGTTCACACCAACCCCACCTCCATCTTGTAGAGATGGACAGGCATTGGGGTAAATGTTTGGGTCATTGCCCATGACGGTCATGCCATGTCACCTTACCCTATTCTGCAGACAGTGACATGTGTTGAGGTGTGCCTTAGGGTGTTTGGCTTTACAGTCACCCCATTCTATAAGGACATATGCTGAAATGGGTGCAGCACAGGAGAATGGGGTGAAGTCTGGGGCCGAAGAGTCCAAGGTACACCTCGATGCCTGTCAGTGGCTGGGGGGTGGGGGTGGGATGACATGAGCAGTACAGTCGGCAATCCAAAGGCACACCCCCATGCCTGTCAGTCTGTACAGGGTATGACATTATGGTTAGAAACCATAATGCCTCGGGCATTTGTTGGTATTTGCACTACAAATTTTCAACATGGCATTTTTGTGACCCCCACCTCATGAAAGCATTTGGGACCTCTTCTCATGAAGAGTGGCAGTGTGATTTTGTCAATGTGTCCCGAACATTGAGTTCCAACAGTGACAGTGCCATTCTGCACCACATGTACGAAAACACAGATCAGGCAGGATGTAAAGAATGACAGCTGTACCATCCATAGGAAGGCATGAAGAGATGGCAATGTTGAAAATCTGTAGTGGGAATATTAAAAATGCTTGCACTTCTGAGCATACGTGGAAACTGTGCAATGCATGCACATAACACAGTCATTTTATGGACTTTTGTGACCAAATTTTCAACATAGGTATTTTAGGACCTCTGCTCATGAACAGTATCATTGTGATTTTCTTAATGTGTCCTGAACACTGATTTCTTACAGCAACCACTCTATTCTGCACTGAAAGTGCAATAACACATTTTGGCCAGGATATGAAAAATGACAGCTGCACTGTTCATAAGGAGGTGTGGAAAAATGGCAATGTTGAAAATCTGGAGTGAAAATATTACAAATGTGCGAAGTTTCGAGCATGCATGGAAATAGCGCAACGCACACTCTTTTTCTTTTAATTCTAAGTTTATTCACCACATTTTCCACAATACAGGAGGCAGTAATGATCATTTAAACATGAGTTTTATGAAACAAAACCGTACTGCCCCCAAACCCCCCTCCTCTCCCTCCCTGGCACAGCAGTCCGTTCTTACACTATTATCACAATCTAACTACATTAACCAAAGGTAAATAAATTAATAACCTCAACCACACATTATTCCACAGCCATCATAATTAGAGTGTGAAGGGGGTCCCAAATAACCTTATACCTGTGTAGCCTATTTTGGAGGCTAGCAATAGCCTTTCTGCGAGCAGATTTGCTAGGATCTCATGGATCCACTCCGGTATGTTGGACAGGTCCCTTCTTTCCAATGCCTAAGAATAATTTTTTTGACCGAAAGTGCAACCATGGATATATGAAATCTCTGGATTCTGACGTTGATGGAAGACAAATCTCCCAGCAGGCAAATGTCTGGTGTAAAATAATCCTGTAAACCCAATAAAGGATCCAGGTTGGCTTTTATAAGCTCCCATAATGAAGCTATCCAGGGACACGACCAAAATAAATGAAGGAGTGATCCTGTATCCTGAGAACACTTATTGCACCTACCAGTACCGAGAAGGCCCCATTTTGCCAGTTTGATTGGAGTATAAACACAAATTATGTAGGATGTGAAATTGCATAAGACGTAATCTATCTTGGGATGCATATTTATGACAATAAATCCAGAGAGCCGACCAATTAAAAGTATAATGGGGAAAAAATGAAACCCAAAAGTTAGTGGGGCCATTACCACATCCAAACCGCCATTGGTACAACACATGGCATATCTTAGAGATCACACCTGAGGAGACAAGAAGAGAGGAGAGTTCAGATACCAATGCAAAAGCTACTGGGCGGGGTGGAACGGTACCGAGGATGGTGGTTAACAAGTGCCTCAGTTGGATCCCCTTAAAGACCTGAGACCCCGGAATATTGAACTTATTGATAAAGTCAGGGAATGAAAGCCAAGCCCCAGTCTCATCCAAAAATGAGGAGACTATCTCTTCTCCTAACTGAGGCAGCCATGAACGGGAAATTTTCTGCTTATTTATGGTAAAAACCAGGGAATTCCAGATAGATTGAGCAAGATCTTTACTTTGATTATATCTCAGAAAAGAGCACAGTTGCGAGTGTACTCTTATTGAGGTCATGATAGTGGGACATTTATTAACATTCTGTAAATGAAAAATTCTTAGATAAAGCATGGTCGAGGGGTCCATGTTCATGGATTGGATGAAGTCTAATTCAATCTTGAGCCAAACCGGTCTCATGTTATACGGGCCCGGCCTTACCCATCTCAGGATCTCAGGTACTTAGCCAGATGGCTAGCCCAGTAATAAATAGGCAAATAAGGAATCTGCAGTTCACCCTCATTTTTGGGTGCAGCTAGCTTGTGGTATGCCAACCCAGAGGTCTTGTTAGACCATATAAACTTGTTAAAAAGTTTATGCATTTTCTGAAACCAAGCTAAAGGGACAAATGAGTTAAGATGTGACAGGGGATAAAATAAATGAGGGAATACATTCATCTTAATTATATCAATACGACTCCATAAAGATAACAGAAGCTTGTCCCATCTCTCTAGGTCTTGAGTGATCCCCTGCGAAAGAGGCTCCAGATTTTCTTTAAACCACGAGGAGGTATTAGGCATTAACTTTACACCTAAATACTTAATAGCCCGGGGTGACCAGCATAATCCCAGAGAGATAATATCCGTCTTGGAAACCTTATGGCTAAGAGGGAAAAAGGATGTTTTATTGGGATTCAACTTATAATTCAAAAAACTACTGAAACTGTTAATCTCACTTAACATGTTCTGGATAGATATAACCGGATTAGCCAAATGTAAAGGGAGATCATCAGCATACGTTGTTATTTTCACTACTTCGTTCCTAATGGGAATACCTTGTATTCCTTTATTGTTAAGAATAAATTGAATAAGGGGTTCCAGATAAAGATTGAAAAGTAATGGAGAGAGGGGGAATCCTTGTCTCGTACCAGACCACAACATGAAGGACTTGGAGAAGGTCTCATTCCCTGAAATCCTCACTGAAGGAGACCAGTATATTGCCCTGATCCAATCTATGAACATGAAAGGGAATCTGAATGCCTTGAGGGCTTGAAATAAAAAATTCCAATTAACCCCATCAAATGCCTTCTCAGCATCCAGGGAGACCAGCCCCACAGGAAAGGTAGCATCCCTGGACTCTGAGAAGATGTGCGAGAGGGTACGCAGGTGATCCGAGGATGCACGTCCCCTCATAAATCCCACCTGAGACATACCAACCAGGTCTGGAAGGACCGGGGTTAGTCTATCTGCCAATATCTTTGAAAGAATTTTGACATCTTAATTCACCAAAGATATTGGCCTGTAGCTCTGAACCAACTCTGGGTTCTTGTCCGGTTTAGGTAACAGAACTATCAAAGTTTCAAACAAATGTGTGTCTGCCATCTGTCCAGAAAGAATATGTAGATAGAGACGATGCAACACAGGTATTAATTGATCTCTGGAAACTTTATAAAATAAAGCTGAAAACCCATCCAGTCCTGGGACTTTATCTGAAGGCAAGTCCTTTATAACGGCCGCTATTTCTTCCTGTGAAAGAGGGGAAGATATAAATTTCTTTTGGGGGTTAGATAGTAAAGGGAGATGTGCTTCCCTGAGATACTCCTCTAACTTTTCTATAGGTGGAGGGCTGTCCATATCCCTATATAATTGCTCATAAAATGTAGCAAATTCCTGGACTATCTCTGAGGGGGATACTCTCAGGGTCCCATCTGACTGTGACCTTATGGGGGTACAAATCTTGCTGATTCTTGTTGCTTTAACCGTAAAGCCAGTAGGCACCCTGATTTTTCCCCTTGATCTATAAAACTGTCCTTAGTATGAATAATAGCCAGTTCTGCCTTCTCTGTTATCATTCCCAAATATCTATCCTTATATACTAATAATTTCTGTGATTCCTCTTGAGAAATTTTATCTGGCTGTATAGTTTCTAAATCCCGTATCTGGGACAATAAAGACAATAACTCCACTTCCTGCCTCCTCTTCCTCTTTGTAGCTAGACTGATGAGAATGCCCCTTTTATAGGCCGTAAAGGCTCCCCACAAAATATCCGGCTTTGTACTGTCTATTGAGTTGGTGGAAAAAAAGAAATCTATCTGATCTTTCACCAATCCCCGATACCTTTCATCTTTTAATAATTGTTCATTTAATTTCCATCTGGTCTCTCTTTTGGGAATGTTAAGGAAAGCCAGATTACCCAACTCTAAAGAATGGTCCAATATTGGTCCTAGCTGGATCGAGGCAGACAATACTCCCGGCAAGAGCGCATGAGAAACTAACAGATAGTCAATGCGAGACTGTGTGCCATGTACTGGCAAACTGTAAGTATATTCCCTTATGTTGGGATGTATAACTCGCCAGGCATCGCACAACCCACATTGGTCCATCATTTCCTTAAAGGTCCTATGCCCAGGAGACAGTCCCCTCGACCCAGTGCTCGATCTATCAATATTAGGGTCAGAAACTAAATTAAAGTCATCCCCTAAGATAATAGGAGTAGGGAGAATGGGAAGAATCGCGGAGATCAGTTTCATAAAGAAAGCGGGATCATCTGTGTTTGGTCCATAAATGCTGCCTAGGACTAATGGGATGGCCCAAATAGTGCCCTGAACTAAGACATACCTGCCATCTCGCATCTTTAAAAACCTGAGAAGGAACAAATGGAATGTCTCTATTAATCAGTATCATGACCCCACAACTGTTGGTCGCCTCGAGGCATAGAAAACCTGACCAATCTGTTGCCTCCGGTTGCAATACTTGAATCCACTAGTGAGATTCTTGTAAAATGATATCTGGGCTCGCAACAAGCTCAGGTGCTTGAGTACCTGATATTGTTTAGGTTTTTTCCTAATCCCCTTCACATTCCACGTAGCAAAATTAATATTCTGAGCCATCTATAATGTCAAGTGTGAACCCAAGTAAAACATAAGACATATACTGCAACCATAAACCAGATAATTCTGTTCCCTTGAGACTGCTGTGCCAATCTCCTACCTCAACCCTCCCCTTACTAACCCAGCTATACCTCCCCTCCCACCCAAGTAACCCACAAACAGACCAAATATTCAACAAACCCCGAACATTATCCGAAACCCACCTCCCTAACCCCCATTATCGCTAACAACATTCAGCAACACTCCATTTTCTACTCCTCCCCCAGCCCCCTGACAAGCCATCCCCAAACCCTCATTAGGCTTAAATCGATCCCCTATTCTCTTTTTATTTTATAATAGCAAGGAGGGGAGAAGAATATACATTATTGCAGTAATGACCCATTCTGTCGTCCGCCTATTCCCCTATGGAAGGTATTGGGAGTGATCCTGTGTTAGCAAGGTGTCTCCGCTAAAAACATCAAAAGCTTGCTAACACATGCACCTCGCTTGTTAAGAGGAGGCACCGCCCAGTGGGAAATCAAAAAACCAGCCACAATGATGCATACAATTTGCCATGTGGGCCGTTTTCTCAGTAAGCTCTTTGGCCCCATAGAGACAGGCCCCATTGCTCCCCTTCTAATTGTCGTGCCCTTACACCAGGGAACCCCCGCTACCTCTGGTCCTTAAAACCACTAATCCTTAATACATGGAGCCCAAACTCCCTCCTGTGTTACCAACGGGGAAATGCATGCTAATACATTACATGGGAAGAAACATCGCAACCCCTGTAATTAAATTCCCCCAAATTATGGGTGATTATACTCTGCACGATGTAGTCATAAACCTTTACCAGGCTCAATTTTATTATTCTCCCTCAGGGGAAGGGGGGATTGAATAGTACTGGTGTTGGAATTGCTCTCCCCAAATGTGGAAATCTAACGATAAACATCTTAATTAAATGGAACCCCAGTCCCAGACAAAACAAACATCAATATCTATCCACAACTGGATTACTATAATAAAAGGAAGGTCCCTTCTGCCCTTTAATCGGGCTAAGATGAGAGTCCAACTCTGTTTAACAGCACTCCTTCCCAAGGATTCCTTTGAATAATTGCCTACACTTCTCACATCGGTACACTTCTTGTCAGGAAGTCCAGAGGCCTCTCATGTATCTCTAAAGAGATCTGGCAGGGATACTTTTAAGCCAGGAAGTGCCACCTCGGGATCCTCATAAGTAGCCCAGAAGATGGCCACCTGTACCTGTAGCCTTGCCGGGTATCCCATACGAAATTTGAGTCCAGCAGCAATGACTTTTGAGACAACCGGATGAAATGCAGCGCATTTCAAGCAGACTGAGCCTGGTATATCTTGCGCTATCCTGAGCTTAGCTTGTTCCCAACGGACTTCCTGGAGTTCTCTTACTTTATACAGAAAGTGTTACTGCTCTAAAAAGTTTAAAAAATGGCAAATTATGGGACGGGGCATTGCTCCGGGGGGGGGCTTCAGTCTTAAAGATCTGTGGGCTCTCTCAATAATATAATTGGCCCCAAATGGAAAAGGGCCAGCAATCTTCTCCACCAGCTTCTGGGCAAAAGCAATAGTATTCTGACCCTCCTCTCCCTCCGGTAGCCTGAGGATCACTACATTGTTTCTCCGGCTGCGACCTTCGAGGTCTTCAAGTTGAGCTTCAAATCGGGACAACTTCTGGTGCATAACTGCCATCCCAGGCTCGAAACTTTCCACTTGCTTCTCTAAGGAGGAGATCCTGGTCGAGTTGTCTGAGGTAACAAGGGTAACCTCTTCCAGTTTCCTCGTGAGCGACTTGATTTCTGATGCCATTTCTTTAATCTCGTCTCGGAATGGTTTAAACTTTTCCAGGAATTTACACAATGTGAGCGGCTCCTGATCTGCACCTTGATTTGAGGCATTCCCTTTCTCCGCTGCACTCGAGGCCCGGAATTTTTTTGGGGCCTTCTCTGGAGTAACTGGCGGGGTGTGTTTCTGCTGTTGCTTTTTCATGCAAACGTCCATTCTCTCTCAAAATCGCCCAGCGAGGGCACAAAGTTATAGAAAACCAGAATAACTCAAACTACTGGGGTTTGAGATCAAGAAAATATACCAGATAGCGATTTTAAAGAGAGGGGAGGCTGGAGCTATACCAAGGAGTGACTATCCGGTAGCTTGCATCACGTGGTCCCACAACGCACACTCTTAACACAGTCATTTTATGGACTTTCATCACCAAATTTTCAACATAGGCATTTTAGGACCTCTGCTAATGAACAGTGTCACTGTGATTTTTTAAATTTGTCCTGAACACTGATCTCACACAGCGACTGAGCTATTCTGCACCGGAAGTGCGAAAACACATTTTGGCCAGGTTATGAAAAATGACAGCTGTACTGTTCATAAGGAGGTGCAGAAAAATGTCAATGTTGAAAATCTGGAGGGAAAATATTGCAAATTGCGGATACAGCATGCATAGCAACCGCGCACGCACGCTCATAAAACAGTCATTTCTTGGATTTTTTCCACCAAATTTGCAACACAGCCTTTTTGAGAGGTCGCCTCATGAACACTGGCACTGTCATTTCATTACTCAGTCCTGAAAGGTGATTCTGAGCAGTGAACATAAAATCACCTTTCTGGACCAAATAATGCCATGACAGTGGCTGAATTCATGAGGAGGGTCACAATAACCTCATGTTAAAAATTTGGTACCAAAATTCCCCAAAATGCATGAGATATGTACCAAAGTTGAAAAAACCCTATTTATGCCATTATACAGCTTACCGGTATTTCTTCAGTTCGCGGTCGGCTTTGAAGAGTGCAGACGTGTTCCCAGTCCATCAAAAATCGTCACGGCTTGGGCTCCAGAGGTAAGTATGGGGCAAGGGGGGTTTGTGGGGAGGCAGGGTGTGCAGAGGGTGGGCACGGGTTGGGGAGGCAGCAGAACAGACTGCCAGGGACCATTTTCTGTTTTACAGGAACAAAAAAAGAAAAAAGAAAAAAAATCACAGGATTTTTTTTTTAACAGGTAGATTTGGCATGCTGGGATTGGCTCCCAGCATGCCAACTGAGTGTTTTGTTTTGGGGGGTGGCTGTAGCCGACGGGGGATTGGGCACCCCCATTGGCACATACAGGGGGGCGCAAGAGTCGAGGGGGATTGGGCACCCCCTTTGGCACAAACTTACTTTTTTGGGGAGGGAATTATGCCATTGGGGAGTGGGCTTCCCCCATCAGCAAATTGAACTGGGATGGGGCACATTATGCCAATGGGGAATGGGCTTCCCTGTCAGCACATCAAACTGGGACGGGGACTGGGCCCCCATCAGCAAACAAATATTGTTTTTTGGGGGGGCACATGTTGCTGAGGGGGATCAGGCACCCCCTCAGCAGTGGGGGCTGAACAATATTGTTTATGAACGCAGCGGCAAGCCACCGCCATGTTCACAAATAATATTACACTAGGTAACGTTCCACCCTGCAATCCGGGTCACTCCCTCATTGCAGTGGAATGGTTGATGCTGCAATGACGAGGCAGCCCCTGATTGCTATGGTGAAAATGTTACAAGTTGATGGCACTTTTGGAAGCCAGTGTCATCAGCACACTGTGCCTCCATTGGTCCACCACTGCCAAGCCCCCAAATGCAATGCTTCCATTGGCTGCCACACTGCCGCGCCTCCACAACCCGCTTCTCTCTTAAGCTGCCACATAATGTTTCTTGCACATGCGCACAAGCAAACATAAAAAAGTAGTAAAGTGAATTAGTTGAACACCCTATGTGGGGTAGGATTATAAAGTGATTAAAAGGGAGTAAGTGCAACACCCTATCTGGGATAGGATAACAAAGTGGTTAAAGCTGAATTGTTGCAACACCCTATTTGAGGTAAGATTACAAAGTGATTAAGGAGCAATAGCAGAAAACTAAAAACACCCTATCTAGGGTATGGGTACAAAGGCAGAAAAATTAGAGAAGTCCAAATAGTAACATAAAGGGAAAGCAAATTAATAACCCACCTAGGGTAGAGGAACTGAGGTAATCCAAACAAAAAAGGGTAATCTGGGAAAACAATATCTGAGCTAAGGGCAAAATATTAACACATAGTAGGAAGGGAGTACATTTGGAAATGTGGGGAATGGTGCAGTGCAGTGCAGTGGCTGTGGAGCAGCAGTCTTCAATGAGTTATTCTGGAGACTAAGGCACTGTCCCAACTGTGTGCACCTCTCTGGGCTAAGAGAGGAGATCGCTAGTCTCTGGGCTGAGGGGAATTGCAGTCATTGGTGGAAGGTTTAAATGCTACTTCAAAGGGCATTTAAACTAGCCATGGGTGGGAGGCAGAAGGAATGAGGGAGGCAGTGAATACACCCCAGATTGTGGAGCAGAAGGTAAAACAGCCCAGGGGAATCAAATTCCCCAAGTATAGTGGGGAACAAAGACAAAGAGGGGGAGGAACAAGAGGGAGTCAAGAGGTGGAAAGAAGGCTGAGAAAAATACTAGGTGGAGTTGGCAGAGGGAGGATCAGAAAGTGATGGACAGTAGCAGTGAAAAGGAAAGGGTGAAGGATGGACCGAGGAGTGGAGGGCAGAGAGAGACAAAAGGTCTGGAGAGCCATGTACACCAATGCAAGGAGCCTGGGGGAAATTCCTGACCTTGAGGCTACCATTGTAGAGGCAGACCTCAATCTGGTGGCCCTAACACAATCATGGTGCACTAACAACTACAACTGGGAGGTGACAATAACAGGGTACAACACGCTTTTGAAAAGAAAGGGCAGGAAGAAAAGGCAGGGGATTATTTTATATGTAAAGGGAAGTCTAAAGGCAATAGAAATACATGGACACTGCAGGGAAAGGGAAAGACAGGAGGTTCTTGGAGTTGGATTATAAATTGGGTCTGGGACCTTTATATGAGTGGGGTTGGTATACAGGCCACCAACATGGGGGGAGGGGAAGTGGACAAGGTTTTGGGGGAGGCCATAGGCAAAATGGCAGGTAGAGGAGAAATAGAAATTATGGCTGATTTTAGTATGCCTGATGCAGACTGTAATTTCCTGGCCACAGCTACAACTAGGATCAGGGTCATCCTAGATTCCTTGCAGGGGGCATTTCTCAGGCATCTGGTTACAGATCCCACTGTGGAGGGGACAGTGCTTAAATTGTTACTTATGAACAGGGACAGTATTGCAGATGTCACAGTGGGTAGCCCCCTGGACACTAGCAACCGTTGTATGGTGTGGTTTGGCATACAGATTGAACGGCAGAGCAACCACAATAGGATGAGGGTTACAGATTTTAGGAGGGCAGATTTTAAAGAAATGGGAGACTGCCTCAGAAAATACCTTGAAGGGGTGATAGCTGGGGGGGGCATGGAGGCACAATGGAATAGAATAAAGGAGAGAATAACAAAGGTAGCAGCAAATTGTTAATAAGCAAGGTTAAAGGGAGAAAGAGGCCACTGTGATTCTCTAAGGAGGTAGCTAAGGTGGTAAGGGAGAAAAAGATGGCCTTATGGAAGTATAATGAGACCCAAATGGAGGCAGACAGGAAAGTATATATTGAGAAACAAAAGGAGGCAGGAAGGAGGGTAAAGACAGTAAAGGCTCAAACTGAGGAAAAATAGCTGAGGAGGTCAAGAAGAGGGGCATGACTTTCTTCAAGTATGTGAGTGAAAAGAGGAATGTAAGGGGTGGTATACAGAAAATCAGGAGACCAGGAGGGGGACTGCAAAGAGGAGGACCAAGAAAAGCTAAAATTTTTAATGAATATTTTTGCTTCATCTTTACAGTGAAAGTTAGGGGGCAGACAGGCTGTCATGCTTTAACAGGCACCACAGGAAGGGGGTGGCTACAAATACATGTATAGAAGAGAATCCATGGGGGTTTAGAAGCCTTAAAGGAAAACAAGGTAATGGGACCAGGTGGAGCCCCTCAAGGATACGTAAGAAACTGAACACGGTGCTGTCCGCTCCTCTGGCAACAATATTTAGCACCTCATTGGAAACAGTGGTTCTAGAGGATTGGAGGAGGGCTGATGTGTCCCTTTGCATGACAGCAGGAGCAGGTAGGAAGCCAGCAATTATAGACCAGTCAGTCTCACATCATTGGTGAGTAAGTTAATGGAGTCACTACTGAAGGAGAGACTGATGGAGTTTACCTGAAAGCACATGGGCTGCAGGAACACCAGCAGCATGGCTTCAGAAGTGGGAGGTCACTCATGTCAAATTAATCTCATATATTTTTTGACTGGGTAACTAGGGAGGTGAATTAGGGGAGAGCAGTGGATTGGCCTATCGGGACTTCAGTAAGGCCTTTGACACTGTAGAAACATAGAAACATAGACTTTGATGGCAGATAAGGACCGCTTGGCCCATCTAGTCTGCCCATTTCCCTACCTACAGGATAGGCCGCAGATCCTAGTTAACCAACAGCCTATTTCTTCCTACCCCCCACAAGAATTGCCTTATGTCTGTCCCATGCATTATTGAATTCTCCCACAGTTTTAGACCCCACAACCTCCTCAGGAAGGCTGTTCCATGCATCCACTACCCTCTCTGTGAAATAATACTTCCTCACATTGCCCCTGAACCGCCTCCTTCTATCTTTAAATTGTGTCCCCTTGTTCTTGCACGTCTCTTTTTCTGAAAGATGCTACCCTCTTGGACTTTGTTGATTCCACTGAGGTACTTAAAAGTTTCTATCATGTCCCCCCCTCTCCCTTCTTTCCTCAAGGGTATACATATTAAGCTCCTTTAGCCTCTCCTCATACGGCTTCTCTTGCAGACCCTGCACCATTTTAGTTGCCCTCCTCTGGACTACCTCTATCCTGTCTATGTCCTTGCAGAGATGGGGTCTCCAGAACTGGACACAATACTCCAGATGGGGTCTCACCAACTGTCTGTACAGAGGGATAATAACTTCCTGTTATCTGCTGCTGATGCCTCTCCCTATACATCCCAGTATACCCCCAGCCCTCCCTACTGCCTTCTCACATTGCTTGCTAACCTTAAGGTCATCTGATATGATTACCCCCAGGTCCCTTTGATTTTTTGTTGTTGTTACTACCTCCCCACCCATTGTGTATTTTTCCCCTGGGTTCTTGTTTCCCAGGTGCATTATTGCACTTCTTTTGCATTGAATCCTAGCTGCCATACTTCTGACCATTCCTCCAACCTTGCCAAGTCCTTTTCATCCTTTCCACGCCTCCTTGTGTATCAACCCTGTTGCAGATCTTTTGTGTCATCTGCAAAAGGTATACTTTTCCTTCCAGTCCTCTGCAATGTCACTGATGAAGACATTAAAAGGACTGGACCCAATACTGAACCCTGCGGTACCCCACTAGTAACCCCTCTTTCTTCAGAGTGGACTCCATTCACAATTACCTTCTGTGTCCTGTTGTGCAGCCAATGTTTTACCCAGGCTACCACCCTGGGACCCACTCCCAGGCTGGTTAATTTGACTATTAATCTTTTGTGTGGGACTGTGTCAAATGCCTTGCTAAAGTCTAGGTAGACCATGTCCACAGCCCCTCCCTGGTCTACTACTTTGGTCACCCATTCAAATAAATCTATTAGATTCATCTGACATGACCTTCCCCTGTGAACCCATGCTGCCTTGGGTCCTGTGCTCCACTGGCCTCTAGGTACTCAATTATTCTTCCTTTAGAAGTGACTCCATCACTTTCCCTACCACAGAGGTCAGACTGACAGGTCTGTAGTTTCCTGCCTCTGTCTTGGTCCCACTTTTGTGAAGGGGGAATCACATCCACCTTCCTCCAGTCCTCGGGTACCACACCATCCTCCCATGATTTATTAAAAAGAGTAGCCAGTGGTTTCACTAGTTTCTCCCTTAATTCTTTTAGAATTCTGGGGTGAATTCCATCAGGACCCATTGCTTTGTCCACCTTCAGTTTTAGGAGTTCTTGCAGAACCCTTTCTTCTGTGAAAGGACTGGGATAGACCCCCCTATCAAGAGTGCTTCTGCTGATTGGATTAGGCACTTCCCCCTCCTCTTTTGTGAATACTGAGCAGAAATATTCGTTCAGCATCCCTGCTTTTTCACTGTCCCCCTCTGCCCACCCACCGTTCATTCTATTCAGTCTCACTATCCCTCCCTTTGTCTTTCTATGCTCGCTGATGTACCTATAAAAGGTTTTATCCCCCCCTTCTTAACTGAGTTGGCTATCTTTTCCTCAGTTTGGGCCTTTGCTATTCTGACTTCCCTCCCTGCTTCCTTCTGCCTTAACTGGTACAGCTCTCTGTCCTGCTCCTTCTGTGTTTCCTTATACTTCCGGAATGCTATCTTTCTTCCTGACTTTCCTGCCACCTCTTTTGAGAACCATAGTGGCTTTTCTTTCATTTTGATTTGTTTATTTGCTTTACACAAAGGCTTGTTGCCCTGTGATGGCAGTTTGATGATTCCCATTGTTGCTCCACACCTCCTTCTAGCCTGTTTGCTAGTGCTTTTCTGAGGCACTCTCCATCTTGCAAAGTCAGCCCTCCTAAAGTCCAGTACCCTCACTTTTGTATGGCTTGACTCTGTAGCTGAGTTTAACGTGAACCACACTGTTTGATGGTCACTTGTCCCCAGATGGCAACCCACTTCTAGATCTGAGATCCTCTCACTGCCCCGCTTGAGAGTATGAGGTCTAAGATTGCTCCCTCGAGTGGGTTCTGAAACTAGCTGTCTAAGGCCTGCCACCTGTAGGGCATCAAGAATGGCCCTGTTTGGATGTGGCTGCAGCAAATGTGCTCCAGTTAACATCTGGCATATTCAGGTCTCCCATCAACAGTATCTCCCTTTCTCTGCCATTCTAAGAATGCCTTCTATCATATCCTTGTCCATTCCCTCCCCCTGACATAGGGGTCTGTACACAACCCCTGTGCGGATTGTGGTGCCCTTTCCAGTCTCCAAGGTGACCCACAGTGCCTCCTCTCCTCCCTGTTTACTCTTTTGTTCAGTTGCTTTTATCCCTTCCTTTACATAGAGAGCTACTCCTCCCCCTCTTCTGATACCACACAGTAGAGTAATAAAGAAACTTAGCAACCCAGGGGTGGGGAAGAATGTGGTGAGCTGGGTAGCCAACTGTTTGGAAGGTGGAGACAGATGGTGGTGGTTACCAGCTGTCACTAGGAGACTGGGAGAGTGACCAATGGAGCTCCTCAGGGATCAGTGCTGGGCCCTGTCCTCTTCAATGTCTTCGTAAGTGACATTGCTAAGGAACTGGAGGGGAAGGTGTGTCACTTTGCAGATGACACAAAAATCTTCAACAAGGTGGGCACCCAGGAGGGAGTGGATGGGGTGAAAAGGGATCTGAAAAAACTAGAGAAATGGTCTAGGAAGTGGCAGCTGGAATTCTGTGCTAAAAACTTCAAAGTCAAGCACCTAGGAAGGGGAACTCCATGGGGTGAGTATAAGATGGGGGAAATTACTTACAGTTACCAAGCAAGAGAGGGATCTTGGGGGGGGGATCATATGAGATGATCTCAGGGTGGCTGGGCAGTGTGATACGGTAGTAGGCAAGGTGAGCCCAATGCTCAGGTGCATAGAGAGGGCATTTCTAGCAGGAGAAGGGAGGTGGTGTTGCCTCTATATCAGTCATTTGTGACACCTCACCTGGAGTACTGTGCCCAGTTCTGGAGGCTGCACCTCTGCAAGGATATCCACAGGGTGGAAGTGGTCCAGAGAAGGACTACTAAAATTGTGTGAGTGTTGCATGAGAAACTATATGAGGAGAGGCGGGTGGAACTTAACATGTACTTCGTGGAGCAGAGAAGAGTGAGAAGGGACAGAATTGAGATGTATAATTAGCTTACAGGGGTGGACAAGATGCAGGAGGGGAGTCTCTTTCACATAAGGAAGTGCACCAGAGCACAGGGGCATGATATGAAGCCTGGGGGTTCAGAGGGCTGTGAGGAAATCATTCTTCATAGAAAGGGAGGCAGACATCTGGAACAGCCTGACAGAAGAGGTGGTAGGGGTGAAGATAGTGAGGATCTTCAAACACATGGGATAGACACATGGATATAACAGATAGTGGTAAGTGAGGCGGGAGGGACACCTGTGACCAATTATAATCCAGGGTCCCAGTGTCAAGAAGGAAAAACAGGGCACACTATATGGGCCTGCTCATCCTTTTCTGCTGACACATTTTATATTTCTGCATGTTCAGGCTGTGATCACATGGAGTGCTGTTAACTCAGTAGCTAAGAGTGTTCTGAGTTTGTGTCTCCTTGTGTGATGATGTGCCCCATGTTAATAAGGCTAGTGTCCCTCATTTTTCTACATTTTGACTGGCAGTATCCAATGTTTCAGTGCAACATTTTAAGATGTAGACAGGGTCTGCCATGCAGCTGGTGTTTTTTCCCAGCCTCCCTTAGACCTGATAAATGAACTAAAAAAGAAACTGAATAGTTAATACCTAAATGCAGACTTGTGCTAATTGTAGCTTATTTTACCTATGCAACATAAGACACCTCTATTATCCACCACCCTCTATTATCCTCCAACAAGTTGGTGTACCAAAGTTGGTGGATAATAGAGGGTGCATTGTGTAACAGTCAAGCAATTCAGTTATATAGCTAGCCTTCTATTAACAGTGCTGCACAAGCATTACTCTGCACTTTGTTTGAATACTCCCATTGAACCTATTGTCACTGAAATGTGGGACTCTAGGAAGGGAACAGGGAACATTGCTTAACAAAGAGTAGCACACTAAGCTGAAGCTTGTTTCCAGATGTGACCTGTGAGCACAAGGAAGTTAAGTGACTTGGTCAGGATCACACAATATGCACCTAGGAAGCTGTGGGATTCAAACCCAGGTTTCCAGATCTGCAGCTCAGAGTCTTAATCCACTGTGCTATACTGCCTCTCTGTGACCCTCACAATATGTAAAATTGAGGGACACTGGACCTCAAAATGTAGGGCATATCATCAAACATGGAGAATGAAGCTCTAAACATTGATAATGAGTGGCTTTACTTGAGTAAATTGAATTTTGCATTGACATCATACAGAATTATGAAGTGCTGCTTTAAAGAGCCCCTGACATGACTGTAGCAACTTTGAAAAAATGTAATACTTAGATACAATTCAGCTTATATTTTAGATTCTATTCTGTAATTCCTACCATTACTTCCTTATTAATAAGGACCTTTGCATGTAAACAAAATCACTACCGCTATATTTTCTGGTTGCTTGCCTTCACCTGACATCACAGTTCTGTTTATGACATCATAATCTGTTGCTATGGAGATAATTCTGATGCAATAAACAGCGTTCTGTGATGTCAGGTGTAGGCAAGCAGAAAGAGCAGATACAGTCTAAGGGAAAGCAATCCTCTTTCGTTCAACTGTCCTCAGCAATAAAGAAAAATGAGAAAAGAATTATAGAAAATATATGAAATATAAACTGAATTATATCTAAATCTCATTTTTCTCAAGTTTTTTCTAACAGTAGCAGAGGCTGTTTAAAACATTGGATTACTGCACTTTCTGTGTGTGGACATCACATTTTCAGTATAGAACAGATGTGGGTCTGAGCAGTTCTAAAGAGGGGTAAAATTAGGGCTATCGTATAACTCATAATATGGGACAGTTGAGAGTTACTGTATGCAATACAACTACAATAAGTAACACAGCAACAGGATGCTAGGCCACAACTTCCTAGAGAGATTAGATACTTTAAAGCTGTCTTATCAAAAATCCGTCTTACAGAAAAGGTGGACCATCATCATTTTGTTCCTTTTTTCCTAGTCGTTCTTCAGTCTGTGCAGTCCTGTAATTATTTTTCACCTCCACTCACTCACTCACTCTCCGTGATATGCATGTACTCACTCTCAATGATATTCACTCACTCGATCTCAGTATTCACTCACTGTCAATGACGTTCACTCACTTTCAATGATATTCACCAGCTCACTCTCAATGATATTCACTCATTCACTCTGTGATGTTCACTCACTCACTCACTTTCTATGATATTCATTCATTTACTCACACAATTTTATTTACTCACTCTCTGTGATAGTCATGCACTCACTCACTCACTTTCAGTGACATTCACGCACTGTTCAATAATATTCACTCACTCACTCTCAGTGATTTTCACTCAGTCACTCAATGATATTCACTCACTCACTCACTATTCAGTCATATTCTCTCACTCATGCTGAATCATATTCATTTACTCATTTAATGATATTCACTCAGTCATTCTCGATGATATTCACTTCTTTACTCAGACACTTAGTCACTCACTGTTAATCATAGTCACTCATTCACTCACTCACAAATATATTTACTCACTCACTCTTAATGAAATTCACTCACTCACTCATTCAGTCACTCATTCTCTATGATATTTACTCACTCACAAACTCACTCTCAGTGATATTCAAGTACTTACTCTCAATGATATTCACACACTCACTCAATGATATTCACTCACTTTCAATGATATTCATTCACTCACTTGGTGATATTCACTCACTCTCAATGATGTTCATGCACTCACTCTCAATGATATTCACTCACTCACTCACTCACTCTCAGTATTTATTCATTCTCAAAGATGTTCTCTCACTCTCAGTGATATTTACCCACTCACTCTCAGTGATATTCACTAATTCATTCTCAATGATGTTCACTCACTTTCTATGATATTCACTCATTCACTCACTCAGTTCTGTTTTCTCACTCTCTGTGATACTCATGCATTTACTCACTCACTCACTCAATCACTCACTCTCAATGATATTCACTCACTGTTCAATGATATTCACTCGATCTCAGTGCTATTCACTCAGTCATTCATTCAATGATATTCACTCACTCTCTCTCAATATTTACTCACTCTTAGCAATATTCTCTCAATCACTCATTCCCAATAATACTCACTCAGTTACTCTCTTGGGTTGGTGAAGAAGGCTCTTGGCTCTATGCGCTCCCAAGAACTGTGGAGTAGTTTGGGGAAGCAGGGTCACATGGCATGTTTTATTTAATGACAGGTATACTACTGTTGCCTATGTAGAGAGTGTGACCGTACCAGAATTTTTTATTGTGTCCTCTGCCTGCTGGTTTCTGCCACTCTCCTCTGTTCCTAGTTTTCCCTCAGGAGGAAGGCTGAGGCGATGGCTATGTACTGTGTGCTGGAGCTGAAGTGATTTACACAAGGACAACTTTGGGCGGTGTGAGGAGAATGTAAGCAGTTCACCCAGAAACACAGCATGAAAAAGGAGTGTATTCCAGCCAACCATTATTTTATTATAGTCTGCTTATGTATATATTATATTGCATTATACTGCTGTACCTTAAAATTTTATAAACCTGCAGTTTGTATTGTGCTTAACATCTCTTTGTCTGATATGACTTTAGAGAACTTAGTGCTAGTGATTAGTGACCAGTGAACAGTGCTTGTGCTGCCAAATGTATTCACGATGCCATGTTTGTTCTTTTTTCTTGTTCTTCTTTTCACACTTTTTAGTTGTTTTTTAATAGGTTATCGCTTCCTGCTTTTGGTTTTCTGGCTGCTGGTCACATGGTTGCACTTGTAGATTTGGTGCACATGTCAATGCTTGGCATTCTGGTTTCAGCATTTGCCATTTTCGCATGAACCTGACCAGCTAGTAGCTGCAGGAGTATGGCTTGAAGTGCTTGGCCCTGTTTTTCCTTGACCCGAGAATTCATGCATAACTGCTCCCAGCCATCGCATTAATTTTGGCCGGTTGTTGTAAGTTTTTCTTTTGGCATCTAGAAAATTTTTGGCTGAGAAGCAGTGGGCACTTTAGTAGCAGCCTTTGTTTAATAAGTGTGTAGGCATTATTCTACAGACCAGACCTCTGGTTTCTCCAGAAACTCAAGTGCTTGCCACTCTCAGATCAAGAAGTAAGCTAGTTTCTCACTAATTAATTTCATTTTTATTGTCTTTAGAACTATTTTGGTCAGTTGTTTTATCCTCCATACATCAAAGTTTTACGTGATATTATGAAATGCACTGTGTTCTGAGTTTTGTACTTTAGATTTTAAGTTTATTCTCTTGAACTTTTAGTGTATACAGTGCTGGAATCACTTAGGCAATTTTCTCTGATCTTCAATCTACTCTGCTCCTTGAAGCAAGAGCAGAGGAATCAGGGACTTATTTTTCTGGCTATACATAGGAAGTTTCTGGATTCCTCCATTTTCTGATAAGACAAGACTAAGTTCCACACAGAAGTTAAAGTGCTTTTTTTGGCACTATTTTCGAAACTCGCAGACTTTATTTACACAGAACTGGTTCTTTCTTTATTTTTGCATAGCAAGTGCAGTTTGACTTTACAACAACTATCCTGAATGCAGAAGGGAATGTTTTCATGGCATTGGATACTAGATACTGGATACTGGATAGTGGTGAAATACCAGAGCTTTAGCACTGCTTCTTAGACCTTAAAAAGAAGAACCTTAAGGAATTTGTTGGAACCTTGCCTGTGAACAGATAGAGCAAACAGTTTTGGGAACTGCAATATAGTTTTGCTTTTGCTTTGCACTATATATTATCCTGTAATATGTTTGTTTTAATGGTTTATGCTAGGAACCAAGCAGCTATAAAGGCAGATTTAGAGCTGCTGAACTTCCCCTTGGGGGAGCAGACATCTGTTCTTGTCAGGGGTAATAACAATGACTATAATAACCATAAAGAACTGAAAGACAATTTGGATTCTTTGATTATTATCTCTAGTCAGGAGTCTGCTGATGTTATGGAAATTACTTTCCAGAATAAATTGCCCCTTAAGAAGGTTAAAAGGGGGAATAAACTGGTTACAAAAAAAAACTAAAAAAGGCACCAATCTAGCAAAAACAAAAAAAATCTAAAAACACAAATCCTAGTGTTCGCAAAAATAAGGAGCATAAATTAAAATCTAAACACATTAAAATCAATGGATTTTTGCTAAAAACTACTCCAGCTAGGGAAATTACTGTGAGAAGTCCTGTTTGGGTTAAACCAACTGAACTGACTGTCATCTTAGATGTGTCCTTGATCAGTTGTAATGGCTCCCAACAGGGAGCTCCCAAACTTAGGTTATTTCTAGACTTTCATCCACCCCAACAATTCCTAAAGAGGATGACTTGGTTCTTATTATAGCAACTATAGCAGTGAGCACAGCAACTTGACTGATGTATCAGTCTTAACAGTAAAAAAAAAAGTGTAGAAGAAAGCACTCTGGTCAAAAAAGCAGTTAAGGAGATCTTCATTAACCTTTATTATGATTCTTTTACTGACTTGTCAAATTCTCTTGAATTCTCACCAGAACCTGAATCTGGTATAACTGGGGTTTGTCCTAATTGGTCTGTTGATTTGCAGGGTATAACAGTGGATATACAGGAGGCCATAGTTGGGTTAAAAAAGATTGATACTAACATAAATAATAAAATATCCCAGAGCCCACACTGTTGCTGTACCTTGGGGAACTCTGGGGCTGAGGACCCCATTGCTTCCTATCCTTTTAGTTTAGATGATGAACTCAGAAAAATCATAACGGATCCATATGCAGCTCACCTTATGATTTTGGATCAGCTAGTGGGGGTCTGTAATGAATTAAAAACCCTCAAATGCAACATTGCTGTAAATGGCTGCAACTTAGATGTTGTACTTAACAAATTGGATAAATTAGTCCCTATAGTTGGGTCATCTTCTATCTCACTTTCTGATACTTCACAAGTAAGGCCAGATTTCTCTACAGTCTGTATCCCTGATTCCTCAGTAAAACCAAAGGGGAAAATTAAGAAGCGGGTTAAGAAAGCTAAGAAAGCTAAAAAAGAGCAAACTGCTTCTTTTGTCCCTGTCTTAGACACTAGTTCATCTAGGGTTTTACAAAGTAGTAAAACAAAAACTAGTGCTATTAATACTGCTAAGGATGTTTTAAATCTGTCCTGTGCTAATGCAGACAACAGCAGTGTATGTCTTTTAAAAGTATATGGAAATCAACATCTTGATATTTATTTATTTATGACTTTGATAACTGGGTGAGTGCACTGATCCCAGGGACCGTTTTCAGGCACGACTCAGGCAATAACACATGGCACAGGGTGACAGTGAATACAAGGTAACTGTAATGCACATGAAACAGAATAGATACAAGCAACAATATTAAGCACAGTGTACAAGCATGCTGCATAAATCCATTGAGAACAGCGAGTACAAGGTTCCAATATGGGACTTAAAGAGATTTGATAGAAAACAACAATCGCAAGCACAGTGTACAAGGTATGATACATAGTGCAGTGGGCATGTAATACACCAAATATACAGTAAGAAAATATATACAATATGTACCCACAATGCAATGTAACACATGGAAAAAAACAGTGAAAAAATATATATATAATATGTACAGGCAAGGAAGTCACGTATACCGTGGAAATATAATTAACAAGGCAATGAGGTAACAGGTGTGGGCTGGGGAGTAGTCTAGCATGGGTAGTCTAGTGTGGGTAGGTGGATAACTCCTGGGAGCAGCGGCAGGAGGAATTTGCCAGGAGCCAGATGTTGAGGCGGGGCTTGAAGCTGGAGTGAGTGTCAATAGAATGGAGTAAGGCTGGCAGTTTGTTCCACTGCAAGGGACAGCTGAAGACCAAGCTCTGCTACCCATGTTGGTAGATACCCTAGGAACAGCTAGAGGGGGAGTATCATTAGAGCAGAGGTTGCGGTGTAGAGTTCAGGTTGTCAGGAGGGTAGTTAGGGGGAATTTTTGAGCCATGCAGATAACATTGTCCACCATGCAGCAGAGGGCTAGGTCAAAGTGGCCTTGCAGCAGTAGCCATCCAAGGGTATCATAGAGAGTGCAGTGGTGGGTGGAGAATGGGGCCAATAAAGCAAAGCGACAGGCACTGTTGTAGGCAGCAGAGAGTTTGGCCATGGTGGTAGCAGAGGTCCTGGCATAAACAGGAGAACAGTAGTCAAGAATAGGGAGAAGATTACCCTGGACAATGGCTAGTCTGGCTTCAGGGGTGAGGTACTGCCTGAATCTATAGGCAGCACCTAACTTCTGATGGAACCTTCTGACAAGGGAATTTGCATGGTCAGCGAAGGTGAGGAAGGGGTCAAATAGTACACCTAGGTATTTGTATGTGTTGACGTCCTCTAGGACTGGGCCATCAGATGTGAGAATACGTAAGGGGGTGTGGTTTTTAGTTTTGGCAAGGAAGGGCTTCGATCTGAACAGCATGGATTTAGTTTTTTTGGCATTTACTAAGAGGAGGTTTTTTGAGAACCAGCTGTAGGCCACAGCATAGTTGTGAGAAAGAACAAAGGAGATTGCAGCCATGGATTTGTCACTGTGGAAGAGGACAAGGTCATCGGCATACAGGAGAGAGTGACAGTTGAGGTAGTTGGAGGGGAGTGAGTTGATGAATAAGGAGAAAAGGAGGGAACCCAGGATTGAGTCTTGAGGGACCCCTACAGAGACAGGCAATGTGGGGGAGCAGGTTTGGCCAATGCACACATATTGCGAGCAGCCAGTTGGTAGTTAGTGAACCAATTAGTGAGTTTCTAAGAACAACCAAGGACCTAAGCTTGGAGATATAAATGCATCATCTGTTAACAAAGACTACAGCCCATCTGACAGGGCAACTAGTAAGGAGATATTGTGCTCCATACAGGCTATTAATCAACAAATGGATCTCTTTAGGGACAATTTGAAAAACTTTAGAGAGGACTGGCAAATCTGGCATACTGAAGCCCAATATATTACTGAGGGCTTAGCTAAAAAAGAAGGGCCCAGTATGACCTCTTTTAATACACGTTCACCAGTGGAGAAAGAGCTGATAAATTTATCAGGTTGTGCTTTCTTGAGTTTATATGGCTGTCATTGGAACAATGCAATTACTTCAGAGCAAAACAAAAAACAGATTGTACACCTTTTAAGGGCTGCTACTGGCTCTGATATTGTTGATACTGATATAGTCCAACTATGGGATGACAAAGACTATGGTGGCCATAGATGTGTGTGTTTTTATTCTGCTCTAATGCTAGAGTTGCTAATCATATATGGCTTAACAACAAGAGTTTGTAGTCTCAGGATTTCTCAGTGGATTTTATTAATAGGAAACTACTGAATCAATCTCAAACTGGGAACAAAATAAGCAATATCAGCATTTTTGGATCAAAGCTCATTCCAAATGATAATCCAGGTAGACTTAAAAATGCTTTCCTTAACTTGTTTACACATGTTTTGAAAATCTCAGCTTTAGATATTAAAATAACTAACATTTATAAGCATAAGGCACAGAATGCTATAGGACAGATTGATGTTGTATAGTCAGGCAAAGGGGCTCTGGATATGATTCTGCATAAAACTCCATTACTGTACCTAGTTGGGGTGCACATTGTTGACAGCAATGTCCTAAGCACAGCATGTCCGCATAATAACTCTGTCATGCATGCCTATAATGAGCCTTTATTCCCCAGAAAGTTGTTTCTTTATGGCTTATGTTGGACAGAAAGTGAGACTGATAAGAAACTCAAACTAATTGTACCTGACTTATTTGAACAACTTCTTAATATTGCAATTATTGATCAAAATGCTTTAACAGTGCAAAGATTGGGTAATGACCCAGAAACTGACAAAATCCTAATTCAGGTCAAATACACACACCTGTATGATAAAATCTTGTAAAATTTCTCTATGCTTGATGCAATTGGGCTATATATTAATAGTATTGACTATGTTGCAGGCAGTAATGAGACCTTTTTTCAGCAACAAAACAGAATTCTAAACATTTCACACCCATTAGGCAGAAAAAAACCTACCCAAGAGCTAGATGTACCAGAAATTGAATACAATGTTTCAATTTTAAATCAAGTTGGCCCACTTAAGGAGCAGGGTGATTGACTACAGGGCTCCCACCAACACAGGGACTATTGATTCAGAAACAAAATATAACTCATCGATTATATCTCGGAATATAGCTGGTTTACTAACAAAGTTTGCAGATCACGACTGCATAGGATTTCTGAATCAAGCTTTAATGTTAATATTTACAGGAAACTTGGCATTTGGCAACTAATGATGTTATACTAAATGATTATTCCACATGTCATATTCCGGGCAATAAGCATTCCAAACTTGGTAGACCTTGGTCCTGTCACTTGGTTCAAGGTTACAGAAGATTTATCAGTTAATTTATTATTTTCCAATTCCTTTTCTCAGTCCTTTGTTATTAAATTGAGCTCACTTGAATTTTGTCTAATTAATGTTTCTGTACCCCCCTGTAATTCAACATTTTTTAATATTAAAATCTGGGAGGATTTAGATGATCTTATACTTAGGTCATGGGCCACAACTGCATGTGAAAACATTTTAATGTGTGGTCACTTTATCGTTAGAGTGGGCAGCTATGATGGATTTTCTGATAGTGAAGTACAAAACTGGCATTTTGAAAATGCTTTTAAGTTTCCCAGATCCTCTTTAGATCTAAAGACTAACAACAGAGGCCTCAAGCTTATAGATATCTTAACATCTTACAATCTAGTACCACTCAATGGAAGACTTAACGGTGATACCAGAGGCAATTTCACATTTTATAATAAGCTTGGGCCTTCAGTTATTGATTATGCATTTTGGAATGATAGTATGGATATCTGGGATTCATGCGTGACTTCCACCAGAGTTGATAGTGATCATTTTCCTTTGATGTTGCAATTTAAACTTCCAGTTAAGAAACTTTCTGTCATGTGTTATGATAATCTAGAAATAAAGAACAATGTTAGAGTTAAACAGAATTATATTTGCAACAGTGAGATTGGCTCCCTTATATGTAGGTATTTCCCTAAATCGGACTATATTTCATGGAACAGTTCCAGTCTGGTTAAACAACTGGAGTTCTGCTTTGAAGCCATAAGGGAATTACTCTTGGTAACTACAAGTAGTTCTAGGGCTATGATAAGGAGTGCGGCTTGGCCAAGAAGCAGTTAAATCAGCTAATTAGGAAAGTCAGAGCCAGTAACCATAAAGGTCAATTTAAATCACTAAACTAAGCCAGAGCTTCTTATAAAGAGCTACTTAAAGAAAAGCAGTTAATGTTCCATCACTTGTAGAGGATTAAGATGTTGAAGGCTATAAATAATAATGACCATCGTGCCTATTGGCAGATGGTTGCCCATGGTACAAATAATCATAAATTCTGTATAGATTCTTATATTTCTTTAGACACTTGGTAAAAGTACTACACAGAAATCTTTTTTAATTCAAGTCATTCTCACGATTTGTTTGAGTTAGAAACAGACAAGTCACATTTTGTGCTTTGTAGACATTCAGATGTGTATCTTGCTATTATTTCTATGAAAAAACACAAAGCACCAGGCCCTGATCAGATTCCAACAGAGGTTTTTCTCGATGCCCCTCCATGTTGGGCTTCAATTTTAATACCATGTTTCAACTCCTTTGTTAGCCATTTGAACTTTCCTAACTCATGGAAAGGGCTATAATATTTTTAATTCATAAAAAACGAACATGTCTGACCCTAAAATGTATCGGCCTATCTCTCTCTTAGATTCAGTAATTGTGGAAAAATTTTGTCTAACATAGTACTATCCAGATTACAAGAACACATTAAATTACTGGGTGATCTGTCCACATTCCAAGCAGGTTTTTGAGCTGGATATTGCTCTGTTGATAATTGCTTTTTTTATCTCACCTTTTTGAAAAATATGTCAAATTATGTAAACAGAAATTATATCTGGTATTTACAGATTTCCATTCTGCTTTTGACTCTGTTTCACATTGTACTTTATGGATAATAATGAAGGACTGGGGCATAGCTGTTAAACTTATTGCCATTATAAGAGAACTGTGTCATAATACTTGGGCCCAAGTTAAAATAGGGACAACCGGTCAATTTTCAACTACCTTTGAAATGATTCATAGGGTCAGGTAGGGCTATGTTTTGGCCCCTCCTTTGTTTTGCATTTACATAAATAACTTACTAATTTCTTTTGAAAATTCTTCAACTGACTCACCCAGAATAACAAACAAATTTTGTCCTGTGTTGGCATATGCTGATGATCATGTCTTGTTATCAGTATGACAGGGGGGATGATAGGGGAAATGTGATCTCTTGAATGACTATGCTGTTAAACACAAACTGACCATTAATGAGAATAAAAGCCAAATTATGGTCATGGGCTCATATAAACTAACTAAAACTTGGAGACTAGGAGATAAAAGACTTAGTACTGTGAAATCTTATGTTTATCAAGTTCTCCATTTTTCAAATGATGGGAAATGGGCCAGACATGATAATGCACTTCTTCCTAAGCTAAAACAAACTGCTAACTCCCTAAAATCTTTCAATTATAAATATGGGGGGAAACATGTATCTGACTCCCGTAAAGTTGCACAAGATGGGCAAACTCCCCTCCTCAATTTGTGTTCACTGCAACCGTATGAAGGGTAACATATCATTTTTTGGGGGAATGTCCCCCTATTGCTGCACATTGGGAGACCATCAAACAAAGGGTAGACCCCCTCCTGGGATTAGAACATTTATTTTTCCCAGAAATTTCTCTTCTGGGTGACTTTACTGAAGTTAGGGTCAAGCAGTGTAGATTCCATATAACAATGATTGCCCTTTCCCTTAAGGCCTTGGTTCTCCATCACTGGAAGGATGCTAATGTAATTTCTTATACAGAGTGGCATCAAGAGCTGTTATCCAATCTACGAGTGGAAAAAGTGGTAGTGAGTCTACATAACTGCACGTCCTGGTACAAAGACAGGTGGGAGTCCTTGTACACTCTTTATAGCCTATAATGCTCTATTGCCTGTAGGGCAATGACAAGGGTGATGCTTGTTGGGGCAGGGGTAGGGGGGTAGGGATGGAGGGAGGGACATTTATGTATGTTTATTTGCACGTCCTGTCTCTTTTTATTGTATTTTAGTAAATTATTGTCCTGTGTATAGCTTTAGTTTGAATGTTTCCTTCTGGATAAAACCCAATAAAGTTAAATTAAAAAAAATATGGGGAAAACTCTGTTAAACCATTAATTATAGCAGTTAAGTTGAAGTATTATGCTCAAGCCTTATATTTGAAATTTGGGGACTTGAAAATCATTAGGCAGTTGAAGTTCTGCTTACTAAATTACTGATATCTTCTTTTGGTTTGAATAATTCTACTCCTGCTGTCCTTTTGTGGGCAGAACTAGGCCTAGACAGTCCACTAGCATATGCACAAGCTAGGAAAGTGAACTACTGGGTGAAGCTGTTATCATTAGACCACAATATACTGCCAGTACTCTCACTAAAAGAAAAGTGTTCTTTGGAAGAGATCGGTTGTATGAAGTCTAACTGGTTGACTGAGCTCTATGTTATTTTGGAATAATAATAATAATAATGATACTCTTTATTTCTTTTGCACCTTTCAAGATTATCAAGGTGCATTACAATACATTAAGCTAAAATAAGAACAGGTAAAACAGCTAAATAATAAAAAATTCACTAAAATCTGATAAACAGCATTAATAATTAGGGTAAGCTTGCATCCATAGAAATGTCTTCAGTGTCTGTTTAAAAACCCCCACGGTCGCGCATTCCTGGAGCTGGCATGGTAGAGAATTTCTAAGGACCGGGGCTGCATACATAAAAGCATGGTCCCCAGAAGATGTTAAAGATACCCTTGTAATCTCTAGCAACCCCTTATCAGCCGAATGGAGCAATCACTCGGGGCAGTAAGGGATCAGAATCTCTTTCAAGTAGTCCAGAAGCAGCAGGGCTAACTTTCCTAAGAAAGTATCTGGATAAAAAGATTTCTATTAGTCTTAAATGTAAATTATGTATTACATGAAAGATTACAAATTATTTTAAAACACTTGATCCTGTAACTATTTCAAATTTGAAAATAGCCCCATGGGTACGTCTAAATGATACCTCATTTCAGTAAAGAGAGTATTTAGATGTACTAACTAATTCAAAACAAAGACAGCTTTTTACAAAGTTTAGATTGGAAATGTTACCTAGCAACGTGTTGATGGCTAGATATAGTAAAGATTTGGAACCTAGTTCTACTTATTGTTCTTGTACTAATGATAGTGTGGAAGATTTGTTTCATGTTGTTATGATTTGCCCCAGTACAAAACACCTAGAGAAGTGTGGTTAAAACCATTGTGTAAGGAAATTGCAACAACGGACCTGGCTTTATTATTAAACATCTTCTTCA
Organism: Neoceratodus forsteri; assembly: GCA_016271365.2. Classification (NCBI taxonomy): domain Eukaryota; kingdom Metazoa; phylum Chordata; order Ceratodontiformes; family Ceratodontidae; genus Neoceratodus; species Neoceratodus forsteri. Next base: position 720,852,754 of record CM057459.1, on the reverse strand, counting down.
CTAAAAATGATGATTATATCATTCGGAAAATAGCAGGCTATCTTGGGGCTGTAATAAGAATCAGAGCTAAATACAAATAACTGATTCTTTTAGCTTTACTCAACACTATCTATAAGAAGACTTGGGTGCTTCCATTTAGGAGAAATCAACTCTTGTAAAGATTGGCTATCATTATTTGATCTTAAAAGTTTTATCATAGCATTGTATTGTTCTCACATGCAGATGTAAATATCCTGGGCAGGATTCACAGAAGGGATGTGCACAGCCTATCTGAGATGCATCAGCGTATCCCCGATTTGCACACTGGTGCCATTCTGGAAGGGGACCAATGCGCCGCAGCAACCTCGATGTGACAATGCATCACAGATGTGATGCATACCACCTGTAATGATATGTGATGCATCTGGAGGGGCTGTGAAGGGGGCATGCCCATGCATATGGAGCACAGCCCCATTCACAGCCCAACTTGGAGGCGCATCCCTGTGGCAAGTCCAGAGCTGTGCCTACCAAAGATAAGTTTACTTAAACTAGACTTAAGTGGGTGGCCACCCACAGGCAGGCCACCATACTGCAGACAGCAGCAGGGCAGACTGCTCACCTTGGCAGTCCAGTGTTCCCCCTGCCCATATCCCCAGCTTTGCCAGTATTGCTCCATGACATGCTCTGGTGGTATAGAGGTATCCCCCTCCCTGACCGTATCACCAAAGGAGTGGTAGAAAACCCATAGACAGCCCTACCTGTATAGTGGTACCCCCTCCCTCCCCTGACCCACTCGCATTGTGATATGCAGTGCTGTAATATCCCTGGTGGTCCAGTGGACCCCCACCCACTCAAGCACCCCCACTCCACCCCACACCCCCTGTCCCAGCAGGTCCTGATGTGCAGCGGGCAGTACAACCCATCCGCATACTGCCACGGCTGCCTGCTGACAGAGCTGTCTGTGAATGACAGCTACTGTACACCCTGCAGCCCATTGATGCACGCTGTCAACCAATGGACTGCAGTGTGTACCATACTCTGTCATTCACATCTTTGTGAATGACAGAGTACAGTACACGCTGCAAGCCCATTGGTCAACAGGGTCCACCAATGGGCTGTAGGGTGTTCAGTAGCTGTCATTCACAGACAGCTCTGTCAGCAGGCAGCCGTGGTGGTATGCGGGTGGGTTGTGCTGCCCCCTACACCTCAAGACCTGCTGGGATGGGGGAGCAGGGTGCCTGAGTGGGTGGGGGGTCCACTTGACCACCAGGGTATTCATGATAGAACAGGACACACTGCAAATGGATCAGAGTGGGGGGGCATTGCACAGTACATGCCCGCTGCAGTGTGCTTCATATCAATGGTGTCTCAGGCACAGAGAGGGGGTCACATTTGCCGTCTCTACTGCCGCAGTGTGTGACTGATTCACAGAGGCTGGGGAGGTTCTTGGTATCCTGCTCTACTGCTGCAGTGTGCAGCATATCAGTGGGGACCCAGGCACAGGGGGGGCATGGACATGACCTAACAGGATTGTTGGAAATATGGCTGTACTGCCGCACATGCAGGGCAGGCGGTGCATTCTGCCCTGTGCAGCCCTGAACGGCACATGCAAATGGGGCCATAATGACATGCAAATGGCCTCATTGAGCTTTGCATGCCTAATGGCCCCATTTACATGTTGTTGTCTCTGAATGGCACATTTGGGCACAGCACATCCTGAGATGTGCTGCCCCATTGGATTCCCAACCCAGCCATGGGGTTGCGCCAGTGCACCACGGGTTGAGTGCACCTGTGGTATTCACAGAGGGGATGCACTGAGAGCATCCCCCCGGCACATCTTCTGTGAATACCACAGTTGGTGCTCGGCACATCTCATTTGCACTGGGGCATCCGAGATGCACCAAGTGCATGTTCTTTGTGAATCTTGCCCCCTGATTTTTTAGATGTGATTGCAAATATATATATTTATGTCAATGCATTATTTACTATTTATTTCTATTTATTGATCGGTGTTATTGTCAATTTATCATATTGTAATGGTCTATGACTGATCAAATAAACAAATTCATTCATTCACTTACTCTCAGTGATATTCATTCATTCACTCAGTCTCTATGATATTCACTTACTTACTCTCAGTAATATTCACTCACTCATTTTCAGTGAGTCATGCACTCAATCTCAATGATATTCAATAATTCACTGTCAATGATATTCATGCACTCACCCACTCTCAGTGATATTCTTGCACTCCCTAAGTCTCAATAATATTCATTCATTTACTCAGTCTCAATCATATTCACTCACTCTCAATATTTACTCACTGTTCAATGATATTCACTCAGTCACTCTGAATCATATTCACTCACTCATTCAATGATATTCACTCACACACTCACTCTCACTGATATTTATTTCTTCACTCACTCAGTCACTCACTCTCAATCACAGTCACTCATCCTCAATGATATTGACTCACTCACTTTCAATGATAGTTACACACTCAATCTTAATGATATTCAATCACTCACTCACTCAATCACTCACTCATTCACTCACTCACTCACTCACTCACTCACTGTCAATGATATCCATGCACTCACCCACTCTCAGTGATATCAATTTACTTACTCAGTCTAAATCACATTCAGTCACTCTCAATGATATTCACTCACTCACTGTTCGGTCATATTCAATCACTCACTCACTGAATTATATTAATTCACTCATTCAATGATATTCACTCCATCATTCTTAATGATATTTACTTCTTTACTCAATCACTCTGTCACTCACTGTCAATCATAGTCATTCATTCACTCACTCACAATGATATTCACTCACTCACTCACTCATTCTCTATATTTACTCACTCATTCACTCACAAACCCTGTTTCAGTGATATTCAAGTACTCTTGATATTTACACACTCACTCTCAATGATATTCACTCATTCACTCTCAATGATATTCACTGACTTCAATGATATTCACTCACTTGGTGATACTCACTCACTCACTCACTCAGTATGATATTTGCTCACTGTCAGTATTCATTTGCTCCCTCCCTCACTCCCTCACTCACTTTCAATGATATTCACCCACTCACTTACTCTCAGTATTCATTCACTCACTCGCTTTCAATGAAGTTCATTCACTTTCAATGATGTGCACTCACTCACAGACTCACTCATTCACTAACTCCCTCACTCACTCTCAGTGATATTCACTCATTCATTCTCAATGATAATTATTCATTCACTCACTCACTCTCTATGATACTCACTCACTCATGGAATTCTGTTCACTCAACCTCTATGATGCTCATGCATTCACTCACTCTCAATGATATTCACTCACTCACCCACTCACAATCAATTATATTCACCCACTCACTTAATGATGTTCACTCGCTCTCTCACTCACTCACTCTCAATGATATTCACTCACTCACTCCTTCCCTTACTCCTTCACTCACTGTCAAAAATAGTCACTCACTCAATCTTAATGATATTCACTCTCTGTCTCAGTGATATTCATGCACTCACTGTCAATGATATTCACTCACTCACCCATTCACAATAATTTATATTCACTCACTCACTTGATGCTGTTCACTCACTCACTCCCTCCCTCACTACTTCAATCACTCTCAATGATAGCTACTCAATGATGTTCACTCACTGTCAGTGATATTCACTCACTCACTCACTCTCAATGGTATTCACTCAGTCTCAGTAATATTTATGCATTCACTTTTAATGACATTCACTCACTCACCCACTCACAATCAATTATACTCACTCACTTACTTGGTGATGTGACTCACTCACTCACTCACTCTCAATGATTTTCAGTGATATTCAATTACTTCCTCCCTCACTCACTCTCAGTAATAGTCACTCAGTCACTCTCAATGATATTAACTCACTCAGTCTCAGTTATATTCATGCACTCACTATCAATGATATTCACTCACTCACTCTAAGTGATATTCACTAATTCACTCTCAATTATATTCATTCACTTACAATCAATGATATTCATTCAATCTGTGATATTCACTCACTGATTCACTTACTCACTTACTCACTCATTCATTAACTCCCTCCTTCCCTCCCTTCCTCTTATTTTGTTTTTATTTTAGTTTTTGTTGACCGGGAAAGGAAGACTAGACAATTCTGCCTATTTTTAGCCTCATGCTGGGGGAGGGGGATACAGATGGATTCCAGCTGACATTGAATCAGATTAAACTGTTGGTGGTATTTTTAGTGACTGAGGGAAATTTGGCCAGGACACCAGGGCAATTCCGTTGATCTTTTTGAGAAGTGCCATGGGATTTTTAACATCCACCTGAACTACCACTGGAACTGGCAGATGGGACCTTGATTTACTATCTCATCCAAAAGACAGCACCTCAGGAGTGCAGCATCCCCTCAGGCTGCACCACAGTGTCAGTACTGGGATTTAGAGCTAAGTGCATGGTGTGGGGGATAGAACACACAGCCTTCTGATCTTACTGCCTCAGAGGCAAGTGTGCAACCTGCTGAGCACTGACAATGATAGTCACTCACTCACTCACTCACTCACTCACTCAGTCACTCACTCTTAATGATATTCACCCAATCATCCTCAGTGATAGTTATGCACTCACTGTCAATGATATTCACTCACTCACTTTCAATGATATTCACTCACTCGTCCTCTCACAATCAATTATATTCACTCACTCACTTGATGCTCACTCACGCGCTCTCTCACTCACTCTCAAGGATATTCAGTCACTGCCAGCGATACTAACTCACTCACTATCAATGATAGTGACTCCGTCACTGTCAGTGCTATTCACTCAATCTCAGTGATATGCATGCACTCACTTTCAATGATATTCACTCACTCACCCACTCACAATCAATTATATTCAGTCAGTCACTTGATGATGTTTACTCACTCGCTCTCTCACTCATTCACTCTCAATGATTTTCACTCACTGTCAGTGATATTCAATCACTCATTCACTCTCTCACTCACTCTCAATGATAGTCACTTAGTCACTCTCAATGATATTCACTCACTCAGTCTTAGTGTTATTCATGCACTCACTGTCAATGATATTCACTCACCCACCCACTTTACGTGATGTTCACTAATTCACTCATAATCATATTCACTCACTCACTCTGTGATATTCACTTGCTGACTCACTCACTCACTCACTCTCAGTGATATTCACTCACTGTGAGGGATACTCACTCACTCACTCACTCACTCACTCACTCTCAGTGATATTCACTCAATCACTCTAAACAATATTCACTCACTCACTCACTCATTTCCTCACTCTCTTCCTCACTCACTCTGAGTGATATTCACTCAACCATTCTCAATGATATTCACTCACTCACTCACTCACAGTCATAGTCATGCACTCAGTCTCCATGATATTCACTCACCCTCAATAATATTAATGTATTCACTCTCAGTGATATTCACTCACTCACTTTCAGTGATATTCACTCACTCACTGTCTCACAGGCAATTATATTCACTTACTCACGCACTCAGTGACATTCAGTCACTCACTCCCTCACTCACTCACTCACTCACTCACTCTCAATGATGTTCACTCACTGTCAGCGATATTCACTCACTCACTCACTTACTCATTCACTTCCTCACTCCCTTTGCCATTCCCTCACTCAGACTCAGTGATATTCACTCAGTCATTCTCAATGATATTCAGTCACTCTCTCACTCACTCATTCACTCACTCACTCACTCACTCATGCACTCGCTCACTCACTCTCAGTGATATTCACTGACTCAATGATATTCACTCACTCGTTCTCAATGAAATTCACTCACTCCCTCGCTCTCTCACTGACTCACTCTCAATTATATTTACTCACTCACTCACTTTCAGTTATATTCAGTCACTCATTCATCTCAGTGACATTCCTTCCCTTCCTCCCTCCCCACTCACTCTTTCACTCATTATTAGTGACTCTCACAATAATACTCTCACACTCTCAGTGTTATTTACTCATCCACTGTCAACGACATCCACTCATTCACTCACTCACTCTCAATGATATTCACTCACTCACTCTCAGCATTCACTCACTCACTCACTTTCAATGACGTTTGCTCACTCTCAATGATGTCCACTCACTAACTCACTCACTCACTCACTCAATATCAGTGATACTCACTGATTCTGTGATATTCACTCACTCACTCATTCACAGATTCATTAACTCCATCACTCATTCTAAGTGATATTCATCCACTGACTATTAATTATATTCATTCATTCATTGTCAATGATATTCACTCACTCACTCACTCTCTATGATGTTCACTGAATCATGCAGTTCTATTCACTGACACTCTTTGATGCTAATGCACTCAGTCACTCTCAGTGATATTCAAGTCACTCACTTATCATGCTATCCATGCACTCACTCTTAATGATATTCACTCAGTGATATTTACTCACTCACTTTCAGTGATATTCACTCACTCCCTCACTCACCCACTCACAATTATATTCACTCACTCACTTGATGATGTTCACTTTTTCTGTCACTCTCTGACTCTGAATGATATTCACTCACTGTCAGTGATACTCACTTACTCACTCCCTCTAGATGATAGTCACTCACTCAGTCTCCGTGATATTCATGCACTCACTCTCAATGATATTCACTCAATCAGTCTTAGTGATATCATGCACTCTCAGTGATATTCACTCATGATGATCACTCACTCACTTTCAATAATATTCACTCACTCACAATCAATTATATTCACTCACTCACTCACTCATTCTCAATGATATTCACTCACTGTCTGGGAAAATCACTCACTCAAAATTGTATTCCTTTTTGTAGGAAATGGATGTCCTTTTTGGCTCCTCTATAGCTCCCCTGAGGTGCTTGAAAACTTTAAATCTTTAATCTTGGTGCTGGGGATGCTACTGAATTTCTTCATTCAATGGATTAGAGGCTCCACAGTTTTCTCTTAAAAATATTTTTTTTATTGCCGCATGTTTCACTCATGGAAGTGAGTTTTTTCAAGGGTTTTATCTGTTTTTTTTAATACAGAAAATATATTTTAGTTCACTTACATTAATCATCACTTTTTAACTTTTTACATTTGTTTCATTCATTAATTAAATCCATTACCTTAAATCACTTATACATTTCAACTGATTATCAATTACTATTCTCTGACTTTTTTTATTGATTCGTGAATTACTTAATTTCATCTCATGCATATAAATGGCCCAGTTACTGATTGATACTTTACATCACTTTTCATGTTATTACATATGAATTTGACCATGTGCCACCCCTTCCCTTATAGTGCAACACCTTTATTTTATGTAGTAACTGCATTACCTGCTTTGAAAGAGGGCCACATTTACAGTTTGGTTTTTTGTATTCTAATGCCATTCCCATAGCTATTTCTGTATACTCAGTCACTCACTCACTAACTAGCTCACACACTCTCTCACTCCCTCATTCACTCTCAGTGAAATTCATTCATTCACTCTCAACCATATTCACTCACTCACTCACTCTCAGTGATATTCACTTATTCACTCTCAATGATATTCACTCAATCACTTTCAATGATATTCATTCACTCATGCAATTCTGTTCACCCACTCTCTATGATGCTCATGCACTCAATCACTCTAAATGATAATCACTCACTCACTTTCAGTGATATTCATGCAATCATTGTTAATGATATTCATTCATTCATTCGCTCTCAATGATATTCACTCACTCACTTTCAGTAATATCACTTACTCACCCACTCACAATCAATTATATTTACTCACTTACTTTGTGATATTCACTCACTCACTCACTCTCAATGATATTCACTCACTGTCAGTGATACTCATTCACTCACTCACTCACTCACTCACTCACTCACTCACTCCCTTCCTCACTCCCTCACTAACTCTCAGTGATATTCACTCACTCACTTTCAATAATATTCACTCACACACTCATTCTCAGTGATAGCAGTGTCGGTAGCTCAGCAGGTTGCACACATGCCTCTGAGGCTAAATGATCAGATAGTTGTAGGTTTGAGTCTCACTCAAGAAACATGGGATAAAATCCCAATACTGACAGTATAGTGCTTTAGAAGGGGGTGTACTCATGAGCAGTGGCAGATATAGCATTACTAAAGATAATGTGGCAACGGGACCCTTCTGTACAATTTAAAGGGCATAGAACTAGTCTGACATAATAAATATACTTCCAACACAACAAAGATTTTTAGGGGATAGGAGGCAAAGGGTGGTAGTAAATGGAGTTTGCTCAGAGGCAGGGAGAGTTACCAGCAAAGTGCGTCAGGGGTCAGTACCAGGTAGTCTTCTTTAATGTCTTCATTGGTGGAGGAACTGGAAGAGAAGATCTGCCTTTATATGGATGACACTAAGATCTGCAACAGGATGAACACTCTGATGTGGGGGGTGCAAAGGATGTAAAGAAATTTTAAATAGCTGGAGGAGTGGGCAAACATTTGGCAGCTAAGGTTTAATGCAAAAAAAGTGCAAAATAATACAATTGGCTCACAAAAACCTGGCAGGAGAGTACACAATTGGGGGACAGATACTTGCAACAACCAAGCAGGAAAGGGACCTTGGGGTAAACATATCAGACGATCTGAAGGTGGCCAGACAATGTGACAGTGTGATTAAGAGACAGCTAGTAGGTTGCTGGGCTGTCTAGGTAGAGGTATTACCAGCATGAAGAGGGAAGTGTTGTTACCCCTATATAGGCCATTGGTAAGACCCCATCTGGAGTACTGTGACCAGTTTTGGAGACCACATCTCAAGAAAGACATATTCAGTGTAGAGGTGGTCCAGAAGAAGGGTGCCAAGATGGCACAGTGTCTGAATCAAAAGTCATACAAGAAGAGGCCTAAGGAACTAAACATCTACACCCAAGAGGAAAAGAGGGGACAGGAGGATACATTCAAGACCTTTAAATACCTCACAGAGGTAAATAAGATACAGGTGGGAGATATTTTTCAGAGGAAAGGTACTCTAGAACAATGGGTCATGTTATGAAGATGGAGGGGGTAGGTTCAGGAGAGATGTGAAAAAATACTTCTTCATAGAAAGGGTAGTGGATGCCTGTAACAGTCCTCCAGTGGAGGTAGTGGGGGTGGAAACAGTGATGGTATTCAAGAAAGCATGGGATAAGCACAAGGGAATCATAAGGGGTAGTAAAAGGGTGGATGAGAAAGTGCCGTAGATCTAAAAGGGTCTGCAGTGAAAGCAATCACAATGAAAACGGGAAGACTGGATGGGCCAAGCAACACTTATCTGCCATCAGTTTCTATGTTTCTGTATTCACACACTGACTCTGAAAAATATTCAGTCACACACTCTCAATGATATTCACTCGCTCACTTTCAATAATATTGACTCACTCACTCACAATCAATTATATTCACTCACTCACTCAGTGTTATTCACTCACTCAATCACTCCTTCCCTCACTCACTCGCTTACTCACTCACTCACTCAGTCACACTCAGTGATATTCCATCACTGTTAGTAAAACTCACTCCCTCTCCCTTCCCCCTCTCCCTCACTCCCTCAATCACTATCAGTGATGCTCACTTAGTCACTCTCAATGACATTCAGTCACTCACTCTCAGTGATATTCACTCACTCTCAATGATATTCACTCACTCACTCAATCTCAATGATATTCACTTACTCACACTCAATGATTTTCACTCACTGCCAGTTATATACCCTTCCTCCTTCCCTCCCTTCCTCCCTCACTATCAGTGATGTTCAATCAGTCACTGTCAATGATATTCAGTCACTCACTGTCAGTGATATTTTCTCACTGTCAATTATTTTCACTCACTCACTTACTCCTTCACTCATTCGCTCTCAATGATATGTACACACTCACTTTCAATTATATTTACTCACACAATCACAATCAATTATATTCACTCACTCTCAGTGATATTCACTCAGTCACTGTCAATGATATTCACTCACTCACTCTGAATGATATTCACTCACTCACTCACTCTGAATGATATTCACTCACTCACTCATTGTCAATGATATTCTCTCACTTACTCACTCACTCTCTTAGTGATAGTCACTCACTCACTGTCAATGATATTCCCTCACTCACTTTCAGCAATATTCATGCACTAACTCAGTCTCAATGATATTCACTTACTGTCATTGATATTCACTCACTCACTTTCAGCGATACTCACTCACTCACTCATTCACTCACTCACTCTCTCATTGATAGTCGCTCTCTCACTCTCGATGATATTCCCTCACTCACTTTCAGTGATATTCACTCACTCACTCTCTCATTGATATTCACTCTCTCACGCTCAATGATATTCACTCACTCACTTTCAGGGTTATTCACTACTTCACTCACTCACTCACTCACTCATTCACTCACTGTCAATGATATTCACTCATTGTCAGCGATATTCATTCACTCACTCCCTCCCTCCCTCACTCTCAATGATAGTCACTCAGTCACTCTCAATGATGTTCATTTACTCACAATCAATTATATATCCCACTCTCACTCTCAGTGATATTTGTGAATGAGTGAGTAGTGAATATCACATATCACTGTTGATGATGTTCACTCACTCACTCTTGATACTCACACACTCACTCACTCTCTCATTGATATTCACTCTCTTACTCTCAATGATATTCACTCACACACTTTCAGTGATACTCACTCAATCACTCACTCACTCACTCACTCTCTCTCAATGATATTCACTCACTGTCAGTGATATTCATTCCCTCACTCCATCACTCACTTGGTTCTATGTGATAATAGTGACTGCCAAAAGGTGATTACTATTACTGCGAGTGCATTATCACCAAAAAGAAATTTGGCGATATGCATTGAAAGGTGACCGGGCACACACAGTAATGATTACTGTGTATGCAGGGAGGCTGTGCCCCAACCCCCCCATGGGTGGCTTTGCCACCCCACAGCACCCTATTTATTGATTCACAACTCCACGGGGTGCATGTCAGGGAGGGGACAAAGCCCAGTTTAAAAAAAAATTAAATCCCGCAGCCACAGGACAAAGCAAAATGTATCCGGACCCCAGTCCCAAACCCAGGACCTGCTCCGTCAGAGCCAGCCACCTTACCCACCACTCCAGATGGTTGACTCAGCAAAGCAGGCACACTAGAGGGTTACAACCCTCTTCCCTATCCCGCCACTTCCCCTCACTCTAAATGCTTTCCACTCACCCACCCCTACCCTCGCCGTCACAATAGTAGCCATCCCAAGAGGTCATTCATGATAATAGTGCCTTCATGTGGGTCACCGTTTTTGATGGTCGCCCATATGCTAGCACTATTATCACAGGATACCACTCACTATCAGTGATATTCACTCAGTCACTCTCAATGATATTCACTCACTCAGTATTAGTGATATTCACTTACTCGTTGTCAACTATATTTACTCACTTGCTCTCAGTGATATTCACTAATTCACTCTCAATGATATTCACTCACTCTGTGAAATTCACTTGCTCACTCACTCACTCTCAATGATATTCACTCACTGTCAGGGATACTCACTCACTTCCTCACTCATGCTCAGTGCTACTCACTCAGTCTCTCTCAACCATATTTGCTTGCTCACTGTCTCACTCACTCACTCACTCACTCACTCACTCACTCACTCTCAGTGATATTCATGACCTCACTCTCCATGATATTCACTGAGTCAATCAGTCACTCACTCACTCACTTATACACTTACAATCAATTATATTCACTCACTCAGTGTTATTCACTGGTACTCAATGATATTCACTTGTTGTCAGTTATACTTACTCCTTCCCCCCTCGCTCCTTCACTACCTTATCCACTATCAGTGATATTCACTTAGTCACTCTCAATGATATTTACTCATTCACTTTCAAAGATAGTCACTCACTGTCTCACAATCAATTATATTCATTCACTCACTCACTCAATGATATTCACTCACTGTCAGTGACACTCACTCACTCACTCTCAGTAATATTCTCACAGTCATTATCAATGATATTCACTCACTCACTCACTCACTCACTCACTCTCAGTGATATTCACTCACACTCATTCTCAATGTTAGCAGTGTCAGCAGCTCAGCAGGTTGCACACATGCCTCTGAGGCTAGATGATTAGATGGTTGTAGGTTTGAGTCCCACACAAGGAACTTGGGATAATACCCCTATACTGACAGTATAGTGCTTTAGAAAGAGGTGCACTCCTGAGCAGTGGAAGATTTAGCATTACTAAAGATAATTTGGCAGCAGGACCCTTCTGTGCCATTTGAATGGTGTAGAACTAGTCCCATATAATAAAATATACTTCCATCACAACAAAAATGTTTAGGGGATAGGAGGCAGAGGGTGGTAGTAAATGGAGTTTGCTCAGAAGAGGGGATAGTGACCAGCAAGTTGCCTCAGGGTTCAGTACCAGGGCCCGTCTTCTTTAATGTCTTCATTAGCAGAGGAACTGGAAGGGAAGATCTGCCTTTATATGAATGACACCAAGATCAGGGACCCCACTACCTACAAGATCTCCTTTCTCCCTACTGCTCCTCCTGTCCCCTCTGATCCACCAATGAGGGATTGCTAGAGATTTCCAGAGTGCGATTAAAGACATCTGGGGCCAGATCTTTTGTGTTCATAGCCTCTACCCTTTGGAATTCTGTACCTCATTGGGTAAGAGAGTGTCTGATTGTCCAGAGTTTTAAATCAGCCCTCAAGACTCATTTCTTCAGGTTAGCATTCCCAGATGAATCTAATTGATGGGATCTTAGTATTTAATACTCCTGTAAATTATACATTTCATGCACGATTTTATTATCTTTGATTTTAGTCAGTTTTTGTGTTTATAAATGTTTTTGTACAGTGCCTTGATCTCTGCAAAGGCACTTTTTAAAATAAAGTTGATTGACTGATTTATTTATTTATTTATTGATTGAAGACCTGCAACAGTGTGGACACTCTGATGGAAGGGTGGGGTGCAAAGGATGGAAAGAAATTTAAAATATTTGGAGGCGTGGGAAAACATTTGACAGCTAAGGTTTAATGCAAAAAAGTGCAAAATAATACAATTGGCTCACAGAAAGCTGGCAGAAGAGTACAACATTGGGGGGACAAATACTTGCAACAACCAAGCAGGAAAGGGACCTTGGGGTAAACATATCAGATGACCTGAAGGTGGCCAGACAATGTGACAGTGTGATTAAGAGAGAGCTAGTAGGTTGCTGGGATGTCTAGTTAGGGGGTAACACCCGCATGAAGAAGGAAGTGGTGTTGCCCCTATATAGGTCATTGGTAAGACACATTTTGCTCATGCAAGTGATCTTTTTCTAGGGTCTTATCTGTTTTTTAATACCAAAAATACATTTTGGTTCACTTACATTAATTACCACATTTTAACTTTTTACATTTGTTTCATTCATTAATTAAATCCAGTACCTTAAATCATGTCTGCATTTCAACTGAATATCAATTACTTTATGCTGACTTTTTTATATTAATTCTTGAATTACTTCATTTCTTCTCCTGGATATAAATGACCTAGTTACTAATTAATAATTCACATCACCTTTCATGTTATTACATATGAATTTCACCATGTGCCACCATTTCCCATATAGTTCAACATCTTTATTTTATGCAGTAACTGCATTACTTGCTTCGTAACAGAGCAACATTTGCAGTTTGACTTTTGCATTCTTCTACCATTACCTTAGCTACTTCTGCATACTCACTCACTCACTCACTCACTCACTCACTCAATCTTAATGATATTTATGCACTCACTCTCCGTGATATTCACTCATTCTCAATTATATTCACTTATTCACTCTCAATGATATTCACTCACTCACTTTCAATAATATCCACTCACTCACTCATTCACAATCAATTACTGTATATTCACTCACTCACTCACTCAGTGCTATTCAATCACTCACTAATTCACTCACTCACTCACACTGAATGATATTCACTTTTTGTCAGTTACACTCACTTATTCCCCCTTCCTCTCTCCTTCACTCTTCCCCACTCACTATCAGTGATGTTCATTTAGTCACTCTCCATGATATTTACTCACTCACTCTCAGTGTTATTCACTCATCCTCAATTATATTCACTCACTCACTCACTCACTCTCAATTATATTCACTCATTTTCAATGATATTTACTCACAATTATATTCACTCACTCACTCACTCAGTGCTATTCACTCAATTACTCACTCTCTCACACTCAGTGATAATAACTCACTGTCTATTATACTCCCTCCCTCCCTATCAGTGATGTTCAGTCAGTCACTCTCAGTGACATTCACTCAATCTCAATGATATTCACACACTCACTTAATTTTTCTTTCTTTCACTCTCAGTGATATGACTCACTTGCTTTCAATGATATTCACTCACTCACACACTCACTCAATCACTCACAATCAATTATATTTACTCTCACTCTCAGTGATATTGGCTCAGTCCCTATTGATGATATTCACTCATTCTCGATATTCACTCATTCTCGATATTCACTCATTCACTCGGTCACTCAATGTCAATGATATTCACTCACTCTCTCAGTGATATTCACTCACTCACTCACTCTATATGATATTCACTCAATCACTCACTCATTTCAGTGATATTCACTCACTCACTCTCAATGATATTCACTCACTCAACCTCAATGATATGCACTCACTCAGTCCATCTCAATGGGCAAATACTACAAACAAGACAGATTTATTGCAGCCACAAAATAGGGAGATGCACGCGGTTAATAGATGTAAATTTTTAATCACTTACAATATTAGATTTTTTGCTATTGAAGATATCATTAAGGACAATTTACATATTTGCAGAGTGAACCAAAATTGAAGAAATGGAATGGATCTGTCCCTTGTATGGTTTATAAAAGGGGACACAATATAGCAGATATTGTTACACATAGTTTGCAGCCTGTCCCCCCCCCCCAATCTTGGTTATCTCCTTTGCTGCCTGGATGATTCAAGTGTAGCTGTTGTAAAATTTGCATAGATATTGTGGCTTCGAAAGTCTTTGCTAATGGGGAAACAACATTCCAAATAGTTAGGTTTAATAATTGTGACACAACAAATGTGATCTACTTGGCCATTTGCACTTGTGGGCTTATATATGTTGGACAAATGAAGAGAAAGCTCAAAGAATGGGTCGGTAACCATGTACATGCAATTAGTAATGGAAATATGGCATATGCCACTGCTACCTATAAAAGGTTATTGGCTCTTCCATTTAGGTGCTATGCACAGGGTGCTGAATGACAAGTTTGAGATAGCCCCTTATTTACAAAAATGTTTACCTCTCTAAAAACGATCCAACTAAAGGAACAGACAATTTTTGTATAAAAAGGTTCTATTTAATGCTGTCTATGTAAAATGCCTTTTGCACCATATTGTTAAGATCAAATGTTGCTAGTGTTTTTATTCTGTCATGACATAGACTAATATTATCAAAATGAAATAACTTAGTGATGTAATGGTTTATTATTTTATTCATGGTGTTTTTCACTGATTTGTGTGCTTTAACATGTGAGTTTGCTCTTACAAAAAGATTAATGGATTGATGAGATGATTGATATGTGACTAATAGCACATGTGTTTTGCTGAGCACTTCAGCTTCTTGTCAAAGCACACAAGTGCAAAACATTGAAGTTTTGTGGGGGAAGCATGGCGTGTAAATGGGATATATATTGCACATTAAATACTTTTAGCAAAGTTTGTATTCTCTGACTCCTGAGTGCAGTTTACTTTTTTTTGCTAATAATTCATAAAATTGTAACTATGCACCAGTGCTGCTGGAGCTACCCTTTCTTTGTTTTTTCTTAATGACTGCTGTGCAGTAGTTCAGCAGGTTGCTCACTTGCTTCTGAGGCCAGATGATCAGAAGACTGTAGGTACAAGTCCAACAACAGGGACTTGGGATAAAATCCCAATACTGACAGTGTACTGCATCAGAAGGGGGGTGCTGTACTCCTGAGCAGTGGCAGATCTAGCATTACTAAAGATAATGTGGCAGCAGGACCCTTCTGTGACATTTAAATGGCATAGAACCAGTCCAACATAATAAAATATACTTCTAACATAACAAACATTTTAGGGACTAGCAGACAGAAGGAGGTGGTAAATGGAGTTTGCTCCAAGGAGTGGAGCATGACCAGCAGGGTGTCTCAGGGGTTGGTACTGGGGCTAGTCTTCTTTAATGTCTTGAATAGCAACATCGTGGAGGAAATGAAAGGGAAGCTCTGCCTCTACATTAATGACACCAAGATCTGCAACAGGGTAGACTCTCCAGAGAGGGGATGTTCAAAAGATGGAAGGAGATTTAAAAGGCTTGAGGAGTGGTCAAAAGTTTGGCAGCTAAGGTTTAATGCAAAAAAGTACAAAATAATACACTTGGGTCACAGAAATCCGGGGTGGAGTACAAAATGGAGGGATAGTTATTTGCAACAAGCAAGCAGGAAAGGGACCTGGGTGTTATCATATCAGATGACCTGAAGGTGACCAGACAATATGACAAAGTGATTGGCAGAGCTAGTGGGATGCTTGGGCATATAGGTAGGAGTATCACCAGCATGAAGAGGGAAGTGGTGTTGCCCCAATATACATCATTGGTAAGACCCCACCTGGAGTGCTGTGTCTCATGTGGGAGATGACATCTCAAGAAAGATGTAGGCAGAGTAGAGGTGGTCTAGAAGAGGGCTACCAAGATGGTACAGGGTCTGCATCAAAAACCATACAAGGAGATGCTTAAGGAACTAAACATGTACACCCTAGAGGAGAAGAGCGGAAAAGAGTATACAATCAAGACCTTTAAATACCTCACAGGGGTGAATATGGTACAGGTGGGAGATATTTTTCAGAGGAAAGATGCTCTAGAACAAAGGGGCACGACATAAAGCTGGAGGGGGTAGATTCAGGAGAAATGTGAAGAAATACTTCTTCACAGAAAGGGTAGTGGATACCTGGAACAGTCCTCCATTGGAGGTAGTGAAATTTAGAAACATAGAAGTTGATGGCATATTAGGACCGCAAAGCCGATCCAGTCTGCTAATTGTTTCTACCTTGTTATGAATGTGCCATAGGCCTGTACTCTGTTAATGGCCTATCTATTCACACTCATCTGTATTGCTTCCTTATGCCTATCCCATGACTGTTTGAAGCCCTGCACTGTATTCATATCGACCAGTTCCTGAAGTAGGCCATTCCATGCATCCACCACCCTTTCTGTGAAAAAGAACTTTCTCACATTACGCCTTTATCGGCCTCCCTCTAATCTCATGCTATGTCCTCTTGTCCTGCTATTTTTCTTATATCAAAACATGTTAGACTCTTTCACCTTGTTAATGCCCTTAAGATGTTTGAATGTTTCAATCATATCACCTCTCTCCCTCCTTTGCTGTAGGGTATAAGTATTGAGCTCTGTTAATCAGTCCTCATGTGTTTTCTGATGCAGTCCCTGCACCATTTTGGTGGCTCTTCTCTGGACTGCCTCCATTTTGTTAATGTCCTTGTGAAGGTGCAGCCTTTAGTACTGCATGCAGCACTCTAAATGGGGCCTAACCAGTGTCTTGTAAAGAGGGATTATTATCTCCCTCTTATGACTTATGATTCCCCTGCTAATACACCCCATCATCCCTCTAGCCTTACCTACTGCTTTAGTGGTCTGCTTGGATGATTTCAGGTTATCTGTGATGATGATGATGCCCAAGTCTCTTTCTTCCCTTGTGATTGTCAGCAACTCCTCTCTCAACCTGTAGGTGGCTTCAGGGTTTCTCTTTCCTATGTGCATGATCTTGCACTTCTTTAAATTAAACCTCATCTGCTACTCTTCCGACCATTTTTCCAGTTTATCCAGATCTCTTCTCATTCTGCCCACCCCATCTGGATTATCTAGTCTGTTGCACAGCTTGGTGTCATCTGCAACCAGACAACCTTACCCTCCAGTCCATCTGCAATGTCACTGATGAAGATATTGAAGATGAGTGGGCTCAGGACTGATCCTTGAGGTACCTCACTTGTGACTTGCATCTCTTCTGACTGTATACCATTTACCACCACGCTCTGTTTTCTACCTACCAACCACTTTGCCACCCAGTTGATGAATCTCTGACCCACCCCAAGCCTACCCAGCTTATTAATCAATCTCCTATGTGGAACACTATTGAAAGCTTTGTTGAAGTCAAGGTAAGTGACATCAATTGCACCCCCTTGGTCCACCACTCTAGTTACCCAGTCAAAGAAATCTATGAGATTAGTTTGACAGGACCTTCCTGTTGTAAACCCATGCTGTCTTCAATCCTGTGTTTCTATGGATTCCAGGTGTTGCACTATCCTTTCCTTAAGGAGTGCCTCCATAATCTTGCTCACTACTGAGGTAAGACTGACGGGTCTGTAGTTCTCTGCCTCCTTCCTGCTACCACTCTTGTGGAACAGGATCACATGAGCCCTTCTCCAGTCTTCTGGGACCTCTTCTGTGCTCAGAGACTCACTAAACAGTTCTGATAATGACAGCTCTGCTAGTTCCACCCTTAGCTCCTTTAGTACCCTGGGATGTATGCCATCAGGTCCTATTGCCTTGTCCATCCTGAGTTTAGCGAGCTCTTGTAGGACCCTTACTTTTGTGAAGGGACTTGTGCTCACCTCCCTCCACCCTGTGTCCATGGTGCTGAGCTATGGGCCCTGCCCTACCTTCTCCTCAGTAAATACTGAGTAGAAGCATCTATTTTGGATAGATGCTTTTCCTTGGTCCTCCTCCACACAATTCCCCATATTTATTTTATTTTTTTGAATTTTGATAACTGGGTGGGTCCACTGAAACAGTCATGTCCCTTTTTCAGGGACAACCCAGGGAATAGAGACATTCCAAGGCAATGCACAAATACAGATAAACACAGGAGGTACAAGCATAAATCAAGAGGGTAATAATAGTTAAAAGGAGAATAATACAAAATATAAAATACAAATATATGCAGAAATATATAGATATGTTGAGGCATAAACAGTCAGTTTCCACAGCTGCAGATCAATGATTCCATGCTGGTCCACAGGGGCAGGAGGTCGAAGATGCTATGGGTGAGTTTGGGGGCCATTGAGATGAGGGCAGAGGACCTCTGTCATACAGCTGGGAATATTGCACTAAAGAATCTTACAACTGATTACAGTACACAGTACAATAAATGCAAAATAAATATATAGAGCTGGGAATATTACTCTAAAGAAACATTACAACTGATGACAGTACATAGTACAATAAATGCAAAATAAATACATTGCTCTGGGAATATTGCTGTAATGATCTTACAAACTGATAACAGTTGTTAGTACAATAAATGCAAAATATATACATGATATGTAAGAGGGAAGAGAGGTAGGCGCAGGAGAGGGAAGGGGTATAAGAATAGATAGGAATAGATAGGGGAGCCAGACTAGAAGTGGGGAGAGTGAGGAGGAGGGAACACTAGGGTTCAGGATGGGGTTGAATGTAAATATTTGGATAGCCTCTAAATGCAACTGGGGGGGGTTCAAGAGTTAGCAGAGGGGTTTAAGTATAGTTGTCACTGCAGATTGAGGGGGGAGAAGATTTCCTTAAATCTTCTTTTGAACGGGGGAAGAAAATATATGACAAGAAGCTATGTGGGAGATTATTCCATTTTTGGGGTGCTAAGAAGGAGAAGGATTGCCTACTAATGGCTAAGTGGACTTTGGGTAGGCTCAGCAATGGAAGATGGGAGAGGGCGAAGGGTTCTGGGGAAGGATTTCTGAGTGAGCAACCCAGAGAGGATGGGTGGGGAAGGAAGATGAGTGAGTTTGAATGTTGACCATAGCACTGGGAAATCCATTCTGGGCTCAATGGATGGTCAGTCTAGTGTTTTAAGAACATCACAATGGTGTGCACAGGTTGGTGCAGCATCCGCAAAGCAAGCTACCCTATGTTGGACCTGTTTGAGCTTGGCTAGGATGATGGTCCTGACTGAGTGGATTATGGATGCACCATAGAATAAACTTGGTAGAAGGGTGACCAAGGCAATGGTCCTTCTAGTGAAGGAAGTAAGGTAGGGTGAGGAGCAGTGGAGGAGGCCAAGTTTATGACTGGTAGTTCTAATAACACTGCTCACATGTGAGTCAAAGGATAAGTGTTCACAGAGAGTCCTACCCAGATATTTGAAAGATTCTACACCTTCCAGAGGCAGATCAGAGATGTGTTGATGATAAGAGGGGGCTGAGAGGTCGAGGTAAAGGATGTATGGCGGAACAAAATCAATTTGGTTTTCTTAGTGTTTAGAACCAATAAGTTGCATCTGAAGCAGTCTTTGAGTTGTTGAAAGTTACTTTCCAGATTGGATTTGATGTACAAGATGTCTGTGCTGTACCGATATAAGATGGCATTGTCTGTGTACAGCTGGATAGAAGCCCCCCCCCCCCGCAGTTTAGAGGCAAGTCTATAATAAAGATTGAGAAAAGTAAAAGTCCAAGAATAGATCCTTGGGAGACCCCATCAGTGATTGGAGATAGTGGGGAGAGGGAACCCACCCATTAGACACATTGGAAGTGGTTGGATAAATAGTTTGATATCCAGGAGTGGGAGCTGGAGTCGAAACCAAGTGATTGCAACTTGGAGATGAGGAGGGAGTGGTTAACCAGGGCAAAGGCCTTTGTGAGGTCAATAAAGACAGCTCCCATGGCAGTGCCTTGATCCATGGCTTGGAAGATGTCAGAGGTGACCTTTAATAGAGCAGATTCAGTTCCATGAGATTTCCTGAAGCCATGTTGGTGTATTGTAAGGGCATTAGTCTGTTTGAGGAAAGAGTACAGCTGATTATGTAGGATTCTCTCTTGGATCTTTGTTATAGGACACATTATGGAAACAGGCCTATTATTTTCAATGAGATTAGCAGGACTTGATTTATCCACTGGGACAACAGTGGCAGTTTTCCATTTGTTAGGGATGGAGTGTGTTTGAAAAGAATGGTTAATTAACAGGGCAGTTGGGTGAGCTAGTGGGGGTGCACAAATCCTAAGGAATCTGGGAGGTAGGGTGTCAATGCCAGGAGAGCTATCACAGTTGATCCCCTTTGATCTTAGCAATACCCCCTCTGGGCTTTCTTCTTTCACTAATGTATCTATAGAAAGTCTTGTCCCTCGGTTTAGACCTTTGAGGTTTGAGGGTTGAAACAGTGACGGTATTCAAGAAAGCATGGGATAAGCACAAGGGAATCATGAGGGGTATTAAAGGGGAGGAAAGAAAGTGCTGTAGCCCTAAAAGGGTCTGCAGTGAAAGCAATCACAATGAAAATGGGCAGACTGGATGGGCCAAGCGACACTTATCTGCTATATGTTTCTATGCTTCTGTATTCATGCACTCACTCTGAAAAATATTGAGTCATGTACCCTCAATGATATTCATTTACTCAGTTTCAGTAATATTGACTCACTCACTCACTTATTCACTTACTCACAATCAATTATATTCACTCACTCACTCAGTGCTATTCACTTACTCACTCACTCATACTCAGTGATATTCACTCACTGTCAGTTGAACTCACTCCCTCACCCTTCCCTCTCTCCCTCACTCCCTCACTGCCTCACTCACTATCAGTGATTCTTACTTAGTCACTCAATGATATTCAGTCACTCATTCTTAGTGATATTCACTCACTCTCAATGATATTCACTCACTGCCAGTTATAGTCCCGCCCTCCTTCTCTCCCTCCCTTCCTCCTTCACTATCAGTGATGTTCAATCAGTCACTCTCAATGATATTTAGTCACTCACTCCCAGTGACATTCAGTCACTCAGTCTCAGTGATATTCTCTCACTCCTAATGATTTTCACTCACTCACTTACTCTTTCACTCATTTACCCTCAATGATATGCACTCCTTACTTTCAAATATTTTCACTCACACAATCTCAATTATATTCACTCACTCACTGTCAGTGATATTCACTCAGTCACTGTCAATGATATTCACTCACTCTCAATGATATTCACTTACTTACTCATTGTCAATGGTATTCACCCACTCACTCACTCACTCACTAACTCACTCACTCACCCTCAACAATATTCACTCACTCACTCACTCAGTCTGAATGATAGCTGTGGCAGCAGCTCAGCAGGTTGCACACATACCCTCTGAGGCCAGATCATCAGATCATTGTAGGTTCAAGTCCCACACCATGAACTTTGGATAAAATCCCAATACTGATAGTGTAGTGCATCAGAAGGGGGCGCTGCACTCCTGTGCAGTTGCAGATCTAGCATTACATTTAAATGCATAGAACCAGTCCAACATAATACAATACACTTCCAACATAACAAAATTTTTAGGGGATAGGAGACAGAGGGTGTGGGTAAATGGAGTTTGCTCCAAGGAGTGGAGCATGACCAGCAGGGTATATCAGGGGTCAGTACTGGGGCTAGTCTTCTTTAATGTCATCATTAATGACATAGTGGAGGAACTGGAAGGAAGTTCTGTCTCTGTATGGATGTCACCAAGATCTGCAACAGGGTGGACACTCTGGAGGTGGGTGCAAGGATGGAAAGGGATATAAAATGGTTTGAGGTGTGGTCAGAAGTTTGGCAGCAAAGGTTTAATACAAAAAAGTGCAAAATGCACTTGGGTCACAGAAACACAGGGGTGGAGAACAAAATGGACAATGCAACTAAGTGATTGGGAGAGCTAGTGAGATGCTGGGGTGTATAGGTAGGGGTATCACCAGCAGGAAGAGCGAAATGGTGTTTTTCCTATATAGGTCATTGGTAAGACCCCACCTGGAGTGTTGTGTCTAGTTTTGGGGACCACATTTCTAGAAAGATATAGACAGAGTAAAAGTAAATGAGAGAAGGGGTTAAGGTCTGCACCAGGGTCCTGTGCTCAGCGTCAAGCAAATGTCAATAAACGAAAATTAGTTTGCCAGCACCAGGTAAAACTAACAGAGTGCTTTGTCCAAGCCTGCCCAGTAAGGTTATGTGCCAAAATATGCACTGAAGGGAATCCACACCACGCCACATGCGCTTTCAAATCCAGCGTTTTTTATTTTTGCACACAGCATACAAAGTACAAGTGCTCCCGCTCTTCAGAGGCTCCTTACAAACTGCAGGCTTACAAGCTGCCAACCTCCTCCATTACTCCACACAAAGTGTCCTAACGTGTTTCACGCCACCTAGAGCTTAATCATAAGAATGACACTTACAAAATAATTCCCATTAAATAGTATTGCATTTAAGGTGACAGTGCACCAAATTGAAAAAAACTAATTCCCATTAAATAGTATTGCATTTAAGGTGACAGTGCACCAAATTGAAAAAAACTATCTAGAACATCAATTTTAATTAAATAACTTTAAAACATATTATGGAATAGATTATTGCTCATTACTTTTACCACTATTACACCAGTGTCCACCATTGCTCTTCGCCATTGAGAGACATAGGAATCCACTGAATTTTATTATTAGTCGTGGTACCTAAAAGAAAAAAAGTTAAACAGATTATAATCTGGTACTCACTACATTCATCTACATAACAACTAAACAAAACAAAAATGATACATAGGCGTAAACAACCATACACTTCGTATTTCTGTAAAAAAGATTTTACATCAATCCTCTCATTAAGGCCAGATTTTTCTGACCCTCCTAATGCAAAGATCCAGTATTGTTCTCTCTTAAGTAGTACATTGTCATGATTCCCTCCTCTGGGGCTTCTTATTGGTTTTTCTATACCTAGAAATGACCAACTATGCTCCTTTACATTTTTCACTTTCAACATATGGGCTGCTAGAGCATTTTTCTGATCCCCATAATTGATAGCCCTCAAGTGTTCACCCATTCTTTCTTTTAATTTCCTTTTTATTTTACCAATATAGAAGCTTCCACATGTACAAGATGCCATATAGATTACCCCTTCAGCTGCACAAGTTATAAATCCTCTCACTTTGGTTTCCCTATGTGTTTTAGGATTCATAAAACTTTTTATTTGTTTCACAAAACTACAAAACTTGCAATTACCACATTTGTAGCAGCCATCTTGTTGTTTTGGTAACCACATTCTGCCTTGTACTTGTCCCGGTTGTATTGAATGAACTAAAATGTCTTTTAAACTTTTTCCTTTCCTATGTACTATCCTGGGTTTAATTTCACTGAGGTCCCTCAGGCCTGGGTCCAAACTCACTAAATGCCAGTTCTTTTTGACAATATCACTAATTTCATTAGACTGTGCATTGTAAGTACTGACAACATTTATTCTCTGATCTTTTATTTTTTCAGATTTTCCTTTTGTCATGACCTTTGACCTTTCCATTTGGCTAACCTCTTTTCTAGCTTGCACCACTAAACCTGTCAGATATTTCCTTTCTTTAAGTCTTGTCTCCAATTCATTTGCTCTTTTTTCAAATGTAGAATCAGAACTACAATTTCTTTTTAGTCTCATAAATTGTCCCTTGGGGATACCCGCTATGGTATGGTATGGATGACTGCTATCAGCTTGTAACACTGTATTTCTATCAGTGCTTTTTCTATACAAATCTGTCTCAATTTCCCCTTTACCATCTTTCTGAACAATTAGATCTAAAAAATTGATCTGTTTGGTACTGAAAGTTAGGGAAAACCGTAAGTTGGAATCACTTGTTTCAAGATATTTAATAAAATCAAAGAGTTCGTCCTCAGTTCCTGTCCAGATGATGAATATATCATCTATAAAGCATTTATACAGGTCTATTTTATCTCTATATGGATTTTTGTCCCTATTCCTGATAGACTTCTAGAACAAGGGGTCATGATATGAAGCTGGAGGGTGGTAAGTTCAGGAGAAATGTGAGGAAATACTTCTTCACAGAAAGGGTAGTGGATGCTTAGAACAGTCTTCCAGTGGAGGTAGTGGGGGCAGAAACAGTGGTAGTATTCAAAAAAGCTTGGGATAAGCACAAGGGAATCATAAGGGATAGGAAAGGGATGGAAGAGAAAGTGCTTTAGACCTAGAAAGTTCTGCAGCAAAAGTAATCACAACAAAAAAGGCAGACTGGATGTGTCAAGATGGACCAAGTGGCCCTTATTTGCCATAAGTTTCTATCTTTCTATATTCACATACTCACTCTGAATGATATTCACTCTTTTTCTCTCAGTGATATTCACTCACTCATTCAATCACTCACTCATTCCCTCACTCACTAACTCACATTCAATTATATTCACTCACTTATATTCACTCACTCGCTCACTCACTCATTCACTGATTATCAATCAATGATACTCACTCACTGTCAGTTACACTCACTCCCTCCCCGTCCCTCTCTCCCTCACTCACTATCAATAATATTCACATAGTCACTCTTAATGATATTCATTCACTCTCAGTGATATTCACTCACTCTCAATGATATTCACTTACACATTCACTCACTCACTCACTCACTCTCAATGATATTCACTCACTCTCAATGATATCCAATCATTCACAGTCAATGATATTCACTCACTCTGTTTCAGTGATATTAGCTCACTCACTCTCAATCAGTTATATTCACTCACTCTGGGAAGTTCACTCACTCACTCATTCACTCACTCACTCACTCACTCTCAATGATATTCAGTCACTGTCAATGATACTCACTCACTTCCTTACTTCCTCGTTCCATCACGCATGCTCAGCGATATTTACTCAGTCATTCTTAATGATATTCACTCACTCACTCACTCACAGTTATATTCATTCAAGCCATTCATCTCAGTAACATTCCCTCCCTCCCTTCCTCACTCACTCACTCATTCACTTACTCACTCACTCTTTCACTAATTCTCAGTGATATTCACTCTCACAATAATGCTCTCTCACTTTCAGTGATATTTACTCACCCACTCTCAATAACATTCACTTACTCACTCACTCACTTACTCACTCACTTTCAATGATGTTCACTCACTATCAATTATGTCCACTCACTCACTCACTCAATCACTCTCAATGATATTCACTCACTGTCAGTATTCCTTCCCTCCCTCTCTCAGTCACTCTCAGTGATATTCAGTCACACACTCTCAGTACTCACTCACTCACTGACTTTCAATGACATTCACTTTCTCTCAATTATGTCCACTCACTCACTTACTCACTCTCAATGATACTCACTCACTCATTCAGTGATATTCACTCACTTACTCACTCACTGACTCACTCACTAACTCACTCACTCTTAGTGAATTTCACCCACTCACTCTCAATGATATTCACTCATTCATTCCAAATGATACTCACTCACTCACTCACTCTTAATGATATTCTCTCACTCACACAATTCTATTCACTCACACTCTATGATGCTCATGCACTCACTCTCAATGATATTCACTCACTCACTTTCAATGATATTCGCTCACACACCCACTAACAATCAGTTATGTTCATTCATTCACTTGATAATGTTCACTCACTTACTCACTCTTAATGATATTCATTCACTGTCAGTGATATTCACTCACTCGCCTACTCACTCACTTGCTCCCTCACTCTCAATGATAGTCACTCAGAAACTCTCAATGATATTACCTCACTCAGTCTCAGTGATATTCACTAACTCACTCTGAATGATATTCACTCACTTACTTTCAATAATATTCACTCAGAAGCATATTCACTTACTCAGTGATATTCACTAACTCACTCACTCTCAATGAAATTCACTCACTGTCAGGGATAATCACTCACTCAAAATTGTGTTCCTTTTGTGGGAAATGGATGTCCTTTTTGGCTCCTCTATAGCTCCCCTGAGGTGCTTGAAAGCTTTAAATCATTAATCTTGGTGCTGGGGATGCTACTGCTTGTCTTCATTCAATGGATTCCAGGCTTCACACTTTTGTCTTAAAATTATTGTTATATCGCTCTATGTTTCATTCATGCAAGTGAGCTTTCCCAATGGTCTTATCTGTTTTTTAATACAGCAAACACATTTTAGTTCACTTACATTGATCACCACTTTTTAACTTTTTATACCTGTTTCATTTGTTAATTAAATCCATTACCTTAAATCACTTATACATTGCGACTTAATATCAGTACTACTCGCTGACTTTTCATATTCATTCTTGAATTACTTCTTTTCATCACCTGGACATAAATGACCCAGTCACTAATTAATAATTCACATCACTTTTCATGTTATTACATACAAATTTCACCATATGCCACCACTTCCCTTATAGTGCAACACTTTTATTTTATGCAGTAACTACATTACCAGCTTTGTAACAGGGCTACATTTGCAGTTTGGCTTTTTGTATTCATCTGCCATTGCCTTAGCTACTTCTGTATACTCACTCTCGATGATATTCACTCAGCCACTCTCAGTCCTACTCACTCACTCACTCACTCACTCACTCACTCACTTCACTCACTCTCAGTGATATTCATGCACTCACTCTCCATGATATTCACTCACTCTCAGTGATATTCACTTACTCACTTTCAATGACATTCACTCACAATCAATTATATTCACTCACTCACTTTCAATAATATTCACTCACTCACAATCAATTATATTGACTCACACTCACTCACTCTGTGCTATTCACTCACTCACTCCCAATGACATTTGCTCATTGTCAGTAATACTCACTCACTCACTGCCCTTCCCTCTTTCCCTCACTCACTGTCAGTGATGTTCACTTAGTTACTCTCAATGATATTCGGTCCCTCATGCTTAGTGATATTTACTTATTCTCAGTGATATTCACTCATTTTCAATGATATTCACTTACTCACTTACTCACTCCCTCAGTGCTATTCACTCACTCACTCACTCACTCACAGCATTCACTCACTCACTCACTCACTGACTCTCTCACTCACTCACATGCAATGATAATCACTCACTGTCAGTTATATTCCCTTCCTCACTATCAGTGATGCTCAATCAGTCACTCTCAATGATATTCAGTCACTCACAGTGATATTCATTCACTCTCAATGATATTCACTCACTTACTTACTCTTTCACTCATTCACTCTCAATGATCTGCACTCACTTACTTTCAATGATATTCACTCACTCACAATCAAGTATGTTCACTCTCACTCTCAGTGATATTCACTCACTCACTCTGATATGCATGCACTCACTCACTCTTAATGATATTCACTCACTCACTCACTCACTCACTCACTTTCAATGATATTCATTCACTCTCAGTGACATGCACTCACTCACTCACTCACTCGATATTCATGGACTCTCAGTGATATTCACTCCCTCTTAATGATATTCATTCACTCTCAGTAAGATTCTCTCACTCAATCTCAATTATATTCTCTCTCTCATTCTCAATGATATTCACTCACTATTGATGATATTCACTTACTTTCAATGACAGGCACTCGCTCACTCACTCACTCTCAGTGATATTCACTCACTCACTGTCTCTCTTTTTTAAACAATTTTTATTAATTTGTAATATGCAGATAAAAATATACAGCTTAGTAATTTGGAATTACTTCTTCACACATGACCCCCTTCCCCCCACTGACCATATTCCAAACAATTATACAATATGTTCAATACTTTTCTAGTAATTTACATATAATAATTCCTTTATTCCACAACTGAAAAAATCATTATCTTTATAATTTGCTAAGAAATATTTTGGTCTAATTGTTCCTCTACTTTTTTTTTAAATAAGAGCATTCAAAACCTCCCATCATCAATAGCCCCTTGTATAAATAACCATTTTCTCTTATATTTTTTCATTTGATTTATCATATAATAGAATCCATTTCCCAAACTATTTGTTTCGCAAAATAAGTTTCTCCAAAGCTGAACAGTAGGAATCTCAGAGTCTTTCCACATTCTAGTAATATAGCATTTAATAGTCATAAATGTTATATCTACTACTGCTCTTTTGTTCTCTGGTATGTATTAAAATGCTGTAATGTTGAGTAAACAAGTTCCCAATTTAAATTACAAATTTATATCTAAAACCCTATTCAGAATTCTTATAACCTCTTTCCAAAACCTTTGTATCTGTGGGCATAAGGCCAGCACATATGTTGCATCAGCTACTTCCCCGCATCCTCTATTGCACAAAGGAGAAACAGTAGCCTTAAATTTCTCCAGCAGAAAAGGTGAATAGTAAATCCTATGCAATACACACAATTGAGTTTGATTTGATCTGTTATTTAAATATCTCTCCCAATTCTTAGAAATTATTTCCCTTTGTGACTTTGAAATGGTGATCTTCAAATCTTTTTCTCATTTTAACTTTAATGTATTCTCAGAATCCCATTGTTTACTATTAATAGCGAAGTATAGTTTTGAAATAAGTTTTTTACTATTGTTAGCCTCGCACAAAGTGAGAGTAAATTTGATTCTGTAACATAAGATTCTCTTTCCTGCTAATATCCAAAAAAAAAAACTGTTCTAATCTGTAAGTATAGAACATATTTTTATGTATTCCAAACTCTTCCTGAATTTGTTGAAAATACTTCAAATTGGAATGGCTATACAGATAACCTATGCTCATTATACCCTTCTCTTTCCATTCTTTTTAATATTGGAGAATCAAAATATGAGTGGAATTTATTCAGATATAGCAGAGAGGTTCTTGAAACCTTACTACTCCCTCCTGAACTATGAATAACTCTTTGCCACACTTTCAATGTATGTCTGAAAATTATATTGTTATACTTAATAATTTGTCTGTCATTTTAGTAGAAAGTAAATGAAGGAGACTCAATGGGGTTGAATTTGGAAATTCAAAGGCTACACAGGGAGATATTTCTTCTTCCCATAGTTCTTTAAGCAGTTCTATTATTGTAGCCCAATAATAACATTGTAAATCTGGAAGTCTAAGACCTAATTGTGTATAATCCGTCATTAGCTTTTGTTTTCTAAGTCTAAGTTTACCCTTTTTCCAAAGGAACTTAGTAATTGTCTGCTCTATTTTAAAAAAACAAATGTCCTTAGGGATCATCAATAGAATTATCTGAAATATGTACAAAAATATTGGTAATATATTCATCTTCACCAACTGAACTCTTCCCAATAAAGACAGAGGGAGGTTTTCCCATTTTTGCAGATCTCTCTGCACTTCTTCCATTAAAGGAAGTAGATTGATATCAATCAGTCTATCCCATCTATTTGTAATCTGTATCCCCAAACATAATAGGCTTTCTTTTTTAATAGTTGTAGGAAAATTCAAGATATCAATGTTTCTTTTCTTTGGATGCACAAATAGATCTTTGGATTTGTCCCAATTAATTGAATACCCAGATATTTACCATACTCATTTATAATTTGAATTATTGTATTTAATTCCTTTTCTGTGTTTTTAAGATATAATAAGATATCATCTGCCAATAGAGACATCTTTAAAACACTCTGATCTTTATATTGAAAACCTTCTATATCCTTATGTGCTTTAATTGCATTAGCAAGATGCTCTATTACCAAAGTAAATAACAACAGGAATAAGGGGCACCCCTGCCTTGTGCCTCTAAATAGAGGAAATGCAGATGAAACAACTCCATTGGTCACAACCTTTGCTAAAGGAGATGAATAAATAGCTTTTATCCATCCTATATATCTTGGACACATTCCTGTCTTTGTCAGGACTTCAAAAAGATAGGACCACTCAACCTTATCAAAGGCCTTCTCTGTGTCCAGGAACACCACCACTGCATTGCATTGGGATCCTTAGCATCATATATTATATTTAATGCATTTCTAATATTATTCTGACCCCTTCTTTCCTTGTCGAAGCTGGTCTGGTCATTTTTAATCAATTTAGGTAATACTCCCTTTAGTCTTGCCACCAAAAGTTTTGCATAAATCTTGTAGTCTGCATTCAAAAGTGAAATTGGATGGCAAGACTTGCATAATGTTCTATCTTTACCTTTCTTAGGAATGATTATTATTAGTGCTTCATCAAAGGAAGGAGGGAGTCCATTCTAGAAATCACTGTATAATCTCATTAATCTAGAACTAATATAATTAATGAAAGTTTTATAAAAATCTATGCCTAAACCATCTAAGCCAGGTGCTTTTCCCAGTTTTAATTATTGAATTGCATTTTCAACTTCATGGATTGTTATCTCTTGATCGAGCCATGTTCTCAATTGCAGGTTGATATGAGGAATATCTAAAAAATTATTGACTTCATGACACTTTCCTTGAGAGGTATATAGATTTTTATAACATTGTGCAAATTCTGAGTTAATACCTTGCTGGGCATTAATAACGTGATCATTAGCTCTTATTTCTAAGATAGTTCTCTCAGTTTTTTCCTTCTGAGTCATGTATGCCAATAATGTACCCCCTCTATCTATATTTGCATAGTTTTTAGCTCCTGAAAATAACATCAATCTTTCCATTTTTTCATTATATATTTGATTAAATTCAACTTTGAGTCTCTCTACCCTTTTCAAATATATATTAGAATTTGATTGTGAGTGTAATTACTGAATTTCTTATATTTCCATTTCCAGCTGTTCAAGTCTTAATTTTTGTTATCTTTTCCTTTTGGCCCCATAAGAAATACATACTGCCCTTAATTAGGCTTTATATGCATCCAATATTATTTCATTGGAAACCTCTGACTTTTTATTATTATAATAGTAATTCTGGGTCTCTTCTTTTATTTATAAAAGATTTTCTTTTAATAAAATAGGATCCAATCTCCAATGTTTATTGGTGGTGGTGTCCTGGGCACTAGCCTAATACACAATGGAGCATAATCAGATATAAATACTGGTTCATACTCTGTTTCAATAATGTCCTTAATTAGCTGTTGTGATCCTAAAAACATCAATTTGGGAATAGATCTTAAATCTAGGGGAAAATATGAAAATTCTCTATTATTTGAGTATACACTTCTCCATAGATCGGTCAAACCCAGGTGTTTCATCCTGTTTTGTAATGTCCTAATATCAAAACTATTATATTCTCTTTTTCTGGCTGTAGTATCTAACTGTTGATGAAGGATCAAGTTGAAGTCGCCCCCTAATAAATATGGTTGTGGATATTCTATAAGTTTTGAAAAAAACTCCCAGGGTGGCCTTAACTTTATCACCTGGTAAATATAAAGAAGCTAGTGTTAAATAGCTACCTTTGATTTTAATTCTAGCTATTACAAATCTTCCTTCTTCATCAATGATTTGGCTCTCTATATTTATACTTAAACCCTTCCTAAACAGGATGGAAGTCCCTCTAGACTTGGCCATAAATATGGAGTGCAGAGAAGGTCCTCCCCACATCTTATCAACCTTAATTATTTATTTCTCTATTAAATGTGTCTCTTGAAGACACACTACATCCAGATTTTTTTTTCAGATAATTACATTTTTGTTTCCTTTTCATTGGGTTTCTGAGTCCATTAATGTTCAAGGACATAATTTTCATTTGATGCACCATATCCTTATAGATTTTTTAATCTCTAACCAGGTTGTGGTATCTTTTACTTCATGTATATTTAAGGAATCATTAAAACATCATGTACTTATCTTGATGTCTACTTTCCTTTTACCTCCATAATCAACATATTGTATATGTACTTTAGTTCTTTCTTTACTTACTAATAGGTCAGTATCCCCCTTCAGAATATAATATTCTATAGTCTGACATTTAGTAATAATACAACCCCCCTCATTCAAAACTGAATGCTCCATTGAGGAACACTGCTGTTCCTCGATACCCTTACTTCTATTTACCCAAAAAGAATAAACCCCATCATGTTAATGCAGTCAGGTATAACCTCTTCCCTTCTAAAATAAACCCATATGCACTTACAGCATTTACACTATAATAAATCCCCATATCACTAACTCTTTATCAATAACAGTACAAATTCCTATCCAAATCTATCCCCAGTCTTTCTAGGTATTATCGTCTCCTTCCTTTTCTTTCCCTGTACAGCCCTCTTGAATACTCAGAACTTTAGGAATCTCCCCATCTTCCTCATTCAGTTCAGTTTCTTCATTCTCTCTCAGCTGTTTTATAACTTCTGGAGTTTTCTCTGATTTTTCATTCCTTGGCTTTTGTTTATCCAGAAGTAAAGTTTTGTCTTCAGTAGGTTTTTTATAGTCTGAATTTTGTAAATGCCTATTTACTGTTATACCCACCATCTCTTTAGAAAATGCATCCGCTGCTTCTATGGACTCAAAGTTGTTAATTTTTTTTTGAAAAGATATTGCTAGTGTATTTGGATATGAGTGCTGAAACCTAATATGCTTTTCCCATAAGACCTCCTTAAGTGGATTAAATATATTTCTTTTTTTGTATAAATCAGGTCCCAAATCTGGGAATACCAACAATTGTTTTTCACCTATTGTTAATCCTTTTTTTGTACAAAAAATAGAACTCTTTCTTTATCTTGATATCTCAAAAAGCCTGTCATTATTATCCTAGGGAATCTTTGTATTGTGTTGGTATTTTGTCTATAACCTGGAGTTCTATGCACTCTGTCCAGTTCAATTGTATACTTGTCCTGTATCTCATCTTTAAGAACATCATTTAGCCAGTCTTCAAACATTGTATGTATCTTCTGACCTTCCTACCCTTCTGGAACATTCAAAAACTTCAGATTGTTTTGCCTTGACTGCCACTCACTCTCAATGATATTCACCCACTCACTCACTCACTTTCAGTGATATTCAGTCATTCACTCACTCTCAGTTATATTCATTCATTAATCTCAGTGACATTCCCTCCCTCCCTCCCTCACTCCCTCACTCTTTCACTCATTCTCAGTGATATTCATGATCACAATACTATTCTCTCACTCTCAATAATATTCACTCACTCACTCACTCATTCTCATTGGTATTCACTCACTCATGCTCAATAATATTTATATACTGTAAGTGATATTCACTCACCCATTCTCAATTATAGTCAATGACTCTCTCAATGACATTTACTCAGTCATTCTCAATAATATACACTGTCTCTCAATAATAACAAAAGAACCCCAGAGCAAATGCACTAGAAGAAGGGTTAGCCCAGAGGATATTGGCCATACAGCAAAATTTTAAAGAAAACACAAATTGCACATACCCCAATAATGCAAAGCACCATGGGAAGCATATACAAATGCCCATGAATTAATTTGGATTGGCTCAGCTTTAACCAGAATGACATGGTTCCAGAAGGCCTCACAATACAATCAGGAAAGGCTCAGAACAGCAGACACAGACATGTGTTTCATCCTCATTTGGACTCATCAGTGTTCCATATCTGTACATCAACCCTGAGAGAGATAGCAAGCCACCCTATAGGGGATCTTATTGGTTTGAGTCATGGGCAGCTCAAAGTAGAGAGAGAAAATAACAACAAAAGAACCCAAGAGCAAATGCAGTGGGACAAGGGTTATCACTGAGGATATTGGCCGTACAGCCAAATTGTAAAGAAAACACACATTACATAAACCCCAGTAATGCAAAGCATCATGGGAAGCATATGCAAATACCCATGAATTAATTTGGACTGGCTCAATTTTAAACAGAATTGCATGGTGCCAGAAGGCCTCACAATACAATCAGCAAAGGCTGAGAAAAGCAGACACAGACATGTGTTTTGTCCTCATTTGGACTCATCAGTGTGCCATATCTGTATGTCAGCCCTGGGAGAGCTATCCTGCTATCCTATAGGAGATCTTATTGGGTTGGGTCCTGGGCAGCCCAAAGTAGAGAGAGAAAAGAATAACAAAAGAACCCCAGAAGAAATGCACTGGGTCAAGGTTTATCCCAGAGGATATTGGCCATACAGCCACATTTTAAAGAAAATACAAATTATATAGAAGTTGACAGCAGATAAGGACCACAAGGCCCATCCAGTCTGCCCATTTCTTTCTACCTTATAGGCCTGTACTCTGTTACTGGCCTATCTAGTCATACTAATCAGTATTGCTCCCTTATGCCTATCCCATGCCTCTTTTATGCCCTGCACTGTATTCATATCCACCACTTCCTGTAATAGGCCGTTTCATGCAACCACCACCCTTTCTATGAAAAAGAACTTCCTCACATTACCCTTAATTGGTCTTCCTCTAATCTCATGTTGTGTCCTCTTGTCCTGCTATTTTTCTTATATTGAAACATGTTAAACTCTTTCACCACATTAATGCCCTTAAGATGTTTGAATGTTTTGATCATATCACCTCTCTCCCTCCTTTTCTCTAGGGTATACATATTGAGCTCCTTTACTCTGTCCTCATATGTTTTCTGATGCAGTCCCTGTACCATTTTGGTTGCCCTTTCCTTGATTGCTTCCATTTTGTTAATGTCCTTGTGAAGGTGCGGCCTCCAGTACTGCACATGATACTCCAGATGGGGCCTAACCAGTGTCTTGTAAAGAGGAATTATTACCTCCCTCTTACAACTTGTGATACCCCTGCTAATACACCCCAACATCCCTCTAGCCTTACCTACTGGTTTAGTGGTCTGCTTGGATGATTGCAGGTCATCTGTGATGACGATGCTCAAATCTCCTTCTTTCCTTGTGATTAGCAACTCCCCTCCCAACCTATATGTGGCTTCAGGGCTTCTCTTCCCTATGTGCATGATCTTTCAATTCTTTGTGCTAAACCCCAGTTGCCACTCTTCTGACCATTTTGCCAGTTTATCCAGATCTCTTCTCATTCTGCCTATCCCATCTGGATCATCTAGTCTGTTGCAGATCTTCGTGTCATCTGCAAACAGACAAACCCTACCCTCCAGCCCATCTGCAATGTCACTGATAAAGATATTGAAGAGGACTGGCCCCAGGACTGATCCCTGAGGAACCCCACTTGTGACTTGCATCTCTTCTGACTGTATACCGTTTACCACCACTCTTTGTTTTCTGCCTGCCAACTGGTTTGCCACCCAGTTGACCAACCTCTGACCCACCCCAAGCCTACCCAGCTTATTAATCAATCTCCTATGTGGAACACTATTGAAATCTTTGTTGAAGTCAAGGTAAGTGACATCAATTGCACCCCCTTGGTCCACCACTCTAGTTACCCAGTCAAAGAAATCTATGAGATTAGCTTGACAGGAACTTCCTGTTTTAAACCCATGATGTCTTGGATCCTGTGCTCCTATGGATTCTTGGTGTTGCACTATCCTTTCCTTAAGGAGTGCCTCCGTAATCTTTCCCACTACTGAGGTAAGACTGACTGGTCTGTAGTTCTCTGCCTCCTCCCTGCTACCACTGTAGTGGAGTTGGATCACATGAGCCCTTCTTCAGTCTTCTGGGACCTCTCCTGTGCTCAGAGACTCACTAAACAGTTCTGATAATAGCTATGCTAGTTGCAACCTTAGCTCCTTTAGTACCCTGGGATGTATGCCATCAGGACCCATTGCCTTGCCCACCTTGAGCTTAGCGAGCTCTTGGAGGATCCTTTCTTTTGTGAAGGGACTTGTGCACACCTCCCTACCCCCTGTGTCCATGGTGCGGAGCTGTGGACCCTGCCTTACCTTCTCCTCAGTAAATACTGAGCAGAAGTATCTATTTAGGATAGATGTTTTTCCTTGGTCCTCCTCCACACACTGCCCCTTATCTCCTTTGATCATAGCAATACCACCTCTGGGCTTTCTCCTTTCACTAATGTATCTATAGAAAGTCTTGTCCCCTTCTTTTACTGTTCATGTTAGTGTTTCCATGGTTTGGGCCTTTGCATGCCTTACTGCCTTCCCTGCTTCCCTCAGGGAAGTTTGGTATGCCTCTCTATCTTCATCCCACTGCATTCCCTTTATTTCCTGAAGGCCAGCCTTTTGGCCCTGACTTTTTCTGCTACTGTTTTTGAGAAATTGCACATACCCCAATAATGCAAAGCACCATGGGAAGCATATGCAAATACCCATGAATTAATTTGGACTGGCTCAACTTTAAGCAGAATTGCATGGTGCCAGATGGTCTCACAAAACAATCAGCAAAGGCTGAGTACAGCAGACACAGACACGTGTTTCATCCTCATTTGTACTCATCAGTGCGCCATATCTGTACGTCAGCCCTGGGAGAGATAGCAAGCCACCCTGTAGGGAATCTTATTGGTTTGGGTTGTGAGAAGCCCAAATTAGAGAGAGAAAAGAACAACAAAAGAATCCAGAGGAAATGCACTGGGGCAAGGGTTATCTCAGAGGATATAGGCCATACAGCCAAATTTCAATCTCTCTTTAATAACTTGATCTCTCTCAATAATATTCACTCACTTACTCACTCACTCACTTGCTCACTCACACACTCACTCACTCACAATAGTTATATACTCATTTACTCACTCACTGTCAGCAATGTTTTATGCAAGGTGACACAAAGTTTTATTCATATGTATGAGAACAGGAGCTTACTAGGCCAAACCAGCACTGATGTAGCTATCACTCATAGTGTTTGTGACCTGGGTTCAGGAACCGGACTAGTCCATGACAGGGCCTGGGGAGGGGAGGGACTTGCTGTCTCAGCAGATGCCTTTCTCCACCTGGAAGGGAGGAGAGAGAGGAGGAGGAGGAGGCTGTTCCTGCCACTGTGTAGCAACCTGGATGATCAGAGGTATTACATAGAAACATAGAATTTAACAGCAGATAAGGACTGCTTGTCCCACCCAGTCTGTTCATTTGTCCCTGCCTGTGCCGTAACAGCAGACCACACTTGATCTCCTGCCCCCTCCTTCCATGATTCCCAACTAATTTTCCCTTGTGCTTATCCCATGGATGCTTGAAGCCCACCACTGTTTTCAGACCCAGTGCCTTCACTGGAAGACTGTTTCAGGCACCTGCCGCTCTTTCAGTGAAGAAGTACTTCCTCACATCTCTACTAAATGTTCCCCCTTCCAGCTTCCTTGCATGGCCCCTTGTTCTTGAGCATCATTTCCTCTAAAAAATACTCCACTCCGGTACCTTATTCAACCCTGTGAGGTATTTATGCGTCTGTATCATGTCTGCACAGTCTACCAGGGTGTACAAATTGAGTTGCTTCAGTCTCTCCTTGTTGGGCTTCTGACGCAACCACTGCACCATTGTAGTTGCCCTCCTCAATACGGCTTTCACCCTGTCTATGTTCTTCCTGGGATGTTCTCCAGACCTGGGCATAATACTCCAGGTGGATTATCAGCAGTGATCTATTCAGTCCCAACACCACTTCCATTTGCTGGCGATACCCCTCCTTATGCACCCCAGCATCCCACTAGTCCTACTTACAACCTTGTTGCACTGCCTCACTACCTTGAGGTCATCAGATATGATTACTGCCTGGTCTCTTTCCTTTTTTGGGGATGGTCAACACTTCTTCTCCCATTGTTTACTCCACCTCTGTGTTTCTGTGCCCTAGGTGCATGATTTTTCACTTTCTTCACAACGAAACACAGTTGCCATGCTGTTGATCACTCCTCAAGTTTTCTCAGGTCTCTGCACATTCTTTCCACCCCCTCTGGAGTGTCTACCCTATGGCAGATTTTGGTATCACCTTCAAAGAGGCATATCTTCTCTTCCCTTCCAGGTTATCTGCAATGTCACTTATAAAGACATTAAAGTGGACTGGCTCCAGTACTGAGGGCTGAGGCACCCCATTTGCCACTCTCCCTTCCCCTCAGTGAACTCAGTTTACCACCACCATCTGTTGCCTATCCATTAATTAATTCCTTACCCAGTTTACCACCTTAGGACCCATCCATAAGCTGCCCAATGTCCTTATGAGTCTCTAAGTGGTATGGTGTTGAATGCCATTCTAAAATCTAAGTAAGTCATGTCCACCATCACACCCTCATCTATTTCCCTGGTCCCCCAGTCAAAGAATGCTATCAGACTTGTTTGAAATGATCACCTCCATGAAATTGTGCTGCCTCTGGTCTTGAAACCTGCTGGGTCAAGATACTTCACAATCCTTTCATTTAGCAGTGACTCCATTAACTTCCCCACCACTAATGTTGGACTGTCCAGCCTATAGTTGCCAACCTCCTCCTGGATACTGCATTTATGAAGTGAGACCGCATCTGCCCTCCTCCAATCCCCCAGTCCCCTAGAACCACTCCTATTTCTAGTGAGTTGTTGAATAAGGGTTTCAGAAGTGCAGCCAGTAACTCCTTGAGCTCCCTCAATATCCATGGGTGTACCCCATTTGGCCCCATAGCTTCGTTCACTTTCAGATTTGAAAATCCCTTCAGGACTCTCTCCTCTGTAAATAAACGTATTTTGCCCAGAGCTCCTGGTGCTTTCATGTGGCCCATCCCCTTACCCTCCTTTGTTGAAGACTGAACAAAAGTATTTGTTCAGGATAACTGCTTTTTCCTGATTCTCCTCTGCAGAGTCCCCCCACCCACCTTACCTCACAATCCCTCCCTTAGTCCTCCTCTTTTCACTTATGTACCTAAATAGATCTTGTCCTCTTTAGTTACCCTTGGGCTAATCTTTCTTCAGATTGTGCCTTTGCACTCCTTACCACTTTCCCTGCTGACCTCTGATTCTCCTGATACACCTTCCTATCCTCTTTCTTCTGCATCACTTTATACCTCCTGAATGCTACCCTTTTGGCCATTACCATTCAGCCATTTACTTGGAGAACCATAGCGGCTTCTTTTTTCTCTCTCCTGTTTTTGCTCACTTCCTTTGCGTAGAGGTTTGTTGTCTTTGCTATGTCATCCCTTAACTTGGCCCACTGTTCATTGACCCAACCAAGATCATACCCCCTGCTAGCTAGTCACTGAGGCATTCATCCATTTGTTTTAAGAAATCTGCCCTCCTGAAGTTCAGGAAGTTTGTCCTTGTGTGGCTTGCTT
Source organism: Neoceratodus forsteri (assembly GCA_016271365.2). Taxonomy (NCBI): domain Eukaryota; kingdom Metazoa; phylum Chordata; order Ceratodontiformes; family Ceratodontidae; genus Neoceratodus; species Neoceratodus forsteri. Next base: position 720,812,899 of record CM057459.1, on the reverse strand, counting down.
CTGCAGTTCCATGTCAAAATAACAATCGCCAAACCGCGATCACCGATAGAGCGAGTGTACTTTGCCAAAAAGAAAAATGGTGATGTACATTTTCAGCAAGAACTGGGTGAAAACCATAAACTGCATTTATGCAGGGGCAAAGCCCCCCTTACCCACTAACTAAAGATTGCCAGCTCCAGGGGGTGCATGTTGGGGAGGAGGAGACAGTCAAGAAAAAACATAAAGAATCCCTGCCAGCATAAAAAGCTTTCCTCTCTGCAGTCCTGAACCCTGCAGCTAGCTCCCTATAGCAGGCCACCCTCACCACCACACCATGGGCGCAGCTTGGGAACACTGCTCCACATTACCTCCCACATGCTCCCTTCCTCATCCCTCCCCTTCTCCATCCTACCTTCCCTCACTAACCTGCTCTTCTTCTCTCGCTACCCTTTCAGTGTAGCTCATATTACAGGTGTTGAGGTTAAGTTACTTATATGTAAGTCATTCAATCTCAGTCACCCATATGACAGGTTACCTGCTTCTGCTGCCATTCTTCTGTTGAACCACACTGTATTGTGACCACTGGTCCCAAGGTGGCCTCAAATCTTGAAGTGTGTAATACTTTCCCTGTTTGTGATCACCAAGTCCAGTATTGCCCCATCACAAGTAGGCTCCCTGACTAGCTGCCTGAGAAATTCCCCTTGCAGGGAGTCTACAATGTCCCAGCTTCTAGCTGAGGCTGCAGTTGGGAGTTTCCAATCTATATCTGGCAGTTTGAAGTCACACCCCCCCAGCAGCACCTCCCCTGTTTCTGACATTGTGCTAATGGCTTCCACCAGTGCCTTATCCATTTTTCCCCCTATGTTAGATGTCTTTACTTGCCAGCATGAATGGTGGCTCCAGTTACTGTCTCCAGAGTGACTCATAGTACCTCCAACCCCTCCATTATACCCTGGATCTCCTGTGTCTCTATCACTTTGATAGCCTCCCTTACATCCAGCACCACCCAGCCTCCCATCCTTTCCACTCTATCTTAACTGAACTGAATATAGCCTGGTATGGCCATGTCACAGTCAGTATTTATGGGCACCATGACTCAATAATGGCAAAACTATCCAGGTCAGCCTCTGCCATAATGGCCTCTAGGTCTGGAATTGTATTTCCTAGATTTCTTGCATTTGCACACATGGACTTCCACACTTTGTTCCCACTCTGCCTGCTGCCCCCTTTTCCTTTTTTCCTTGCCTGCTTTTCCCTCTCTTTTTATAACTCTTATTCTCATCCCTTTTGTTTTCTACCATACTGCTTTTTACAACTACATTGCATTATGACACTATGCTGATGTATTGCTATCAGAAGAAGGAGTCTGCAATCAGAATTCCTGATGCAGCATATTTGTTGTTATGAGGAAGTGTAATCAAAGCAAAACTTCCTGAAAATCTCTCCACTTCCTCCCATTCACTACAATGTGTTTTCTTCTTCTTCCCCTCCCCCTTGACACTATCCCCCAGCTGCACTATTTTCTTTGTCCCGATGGAAGGGGTATGGCCTCAGAGTTTCCACTGGCTACAGCCAGCATTCACTCATGCATCATTGGATCCAGCGCATTGGACCCGTTACTGTTGCCACCAGAATCCTCTTCCACCATGTCCAAGTTGATGGGTTTAGTTCTTGAGCCCCTGTAGGTGCCATTGGTCTCACTGTCAATGCTGATCATATTCGAGGTTTTTACCCAACCGAACCCCCATTATACACCTTAGTATTTTAGCACCATGTCCTTCATGTGTTTTTTCTGCATGTCCAGGGAGCTGCTGCTCTGCTCCACAGTGCCCTTTGCTGCAGCCAGCTGGCTCAGGTCACTGCTTCCGATAGCACTCCTCCATTTCTTAAGGAGTTTGATCTGGGATTTTTTCAGATGCACCTTCTATGTGATGTCAGCTGCCAGATCCACCTTAATAAATTCCTCTAACTTATTGTCCAGGGCTGTGAAGTTAAATGTGCTGTCGGGTTGGCAGTTCAACCCCTGATTCTGACATGGTTTCATGTCTCCCAGATCTGTAGCACCTGGTGGTTTGGAACCCAACTCTTAGGGCACCATTTCTCCAGACTGGACTGAGCTGGCCATGTTCACCCTGCTTTGTGCCTTCCTTGCTTCTGTTGTCAACAGATATTTTACAATTGAGGAAAATGCTGTCACTGCATCCCATCATCTTGCACCAAAGGCTTCTTCAATTTTGACTTTGTTCCATCTGTCATTGTAAAAAAAATCTGCAATGACAAGTCTAGTGGCTACAGTGTATGGAAATGAATTTCCTTCCCCGGGCAACAGTTCAAGCCTTCAAGTGTCCATTGCATGTCTCTTTCAAATGCACCTTCTTCTGTAACACAGTGTAGTACACAAAATATAATCATTAACCCAGCCAGATATGATGAAGTTACCATCTTTGTCATGAGCACAGTCCATTTCTGAGTCCATGAAATGCCACGGTAATTAGTTGTTGACACTTTTTGGTAAAGGCATACATTCACTTAGTGCAATGTCAGTTCTGAATAAACATTATGTCAGATGTCTACATATACAGTTCTTTTCAGGTGACCATTCTTACTCAGCGTGACTTGTACCTGGCTGACATGGATCCTGGCTTTGAAGGTCTCAGCTGGGGCTCTCATTTATCAGTGTATATATTATATTTCTGTCAGCCGGCCACTATGCCAAAAAGACCAGCAGCATAGGTACCATCTCTTAGGGGGTCGCTCAGCCTGCTGTTAAATGTTTCCCCACCTCCATGGCACTTGTGTCTTTCCTAGTAACATTAGCGACTGCAGAGCCAATAGTGAGGGTCAGCCATGTATAGGAAAGCAGTGGTTGATGACCTTTACTTACTTAGCTTAGTGACAATCATTTATTTATTTATTTGTTTATTTTATTTAGTTTTTGTTGACTGGTTAAGTGCACTAGACAAATTCTGCCTATTTTCAGGCACGATCTGGGGAAGGGGGATACAGATGAATGCCAATTGACCTTGAACCAGATTAAACTGTTGGTGGTATTTTTAGTGAATGGGGGAAATTTGGCCAGGGCACTGGGGAAATCCCTCAACTCTGCAGTAGGGGGACTTGCTGTCTGCGAGCCATGGCCTCTTTGAGTGGAATGCCAGGAGAGCAGGACATCCCAGATGGAGCGGAGAGATTTTCTTTCAAGCAAGATGATTTATAGAATTCGGAGGTTTTCATGGATGTTATGACTGATATTCAGCAAGTTGGAGACTCGGAGCTATTGCCTACCGGTAATAATTTCAGTGTAAAACAGCCCAAAGTAACGATATCCACACGGAATCTACCTGATGCTAACATTAATGAGAAATCCTTACAAGAGTTGTTGACTACATAAAATGAGAGACATCTTTTGAAAACAGAACACTTGGTTGCAAAACTGACCCGATTTCAAGAATGTGCGTCTAATGTCAAAACTCACTGGCTCGCCTGTTGATGGGCCTGCATTCCAGAATGAAGTGGCAGCTGAAACACACCTTGAAGGGCCAGGTAAGCCTGTTAATCTTTTGGCTACAGAAAACACTCTTGTAAAATCTGGTGCTTCGGTTTCTCCAGCTGGCAGTAAAGGACTCCTTGATCATTTGTGCCGAGAGCTGGAGAAACCTACTATTTCGACCGCAAACATTACAGCGCAATTTGAGAAATCAAACTCTGAGGGTGAATCAGTAATGACTGACACAGCGATAAATGTGACGCTTGCATGTCAGGTGAATCCCGGAGAGCTCTCGCGCTCCACTCTCTAAGACTGCTTGTTTTGTTTTTTGAGCTGTACTGCCGGCAGCACCCTCAGTTGCACAAAACGCTGCTGTTCTCTATCAGACTTCTCCTACCAGACAAGACGGTTTGACTGTATTCTCTTTCTCCCGAGGGTCTGACTCACAACCAGGGTTATGGGAAGATTGCACAATTAAGCACACTGCTCCTATAAAGACTAATACAAATATTATTTCTGCAACATCCCCTGTTTTGGATGAACCTGGGACTGACCCTAAAATTCTGAGATTTCTCATGGATTAACAATAAAGACAATATAAGCTGTATTGCTTACCAGTACCCCAGAAGAGCTGTGGTCTTCCCAGAAAGCATTAAGTGAGGTGGGTTGGACAAGAAATGATAAGGGTATTTGGATTCCTACCCCAGACTGGGACCCCGTGCTTAACTTTACTCAAAATTCCCCCAAATGGTGACCTAAGGTCTCTTGTCCTACCTTGCCTATGAGACCACCAGCAGGAGCTTTTACAAATAACTTAGTGTTTGAACAACACATTGCACCGCTAGAAATTAAACCTCTGCAGATCAAAACTTCTCTGAAAATCTGAAAACTGATGCATTCATACCAGTGACAGAGGAGGGTCCTTCCTGGCTGAAGGCAGTTTGGTACTGTTAAACTTCTCTGACATCACCTTCTGTATTTTTTAAATGAGTATTTTAAACCAATGGGAATTTTTTTCTGTTTTTTTCTGCATGATCTAGCTGTTATAAGTATTGTATTTTCTAAAGAACTGCCATTAGCTTCTGAAGAAGGACTGGTTGGTCCGAAAGCTAGAGCACTTTGTTCTTGTTGTTACATCTATGTTGTTCCATTAAAATGTATCAAATCATTTGCTTCTAGACCTCTTCTCCTAGGCAACTTCTGTGGCAATGGAGGTAGACTCAGTGGCCACTGAGTGAAGAAAGAGTCCTCTAAATCCTAGCCAACTTGGCCCATAGTCCAGTGACCTCCTCCCTCAACGCAGAGAGGTGTATGTAGATAGAGCAGCACCTCAGTCTCGAGAAGGTTGTTATAAAACTGCAGCTCCACAACTACTGCATCACACCACTCCCCAAATTCCCATCTCTTCACTCTCTACTTTTACTGGAATTTATTTGCACTGTTACCCTAGATAGGATGTTTCTAGCTTTCCCCTTTTTTGCTTTGCATAACCCCTTTGTAGTGTGACCCTAGATAGGATAATTCTAGTTTTCCCCTTTTTGCTTATCTTTACCCCTTTGTACCCTTATCCTAGATACGGTGTTTTTAGGTTTCCTATTTTTGCCTTTCTTTACCCTTGTATCATTGCCCTAGATAGGGTGTTTCTAGTTTTCCCCTTTTTGCATTACTTTTACCTCTTTACATCCTTAACCTTGATAGGGTGTTTCCTTGTTTCCTACACAAGAGGTACTTACTCTTTGTATGGACTGTTAGCTACCTGCTGTTATCCCATTTCCTTCCTCCAGTACTCTCTTACATAGGTAGCAGCAAGTAAACATGTAGTTTACTTTACCTTACTGAACCAACAGAGTTCTGTGCCTGCCTGCTGTTACCTGTGGACACCTGCCAATGCCTAAGATGCCAACCCCTTTAACCGTTCCATTCCTGTTCTGTTCCACTCATGCTCTGGGACACAAGTATGATAGAACACACTGAAGTGGGTGAGTTTTATGTACAGAGCAGCTGCTACCTGATTGGCTGCTTTACTGAAACTCCTGCCCTAAGATGAACAAATTTCCTCCCTTCTGACACAAACAGCCTGATTAGCTCAAAATACACCACACTTTAAATAGCCCCCAAACCTTCCATTTTTGTTGCAAAATTAGTTTACCCTGGTGCTCTTCTCTCCTCCTCTGCACTCTGAGTTTGCAGTGTTTTCAAGTTTTATGCAGACAGCAGCCACTCTCTGATTGGTTGCTTTACTGAAAGTCCCACCCTAAGATGGCTGCAGCACAGTGGAAAGGAGAGTGGGACAATGGACCTCAGTCAAGCCCGTGGCCAGCACAGTATTGTGTGTGCCACCACCTTGAGCCCCTTTAATGCTGATGTCCATGGGTTGGGGAGAAAAAACAGAAAAAAAACTCCAGCCTGGGAGATTATCAACACTGTTATATCGGGACCCAGCATCACCATCATCAGTTTCTTCTGAAAATGCATAAAGATTTGTGGTTGGATCCCGCCTCATACTTTCTGTCACTGCCTGGAGGGGATGTAGAGCCATGACTGAATAGAGGATAGCACCAGCAGGTAGGTGTGTTAGGTGGTCCTTGGGTGCTCCTGTGGTGCTTCCCTCAGGAGCACCCAAGGACTACCCAACACATCTACCTGCACACACCTACGTGCTGGAGCTAGAAATGGGGCATGAATAGAAAGTAAAAAAAAAAAAAGAATGGCGCTTATATGAAATTTCTCCTCAATGCACATACCCACATGCACATACTACACACAGACACAGCTTTTTTAATCCCACAAACACAAACAGTATATTCTCCAATGGTTAGATACTCATGCACGTGCATACAGAAACAAGCACACATCCTCAGACTTGGAAGCAAAAATACTTATTGAATTTATTTAAAGCAGTAGGCCATATTAGGGCTTTTCACAGATGGATGCATTGCAGGAAACCTAAACTCAGCTCCCCAGTCCATGCAACTTTTAAGATAATTAAACTTTTTTTTATAAATCTCCATTCAGTATGAGGTAGTAGAGAATTTTTCTTGTTCAATTTTTTTTACAGTACTACATCTTATGCTCCCTCCCAAACTTGCCTGACTCCTCCCCAAATAAAGCAGATAGACCATTCACAGTTAACAGCTTTCACCTTATTTGTCTTACTGCGTTGCAGTGGGGGCAGAAAAGCTCAGGAAATAGCAATGGATGTAGTAAAAAAAAGAAACATGAAATATTATTTTCAGCCTTGCATTGTATAAAGATAAAAAGCCTAATGAAATACTGCATGAATGTGGTACATTGAGTTCCAGATTTTCAATAATATAACTTCCTGACAACAGCCCAAACAGGGACTGCAGCATTAAAAGCATCAAGTTTCACAAGGAAACTAACAGGAAATGAGTAAAAGAAAGCATGTACATATGGTGTTTTCTTCTTAGTCATGTGCACTCATTGCTGATTCATATTATTGCAATGTCATTTTCTCTGCCTTGTTTTTAAATTTGTATGAGGGTATGAATATCACAACTTCCTGTGTATTCCCTCATTAGATATTATCTACCAGTTTCATTTAAATTGATCTTATGTTTTCTCCACAGTTTTATGCAGGTTTGGTAACAAAAAACAAATCCTCCTTTAAGAGGTACTGTGTACTGTACACAATCTATTGACATGCATGCCCATAGACTATGTTGCTGAGAATCTTGCAATCACATCTGCATGACTGGCATGGTAAAATTACAGTGATTAATTGCCAAATGCCACCACTACTAAGTCAGGAATGATAGCAGGAGTGTGCACTGAATTTGAATCAGCCATTGAATACTTCAAATACCAGGTGTATTTGATAAATATCCAAATACAGGGGTTTATTTGAGGTATTCAGCATAAGTGTATTTGATGAGACTTTGAGATCTTGTTAGCTAGTCCCCAGATTGGTCAGAGAGCTTTAGAGAACTCTGTAACTAAATTGAGTTTAGACATTCTAACGCCCACTGCACTGATCCTAAACAGCATGTTTCTCATCTTATATCATTCACTGCCAGCACTGGTCAGCCACACAGCAGCAGCAGTAGCATCTCTGTTATCTGCAGCAGTGCTACCTTCTGCATGCAGATGTGAACACAGACAGCAGCCTACCATCCAACACTGGGCAGCAGCAGAGAATTGTTCATGGGTGCACTTTTTTAGTCTTTGATTTCTGTTATGCTGAATCTTTGCTCTTCCTCCATTTCCTAACCCTACTTGCCTCTCCCTAGGATTGCAGGTAAGTAAGTAAGTATCTGACTTTTTTCCTCTTTCCATTTCCGTACATCAGTCCAACCACAGGTCTTTCTCTTCCAGCTGCCCCCCCCCCACCTTCACACCTCACCTTCTCTTTCTCTCTGTCCTCATCAGGGCTCTGGCCACTCTAACTCTGTGCTGTAAACTGTTGTTTCCATGTCAGCCAATGTGACTGTTATGGTCAAGTCGTGGCATGGAAAAGTAACACAAACACCCTTCCTCCCTCATGCAAGTCTCGTCTTCTGCTGTAACTGATTGTAACAGTGGATAGAACTAATCATGGTGTACTGATGCTACCCAAACAACTACTGTAGCATTTCTTGCTCCCCTTCTACTTTCCCCCCAGTCCTTCCTCTTCCATTTTTTACATGTCTGACTTCTGATAAGTGATCAGACTAGCAAATGACAAGATGTCATGACTGCTGTTTATTTTAATTGAACTAGCCCAAATCTAACAGACCAGGAACCTTCACCAGAATCATAGAAGTTTCAAATCTTCCTTTCAACAGAATCAATAGAGGTGGCAAAGCTTCCCTATGTACTTACTTTTTTTTTAGCATTTTTTAAATGTATTACATTATGCTTGAATATCTAGATACTCAAATACCTGAATACAGTTGAATACCTGAATACCTGGGCTGTATTTGTTGAATACTCAATAAATACATAATTTATGTACTTGCACACCCCTAAGGTATAGCATCAACAAAACATAGACTGTACAGAACAGTACAGGCCAGGTTGCAATTAATCTAATGGAAGCAGTGGATCAGTGGGGATGATGGGAGCATATTGACGTAAGACGCTCATCCCAGGCTAGCCAGCTGAGAAGCTAGGTTTATTTCTCCTCAGAAATAGTTGGAATTGCCACTGTGTTTAGCAAAAAATATGTATTTTTGCTTTGTTGTGTTTTTGCAGTTCACTTTTCATTCGAGTGGCATCAGAATGAAGGCTTGTCAGAGTGAGGAACATTGTAAATGAACGGACAATCTGGTGTATCATGGAGGTCTCTTTCTTCTCCTTTGTACCATTTGTGAACTGCGGATGTTTGATGGGAGAGCAACAGCAATGAATGATTAAGGTGACGAAGAATGGCTAACCCTACCCTCATGATCATGCACAGATGCAAACATGCTAAGTTATGCCAGGCATTTGGAGAATGATGGAACTTATCATAGAGAAACAAGTGACTGAATAAGCTACCCAAACTACTGTGCTGTTGGAAATCAGCCAAGGAAGATTCAGGAGGAGATTTAGGCACCTCAGCTCACGAGACTGGACTCCTATTCAGTTAATTGGGAGAGGGTAATGTATGCATTACCTGACGCTATAGGTCCCACAAAGTTTTATATGCCTGTGCCTAGGAGTCTTTTTTGTTAAGTGAGAGTCTGTAGCTAACAGGGTAAGAAATACTAACAATATAAAAGGAACAGTTATTCAAAAATATAAACATAAGATCAGTCTATATGCTGATGACATGCTTTTTTATTTAGAAGATAAAACTCACTCATGGTCAGAGCTTTATAAATTAATGAAGGACTTCAGGAGATTTTCATGTTATACTGTGAATTGGCAGAAATCTTTTATTTTGTCTAATAATAAATCAGATTTAGAAAAGCTGTCAAATGATTGTAAATGTACTGTAACACAACTAATATCATATTTAGGAATTAATATCCCTAGCAATCCACAAGATTTATTTCAATGCAACTATGGAGATGTTATGACTAATACACAAAGAGATTTGCATAGGTGGATTTCTTTACCCTTAGCAATTATTGGTCGAATTAATATTATCAAAATGAAAATTCTACCTAAGTATATATATCTTTTACAAAGCACCCCAATGGAACTCCCAGAATCTTATTTTTTGAAATTAAAACAAATAATTATTAAGTTTATATGGAAAAACTACTCCCCCAGAATAGCTTATACTGCTCTAATGAAGGGTAAACAAGAAGGAGAGTTGGCACTCCCTGATTTTTATAAATATTATTTGGCTGCCCAGTGTTCTGTTATATAGTATTGTCTCACAGATAAAAGAAATATTCCCTCAGTGATCGAGATGGAATCCAAATTAAGTAAAATCCCTTTGAGGAACTTATTATTCATACCATATAGCAGGAGGGCAAGAGCAATTATTAACAAATATGTTAATTTGGCAACAAGGTCAAATTTATATGCATGGTATACAGCGCACTCATTGGCAAAGTATAAAATAGGGATCTCAAAAGATACACCTCTCTTTAACAACCCAGCCATTACATCAACCATAAAACAGATAAGGAATACAACATTTGGTATTCTAAAGGGATGGCATCTTTTGGTCATCTATTTCAAAATAATAAGTTAAAATTATTTACTTATTTAAGGAATGAGTTTAATATTAATGGCAACAATGTTCATGCATGTCACAAACTCTCAAATTCTTGGCCTAAAATATTCAAATGTTTAAATGAGGTTGCAAAGCAGAGTATACAGTGTACACAGATGGCAACTTTATTATCATTATTTATTAGTGATGGTAAAATGAAAGAATTCAGTCAGGTATTGCATACTGTACAATTGCAATGAATATTCAACAAAAATGTATACTGTTAAAGTGGAAGGATGCTGAATCACCAGCTTTTGAGATTTAGTTAAATTATATAAAGGACACAATTCAAGTGGAGCATATACATTATATCCAAAATAATCTAATAGAAAAATTTAGTAAAATATGGGCTTCTTTCCAGGCCATTATTGAGGGAAGTTTAAGTATATAAAAGAAATATTGTAGGACATAATTTGTAAGCATTATTAAAAATATTAATATAATGTATTCATGTTTATGTATTTCCCTTTATAATAAAATAAGGTGCAGTTAGATACTTTTGGACCCCTTTAGGGAGGCAGGACAATATGACGGGTGATGATCGGGACCTCAGTACAATCTTAACTGATTGAATATCAGGTATGGATACAACTGATTAGTTCCATGCCGAATCATATTGGAAAAAGAAAAAAAAATGAGAGTCTGTGGCCAAGCACATCACGAAAAGGTTTTAGTGCAAGCAACCTAGAAGTCTCTTTTTGTTATGTGCCTATGGTTCAAAATGATGACTTTGCAAGGAGAGTCTATGACCAAGTACTTAACAAAGAAGTTTAAGTGTAAGCAGCCTAGAAGTCTCTCTACAGACTGTGTCCATGGTTTTTATTTTGACAAATTACAGAAAAAGTTGTTTTCTTTTCTCTGGATTCAGAAATAAATCTTTATGCCAGATGTGCATGGATGGGGAATCTGTGGCCAGACACACTAATAGACAAAAAAAGAACAAATTAATATGCAAGTAGCCTAGAGGTTTCTCCACTATAGTGTGGCCAACTTATGCAGGAATAATCTTCTTTTATTTGGATACTAAGAAGAGTCCATAACATAAGCTGTTTGATAGTGTGCATAGCTATGAAGAGCTGAATCTGGGAAGCAGGTATTTTATATCTATGAGTGGGCTTCATATTTACAGCAGTCAGCCTTGAGCCCCCAATGTTAACATCCTGGAGTCAAGAAATTCTAGCAGATGTAACAGGGACCAAAGCAGAAAGAGTGGCAGTTGCCCCAAATCACCAAAAACAATAGAGGGAGAGGTTCTAGTTAAACAAAAAAGGTTGGCCAAATTATTCAACAGCTCTACAATACAAAAAAAGGAGAACAAGGAACTGTTAAAGAACCCTTCAAAACCCCACGGGGGCCAGGTTCTGCTAAAATGAAACTGCTGCAGCAGACACTACCATTCAAAAACTGTTGTCAATTATTGGGCTGAAAAGAAATTAAAATGCTTCCAAAAGCTCAACAGGATCAAGACAAAAACAGAAAAGGAAAAAAAGGCAACGGTCCAGTGAGTTAACATAAAACTACACCTGGTATAGGAGATGAGAGCACTGAATGTAATAGTGGGGGTGCATCTTTACAGAATAATAATAAGGAGACAACTACTGCAGAAAAATCTACAAATGAAGGGCCTGGGGCCTCTTCATCTAAAAAGCTACATGAAGAAACAGATCCTTCATGGGCATAAAAACTCATGGAAAATCTTACCTCAGTTCAAGTGATGGTTCAAAAGTTACAGAATCTGCCAGACACATTAGAAGCAGTAAACGCTACCATATCCAGAATGGAAAAAAGGTTGGAATCAGAAGTCAAAAGAATAAATGAGCTGGAGGTCAGACAATCTAAAACAGAAGACAAGTTGTTACCAATTCAAAAAGACATTAAGGGCTTAAAAAAATATATCAAGACTTGAGAACAAAACAAAAGACCAGAAAAATTGCTCAAGGTGAAAAAATATCAGAATTTATGGCATCTAAACTAGCTGGGGAAAAAAACTCAAACATGTCAGATATTGTTAATGATCTATTCTGTTTCCTACAAGGTCAGGGCCAGCCCATACCAATACTGGACAGAGTACACTGGCTGCCATATAAAAAAGACAATATCTCATGTCCAGTAATGGTTAAGTTCCTTACTTCTGCTGGAAAGGACAGTATTATGCATGCTTTCTACAAAGATAAGAACTTTAAGTTTAGGGAACAAATTATTTACATAAAGCACAATCTTTCTAGGAGTCTATGGGACTTGAGAAGACAAGATAAAAACTTGCAGCAATTTTTGTGGAAAGGAGGGGTAAATGCCTATATTGTGTACCCTGCAAAGCTAAAAGTGTTTGTAAATGACCAGCCATTCATGTATAATGATGTGAATGAGGCTTTAACAGACCTCAAAATATGGTTACCAAATATGTTCACAAAATATGAATGTGGCTAAGTTGTCTGTGGGGGGGGGGCATTTCAAGGGATGTCCCAGAGGAGAGAGACTAGACTGGGTGTGGATGTTTTCACCCAAAGGAACATAGGATATGCTAGAACTGGGACTTTGGCATGAGGGGTTGGGGGTAAAGTTGAATAAAAGGGATGACAGATCTAGTGATAGGGTGATGAAGTGGCTGGTATTTTCTGATATTACATTGGGAACATGTCAAGACTGGAGGGTTAGCCTAAAATTGGGCAGCAGAACAAAATTCAGCGAGAAATTTAGTTTTTGAATAACATAATGGTGGGATCCATACTGTGTAGCACTTGGAACTTAAATAGGATAAATTCTTCCATTAAAAGATACAAAATCTTTAATAGAATAAGAAAAATGAAATTTTCTTTTAGTGTTCTTTTTCTGCTCTTCCTACCTCCAGACTGTCTCTAGCATGGGCATCTCAGTCAACCATGTCTCCCATCCAGCCTGAAGCACAGTACAAATGATTCCAGTCAGAAAGCGTTCCCCCTTCACCTGCATGGGATACCCAAGCCCCACCGGGTCTATGTCCTCTGGGGAAGGACCGCCATCTCCTCCGGTGCCCTCTCTACAGGATTGGTGGGGCAGCCTGTGGGGGGGAGCCAGAATGTGTGTCCTTACACCCGGCATTGGACGTGGGGCTGATGCCAGTGGCCCCACCTTCGCCTACTGGAAGGGGAGGGATTTTTACTTTATTCCCCCAATGAGGGCAGTGCAATGTTGCCCAGCCCATTATATGCATGCACCCACACATGTCCAGAGGGTGGCCACCCAACATCGTAACTCTTACGTTGGGTTCTGCAGCTGTAGTACACTCAGCCATTGCTGGGTGTCACTACTTGCATGGGACAGTCCCCTTATACCTCCCCAGGAGAGGAGAGCAGTCTACAGGCACTCAATCCTCTCCTCACTGTCAACCCCCAATGATCTGGACTCATTCTTGAACCCAGGTCACTGGCATGGTGCAAGGAGTGGTGTCCAGCACTTCGACCCTAAGCGCCAGCAAGACAGCTAAGAAAAATTAATTTAGATATTGTTTTTCTACAGGATATATTCCTGAATGATATAGAAATTAAAAAACTGGAGAAAATAAAAGGAGTTTCCAAAGTATTGTATTCCGTAAGCAATAAAAAAAGGAGTGCAGGAGTAGCTATTATCTTTAGTAAATATTGTAGGGGTAAAATTATAGACCATGTCACAGACAAAAATGGAAGAATCATTTTGGCAAAGATTGAATACTGTGGAAGAGAAACAGTGATAGGATACATTTATAGGCTATGGAAATTTTATGGCAGAATTTATGAAACTATTACACATTTGGGACTGTCTGCATATTGTACAGGGTGAAGATTTTAATGCAATGTGTAATCTTACATTAGATAAGTCTTGTTGACTACTTCAGTGGGTTAAACACAAATCAAGACTTTTGAACAACTGACTGTATTAACTTCTTACAATCTAGAAGATCTGTGGCATGTCCTACAAGGAGAGGAAAGAGACTATATGCATAAATCTGTGAGATATAAATCTTATGCCAGATTAGATTATATCTTGCCATTGAAAGAACTTTTGATAGAGTATTTTACAGTAGATGCATCTATAGAGACATTAATGATTTTTGACCACAATATGGTTTCTGTTAAATTATATGTTGATTTCGATAAAAAAATCAAACAACTGGAAACTTAATAGGATATTGCAAGATAAGGCATTTATTACAACAATAACAAAAGACATCCAGAATTTTACAAATGATAATTCATTACAAAAGACTAACATAATTAGCAGCTGGGATGCCTTAAAAGTGACCATAAGGGGGTGTATTATCTCAGAAACAACATGGAAGAAAAACATGTCCAACAAAAAAAAAAGAAGTTGAACAGAAACTAAAACTGTTAGAACTTGATATATAAAAAAGGAGATTTAAAGAAGAAAGAAGAATATCGTGAAAAAAAATTAATAGAAACCTTAGATATCAAATACATGAAGAAAAGTTGGGTTCAGGCCAATAGTTTCTGGAAAGACAGCAGTGGAAAAATAGGTAAACAACTGGAAAATAGTGGAAAATGGTAAGTAAAACAGAGATACTGGTCATAATGAATGCATCCCAGCAAAACATTACTGATCTGGAACAGATTAAAAGTGTTTTTTTTTTCAATTTTACCAAGCACTCTATACTTCAGATTGCAATATGACTGTAGAAGACATTAAATATTATCAACAATTTTGCAAAAATCAAATATCTATAAAGAAGAAGAAGAAGAACTCTTAAAAGATATTACAATAAAGGAAATATCAGATACCATACACAATATGACAAAATAAAAATGCCCCAGTCTCGATGGTTATACTTTGGAGTTCTATGCTACATTAGAGCATGTTATGGTGCCATTATTGGCAATATTTTTTAATCAAATACAAATAGAAGGGTTATTACCACCCTCCTTTATCCAGGCTTACATTGCCCTTATTCCACAACCTGGGAAAGACCATCAAAAAGCTGAACATTATAGACCAGTTGCCATATTAAATATGCAGTAGATTACAAGATCTATACAAAAATAATAAATAATAGAATGATGATAATGTTGAGTTCCCTTATTCATAGAGACCAAGTAGGCTTTTTTTCCTGTGAGATCCATTCAATCAGGAGTATACAAGATTCAATTTTTGACTGAATATTTACAAACTGGTCAGGAGGATGCCATTTTTCTCTCTTTAGATGCAACTAAAGCATTTGACATGCTAGAATGGGATTATTTGTTTAATGTATTAAAAGGCTATAAAATTCCAGACAAATGTATCAATTATATAAGAACTCTGTATAGGTCACCTACAGCCAAAATAAAAATTAATGATTCCTATACTGAATTTTTTCATTTAAGGTGAGGGGTCAGACAAGGTTACCCCCTCTCACCCACATTATTTGTATTGGCATTAGAGATAGTGCTGAATGAAATAAGAGAGAACCATAAGATTAAAGGCATAAAAACTGGAGAGGAAGATTTAAAAATAAATGCCTATGAGGATGATTTACTTCTCACATTGCAAGATCTGGTAAATAGTTTAAGAGACATGAAAAGGGTGATCAATAACTTCACCAAAGTATCAAGATATAGAATCAATGAAACCAAATCAGAAATTATAACTTTTGGGAACATTCCCAAGGAAAAGATTAAATCAAGTTTTAACGCTACCATTAAAGACAAGGGATGAAATATTTAGGTATAGAAATAATAAAATCCAGTCCTACTACCCTTTAAATTTTGATGCACTATCTATTAATTTAAAAGACAAACTACAAGGGTGGAGTAAAATCCCTATGTCCCTCTGGGGAAAAATCCAAGTGGTAAAAATGCTGGCTATATCCCTCTTTTTTATAGGCTACAAACAGTAATAACCCCTATTCCAAAAGAATGGTTTTGTAAAATTAACAAAACCATCTCACATTTCATATGGAACTACAAACATCCAAGAATAATGTGGAATAAATTGTGTTTGCCTGAAGATGTAGGCGGGATGGCCTTCCCGGATGTGTGGAAATATCATTTGGCATATATTTCTAAAATAGCTATTAATTGGTCTCGGATGGAATTAAACCAAGTAAAAATAATAAATGCATTAATTAGCCATATAAATAACACACCTTATGACATAAGAGTATTACTACATTTGGCAAATAAAGGCAAAAATTCAAAATGTAGCATAATTAAGCACATGGCAGAATTATTAAATAAAGTTGGGGAGAAAACTAACGGATATTACACTGTTCTCCTAGAGCAAGGATTTGGGAAAACCCTAATTATACTTTAAATGGGAAAAATCTAAATATGAAAGAGTGGGAAAAAAGGGTATTTACACTTGGCACATGTTAATAGACAACAGTAAGCTGATATCTTGGGAAGAGGCCAGGATGCGGTATAACCTAAAGACTAATGACAGATTATTCTACTATCAACTGTGCAGTCTATATAAAAAAGATTATTCCAGATGGGAAAGAGCCCTAACAGTAAAAAATGAGACAGGGAATTGCATCAAATACTGGAAAATAGTAAAGTTAAACCAAGAATATTTCAATGAGTAGTTAAACTACTAGTAGATTCTACCCGAGTGATATACAATAAAATGATGAGTAAATGGGAAGCCGAACTAAAGGTGACCTGTACAGAAACACATAGGTTACAAGCTTGTAAATCTATTCAAGAATATAATTTGTCAAGGGATAGATTTATCCAATTCAAGATACTTAACAGATCCTAGTATATCCCATATAGGCTTCATAAAATGAATTTGACTACAACTCCAACTTGTTGGCATTGTGGTTATCACAATGGAGATATGCTGCATTCTTTCTGGGAGTGCCAGCTATGCAAAAGTAGCTGGGCACACTCCTTTGCATTTCTGAATCAGATAGGGTCCAGACCAATAAATTATAATGAATATAAAATTACTATATTAGAAATGTATTATGGATTGCATTTAGATAGTAAACAAAAATTTTACTGAAAGCCAATCTTATGGCAGTTAAAAGACTTAGACCCAAATATTCAAAGCTTTGCAAGGTGCGCAAACCATTTGTGCGGGTTTAGTGTGGGATTAGCATGGATCTGCTATATTCAAAAGGCCAAATAGCGCATGCAAATCGCATTAGTGCTGGGCAAGCCATAATTATATGCAAGGGGCACACTGAACATGAATACAGGTGCTATGGGATATTCATCGGCTAGTGCTGCGCTAAGGTGTTTAGCACAACTTAGCATGACCCTTTGCACAGTACAAATTACTGCCCAGGAAAAGCTGGTTTTAACCCTGGGCAAACAGCTTTGCATGACGTTGTTGCTTTGTGCAGTGTTTGCGCGGCTTTTGCGTGGCTTGCATGACCCTAACATATGAATATGACACTTAGAAAATGCCAGACATGGAGGACACATGCTGCTCACTGATGGCACCTCCATGATACCAACAGCTGCCACCAGTCCCAGCCATGCCAAGCAGTAAGGGGACATCATAGTAGTGTGGCCATACAGCACATACCTGCAGACCATACGTCTGTGGTGACCAACAGATGCCAGCACACATGTGCAGCACTGTGGGCATGGTGGCCATTGAGGGGAGAGTGTACGGGTGGCCAGCTTAGGTGTGGCCACAAGACTGGGAGACATCATGCAGTACACAAGGGCCGGTAGTGGGAATACCCCACCACCTGTGTGCCTGTCGGATCTTACGTGCCCCCCAGCCACATACTGCACAACTATACAGATGCCACAGCACACACAGCCAGCCATGTATATGTCACTGTGAGCATCCCATGCCACAGGTGCAGCATCTGTGGATCACACAACAGCATAACAGTACTGTCTACTGTCAGTAATCACCTGCAAGCTGGGCCTGTCACTGTGTACAGTGCAGTGGTCATCACTGCCCTACATACCATAGGCATTGCCGTGTCAACTCACACTACCAGCCCCCTTGCTATTGTAGTGTCTGCTGTGCACTGTAGCATGACCTACAGTGTGACGGTTGCATGCAGCAACACCATCCCCTGTGCCTATGCTGTGTTGTCCCCTGGGGTACGATATGCTATGCTGTACTGTTTACATGTAGCCTGCAGCTATCATCATTTCGCTGCCTGACTGACCTACAGGTGGTGCTGTGGGACCCTGCAGTAATGCTGGGCAAACTGCATGCAAATCAGGGCTTAATGAGATACTAATGTGGCTGTTTGCCCAGAGACTACCTAAGTAGGCTCATTTGCATGTCACTTTTGAATATGGCAAAGTTTAGCACCAGGCAAACAGCTTAGCTCCTCGCTAATCCTGCTTAAACGCGTTAGCTCCGTGCAAATGGTTTGGGGAATATTATACTGTTTTGCAGACTTTACTGTCCCATAGGCTGATCCCTGCAGCTGTACTGGGTCCACGCATTTGCTGGAACAGACATTGGCCACATAGGTCACCTCTACCTACCTTCTCGTCACTGTGAACTGTGTTGCTGTTGTGGTCTGCACTTCCTGGTTGCTATATTCAGAGCTGTCATATTACAGGGCTACATTTGCCCTGCACTCCCAGCTCAATTTGCCTGGCCTCATTCCCATGCTATATTCAGAGTCTGTATTCCTTTTGAATATAGCTTGCTTTGTGCTCGGGGCTAACTTTGCCCACCAGGCAATGCTAATTTAGCTCTTTAACTCTTCAACCTCTTATTGTCACCTAGAAAGTACCCACTGAAATGGAAAATGGGCAAGGTTATACCAGTCTATAAGGCTTGACAAGAGTGGTGCTGTGCTCAGGACCAGGGCAGGGTGCGTGGTGTTGGGCAGTGGCCTGGGAAGCATACAACAAACAAACAACTTACACCAGCAATCCAGAGCCAGGAGCTTTTAATCACTCCAGTGAAGGATATAGGCCACTTGATTTCCAATGCCAAATGTACAAATTTATTTAAAGGCTTCAATTAGCTGAGTTCACAACACTTGAGTACAACAGCCTCGGTACTCACTGCAAAGATCAGGTGCCCTGGCACTTTGCCATGTAAGGCTTTCACTCCTCACAAGCTTTGTCTGTCTTTTCACCGCACCTTGTAGGCATGACAACTGGGACACCAGTTGTATCAGCCTCTGCATCACCACAGTGGAACTACTCTGCCCATGCTATATTGTGCCTCCTCAGTGGAAACCACTCCCTCTTCTTCTCCTCCACAGATCTCTACCAGTTCCTTGCACAATGCCAGCTGACACACTTCATTCACTTAACTCTGAACTGGACGCTAGGCCTTGGCCTCTCCATCCTGTCATTGGCTCCAAGTACAAATAGTGCTACCCTTGGTTGGTCAAAAAATAGATATAAATATTGCCCACACTGTAAATATGGATTCCAACAAGGCAACGCAGGATGGGAATAATTTAACTTCAAACCTTCAGACTTCATTTTGAAATTTGCATTGGGCAGCTTTGGACCACTTAACTCTGTTTTCTTTCAGCAACATACAGGACACAGGGTACGACACTTGAGACTTCAACTTGCTTGCAAAATACCACACATTTATTTACAAGGCATATGCACAGATCAGACTGGTGACAGAGGATCACTCGGCCAGAGCCCTGACCAAAACCCTGCTGAGGGCCCTGTCACATCAGATTTGTGACAGTACATGCAGGTCCCTAGCTAGTCAGCCATGGGTACATAATTAGAAACATATTTAAACATATTTACAGTTGCAACAGATTGCAGATCAGAAATCACAGATCTGAGGTCCCTTTGTAGCCAAGAGAGGAGGTGGGCACAGGAGTCTCCTGAGACACAAAGGCACAGCGTGGGAGGGATATAACCTCCTAATATAGGTCATGGTGTCTAGTCAGTACACTCATGCTCTGAGTTAGAAAACCCTGGTTGCTACAACAAGCCCCTTGCCAGTGGGTTCAGTGACACAACATCAAGCAGTCAGAGTCTTGAGACTTACTATGGCTCACCATATCCTTTCTCTTGCCCTTGGTTACAGATGTCTTGGTGCCAACTGATGCATTGATGTTCTGAAAACCATTACTCTGAAACTATTCTTCTGGCCTTGGTTCCTCCACCAGGAACAATTACACTCTTTTCATGAGAGTGGAAAAAGACAGTACTGTGGACACCATTATGCAGCCCTCCTTGAGTGCAAGTCACCAATAGGTCCTGCTGTCCCCAATCCTGGACTCCCTTTGGGATTTGAGCCTCCAGAAACCTGCACCAGAGGGAGCCTGGGCTACTCTGGACTCAGGACCTTGCCACCATCCTAACTCCACAAGCCTTCTCCAGTCACAGCCTGAGAACTTGCACCCTTAGGTGTACAGAACCCCATGGGCTGAAACACTAGTATACCTTTGCCTGAACTAGAATTGCTTTAGACAGGACCAGGGTCCCTTTCATAAGCTCTGGGTAGGTGAGGAATATACCCAGGAAAAGGCTGCACCAATGGGCAAAGGCCATACAGACCATCCTAATCTTCTGCTTTATCGTGAAAACATTTACAACATTAAGGTATTGTACATCTGTACTCCTTGTCAATAGACAGAACATTGTTTAAATTGGAAATACACATACAGTGGTACTTATCTAAAAGTTTTCTACCTTGAGGTATCTTGAAGTACCACTGAGGTACCACTGAGGCACTCAAGTTACAATTTGCATTGACTGTAATGTGATCCTGCCTCATTCTAATCATGAGGATGCAAACAACCTACAGACAGCACTGGGGGAATTAGAACATTGGGCTAAGCTAAACAAGTTAACTTTCAACACTGACAAATGCACTGTGATGCAGCATGTAAAGAACAATGTGCAGCTAAAGTATGCATTGGGTGGGTCAGTGCTGAAGGAATTCACAACAAAACAGACCTGGGCATAAGAATTAGCAACAATCTTAGTTTTAAGAAGCACTGTAACCAGGTGATTAAAAAATCCAGCAGTGCAATGCACTGCATGAGCAAACATATTAAGAATAGGGATAGGGAGGTATTGCTCCCACTCTATACCTCACTGGTATGTCCCCATGTCAAGTACTGTGCCCAGTTGTGGGCACCAGGGGGCAAAAAGGAAATAAAAGCTCTTGAAATGGTCCAGAGAAGAGCTACATGGACAATAAAGGAGGTTAGGGGAATGGATTATGATAGGAGATTGGAAGTATTAGGACTATATTCCTTTGAATTCCACAGGCTGAGGGGAGACGTGTCTGATCTACAAAGCCCTAACTGACACAGAGTTATGGGAACAACTGGATCTTATGCTAAGAGATCAGGTATATTGCTCTAGAGCACACCCATTACAGCTAGGTGGGGAAAAATACAATATAAACAAAGAAAACACTGGTTCAGTGTTAGAGTAGTCAAGGTATGGAATGAGATTCCAGTCAAAGCTGTTGCCAGCAGGAACATGCCTGAGTTCCAGACCTGTCTAGACACCCACTTGGCTGCTAACAAAATATCAGGGTATGTCTGATACTACTGGTGAGCTGTAATAGACCTTGTCCTTTGGTCTTCCAAGAGCTCTGTAAAAACCTATGTAACCTATATGTATTCTGCCTCAGTATACCCAAGTATACTTCAGTACTGAGAAACGTTTCTATGACTACCACTGTAAATGTCTTTGTTAAGTTTGGCCACATGGTCCTATTACATACAGTTACTTTGAGACTCAGCCAGGCTCCGAACTCAAAATAAAGATGCAGTCTGCCGAGCATTGAAGTTTAAACTGAAATATGCCTTGTATTATCACTTGAAACAGTTACAAAGCAGTTCAGTTTTGTTCCGAATGTACACCTGGAAGAAAAAATATTAACATCACACTACGATACCAGCACATATAAGTTCAGCATTTCCTCCTTGCTGAATTAGAAAGGATTCCCTTCTGAAATGCTGGCCATTCAGGTTTTGAAGGTTGAGCCTTTGATGCAGGCAAGATGGAGGATGAATGGGCATGGCACAACCTCCGAAAAGATGGGCCACTGCCATTCTGAGAAGGTCCAGGTTCCTAACATCCTTCACCATGGTCAGTGACAATTTCAAAGTCCACAGCTGGTGCTCCAACAATCAACTGAGGATCAGTTTCAAGCAAAACAGCAAATGGATGAAGCATTTGATCCAACAACACCTGTAGGCTGGTGGGGCTCCAGGTCAGCCCTCCACTGAGACCCCAAGAATGTACACAGGTCTGGTCTTGAGCCATGGTCCTGCATGCCCAAATGTAAGTCCATAGACAGACTTCTCCACACCAACTGCTTGCTCTCAAAACTCCTGTAGTTCTTCTGTAAATAGAAGCAACAGGTTGTGGATCTTTTTTCACCACCTTAGCACCGAATCATTTCATCCGAACCTCAATATATTGGGGCACTAAGCCATTTGCTGTTTACAAGAGACAGGGCTATCCTAGATCTAGTACTGACTAACAGGAAAAGGATTACAGATCTCCAGGTAGGTGGTCACCTGGGTGCTAGTGACCATCACATGGTATGGTTCAATTTGGCCACTAGAACAAAATCATCCCATTCCAAGGCAAAAATATGGGACTTCAGAGGAGCTGACTTCGATAAGATGGCCAACAAAATTAAGCTAGCCCTGGCAAAAAAAAAATACAAGTGAGGGGGTACAGGCAAAGTGGGCAAGCATTAAAGATGCAATACTTAAAGCAACATCCCATTGTGTTAGTGAGAAAAGGAAGTGCAACAGAAGAAGGAAACCACTTTGGTTCTCAAACACAGTAGCAGAAAAGGTCAGAGCCAAAAGGCTGGCCTTCAGGAAATATAAGAGAACACTGCAGGATGAAGATATAGAGGATACCAAACTTCCCTAAGGGAAGCAGGGAAGGCAGTAAGGCAGGCAAAGGCCCAAACCAAGGAAACACTAGCACAAACAGTAAAAGAAGGTGACAAGACTTTCTATAGATACATTAGTGAAAGGAGAAAGTCCAGAGGGGGTATTGCTAAGATCAAAGGGGATAAGGGGGCATGTGAGGAGGAGGGGGACCATGTTAAAGCATCTATCCTAAATAGGTACTTCTGCTCAGTATTTACTGAAGAGAAGGTAGGGCAGGGCCCACAGCTCAGCACCATGGACACAGGGGGGAGGGAGGTGTGCACTAGTCCTTTCACAAAAGAAAGGGTCCTACGAGAGCTTGATAAGCTCAGAGTAGACAAGGCAATGGGTCCTGATTGCATACATCCCAGTGTACTAAAGGAGCTAAGGGTGGAACTAGCAGAGTCTCTGAGCACAGAAGAGGTCCCAGAAGACTGGAGAAGGGCTCATGTGATCCCGCTCCACAAGAGTGGTAAGAGGGAGGAGTCAGGGAACTACAGACCAGTCAGTCTTACCTCAGTAGTGGGCAAGATTATGGAGACACTCCTTAAGGAAAGGATAGTGCAACACCTGGAATACATAGGAAGCACAGGATCCAAGACAGCATGGGTTTACAAAAGGAAGGCCTTGTCAAACTAATCTCATAGATTTCTTTGACTGGGAAACCAGAGTGGCGGACCAAGGGGGAGCAGCTGATGTTGTCTACCTTGTCTTCAGCAAAGCTTTCGATACTGTTCCATATAGAAGATTGATTAATAAGCTGGGTAGGCTTGGGGTGGGTTAGACATTGGTCAACTGGATGGCAAACTGGTTGACGGGCAGAAAACAGAGAGTGGAGGTAAATGGTATACAGTCAGAAGAGATGCAAGTCACAAGTGGGGTACCTCAGGGATCAGTCCTGGGGCCAGTCCTCTTCAATATCTTCATTGGTGACATTGCAGATGGACTGGAGGGTAAGGTTTGTCTGTTTGCAGATGACACCAAGATCTGCAGCAGAGTATATGATCCAGATGGGGTGGGCAGAATGAGAAGAGATCTGGATAAACTAGCAAAATGGTCAGAAGAGTGGCAACTGGGGTTTAATGCAATGAAGTGCAAGATCATGCACATAGGGAAGAGAAACCCTAAAGCTACCTGTAGGCTGGGAGGGGAGTTGCTGGCAGTCACAAGGGAAGAAGGAGACTTGGGTGTCATCATCACTGATGACCTGAAATCATCCAAGCAGACCACTAAAGCAGTAGGTAAGGCTAGAGGGATGTTGGGGTGTATTAGTAGGGGTATCACAGGTCAGAAGAAGGAGGTAATAATCCTTCTTTACAAGACACTGGTTAGGCCCCATCTGGAGTACTGTGTAAAATACTGGAGGCCACACCTTCACAAGGACATTAACCAAATTGAGGCAGTCCAGAAAAGGGCAACCAAAATGGTGCAGGGACTGCATCAGAAAACATATGAGGACAGATTAACTGAACTCAATATGTATACCCTAGAGCAAAGGAGGGAGAGAAGTGATATGATTGAAACATTCAAACACCTTAAGGGCATTAACAAGATGAAAGAGTCTAACATGTTTCAATATAAGAAAAATAGCAGGACAAGAGGACACAGCATGAGATTAGAGGTAGGCCGATTAAGGGGTAATGTGAGGAAGTTCTTTTTCACAGAAAGGGTGGTGGATGCATGGAACGGCCTACCTCAAGAAGTGGTGGATATGAATACAGTGCAGGGCTTGAAGCAGGCATGGGAAAGGCATAAGGGAGCAATACAGATGAGTATGAATAGATAGGCCATTGACAGAGCAAAGACCAATGGCACATTCATAAGGTAGAAAAAAAAACAGACAGACTGGATGGACCTTGAGGTCCTTATCTGTTGTCAACTTCTATGTTTCTATGTTTCTACATTGTGAATACCTGCAAACAATGTGATTTAAAAAGTAGTGTTACAGCAGTAAATAATTCACATTTGAATTCACTAATAATTATGGCTTCATTTTCTTTGAGTGATCACATGTGTGTTTGGAAGCAGGATATCTGTTGGCATCCTGAACGTCAGAATACCATTTATGCTGTACCAACAGTAGCTCAAATAGAAGTCAGACACACAAGCACCAGCTAAACTGCTAACACAGATTGTGATGCAGCAGGATCCCAGTACCCGAGGCTAAACAGTTTCAGTGAGTGAGCCGCACTAGGATCCCCAGATGAGTAAACAGGTTGAATCTGATTTCGAGCATCCATTTCACTCATATCTTATCTGCCCTCATGAAGGATCCAGAAGAAAAGTGATTTGGGGGTATCTCTTCATAGATGTTCTCAGTGCAAATTGGGCCAGATGGATCAACAAAGTCCTCTTGGAGAAGTAGTTCATCTGGACCCAAGTTCAGCAGGACCTAAGCTTGTCCCATTGACAACTGAAATACAACATCCAGGAGACTCATTTCAGAAGGGTCAGTTTCATGCTAGCACCATGTGCAGAAAGTGTCCCAAAGCCCATTGAAGTCACACAGCACTGCTGTTGGTTTGTTAGGTGGCAGCACTCCTTAGCATTTAATAGACACATGCAGTTTACATGGACTCAATGTTGCAGATTTTCAGAACCAATCATAGTACCCAATCCCAGATGACCAGACAAACATGAGCACAATCCCCACCAGCCATCTCTATGACATGCCCATGAAAGCAGAAGGGACAGGCAATAACCCAAGGGCACACGTTCATGTCTAGGGGTATTTGGATGGACCATTCTCACTGGGAGCCCCAGATGTTTTTCTGCAACATTAAGAATAAAGTAAATAAAATAAGTTACTAGCAGTAATCCATTTGCCCTGGAAACCAGCTCATCCCTAGCACCCCTCATCACCATGGAGGGCTTGGTGTCATTGGACTAGTGATTCATGACTATTTCTTTAAATATAACATACATCCCTTACTATATTTCTTGATCTCCTGCTCCTGTGGGGCAGAGGATCCACTTTGGGGCCAAACTGGGCTTCTCATTGGAAGCCCAGTGTCCTGACTGACTCCACCCCATGAGAACCCCTTCCCCTCATAACTACTATGAACTTGGGGGGAGGGGTTTCATTGATAGTGAATGCTGACCCCACATATTACTGTGGGGATGTCTTGCATGGTGTGTAGCTGCATGGCCCAGTATGTATCTTTTCTGATACATATCAGGCCTGATAGCACATAGAGCCCTTAATTTTTAATTGGTGTGTTGCATGACTGAGCTGTCAAAAAGTTTAAATCCTACTGTGTTAAGTAAGTGATACCTGATTTTACAACTGCTTTAATGCAGAGATCTGTATTGGAACAGAGCTATACAAAAATTTCCTTCACTTGGAAGTATGAGAAATGAAGAAACACATATCTTATGTCATAATGTACCTTTCTACAGGTGCTATGGAAAACATCAGTTCTCATCATCTTATAGAGATCATTGGGTCTAGCAATCTCCTATTTATTCAGTGAGGCAGGGGTCTCTAATATAAGCCAAAACACTGTATGTGATTAGGGAAGCTATGCATGTATTACATTAATTTCTAGGATGAATGCCACACTGCCACCCTAATAAGCAAAATACCATGGAAATACCTGGTCAGTCACCCACACAGTCAGCCAGTCAATTACCCATTATATAATTTAAAATGGTTAAACACTTCTATACATAAATAACAAATAACTAATACAAACAAAGTTCAACCAATTATAAACTCAGTTAAAACCTATACCATTAAGATGTAACTCTTGATTGAAGTCTACATAATGTTTAACCAGTCTCCCCAATGCCAGGATTACAGGCCTCACCACTCAGGGAAGGGGAAATGGCCAGGAGTTTTATTAGTGATCGGGTGCTGCAGGTTACACCAGAGTCCCTGAAAGGCTGCTAAACAAGCAAACATATTTTCTATGAAAAAGACCCTTATCCACTCAAGGAAAGTAGAGTCAAGCACGAATAAAGTAAACTCCACATAATCATCAGACACAGTCCTCCTAAGAGCTCATGAATGCAACACAGGTTAAGATACCAAAATACATAATGGTCCTTTCCCTAGGGTCTCTGAATAGCAAGAATCACTCTACACAGTTCATCGTTGCCCATTCTAAATTCATCTTTTTCTTTGTATGTGACGCTTCACTCTGGAGATACATACATGCATCAGGTCTGTGGGTAGAGCACCCTCTTCCTCTTCAGTAATGAGATTGTAGTACTACATGCACACTTTGAAAGGAGGCACATTGATATACCAATACAGCTACCCCCCGTTACACCCTGTGGGGGCTGATGTTACGCTTTCCCAAGGGAGACCTTCTGTAAATAGGTATCTGTTCCCAGGCTCACCCCTTCCTACCCTCAGCTTCAGCTCCCAGGGCACAGACACATACCTGGGAGGCCACACCTTACATGTGTGGCCTACTTCGAGAGCATGCAGCATCAGCAGGATTGGTGGAGGGCTTCTCCTGGATGTCCCCCCCCACCACACATACACACATAGCTATGTCTACCTGCCAAGAACATTTACACCACCACCATAAAACCTTGAGTAGGTCCTCACAGATCTTGTGTGACTCCCTTGAGGGAGGATCCTCCCAACTTCTCTGAACTGTTGAGACAGTTTTGCCTTAGGATTCTCATTCTCTCTCTCTCTGTTATAAGTCACTCACCATGCTCTCATCTCTAGATTTTTTTCCTCATTACTCTTTCTCTTTGCTTCAGGCTTCCTACCTCTGGATAGGAGTACTACTCCTCACCCCACAGGGTAGGGAGAAGCTGCTGCTGTCTCTTTCTCCTTCTATCTTTCTCTAGGTCAGAATCTCAGGTCTCCTGTCTGAGCTGGGAGCTCCAAAATCACTGAGTGAGGACCTCACAATAGCACTAACTGAACTGAAACAACTATCTGATGCTCCATCCTGTCCCTTTATAGGCAATGTGAGGATCTGGCAGAAACCCAGCATTTCCATAGCCACCTACTACATTTGCAGGCATACACAGTGACTCAGCAGTCTAGAAAAGCAAGGGGAGCATTGAATGTTCCAGGACTCAAACACTTCCATGTAACCCTGTTAACAGTCTAGTAACTGGACTCAAACTAGATGGGGTGATGAGAAGCTGGTTACATAGTCTAAATATTGATGGGGAGATACAATTATCATAGTACCAGCAACTGGCATGGAGGTCCATGCCCAAAGATCTCTGTTTTCACAACTAATTAATTATAAAATCATTCATGGGATTTCCAGCTACAGTGGCAATTCTGCCAGCACTGGAGAGATGTCACACAACTCAGAAGTACCATAATGGAAGGAAGATTTTGGGGTGTCTGTGGTGGTACCAATTATAATAAAGACACAGGATACAAATGATACCAATCAGCTTCCTTATATTGCAGACTGTACAGAAAAACAGTAAAAAAGCATATGACATAGCATCCTATACAGATTACTACTTAGCAGTTAGCTACAGAGAATTATAACCTTGGCCAAATAGTTACCTCTCTGTTAGATGAGATGCAGTGGAGGTTTTCTCTCAGCTGGATTCCCCATCTCAGCTCCTTGTTCTCTAAGCAAATGATTTGATACCTTTTAATGGACCAACATAGATGTAACAACAAGAACAAAGTGCTCTAACTTTCGGACCAACCAGTCCTTCTTCAGAAGCTCCTTGTTCTATGGAAGCCATTATTATACCCAGCAGCCCAGCTTCATGTATAGTTAAAGAAAACACAAAAACCAAGCAGCAACTGGGTGGCAGCAATAAAACAAGTCAGGTAAAAGTTAATGGCACAAATGTAAAGGAGCCCACGGCTACTTCCCCCTGGCACTTCGGGTCTAAATCGTGACCCTTTCTCAAGGGGTTGTCTTCATGTATAGTTATGTGATACATCCAAGGACTCCTATGAAACTCAGATGTCTTAGCAACATCCAAGGTTGCTTGTCCATGTCATGTCTCACATGCCGTCCTTGGGTGTCCAGCCCTTCCCTCTTATCACTGTGTGACCCTGAGCAAGTCACTTAACTTCCTTGTGCTCCCAGGTTGCACCTGGAAACAAGCTCTGGCTTAGTGTGCCTTTCCTGGTTAAACAATTTCCTCTTTCAGAATGTAACTAAGAAACCCTGTGCACCTCTTCCAGAGACAGTAAGTCTGGAATGTGGTAAATGGCTAAGTTCTCATACTATATTTCTGCTTTTCTCATAACAGCATGCTTTCCAATTGTGTGTGTGTTTGTGTGTGTGTGTGTGTGTGTGTGCTGCCTCAGCAAGACTAATCTGTGTTTAGGAGGTTGCTATATCTAGCTATCCAGACAGGCCTAACAGTGTGGCTGTCACAATCATAAATAGGCTCTATGTATTTCTTATACTCAGTAATATTTAACAGTTTGCATAATATAATAGCAGATGCAGTCTGATACAGACATATGAAAATTGCCAGCAGATACAGGCCCTAGGTTCTATCGAGTCTGCTCAATTGTGCAGCTATCAGTGTTCCACTGTGCAGCTGCCCTCCCCCCCTAAATCTGGTAGTGACCTTCCCCCTGACCCAGTCTCACCCCTTCTTAAAACTGCCCACCATTCTTGACATTACCACCTCCTCTGGTAGTGCATTCCACCCATCCATCACCCTTTCCATGAAGTAGTGTCTTCATAACTCCATCTTGAACCTTCACCCCTTTAATCTCTGGCTGTGCCCCCTTGTGTTTCTCCCACCCTTCAATCTAAAATTCCCCTCTGTACTGACCTTGTTTATGCCCCTCATATATTTGAACATTTCAATCATATCCCCCCCAATCCCTCCTATTCTTCAGGGAGTACATGTTGAGCTTCCTTAGTCTGTCTTCTTAAAGTCTGTCCTCCATTCCTGTGATCATCCTGGTGGCTCTGCGCTGGACCCCTTCCAATAGCTTTACATATCTCTTTAGATAGGGCTGCCAGAACTGCATGCAGTATTCCAGGTTTGGTCTGACCAGTGATCTGTACAGTGGTAGGATGGCCTCCCTCCCTCCTTCGTGAGGTGATTCCCCTGGCAATACACCCAAACATCCTGTTTGCCTTAGCGGCTGCTCTCCTGCACTGCACCGAGTGGTTCATTTGCCCTGTGATCACCACCCCAAGATCTTTCTGTATGTCAGTGTGTGGGTGTTTCACTTAACGATGATGGTGGAACTGAAACATTGCAGCCATGGTAGCACAGAATGTTAGGTATCTAAAATGTCACAGCTCTTGTCAGGAGTGTGTCTGTGACATTGTTCTGTGGATAACAGCATCACACTGTGCATTTTTTCTAGAGACTATTTTGCAAGGCGGCAGGATACAGTACCTTTTGTGCCTTAAAACAAGGAAGAAACACCTTTTGTTTTTTTTATTCTACTTTGCACATATCCCATGTTATAAGCACAATAACCCATTCCATGGTATGGAGTTACAGATATTTAATCCACGCCTGGGGTGCTGTGAGGACATTTGACCTGCAGCCTCATGCCTCACAATGCACCCCAGGCATGGATTAAATGCCTATAACCCCATACCCTGTCGTGGGTTATTGTTTACTTAGACTTTGTCAATAATACACATCACTACTGGAATGGGGCATTTCCTCACACTCTCATCCACCAACAATTCATTCTGTTTCCTGAGAGAGTCACCTGCTGCTTAAAGTTTAACACAGTTCACTCTAACTGAATCCAAATTAGTTCTCAAAACAGATTTTGTTAGGCATAGTTCCTTAATACACATTGCTGTTTGTATTTTCTGACTTGGTATTTTATTAGTTTCCCATAGATCAAACTATTCCTAACAATACTCCCACAGATCTGCTTTCCACAGGACATCTTTGGAAAAGCCATGTAGCTTTATGTTTAGCTAAAACTTTTGCAATTATTGCCTCCATCCTGCCACACTTTCTGGGTTCTCTCAAACTGTGAACTATGACACCCTACAATAACACTTGGGCCATGCCTAGCTCTTCCTCTAGAAGTGACAACAAGGTTATGACCCTTTTCAAAAATTGCCACCTCCCACTTTGCACTGCTAATGGCAAAACTGCATTGGGATTCAATCCCCTCTTTTTAAATTGTCTGTGGAGAACTCAGTGAAGGCTTCATTTTATAAGGAAGATTTTGGGTTGTCTTTGGTGGCACCAATTATAATAAAGACACAGGATGCAAGTGATAATAATCAGCTTCCTTATGTTGCAGATTGTACAAAAAAACCAGTAACAAAGTATATAACATAGCATCCTATACAGATTATTACCTAGCAGTTAGCTACAGACAGTTATAACCTTGGCCAAAAAATTACTCCTCTGGAAGATGAGGCACAGTGGAGGTCTTCTATCAGTCAGATTCCCCATCTTAACTCTCTGTTCTCTGGAAACCATTATTATACCCACCTTCATGTATAGTTTGGTGATTCATCAAAGGATTCTTATGAAACTCAGACATCTTATCAACATCCAAGGCTCCTTATCCACGTCATGTCTCACATGTCATCCTTGGGTGTCCAGCCCTCCCCTCTTATCAGTACATAACTAAGCAGCCCTGCACACCTCTCCCAGAGACACTAACAGTCTGGAATGTGGTAAACAGCTAAGTTCTCAATATATTTCTGCTGTTTTCATAACAGTATGCTTTCCACGTGTGTGTGTGTGTGTGTGTGTGTGTGTACTGTGAAAACAAGATTAATCTGTGTTTACAAGGCTGCTATATCCAGCTATTCAGAGAGGCTTAGCAGTATGGTTGTTGCAATAACAAAAAGGCCCTATGTATTTCTTATACTCAGTGATACTTAGCAGTTTGCATAATATAATAGCAGATGAAGTCTGACAATAATAATAATGGTATACTACTACTAAATGCAATAGGCTGTAAGCCTTCAATAATAAGGTAGTGGAAATGGAGGGGGAGAAAGGGAAGCAGGATAGGCAGATGGGGAGTCCTGGGTGCATAATGTGGCGGGGAGGGAGGACAGCTTACCCAAAAAGGGATGATGGAGGGGAAGAGAAGATGGAAAATTACGGTAAATGTACAGGAGGTTTGGGGGTTCAGGAGGGAAAAGAAGTCCAAGGGTGAGGAGATAGGGAAGGTCAGGCAGGGGCTTCACAGCCGTACAATGGGTAGGGCATCAAAAGGGAGGGAAGTGTAGTCATTGTGCTAGGGGACTCTATATTAAAGAGAATGGAGTAGCTGTTGGGAAAGACCAGTCCATAAAAAAGGAGTGTGTTTTGCCTCCCTGATATCACAGCTGAGAAATTCATACCTATGATACATTTGCTTACTCAAGGGGAGGGGGAATCCCATGTGGTTTTCCAGCTGGGCATCAATGACCTGTCAGGATTCATGGTGGATGTAGTTCAAGTAAGATTTAGTTTGAACTACCTCCACCCTGTATCCTTCCAGGGTAGAGGAAACTCAAGCAAAGTTTAGGGTGCTTGGGGAAAGACTCGGGCAGAGGGCAAAAGTGGTTACATTCTCAGATCTGCTGTCAGTGCCCAGAGATATTATGGACAGGAAGGTGAGAATCTCATACCAATAAATGGCTGAAGGAGTGTTGTAGGGAGGAAGGCTTTAGCTACATAGGGGATTGGGGAAAAGGCTTAGAGGACAAAATCATTGTGCTTATCAGACAGGCTGCACCTAAGTAGGGGAGGGAGTGCTAGGATGCTAATGGACAGGCTGGGTGAGTTTTCAGGATGCAATGTAAACTAATTGGGGCACTACAATCAGGCAAGTGACCTTAATATTCCCCATGGAGAGGATGCCAGCCCCCCCCCCCCAGGATATGGATGAATTGGGATCGACAGCCTCTGGACATATGGTGAGGAGGGGAGAGGAAGGGAAGAATGGCAGAGTCAAAGAGGTAGATGGAGGGGAGGTTGACAGGAGGGAGAGGGGTTATTGGGCAACAAGTGGGAGAAGCTCAAATAGGCCTGGCCTAGTGGCCAAGGGATGGAAAAAAATAATAGAGAGAGAGGAAGGGAGAATGAAAATGGAGGATGACAGACATCAAGAAGGGTAATTTTAATCAGCTCAAGGAGACTGGGGAAAATATGAAGGACCTCCAGGCCTTGCTGATGAAGGGCCA
Organism: Neoceratodus forsteri; assembly: GCA_016271365.2. NCBI lineage: Eukaryota > Metazoa > Chordata > Ceratodontiformes > Ceratodontidae > Neoceratodus > Neoceratodus forsteri. Next base: position 720,779,933 of record CM057459.1, on the reverse strand, counting down.
TGTGGATTTGGTGGCAATCGCCAAGACCTGGGCATTCATGAACCATGACTGGGATCTCTCCATCCTAAGGTTCACCCACCATAGGAAGTGTAGAGCAGAAGGAAGAGGAAGAGGAGTGGCCCTATAGAGCAGATAAGGGATTATCGACACAACAAAGAATATGGGGGAGTGGGTACAGAGATCATTTGAGAACAGACACCTACAGTGGTTCCTTTAAAGTAATATGAAGACTAAGAAAATCTCTTTTCCATGGAAATAAAAATAAGAAAATAGCCAGTTTAGTTGGAGGTACTTTACTTTAAAGGAGGAGTCAATTTAGGCAATACACTCTACTGTATATAAGAGTAGGCACAGCAGTCATTTCATAGTTATGGCAAAACCATGTGGTTCCACCTTGGCATCTGATGCTTTGTCTTATACACATTACACATGATTTACCTTGGGGGGTGCTCTAGGCAAGGCAAGACAAAATTTATTTCTATGGTACCCAGTCCTGGAGGTTCTGGGAGTCGTACATAAAAAATACAGCAGGCAGGGTAACAGATTCAATCAGATATCATAAAATCAAGACAAATAAAAACAATAAAACATCAGATACAGTGTCAGAAATAAACAATGGGCTGATCTGATCACTGCATCTGGGAAGGCCAGGGAAAATAAATAGGCTTTCAGGCCGCTCTTGAATCTCTCAGCCAATGGGGCCTCCCCTGACATCAGCTGGGAGGGAGTTCCACAGGACTGAACCAGCAACACTAAAGGCCGGTCATCAGAAGTTCTTAATCTGGTCCTAGAAACATCAAGGAGGCCCCTGGTCAAGGAGCGGAGGGGAGTGGACAGAGGTGGTGGGTGTCAGAAGATCAGCCAGGTAGCCAGGGCCTAGTCTATGTAGGGCCTTATAAGTGAGTAAACTCACCTTGTAGATCACCCTCCAACTGAACGGCAGCCAGTGCAGAGCTCACAGCACTGGGGTCACTAGAGTGCATGTTAGTTGTTACTTTCCAGAAAATCAGTAGCATCTCTCATCAGAAATGTGATTTAATCTTTGTGATTAAATCAACGGTAAAGTGTGCTAGTTTTGGAATTTGTTTAAAGTTTAGGAGGTGTGTTGTACTCCTGTAGCAAGCTGTCTTCCTCCACCTGTGAATTACCGAGGTGTAAGCACTTTACTTTAAAGGAGTTAATGTAGGCAATGCACTATATATCAGAGTTGTCTTTGCAGGCACTTCATAATTAGAAACAAACCATAGGGCTCCACCTTGGAATGTGGTGGTTTGGTTTCTTCACATTACAGCTGTAATTTGAAAACTAAGAGAACCCCTTTTCCATGGAGGTAAAACTAAGACAATAACTACTTTAGGCAGAAATAAATTTTAACTTCTCAGATTTACTGTGTGTGTGTGTGTTTGAGTGTGTTTGCACACACACACAAACACACACACACACATATATACACGTATGTGTGCACTGGACGCTGTTTGTTCATCAATACCCAGCTCTGGATTGCAGACAAAGCTATACTTTAAATATGATTACTACTGTATCGTTCACACTCCATCACAAGAACCACACCCCAGGCATCAACCTCACATGTGACCTCACCTCACCATGTAGGCCACTCCATTACCAGACACACCACCTAGATCATCACTTCACTTCACTTCTTTCCATGTAAACAGCTACAGTACTCATTGTTCAGCTTCTATAATGGCCACTTATCTATTGCTTTACTGTACCTATGCAAAAACTTCAAGCTATTAAGTCAAATAGTCTAAGGAAGCATGACACAATTACTCCAGCTGCAATGTTGGAGGGCAATACACAAAAGTGTCTTCACCAAACCAGACTGAGGATGCCAGTTGCAGCTTTGTGGGGGGGGGTCACAAATGATGATCACACCACCTACATGCAGAATGTCTACAGAATGCAGGTTGGGAATCCTACTGGCTGCAGAGAGCCACACAGGATGCAGAGACCCAAATAAAGACATCTCTCACAAGACACTGCTCAAGGCTGTATGAGTTAAAACAGCAGCAACCATTTGAGAACACTATAATTCTAAGGAGAGAAGAGATACTGCAAGCAGCTTAGAGAAAAAAGGCAGACACAACTAATGTACATACACTCTGCCACTGGCACCATCTTGCCACAATTGTTGAGAATATCCCTTTAGATAAGTGTCTCAAAACTACACATAGTACTCTAGGTGTGGCCTTATCAGGGATCTGTAGAGGGGCAGAATCAGCTCCTGCCTCATAGTGGTGAAGCATCTGCTAATGTAGCCCAGCATTCTGTTAGCCTTAACATATGCCTTATTCACTGGGCTGATGTCTTGCAGTTTCTGCTAATGATTTCCCCAAAGTCCCTTTCCTCTGTTAATCTGTCCCACTCTGACACTTCATATCCATAATGTTTTTGAGTTCTCTTTGCCAATATGCATAGCCTTGCAGTTTTTCAAATTTAATTTGGGCTACAAGACCTTAAATCATTTTCAAGCTCCTGTGGATCCCTTTTATTCCCCTAATTGCCTTTTCTGTGTCCACTCTGCCAGACATTTTGATGTCATCTGTGAGTAATCTTTTCCTGTATGCCCTCTCTCATGTCATAGATGAACATGATAAAGAAAACTGATCAAGGTACCAAACCCTGTGGCAGCACACTCACCTCTGAGGCTGGAAGATCAGAGGGCTGTGGGTTCAGTTCCCACATCTGGCACTTGGGTTAATATCCCAGTACTGACACTGTAGTGCAGAATGAGAGGGGTGCTGCATTTCTGAGGTGCCATCTTTTGGATGAGACGTTAACCCGAGGTCCTATCTGCCTGGATTGGTGGTAGTTCAGGTGGATGTTAAAGATTCCATGACACTTATCTAAAAGAGTAGGGGAAATTTTTTATTTAGGAGAAACTGTACATTACATTCCAAAGAAACATGATACATAAAAAAACAGAAACAAGAAATCCCCCCAAAAAAGGTAGAAGAAAACTATCCTATTTTATCCTTAAGGAATGGTACCTCTGTCCAACGGAGAGCCCAACAATCTGAAGGCATATGTATTTTTTCAAACATACATTGTTTCAAGAGTTCATTCTCTATAATAATAACAGTCTGTTTAGGGTCTTGATATAGTTGCTGTAAAACAAACTTACATCTTGTTTGCCATAAAACAAACTTTATAAAGGCAAAAATGATACGTAATGTACCCTTATAAATACCCAAGTCCTGGAAAGTAAAGCCACCAACAATTTATTCATATGAAATATTATTCCAGTATTCATTGTGCCACCTAGTGGCTATTGTACCCAATATAGTTTTTAACATATGGACATTCAGTAAAAAAAATGTACCATTGATTCCTCTTGTGTAATACAAGATACCCTTGGGCACATCTGTTGCTCTGTTTTTTTATGTTTAACGTTACCTTTCACAAAAAGATAGCCATGTGCACTTAACCAACAAACATCCCATATTCTTAATGGAATATAAGGGTCTTTCAAAGATTCCAATACAAGTTTAGTATAACCCGGCTCTATTTGCCTAAAGGAAAGAAATGGTGGATTAATAGACATATGAACTGTAGAATAAAGTGATTTAGTGGTAAATTTAGACAATATATTAAACTGTAACTTCCAGGATTTTAAATTACTAAGAGCAGGCCTGAAAAAAACACAGTTCGTCTTAACCTGTGCTTTCAAAACCCCTTGTTCTTCCCAAACATTATAAAGAGGCTTTAGCAATTCACTAGCAAATAAGGACCATATAGCAAGACTTGGTTTAGTCAACTTAATGAAATTAACATGGAAAAAATTACAAAAGAAAAAAGTACTGGATTAATCAAATTTAACCCGCCTTCTGCTACCAATAAATATATTATTGCATGTTTAATAGGATTCAGGCGGCTTCCCCATATTATCTGGAATACGAGTCCTAATAGTGTGGTTTCCAAATATTTAGGTAAAGGATAAACAGAACTAAGGAAAATAAATATTAGGAGAAAAAAGTTTTAATTACCTCCACCTTTTTCTTTTTAGTCTGATTCCATTTTTTCCAGACTTCTACCTTTGTTTTTGCAAATTCTAATTTCTTTGTCAAATTGTATACCCCGTTTTACCCCCATCCAAACCAAATTTCCAAACACTGAAAGGGGTCAGTAGATACCTGAATACCTTTCCAGGACATAGGAGAAATATTGTAATTATTTAATGGATAAATAATACTTTTTCCAATATTCAAACACGCTCCAGATAATCTAGAAAATTCTTCAATACAATTAAGAGCCTGAATACCTGAAGCATAATCAGCTACTAGAACACATAAATCATCTGCATAAGCAGACACCTTAATGTCCATATCACCCCCCGGTATAGGGATCCCAACAATACGTGAATCCTGCTGGATAAGACAAAGCAGTGGATCCAAGCACAAGACATGGAGTAAAGGACTGAGTGGACATCCTTGTCTTATTACCCTTGATATATCAATATAAGAACCCAGATGACCATTAACAAAGGGCATTGCCCTGGCATTATTATACAGCAATGAGATCCAGTTTACAAAACTAGCTGGAATCCCATGATGTGTTAATATTAAAGAAATGTAATGGTGTGGTACATGATCAAAGGCTTTTTCCTGATCTAGGGACATGACAAATCCCTGAGTTTGACCATCCTTACCCCTTTCTATAATCTCCTGAAGTAATAATAAAGTAGGCGTAATTGGACGCCCCAAAACAGAACATGTTTGAGTTGTAAAAATTAGCAATGAGGCTATATTAAGCAGGCGATTATGCAAAATTTTCAATAATATTTTATAATCAGTATTTAACAAACTCAACGACCTCCAATTATCCAAAATTCTCCTGTCACCCTTCTTATAAATCAAAATCTGTACTGCTATACAAAAATGCATATCCACCTGCAGGGTACCCAACAATGTATTAAATACCACATTAATATAGTCTGTAATATATCCGTGAATTCTACATAAAATTCAGAAGAAAGGCCATCAATGCCTGGGGCTGTGGACTTTTTCAAATGATTAATAACCTCTCCAATCTCAACTTCAGAAATAGGTAAAGTAAGATTCCTTAAAAGATCCTCAGGTATATATGAAACCTGAACCGATGACAAAAATGAAGTTAATTGTGAAATATCATTTGGAGCTGTTCTATACATATCTGATAAATATTGTGAAACAGCCTGTAATATTGCTGACCCGTCTGACACATAAGTCCCATCTCGTAACCTAACAGAATGCAGAAGTCTATCAAAGGCCCTGTGTGAGCAGGCTTTAAAGGCCTCACCAAACCCAGTTTTCCCTGGAGAGCAATTCCTATGCTCATTTAGCATAGCTGCAGCTCTTGAATATTGTAAGGACAACATCTCTCTTTTTAAATTAAGGATCTGCGGTGTCAACCCAATATGTTGAATATTAATAACAGAATAGAGTTTATTAAGTTGTAACCAGAGTTTAAGGTAATCTTTTTACTGACTCAACCTACTTTTAGAAGAATGTGTTTGAAACATTTTTTTTAAACCTCTTTTTGTTTCCTCCCACCATGTACTAAGGTTACCCACTAAATATGTAACAGACATTCGTGCCTTAAGATATTCAATAATCTTGTGTTTTATCCTCTGTTCCTTTAAAAGTGTAATGTTTAGTTTCCAGTATCTTTTATCATATCTTGGCCCAATGTCACCTCCCAGTACAATCAGAAGGACTGAATGGTCAGAAGTCTCTAAAGGAATGATATCTGCCCCTGAGATACTAATATTCTTTTTTTGTAAATATAAAATCCATTCTAGTAGAAAGTGCACCTCTATAATAAGTATAACCCCCTGCTGTATGAATACATCGAAAGGAATCTTGTAGGCTACTCTGGCTAATAAGCGAAGTAAGATAGTTGGAATCACAGTACATTTTAGTTGCATTCGTTCCCCTATCCAGTACACAGTTAAAATCTCCCCCCATATCACTATTTTTGTTTTGTATAAATAAGGACTGACTTTTTGATATAAATCAATACGTTTCCTTTTTGTGAGATGGGCATAGATGTTAATCACTCTCCACCCAAATCCCTTAAAGGTAAAATCTAAGAGAAGAGCTCTACCCTCTGATATATCAACAAGACGTGACACCCTAAAGCCATCCCCTTTAAACAGTATCCCCACTCCCTCACAAACCCCTGTGCCAAATGAAAAAAAAGAGGGGCCCCAACACCACAATTGTTGTGCTGAATGAACTAAAGAAAGAGTATTTAACTTAGTATCCTGTAATAAGCAAATATCACAATGTAGGTCTTTTAACACAGATAATGTTATCAACCTACGTTTGGGATTCCGAATACTATTCACATTAATAGACGCTACCCCTAAACAGGGAAAGGCCAATATGCAGGATATTTTAAGGAGGTTTCCTTAATCTAGAACTCCTACAAATTCTAGTATGAATCCTAGGAGTCTGGTCCTCATCAGCTCCCTCTTCAATTCGTTCCCCATCAGATTCAGAGGAGAAAGGAGCAAGAGAAGAAGCCTCCGAGTCTCCTCCTAGTTCAGAATCTACTGTAGAGGGCCTAAGAACAGCAAATTTATTTGATAAAATAATACCTTCATCCTCTGGGATGCTAGCTTTAGCAACTTTAGACTTAGGCCACGTTTGCTTCATACTCCTCTTTTACGCATTACTTTTTACCATTGGGGGTGAGGCATTTGGATTTCCATGTCCTTGGTCACTAAAGGCAATCCAGAAACTACAGGAGAAAGTACAATATCAGTACTCTGAGGAGGTACTATGGGGGGGTAGAAATTGCTTCTATAATCACATTGTGGGCTTCAGCATTAAGAAGGGCCCAAAGGAGGTGGGGTGGAGAGTTTGTATGCTCTGGAGGGCCTGACTAGTTTTCTGTTTCGTTTCTGTATTTCTTTTTCTGGGCTTCTTGTAAAATAAAATCCTGACTAACACAATCATTTCTATTGTGGTAGCCCAAGGCAGGCTCTAAAAGCATGCCCAACATCCTCACATAAATTACAACGTAAATCCTCAGTGCAATCCGAGCTATGGTGGCCAAAAGCTAAACACAGATTACATTTAATTCTGTCGCATGTTGAACCAATGAGTATATACCCGGCACCTAAAGCAAGTTCTTGGTTGACCAGGGTAAAAACAATGACCTCTCTCATTACCAAAAAATAAACTATTAGGAAGATGTACAGGACCTAATGTATTGTGCCTTAAATGAACCTGTATAACCCACCCTCCATTCTAAAGACATTCCTCATCAAAAATAGGTCTAGGATTCCCCAGCACATCACAGCGTTTCTGCAACCAGTAAACAATGTCATGAATAGAGACAGCTTCATTACGAAATAAAACAGTGACATTTTTTATAGATGGTTTTGTCAGTGGTATTGCCTTGAAAGGCAATCATAGTTCAGTATACTTGAAATCATCATATTTGATCCAGAATCTGTCAAGACCATGTGGGGAAGTAAAACTTATATCATAAAGGACAGAGCCAGAAACATGTATCAAAGCATGTATTTCTGTTGAAAAAACCCAAAAGATTCCTTCAATAAATCATGACCAATATATAAGCGATCAGGAGCTACTTCTAGGCCCCCAAGGTATTCCAGGTGAACTGCATTGCACCTTTGCAAGGGGGGTCCTGTAAAGGGGTCCTTCCTCCAAAAGACTCCCAAGCAGTTTTTGCATGCTCTTGAAAATTATGAGCAGTTCTAGGAGCTTCCTGCCCCTCACTCCCAGACTCTGCCCAATGAATCGATGTTACACCATCATCTTCTGAAACTGAGGACTCTATAATTTTTTGGAGGCTTAAACCAGGCTAGGAAACACTTTCCTGAGTAGAAATACACTGCTGTGCTAATCCCTGGGCAACAGATGTAACATTATCAGGTACAGGCACAACTGTACTAGGAGAAGAAGAGTCCCCTGGAATTGGGCTATGGGCTGGATCCAGGATCCAAATTCCTGCAGTGCCCTGCTTCCAACCTGCAGCTAGCAGAGAGTGCTCCAAAGATGATGGGGAGGATCCCCAAACAGGCTGTGCTGTCAAATCAGCCTCTCTACCTTTCCATAACCTCAGTGAGGAAACAATTGCAACAGATGATTGTTCAGGAAGACTGTTAAGTGTACTTACAGAAAATGTAGTTTGATAAAACAGGTCAGAATTCATTGATCCTGTCAAGGGGTTTTGCTGCTGCAACTGAGAAGCATTCACCAGAGGTGACTCAGGTGTCTGGAATGAATGTAGAGTGATGACCTCATTTGGGCGAGGCATCCCATCCTGAACAGAGTTTTTCACAGCAGTCTCTTGCTGTAAGATTAGCTTTGCTGCTTCTTGCATAAACTCAACAGAAACATCCAGATCCTGCTCAGTAGCAGTGTCAGGTATCGCAGTTTTTATTATTGCACTTTTAGTAGTAGCACAATACAATTCCTTGTTTTGCTGCAGAATATCATTTAACCAACTGTCGTCAGAATCAAAAAGTCCATGACATCCTTGTTCTTGGATCTGAGAGACGGCAAATTGTTTCATACTCACTGCATTTGATACATCCAAGTTCTCTAGTGTCATCTCCTGAGCTGGACCTGTGGGCTGGGAGACCTTCTCACCCACAGGTACACCAGCAGAATGATCCTCCAGTACACCTTCCTCCATAGCAGTGGCTTCCCCTACTGACAAAAATTTCCCTCATTCACTGAAAAAATACCACCAACAGCTTAATCTGGTTCAAGGTCAGTTGGCATTCATCTGTATCCCCTTCCCTCGGGTTGTGCCTAAAAATAGGCAGGATTTGTCTAGTGCACTTACCCGGTCAACAAAAACTAAATAAATAAAAAATAAAATCTTCCTGATCCCCAGGTGAGTCCCTTTTACAACCACCCTCTGTGTCCTCTACCTCAGCTAGTTTCTTATCCAGTTAGATGAGCCCTTCCCATTCCCAGGTCCCTCAGCTCCTTCACAAGACCCCTGTGTTACACCATACTGAAGGCATTGCTGAAGTCAAATTGGAGGATGTCCACAGTGTGGTCCTGCCTGTAATGCTTAGTTGAAGAGGTTAACTAGGTACAGTTGGCACAATCTCCCCTTATACTGTAAAAACTGTTCAGACTTTTATCATGTAGGTAATTAGCTTCTAGGAATTCCACTGTATGTTACTTGATGATAGAATCAAGCAACTTCCCCCCAATAGAGGTATGACAAATTAGCCTGTATTTCACAGGGCCCCCTTTATCCCCTCCCTTGTGAAGAGAGACTGCATTTGTCATGTTATAGTTTTCCAGGACCATTCTTGCTGCCAGAGACAGACCAGTGTTCCTCACTTCCCTCTTTACCATTAGGTGAAGCCTGTCTGTTCCAGAGCCTTCAACCCCCTCAGCACACTGAGTATCTTGCAGTTTGCTCCATTTCAGCTTCTGCATGTTCTCATTCCTTGGATTTGGTGCAAAGCTTAATTTTTTGATGATGAATAGGGCTATGCAAATTTGCATGTTACTGTTCTGTTCTGAGCTTCCAGCCATTAATCAGTAGTTTCCTTTGAAATTAACTTCACGTTTCCTGCAGAAGTTGCCTTATTTAGGATGACTGTTGGGATTAAACGCTGATTAATTTTTGACTCCTTCAAAAACAAAGACTCCTGAAATGATGTTTGGAGCTGCCTGACTATTGTACACTAAAAGCTGCAATTAAAATGCCCTCCTTTGTTCCATCTGTAGCAGTCAAATTGTAATGGAAGCAAGAGAAATTTGCATTGATACAGTGAAAGTATTGCTCCCTAGTCCCTTTGCCTTAGGAACTGGCTGAGGAAGGAAATTTAATGCAATGTCTCCATTACTTGCCCAAGCACTGTTTTCTTCCGATATGATATCCTAGCTGAGTCCAAAGGATGGATAATTTGGCAAGCCCACAAAATTAGGCTACGAGTATCAGGTACATAAAACTGCAATCTCACAAAAGGTAGTCAATCAGAGGGTTTTTATGGCAAGAATAAAAAAACAACTTGGGATGATTGGGATGTCCTCTTTCTTAACTTTTGCCGCTATGTGGGAAATGTTCAGTTTTATAAAACAAAATGACCTCCACTTCTGTCCCTGATGTCAGCTCTGCTGCTGCATCAGCCCCAGTAGAGCAGTTAAACTCATGGCTCTCAACGTTGTTGGTTTAGAGGGAATCAGACTGGATTTAGGTGTGCATCCAATAGAACTGACTGGGGGCCAATATGCCAAGCAGTGTCTTCCACTCAATTAAAAGTCAATTCCAACCAGACATAGACAGCAAGCCAGAGGAGCACATGGGGACACATCAGAACAGGCTGGTACTCATAACATGTGAGGTCCAATGTAGGACAGGTCAGAAGTAGGAGTATCAGACACAGAACAAGGAACAGTCAGCTTTCTGATGCCATCTGGTACGTCAGATCTCATTCTGCAATATTGTGGAAAGAGCGTGATAAGCTGGATGGGGACAGTGACTGACAGGATCATATGTTATAAGCTATAGTTACAGCAATAGACATGGTCTGGTATTTTCAGATGTTTCACAGTATTTCTGAAGAGATTCTTTTTGGTGGTCCCTCAGTAGTACTGCAGACAGACAGGGAATTTCTCTAAAGATATCATAGAAATTGCAAGAAACTGACCATGTCAATTGCTGCAACTGTGGGAGGTTTGTCAGTTTCCTAATGGCATCCTTTACTTCAGATCTCACTCTGCATTGCCATATGGTGGAAAGAGCATGGTAAGTTGGATGGGGCAGTGACTAAGATCATATGCTATACACTACAGTTACAACAATAGCCAGATAGCAGACATCTTGCAGTATTTCTGAATAGATTATCTTTGGTGGCTCCACAGTGGTACAGCAGGCAGGTAGGGAATTTCTCTACAGATATCATGGACATTTCAAGATATATCTAACCATGTCAATTGATAAAACTGTGGAGAGTTTGTTGGGAAATATCTCAAGTCATCAAAGGTATATACTTTGGTTCCTAGGGAGAATCATCATGCAGGTTTGCAAGTCATCACTATCAGTATTAATAGCCATTCTAGGGTAGGCAAGTTTCTGCTAGTATTACTGAGGTTGATCAGGTTGATCCTTGTAGTGCAGTAGAAAGCAACAGAATGGGTAACCACCAATGTGGGGTGGGGAGAGTTGTGAAAATTCTCATTTTAGTAACTTAATGGAACAGTTACTTTTAACATTTAATAACTCATACCAAAGACTTGATAATGAACACCTTGCCATGCTGCAGAGCCCCAATCAACCTGTGGCAGTACAGGTACCGGCAACACCATCCTCTCTAGGCTGAGTCCCTGAGTTAAATGAGCACCTTCCCTGGAAGTCTAGATGTACCACCTTCCCACGTGATCCTCAATGAATGAAAAGCATTTCCTGGCACTCTAGTGATACCTATTAGGTATCAAAAATTGCAAGCCCACAAAAGGTAGTTAATCAGGGGGCTTGTATGGCAAGACTAAAACAACTTGGGATGAGTGAGGTGCCTTCTTTCTTTATCTTCCCAGCCATGTGGGAAGTGTTTAGTTTTGTGGAACAAAATGGCCTCCACTTCTTTCCCTGATGTCAGTTCTTCTGCCTAATCAGCCCCAATAGAACAGTTAAACTCATGGCTCCCACCATTGGTAGTTTAGAGGGAATTTAACTGGATCTAGGTGTGTGCTGCATCCCATAGAACTTACTGGGAGCCCATCTGCCATGTTGTCTGGCCCTAAAATAGGAGAGTCAGCAGTTGCAGTACCTTCCACTCAATGAAGAGTCACTTCCAGTTACAGAGAGTAAGCCTTAGGAACACATGGGCACACAATTGAGCAGATTGGTCCCATGGCACGTGTGGTCCAGTGCAAGACAAGTAAGAAGCAGGAGTATCAGATACAGAGCAAGGAACAGTCAGCTCTCTGATGCCATCTTGTACCTCAGATCTCACTCTGCAATATTGTGGAAAGAGCATAGTAGGCTGGATGGGGCAGTGACTTACAGGATCATATGTTATAAGCTACATTTACAGCAATAGACATGGTCAGATATTTTCAGATGTTTCACAATATTTCTGAAGAGGTTCTTTTTGGTGGTCCCTCAGTGGTATTGGAGACAGACATGGGATTTCTCTACAGATAACATAGAAATTTCAAGAAATTTACCATGTCAATTGTTGCAACTGTAGGAGGTTTCTTGGGGGATATCGCAGGTCATCAAGGGTAAATACTTTACTTGCTAGGAGGAATCACCATGCAATTTTGTAAGTTATTACTATCAGTGTTAATAGTAGTTCTAGGGCAGGCACATTTTGTAATAGTATTATTGAGGTTAGTAAGGTTGATCCCAATTGTGCAGTAGAAAGGCACAGAAGGGTTACCAACAGATAAGGGGGATAATGAAAACTCTCATTTTAATAACTTGATAGAACAGTTGCTGTACTTGTAGCATTTATTAACTCATATCAATATCTTGGTAATGAACAGCTTTCCATGCTGCAGAACCCCAGCCAGCTCCTGGCAGCACCGGTGCAGGCAACACCATCTGCTCCAGTCTAATCCCCAAGCTAAATGTATACTTTCCCTGGTAGTCTAGAGGTACCCCCTCATATCTGATCCCCAAATGATTGAAATACATTTCCTGGCAGTCTAGTGGTACACCCCCCACCAGAACCCAGATGAATTAAATTTATTCTCTAGTAGCCCAGTGATACCCCCACCCAATCCCCATTAAATAAGGATGCACCCGCCTCCCTGGCCCACCCACTCAGCACCCACCACATCCAACACCCCCATCCAGCACATACATACTCCAGAAAAGGCCATCCAGGTCCACCAGTAGTACTGGAGACAGAGACTGGCAGAAACCCTATGCTCAATATCTTGGCTGGCAACTGTCTAAATGACAGAGAGTGAGCATGTACATATTGTACAAACAGCTGTTCATTGTGCATTAGATAGGAGGGGAACTGTTAGACTGCCTAGGAATGGTGGTGATGATGAAGAAAAAGAAGAGCCTGGTGCAGTTGGCAAAAAAGAGGAAGAAGAACAAACAACTGGAACACCAGAGGAGTGGCCAACTGGTTGTGGCTGTGTTGTGTAGTGAAGAAGATTGTTCGGAATATGATTCTGTACTTTATTCCATAATAGCATGGGATAGCATGGATGTCATCAATAATTTGTTGTCTTCTTATATAAAAAAATGTCATCATCATACAACAGTTGCTTTGATTTGCATCTTGTGTCCAGGATTGTTGCTTTAATATAGTGGTCAGACTGAAGCCTTTTACATAGTTTATGATATTCATCAACTTTTGTGATCATATGTTTGGTCAGATGTTTTTGTATTCTGGTAGGCAATCTTTTTTATGTCATCCGTGGCAGCAGCATGTGGTACAGGATTCTCTGTATTCTCTAAATTATCCCTAATCAAATTCAAGTGGTAATTTAACATTTTTATTATGGTTATCACACGGCTAAGAGCTGTTATGTTTGCACCCATGTCTGGTAATTTCCTCAAATGTCTGGAGAAATAAAATTGCAAACTCCAGCATGGCCCACTGTGGTGGAGCAATATAAAAGTCTGCATCACCAGTTCTTTTTTCCAAGGTGTACTGTCTGACAGCTTTTTTAATTCCAGCAGCCTTTGGGGTATAAGAAAGGTCAAATTCCACCTAGTATAACTGTTTTAGGTCAGTCTGTGCAAAGGTAGTTTGTGCTTGTACTGTATTTTTTCAAACAAGTGACGGGCTTTACATGAGTGATTGAAATGAGTGCAGATTCCTTTACCACTGGTAACAAGATCCTTAATGTCTCCATCCCCATTGAGAATACTGTGAACTATTAAATTCAAGCAATGCACAAAGCAGTGGATATGAACAAAGCCCACCTCCTCCAAGACCTTACTTATGTTTGTCCCATTATCTGCAACTACTGTATAAGCCATAAGGGAGAGGAAAGATGTGAGGAGGAGAAGGAACATGTTGCTTGGTGCCACATGTGTGGGAGGAGGAGCAGAAAAAGCTGAGAAGGGAATGAGTGAGTGGGTCTGCTGCCTTGGTGGGTGCACGTGGGAGGAGGAGACTTGCTGAGTCAGGGCAGCGTGGTGGGGGCAGGAGGAAAAGGGAAGGGACATGGTGCCATAAACTATCGTTGGTGGGTTCCTAGGGAGGTGGCGGATTGGGCAACACAGGGAGGGAACTGACCAATGCAATGGACTGTTGGCAGCATGCCACAGTAACCATAGCCATAGCCAATAGCAGTAGCCAGCAATTTCCATTCCCGTTCCTTCATTGGTACACCTTGTGCTCAGTCACTGTCTTTATCTCCATCTGGTTCAGCCTCAGAGCAATCAGATGTCTGTGGAGGACTAACATTAGCATAGTATGTAATTATTCCATACCTGGGAGTGCCTCTGCAGGTGGTACCCACCAACCCTTTATTTTTAACTAAAGAACCTTTTTTTTGGGGGGGGGTTGGACTGATCCAACAGATGCACCTTTACTGGATTCAAGCATTTGCTTGGAAGATGATGCTTAAGAGTTATCAGAATCACTTTTTGGGGTTTGATTTTGTTTGCCTTGTGCAGGAGGAAGATTGCTCAGCCTGTACCTTGATACTCCCTCTTGGTTGCCTGAAGCTGCAGTGTCTACCCGAGACTCAGAACTAGTCTGATTCTGAACACTTTAATCAATTCTTTCATTTTTAAGTTTTTTTCATTTTCTAAAAATATCCCTCCCTAGTCCCTGTTGTCTTGACACACTCCTGTTCCTACATGTCAAAGCAGTCCAACAGAATGTACGTCCCAGAATATTATACTTATTGCAGATGCTGCCTCTTGTCAAGACCAGATGTATTTCCAACACTGGAACAAGTCAATCTCTTGCTTTTGATTGGAGGGGGGGCTTGTATAAAATATTTAGTACTGCAGTTCCCAAAAGACAGAAACATAGAGAAACAGAATTTGTTGGCAGACAAGGACTGCTTGGCCCACCCAATCACCCCATTTTGTCACTACCTATTCTATCACTGCAGACCCTGCCTGATCTCCAGTTATGTTCCCCCCTCCCCGCTTTCCTGCCAAGATTCTTTTGTGCCTATCCCATGTATGTTTGAAGCCCACCACTGTTTTCATCCTCAGAACCTCCCCTGGAAGAATGTTCCAGGTACCCATCATGCTTTTAGTGAAAAAGTACTTCCTGACATCCCTCCTAAATACCCCTTTTCAGCTTCATTGCATTCCCCCTTGTTCCCATGTACCTTCTCTTCTGAAAAATACTTCCCTTCTGTACATTATTCACCCCATGAGGTACTTATACTATAGGTATCTGTCATGTCCCCACTCCCTCTTTTTCTGGATGTGCATATTGAGATCCCTCAGCCTCTCCTCATAGGGCTTATGAATCAGCCCCTGCACCATTTTAGTTGCCTTCCCTGGACAGCTTCTACCCTATCTATGTCCTTCCTGAAATGTGGTCTCCAGAACTGGGCACAGTACTCTAAAATGGGTCTCACCAAAAATTGATACAGTGGTAATACCACCTCTCTCCTTCTGTTGGTAATTCCCATCTCTATGCACCCCAGGATACCACTGGCCCTGAGTAATGCATTGTCACATTGCCCTGCCACTTTGAGGTCATCAGATATGATGACCACAAGGTCCTTTTCCTGTTTAGTGACCCTCATTACATCATCCCCCATTTTATACACTGTCCCTGGGTTTCTGTGCCCTAGGTGCTTAATGTGTCACTTTTTTGCACTGAAACCTAGTTGCCATACCTTCAACCGCTCTTCAAGTTTTCTCAGGTCTCTACTCATTCTCTCCCACCTCTCCTGAGTATCTATCCTATTGCTGATTTTGGTGTCATCTGCAAAGAGGAATACCTTCTCTTCCAGCTCCTCTGCAATGTCACTTATGAAAACACTGAAGAGGACTGGGCCTGGTACTGAGCTCTGAGGTACCCCACTGGTCACTCTCTCCTCAGAGATGAGGACATAATGTATTGAATCTCTATCCATATTGCATAGCAGTCCAAATATACTTGATTTGTTGCTGTCTACAGTATCAAGCATATTAGAAATCCATTGCATTTACACTCAGTGATTGTTATGATCCAGATAAATATATATTCGCTAGTCCAATAAATAATATATCACTAACTGCTTTCTTAAAGTATACAACAGATGCACGTAAACAATAGTGGACCAGTTGCCTTACATATTTTTTCTAAAACTGCTACTATTTGGCTTAGGGACTTAGCCTACAATTCAGATTATTAATTTAATACCATAGATAATACATTCCATAACTGGGGGTAAATGTGCCTATGCCACATAACCCAGTTTTATGAAGCACAAGAACTAGAAACTTTCCAACATTTACAACAGAAATTTCAAGTTCACCGTGCAGCCCATTTTATTTATGGATAAGAATTTGTTTCCTAGGGTCAGGAGAGGAATTTAAATAGTTATCAGAGTACCTGGGAACTCTGCATAGGGTTACAAGTGGTCACCAGCAGGGGAATTATGGCAACATATACTAGGACTCCCATATAGAGGTTTGGTGGAGTTGTTCATGGCAATACCGCCACAAATTTAGAAAGATGGAATACTGAAGACCAAACAGATTATTCTTTGGAAGTCTGGTAATGACATGCTATCTTAAACTACTGAATTACATCTTCCAAATGTTGAAGGGATTTTTCTTGGAAGTGTAGGATGTGCTACTTCTGAATCCCTCCAGTCCAGGCACATTGCATGAGCCTATTCCATGGATTATGTTGGTGGAGAGATTGTGTGGAGATAAAGGCAACCCATGGCCATATTTTTTGGTCATGCCTCCTGTTTTCTGGCTCTGGAATGAGGCGAAAGGATCCCTACAATGTTTTATTTTTCTTGGGCTAATTACCCCTTTAGCAAACCTACTGGCTATTCTTCCCTGGGGAATATGAGGTTTTACACTTAAAGAGCAATTCTGTGCTTCTGTATGTGCTTTCATAAATAAGATGTTTTCAGCTGTTAACTTTTGTGAGAGAATACAAGTTTTTTTTTTTCATTTTTCATTTTCAAGATTTACACCACATCTTACTAGTCCATCTAAAATTTCTGTCTAGAAAACATCTGAAAACATGTGACTCTCTCCTATTAACCTTACACAAGGCCTCTACTTTTCTGCAGCACAGTGGGACCAAGTTCTGCAGCAAGACTACAATTTGCCAAAGAACTTATGTGGCAGTGGTTTGTAATTTCTGTGGAAGTTCTGTGGCAGTAACAAATTACCATATCCCAGTGTCAGCTTGTCATCTTGACTTCACTTTCATGGCCATGGTTATAGCAATCAGGATGGGGGAAAACACAGTAACACTAGTTCAAAAAATAACAGACTTATAGAAATCATTTTGCCTAAAAAGCAAAACAAATATCTCTCCCTTAAGGTCCTAGCCTATTGCAGAAATAAAATATGCAGAGGGGACCTTATGTGATAAATAATGTATTTCTATACGAATGGTATCTATACCACTAATGAGGTCTCCACTGTGTATTGATTATATATATTGATATGTGTTTTCTATACCACTCACGAGGTCCCCACTGTGAATCACTTATATATTTATATGCAATCTGTAACATACGTACAAATATGTGTGTATGTGTGTGTGTGTATAGTGTGTGAGAGAGAGAGGTACTATATGTGTGCGTTTGTGTGTGTGTGTGTGTATGTATATGTATATGTATATGTATATATATATATATATATATACATATATCTCCATGAAATTGCATTCTCATTCTTCTCCATGAAAATGCATTCTCATTCTTACAAGTCCCATTGGAAATGGAATAAACAGAATAGAGGAGTTATTGCAAAACTCATTTTTCATGCCAACCTGCTTTCCCTGGCACATTACATAGCACCATAAGGCCATGACATGCATGTGAACCAATTGTGAGATAGAGCTCTCCAGCTCATCACAATGTGTCCACCGTGTGACAAAAAAAAGCACCATACCTTCCCAGGCTCAGAGCACTTATGTGTTCCCCCAATCCTTGTGCTGCCCAGCTAACTCCCAGAGCTAATCTCTGAACCTGAGTTGCCGGCACAGAAACACAACATGCTACCCTCTGGCCCAACAGCTGGCCCTAAACACATTTTCCATAACGTTTGGCTGACTCGGTCAACCAGTGACAATATGTAATCAATAACCCTGGCAAAAATGTGTACAGCACAATTATTTATTTAACAGGTTGTTCTTTCAGCAGGTCTACACATTATTATATTCCACTTTTCTGGGAATAATTACTTTATTTTTCTTAAAAGTGACAGGTACATTCATTTTACCAGTTATTCATTTCAGATGGCATCTCTATACCTTAAAGGCACAAATAAGTTTGTACAAAATAAGGTATGGACTTAACAGGTCTATGCTATTGACAAGGTTTTGCTTCAGTTGGCCCTAGTACAATAACATAAGACTGAAAATTGTATAAGGCTGTAGTGCAGGTTGAGCAAATATCACCATGCCTGATGTGCTGTGCCACTGCTTCTGGCAGTGGGAGCTGTGGTAGATAAGTGACTGTTCATTTCTGTTGCAGAATGAAGCCATTTCATTAACTAATGTATGATGATATAGCAATAATAACATCACATTCTGAGCATAGAGGGATTTTGGATATAAAAAGAGGGGAAGGGAACCAGATTCTATGGATAAACAGAAATATTAATAAAAAATCACCAAGAACGGTGAATTCTGCAGCACTGCAGAAGTTCTGCAGTAGATTGCAAGTTCTGTGCAAAATTCTGTGGCTGCAGAATTCTAGGGGCCTTGACCTTACAGTTCCTTTGTTTATGACATCATAGTGCTCACCATGACAATAGACTGTAATGTCACAAACTGCAATTGTGTGGTTAGTAGGGGAGAGTTAGATTAATTTTGAAAGACTCAGTGAAATAATCGCTGCATTATCTACAACATGTAGTAGACCAATAGCAGGTGAAAGTAAAAAACCAAAAAAACAACTAGAAAACAATAAAGTTAAAACATAACTGGTGTAAATCTAGTGTTTTTAAGCTTTTTATTATAATGGTCTGTATGCCCCAGCCCACTGATGTGTCATGGATTTCCTGGGCTGCACCTTGAAGGTTTATGTGACTGCAGTTTGGCCTGAGGCCTGTTTTTCCTTGGTCACTGAGGTTTTGTCTCTGCGGCAACCTAATTTGACCAATCTGGGATCGTTCATTGATGCTGAACTTGGTTTGACTTTATATTACAACTTGCCCTCTTTTTTAGTAGAGGGGTACGTTTAAAAGCTGTGGATTTTCTGGCAGTGGTCTCCTTCCCCTGCAAAGACTTGACTAAATGTGACTGAAAGTTTTACAATTTAATGCTATTATTTATTTAATTTTTATTTGTTTTTTCTTTTGCTGTTAGATTTTCCCTCACTGCGTGAGAGATAGTGGGGGTGATCTATTCTGGACAAGTAAAACTAGAGTGGCGAGAGGACTCTAGTTCATTAGATCTTGTATTTTGATATTTTATTTTCTGTCTTAAGTTCGGTGTTTGTCGAATTTGTGAAGATATGTTGGGAAGACACAAGGACGGTCGGGTATTATTCCCCCTCCAGGCTCAGGGACCTCTGTCCTTTTTCTTGTCCTCCACTATCACCAGAGGTGTATAGATGGTGTAGGGCTTTGGGGATTGTTAGAAGGAGGAGGATGAAGGCTGGGCCTGGAGAGGGAATGGAAAGGAGTGGCGGATAGGAATAGTGGGGACAAGGAGATGCCCTGGGGTGAAATGGGTCCAGGAAAGGGGTCCTCCTGTCTGGTTCCCATACCCAAGGGCTCTGCTTGTAGCAGGCAGGTAACACGGTCTTCCTCAGGTTCTCATCCGACTCGGGTGGTGCTATGCAATGCCAGGTCTATTAAGAACAAGACTGCTATAATTGCGGATCTTGTTGGATCATCTGACCTGGCTTTCATCACCAAGACCTGGCTGGATGAGAATGATGGCCCAGTTTTGGCATCAGCAATTCTGGATGGGTACTTGATGATACACCGTCCAAGGATGTATCGTAGGGGCAGGTGTGTGTACCCATGGAAACTACCAATTCCTTTGAATGTATCAAGGGCGAGGGTGTGGAGTGCAAGATACTTCTCATCTACCATCCACCTGGAGATGGGAATGTTTTCCTACAGGAAGTTGCAGACATCATTGTCGACCTTATATTGGGATCCCCCAGATGGTTGGTTCTGGGGGATTTCAGTGCCTGGGTTGATGATGAACTCTCGCAGTTTAATGACCCCGCTGGGCTTCACACATGTCATTTCCTTCCTGAACCATATTGGTGGTCATTCATTGGACTTGGTGTTTCTACTGGGATGGAGATATCCAATTCGATGGTGGAACCAGTTGGGTGATCTGACCATCATACCATTGGGTACAGTTTTGAGGCCACCCCTAGTAGGCCAGCCCCTATGGAGAAGGTCCAGTACCGCCCTTTGAGGAGTATTTTCCCAGATGGCCTGATGGTGGTACTGGACCTATCGGGCTTACCCAGTGAATGCATGAATTCAGGGAACCTGGTACTTGCCTGTAATAAGGCGGTGGTAGGGGCTCTGCATTCCATTGCTCCTGTTCGTGTTTGTCCCCTCACTCTTTGCCCCAGGTCTCCTTGGTTTGATGAGACTCTGAATGAGTTGAGGAGAGCGGGACAAAGGCTAAAGAGGCGCTGGCAGAAGTCGGGTCTGGAGTGTGATAGACTTAGTTTGATGGACCATTATGTGGTCTATCAATCAGCAATCACCCATAAGTAGGCAGTATTCCTGTCCAAGGAAATTGCTGCTGCACAGAATTGACTAGCTCAGCTTTTCTGGACTGTGGACAGATTGTGCAATCCAATCTGTCTTCAGCCTGGAAGTGCTCTTTCTCAAGAATGGTGTGAGGAGTTTGCTCGATTCTTTTCAGATAAGGTTGCCACAATCAGGTTCGGTATCTGCTTGACCCTCCCTAATGGGAGCTGTGGTGGTCAGCAGAAGATGTCGGATGCCCAGTTTGTGTGGTGTGACTTCAGCCTCCCCATGATCAGTGACACTGTGATGATCATCCAGTCATTCTGTCCAACCAACTGTAGTTCGAACCCGAGCCCCACACATCTCCTAGTGGGCTGTGTGGATAAAATCGGTCCAGTCCTTGTCGAGATAATCTGGATGTCTTTGGAGAGGGGAATCTTCCCTGATCTTCTGAAGAAGGCCGTGCTTCAGACCCTTCTTAAAAAGTCCTCCTCAGACCCGGATTGTCTGGTTAACTACAGGCCTGTCTCTAACCTGCCCTTTGTGGGTAAGGCTATTGAGAAGGTGGTTGCGTCACAGCTGGATGATCATTTGACCAGCCACAATGTCTTTGAGTCTCTCCAGTCCAGATTTAGGAAGAGACATAGTACTGAGACAGCCCTTGTCCGGGTACTAAATGACCTCCTAATAGCAAGATCGAAGGACCTGTTCCATCTTGGTCCTTCTTGATCTCTCTGTGGCATTTGACACTGTAGTCCATGGTGTGCTATTGGAGCACCTGTGGTTCATCTGTGGACTATCTGGTATGGTCCTAAGATTGTTTCAATCTTTCCTTGAGGGTAGGACTCAGAGGGCGGTGTCTGTAATTTTTTCCTTGGCATCACTCCCCCATCCTGTGGGGTGCTGCAGGGTTCCATTTTGGCACCCATGTTGTTTGCGGTGTACATGCTGCTGTTGGGAGCGATTATTAGGTGGTACAGTTGGAGTTTTCACTGCTATGCAAATGACACTCAGCTGTACATGTCCTTTGTGCCTGGCCAGGATGCTGCTGTTTCAGTTTTTAACAACTGTCTCACTGAAATCCAGGACTGGATGAATGTCAGCTGGCTACAGTTAAACCCAGAAAAAACTAAGGTGTTGGTTGTGGACCCAGGTCACCGGGAGGTGGGTTTGTTGGCAGGATCACCTTCAGGTCTATGGCTTGGGGGTGTTCAGCTAACTACCTCAGACAGGGTACAAAACCTGGCGTTATGTCTGATGACTGTTTGACACTTAAATCTCAGGTGTCGGCAGTTGTCAAAACCTCTTTCTGCCATCTGAGGAATATCACCTGGGTGAAGCACCTGATTCCTTCTGACAATCTTCCAAATTTGGTCCACGCCTTCATTACCTCCCACCTTGACTACTGCAACTCCCTTTACCTTGGGTTACTGGGGGTTGATATCTGCCACCTGCAGCTTGTGCAGAATGCAGAAGCCAGGCTATTGACTGGCTCATCTAGAACCAGTCAAATAACACCTGTGCTCTACGGACTGCACTGGCTGCCAGTAGGGTGGCAGATCACCTTCAAGGTCAGTTTGCTGACCTATAAGGCCCTACATGACCAGGGACCTGGTTACCTGCAAGATTTCCTTCATCCCTACTGTCCCTCCCGCTCTCTCCAATTCACTGATGAGGGATTGCTAGAGATTCCTAGGGTTTGTTTAAAGACATATGGGACCAGGTCTTTTAGTTTTCTGGCCCCAACCCTGTGGAATTCTCTACCTTGTCAGGTATGAGATTGTCCGACTGTTCAAAGTTTTAAAGTAGCTTTGAAGACATTTCTTTTTAGTCAGGCATATACTGATTTTTGATGCCACTGTCATGAGTTTTAACCTGTTTATTTATGGTTTTAATTAATTGTTTTATTTATTGACTTATTTTAATGAATTATGTGCAAGCGCCTTGGTTTTGAAAGGGCGCTTTTTTATAAATAAAGTTTGATTTGATTTGATGAAGAGTTGATCTTTAAATTAATATTAAACCTACTGACTGCTGCAAAAAATGCATTAACCCAACTCTGGTTGATGAAAACAGCATCTACACTTGTCCAGTGGTACAAAATAGTCAATTTCATATACCATATAGAACAATTTACCTACAAGATTTGGAGCACCCACACAAATGTGGGTGAGTTCTGGCATGGCTGCATTCTTCATCAACTAAATGTAGACCCTGGGCCCAATATTCAGACTGTGCTGGGCAATGGTGCAAGTGGAGGCACAGCACAACCGAGATGTGCTGGAGCCAGACAGGAGGATATTCAAAAGTGACGTGCCATGGTGCATCACCTTTGAATATAGCACAGAATGTGCATGGCTCGTCTACAATGTGCCGGCACATTCCCCAGACAGGGAGGACTGGGAATGCTCCAGCGCAGCTGTAGTTGCACTGGGCATATTTCTGAGATATTCAGACATGGACATGCAAATGGGGCCATAATGTATACAAGGCGAAATGGGGTAATTTGCATGTCATTATGGCCCAATTTGCATGAGTTGAGCAGGGCAGCCCAGCAAAATGCACCTGGTGCCCTACACAGCATGTGGTGCAGACTGAGGGGGTCCTGGGGCAACCCCCGCCACATTGCCGCTATCGCGATAGAAACAGATGTAAACACTCCATGGTAGTCTAGGGGTACCCCCTCCCTCCTGTAACCCTGATGGCAGGTAATAGTAAAATAAAACAATCTCTGGTAGTCTAGTGGAACCTGCCTCCCTCCCGTAGCCCAGTCACCAAAAATGACAGATGTCACAAGCCCTGGTGAACTAGTGGTACCCACCCACCCTCCCAATGCTCTGATCTCCATACAAAAAATATTTCCCTTCCCTGTTGATCTAGTGATCCACCACCCCACCCGCTGCACCAATTTCCATAAAGTAAATTATTTTCCTTCCTGGTAGTCTAGTGGTCCTCCCACCCTACCCGATGCACCGATCACCAGTGCTCTATATTGACATATATCCCAGGTGGTACAGTGGCACCCCCACTCACCCACCCTCATAAGACCCCCTGCCCACCCAGCTCCCCCCATCATTAGTGGACAGCTGCCACCCACCAGCATACCACCCAGCTGCTCGCCGAATGACAGTTTACAGTACGAGTTCTAAGCCCATTGGTCCACATTGGTCCACACTGTGGACCAATGGGCTTGCAGGGCATACTGTATGAGACAGTTACAAATATGTGAATGGACTTTATTCACATATTTGTGAGTGTCTCATACAGTATGCACTGCAAGCCCATTGGTCCTCAGTGTGGACCAATGGGCTTACAGCTCATACTGCAGGCTGTCATTCAGCAGGCAGGTATGTGGGCAGGTAGCAGCTGCCTGCCAATGATGGGGGGAGCTGGGTGGGCAGGAGGTCTTGTGAGGGTGAGGGAGTGGGGGGTGCCACTGGACCAACAGGGATATATGTCAATATGGACCACCGGTGATTGGTGCATCTGGTGGGTTGGGGGACACTAGACTACCAGGGAAGGAAACATATATTTTATAAAAAAAAATACAAAATCACAGATGTCCACACAATGCAAAACATCATGGGCTGCATATGCAGATCTCCACAGAATGTTATGCTGGTTCAACTTTAAGCAAAACTGCATGGTGCTGAAAGGCCTCTCACATAGTTTGCAAAGGGTGCTAACAGAAGACATAGACACGTGTTTCGTCCTACCAGGACTCATCAGTATGCCTCGTCTGTTTGACACCCCAGTGGAATGAACCAGCTACCCTAAGACAGTCTGTCTGGGTTGTGTTGTGGTGAATCCATTAAAATAAAAAACTATCTAAAAGACAAAGAACCTCTGTACGCAAACACTGAGGCAAGGGTTAACCCAAAGGGCATTTGGCTGGGAAGCCAAGTTTCAAGAAAATACAAAATCACACATGCCCACACAATGCAAAGCATCATGGGCTGCATATGCAAATCACCACAGAATGTTATGCTGGTTCAACTTTAAGCAAAACTGCATGGTGCCGAAAGGCCTCTCACCCAGTTTTGATCAGAGCATCAGGAGGGGTGGGGGTACCACTAGATCACCAGGGCTTGTGACATCTGTCATTTTCAGTGATGGGGCTACAGGAGGGAGGAGGGTTCTACAAGACTACCAGGGATTGTTTTATTTTACTATTACCCATGATTGGGGTTATGGGAGGGAGGGGGATACCACTAGACTACCAGGGATTGTTTTATTTTATTATTATCCATGATTGGGGTTACAGGAGGGAGGGCAGTACCACTAGACCATCAGGGACCTTTTGGGTGCTTGTGGATGATGATCTGGATGGGTGGGTGGCCACCCACCACTGGTGGTTGCTGAGTTGCATCCTGCAATACAGCCGTCCACCTGTGGGTGGCCAGCATTTGAGCTGTTTCCTTCTGGCTCAACTTTGTGCCCTGGTATGCAGTGCATCTAGGGGTTGTACCAGCATATGAGCTGCACATCCTGGGCTAAATATCAGGATGCACTGCATATGCATGGGCATGCCCCCTTCAGATGCGCCACGTACATTACCAGTGCACCCCAGCACATTAGGACTTGTGCTGCGCAAGTCCCCAGTTTGAATATCACCCAGGGCACATTACTGGGGTTGCACTGGAGCAACTCAGTTGTTCCAGGTGCAACTCCTTTGAATATCTGGCCCCCTGAGTTTGTTTCCATAGTCAGACCTTAAAGATGAGGGGCAGAAAGCTGCTATCTTCTGAGAAAACATGACATCTGGAAAATAAAATGTATATTTTTTTTGTAACAAGGTCAAGAAAAGAAGAATCAAGTACACAGCCCCACCCTCTGGACCAGGCCTGCAGATTTTATTTGACATTAGAAAGTTATGTGCTTTACTAATAACAGACTGCTACAGGTGTACTTAATATAGATTGGAAAAACAAGAATTGTGGTTGTAACTTCTGCTCTCTCTCTCTCCAAAGGAACATTTCTGTGCTCCATAATGCTGTCTAATATTGCTTTACAGCTGCCAATTCAATGTATTCCTGTGTGTACCTGTTAACAGAAACAGATGAGAAAGTGCAATAAACATTGCATTAAAAAAAGCATAATGGTCCAGAAACAGCTATACAATTATTTCAAAATGACTTTAACATAATTCAGCATGCCTTGTTTGATCTTAAACTTCTGAATACAAAAAAGACTCAGTGGATGCTGTTTAGCAAACCAGTCTGTGATGGTATGTCTGATATTCCAATACATTCTAAAGATGGAACTACACTCACAATGGTTAGCACATATAAATATTTGGGAAATTTGAGGGACATTAATCTTACATTTAAAAATCACATCCATTATCTGTCCTGCAAACTGAAGAAGCTGTTAGCCTTTCTATACAGAAGTAAGGCGTTCTGTAGTGTCTTTATTTAAAAACAGTAGGCTAATTCATTTTTTTGGGCTCAGTTTGATTACGGATATTTTATTTACTAAAATGCTTCCACTGTTTTGCTTGACACCTTGGATCCTCTCTATCATAGTTCCCTTAGATTCATCACTGGTTTACTGTGACAGATCCACCACTGTTTACTATACTCTTCTTTGGGCTGAGTACCATTGGCAGCAAGGAGACTTCAACATTGATTGGTATTTATTTGTTTATAAAGTGCTTCTTGGTAAAGCCCCTGTATGTCTTACAAATCTCCTCTGAACAAAGATTTCTTCTAAAATTGGTCTGAGGTCTAATAACCTATTAAAGTATTATGTCCAAAAAGTTCAAACAAAAACTGATGTTTTTGCACTGTCAATAGCAATTCCTCATTTTTGGTTGCAAAAACAAACAAACAAAAAATATGGCAAAATTAAGTTATACAATTTCTATCTCTCGGTTCTAAGCCTTGTTACTTGACTGTTGTACAGCCACTGTGAATGTTATTGTTAAACTGAGTAATCAATTTTTACTTGAACTGTGTTGTCTGTCTTTTCATATTACAGCGAATGCAATTTATTATTTGTGTATTAAATTGAATACTACATAAGGTATCACCTGCTGTTTCACATCCTCAGCTGGGTAATTCCAAAGGGCCCCCAAAACATATCATCTCACATTCAATGCTCAATTTCTACAGAAGAACAGAATTACCCACCCCATGGGCCATTGTCACTAAAAAACTAAGGAAATCCTTTGCTGTGTAGGAGTAGTTTACAGATAAGACAAATACACTGAAAGCGTGTTGCAATCTGTGTGGTAAAATGATAAGTTAGGGTTTGCTTACTTGACCTTTGATAACAAGCATTCTGGCAGATCATTTAAAATGTTAACATGTTGCCTCTTAAAAGGGAGGACCATTTACTACTCAGGTCAGAATCAGAATGTGGGCTAGCAGGAACAGCCACGTATGAAAAGTATGACACCTTAGTTCAGTCAAGTAATCCAGCAACGATGGCAGAACCCAACTGATGCATCACCAGCCACTGGCGCTGCCTCAAAAGGAGTTCATTCACCACCAGCCACAGCCAGGTCCTCTGACCTCTCCACCAGTACTGGTAATGATTACAGTTAGTAACAACACAAAGTACACTGTCTGAGTCATCCCTTGCCTGAACTAAGCTGAACACATAATCAACAGTATTCTATACTAAATGCACCACTCATTGGACAGATGATGGTCCCTAAACTTCAGCCATTCTCCATGGTGGAGGACACTAACATTCAAAAACTCTTGCATGAGAAACAGTGTGGTCTAGTGGTGTGAGCAGCAGGTTAAAAACCCAGAACCCACCAACAAACCAAATACTCACTATGTGACTCTGTGCTGTTGTGCAAGTCATGTAACCTCACAGTGCTTTTGTGTGAAATAGGTAGAAGCCAGATCCCACTGGAAATTAGATGTTTGCATCACAGCTGAGCTATCCTGCATAACACACAGTTGCAGCCATTGCCATGACCAGATATTTCCTAAAATTTCTGTGATATCTCTAGAGAAATTCCTGCTTGCTTACAGTACCACTGCGGCCCACCAGAGAGAATCTCTTTAGAAATATTGCAAAATATCTAGAAATATTTGACGAAGTTATTAGTTGATTCTGGTAGAATATCCTGACCTGATGGCAAAATACTACACAGAGACAGGTGCTGCAAACTATGAGGTTTATTCTCCAGTACAACAGCTTACCTAAACAGCTGGGAGTTTGGTACCTCTCCAAAAACCTGGGTGATCATGCAGAAAACTCAGTGAACAAAGAATTGACATCATATTATATAGCTGCGATAAGAAGGTCTTTTAACTGGGTAATGTCTCATCTACCGAACAGTGCACAGTTCTCATTGGTGGATTAGGTGGGTTTCTGGCACCCAAAACTATAACTTTTCACATGTACACATACATAAGCAATATTGCTGACTAGTACTACTTTTGGGTAACAATAGAACTCTTCAGTAGGTTATGCTAAGCTTTCCATATTAGGTAATGTCAGTAGGTGATGTGCTAAGACCACAAATAAAACATTACATCATAATGCTATCTTCTCTTATACTGTAAACTGAAGGCAGTCTCCATTAGGGTTACTAGGACATGCAGGCCTACATAATCCCCCCCTTGTTGCCTGAATAAGGAGGCAACAATAAATATGTTAAGTAAGGTGGTAAAACATTATGGTGAAACACTCAGTTAACAGTCCAGCTGCTTGAGCTTGGTAGAGAAACTTCAGTTGTTCACAATGTTGTTTGAGAGTGTGTTTTAAACAGCATATGGTAATAATCATGAAAATTTTCAAAAACACTTCAAGAATAACAAAACCTCTAACAGTAAGTTCTAAGGCAGTATTGGATAAGACAGTGAAAAGATCTCCATCATGAAACCTAGAATTTAAATGATCACTAGCCTTAGTGATATAGTTGCTAATATGTATCAAATGTGAATCCTTTCTGTCTAACGGAGTTCTAAGATTTAGGGTGAGGGTGTTGCTATGCATATTAAACACTGGTAAATGTTGAGAAATAGCATCAAGATAGTCAGGGTCACTATCAATGTAATCTGGTTCCAGGGTGGGAACAAGGGTGCTAACCATATGGCCAATGACAGTGCTCTGCTGTGGAACAAAACAAAAGTTGGACATGGAGATGTTGCAAATCAAAAGTCCATAGGAAAGAGTCTTATGGATGGTTGTGACACAATAAAGTCCATCAGAGTTCTATGACACAAGAACTTTGGGAAATCACTTAGTGAGAAAAATAGGGCAAGGGAAGGATAAGTTGGTGATCTTGCTGGTGAGGTGCTTGATGCCTTCAGAAGAAGCAACCATGGCAGGCTTGGAGTTGTCCGGCTTTGGCATAGTCAGCACATCATCAGCAGATGTGGATGTTTCATCAGCAGTGTCATTTGCAAAGAGGTCCATATCAAGAGTATAAGACCAGTCCATAAAACTTGGAGCATAACCACAGACAGGTTTTCTTACATCAAACACATCACATCTGCACAAGTAATGATAGCCCCATTTTGCACAACAGTCTGTATGTGGGACAACCCAAGAATCACATTGAGGATGAAGCACCAGCAAAGGGGGTAAGTCCATATGTTCACAGTAAATATTGCCCTTGGGATGGCCCATGTAGTGGATGGTTGCCAACTTGTCAAACACAGAAGACACTGGATCAAAACATGGTAAAGAAAGGGTAAAAGTCACATACATTGTCTCTTTCAAAGTACATTGGCATGTGCCATAACAGGGTCCCCAGTTGGAGTGGCCAGTGCCATAGCCCAAGTTACTTGCTGTGGCTAGGGAAAAAAGAAACAGTTTTATCAATGCATTTATTGGTGCATGTAAGTGTGCAGCATCCAGGGTAATATCATTTAGCCATACACCTAACTTCAATCAAATCTGGGATTTTACCTGACTCCAGATCCCAGAAGAGATTTGTAATTGTACTAATAGCAAGATTACCATAAGCAGAACAAAGAATTTACCTGCCTGTGGGATGCTCAGAGGCTTCTTTATTACTCTGAAAAATCCATTCATTGATTTAATGTTTGCATTCACTAAACAAAAGTGCTATATCATGCATGTTATACATTGTAAATCTTTCATCTTGTGAAATACCATCTATACCATGTAGCACGGGGTGTATGGACATTTTGACCAAAACCATCACTCAAATTTTGTGTTCGCTCTTAATTGTAGCCAGATTGGCTCAGTTCTAAATTGACAATCCAGTGTCAAATAAACCTGTAACAGCACCTGTTGTGCCCGCTACATTTGCATAAGCAACCCTTTTGGGGTGCCAGAACACACCTAAATGTTCTGTGGTATGGGGCCCAGCTACAGGGTCTTCTGATTGTGCTTGATATGCTGCCATTAAATTCAACAACATTACAGCAAGAAATTTCAAAGCATTGGTGGAGGAACAGTAACTAAATTTAGTCATATTCCAGTGGATAAGATTTAATACCACTGGCACAAGAATGAATTGCATGTTACTGATTACACTCCCTGTCCATGAAGTTGCTACCAGGCTACTAAGAGGACCTGGTTCTTGGATTGGGCATTAAATATGATCATCTTCTGATGGGGGGAGTACTGTGAGGAAAAATGCAGCACTTGACATTGAATGACTAGAACAAAACTGGTGGGAAATGTCATTAGAGAACTTTGTGCAAAAGTTTGAATTCATCGTAGCTATGAGATTGTGAAGGCCTGAGTGCTGCTGTTAGGTTTAATGAATCAACAAAGTTTCATTAGGGGCAATGCGGGTGTTTGGCCAGCCTTGGAAAGTTCTTTTAGAAAGGCAGGCCACCAGAATTTGTTCTTCATTGCGATTTGTCAGTTTTCCACTCTATCTGTAGTGCAGATTGATCAGGTAATACCAACATAGTATTGAGGTAGGTGTCCTTGCCTTCTCGAACAGTGACAATTTTTGAAGAACATTGATAACCACACTAGTGGTGGAATCAGGTGATGGGGGCCCATGTGGGGTTTCATGGGTCAAGACATGAAGGAGGGAACGTGCTTGTGTCCTCTCGATATAGGTCAATTACCTTGCTCTCACCGATATCAGTAGGAGGCAGAAAAGGTACAGCATGGTTGCTGAAAAAAAAAGAAAAATTAATTAACTTACAAATCCCCCTCCCCTCAGTAGGAGGAGGGAGCATGAATCAGAAACAGTTTAATCACCTTTGTAGAGCTTGAGTTGGTTTGCATGGAACCACTTGTCAATTGGCTTGTTACGGTCTGTGAGGCATACTTGGTTCACTGCTGGGCTTAATTTGTTGATGATCTTATAGGGACCCTCCCATTTGTCCTGAAATGGATGGGCTGGGGTGGAGAATTTCAGTACCATGACTTGGTTCCCTACTTGCCAGTCAACTTCTTTTAACATTTTTGTCAAAGTAAATTTTGGACTGCTGTTGGGCATAGCCCAGATTTTGTTTTGCAAAATTGTGAATCTTTTCCAGGTTGTCTCTCAATTGCACCACATAAGCATCCATGGACACTCTGTCTGTGGTAGGGATTTTAAGATCAAACCACAAATGCTC
The DNA here is from genome assembly GCA_016271365.2 of Neoceratodus forsteri. Classification (NCBI taxonomy): domain Eukaryota; kingdom Metazoa; phylum Chordata; order Ceratodontiformes; family Ceratodontidae; genus Neoceratodus; species Neoceratodus forsteri. The sequence continues at coordinate 720,748,623 of CM057459.1, read as the reverse complement.
AGGTAGTCTTATTTGTCTACCAGTCATTACCTCAAAAGGGGTATACTGGGTAGCCATTGCTGGGGTCCCTCTGATTGCCATTAGGAGTAAGGGCAACATGGTATCCCAACCTTTGTGGTTTTCATTTGCAAATTTATACAACATGAGTTTGATCTGTCTATTTGCTCTTTCTACCTGTCCTGAGGATGGGGGATAGTATGCAATGTGAAACTTCTAACTGACACCAAGTGAGTTTAAACATTCCTGCATCAACTCACCTGTGAAACTGGTTCCTTTGTCAGAGTCTACCTTGAGTGGTAGGCCCCACCTGGTAAACACTTGCTCCATCAAGATTTGAGTGGTTCTTTTGCTTTGTTAGATTGGCATGGGAAGGCCTCTATCCACTTGGAGAAGAGGTCTGTGATCACAAGTGCATACTTGTTTCTACTGGTGGTGATTAATGGACCAATGAAATCAATCTGAATCACATTCCAGGGACCTGATTGTCTCTAGGGCAACAATCTGGCATTTTTCTGGTGAGAAATAGAGTTGTTCTGTGCACAAGGTATGCAGTTGTCCATGTAATGTTGGACATCCACTGTCATCCCTGGCCACCAACCAGAGGTTCTCAGTCTCTGCAGGATCTTGTCTACCCCTTGGTATCCACCTGCAAGGGTTTCATGGACCTGGTGTATAAACACAGGTCTGAGTATTTTGGATATCACCCAAAGTTGTTGGTTGTCAAAGTTCTCAGATCGGTAAAATACCAACTGTTGGTCTGCAGAGAGATGAAGGTTATCCATGTGTCTTTTGAACAGATTGTTCATAGACCTCTCCTTCTCTGTGTCTTTAGAGAGTTAATCAAATACCTCTTTGATCTCTGGATCTGCCCTCTGTACTGCATTGAGGTCCAGAGGGACTAATTTGGTCTTCTTGTTGGCAGCTACTATGTGCGCCTCAGTGGGAGGGGGCATCATCTATACCTCCCCTCCCTGAGCTCCATCCTTAGCCAAGATGTTGGCTCGGTCACTCTGATCATGAAAAGGTTCAGCCTTAGAGTGGACCTTTACCTTGTGAATGTACAGCCTGAAAAGGAATTGCTCAGCAAGGCTGCCAATGAAGATGAAAAGATATCTGTATTTTACAGGAGTACCCTCTGATGAGGCAAAATTATGTGTTCTCCTGAATGGAAGAAACTCAGTCAAAGAGTTACACACCCATGAGGAATCAGAAAAGCTGTTGTTATCTAGTTTTCCCTGTTGGACCACTTCCAGGGCACATGCCACAGCAGCAAGTTTCGCATACTGTGAAGACTGAATGGTACATTCCTGGATATCTCAATGGTGGCTCCTGCTGTAATCAGAACCAGGACCCCAAAACCTGCAATTTGTTCTCCCTCAAAGTATGAGGAGGACCCATCTGTGAAGATGCAGCAAAATGCAGGATCTGTTAAGTTTCCTTCTGTAGTGGCAGGAATGGGCCTGGGTCTGGTAGAATTGGAGGCTGCAGGCCACACTCATGGGGTTCTCCTGGGTATAGGAGACCATGTGCCAAAATGGATGGCATTTTGGCAGGAAGGACAGTAATGTCATGATCTTGCAGCAGCAGTGACTAATGAGTGAGCCTGGTGTTAGACACATTCCCATCTTTGATTCTGTCATTTAGCACAAAGTTGATCAGTGTGTAACACAATAGGGGAAAACCCTATAATGTAGGTAAAGTGCTTGACAGACTAGAAGATTGCTAAAAGGTTTCTCTCACACAGAGTACTTTTGTTCCACAGGTGAAAGCATTTGGGAAACATAGGCAATGTGCCTAAGGGTCCCTTTTGCCTTTTGTGCCAAGACTGCTGACACTCTTGCTCAGAGTCAGCAGTTTCAAAACGGAATGGAAGATCTTGATTTGGATTGACCCAAGCTGGGGCTGAGGCCAATGCCTTCTTTAGTGACCTGACAGCTGCTGTGTGTTCTGGTCCCCAGTGCCAGGGGACATCCTTTTTCAGTAACTCATACAGAGGTGGGGACTTTTGTGCAAAACTGCAGATGAAGTCCCTTGAGTAGTTTATCATACCCAGGAAACATCTCAGAGTAACCACACTGGTTGGAAGTAGCACATCTTGGATACCCTGAACCTTGTGCAGGGCAGGGCTCCTGCCATCAGTGGTTATGTGCAGGCCCAGGAAGGAAACTTCTGGCTGCCATAGCTGTACATTTGCAGGATTGCATTTGAGGCCTGCCTTCTGCAGTAGGCATAAAAGGCCATCCAAAAGCTTCAGATGATCCTCCAAAGTCCATTTACCCTCCTCACAGCCACATTTCTCCAGTGAGGTCCCCCACAGTGACTACAACACCTAGCCATGGTGGGAGACCCACTGGAACCCAGCGCTGCCTGCCGGGGATCCTGCACCCCCCCAATCAGCTCCGACTGAAGTTGAGAATCTTTAAATGGGGGGTGCTGGGAGTGCAGCCCCCCATGTAAGGGGTTCGGGGCAAAGCCCCCTGAAGAAAACAAAGAAAACAATATATAACCAGCAGCCAACTGCAGAATGCGGTCGACTAGCCGGTGTCGCTGACAGGGCGTTCGACAGAAGTACTGTCGGACTCCTGTCGTGGATCCTCTAAAGTCTTGGTTGCCAGTAAGAGATCATCCACATATTGCACACTGTGGTCTTGAGAAGTTTCAAATAGCCTCCTTCATATGGATGTGGAAGAGGGAGGTTGAGTTGTGGAATCCCTGTGGGAGGCAATTCCATATATACTGTCTTCCCTCGAAGGTGAAGCCAAACTTGTATTGATGGGGCCAGTGGAACAGACCAGTAACCACTGGAGATATCTAAAGCACTGAACCACTTGTATTCAGGCTTTATAAGCAGGGGTCAACCTTAACCTTTTTTTTGCACTAGCCAGCAGGGCAAGTTGATTCAAAATTGCACTAGTCTGCAGATGGTTGCATTAGCCCTTAATTACAGTGGTAAATTTTGATAACTTATACAGGAAACAATGCAAGCAAAACCAAGAAATACTCTGATTGTTGCACATTTATCCTGCTCCCACATTGCTTCCAGCTCCACTGCAAAAAAAAAACAAACAAACTACAATACCATCACAGGCAGTTAGCGCCCCCATTATTTTGTACCATGGCCTCCTCTCTTCCTCTTTCTGCCCCCCCAACACCAAACAGAGAGAGGACATCACAACAACAAATGTTCAATCAAGCAGTCCTAGCACTGTGCACACAATAGCTGATACAGTATCATTATGCACCTCACCACACTGTCACCACCACCCACAGGGCAATGAACAGAATCAGGCAGAGAAAGACACTCTCAGCCCCCACCCTATAGTCAACTGGAGACCTTCTGAAAGTTTTTGTACAGTCCCAAGTGAGTCAGGAGCACATCTAAGGTTTCTTTGTGGTGGGGCTAGACAACCCTAAGGGGCTTGGGAAATAGAAAACTATGACATTTTTTATTTGTAAACACACTGATTTTGATATGCTCTATCCCAACAATAACAGATTTTTCTTTAACATTGTCCTTTCACCAGCCAAGGGGAAACAGTATACAAGCATAATGCTATACAATCTCTATTTCTGTACAGGATGATCTGTGCACCCCAGGAATGCCTATTTCAAGGTTTCAAACTATGTATTTTATCAAGTTTTATTTTTGTACCATACATGATCCAAAGCTTTGTTTTTAGGCTGAAAGGACATGCTGAGTGGGATACAGGTGGAATTGTATGGATGGTGATGGCTGGCATGGTCCATCTAGAAGAGCTGGGGACCCACTACACTTGCCAGTAATGGCAGCTTTGGATATGGATGGCCACTTCAGAGTCTGGTCTGTAATGATGTCCAAGGAAAGAAGAGAGTTAAGAGATTTGGAGGGGGAGAGGGATATTATGTTGAGGCTGGAATAAATCCCACCACCTGTAGGGCCAATCCTGTATACCTCTTTGCATTTTGTTACTGAAATGTTGGATATAAACACTCAAAATGTAGAGAAATGAGGAGCACTGGTCTTAATAGAGGCCTACAAAACAGGAGGCCTACAAAACAGCAAGGAATGCATGTACCAGAGCAATCCACCATGAGAAGGCTAACTATTATAGGAACGCCTTAGCCAGCACCTGGAATGATGGGAGTAAATTCTGGCGTAACCTTGCTGAAGTGACTGGAAAGGATCCCAAAACAACACCCACAATGTTGAACATAGATGGTACCATCACTCTTGACTATGTAATCATTGCCAATGCATTTAATACCACTTTTGCTGACCTTAGTCATGTGCTACCCCCTAACTTTTTTGATCCCACCACAGTCAACCCAGCTCCTGTTAGCTCAGATTTGCCACCAGGGCACCCTCCTTTCCATTTCAAAGCAACCCCAGAAAGCCTAGCTAAAAAACACATTCTTAAAGTGCTTGGAAAGTTTAGGGTCAGTGGCGATTCACTGGATATGAAACTTCTCACCCTCACCATTGATGAAGTCCTGCTTCCACTAACCAAAATCCTCAACCATTCCCTCATGCTCTCCAAGTTCCCCCAAAAGTGGAAACTGGCACTGGTGACTCCACTCCATAAAAGTGATGACAAGACTCTCATGAACAACTACAGGCCTATATCCATCCTCCCTCCTCTTTCCAAAGCATTGGAATGGATAGTGGCTGATCAGCTCACAGAGTACCTTGTGAAATACAGCCTGCAATGTTCCCAGGAGCATGGCTTCTGCAAAGAGCACAGCACTACCATTTGATTGGTGAATTCCTCTCGTCATCCCTACCAATCCACTCTGGAGTACCCCAAGGTTCTACCCTGGGTCCCTTGTTATTCAGCATATTCCTGAACAATCTCCTTGCCTCCTGCCATGACAGAATGTTACTGTATGTAGATGATGCAGTAATCTTCACTTGCCACGCCGACCCGACCTCCCTTCAGTCTCAACTACAGAAAAGTTTCACAGAAGTGGAAGACTGGTTTTGCTCACATAAACTCATCCTTAACAACAAAAAAACTAAAACAATGTTGTTCCATGGAACCCACAACAAGTACAAGGACCATGAGCTCATAATTAACAACCATGAAGGTGTCACTCTTGAGCAGGTGGATATGTTTAAATATCTGGGCCTGACCCTTGTCTGCTCCCTCTTGTATACCAAACACATTGACAATATCGCTAAAACTGTGAACTCCCGTATAGGACTACTATACAAGCATAAACATTGCCTAATGACTGAAGCCTTGAACCTCACTATCCAGAGCTCTTATCTCAACTATTGACTGTGGGCTTGTTATCTATGGATCCGCTACTAATACTGCACTCCAGCGCATAGCTGAAGCCCTTAATAAGGCATGTAGAGTCCTTATTTCAGCTGCCCGCCTTTCTCACACATGTGACATTTACGAGCAGACTAACTGGCTCCAGCTATCTGGCAGGCTAAAGTACCAAACTCGCATCCTAGTTAAGAAGACATCACTGGGCCTTATGCCCCCGGAGTCCAATCAATATTGACCCTGCAGCATGTCCGCCACCTAACTAGAAGATCGGACAGTCTAACCTTTACAGTACCTCACTGTAGGACCTCTCAAGCTCAGCATTCTTACCTTGTCAGAGGCTCCACCTGGTTCAACTTGCTACCTACAGAAATCTCCAACATTGCCATGATTGGTGCTTTTAAGTGTAAACTGCGTCAACACCTTGTGGCTAGTGCCTTCTGTGATAGCTTCTTATAATCCTCTCAAGGCATACTACCCTCAAGCATCCCCTCCTCACTGCCTCAGCTCCTCCTCCTCTCCTACCCCCCATTACTGGGTATAGGATCAATCTGTCTCCTTTTCTTTTTCATCCCTCTTTTCCTCCTCCCTTGCTGTTTCCCGGCTACCACATACCCAACACAATGCCCTCCCCATTTCTCCCCTCCTCCCCCTCTCTCTCTCTCCCATAATACCCCCTCACCACCACTCTTCTTTCTCTTTTCCCACTAACCCACTCCTAACAAAGCATCACTGAGCCGCCTATTATTTGTACTGTATAATTAACTCACAACACAATTCCTTGACAATGCCTTTGGCTGCTATTATTGTAACCTTGTCTTTTTTTTTGTAAGTTCCATTGTAATGATCAGGTTATGTTTTGTACCTTATTGCCTTGATGTGGAACCTTTGTAAAAGAGCCCTCAGCTCAAAGGTGTCATCTGAAATACAAATAAATATAAATAAAATAAATAATAATATTGGACAAATTGTTAGACAGACACATCAGAAAACTGGAACCTAGTGACTTAACAGCACTCTTCCCTTCATCACACTCTGGACACTAGCCGAAAGTCTTAGCAATGGAGTGATAATGACTCACATTGAGTCTTTTGTGGGATCCCTCTCTTGAACTGCCAGATAATTATGGCTGTTAATGAGCTGTTAATCACACCTGGCCATCTGGAACATTGAGAGAGATTAACATCAGGATTAGAGAATGCTAAAGTAGAAACCTTTTTAATTTCATTAACAGCCATGAAAATCTGCACTAGTCAAGATGGGCAAGTAGAGAATTAGCTGCACTAGCACTGGTCAATTTGCATTAGTGTTTGGGCTAGTAAAACAATGTTAAGATCAACCCCTGTTTAGAAGTTTGAACACGTCTGGGGCAGATGCCACAGTTCGTGCACAACTGGGGGTGACTTGGTTAAGTCTCCTGTAGTGGATGGGGAGCCTCCAACTGTTAATAGGCTTCTTCCCTCGCCAGATGTGAGAGCTGACTGTGGACACACAGTATCTAAGGACCACTTGTTTCAGGAGAGAATCAACGGTTGCCCTCAAGGAGGGTATTGCCTCTGCAGGAAATGGATATTGTCTTTGTCTGGGTGGCTCATCGCCAGCCACTTGAATAAGAGTATTCATTCTGCCACAATCATGTCTATAATTTTCAAAGGCTGCTTGATGCCTTTCCAAAATTGGTTTGAGCTCAGGAAACAATTCATGGTTTTGTAGCATGACTTTGATATCATACTCTCCATCATTAGGTTTCATTGTGGCCACAACGTGTGAATCTGAAATGAATAATACTGAACACTGACCTGGCATTTGAAGCAATTGCTAGTTGGCTAAGTCTACCATGCACCCATAGCGTGAAAGGAAATCCAATCCCAGAATGCTCTGGTGATGATGTAACACCATTAAATCAAAATGGTGTTTTACTTGCAGGGTGCCTATAACCATTGGTATTGACTTGGACCTGTAAGTTGTCATTACAGTCCCCTCAAAGGTTTGGGAATATGTGGATTTCCATGTTGACCAATGAGACAATTGTGGATCATCTTGATGCAACACAGAAACTGAGGAGTCCATGTCTAAAAGTAATTGAAGCTGGCAGCCCCCAACCTGTGCTTCCACACAAGGATGTCCAGAATCATCGGTCACTATAGTAGTGACTATCTGGACCAGGGCCTGACACTGTCAGTCCGATACATCTTGGCTTTGACCACCAATGGGACTCATCTCTTGGAGCATTTATTGCACTTCTGCATAGGGAGATATCTGTTTTTGGGGCCTTTCTGTCCCCTCAGGAATTTCTTCTGCCAGAGGGGCATATGGAATTGTGGCCACAGTCTGAGAGGGCATTGTCAGTAGGTTCATTGCTACCAATTGAATCTTTGCCATGAATTCCTAGTACCAATTGTTCCCTTTGGCTAGCTCCATGTAAGAAGGTCTAAGCCTCTGCCCTTTGTATCCTTTGTGGCCCTGCTGGTTGATTTGGGCATCTACTTCTTGTTGTTGTTTTTGTTTTGCCCACTCCCCTTCTGGTTGGAGGCATTGTCCTATTGGAACTCCTTGGATTTTCTTTCCACCACGTATTGGATGGAAGGTTAGGTACTGGGCTGCACCATGGCCACTTTGGACTGGGACGTCAGATCCTGAATGAAAATTTAGAAGGCCCGATCCACCCTTTCCAGAATGTTGAGGAAGCGGATTTCCCCTGGGAACACCAGTGCTTCCACCTTTTCATGGAGGCTTGGCTGCAGATTTTTCAAAAATAAACTCTTGTACTCAGTTGAGTCTCTGTTCAAGTCCTCCCCAGACATAGTCTTGCCAGTTTGGTAGGCCAGTCACAGGCAGCTGTCATATTGGGCTGGTGTCTCTTTGGTGTACTGTTTGACTGGATGGGCCAGCATCACACCAATGAGATTAGGGTTGTTCACTGCCAAAAGGGAGGTGGCAACAGTTTAAAGTGTGACTTCGTTGTTCGACCAGATCACTTTAGGCAGTTTGGCCCAAAGAGTCAGGTCGACAGTTTGTCTCAGGATCTTAACTCTGTGCTTCGGTGGAAGGCTGAACATTTCACAGTGACTTTTCACTTTTTCCAGATGACAGCTCAAATTGTCACTAGGGCCCATGTGGCCTACTTTGTCTGCTATTGTCTGGATGGCCTGTGCAGCTGCAGAGCATTCAGGGAATGCCCTCCCACTCATTTGTCATGGCTTTGAGGACAGCTTCAGCCATGGCCATGGCCATGCCCTGAATGAGGGTTTATTTCTCCACCTCCTTTTTAAGCATGTTGGTCATGGCCTGTTTGACCACCACAGACTGTGCTTTAGTGACCCTGGCCTTTGTGATCGCTAAATCGATCATCGTTTCTCCCTCTTTCTTGCCCTGCTTATTCAAAGCGACAACCAGTAGATGCCAAGGCTTTCATCCACTGGAGTCCCAAGGACCACCATCTTTGATTTCCCTGTCATCGCTGTCATCATCCTCCGATGATGTTAAGTCAATAGGCAGAGAGTACGGCATAGCTAGTGCATGATCCTTCAGGATCACCAATTGCTGGAATATTTTTGCCATCTTGGCTCGACACTGCGAGTGATTTACCTTGCCTTTGTACTGTCCCTTAGCTACATGCTCTTGCAAAACTCTGCAGGCGTTACTCACTTCGCAGTTATCCCTGATCTCCCTGTCCAATGCTTCCTGACACTTTCCTAACTCATCATACAACTCCTCATTCTCACTCTGCAACATATCATTCATACCAGTCAACAAATCATTCCTTTGTTACACATGCTTTTATCCTGCAAAACCTTTTCAAAATCCTGTACAGTACAATGCAGTTCACTCTGATCCTCATTTCGGACCCTCTGGATTCCTTGCTCTTGGATTTCTTGCTCCAGACTGGTCTGTAGCTTGCCCATTTCATGGGTTTTAGATCCCAGCTCCTTTCTTAAAGCTAAGACCTCTGATTCCACTGCTTGTAAGGCATCGAAGAGGGCGGCTACCATTAGGCTCTTCTGAGCATGCTTTTTAGCTGTGGATCGGGTTTCCCAATACAGGGTGCACACATACTGTATCGGATGCATGTGCGATTTTGTGTCCAGCGTGAAATTGCCCCAGCCCCCATGAAAGGCTAGGAAGCTTGAGATGTCTAGTTTCAGCTCTGCACTGATGGCCATATTGGGAAGAAGTCCACTTTTACCTGTGCTAATCAAGAACTCAAAGTGTATCGATCCACTTTCTACCCATAATCAAGCAGTCATGCTACCAATATACAGAATCCCTCAGACCTCTTTTCACTGTAGGATGAGGGGGCATAGGCCTTGACCACCTTCCACAATCCTTGTCCCATTCAGGCATGGATGTGCCTGAAAGTTATTCTGTATAATTTTTGAACGAGGGGGTGTAGGCTCTCTCACTTATATTATCCCTTGCCAGTTCTTCTGAACACCTTTTAGTTACTTTGGTTCAGTTCTGTCCAATCAGGTCTTGCCATGGTTGCCACTTTGTTAGCTGGTTCTGGCAGAATATTCTGACCAGATGGCAAAACACTACAGAGACAGATGTTGCAGACTATAAGGTTTATTCACCAGTACACACATAAAACAGCCTACCTAAATGCTGGGAGTTTGGTACCTCTCTGAACACCTGGGTGGTCATAAAGAAAACTCAGTGAACAAAGAACTTTCATCATATTATATAGTTGTGATAAGAAGGTCCAATACCTGGGTAACGGCTGATCTGCTGAGCAATGCACTGCTCTCATTGGTGGATTAGGTGGGCATCTGGCACCCAGAACTATAACTTTCCTTGCGTACACATTAATAAATAATATTGCTGACTAGTACTACTTTTGGGTAACAATAGAGATTTTCAGTATGTTATGCTAAGCTTTGCATGTTAACTAATGTCAGTAGGTGGTGCGCTAAAACCACAGATAAAACACTACATAATAATGCTATCTTTCCTTACACTGTGAACTGAAGGCAGTCTCCATGAGGGTTACTAGGATATGCAGGTCTACACTGTCAGTAGCTACGACTAAAGTTATCAATAAAATAAAAAATGGAAGCCCAAATACTATATAGAATCTGACGGCAGATAAGGACTGCTTGGCCCACCCAGTCTGCCCATTTCCCTACCTAATGGATAAGCTGCAGATCCTAGCTAATCAACAGCCTACTTCTTTCTACCTCCACCCCCTAGAATTGCCTTAGGCCTGTCCAATGCATTCTTGAATTACAGCACTGTTTTTGACTCCACAACCTCCTCAGGAAGGCTGTTCTATGCATCCACAACCCTCTCTGTGAAAAAATACTTCTTCACATTACCTCTGAGTCGTCAGCCCAGCTTCAAAGTGTGCCTCCTTGTTCTTGCACACCTCTTTTTCTGAAAGATGCTCACATTTCATCATGTTTCATGTTTTCTCATCATGTTCTCCTCAATACAGTATATACAAGGTACCATGCATACAGATGGTGGTATGTCTGAAAGAAGATGAAGGGGTTATGTGCATTTCACTAGTGGCATCTGGGACAGTGGTGCAGACCAAAGCTTTCTGAGTTTCTCCACCTACTGGGTTATTTCCAAATCAAGCACCATCAACATTCCTGTCGTGCCCCTGCCACCATCATCACCACCTGCAGAAGTTATGTTAAAGTAGACTGGCCACCCCCATGACCTAGTGGTTAGCTCACAATCCCAATCAATGGCAGTAGGGGTGGAAAAGCTGTCCCAGAGATGCTACCTTTACTCTGGGAAGAGATGCCTACTCTCCCTGCTGAACAGCTGCCCCCCCGGCATCGAGGGATAGGGAGTTATCCAGAGGGAAACCTGTCTTGTTCTGACTTAAGTCTAGATATCTGGGCTTTAGAGAAAGCTAATTGGCTGGAGGGCATAAGGGAACCAACAAAACGCCCCACCCTTGAAGTCCATGCAGTCAAACTGGGGAGAACATGTGCTTTGACAGTAATGGCACCACCCCTTCAACCTCATCAACAACATGGTCCAGAGCACCTCAGTGGGGGCATCTGGCAACAGATGAGATAAGCAGGGACCAGTGGCTGTTCAATGGCATGGTGCCACTGTAATGGATTAGGGAGCTGGCCCAGCTATGGCTCCCCTGTTCAAATGGCAAGGAGTCATGGTCCTTAGCTCTGGTGGGATCCCAAGTGTCAGAAAGGAAGGGCATGTGTGGGAGGGCTACAGGTTTCAACAGTGGAAAGTGGAGGAAACAGACTGATAAAAAAGTAGACAGCCTCACAGGGACATAGCAATAGAGGAGATGCTTTACTTAATATATTAATAATGGTGTGGAAGCACAGAGGGGAACGCATTCTATGGTTTATCCACTCACTGCCCAACATCTGGATATACCCTCATGATATGAATGTTAGCATGTTTGAGATAGACACTGGCAGTAATGTACTGAAAGTGATGACTGGTGGAGATTTAGGTCATGTACTTTTTATGCACACACACTAAACTTGTTGGTCAGTCATGTACTTGACAAACCTGCACAGCTAAAAGACACCCTTGATACTGTGTGGGGCATTACCAAACATTTCTGTCATTCCCCAAAAGGTGGCGAGTGTCTCCATCTTTACTAGCAAAAGCAAAATGCTCCTCAACATTGCTTAGTTAAAGACATTTACACATGGTGGAACTCCATCCAGGATACAAATTAGAGTATGTGAACTGTGGTGGAAATCTGTCATGGGTGTAGTGACATGTTCTGCAAGAGCGTGTTCTGCTCTTGTAACCATATGGACAGCAGTCAAAGAGTTTAGTGCCCAATCAGCAGTTCTTGGCATGGTCCTTCCCATGATAAGTCAACCTGAAGGCCACACATGCCATTATTTCAGACAATCTACAACTCAGCAAAGCAATGTTGGTGATAGTAGCCCTGGTAGCACTGGTGATGGTGATTGTGCTGATGATCACTGCAATGACTGTGGTGGAGAAGGTGACACCACAAATCTATCTGAGTCCTCTCAGCAACAGCAGAGCAGCAGCAGTAACACCAGCAGTAGGATGCATTACCCAATAAAGAAGTGACACAGAAGTTTCTTACAAAACTTGCAGACAGGTTTGACAACATTAGATCAGAACTGTGATTTGCACTAGCAACTCTACTGAACTCCAGCTATAAAGACATGTTCATTCCTGATGGACATATGGAGTATATCAAATAGAAGCTCTTGCATGAACTTATGCTTGACCATCAAAAACAGTTTGAAAAAAAAACAGTAAAAAAGGCATTCACAACTTCCTGTTTGTATTTGTCCTCCTTCTCATCTGTCTTTTCATTGTGACAGTGTCAGGCATACTGTAGATGCCATATGGAAGACTTAACTAGGGATAATCCTGAGAGGTCTAATGACATTTTGGAGCTTTCGAATAATCAAAGTCACCACTCCAGCACAAACCCACCATTACAAATACCACCAAACACAAATATTAGACAAATAAATATGACTTTAATTAATACCAAAGTGTGCTGTCCATCATATATGTTTAAAAACATGAAACTGAAAAAAAAAACAGCAGGGCCCACCAACTCCTACCAGTTTTGCCTTAGCATCTTTAGGAGTGATCCTACCCGAGTTATACCTCATTATTTAAGTGCTGTAATTAAAGGTATAAGTGGAGGTGTCATCTTGAACAGTCATGATTAAGGAAGGCTGTTGGATAGCCTGATCATCCTGGGGTCCCCCACCAGAATATAGCATTTCCTGAGCCTCCACTTTATGCCCTTGCTGGGCCAAATCCAGTGCTTGCCACGAAGAGTTAGTCAGACCTGTTTTGCATCCCGCACATCTGCATTATGCTGAAGAACAGAATTGTCATGAATTACCTGCTGTACAGATGCTCCTTCAGACTGCTGGGAAGGAGTAGAAGAACCTCCATTTTTTGCTGATGTTCTGTCAAAATTATCCCAATCTGAATCGGGGATCCATTTCCCTTCCGATGTTTGCATCCATCCTGCCTTGTGGAGTGCTCTATATGGGGACCATCTGGACCACTCAGGACCCACTTCAGCCATCTGGAACACCTGTTTGATTTTCTTCTGTGCTGTGGATTTTGCTGGTGGTGTCGCTTGTGAGTTTTGTAATGAGGGACAGCCTGGGGGTGGAATAACATCCAGTGTGGGAGGCACAAACAACAATTTAGTTCTTGTCCCAGGAATCACCAGTGGCATAGTCCTGGTCTGCTCCAATGAGGATGCACGTAGAGTCACCTTTTGCTTCAAGTATCGCTCCTTGTCCTCCACCAACATTTTAAATAAAACACTCCATTTCTCCTCTTTTGCAGCTACATTGCAACTGACTCATTTTCACCCTCCGCTGTCAGTGTCACTGTCTTGGCTTCTAGGAATTCCATTTAGTTGAGCACATTATACGCCGAGCTGTAGTCCGTATCATCCATAATCATCATCAAAGCTGTAGAACAAACTTCATCTTTGTGTTCCTTGGCATCACCGGCTGGGATGGAGGACCATCTCCCAGCCTGCTGCTGTCCTGACCCTCTGGCCACCTCTGTGTCCTCAGTCCAGGAAATGAGCCAACATTGCCCCCTTCCACAGAGTAGGGGTGTTTTTATTGAGGACAATGGCTTGTACAATCAACAAATTCATATAACATATGTATGGAGAGAAAAATAAGAAAAATAGCACTCAATTATCTCAAAATTCTTATAACAAAAGAAAAGAACCAAAATATTAAGAAAGAATGCAAACAACACTTTTAAGGTGGATCATAACACCATCCTGAAGTATTCAATCATAAAGATTTAAACAAAGATGGTTGAAGGGTTTGTTTTTCTCTTTCGTATATCTTCCTCAATTGTCCCTTTAAATATGAAAACATTTTTGCTGTGTCCAAAAATATTGCTGAATAGTCCATTTATATTGTGCTTGCCAGATGTAATATTTTAATAAACTACTAATAAGTCTTAATGTACTAGGATGATACCTTCTCCAGGGGCCTTTATATTTACTTAGGACTAACATTTCATATGTTATGGTTTTGAACTATGTTCTATTTAATTGTCTATATAACAAATCCCATAGAATGTGCACATAGTAGCACTCTAGAAATAGATGAGATTGAGTTTCAATTAAGCCACTGCAAGTGCCCCAGGACAATATCTCTCTGATATCTGTTTATGTTTATGGGAGGCCCTAACTCCTAATCTTCCATGGCAAGAAAGCCATACGGTGTCCCAAAATAATTCAGGTATTCTAGTATCTGTCATCTTTATTAAGGTCTTATTTATGGTATCTGAAGTGCTTAAGGGAAATCTTAGAATCTCACAACAGTTTTCTTCTATAATATTTTTATATAATTGTTTTTGGAAAAAAAGTTTAACTTCTTCCACTGTCATGCTTCATACTTTGATCTTTTTAAAAGTATTTATAACATACTGAGGTACAGATGTATTTTTCCAAATAATATGAAAATTCTTTTTTCCATTTTCCCATAAAGGGAGTATGTTTATTATCCAGGTTTTAAGCCACATATGCCAAATTTTGTAGTATTAAGTAATAACAGTTTTAAGTTGGTTATTATAAAATTAGTATAGAAGAAAACAACTGGGTTGATCATATCCAATCCTCCTTTATTTGTCAGAAGATATGTGCAATTCCTTTTTACAGGATGTAGATGGCTTCCCAATAAAGCTTGAAAAAATAAACTACAGAGTCGAGTCTCTACTTTTTGTGGAAGTGGAAAAACTGTGCTAAAATACAAGAATAATGACAAAAGTAAGGTTTTAATTAAATGTATTTTCTTTATATTTGCATGTTTTTCCATTTTCCAAGTACTGTATATTTCCTTCTTGTATCTTGCTTTCCCAATTTAGTGTTTCCATATTTGAAGTTCCAAAAGTGATCCCTAGTAATTTTATCCCAGTGTTGGAAACTGGTACTCCATTTGTCTGTTGCATAACAAATGTATTATTGTCTCCTAAACATACAGCTCTGCTTTAATTGAAGTTAACTTTAGCATTTGAGACTTTCTCAAAACTTTATAAAATAGATCTTACTTGTTTCTCAGAATCCAAATCAGCTGAGGTTATATATCATCAGCATATGCCATTATTTTAGTTGGTGGTATATTGTCAAATATAGTCAGCCCTTTAACCATTTTATTTTCATTCAGTTTCCTAATTAAGGTATCTATGCCAAAAGTATATAAAATAGGGCTTAAGGGACATCCCTGCCTAAATCCCTTGTGGATAGTAATGGAATTCCCTAAATGCCCATTTACTAAGATCCTAAAATTAACATTTTGGTATAATAAACTAATCCAATTAACAAAGGTAACTGATATATCATAAAATTGTAAAGCCTGGAACAAAAAGTCATGTGTAATACAGTCAAAAGCTTTTTCCTAGCCAATTGAAAGCAACAATCCATGTAGTTGGTTCAACTGACTTCTGGTAAATATTTCTCTAGGTTATATTAAATTGTCTGTAATGGAGTGTCCTTGTACTGAACAGATCTGATTTTGAAATATTACAATAGGTGTAATCGTGTTTAATCTTCTTGCAAAAATCTTTGTAAGTATTTTAAAATCTGTATTTAAAAGAGAGATAGGTTTCCAGTTTCCTATGCCTAACGGGTCTCCTTTCTTAAATAAAAGGATCATTATTGCTTGAGACCATTCTTTTGAAATTTGTGTTGCTTCAAGTATCTCATTAAATAGTTTCCTCAGAAGTTTTCTGAGTATAGATTGGAATTTCTTAAATAATTCAGAGCCTAAACCATCAGGACCAGGTACTCTTGAAAGATGTAGTGAATGTATAGCTTCTTCTGTTTCTTGCGGAGTAATTGGGGCAATTAGTTTCTCTTTTTGAAAAGTAGTTAAGTGTGTAGGAGCTAGGGTATGTTGAAAGTGTTCTATTTCTCATATATTACTGTCTGTACCAGAAAAAAAAGTATTGTACTTACTTTCAATCGTTTTTAAGATTTGTCTGCTGTGTGTACCATATTACCTTGCCATATTCCTCTCTAATGGCAGTAATTATTTTTGATTTGTTTCTTTTTTGGTTATATTTAAACACATCTATAGAACCTTTTATATTTTTGGTGCCAATTTTTTGTTCTGCCATTAGGGATTTAGCTCTGTCATAAAGATAAGTTTTCATTTCTAATTTAATTCTGTCATTTTGTTCTTTATATGAATGTTTTTCAGTAGTTTGTAATGAAATGTATTTAAAAAGGTTAGTTTATAATTTCAAATAAGTAGTATAATTTTTTTGTCCTTTTTCCCTTCCCATATTTTGAATTTTTTTTAAATAAGATTTTGTATCCATCCACCATTGTAACACAGAGCCATAGCACACTGTTCCAAATATCCTTGCTTTCAATAGTTCCATACATTTATTGTAAATTTTGTGGTCATTACGTATCTCACTATTTAACTGACAATACCCTTTTCCCAATGACTGCATTTTGGTTAAACTAATTTGTATCTGTAGCTCAGCATAATCTGACAAAGCAGAAGCATTCATTTTAGCTGTGTTAACTTTACCCCTCTGATATATAAATACATAATCAGTTCTGGTGAAAATATTATTTCTGAAATAAGTATGACCTCCAGTAGAATACGCTTGTCTGTATGTATCTATTAGGTTAGCAGCAGTAATAATTTGTTTAAGGTAATTTGTGTCACAATATGTTTTGTTTGTGCTCCCTGTCTTATCCTTAATGTCCCATGGACAATTAAAATCTCCCCCATTATAATACATTTGGCTCTAGGAAGATAGGGTTGTAATTGTTTTCAATAAATCTGATCTAGCCATTTTTGTTTGTGTGGCATATATAACCCCTATTCTCATCTGAGTATTTAAAAGGATCACATCTATAAGCCGCAGTCTACCTGGCTTCATGTCCACAACTTTCTGAATAGAAACATTAACTGACTGGAATAAAATGGCAACCCCTCAACATACATCGTCTCCCATTGACCATAATGATGGTTCCCAGGGCCAAGATTTTTGTGAATTCACAATCTCATTTGTTGTATTCAACCTGGTACCCTGCAATAGTATTATTTGTGCTCCAGATGTATTTAGTGCTGTGAAATAAGACTGTTTTCTAATTGGTAATACTATTTACATTTAAAGTCAGGATACTCAAGTCAGTCAGTTGTGACATAAGGTAGAATTAACAAGTGAATTATAGTAACTATTCCTCTTTTATGTCTAGTTCATTTGTAAGTCTTGTATTCTTATTTTAACTCACTATCAGTATTTGATTGATCTTTTTGTGAAGAAGCAATAGAGGATGCTTTGGATTCCTCATCATCCTCTTCCTCAGTATGAGTTTGCAATACTGAGTACATATTTCTGATAGATAATTCATCTCTTCTTAGAACTTTTGACTTTTGTGGCTGTTTTGTACTTCTCCTTTTGCCCCTCACTTCTTGAAAATCTTCATGTGGGTTAGCTGGAGGTGACATAATATTTTTTGAATAGTCTTCCATAGGCCAGGGTTTTGT
Source organism: Neoceratodus forsteri (assembly GCA_016271365.2). NCBI lineage: Eukaryota > Metazoa > Chordata > Ceratodontiformes > Ceratodontidae > Neoceratodus > Neoceratodus forsteri. The sequence goes on along the minus strand of CM057459.1, from coordinate 720,730,883 downwards.
TGTTCTGGTTGGGAATCCCCATTTTTTTGCTCCTCAGGTGAGTTGTCATCCATCTTCTCATTTTCTTCACCCTGTTCTTGTTGTTCTTGATCTGGCGGTTCTTCCAACTCTGCATTTTGGGGTTGTAGGGTGTATGCCAGTTTTGGGTATGTTCTCTGTCTTTGGGCTTCCAAAACCATTTCTTCCTGATTATAAAAGGATCCTTTGTTGTGGGCTGCCTATGACCAGGCTTTGTAAGAATGTTCTATTTCCTCACAGAGCTTGCAATGTACTGAATTGAGGCAAAAATGTGTGTGTGTGTGTGTCTCATTCCTAGGCATAAATCACACACAGCAGTGTCGCGTGCAGAGCTTAAATGGGATAAGGATCCACATCTGTGGCATGATTTTGGCTGACCAACATAAAAACAAAAACCTCTGTCCCTTGCAATATAAAAACTGCTTGGGAGATGACGTGTCTCTGTCTCGATAGTTTTTAGTTTTACTTATAACCTACAATCCCCGGTCAATCTGTTTTCAGTATCCATAATTGGTGATAGTCTTTGATGACATCTACTCTTTGTTTAATCCAATACAATAAATCTGCAATTTTCACCACTTCATTTTTTATAAGAATTGTTATATTTTTCCATGTAGATTTCTTTAGTGGGATGGCAAGAAAGCTGGTCCAAATCAGAGAAGTATTAAGGGTATGGTATTTCATCTAAAATCTTTCCAGTAGCACTGAGTTTCTGAAACTAATGTCAAATTGTGCATCTCAAGAAGTGTGTATTAGTGCAAATATTTAAGTAGCCATGAAGTTAGTGGATTGTTTTAAAAGTTTATGAACCACTTAGGACTGATCTAGAGGTATTTCTAGCCCTCCTTTATATTTTAAACAAATTGCATTTATACATTTTTTCTGGTTCTCCTAGATTTGAAAATAAATCTGCCATCCTAAAGGTTCTTGGAGGGTTGTCATTGTTTGAGGGTGCTATATTTTGGTTTTGATATGAGTTTTGTGTGTTGGCTTGGTCTGGAGGGGTGAGGTCCTGGTTTTTGTGCTTATTTTTTGCACAGTTTCCTCCACTATCTCTGCCCCAGAGGTAGACGGTTTTGCAGTATTAAGATTGTTTTGCTTACACTGATTTTCAGTCAGGTTTAGCTAGGAAAAGGTGCATGCACTTGACTGAGTTAAACCACAAGTGTCTTTGAGAATTTAAGCATTGGAGTTATCATTTTTCTCAGTTTGCCTTTTGGCTATAAGGATGTTAGTTCCTTTCAAATTATTTTTTGTGGTTAAGCCCGTTTCTAGAGGGTATTCAGAATCTGCCTCTTTTAGGTTTTCACCACTACCTATAACCATAGAAACTGCATTGCCAGTTTTAGCATGGTTGTCAATGTTGAGCTCTATATAGCATACAAGATTCAACAAGTGAGAAATCATACCTGTTTTTTCATAATTTCTGGCTGTTTCCTGAATTAACTGTCCTGTAGGCATGGTCTCCAAAATCCAAGATGCTCCATCTGGAGGTCTAACCCATCCTGCCACTAACAGGGAGTTCTCCACTGTCCAAGGTTCCTTTGTGTAAATTTCTGATTGACCACCCTGCTCCTTTGTTGACAGGGCTTTCTCCGCTGTCCAGGGTTCCTTCATGGAAGTCTCCAATTGACTTGGTGAGTGAAAAATCCATTGAAGAACTTTCAATAACTAATGGTGCAAGTTCAGTAGTACCATCGGGTAAGGCAGTGAGGCACTCTCTAGACTGGAAAGAATGGAGCACCTTGTCTTCAGCGGCAAGCATCTGTAATAACTTTTTTCTCCTTTCCTGTATTTCAGTCAATTGCTTAGCTGCTTCACTCTCTGAAATTCATCTAGTGGTAGTTCTAAGGTTGCCCTCTGAGGTAGACATTTTGTTTAAAGCTCCATCAGTCCTTTGCTGAAAAAGAATTATTTCTTGTTGTTCTATTGTTTCTTGGTCAGTTCATTAATGTATATACTCATTTTGTGCAGTCAAAGCAAAATTTCGGTCTCCATCATATCTTCTGGGTCTCTTACAGTTGTAACAACCATTCATGCTCATACTCCTGCTTCTCCCCCTCCTCCTTCTTCTTGGTTAGCCCTCTTGCCAACCACAGAAGAGCAAGGGTTTCCCTACTGAAGAGTAGGGGGTGTTTCCCTGGTGTCACAGCCAATATTTCCCCACCAATAATACAAGTTAATGTAGCACACACCCCAGGATGCACCTGTAAACAAGTTATCACAGCTTAGTGTGCCTTGCTTAGTAAAAAATTGAAATAATTAAAAATAAATTATACACCTATGCAAGGGCTTGTAAACATTGCTTATGCTTCTTATTAGTTTTTCTTAACAAGATCCATGCTATGAGGCAAACTTTAGGCTCAGTTTTTAAATCCTAACTTTTTGTGGCTTTATTTTTGGTATAGCTGCCTTTGAAGAAAAGATATGGGCTTTTAACTTGTCTACTATTGTAATGTAGTGTATGGACTGCATGAATACTGTCCGTACAGAAGCTGTGATTCACTGCCAGTTTTATCTATAAAACTAATAACAATAAAATGAAAAAAAAGAAAAAAGGGATCTGGGTGTTATCATCAGCAACAGTCTCAAAACTTCCTGCTAGTGCAACAAGGCATGTAGCAAGGCAAATTGATTGTTGGGATGCATAGGAAGGGGCTTTGATAGCAGGAGGAGGGAGGTGATATTCCAGACCCCTTGAATTCTGCTATTTAATAGCCAAGGAATTTTCCCCAGAAATTCCATCATGTTGCATAATATAAGTACTGCTGTGGAATTAATTGCTTTTGGTGGATTTTCATTCAAATATACAGTTTTTCTGAAGTGCCTGGCTCTTTTCTCCTCAATGTTTACCTTGAAGCCCCTCCTCTGTGCTCAACATGTTTATACTTGGGTTTAGAGTTGGGTCTGAGGCAGACATAGACCATGAGGTCCTCCAAGACTGTCCATGCTAAAAATTATAATAGAAACATAAATGAAAAGCATCTAATATGGGTTTATTTATTTTACTTTTGAAGATAGCTTTATTAGCACATAGCGTATGATGTCATTGATGTCATTGCATCATACTTTAGCTAATTGTAGGACTGCATTCTATCACAGAAATGAAGAAATTATGCCACAGGAATTAACAAATGCTGCCACAGAAGCTTCAGAACCTTGTTGCAGAAATGAAGACAGAAGGGCCAGAGAGAGTTAGAGGCCCTGGTGATATTGCTCTAAAACAGATATCTGGTGAGACTCCATTTTGAATGCTGTGCTCAGTTCTGGAGCATGCATCTGATACAGCACAGGGATTGGCTACAGACAGCAAAGCCAGGGTCACTAAAATGATCCAGGGTCAACAGTGTAGCTCACATGAGGAAATGATGGCAGACCTGAACATGTATATATTACCTGAGCATATATACATTACCTAAATATGCATACACATATATTCTTTGCAAAAAAACTTTGTTAATGCACCAGTTAGGGTAACCTAATGCCACAAAAGTAGGGAAATGTGGTCTTAAGGTTTGCAATCCTAACTCCCCCACAGCAGCAAAAGTAAAAACAAACAAACAAAAAAAAAACAGTACAGTTTTGGGTCTCAACAGTCTTGGCAAATCAGTGGTGGGACCTTCCTTGGTGTTATGAAATCTAATGTTCACCCCCCCAGTCCACAGCCTCCTGTCTGAAGCACAAGGTACAGAACAGCTCAAAGCCACTGTCTCATAGTGATACACTCTTTAAAGGGAGAAAAGTATGTCTTGCCACATGTTGCCAACACAATTTCTTGTAGCTTTCTTATTGCAGCATGAAGAAAGGAGATTATGTGTGATGTAGTATGCTCAGGGAATAGGGTGGGCATTATGGTTGACAACCCCAAGGAAGACCACATCACTGGCTTGCCAAGACTCCAGAAACCCCAAGCCCTAATGTTTTTTTCTTTTGCTGCTTGGGGGGTGGAGAGTTAGGGTTGGAAACCCTAAGACCACTTTTCCCTACTTTAGTTTTGTTAAGCTACTCTAACTGGTGCATTATCAAAGTTTTTTGCAAAAAATTTCCTTTCTTTTTGAGATAGTGGAATCATATCCTCATTCACACAGGTCTTGAAGGGACCTGCATGAGCAGACGCAGATGCCCTGCAAGAAGGAAAGACTCCATCTGCCTACAGCAGTGCAAGTCCCCTGTGGGCTCTACAGTTCCATGCAGTGATGGATATTAAGAATTCATGGGACTGTCTGGTGGGTTGTAGAAGTGCAGGGTCTTGTTGTCCCTGCACTTCCATGTGGCTGGAGATACAGATGCACAGGGCAAAGAATGTATCTTTCAGCCATCTGTCAGCCAATGCACAAGGCCACCTGCCACCAACGGCTGGAAATGTGCAGGGCCCTATGCCAAGAGGACAGTTGTCTGCACTTTATGGTACCTGGGCCTGTGCAGACAACTCTAAACCTTTCAATCCATGGCTAGTTGGGTGTTGTATAATTGCACCATCCCCATCCCCCTTACCCCATCTAGCTGTGTCACTGAGCTCACCCCAGAACTCAGCTCACCTGCACAGCATCGCAAACCATACCCACTGGGTCAAGTTTGCACAACATACACAGTTTGTTAGCAATTATATATTTTTTATTTTGACCCCAAATTTTCAAGATAGTAATTTTATGATTCACCTTACAAACATGACGTACCATTTTAGAGTATATTGTCATTTCACACCAGAAGTGCGAAAACAGTCTCTTCCAGAATTTAAAAAAAATTGCAAATGTCATGTTTATGAAGTGGTGCAGAAAAATGGCTATGTTGGAAGTTTAGCGTCAAAAGATTGAATATTAGTGAAGTTATGAGTGAACGCTGAAATACTGCAATGTTCACTCATAATCAAGGCATTTTACTGAATTTGCACATCAAATTTTCACCATAGCCTTATTACCTCACCTCATGAACCCGGTAGGTGAAATTTTTCAAATTCCAGCTGAAACATTATTCTGTGGCACCAAAATGTCATTCTGCCCCACAGGTGTGAAAACATAATTTTGGCAAGGATTTGAAAGAAAGACAGCTGTCATGTTCATGAGGTGCTGTGAAAAAAGTCATAAGCAAGCGTAGACAATTTTCAACATACGTGCATAACTTTGCCATTTTAACATATTTTGACCCCAAAATGTTCAACATAGCCTTCTTATGACACCACGTCAAGAACAAGGCTGGTAAAAATTTTCAAATACTGCCTGAAATGTGAATTCACTAAGTGACCATAAAATTTTCTTTCAGTCCTGATTTTCATAATTCCACCACCACTGGTCATGAGGTGGGGTCCCGAAAAGCCCATGTTAAAAATATGGGATCAAAATATGCAAAACTGACAAAGTTATGCATCAACTTTCAAAACCCCATTGAAATACATTGGACCACATTTACCTTAGTTTCTCATACTGCAGTCAGTGGTTCCAGCAACAAGATATGTCTTCTATCAGGGAGCGGATCTATACCATGGGACATGATTAGCTGAGTAAGGGTATGTGGGGTGGCAGGGGGGTGGGGTGGTGGGTGCTAAGTGGGAGATTGGGGTGGAGGTCAGATCGGCAAGGGACCATTTTTTTTTGCCAGTATAAAAAAAACATTGAGGGATAGTTTTCTTTTTTGTAGGAAACAAATAAGTGATGGTTTTCTTTTTTGCAGGGGACACTAACATTCTGACATTGGGGATTGGGCACCCTAGTGTTGGGCGACTGTTCAGCAGCACTGGTAGTGGGCTTTCTGGTGCTGCCACTTAGAAAATGAGACAGGGACTGGGTGACCTGAAGGAAAGGTGGGTGAAGACAAGCAGTACCAGGGATGGACACCCCAGTCTGCTTATAAAATGCAATAAAACATTGGGAAGGCTGGGTTGGTGACCTGAAGGGGGGGGGAAGAAAGAAGTGGTACCAGAGGTGGGCACCCCATCTGCTTAACAAATAAATAGGTAGGTAGGAGGGTGGATAGGTATATTAGATAGACAGATAGACAGACAGACAGATAGATAGATAGATAGATAGATAGATAGATAGATAGATAGACAGACAGACAGACAGACAGACAGATAGATAGATAGATAGATAGATAGATAGATAGATAGATAGATAGATAGATAGATAGATAGATAGATGGATGGTGGAGGTATCCCTTGGATACAGTCAATTAGCAGCTTACAGTTCTCAGTGCAGCCCTGCAGCATGAATTCCAGCTGTGGCTGCAGAACTCAAGAAATTACCGCTATTCTCACACAGAGAATACAGATCAATGGCTCCTCCTACTATTTATTTATTAAATTTTGTTAACCGGGTAAGCCCGCTGGGGCCCAGAGGTCCCGTTTTGGGGGTGACCCGGAGTTAGTTACATAGAGCAGTGCAGGTACAATCAAAGTATACATTGTAGTTACATAGAGCAGTGCAGGTACAATAAAAGTATACATAGCAGTACAATGTGTACAGAATATGATGACAATGTACAGTAATCATTGGAGGGGGTAACATACGACAGTACAACAGTGGCAGCTGTTAGACTTAGGGTAGGCAGTACAATTACATATGCACGCAGTACAGTGTTGGACAATAGGTAACAAGTCACATTGGAAGTAACCTGTTTTCAAAGGAGAGAGCAACTATTTACAGAACTGGAACACAAGATCAAGGGTGGCAGATAGGTGCCAGTTAGATTAGACTTTCCCTGGACATGCTACAGGAGGCGTATTTAGGCTAGTCTACAGGACAGACGCAGGAGCTAAGTTTCCAGAGGTGAGTGCATAGACCTGCCTGAAAGGTTGCTAGTGATGAGGCTTCTTGGAGTTGGCAGGGGAGCTTGTTCCACAGCATGGGGGCTATGTGGGCAAAGGATTTACTGCCCTCTGCAGATCTGGACCTGGGCAGTTTGAGCAGTATTTTACCTGAGGTGCAGAGGGGCTGGCTGGGCTGCTTTGGGTTGAGTAGTGTGATTAGCCCTGCGGAAGGATCAGCATAGAGGAGCTTATAAGCCCAGTTTAACAGGGGGTTCTGCAGCCTAAGGTTCAATCTGGGTCATTTGAGTGCGGCAAGGGCTTCACAGTGGTGGGTTCTCAGATGGGCATTTGTGGTGAATCGGGTGACTTTGTGGTACAATGTCTGTAGTCTGCCATGTTTGAGTTTTGCTATACCGAGTAGGATTGGGGCTGCATAAGTAAGAGTTGGTAGGAGGACACTCTAAGCTATTGCCAGTCTTGTCTCAGGTACCATGTTGGTGCTAAGTCGGTAGAGCAGCCCAAGTTGTTGATGGATATTTTTTGTCACCAGATCTACATGAAACTTTAGCGTGAGTCCCTGGTCTAGTGTAAGACCCAGGTATTTGATGGATTGGACCACTTCGATTGTGGAGCCTGATGTGGTGACCAAAGGCAGCAGATGTTCCCAGGAGGGACCCAGGGATTTAAGATCAAACAGGAGCATTTTGGCCTTGCTTGGGTTGAGGACCAGGTGATTCTCGATCAGCCACTCTTCAGCCTGGGTGAAGTCAGACTGGAGCAGGGGTCTTAGGTCATCCTGGCATGGCTCAGTTCTACAGAGTACTGCATCGTCAGCGTACTGCATCATGGAGCTGCCCCCACAGTGGAGGCAGAGGTCGTTGATGAACAGGGAGAACAGAAGCAGGCCTAGGATGGAGCCTTGAGGCACCCTCTTAATGGTAGCGAGTCAGAGGTTGCACCTCTCCACTTGACCTGCTGAGTGCGGTGAGTCAGGTAGTTACAGAATCAATTCAGAGAGTGCTTGGCATCCTGCATTTTGGGATGCCTCAAAAAGTATTTCTGGCAAGTTTAAAAAAAAAACAATCAGCAGAATCTAAGTAAATGGGTCTTGTTTAGCTAGGTTCAGGTTTTTTGTTAAGATATTATTTTTATGCATTTTCAATGTCTGTGACTTTAAAATGGGAAATAAAATGGCAGCTGACACTATCAGTAGTTTTTCAGCATAAGAGGTAAATCATAATAATCAGTCATTGGATTTTTTTTACTATTCAAGAAATGAATCATGGAAATAAGCAATTGTGATTTCTTTTTTTTTTACTTTTCATGTCAGGACATTAACTCTAAAATCGTTATAACTATGGAACCATAAAACATTTTTTACACAAACACTTCCAAAGGCACACCCTTGGCATGGGCTCCTTAAACCCTGAAAATTTCATGAAAAAAAATACCACATCATCTAGACTGTAGGTGAGTGCAAAAACTGCCTAATGTTAAAAATAGGGAAACCAAATGTACTTTTTTCCATTTTTTGGCACTCCGTAACTTGAAAACTGAACAAAATGCCATCATAAAATGGTTGACTGCCTTAGGAACTGCTTAAGAGGTTAGAGGCACAGTTAGCAAAATAAGGTAGGGCATACTAACCTATGTGTGAAGGAAGTAAGCAAAAGCAGAAGGAAAAGGAGACAGGTATGGTTCTCCAAGGAAGTGACAAGGGTGGTAAAAGAAAAAAGGGTTGCATCCTAGAGGTATTAGAAAATGCAGAGAAAGGAGGACAGGGAAGTATACCTAGAAAAGTAGAAGGAAGCAGGCAAGGTGGTAAGGACAGCAAAGGTGCAGAGAGAGGAAAGGATCGCCAAAGCGGTTGCTACAAGGGATAAGATTTTCTTTACGTACATAAGTGAGAAGAGGAAAACAGGGGTAGGAATAATAAGAATTAGAAGGGTGGAAGGGAGAGACTGTGCAGAAGGTGACCATGAAAAAGATGACATTTGAAAAGGTACTTTTGCTCAGTCTTCGCAGTGGAGGGGACAGACCACCAGGGAGAACCAGGGAGAGGGTGTGGAGGGGCTGGACATAGGTCCATTTTCAGAGGAAAGAGTGCTGAAAAAATTTGCAGCCCTCAAGGTGGAAAAGGTTATGGGACCTGATGGGATTCATCCCAGGGTACTAAAAGGGATAGCCCATGATGAGGGCTTTTGCACTGGGGCTACCTGCTGAACAGCGAGGTCAGATCCGTGACTCCGAGAAGGGCACCAGCTGGACAACTACGAAGTACACATTGGCGATCGGTGGGTTGCAGGAATGTCAGAACGGTGTCCAGCATGCAGGGCGACCACATGTAGGGTGAATGGGAAGCATGGTGCACCCTTCGATAGTGAAGGAAGAAAAAAAGGACGGAACACAAAACAGCGACAGGGACATGCCAGACAGGCAGGCATAGCACCCGGCCCTCACCCCCACCCACCCCTGGCAGCATCCATAGTGCAGTGCCTGGCCCACCACCCCCCTTCCCCTGGCAACATCCACAGCAAACTCCACACCCCATAGTGTGCGAAGGAGTGGCAGCAGCAACCAAACCGTCATAGCAGCTCATGCCATCAGTATCCCCTCAGCGCCCACCTTGTTTATCCCCTTTACTTACTTAAATGTCTCAATCATATCGCCTCAGTCCCTTCTCTCCTCCAAGGAGTACATGTGCAGCTCTCACAACCTCTCCTCATATGGTCTGTCCTCTAATCCCTGGATCATCCTAGTTGCCCTGCATTGTACCCCTTCCAGTAATTTCACATCCTTCTTCAGATATGGGCACCATAATTGCACACAGTACTCCAGGTGCGGCCTGACCAGTGCCCTGGAGGAGATCCCTCTCACGATACAACCCAGCATCCTGTTGGCTTTCACTGCCACCCTCCTACACTGCTCTGTATTGTTCATCTTCCCCATTACAACCACCCATAGAACTTAGCTGCATCCCTTTCACTGGGTTCTTTTTCTACAAAGCGCAGGATTTTGCACCTTTTCACATTGAACCCAAACTGCCACCCTTCCGACCTCTCCAGAAGTTTGGTCAGGTCATCCTGCAGCCTCTACCACCCTGCTACATTGTCCACCCCCCCAATTTGGTATCGTCAGTGACTATACTGATTTTATTCCTGATGCCATATGAGATGTCCGCTATGAATATTCCAAACAGCCCTGGTCTCAGTACTGATCCCTGTGTCACCCACTGGCCAGAGCCCTTGGAGATGAGAGTTCCCCCCACCACCTCTACCTTCTGCTGTCTCCCCTGCAGCCAATTCTCAATCCATTAAATCATCTTAGTCCCTACCCCCACGTATCTCAACTTCCCTCCCAACCTCCCATGTGGCATCAAATCAAAGGCCTTACTGAAGTCCAAGTATATGACATCCACCGCATGATCCTTGCCCAGTTCCCTTGTGACCGAGTCATAATACTCAACTAGGATCGTCTGGCAGGATTTTCTGGAGACAAAGCCATGCTGGTGACAGTCCTGGAGACCATTGTCTTCCATAATGGTCACCAGCCTTTCCTTAAGTATTCTCCATCAGCTTCCTCATGATGGAAGTTAAGCTTACTGACCTGTAATTACCTGGCTCATCCTTTGGTCCACTTTTAAGGATGGGTACCATGTGGACCATCCTCCAGTCATGTGGTATGCATTCTGTGTCCAGGGAGGTATTAAACAGTTCCACCAGCAGTCCAGTGAGGATCTCGGCCATCTCCCTCAACACCCTGGGGTGTATGCTGTCCGGTCCCGGTGCCTTATCCACCCTCAGAGCCCTTAACTTCTCCAAAACCCTACCATCAGTGATCACCCTGTTCATTACCCCTCTCCACCCCTGCCCACCCCCTGTGGTAGCTGCCCTTCTCTCTCTCTTTAATACAGAACAGAAGTACTCATTCAGTGCTTCTGCTTGATCCACCCCTTTCTCTTCCCACCCCCCATTCTTCCTGATCTTAACTATCTGGTCCTTGCAGCTCCTTCTCTCCTGTATGTATCTGAAGAAGTCCTTTTCCCTATCCCTAATGCCCTGCACCAGCCTCAACTCTCTGGAGGCCTCAGCTGCTTTGACTCCCCTGGTAACTTCCTTGGACCTCTTCACATACTCCTCCCTATCCTCCCCTTCCCAGATTTCTTGTATTTCTTGGATGCTTCTGTTTTAGCCCTCACCATTTCTAAAACACCTCTACTTAACCAGCTAATTTTTTTAGCCCTTCCATTTTGCTCTGCAATCTGGTACATGTCTCAGTAGCTTCCAATATCCCCAATTTGATTTTTTCCCATTTCTGATTTGCATCCCAGTGTGGCTACATTCCTTCCAGATGCCCGCCCAAGATTTCACCCATCCTACCAAAGTCGGCCTGTCTGAAGTCCACCATCCTGGTCCATGTGCCCACTGCTTCTCTGCTCATAGTAAGTGTGAACCACACTGAGTGGCGGTCACTCCCAGCCAGTGGAACCTCCACCCCCACCTCCCTTACAGCCTCCCCATTGGCCAGAACCAGATCCAGTGTACTCCCAACCTAGTCGGCTCAGTAACCATCTGTGCCAGGAAGCAGTCCTGGAAGGCATTCAGGAGTATTTTGTTCCCTAGTACGCAAGGTGACTAGGGTACCCCAATCCACTCCTGGTAGATTAAAGTCCCCCACAATCACTGTGTTACCTTTCCCACACACCTTCCTAATTTGCTTCACCAGCTCTCAGCCCAGGTTTTCCTCTTGAGTCAGTGGCCTGTATACCACCCCCATCCTGAGAAACCTATTCCTCATGTCCAGGAATTGCATAAATAAGGCATCTGTCCTACCCTCCTCCCCCTCTTCCCTTGCACACATTATCCTTTTATCCCTTCCCTTACATACTTTGCTACCCTTCCCCCTTCCCCTCTGCCAACAGAGCATGTAGTTCTGTGGTTTTGTTCCCCAGACTCCTTACATTCAAGGATACAACCCTCCAAGATATTCCCTTACACCCCTTACCCAATTTTTCACTCTTCTGAACCCCACCCTTAGATCCTTCCCTGCTTGCAACCCAGTTTGCATGGGGGTGGGCTCATTTGTCTCTCCTCTCCAGTGAGCCTTCCCTTCAGCAACCTATTCACCACCCCCCACCTAGTTTAAATTAACTTCTGTTTCTATGTATTCTTCTAACCTCTGTTTTAGCATCCCTTCCCCTCCCTGCTCAAATTTAATCTGTCCCTTGTATACAGATACCTATTGTCCCAGACCCTGCCCCAGCCTTCCACTAACCCATACCCCTTGGATTGACACCAATTTCCCAGCCAACTGTTGAATTCATCTATCCTACCCTTCCTAACCATTCTTGCCATGGATACTGGGAGTACCTCAGAGAAGGCCACTGAGCTCCCTACCTCCTCACTCAGCTTACCCAGTTCCATGAACCTCTCCCTAACCACCTCTACCATTTCCCCTGTCAAGTCGCTGTATTCATGTGCACCACTACATGTGGTTTATGCCTTCCCCTCTTTGCAAATTTGAGAATAGACTGTCCTGCTTTATCTGCCATCAACCCAGATACGGACTCTACCCATATGTGACTAATTATTTCCTCTTTACTTCCCCATCTGACCCCTTTTAGTATGGAATCACCTAGCACTAGCATATCCCCCCTCATTTCTCATTCCTCCCCCAAACTCTCTTTCCATGTGCCTGACCCAAGAGTTCACACTGCCCTGCACATTTTCATCCCTATCTGTACCCTCAACTCCACCCCCAGCTGTCTCCCCAATCCTGCCCCTTCCCTGAAGACTCTCTGTACCTGACTTGTCCCCCTTCCAACCTGGAGCTCCATCATCATCCATGCCATCCTTACCCTTCACCCTGAACTCCACCTTTCATCCCCCCATACTGTAACCTCCATGTCTACCCCCATAGTTGGACCCTCTTTTCCCTTAACTGGGATTCGCTCCCCCTCCCTCAGAGCTGTGCCTCCTGGGAGACACAGAACCTCCCTCTTGATGCCTGATCCTATCTCCATACCCTGAACTACTGAGTTCCCCACTAGAAGAAGCTTCCTTCTCCCCTGGGATTCTCTGGCCCCATCCCATGTGCCAGCCTCCTGGTGGGTCTGCCCTTCACCCCAGGTCACAACCTTGGGTTCCCTTTCAGGGCTCACTCTGTCCTTGAGAACTTCATATTTGTTATTTAATTGTACTGGGTGCGAGGGGTGCTTGAGCTCCACCTTCCTCAACCTCCCTGAACCCACCGTTGTCCATCCAGGCCTCTGACTGAGTACCCTCTGTGGCAGAAGCTGATGGTATGGTGGTCCCTGGGTAGGGTCAAAGGTCCACGGTACTCCTGCCAACTGTGCTTGAAGCCTGGCAACCTCCTCCCTAAGCCCAGAGAGGCACCTGCAAATGGGGCAGCACTGCAGTTCCCAGAATGTTCTTCTGAACACTGCTACACCACACTCACTGCACAGCATCACTCCTTGTGCCATCCTACATACTCCTTAAGTATGCCTCTCCCCTCTTTTAGTGTTTTTTACAGTCTCTCTCCATTTTACAGTTTCTTTGTTTATGACCCTATGTTTCCGCAACCCTTGCCCCTTTCTGCTCTGTGCCCCTGACAAACTTATCCTATTCCTAACAGAGTGAAATTGACAAGATCATGCAATTTAAATGTATGAATGTTCACTTAGGTGATATAATCAGCAGCTCCTCCTCCTTTTGTTTTTATTTGCTCTTTAGCTATTAGCCCGCCCCTGGACAGAGTTTATATTCCTCCCAACTAACTAAGCATTTAATAATGCGGAAAGTTTGGGTGGGTGGGTGGAGGACAAAAAATCTCAGAGACAAAATGCCTCTTGGACAGATTCAAAGTTACACTCTTACCTCTCCCAGCAGCAAGCAGAATGAACAGTTAAATAGATATTCAAACTAGCAACTCCTGCTTGATTGGTACCTCTGTTTCTGGGAAAAGAAACCCTTCCCCCAGCAGTCAGCAACAGTTAAACAGATATGACACAACAGTAATCAGCTAACAGATCAATTTAATAGCAATGTGAGTCAAATAATAGCGGAGGAAGGACGGCAAAAAAGGAGCAAGCAGAAGGGGACAACAAGTGAAGGTTTGTCGGTGAGAGGGGGAAGTTCGGAGAAATGAGAGAGAAAGGTGAGCATTTGCTGTGGTGGGTCATGTGACTGAGGATTGTCAGTAGATGACACAGGAATTGTAGAAGGGTATACAGGTCAAAATATAGGAAAAAGGCAAAGTTAGGAGAAGCCAGTACAGGTTTTCTTAAGGGAGTAACTCAGCAGTGTCTTAAAGGTGGGAAGCCCAAATAAATTTGAGAGTTTTAGGGCACTTTGGATGGAATTCCAAAGGGTAGGAAGAGTGTGTCTTATGGAGGATTCACCATGTCAAGTTCTGATTCTGGGAATATCAAGCAGGAGGTATGAGTATCTTTGGAGAGAATAAGGTCCCTCAGAGAAGGTAAAGAGATCAGAGGCATATTTGGGAAGCTTGTTGGTAAGGGCTCTAAATGTCCAGAGGGTGACTTTTTTAGTTTCTTTGTTTTCAGCAACTGCCACCCAATTTGAGCATAGAGAGCACAGTGGTGCATATTATAGGGAGTGTTGGTGATGAATCATATAGCCCTGTGATATAAGGCATCCAGCTTGGCTAGGGAAGCCAATGGGCAATGACCATATATGAAGTCCGTGTAATCTACCAGCGGGAGAAAAGTAGGCTGCACCAGTCTTACTTTGGCATCATGATTTAGAAGGTGTTTGATTCAATAGACGATGCCTAGCCTTTTCTTAAGTTTTTTGGACAGTTCTTCCAGGTGAACAGAGAAGAAAAGCTTACATGATATGATTGGGGGGGTAGTACTAACAGTCACTATCCAGAAAGAGACCATGGGTTCTAATATCTGAAGACCTCAAAGTGGCAGGGCAGTGTGATAAGGAAGTGGGTAAATCTAGAGAAATCCTGGGTTGCATAGGTGGGGAATCTCCAACAGGAGGAAAGAGGTGGTGTTGCCATTATATCACTTGCTGGTGCAGCCACACCTGCAGTACTATTTTCAGTTTGGGGGACTGCACCTCAGAAAGGACATAGCCAGAGTAGAGGTGGTCCAGAGCAAGGCAACTAAAATGGTACATGATTTGCATGAAAAACCCTATGAAGAAAGACTGCTGAGTCTCAACATGTATACCTTGGAAGAAAGGAGAGAGACAGGGAATATGATAGAAACTTACAGGTACCTCAAAGGAGTGAATAAGGTGCAAGTGGAGAGTCTCTTTAAAATGAGAACAAGTACCAGGACCAGGAGGCATGCAATGAAGTTTGTGGGGGAAGCAAGAGTGAGGAAATATTTCTTCATTGAAAAGGTAGTGGATGCCTGGAATAGATTGCCATTGGAAGTGGTGGATGCTAAAATGGTGGAGTGTTTCAAGCATGAGTGGCATAAAAATAGGGGTATATTAAATAGGATGCTTGGAGGTGGAAATCGATGGAGATCAGATAGGTTCTGAGAAGACAGAATGGATAAGGAACACCTGGGCAGATTAGGTGGGCTAAGGAGTCTTTTGCTGCCACCAAATTCTATGTTTTATGTACAGTACATGCTGTAGACAAGGAGGGAGATGGAGATAGGATCAAGACTTGCAAGTTCTTGAGGGGGATAAACAAAGTTAACAGTGAGGTCCTGTTCACCAGGAATGGAAACATAGTGATGAGAAGTCATGCTTAGGGGCAAGTTAGGTGGAAATTTAAGAGACGTGCTAGAAAGTTCTTAACCAAAAGGGTGGTAGAACAGCTGAATAGATTATCAAAGGAGGTGGTAGAGGTGGGGCCTATAATAGGTTCAAGGTCAGGTAGGGCAGATACAGAGGGCTTGTAGTACCATGGGGGTAAATCCACAATCTGCTCATTTACCACTTACCCAGGGTAAGATGTGAGGGAGTAGGCAGTGGAGGTGGTGGACTCGGAAACTGAAGGTCAGATCTCAATGGAAAAACTTTGACAGTAGGTCAAGGGGGAATAGGTAGGAAAACTGGGCAGGCTGGATGAACCATGGGGCTTTTTCTGACATCATTTTTGTATGCTTCTATTACTATGCTTACATACACACATTTAGCCAGTAAAAGCATCATATCAAGTAAATCCTACACCAGTATTGTGTTCACTGGAAAACACTGGTTTCCTGGAAACTGTGCCATTTACATGCAGATTTTGTTACTGGGATCTACATGAAAAAATCTCATTTTCACAATAACCAAATCTGCATTTAAATGCTGTGTATGTTTTCATTTGTTAGTCCCCTCTCTGCCTGCAGGGGGTAAGGGAGAAACAGACAGCATAAAATAAGGGAAAAAAAGAATATTTTTTGTATTTTAAAGTGGCAGTTTGCACTAGGGCTCTGATAGTTAACATTTAGCAGTAACTACTGGCAAAAAAAAAATAGATGTGGTGTACTCGCTCTTTAAAATAGCTTCTGTTGTGAGTGATTTAGATGAAGTTGTCCCAAGTATTAAATTAAAACTGTAACTTTCTCAGTGGAAGTGTGACAAGAATGCTGTTTTTAGCATTACATAGTAAAGCTGATTATTTAAATCAAAATGGGACTTCCTTAAACTGTGAAGCTGCTGATCTGATAGAAAACAATGCTATAAATATGCAAAGTAGTTGGGTTTTATTATTCACACCTGCAAAGACACAGATATGACTCCTGTAGACTATCAGCTCTCAGTTGCATGCATATTTACATAACATTTCATTGTACTCAGTGACTGGATTTCTTTGCCAGAGTCTGGCTATAAAAAACAGGTAATGTCTCTTTAAGTGAAGGCAAGTACAGAAACTGAAGGTAGCACAGGCAACTTACAATTGTTTAAATGCCATGGAGTCTGCTAATTAGAACTGTGTGACAAAGAAATCCAAAGCAGGCTGGCCCTTAGCATCTCAGAAAACAGCAGCAAGGCCATGCTTTACAGCATAGAGTAAACACTGTTTTAAGGCAAAAATGAGAATAACTCCATAGCATTTCAATATTATTAAAGGGGTTGTATAGCAGCCAAAAATAATACTAAGACTGCATTATATGCATTAATGGGGTGGGAGTGTGGGGTCAACTTAATCTATATTTTTAGCAATTCCAGGGTGAAATTGAAAACATACATATCAGTGAAAATAGTCGTTCTCAAATGTCAGTGTTTGCCTTGCATGTGCCTGAGCCAGGACTCTCAAAGGGGATGCTGAGCCTTTTAAAACAGTGTTATCAAAGGTGTTAAACACGGGAATGAAAAGGGACCAATTATGACACAAAATACAGGGATCAACGTTTTATCTAAGTTTCCAGCAGAGAGGGCAAAAGCTCTGAGCCTTAGCATGAGGTATGTGAAGATGGCACAGTGGAAGATCAAAATTAATGATGGTCCCTCAACAGCAAGCCTATTAGTGTGGTGTGAACCTACATGTAAGCACTGCAACAGAGAGTGTGTCTCGGGGGCAAAACCTAGTCATGATACTAACACAAGTGCATCCAGCAGTATGCTTGTTAACCCACAAAGGACTGACTGACTTTAGAATGTATTTAAATGTTACTATATGAAGTGTAGTAGTAAATAATATTTTTTTATTTAGATTAATTATTTTTCTTACAGTAGCTAGTTATACAGACTTTCCAAGATCTATGCTGAGCAATATTTACAAATAAAATTGGCTTTTCTTAAGTTCGCTTGTACACTGAGCAGCATGTGACTAATTTATAGCTCATTCATACCTCAGTCACTGGACTTCTGTTGGCTTCTCTATGGAAGTAATACAGTATGTAACTTCCAGAAATAAGGTCAATGTGTCCAAAATAAAGGGAGAGAATGTTGTTGACTCTCAAAAGGGAAAAAGAGAGCTTTAAGCTATATCCAGTTTTGCAGGCAATGACATCAAAGAAGGTAGATTTTTTAGAAAGAAAGGGTGTTTTCACTAACATTTCGTATTACCTTCCACTGCTTTGTCTCTCTAAAGATTGACTTTCAAAAATTGGAACCTGTGATGTATTTAAACGTCAGAAAACCAGGAACAGCTTATACAGTTGGACCTGCATAGTTTTTCAAGAAAAATTAACTGGGACCTTTTCATATATAATGTTTAGTTTATGGTGTTCTTTTTAAAATCTGTTCTGGTGGAAATTTCCTGTGGTACATTGTGGGCCAACAGAAGTCAGTTTCAGAGCATGCTGGTAATCCTTCTACCTGTGTCCAGTTTTTGATTCCCAGAAGAATGTGGTATCCTTATAATCACAGTTAAAGCAGAAAAAAAAATATTAAGAATAAATCACCCATACTGTAAATCTGCAAGTGGTGCCAAGAAATAGCATTACCTCTACCTAGCTTTGATTCTCTGTGTAATAACAATAACATTTTAAAGTACTGAACCAAGCCCTGACTTAAATCAGCTTCAATAACAAAATTGTGTTTCAAATAATTGAGTATTATGTTAAAGCATTGTCCCAGTAGCCATGAAAGCATATCAAAATACAATATTCAGACACAGTTTGGCTTATATTTTATTATTGGCAACAGCTAAAACGCATAACGAAATGATAAAAAGGCTTTAGTTGGACTTTGATGTTGTTCAGGATTGGTTTTCAAATTCTAGGTTTGTGTGAAGTGAGAAAAAAATGCAGTTATGTTTTTTATTAAAAAAGCAACCAAACCTAGAAATAACACAATACAGGATAAGGGAGTACAAACAAGAGGGGTTAAAAAATAAACAGTCACAAACCAATATAAATATTCAGGTGTCATAATAGACAGTTTTTTTAACGTTTTGTGAACATACAGATTATATTACAAAGAAATTAAATAATAGAGTAGGGGCCTTGTGGAGATCTTCCCAAATCATGTCTTATCAGACAAGGAAATTAATTGTGACCCAGTTGATACTGCCTGTACTGGAGTATGGGAATCTTGTTTATAGTTTAGCTGAACAGGAACAATTAGATAAAGTTGAAAAATCCTATAATTGTTTGGCAAGATTTGTATTAAGGTGTAGTTTTAGGACACATCACTGTCAAATGTTTAAAGAATTAAACTGAGATAGTTTGGCAGTAGGGTTCAAAAAACAATATTCAATTTTGATATTTAAGGTTAATAAAGGGCTAATAAAGGGAAATCGAAATATTCACTTTGGTTGTGAGATGCAGCTATATGATCTTAGGGAGGTGAAGCATAGGGGTATAAATATTCCAAAAATAAATTCAAAATATGGAAGGATGACACTTCAAGTTCAGGCAGCGGAAATATGGAATGAGATTCCACCACAAATGAGAAACCTGACAAAATTGCCGATTTTTAAATCTGAATTGGGAATGATTTTTACTCAGGAATGTACTTGTCCATAAATATGAACGATGAAGTACAGCATTTTTGACATATGGGTTTTATGATTGATACAGGTAGATTGTTACTTTATTAAGGATTTGATGTTGGTTTGATGATGTCATGTGTCTTTGTAGATACATGCCATTTAAAGTGTATGACATTTGTATTTATGAATATGTATGTAATTAACCTTGTCCTCGTTACATGTATGTATTTATGTACAGGACAACTCTGAAAATAGATCCTCTGATCTAAAGTTATATCCTGTCTAAAAATAAAATTTAAGTAACTATTTATGTCCCCTTCATTCATTATTACAAAGAACAGTTTACAAAGCTGAAGATTCTCTTCACCATCTTAACAACGTTATTGCTAGAGACCCAAGAACTTCAAGGGCTTAAAAAAAATTGAGGACTTGGAAACTCACTCCTGCTGAAACAATGTAGAGACCAGGGGGATTCCTGAGGATGTGAAGGAGTTTGACCTTTTCCTATTTTTTGAGACACTACGGATAGAGGCCTTGGGATCAAAGTTCCCTGAACAGAAAGTAGAACTTGGCCAAGCTCAAAGGGTCACTTTTAATCTCAATTATGTGGGTAAGCAGCCATTTTTTTTATTTTCATGAAAGTCCACCACTTTCAAAATATGGAGTCAATCTTTAAAATAACCCAATAGGAAAATGGTCCGTGTTTACACAGGCTGCAGCTCCACAGATTTCCAGATTTTTCCCTGGAAGTTATAAGCAAGAGAAAGGCATTTTCAACTGCCAGACAGACACTTCATGCTGAGAATATCAGGTTTAGATTGTTCCATCCTGCAACACTGTATTTGGCTTTATGGTAGGACCCACATATTCACTTCTACTGATGATGCAGAATGGGCTATTTAGTCAAATTTCTGACAAAAATCTACCAAATATGGACTTGGACAGTAGGCCTAACTCTTATACTTCTAACAGATAAACTCTGAAACTTCACTATTGACCTTCAGAAACACATTCACTTTCCTCTATCCCCTCCAAAAATACTGAGTGGATATATGTTAACCAGAGGGGAATGCACTGATAGTGCCAGGCACAGGGGTCATTAACTCTCAAGAAGATTTGGCCAAATAAGCCCTCGTGAATGCTTCTGTTCTCTCTATGCTGTAAAAAAAAAAAATAGGACTCAGCTCTGCAAAGTCACTTGATGAATCCTAGAGATGCACATGTACACATTTACAGTATGAATATCTTTTATGACTCATACCTGAGGCATCTCATTTTGAGTCACTGAAAATGGATTATGCATTTTTTTATTTATTTGTTGTTGCAGTCTCCCCCTTTGTGTGGAACATCTCTTTCTTTCCAGTGCTGCACACATTAGCAGTCTACTGTATATACTGTACCTGTCACCCATCTTGTTTTTATTTTCTGGTGTAGGTGATGATGTTGGTAGTTATGTCACTTTTACTGCCAGCACCAGGGATGGCTGGCTTGATACTTTTCTTTTTTGGTGGTTTTGGAGATGGGTTGAAGGGTAAATGCATTCTGGTAAGAGATCACAAAGTACTGTAAGGGGACTTAGAGAGACAATAGGTAAATCTGGTGATGGGATTTCAGACAAATGGGGGGGTGTGATTGAGTATATTAGAATGCCAACGTCTCATTTAGAAATGAAAAAAATGTGAAGATGGGATTGTTGTCTGGATTTCCCAATTCTTAACAGAGTGCTAAATTAAAATATATTTCCTGTAATTTAAAGGGTACAAATGATTGAGTTAAAATCAGGAAAACTGAAAACCACTGTAAATATAAATATATAGACTGCCTTTTCCTGCAGAAATCTCATTTCTTTGAAAACAATGTTGTATTCAGTATTTTAGCAACCTTTTTATAGGATAGAGAATTCATGCCCTTTATACCACTAGCTCTAGAGCTGTGGCTGTCATTTTAGTAAGTTTATGAGGTACAATAGAAGACTCCCAGATTGACTGTAATGGCAGATACATAATTGTTAAGCAGAAAACTAATAAACAGTCATTTATCATGGCCAATATTCATACCCTAAAATAGGTAGGATACTCACTTCTTCATGAACTTCTTCTTAGAGGTAGCCCAAGTGCCCCCTCCATTTTAACTGATAAGTGACTTTAACATAATTTTATTTCCATTAGACTGATTGCTGAGCTCTTATGAACAAATACTGGTTAGAGCCAGTAAGGCTGCTACTGCATTAGTCTGATAAGGGATATAGAATAATGTGTGGGTTAGCTGTACTTTACTTGTATTATTGTGGTAACAAAAAATACCACATTTACTGGAAAACAGGGCCAAAGTTTATGGAGCATGGATTCAGTTACCCCCCATGGAAACTACTTGAAATGGGGGATGAGAAGCAGCTCCTATGCATTACAGTATATATTCCTATGAAATCTATAGCATTACATTACAGCACTGCTGTGGTCAGCACTTGCTGACTTTTTCCCTCAGATGGGGTTAAAACAGCAAAAGTTCAGGTTTCCCAGTTTTGGCTACACCCAGCAGAATGCTAACAAGACAATCTGCTTTCAGCAGGGCTGTATAAGAGAAATCCCCATAGGCGGTGCAGATTTTTATTTATTTATTTATTTTCGCAGCTGCCAGGCAGCCACAGTTCAATTTTTTTTTTTTTGCTGTAGGGGTTGAGGAGAAGCCAAGCTGAAGCCACCAAGGAGCAAGTGAAAGTGAAAGGGTCATGCAGTGCATGCTGCACAAGTGGGATTCGCCCTTTCACTTTCATTCCTGGGCTCCATTTCTGTACTTTAACAAGAAAGTGGGTTCTGCCCACAGAAAAATTGTTACTAAGTGCTTGTGTAAGAGTGTGTGTGTGAGTGTGTGTGTGTGTGTGTGTGTGTGTGTGTGTATGTGTTTGTAATGCTTATACAGAAAACAGCAATCCTTGTTCCTATAGTGTATGGTGGAATGTCGTTCTCCGACGAAATCCATCTTTTTCGAAACCTTGTAGTCACACACTAGTGACATTCGCAGTGCAACAGAATGATGTTTTCTACTGTACTGCGAACGTCACACTGTGTCCTCGAGCAGCATTTGACAGTTAGGGCTCACTCCATAGATAGGACACATGGCGAAAGCAGCAATGTCGGCAGCAGTACTAATGTTTAGCGTTAAAATGTTCACAATGTAAATTTCTTTTTTCCTTCTAGTAACTGTTTTTTTCCCAAAAAACGACATTCCACATACACTATAAAGAAAAGTGCATGGGAATAGTTGACAACAGTCATTTTTCGTTGGCATTCATGATTGGCTGATTATCTCGAGCGCGCCTCGGGTAATCCATCGTCATAGTGCCAACTCGGTGAAAGAATAGCCCTGTTGTCAACTGTTCCCCTTGCACTATCCTATCTGTTGTCACATTTAGAATCCTATGATTTACAAGAAAATCACTGTGGAGTTACAGGTAAAAAAAAAAACTAACTCTAGTCAGAGCCACAATGGCTGCTAATGCATTAATATGATAAAAGATTTATTTATTTCAACGGTTTTACAAGGAGGGACATACTGCTCTAGTAACAGCTTGTTTTCAGATGTGTCCTGTGGGAAGGAGAAAGGGGAAGAGATGACAGATGCAAAAATACAGAATATAAAATTCATAGAAATGGAATAAGAGTAACAAAGATACAGTACAATTATGTCTAAGAATAAATTGATAAAAATAAGTTATAAAGCAATAAGCTGTGGAACTGTCCAAAGATTGATTAAATAGTTATTAACTTATCAAAATAAAAACTTGGGGAATGACTGATACTAGGAAAGAGATATAGAATTAATGTGTGATGTAGTTGTATTACTGTGATGTAAAATCCTTCACTGGTCAGATGCCTTCCCTTTCCACGTTCTTAAACTTTAGAACTCTTTTCTAATAACCATTCGTTCCACCTCTTCCAAATGCTCTCTCTTCTCTCTGCTCCATGACCACACTGCTACCTCCTGCGCCTGCCCTTAAGTCATAGCCCTTCCCCACTCCTCAGTTTACCCTCTTTCTCCATGACCACACTGCTCCCTCCTGTGGCTGTCCTTGACTCATAGCCCTTCCCCACTCTTAAATTTACTCTCTTTCCCTCTTCTCCTCCTCCTAGCCCCTCCACCCACCTCACTGAACCTCCTCCCTTGTCTGCACTTCCCCTTCTTCCCCAACTACCCTCCTTCCTTCAGTGCCCTATCCCCTCATGCCCTCACCATTGAAAAGTATTATTGCTTGTACCCATGGGACAGATTTCCCACAGTGTCCCTGTAAAATTTTGCCTATAATTTTACCTGTCTAATAAACCTTGTTCATGTTACTTTTCTGCTGTTTAACTGACATCTATGTATGATGTTTCATTGTGTACGTTATTGTTCAGTGTTGTCCTTACACCTATCTTCCCCTTCCCCCAGGATGCATCTGGAAATTTGTCTTTTCTAATGGAATGATTGAAATAATAAATACATTTGCACCCCAACAGTAGAAAAAAAAACCCCATAAACATTAAGGTAATGCAGTGAACAGTGTTTTTGGTTCTGGACATACACACCCTCTTGAAATGTGCATAACACATATACACACACACACACACACACGCACGCACACACACACATACACATGCACAAACACACACACACACCTTATAACACAAGCACACACACATAGGGTGTGAGTGTCATTAGCAGGCTAGGGAAGATACACAATTTCATTTTTAGTGGGTCCAGCTTTTACACATTTTTCAGTGTATTTAGTAGAGTTAGCACAGTTAATATGCAGAATGTCATTTTTACTGGGGTTCTGCTTTTATTCATTTTTACAATGTAGTTACACAGGATAAGTCAGTTAACATGCAGTATCTCATTTTCAGTAAGGTCCTGATTGTACGTGTTGTAACACAAACAGGTCTGGGATGTCCTAAATGAGTTGCCTCCATCACAGCCTGTATGTTTTCAGTGACCAGATACTGTATCTCTCTTTGGATAGTAGGGGGATGTGAATTGTACTAAGTTCATATTTTAGTGTATCTTTTTTGGTATGGGGGCTATATTCAAATATGCTTGGGGCACTCACACTTTGCTCCAAACATGTTTAAGTATAGCAAATTTAGTGAACTGTGCTAATTTGCACTCAGACTTTGCAATGGTCAGCCTGATCGCTTTTAATATGGGGCCATTACTCTGTGTAGTTTGGGATTCCAATTCTATGTTTGTCTACCTATTTCTGTTTCAAGCTTTTAGCCACTAACAGTATTTCTTTTAGCCACTGACTGCCATGCAAGAAACCTGGAATCAAGAACAGACCTGGGTCACTTGGGGGCAGGCCAGGGAGAGAGGATGGACATCTGTAGGACAAGGGGAAGAATATAGGTGACAGCACCATGGGACAGCATGGGAAGGGACCTCACACCTAGATGCCTGAGGTGTCTCCGTGGAGGCTGAATACACACATGTTTGGGCACAATAGGGGAGAAAATAGGAGGAAAAGCCCTCTGACAGTAGAACAGTGAAGGTGCGCTCTCTTGCAGGCCCCACACCAATAAAAATGAATCTCCGATACAAGGTCCTGTGGCAGAACCACTAGAATAGTTAAGTCCCAGAGAAGGTGGGTGATTTGGCTGGGAAGAATGGCCCAGATGGGGGCTACTCAGGGTGCTGAAGTAAATAAACAGCATTGTAGAAAAAAAGTATTTTCCCAATGCATGTAAAATATGTATCCTTCTCCACCACTCTCATGTGCAGGATATAGAAACATAGAAGTTGACAGCACATAAGGACCGCAAGGCCCATCCAGTCTGACCATTTCTTTTTCTACCTTTTAAATGTGTCATCGGCCTTTGCTCTGTCAGTGGCCTATCTATTCATATTCATATGTATTGCTCCCTTATGCCTATCCCATGCCTGTTTGAAGTCCTGCACTGTATTTATAACCACCACTTCCTGAGGTAGGCTGTTCCGTGCATCCACCACCCTTTCTGTGAAAAAGAACTTCCTCACATTACCCCTTAATCAGCCTCCCTCTAATCTCATGCTGTGTCCTCTTGTCCTGCTATTTTTCTTATATTAGACTCTTTCACCTGGTTAATGCCCTTAAGGTGTTTGAATGTTTCGATCATATCACCTCTCTACCTCCTTTGCTCTAGGGTATACATATTGAGCTCCGTTAATCTGTCCTCATATGTTTTCTGATGCAGTCCCTGCACCATTTTGGTTGCCCTTCTCTGGACTGCCTCAATTTGGTTAATGTCCTTGTGAAGATATGGGCTCCAGTACTGTATGCAGTACTCCAGATGGGACATAACCAGTGTCTTGTAAAAAGGGATTATAACCTCCCTCTTCCAACTTGTGAAACCCCTACTAATACACCCTAACATCCCCCTAGCCTTACTTACTGCTTTAGTGGTCTGCTTGGATGATTTCCGGTCATCGGTGATGATGATGTCCAAGCCTCTTTCTTCCCTTGTGACTGCCAGAACTCCCCTCCCAGCCTATAGGTGGTTTCAGGGTTTCTCTTCCCTATGTACATGATCTTGCACTTCTTTGCATTAAACCCCAGTTGCCACTCTTCCAAACATTTTGCTATATTATCCAGATCTCTTCTCATTCTGACCACCCCATCTGCATCATCTACTCTGTTGCAGATCTTGGTGTCATCTGCAAACAGACTAACCTTACCCTCCAGTCCATCTGCAATGTCACTGATGAAGATATTCAAGAGGACAGGCCCCAGGACTGATCCCTAAGGTACTCTACTTGTGACTTGCATCTCTTCTGACTGTATACTGTTTACCACCACTCTGTTTTCTGTCCGTCAACCAGTTTTCCACCCAGTTAACCAACTTCTGACCCACCCTGAGCCTACCCAGCTTATTAATCAATCTTCTATGTGGAACAGTATCGAAAGCTTTGCTGAAGTTAAGGTAGGTGACATCAATTGCTCCCCCTTGGTCCACCACTCTGGTTACCCAGTCAAAGAAATCTATGAGATTAGTTTGACAGGAACTTTCTTTTGTAAACCTGTGCTGTCTTGGATCCTGTGCTCCTATAGATTCCAGGTGTTGCACTATCCTTTCTTTAAGGAGTGCCTCCATAATCTTGCCCACTACTAAGGTAAGACTGACTGGTCTGTAGTTCCCTGCCTCCTCCCTGCTACCACACTTGTGGAGTGGGATCACATGAGCACTTCTCCAGTCTTCTGGGACCTCTCCTGTGCTCAGAGACTCATTAAACAGTTCTGATAATGGCTCTGCTAGTTCCACCCTTAGCTCCTTTAGTACCCTGGGATGTATACCATCAGGTCCATTGCCTTGTCCACCCTAAGCTTATTGAGCTCTTGTAGGACCCTTTCTTTTGTGAAGGGACTAATGCTCACCTACCTCCCCCCTGTGTCCATGGTGCTGAGCTGTGGGCCCTGCCCTATGTTCTCTTCAGTAAATACTGAGCAGAAGTATCTATTTAGGATAGATGCTTTTACATGGTCCTCCTCCTCACACATCCCCTTATCTCCTTTGATCTTAGCAATACCCTCTCTGGACTTTCTCCTTTCATTACTGTATCTATAGAAAGTCTTGTCACCTTCTTTTACTGTTTGTGCTAGTGTTTCCTTGGTTTGGGCATTTGCCTGCCTTACTGCCTTCCCTGCTTCCCTTAGGGAACTTTGGTGTGCTTCCCTATCTTCATCCCGCTGTGTTCCCTTATATTTCCTGAATGCCAGCCTTTTGGTTCTGACCTTTTCTTCTACTGGTTTTGAGAACCAAAGTGGTTTCCTTCTTCTTTTGCACTTACTTTTCTCTCTAATGCAATGGGATGTTGCTTCAAGAATTGCATCCTTAATGCTTGCTCACTTTGCCTGTACCCCCTCACCTGTATTTCTTTTTGCCAGGGCTAGCTTAACTCTGTTGGCCATCTTATCAAAGTCAGCTCCTCTGAAGTCCTGTATGTTTGCCTTGGAATGTGATGATTTAGTTGTAGTGGCCAAATTGAACCATACCATGTGATGGTCACAGGCCCCCAGGTGACCTTCTACCTGGAGATCTGTGATTCTTTCCCTGTTAGTCAGTACTAGATATAGGCTAGTCCGGTCTCTTGTGGGTCATTGTACCAGTTTTCTGAGGCCTTCCCCCTGCAGGGAATCCACCATGTGTCTAGTTCTGGCAGATGTTCCTACTGGTATTGATAAATCTGTATCTGGCATGTTGAGGTCTCCCATTATCAGAACCTCCCCTTTAGCTGTTATGTTTTGTATATCTTCTAACAGTAATGTGTATATGTCTGCCCCATGGTCTAGGGGCCTGTAGACAACCCCAGTTCTTATGGCTGTCCCATTTCCTGTTTCCAGGGTGACCCACAGTTCTTCTGCCTCCTTATGTGTATTCTGAATTTCTGTAGCTTTGATATTTTCATTGAAGTACAGGGACACTCCCCCCCACTCTTCTGCACCTCAGTTTCTTATGAACAGTACATAATCAGGTACTGAAGTCTCCCAAGTGTGGTTACTGGTAAATCACATCTCACTAATTGCTACCATGTCCAGTTTAACCTCTGTCATTATTGCCTGCAGGTCTGGGATCTTGTTTCACAGACTGCGAGCATTTGTGTACATGATTTTCCATTGGCCAGATTTCAGTGTGTTAGTTGTTGGGTGAGGTCTGGCATTTTTATATATCTACATATACATATACATATACATATACATATACATATACATATACATATACATATACATCTAGAGAGAGGAGAGAGAGAGAGAGAGAGAGAGAGAGAGAGAGAGAGGCTACATGATGGGCAGGAGTGTGATATGGAAAATACTCTCATCCTGCAGAGTGAGCTCTGGACACTCACTAGTGCTGAAGGCATGAGTGAGAGTATCCAGAACTCACTCTGCAGGAGTGAGAATATTTTCCATAGCATACAATCTGCACATTATGTGTGCTATTTATACAATAGGGGTGGGAGCTCCAGAAATATTATGTTTTGCCTGTGTTGTTTTCCTGTATCTGTGTGCTTTCTGCTCTTTCTGTGTGTGATCTCAGTGTGTGTGAGTTTTTCTAAATGGGCTGGGAGTCTCAGAAATGCTATGGAACACAGGTGAGTGTCCTTTGCAATGCTAACTGAGTAAGTTGCAGGAATCAGTGAGAAACATAAACTTTTTTGTGAAGCAGTTTCACTTAGAATGCAGGCTGTAGTGAAGCTGAGCTCAGCATGGTAATGGGCTGGGAGTCTCAGAAACACTATGAGACACAGGTGAGTGTCCTTTGCAATGCTAATTGAATAAGTTGCAGGTAGCAGTGAGAAACAGAAACTGTTTTGTGAAGCAGTTCCATTTTGAATGTAGGCTGTAGCGAGTGAGTGGTGACATCAGCAGAGTATGTATAAACAGCATTTATTTTAACTCTACAAAAATGACATCCTGGAGAGGGACCACCACATCTAGTTGACTGATCGGAACCCCCTTAAGTGCAATCTGCACCGCAGTTTTGGAGATATGGCCCATAAATTGTTTTATTTCCTATTAGGAATCCTTTTTCATGACCACATGATACAAAAAAAAAACCCTTTTCCATATCACAATTCCCAAAAATT
This sequence comes from Neoceratodus forsteri, assembly GCA_016271365.2. NCBI lineage: Eukaryota > Metazoa > Chordata > Ceratodontiformes > Ceratodontidae > Neoceratodus > Neoceratodus forsteri. The sequence goes on along the minus strand of CM057459.1, from coordinate 720,702,172 downwards.
AATCCTTGATCATGAATTCTGTGTTTTCCCCCTGTGCTGTTTTGTATTTCCCTGGTGTCTAGTGGCACCCGCCTTACCCCCCTGTTTTTAAAATAATGTAAATTCCTATAATCCGACATGGGGATGCCCACCCCTGGTGTTGGATGCCCCCCTCACAGCTCATTGTTTTATTTACATTACCGACATTGAAATGCCCAATCCTGGTGTTGTAATTTTGAAGCCCCCCTACCCTACCCAGCACTTTGGGACACTGGGGAGCCCACCCCCTATGTCCCAAAATAAATTTATTTATGTGTACCTGTAAAAAAGATAACCATCCCCAACATCTTTTTTAAACCTGAAATAAAGAAATCCATACCTTGCCATCCTCTTCATCCCCCTCCTCCATCTCAATCCTCCCACTGAGCGTCCACCACCCCCCACACACCCTTACCCTATACTTAACTCTGGAGGTCATATGCTGTCATCCTCTGTGGACTGGGACACATCTGCACCCTTCAAAGCTGAACCGTGACCTGAGGAATGAAGGTAAGTGCTGTATAATGTATTTCAAAGGTGTTTTGAACTTATGTTGAATCTTTGCCATTTGTTGGAATTTTTGCACCAAATTTTCAACATGGTTTTTGGACCCCACCTCATGAACTCTGCATTTGTCAGTTCATTAATCAGGCCCAGAAGGTGATTTTACAGTCACTGTGCAAAATCATCTTTTGGGACTGAATAATGAAATTTCATCAGCAGTGTCCATGAGGTGGGATCCAAAAAAGGCCATGTTAAAAATTTGGTGCAAAAATTCCACCAAAAAATGACTGAGTAATGTACGTTCATTGAAATTATTCTAAGAGTTAGTGGCAACGACCCCAAGGCACAGCCCATTATCTGTCAGTGTCTGTGGGGTGAGGATGGAGCAGTATGAGCATTACAGCTGATGACCCCAAGGCACATGCCCCATGCTTTTCAGTCTCTGCAGGGTGGGACTACGGCATCAGGGTTGGAGAACTTAATGCCTGATTTCCCTCCTTTTGTCACTATAGTATTTACCCTAACTGATGCAGTAATGAAGTTTTTGCAATATATATATATATATATATATATATATATATATATATATATATATATCAAAAAATCATTACTGCATCAGTCAAATTAGTAAAAGTAGTAAAATAGTGTTAGGGTCGACAACTAACACCCCCAACACCCGACCACCCCACCCACCACCTGCAGAACAGTTTGTGTTGGGTTGTGCCTTGAGGTCATTGGGCCTAACTCTCACCCCATTCCATGTGTAACAAAGCTCACATGATGCAGTATAGGAGAATGGAATGAAACTTAGGCCTCAAGACCCCAAGGCTCACACCATCACCTGTTGGTCTGTGGTGGATGGGGTGGTAAGGCATGGGAGGGGTGTTAGTGTGTCAACCCTAATGCCTCATTTCCATACTTTTGTCACTTCAACCTTAACTGATGCATCAATGAAGTTTTTTGCAATGAATTTCCTTACTTTTGAGAAAGTGTAATGCAACTGGTAACTGGTATGTGTTTGTCGGAGTGCAGGCTCTCCTGGTCCCATGCTTCATTCAAGCTGCCCATTTTTGCATAACATTATGTGTCTGTGGGAGCGTGGCCCTCTGGGCCCTGTGCTCCCACTTACACATAACTAAGGAGGCATACAGCAGCCCTATAGGGCTGAAAAGGAACCCTTGTAAAATTAATTTACCAATATCTCAGTAACTGTAGCAGCTATGAAAAAAATTCCACTGCAGTTCTAATCATGACTTTGAAATCTCCATGCATACTTAGTTCACCTAAAGGTGAACTAAGCTGCCTGGGACTGAAAAATCCATATCTCGAATCGTTTCTGAGATACGGTCACCAAAAGATGCAGCAGGTGCCACAGTGTCATCCTGTAGGAAATAGCTAAATTTTGTAATGGCATAGCTATGGAACCAATGAAATTTGTTGCTCCTAAACAGCATAATTCACATCTCTGGGACACCCCCTTTCTACCCTGCAAATGTCAAGCCAAAAGACCAAACTGTTTATTTGCAGTGCACTGGGAAAGTTTTTAAATTCCTTGTTCATGAGGTGTCAAAATCCCCATTCATGAGGTCAATCCCCATTCATGAGCTGTCAAAATCCCCATTCGTGAGAATTCCTTGTTTGCCATATTTTGGCCATCTGATCCTGATCTCGTGAACAAGGATTCTGACAGCTCGCGAAAGGGGTGGTGAAAGAGGATTTTAAAAAAAATTCCCATTTCACAAGCTGTCAAAACCCCCTTTTGCAAGCTGATCCCCTTTCGTGAGGTGACAAAATCCTTGTTCGCAAGCCAATCTTTGTTCGTAAGATATGGCCATCTGGTCTGGAAATTGTGATCAAGGATTTTGACAGCTCACGAACAAGGATTGGAAGCGAGTGATGAACAAGGATTTTTAAATTAAAAAATGTTAATTTTTTCACAGAAATGAAGTAAACCAAAGCCATGGGTTTGTAAAGGGCATCGCCCTGAACAAAACCCATGTTTCAATTACAACACAACACATCCATGGGGCAAGTTACAACATTTTGTTTGTCTGAGAAAATGAAAACAAGACAGCAGCTCACAAAACGGGAATTTTTCCTCAGGAACGGGGATTTTATAAATCCCCATTCGTGAGGTGACAAAATCCTTGATGATGAGCCCAATCCTCTTTCACAAAACATACATATAATCCAAAGACTGAACTGAGCATACTCAGAACCTGAAAATTAAAAATTAAATAGCTTTGGAACAGATTCATATTTTTTCACCAAACCAATGCTTGTTTTTTCTTTGGGGAATCCTCTTTCTACCTTGAAAATATCAGATCAAAATTCCAAACGGTGTGGCAGCAGCACGATGAACACAAATCCACAAAAATGGGCACACAAAAGGTGAAAAATGTGTTGTGTGGTGCTTTGCTGCATGGAAACCACAAACCTGATCAAAACAGCACTTGGCAGATCAAGAGATCTACCATCTGAGACTGCACATTCCGAATTTTGTCCAAATCCATTGAATGGTTGCAAAGTTATTAATGTGCAAAATTTGGAGTTTAACATTAAACTGCTTACTCAACCTTAACTATAGGGGTACACCTACACCCCTATAATACCTCTTTCATTCCTCCCCACACCACTTGCTTTATTTAGGCCTATCCATATAAACAAGTAAGATTTTAAACCAATTGCTCAAAAATGCCACCCATGTCCCCAAAATCCTGTGACACATCTACGCTCCATTTATTCAAGTCATAGTTGGATTGGATTGCATTCTGTCTGATTACAGTCCATTAAGGTCAATGGCAGCAATTGTGGAGTGTGTTGGGGTTGTCAGTCTTAACTCTCACCCTATCCCATGTGTAAACAAGCTGAGGTGGTGCAGTATAGGAGAATGGGGTGAGAGTTAGGACAGATGACCCCAACGCACACCCCGATACCTGCTGGTGGGGACGGGGTGGGCTTGGGGTGCAAGGGGTGGCAACCCTAATACCAAATTTCCTTGCTTTTGTTGCTGTGGAACAACCCTAACTGATGCATTAAACATAGTTTTTTTGCCATGAATTTTCCTTCTTTTTGAGAATGAGCACTATAAATAGTGAATGGAATGTGGTGGTGGGAGCATGGGGCCCTCCCACCATGTGATTTTGTGTCATATAGTAACACTAACGGTAATGCAAAAGCAAGCACAAATGGTAACACACATGGTGAAGCAAACGTAAATGATAAAACAAATGGTAAGAGAAATGCAAGCGCAAACGTTAATGAAAACAGAAATGGTAACGCAAACAGTAACGCAAACACTAATGGCAACAGAAATGCAAACGTTAATGAAAACAGTAACGTAAATGCTAATGGCAATGGAAATGCAAATGGTAAGAAAAATGCAAATGGTAACACAAACACAAACAGAAATGCAAATGGTAAAGTTAACGGTGAGCAGAAGGAAACAGGAATGCAATCAACAATGGAAATGCAACCGAAAACGCAAATGCTAAGGCCAACAGAAACACAAATGGGCCGAACACGCAAACAATAATGGTAATGCAATTGGAAACGCAAACAGTTACAGTAACAGCAACGATGATGCCAAAGTGAACAGTAACGCAAACAGAAACGCAAATGCAAGTGCGTACAGAAACACAAATGGTAACGCACACAGTCACGGTACTGCAATTGGAATGCAAATGCTAATGGTAACACCAGCGATGACGCCAAAGGAAAGAGAAATGCAAATGGAAGTGCGTATGCAAATGCAAATGGTAATGCACACGGTGATGCAAAATGAAACGCAAACAAAAACAGTAATGGGAATGCAAATAGTCACAGTAACGCAAACACAAGCGCAAATGAAAACGCAAAGGGTAACGCACATGGTGACTTAGACAGAAACGCTAATGCAAACGGTTATGGAAACGTAAGTGGAAATGGTAACTGTAACAGTAACGAAAGCGCACACTCTTTTTTTCCCAAAAAACTGCATTGAGAAACACAGTGAATACAAAGAATGTGAGCAAAATAATGGGCCTCGGAGCAGACAATGAACACTTGGAATACTAAATTGCTTATATCTCACGAACCACACGACACAGAAAAAAATGTAAATTTCATATAATTTATGATGTTCCTGGCTAGTTTTGTACTTAGCCCTTGGGGGGGAGCTAGGCATTTTCCAACAGAAAGTCAGTATCTTGAAGTGTTTCCGAGATAAGGGCCCCCAAAAGGTGTGGCGAACGCTGTAATGTTAGCCTATGGGAAAAATTGTCAATGTCGGAGTACTGTAACTTTGCAGCCCTCTAATATTTTGTCACCAAACCACCAAAAGGCACATCTGTGGGATCTTGTCTGTCTTCCCTCCAAATTTCAGCCCAAAAGACTAAATCATTCTTTTGCAGCAGCGTGGCACAGATTTCCTAATCTTTTGGGCATAGTGTCGCAAAGTAGTGTCGCAAATCACAACACTTTCGCAAAAAAAATCATAAAAGTGTCACAAGTGCGATACTACTTTGCGACACTATAGTTTACAAAAATTTTAAAAACATATTTCTAGGGTGTTTAACCCCCCAAAAAGACATAGCTAGCTTCCTTAGGACTTGACTAGGTGAACACAAAAAGAATTGTGCCCCTAGAGGGTCCCAAATTTAAATGCCAAGCATTTCTGTGACCAGTAACTGAAAACAAAATGGTGGATTTGCGACACTACAGGGGTCATTTGCAACACTAAAAACTGCATTTGCGACACTGTCGAATAGTTTGTTAACTTTCCCATTGACTATAATGGGAAACTTGTTTTTTGAATAACTTTTGAACCGTTTAATATTTTTTGATGAAATCTTTGAAAGGCACATTGGGGTCCCTGGCTGCATGTTTCCTGGAGGTTTTGGACTGGTCATGCAAACCATACGACCTGTAGATGCGAACAAAAAATGTGCAAGAAAGTGTAATTACCACATTCTACAGCCCTATGTAGCTCCGCAGCTGTATATCTGACCATTACAAAACTGGGCACAGCCAGAGATCTGTAGTACTGCTCTGCACCTACCAAGTTTCAGACAAATCTATCATATGGTGGCAAAGTTATTAACCTGCCAAATTTCACACTTTAACCTTAAATGGGGTACTCAACACTAACTATAGTGGCACTACTGTGCCACTATAATATATATATATGTGTATGTGTGTGTGTGTGTGTGTGTGTGTGTATATATATATATATATATATATACACACACATGAAATTATGCATGTGCCATCAGGACCAAAAATCTCTTGATTTGGTAAGTTTTGTTTCAGTCGGATGTGCTGGTGCGGAGATACAGAATGTCAAAAATTTTTAAAATTACCATTTTTTTGTGTAAATTCTTTGTCACACTGTTTCTCAGAAATAGTTTTGGGGTTTGGTCTGAAATTATTAGGGTATATCGGCTTGGGTCATAATTGTGCCTTTTGAAGGTTTGTTGAAAAAATATTTTAATTCTTTGAAAAGTTATTAAAGTTTCAATTTTCCCATTCTTTCTAAAATTAGATGTGCCATGTGAAACTGTTTTGCTGCCATGAAAGCATTTTTTATTGTTACTAATGAGGAATGTAATGTTGAGATTCTGCTATCTTGTTTTCAGTTAGCGAGGCAAAGAAATTTAAATATTTCAAAAAATACTGATATATGGTAAACACTAACAGTTGTGTTTACCTAATGGGGGCCTGAGGAATATGATTCTGGGTTTAGTTTGCCCAAAAACTGGACAGAAATAAGCATGTTTATTTTATCTGCGGTGGTTTTACTGCCACAAATTGCAGCACTATTTTGTGAACCGGGGGCAGTCTGCTGCAAATTGTGGCAAAAGGACTCAGTGTTGTGGCAGAACCCCCTTCCCCTTGTTTCATGAAAATAGTGCCCACAGTTTGCAGCACCAAAAGCTCTATGGCTACAACAAACATTTCTAAATATTTCAGGGGGTAACTGGCCCTAGAATCCAATTCCTTAGCCCCTGATTAGGTAAACACTTAATGGTGTTTACCTAAGTCTAGTATTATTTAACAGTTTTAAACCCTCTAAGAGGAAGGGGCCTGAGGCATAGTATTATAGTCATAATCATGCAAGCATTTACCAGTAACGCGATATACTGAGTGTTGCGCAAATGCAGTATCCATTGAATAGTATGTATATCACTACCATGCAATGATGCGCAGTGCATGATACCAGTAAACTTTTGTGTGACTACCACTGTACATATTTGCCAGCATCGGGGTGCCCAATCCCCATGTCAGAACTAGAAGATCCCCAAAAATGTGGGACACTGGGGAGCCCACTCCCAGTATCTCTAAATATGTATGCGCCCTCAGCAGTGTGGGATACTGGGGATCCCCACTCCCAATGTCCTGATATATGTACTATATTTAAACCTGTAAATCAAGAAAACAGTGACCTGAAGTATCATTCAGTTGCAAACACTGGTGGGCCCAGTCCCTGTGTTACCACTGGAATACTCCCCTGCCAGTGTGTGACACTGGGGAGCCCACTTCCACTGTCCCAGAATCTGTCTGTTTTAAAATCAGTAAAAAAAAAAAAAAAAAAAAAAAACAGTCCCCTGATGTCTTTTTTTTTCCTGGCGAAAAAAAGAAAATGGTCCCTCATCATCTCCACCCATCCTGGCCCTTCCATTGAGTACCCCTTCCCCCAGTGCCCTATACTTCATTGGCTGTCATCTTCTGTGGATCTGGACATGTCTGCACTCTTCAAAGTCGAAACACAAACTGAGGAATCAAAGTAAGTGCCATATAAGGTATTTCAATGGTGTTTTGAACTTATGATGACAACTTTGCAATTTGTTGGACTTTTTGCATCAAATTTTCAACATGGTCTTTTAGGGATGCCACCTCATGAACACTGTGACTCTCAATTCATTAATTGAGTCCATAAGGTGATTTCATAGTCCCTGCGTGAAATCACCTTTTGGGACTGAATAACGAGATTTTATTGCCAGTGTTCATGAGGTTGTCTCAAAGGCCATGTTGAAAATTAGGTGAAACAATTCCTAAAAATAACCAAATTTCATGTGTTCATTGAAAAGTTTCCATGCATGCACATAACTTTGGTAATTTACAATATTTTTCTGCCAAATTTTCAACATAGCCATTTTTTTCTCACCACCTCATGAACAGTACAGCTGTCATTTTTCACAACCTACCCAAAATTAGTTTTTGCACATGTGGCACAGAATGGTGTTTTGGCATGGAGTTTAACATTTATACCTACAGGGTTTATGAGTTGGAGTCATAAGAAGACTATGTTGAAAATTTGGGGTCAAAATATGAAAAAATGCCAAAGTAGTGACATTTTGTTGCAATTTCGCTATGCCCGCTTGTAACTTTGGAAATGTTAAAGATTTTCACCCCAGATTTTCAACATAGCCTTCTTATTACCCCACCTCATGTATGTTACAGCTATCATTTTTCAAATCCTGCCCAAAATGTGTTTTCACACCTGTGGCATGGAATGGCATTGCAATTGCACAATTACATTTCGGCATGGATTTGACAGTTTTTCTGTAATGGGGCACTTTAGGTGGGGTAATAAGATGGCTGTACTGACCATTTGATCTCTGTTGTCCTATAAATGGAAGTGCAGGGCCCAGAGGGCCCTGTGCTTCCACAGCTACATACATATGCACATCTATGGAGTGCCCTGTGCTCCCACAGACAAAAAAGAATATGATTATACTATCTGAAAAAGTAACAAAATTCATTGCAAAAAAACTTTATTAAAGCTCTAATGCTCACTTCATTCTCCTATACTGTGCCCATCTCAGCATAATTTATTTATGGAATGGGGTTAGCATTAGGGCCATAAACCCCAAGGCACACTCCTGATTCCTGTTAGTGTCTACAGGGTGGGGTGTGTGTGTGTTAGGGTTAGAAATCCTGGCACCACATTTCCCTGCTTTTGTTGCTTTAGTAAGAAACCTAACTAATGCATTAAGTTTTTGCAATATATATGTGTGTGTGTGTGTGTTATATATATGGTGTGTGTGTGTGTGTGCATATGTGTGTATATATATATATATATACACATACACACACACACACATATATATATATATATATATATATATATATATATATATATATATATATGTGTACATATATGATACATGTTGGGCATGAGTGTGATATGGAAAATATTTTCACTCCTTTAGAATGACTTCTGGATATTCATGAGTGGTAAAGCCATGAGTGGTTATCCAGAGGTCGCTGTGCAGGAGTGAAAATATTTTCCATATCACACGAGTGCACATCATGTACCTCATTTATATAATAGGGGCCCCAATTGTTGCAAAAGTTACCATTTGCATGGGTTTGCATGGGTTTGCACCATTTCCGTGGGTTAGCTTGGGTTTGCAAGGGTGTGATAAATGTCATTTATTTTCACTGTGCTGACGTCAGCAGCATTTATCTCACTCCCATAGAAATAACACTAGTTATCATCATGCTAGAGCGCCCCCCATTGTATAAAAATATATGTATTTATATGGAGATATATATATCTTCATTGCAAAAAACTTTGTTTAATGCATTAGTTAGGGTTAAAGCAACAAAAGTGGGGAAATGAGACGTTAGGGTTGAGCCCTTAACCCCACCACCACCACACCACCCCATCCTCCTCAGACCGACAGACACCGGGGTGTGCCATGGGGTTGCGAGGCCCAACTCTCACCCCATTCCATGTGTAAACAAGTTGACATGCTACAGTAAAGGAGAATGGGATGAAAGTTAGGCCTCATGACCCCATGTTACACCCCGGCATCTGTCGGTCTGTGGAGGATGGGTTGGTGGGGAGGTGGGGGGTTAGGAGCTCAATCCTAACATCCCATTTCAACACTTTTGTTGCTTTAACCCTAGCTGATGCATTAAATGAAGTTTTTTGCAATGAATTTCCTTACTTTTTGAAAAAGTGTAATATAACTGGTAAATAACAGGTGTTGGTGGGAGCGCAGGGCCAGACCAAGCTGCTCATTTCTGCATAACGATATGCATTTGTGGGAGCATAGGCCCTCTGGGCCCTGCACTCCCACTTACACATAGCTACAGAGCCATACAGCAGCCCTAGCATTGTTTATGAGATATGGGCACTAAAAAGCACTATGGGCACCACAATGTTATCCTATGGGAAAAATCGCAACTTTGTGATGGCATATCTATGGTACTGCTTAGCATTCCAACACCTAGCATATTTCACATCTCTAGGGCACCCCCTTAATACCCTGCAAATTTCAAGTCAAAAGACCAAACTGTTAATTTACAGTGCAGTGGGAAAGTTTTTAAAAGTTAAAAAATTCCTAGTTCATGAGGTAGCAAAATCCCCAACAGTCAGATCAATCCCCATCCATGAGCTGTCAAAATCGCCTTCCACAAGAAATCCTTGACCATCAGATTTTGGCCATCTGGTCCCTAAGTGACGGTCAAGATTTTTGTTACCTTGTGAAAGAGGATTAGGTGGCAGACTAGGATTTTGACAGCTCTCGGACTGCGAGTTTCTCAGCTCATGAAAGAGGATTCGCGATGTGACAAAATCCCAGTCCATGAGCCAATCCTCTTCTGCGAGGCAGCAAAATCCTTGACCATCAGTTAATCCTCATCCTCGACAAGGGCCATGTGGTCCCTAAGTGACGGTCAAGGATTTTGCTACCTCATGAAAGAGGATCAGCTTGTGGACTGGGATTTTGTCAGCTTGTGAAAGGAGATTGGAAGCAAGTCATGGACAATGAATTTTTAAATTTGAAAAGGCTGTGTTTTGGAGAAAACAAAGCAAACCAAAGGTATGGGTTTGTAGAGGGTGTCAACCTGAACAAAACTCATGCTTTATTACAACAAGAAGTCACCCGTGGCGGAAGCTATGACATTTTCTTGGGGGGGAGGAATGAAGACAAGATGGCTGCTCACAGACAAGGAATTATTGCTGATGGACAAGGATTTTTTAAATCTTACTTCGTAAGCTAACAATATCATTGACCGTGACCCCAATCCCCTTTCGCAAAACATACATATAAATCTAGGAGTGAACTGAGCATGCACAGAACCCAAAATTAAAAATAACTTTGGAATGGAGTAATATTTTTTATCCAAACCAACACTGGATTGTTGTCTGACTCAAACTCTTTCTACGTTCCACATTTCAGACCAAAAGACTACACAGTGTGGTCACAGCACGATGGTCAAAAAACATGTCAAAAGTGGAAAAAAATGCATTATTCAGTGCTTTGCTGCATACAAATCTTTAAGTCCTACCAAAATGCAACTTGGTTAATCAAGAGATCTACCATATGAGACTGAGCAATCCAAATTCTGTGCACATCCATTGAACAGTTGCAAAGTTAGTAATGCACAAAATTGGGATTTAACATTACAGTGCTACTCAACCTAACTATAGGGGCACAACGTGTCCTCATAGTTTATATATATATATATATATATATATATATATATATATACACACACACATATATATATATATATATATACACACACACACATATATACATATACATATACATCTATATCTATCTATCTATCTATATATATATATATATATTATACTGGTGTGGAGTGCTAGTATAGTTAGGGATTGTGCAAGCATTTAATGTTAAAGGCCAATTTTTGCAGGGTAATAACTTTGGGCACGTTCAACAGATCTGCTTGAAATTTTGCATGCATCTTTGCAATGAACATGTGTATTGAGATGTCAAATTTGGTTTGAATCTCTGGTGTGGTTTCTGAGATACAGAGAGTTGGGGAAAAAAACAGATATTTATGTTTTTGGCTTTTTTTTTTGTCAACCTGTATCTCAGAAACGGCTGCAACTACAGGGCTGAAATTTTCAAGGTAGAACCCTTTGGCCTCACTGATATGCCTTTTGAAGGTTTGGTGTTAAAATATTTATCCATTCCAAAGTTATTAAACTTTGTTTTTCCCATTATTTCCTATGGGCAAAAAATAGATGCCCTGACATCATAGGATTCTATGTCGGAGCAGTGCCCAGGCATAGGATTTTATGTCAATTTTAGTAATGGGCATACAATTCTATGTTGGAGCAGCTGTCTGGTGTAGAATTGTATATGAAAGTGTCCTGCTGAAGGGTACAGGTGTAGGTCAGCACCCCCACTCCCAAAATGACTGTGGGACACTGGGGAGCCCACTCCCTGTGTCCCCAAACTGCCCAGTACTGTGGGACAATGGGGAGGCCACTACCAGTTCCACAAATCACCCAGCACTGATGCATTGAACTGCCATGTTGTGCTGCAGAATTCTGCATCAGTTTGTCTTCACTCCAGTAATATAGGACACTGGGAAGCCCACCCCCAGTGTTCCAAAAATCTGTTTTTTCCCCTGAGAAAAAGAAAACAGTCCTCAACATCATTTATTTAATTAGATGCAGAATCCAGCATCCTGCCATTTTCGATGCAGAATCCTGCATCGAAGTGCTCACTTTCACCAACATTGGAGTGCCCAATCCCCGAGTCAGCATTTATCCTCCCTTCCACTACTGTGGCACACTGAGGAGCCCACCCCTAGTGTGCCAAAATAGTTAAACTAATTAATATTATTTTTCTGACACCAGGATGCTGACTCCCAGTGTTGGATGTCTCCCCCAAGTCCACGTCCATTGCCAAAGGGGTGCCCAATCCCCCTGTTGGCATTATGTACCCTCCAACTCATGTGGCACACTGGAAGCCCAACCCAGTGTTCCCACATTCACTTTTTATTTTCCTATAAATAAAGAAAATCATCCCCGATGTCTTTTTTCTAAACCTGAAATACAGAAAATGGTCTCTCATCATCTCCTCAGTCCCCCCTCCCCATTCAACCCTCCCACTGAGCACCCACCTCTCCACACCCCCCTTACCCATACTTCATACCTCTGGAGGTTGGGAGCAGCAACCGTCTCTGGACTGGGACATGTCTGCACTCTTCAAAGCCCAACCACAAACTGAGGAATCAAGGTAGGCTCCATATTATGGCTGTAAATGGGGTTTTCAACTTATCTTGATATCTCACCCATTTGTAGGAATTTTTACCCCAAATTTTCAACACTGGGTTCTTGGGACCCCACATTATGAACACTGTCACTGTCATTTTGTTATTCAGTCCTGAAAGGCGATTTCATGGTCACTGCATGGAATCACCTTTCTGGATCAATTAATGAAATGACAGTGCCTGTGTTCATGAGGGGAGGTCCCAAAAGGCCCATGTTGAAAATCTGGTGCATAAATTCCCAAAACTGACTGTGTTATGAGTGTGTGTTGTGCAGTTTCTATGCATGCATGTAAGTTTTCCAATTTTTTATATTTTCACACCACATTTTCAACATTGAGATATTTTTCACACCTCTTAATGAAAAGTACAGCTGTTATTATTCACATCCTACTCAAAATGTATTTTTGCACCTCTGGCACATAATGGCACAGTCGTTGGGTGAAATCAAGTTTTGGGATGTACTAATGAAATCATAGTGACACTGCTCATGAGATGGTGTGCCAAAAAGGCCATGTTGAAAATCTGGTACAAAAATACCCACAGAAGCCCAAGTTACGCGCAGTCATTGAAATTTCACTATGCACATATGTAACTTTGGCAAATTTTAATAATTTCTCTCCAAATATTCAACATTAACAGTTTTTCACACCACCTCATGAACAGTACACAGTACACCTGTCATTTCTCACATCCTGCCTAAAATGTGTTTATGGATCACTGTCGTGGAATGGCGTAATTGCTGTACAAAATCATGTTTTGGGACTCAGTAATGAAATGAAACTGTCATTGTTCATGAGGTGGGGTCTCAAAAAGGCCATGCTGTAAATTTGGTGCAAAAATACCTAACAATACCTGAGTTATATGCCGTCTTTGGAATTTTTCTACACACATGCGTAACATTGGTAATTTGCCATATTTTCACTCCAGATTTTCGACATTGCCATTTTTTTCACACCATCTCATGAATAGTACAGATGTCAGTTTTCAAATCCTGTGAAAAAATTTTTTCACACCTGTGGCACAGAATGGTGTTACAGTTGAGCAGAATTGCATTTTGACTGAGATTTTAAAATGTTCTGTACTGGGTACATGCAGTGAGATGATAAGAAGGTTATGTTGACCATCTGGGGTAAAAATAATTTAAGATGGCACAGTTATAACTATTTGCTGCAATTTCTCTCTGCCTCCTTGTAACTTAATGTGTGGAAGTGAAGGGGCCAGAGACCCCTGTGTTTCCATAGCCCTGGGCTCCCACAGCAAAATAAAGATACTATTATACTATCTCAAAAAGTGAGGAAATTAATTAACAAAAAAAAATGTTTAAAACAAAGTTAGGGTTCTACACATAGCTCTTCAACCAAAGTGATACAGGCCAGGAAATTGGATGTTAGGGTTTACAACTGTTATACCACACACCCCACCCTCCACACACTAAGAAGCATTGGGGTGTGACTTAGGGTCATGGGTCCCACCCCACCTCAACCCAACCCTACCATCGCAACACCACCCCACCCTCTACACACAAACAAGTGTTGGGGTGTACTTTAGGGTTATGGGCCTCAGCCCACCACCCACCCAACCCTAACACTTACCTCATTCTCCTATACTGTACCATATCAGGTTCCATACAGATGGAATGGGTAGAGTATTAGGGTCCATGACCCTAAGGCACACCCCCAATGCTAGTGTGGAGGGTGGGGGTGGTGTTGCGATGGTAGGGTTGGATGGGGTGTGGGGTGGGGTGTGGCCCACGACCCTAAGGCACACCCTGATGCTTGTTGATGTGTGGAGGGTGGGGGTGGTGTTGCGATGGTAGGGTTGGGAGGGGAGTGGAGTGGGACCAATAACCCTAAGTCACACCCTGATGCTCATTGGTGTGTGGAGGGTGGGGTTGTGTTTTCAATGGTATGGTTTGGTGTGGAAGAGGCATAATAGTTGTAAATCCTAACATCCAATTTCCTGCTCTGTATCACTTTGGTTGAAGAGCTATGTGTAGAATCCTAATTTTGTTTTAAATTATTTTTTTTTGTATATATATATATATATATATACACACACACACACACACACACACACACACACACACACACACACACACACACACAATTATGGTAGCACGGTAGTGCTACCATAGTTAGGGTTGAGCAGTCATTTACATGTTAAACCTAAAATGTTTCTACCTTAATAACTTCGCAACCGTTCAACAGATTTACCTGAAATTTGAAATACATGATTAAGAACCATACTTCTTGGGATATGCCAACTTTTGTACTGTTCTGATATATGGCTGCAGAGTTATTAAGCATGATCTGCACGTGCATTTACACTTTTTTGCAATTCTTTGCTTGTCTCTACAGGTCGCACGGTTTGTGCGACCTGTCCAAAATCTTCAGGGAACATGTGGCCAGGGTTTCTGATGTGCCTTTTGAAGATTTTGTGAAAAAATATTAAAAGGTTCAAAAGTTATTCAAAAAACAATTTCTCATTATAAGTCAATGGGAAAAGTTAACAAAAAGTTCGACAGTGTCGCAAATGCAGTTTTTACTTTCGCAAATGGCCCTTTTACTGTTGCAAATCTGCCACTTTGTTTTCAGTTGGTCATCAGAAAAATGCTTGGCATTTAAATTTGGGACCCTCTAGCAACCTAATTCTTTTTGCATTCACCTAGTTAGACCCTGAGGATGCTAGGCATGTCTTTATTTTGGGGTAAAACACCCCAGAAATATGATTTTCAAATTTCTGGAAAAAGTACTTTCGCAAAGTATTTTTGCACTTGCGACACTGTTGAATGAATTTGTAAAAGCTTTCGCAAAATTCGACAGTACTTTTCCAGGCTGTGGGAAAATGACAGCAATTCTTTGCCAACCTGCTGCAAAAGAACGGTTTGGTCTTTTGGGCTGAAATTTGGAGGGAACACAGCCAACATCTCACAGATGTTCTCTTCAGTGTTTCAGGGAAAAAATATTATGGGGTGGCAAAGTAACGGTACTCCAAAGTTGACACTTTTTCCCATAGGATAACATTACTGCATCCGCCGCATTACAGGAATCCTTTGCCGCCCAGCTGCAAAATAATGGTTTGGTCTTTTGGGCTAAAATTTGGTGAGAAGAAAGCCAACATCCCACATATGTGCCTTTTAGTGGTTTGGTGAAAAATATTACAGGGAGCCAAAGTTATGGCACTCCGAACTTCTCTTTTTTTCCCATAGGATAACATTACGGCGTTCGCCGCACCTTTCAGGGCCCGTATCTCAGAAATGGTGCGAGAGACAGACTTTTCGTCAGAAAAATGCTTAGCCCCCTACCTGGGGGCTAAATACAATACTAGCCAGGAAAGTCATAAATCATATGACTTTTACATTTTTTTTCTATGTCGTACGGTTCCTAAGATATAAGCAATTTAGTATTCCAGCTCCTCATTTTCTGCTCTGAGACCCATTATTATGCATACATTCTTTGTACTCACTGTCTTTCTCTATGCAGCTTTTGGGGAAAACCAGCCTGTGCGCTTACATTACTGTTACTGTTACCACTTCTTCTTGCTGTTCCGTAACCGTTTCACTTACTGTTCCTGTCTATGGCACCATGTGCATTACCCTTTGTGTTTTCATTTGCGCTTCTGTTAGCGTTATTTTAACCATTTGTGTTTACAGTACTGTTTATCTTTCTGTTTCACTTTGCGTCACCATGCGCATTACCATTTGCATTTGCGGGCACCATGTTACTATGTGACAAGACATCACATGGCGTGCCCCACGCTCCCTCCACCGCATTACATTCACTATTTCCTGGTATCATTCTCAAAAAGAAGGGAAATTAGAGGCAAAATAATCCATTTTGTGCACCAGTTAGGGTTGTTCCACGGCGACAAAGGCGAGGAAATTTGCTCTTAGGGTTGAAAGCTCCCCTGGGATCTCCCATTCAGACCCCCAACCGGCATCGGGGTGCACATTGGGGTTGTCAGTCCTAACTCTCACCCCATTCTCCTATAGGTCTGCTTCTTCACACATCTGGTGGGGTGACAGTTAGGGCCGGCAACCCCAATGTACACCCTGATGCCGGTTGGGGGGTGTGGGCAGGAGGGCCCAAGGGGGCTTTCAACCCTAACAGCAAATTTCCTCACTTTTGTCACTGTGGAACAACCCTAACTGATCCATTAAACAGAGTTTTTTTGCCTCTAATATATATACTGTATATATATATAAAAACCCCTAGGTGGCGCTATCCCATGAGATACTACCCCTGCCTGCATGACTAACTGCAGGTTGAGGGGCCTGAGCTCATGAAAAGGGTGCCTCCACCTGGAGGACAGGATTAATGGCAGCATGACTGCTCTGGGTACAGCCCTCCAGGACACTGATACCCCCCTCTTTCCTTTCTAGTGGTCAAAGCAAGTCTGAAATTCCACAATTCCAAAACACACTGTAACGCACTGTTAGACCTCTTGTAACACACTTACTACCTGGGTTGGATTATCTGGAATGACCCTGGAGACCCCCTGTAAAACAAGGCCTGTAACAGTAGACAGCAATATCACAGTACATTTTGCACAGAAGTACACCACAGCCAGTTTCAATGTAAAAAGATTTAGATCTAATTTATCTGGGGGACGTGAACAAGGAAGTGGCAGCAATCTAGTGATTAAGGTTTGAACTGATACATTCAGGTTATGAGGCATGCACTCAAGAGTCCCTCTAACACAGTTACATTCACTCTGGGTACCCAATTGTTACTGCAGGCTAGCCTGAAGAGTTGCCCGGGGTAAGCTGGCATTGCAGATGTTGTTGGGGCCCTTTAGACAGAAAGAAAACACAACATACACTGTAACCCTCAATTTGTAATCTGGAGCCAGATCGCTCAGTCCAAAATAATAATCAACCCAGAAGAAAATTCAGATGACACACTTTAAATTGAAATTTGTTGTAGGGAGCTACCCTGATGATTATTCAAAATACCCCAGACCAGGCAAGTCTCCGATGAAATAAGACCTGTAGACACAGCTGGATGCAGATGGAGGTAAAGTCCCTCGTGGTCCTCATCGATGATGCTGGTCATCAACTGGAGAACAACATAATAAAGCTGAGGAAAACATGCAACTCAAATGGTTTCTAACTACTCAGCCATGCAGCACTTTGCACAACTCACACACATTTATATGTAATATAAACTTGGCCCCTTCTTTGGTCCTTCCAGGCAGGATGCAGGCTGATCGTCTCTTCTCTTCTCAGGATTATGGAAACAGATTACCTGTAGCTGCAGGAGCAGCTACCCAGGCTGGAACAATGTGGACCCATGGACTGACAGATGAAAAAAGGCTAGGCCAGGTTGGCCTAACCCCTGAGAGCTGACAGGTTCCCCAGAGGCACACACACTAGCTCTTGGGCTGTCTCTCCAAATCTGACCTTTCCGAACAGTTGCCTGCCTTTTATATGGGACAAGGTTCCTAAGATTTTACTGGCTGTCAAATCTGTCTCAAACAATTCCCAGATGTTTATTGGCTGGTATTTTGGCGCCTAGAAATTGTCCCAGTTAATTTCCCGCAAGTCTCTGGTAAATCCCCAGAAGCCTTTTGTCAAACCCTGGCTTCCGATTGATGGCAAAGAACTAAAATGGTGTCTGCAGACAGTTTTTCAAGCAGTACAATTTACTGTCCCCATATATATAGTTCTGGTGCTGCCAGGATCAACATTATTTTAATTTAGTTTCCCTACTGGCTGGTAGTCCCATTAGTACACTCTCAAGCAAGTCCACTGTTAAATAAATAAACAATCTCCCCCGGGAGTCACTGCTCCCATAACACACTGCCCCAAGAAACACAGAACAGCTCATGAATATTTATGAGGGTTCTTCCCTGCCCTGACATTTGCCCCTTGACCTCATCCCTAGCTCTGGTGCCCTGGAGGCAGCGCTTATGGTGGCTGCCGATTTATTCATTAAAAAATGCATTTCCTCCCTTTTATTGTGTCCGCGGTGACTGTTCTAGCTTAATGCAGCACTGGGAACTACTGAGGAGGCTTTTTTGACTGCAACAGCAGTCTAGTGCGCAAGGCATCCTGCATGAACATGCAGTGGCGTGCTCTGAAACATGCCGACCACTCAGATTGGATTTTGCGCCCTGCAGGGCCTATTTAAACTGGGATAGTAGGGAATGGCAAATGCTGGTGGAGATTGGGCGGACGCCAGGAGACAGTGGGAGGCAACCGGAGGCATGACAAGTAAGCCCCCTAATGGGGGAAGGGCATTACACTCTCCCCTGCTTTGGAAAGCTTGTCATTCACACCAAGTCTAAAGTACATTATCAACCACTAACACATTTTTAAATATGGTCTTATTAATACTGCACTATAACAGATATATCTGACTAGCCTGACTAGGCATATAACTATGTACAAGGCAGTATACTATCATTTTGATTCTCCTAGCATTGTACAACATTTTGATTTCAATAAGTATACTTCAGCAATTTATCATTTTTAGTGCTTTAAACTGTATCACATTTTCAATAATATTAGATCCCACTACATTATTTTGAAACACTTCACCTTATTCCCATCTGGTCACCTCTAAACCCCTTGTTGCAATGAGAGGGCCCCTTAATTTGGATGGAGATTTTGAATACCACTTTGGGCAGGGAGTTTGGTGTGACATAGACCCCTTTATGCACAACATTTATGGGCAGATTGACAGGCTGTCCTGGGGTGTCATAGGTGAGCTTCAAGACCGGCTTTACAGCTTATTCAGAGTGTTGTGGCAAAGGGGGCACTGGCACTTCATGGTGAAGCTCGTTGTCATTTGTCACTGTGATTTCTGCAAAGTCTGGCTCATCCAAAGCATCTCTTTCTGGTTCTTCATCGATACTTTCAGTAGTATGAAACAGTTTGTGCAGCCCACTAAGTTCATTTTCATTTGCACGGTACCTGGTTGGTTCACTGCCTGCCTCATGGGATTCAGCTTGAGGGATTTTCATTAGTTCCACCATACACAGAGATTCAACTTTATCAAGGTCCACACTGTGGGCTTCACTTCCTGGAGGTTCAGGCACAAGAGATGAACTAAAATCTGACACTGCAGCTGGGGGTTCAGGTTCGTCCCCATAGTTAATGGAAGGTATTCCCTGAAACACTCTCTCCAGCTCACAAGAAGGATAGAAGACTGAACAGAATTCAGTTTTGTCATCACTTTCAGTGTTAGCATTACCTGCAATGTCTGCAGAAGAGAAAAGATTAGGCACAACAGACTGGGAAGCAGAAGTTTGCTGATCTTACTGCTTGGCTTTAGTGGTTGAATTAGTGGCAGGGCACTGAGGGGCATCAGTCTCTTGAACATTGTTAGTCACTATTTGGCCAGTAGGTAACATGTGGTTCCTGTGGGTAGTTTTCACAGCACAAAGGTCCCCTTCCAGACGTAGTTTATACACTGTTAGATCATGCAATTTGCTGACTACAATACATGGGATGTGACTCCAGTGATCTGCTATTTTATGTTTTCCTGGTAGTCCAAAATTCCTCATTAGCACCCTGTCACCTGGTTGAAGCTCTTGGGCCTTTACACATTTGTGCTGCTGGGTCTTATTAGTCAGGTTTCTTTTTGCAGTCATTGTGTTTGCAAGCTGATAGGCATGATCAAGCTGAGCTTTTAGGTTTTTTACATACTGCAGATAGTTAACTGATTTAACACCATCTGGAGACACTCCAAAACATACATCAATCGGGAGGTGAGCTTATCTGCCAAACATGAGGTGGTATGGTGAAAACCCTGTGGCATCATTTTTGGTACAGTCATAGGCATGTACAGGTGCACTTATCTGTTGACTGCACTTTGGCTTATCTCAAGGCTGCAAGGCGCACATCACATCCAGTACAGTCCTGTTGAACCTTTCAGGTTGTGGATCTCCTTGGGGATGATAGGGAGTTGTTCTCGATTTTCTTACACCCCATAGGGGCAACAGTTCTTTAATAAGTCTACTTTCAAAGTCATGCCCTTGGTCTGAATGAACGCACTGGGGGGCATCATAATGTATGAAAAACTTGTCTAAGAGTACTTTTGCTACAGTTGAGTCTTTCTGGTCTTTGGTTGGGTAGGCCTGCACATACTCGTGAAGTGATTGGTAACTACTAGGATATTGGTAATGCCCTTAGAGTTTGGCTTGAGACTGAGGAAGATGATACAGACAAGCTCCATGGGGGCATCATGATGATGTTTACCATAGGGGCAGCTCTTTGGGGTGGGGCCTTGCACTGAGGACACCTACTGCATGTTTTAACGTGATGTTCGATGTCTTGACTCATTTTGGGCCAATAGAAATGTGACCAGGCCAGATCAAGAGTTCTTTCACCACCAAAGTGTCCTATTTGGTCGTGTAAGGCTTTAAGAACAACGTGTTTGAATTTAGCTGGTAGTACTAACTGCTTCCTCACAATTTTTACCTTGGCTGTTAGTAAGCTGTCAGTACAACAATCGTTTTTGAGGCTTGAGCATGGCCCCCTCACAGAGAAGCAAAGCAGTATTAGAGTCCCTGGATGGCACCTTGGAGACATCTTCACCCTTTCTCAGAGCATTGACTACTGGTCTGGTCATTGGATCTCAGTACTGCTCTCTTCTAATGTCAGCTGGAGTTAGCTGAGGTAAGGAACTCACGTCCAAGGCTTCAAAATTACAATAATCAGCTAGCATGCATGTTTCTGGGGGTCTCAAACAATCTGCCAAACAATTTACAGGTTTGGGGGACAGAACTTCTTGGTCAAACTTATGGCATACTGCTTTTACAGACTGCTTGAGGATGCACACCCATTGTTGATTGGGTACCGGTCTTCACGAAAGAGCATCTGCATCTATGTAGTTTAGACCTGGTCAGTATTCCTCTTCATAGTCATAAGTTGCTAGGGCAGAGAACCATCTGTGTCCGGTAGCATCTAGTTTAGCTGTGATTTGAACATATGTTACGGGATTGTTATAAGTCTTGACTAGGATTTTGGCACCATACAGATAGTCATGATATTGGTTGTCTATGGCCAACTTCAGAGAGAGAAACTCTAATCTGTGCACCAGATAGTTCTTTTCTGACAGGGCCAAACTTCTGCTGGCAAAGGCGACAGGGCGCAGGCCATCCTGATGTTCTTGGTAGAGTACTGCTCCAAGACCACTCAAACTGGCATCTGTGTGCAACACATAGGGCTTGGATGGATCAGCATAAGCAAGTATAGGCACATGGGTCAGTCTGTATATTATCTCTTCAAAAGCAGTGTCACAATCAGAAGTCCATCTTTTTCCAAACAACTCATTGGGCCTGAAATATGTTTTTCCAGTGTCTTGGCCAGAACCCTTCTTGTCCTTTTTGTGAGAAGGTGGGTACCCTTGAGTTAAGTTTAACAGGGGGTGGATCACCTTGGTGTAGTCCTTGACAAATTGGTGATAGTAGCTGCAGACTCCAAGGAATCTTTTAAGCTCTTTTAAGGTGTTGGGCTTTGGCCAGCTGGTTAAAACTTCCACTTTACTGTGGTCAATTTGTATGCCTTCTGATGACACAATGTGGCCCACATACTTGACCGAACTCTGGAAAAGTTAGCATTTATCAATAGACAACTTAAGACTGAACTCTTCAAGTCTGTCCAGCAGTTTGAATAAGCGAGCCTCAGGCTCTTTGAGAGTTCTTCCAAAGATTATGATGTCGTCGACGTAGACAAGACACTCCAAGAGGTTCATGTCTTCCACAGCATGCTCTATCAATCGTTGAAATGTTGCTGGTACACCTGAGATGCCTTGGGACATGTGAAGGAACTCATAGAAGCTCAACAGACAAATAAATGCAGTTTTTCCTGGTCAGCAGGAGCAATTGGGATCTGATAGTATCTGCTTCAGAGGTCGAGAATGGAAAACCATTTGCTCCCATTTAGACAGTCCAGGGCATCCTGTATTAGTGGCATTGTGTACTGGTCTGGCACAGTTCTTTGGTTGAGGGTTCTATAATCAATACACATATGGACAGAACCATTATTTTTCTGCACCACAACAACTGGGGAGGCATATGGGCTGTGTGACTCTTGTATGAGGCCCGCAGCTAACACCTCTTGTAGATGATGTCTGACATCATCTATGTCGGCAGAAGCTAGGCATCTAGACCGCTCTCTGAAGGGTGGCCCATCATGCAGCTGAATGTGGTGTTCAGCACCCATGATGCAACCAACATCCCATTCTTGGAGGGAGAATACCTTTTCTCTCTGAGCCAGCTTGCTACTGATCCTGGTTCTCCAGCTGTCTGGAAGAGATGCATCTCCAAAATCAAACATATCAGGTGATACCTCACATTCCCTTTCAGCGTGGCACTTATATGGGAGCACAGCAGTGTAGGCACAATAAACTTTAGCCAGGGTGTATCCTCTGGTTACCGTGATGTCTCAGTCTGTAGCATTTTTTACTTGTACTACCACTAGTCAGACATAAGCAGAAACCCAGGCCAGAAGCACACTGGGTTTGATCAGCATTCCTTGGGGTAATTTTCCCTCATCCAAAGTGTCCAGCATCAAAATTTGTTAGTCACATCTCTTCGCAATCGTACTTCACCACTGGTACTGCATTCTGCATTGGGAGGCAGTGTGACAGTAGCAGGATCTTTCTTCCAAACCATGCCCACAGGCTCATCTTGTTCACTTGGCTCAGGGTGCATGTGCTTCTCGCAGGCCTTTTAGACAAACAGTGTGGACTTGCAGGACTTTTCCTGTCCTCTCTCTCTGTCTCTCTTCACATAATTGGGGCAGGCACCCAAACAAGTGTGCATTTGTGCCAATCAGTATGAGGATATCACATAGGGCCCAGTAGAAGGGCAAACCAAGGCTAGATTCTCCACAGCATCTTCCACACAAGCCACAGAAGAAGGAAAAGAAAGCTACACCCTCAGATAGCTGAGGTAAGGATAAGATGTTTTGCTCAATCCCCACACATGTAGTCCCTCAAGAGGGTGCAGTGGATGATCAGACAAATCTTGCTCATACCAATATTGAAAGATTATAGTGACTGGGACCCACTAACTAACACTGCTCGAGCTGAAATTCCATCTATATGCACTGTAGTGTCCATGAAAGGGCATACCAATTTGGACCAGTCCGGGGGAGACAGTAGCAGGGATCTGGATGGATGATTTGGCCACAAAAAAGTCTGAGTTAGGATTTCCTGAACCTTCACTGTGGTCGTTGCCAGCACCCCTCAGCCATTGTCTTGCTTTCTGGAGCTCCACTTGAAATTTGTAGACAACTTTATCTAGGTCCTTTGGGGAGCAGCATTCTTTCTTCATGTCCCCATCCTTTCTGCAGTTACAACAAAATATGCTTTCTGGAGTCTGGCGCGGCTGAAACATCACATTGGGAGCTGGTCTCCATTCACAACTAGGTGTTTGGGAGGGTTACACATTTTGTGCTGGAGCTGGGGTACTAACAACAAAAAATCTGGGTTTGACCTTCACCTGTGATGTTGAAGGTGGTGGGAGATGCCTCAATAATTATCTTATTGCCCCAATCAGTTCCTTTGCTTCAGTTTTTGAGCTACCATCAGCAAGGGATGACAGAGCGTGCACCACTACCTCCATAGCAGATGCACTCTGGGAAGGATCGGGTCTGGCAACAGCAGCCTTCATAAGGAGACTGGCTTTCACTTCTCTGAATTCCCTCAATAGTTTGTTCCATGGATGGGCACCCTTGGTAACCTCTGAGTGCTCAATTGGAGCTGTATTTAACCCTTGAACTTCACTTGCAGGGTCATCCTCTGTCTCTTGGGTGGCAGCAGCAGATGCTTAAGGGTCCCCCCCATGGCCATGTTTTCTCGGCCCTCCGAATTTAATTTCTTTAATCAGTTCATCATAGGTGGGGGATGAGTCCAGCCAGGCTGCAAGTCATAGTTGAAGCAACATCAGTTCAGAGAATGGGGCAGACTTAAGAATCTGATTCAACCTAGTGCGATCCAACATATCTGGAGTCATGCTGCCTTTGTTAAGACATTCCTGTAATTTTACTTCAAGTCTGGGTACATACAATGATAAATGCTCCCCTTGGTACTGCTGAGTGTTTCGTACCCTTCACCACAAATCCTCATGTAAATCTGAGCTCCCATACACATTTTCCAACGTAGCCAATTAGTCCTGCGCAGTTGCTTTGGGGTTACTGGCCCGTTTAGCATGGATAGTCATTTGGGCCAAGCCTTTAAGGCTTTCAACCCACCTCTTCCTCTTCTGTGCCTCAGAACATTGCCATTTGGTTACTTGGGGGGCAACATAATATTTCCAGGTCTCCCAATCTTCCTCCCCTTGGGGAGTGGGGAGAGTGACCGAGAACATCCTCAACCTGTGGTAGGAGTCATGACTAACTGCAGGCACAGATACGGGTGTGGGCACTGATACAGGCACAGGAGCTGGAGTGGGTGGGGGTGTTGGGGAAGGAACACCCCCAGGCAGCATGAACAACTTTTTAAAGTCCTCAGTTGTTTTAGCCTCCTCCAATAGCAGTTTGGTAATTTTTTCCTCAAGGGTTTCAGATAAGGGTGGGAGCTCATTTCCTGAGGGGTCCTCACTATTCTTAGTAATCACTCTCCAGGCTGCTGGGGACCCATCAATGGCAATAGTTTTTGGCACTTTACAACTGTCCACAGGGTTGCTACATTCCATTAATACCATTAAAGTCTTGCCAATCAAATCAACGTGTCTGCCCACCACTTCAGTGTCTCCCAGGCGTTCGATTTTTGAAAGAGTCCCTTCTATAGCATCTTTACTAGTGCCCAGGGGTATGTCAAATATCATCAGGGCATTTTGGGGGTCAGTTTCATTCCCTGTGCACCATCCGACCAACTGATGCACAGTCATGGCTTCAGTTATATCCATTAAATTTCTAGTGTAATTCTCGGTTGTGGCCACTAAGGGGCTCAAATCCCAGTGGTGCCTCCTAGATATAACCCCTAGGTGGTGCTATCCCAAGGGATACTACCTCTGCCTGTGTAACTAACTGCAAGTTGAGGGGCCTGAGCCCTTGAAAAGGGTGCCTCCACCCGGAAGACAGAGTTAATGGCAGCGTGACTGTTCTGGGTACAGCCCTCCAGGACACTGATACCCCCTTCTTTCCCCTCCAGTGACCAAAGCAAGTCTGAAATACCACAATCCCAATATACACTGTAATGCACTGTTAACCCCTCTTGTAACACATTTACCACCAGGGTTGGATTATCTGGAACAACCCTGGAGACCCCCTGTAAAACAAGGCCTGTAACAGTAGACAGCAATATCACAGTACGTTTTGCACAGAAGT
Source organism: Neoceratodus forsteri (assembly GCA_016271365.2). NCBI lineage: Eukaryota > Metazoa > Chordata > Ceratodontiformes > Ceratodontidae > Neoceratodus > Neoceratodus forsteri. Next base: position 720,676,341 of record CM057459.1, on the reverse strand, counting down.
ACACCACAACCAGTTTAAATGCAAAAAGATTTAGATCTCATTTATTTGGGGGACATGAACAAGGGAGGGGCAGCAATCTAGTGATTAAGGTTTGAACTGATGCATTCAGGTTATGAGTAGGGATGTAAGTTTGTCATGGATGAGGTTTTAATGACTCATTGTTTGTTCATGAAATCATTAGTAAACAGTAGTAAATGTTGTGGCACTGTCATCATTGCTACATTCTGATGACACTAGTGAAAGTCATGGAAGTCCTGAATAACGATCAAACGTCATGGATTCAATGACGTGTATGACTGCCATGACAAACTTACATCCCTAGTTATGAGGCATGCACTCAAGAGTCCCTCTAACACAGTTACATTCACTCTGGGTACCCAGTTGTTACTGCAGGTTAGTCTGAAGAGTTGCCCAGGGTAGGCCGGTGTTGCAGCTGTTGTGGGAGCCCTTTTGATGGAAAGAAAACACAACATGCACTGTAACCCTCAATTTGTAATCCAGTGCTGGATGGCTCAGTCCAAAATAATTATCAACCCACAAGAAAATCAGATGACACACTTTAAATTGAAATTTGTTGCAGGGAGCTATCCTGATGATTACTCACAATCAGGGCCCCGAGTTTTCCTCGATTCCGCGGATGCGTCAAACCGCGGAAATATCCATGGAATTTGCCATCACCCACGGAATTCGGCCGCCCAGAGAACAAAACATCCGCTTCATTTGCGGCCAGTGCCCAATCCCGTCGGCTTCCTCTCCCCTCAAAAATGCTTATAACCATGCGGCTGAGGCCCACCCAGCGTGCCAAAGCGATACTCAATTGTTTGTTTGTTTTGCGACGGGGTACCCAATCCCCGCCGGCTGAATGCCTCAAAGTCATTGTGCCACGCTGGGAGCCCACCCAGCATGGCAAGCGGTCCTGGACGCCTTTTTTTTTTTTCCTGTAAAACAAAACTGTCCCACGGCGTGTCTCCCCGAGCCCTCCCACATCCCGCACCTACCCACTGCACACCCAGCCTCCCCACACCCCCACCCCATACTTCCTCCGGACTCCAGCGCCGACGATCTCGTGGACCGGGAACACGCCTGCACTCTTCAAAGGCGAATCTAACTGAGGAAATGCCGGTAAGCTGTATAATGGGCTAGACAGGAGGGGTCAACTTATTGCATATCTCAGGTATTTTTGGAATTTTGAATTTACAAATGGGGTTTTGGGACTTCTTCAGATTGATGTCACTGTCATGACAAGAGTTCGGGCTTGAAGGGTGATTTGCCGAGTGACCGCGCAGTGACTGTGAAATCACCCTTCGGGACCAAATACCACCATGACAGTGACATCATTCATGAGAAGGGGGCCCAAAACCCCCATGTTGAAAATTTGGTGCCAAAATTCCAAAAAATGACTGTTTAACGAGCGTGTGTTGTGCAGTTCCTATGCAGGCTCGTAAGTTCGTGAAATTTCAATATTTTCACTCCAGAGTTTCAACATTGCCATTTCACCACACTGTCTTATGAGTAGTACAGCTGTCATTTTTCACATCTCACCCAAAATGTGTTTCCACCCTTGTAGCGCAGAATGGCGCAGTCGGTGTGTGAAATCAATGTTCCGGACAGATTAATAAAATCACAGTGATACTGTTCATAAGCAGAGGTCTTAAACTGGCTATGTTGAAAATTCGGTGACAAACACCCATAAAATGACTGTGTTACGAGCGTGCATTGTGTCAGATATGGCAAAAAAAACAAAAAAAGGAAAAAAATTAAGATTAAAAATGTGCCGCAGAATTGCCACAGAAATTGGTGTTGAGTACCGCAGAAGTTCTGCGGCAAATGAGAACCCTGCTGCAGAACTTTGCTCCGATGTGCCGCAGAAAAATCGGGGCCCTGCTCACAATACCACAGACCAGACAATTCTCCAATGAAATAAGACCTGTAGACACAGCTGAATGCAGATGGAGGTGAAGTTTCTTCTGGTCCTCATCGATGATGCTGGTCTTCAACTGGCGAACAACATAATAAAGCTGAGGAAAGCATGCAACTCAAATGATTTCAAACTATTCAGCCATGCAACACTTTGTACAACTCACACACATTTACATGTAACATAAACTCGGCACCTTCTTCAGTCCTTCCAGGCAGGATGCAGGCTAATCTTCTTTTCTCAGGATTATGGAAACAGATTACCTGCAGCTGCAGGAGCAGCTACCCAGGCTGGAACAATGTGGACCTGCAGACTGACAGACGAAAAAAGGCTAGGCCAGGCTGGCCTAACCCCTGAGGGCTGGCAGGTTCCCGAGAGGCACACACACTAGCTCTTGGGCAGTCTCTCCAACTCTGACCTTTCCCAACAGTTGCCCCCTTTATATGGGGCAAGGTTCCTAAGATTTTACTGGCTGGCAAATCGGTCTCAAGCAGTTCCCAGATGTTTATTGGCTGGTGTTTTGGTGCCTAGAAATTGTACCAGTCCATTTCCCACAAGTCTCTGGTAAATCCCCAGAAGCCCTTTTGTCAAACCCTGGCTTCTGATTGGTGGCAAAGCACTAAAATGGTGGCTGCAGACAGTTTTCAAAGCAGTACAATTTACTTTCCCCATATATATAGTTCTGGTGCAGCCAGGATCAATGTTATTTTAATTTAGTTTCCCACTGGCTGGTAGCCCCATTAGTCCTCTCTCAAGCAAGTCCACTGTTAAATAAATAAACAATCCCCCCAGGGAGTTGCTGTTCTCATAACACACTGCCCCCAGAAACACACAACAGCTCATAAATATTTATGAGAGCTCTTCCCTGCCCTGACATTTGCTCCTTGACCTCTCCCCTAGCTCTGGTGCCCTGGAGGCAGTGTTCACAGTGGCTGCCAATTTATTCATTAAAAAATACATTTCTTCCCTTTCATTGTGTCCCTGGTGCCTGTTCTAGCTTAATGTGGCACCGGGAACTACTGAGGAGACACATTATTGCTTTTTTGACTACAACAGCAGTCTAGTGCACAAGGCATCCTGCATGAGCATGTAAACGGTGGCTCTAAAACATGCCAACTGCTTGCAGATGGATTTGGTGAGCCCCACAGTACTCAATTAAACTGGGGGACACCAGAAGAATGGCAAAATGCCACGGAGACCGGGCAGACACCAGGAGACAGCAGGAGGCACCCAGAGGCATGACATGTAAGCCCCTCAATCGGTGGGCATTATATATATATATACAATATATATATATACATATATACATATACAAACACACACATGCACAGAGATATTTTTATTTATTTTCCTTGGTGTACGTTGGTACTCCCCACCCTCTGATTCTTATCCTCATAATATTTCTTTCCTGGCGACGTCTAGTGGTACACCCCACCCTTTGATTCTCCTCCGTGTAGATAGTGCACTGCTATGTTAAACTGGAATATATATGCATATATGTGTATATGCACATATTAGTGTGTGTGTTTCACAACAATTAGAAATGTATATATATTAGTTAGTGTTTGTGTGTATTACAACAATTAGAAAGTGCAGTTAGGTGGCTCAGTGGTTAGTGCAAAAATTGCTAGTCTACATTCCTACACTATCTAGATTAGTTTTTCCATGTTCCCCTCCGATACTTGATGAAGCACCCCAGTGGTCTATCCTGGGGCTTTTATTGTTCTCCCTATTTATAAATGACATTCCTAACCACTATGGTGATGCAATCCCGACCCTATATGCGGATGACCTGGTACTAAATAGGGCCTCCCAGGACACTGCCCAATTGAATCACTTTCTGGTGAATGACCTTTTACTCCTTGAGGGTTGGCTGGAGAGCAATAAACTTGTTTTAAATGGAAAAAGACAAAGGCCATACTTTTTGGCCCTAAAAGCCTGGGACCTGATAGATCACAATTCCTAACACCCACTCTCACAAATGACTTTAAGGCTGAAGTAGTGGATACCATTAAGTACTTAGGGGTAATTCTAGATAAAGATTGCAACTTTAAGGCACATATTGCCCAGCTGAACAAGACCATGAACCAGAAGCTAGGTCTACTTTATCGCCTCAGTCCTTTCCTAACAAAGGATTTGTGACTAAACGTTGCAACTGGCACCCTACTACCTTCCCTGTTATATGGAACACCAGTTCTAAATTTGGATAATGGCACAGGGATTCAGAAACTTAGAACCCTATATCATAGGATAAGCTGGTTTGCCTCAGAGGCCCGACCCATGGAGCATCACTGTCGAGTGATCCAAACCTTAAACTGGCCCTCATTAGAAGGCAGACTGAAATATCCATCTCTGTGCCTGGCCTCCAAACACAGGGTTGAAAATGCACCCCCCCCCAGCCTTGCTGGCAAATTAATTGCCAAACAAAGCAGCAGGAGTCTCTGATGCTCCAGCCACCAGCTCCTCTAAGTTCCAAAAGTTAAATCATCCCAAGGACAATAGTCTTTTTTCTGCCTATATACCACACCTTTGGAATGCTTTGCCAGGAAAGCTCCAGGAATGCAACTCTTTAAGGAGATTTAAGAAAGGTCTACCATGAGTCATTCATAAAAGTCCTCTTAATACTCAGGGTAGTGGACGAATGCATGCCTATTCTGGTGTAACTGCCACGTTAGATCAGAGCTCCACAATGACTTAATCCCAAAGAACATTGCCTTGAAATAGTGAGATTGTAAGTTAGGGATCTGATATATGTATCAGTGTGGACTTTGTTGCACTGTGATTTATGACCCTTACCACCTCTTCCTGTTAATATGGTGGTCACAAGGGATTGTCTACATAGATTAAGTACCCATTGTAAAAACAAACAACTGTCTCGATTGTATTAATCTATGTCCTTGCCTATTTTATGTTATAACATGTACAATTACCTTTTTTCACTCTGTAAAATGTCTATGTATCATTACCTGTAATTAATCCCGAGTCACCCCTGAAAAAGTGGCTGTAATCATTCCAGTGGGCCTACCCTGTTATCAAAATGAAATTAATAAATATAAATAATTTATGTATTCCTGGTGTCTAATGTTGCCCCCACTCTCCCATGCCTGACCCCATAACACTGCACTTTATTCCTGGTGTCTACTGGCACCCCCACCTTCTGATTACCATCCCTCTTGGTAGTTATGCTTTCCCTGGTGTCTAGTAGCAACCTCTAACCCTCTGATGTCCATCAGAGCCTGAAAAGAACATCTCTGAAGAATGTTGTTGAACATCTCATTTAAATCAGCAGTGACATGCACAAGCCTGAAACTAATCTAGATAGTGGGGGAATGTAAACTAGCAATTTTTGCACTAACCACTGAGCCACCTAACTGCACTTTCTAATTACTGTGATACACACAAACATTGACTAATACATATACACATATGTACATATATATTCCAGTTTAACTTAGCAGTGTACTGTGTACACACACACAGAACATTGCCAGACAACATTTTTTGTACAGAGGCCCTAAATTCTGGAATTCCATCGCAATCCACCTAAGATCAGTAGACACATTTTTTAGTTTGCATAACCTCACAAAATGGCACTTAGAACAGTTAAAAAAGTGTTGCCTTGTTGTTTACCATCAGACACAGGACGATATTGCTATTAAGCTAATTGATTGAAGTAAATTATATTACTGTATCATTGCCTGGATAACATATTTTAGTGATTGTACTGTTACAAAGTGACTTCCTCTTTTCTCTATATTTATAAACTATAAGAAATTTTGGCAACCTTTGTAATTGTATTTACTATGTGTGAGTGTATGGGACCTCATTGAAAATGAGCTTTTGTGCAACTGAGTATCTGATTCATGTAATGAATAAAATATTTTACTACTATTACTACACACATACACTAACATAGAAACATAGAATTTGGTGGCAGACAAGGACCGTTTGGCCCACCAAGTCTGCCCATTTCCCTACCTAACGGATAAGCTGCAGATCCTAGTTAACCAACAGCCTACTTCCTCCTACCCCCCACTAGAATTGCTTTATGTCTGTCCCATGCATTCTTGAATTCCCCCACTGTTCTTGACTCTATGACCTCCTCAGGAAGGCTGTTCCATGTATCCACAACCCTCTCTGTGAAGAAATACTTCCTCACATTGCCTCTGAGCCGTCCCCCCCTCTATTTTCAAATTGTTCCCCCTTGTTTTTGCACATCTCTTTTACACACACGCTAACACACATACACTACCTAATATGGCACTTGTTTACTTATACATCTAACCCTAACTTTTATTGTATTTAGTATAAGCACTGTGACACACTAACACACATGCACTGCTTAATGTTCAGAGTAGTGCACATTCCTATAATATACAGTGGCATAATAGCCATTTGCAAAATGTCTAGGAAAAGGTTGCTGTACCAGGAAGAGTTTAACAGAGTGTCACACAGACACCCACATACCTCCCTAGGAAAAAGTGAATGTACCAGGAAAGGGTTAACAGAGTGCCACACAGACAGACAGACGCACACACACACACACACACACACACACACACACACACACACACACACACACACAGGGAAACACACACAGAGCCCTTTTTCTCTGCCTGCATGCAACTTCCCTTTCTTAGCCTAATTTGTTGTACTTTTACTAATCAATTTCAAAAATATAAATAATAATCAGAATAACTAATATGAAAAACTCATTAAGTGATTTACATAAGTTGGTTTATTTACTGCTGTCCTTTTTTTAACTCTTGCAGATCTCCTGAACAGATAGCAACACTTTACTCTGTGTTCTGAAATCTGTACCTCATTCCTCAATCTCAATTACAGTTTATGGCTGGGAAACATAAAAACATAGAAACATAGAAGATGATGGCAGATAAGGACCTCAAGGCCCATCCAGTCTGCCCATTTCTTTTTCTACCTTATACATGTGCCATCGGCCTTTGCTCTGTCAGTGGCCTATCTATTCATACTCATCTGTGTTGCTCCCGATGCCTAACCCATGCCTGTTTGAAGCCCTGCACTGTATTCATAGCCACCACTTCCTGAGGTAGGCCGTTCCAAGCATCCACCACCCTTTCTGTGAAAAAGAAGTTCCTCACATTCCCCCTTAATCGGCCTCCCTCTAATCTCATGCTGCGTCCTCTTGTCCTGCTATTTTTCTTATATTTAAACATGTTAGACTCTTTCACCTTGTTAATGCCCTTAAGGTGTTTGAATGTCTTGATCATATCACCTGTCTCCCTCCTTTGCTCAAGGGTACACATATTGAGCTTCATTAATCTGTCCTCATATGTCTTCTGATGCAGTCCCTGCACCATTTTGGTTGCCCTTCCCTGGACTGCCTCAATTTGGTAAATGTCCTTGTGAAGGTGTGTCCTCCAGTACTGCACTCAGTACTCCAGATGGGGCCTAACTAGTGTCTTGTAAAGAGGGATTATGACCTACCTCTTATGACTCGTGATACCCTACTAATACACCCTAACATCCCCTAGCCTTACCCACTGCTTTAGAGGTCTGCTTGCATGATTTCAGGTCATCGGTGATGATGCCCAAGTCTCTTTCTTCCTTTGTGACTGCCAGCAACTCCCTCCCAGCCTATAGGTGGCTTCAAGGTTTCTCTTCCTCATGTGCATGACTTGCACTTTTTTGCATTAAATCCCAGTTGCCACTCTTCTGACCATTTTGCTAGTTTATCCAGATCTCTTCTCATTCTGCCCACTCCATCTGGATCATCTATTCTGTTGCAGATCTTGGTGTCATCTGCAAACAGACAAGCCTTACCCTCTAGTCCATCTGCAATGTCACTAATGAAGATATTGAAGAGGACTGGTCCCAGAACTGATCCCTGAGGTACCCCACGTGTGATTTACATCTCTTCTGACTGTATACCATTTACCACCACTCTCTGTTTTCTGTCTGTCAACCAGTTTGCCACCCAGTTGACCAACTTCTGCCCCACCCCGAGCCTACCCAGCTTATTTATCAATCTTCTATGTGGAACAGTGTCGAAAGCTTTGCTGAAGTCAAGGTAGGCAACATCAACTGCTCCCCCTTGGTCCACCACTCTGGTTACCCAGTCAAAGAAATCTATGAGATTAGTTTGACAGGACCTTCCTTTGTAAACCCATGCTGTCTTGGATCCTGTGCCCCTATGGATTCCAGGTGTTGCACTATCCTTTCCTTAAGGATTGCCTCCATAATCTTGCCCACTACTGAGGTAAGACTGACTGGTCTGTAGTTCCCTGCCTCCTCCCTGCTACCACTCCTATGGAGTGGGATCACATGAGCCCTTCTCCAGTCTTCTGGGACCTCTCCTGTGCTCAGAGACTCACTAAACAGTTCTGCTAATGGCTCTGCTAGTTCCACCCTTAGCTCCTTAAGTACCCTGGGATGTATGCCATCAGGTCCCATTGCCTTGTCCACCCTGAGCTTAGCAAGCTCTTGTAGGACCCTTTCTTTGTGAAGGGAGTAGTGCTCACCTCCTCCCCCTGTGTCCATGGTGCTGATCTGTGGGCCCTGCCCTCTCTTCTCTTCAGTAAATACTGAGCAAAAATATCTATTTAGGATAGATGCTTTTACAGGGTCCTCCTACTCACATGCCCCCTTTTCTCCTTTGAGCTTAGCAATACCCCCTCTGGACTTTCTCCTTTCACTAATGTATCTATAGGAAGTCTTGTCACCTTCTTTTACTATTTGTGCTAGAGTTTCCTCATTTTGGGATTTTGCCTGCCTTACTGCCTTCCCTGTTTCCCTTAGGGCAGTTTGGTATGCCTCCCTATCTTCATCCCACTGTGTTCCCTTATATTTCCTGAAGGCCAGCCTTTTGGCTCTGACCTTTTCTGCTACTGTATTTGAGAACCAAAGTGATTTCCTTCTTCTTTTGCCCTTCCTTTTCTGTCTAACACAATGGGATGTTGCTTCAAGTATTGCATCCTTAATGCTTGCCCACTTTGCCTGTACCCCCCTCACCTGTGTTTCTTTTTGCCAGGGCTAGCTTAACCCTGTTGGCCATCTTATCAAAGTCAGCTCCTCTGAAGTCCCATATTTTTTGCTTTGGAATGGGATGATTTAGGTGTAGTGTCCAAATTGAACCATACCATATGATGGTCACTGGTCCCCAGGTGACCTTCTACCTGGAGATCTGTGATCTCTTCCCTGTTAGTCAGTACTAGATCTAGGATAGCCCTGTCTCTTGTGGGTTGTTGTACCAGTTGTTTGAGGCCCTCCCCCTGCAGGGAATCCACCATGTGTCTAGTTCTTGCAGATATTCCTGCTGGTATTGACCAATCTGTATCCAGCATTTTGAAGTCTTCCATTATCAGAACCTCCCCCTTTAGCTGTCATGTTTTGTATATATTCTAACAGTAATGTGTCTATGTCCTCCCCTGATCTGGGGGCCTGTAGACAACCCCAGTTCTTATGGCTGTCCCATTTCCTGTTTCCAGGGTGACCCACAGTTCTTCTGACTCCTTATGTGTATTCTGAATTTCTGTAGCTTTGATATTTTCATTGGCATACAGGGCCACTCCAATTTCCTTTTTGCACCTCGTCTCTTCTGAACAGTACATAGCCAGGTACTGAAGTCTCCCAAGTGTGGTTACTGGTAAACCACGTCTCACTAATTGCTACTATGTCCAGTTTAGCCTCTGACACTATTGCCTGCAGGTCTGGGATGTTATTTCCCAGGCTGTGAGCATTTGTGTACATGATTTTCCATTGGCCAGATTTCGGTGTGTTAGTTGTTGGGTGAGGTTTGGCATTTCCCCTGTGTGTCGTATGGGGAGACGGACCTTTTTTCTTACCTGGTGATGCAAATGAACTGCAAACATGCTGAATCCCTGTTTGACCACAAGCTGAGGGGGGAGGGGTGTTCTTCCCATTTGACATATGGGGTGCTGCACCCTCCCCATTTGCTAGTTTAAATATTTTGCAAAGATGTCAAACTTCTGTCCCAATGCACTGACTCCCTCCTTAGTCAGATGCAGTCCATCAGATTTAAAGAACTTTCACTCCCAGAACTGTTGCCAGTTCCCTACAAATCTGTGTCCTTTTTCCTGGCACCAGCCCTTGAGCCACATGTTTAGCTCTCCTATCTCTCCTTCTTTGACCTTCTGTCCATCTGCCCCCCCCAGACTGGCAGGATCTCAGAGAAGGAGATGCCAGATGAAATGGATGACAGTTTGTCACCCAGCCTGGTCAGGTGTTCCTTGGTCTCCACAACTGACCAGCTGGCAAGATCATTAGTCCCTATGTGTACCAAGATGTCAATGTCTTCTCCTGCTTTGTGAACAATTTTAGCAATGCGGTCAGTGTCTCTCCACGCTGATGTACCTGGGAGACATCTGACCATTACCCCTGGCTGGAGATGGGTATCAACTCCCCAAATCATGGAGTCTCCTATGATCAGAAGTTTTTTGGATTTCCTTTTTGCTTTTTTTGTTTTGGTTTGTTGTGCTAGCTCTTGTGCTGCAGTGTCCTCTGCCCCTTTGTTTGATTTCAGAGATAGAGGCAGATACCTGTTTGTAGTGTTTATATGGTTTTTGGAGGTAATATGTTGGAGAGCACAGAGTGATGGGACACCCGATTTGCCCCTCCTAACCACCTGCCAACCTCCTGGACCAACTACCTTCTGAGGTCGAGGTTCTTCTGTTGGATGTTGGGGAAATGGCGGGTGGTTCTTATAATGTATTTCCTCCTGAATATGAAATTTGAGGTGCACAATCTCTGCCCATGCTGCCCAGAGCTGAGCCCTAAGATTTACAATGGCCCAACATGTAGGACAGTGTCCTAAATCCTGTAAGGCTGTCCTTCTGAAAAGTGTTCCACATCACCTGCAGTTAATGATATCCATTCCAGATAAGTGGCTGGGTTTATAACCTGGTCAGAGTAATTAGAAGGAAGAAAATGCAAGTAGTGGTTTAATTTTGTGTTTTGTTTTTGTATAACTTGTTATAACAAGTTAAATTACTAGTGCCCCTGTAAATGAGCTCACCTTGTGGATGCCCCACTGATCCGCCCCTTCCTGCTTTGCCACAGGAAATGTCACAACTGTGGTACCCTATAAAAGGAGTGTAATGTGGGGTGGTTGGGGATGGGGGTGGGTGGCTGGGCCCTTCCCCTGCCAAAAAAGAACAACCACAGACAAAAGAACAAGGAGGTAAGAGCAGAAACAATCAGTCAACAACAAATGCAGTAACCCTGAAAGCTTATCCTATATTCAGACAAAACTGTAAAGCACCACCTGTATTAATTTCAGAGAAGATATACCCTGTAAGAAACACCTTGCTACAGAGAAAAATAAAGCAGTAACAGAAGATATACCTTGCAAAAGACAATTTGAATCAGAAGATTACAGCAGTAATCTGTTAGCACACACCTGTAGGCACACCTTGTAATAATGCAGAAGAAGGTATACCAGCAACAACAATTTGAATCAGAGAAAAATAAAACAATGAAATGTTAGCAACAAACAGTAGCAATCCCTGTGAGTACAAAATAAAAATAACAACACACAGTAAATCTGCTTAGCCAAAAGAAGTCTTAATCCATTTCCCTTGCTCTGGTAAGGTTCTCTGCTCTGTCCTTTCAAGCAACCTTAGAAGGAAAGAGCTCAGGTGAAGCTAGATGCCTTGGCCAGCAAACCAAGTCTTCTACGCTAATAAGTTGACATGGTTGCTAAAGACCATAGGTTATGGATCTTTCTTGAAAGAGAATACTGCTCAGATTGAAGCTAGTAACCACATCATCACAAAAGTCCTGTTATGGACAAATTAAGATTGAAATACGTGTACTTTTAGTGGACATTATTTACTATCAAAACTTAAAAACACTATCAGAGTGAAAGAAAAAAATGCTTTGTTCAAACAGAGAAAAATTAGTGCGCTGTAGCGACAAACCAGACTGCTCTAGCAGAGCAATTGTAATGCAGCTCCAATTTTATGAAATCCCTTCAGAATTTGACGAGCTCAATTTTTCTATTGTGATAGCAAGACATCTGTAGAACTTTGCCCTGCAGCCCTAAAAATGCCACAGCAATTTGGGAGCCCTGCAGATTATGACAGATCCTGAAGCAACATGTCTTTTAATTTACTGCTCATGTAAGATCAATTAACATTTGTGCAGGATTTAGGAAAAAAGCAGGATGCCAAGGTGTGTCTTTTGTCCCTTTACAAGTGTAAGCTGTGTTCATGCACCTTGCATTTTTGTTGTTACCTAAACTTTATTTGGAAAGAAATAGGATTATGAAAATGATTAGTCAGTTAGGACATCAGACAAAACCCCAAAGCTGAGGAGAGGAAAGGAGAGACACCAGACAGGAAAGTTTAGATATGCAGACCATATTGTGGTCTTGGGGGTGCTATTGACACTAGCCAGTCAACTGCCGGGGTATTCCCATTTGCTATGACCCTTTACCATAGGAGTGCCAGTCTTCTATTGGACACTACTGGTGAGAGTGAGACCATGGCAGTTTCTCCTGAGAAAGGTGAAAGGAGGGCTCTTCTCTATCACATGGGGAATGCAAGATGGATGCCTCTACCCATCTGCCTGTCCCTCACATCCCTTGTAGGCTGGTACTGCTGCATGTGAAAGTGACAAAAAGCACTGCGGACTCCTGTGCCACCACCACAGCTCTGACTTGGTTCCTGTCCACAACAGTGGCCACATTCAACTGATGGGATTGGATGCTCTGGACAGCCAGAGCAGCCTAAGGCAATCCTCTCTTTTTTACCAGGAGAGGCACACTAAGCTGAAACTTGTTTATAGGTGTGACCTGGGAGCACAAAGAAGCTAAGTGAGTTGCTTAGAGTCATACAGTATGTAAGTGAGGGCTGTGGGATTCAAACTCAGGTCTCCAGGTTTGCAGCTCAGAGCCTCAAACCACTGTGCTATACTGCATCCTCAATCCTCCTCTTCCTCCTCACACTGTAGTTTTTCTGAATAGTCCCTGAGCACCTGATATTTTTTTTCCCCAGTGTTGATTCCAGAGCAGAAAGCATACAGTTAAACACCATGGACATGAGACAGGTTCCTGACTGTGATGGGCTTTGATCCTTAGCCTCACTCACTCCCAGTGCTGTGCATATGTACCCAAAGAATGTGATGTGGTTTCAAACTGCAGCATCATTTAGGGGGCTGAAGCCATGCAGATTATGGTTTATTATTTGTAATTCTTTTTTGAGGGTATAATTCCTGTTGAGATATGGGAAGGGTGGTTATCAAGCTATGGCTGCTGTCTTTATTGACCAGTGCTCCTTTTCAAGTGGTTTGTTTTAGTGTCATATGTTTTCAAAGGTGTGGTACATGATGTTCTGTTGTATGTAGCATTACATCAGGTCTCATATAATAAATTGTTAGTTGATGTGCAGATTGAATGATCTGTCACAATATGGGGATCATTCATTTGGTTGCATCCTCCCAAAATGTAAGACTTTTGTCAGATACCTTTTTTTAACATGACCAGTTGATTTAATCTCAGCTCCATACGTTTGCAGTTTTAAGAGTTTTTTTTTAGAATCTTTAAGGCTGTTGCATGAGGTCCCTACACCCTAATTGGTACCCCCAGAGGTATGCCACAGACAGCTAGCATTCATGTATGTGTTATACTAATGGAATAACCTAGAGGTTAGAGTAATGAGCTGTGAATGAGCTTGGTACATCCAGCAGACCAGACCTGGTTTGATTCTCACAACCTCCACTTGCATACTGTGTGACTCTGAGCAAGTCACTTAACCACCCAGTGCTCTCAGGTCACCCCTGAAAACAGGCACTTGTGCCTAGTGGGCCTTATCCAGTTACCAAAGACTAAAATAAAAAATAAAAATAAAAAAATAAGGGCTAAGGGCATCTACTGTATAAGAGTAGATGTCAGGATATGTATGCACATTATTGTTACATGCTTTACTTTCTAATATACACATGCATTTCTTGCTTACAAGATGTTAGGACACCTGTGTCCTTGTAATAATATGATATATGAGTTGGCACTGATGATTTGTATTACTACACGGCTATGTACAAACTGTACTTCTTTGTTTCCACAAAGTGATGACTATAGCAAAATTGTATAATGTTATCTCAGACTGAGGAGCCACCTCTAATTTAGCCAATAGGGCTCATCTCTGTAACTAGAAATGCTTCTATTTTACAGTAATCATGGTAATTATCTTAGGTATATAATGTAAGACATTATGTCTTCTACCTCGGAGATCCCAGGAGACATGGAGATTCCTAGAGGTATAGGGAACGCTTAGCATTGTCTCCCAGTTCCTAATGGTAAGAACTGCTTAGGGCAGCTGTGATTTTCCTTTTGGTAGTAGTAAACAAGCTTTATTACTCTTATGCAATGTGTCTGTGATTCCTTGCATTCCCATTATTGCCAAGAACCTGAGAGTGAGGTTTAGACCTCCTGACAATTGGCACCCACGTGCACTCAATATTTGGAGTTTGCAAAGTTTTCACTTGTTGCTACAACTCTCCCTTCCCAATGGGGACTGTAAGTGTGCATTCTCACATCATCTCTCCCATTTTTCACCCGCTTTGTAATCACTTGCAAAGTCTGGCTGCTTACTGGATGTGGTCGATGCCGATTCACCTCACCCCATGGCAGTTTTGAATTGCAAGCTTACAAGTGCACAGTAACCCACCTGTGAACTAGTGAACCTGTTGTGGATCGATACACAGCATGGCATCTTTTCACAATTCGATTTTTCATTCCCTCCCACACAATGGCCACCATATCAAATATCTGTACAGACCTGAGACTCGATGTCTCAAACTTCCTTGCCTCTTATGGAGGATGGGCTGACTCTGCGTGGGACGCAAGTCAATCCAAAAACCCCATACTGGGAATTTCAACCCAGTACTCAGAGATGAGACAAACAGTCAGAAAGTGAGAAGCTAAAAGGTTGTTGGTCGCGGCTCTCTAAGCTGCTTTGGAAGCCTCCGAAGAGAGGTTTTGAACCCTTGAACTGCAAATCTCATCTGTTAAGCAGGAGATGGGTTGCAGGAAACTGAATGTGTAAGATGAGAGCAGGATTTGGAGTCTGAGCTCCAAACTCTGCAGAATAAAATGGATTCCCTTTTGCATTATTCTGCACAGGCAAATGAGCAGGAACTTCGCATGTTGAGGCAGGAATGTGAAAGTTTGAGACAGGATAAGGGTCAGGCTTTGAAAATGAATGACTTGTTAAGTAGAACGAATGATCAGATGTGTGAGGAGTTGAGACAGTTACGGGATGAGATAAACCAGGTAAGTAATGACTTAGGAGTAGCTACTAGGGACAATCGCGAATTGAGCGCCGGACATACAGTGTTACAGAAGCAGATGCAGGATGATGAGGATCAGAATGTTGCAAAAGTTAGTCATGAGGATTGTGAATATAAAATGGCAAAACTGTGCCATCAGCAAGAGATGCTAGCTGGTCATGTCAAGGTGATGGGAGGCGTAGCCCCCGCCTTATCGATGAAATCTGAGGAGGAGTCAGATGGTGACAACTTCTAGTACAACGCCCAGTCACACCCCTACTATGGGTCAGTAATCCCACCCTGCCATCCACAACATAGTGGACCCCCATCACATGACACCACATCCCTATGTCATCAATAGTATGACAACCATCATGGGCGAACGCCAACATGATGACCCCCATGATGGGGGGAAGCAGGCCCAGACCTAGTCCCAACAGCACCACCAATCACCGTTATTAATTTGGATGATAGCAGGAGATAAGCAGGAGATAGAGAAAATTAATGAGACTGCCCTAGGCAATGTGACCATCCCTGAGAGAAACAAGCAGGTTCTCCAGACCCAGATTAAGCAGCTGCTACAGGAGGCTGCTAGTAAGGATGGAATGGTCCACACTGTGACAGAAGCCGCAGCTCAGACAGCCCTGCAGGGCACCCGAGGAAAATCTACCTCTGATCGATTGTCCCAATAATCCCCTACAAATGGCCCATTCTGTTCTGCAAATAGCTGACAGCATTGGTCTGATGAGCCCGTCCGACAATCTTAGTTGCCACTTGGAAAAGGTGCATGTTAAATGTGAAATGCTTAGTCTCACTGCAGACTGCCAGGTCCAGATCCTACATCAGACCATCGTTCCTGGCCTGTGGATGAAACTCCCCGATGCTGTCCGCCAGGCCGGCCACACCACATTTGACAAAGTAGCATCTGAACTCATCACTGCACACAACCCAGATGTGATAGAAGTGATGCTCGCAAACCCTGTGAAACGGAATGCGAAGGAAAGTCTAGTGACTTTCCAGCAGAGGCTCTGGATGGCCTACTGAGCAAGGAAGCACCTCTCAGGAGAAGTCACAGATGCGGACCTCATTGAATACAAAACCCTGTTCCTTTGGAACATGATCCCTGCAGTGCGAGAGAAGGTACAGCCAACCACCTATTCCAGCATGGAAAGATTTGATGATATTCTTCAGAAAACAGAGAGAGTTTATCAACTCTACATCCATGATTCAGGCTCCAACTCCAAGAAGGTAGCTGCCATGGAAGCCATTCTGGAGGCCACAATGCACTACACGGTGGAAGGGGCAGGCCCAAGAGAAACAGCCCCTCCCCACAGATAACCAACACCTCCAGCAGGCCCAACAACAACAATGCTGGGGTGGAAACTAGAACTACAACAAAAACAAGAAATACCACAAAAACAATAAGGGTAAGCAACAGGGACCAGGCCCTGAGAACTGAAGTCTTTGAGACCTCCTGGGGAAAGTATGCTCCATAGAGGACACTGTTCCAGTATGGGCCCTTGCTGCAATACAATCAGGAGAGCAGGCCTCCACAGGCCACGGGGATATGGTAAGTCCAGGCTCTCAGGCCCCTACAGGCCTGAACCAGGAAGTGGCTCCCTATATAGCATCAGTACAGCATGGTGAGATGATTCACAGGAACCAGGCCCAGACTCTCTTTCCAAGAGCTTCCCCATGCTTCCGCTGGTACAGGTTGACAATTACAGGCCCCAGTCCGTATTGTAAACAAGCTGATCTTGGATACAAATGGAAAGCCCTGCACAGAGGCCGAGGTCGGGGTCCGACTACTCACAGTACTGCTGGAAACAGGTGTGGCTGTGTCTGTATTACAGGATGACAATCCAGACACATCACCTTGATCTACTGGATGGAGGACCAATATATCTGGTGTAGACAAAACTAGGCTACCTGCATACTGCTCACTTCCATTACCTGTGGCACTGGGACATCTGAAGGCATATCACACCTTTAAGCTGATGGTACTGCATGATCTCCCTAGTATAATTGGAATTGATTTCTTGTCACCACATGGCTGTGTGGTAGACCTAGCCAACATGTTACTGATGCAAATTCAGGGACAATATCACATCATCATGATCCTGACTCACATGTGGTTACAACAGTCTCAGCAAGTGATAAAGAGTATGACATCATAGATCGGTTTAAGAACCATGAGCTTTTCCGAAAGCTCCTTCCCATTCTTCAAAGGCATCTGGAGGCATTTGCCACTAACAAGCATGATAGTGGCAGGATGCATACTGTCATTGAAGTGACAAACCCAGCACATGAGAGGCAACGGCAGTACCTCTTTCCACCTGAGGCCTTGACTTCTCTTAGTGAAACAATTAAATCACTCCTTAAGCAAGATGTAATCAGGACATGTGTTTCCACTGTGAATTCCCCAGTGTGGCCCATGAAGAAACCCATGAGTGCCTGGAGACTTACTAGTGACTACAGGAGACTAAACCAGGTCACCCCCAGTTGTGCCCCAACTGTGGCATCAGCACCAGACATGCTATGACTACTGACCCCTGACTAGCAATAGTTTAGTGCTCTGGACATCTCCAATGGTTTTTGGTCATTGCCATTGGCCCCCAAAAGTCAATATAAGTTTGCCTTCACCTTTGAAGGCAGGCAGTACACAAGGACCAGCTTACTACAGGGGTTCCATAACAGCCTCTCTCTGTTCCATCTGCACATGATGGACACTTTTGAGGGTTTCTCTACACCCCAGTGTCTCTTGCAGTATGTTGATGACCTGTTGTTGGCCACAGCCACACAGGAACAACATCTAGATCTCTTAGTCAAACTACTGACCCTCATCCAGAGGGCAGGCCTCAAATGTAACCCAGCAAAAGCACAACTATGTCAGAAACAGGTACTCTTTCTGGGCCTGAGGATAACAGATCAAGACCGAAGCCCTACCTGGAAGAAGATACAGGGATTGCAAGATTTGCTACTGCCAACCAGCGTGGCCACCTTTAGAAGGTTTCTAGGTATGGTAAATTATTCTAAAGATTTTATTTGTGATTTTGCTCAGAAGGCCACCCCTCTGTATGAACTACTGAAAAAGGATGTCCCCTGGACTTGGGGCTCATTCATACCCAAGCCTGATGTCACTGAAGCAGGCTCTGGCCTCAGCTCCAGCTTTGGTCAACCCCAATCTAGCCTTGCCATTCCATCTGGAATCTTCCGCCTCTGACATTGCTATTTCTGCAGTGCTGGCTCAGAAGGTCCATGGCATCCTGAGACCTATTGCATATGCATCACAGCTCTTGACCCCTGTGGAACAGAAGTACAACCTTTGTGAAAGGAATCTTCTGGCCACCTACTGGTCTGTCAAGCACTTTCTGTATATCATTGGGTACTCCCCCCTGATTATCGATACAAACCATACCCCAACAACCTTTCTGCTATCAGATAGAGTAAAGGATGGGTCAGTCTCCAATACTAGACTGACACACTTGTCCCTTCTTCTCCAGGACAGAGACATCAAGGTCAACCCAACCAAAATGCCATCCATGCTGGCACATGGCCTTCTTTTCCAAGGAGAACCCCATGACTATATACTGCAGCCACCTGATCTATCAGATTCAGGACCATTCCTTCCTGCTACACCACAACAACTTGAGAACACCTTATTGTGTCATGTCTTCACAGATGGATCAGCTTCCTGTTATCAGGGAGTACAGATAGCAGGAATGGGCATATTTGTAGTTTACCCTTTTGGTAACACTGTTAACATTTCTAAATGATGCAGTGTGGCATCATCACAGTATGCGGAAATGGCAGCAGTGGCCTGTGCCCTCGAGTTCATCCAGCATGGAACTGAGGATACCATTATTTTCACAGACTCTAACTGGGTTTGTTGCTCTCTTACAGAATTCCTTCCTTTCTGGCAGAATAACTCTTTTACCTCTTCTGATGGCACTACGGTGAAACACAAGGAACTGGTAATATACATTCATTCACTGGCACAGAAATTTGCACACAAACTATATGTACACAAGGTTAAGACCCACTCTATACATGATCCCTATCATACCTTAAATGACACTGCTGACACCCTTGCCAAGGAAGGGACCCGAGAGGGGAACACCTGGATGATGGATCATCCAGAGGCCAGAGCAGCTGTGTACATAGCAGCTGTCAGGAAGAAACCTGAACCCTTCTCCCCTTTGGACTTGTCAGAAGCTCATCATGCTGACTCTGAACTCAAATACGTGTTCAGGTTCCTGGACAAAGGTACTGAGAAGAATCTACCTACCCATAACCTGTACCGAAGGCATGAAGGTGAGTTACACCTTTCCCCAGATGACAAGCTCATTTGGTACCAACCAGATGACACCCCCACTAAATTGTGGGTGGTCCCGCATCATCTTAGATCCAAATTTCTGCACCAAGTGCATGATACCCCCACTGGTGGACACCAGGGAGTGGAAAACACACTCCAGAGACTTAAGACCACCACTTGGTGGCCTGGCGTCACCAAGGATGTTAAACAGTGCATAGACAACTGCCTTGGTTATGCACAAAACAACCCCATCCCTACTAAACAAAATGCCAAACTACAACTACAAAGGCATTCTGGCCCCTTGGCATGCCCTACAAATTGATTTTATTGGTCCCCTTACAAATACTAGCAGAAACAACAAATATACCCTTGCGATTACTGATCTTTTCTCTAAGCGGGTTGAAACTTTCCCCACTAAGACATGCACAGCAAAAGCCACTGCCAAAATCCTGGTGGAACAGATTATCTCCAGGTGCTGCCACCTCTCAAGGTAGACTCTGAAAAAAGGAACCAGTTTTACAGGTGAGTTGATGAAAGAAGCCCTTGAACTCCTTAGAGTTCATCAGAAGTCCCACATACCATACCACCCACAATCATCAGGTCAAGTAGAGAGGGCCAACAGATGGATTAAGCAAATGTTTTCCAAATTCATTGAGGACAATCCCTAGGATTGGGATTCCCTACTACCATTATTCACTATGGAAATTAGGGGCATGCCTTCAGGCACCATCCAGTTGACACCCTTTGAGGTGATGACTGGTAGAAATATGAGATTACCTGAACACCTATTGATTGACCTTCACACCCCCACCACAGACCTTGTGCCTGTGGACTAATATGTGAAAAAACTCAGAAAAGACCTCATACACACTCATTTGTATGCTGCAAACTGCATGGGTAAGACCCAGCAACAGTCAAAAATTCAGTATGACAAACACACACAAGAAGTGGATTGGCAAGTTGGAGATCAGGTAATGTTCTCAGATTTGTGCATCCAACACATTCTTTTTCCAATAAGTGGGAAGGATCCTATCCAATTGTCAACAAGCTCAGTCCAGCTGTCTATCAAGTTAGACTCATGCAAAACAACAAACTGACTGACTGACAAATGGTTACATGCAAACCAGTTGAAACTGTATAAAGGAGTATAATTACTTTTTCTCACCCCATTGGGTGGAATAGTACTAATTTGCTAATGTTTATTTTCCTTTTCAGATACACTGACAAGATGGCTATCTTGTTCCACTTTCTCTTCATCTCAGGAGTTATCACCTGCATCGAGGTATGGTAAAGAACCTCCTTCCTCACCTTGATCCACCTGCAAATACCCCAGAGGGAGTCTCCATCAATATTCCCGACTATTTAATTACCGTTCAGGAAGGTTCAGATGCCTACCTCACTGCCTCAGTTGTTGCTCCTGATAAATCTACCCTACAAATTGAGTGGCAAACCAAGTCTCAAGGACAAATACTCCCCATGGCCAAACTCTCCAAGGGAAATTTCCATGGATGGCCCAATGCAAAATTATCCCAAAATGGTACTTTGTCCTTGCACCAGAGCTCTCCCAGGCATTCTGATTTATACAATATCACTGCCTTAATTGAACCCCCATATTGTGATTCACTGTCTAAAGATTCTGCCAGGAAATTTTGTGCTGTACACAACATGGCCTCAGCTGCCATGTATTTATCTGTGTTATCCCCTACTGAGAAACAACTCTTGGAATGTCCAAAACAAACCCCTGTCCCTCTTAGTGGTCTCACAGCCACTGCTTTACCTGGCTCACTGATTAACAATTTACAATACATGCATGTACCTGTTTTGTTTAACTTGACTTACTGGAATATGAAAGAATTTGGTATGTGTCACACGCTGCTAACACATCATTGTTTTATAGTACTATGTTACTTGATAGCTTAGCAGCCTTTCAGATCCATAACCAAGACCCTATTTCTGGGGTACATACCACCAAGCATAGAGGCAATTTTAGAAGAAAACCTCAAACAGATGATCAAAGTCATAAAAGAAATACCTGTGACACATCTGATGTCACTGGTGCCACAGGTACCCTCACTGGTGTCTTTGGTATTGCAATGTCTATCTGGAACAAAGCAGACATTGCTACTATCGAAGCACACTCACAAAAGTTTGAAACTGGTATGATCAATGACATCATACCCCCAATATTGCATGGTGTGGATGGCCTTAGTCAGGAAAAATAATACACTGTATACAATATGCACGACATTGCTAAGGCATTTACAGATTCTCAAGATAAGATTAACACCCTTATTGCACAGAACAATAAGGAAGCAGATAATCTATACATTGCCCATGAAATCCTATGCTCCGCCTATGGATCATATATTATCACTACCATCAGTAATCTCTTCCATGATCTGGAATCCGGAAGAATCCCTGATATCATACATGACAGACGCATCTCTAAATGGTATTGTTCTCAGTGCAAATCCCCTGACTGTTTTGCCATGTGTATGTCACAGTCTATTTCTATTGCTATTTCTTCAGCTAGGAATTTGGGATTTGTGACCAGGCACCCTAATACTTGTCCTTGTTTTACTTCTAAGAAATGTTCCATTAAGGATTCTATGTTTGTGTCTTTTACTGTTTCTTTACCACCTTTTGACCCCAATACAGCTATATTTAGAGAAACAAGTGGATTGCAGGATGCCAATTTGTGAATAAAGTTATTATTGGGTCAGCCATCAGCACCAACAAAATTTATTCAATGTAAATAAGAATGGATGAACACCACTGTATATGTTAGTTTTCAATATTATTTCTTTATTCTCCTCTCACAAAAAAAATGGGGCAACAGTTTCATGGTCAAATCCACTTCATCAGGCCCATGCTGTGTTGTTTTTCTAATATCACAAAACATATAAAAAGAAAGTTTTTAATTCCTTGGTATAAATTACCAAATCACAGTTTAACTCTCTCCACATCTGAGACAATAATACCATTACAGTGCATAATAGTTCCTTACTCAGTCTTAGATATTCTTTCCGTATTTATTACCCATATTCGGATATTAAACATATCTACACCAAAAACACTATTGCTTCAGGCAGCAAAAATATAATCACCACTGGGGGGAGGATGACAGTGGGGACAGGGAAAACATGGCGGTGGCTACTCAAAAGAGGGGCACAAGGCAGCAGGGGGAGAATGTTGGGGGGCAAATTGTGGGTGGGAGTGAGCAAAGTCAGGAGGTTGGGGGGACAAGAGTGCAACCACCTCAAAAAAAATATATAAATTACAACACAAAAAACCTATCCCCTGTAGTCAGTCCTAAACCCGGGTCCACCAGTTACAGAGGCAGTGACCACAACCACTACTGCACACAGCCAGCGTGGAATTGGTCGAGAAAAAAAACAAACATCATATCCTCTTCCTCTGTACCGGAATCAAGAAATGAAGGTGCTCAACTTGAAATGGGCTATTAAGTGCATATAGCCCATTTCACAGTCTCTATTTTGCCATCACAAAAATTGACTTGCTCAAATTCATTCTCTATAATCACTGGCCACCATTAGGGTTGACTTCAACCTCATTTTAGACCCCCATCTTAATAGAAGCCACTCTGATTCAGAGCTGCACACCAAGAGCTCCTGGGCCATTGCTCTTTTTATGACGAATCATGCTTTGGTTGATTTACAGTATGGCACCTTTTTCATCCTCGAGACCCAGACTATTACAGTCACTCGACTGTTCACGATACCTACAGTCATTTGAATTTTTGGTTGACCTCCCCCACATCACACATGCTGCAATTAGCTCCTCCTTAATGCCTCATTATTTCTGATCATGCGTTCAGTTTCACTTTGTTCATGGTGAAATCATCAATAAATCACCCACCTGCAGGCTAAGCTCCCTTTTACTTCATAACCACAACTTTATCCCCTGGATTAAGGCAGAGACTGCCTCCTTCCTCCAACTCAACCCCCCAGGATACCTCTTCTTGGACCACCTGGGAGACCTGGAAATCTACCATGCCAGGGAAAATCATTAGTTATGCTGCTCATTGCCAGTGACAATTGGAATCCAAGCTCACTGGTTGGACTTGGAGCTTCAGGCCAAAGAGTCACACTATAAGGCACTCCCACGTCCGGACTCAAATTCTGCACTGCACTTGGAGATCCTGAGGCTCTGGATGGCAACTAATACACTCCTCTCTAGGAAGGAGGAAATTACCATTCTATGCCTGAAACACAAGTATTAGAAAGGCAGGGAGAAGGCTGGAAAAGTATTGTCCTGTCATCTTCACAAGCAACAGCTGGAATGGCTGGTTTACTGGACTTGGCGGGGGTAGTCTGAACCTCTTCCGACTCTATGAACACTGTCATGTGCCAGTTCTATGCTCAGCTTTATGCATGTCCCAGCCCACCAGATCCCCACTGAATCCAGGGTTTTCTTTCCTCTTTGAAGCTTCCTACCCTTGCTGCTGGGCAGGCTATGGCTCTGGACTCCCCCTTTCCATAGATGAAATCATGCAAGCTCTTGTCTCACTTAATTCCAGAAAGTCCCCAGGTGGAGATGGTTGCCCAGTTGAACTTTTTAAACTGTTAGTCTTCTTTATTTGTCCACTTCATTGTGAAGTGTACAAAGAGGCAGAATGTGTTGGTTCCCTTCCTTCCACTCTGTGTGAGGCAATTATTAAAGCATTGCCCAAGAAAGGGAAAGACTCCACCCTACCTTCAAGTTACTGTCCCATAGCTCTTCTTAATGTTGACAGTAAAATTTATGCCAAAGCCTTCGCTAATAGATTGGAGACCCTGTATTATCCCAACTTGTCCATCCTTCCCAGGCAGCCTTTGTCAAGGGCTGGTTCAGCTTGGATCACTTGCGTTCCTTAGTCAACCTTATCCACCTCACCAAATCTTCCCCTACTGCGGTGGCAGTGGTGGCCGTAGATTTTGAGAAGGCCTTTGATTCAATCAGCTGGCAGTACCTGCATCTTGTCAGCCCACCTGGGACTTGGCCCCCATTTCAGGTCCTGGATCCAAATCCTGTATTCCTCTCCAACAGCTCAGGCCTTACTAATTATGTGGTTTCTACCCCCTTTCCTTTGCTGAAGGGCACCAGGCAGGGTTGCCTGCTGTCTCTTCTGTTTTTTGTCCTGGTAATAGAACCATTGGCAGCCTTCATTCATCAGCACACCCACATCAAGGGAATTTCTCTGGGTCATGATGAGTACACTACTATGTTATACGTGGATGATTTACTAGTCTTGTTGGGTGATGCACTGCCTTCAGTACAACCCTTGATAACCTTTTAATCTAGCTTTGCTTCCCTTTCTGGTCTTCAGGTGAACTCATCGAAAACAGATGTCCTTCCCTTAAATCCCAAGTGTCAGTTGGCTACATTTGAATTGCTTGGTCTGCATTGGTCCCCCCGATCCATCTCTTATCTGGGCATACAGGTCCCCTCCAATCTCGCCAAGATATGTGAGGCTAATCTCTCTCCTCTCTTGGCAGATCTTAAAACTGATTGGTATAGATGGAAGGCATTGTGCCTTATGCTCCCAGGTAAGATAGCTGCTGTTAAAATCATCTCCACCCCCAAAATCTTGTATGTGTTATCGCATCTTCCTCTTGATAGTCCTCCAAAATGGCTATCCCTTCTTGAGAAATACTTTGGTCATTTTCTGAGGGAGGTCTCCCTCCCACATTATAGCCAGGCTAGGTTATTCTGCCACTGGTCTAGGGGAGGCTTTGACCTCCCCTGGTTCACTGGTTACTTATGGGCCATTCAGGCAGTATCAACTTTACAGAGGTTCCACCCTTGCTCGGCCCACTCAGCCCAATGGGTCCACATTGATTGGCATCTGGTCTGTGGGAAGACACTTACCTCTTTCTTATATTGCCCTCTCCCTAAATGTCTGCAGTCCCATCCTGCAATTAAACCCTGTCTCATGTTGGTTGAAACTGAACAAATGGTTGGGCACTGATCCCAAACCTTTGGGCTTTGCTCCGCTCTGAGATAACCTTGCCATATCGATTGCCCATTCACCTCCCTTGTGGAACTTTTGGCAAAACAAGTGCATCTGGCATATCCTTGATTTACTGGATGCTAATACACCCATTGTTGTTACTTTTCTGGAGCTGAAAACCACATGGGGTATCCGCAGATCCGGCTGTTGGTGCTTCTTGCAGATTTGCAGCTCCTTACAGCATATGTTAAGGTCCCCAACTCCCGCATGTTCATCTCTTCCCTGCAACAAAGGTCTGTGTGGCTGTATTTATCACTGCATTAGAGATCAGATTCCTAACCAGTCCCCTGCTGCCAAAGCAAAATGGGAGCATATGCTTTCCATTAGTATCTCTGAGGAGGGAGTGGAACAGCTGCTGGTCCTTTTGCCAGAAGACCTTTACTGACCCATGCAGTAGCTTTGTTCAGATGAAATAGTCAGTTCTTAATACAGGGCACCGGTGGTCCTGCATGCCTTGTGGCTTCTCCCAAACAATTCCTGCTGGAGATGTCATTCCTCCACAGGTAACCTCTTTCATATTTGATGGTCCTACCCCAAGGAACAACCTTTTTGGGGACAAGTCAGTCAACTCACTTCCACAGTTTTGGGCTGCCTGATCTCATTTTCTGCCCCGCTATACCTGTTGGGCCTCACTTTCATAGCCCCGCATGTTGATCCCTCTGGGCATCGCTGGTTGACTCTACTCAGCATGCAAGTGAAGTGGCTGCTGCTTTGTCATTGGCATTCTCCATCACTTTCTTCCTATTCTGAATTACTAGCAATCCTAGCTTAGGTTGCCTCCTTTGACTGTGTCTTCTGGCTAAGAATGCCCCTGCTTAGTTTTCCAGCTGCTGGACACTCTTTCTTCAGTACCTCACTCCTAGAACTGTGGTGGAATAACTTGATGAAGTTCCTGGCCCCCCCACTTTGCAATGGAGACCCCCCTTCCTTTTGAGTCTTACACTGGGTATTTCTGGGCTGTTTCTCTGGCACCAACACCTCTTTAATTTTTTGTGTGATGTTACTTGTTTCTTTCTTGTATATGATTTTTCTCTTGGTCTGTATTACCATTTGTACTGTATTTTGTTATATTTCTACTCTACAGTTTCTGGCATGGTGGTTGTCCTTTCCTTACATACCTACCTACTCTCTACCACTGAGGGTTCTCCACTCAGACAGTTATGTTATTTCTGTGCTTTTAGATTTTACACGATAACTTGTGTGTTTCACTGTTTTTGCCTTACACTGGGTAATGTTCTCATGTACTGTTTTGATTTTGGAATGTGTTATACAAAAGTTTAAATAAAAAGATTAACTGTGAAGAATGGCACATGTGGTGCCCCTCCACAAGATCGGTCCCAAGGATGACCTGGGGAATTACAGACTGGTCAGTCTGACCTCAATTGTGTGTAAGCTCATGGAGACCATACTTAAGGAAAGGTTGGTAGGGTATTTGGAGGATAATGGTCTCCAGGATGAAAGGCAGCACAGGTTTATGGGAGGAAGAGTGTGCCAAATGAATCTTATTGACTTCTTTGAGTAGGTCACTAAGACAGTGGACAGGAGTCAGGCAGTGGACATCCTCTATCTGAACTTCAGCAGAACCTTTGACTCTGTGCCCTACAAGAGACACCAGAAAATTGGTGGATTTTGGAGTAGGGGAGAAGATGACCAGGTGGGTAGAAAGCTATCTAAGGGACAAGACTCAGAGGCTGAGGGTGGGGGGACAGTTATCTGGCACCAGGGAAGTCACTAGTGGGGTCTCACAGGGCTTGATGCTGGAGCCAGAGTTGTTTAATGTCTTCATCAACGACACTGGGTATGGTATAAAGGGCAAAATGTGCCTTTTTGCAGATGACACCAAACTCTGTGGGAGGGTGGACACAGTAAAGGGGATACGAGACTTGCAGGAAGACCTGAGAAAACTTGAGAGTTGGTCCAGGATTTGGCAGCTAGGCTTCAATGTCAAGAAATGCAAAGTCATGCACAATGGAGCCAGAAATCCAAGGACAGAGTGCTACTGGGGGGTCCGAGTGGAAGCAACAGAGGAGGAGAAGAAGGATCTGGGAGTGATGATCACAACTTACCTGAAGCACTCCACATACTGCAAAAAAGCAGCAGCAAAGGCAAACAAGATGCTGGGGAGTATAGCCTGAGGAATCAGCAGTAGGCGAAAGGAGGTTATACTGCCCTTGGACAGGTCACTGGTGAGGCCACATCTAGAGTATGGTAGAGTAAGATACTAGTGCCCACACCTTAAGAATGACATCAACCTGCTTGAGATGGTTCAAAGGAGGGCAACTAAGATGATTGTGGGGCAATAATTTTAAACATATGAAGAGAGGTTGGGGGCCCTGAACAGGTACTCCCTGGATGAGAGGAGGGAGAGAGGGGTCATGTTAGAGATCTTCAAGTACTTGAAAGGGATAAATAGGGTGGGAAAGGAGGGTCTCTTTAAGCTAAGTGGCAGTGAAACCACGAGGGCACACAGTGTAAAGCTGGAGGGGGGAGTTTTAGGAGAGAGGTTAGGAAGCACTTCTTCATGGAAAAGGCGGTGGCCAGTTAAAATGCACTGCTGGAGGAAGTAGTCTCAATGAAGTCGGTGGACAACTTCAAGAGAGGCTAGGACAGGCACAAGGGGAAAGTACAGGGCTTGGGGGGACAGATGGAAATGATGGGAGAATTGGGGTGGGGTGGCAGGGTCAGTAGTATAAGCTGGGGACCCTGTGATATGAGCAGACTAGATAGACCCAACAGTCTTATTCTTCTGTCTTCTTCATACGTTTGTATGATTGCTGCTCTTTAGGCCGTCTCCCTGCTTCCTCGGCTGCAAATCTTTGGGACTGCCTCTGTCTGACAGTTCACTCTTGGGGCTGCCTCTGATGGCTACTCTTTAGGCTCTGTCAGCAGCCACTGTACAGTAATGCCTTTCAGCAGACACTCTTGGGACATCTTATTGCTTCGAGTGACTGCTCCATGCCACAGTTGCCTGTGTCATATGATTCAACCACATTTTGGAATGTAATTCAATGGGAACCTAGATCCAGGATCCCCATAGGTTTCCTCCACTGGGGGGGGTCTTCTCCTCTGCTTTGATAGTCATAAGAGTTATATAGTCCTAATCCAGGATCTGGGGTTGGGCGGTGGTATTTGCTTCATCCTTGCTTATGGCTACTTCTCTCTACTTACATTATGTCATGTCAGGCAATCTTATTTATATTTTTTAGCCTTGCATCCATAGAAATCTAAAATTCATTCAATCCACACTACAGTACAAGCATTGACAGTATCCATCACTACACATCACATCTAAAATGAAAACAGCATGTCACTACTAGTAGTTAGGGACTTTGGGCAGACTGGATGGACTTCAAGTCTTTATCTAGCCTCAATAGTCTATGTTTTTATGTTTCTGTTACAACCTCACCCCATACTATTCCTCCATCCTTGCATAGAATATGACATCTAATCAATCATTAATTGACAGATGGCCTAAATTCCAAGGGTTGGCATGAGGTTCTATGGGTAGGAGGTGACTTTGCCACACTCCCTACTGAGCAGTATTTATAATGTAAATAGTCAAGTGTGCTTGGATTTTAAGTTTCTTGTCCCAACATCCTCTCCTTCTCCTCTCTACTCTTAGGTATCAATATACATTTATCACTTTGTCATGGGGGACTATGTCCCTTTGGCACCTCTATTGGTGGAACTATCCTTAAGAGGATTCCTGTTTCCTTGTTGCACTTTAAAGGGGTAGTAGTACCTTTAGCTGGACAGAGAATGTGTAGTACAAATTTTATATTGCACATGCATCCTTACAAATCTGAACTTTTTTCAACCCATGCTACATTACAAGCATTGTGCAACATCCATCCACATTTATTGGTATAACAACCTATTTATATTATTCCTCCATCCCTGCATACAACATTGATGATATTCAGTCATCCAATAGTTGCCCAATGGCCAGTGACTCAACAATTCATGTTATCCCCATCCACCTCCCCCGTAAGACTGAAAATAGGTAACATTTTCTATCCCTCCTTTGCTGCCCAACAAAGGCAAACAAACAAAGTTAGGGCTGCAACTGTATATGTAATATAGACCATCAAAGAGAGTTATCATACATGAATCTAATTGTAATAAAAGATGGCCTTCCTTGCCAAGATTGAATTGGTTGAGCAAAATGCTCCTCAGCTTGTACTGTGTAAAATGGGTATCTAATATTGTTTTATTTATTTAGTTTGCTAGCTGGGTAAGTACACTAAGGAGAATTCCCATTTTCAGGAACAATGCAAGCTGTATGGTAGAACACAGAACATGTAACCAGGGCTTTAGTTAACTCAATTTTGGGAGTATTTGACTTCCAAAAATAAGGCAAAAACTTCTAAAATAAAGAGAGAGGAAGTCTTTGACTTCCAAATGTAAAAAACAAAAGTGGATGACTTCCAAAACGGAAGGCACAGAAGCAAAGAAATTGTGGATTTTTCTAAAATAAATCCTATTTTACCACTCATTTGTATTAATATCTATAAAATGATCCTTCTTAGAATACTGGCTTTCAAATTGTGGGATCTGGGAAGTATTTTGACTTCCAAAAAATTGGAATGACTTCCAGATTTTGACTCAGGGAAGTATTTGACGTTCACAAAAAATAAATTAACTGAACCCCTGCATGTAACAATCTTAACCATACTGGATAATAGAATACACATATTGGACACCTTATCAAAAAATATGTAAAGGTAGATTTTTCTTTTAGGTAACTCCATCAGTTTTTTTTAAAACATAAGGTGTCTGGGGACAGTGTGTATGGACACTAACAAGCTGCTCCAGTGGGTAACAGAACATTTTGAAAAGGGCTTTGGGCAAGGCCACTGTGAGATTTGACTACAGATAGGAAGCAAGTGACATAGTCTTGAGCCTGCCAATCTTGAGGGTGACAGGGTGAGAAATTGGCAGACCACCCATTGCGTCGTCTGGGCATTATGGTTGGTAAGCAACTGCTGGCACAGCACTTGAATTTAGATGCTGTGCCATCAGTGGCTCAATGGGTAAAATCCCTGCTTGGATGTATGAAACTGGAGCATACACAGTACCTGGCCATGAACCAGGCTTCTAAATACCATCGGATTTGGGATCCCTTTGAGCAGGCTATAGGAAACACCTGGTTTCCTGTATTCTAAACAAATTCAAGTACGGAGGGTCTGGACTGGACACTTTTTGAATCTTGGATTTTATGTTGACATTCCCTGAGATATTTGGAACCTAATATGAACCGAGAAGTGGCTGGGGGATGCAGTTTTAAGTCATGCCTTGAACACAGCACTTCTTGTCCCCAGATCCCTGCTCAATAAAACAAGGACTACCATTGTGTGGGTGCTCAGTTGGCAATACCTTTATTACAATCTCTTCCAAATATAAACTTCCACAATATATCTTAATCATCATATTTTACAGCAATATGTCCATTATTATCTTTATTATAACCAGTATTCATAACAATACTTTTTCTTTTTTTCTTTTTTATTTTTTTTTATGTTAGTTTCTGGTAACCAGGTAAGGCCCACTAGGCAGAACTGCCTGTTTATAGGGGCGACTTGGGAGCACTGGACAGTTAAATGACTTGCTCAGAGTCACACAGTATGCAAGTGGAGGTTGTGAGACTCATACTCAGGTCTGGTCTGCTGTATGTATCAAGCTTGTTCACACCTCGTTATTCTAACCTCGAGGCTATACTGCCAGCCCATTTCCATTCTTGTTTTTCTCTTCTCCCCCCCAGATATACATCTGGGGGCTGCTCTCTTTCTTTTCTTCTCTCTTGTTGGGTGCGTGTGTACACCCATACCACTCTTGTGTTCTGTGACCCGCTGGGTCTGATTGTCTCACCCCCCCCACCTCCTCCCCTCCCCTTTTCAGTGCCCCTTCCTCTTCTCTGCCATCCACCTTCGGCAGTCCAAGCAGATCTGCTGTCCACCTTCAGCAGTCTGTCCCTCTTTTGCGCACCTACCACTTTTCATGCCACTAGCCCACCTCCAGCTTACGATGGACGGTGGGCTTCCCCTCCATCCCAGTGACTATCTCTGGCCACACCATGTTGACAGTAGGTCACCACTATTTTTTTTTATGTCCCTTCCATATTTTTAACAAAATGTCCATTTATAACTTGACCCCCATAGTCATTTTCACTCAGATGGATGATGACCACATCTATATTCATGTTTCCGCCCTCAGCTCATGAAGGAGTGGCAGCAGCAAGGCCCAATGCCTTCTCCGTACTCCCTTCCAGGTAACCATAAACTGGGTCAGGTCTTGATATAGCTGATGACTCCAAAAGCTTCAGGATTCTTTCTACTGTTCAAAACATAAGGTAATGCCCCAAGCTTCAAGCTTCTAACTTCCTTTTCCACCCTGTTGGATAAAGGAAAATATGAGTTTTCCACCATTATGCCTACATCCTATCTACATGTGTATTTCTACCACCTTTCTTTTTTATTTTATTTATTTATTAACTGAATTTTCCACTCACCCTGCTCTTAGATTAGTGTCCTATTCCTGTAATGCCAATAAAAGAGAGATGTAGTTCGTGTCTTATTCTTCCCTATTGAATATGTCTCTTAAAATAACCGGAAACTCACCGGTCTTTTATTTTTTTTTTAAACCTCCTCCCTTGCCCCTTTCTGTGCAGCAGTCTCAGACTCTGTGCTTATCCTGAAGTAATGGGAGGAGTTACCATTGGGGTCCTCCACCTGGAATTCCAACCCCTTCGTCAATATGGAAACGAGCTGCCTGCTATATACCCATGTGGTCTCTCCCTAGATGCCCCATGTGTCACTGTACCCTGGTTGCAATGCAGCACACCCCAACCATACGTTGACTGGGCCTAGGGCAGATTTTTGATGTTGTTTACACTACAATGCTGCTCCATTGTCCCACCTGATATTTTAAGCATCAGGCTGATTTTCTCAGCCCTCCACATGGAAAACCATTTGATTGCACACCGGGGAAAAGGCTGTCGGTCATTGCATTACTCACCCCGTCTGCCTTAAAAGACATGCTCCCACTCCGTCCTTGAAAAACTCGCTGTCTCAATGCTCTCATCATGGTCTCAGATATCACCCCCCCCCCTTGTCAAGACTTCAAATACCTCTTGGTTGTTCCACCAAAAATGTGACTTTTAATGTCATAGCTCTTCCCTCTCCTGGTGTGGCCACCCCTCTAAGAAAGATTCCTAAGCATGTGATGTGTCTTGCCAGGTCCATCCTTTCCCCTCCAGCTGGCCATGCCTCTGAGACTAACTTCCCCCCAAAATAAGCCCCATACCTCAGCCCCTGCTGCCTCAGTGTATAACTGCAGGTCAGTGTTAACACCCTCAGTCTTCCTGTTAAAAACCTTACCCTTGTAAGCTCTAAACATGCCTCCCATATCTTCAGATCCTGCAGTGTAGCCTTAGTAATACCCACCCAGAGGGGCAGCCTGGTGGTGTCCCTGAAAACCCTGGACAGACGACATGTAAACATCATCCTGGTGCAATGGCCCCACAGGTGAAGTCCACATACCATATGAGTTGCTGCTCCTGCTGCCACTGTACTCTCCAGCCACCTTTTTACTGAATTGATCAAACCCTTCAACTCACCCTCTTTCCTTAAGGCAACTTAATAATTCCCCTTCTGTTTATCTCTATCCCTAAAATTCGATCTGCTGACTCAGGCCTACTATTTATCTGGTGCCATGGGTACACCTAGCTTTTGACACCTCCCATCAAAGTTGCTTGTTATTCTTCCAGTCTCCTCCTTCCCTTCCCATATTGGAAGGAACTTTGTCCAACTAATGGTTGGTTGACCTGTACCCATACTATCTTCTTTTGAAATATCCATGGCAACCCCATCTAAACATTACCATTGTAGCACGTGCAATGGCACAACCCATCGGCATTGCCTTGTTGCAATAATCTTGCCCCCACACTTGATTAATCCCATTGCCTCGATACCCGTTTTGCTAACCATGGATCCCCAGGGTCACCCTTATCGAACTTACTGCCTCTTCCAGTGTGTCATGCATAACCCTACTGTCCCCCTCTATCTATGTGATAATTTCTGAATCCCCTTCTGGGCATGGCAGGTGATATAGTCCATAAATTCTCCTGACTGCTTCTTTATTACCAATCCAAAGTGAATACCCCTATGTCGGGCAAAGGGAGTGCAGCAACTGGTCCCCTACTCTGCTTGCTTCTACCTCCCTTTTCTTTCTTTGTTTTCTTTTTTGTGTTGCTTTTGCCCTAACCAGTTTCCCCAGAACACGTAGGCTGAAGCCCCATTACACACCTTCCATGTCTTCTTAGCTGCCTCCCTATCTGGGTAACGCCAAACCCCATTCTGACAATACTTGTGCCCTGCTTGGCATTTTACCAAAATCTAAATGTTCTGATTCACCCCACCTTTTGCTGCCTTGCTGATTCCGATGATGTGTATTCCCCCTGACACCCCTCCACCTGCCCCCTTCCCCCCAGGTTTGTCTCCTGAATCTGAGTGGCCAGCCTGAAAGGACTAATTGTAGCAACTACTACTGTTATTCTTGCCCTAGCAGGTCCTACCCTGGCTGCTGGAGGAACCACACCACACTTCGTCCACATGTGCCTACAATGGCAGTGCTGGCAGGAGCAATGTGCCTTGTTGTAAGGCCCAGCAGCACATCTTGTAGGGCTACTGTCTTCTTATCCCAACCCCTTCACTTCCACTTGTGCCTAAAAATGTCTCCAGACACAAATAGAGCTGCCTGGTGTTCCAACTCAACACCCTCCCACCCCCGTGCACCCTGCACCTTCTAACTTCTCATCATTCCACCTCTAAAAGACACCACCCCTTGCTTAAAGGCTCAGCATATTTGTCCCTTGTATCTATATTAGCTAATGCAAAACCATCCACCTGCTTCCTCTCCCTATATTCCACTGTTGCCCATGACCCATGGACCCCTATTCTGCCCTGGTGACCCTATATCTGCCCCCCCGACTGTCACTTTCTCATGTTCTGCATCTGCTAAACCCAGGTGCTTCCCCTTTTTGTTTGCTTCTTAAACTCCCCCCACAAAGCCTTTACCACCCTTGCCCATGCCACTCGCCAAGCAAGGAGAGTACCATTTGCTCCACATACCATTTAATAACACCCTCTGGTGTGAGGTTCACATTACCTGTTTTGTGCTTATTGCCAGGGGCCAGGACTGGAGCTACTGGGCTCATTCACAGGCTGTTGCCAGGAGGATTGAGGGTTGCTGGAGGAGCCGGAGCCACTGGCACACCTATGGGGGCCTGAAGAGCCAGAGGATCTGGTTGGGGTGTGGGTGTGGGACAGGCCTAGACACAGGTTCTGGGACCAGTGTCAGAGGTGGAACAGGTTCAAAAGATATCAGTGACCATGGTGGTACTGGACCCACAGGCTCCTGGGCTGTAGGAGACTTAGGGGCTTACTAGATATCCTTCCTACCTAACCCATTCACCTGCTGACCACTTTTTCCCCATGCCCTGTCTGGCCCTCTTCCATGCTCTCTAATATATTGATTGCCTTCTCACTATGTTCCCTTAGGGCTCTGCAATCATCCTCTTCAATGAACTTGCTTCACCATGTGCCATGATTTGTGTATCTGCAACTTGGAAGCTGAAAATAATAATCACAGTAAACTGTTAACATTTTCAGTAGGACATTTCCATGCAACTACTCCCCCCCACACACACACAACCTTATGGGCTATTTTCTTGGGGGGGCCTGCTCAACACCACTGGTGCACCCCCATCGTGCACTGGCCAAAATATCTTGGGTTTATTTCTTTATTTATTTTTTTGTTATTTGTTTTAAACTTTATTGAAAACCTGTTGAAGTACTTGTAAGGTGCAATATTTCCCAGTAGTCCTAATTAATCCTTGGGTCATCTTTTATTCCCGTTATCCCACCCCCTTTTTTTTTGCTACATAATGTGAATGATTTCCTTTCATTTCTCTTTTGCATCAGTACCCTTAGCTATGTGTGGCCCACAGGATCTGTGGTGTATTTTGAGCATGCCATAGAATGGCTGGCATTTGTATAAGTACTTGGATACTCAGGTGCCTCATCAATTGTTCAAAACAAGATAACATAGCACAACCTAGTATCTATCCTCCCAATGTATGGTGATTTCATAATGTTCCTTCAATAAAACTAAATCAGGCTGTATTATCCTAGAATCAGTTCCCCAATGCATATCAATTCCTAAATCTAGCAATGAGATAGGTCTCACTATCTAAGATGGCAACCCCCTTGTGATCAGCTGCCTTCATTAAGATTGTGTCCGCCATGCGGAAAAAGGTTCCATGAAATGTTGGCTGCATGCCTACTCTGAAATGATGACTGCAACCTGCTTGGATTCTTCCTGCACTCAATAGGAGAATAGGAGGACTTGCAACCTCCCCAGGATTGCTGCACCCGTTGGGCTCCCAGAAGGAAGATAAAACCCCTCCATGCACTTTTTTTTTTTATGCATTCCCCCCGTGCGGTCAAAGCCACAAAATCCCATTGCCCCATGGCATCCACAACCCAGCCAAAAGCATTCCTAAACCAGCATCCTCTACTCTCCTGGACCACCAGCACATCTTCGAATCTGTGCATCTCTTCTCCTCGCTACACCAATAGCCGGTGATCTGCTTCTGTAACCCTTTCTCCAGATGGCTAGCATGGGACCCAACTCTACCGCTGCCCTCCCCATACTGTGTTGACCAAAGCAGTAAGCACCAGAGCTAGCACCCACACAAAACTGTGGCTTGCCCCTCTTCCTACCTGCACTAAACTGTGGGTCCTACTAATCCATCCCCTTGTTAGCTCTAAACCTTTTCTGTCCTCCATGCTGGTGAATGTGTGTCACTGCTACCATCACACTCTTAAAGGTAAGAACAAAGCAGCTCACAGTCACCTCATCCAAATCCAATTTTATTTATTTTACACACAAGCAGTAAGGCATTAGATAAAATAAAAATGCTGCTCCTCCCAGTCTTGCAGCACCCATAGCAAACATGTTAAAACTAACTTACATACCAGGTATACCCTGCTCAGTTCTTCTCCATGCTGTTTTTGGAGCAACATTTTCCTTTTTTTTAATGGAAAAATTACCCTACATTTCCTGATTAAACCACAACTGCATACATTCACTACATTTCCTGTAACATTGCAAGCTGTAATGTTACATATAACTCAATACCATTTTTTTTACTTACCCTTTGTAGCAAAACAACAGACTCAAAGAAAGTCGCTGTAGATGTGTCAGAAAGACTGGTCTCACTGGAACCAAAAAGCTGAAGAAAAACGAATTCAATTGCCAAACTGATGTGCTATATGAATGCAATTGTCAACTGATGTGCTTCTTAGTAAAAATGTACAGAAGCAAAATTGTGATGCTTTCTCTCTCTTGCCTGCCCCTTTTAAACCCCCACTTGCTCACCCCTTTCTCTCTTTTCTTACCCAATCATTTTTAGCCACCTTGTCATGATGTCATGAGGCTCTGCCCCTTTCTGAGGTCATCCTGCCCCCTCCCTTTCTCCTTGAATGGCATCCTTCAGCTCAGCTTTCCTAGCACAAATCCTACCCCATCCTGTCTCCCTCCCCCCATCTCCCATCCCCCCCACCTGCATCTTGTTCCAAGCCTAGAGCCACCCTATTGGCCAGGGCCTGTTGACAAATGGGTCTGCCTTTTAAACAGACAAACCTCTTTATTTATCTCTCGTTTTTTTATGTTTGTAAGTATACCAGTATGACTTCAGCTACCTAATTCTGTAGCTTTAATGTACAATGCTCTGTAGAATCCTATTAACTTTGTTGTATGATTGCTGACTGTAAAATAAAGTTAAACAAAAAGATGGAAAGCATGCATTGCTGGATCTCAAGCATTTTCAGTTGTCTTTAGATAATAATAGGGCAGATGGAGAAACTTGTCTTGGGCTCTTAAGGACATTTCAACTAAACAACCCAAGTAAAAATAACTTGGCTCCTGAGGAGATTGCCACCCAAAATTGGTATAAGGACTGCTGTTATAAAACCCAAGGTGAATGAAAAGGGCAAACTGATAGATTCAGTATATACTACTGTATATCAAATCATTTTAGCTCTAAGAGGGAGGCAGTACAGTAAATATGTGACCCCTAATTCATAATAGGTATTAGTATTTCTTTAGAAATACTTTACTTGATCTCTTTTGTTAGATAGGGGTTCAATCAATACAGCATTCCCTGCTTCTGATGGATTGTCTTGCAAATTTGAGCAATATGTTCAGAAAAGGATACATTTTGAGTTATGTGGACACCAAGTTATTTAAAATTATACAATGGCAAGAAAAAAATCCTCTTCACTGATTGGTCAGTGGGTGCCTGGAATAGTGATGTTATTAAGTACATTAAGTATTAAGTACATGCACACACGACTGCCTAACACAATGAGAAATCATCTCACCGCTCTACTCCACAAGTAAATGCCGCTGTAATGCACTTCAGTTAGAAGCAATGACCCACCCACACACACACATTCCATTTGTCCTCTTTTTCTTTGTTTAGAGTAGATAAGCCCTCACATCCCCCTCCTCCTCCTCCTCCCTTTCTCCTGCAATTGAAAAAGCAAGTACATTTTTTCTTCAAAAAAGAACATTTTTTCACCGGAGCGCCGCTGCCTGCGGCTAAAGGCTTTCAGTATGAGCATGAGCTTGATTGGCCATTTTGCCATTTCGCCGAAAAGCCACAGGCAGTGCCAGTATCTAAAACAAACAAAAAAATGTGTCATTTTGCTTTCAGCAAACAGTTGCCAACAAAAAATCACTTCTTTAGTGTATTGTTCTCTCTTTTCGTCAGCGCTGATAACGAGTCAGCACGTGCACACTACATCACGCTATACACTTGGTGAATGGCTTCTCAATTAACTACTTGTCAGCTGCAGGAAAATAGGAATGAATTTAAAATGAAAAAAACAAAGTCCATTTCAAACACCCCTCACTATTAGGTTGAATTCAACAGCCAGGAAGGGTAGAGGGCAGTCAAACAATACAGAGCAGGAAAACAAGAAAAACCTTTGAAGACTCTGCAGGCAGCATCATGCTGGCAGCAGCTCCACCTTGTGGTGAAATAAATTTTCAGAACTTTTTATTTTAAAGACGTACCTACACTCACAAAAAATCAAAGAAAAAACAGATAAAAATTGATTTTTTTTCTTCTTTTTTAATTAACAAATGAGCTATTGTATAATAGCAATAAGGCATTCCAGGATGTGTGTTATTGTGTAGTAACATCACTCCTGGGGTGGAGGAAGCACTCGGCTTGCCTCATGCTTCAACCCACCCCAGGAGTGATGTTATTACACATTATAAAATGGGTAAAAGAAATCCTTCACCCTGATTGGTCAAAAGGCCACAAACTGAAAGGTGGCACCACTTTCCTAATACCTTAACCTCCATAGGTGAAAGGGCAGCAATATCATTGAGCAACTGCTATCTTCCATCAGTCCCTCTGCAACCAGAACTGATCTTCCATCACAAACATGGCTGCTACCTTTACACTGTAAAAACCTTCAACTGGGCCCTAAATATAAAACTACCTTAAATAAAACATAAAACAAATTAAGTAAACATTGTTTCTCTGATCATTACACTCTCCTTTTACACACATAAACAAATTAGAAACATTAAGCATTGTTTATAGTTTTCATTACAACTGTTTCTTTACTAACAGTGAAAAATCCCCATTCTGTCTTTACCTGCTCATCAGGAAAATCTCGTCTGCTTGCCTTGTCAGTGAGAAAATTGAGTCACTGGCTCTAAAACAGGCCTTTGTTGTCTGTGTGTACAGTATGTTGCAAGAGTAACATTCTGCCAGAGGAACTGAGCAGAATTTTGAATCCCTGTATTCCATGATAAATATTCTGTGTCCTGAATGAGGGAAAAAATATAAAAAAAAAAAAACAGGATGAAGAAAGTAGGCAATACAGTAATACTTTATCAACAAAAAGAAAAAGTGGGAAAACACAGTTACAGAGGCAGACCCAAACTGCTCAAATAATACATTACTGTCCCTCCAACTCACTGGTTTAGCATTTTTCAGTGAGTTGCTGTTCAATCAATTTTACCACTCCTCTGCCCAAATCTGGGGACTATTTTTCACCATATTTAAATAAAATGACATACTATTATTAAATCTTTAATAATGCATCCAGAGTTTTGTTTGATTGTTATAGAAATAGTTGCTACCTATTATATAAGAGCAATAAGATTCTTCAGGGTGTGGGTTGTTGATTGATAAGAGCAGTACCCAGCTGCTGTAGTCACTTGGTGCAAGCGCCTCGTGCCTAACAACGCACCTGGCGGTGTGCTCTTATCAATCAACAACCCACACCCTGTCATGTCTTATTGCTTTCATAACACACACCCTGTTGTGCTTTTTGGCTTAATTGGAGACTTGTTCTAACAGAGCTCCATTCCAATCAAAAACGTGTAGGGAACTGTTAGGTTTTTTAAAACATGGCTGTGAACCAAAAAGAAAACCTTTGTTCTATTTGATGTTTAAAACAAACCTATGGTCAAGCTATCAACATTACACAGAGTGAAAAAAATTGCATTTTGAATAGAAGAAATGCTGCTGCATTTTCACTTGTTTAGAGAAGTAAGTCATCAGCATGTATTAGGTAGTGAACATTGTTGCAAGAAGTAGGTAAGGGTAAGTGAATTATGTAAATAGGATAGGTCCCATAATGGAACCCACAGAAACCCCCTCTGGTATATGATTGGAGTCAAATACAGTATTGGCCACACAGATTTACTGAGTATGATTTAAAAGGTACTTTGAGCCCATGATGATGTATTATCAGATAAACTCAATTATGAACTGGGGATTGTAAATACGGCAAGCTGATTGGATAAGAGGTTTTTGAAGCCGTGATGATATCGGGCTACATCATCACGACTTCAGAAAACCTCTGGCTACCAGCCTCCTCACTGGCAACTAAATATTCTGACCCTAACACTGCCCAGGACCCGTGGCACAAAGTGAAGGAAACCTGCAAGT
This sequence comes from Neoceratodus forsteri, assembly GCA_016271365.2. Lineage (NCBI taxonomy): Eukaryota > Metazoa > Chordata > Ceratodontiformes > Ceratodontidae > Neoceratodus > Neoceratodus forsteri. The sequence goes on along the minus strand of CM057459.1, from coordinate 720,635,792 downwards.
ACATGTTAAAAAATAACAGCAAAGCACTAACAGTCAACAGTACAACAACGAAAGTGCTGTTGAAGGGCCACAACAAGGAAAACTCTGCAACTTTTCATATCGGGCGGGATGCAATGAGTCGGGGCATGGCTCAAATGACTCTTTTAAAATGAACAAATTAACTCACAAACTGACCACACAATGAGTGTCTTTTTCTGTCTGGCTTCAACTTTTAGTAACCACTCAGGGTAACTTACCAGAAAACTGCCATTGTTCCCTTTCACATCGTTCTTATTCCTTTTCACAGTAGCAAAAGAACTTAAAATAAAAACTTGCACACATCTTCATATGGCAGCCAGACAACTCAAGCGCAACAGCACAATTGATTTCCTGGCGTAGCACAGAGACACAGCAGCAACTACATAGACTCTACTTATAACAGTGCCACCTGCTGTCCAGAGCCCTCCAGGAACTTTTTTATTAAAATGTACTCCTCCAGCACCACTAAAAATGCATTTCAAAAGGATTTGAATTACTTTTTTTTTTTTTTTTTTAACTGATTAAACTTTTTAGCCCATTCATAATAGCAATAATGCACTCCAGGGTGTGGTATATCATGAGATATCATCACTTCTCGGGTCATTGGATGCACTCGGCCTGTGGCCTCATGCCCAACCACCAGAGGCGTGACGATATCCCATGATATACTACACCATGTTGTGCATTATTGACTAAATAGACAAGCACCTCAACAGGAGATAATGGTTAACCAGGTCAAATACCCTTCCATGTCAAGTCCACAAAAATTGTACTAGTGAGCAGGTGCCATTCATTCCAATGCTCACATGGTCTGTGAACCTGGCCAGTGCAGTGAAAGTACTATGTTGTTTTCTGAATCCATGTTGTTTACAAGGAAGCTTATTATGAGCACGGAGCTATTTAGCAGAGTAATAACAATTTTCTTAAATAATTTACTTGAAGGGGCTAGGATCAATGTCGAGTGGTATTTATTAATGGCAGACAAGTTACTTCCTTTATGCACAGAGGTACAGCAACTAATAGAATTTGAACTCTGAGTCATTGTTTGAGTTATTAATATTATATGAAAGATAACTGACAATAGGAAGGAAATTGAGCCAGCTACCAGTCCAGAAAATCAAGGCTCAAGTCCACCACAAACACTAAAGATGACACTGTGGTGATCTGCAAGTCTCAGTTCCCTGGAGCGAAACATCATTCTCAGCCAGGATGGTGCTTATGTTTAGTGTGATAAAGGCGTCTGTTTGCTGGCCTGGCAAATTAAATAGAAGGATGCTGATAAAAACATTCCCATCATTAACACTCCCGGTGGTGCCCTGTCAGCCCAGCAGCAGGATATTGGGCTATCATTTTAAAATTTCTATTCAGCCCTCTATACAACAGAAGTAACTGCTGACACTCCCTCTCCATCAACTTTCCTAGACACCCTTACTTTCCCCACTCCATGCAGCATGGCCAAGCATGTGATGGAACTCACCCCTACCAGGGAAGAGCTCCATAGAGCAGCCTAATCCCTTGCTTCTGGCAGAGTTTCTGGGCTGGATGGCCCACCTGCTCAATTTTATAAACAGCTTTGGGGGAATTCTCCAGGTGCAGATGGAGGACATGATACTAAAGTCTCTGGGTAATGAAGTCATGCTCCCATTTCAGTGTCTAGCTACTAAAACTGTGCTCCCCAAGCCCAGCAAGGATGCCATCCAGTGTAGTTCTTATCACCCTATATCCCTGCTCAATTCAGATTACAAGACTCTTGCTAAAGTTCTGGCAGGCCACCTGGAGGAGGTCCTGTCTGGCTTTATCCATCCAGCAGTTTTTTAATTGAAGGTAGGCAGGCCAAAACAACATCAAGCAGTCCCTGAATATAATGTAGAGGTGGTCTGGGGAGGGGGCCTGCTCAGCCCAGTCTCCTGGCCTTTGTTGCTTGGAAGGTCTTTGACTGGATCCAGTGCCCCTTCATGTTCATAACACTGGAGTGCTTTGGCTTTGGACCAATTATCTGTTCTTGGATTGCTGCCATGTACCTTTTGCCCTGAGCTCAGGTCTTAACTAATTACCACCTGTCTCAGTCTGTTCTGCTATCCAGCAGTACACAGTAGGGGTGACCCTCCCCCTAATTGTATGTCCTCACTATTGAACCCCCTTGTAATTGTGGTTTGGGGGCATCAGGCGATTCAGGGCCTCATCTTTAAAGAGACTAACCATAAAATCTCATTCTTTGCAGATTACATCCTTCTGCACTTTTTGCAATCCCCAAACTGCTGTACAGACTCTAATGGACATTTTCCAGTCCTGCGGTCCCCTTTCCAGACACAAAATGAATAAGGTTAAATGTGAATGGTTACCTTTGGGGTAGGGACCATGAACCCTCTCTAGATATCAAGGGTGATGTTGCAACCATTGTCCAGTCTGAAATACCTGGGAGTTTTCTTCCCCAGAAAACTTATAACCTGGGAGTCCATTAATTATCAGCCCATACTTCAAAAGATAAAGTAGGAATGTAACAGGAGGAAAACATTACCTTTTATTCTTCCTGGGAGAGTGAATATTGTTAAAATGTGTACCCTGCCTCAGTGTCTGTAGTTATTTCAAGTGTCACCACTCCCTCTCTTCTTAAACTTCTTTGGTTCTATCTGGGGATACCTACCTGCCTTTTCTGTGGCAGGAGAAGAGGGTAAGGGTGAAATGGACCCTTTATGGTTTGCCACCCAGAGGGAAGGTTTAGGCCTCCTCGGTTTTTGTTTCAATTATCTTACAGGTCAGCTAGCATTTATCAGGAGTGCCATGAGTCTGAGCATGGACTGACTGGCATAGGTGGATTTGGAGACTGACTGCTTGGGGGGGGGGGTCCCTATCCTCATCCTCCACTCTTTCTTGGTGCCACCTTGGGGGGGGGGTTATAAAGCACATTCCCAGCCCATTCACTAGAATTTCCACATGTGTGTGGCTACCATGTGTGTGGTTAACATCCTATAGCCTCATTGGTCACCCCAGATGCTTTTCCCTGGTGGCAGGCATTTAATGTGCCCTGTAGGATTATGTTGACTCTCTCCACCCAGTTGTACAGGTACATCATTTTTGGACCCAAGAAGAGCTTATTCTGGTGGGTGGCTTATTTGAAGGGGGGTCACATCCTCATTTTAACAGCTTTTAGCCCACTGCACCTTGTCCCCTGGAGATTTCTTTTCCAACCTCCAAGTGCGGTCCAAGATTAAAGCCATTGGACACCCACTTTCTCTTACATCCTCCAGGCAAAAAGATCCTATTGTGCATCCGGTCATCTCATAAGCCTATACAGAAATTCTATGACATGCTACTGGAGATCCTGCACCGTTTCCCTGGGGTATCAAGTGAAGTGGGAGAGGGACTTGGGAGGGCCTGGATGGACCAATGGAGAATGGTATGTAGTCACAAGAGGTATTTATCCTGTTCAATAAATAGCAATCTTCATCTGGCCCATATCAGTTTTCTTCACAGAACCTGCTATACCCCTGCCCTAGCATATTTGGTGGATCCTTCCAAAACAGATAGATACCCACAATGCAAGGTAGCTGAGGTCACTTAAGTGCACATGGGTTGGCAGTGCCTATATATACAATCCTTCTGGCTGAGGTTACAGAACAACTTTCTAAACACTTGGGTACCACTACATTTCTTCAGTAAATGGGATGTTTTTGGGGCTTCCCCCTGGAAGCCCCTAGGATAGAGCATATTAACACCCACATTGCAAAATGGACCTAATGGTAGTCCAATACCTTCTGGCACAACCATGGAAATCTGATAAGCACCCTACCATTTTGCACTGTGTGTCCTCCCTATTAGACAGTATGAAACTTGAGAGAACTCGTACTCAGTGCTTAACAAACTGTCAAGATATGAGAAGATGTAGGGACCCTTGGAATCAGTCTTGCTGGCCTCCTGGTTTCCCAACTATTGAATTTTTATTTTTACTTTTTCCTGGATGGTGGATATAACCCCTGATTTCTCAGGTGGATCCCAGCATACCAGGATCCTCAGCATTCACTGCTGGATCCCGGCATGTCAGGATCCTGGCATCATGCTGCAAACGCTGAGGATTTTTGCCAGTTTTGTTGTTCCCCTTGGTCCCGACCCCACAGAGCGCCATCACGAAGGATGTAAGTCCAGGTTACCAATGTGCTGGCATATACAGTGCTGCAGTCAAGTGTCTAATGGCATCTTTCCCTTCCAACTCCATTAGTCCAAGACCACCACCCATGGTTTCACCGGCAGCAGTACTGGTTTTAGATGCAAAAGCAGCCCTTTGTCCTTCCTTCCTGAGGAGGAGGACACCCTCTGGGACACTCAGTGCTCCTCCCCCAACCGGCCCCGGATGACCTAGGATTATTCTCAAACCCAGGTCACCAGTGTCTGGAGCAGAAGTGCTACTGCTGCGCTGAGCGACCATCCCCAGCTATTGAAATTTGAATATTGCACCATAGCTGAAATTATTTCATTATTATTTGCTCTATATAGCTAGAAAGTCCACTGTTTATGTGTAATCCTGCCTAACTCTTACCCTTGGTTTTTCTTCTGCCATGTATTGCTTCTTATGTACACCTGCCTTCTTGACCCTCAAAAAATGTGGCTCTAGTGTGTTGGGTTCCTTCCTCTGCTGACTATCTGAACTGCAGCATGACTTCTGTGTTGTCTGTTTATATTGTAATATGTTATTCCACCAATGCACTGATTTACAGAGTTAAAAGAAAACACCTCTTAGCAAAACAAGCCCAACCCTCTGATGATAAACCCCAATTTGGGGTTTCATATGAATTTTTTTTTATTCCATTTAGGCCCTGTATTTAACCTCTGTGTGTCTATGTGATAACAGCAACCAAGGAAAGGTGATCGCCGTTAGGGAGAATGTACATTGGTGAAAATTGGCCCAGGAAACTTTTTTTTTTGTTTATGCAGGGGGCTGTGCCTCCTGCACCCTCCTACTAAAGATTCTCAACTCCGGGGTGTGCATGTGGTGGGGGTGAAAAATAAAAAAAAATAATTTCTCGGACCGGCACAAAAATCCTGACGCGCCCAGCACCGAACCTGGCACCCTCTCAACCATAGCCTGCCATGAACTCACCATGCCACATGACCAGCTCAGCAACACACCATCGTGCTACAACTCACAAACCCTCCCTCCCCTTCTGCCCATTGCACGGTGTGCTCACTCCCCCCTGCATGCACTTATACATATAGCGACAGGATGTCGCTATACCCGCATTCGCTCCCCTGTCCACTAGCCCTGAGAACAGGCACCACTATTGAGTCACCCATTTTGAAAGCACTTAATAGCGATCGCCCTTCTCACAGGATACCAACCTCTGTATCTCATCCAGTATGTAAACAATGGCCATGCTGCATAGCAGCATTTTGAGTATGGCATGCAGGTTACTTGTATAAGAATCCCTCAAGGTTATTTTTCAAGAGAACCAGATTAAAAATAAGCTCTTGTTGGGGCTGAGAACCAAGTAAAACATTTATTGTACAATGGCAAGAAAATTTCCTGGACTCTGATTGGTCAGTGTGTCCCTGGCACAGTGAGGTTATCCTAGCACAACCTCACTGTATTGTTTTTTAGATGATTACCATTGTTTTCTCTTAATAAACAGAGATATATTGCCACACTAAAAATCTACTAAAAACATTTTTTAAATATGTTTTTTTTATTTTGTGTAACAATAAGCCATTGTATAATAGAAATAATGCACTCCAGGGTGTGGGTTGTGCAGGGATAACCTCACATCTGGGCCATTGGATTGCACTCAGCCTGCGGCCTCATGCTCAACCACCCAGGCGTGAGGTTATACCAGCACAACCCACACCCTCCCGTGCATTATTGCTTAAATGGCCCTTTAAGGGCCTGTCTGTGGGACAATCAGAAACAGATCTAATATATATTGTTTAATTTAATACAACAGCCCCGTAGGGGCTGATTTCTGGGAGGGCCTTATCCTGCCAGTTAGTTTCCACTGCAGTTGCCAGTCAGTGGTGGGACTGAGGCTGTGCCCTTCCAGCTATGTAAGCTAGTTGTGTTGAGGGCTAGTTGCTGTTTAAGCACTTCTGTACATTTTCAGGATCATCACAGATATAAGCAGACAATGGAACATATTAGGTGACCCCTTCAGCCTGGCAGTTATTTTGTCACTCCATTTTCCATTCACAGTGTGGTGCTGTGCACTGATGGCTATAATCCAAAGGGCTAGTTGAATTAAAGCACTTGTGTGTTTTTTTCTTTAATATCCAGTACCATGATGTATTATTAGTAATAGTAAAATCTATAGTATTATTACAGTAATATATGGTATCAGTAATATTATACAGTAGCAATCAAACGAGTGTCCAGGCATTCTCATTGCCCCCTTCCAGTGCTACAGTTACTGTTCCAGCAAGCAGACACATAGTATCAGTTGAACAAGTGTCCTCCAGCTGCGTCCCTCTGCCACTAGCCCTGGACAATAGCTAGTTACAGCAATGCTACCAGCCCCGGTACAGTTTCTGTAGTGGTTACAACTTAGCTAAGACTCAGACCGCATATACATCAACCACCATATAGATTTACATTTACCTGCAGGCTAGTTATAGGCATTTACTAACAAGTCAACTACTGTAGTTACTAGTACTACATGCAGGCATATTGAACCAACATCAATTTTTTTGCAAAGATGATGTAGTACACAAGCTTTCAGACACACATGTCTCTTCATCATGTTCAGGGATAGTAAACAAACTCTGGTCAGAGCCACAATGGCTGCTAATGCATTAATATGATAAACGATTTATTTATTTCAAAGGTTTTAGTAAGAAAGACATATTGAGCTAGTAATAGCTGTGTGCTGGGGGAAGGGGAAAGGGAAAAGATAACAGATACAAAAATACAGAATATAAAGTTCATAGAAATTCAATAAATGTAACAAAGATACAGAGGACAATTATGTCTTAAGAATAAACTGACAAAACTAAGTTACTAAGCAAAAAGCTGTGGAACTGACCAAAGAACAAAAATAGTTAGCAACTTATCAAAATAAAAACTGGGGGAATGGCTAATGTGGATGAAGAAATATAAAATGAATGTGTGACTTAATTGTATTACTGTGATGCAAAATTTTTCACTGGTCAGGCTGCCTTCTCTTTCCGCTTTCCTAAACTTTAGAACTCTCTCCCCTTAACCATTCATTCTGCCTCTTCCAAACACTCTCTCTCCTGTCTGCTTCATGACCACACCACTACCTCTTGTGCCTGTCCTTGAGTCATAGTCCTTCTCCACTCCTCAGTTTACCTAATTCCTTCTATCTCCATGACCACACCACTACCTCTTGTGCCTGTCCTTGAGTCATAGTCCTTCTCCACTCCTCAGTTTACCCAATTCCTTCTTTCTCCATGACCACACTGCTTCCTCCTGTGGCTGCCCTTTAGTCATAGCCCTTACATGCTCCTCAATTTACCATCTTCCCCTCTTTCTCCTCTTCCTTGCCCCTCCACACACCTCACCAACCCTTCATCCTCTCTTCTTCCTCCCTCACTTGTCTGCACTTTTCCTTCTTCACCCTCATCTGCACTTCTTCCTTCAGCACTCTATGCTCTGGTGCCCTCACCATTGAAAAGTAATATTGCTTATGCCCATGGAACAGATTCCCTGCTGTATCCTAGTAAACTTTTGTATATAATTTGACATGTCTGATGATCCTCATTCATTTTCATTTTGTACTGTTTATTTTATATCTCTGTATGATGTTTTATTGTGTAAATTATTGTTCTATGTTGTTCTTGTGCCTCTCATCGACCTCCCTGCCCCTCCCCAGATGCATCTGGAAATCAGCTATTTTTCAGCTCAATATGTCTTTCCTGGAAAAACTTTTGAAATTAATTAATTTATTTTTATTTATTTCAGTTTGGGTTTAATACATTTGAGTCAAGTACTCATTTTCAAAGGTTCCACATCAATGTTGAACACACATTACAAAAATACAAGGTTTACAGAGGGAAAAAAAGGAAAAAATATTGAAGCATATACACAGGCAGTAATAGTAAAACTTGAACTTATACACATCAAATTAGTAAATATTGACAGATAGACTGATTAGATAAGAGGGGGTTGGGGGATCAGCTGAAGGTGGCATCGTCTGAGGTGGGAGAGAGGTGGAGCTTTCAACCAAGTGAGGCCATCGTCAGGTAATTGGGGTAGGTGAGCAGGTTAAGAAAAAAGTGGTACAGTATATAGCAGAAATATGTAGAAGGGTAGGTAAATGGAAAACTGGGGGCAAGGTACTATCACATTAGCGCAGGCAGGTGGCATCATCTGAGGTGGGAGAGAGGTGGAGCTTTCAACCAAGTGAGGCCATCATCAGATAATTGGGGGTAGGGGAGTGGGTTAAGAAAAAAAGTGGTATATAGCTGAAAGATGTAGGTGAATGTAAAACTGGGAGTGAGGTACTATCACATTAGCACAGTCAGATGCAATTCATTTTAGTGTCAAGGATAGATTTGAGCTCAGCTTTGAAGGTACTAATCTTGGTAGTATCAGTGAGGACAGCAGGTAGTTCATTGTACCATTTTGGACCTTGATACAAGATGGAGTTCTGGAAAATTTTGTCCTTTTGAAGGGAATCACCATCTTGTCAGTGACTGCACTATGGGTAGATTTGTTGGGATGGCCATCTTAAAGTGTCCGCCCAGTGTGGGGGATGTCAGTCCAAGTAGTACTTTTTTTAGAAGTAGGCAGGTTTGGTATTGTCCTCTAAGATGGAGTGGGAGCCACCCAGTTTCAGTGTACAGTGAGCAGGTGTGGGTGTTGAGAGTAGCCCCCAAAGTAAGATTACAGGCCTTATTGAGGAGTGTGTTGATCCTGCTAAGAGCAGTTTTTGTGCCCTCCATATATAGGCAACCCATAGTCAATGGTAGACAGTTTTGAGCTACTGGTGGCTAGTCTGAGTGCATTCAGTGTCATTGAATGTCTGTAATGATAAAGTACACCAAGTTTTATATTTGCAGTCTTGATGACAGAGTCAATGTGGTTTGAAAAGGTGAGCATGTCATCAAAGGTAATGTCGAGATATTTGAAGTTAGATACTTGGGCTAGGATTTCACCATTTTGTTTATGAATATGCAGGGGCAGGTATTTCCTTTTGCTTTGGGAGGTGGTGAAGAGCATACTCTTTGTTTTTTTGACATTTAGTAGTAGCTTGTTTTCCATAAACCAAGATTCAAGTTTATGGAAGCTGCTTTGGAGTTTAGTTGTGATGGATTGTTGGTCTTTGCCAGCAACTGAGATCACTGCATCATCAGCATAGAGAACTGTGCTTGATGAGCAAGCCATTGGGGCAGAATTGATGAAGAGGCTAAAGAATAGAGGACCGAGGATTGACCCCTGGTGAACCCCGAGATGCACCTCCTTAGCAGCGGATAGGGTATCACCAATTTTGACTCATTGTGATCTGTTAGAGAAGTATCTGCCAAACCATAGTACCATATCTGGGGATAGACCTGTAGACAGAAGGCAGCTTAGGAGGAGGTTGTGATTAACAGAGTCGAAAGCCTTTGTGAGGTCAATGAAGTCTATTCAACTGCCTGACCACTATCCAAGGTGTTATATAGTTGGGATGAATAATCAACTTGAGGGGTGAGTGTGGAGTGCTTTTTACAGAAGCAGTGCTGTTGTAGGAAGAGTAGGTTATGGTTATCAAGGTATTCAGTAAGCTGCTCCAAGACCATTCTTTTGAGTGCTTTCAAAAGGAGAGGAAGGATGGATATAGGTCTGTAGTTGGATGTTTGGGTTTTATCCCCCACTTTAAAGACAGGCGTTACGTTAGCTGACTTCCACGCGTTTGGAAATACTCCTGATTTTAGAGAGGCATTAAACACCATGGTAAGAGGACCAGCAAGTTCATGAAGGAGTAGACCAACCAGCTTCATGTTAAGCAGATCCACCCACATCCTGGTCTTGCCAAGTGCCCTTTTAATATGCTTGATGGTTTTGGCTTTAGTGACATGTCTGAAGTAAAAAGGTGGTACATCTTTCCGTGGGAGATCTTGAGGGGCAGTTGGGCGTTGCTGAACATGCATATCTTTGAAGTAGCCACCAGGGAGTACACTTGAAAGGTCAGTGAACATGTTGTTGAGCTCATTGGCAATTTCAATGGGTTCCTGTAGGGGCCCCTTCACAGTGAACAGTAGAGCTGGGGGGGTCTTGGGGGCTTTGCCTGTTAAGGATTTAAGAGAGACCCAAAATTCTCTCTCCAGAACCACAGGTTTTGGTTAGTAGATCCTTATAGTAAGATGGTTTAACCTGTCAGATGAGTCTGGTGCAGGTGTTTCTAGTTGCCTTGTAGGTATTAAATGCAGCAGGTGTACCAACTGCTTTTGCTATATGCCAAAGATTGTCTCTGTTTTTCATAAGTACAATAAGGGAGTTGGAGAGCCAGGGATTGGAGGTTCCCTTAATTGTTTTAGTCTTGTATGGTGCAAAAATATCACAAGCATGGTTGAAAACCATTATGAAGTAGTTAAGTGCCTCATTACCATCTATATCCCCAGCCAATGGGGACCAATCCAGTTGTGTCATGTACAGCTTGAAATGTTCAAGTAGTCCAGGCCTCAGGCAGTGGTTTTTGCACACTTTGGGTGAACTCTTGGGAAAATTGTTAGACCAGGTACACTTCATAGGGGGGAGTGGTTACTGAGGCTGTCAGGCAGGACAGTGGCATCAGATATATGCTCAGAGTGTGTGATCAGGAGCCAGTCTATGAGAGAGCTGCTCCCCGTTTTGTAGTTAAGCCGGGGGTTTTAGGAAAGGCTAGTAATTAGATCCTTGGCTTTTGCTTCTCTCTGTGAGTGTCAGTTTATGTTGAAGTCACCTATAATCAAGGCCCCTGGAATTCTGCAATTCTGCAGTTGCAGAATTTTCCGCAGAATTTGCATCATGCCACAGAATTTATATAGTGCCACAGAAATAATTGTTTTTAGTTAATTTTCATTCAAATATACAGTTTTTCCATAGTGCCAGGCTTCCGCACCCATCTTGTTTATCCTGAAGCCCCTCCTCTACGCTTGGTAGGTGATGTCATCAATGACATCACTTCATATTTTAGTCAATGGCAGGGCTGCATTTTGCCACAGAAATGAATAAATCATGCCGCAGAAATCAGAAAATGTTGCCGCAGAAGCCTAAGAGCCCTGCCGCAGAAATCAGAAAATTCTGCCGTAGAGCACTAGGGGCCCTGCCTATAATGATCTTCTCCCAGTGGCTGCCTAGTTGCTCTTGGCTTGCGATGACATGGTTTAGCCCAGCAGGTTGGTGCCCTGGAGGTATGGTTACTGTGGAGACCAGCAGACTTTATTCTGTGTCCCTATGTTTAATTTGAGGTTCAGAATTTGGGCATCTTTTGTATTAAGACTGTTATCAAAGGCCTGAACCTTTATTCCAGACCTGACATATACTAGGCACCCACCTCAATGTTTTGCAATCCTATCTTGTCAGAATGAGTTGTTGCCATCAAGGGAGATAGAAGCATCCGGGTGTCTTGAGGGAAAGCCAGGTTTCAGTGAGTGCTATAATGTCTGGGCTGATCACATGCACCCATGCCTGGAATTGTGCAAACTTGGCTAGGAGACTGTTAATATTCAATGATACTATAGTAAGTTGACCTTTAAGCTTAGTCATTTTAGAGTGAGGGGGTCCAGAGTTTGGGTGAATATCCCCTGATAGTAGCAGGAGAAGCAGGATTAGAGAGCAGAGAAAAATGACAAAGTACATGTAAAGTTGATTTAAAAGGAAAATGCTGATGGTTAATTACATCCAGAGGAAATGATGAACTGTTGAGATCCAGGGTCACATAATATGTTAAGATTCCTGAAAGGTTATAAACTGTGGCCTGGCCATATGCAAGGTGTGAAATCCTTTTGTCAGTATGTTTCCTTTGATCTTTAAAGTTCTCAGAGACAAGTACAATACCTTTGGTAGCAGGTCAGAAAAAAATGTTGATTCAGTCACAAAATGTGTTAAAATTCCTGAAAGGTGATAAACTGCAGCCTGGGCATATGCAAGATGTGAAATCCTTTTGTCTGTATGTTTCCTTTGTTCTTCAAAGTCCACAAGTACAGTTGCTTTAGGAGTGGTCAGACGAAAATGTTGATCCAGTTGCAGGACCCAGTATCACCAAGTTTGTCAGACTAGTTGCAAGACATATACTTCCCTGGGAAGGCTTCAAGAAAGTTGATTTAAAATTAAAAAGCTGATACCTGGTGATGATGTGTTGCAGAAATTCAGTCCAGGAGACTTTTCACAGATGTTGTGTGCAAGAATGGCGAAGGTATTCCAAGCCGAAAAACATGTAAATTAACAAAAACTAACCTACAGACACAGACAAGCACAAACAACACCCACTCAGCCCCAGGAGGAGGAAGTGTTTTGAGATGTGAAGTAATGAGATGTAAATAAATAAATACTGTACTTCAATAAGTAGTATAAAAGTTCCACATTTACACCACAGTAGTAGAAAAAAACAAACCATAAACACTAAGGTAATGCAGTGAAAAGTGCTTTTGGTTCTGGACATACAGTATACACCCCCTTGACAATGCACACACACACACATGTACACATGTATGCATGTAGCTGTTACAACAGCTGTGCACATACATAGGGTGTGAGTGTCATTAGTAGGATAGAGCAGCTACAATATTTCATTTTCGATGGGGTCCTGCTTTTACACATTTTTCCGGTGTATTTAGTAGAGTTAGCACAGATAAAATGCAGAATCTAATTTTTACTGGGGTCCTGCTTTTATACATTTTACAACGTAGTTACCCAGAATAGGTCAGTTAACGTGCAGGATCTCATTTTCAGTCAGGTCCTGATTGTACCTATTGTAACACTAACAGTTCTGGGATGCCCTAAATGAGTGGACTCCATCACAGCCTGTATGTTTTCAGTGACCTGATACTGTATCTCTCTTTGGACAGCAGGGGGATGTGAATTGTGCTGAGTGCATGTTTTAGTGCCTCAGTTTTGCTTTTGGGGTGCTATATTAAAACACGCTTGGGGCAATCGCACTTTGCTCCAAACATGTTTGAGTATAGAAAATTTATTGAACTGTGCTAATTTGCACTAATTGGCCAGCAAGGGGACGTGAATCATATTGAGTGCACATTTTAGTGCCTCATTTTTGCTTTGGGGGGCTATAGTCAAACATGCTTGGGGCACTCGCACTTTGCTCTAAACATGTTTGAGTATAGCAAATTTAGTGAACTGTGCTTAATTGCACTAATTGGCCAGCAGGGGGATGTGAATTGTGCTGAGTGCACAGTTTATTGACTAATTTTTGCTTTGGGGGCTATATTCAAACATTCTTGGGGTACTCACACTTTGCTCCAAACATGTTCGAGTATAGCAAATGTAGTGACCTGTGCTAATTTGCACTAAGAAAAGGGACTTTGCAAGGGGCAGCCTGATACCTCTTAATATGGGGTCATTAATCGTGTAGCTCTGGTTTCCGGTTCTAGATTCATCTCCTTATTTCTGTATCAAGCTTTTAGCCACTGATTGAAATTGTTTTAGTCACTGACTGTCATGCCAGCAACCTGGAGTTCAAGAATAGACCTGGGTCGCTTGGGGACTAGCCTTGAAGGGAGTATGCACATTTGTAGGACAGGGAGAGGAATCTAGGTGGTAGCAACATGGGACAGCATGGGAAGTGACCCCAGAACTGGATGCCTAAGGTGTCTCCATGGAGGCTGAGTACACACATGTCTGAGCCAAATAAGGGAGAAAATAGGAGGAAAGGCCCTCCGACTGTAAAACAGTATTGGCCGGCCCTCTTGCAGGCCCCACTCTGATGACTAAGTGTCTCTGATCCAAGGTCCTGTGGCAGGACCACCAGAAAAGGTAAGTCCCAGAGAAGGTGGGTGATGGGGCTGGGAAGACTAGCCCAGATGAGGGAAGTCAGAGTGCTGAAGGAGATAAACAGCTTTGTCCAGTGGACACAGTGTGGTGACATGCCACTCATCACGGTTGTGTACTGCATGCTGGTGAACGGTAAGGGACTGTCTTCATGCATGGAGAAGCAATGCTGAGAAGCGATGCATAAACACAGTGGGGCAACATGATCAGGGCCCTTCGTTCTCTGCGGCAGAATTTCTGATTTCTGCGGCAGCATTTTCTGATTTCCGCGGCATGATTTATTCATCTCTGTGGCAGAATGCAGCCCTGCCATTGGCTAAAATATCAAGTGATGTAATTGATGACATCACCTACCAAGCGTAGAGGAGGGGCTTCAAGATAAACAAGATGGGTGCGGGAGCCTGGCGCTACAGAAAAACTGTATATTTGAATGAAAATTCACTAAAAACAATGAATTCTGTGGCACTACATAAATTCTGCAGCATGATGCAAATTCTGTGGAAAATTCTGCAGCTGCAGAATTGCAGAATTCCAGAAGCCTTGAACATGATATACATCAAGGTGGTGTAGTGTGTAGTAGTGAAACGTGCCTTAAACCACAGCACCATACTGCCTCCTTTCTTCTTCAGAAACAACATCCTCTTCTCCCAGACCCCTAGACTGAGATTAGTCCAGGCCACCTTTCTGCATCTCTAGGATTATGCGGATACTATATAGTATATAATAACTGTGCAATCTCCAGCCTTCACAAATTGGACACATTATTCCATTGAGCTATTCACTTTATCATCAGTGCTCCAACCAGAACCCATCACTGCACCCTGTATAAAGAGCAGAACTGGACCTCCCTAACTACTAGGAGACTAGTACATACCTACATGTGAGTATATAAAGTTCTCTTAAACAAACTACTTTACCTTCTGATATTACTACTCTCCTCCATCACTCACATAGCTTGTATGCGCTAAGGAAGAATGCATACATTTCCCTAAAGGTACCTAAAATTTGCACTTAATATGGCAAAGTGGCCAGTAGTTACGTGCTCCTTACAGTCTGGAATAAACTTCAAACAATGCTAAAGCTACAAACCTTAGTACCTTTAAATGCATTCAGAATTCTTATTACCAAAATCACTATTGACAGCTGCCATTGCTACTAATCTTGTATCCTACACCCCCTATTTCCTTCCTCTACCTTACTTTTCATCTCCTATGTTATGGGCATAAACATTTCTGCAAATTTTGTGTTTGTATAACTTTATTGCCTGCATACCCTATTGATGCATTGACACTGTCATTATTGTACATATTGTAAATTCTATATGTTTAGAAATTGTTATTCCTATTATCATACTGAACTATGTATCCTTATTATCTCTATTTTTGTATTTTGTACTATGTATTGTCCTGATGTAATTTCTTGTACAAGACACCTCCTTGCAAATGAGCTTGCTCAATGGATTGTATCCCTTCACAATAAACTTGAACTTGAACTTGAGGTACTGTCTGCACTGTGGAGTGACGCTCAGAAGCACTGCATGAACAAAGTAAGAGACTGCTTGAAGGGAGGAACGATGCTGAGAAGCAATGAATGAACACAGTGGGGTAACATGGTACCCATCACGGTGGTGTAGTGCATGCTGGTGAATGGGTAGGGGCTCCCTGCACTAAGGAACAATACTCAGAACCACTGCATGAACACAGTGGAGCGACATTTCACTAATTACGGTTGTGTTCTGTGTCCTGGTGAATGGTGAGGGACTGCCTGCACTGTGTAGCAATGCTCAGAAGCACTGTATGAACACTCTAGTGTGAAAAGGCACACATCGTGGTGCTGTACTGCTTGCTGGTGAAAGATTAGGGAATGCCTGCACAAGGGAGTAATGTCAGAAGCACTGCATGAACACAGTGGGATGACGTGGCACACATCAAGGTGGTGTACTGGGTGCTGGTGAAAGGTGCGGGATTGCCTGCACTGTGCAGTGATGCTGAGAACTACAGCTTGAACACAGTGAGGTGACATGACACCAATCATGGTATTGTACTTTGTGCTGGTGGAAGGTGAGGGAGTGCCTGCTCTGTGGAGGGTTGCTCAGAAGCACTGCATAAACACTGTAGAGTGACATGGCACCCATCACAGTGGTGTAATGTAGACTAGTAAATGGATAGGGATTGCCTGCAGTGAGAGGCAATGCCGACAAGCACTGCATGAACACAGTGGGGCATCATGGCATCCATCCCTGTTGCGTACTGTGTGCTACTGCCTATACTGGGGAGCAATGCTCAGAAGCAATACATGAACACAGAGGGGTGACATGGCTCCCATAAGAGCTGCATACTGCATACTGCATGCTGATGAAAGGCGAGGGGCTGCCTGCACTAAGGAGCGATGCTCTGAAGCACTGCACAAACACAATGCTGTGACCTGGCACCCATTATGGTGGTGTACTGTGTGTGGTGAAAGATGAGAGACTACCTGCACAGGGGAATGATACTCAGAAGCACAGCTTGAACACAGTGGGGCAACATGGCACCAATCACGGTGATGTGCTGTGTGCTGGTGAAAGGAGAAGGACTGCCTGCACTGAGGAGCGATGCTCAGAAGCACTGCATGAACACAGTGGTGTAACATGGCACCCAGCAAGCTTGTGTGTTGTGTGCTGGTGAAAGGTAAGGGACTGCCTGCACTGTGGACCGATGTTCAGAAGCACTGCTTGAACACAGTTGGGTGACATGGCACCCAGTCAAAGATGGAGTGGTCAACCTGAGAGAAATGATGCTCCACTGTTTTTATTTTAGATTTCTTCATTTTTGTCACTCATATATTCTTTTATTTGTTCACTTGGATGACAATTTCACTGATGTATGCTACAGTAATGCAAAGTTTGGAGGAACAGTTATTGATAACTAATACAGTCATGTCACTGAAGTCATTTGCTCAGATGCAAAAAGGCACAGGATTCCAATTAAGGAGACTTTCTGAGTAAGCTCATTATAGAAGGAAGTCTTCTTCATTTTAATATCATGTCTGTGCTCCTGCGTTCTTCTTGTTTCAGGTACAACACATTAACAGATATTAGTCTTACATATTTTTAATAGGCTTATATATAAAATGGTTCTATCTAATTTATTGAACTATATGTGTTAGAGGTTTGAGTCATCTGGCAAGACCTGCCCCATGAATCTATGCTACTTCCTTTGATGATTTTGGAAGAAGTCATGAGTGTCTGACTAGAGACTGAAGCTGCATGCTACTGAGCTGCTAAACTGTGACCTTACAGCCCTGGGAGCAGGTTCGGCTGAAATGCTTTTTCTGTTTTTATAACAGGTATGCCATTGTTTGTTTGATTCAACCGTTCTTTCCAGACCATCTTGTGTTCCATCCCCTGTGGGTTGCATTTCAGGTGTTCTCTGCTTTCTTTCACAGGAGGATTGCATAATGGCTGCAGGATGCTGAAAGCAAAGGAGCCCTTTGGGAAGGCTCGAGCCTGAAGCGCTGCACCCGTGGAAAAGTCGAGGCAGAGACAGTGACAGTGACAGAGGCAGCTGGATGAACGAAGGAGGGCTGAATAGCACAGAATGGAGGACAAAGTTTCATGTAAAGTGGAAAATGGAAAAAATGGAGAAAAGTGAAAAAATTGGAAGCAGAGGAATTGATGTACGAGGACCAGTGCGTGCTTACGAAAAAGCCCTGTAGTGGGACAGAAATTAAGGACAGAAGTGAAAGAAAGTAAGAAAGAAAGAATTGTTTGATTTTTTTTTTTCATTGATTGACTGTATTTTATAGTTTTAACAGCCTGACTGTGGGATCATTCTCTTTATTCTCCTTTTTTTTTATCTGCTAGTGTTTGTGAGATTTTGTGTTGGAGAGATACGTTGAGGTTATATATTCCTCTTGTACATTGCTTTGTTGTTGCTTTCCTGATTTAATTGATTTGGTTGACCTATTTTAGTTTTCATATTTTTTTATTTTGAAAGTTACTTATTTTTGGTTTTTTCGTGCGTTTTACTTTTCCCTTTGCTCTGATTGGGTTTTTGCTCCACGTGCTACTGGTGCCTATAGTGCATGCGTGATGTTTTTGGCACAGACTTGCCATTTGTTTGCCTGGCTGGTGCTGATTGTTGTAGCTGCTGAACCTGATTTTGCTCCGTTATTGCGTTGAGCATGCCTTGAGCTTCTTCTTTCTGCTGGTGGTGCTTTGGTGGTGCATAGAGTTAATATTACCATTATAGATTATTGTTGACTGAAGTTTTTTATCTATTTTCAAAAACAAAGCAACTCAGTCTCTGGTATCTGGTGTTGTGCCTTTCCTCCTTAAAGTTAGATTACTGGCACTCTTTATGCTGCTTATGGTATATTTGTACTGATTGGAACTGCTTAGAGGCTTAGTAACCTGAAGCCTGAGTTCTGCTTAGAGCCTGAGCTTGCTTGGAAGAGATCTGCTATGGAAGTAAGTTTGGCAATTTGAGTTTTTAATCTAGGATAATAATGTGTCCTCTTTTTATATTGCATCTTATTGCACCTTACATTTTTTATTAATAGTGTTTTAAGTGTTTATATGATATTTGTTCTCCTAGCCTGTACAAGCGTCCTTTTTAGTTGTTTGACTGTGGTTTTATGTGCTACTGTGTTTTCTTGTTTAGCATATTGTGAGGCTGTTTTTAAGGTTTCTATACATATTTCTATACATATTTTTGTTTTTTGTTGATATATTTTCTTTATTTGATTTGTTTTAAGTGTCTGGATTTTCTTTTGACCTCTTTTGCTGTTCGATTGCTCAAGAGTGCTTCACTACAGAGCGGACAAGACCTGAGGTGTTTCTTGAGATCTCGAGATTTGAAATTTGTAACCTGGGACATATTTTTGCATTGAAAAAGTGGGATAGGAGTAACTGTGAGCTTATTCATTTCAATTTTTGCTCCTTCTAACTTTCTAACTTAACAAGTTTGATGAGCCTGATTTCCTACCGAAGTGAACTGATGCCATCTTGTAATTTGAACTGACTGGTGGATTACTCTAGAAGTACCCTCTGACACTATTTATCAGAGTGTCACTGCTGCTATTTGTTTCTAAAGTTTTCCACACTGTATTTGATGAACTTGATTTCCTACTAAAGTGAACTGGTGTTAGTCTGCCACTGGAACACATTTGGAGGATTATTGGAACACTATTCAATTATAAGAAGTTCTTCTGAGCCTTCTGAGCCTTGGATGACCATCTACATAGCCATTCGACTCCTAATTTTACTACCTGACCTTTGCTAGTGAGTTGATAGTGTGTTGATTGAGACTAACTGCCTATCATTGTGATAATTTATTATTGTGATACTCATTTTTCTTGTTCTTTTCTTATACAGTGGTGATCACAAAAGCATAGTCAGTGGGTTGCCTTGAGCTCTATGAAACAAACTAACTCATTTAAATCATTTAATGATAGTAATAATGATAAGGATACTGATGTAAAATCTAAAGTGTGCAAGAGTGACTTGAGGAGGCACTCTAGGAGTTTAAACCCCGATGCAATTCCTTTTTTACTGGTGTTAATAACTGGCAATTTGAGACTGAGGGATAAAAATACCCCAAAAAAGACTGATAATAGCAATAAATACAGTACTAATAGTAATAAAAGTAAAAAAAAAACAGACTTAAACAAGGGAATTTTGATGGTTTCATGAAGACTAAATCACAGAAAACTCTCATAAAGAAAGGATTTTGCCAACACTTGGGCAGTAAACATCTAGATTGCAAGTGTCATGATAAACAATCTAAACAGGCTGAGCAAATTAAGCAGATTAAACACATCAAGCAGACTAGTATTCTGGCATGCTGTGTGATAAAGGTTAAGAAGGGAAAGAAGGGTAAAGAAAACAGTTAAGGAAAAAGTCAGGAAGAGAAAATAGTGACGGTGGGGGACTGGTGTGATTTAACTTCAACATCTACACTAATTTCTTTAACATCAAAAAAACTCACCTCAACGCCAAATTTAATAGCCTTAGCACAACCTAGATCTGAGGATTCTCTTCTTATTGAAAGAAGTTTTGATCCTCAACAATTTGAATATAATAATGTGGTAATAACTGAAACAGGAAATAACCCTGCTGTGTCACTGAATTCTGATCAAGGGCTAACAAACTTACTTGAAGTGAGGGGAGATGTGAACTCTTTATTAGAACACACTGGTTCTCCAAATTGGGTATCTTCTTGTGATTATGAGTGTCCTTTAATGAATAAGTTTGCTTTAAACAAAGAAGCTACCGGTAACAATTATCCACTTAATAGCAATTTTAGTGAAATTATGTCAGATTTACAAAATACCATCTATGGACTAAAATCTTTAAATAATTATCTAATTTCAAAGCAGACCCCAAGAGTGGAAGTTGTTACTCAAATTAATCATGTCCCCAGAGTTATTGATTCAGTAATCCTGGTAACTCCTGTACTTCTTGACAATCCAAAGGAAGAGGCCTCCATGATGTATTATCCAACAGCTTTAAGTCAGGATTTAATTGACATCATGAAAAAGCAGCACGCTGCTAATTTAATCCTGATGGAGCAATTTGTGGTGGTTAGAGAAGAGTTGGATGGTTTGAAACTCAATATAACTGTTAATGGAACTAAAATGGAGGATATAATTAGATTATTGAATAATAGTTATCCACCCAGAGAGTCATCCTCTATTCCCGTGATAGCAGCTGAGGAGTCAGGAAGCTCAGTGGAAATCAATAGCTCAGTGTCCTCTATAGTTTTGAAGGATAAGTTAAAAGAGCAGATGACTCAAAACAGAGGGGATAACAGAAATCCACTTAATAAAATTAAAAGGAAAGCAAAGAAGGTTGGAAAATCTAAAACCCAACAATTAAAATACATCAAGAATGAAGATCCTACTGATATACAAAATAATAAAATACAAAATAACAAGAAACAGAAGAAAAAGAAACATAGAAACAAGAGAGCATGGGTATGTTCCTCTGGAGGTTCCTGTACTGTTATTAACAGTACAGTTGATTCAGAACCTTCAATTGTTAATGGGGAACATCCTGATGAGGCTTTTCAAGCTGTGCTCATTGAGTCTGAAACTATTAATCCCAGTGAGTTGGTTGATGAGAAAACTGAAAGACAGGATCCCTGCTAGAAAATAAATAATGAAAATAGGGATGAATATTACAGTAGTGACAATAAATTGCCGAGTACATGCCAGAAAATAACTAATGAAAATAGGGATGAACATCACAGTAGTGTGAATAAATTGTTGAGTACACTTGAATCACATAGTTACATAAGAATTTTGGGTTTGCAGCTTGAGTCTGATGAATCAGATGAGCACTTAAGGAGACAGATTCTGATCCTCCTTAGAGACTCCTTTGGACTTTCTGTGGAGGATCAGGATATTTATGTCACTAGATACAGCTTCCCTGGGTTGTCCTTCAGCTATTAGAATTTTTAGCAGTTATAAAAGAGTTCTCTATTATCTCTGGAGAAATGTAGTGGGGTATTGCTATGGGAATCATAGCTTTGAGCTAGTGGATGGATGTGACAAGAAACAAGTTGATGTGTTGTGTTACAACATATTAGTAAGTGAAAGAATTAAGGCTAAAGAGGCATTTCTTGATAAAATGGGTATGCACACTGATTCACAGGTGATTACTAACTTCTCTTCTTTGTCTAAGGGCACCTTAATTGCCAATAATCAGATGCAAAAATCATTGGGCGGTACAATTTATCAAGTAGGAAAACAAAGTTATTTTTCTGACCTGATACTAACTAATAGATATGAGCCCCTTGTGGACTTGGAAGATTGACAAATATCAAAAAATACAGATCACCTCCATGAATCTACACATAAGTCATATACATTTCAGACCTCAAAAGATTTAATAAATCAGTTGTCTATTCTATCATGGAACATTGCAGGCTACAAGGCAAAACTGATAGATGTGGAATTTGTTCAATTTCTGAAAGGTCTTTCAGTGTTTTGCCTTCAAGAAACCTGGCACGCACAAGATGATGATATTAGTCTGGATGGTTATTGAATCTTCCATATTCAAGGGAGGAAAATCTCCAAATTAGGAAGAAGAGCTGGGGGGTCTGATCATTAGTGCCAACATAAATATGTTTATTAATATCTCTCATATAGAGTTGAACAATTATTTTGGAATTATTAGACCAAATGGATAGGGTTTTTCCATTGCTTTATGTAATGATTATATTCAGCCTAAGACTTCCAAATATTTTGACCCAGGTATTTGAAGTGAACTAGTGGAACAAATTACCCAAGTTTCTTGTGAATTCCCTGTGGATCATCTTTTAGTGATTGGTGATTTCGATTCAAGAGTTGGTCATTACGATAGTCTCGCAGATGATACTATATTACATTATATATTTTCTGAAGCTGCAAAATTTGTTAGAAGAGCCAAAGATTGGATAATTAATAGTAATGTACTTAAACTTACTGAGATCTTAAAGTCAAATGGCATCTTTCCATTGAATGGCCGTCTGTGTGGTGATAATGAAGAGGAATTTACGTATCACTTCGCTACAGCGGAATCTGTCTTAGACCTGGCACTTTGGAGAGGTCCTTTGAATTTCTGGTCTTCAATCAAAGTTGAAAGTAGAATAGAGAGTGATCATTACCCTATTTGCCTTATTGCAAATAAAGACCAAGTTAGAATAAAACCAACTAATTCCAACATTTTTGCCAATAATGATCTTAAGATTCGTAATAAAACAAAAGGTTAGTCTGGTCAAATATTATTAATCAAAGAACATGTGTGAAGTTGGACTTGTTCTTTGATAAATATTTTGAGATCATTGATTCAGATCTCAAAGTAAAAAGTAAACTTTTGATGGATACGCTTGGAATAATTCATTAATTTATTTATACTGAAGTACCTAATAATAAACCTAACAAAACACATAAAGGATGGTTTGACAATGAATGCATAAACCAAAAAAAGAAAGAGGAAGAGGAGGAGGAATGCATAACTCAGAAACATTTACTGACTTTGCAGTTGAGAAAATGTAGGAACTCTTCCAGTTATGCTGATTTAGTACTCCTTCCAAGTAAAAGAAATAAATATAGGAAATTTTTATCTAAAAAAAAGAAACAACATTACTCACATCTTTGGCAACAAATGAATCAGGCAATTTTAAGTAGAGATGATAGAACTTTCTGGCAATTGGTAGCATTTGGTTGTAAATTGTTCACTTGGGAGCTTAAGCAACAGGTTGCTAGAAAAGAGGTCAGGAGTTATATTTTGTTTTAACTGAAATATTTGAATAGTTTGTAAGTGAAATTAGTTCTATGTGTTAAAAATTATTACCTTGAATTTGAACTGTTACTTGGGCTGTGTTATTGTAGGTTTGGGGATAGTTGTTTGGCAGGGAAAATTAGAAGGACATTTAAATGTGTTGTTTGCCTGGTGTTTTCTTAAATACTGAAAAGCCACTGGGGGTTGGGATTGAAGGGCTGAGTATTTCTGTTTGGGACTGAAATTTGAAGCAACAGGAGCTGGTGGGCCTGTGACATCATACGGTACCTGGTGTCTGCTTACACACACTGTTAGTGGGATCGAACACATACTGGACTGTATGTGTTTGTGAGACTTGGGAACTTTGTTGGTGGGGTTGAAATTGGGTTTGTAAATAACTACAGTCAGTATAGAGAGAAACTGTACTCCAGGGGAAAGGGACTGAGAAAAGGGGGTGTGCTATTATAAACAGAGGGATAATCAGAGTGGCTAATTCCACCATGGCAGGCATCTTCGTAAGGGTTGTAGGCTGCACAGGCTGTTGGATGGCAATAATTCTAAATTGGGCCTGGAGAGAGGGAGGCTGCCCACTCTGTAGACAGCTATCTTGTATCAGGAGTGAGGTATATTGGTTAAGGAGTAAGCTGTGAGAGCTGGGGGTGTCCAAGGATAAGGGTGTGGATATGGGCAGCAGAAGGGTGGGGCTGAGAGGAGGCTGGGGCAATGCTCTGAAATTACAGGACATTATGTTGCAGCAAGCAGAAGGGGGTAATTAGGGACAGAGGACCCTTAGATAGGAAGTTGATGCTAAGGGGAAGCGTACAGGGTGAACATTCTGAATTCAAAGAGACTGGGAGGAAGAGTCAGGAGGGCTGTTGTGCGAAGCCTGAAACAGCAGACTGTGGAAGGGAGCTCCAAGGTGAACAGTGCAAGAGAGGAAGAAGAGGGTCAGTTTAGAGATGCAGTCAGGGAAACTCGGGTTACTTGATGGAGGCTGACATAGAGTGTCACAATAAATTTGAGATACTAAGCATCCTAGAGGGGAGGAAGGGGTTGGTGGAAATGGAAACTTATACAGAGGCCGGGGGGAGGGAGTCAGATACCCATAGGGCATCACAGACCAGCTATGGAAAGGATAGACATAGTCCCAGAGGGAGAAGGGGAAACATATATGTTAAGCAAATGGGGGAGATGCAACATATTCCAGACATGAGGGAGGAGAGCATGATTGGAGAGAAACTGGGAGACAAGGAGGTGGAAGAGGAGCCCCCCTTCAGCAGGGAGGTCAGTACCAAGGATGGGGCCCTAGCTAAAGGGACCCTGAGAGCCTCTGGAGACAGGGGTACTAGTACAAGGGGGATGGTGCGGGGAAGGGAAACCATCAGGACCAGGATAAATGGTTCAGATAAGAGGGTTAAAGGGACACCTATTCAGAGGGGTTTGAGTTAAGTGGGCAAAATAGCAAGGAGGCAGAAAGGGAGGGTGACAAGGGGTCTCTAATAAGGCAGGAAGACTCCCATGAAGTGCGATCATGGATAAAGGGGGTAGGGGGGCTGAGGAGGGCATAGTGGAGGTAACCATAAGGATGATGGCGGGTGTTAAGGTTCTGTTACTGGGAGACTCAAGATTAGGGGTATCCATTGGGAGGGACAGGGGTGGATGCCATAGCCAGGTGAAGCTAGTGAGTATCTCTGGGCTGACAGTGCACAGAGCAAAGTTCATGGTGTATGAAATGGTTAGGGATTGTGGAGGAAAACCGGATTTCCTGGTGCATTTGGGAACTAATGATCTAGAGGGAAATAGCATTTTGGAAATCCAAGCAAGGTTCCAAGAACTTGCCAGAGTCTGTCGGGATAATGGATGCAACATTTCCTTTTCAGAGATATTACCAGTACCAAAGGCCTCAGTGGAGAAAAAAATGAAGCTCAAAGAGGTTAATGACTGGCTCAGGAAGTGGGGTGAAGAGAATGGGTTGGGGTGTTAGGAACTGGAATGGAGTTTGGGAGGATAAGGGACTATATGCCAAGGACAGGTTTCATCTTGCCCCATTAGGGAAGGAAGTCCTTAAACAGGGGATGGCTGACTACATACAAGAAAGGTGGGGTTTAAACTTGTAAGGGGGGGAAGGGATAAGGGAGGGGCTGACCAGAAGCCCTCCCCTCCAGATGAGGGGAGTAGCCTTCAAGCCCAAGGGGGGGAGGGGGGAAACAGACTGGAGGTGGAGGTTTCAGGAGGAGCAGGGGGAGGATGGAAGTATAGGGAATCTGGGTGGGGTTCGACAAAGAGGATCAGGGATAAGGGGGGGGTTAGTGTTAGTAAATGCCAGGAGCTTGGGAAACAAGTTGCCAGAGTTCCAGGCCATGCTGTTCGAGGGGTGGATGTGGCGCAGTCACGAAACATGGGCCAACAAAACCATGACTGGGACCCAAATGTACGGGGGTACACTATGCTTAGGAAGGATAGAAAGGAGGGCAGAGGGGGTGGAGTGGCTATGTTCATTAGAGATGACATAGAAATTGCTATGGTAGAAGAGGCAGAGGGAAACGTGGAGGCCTTATGGGTCAGCTTACGATCCCCAGCAGGAGATAAGGTCAGGCTGGGAGTAGCATATAGGCCCCCCGGGATGAGTGTTGTTCTAGAGGATGGTTTGCTGGACAACATCATTGCCCAGTGTGGTCCAAAAGGGGAAAGAGTGGTGTTGATGGGGGACCTTAATATGCCAGGTACAAACTGGGGAACCATGTCCTCTAAGGTGGCCAAGGCACAGAGGCTGCTGGATGGCTTCCAGGATGTGTTCTTAACACAGCATGTGATGGAGCCCACAAGGGAGGGGCATGTCCTGGATGTGGTTCTGGCAGATGGGGATCTGGTAAGGGACATGGTTGTACAGGATCCCCTGACTGGAAGTGACCACAATACTGTCTGGTTTCAAATAAGCATTGGGGGAGTGGGGGTGAGATCTAGGACACTGGCAGTGGACTTCAGGGGGCAGACTTTATGGGCATGGAAATATTCTCAAGGATCACTTGAAGGGATTACCTCAATGACAAGTGTGGAAAGGAGATGGGAGGTCATAAATGGGACTTCATGAGGCAGTCAGGATCTGCGCTAAGTTGAAACGTAGGGAGCAAGGTCACATAAACCATGCTGGTGGTCCAGTGAGGTACAGGTAGCAGTCAGAGAAAAGAAGGCAGCTTACAAAAATATAAAACAACAAGAGGGATAGGGATAAGGAAATGTACCAGCTTGCATCTAGAAAAGTCACCCGTATGGTGAGGGATCAAAGTCCAGTAAAGAGCAAGCTGGCACAGGGATACATGGAGGGAAAAGGGTTCTTCTGGTACATTGGGGAGGCGGAGAAAAACTAAGGGCCATCTCAGCAGATTGAGATCAGAAGGAGGGTGGGTGGAAGAGGTGAGGACCAGGCAGAGGTATTTAAAGAGTACTTTGCCTCTGTGTTCACTAGGAGGAGATGGGATATCTACAAAGCAAGGCACAAAGGGATAGAAGCGCAGGAGGGGAACAGGGGAGCAACAGAAATGGAGCAAAAGGGAGGGAAAGGTACACCAGGGGTGTCACATCTGTATAAGGATAAAAAGACCAGTAAGGTGGAGGGGACTGATGTTGCCATCCCTGCCAAAAGGGTGTGGTTAGCCCTCAAGGCCCTAAAGAAAGACAAATCTCCTGGGCTGGATGGCATTCATCCGAGAGTACTATGGGAATTGGCGGACATACTGGCTGCACCCCTGGCGGAGCTTTTCAGCAGGTCACTTGAGACAGGGAGGGTACCTAGGGATTGGCGAGAGGCACATGGTACCAATCCATAAGGGGGGTCAAGGAAGTACCAGGTAACTATAGACCCATCAGTTTGACCTCAGTGGTGGGAAAATTAATGGAAGTATACTAAAGGAACGATTGGGGGTTTACTTGGAGGAGGTGGGAGGGTCTGGATAGTTGGCAACTGGGTTTGTGCCAGGTAGATCATGTCAAACCAACCTTGTGGAGTTCTATGAATGGGTAACATCAGAACTGGACAGGGTAAGCCTGTGGATGTATTATTCTTGGACTTCAGCAAGGCGTTTGACTCTGTCCCCCACAATGGTCTGGTGGAGAAACTGATGGGGTTAGGAGTAGGCCCTTTGATGGTCAGATGGATTGAAAACTAGATAGCTGGATGCACTCAGAGAGTAGTGGTCTGTGGGGAGCTCTCGAACCCTAGAGAGGTTGCTAGTGGGGTACCACAGGGCTCGGTCCTGGGTCCAGTCCTGTTTAATGCATACATATCGGACATCAGGGATGGTATAGGGTGTGAAATGAGTCTCTTCGCGGATGACTCCAAGATGGGAGCAGTAGTTGAGGGAGAAGAGGGGAGGCTGGCCCTGCAAGGGGACCTGGACACTCTGGAAAGCTGGGCTCACACATGGAAATAAATTTCAATATCACCAAGTGCAAGGTGTTGCATCTTGGTCGGGAACCCTAAACACAGGTACACCCCTGGGAGGGACGCTGGAAGCCTCAATGAGGAAAAAGACCTGAGGTCATGGTGGATACATGTATGAATAACTCTGAGCAGTGCAGGAGGCAGCTAGCAAGGCAAACAGGATGTTGGGATGCATCGTGGGGGATCACCTCTAGGAGCAAGGAAGTGATTCTGCCGCTGTACAATGGACTGGTTAGACCACACCTTGAGTACTGTGTACAGTACTGGAGACCACACTTGAAGAGGGACATAGCTCCTGGAGAGGGTACAGAGGAGGGCAACAAAGATGATCATGAGGCTAGGGATTTGACTTATGAGGACAGACTTGAGGAGCTCTGCCTGTTTTCATTGGAGGAGAGGAGGAGCCGGGGGACATGATTGAGGTCTTCAAGTATCTCAAGGGAATAAATAGGGTAAACATGGAGGGGATCTTTAGACTAAAGCAGGAAGGCATCACCAGAGGGCATGGTTTGAAGTTGGAAGGTGGAAGGGTGAGGTGGGAAAAGAGGAGGAGGTTTTTCACTGAGAGGGTGGTGGACCCTTGGAATGCACTGCCTGGTGAGCTGGTTCAGAGATCCACAGTGGAGGGTTTTAAGAGAGGGTGGGACAGACACAGAAAGGGGATGTATCAGATGATGGCCTTTCCCGGGGGGGTGGGGATGGATGATAGGGGTTTCTGGAGCACAAGGGATGGGAGGGTCTCAGCACCCAACTAAGGATCTAGGTTCAAGCAGACTCGATAGACCATAAGGCCTAATCTGCTGGCAAATAGTATGTTAGTATGTTAGTAAACAGGCCTTTAACCGTATAAATAGTGTGGTTGGGAATAGGGATTGGTGAAGTCATTTTTTTAGATTCTGTATCAAAAATCTCATAATTTAACTCAGTTTCTTGAGTTGGATGACTCACATCACCTTGAAGATATTACTAATACTGAAGTAGGTGAAGCAATTGATAGCTTAAAAAATAACAAAGCTCCTGGTCCAGACAAGATTCCTAGTGAAATTTATAAATATATGAGTAATAAATGGGCTGAGATACTGGCTGACTGTTTTAATAATTGTATAAAAAAAATCATGTGCCTGATTCTTAGAGGAGAGCTGTTATTATTTCAATATTCAAGAAAGGAAATAGGGCGGAATTAGCTAACTATCACCCTATCAGCTTAATTGATATTATGGAAAAAATTATTTCTAAAATATTGATTAAATGTTTACTGTTGAACATTCAAGAAATGGGAGATTTATCTCAGGGACAAGCTGGCTTTCGTGAGTCATTTTCCACTCTTGATAATATTTTTATTTTACAGCATTTTCAAGAAAAATATGTTTATATAAGAGGTCAAAAGTTTTATTTGGCATTTATTGATTTTTCATCAGCCTTTGACGCTATAAATAGAGAAACATCATGGTCCACAATGAGAAATGAAAGTATTAACCCCACCCTTATAAAAGCAATAAGATTATTGTACGCTAACACTTGGGCTCAGGTTAGGAATAGTGAGGGGATTCTTACTGAAAGTTTTGATACTTACTTTGGTGTGAGGTAGGGCTGCATCCTTGTTCCCTCACTTTTCTCAATCTATATAAATAATTTTTTGGTGAAGATTAACAAGTTACATGCTGATTCTCCAAAGATAGGAAAGGACTTTTGTGGTACTCTCATTTATGCAGATGATCTATTACTGTTACCACCGACTCCGAAAGGACTCCAGAGAAAGGTAAATGAGTTAACTAGTTTTGCAGATCAAAAATCACTTAGAATTATTATGAATAAATCTAAGGTTATGATACTTGGGGGTGGTACTTGTAAATTTAATTGGTATATAAAGTCTGAAAAGATGGACCTAGTGAATGAATATCACTATCTGGGAATAAGGGTTTCTTCCTCTTTTAAGTGGAACATGCACTGTGAAGCTACCCTACAAATAATTATGAGAACCATCACAGCCCTTAATGACTCTAACTACAAATAATGTGGTAAATCGTTAATTCCCTTTCTAAGAACAATATAGGCCAAATATAATTCACAGGTCCTGTATGGGAGTGAGATTTGGGAACATAAATACATTATTAAGCTGGAAAAAATGGCAATTCAAGTTCTTAGAAAAGTTATCGGTTTTCCCAAATCGACTCCTGCCTAATTTGTTAGAGCTGAATTGGGTTCCCCCAACCTTGTTGGTTTGACTGAGTCCCATTCTCTTAATTTCTGGATTAGGTTAAATATTTTATCTGATCAATGGTTTGCTAAAAAGTGTCTAATTGAAAAAATGCAGTGGGAACTTCCGGGTTGTATAAAATCAGTCTGGCTCTTTTGGATAAAAGATATTCTAAAATCGATCGGCTTTCTAAATCTGTTTGATTTGACTCTACAAAGAATTACTATCGTAGAAACTTATAAGGCTAGTCTTAAGCAACTGACTATAAGAAAGTATAAGTTTCATGATCTACAGTATATAATGACATCAAGGTTTGCAACTTGGTATTCTCAAAATGACTGTAGTCATCATTTTTGTTATTATCTGGAGTTCTTGGTGTGTTCAGAGATGTGAAAGACTTTTGCAAGGTTTAGAATTTTTTTTTTCATCTAATGTTCTTGTGTGTAGATTTAATAAGAACAAGGATCAACTGAGTGCCTATTGCTATTGTGGCAATAATGAAAAGGAAGACTTGGAGCACGTTATTTTGAAATGTCAGTGGTATGAGGCTGCCAGACAGATGGCTGTGCCCTATTCTTGCTTCTCCCTCAGAATGCTCAAATGATATAATACTAAGGATGCTTTTTCTCACTGAGGATTATTATATAATTAAAAACACTACCCTTTTTCTTTGTAATATACAGAAAATAAGGAAAAGAATTTTGCATACCATACAGAGTCATCCTGTCTGTTTTCTACGATGCTGTATTAATCTCATGTTTTGCACATAGTATTGTCTTGTACTGTATTAGTGATGTTCTTTTTTATTGCTATATTATGTTTGTTGTTCTTACTGTCTTATAATGATCTTTTTTATGACTGAACAAATAAATTAATACATACATACAACTGGTGGGTGATGAGTTCATAGACTGTAATTTCATGCAGCAGACCTGTTGTTTCTAGAACACACACTACACACACACGCACACACACACACACGCACAAACACACACACACGAACTTACTTTCAGAAAGACATTTAAAAAGCAGGTGTTTACATCTAAGAAACAGACAAATTATTATTTTATCTATTGTATTTTGATGTGTTAGTAATTGCTTTCTACTCAAGCAAGTAGCTACTTGTGTCACCTTCTCAGAAGTACTACCTGCGAGAGGCATTGGAGAGCATATAGGGGTGCATGCACCAGGGTGCATGCACCAGGAACTTTAACTCATGGTTGAAGAACTGGTGCTGTGAGGAAGGGTTTGGATTCATTGGTGACTGGGGACCCACCCGGAGGGATGGAGGTTTGTTCAAGCTTGACGGCCTGCATCCATCCTGGAGGGGAATCCAAGCACTCAATGATAAGTTTAAATGCTAAATTGACAAGCATTTAAACTAGCCAAGGGGGGTGGCAGGCCAGCAAGGAGGGTATCTACTTGCTCACCCCCCCCCATAGCTAGCAGTGGAACCAGTGAACTGGAGGAGTGGATATCTCAACAAAGCAGTGTGCAAAAGATGGAGATTAGCGCTCAAGAGGTGGATAGGCAGAAAAGAGGCAAAAATCAGCAGAAGGGCAGACAGCAAGGAGAACCAGGGATAAAGAACAACCAGGGAAGGGGCTGAAGTAGAGCAGCTAAACAGTCTAGGGTGGTCAAATCATGGAAAGCCATGCGTGCCAATGCCAGAAGCCTTAGCAACAAGATGGAAGATCTGGAGACTGTCATGGTGCAGTCAGACCTGGACATTGTGGCCATCACAGAAACCTGGTGTAATGATAACCATGACTGGGAGATGGCCATTCCTGACTACAACATATTTAGAAGAGACCGGGCAGGTAGGAAGGGAGGAGGAGTGGCACTGTATGTGAAAAATGACATAAGGGCCACAGAGATCCAGGAGGAACAAAATGGGGGAGAGATATTGTAGGTTAAGCTGGAAAGGAAAATGGGGCCAGCCATCCGCACAGGTGTGGTCTATAGACTGCCAGCTCAGGAGGAAGAAACAGATAGGGAGCTGATGCTAGCCATCCAAAGGATGGCAGACAAGGGTGAGGTAGTACTGGTTGGAGACTTCAATATTCCAGATGTGGACTGGAGCATCCCAGCAGCAGCATCAACTAGGAGCAGATTTATCCTGGACTCCCTTCAGGGTGCCTTCTTCAAGCAACTGGTCATGGAACCAACTCGGCAGAAGGCAATACTGGACCTTGTGCTCACAAACAGGGACAGTGTGATGAGGTTAACAGTGGGGGAGCACCTGGGGAACAGTGACCACCACTCATTGTGGTTTGAAATCACAGAAGGAGCAGAACCAAACCACACAAAAACACGTATCCTGGATTTTGGGAGGGCAGACTTTGGGAAAATGGGGAGAAACTTGAAAGAGGCATTAAGGGGAATGGGGCAGGAATCAGGGGTTGAGGAACAGTGGGCAGTATTTAAAATGGGGATTACAAGAGCAACAGAATTATGCATTAAGCAGGTTAGCAAGTGGAAAAGGAAGAGGAGGCCATTATGGTTTCCAAAGAGGTAGCAAAAGAAAGTGAAAGCCAAAAGATTGCATTCAGGCAATACAAAAGACACAGGCAGAAGGGGATAGGAGAAGTACCAGGAGAAGCAAAGGGAGGCAGGAGGTCAGTAAGGGAAGCCAAGGCTCAGACAGAAGAGCACATTGTAAAATCAGTGGGTAGAGGGGACAAAACCTTTTACAGGTACATAAGTGAAAAAAGAAAGGCAAAGGGAGGGATAGTGAGACTGACGGGGAGGATGGGGGCTGTGTGGAGGATGACAACAGTAAAGCTGACATACTGAACAGGTATTTCTGCTCAGTCTTTACTGAGGAAGAGGAGAGTAATGGGTCTGAAGGGAGTACAAGGGGTGAGAATGGTGCAGAAATGGACACAAGTCCCTTTAGACGAGAAAGGGTCCTGAAGGAACTGGAAGTAATAAGAGTTGATAAAGCAATGGGGCCAGATGGGGTGCACCCCAGGGTCCTTAAAGAACTCAGAGAGGTGGTGGCTGAACCTCTGGCTATCCTGTTTAGCTGATCACTGGAAACAGGGGAGGTACCCAAAGACTGGAGGACAGCAGATGTAGTCCCCTTATACAAAAGTGGGAACAAAGAGGAAGTGGGGAACTACAGACCAGTCAGCCTCACCTCGGTAGTGGGGAAGATCATGGAAGCACTACTGAAGGAGAGATTGGTGGAACATCTGGTTGTCAATTTACTGCAGGATCCAAGGCAGCATGGTTTCACCAGGGGGAGGTCATGTCAGACCAACCTCATTGAATTTTTTGACTGGGTGACTAAGGAGGTGGATCAGGGGAGGGCAGTGGACATGGCCTATCTAGACTTCAGCAAGGCCTTTGACACTGTGCCACATTGAAGACTATTACACAAACTAGGGAATATGTGGGTGGGCAGGACATTAGTGTGGTGGGTAGGTAACTGGCTGGGTGGCAGGACACAGAGGGTGGTGGTAAATGGCTGTCACTCCACAGAGGGAAGAGTGACCAGTGGGGTACCACAGGGATCAGTGCTGGGACCAGTCCTGTTCAACATCTTCATCAGTGACATTGCGCAGAACCTAGAAGGCAGAATTTCTCTGTTCACTGATGACACAAAGCTCTGTAACAGAGTAGACACATCAGAGGGTGTAGACAGAATGAGAAGGGACCTGCAGAAACTTGAAGAATGATCAGGGGTTTGGCAGTTGAAATTCAATGTAAAGAAGTGCAAGATAATGCATATGGGGCACAAAAACCCTGGCACATTATATCAGTTGAGGAGGTGAGGATATAGCAAGCACCAAGCAGGAAATGCATCTTGGGGTTATATTCTCTGATGACCTCAAGGTAGGGAAACAGTGTAACAAGGCAGCAGGTAAAGCAAATAGGATGCTGGGATGCATAGGCAGGGGCATCACCAGCAGGAAAAGGGAGGTCATGATTCTACTATACAAGACACTAGTGAGGCCCCATCTGGAGTACAATGTACAGTTCTGGAGACCTTACCTACATAAGGACATAGACAGGGTAGAGAAGGTTCAGAGGAGGGCAACAAAGATGGTACATGGATTGCATCACAAGTCCTATGAGGACATGTTGAAGGAATTGAATATGTACTCCCTGGAGGAGGAGGGAGAGAGGGGACATGATAGAGACATACAAGTATCTTACAGGGAGGAACAGGGTGCAAAAATACACTATTTTTAAGTGAAAAAGATGTTTCAGGACTAGACAGCATGGGATGAAGTTGGAGGGAGGACAATTCAGAGGAAATGTGAGGAAGAATTTCTTCACAGAACGGGTGGTGGACAAGTGGAACACCCTGCCTGAGGAAGTGGTGGGGGCTGAAACAATCACGGGATTTAAGAATGCATGGGATATACATAAAGGAATTCTGGAGGTCAGAGGTAAGGGGCAACAGAGTTCTAGGAAAACATAAACTGAAGTTACAAACTTAAATGGGCAGACTAGGTGGGCCATAGGCCCTTATCTGCCGACACTGTCTATGTATCTATGTACTTTTGTAAGAAAATATGTGTTAGCACAGTGAAACAAGTAGGTTTTTGCCTTTACTTTTCACACTGTTAGTAAAAAAGAATTTAATAGAATTCTGGTACTGTTATGTCAGAAACTGCCAGCTAGTTAGGAGCCCACTATATTTCAACAAGAAATTAAATATATTTTTCTATCTTTTTCAAAATAGTAACAGACTTTGCCCTTCATAGGTTTGCACTATTGTGGTCCCTCTGTATGACTTTACATTTTTTAAACAATAATTAGCTTCTATTTCTTCTTCCCAAGTGAAATCTGGCTATGAAGAAAATGTCACATGCTAAATTATAACAAAAGATCTCAGGTTATCAAAGTTACATATTTCTATTAAATATGCAATATTTTGGTGTTAGTATTATTTTTCCATAAAAATCTGATAACAGATTTGCAGTTTCCTTTTGAAATACACTGCCAGCCTTGCCAGTAAACAGTTTCTGAATTCATAATACAAGGATTTCATTGTATTCATTTTTTACTAGCAGTTATCAAAATAAAAATAAAATGATGAAAAAGTAAGTAAAAAAATAATAGCAAACTGAATGACTGTAGAGGTAGCATAACCTTCATTCTTTAAGGTACTGTATCCATCCTTACTAAGCATTTGCTCTTTAATATCAGAAAATTTACTGCTGGAACATTCCATTCTGTAACATTTGATCCATTCCCTCCTGTGGATTTCAGGGATGTTTCCTTGTCTCTTTAATTGTATTTCTTAACTAATTGCTCCTCTGATCTGTCACATTGATGTGTAAAAGTTGTTTTTTCTGTCTAATATTGCTCTAGGTTCTTAAATGACAAACTCTTGTAAACAGATAAATGAGTAACTCCTGTTCATGAACCAGTTTAGCTCTGCCTGGCAGGCTGCAGAGAGACAGAGAGAGAGAAAGAGAGAAAAGAAGAGTCCAGATGTAGTGCAGGTAGGCTGACAGGAAATGAAGAAGGCAGGCAGAAACAAACCTCAGCTATAAATGAGATAACCTGGACCAAAGCACTGATGTATGTTCACTCCGAAGCACTCAAGGGAAGAATGCAGTCATCTTATCCTGTCAGTCCCCTCTCTCTCTCTCTTCTCTCTCTCTCTCTCTCTCCTAGTAATCCCAGAACACCTGCTGGGCTCTGCCCATGCAGCCATAAACATGATACAGTGGGGCCACAGTTATTCTTGGTGGCCTAAAATTGACTCTGACATTCACAACTGTATTTATGCTGTAGGTTTAATGTGTGCCTAGTAAAAAGAAATCTGATCCAAAAACATTTACAGGTAGAAAAAACAGTCAAGTTACTAAACAGGCAGTCATACAATGATGTGGGTGGGATTTGGTGACATTTTTAAAAGTCATAAAATGAATGCAACTATTTCCATTTGGTGGGATTCTCAAAAGTCGTAACATAGGGCTAGTTTCAAAAGCTGAACTTACTGCAGAATTATTAGCTATTTTATTGTACTTTACATCCAGCTTTAGGGGAAAAAAGCACTAGGCATAGATATAATTGATAGACTGGTTTACACTCTGCCTCAAAAATTGTTTGCATGCACAAGTGTATCTGAACTTGGCAAAGTGGACATAATTAAGACAGAGTTTTGTCACCCCACTATGTCCTAGATTTGAAAATTGGACATTGGGGCTATTTCTCAGAGAACCAAGTTAAATGACGTGGTCATTCATATAAATGTGTGATTTCTTCATAGCAGCATGCAAATCATTTTCAATGGGAGAGGCTTCCACAACCCAGCACTGCCTGCCCCTACTGCTAATCCCAATAAAGTGTCAGTTTTCTCTGCATCAGTGAGAAATGGCTAATGATAGTTCCTTCCAGTTCTGGAAGAAATTCATGTTACAAAAACATTATTGGCCATGTTAAACAGTTGGTGACAACTTGCCCCAACCCCGCCCCAAAAAATGGGTTTGAAAGTGGTGGCGGTAAAAATGATGAACTGTCTGTGTGTGCTAGAGGAGTAGCATGACTTAATGGTATATCAATTAACTGCATTTAATATTTGTTTTACTTTATGACAAACAATAATGTTAACCCTTTCACCATTTCTGCATACAGTATATTTATTTGTGTGTATCTACAAGATTGTATGTGCTTATATGTACATCTGCAATAGTGCGTGTTGAAGTTGTGCCCCAGTCCAACATTTTAAGTTGTTTTATGCGTACTGTATATGTGTGTTTGTGTGTGTGTGGGGGGGGGTTAGAATGTGTGGCAGTGCATGTGTGAGATCCCCAGACTGATACACAACCACAGGCATTATCCCCAGCTAACTCTTATATTAATCTATAAATTTATTGCTGGACTTTGTACATCTGTATCCTAAAATAAGAAATACATGGCCAAAAAAATATTTTTTTATGAAAGTTCTACCTGTTATGGAACTTGAACTCTCAACCTTCTAACCAAAGCCCTACTCCCTAATCAATATGCCACAGAAGGCTGACTGAAACAGTGCTGAGAACATAAAGCATATATGGTGCTAATCAATGACATTTGACGGAAGTGGGGGGAAACTGGTAGAAAAAAAAACATTTATTAAAACATTTTTAATGGCTGTAGAGATAAAATACAATCCATTCCCTAGTTGATATCCAACTGTACCACAATTGAAATATTTGTGAAAACTGGACTTCATTTGTTTTGCTTCTTCAACAAAGTGAATGAGAACAAGAATGAGAACAATTTTGTGTCTACTTTTTAGATGCATTGTTCTCTGAAAGCAGAACACCAAGATGAATAAGTGTTAGTATCAGAAATTAGAATGATTAGATCTTACAGAAACATTCACAGAGTAATGTGTGAGTACTTAGAACTGTTTTGGCAGTACCTGTT
Organism: Neoceratodus forsteri; assembly: GCA_016271365.2. NCBI lineage: Eukaryota > Metazoa > Chordata > Ceratodontiformes > Ceratodontidae > Neoceratodus > Neoceratodus forsteri. The sequence continues at coordinate 720,598,603 of CM057459.1, read as the reverse complement.
GTACTGCCTCCCATGCCTTTTTTTCAAACTAGACTGAAGTCACTACTATGACTTTCAGGTCCTCAGTTGTGGTACTTCTTCACTTATGCATGCTTATTTATTGATTGAGTGAGTGATTGATTTAATTATGTGTGTACGTATGTATGTTTGTATGTATGTATGTTTGAATGTATGTATGTATGTACAGTATGTTTGTATGTATGTATGCATGCATGCATGCATCTATCTATCTATCTATCTATCTGCCTGTCTATCAATCTATCTCAAAAGTTTTACCAGGAAAGACATACTGAGCTGATAATAGCTCATTTTCATATGTGTCCTGGGGGGGAAGGGATATGGAAGATAGCATAAGAGGAAAATAAAATAATAGTAATTAACAGCTTTACAAATATAACAGGCTATACAAGCAGTGTAGCACATCAAAAGGAGCATAAGCTTAAACATTGCAAGGCAGAACAGTACAACAAGGTACATGCGGTAGAAAAAAACTGAGCTTGTATATGCAAAGGGAAATTACTCCAACCAGACATATGCGGGGGGGGGGGAGTGCAAAATGGCCAGGTAATATGAGTAGGGGCGAGGGAGATCAATTAAGGTAAGGGTTCGTGGACAGTTGAAGGTGGAAGAAAAGTCGCAAAGAAGTGACCCAAGGGAGAATGTAGAAGAGGCAGAGTGGATTGACAGGGGGAAGAGAGGACCAGAGTTTAGGAAAGTGATATGAGAAGACAACTTGACCAACAGTAAATATCCTGAGTGGACTAGAAAAGGATTGGGAAACACTGCTGCACAGAGCACAAGAGGTGGAAGGTGGAGAGAACAGGAGGGAGGTAAGGTAGGAGGAAAGGAAACAAAACCACAATTTGATAAAGCTACATCATGGGAAAGGTTCCTGGCATTAAGAGAGGGAAGGGAGAGAACAGAGTAAAGTGAGCCGTGATGGGTACGAGGGGGAAAGTCTCAGGCAAAATGATAAAAGGAGCAAAAGTGGGGGTCCAGTCTGGCAGGTGAGGATTTGGGAGCTGCACTGTACACTATGTCACCATAATCAAAAATGAGGAGAATCATCATCAAAAAATTTTATGATGGGCAGGAAGCAGGATACACACTTTGCTCTTGTAGAAGGCGCAGCCCTCGAGATCCAAAGAGCGGAGGGGCTCCGAGACGCCGGCGGGTCGGCGGCACCTGTGCAACCGACCAAGGGTTCCAGGAGGCCGGGAGAAGCAGGCAGAAGAGCGCCAGCCCTCGAGATCAAAGGCGGAGGGGCTCTGAGCGCCCGGCGGGTCGGCGGCACCTGTGCAGCCGACCAAGGGTTCCAGGAGGCCGGGAGAAGTAGGCAGAAGAAGGCGCAGCCCTCGAGATCCAAAGAGCGGAGAGGCTCCGAGACGCCGGCGGGTCGGCGGCACCTGTGCAGCCGACCAAGGGTTCCAGGAGGCCGGGAGAAGCTGGCAGAAGATTACTGCAATAAAGGTACTTTACTGACTGCCTTCTCCTCTGTCCCCCACCTTGTAGAAGGCGCAGCCCTCGAGATCCAAAGAGCGGAGGGGCTCTGAGACGCTGGCGGGTCAGCGGCACCTGTGCAGCCGACCAAGGGTTCCAGGAGGCCGGGAGAAGCAGGCAGAAGAAGGCGCAGCCCTCGAGATCCAAAGAGCGGAGGGGCTCCGAGACGCCGGTGGGTCGGCGGCACCTGTGCAGTCGACCAAGGGTTCCAGGAGGCCGGGAGAAGCAGGCAGAAGATTACTGCAATAAAGGTACTTTACTGACTGCCTTCTCCTCTGTCCCCCACCTTGTAGAAGGCGCAGCCCTCGAGATCCAAAGAGCGGAGGGGCTCCGAGACGCCGGCGGGTCGGCGGCACCTGTGCAGCCGACCAAGGGTTCTGGAAGGCCGGGAGAAGCAGGCAGAAGAAGGCGCAGCCCTCGAGATCAAGAGCGGAGGGGCTCAGGCGGCAGTAGTCGGCCAGCACCTGTGCATGACCAAGGGTTCCAGGAGGCCGGGAGAAGCAGGCAGAAGAAGGCGCAGCCTCGAGATCCAAGAGCGGGGCTCCGAGACGCCGGGGGGTCGGGCGGCACCTGTGCAGCCGACCAAGGGTTCCAGGAGGCCGGGAGAAACAGGCAGAAGAAGGCGCAGCCCTCGAGATCAAAGAGCGGAGGGCTCCGAGACGCGGCAGGTCGGCGGCACCTGTGCAGCCGACCAAGGGTTCCAGGAGGCCGGGAGAAGCAGGCAGAAGAAGGCGCAGCCCTCGAGATCCAAAGAGCGGAGGGGCTCCGAGACGCCAGCGGGTCGGCGGCACCTGTGCAGCCGACCAAGGGTTCCAGGAGGCTGGGAGAAGCAGGCAGAAGGTACGGGCAAAGCCACAAACCAATCAGAAAGCGACCACAGACTGTGTCTTGCTTCCGATTGGTGCGCCTTCCCCATAGACTTAAACTGGGGTTTGCTGCACTATTCTGGCTGGGATTTCTGCTTTTCTGTAATTTATTTTGAATTCTCATAAAAAGTGCTGTTTTCTCTTACTTTGTGCCTGGTTTATGGGCTGTTTTTCTCTATGTTAAAATTAAGTGTTACAGTCTTTTGAATTGTTGTGTGGGCTAGACGCTTAGGTGCCTAACCCCCCCCATACCCTCCCAGTCTATTGTTGTGCAGATCTCAAGTTTTAGCACCCTGTTGCAGATTACTGCAATAAAGGTACTTTACTAACTGCCTTCTCCTCTGTCCCCCACCTTGTAGAAGGCGCAGCCCTCGAGATCCAAAGAGCGTAGGGGCTCCGAGACGCCGGCGGGTCGGCGGCACCTGTGCAGCCAACCAAGGGTTCCAGGAGGCCGGGAGAAGCAGGCAGAAGGTACAGGCAAAGCACATAAAATTTTGCTCGCCCCCTCCCCCTCTTGGTTGATTCCTATACACTTTCTCCGCCATTTCTTAATCCACACCCACATCCCTTCCCTTCCTCCCCAACCCATACCTAACCTCTACAATGCTACTTTGCTCCTTTTGCTCCTGAGCCTTGTATCTCACCCAATCCCTTATGATATCAATGCTATACCCAGTGTCAAGATAAATAACTCAGTTAATACGACCTGCCCATTTCTACCATCCACAAGGGCCAACCACGGATTCCTTATTCACCCTGAACCACGTTTGCAATGCAACCTCTGGGATATCCCTATAAGAGCCACCTAACAATTCAGCACAGCCCTGGCACCCTACTTGTATCATGGCTTTTATTAACCCACTATGCCTGTCCATTAAAATATTATGCTATGAAAAATTTTGCATCCATATATCAGGACCATCCTCAGCTCACAGCAGGCACCCAGGATTAGGAGAAACGCTCTGACCACTCACTATCCTTGTCCCTTGGTGCCCTCCTCAAATTAATCTTCTACCTTCTGATCTGTTTTGGTACCATTGAAATCAAGCCCCCATTGAAAGTATTTTTCCCCTGCTGATTTATCCTCTATAAATGGCCTAAGCTTCCTACATATCAATGCCTGCAGCCTTAAAAAAATTCTCCGTAATACAGGCCTGGGTGGCACATACCCTGCCTGACTTTCTGGTCATCTCTGAATCTTGGCTCAGACCATCGACCAAAGACAGTGTTGTAAACCTTACCGACTATCAGCTCTTCAGAGCAGATCGCCCTTCAGGGGTGGTGGGGTGGCCATATACATTAAGGACACCATCTCTGCTACCTGCCTCATCATCACATCCGAACCAAAGGAATTTGAATGTTTATCAATCAAAATATCCTTTCAAACTTGTCTCCATTTAAATTGATTGGCTGCTATAAGCCCCCTCAGCAGGCCTCAAATTACTATCTCACCTGGGTCAATAACCAATCTAGGCCCTGAAGATACCATCATCCTTGGTGATTTGAATTTAAACTAGCTATCTAATGCATCTGCTCCATTGGTAACCTTCTGTGACACCTATGGCTTTTCACAGCTAATAAAAGACCCAACCAGGGTTAACCTAAAAATTCTAGCAACAGCTCACTCCTGGATATTATGTTGGTAAATAAGCCTCCTTATATACTCATGCAGGAGTACTACCGAATGATGTAAGTGACCATTGTCCCATAGCTGGCATAAGATCTTCACCCAAACCATCCAACCCTGCTGAATTTGTCCCAAAGGTCAAAAAGTTCAACATACCAGGTTACCTCCATGACCTGAGTAACACAATATATTGGCAAGATGTCTACCTTACAACCTCAGTGGAAATAGCTCTCCAGATCTTAAAGGACATTATCACTAATGCTCTAAATATTCATGCACCATTCACCAATATCAGAACTAAAGCAAGGTCCTGCCCCTGGTTCACCACTGATCTTAAAACAGCCTTGCTAGCCAGAGACAAACTGTGGAAAAGGCAAAAAAACTAAGGACTCCATAGACTGGCTAAATTTCAGAAAAGCAAAGAAATTCATATACAACACAAATAAGATCTGCCAAAGCGACCTATTATAGAGCTGAATTGGATGCCTTCTATAATAACCAACAGGCTCTGAGGAACTATAAAGGGTATCTTGGGCCAAACTCTACTCCTGCCTTAACCTGCAAACTGCTACTAAATAACACAGAAATTACGGATAAACAAGAAATCCTAAATACCTTCAATGACCACTTCACCACAGCTGGACTAGCATTTGACTCTTCACCTGCAAATCTCCTGAGATCTTCCTTGAATCTTCAATCCACCGTGGGCCAAAGGCTACATCAACCTTCTCCTTCAACCCAATATCATTGAAAGAAGTGGAAGATCCCTCTCCAATTTGGATACTTCAAAAAGTGCAGGTACAGACTCCCTGGACCCCTACTTCCTCAAGATTGCATCTCAAGTCTTATCTGCCCCCCTCACTCATCTCTTCAATCTTTCCCTCACCACTGGATCCATTCCCTCCATTTGGAAAACAGCTCAAGTAGTTCCTTTACTCAAATCTGGTGATCCCATGGATCTCAATAATTACAGGCCCATTTCCATCCTATCAGTTCTGTCCAAGATGCTCGAAAAGTTAGTAAACTCACAATTAAGGGTCTGCCTGGATAGCAATAACCTCCTAAACACAGCACAATCAGGATTTAGATCAAGGCACAGCACCATTTCAGCTAAGCCAAAGTAACCAACGACTGGCAGACTGCTATGGATAAGAAGAATAGTACCTGTGCTGTGTTCCTGGATTTGAGCAAAGCATTTGACGCAGTGGATCATGAATCACTGATCACCTCCCTTGGTTCAATAGGGTTGGATTCCCCTTCACTCAATTGGTTCAAGTGCTATCTATCAGACAGATCACAACTGGTAAAAATGGAAACTACCTATCACTTTAAAAGCACTGCTAAGAGGTGTACATAAGGCTCTATTCTTGGCCCCATCCTCTTTGCCATCTATATTAATAATATTGATGCTAACCTCACTCAATCAAACATCCATCTGTTTGCTGATGATACTGTGCTAAATGTTAGCAATCCTTCATTGTCTAAAGCCTGTGAACTGCTACAATCTGAATTCTCCATCCTACAACACTACTTACTGGATAAAAAACTACTTCTAAATGCCAAAAAAACAAAAGCTATGCTCTTTTCCTCACAAAGTTGCTCTGCCACTACCCATCATCTACCACCCTACAACTAACCACCTTACTTGGAGAAGCTGGAATCGTTGATAACTTCAAATATCTTGGTGTCTGGATTGATAACAAACTTGACTTTTCTGTCCATATTGAGGAGCTACTAAAGAAACTGAGACAAAGGCTTGGTTTATTTTTAGAATAAAGCACTACCTCAACAGAGACTCCAAAAAGATTAATCAGGCTTCCTCCTATCCCTCATTGACTATGCTGACTTTCTGTATGGACACTGTTCCTCCCCTCTTAAATAAACTGGACACCTATACCACAGGTCCATCAGATTCATTACTGACCTTCCTTCAGCACCCACCATTGTTCCTTTATAAGGCAGTTAACTGGTCATCATTACAACACAGAAGAAATAGGAATGCTGCAATTTGGATATTCAAAGCCTTATCAGGCAAGCTACCTACCTACATCTCGGACTGTTTACTCAAAATCACTTCTTGGCCATACAACCTAAGGATCAGCAAAATTATCATTCTTAAGGTCCCCAATGCCTGCACCAGCTTGGGAGGCTGCTATCAGCTACTCACTAGCAATTGTTTGGAACTCACTCCAAAAAACCATGAATCTAAATAACCTCCCACCCTTAATATCCTTCAAAAGATTATTCACCACCCTATTCCCAGAACTCTGCAACTGCTTCCACAAGGCCTAATTCACAGCCCTACCCATCCCCCCCTTTTCTGCTTGTGTTTCTATATGCTGAAAAAACTCCCGTTCCCAGTCCCAAGATTCACCCTCAAAATGCCTGCTAGGTCCTATAATCTACATATTAACTCTGATGTATCAACTGCCTATTGTCTCCCAGATTAAAAGTGCTAATGCCTTGTACATATGTATATTGTTATATACTAGCACTTATGTCATTGTATTACTGTTTTTTGTTACCCCTGTCATTGTATTACTGTTTATGATACCCTTGTCAATGTAATAACATTTGCACTTCTTGACCACTCAGGTCCATCTTGTAAATGAGCTATGCTCAATGATGTTCACCTGATTAAATAAAGATTTCAGTCAGTTTCAGTCAGTCAGTCTTGTATAGTGCACCTAGCTTGGGGTGGAGCTTATGATGGATGGCATCAGTGTGTGCTGAGAAATCAAGATGATAGTCCAGTCAATCCCCAAGGTACTCAAAGGAGGAGACATCCTCAAATGAAGAACCATCAAGGGCATGGAATGAGCGGAGGAAGGTGAGTCTGGTAAGCCTCTGTTGGGTGTCAAATACTTGGTACTATACTATACTTGGTAGTAAGACAGAAGAAGGCTATTGCTCATCAAGTCTGTCTCCCGCCTTAGCGGGGCCACTTTGGAGGACTAAATTCCAGTCTCCTTCTAGCAGGATAGGCAGGCGAGTATAAGGCTCCAGCCGAGTTAACAAATCAATGAAAAAGTGCAAATAGTCAAAGTTGGGGCCATATACAGTGCCCAATAAGACCTCCGTTAGGCCAAGTCATCCATGTAAAAAGAAATAATGACACCCTCCGATGTTCCAGGATATAAATCTAAAGTGAGTACCCATAGTTAGAAAGGAGGGAGAAGAGAAGAGAAGAGAAGAGAAGAGAAGAGAAGAGAAGAGAAGAGAAGAGAAGAAGAGAGAAGAGAAGAAGGTGAGAGATACCCCACCCCACATTTAAAATCAAACCCAAAACCAGCTGTGCTCAGACCCTACCCTGACCCCTCATATCAAAAGCTCAAGATGTAATGCACATAGAAATCTCCTAGAGTCCCAAACCATAGAGCAATACACAATTCCTCTCCCTCCCCCCACCCCACCTAACAAATGACACAGTACTAATACCCCAAAAGAAAAAACAACTAAACAACTCCGGTCCAGCAAACCACACTCCCAAAAATCTCCAGATCTTTGGTGTGTTCAAGGGTTACTTCTCACAGACCTCCCCAGCCCTCACCCTAACAAAACCAAAACCTCTAACCCCTTACATAGTCAACTGGAGGCTTGTAATACAAAGTTCAGGATAATGATCATTATACAATGGCAAGAAAATTTCCTGGATTCTAATTGGTCAGTGTGTGCTTGTTGCAGTAACATTATCTGACCACAACCTCACAGCATCAAGTCCAAACATACAGATGATTGCATAGCAGACTGAATAACCAGCCACAACCTCTCTTACAAAGAGAGTTTGATGCCTTGCAATTAAAGTACAGAAGCAGAAGCTTAGTTTCGTATAAAAACCCTTTATTTATGGAGCGCTGCTTGGACACCAATGAAGATGGCTGCCTGAACCTTCAGCTCCGTCCCTAGCTGGACTACATCCGTGCCTCTACTCTGCCATCCAGGGGTTGTTGTCACTCCTACGGCATTATCTGCCACATTAGCCCCTCCCTGACTGTCTAGCATGATCATTTCGTCGCTAAAGCACCCAGTTATTGTATATTGTAGTGCCGGTGCACTCACAAGTTGCATTGAGCAGCACTAGGCCACACACAGGCCCCACTTCTGCTCCTTTCACCTGTGGCTGGTAATACACACCCAGCATTATCGAGCATCCTCTCTGCCAGGCTTGCTTCACCCGCTACCTCTGCGCTTCCCCCCAGCCTGTACTACCAACTCCCTACCTTGCTGTGGCTTTGTGGGTTTGGCAATGGCCTCTACCAGCTCCCTGCAGTCTGCTCTGCCTCCAGGCTCCCCCGAGTTCCCACCACAGCCAACCAATGTGGGGAATTCCCTTCAGTACATCACCAGCATGCTAGAAATGCTACTTACTAAGGAGGATGGAATCAAAGCCGCACTGACCGGCACTGTGGCAGATGTACGCAGGCTGGAGGATAGAACGATCATTGCGGAACAGAGAACTGAAGATTTGAAGTTGCAACAAACCAAAATTTGGCAATACCTGCAAGCTCATGAGTCCAAGCTAGCTGCTCTTTGGGACCACGCAGAAGACCAAGAGAATCAGGGATACCATACGAACATACGAAATTTGCCAGCAGATAAAGGCCTAGAGGTCTATCAAGTCTGCTCGAATGTGCAGCTAGCACCCCTTATTCTGCAGCTGCCCCTCCCTTCCACCCTTCCCCTTCATTAACCCTCCCCCTTGTCCTGTCCCATCCTCATTTGAAGCAGTCCACTGTTCTACTGCATACCACTTCAGGAGGTAACGCATTCCACCCAGCCACCACCCTCTCTGTAAAAATGTCTCCTCATCTCCTCCTGAACCTTCCTCGCTCCAGTCTCATATCATGGCCCTGGTGTCCCTCCCTCCCTTTCTTTGAACAGCTCCTCTGTACTTGTCTTGTTTATTCCTTTCATGTATTTAAAGGTTTCAATCATGTCACCCTGTCTCCTCTCCTCCAGTGAGTACATGTTCAACTCCTTCAACCTCCTCTCGTATGATAAGTCCCCAGCCCTTGATCATCTTTGTCGCTCTGCGCTGCACCCCTCCAGTAACTTAATGTTCCTCTTCAGATAGGGACGCCAGTACTGCACGCAGTACTCCAGGTGTGGTCTAACTAATGACCTATACAGTGGCAGAATCACCTCCTCCCTCCTCTCCTCGAGGATATACCCCTTGCAATACAACCCAGCATTTTGTTGGCCTTTGCAGCTGCCTTCCTACATTGTGCCGAGTTGTTCATTGACCCTGTAATAAGCACACCCAGATCCTTCTCCTCCTCTGTCTGGGCTAGCTGCACTCCCCCTAGCTAGTAACTCCTCCTTGGGTTCTTCATCCCAAAATACAGCACCTTGCACTTTTGGCATTAAGCCCGTTGCCAGGTGTCTGACCAGGTTTCAAGCTTTGCCAGATCATCCTGCAACCCTGCCATCCCCTAGGTCATCCACCATTGCCTACCTTGGTATCATCAGCAAACAGACTGATCTTGCTCTTGATGTCCATGATATGTCTGCAATAAATATCCCAAACAACACTGGTCCCAACACGAGCCCTGTGGAACACCACTCGTCACTGCCCTTGGGTGTGAGAGCTCCCACCCACCACCACCCTCCTCTGTTGCCTTCCCTGCAGCCAGTTTCCTACTCATCTCACCAGCTTGCACCCCCCTGTGCCTATTACCTTTCTTCCCAGCCTTCCATGTGGCACTGAGTCGAATGCCTTACTGAAGTCCAGATACAGGACATCCACTGCATGGCCCCTGTCCAGTTGCCTAGTTACCCAGTCATAGAACTTGACCAGGGTGGTTTGGCAGGATCTGCCACATATGAAGCCATGCTGTCTGCTGTCCTGTAGTCCTTTGGCCTCTAGGATACAATAATATAAGGATCATCGGTATCCCTGAAGGCTCTAAAGGGCAAAACATGGAGTGCTTTCTCAATGAGGCCATCCCAAAATTGTTAGGCGAAAGGTGAAATGGGCCCATTGAAGCTGAGAGGGCACACAGGCTCACTAGTAGAGTTTGGACATCAGGTCAATCTCCATGCCCTATTATCGCATACCTCCTAAAGTATTCCACTAAAGAGAGGGTGCTGAGAGCAGCCAGAGACAGGGGAGACATTATCTGGCAGGGGGCTCGGATCTCATTTTACAAAGATTTTTCTCAGGAAGTTGCTGACAGATGAAAGGCCTTTACTCCCATCAAAAAATCAATACAAACACAGGGATTCCAGTATTGATTCAAAAATATTACCTTCCTGAAAGTCTCCAAGGATGGCAGGGAAATTGTGGCCTCCCAGGTGAAGGACATTGAACTTTGGGCCTCCAAACACTGGCCGAGCAAGTCCCTGCAAACTACAACTCCCTGATGCCTCTGGATGCCAGGTGATCACAGCCAGCTCAACGGGAACCAAAGGGATGGGAGGCAGACCTCCGGGAACTCCAATCTGGACCGGACTGTTCCACTGCTAAATGGTTCCCCCAACCGTGAGTCCAGGAACTGCTCTCTCTCTCTTACCTCTGCTCCAATAAAGCCTAATTTTTCTTCTCATGTGCCAATGTCTGATGCCCCCCCTGCAACAGCATGCTCCCACTCAAACACCATGCTCAAGGCAATGCTTCAGAAGCATCAGGCCCTCTCTCCCGACCATCAAGCAGCTGGTCCACCAGCCAAGCTCCCAAGGGATGACTCTTCTTCAGATGAGGACACGCCACACTCTGCCACATCAGACGCTTCTCCTATGGATGTTAACCACCTCTCGAACATGGCCTGAAGTCTCACACGACATGGATGCAATAGAAGAACAGACCCAGCTGCCTGTGAAACCTGGACTGAAATCCTTTGTGGAGGTGGCTTCTGCAGGCCTACTTAATCCTACTACACCAGCCTTCAACATGGACAGTTCTCAGATCTGAAGACTTCCTAGGGGCTCATGTCTGTATTGGGATGCTCCCTCTCATGGCTTTATTTACTTGGGGGAGTGCTGTTTGTGGGTGGATCGGGTCAACCCGGAGGGTAGGGGGTTTCTACATTTATGTTAGCTTGACATCATGCCTACTCCCTAGCCCTAACATTAAGGCATTTGGGTAGAACTCATCAAAGAGGTGAACCCCTCCCCTTGTACATTATCTGCCCCCTCAGTCTTTGCCTCACCCTACCTGGCTTGGCCACTAGGGAGCGACGTTGGCTGTGTATTAGAGAGTGGTCCCTTAGGTGGGAATCCTAACCCTACCATCTCTAGAAAGGTGAGGGAATGTCATACTAGCTTAGACCCCAGCCTCCTGACGCAATCAGGCCCTGTACAGCTGGGTTGATGGTCAGGCTTGTTGCCACATCTTTGTTTTTGAGGATCACTAGCGGGTGGGCATCTTCTCCCTACCACCCTTATGATACGTTTAGGGCCCTTTGCTGACATACATTTATGAGTACACCAGTCTGGGGATCTCCCCATTCCCACTCTCCCCCCTCCCTGCCCTCTCCTTCCCTTCCCTTCCTTCTCTGGGCACCCCCACTAATTCTCCCCCTCCTTCCCCATATCCTCTGTCCCCCTGGTACTGCAGTCTGCATTCCCAATATGACAGTCCAGCTGGGGATGGGTGATCCCATCTGGCTCTACCTTTTTGCACCCCCAACTAGGTGAGCGGTCCAGCGTAGGTGAGGAATCCCCTTTTCTGCAGGGGTCTCTCTTACATGCACACCTCTTCACCTCCAGAATATTCAAAGCTGTTTGGATATTTTATAGTTAGCCTCGGATTGTTGTTCTTTTTTCTAGTTAGCGTTAAAGTTCTGTGAGGCTTAGGTATTTATAACTGTTGTTTTTATAGTGCATTTAATGTCTCTTCTTCTAGGTTGCTCTTTATTCCGGCTGTTTTGTAACACTGTTTGCTGTCTCACTTATACACTACAGGACACTGTTATTGCACTTCCATTTCACAGACTTAGGTCATCCCAACTCGGCAGTCCTTGCTAATTGGACATCTCAGGTACTCCCCCCCCTTGTGTCAACTGCTCCTGGGGTGAGTACTCTTTTTCTTTATTTACCGTCCACCACTTGGAGCCATGGCTTCGAACTCACCCCTGGTGGTCAGTTGTATATCATGGAATGTTAAGGGACTAAACCACCCCGTCAAGTGCACAAAGGTTCTTCAGCGTCTACGCTCCTTGCAGGCCGACATAGTGTTTCTCCAAGAGACGTACCTCACTACCAGGACCGTACAATGGCTGAAAAAATTTTGGGTGGGAAGAGTTGTTGCCAGTTCAGCTTCAACAAAATCTAGGGGGATAGCCATCTTGATACTCCGCTCTTGCCCCCGGGTGGAAGAGAAAGTCAAAACAGATAAGCAGGGATGGTGGGTGGCTGTCAGGTTTGCTTTTCCTGGGGGGAACATGGCACTTGTCAACCTATATGGTCCCAATGTTGACAGTGCTGACTTCCTCCCCGAGCTCAGTCAAGCTATCGCAGCCCTTACATCAAACCACCAGCACATGCCCATCCTGATTGGGGGTGATTTTAATCTAGTCCCAGACATCTTTCTGGACAAATCTAAGCCAACCCCTCAAACACATCCAAAGGCTTGGGCAGAGCTACAAAAACTGCTCAATGAATGGGGTCTTGTAGATGTGTGGAGGCGAGACCACCCTTCTGGGCGAGACTACACATTTTATTCCACTGCCCACTCTACATACAGCTGCATTGACTTTTGGCTGACCAACTCTGCTGCCAACTTGGGTGTCTCTGCAGCTGGAATTGGAAATATTCTTATCTCTGATCATGCCCTGGTTATCTGTTCCTACACCCCCCCCCCCGGCATGCTAATATGGGCACTAGATGGCACTGCAATCCTCTGTTACTGCAGAACCGGAGTTCTGCCAGGTGGTGCAGTTGGCAGCCAAGGATTACTTTGACATTAACACCAGTGGAGAGGTAGCCTCTGGAACTATCTGGGAAGCCTTTAAAGCTGTCTCGTGAGGGCATATCATGTCCTACACAGCTGCAAAGAACAAGGCCTGGAGGGCAACTTTAGTTCAGCTGCAGGCCAAACTCTCACTTTTGGAGGCCCCCTTTAAAGCCTCCACTGCCACTTCCCCAGACCAATCCCTCATCAGGGAAATTGTTGGAGTCAAATATCGTATTAGTGCCCTGCTACAGCAAAAAGCAGAGTGGTTACTTCTCCCATCAAAGCATGCCCACTGGGAAGCGGGAGACAAGGGAAGGAAGCTTTTAGCTTACCAGCTAAGGAAATAGCAGGCCTCCTCACGCATAAATGCACTCAAAGACTCCTCAGGGTCGGTGGTTTCAGACCCTAAAGGAATTAACGCCCATATGCAACAATTCTACCAAGAGTTATACCAGTCCCAGGCCACCTTAGACCCCAGTCAGCTATCTCGGGACCTTAAGGAGTTCAGCCTCTCTTCTGATCTTCCCTGTCTCTCCCCAGATATGATGACAGCCCTGGATAAACCCTTCTTGGATGCAGAGCTCAAACTTGCACTATCCCAGCTGGCCAAGGGTAAAGTAACTGGGCCGGATGGCATGACTGCAGAGCTTTACCAGCTTCTGAGCCACAAGATTTCCTCCCTGCTTCTTTTCACCTTGCAAGAGGCCCACACTGCTGGAATTCTCCCTCCCACCATGCGTGAAGCCCTTGTCACCCATTGGATTGTGCTAACTTTCGTCCCATCTCCCTCATCTCAGAAGACACCAAGATAGCAGCCATAATTCTGGCCAACCTGATGGTGGAGGTGCTGCCGTCTATAATTCATCTCTCTCAAGTCAGCTTTACCAAAGGGAAGTCCGGGGCTGATAACATCATGCTGCTCCTGAGCCTCAAATGGCTGGCACTTCACTCCCATACCCTTATGGCAGCCCTAGCAGTTGACTTCTCTAAGGCCTTCGACTCAGTGGAGTGGGCCTATCTACATGAAGTTCTCCTCCTCTACAGTTTTGATCCATATTTCCGCCAATGGGTCTATGCCCTCTACAACTCCCCAATGGCCAGGATCCTTACCAATAAGGACATCTCCCCACATTTCAGCTTCACAGGGGTACCTGCCAAGGCTGTCCCTTCTCACCCCTACTGTTCCTTGTAGCCCTAGATCCACTAACATGAAAACTTGTTTCCTGCAGCAAAGTCACAGGTATACGGCTGACCGAGTGCTCTTACCTGGCTGCAGCATATGCGGATGATCTCCTACTCACTTCCTCCCACCCACAGGATTCCCTAGCAATGGTATTGACCATCCTCCAAGACTTTGCTCGGTTATCAGGTCTCCAAACCAACTGGAAAAAAAACACCCTCGCACCTCTGAATGCCGCCTGTACGAAAGACTGCTTACAAGGTATGGATCTGGCTTGGGCTCCACAAGGATTCACATACCTCAGAGTGGTGATTCCGTTCGCATGGAGAGACTTGGAAACATCCACATTTTTCCCCTTACTGTCTAGCCTCTTGGCAGAGAGATCGGAAAGTGGCACCAACTTAACCTCTCTCTTCAAGGCAAAGTGGCTTCCATTCACATGCTCCTTCTCCCTACGGTGGCCTACCTTTTCAACAACCTCCCTATCTCCCACTCATCTAAAATGTTCCACTCCTTGGACAAGCTGGTCTCACTTTTGCTCTGGGAGGGTAAAACCACACTGGAGCTGCAACAAACTGCGAGCTCACTGGACTAGGGAGGCCTCGGGCTTCCATGGTTTCAATGTTACCATATGGCTTACCTGTCTACCCAGGCCACGAAGTGGTTTGTACCTTCACAGTCTCCCCCCCCATGGGTTGAACTAGAAACTCAAGTGATGCTAGGGCATTCTCCGGGTGTGCTCCTGTCATGTGCTGCTTCTCCCTCTCTCGCCCTGACTCCAGTTATGGCAGAAACCAGAAGGTTCTGGCACAAACTTATGGCCCTATCGGGCACCCCGAAGACCGCATGGTCCCTGCCCTTAAGATATGCTCCTATCTGGAATAATTGGCTTCTGTTGGTGGCAAGAAACCAGTGTGCTGGCCTAGTTGGGAGAAGCGGGGCATTAGATTCATTCAAGACCTATACATGCCCAACTCTACCGAGCTGATGTCTTTTGAGTAATTGAGGTCTCAATATAATCTTCCGACTAAAGACTTCTGGAGATGCCTCCAAATTCGTAGTGTAATCCATGCTCTCATGTTAAAGTATTCCTTAGATGCCAAATGGCTGACTAACTTGCACAAAAATCCCTTCTCCCGGGGTTTGGCCAAGCTTTTTTTTCGGGTATGGCTCAACTCTTAGCCAGACCACACTGACTCTTGACGACTTGCCTGGGCTGCTGACTTACAGCTCTCTGTCTCCTCAGATACCTGGTCCTGATGCCTGTGATTGGCACACTCTGCCTATAAAGATGCCAGGAGCCAGCTGATCCAGCTCAAAATTCTCCTTCGGTGGTACAGGACTCCAGCTGCCCTCCACCTGCGGTGTCTACTCCCACACCCCCAGTGCTGGAGATGCCAGCAAAGCCCTGCCCACATTTTACATGTCTTTTTAAGTTCTACATTGCTTCTGCAGTTTTATTTTGCTTTTTTTCTTTTGTTTTCCTACTCCACAGTTTGTATTCATGTATGCGTGTTGGTACTATTATACATTGATCGCAACTCTGTTCCATATGCTGGACTGCTGTCTAGTGCCGGTTGGGGTTTCATTTATTGTCGGTGTCCTGTTTACTGCCACCATACTGTTTGCTGTGGTGTTTCCTCCTGATCCATTCGAGGGACCTAGCTGAGCATGCTGAGCCTGGGTGCAATATCGGGTGCTGCCTTGGACTTCCTCGCAGTGTGTACTGGTGCTGTTTGATCTGCCCCCGCTATTGCCTTGGTATTTCGTTGGCCGGGCTTGCTACTTCTCTCAATACTGGACTGGGTTGCTTATACCACTGGGTGTCTTTATGTGGGCTGGATGTGAATTGGAGAGGGAATACTGTAGAAGGAGGCTGAAGTGTGTTTGAAGTTTGGACAACATTTGGTTCGAAACAACACAAGAGAAGACTGTGGATTACAACTCTCAGTTTTCTGCGGGGGGGGAGGAATTGACTGCCTGGACCTAAAGCGGTTGGTTGGTTGGTGGGAGGTTGAATGGCTTGATTTGGTGCTGGGTGTTGTAAGCCATGATCTTTCAGGAGGGCTGGGCATGGGTTTACAGTGGTACAGGGGCCTGGGCCCTTGTCTGCTGGGGAGCCAGTGGTTGGGGCCGGTGGCCTCTAGGGACTCCCCGTGGGATCTACTAGTTGGTGGGTTTGGTCGGAGACCCGTGGCAGTTGCTGTAGACCAGGGTCAGCCACCCGTATAGATTTTTCAGGGTTCACTCCCGGCCCAGAGCAATCCACTTACAGAAGAGGTCTCTGTCGGACTTCCTCCCCTGTTTCTTCAGTTACAGTCTGATTTTTAATTTTATTCATTTGACTGGCAGTGAGAGTGCCATATGTTTATTTTCTAAATGCAGTCGGTGAGAGTGTCTGAAGCCTGGGAAATTACCTGGCTTTATTTTTTGTGTGAAATTTTAAAGATACTTCCATCAGTCTGTTCAGGAGGTGGGAGCTCCTGCGGGCTTTTTCAGTCTCCGTTGGTTGTGAGAGACTCAATGGGGTCTGGAAAACTGAATTTTTCCCCAAATACTCTGTTTCTTCAGTTACAGTGTTAAAGATTCATCTGCTGACTTTGACTGATTTTTTTCCATTCAAACTGTTGTTTCGGACCTTATGATTTGATGTTTTAATTTATTAGTTTTAGTTTAATATTGTTCTGCTTATCTCGTAAGGCTATGGGAGGGCCTGGGGAGGTGAAGACATTGTCGTTTTGTTTGGTTGTATTTATTAATTTTTTTTATTTTGCTATAGTTTTTGGTTTAATTTGTCATGTTATGAAGGTTTAGTTTGATTTTATTTATTTATTTTATTATGGGGATGGATGTTTGAGGGATATTCCTCTTAGTAAGTGGTTTGTGTAACTTTATTTTATTTTTAAGGTATTTTGTATGTTGTTTTTAGGTATATAATTGATTTAGTTAAGGGAGTGCTGTCTTGATATTTTAGTCACCAGAATGTGTTGGAGGCCTGCCCCCATGGTTGTGCACTATTCACCTTCTGCTCTCCATGCCCTCCACCCATTTCCCCCCCTTTGCAGTTTACAACTTACCAGCGCTGTAGGGCACTGGGTATTGCCAGTAGGAGGAGGAGGAAGAGGGTGGAGGGATATGAACAGTGGAGGGTGAATGAGTGGAGCCATCGTATTGGGGTTGCAGGATCCAGGAGATGCCCTGGGGCAAAATGGAACAAGGATGGTGGTCCACCATGACTGGTCTCCATACCCAAGGGAACTACCAACTTTGGTGGGCAGGTGGTTCGGGCGGCCCGGGAGGTTCATTCAACTCGGGCGGTGTTATGCAATGCCAGGTCCTCTAAAAAAGACTGCAAATATTGTAGATCTTGTTGGAACAGTGGACCTGGCTTGCATCACTGAGACCTGGCTGGATGAGAAATCTGGCCCCATTTTGGAGGCTTTAACTCCAGCTGGATACTCGGTGATCCACCGCCCAAGATTGTATCACGGGGGGGGATCTGTTTCAAGATCGAACTTGACCTCACGAATGTACCAGTTGAGGAGGCTGAGTCATTTGAGTGTACAGTGGCAGCAGGTGTAGGTTGCAGGATCACACTCATCTACCATCCACTCAGAGATGAGAAGCTGTTCCTTCAGAAAATTGCTGACTTCATTGTCAACATGGCATTTGAGTTGCCCAGGCTGATGGCCCTGGGTGACTTCAATGCCTGGGTCAATGATGAACTCTCGCAATTTGGAC
This sequence comes from Neoceratodus forsteri, assembly GCA_016271365.2. NCBI lineage: Eukaryota > Metazoa > Chordata > Ceratodontiformes > Ceratodontidae > Neoceratodus > Neoceratodus forsteri. The sequence goes on along the minus strand of CM057459.1, from coordinate 720,580,796 downwards.
AACACTTCCTCCAGTTGATGACATCTCTGGGCCTCACACGGATAGTTACTCCTGCTGTCCATAAACATGGTCACTCTCTTGACTTAGTCTTCCTCCAGGGGATCGAAGCCTCTGATTTGGGGGTGGAACCAGTCAGATGGTCCAATCACTACACAGTGGAGTTTAGTTGTAGCACCCCCCTTCATAGGCCTACCCCTGTGGAGTTGGTCAGGTATCACCCTTTACAAGATGTAAGCTCTGAAGGCCTGGTAACGGTACTTGATCTATCACCCCTCCTAGTGGCAAGCAGTGATCCAGAGACTCTCGTGATGGCCTATAATTCAGCCATCTCAGCAGCCCTGGATGTCATTGCTCCTGTCCGTGTTTGTCCTCTCTCCCTTTGCCCTCAGTCCACATGGTTTGACGGGACTTTGAGGGAGATGTGGCGATAAGGATGCCGGTTAGAACGTTGTTGGTGGAAATCCGCCCTTGATACCAACCGCCTTAGATTGATGGATCATTATCAAGTCTATCAATCTGCAATCACCCGTAAGAAGGCAGAGTTCCTGTCTGGGGAGATTGTGGCCACTCAGAATTGACCAGCTCAGCTTTTTTGAACCATAGACAGTCTGTGCAACCCAGCCTGTCTACAAGTTCGAAAAGCCTTTTCAAAACAGAGTGCGATGAACTTGCTCAATTCTTTGCTTCTAAGGTGGCTGACATCAGGGCGGTACTCCAACCAGCACACTCTATGGGCATTGCTGTGGATCAGTTCGAGGCCACTACCTCTCAGCTTTTCTGCAGTACCTTTGACTGACCGGAGTTCATGGATGTCATGCGGATTGTCCAGGGTGCTCGTCCTATATGCTGTAGTTTGGATCCAGGACCAACTTCCCTGATCTTCGGTTGTATTGATTGTATTGGTCCAGTCCTAGTACAGATAGTTTGGTGCACCTTGGAAACAGGTGAGTTTCCTAGCTCCCTGAAGGAGGCGGTGGTAACACCCCTCTTGAAGAAAGCTCCTTTGGACCCAGACTGCCATGCAAACTACAGACCAATCTCTAAACTTCCCTTTTTAGGGAAAGTGATTGAGAAAGTAGTGGCTGTGCAGCTGGAGAACCATTTGACCATCCATGACATTTGTGAACCCCTCCAGTCCAGATTTCAAAAGAGACATAGTACTGAGACAGCCTTGGTTCAGGTGCTCAGTGATCTCCTGATGGCTAGAGATCAGAAAAACTGCTCCATCTGGGTCTTCTGGCTCTCTCATCAGCATTTGACACTGTGGACCATGGGGTGCTGCTTGACCACCTGAGGTTCATCTGTGGACTGTCAGGTACAGTCCTCAAATGATTTACATATTTCCTCATGGGAAGAACTCAGACAGTGGTGTCTGGGGTTTATTCCTCAGACACAGTTTCTCTGTCTTGTGGGGTTCCTCAGGGCTCAGTGCTGTCCCCCATGTTGTTCACAGTGTACATGCTGCCCCTCAGAGACATTGTAAGAAGGTATGGGCTGAGGTTTCACTGCTATGCTGATGATACAAAGCTCTACCTTTCTTTTGCACCTGACCAAGATGGAGCTTTCTCAGTCTTTAATAGCTGTCCCACAGAAATCCAGGAGTGGATGGATTCCAGCTGGTTAAAGTTGAACTCGGAAAAGAATGAGGTGTTGGTTGTGGACCCAGCGCACCCGGATGGGGGGGCCAGGGGTGGGTTCGCCCTCAGGGCTTTTTCTTGGGGGCGTATCACTCCCGACCTCTGAATGGGTGTGAAACCTGGGAGTAATTTTTGACAAGGGGCTGACTCTGCATTCGCAGGTGTCAGCCATCATCAAATCCTCTTTTTACCATCTGAGGAAAATCTCCAGGATTAAGCACCTTGTTCCATCCAGTGATCTTCCTACACTGGTCCACGCCTTTGTGTCCTCATGCCTAGATTACTGCAACTCCCTTTACCTAGGGCTACTTGGGGTGGAAATCAACTGCTTACAGCTAGTGCAGAATACTGCAGCCCAGCTTTTGGCGGGAACTCCTAGATCTTGTCATATTCCGCGCCAGTGCGGTGTGGACTGCACTGGCTGCTGGTACAGTGGTGGATCACCTTCAAAGTCGGTCTCCTGACTTTTAAAGCCCTACACAGACTAGGCCGGGATTACCTGAAAGAGCATCTGTTCCCCTACTGCCCTGGACGATTACTCCACTCAGCTGACGAGGGGATGCTAGAGATTCTGAGGGTGTTTTTTAAATCTTCTGGGGCCTGGGCATTTATGCACATGGCTCCAACCCTCTGGAATTCTCTACCCCATCAGTTGCGGGAGTGTACAACCATGGAGGGATTCAAGCAAGCTTTAAAAATACACCTGTGAGTTCAAGCTTTTGGTGAATGGATAATTTTGTACTGGATTATCTGTTTTATACTATTTTATGACCTGGATATTTGATGTGTTATTTTAAATTTGTTAGGAGCCTTGATATTTTGAAAGGTGCATTAAAAATAAAGTTATTATTATTATTATGTCAGTGTCCCCATCTTGCCTCCATCTGGGCCTCTCTCACAGCGGATTTTTCCACTACCCTGGGCCTGCCAGTTGACCTATCCAGCCCCATACTCCTTCTTGGTGACCCCTCGATGCTCTGTCCTCTATCTAGGGAACACAAAGACTGGGTCCTGGTGGCTCTATTGGAAGCCAAGTGGGTCTTGTTAATGAACTGGCAGCAACCCTCGCCACCTGCAGTCTCATCCTGGCATGCTGCTATGGCTAAGTTGGCTGTGTTGGAAAGGCTCTATCTTAAGCAAGGACAGCTCACCAGCTACTAACAGAAATGGGATGCATACTTGCACTCCCCTCTCTGTAAAGTATCCCCGGCCCCACCGGGTAACCCTCCAGTATAGACTCTCTGACTCGGATTCCCCCCACCATCTTCCTTCTTCCTGGTACTTGTCCTCACACTACATTCAGTGACACCTGTCAATAGTGGACTTAAGCATCTCTCTCTGTCAGTTGAGAAATGCATACACCTGGCCTACCTCTTTGTTCTGTTTAAGGCAGGACTCTCAATTAAGGGTTAGCTGTATAAGTGACATACCTTGGATGCTTAGGTTTCAAATATTGATCACAAGATGCTGTATTAAGAGGTTGTATACTCATTCTTTTGGCTTGTATTCCTATCAGTTATAATGTCTGTGTCCTGTATGACTCTGCTAACTGAAAAAGAAAACCAATAAAACTTTTCTATGATAAAAAAAATTCTTATTTGTTTATATTGTGGGGGGAACACAATTTTTGTCATGGCTAGAATATTTCATAGTTGGGCAGATAACAAGTGTCAGAAAACCTACTTTATAGTGTGGAAGCATCCATTTTATAGTAAAGGTTTTACAGTTTTATTTTTTATGAAGAAACACACCATATATGAATGCACTGCATCATGGGCATACAAATTACCAAATTGACTGATATTGCATAACACACTACAGTGATACCAGACAATTGACTATTTGCATACCCATGATACAGTGCTTTCACATGGGGAGTGTTTCCTCAAAAAAAAAAAATACAACTGATACTATAAAACATATTTCCCTACATATAAAAGGGATGTTCCAATACTTGTTCTCTGCCTAATAGCCATCTACATGTGTTCATTTTGGTCTGCAAGGTATTAATAAATAAAAGCCATTATATATTAGCAATAATGCACTCCAGAGTGTTAGTTGTGCTGGGATAACCTCACTTCTTGGGAGTTGTATGTCTCCAGCCTCATGCCCAACCACCCAAGGTGTGAGGGTATCCCAACGCAACCCACGCCCCATAGTGCATTATTGCTTAATCACCATACACTAATAGAGCCCCCCACTAGGATAACAAAACTCAGTTAAGAAATACAGGTATGTCAACTCCACAACCTCCATCCATCATGTAGGGGAGGGGTACAATATAACACGTCTAATAATAATGTACATATTTATAAAATAACGTACAACAAAGTGTAACAAAAATATAGTTCAAAAGCTATATAAGCTGATGAGAGCAAGTCCCAACTGCAGGATAATTTTCCAATGCAGCTGCAGTAAGCTCTCCTAGCCAAAATAAAATTAGAAGGTGGTGAGCATAACAAAAGTTCTAGATAGCAGCATGAAGCCTTTGTACTAAGATGAAAAAAATTGCACTTTTTTTACAAACAATTAACAGCACTAACTAGTGTCAAAGACATCATGAATGAGCTCTAATTGAAATAACAGGAGCTCAGAAGCAAATATGCTCCTTCACACAAAGCAAAAACTATGCATTTCTAATTGAAAAGCAAATCATCACAAGGTCCTCAGGAACTTGGCAGTAAGAGATGTATGGGTCACCTCTTTAAATGAGTTAATTCTCAATGGTCTAACCCTTCAATAACATGAATGAATGAATGAATGAATGAGATCTTTAGATGAGCCTCCAAAAAGCTTACTCCGTCGAGGATCAGAGGATATAAAAATCAGCCAGCTCCAAACCATCGTGGTAACACAGAGTCTTTGAGAAATAAAATGCTCTGGAGGTCACCAATGGAAAAAGAAGCACCAACCAACACTAATCAGATAGGTATCTATAAAATAACAGGGATAAGCCAGCTCAAACAAAAGATGCTCAAAAATGGGCTAAGAGGCAGCACAAATTATTAAACTGAAAAGTTACCTCCAAAAACACAGAAACACTGCCAGATCGAAGTCCAGTAGTAGGATACATTAGAATCAGATTTCAAAAGCACCAATAATAGCTCCAGTAGGGTCAAAAAAATGAATGTTATGCTGCCATGTTATGCTGACATTGTACCAGTCAATCAGAACGGAAGTAGAGATGAACCCCAAGCAGATCCTGAATAGAGAAATTGCACAGAATCTGATTGAGGAACACCAATCTCCCCTTGCTCTCAGGAACAATGTCTGGCTGCACATAACAAAAAGTCCAAACCAAGAAACTCAGCCTGACAGGGGTAGCGCTGTGATAACTTGAGATACCGTCCACTCACCTCCAACACCAATAAAGTTCAAAGAAGCCATGATAGAAAGTTCCATAAGGTCACCACTCCATGTGAAAAAAACTGAGACATCTTCTTACTAACCAGGAAAAATCAGGTTGCTTTAAAAAAGCCTGGCAGTAGACCAGTCATTTCTTGATGAGCTTGTTCAGCCAACTTGAATCCTCTTTGCTCCCCTCAGATGTTCACCTGTAGCTTAGCTGGACAGAGAACTCTGAATGTAATGTTAGCGGAACTCAGTTTGGGCACTGTGGGGTGGTAGGTGGCCTGTTTTTGCCTTACTGCCACCGGGAAGTCCTGTACAATGTGTATCCTCACTCCCTCCCAAGTAATTGACTGCAGCTCTTTAACTTTGGTAAGAATATGTTGTCAATCCAGATAATTTAAAACTGAAAAATAAAAGGATGAGGGGGCTCGCTTGGTGGAGGAATAGCCTGGACAGCTCAATAGGCTCACTCAATCTCGTATGTGGAGCCATTAGGGGAGGGTCCCACTAATTTTTCACAGAGTTTTGGAGCACATAACACAGCTTGGTGACCCTCCACCTTCTCTGGCAGCCCCCAAACCACTATATTGTTGCACCGGCAGCGCCCATCCAAATCATCTAGCTTTGATTCAAGGCAGGTGATTTTCTGGAGCCAATTGACTTTCTCTGGCTCCATCTTACCTCACCAATTATTGAGTGAGGAGACTCAGGCCTCAGTATCCCTAGTCCATTGAGTGAGGGTCTTGGTGACTAGACATATCGCTTGGAGCTCATTTGTGAGGAGCTACATTGTTTCCTTCATAGGGGAGAACTCTGCTAAAAATCATTCCTCAGTCAGAGCAGTTGAGGAGGAGCTTGGCTTCACCACTGGACTTGATTGTGCCTTAGATTGCTTTGGGTTCTTCTCCCACTCTGGGGTTGCTGGTGGAATGTGGCGTGGTGGCACCTGCTTCATCTCAGAATCCATCTCCACTCTCAAATCGCTGACCCACGAGAGCAGTCAGGTAAAAGCAGCTGTAGAAATTGCCAAAGAAAGACTGGAGAGGAGAAAATAATAATAAATTAACAGAAATTAGTGTAGCATCGGACGGAGAGGTCTCGACTCTCAAGATGCTGCTACTGCTCAGAAGCACATCACGCTACTCCCAGATATTATTTCCTTTGGTAAGGTATTCCATAATCTTGCTGCTCTTTGAGTAAAGAATTCCCTCCTGTCATTTCTCTTAGCTTGTTTGATTTTGAGCTGTTTATTGTGGCACCATCAATTGATATCCCGTATGTTAAATTCCATATCAAGACTATTCATTAGGTGTTGGTCTTTAGTAATTTTATACATTTGCAGCATGTCCCTCTCACTCTCCTACTTTATAAAGTGTACAGTCCAAATTCCCTCACTCTCTGTTAGTCAGTTCTTTCTTTGAGTCTGGTACTCATCTTTGTAGCCCTGTGCTACACCCTCTCTGTATTATCAATGGCTGTTCTTATGTATGGGCTCCACAGTGGATTGCAGTAGTCCAGGTGAGGTCTTATATAGGTCTTGTATAATGGTAGGGAATAAGTTTCATTTCCTGATATAAATGACTTCCTAATGCAGCCTATTTATTTATTTTATTTTATTTATTGATATAAAAGTTGATAACCGGGAAAGGCACACTGAGCCGAAGCTTGATTCCAGGTGTGACCCGGGGCAGGGGGCAAGGATACAGTTTACAATTGTTGCAAGAGTAAGTAATAAGTATTAGAAATTGGTACAGGTACAAATCATAGGAGGCAATAACAATGCAGGGAAACAATACAGAGGAACAATACTACATGTGTATGCACAGTAATACAGAGGACTTGGAAACATTACAAAAACCGTACATCAGTGTAGTAGTGCACTGGGAGACCAACTGGTTTCTGAGTACACAGCTATTTTTCCTGAACACACACACACACACAAAAAAAAAAAAAGAGCCAGAGTTGGCACGGTCAAGAATGAATGGGAGGAGAATGAGGAAGAGGAATGGGTAACAGGGCAGGAGGGGACTAGGCAAGAGGGGGCATATGATTAGGGGAGCAGTGACAGAGGCAGGGGGGAAGGGGAGACCCCTGAAGTATTTTTTGTTTTGTTTTATGGAGTCTTCTTTTTAAGTCTATTGGATGTTGAGATGACATTGCTACGATGTTTATTCAATTTCAGGTATTTGTTTATAATAATTCCTAAGTCTTTTTCACTATCGACAGTTTTAGAGTGGTTAAATTTAGTGTGTACTTATGGTTCTTGTTACTAGATCCCAGATGCATAACAACGAAGTTGTTGGCATTAAAAGACATACCGTTCGATGGAGTCCACTGTTCAACATATTTCAGGTCACTTTCAATTTTGTTTGTTTGTTCATGTTTACTATGCCTCCTAATCTGGTGTCATGGGAAAACTTTTCCAACCAGCTGTCTGCCTTTTAGTCTATATCACTGATGTATAGTGAGAATAATGCAGGACCCAGCATAGACCCTGAGGGACATCGCTCAAGACACCTCATGGTTAGGATAATATTCCCCTTATTCTCACCGTTTATTTTCCAACCACTTACTGTAGATATCCAAACTGTTATTTTGCTATTAATTCCCATCTTATGAGTTTTTCTACCAGCCTATTATGTGGCACTTTGTCAAATGCTTTTTGGAAATCCAGGTATATTATGTGCACAGAGATATTGTTGTTTAATGCACTGTTTACTTTTTCATAAAAACTAATGTATTTGTTGTGCAGAACCTATTTTTTTAAATCCATGCTGGCTCCTGCCCCCTAGATTTTTGCTTATGATGTCAGAATCTAGCTTATCTTTCATAATATTTTCCATTATCTTCCCCAGGATTGAAGTCAGATGAATAGGCCTGTAGTTTGAACTAACCATCTGGTATCCTGTGATAATAGTGACCGAATATGGGTGAACATCAAAACGGCGACTCATAGTCAGCACTATTGTCATAGGCGACCTGCAAGGGTAGTGACTACTGCTGCCGTGAGCATAAGGGAAGGTGACCGGAAAGGGGGAATGGCGAGGAGGAAGGGGAAGGATAGGGAAGAGGGTTATGTGGATGAGGTGTGCCTGCTGCCACCAAGCCAGCCATGTTGTGTGGTGGTGAGGGAGACTGGCTCTGGCACAGCATGTAGTGAGTTCAGGGCTGGGGACAGAAGGGTTTGAATTTTGCCACTGCCTGCGGCTCCTGGACTTTAATTTTCTTTTTCAGGTGGATTGTGTCTCCTCCCCGACATGCACCTCCCTGGAGTTAAGAATTCTAATTCAGGGATGGCGGGGCAAAGTCTCCATGAGGGGTGTAGGGGCAGCCCCCCTGCAAAAACACTTCATTTTGCCAGATGTCGGTTCACCGGTAAGTGTATATCACCGATTTGCATTTCGGCGATATACACTCTCCATAATAGCATTCACCATTTTGCATTTGCTATTAAGACATAGGACCAACCATCCTGTCTCCCTTTTTGAAAATTGGCACCACTATTTCCCTTCTCTAGTCCTTGGGTAACATCCCCATCTCCAGTGATTTGTTAAACAAGTCAGTTAATGGTTCCACTAACCAATCTCCAATCTCCTTCAGAATTCTTGGGTGCAGCATATTAGGACCCACTGATTTACTGATTTTGATTACTTAACTTTGATGTTTCTTAACTTCCAATTAATTTATGAAATGGTCTGCTGTACTGAATCCTGGTACTGGGTCTCCTCCTTCTTTGTCTAGGTTATCCTTTTGCTTATTATTTATTTGTGTCTATATAGAGCAGAAGTATTTATTAAAAGCATTTGCTAATAGTTTTGGATCATTAATTTCCTTGCTGTCCTGAATTATTGGTCCAACAGTTTTATCTGTGCCTTGTTTGTTATTTACATAGGCATAAAAGGATTTGCCATTATCCTTTGTGTGGGTTATTCTGAATTCTAGCTTATTTCTTTCTTTCCTTATCATGTTCTTACTAATCTTCAGTTGTTTCCTATAATTATCCATATTAAAGTTGCTATTCTCCTTTTTCATGGATTTGTAAGCAGATAGTACTTCTTTTATTCAGCTGTTTTCGGATCTTGTGGGTACACCATTACGATATTTTACCCCTGTTTTTGCATAGGGATTTCTCGGGTATGTATACTTTCTCCAGTTCAAGTACTGTATCTTATTTTTAACAGCTGACCAGAATAGTTCCACACTTAATGTACTATAAATCTGCCTCCAGTCCCAATTTCTAAGTCACATATTGATTGATTTAAAATTAGCCCTGTTATAGTTCTTAACAATAGTATGTCTCTTAAACTTTTTAGTATTAGCTACAAAGTGGAACTGGATCATGTTGTGGTCACTATTCGCCAAATGTTCTAATATTTGGACATCAGTTATTCCATCATCTTTATCTGTGATGACCAGATCTAGAACGTTGTTATTTCTGGTAGGTACTTCCACCATCTGGTGCAACCCATTATTTGGCAACATGTTGATAAAACACTATCCTTTGAAGTTTGATGATGTAAAATCATTCCAGTTTATACCTGGGAGACTGAAAAAAGCTCCCAGCAATAATATTTTCCCACATTGGACTACTTGTGAGATGTTTTGTATCAGGTCTGAATGTTCCTGGGACAATAGCATACCCCTCTCATTCATTCTTTTCCCCTGTTTTCTGGAAATCTCAGTCCACAATAATTCAAGTTTATTTTCTGTAGTGTACGGTTTAGTAAAATATTGCTTATATTATGGTTTCTATCATTTTAATTGAGCCTATATCACTGGATGTTTCTGTCCTGTTTTTAAGGATGTTTATGCTTTTCACATTAACAGATAGTATGTTGAGTTCATGTTTTTGTGTGTTAATTTACTTCTTATTTTACTCCCTGCTAGGCCCCCATATCTGTCCCTTCTGCACTATGTCTTCAGTTTTAAAATTATTTGTGTTTATGTTATGTTATCATAAAAGACGTTACTGTACCCAGGAGTCTACTTCCTGTTCTGCTTAGTTGCAGACCATACTGACTGAATAACTATCTTTTCCCATACAGTAAAAGGTTTCCCATGTTTTAATACATTTTATTTTATTTTTCAGACACCGTTTCCTAAGCCAGTTGTTTAGCCTTATAATTTTGTATTTCTACTTGTACTTGCTCTATATACTGTCAATATATCAGAAAATATGGCGTCACAATTGTTCTCTTCTAGTGTTTTGTTTAGGGCCTTAATTTCTCTTATAATTTTTTCTTACTGTTGCTTTCCCACGTTGTTTGTGCTGGCATAAATTAATACCAATAATTTTGCTTTTCATGGTTTTATTATATTTGAAGCATATTGTGAATATCACTAAGCATTGCCCCTGGGAAGCTATTTGTGGTAACATTTACCTTGTTGCCCCTTGCTGAGTACCTATCAGTATACTTAACTATAGAGTCCCCCCAAATATATGTTTGTGTATTTGATTCTGGTATATTCCTTTCGTTCATCTTTTTTCTTTTCCTTATTTAATGGTTCATGTCCTTGGTTTTCTACCATTGTTGGTTCATTATCACCCATTAACTTTAGTTATTCCCGGGAGTGATCTTCTATGTGCTCTATTAGGTCTACTAGAGGAGTAAATTGGTTTTCTATGTCCAGCTGCAAGTTCATGGCCTTCCAGCCTTTTTTACTTTTCTTATTCTTTCTCACCAAGCACCAGTGATCCCCCTCCCCATTATCCGAATCCCTCAGCCTTTTTTAGTAGTTTTCCTCCTTAGATTGTGCAGGGCTTGTAGTTTCTAAGCTGGACCCACCACCTTTTTCTGCAGTGGTGATGAGTGCCTAATTTCTTAGGTTATTAAGCTTCATTTCCATCTGCACTATTTTTATTTTAAGCTCCTTTAATTCACTACATTGTTTGCAAGTATATGCAGAGAAAGCCATACTTGTGTCAGTGCTAAACTTGTTGCATAATGCATATTTGATCCCCAGTTCCCCATTATCCAGTGCTACTATACCCTGATCCATACTGTGTGCCACTACAGCTGTATAGCAGTTTAAATAATACAGTACCATCTCATGTCCAACAAGTTTAGCAGAATTTCCTGGCAACCTGGCTGGCCTCTAACTGTCACACTTGCCTCTGCCAGTGTCACCTCTGCTCAGCCCTCACTGACACTCGCTGGAGGCACTCCTTTTATACCAGAAAACAGAAAGTGCCTCAGAATGGTACTTCCTGTCTGGCACTCACAAACACAGGGGATTAAGCTAAACCAACCCTGTTACCACCAATAGGTGGATTTGAACCCATGTGGCAACTGATCACAACCCTTTTCAGCATTCCACCAGACTAATTTTGTCACTTTTGTTGTTGAGGTACTAGCTGATCCTCCACAATCACAGGGTGCAATAGGCAAGGCAGCAGAGTGCTAGAATCTCAGAAAGGGATTTGATCTGTACCACCACAATCCCAGCATGCACTAGGCAATGCAGCAGAGTGATAGAATCATAGGGAGGGATTTGGTCAGCACCACCACAATAACAGGGTACACCAGGTAAGGCAACAAGGTGTTAGTTAACAAGACAGGCTAACTTGGTTAAAACACAATCAATTTGAAATGACTTAAAAGCACATAAATACTATTAAAAACACCTATTTGCATGCACTGCTCTCCTCAGTCCTCTCTCATAGAAACTTATTTGGCATTCAGGGCCAGTTGGTTTGACCAGAACCAGTGCTGAATAGTGTCAAAATCAAGATGTAACTGGGCAGCAAGGTCATGGGCAGAGGAGACAGATGCATAGAGCACAGTATCATCAGCAAATATATGAATGGACACAGAGGAACAGGCAGAGGAGAGTTCATTCAGGAATATGGAAAAGAGAATGGTGCCCAGGACAGACTCATGAGGGATGCCTGAAGAATGGGGAGTGGGAGGGGTAGGGTGGTTCCAATCAGGTCAGCTTGAGATCTGCTGTCAAGGTAGGAGGAGAACCAACTGACTGAGGAGGTAAAGAGGCCTACCATCCGAAGCATATCTAGAAGGAGAGGATGTACCACAGTGTCAAATGATTTAGTCAAATCAACATGATGGCAGAGGTGATCAGGCCCTGGTCCATACCTGAAAGGATGGAGTCAGTAGCCAGAGGAGGGAGGTGGTGTGGAGAAGCTTCTGGAAGTGGTATGGCTTCTGACACCAAATGTAGCTAATTCAGATACATCTGACACTAACTGTAATGGAGGCCTAGATCAGGATAAATGAACAGTTGAGGAAAAATTGTAAATAATCTACAAGTAGGGATTTATTTCTAAATATCAAGAAAATAAAAAGAAAGAAAATTTACAGACTGGTTTTCAGTATAGGCAATCCAAAAACAAAGTCAAATTTCTGAGTTCAGAGCTGAAATCTACAGGCCATCAGCCCTCTGTAACACCTGGTCTGCAAAGACACTGAAGACACCTGCTGTCATGCTTTTATACACTCCAGAACCTTGCCAAACTCTAACTTCCACTAAAACATTCTGTCCCAGAGTTTCAGAACCTTGTCACTGTGACCCAGAGCTTCAGAACCTTGTCAGTTTCTAGTTTCCAGAGCAATGTGATCCAGTTACAAGCTGGCCTCTTTGCTAATCTCTGTAATAATTTCATCAGTAATAACTATATCTATAGTAGTTTACAAATCAGGGATCCCAGTTTCATGCATATTTGTTGTAACTATATATAAGAAAGATAGAGACATTGAATAGGAAATAGAAGGAACAGCAGTAAAGGCAAGTAAAGGCAAGAGTTGAGTTGAATGTGCAGTAAAATAGAAAAAAACAGAAACAGTAGACAGAAACCTTGCTCAACCCCTCCTTTCATAACACAAATGAGGCAGGGCCTAACCAACCCATTCACAGTTGGAAGTGGAGTGAAATTTCCTGAAATCAGACTGGAAAAGGATGAAGAAGGAGAAGGAGTCAAAGAAGTAAGGGAGCTATAAGTAAATACGGTGTTCCCACCAGGAGCAGTAGGATCGCCTCCTGTAGGGAGTAGGATGACAGTAGCTTGTTTCCAGCCTTCAGGGACAGTGGCAGAGGAGAAAGAGAGATTACAGAGTTGGATAACAGCAATAGCAATGGCAGGAGCTGAGACAAGCAGGAACTTAGAATAAAGACCTTCAGGGCCACCTCTCTTGTGAGGGTTAAGTGCAAGCAGGACCTTAATGGAAGCAGAAGCAGAAGAATGAGTGAAGGAGATAAAGTGAGGAGGGGAAAGCAGAGGAGGGAAGAAAAGGATGACAAAATGACAAAGAGATGAGACAGCACAGGTGGCAAAGTAGAAGATAAAGGAAAAGGCAGCAGAAGGAGGGTCATAGAAACATAGACAATGATGGCAGAAAGATCCATCTAGTCTGCCTGGAGTTCTCTAGCTCCCCTGGGAGCTATGGTCTATACAGCATTTTATCTCTCTTGGTCCACTCCCCTGGTCCCCTGCTCCCCTCCCCACTGCTACTCACCTGAGCAAACACCAAATCCTCCACTCTATCCCAGCCATGCTTGAAACCATTTATGGTCTTGGTGCAAACCACCTCTGCTGGTAGACTGCTCCATGGCTCCACCAACCTTTCCATAAAATAGAACTTCCTTACATCCCTCTTAAACCTTCCACCCTCCAGTTTCCACTTGTGACCTTGGGTTCTTGACTCTGTGCTTCTGCTAAATTTTTTGCTGCAGTTCATCTTGTTTATTCTGTTCAGGAACTTTAAGGGCTCTATCAAATCACCCCTGTATTGCCTGGTCTCCAGTGAGTACATGTTCACTGCATTCAGAAGATCTTCATAAGATCTGCCCTGTTGGCCCTGAATCATCTTGGTCCCCCTGTGTTGCATCATCTCCAGTCTGTCCTTGTCCTTCCTTAGGCGAGGACTCCAGAACTGAGCACAGTATTCTAGATGCAGCCTCATCAGTGACCTATTTAAAGGTAGTAGTGCCTCCTTTTCCTGCTGTCAATACCCCTTCAGATACACCCCAGCATCCTATTAGCCTTATTATAAGCCTTGTTCCACTGGCTTTATTCTTTGAGGCAGCACTAATGCAGACTCCCAGATCCCTTTCCTCTGCTGTAGTGTTTAGTTTAACACCTCCCATCTAGTACTCTGTCCTGGTTTTTTTTTTCACCTTAGGTGCATAACCTTGTAATTTTGCATTGAGTTTTAACTGCCAAACCTTAGACCTCTTCTCTAACCTTTGTAGATCCCTATGTGTCTCCCTAATCCCTTCATCACTATCTACCCTGGGATGTATTAAAGTTGGCGGATAAGAAGATCTGAAGCTCCAGGATTTAGCAGCTGATGGAATTTGGTTTTATTTAATTTTTTTCTTATTATTCAAAACTTTTGTACGGTTTATACAAGCAGTGAGAGTGTCTTGTATTTTATCTGGTCCTGGGTTGTGAGAGGGCCTGGTTCTGGAAGTTTGTTGGGACTTTAATTTCAAGAAAAGACAGTGAGAGTGTCTTTACTCAATATGCCTCCAAGGCAGTGAGAGGGCCTGGGAGTTATAGAGCTGAAGAACATTAACTGTTTATTACTCGATATGCCTCCAAGGCAGTGAGAGGGCCTGGGAGTTATAGAACTGAAGAACATTAACTGTTTATTTATTGTTTTATTTAATTGGTTTGAATTTATTTGGGATGGCGTAGGGATTTTATGTTGTGATGCGGTAATTGGGTGCTTTATTTAATTTGCTATTGTTTAATTTATGTATTTTGCTTTTTATTGGTTTATTATTTGGTTAGGTTAATTGCTGAGTGTATTTAAGTAATTTTTTAGCATGTGTTGGAGACCTACCCCCACGGTCCTGTGCTATTTTCCCTTCACTCCCCACGCTCTCCGCCCCTTCCCCCCCTTTGCAGTTTACAACATACCAGCACAATAGAGTGCTGGGTATTGCATATAAGGTGGGGAGGTGGGGGGCGTGAATGGTGGGGGGTGAATGAGTGGAGCCACCACATTCAGATTGTGAGGTCCAGAAGACGCCTTGGGGCAAAATGGAAACAGGAACGTGGTGCACCTTCCCTGATTTCCATACCCAAGGGTTCTATCAATTTTGATGGGCAGATGGTCCGTCCGGCTCTGGAGGTTCGTCCAGCTTGGGCGGTGTTATGCAATGCCAGGTTCATCAAAAACAAGACTGCAGTTATTGCTGATCTTGTAGGATTGGTGGACCTGGCTTGTATTACTGAGACCTGGCTGGATGAGAATTCCAGCCCCATTTCGGAGGCGTCTGTTCCAGCTGGGTACTCAGTGATTCACCGCCTGAGATTGGATCACGGGGGTGTCAGTCTGTTTTAAGACCAAACTCAACCTCATGAGTGTACCAGTTGAGGAGGCTGAGTCGTTTGAGTGTACTGTTGTAGCAGGTGCAGGTTGTAGGATCATTCTTGTTTACCGTCCACCCGGTGATGAGGTGATGTGTTTCCTTCAGGAAGTGGCAGACTTTGTCATCGACATGGTGTTCGAATCACCCAGACTGACAGTTCTGGGTGACTTCAATGCCTGGGTCAATGATAAACTCTCACCATTTGGCAACATTTCCTCCAGTTAATGTCATCTCTGGGCCTGACACAGATTGTTACTACTGCTACTCATAAGCACAGTCACTCACTCAACTTAGTCTTCCTCCTGGGGATCGAGGCCTCAGATTTGGGAGTGGAACCAGTCAGATGGTCTGATCACTACATCGTGGGGTTTGGTTTTAGCACCCCCCCCTTTGTAGGCCCACCCCTGTGGAGATGGTCAGGTATTGCCCTTTAAGAGGAATTAGTTCCGAAGGCCTGGCAGCGGTACTTGATCTATCGTCCCTTCCAGTAGCAAACAATGATCCAGAGGCCCTCATCATGGCCTATAATAAGGCCATTGTAGCGGCCCTGGATTCTGTTGCTCCTGTCCATGTTCATCCACTCCCCCTTCGACCTCAGTGTCCATGGTTTGATAGGACATTGAGGGAGATGCGGTGACTGGGACGAAGGTTAGAGTACTGTTGGTGGAGATCCTCCCTAGATGCTGATCACCTTAAATTGATGGAGCATTATGATGATTATCAATCAGCAATTTCCTGTAAGAAGGCAGAATTCCTGTCCAGGGAAATTGCTGGAGCTCAGAATCAACCAGCTCATCTTTTTCACACTGTGGACAGACTGTGCAACCCAGCCTGTCTACACGTGTGAAAAGCTTTTTCACGGATTGAGTCTGAGAAGCTTGCTCGATTCTTTGCGAATAAGGTGGTCGACATCAGGGTGGTGCTCCAACCAGCACACTCTGGTGTTGCTGTGGACCAGCCTGTGGTTAATACTCCTCAGTTTTCTTGGAGTACTTTCAATCAACTGGAGTTCATGGATGTCATCCAGATTGTCCAGGTCATGATCCCTACATACTGTAGTTTGGATCCTAGACCAACTTCCCTGATTTTGGATTCTATTAATTCCATCGGTCCGGTCCTTACATGGATAGTCAGGTGCTCCTTGGAAACAGGTGAGTTTCCCAGCTCCCTGAAGGAGGCAGTGGTTACACCCCTTCTGAAGAAAGCTTCTTTGGACCCTGACTGCCATGTTAACTACAGACCGATCTCGAATCTTCCCTTTTTCAGGAAGGTGATTGAGAAAGTAGTGGCCATTCAACTGGAGGACCACCTGACCATCCATGACATCTATGAACCCCTCCAGTCCAGTTTTCAAAAGAGGCACAGTACCAAGACGGTGCTGGTTGGGGTGCTCAATGATCTCCTGATGGCCAGGGATCAGAAGAACTGCTCCATCTTGGTCCTTCTTGATCTCTCATCAGCGTTTGACACTGTGGACCATGGGGTACTGCTGAACCATCTGAGGTACATCTGCAGCATATCTGGTGTAGTCCTCAGATGGTTTACATCTTACCTCACCGGAAGAACACAGAGTGTGGTATCTGGGGTTAATTCCTCTGATCCAGTTGCTCTGTCATTTGGGGTTCCTCAGGGTTCAGTATTGTCCCCCATGTTGTTCGCAGTGTATATGCTGCCCCTCAGAGACATTGTAAGAAGGTATGGGCTGAGGTTTCACTGCTATGCTGTTGATACCCATCTCTACCTTTCTTTCACACCTGACCAGGATAGAGCTCTCTCGGTCTTTAATAACTACCTCAATGAAATCCATGAGTGGATGGATGCGAGTTGGCTGAAATTGAATTCTGATAAGACTGAGGTGTTGGTTGTGAATCCAGTGTCTTGGATGGGGGGGCGAGATAGGTCTGCCTTCTGGGCTTTGCCTTGGGGGCTCCCCTCTCCTGACCTGTGAACAGATGCGGAACCTGGGGGTAATTTTTGACAATGGGCTTACCCTGCATACCCAGGTGTCTGCCGTCATCAAATCCTCATTTTACCATCTGAGACATAGCTCCAGGATTAAGCACCTAGTTCCCCCTGGTGATCTTCCTACGTTGATCCATGCCTTTGTTTTCACACATTTGGACTATTGCAATTCCTTATAGCTAGGGCTATGCGGGGTGGAAATCCACCACCTCCAGCTGGTGCAGAACGCTGTGGCCTGACTTTTGACTGGTACAGATTGGTTTAGTCATATTTCTCCAGTGCTGCACAAACTGCACTGGCTGCCGATACGGTGGCGGATTACATAGAAACATAGAAACATAGAAGCTGGTGGCAGATAAGGACCGCAAGGCCCATCCAGTCTGTCCATTTCTTTTTCTACCTTATAAATGTGCCATCAGCCTTTGCTCTGCCAGTGGCCTATCTATTCATACTCATTTGTATTGCTTTCTTATGCCTATCCCATGCTTGTTTGAAGCCCTGCACTGTATTCATAGCCACCACTTCTTGAGGTAGGCCATTCCATGCATCCACCACCCTTTCTGTGAAAAATAATTTCCTCACATTCCCCCTTAATCAGCCCCCCTCTAATCTCATGCTGTGTCCTCTTGTCCTGCTATTTTTCTTATATTTAAACATGTTAGAATCTTTCACCTTGTTAATGCTCTTACGGTGTTTGAATGCCTCGATCATATCACCTCTCTCCCTCTTTTGCTCAATGGTATACATGTTGAGCTCTGTTAATCTGTCCTCATATGTCTTCTGATGCAGTCCCTGCACCATTTTGGTTGCCCTTCTCTGGACTGCCTCAATTTGGTTAATGTCCTTGTGAAGGTGTGGCCTCCAATACTGCATGCAGTACTCCAGATGGGGCCTAACCAGTGTCTTGTAAAGAGGGATTATTACCTCCCTCTTACGACTTGATACCCCTACTAATACACCCTAACACCCCCTAGCCTTACCTACTGCTTTAGAGGTCTGCTTGGATGATTTCAGGTCATCAGTGATGATGATGCCCAAGTCTCTTTCTTCCTTTGTGACTGCTAGCAACTCCCCTCCCAGCCTATAGGTGGCTTCAGGGTTTCTTTTCCCTATGTGCATGATCTTGCACTTCTTTGCATTAAATCCCAGTTGCCACTCTTCTGACCATTTTGCTAGTTTATCCAGATCTCTTCTCATTCTGCCCACCCCATCTGGATCATCTACTCTGTTGCAGATCTTGGTGTCATCTGCAAACAGACAAACCTTACCCTCTAGTCCATCTGCAAGGTCACTAATGAAGATGTTGAAGAGGACTGGCCCCAGGACTGATCCCTGAGGTATCCCACTTGTGACTTGCATCTCTTCTGACTGTATACCATTTACCACCACTCTCTGTTTTCTGCCCGTCTACCAGTTTGCCACCCAGTTGACCAACTTCTGCCCACCCGAGCCTACCCAGCTTATTTATCAATCTTCTATGTGGAACAGTGTCAAAAGCTTTGCTGAAGTCAAGGTGGCGACATCAACTCCCCCTTGGTCTACCACTCTGGTTACCCAGTCAAAGAAATCTATGAGATTAGTTTGACAGGACCTTCCTTTGTAAACCCATGCTGTCTTGGATCCTGTCCCCTATGGATTCCAGGTGTTGCACTATCCTTTCCTTAGGTGCCTCCATAATCTTGCCCACTACTGAGGTAAGACTGACTGGTCTGTAGTTCCTGCCTCCTCCTGCTACCACTCTTGTGGGCGGGATCACATAAAGCCCTTCTCCAGTCTTCTGGGACCTCTCCTGTGCTCAGAGACTCACTAAACAGTTCTGCTAATGGCTCTGCTAGTTCCACCTTTAGCTCCTTAAGTACCCTGGGATGTATGCCATCAGCTCCTGCCTTGTCCACCTGAGCTTAGCAAGCTCTTGTAGGACCCTTTCTTTTGTGAAGGAGTAGTGCTCACCTCCCCCCGTGTCCATGGTGCTGAGCTGTGGGCCCTGCCCTACCTTCTCTTCAGTAAATACTGAGCAAAAGTATCTATTTAGGATAGATGCTTTTACATGAGTCTTCCTCTCACATGCTCCCTTTTCTCCATTAAGCTTAGCAATACCCCTCTGGACTTTCTCCTTTCACTAATGTATCTATAGAAAGTCTTGTCACCTTCTTTACTGTTACGTGCTAGTGTTTCCTCAGTTTGGGACTTTGCCTGCCTTCTGCCTTCCTGCTTCCCTTAGGGCAGTTTGGTATGCCTCCCTATCTTCATCCCGCTGTGTTCCCTTATATTTCCTGAAGGCCAGCCTTTTGGCTCTGACCTTTTCTGATACTGTATTTGAGAACCAAAGTGGTTTCCTTCTTCTTTTGCACTTCCTTTTCTGTCTAACACAATGGGATGTTGCTTCAAGTATTGCATCCTTAATGCTTGCCCACTTTGCCTGTACCCCCTCAACTGTGTTTCTTTTTGTCAGGGCTAGCTTAACTCTGTTGGCCATCTTATTACCTTTAAAGTCATTCTATTGACTTTTAAAGCCCTACATGGACAGGGACCGGATTATCTGAAAGAGCTCCTGGTTCCTTACAGCCCTGTGCAATCGCTCTGCTCAGCTGAGGAGGGGTTGCTAGAGATACCGAGGGAGCGTTTGAGATCTGCTGGGGCTAGAGCTTTTATGATCGCTGCTCCCACCCTCTGGAATTCTCTACCCCATCAGTTACATGAGTGCAGGACCATGGAGGGATTTAAACAGGCCTTAAAAACTTATTTATGGACACAAGCATTTGCTGATTGAAGTCAGTTTGATTATTGTGATTTTATGTTTGTTTTATATATATTAAAGAATTTTTAGTGTATGGTATGTCAACCATGTTCAGCACCTTGGTTTTAGAAAGGCACCTTAAAAATAAAGTTTTGTTATTATTATTATTATTTTTTACCCTACCTCAGAGCTTTGCGTCATCTGCAAAGAGACACAACTTCCCCCAGATGCTGTTTCCAATATCAACAATGAACATACTGATGAGGACAGGACCCAGTGCAGATCCCTGTGGCACCCCACTTGTGACCTCCCTGTCTTCTGATTTGACCTTGTGTACTACCATCCTCTACTGTCTCTCCATCAACCAGTTTCCTTCCCATCTAACTATGTCCCTAGCAGTGACCAGATCCTCAAACTTCTTCAGCAATCTTCTTTGTGACATAGATTCAAAAGCCTTTCTGAAATCAAAGTAGAGTAAATCTGTGACACTCATCTACTTTTGTTACCCAGTCAAAAAAAAACTATCAGATTGGTCTCACAAGACCTCTCTCCCTGCCACAAACCCATGCTGTTTACTATCTTGTAGACAATTGCTGTCTTGGTAGCCCACATGGTCCTCTTTGATAGTGACTCAGTCAGTTTACCCACAACATATGGCTGACAGGTTTGTAAATCACTAGTTGTTCTTTATCCCCCACTTACACAGCAGGACTATGTCACTACCCTCCAGTCTTCCAGAACTACCTCTATCTGAATTGAGCTATTGAATAGCCCTACTAGGGGTTCCACAATCAATTCCTTTAGCACCCTTGGGTGCATTGCATCTGGGGATTTATCTACCTCTAGGGCTTCAAGCCCTCTTTTGGACCATTTCTTTGGTAAATACTGGCTGCCTTATTTGAGGAATATTCATGACAACCCCCCATAATATGACTTTTGGGCAGGGTCCCGCTGTTTTCCCTTATGAAGACAGAACAAAAGTGATTGTTAAGGACAGCTGCTTTTTGTTCATCTTCCCCTAGTCTCCCCCCCATAGCCTTACAATACCCCATACCTGCTTCCTTTGTTCCTTAAAATAGCAGAAGAATTATTTTCCCCCACCCTTGACCCCTCCACAATATGCAGCTCCATGTATTCCTTTGTCTCCTTGACCATCCTCTTTTGTTTCCCTAGTTTTTATTTGATAATCTCCTCCATTTCTCCTTCACCTGCTTTTCCTTGTACCCTGTGAAAACCTTTTTCTTGACCCTCACTGCTGCACTGACCCTTTCCAAGAACCATATTGGTATCTTGTACCAGTTTCATTTTGTAACAATTCAGGGGTGATTAATGTTGTTCTGGAGTGTGGATGCAAAATACTCAGACTTTGCAAGTCTAGTGGCTTTGGTACATGCATTGCAAAGGTGCTGATAGTTGGCCAAAGCAGTCAGGGTGCTAGTGATCTTATAGGATCCCCAGGCATTGTCCCTGGTATAGAGACAAGCTAACAACTCACCTGATTTCCAGGGGAGGTGGGAGCCCCATACTATGTTTTTCCTCAAGGGTGCATGTTGATCACATATGGCTATAAATTTTGTCTGCAAGGACTAGAGGGCAGAATTAATATTTGTGACTGCAGAGATGGGGGACCAGTCAGATGCCATAGGTCAGCTAAAAGGAAAGACAAGTCCAGTGACCTAAAAGACCTGAGATAGATGGATTTATGAGGGCTATAGGGCAATGAATGTTGCACACACAGCAAACCATATGATGGTCACTGATGACATCAGGAAGGACACCTGCATCCACTATACAGTGGGGATGGGATGAGAGGTTCCAGTCTAGACAGTGGTTTAAAAATTGAAATCTTAGACATGTTGGGCTAGAAATAAATTGAGATAATTGGAGGGATTTGAGATTTGGGGAGAATTTATGTGCAGAGCAGGATAGCCAATTAATGTTAATGTCTTCAAAGATGGGCAACTCCCTTTTGGAGGAATGGGAACAAATAGAGGAAAGAAGCTCATAGGAGGAGGAAAAAGAGACAGCAAGTGCAGGAAGAAATTGGATGCTGGTGGAGATATAAATTGCACCACCATTGCCCCTCTGTGTGCAATCCTGCCTGGCTAAGAAGTAGTCAGGGATAGCCAAAGCAGAATCCTGGAGATCCAAGATTCAGAGATGACAAAGACATCCGACTGGAGGTTGTGCACGATAGGTTGCAGTTGTTAAAAATTTGGGGGACTATGCTGCGGATGTTTAAATTGGCATTCCTCAGTCCTTTGGGAAGCTGAAGGGATGAAAGAAGGATAGGGAAAGCATTTAGTTTAAAGTCTCCTACTACTAAAAGTAGCAGGGAGACAAGGAGCTTAATGAAGCCTATATGCTGATTGGAGTAGGAGGACATGGAGAAAGGGAAGATGGGAGGATAAGGGTGAAAAAAGGAACAGATAGCATAAGAGAGCTTCAAGATCAAGCTAAGGAGCAGGTAGAAAAAAACACCCAGGTCACTGCGGGAATTGGAAAGGTAGGGACTAGAAGAGGAAGGGGTGTTGGAAAAGAGGAAGAGTATATATGTATCAAGAACTTTGCAGATACCTCATACACAAATGGTACAACTTAATTGAAAACCAAGAACTCCATATTTAAAGAGGTAGTAGAACCAAAAATGGTAGACAGGAAAATGTTGCAAATTTTAAAGAAGTAGTCAGTTGTAACTTTTTGTTTCTGAAGTATTTTCCTTTTTTCTTTTGCTCATTAGAAAGCTTTCTACATGATAGTACTATGCTGGATGTTTGGAATAGCATTCTGCCAGGCAGCTGACATATTTAGTTCTAGTCCTCCCACTACATCATCAGTAATTTTCCTAAACAGCTTAGATGTGGTAGCCCATGAGGTGGATACATGGGGAAGGGCACCATCTGTAATGGTGACTTGCTCCCCAACAAATCCCTCACGGTGATGGGAGGGTAGGGCGACCGGATGAGGGGGTCAGCGAAAATAGTGACAGTATGTTGCTATATATACGCACATGGGAGGGAGCGAGCATGCCGCGTGGGCTGGGAGGGGATGGAGGAGCTGTAGGGGTGCCACTGTGGTGGGTTGCCGAGCTGCATCATGGTGTCGGTTGGTTGGTCTGCGGCTGTGGCGGGTGTTGTACCGGCTTCAGATCCGGGCGCTGGTGCAATTTTATTGCACCTGTCCTGGGCTCTTTATTTTTAATGTTTCCACCCCGACACACCCCGGAGTTGAGAATTCTATAGTGGGGGTGTGGGTGTGAAACCCCACATGGGGGGGGGTAGCAACATACTCCCACAGAAAACATTAAAAGTAAGTCCCCAGTGCTGTTTTCCTGTGTGCTGGGATGTCAGAGTGCTGAAAATGTTTTCGGCACTCTAGACATCTTGATAATGGCAATTGCCTTTAGGCATGCACTGTTATCACATAGAACCCTTAGACATCACTGTCGGTGAAGTCACAGTACTGATGATGTAATGGGAGGAACAGGGATAAATATGTAAGCTTCCAGGAAGAGTACTGTTCCACACATCACACCTACTAACAACAGGTAAAAAATCTTCTAATTAACCAAAGGTAAAATAATAAGTACCTCAGATATAAAAGGTAATAGTGGACTGCTTTTAAAAACTAATATTAGTTTTAGGGAGTACACTTTCTCTTTAAAACACCAGTTAAATAATTATTGTAGCTACTCTTCAACAGCAAATAAACCAGAATTTCATAGCAGCATGTACAACTTCACTTTGTAAATACAGAAAAGCACTTAATTCACACTGCTTTCATTACCCACGCCATGTATATACACCTTGCACATAATTAGTTCAAAAAAACAAACCTGAATTCTCCTTGCTACAATTCAGTAACATACTTGTTAGCTTACTATCTTTCATGGGAGTACAAGTAGACAATATGTAAAATACTGAACATGTGTACACTTGTATACCCTGTTCAGATTTAGTTAACAATTGTACATTGTTAATACCTCTGAGTCTACATCATTGTAAATGCAATTCCTTCCCAATGCATTGTTGACATAATAAGCAGCTATTCTTTGTAGTGTACACCTGTAAAAATTTTAATCACTCCTGGGGCACTTGCCAATAAACAGGTTTAATTTGATCTGGCAGTGCAGCATGTTGACTTTGCTGAAAAAGATAAGAAATCATATTGAATTATAGCAGATTGCCAGACGGGGTTTACGTGCCCTACGCCACTACTGCATAAACTACAGAACTGAAGTTTTTCATAGTAGGTCCCTGGAATCCTGTGGTTCTAACAGCACATACCTGATGGCAGAAAGTGTATCTTGCTGCAGAACTTGTTTTGCTACTGAATTTAAAATTTCTTTTAACTATTTTTGTTTTAGGCTAATTTTCTCCCTCCTTGTCCTGAAGCCCATTCCTTTGCTCAATATCTAATGCCATCAGTGATATCACTTCATATTGCAGCCCATGGCTGGCCAGGAATTTGCCAACGAGGTCTGTCAAATCAGCTGCAGAACTGAATCAAATCTACTGCAGAAATTTAGAAAACACAACACAGAATGTAGAGACTTTTTGGTTGGGTGGGGTAAAGGGCAATTCCCCATGCCCCAAGCATCATCTCTTCTAACTCTAGTCATTGTTGTGTAGCCAGGCTCTGCACCAACTCCTCTTATATTCACCAGCTGAGCTGAGTACTTTCCTTGTACTCGGTGTCAGTCTGATTCTGTTCTGGACTCTGTGCCTCAATGACTGCAGCAGAGGATGTCTGCATGTTTCATTACAGGGCCAGTTCCACAACAAATATAATTACTCCATGCCTGCTAATAATGAGGCAGCAGGGTCCAGTGATTAAAGCACCAGCTTGGGAACAAACAAATCACAAGTTCAACCCAACCTGAGCCAACTATTTGGTCACGTAACCTTTCATTGCTCCAGTCTGCCTAACAGTAGAAATGGGTAAAAGTAGGACCCTACTGAGAAGAAGATGTTTTGTCTGTTCTGGGCTGTGCTTGGTAAATAGATTGTCAAATAAACATACACACTGTAAAATAATAACACAGTCTATGCCTTACTCCTAACAGGCTTTGCACCTGGTCTAATTAAAGGTTATGCTCTGTGCCTGACAACCCCTTGGCTCCACACTCTCAACTAAATCCAGGTTCCACACTCGTATAGACTAGAGAATCCTATGCCCAGCTTAATTCAAGACTCAGTGATTCACATACACCAAAGGGTTCCATACACTTTTGTTTTAAAATCAAGAGCTCCATGACCCAACCACCTGAGGGCTTTACACTCTGGCAAACAAAGGGCTCTGTGCCCCTACTGCCATTTTTTCACACACCACATGAACCTGACAGGTGACATTTTTCAAATTCTGGACAAAACATGTTTTTGCACTTGTGGCATGAAATACCCCCTCAGGTCCCTGTGCTTCTGCAGCCAGAGCTGTGTGTATGTCTTAACGTGTGCATGAGTACTTATGGCTGAAAACTAGCTCTTGTAATTTGGGTATTGTGGATTTTTATCTGAGGCTACAGGGGATTATGCTTCTGCACACAGAAGTAATATTTTGATTTGGGTATCATGGATTTCTATCTGCAACCAGAAGTGACTGTGTATGTCTTGCATTGTGCATACCACAGATACAAATCCACAAAGGCAGCACATCAGTGCTACTACATTTGTGTCATCAGGAAACAGCTATATATTATTTGTCTTACCTGATGATGGCTGTCAGTGCTTGCTTGTGTGGTCTTGTCCTCGTGCTGTTTGGGGGGTTGGGGAGATAGGGTTGGAAACCCAAACACCACAGTTCCCTGTTTTTGTGGCAGTAAATTAAACCTAAATGGTGCATTAAGGCAGTTCTTTTCAAAGATATATTTATATATATAGATATATATACTGTATCTTTGCAAACAACTTTGTGCACCAGTTAGGGTAACCTAATGCCACAAAAGTAGTGAAATGCAGTGATAGGGTTTCCAACCATAACTCCCCAACTCCCCCCCCCCCAGCAGAAAAAGGAAATTTGGGTCTCTGGAGTCTTGGCAAATCAGTGGTGGGATCTTCCTTCAGGTTGTTAATATTAATGCCCACCCCGTCCCCTGAGCAAGCAATGTCACACATTATCGCCTTTCTTCACGCAGGGTCAGCAGGCCCTACATGAAGAAACCTACAATAAACTGTGTTGGCAACATATGTTGAGATATACTTCTCTACCTTTGGAGAGTGTGTCACTATGAGGCACTGGCTTGGAGCTATACCTTGTGCTTCAGACTAGAGGTTACAGGCTGGGGGCCGGGGGAGCATTAGGGTTGCTAACCAAAGGAAGACCCCACCACTGATTTTCCAAGACTCCAGGGATCCAATACCCTAATATTTTTTCCTTTTGCTGCTTGGGGGTAGGTGCTCAAGGAGGGTAGAAGTGGGAAATGAAAACTTCCACTGCCCTTGCTGCTGTGAAAAAGAAACCAAGTCCTTTTGCGTCTTTAGATCTTGCATCTGCACAAACGCAGGACCATCATTTGAGGGCAGTGTTCAGATTCCTTGACAAAGGAACTGACGAAGACCATGGCCTAACCCTTATAAACAATCTGAAAAAACTTAATGCTCTAAGCATCAAGCAGCTGCTGCTGTAACTGGTGCAGCAGGCACCATTACAGGCCTCTTTGGGTCAAGTAAGTCTATTTGGAATAAAGCTGATATAACTAGCATTAAATCCCACATAGCAAAGTTTCAAGATAGTGTAAAATATAATATTTTACCACCCCTTTTACATGGGGTAGTTGGCCTCGATAGAGAGGAGCATTTTAATGTTTATAATATGAAGGAAATTGCAGAGGTATTTGAGACCACAAGAAAAAAAATTAACCAGATAATTGAACAAAATAATAGAGAAGCAGACAAGCATTATATGGCCGGGGAAGTTTTATGCACTGCCTATGACACTTACGTACTTATAACTGTGAGTAATCTCTTTCAGGATCTGGAATCAGGACGTGTTCCTGACCTAATACATAATAGCCGTATGGCTAGGTGGTACTGCCCCCACTGTGGCTCTACTGCTTGCATTACTATGTGTATATCTCATTCTGTTTCTATTCCTCTGTCTACTGCCAGAAATCTAGGGTAAGTTACTGCACATCCCAACTCTGATCCTTGTTACAACACACGTTCTTGCACCATCAAAGAGGCCATGTTTGTGACATTTAGTCTCTTTACCACAATTTGATCCAGTGATTGCAATTTTTGATTGTTTGGCTTCCATTTAATCCATTGGACATCTTGATGAGGGCATGTATTGTGAGAGACTAAAATTCCCTCCTTTGTTGATTTTTCATGCTGCCATTGCTGCCTGGGTAGCCCCTCATAATGACTGCTATTCATGGAAAGGTTACCATTACCTCTGCAGGTGTGATGTTTTTTCGATATCATCAAACCCATGTGTGGTTATTCTCTGGACAGTCTTGATTGGTCGTTTTCTTTGGATTTGGACATTCTTTCTAAAGTATCTGTTAATAGAACTGATAAACCTGACTGTTCATCAGCCAATCCTGGGATTAATAAACCTAACATTTCTTCCGCTGCAACTTGAAGCTACGTTGAGAAGGCACATCACTTCACTGCACAGCATGTCAACCGGACTGTGATTTTTCCTGTACAACTTTGTAAATGGAGGGTGCCAACTGCTAAAGTTTCCTATGCTTCTGATGGGGAGTATTGTGCAGTAACAAATTATGACAAATTTATTTATGGTGCAAAGGTTTGCAAGGTTGATTATCCTAACTTTTGTTTTATTCCACACCAGACTACTGTGATTGGGGATACTGTTATTACTCCTGTTCCCACCATGGAACTTGATACCATTAATACTGACCCTGACTCTCTAAGTGCCTTGTCACAATATTTACCAGTATTCAACAT
The DNA here is from genome assembly GCA_016271365.2 of Neoceratodus forsteri. Classification (NCBI taxonomy): domain Eukaryota; kingdom Metazoa; phylum Chordata; order Ceratodontiformes; family Ceratodontidae; genus Neoceratodus; species Neoceratodus forsteri. Next base: position 720,552,864 of record CM057459.1, on the reverse strand, counting down.
ACACCTTGACCCTTTGAACTTGTCTCTCAAATCCCTTTTATTTTTTTTTTAACATTGCAAATTTTATTGAATTTTCTCATTTCATTGTTTTACACTGACAATAACCCTGACTAGGGCTTACAACAAAGCACAGTAAACATTATCAACAATTGATAAACTGTAGTACACTAGTCAATGGTCCAGGAACAAGCAGGAGAAGGTAAAGAACAAAGCATAGTCTCACCTGCATATATCCTAGTAAACACCGTAGTTAACTACCTCATTCAGTGCGGTGCATTGGGCAATATTGCAGCAGATCCATGTACTGCCAGGAGGCTGGCCATCTAACCAGAGAGGGCAGAATAATCAGGAAAAAGACAGATATCTGAGATCCCCCCTCAGACCCAGAAGGGGATAGGCTAGGCAGCTGAGAAGGAGAGATCTGGAGGCATATACAGAGTATAGAATAGGAAAAAGCAGGGTACTGTCCAGGACTGAGAAGCCCATATTTCTGATCTAATATCATCTGGATCAATCTAAAAGCTCCCAGGGAGATATTCATCCTGGGGGGTTACTTGGAGGGGTAGGGGGCACCAGACACAAATTCAAGTGGAGGTAGGCATCCCACTTCTTGTGGAATGCCTGCATCTGGTTTAAGCTGCAAAAGGAGAGTCTGTCTAAAGTGGCAAGGCATGCCAGCGCTGCCCACCACAGGTCTATGGAGGGAGGGGTGAGTTGTCTCCACTTCATCAAAATGGCACATTTGGCCTCCATTAGAGCAGCTAAGACCAATCACCTGTGTGGGGGAGAGAGCTTGGACAGGGCATTGGGGTCACCAAGTAGTAACATAGGATTAGATTGGGCCAGCAGGTAATTAACTATGTTAGAACAGTTAGCTAGCACTGAGGACCAGGAGGACAGGGAAGGACACTACCATAAGATATGGAGGATATCAGCCAGATATTTCTGGCATCCCAAGCACCAGGCATGGTGGAGGAGGCCTCTTGTGAAGAGGGCTGCAGGAGTTCAGTACCATCTCAGCAAAATTTTGAGCTGGATGGTTTGACTCTTGACATCCCTGTAAAACATACAAGCAGCCCTGAAGCATTGATTTCAGGACTCTTGGGGATGGGTGAACCAAATATCTGATTCCCATTGCATGCGACACTTAGCCGTCAGTCTGGCTGGGCATCTCTCATGGTCTGGTAGATTCTAACGGCCAGGCCCTTGGTGGATGTGTGCTTATGCAGGGAGGCCATTCAGTGCCATTTGGGATCTGTGTCCCATCTGGCTTGGAGAGCATGACAGACACTCCGTAACTGGAGATATCACCATAAATTGAAAACCGGAAGATTGAAATGGGCCCTTAACTGGTCAAAGGACATCATGTCTTTGGAGTTGGGCATACAGAGATCACACAAATGTAGGATGCCCCTATCCTGCCATCCTGACCAAAAAATGGCTTTTTGTCCACCGTCACTCACTTGTTGTTCCACAGTTCCATATAATCTTGGGGGGAGGCAGCTGGGCAGACTTGAGAGTATATGCCATTGCTAAAGTTTTATGCCAGTCCCTATGGGTTTCTACCATAACCGTTAAGATGTGAGGGCTAGGGTTGTGACGGGACAGGAGGAACGAGCTGAGGGGCTCACCTTTGCTGAGTTGACTTTCTAGTTGCACCCACAATGGGGGAGACAGAGGGAAGGGGAGGGAACAAACCACTTAGTTGCCTGAGCAACCAGGAAAGCTAGCTGATATCCTTGAAGCCAGCAGAGGCCATTCGACCAGAAGACCGGTGGGCCCGCAGTTTAGCCTTGCTCCATTGTGAAGTCTTACCTTCCCACAATAGGCAGGCCATCAGCATGTCCATGGCCTGCAGGTTCTTTGGGGAGAGTCTGATGAGGAGGTTACTGAAGAGGTATGAGACCTCCGGTAGTAGGAACATCCAGATTGCCTCCACCTTGCTCCTGAGGGATAACCTTAGAGAGAGCCAGCACTCAATTTCTGAAGAGAGAGTGAGAGGCCAGGAGAGGGGAGTAGTTGGCCTTTTCCAGCTACTTCAAACAAGAGAGAATAGTGATCCAGAGGTATGAAAAACCATGAGGTGCCCAAGTGATATCTGTGCCTAGCACACAATCAGCTGAGCAAGCCAGATTCAGGGGGGTGAGAATTGCTTTCTTTTGGTTAACCTGTAGGCCTGAGAGTACTGTGAATTGTTAAAGCACATCTAGTGCCTTAAGCAGGGAGTGGACAGGGTTGGACAAAGTGAGCAGTAAATCATCTGCATAGGAGTTCACCAGGTAAGAGTGTTCTCCCACCATGATACCCTTGATTCCTGGTGTGGAAACAAGAGTTCTGGCCAGGGGATCCAATGCATTGAGGAACAAGAGAGGAGATAAAGGACAACCTTGTCTTGTGCTCCTTTGTAGCTGGATAGGTGCAGATATGTCTTTATTAGTGAAGATACGAGCAGTGAGAGAGTTATACAGGGTGGAGACCCAACCCTTAAAGTATGGTCCAAACCCATACAGCTGCAGCACACTGTGAAGATATGGCCATTCTACCGAATCAAAAGCTTTAGAAAAGTCAACTGCCAGGGCCACCATGGGTTCTGGGGAGCATGCTGCCCACCACCTGACGTTAGAGACTAACACAAGGTTGCCACCCCACATTTCCCCTTAGAAAGTCAGCTTTGGGAAGGGCAATTGAAGGTGTGATATGAGTAGCTCTATTGGAAAGGATTTTTGCCATGATTTTGGTATCCATAGATATCAGTGAGATGGGGTGGTAATTTGCGCAATCAAACATGTCTGTAGCTTTTTAGGGAAGCAAAGTAACCAGCACCTCCTTCATGGTGGGGGAAGAAAGCCTGTTGAGTGAGCTTCTTGGAGCACCTGAAGTAGGGGGGTAGAAATCTCATCCTGCAGGAGCTGATATAGCTCAATGGTCATGCCGTCTGGGTCAGGGCTTTCCCTTTGGTAAGCTGTGTCAAGGCAGCCTGGATCTCTGTGATATTAAAAGGTACCTCTAGGTACTTGATCTGCTTTGTGGTATGTTTAGGTAGTTCAACCACCCTGCATAGTGCCATTAGCCCGTGAAGAGTATCACTGTCATCTAAAGTGGTTTTAGACTGGTACAACCGTCGGTAAAACTGCCACATCACCTCACTGATTTTTGTTGAGTCAGAGGCTACTCAACCTGAAGAATCTCACAGAGTGAGGGTATGGGACGAGGCTTGCTGCTTTCTAATCTGATAGGACAGGAGTTTACCCCCCTTATCACCACCCTTCCCAGTATTTGTGCTTGATACGCAACAAATGTCATTCAGCTTTATGTTGTAACAAGGTGTTAAGGTGATATTTAAGGCCAGTGATGACTCTAATAAGGGATGGGTCTGCACCGACCTTAGAGGAGGATTTGAAATGTTGCTCCAGTCTAGACAGGTCCTTCTGCTGGGTATCAATCTCCTTCCTCCGGGACTTGTTCTTAGCGGAGGAGAATGAGATGATACACCCCCAAATCATGGCTTTAAAAGCCTCCCAAACTGTGCCTGCAGCTACTTGGCCATTGGCATTATCTAGAAAATAGTTCTTCACCTCCAATATCTGGGCTACCTGAAGAGTGGGATCTTTCAGCAGCAATGGATTGCAGCACCACCAGGTGGCAGGATGGTGCTAGTGTCAATATCTTTGATCGGGAACAGCGGAGCATCCACAGCATCATCAGTCGGTGGGGGTTCGCCCCTAGGTAGCTTGGCAGGGGGAGAGGAGGGATATGCTTCATGCAGAGGTAGTTGGGGACTGTGAGATCTGGGTCTGGGATGGTTGAGATGACCAGCAGAGGCAGGGTGTGATCCAGCATGAGTGCTCCTGGGGGCAGCCTCGATGACATTGGCCACAGCAATCCCAGAAGTCGAGGAGTCAGACCTTCCCTTTGAGATATACATGGGGGAAGAGAGTGCAGGCAGACTGGTCTGGTGGCTATTAGGAGCTGAGGGAAACTGCATCAAGATTTTTTGTTTCTTCTGCTGTCTTCTTGCTTCCCAGGGACCCAGAAGTGGCTGGGATTTGTAGTGGGCTGGGGCCCTTTCGGCCAAGTTTTCGCTATCCAGTCCTCAATCTCCCATGGGTGCTGGGCAGTCAGAACCTGACCTTCCTTGGATACCTGTAGCAATGTGAGCCCTCTGAACCTGTGATGAAAGCCATGCTGATTTAAGTACTACTTTATATTAGTAAAAGATTTTCTATGGGCGGCTGCCTCCTGTGAAAAGTCCCTGAATATGGATATGTGTGCTTCTTGCCATTTAATATCCCCCACTTCTCTAGCAACACACAGCAGCTTTTCTTTAATTGAATATCTAAGTATGTAGGTAATAATGGGGTGAGGTGCAGAGCTCGGGGAGCCTCTTCTTGCAGCCAGCTGGTGAGCTCTTTCCACCCCCATTGGGTCCCTCCATCTTTCTCTCCCCCAGTATCTTGGGAAGCCATTCATTCAAGAATCCTTCTACATTGTGCCCCTCTGCCCCTTTGGGGACACTTATGATTTGAATGTTGTTGCAGCGTCCCTGGTTTTCTTGATCCTCTGCTCTGTCCCACAAACAGGCCAACCTGACTTCATGGTCATGAAGTCGCCTCCATCCTTGGTCCTGCTGCTTCTCTAAATCCTCAGTTCTCTGTTCAGCAATGTTCAGCCTGTCCTCGAGCCACTGAACATTGGCAATGTTCCCAGTGAGGGCCGCATTTATGCTATCAACCCTCACCAGCAGCACCTCCAACATCTTAGTGATGTAATTTAAGGATTCTGCCATGGGTACCAGCTGGGTCAGTGATTCTATAGGGGTGACCGGGGAAGCCATGGGCAGGGGAGACCTGGATGCCATCACTACTAGTTTTGCCCCGAGAGATCGGATGTAGTCTTTAAGGGGCATGGAGGTTTGCTGGCACTTAGCTAAACAGGAGCTGTGGAGACCAAATGAGCCTGAACAAGAACCTTGCGACTAGGTAGGTGGCCTCTCATCTGATTACTATGGGGAGTGGTTGTAGCCTGGATCTCTGCACAGCAGCAGTACAGCTTGAATTTGGCTAACTTTCAGATTATGGTTGACTTGGCGAGGAAAAAAATTACATCAGGCAGACTGTTAGGTTTGGGGGACTATCCCCCACTCGCTTATGCTCTGTAAAATCAGCGGATCATGCCATGGGCAGACGGATTAGCCCTGAAGGGGATGGAGCTGTAAGCTATGCTGCCATCTTCACCGGCACTCAAGCCACGCCACCTCTCAAATCCCTTTTAGATAGAAAGGATACTCAACTTAGTTACATTAGTAACAACATTACCAACACAACTGATAGACTTAGTGAACTTATTTGTGATGATTTAGGTGATATTTGGGATCATCCTATTGTTGAATTGATGTTTAAAGTTTTTGTGATATTTCAAGGATTTTTGATCAGTTTTCTCATACTAATGCTTTGTTATCTGTAGTTTACTCTTAAACAACATCGTGAGCAACTTAAATTCATTTACAATGCCTGTGTCATAGGTTTGTAAATGATTCCAACCACTTCTCCATGGTTGTGTTGCCTTAGAAAAGGCAACAAGAAGCGGAATGCTATGCATGGGTCCCACAACCACTATACCCACATGATCACTCCTATGGCACTCCCATCACTCCTATGACAGTATCTTTATTATTATTACTATTATGGTTACATTGCTGTATTGCACTAACATGTAGAATTAGGTACCCACCCTACAAGCATGGATACTAGGGATTATGCTTGCTGTTGTATACACTCATTTAACAGTCTTATTTAACTTATATATTGTTATACACAATATACAGCAATATCATATCATGTGTATTCATTTTACTTATGTTTCATTATGCCTGCTATACTTATGCATTTACTTATATCATGTGTGCATGTACTGATATTCTGTTGTAATCATGTATTCATATTATGTGTTTTATACATACTGTCTACTAGACTTTAGCAAGGCACTTGACACAGTCTCGCACAAAAGATTAATAATCAAGTTAGCCAGCCTGGGAGTGGGTCCCAGGGTGGTAGCCTAGGTAGAAAACTGGCTGCACAACAGGACACAGAAGGTAATAGTGAATGGAACACATTCTGAAGAAAGGGGGGTTACTAGTGGAGTACCTCAGGGCTCAGTACTGGGTCCCGTCCTCTTTAACGTCTTTATAGGTGACATTGCAGAGGTCTGGAAGGAAAGGTATGCCTCTTTGCGGGTGACACAAAGATCTGTAACAGAGTTGATACACAAGGGGTAGAAAGGATGAGAAGGGACTTGGCAAGGTTGGAGGAATGGTCAGACATATGGCAACTTAGATTCAATGCAAAGAAGTGCAAAGTAATGCACCTGGGAAATAAAATCCAGGAGAAGAGTACACATAGCAGGGGAGGTACTAACAACAACAATAATGGAAAGGGATCTGGGTGTAGTCATATCAGATGACCTAAAGGTGGGTATGCAATGTGAGAAGTCAGTAGGAAAGCCAGGGGGATACTGGGATGCATAGGGAGGGGCATCACAAGTAGAAAAAGGGAAGTGGTTATCCCTCTATACAGACAGTTGGTGAGACCCCATCTGGAGTACTGTGTGCAGTTTTGGAGACCTCATCTACGCAAGGACATAGACAGGATGGAAGCAGTCCAGAGGAGGGCAACTAAAATGGTGGGTCTACATCAGAAACCATATGAAGAGAGACTGAGAGAGCTTATATATACCCTTGATGAAAGGAGGGACAGGGGGACATGATAGAAACTTTTAAGTACCTCAAGGAATCAACAAAGTCCAGGAGGGTAGCATCTTTCAGAAAAAGAGATGTGTAAGAACAAGGGGCACAATTTAAAGTTAGAGGACGGCTCAGGGTAATGTGAGAAATTCTTTTTCAGCGAGTGGTGGGCGCATGGAACGCCTTCCTGGAGAGGTGTGGGGTCTAAAACAGTGGAGAATTCAAACATGCATGGGACAGACATAAGGCAATTATAGTGGTGGGTTGCAGGAAATAGGCTGTTGGTTAACTAGAATCTGCAGCTTATCCAGTAGGTAGGGAAATGGGCAGACTGGGTGGGCCAAGTGGTCCTTATCTGCGTCAAAGTCTAACATCTAACATCTGAACATTGCTCTAGGTTATAGCCAGGGGACAGAGAAGAGGTACTCTACAGACTGCCAGATGGTAATATCACTAGATGCTGAAAAGGCGTTTGACAGGACAGAATGGGACCACCTGTGATGCACAATGCAAAAAAATGGGATTCAGGAACAAATACTTGGAATGGGTCCAAGCGATATACTTCAACCCCATGGCCACAGTGCAAATGAACAACTGCCTCTCACACCCTTTCTACCCATCTAGAGAAACCCGACAGGGATGTTCCTTGTCGCCACTTCTGTTTGATCTGGCACTAGAGACATTGGCACAGACCTTGAGAAACTACCCCAAAATACATGGGAGTTATGCAAGGGGGGAGGTAACGGCCAAAGTATCGCTATATGCAGATGACCTATTAATGTGTGTCACGCAACCCAAAACGTCTCTACCTGCTCTGATCGAGGTCCTCCTAGGCTTTGGGGCAATGTCGGGGTACAAGGTGAAGGTGAACCTGTCATAATCATATTCTTTTACCAAAATATTATTCCACATGTATTTCTGTTTATTCTGTACTTCTGTATAGCTGACACTGCATTTCCTTTGTTTTGAACTTCTTTCTGACTTTACAATTTCATTGTATAACGCAATGCCCAAGGGAGCCACCTTATTATTGTTTCTTTGCCAATAGAGCTTATTTACCATATCTAGAATTGTAGCTGTTATCTGTAGTATATAACTGCTTGCTCAGCCTGCCTCTCTGAGAAAAAAAGTAAACACTCGATGGTTGGGGAAAACTGGCTCCCTTGTGCCAGCTTTGCTTCACTTGTATTGGTGTGAGTATTTGTAATACATTGTTTTTATTACATTCTACAAGTCTGCTTGTTGTGTACTTTGTACAGTTCATCACCATCCAAGATCCTGAGGTCTGGGAAAACTAAAACTAAGGGGTGGGGTGGGAGTTAGGGTTGCAAACCCTAATGAAACATTTCCCTACTTTTGTGGCATTAGGTTATTCTAACTGGTACATTAATGAAGTTTTCTTGCAAAGAATTTCCTTTCTTTTTGAGATAGTGAAATCTTATCCTCATTCATGCAGTTCCCTTTGAGACCTGTGTGAACAGATGCAGATGCCCTGTGCCAAAGGAAAGCTCCATCTGCCTACAGAAGTGCAGGGTACCCATAGGTCCTCCATGTCTGTACAGTGATGGATGTGAAGAATCCATAGAGCTGTCTAGTGTGCTGTGGAAGCAAAGGACCCTGTGGACCCTGCACTTTCATGTGGTCACAGATACAGATGTACAGGGCAAAGAGTGCATCTGTCAGCCAATACAGAGGGCCTTTGCCACTCATGGGTGGAGAGAAGTAGGGCCCCATGCCAAGAGGACAGCTGTCTTCACTATATGGTACCCAGACCCATGCAGACAACTCTGCACCTTTCATTCCCTAGCTGGGAGGGGGGTGTTGCATAACAGCACCATCCCTCCACCCTCACCCTATCCAGCTAGGTCACTGAGCTCATCACTGAAGTCAACTTACTGGCACAGGATCACAAAGCATACCTTCTGGGATCATGACTGTCCCTACACACAAAGTATGTTAAATATTTATATACAGTATATACTGTGTGTGTGTATATATATATATATATATATATATATATAGTGGAAAACAACTCTATTTAATGCATCAGTTAGGGCTGTTCCACAGTGACAAAAGTGAGGAAATTCAGTGTTAGGGTTGCCACCCCTTATACCCCACTCTCACCCTGCCCCTCGCCAACAGGCATCAGGGTGTTCATTGGGGTTGTCGGTCCTAACTCTCACCCCATTCCAGTGTAAAGAAGCTGAGATGGTGCACTGTAGGAGAATGGGGTTAGAGTTAGGACCGACGATCCCAATGCACATCCCAATGCCTGTTGGTGGGGGCGGGGTGTAAGGTGTGGCAACCCTAACACCAAATTTCCCCACATTTGTCATTGTGGAACAACCCTAACTGATGCATTAAACAGAGTTTTTGAGATGAATTTCCCTTCATTTTGAGAATGTGCACTATAAATAGTGAATGCAATGTGGTGGTGGGAGCGCAGAGCCCTTTGGGCCCCATGCTCCTACCATTTGAATTTCTGTCACTTCGCTGCGTAAAGAGTGTATGACCAACTGAAATGAAAATTGGTAAATGAAGACATGTACCATACCACAACATGTATAACAAATGTTATCTGAATCTGTTCAACAGTTGCACAGCGTCATGCCGGGAAAACTGCACAGGAGTGCCGAAAAGAACATTTTGCCACTTCACTACACAAAAACCATATATGCGACGGAACCAAAAATTGTTAAAAGAAGACATGTACCATAACACACCGTGTGTCCAGAATTGTGTGAACATCCATTCAACGATCGCACAGCACCATGAACAAACAACATAACATGGACACTTCAGCAACCGTAAGTGCCAGAAAATTGTCACAGTCAAAGATGTATTATACATCTTTGTACATTCCAAATGCCAGGTAAATCAGACACACGGTTCAGAAGTTATTGAAGTGTAATGAACCAACTTTTCATTTGATGGAGTGGCATAATTCCGCACCTGTTAATATTTTACACACCAAACCAAAGCAAGGCACCTATATACCACTATGGCCACCTATGCTATAAATTTCAAGCTAGTAGCACCATGCAGAACGCTATGTCAAAATGTTAACTGTGTCACACAGTATCTCTGCAGTGAATTATTTTTTCAACATGTAAATAGCATTATTCACATCCCCAGGACATCCACTCAGCACCCTCCAAATTTCATGCAAAAAGACCAAGCCATTCCAGAGGTATTCAATTTTAACATTTCTGCACTTTTAAGAAGTCTTTCACCACAAAATGGTGGAAATCGCGGCTGAAAATGGTGTACCTGATGGCCGAAAAATCTGCAACCATGAGTGGGGACAACTTCAAATGGCAATAACTCTGGAAAGGATTAAACATTTTTCACCAAACAAAAACTGGCATATTCCTTGAACAGAGATCTTTCTATGTGGCAAATTTCATATCAATCAACCACACACTGGCTGTGCAATACATCACAGAAGATAGTGCAGAAAAATAGGAAAAACATAATGTTTTGCAGTACACTGCACAAACACAAAAACACAAATGTTAACGTTAACGCAAATGGTGATGGCAACAGTGAGATAAAAGAAAATAGCAATGGTAATGCAAACGTATGCAAAAACAGTAATGCACACGGTGATGCAAATGGAAATGATAACAGAAATGGTAAGAGAAACACAAGCGCAAACATAGATGAAAACAGAAATGGTAATGCAAAAGGTAATGCAAATGCTAACGGCAACAGAAATGCAAACAGCACCGCAAACAGTAATGAAAACGCAAACAGTAACACAAATGCAAACAGAAACACAAACGGTAATGGCAGCAGTGACACAGAAGGAAACAGTAATGCACTTGACAATGGAAACACTACCGAAAATGCAAACACTAAGGCCAATGTAAACGCAAATGGTAACGTACACGAAAACTGTAATGGTAATGCAATTGGAAATACAAACGGTTATGGTAACACCAATGATGATGCCAAAGGAAACAGTAATGCAAATGGAAATGCAAACACAAGCACGTATGCAAACACAAATGGTAATGCACATGGTGATGCAAAAGTAAACGCAAACAAAAACGGTAACGGAAACACAAATGGTAACAGTAACACAAATGTAAATGCAAAGGGTAACACACACAATGAAGTAAATGGAAATGCTAATGCAAATGGTTACATAAACAAAAGCGGAAATGCTAACGGTAACAGTAATGCAAACGCACAGCCTTTTTTTCCCAAAAAGGTGGATTCAGAAGCACAGCGAATACAAAGAAAGTGTGCATAATAATGGCCCTCGGAGCAGAAAATGAGCACTTGGAATACTGAATTCCTTATATCTCAGGAACCGTACGACATAGAAAAAAAAATTAAATCTCATATTATTTATGACTTTCCAGGCTAGATTTGTACTTAGCCCCCTAGTGGGGGACTAAGCATTTTTCCGATGAAAAGTCTGTATCTCGAGTCGTTTTCAAGATATGTGCCCCGAAAGGCGCAGCGGACGCTGTGATGTTAGCCTATGGGAAAAATTGTCAACTTTGAAGTGCTGTAACTTTGCAGGCCTCTAATATTTTGTCACCAAACTACCAAAAGGCACATTTGTGGGATATTGGCCTTCTTCCCTCCAAATTTCAGCCCAAAAGGCCAAACCATTCTTTTGCAGCAGGGTGGCAAAGATTCCCTATTGTTTTGGGCATAGTGTCACAAAGTACTACATAAAGCATGACTTTCACAAATAAAATCGCTGAAAGTGTATATCACGAAAATACTTTCGCGACACTACTTTTTACAAAAATTTTTAAAACAAATTTCTGGGGTGTTTTACCCCCCAAAAAAGATATGGCTATCATCCTCAGGGCTTGACTAGGTGAACTCAGTAATAATTGTGTCCCTAGAGGGTCCCAAATTTAAATGCCAAGCATTTCTGTGACCACCAACTGAAAACAAGATGGCCGATTTGCAACACTACAAGGGTCATTTGCGAAAGTAAAAAGTGCATTTGCGACACTTTTGCATAATTTGTTAACTTTTCCCATTGACCATAATGGGAAATTTGTTTTTTGAGTAACTTGTGAACCGTTTAATATTTTTTCATGAAATCTTCGAAAAGCACATCGGGAACCTTGGCTGCATGTATCCTGAAGGCTTCGGACTGGTCGCACAAACCGTGCAGGCTGTAGGTGCAAGCAAAGAATGTGTGAAAATGCATAATTTGTGTGTTTTTCGACACTCTGTAGCTCCACAACCATACATCTGACCATAATGAAACTTCGCAGATCCAGAGATCTATGGTACCAGACTGTGCAGTCCAAATTTAAGGCAAATCTGTCATACAGAGGCAAAGTTATTAAGCTGCCAAATTTCAGATTTAACCTTAAATGGGGTACTGAACCCTAACTACCGTGCCACTATAATATATATATATATATATATATATATATATATATATATATATATATATATATATATATATATAGTCATTGCAAAAACTCCATTAATGCATCAGGTAGGGTTGTTTCCACAGTGACAAAAGTGTAGAAATGTGGTGTTAGGGTTAGCCCCACCCATGCCCCTCAAAACCTAACTCCTCATCCCACCCACCTCACCCTCCACACACACACATGCAAGCAGGGGACAAGCCAAGGCAAGACAACCTATCAGAGACAACCAGCATCACATAACAGAAGTAACATAGAACTCTCTAAACATAGTACTAGACACATCCATCATCATGGTCCAGCAACTGTATGAGTTCTGCTGCCATCATAGTGCCTTGGGGGGGTGCACACACATGCTGGACAACCATGGGAGATGGCCCACAGTAAGCATTTTTCTGTTACAAACATCAATAACAAGATTTAAGCAGATGCCTATATTTCAATGCTTAATAAATGATAAAACATACAGTATGTTATCTATAGATAGCTATACTGGAAATAAAAGTTTGGGTAACCGTATCAACAGTCATTGGATGCTTGCATCATTTCTTTCTGATCAAGTGAGTCAGTCATAATAACAAATGGTAATAATAAACGTAATGTTTTGTAGCACAGTTTTCGAGCAGCATGTGACAGCAACAGCTGTAACATCCAAAGCTAAGCATAACATGCTGCTAAGAAATATTTCCAGGTAACGCAGCAGTATAGCAACATGTAATGGTGCTAGTTTCATATCTGAGCAGTATCTGAAAACTATGGATGTGTCAGCTCTATCTTTCCTGCTACCGCATGCCTATGTGGCAGTAGCGATATACAGTATGCATGCAGCAAGCCAGTTGTTAAAGTATGACACATAAAAAATCAATATTTTTAGAAAATTTGTACAGACTAAGTTTAAAAAGTTATGCCAGCTATAATGTTTCATCATGCTGTGCTGGCAGTATAGCGTTGATCATACTGTATTTGTTTTTTCATTACATAGTGTTATGTGAAATGAGTACAGTGTAGAGATTATTGTGCTTACAGTTGTGACTGACTTGTATAGTGTCTTACAATATTGGATGTGTCTTGCATGTGTGTGGGGGGTGGGGTGGAGGTGGGGAGTTAGAGTTTTGAGGATGGGGCATGGGGTTGGGGTGGGGTAACCCTAACACCACATTTCCACACTTTTGTCCCTGTGGAAACATTCGTAACTGATGCATTAATGGAGTTTTTTGCAATGAATTTCCCCTTCTTTTTGAAAAAGTGTAATATAAGTAGTAAATTGCATGTGTTGGTGGGAGCATGGGGCCTGAAGCTGCCCATTTCTTCATAATGATATGTGTCTGTGGGAGCGTGGGTGGAGCCATACAGCAGCCGTATAAAGTAAGAAACCCTTGAAGCAGTAATTTGGCAATATCTCAGGAATCATAGCAGGTAGAACAAAAATTAAAGTGTGGTTGTAATCATGAGAGTGAGTACTTAACAGGACAACAATGACTGAACCTGCATCTCACATTGGTTCTGAGATATGGGCACCGAAATGCAGTGAGAAGGCACCTTTTGAACCCTTGGAATATGTTTTTGTCCCTATCTCTGTAACCGGAGCAAGTAGGGAAAAAATTCAACTTCAGGTGTCACCTACTATTTCCAAACTTGTTTCAGAAGGTTAGTTCACCTAAAGGTGAACCAAGCTACCAGTAGTGAAAACTCCATATCTTGCTTCGTTTTTGAGACGTGACGGAAGCCGCAATGTTATCCTATGGGAAATTGCTCAACTTTGGAATGCTGTAACTTTGGGGTCCTTGAATATGTTGGCACCAAACCACTAAATGGCACATATGTGGGACCAGGGCTTGCTACTCTGCAAATTTCAGCCCTAAGGACCCAATCATTTGGTTGCAGAAGGGTACCAAAGATTTGTAGTTATTTGGACTTAATTTTACAAAATACTTTCACAAATCACAAAAGTTTCGCAAACAATATCACAAAACTTTCACATTTGCAAAAGTATTTTTCCAAAAATGTAAAAACACATTTCTGGGGGGTTTAACCCCCCAAAAAAGATATGTCTATCATCCTCAGGACCTGACTTGGTAAACACAACAATCAGCGTTTACCTAGAGGGTCCTAATTTTAAACGCCAGTCATTTTTCTGTGTCACTAACTGAAAACAAGATGGCTGAATCTCAAAAGTAAAAGGGCCATTTGTGACAGTAAAAATGGCCATCTGTGAAAGTTTTGTGATTTTTCCTAACTTTTCCCATTGACTATAATGGAAAATTTGTTTTTTGAATAATTTTTGAACGGTTTAATATTTTGTCACCAAATCTTCGAAAGACACATCGGTGACCAAGACTGCATCTTCCCTGAAGATTTTGGACCAAACAGACAAAGCATGCGGGCTGTGGGCACCAGCAAAGAAACACGCAAAAAGTAATTTTTTTGCATTATTTTGGCGTTCTGTAGCTCTGCAACCATATATCTGATCTTAATGCAACTTGCCAGAGCCAGAGATCTGTGATACAAGACTGCACCTGCAAAATGTCAGGCAAATCCGTTATATGGTGGCAAAATTATTAAGGTGCAAAATTTGAGGTTTAACATTAAAGTGGCTACTCAACCCTAACTATAGTGGCTCTGTCATGCTACTATAATATATATATATTCATTGCAAAAAACTCAATTAATGCATCAGTTAGGGTTGTTTCACAGTGACAAAACCCAGGCCTCATCCTCAAATCCCTAACTCTGCACTCCCCCCCACACACACACATATGCAAGACACATGCAACATTGTAAGACACTATACCAGTCAGTCACATCTGTAAGCATGGGTGATGGCTCACAGTAAGCATTTTACATCACAGACATCCATAAGAAGATTTAAGCAGATGCCCATATTTCAATAGTTAGCAGCTGATGAAACACACAGTATGTTATCTACACATAGTGTATTAGAAATTACAGTTTCTGTGAGCCTAGCAACAGTCATTGGATGTTTGCATTTTGTTTTCTGATATAGTGAGTCAGTTCTAATAACAAACAGTGGTAATAATGAAAGTAATTTTTTTTGTAGCATAGTTTACAAGATGTAAAAGGAACAGCTATAACATGCAAAGGTAACCATAACATACTGTTAATGAGTATTTCCAGGTAACACAGCAGCATAACAAGTTGTGATGGTGGTAGTTTCCCACCTGAGCAGTATCTCCAAACTACTGTGTATGTGTCAGGTCTATCTGTTCTTCTACCACATGCCTATGTGGTAGGAGCACTACTTGCAGTGACCCAATTGTTGAATTATGACACATATAAATCAATATTTTGGAACTGTGTACAGAGTAAGCGTCATTGTATTAGGAAGATATGCCAGCAGTAATGTGTCATCATACTGTGCTGGCAGTATAGAGTCAATTATACTGTATTTGTTTTTTCATTAGATAGTGTTATGTGAAATCAGTAGAGTGTTGTGATTATTGTGCTTACAGATGTGCTGGAGTGGTATAGTGTCTTACAATGTTGCATGTGTCTTGCATGTGTGTGGGGGGGTAGGTGGGGGAATGGAGATTAGAGGCTTTGAGGATGGGGGTTGATGGGGAGGAAGATAACCCTAACGTGGAATTTCCACACTTTTGTTTGTGTAGAAACAACCCTAACTGAAACATTAATGAAGTTTATGAAGAATTTACTTTCTTTTGAAAAAGTTTAATATAAGTAGTGAATGTTATGTGTTGATGGGGCATGGGGTCCTTTCCCGCGCTCATGGGGGACTAAGAATTTTGCTACTAAAAGTCCGTATCTCGAACTGCTTTTTGATACGGGCCCTGATAGGCTTTATGGGTGCTGTAATGTTATCCTATAGGAAATTTTCTGAACTTTGGAATGCTATAACTATGGGCCTGTTCAATGTTTCTGTACCAAACCACCAAAAGGCACATCTGTGGCAATAGGGCTTGCCACTCTGAAAATTTCAGGCCAATAGCACAATCCACAATGCCACAATGAAGTGACAAAGAAAACAACACATAGCAAAATGTGTTCATGCAGTGTTGCCATGATTAATTTAATGTTTTCGAGATTCTTCAGTCTCTAGAA
This sequence comes from Neoceratodus forsteri, assembly GCA_016271365.2. NCBI lineage: Eukaryota > Metazoa > Chordata > Ceratodontiformes > Ceratodontidae > Neoceratodus > Neoceratodus forsteri. The sequence continues at coordinate 720,536,637 of CM057459.1, read as the reverse complement.
CGGGAATGTTATCGTGCACAGAAAAATGTTGCTGTGGTTACTTTTTCCTGTGAGCGCAATTGTTTGTTGGGCAACAAAAATGTTTCCATGATCAAAAAACAGAAATTTTTTTAAAACATATTTCCAGACCAGCTGGTGAAAAACTAATGTCAGGGACATGTTCCTCGGGGCACAGTTAGGTAAACACAACTGTTGGTGTTTACCAAAGTGCAGTATTTTTTTAATTACAGCATTTTTTCTCTCTTGCTAACTGAAAACAAGATGGCAACAGCACAACAACATTTTTAGGCAAGCTTGACAACAAAATGTGATTGCAAGTGTTTTAGCAGTGCACATATAAATTTTTCCATAGGCTATAATGGGATTTTGAACGGAGCAGCATTTTTTCACCAAATCTTCAAAAGGCACCAGTGCATCCCATGACACATGTAGACAAACCAATCTGAACCCACTCAAATGCATTCTTCAGTCCATTATGCTGGGACAAAGAATTCACAGCAATGGGGAAATTTCACTTTTGAGCGCACTACGGTTCAACAACTCTACCTCCAACTGAAATGAAAATTTCCAGATCCAGAGATCTTCCTACATTCCAAATTTCAGGCAAATTGGACAAACGGTTCAAAGGTTATTAAAGTGCAAAATTTGAGGTTTAACATAGAAATGGCTGTGCAATCCTAATTATAGTGGCACTACTGTGCTACTATATATAAATATATATATATATATATATATATATATATATATATATATATATTCATGGCAAAAAACTCTGGTTAATGCATCAGTTAAGGTTGTTCCACAGTGACAAAGTGAGGAAATTGATGTTGGGTTCCCACCCTTGCCCGCCCCCACCAACAGACAAGGGACATTCGGGTTCCCCAACTCTCACCCCATTCTCTTAGACTGCACCACTTCAGCTTGTTTGCATGTGGGATGGAGTGAGAGTTAGACCCATGACCCCAACGCACACCCTGATGCCTGTTGGTGGGGGCAGGATGGGTGGTGCAAGGGGGGTGGGAACCCTAACATTGAATTTCCTAAATTTTGTCACTGTGGAATAACCCTAACTGATGCATTAAACAGAGTTTTTTGCCATGACTATATATATATATATATATATATATATATATATATATTTATGCATATACACACACAAACATATATCTATAATATTTTGTTTTATTTTGACCCCACATTTTCTGGATACTTATTTTATAATTTGCCTTATAAACATGTCATGTACAGTACCATTTATAGTATATTAGATGGAATGTCTTCGTATGACAGAAGTGCGAAAACACATCTTGCCCAAGATTTTAAAAATGACACACATCATATTTTTTAGCTGCTGTGGAGAAATGGCTGTGCCGAAAGTTTGGAATCAAAATAATAATAATTTGTGAAGTTATGACTGAACATTGAAATACTGCAACATTTACTCATAACTTGGGCATTTTACCATATTTGTATACCAAATTTTCAGCTTAGCCTTCTTGTTAGCCCACCTCATGAACCCTATAGATGAAAGTTTTCAGATCCCTGCAAAACATCATTCTGCACCACCAAAACATCACTCTGTGCAACAGATGTGAAAACAAATTTTGGTCAGGATTCAAAAAATGACAGCTGTCACATTTGTGAGGTGGTGTGAAAAAATGGCTATGTTGAAAATTTGAGATCAAATTATTTAAAATTATCAAACGTAAGGGCAAGTATAGAAAAATGACAATGTACATGAATAACTTTGCCATTTGAAATATTTTGACCTCCAATTTTCCACATAGTCTTCTTATGACTTCACCTCATGAACAAGGGTGGAGAGAAATTCCAAATCCCACCCAAAAGGTGATTCTACCAAGTGACTGTGAAATCACCTTTCAGGCCTGATTTGCATAATGCCACCACTATTGGTCATGAGGCGGGGTCCCAAAAGGCATGCGTTGAAAATTTGACATCAAAATATGCAAAAATTCAAAGTTAGGCAATTACAAACTATAAAGTTCAAAACCCTATTAAAATGTAATGAACTTCACTTGTCTTAGTTTCTCATATTGCAGTCAATGTTCCAGTGGCAAGACATGTCTTTGATTATACAGTGTACCTTTGCACTTGGACATGTTCAGGTTAGTAAGGGTGTGTGTGGAGGGTGTGGGGGAGTATGGGGTGATGGGTGTCGAGTGGGAGATCAGATTGAGGGGATCAGATTGCCAAGGGACCATTTTCTTTTTGTGCAGGTAAAAATTATGGATGTTATTCTTTTTCTCAGGGCATACTGAAATTCTGACACCAGGGATTGGGCACCCCAGTATCAGGCTACTGTTTTTCAGCACCGGGGTGGGCACCCTGGTGCCACCATGTATTTAATGGGAGGGGGTGACAACCTGAAGGAGAAGAGGGCCATAAGAAGTAGTACTAGAGGTGGGCACCCCTGTCCACTTATTAAACATTGGGAATGGCAAGCAGGTGACCTGGAGGGGAGGGAGAAAGAAGTGGTACTTTAATGGGCACCCGTCTGCTAGATAGATAGATAGATAGATAGATAGATAGATAGATAGATACATACATACACAAGTAAGGCAGGCAGGCAAGCAGGCATACAGAACAGTGGATCGGTGGCTCACTGCTCTCCCTGCAGCCCACAGTAGGACTCCAGCTACAGCTGCAGAAATCAAGAAAGCCCCACTGTCCTCCTGCATAAAATGCGGGTGAATGGCTCCTCTCACTAAGCTGGGCATCCTGGATTTTGGGGTGCCCAAAAAGGTATTTCTGGCCATTATTTTTAAAAACAAACTTAAGAATCTAGCTAAACAAATCCCGTTTAGCTAAATTCAGGTATTTGTTTTGTTTTTTAAACTACACTGTTTTATTTATTTTCCATTTTTTTTTATTTCAAGGGAATAAAACAGCATCAAAAAACATATTTGGTGTTGTGAGAAGCAAGTGATGTGAAACAAAGATGGTCTTGCAACACAGAATTTTTGGTGTTGTATCTAAACCATATCCCAAAAACCCTACCGAGCATTCTCAGAACAGAAAAAAAGCAAAATTTAAAATCTTTATTACTTTGGAACTGTTTAATATTTTTTCAACAAACCTTCCAAAGGCACTCTATTGCCACAGCTGGCTTCTGCCCTGAAAGTTTTGGAAAATCATATATTATGTGTAGGCAGTATGTGAGAGCAAACACAAATCCCTTGTTCAATACAGAAAAAAAATTAGACATTTACAGGGAAATAACATATGCAGATCTCAGAAACCACACAAGCTGTAGTCACAAAACTTTCCATAGATTAAGACCTTGCATTCTACACAACACAAGCAACATTTTTGTTAATTTCAGCAAAAACTTGCAAACTTTCAAGGTACAAAGTTAAGAGTTTAACATTGAACACCCTCTTCAACCATAACTATAGGTGTGCTGCTGCACTCCTATAATAACAATCTAATAAATTTGTTGCTATTTTTAGGGGAGCATGCAGTTCTTCTTCTGTCCTTCAGACACCCACAGAAATGCCTATATTTGCAGTCTTTATAAGGTTGGGTGGTCATGCATGCATCCATATTATTCAGTGCAGTACCATGTTGCAGTGATGGTTTCCAAAATAAAAGTATACATGCACATAGTAGACTGCATAACACACCAGCATGTTACCAGCCCAGATGCATATCATCAGACTCAAGCACTGAAAACAAAATATAAAAATCGTAACAGTAGTATGTAAGGAATTACCACTATGGGTTGCATGTGATGAGCCCATATCATACAGATTTGAGATATCTGGTAGACTTAAGTTACAGCAAAGTGATAACAATAGTAGGGATTAGAGGGGACATCTTTGTATACTTGATGGTCTTGATGTTGACAATTAAACAATACATAGAGGCTAATGTATGGTCTGTCATGGTAACAAACATTGTAGCTAGCGAGAGGTTACCATGCCAACCATTGAAACCTCAAAACTGAAGCTCAAGAGGTTTTGGTCATCATGGTTACCTCGAGAGGGCAACACATGTTTTTTGCCAATTGTACACCATATATTATACTTTATAATGAATGGTCCCCATTAACAGTGAGAAAAAAACTGAAGCTGGATCCATACTTTGTTGTTTTCAGTCACTGCTGCTCTGCTCTGCGTCCAGCTCTCACCACCACAGTCAGTTCAGGAAGGCTGCCAGTTCTGGTAATGTGCATGTACAGAGTGAACACTGTTGTTATACCATCGGTGTGACTTACCATCGATGGGTTAACAACATCCTGATGTCACACTGATGATATAACAAACCTGTAAAATGTTAGATTTTAACTGATAACATTTGACCATACATTATAATCCTGTCGCACGCAGTGCACACTGGAGATGACAATGGATGAGTGGTCAGTCATGGTTAACAGGAGATATCACTGTGCAGTACTCCTTCCAGCCTGCACATAGTAATACACAGCATACAGTTACATGATGTAATTGTAAGTATTACAGTCAGTTAATTGCACAATCTGTAAGTGTAACCATTACATAAATGTCACAGTGGTGTGGAGATTTAAGGAGCAGAGACATGTTGTGATACTTTGATACTGTCCTTCATCTATAGTGCTATCTGATGACCTAGTATCACTATGTCTTATCTTATCTGTCTTCCCATCCAGTATCTGCAGGATCAGCCCCCTTTGAACTCTCTAAGGAAGAACTATTGAAACTCACACCAAAGGATGAGAAGGATGTTGCCCAAATTCCTCGTTTTTCTTAAGGAAAGTGGGCATCTCCACATTCCCCATACTCAGTCTGATTTGACTCCTCCAGTGATGCTGAAAACACACTCTGAATATACACTTGAGCATGGACATGTAAAAAAAGAGACAGGAAGCTGAAACAGCTCAGACCATGCACTATTTTGGAGCCCCAGTAGTAATGTGGATCAGAACAACAACAGAAAGATAATCAGTCTCTTAAGTACTCCTCTAGCCGAGTATCTAGGTTTACTGATTTCTTGGGTCTCTTTCTCTTCTTCTTTGTGGTCCTCACCATTAGATTCAAGACAGACATCTATTCCAGCAGAAATATTATCGCAGATGCAAGCATTGACCCTTCTTCACTGTCTGACTCCTTGGTCTCAGTGTTTCAATGTTGATCATCCTTGGCATCTTCAGCAGGACAAGAATCAGCTATTTTGACCAAGTGGGCATAAGGAACACCCCCCCCCCAGTGTTTAATATCACTATCATGAGGTAGGATATTTCACAGCTGATCCTTGACCTGTGGGTCCAACATAGTGGAGACAACATAGTGGTCTTCATTACACATCCACTGCACTCATTTGTTGCCACTCAAAACATTCAAGAGTGAGTTGATAATTGCCGTCTTTGCACTATCATGTCTATACTGGACACTTTCCTGTTCCAAAAATATGTGGAGGAATCTCAGCAGTAGCAGAGTCACACTCAAGGATGACGAGGTGAAAATGACCTCCCTTGTAACAGAGTCAAATAGTTCCAAGATCTCCATTAGTGTCTGTACCATATCACATCCATCTGAGGACACCATGACATCTGATGTGCCAAACTTATTAGGGAGTAGACAGACATGGATTGACAGCTTCTACTCTTGGAACCATTCCAACATATGATATACTGGAAGAACAGACTTTGCTGACAGAGTGGATTGAAACTACCTACTGTAGCTTTACCTTAAAGATATATTTTAATGTATTTATAGTTCTCTTCATACTGAATGTAGCCAGGTCAGTGGGGAGAAAACAGATTTGTAGACAGTGTTTTGGGAACTTTAAAACTAGTCTTCAAAATTGTAATAGCTGATGTGGGGGAAACTAGCTCAGGAGATTAATCTTGGGCTGAGTAGATTCAGGAAGCCCTGTGAATCAGGTGCACAGTTGGGTGGAGCTGATAGAGACTTAGTGCCTTCTTACAAGAGCTCTATAAAGCACTTACACTCTAATGTGTCCAGTGCATTCATGTCCCAGTGAGTGAGTGGAACAGCGATGGAGTGGAAGAAGTAACTGGCATCTTAGGCATCTATAGGCAGCAGTAGAAGAAAAGCAAGCAGTGGACTATGCCAGTTGACTGAGTAGGTACTTGTTCACTATTGTGTAACAGTCACTGCTGGGAAAGATGAAAGCTTAAAGGTGAGCCAAAACCATCAATAGGAGCAATACCCCTCTAGGGTAGGATTATAAATAGATTAAAATAAGGCACAGGAAATACAACTAGAAATAAACAATGTGGAAAACTACAAACACCCTATTGGGGTAAAGGTCCAAAAGTATTTCTAGGTAAGACAGGGAGAATAGAAGTTAAGAATGCTGGGAGTGGTGCAATGCAGTGGCTGTGGGGTGGCAGTTTTCAGAGACCTTTTGAAAACTGCAGTGCTGCCCCATCTGCACACACCTCTCTGGGTTAAGGGAGGAGGCCACTAGACTCCAGGCCAAGTTGGCTTGGATTTGAGGGACTTCCTCCTCCACCCAGGAGCCACCGAGTCTGCCACCATTCTCTCAGAGGACACAAGGGAGGAGAAACAGCTGGACTATGGTAGGCTCTGGAAGGCTGGGTGTGGTGGGACAGAGGTACATTCCTCAGCCAGTACCACTACATAATTCCTATGCTGTTCTGGTGGGGCAGAACTGCATGAAGGAGGCACCTGTGGTAGTGACCAGGGAGAATGTGGGGGCCTTCCATAATGGATATCCCAAGGAGAGTGATAGAGAACCCCTGAGGAGCTGGAATCAACTTCTAGTGAGTGAATTGATTGTGAGGGGTATAGTTTTGGGAATCGAAAGGGGAGAGAGATGGGTTAGGTGCTTATATCATGGCCCGGAGGGATGGGGAGTGGATCCTGAGGATTACTAGGGGAGCAGGACAGGAGGGGGAACTGGATGTCATTATCCAGCTGGGGACTAATGACCTGGCTAGGGATGAGGCTGTAATATTGCAAGGGGAGTTTAGGGAGCTGCGGAGTGGTCTTAGACAGGGAGCTCACTCAGTGGTTCTCACTGAGGTGTTACCTGTCTACAACGGGGAGGAGAAAGCCTCTGCACCAGTAGTTTAAACTCATGGCTGAATGAATGGTGCAAAGAGGATGAGTTCAGTTACATTGAGGACTGGGAACCCACCTGGGAGGATAAGGGCCAATACAGGGGTGATGGCCCACATCTATCCAAGAGGGAAACTGCAGTCCTCAGTGGATGATTTAAATGTTACTTCAATGAACATTTAAACTAACTGAGGGGAGTGGAGGAAGAAACTGGGGAGAAAGAAACTGCACTTCCCAACAAGCTGAACTATAGAATAGGGAGAAGCCTAGGGTAGAGGTATCTTCCAAGGTGCAAATTTATAAAGGAAGCAGGGTGGTAGAGACAAAGGTGGAAGGGGAGCATTAAAAGAGAGGGTGAAGGAGGGAGGGCAAAAAGTAAAAAAGGGGTGGCAACAACCAGAGTGGAAACCAGATCTGGAAGGTTATATGTGGGAATTGTAGAAGTCTAGGAAATAAGATTCTGGACCTAGAGGCCAACATGGCAGAGGCCAAACTGGATATTGTGGCCATTACCAAGCCATGGTACACAGAAAACCATGATTGAGACATGACCATACCAGGCAATACTTTAGCGGATGGGAAGGAAAGAAGGGGATGTGGTGCTTTATGTGAGGTTAAGCATAAAAGCCATGAAGATACAGGGAATATAGGGGGAGGCAGAGGTACAGTGGGTCACCATGGAGATGATGAACGGAGCCACTATTTGCTGATACAGGCATCCAGAACCTCTGGGACCCACTGTCCTGTGATTAACCAGAGATTTCTTCTGGAGTAAGATGGGCATAAGGGTAAGAAGGTGTAGTCTGTTCCCTTTGGATTTACTATCCTCCAGATGTCCATTGGGTCCAGCTGTCCCACCATATTCACCACTGCAGCTGAGGCCAGGGGTGTGGACCAGTGGGTGCCTTGCTTCCATCTAGGAAGTCACCTATTATAGTGTTCATGTCCCTTCCCACCACCAAGTGTCCTTCTTAGGATCTGCTAAGGTTTGTGTAAGTGCAAGGATGAAGTTGATATCTGCCTGATTGGCCAACGTATGTTGCATAATGTAACATCTTAACCTATATAAAGCCTAGCACCTCAACAAAGTGTCCTCAGAGTATGAGATCACTTTGTCAACAGTAAATGACACAGTCTTATATATAAGTATGGTGACCCTCTGCTTTTTATATTGTAGGGATACTGAACACCTGAAAGACCCACCCTGTTTAGAGTTTAGTTGCCTCTCTTTCCTGCAAAATGCAATCCTCATCCCTGTCCTCTTAAGGTGGTGCAGAATTTTCCTCTGCTTAATGGGAGAGTGTATTCCTTTGATATTCCATGAGACCAATTTTAGAGGTTGGCTAGCCAAATGGTAAAAGCAAAGGAGTCTTCATAAAGATGATGAATTCATAGGCATGCTGAGGGTGTGTTACCAACCCTTTGATAATGCAGTTGAAACATATCTTGGATGCTATGGCCCAGTTGGAGCCCCTCAAGGTTATAGCATACAAGCTCAATGCCTCATTTACATTACATATCAGTTCCATCTGTTTATTTACTACTGTATGTGTAACTTCTACAAAACTGCACTGAACTATGTATATTAACCATAAGCTTCTGTTCACTACATAACACAAAACACTGAGAACAGTTTTAACAGCTGTGAAGTAAAGTAGGGGTGACGAGGGCATGGCCCATGTGTGGGGCATGAGCAACTGATCTGACCACCTCTCTGTCTCAGCACTCAGATCTTTTCTGGATCAGCAGAGAGATAGGAAGAGTGCAACTTACTCTGGATAATCCCAGGTACAGTGACTGGTGAGTTAATGGTAATGTGAGACTGGTATATGGTCATTCGATCCTAAGAGGGGTGCCTTCTGAGGGGCATGAACCCCTTCCTTATAAGCAGTGCATAAACACAGGCCGCTGAAAACCTTACCCATTCCCCTATGTTCTGAGCTCAGTGGCATTGGGGGAGTCGCATCCCAGCTTCTAAACTTGGTTTTACCCTGGGATAGGATAGAATAGGATCTTTATTCATATGCCACCTTTCCATAGCTCATAGTGTTGTACAATACAAATATATTTTATAAATAATGCTTCTGAACAGATCTAGGTACATAAATATAAATCAAGCCCAGGAATATTGCTTCAGAATCAGAGGGGAGACCCGTTTGCTTCAGCGGATGTCTCTTGTCGCCTATTAGTGCTTGCCTCCTTCCCAGTTCTGTATGTGCATGTGGGCCTAAGCATGGGCATGCCACTTGGCTGGTTCTGCTGAGACACAGTGTACTACCACTCAACTGATTACGTCTACCAGGTTCAGCCTTGACCTTGGGGCTGTGTGTCAGGCAGCTCGTTCTATGTCCATTAGGTCATCAGTTGAAGAAATGAGCATGTTGTCTTGCATTCCCTGCAACATTCACTCTACTATCACACTGAAGATCCAGGCTTCACTCTAGGACCCAGTACATGTTGTCTTAATGACTCTTCCCCCCGTGATAGGTTTCCTGTTCCTCATAAGGTAATGAACTACTTTCCTGTGGGACAGTTAATCAGTCAGTCATGTAAATAGTGAACAATGTGGGGGAGACAGCCTCCTGCATGCTTCATTCATGTAGACCATATCCATGTGCAGTCAGCTGAGCCAATGGGGATTAGGCTGCAAAGACGAATCCATCATAAGATGCTTTTGTGCATGCTGTGCTTTCAGCTTGGCCACTTGCACAGTGAAGGGCGTCAGGGACTTAATCTGTGCACCGCTAAATGAGAAGATGTCCAATAATTTCTGCAGCCATCTGTGCAGAGGTGTGCTTATGGAATAGTCTGTGATGGGCAGGTGAGAAAGGGGGAAAAAGTTGCTGTCATGACCACTCAAAGCTGGGCCTCATCAAACAGACTCAGCATATCAATAACATTTACCTTGACTTGGTAACTTTGCCCAGCACTCCACTGACCTGATTCCCAGGCTGCTGCTAAGACAGTGTGGGAAAGCAAGACTGAGTGGCAAAATTAGAGTACTTTTCAGGGAGTGAAGGAAAAGGGGGAATTCAGACACCAGAGAAATCTTCATGAGTGCACTCTGCCAGGCTTTGAGCAGTCTTCTGCTGGGAGATGGATCCATGACTGTGAGGCAACTGAGAACTAGAGTACCAAGAATTAAAAGAAAAAAGGGGGCAGTTAGATAAGGAAGCCAGGCCTCATGGCTTCTGTCAGCATTCAATTAGCAATGCACTATGAGCCTGTGCACGTATCCTACCCTACGATCTACTGACCTCGGCTCCCAAAAGATACACATTTAAATAGCTGCTTAACACCTTTCTAGAGTTAGTGACTCAGAACATAACTTACACTGGGTAGTAGTTCAACTTTCAGGGTTCAGTTAATCAGACCCAAGTTGCAATTTTGTTATAAGTCAGGCTGAAGAAAGGTGACCACAGGAGGAAGGTGTCACAACCCTTGAGAGCTCCCTTCACATGCACTAACCACTAAGCAGGATGCCCAACACTTTCTCAGTGGGTGGCGGGGATGGTGCTTGGACCATGATGGAGCCTAGAGTAAAGGTACAAGAAGGAAGAGGATGCTTTTGGAAGGGACTGGGGTCTCATGGACTCTGTAACAATGCATCATTGAGCCTCTATGCTCTCTAATTCCAAGGACTATCATTTCCCCACACCCTCCTTATCCCCAGAGAAATAAATACTTAAATACTGCTTAATACCTTTGTACAGAGTTAATAACTCAGAATGTAGCTATCAAAGGGTAATATTCATCTTTCATAGTTCAGTGTACTGTACCAGTCTGGACTGTAGTAATGTTAATGTGGAAGTCTGAGAAGAAAATGGCTTAATGTGGGCAGAGCTGCTAAATATCCTGTGGCCCACTCTATTGACCTCTCCATGATTCCCTGTCTTCTGTACACTGGCTGCTTCCTGTCCATCCAGGCTGCTTTGCTCACTGTCTGGAGATGTGCCAGTAAAGCTTTAGCTGGTGAGTCAGGTAAAGAGTTTCAAGGGCAGCAGTGGATCCTTCTGCAGCTGCTTCAGTGGCAGCTGTCATCCTGGTTGAGTGAAACCAGCCACTAAATGTCCAGAGTCCATGCTCCTCTCACTGGTTGTCTGGCCTGGTTCAGATCAGTCAGTTTGTGTTGCCCGCCTCTGTGATCACAGCACTTGCATCTTGTGGTTTGCCACTTTATGGGATCCAGTTGTCTGGTTGCCGAGTATGAACCATTGTGATGTTGCTGCCAGGCCTGGTCCTTTGCATCACCTTGGAGATGCTGTGCTTTCTCTAGTTTATGCTGTTGAAGGAGGTGGGCCTGGTCAAGCCAGTTTTACTGATATAAGTGGCAGCTTCCTGTAACAATTGGAAGGTGTAGAAACCTCAGTCCTTGTGATGCTCAACTTGGTGAGGACATTGCAACTTACGTGGGCTTTCCAATTCCTGTAACTGTTTCTTGGCCCCATATATCGTTTTTCTTCCATGCCAGTTCATTTGAGTAATCAATAGATACTAAATTCATTGGCTCTGCCAAATCACTGCCCCTCTATTTCTTGCCAGTGACAGTATTTTTTCTTTGTCTGGAAAGTGCAGGACTGGTGACGTCATGGACCAAATCAGCAGGTAAACGAGCAGCTCCCAACCCTCCCATCCATTAAACCTCCCCAAAACATATGATTTCTGGCTAAAATTCATCAAAGTGACTGCGGGAGGAAAGAAATAGGACAGGTGCACCTGGTTATGGCAGAAATTATTCTAGAGAGCATAATGAAGAGGTATGAATTCAAGTTCTGCAGACACGAGCCAGAGGCATTCACACACAAGCACCAGAAACCCCAAATATGACAGACACCAAAGCCAAAAAAATAACTAGAAGCAGATATGAGATCCTTCTGAAGGAAATTAAAGCCTTCAGGAAAGGCAGTAAGAAAGAGTTCAAGAAGCTGCATCAAACACCTGTCAAAGTGGAACAATGGGTAGAGGCTGCAGAGGAGAGAGTGTGCTTCATTGAAGATGGTGCCATTCATCTCGGGGAGGCAGTTGAATCCCTATTGCACCATACAACTGCACGTCAGAAAAAGTGCCTGGACCTTAAATGTTGGTCCTGTACTGAAAATATCAAGCTATAAGGGCTTCCAGAAGGTTCAGAAACAGGCCAGGTGACTGATTACTTAACAAACCTCCACAGAGACATTGTAACTCTGGTGCCTGATTTTCCCCTGAATATCAAGGGACACACAGAGCCTTGCAGCCAAAGCTGACTAACTACCAAGCCTGACCCAGATCAATCATCATGAAGCTAGCCAGCTTCAAAGTAAAAATGAAACTGGTAAATAGGGCTTGGCAAAAAAGAGGCAACATAACTGGGATACATATACTCCTAAACCATAACTACCCCCAGAGCTGCAGTGACTAGCATTTTGGGACATTTGAAAGTTCTCAGAAAAGAGCAAACTAAGCTTCATACACCTTTCCCCATTCCCCACCAAGTTGAGAATTTGTTGGGACAATGGAGCGGCAGTTTATCAGATCCCGGAGACAGCAAAGAAAGCTCTGGCTGACAAGAGGTCTACAGGTTTCCCAATCATCTGTGGGTGCAATGCAGAACAGAACGTCTCTGACAGAGAGGCAGATAGTGAGGATACAGAAGCTCAAAATATCCAAGAAACTGACTGCACCTGGAGTCATACAGCAGATTCAACAGCTCCTTCAAAGCCTGCAGAGGAATGCTCGAGAGGAGGATCAGCCGACTGAACAGACAATGTGATCTTTTCAGCTGCAGGTACTGTTACTCTTTCATGCTCTAGGAGTGACTTTGTCCCACAGACTGTTTTTCTTCTCAATATTCCCCAGCCTGCACTTTCAGACCTTATTAGTCTTTTTCCATAGATTTCAAATGTGTGTGACTATACATAGATACATAGATGCTGTCAGCAGATAAGAACCACTAGGCCCATCCAGTCTGCCCATTTGCTGCTTAACTATGTCCAGTGACCCTATCTGGTCATTGGCTTTAGCTTTTTCTTCCTGTCTGTTATTCCTTTGTTTCTGTACCACATATGTTTGAGGCCCACCACTTATGGGCTATCACCACCTCCTGGTGCAGGCTATTTCATGCATCCACCACCCTTTGTGAAAAAAAGAACTTCCGACATTTCTTATGCGGAACCCTCAGTCTCATGTGTTGTCCTCTTTGCCTGGCACTACTATTAATCTGGAATATGTTGCCCCTTCCACCTTGTTAATGCTCTTGAGGTACTTGAATGTTTCTATCATGTCATCTGTCTTCCTCCTTTGATCCACCATGTACAGACTAAGGTCCTCACTCTCCTTGTAAGGCTTGTAATGTAATCCCTTCACCATTTTGATTACCCTCCTCTGCACCATCTCTATTTTGTCAATGTCTTTTGAACGTGTGGTCTCTAGAACTGTACACAGTATTCAAGGTGAGGTCTCACCAGGGTCTTACAGTGTGAAGTAGAGTTGTGCTCTACTCAGGGAATTGGTGTAGCAGTTAGGGATAGTTTTCTATCTTCTCCCCTTCCTTCTGTACAATCTGTTGCAACAGCACCACTAGAAAACTATCCTGTTCTTTTTCTAACACTGCAGTAGGTTGGCCATCTACAGCAGTCTTTTTTTGTATCCTCCCTAAATTTATTTTCTTCCTTTCTTTGTTTCTTATTCACCATTCCGTCCCTCAGCAGAAGCCATATGCCTTTCTAAGGAACATATATGTTGTCTGTGTTATCCTTCACCCACCCCCGCCATACAGTGGAACTATTACCTCCTCCTTCACTTGTGATTCCCCCTACCAATACACCCAAACATCCCACTGGCCTTCCCACAGCCTTTGCTATCTGCCTAGCAGCCTTCAAGTCATCTGTGATTATGACCCCCAAGTCCCCCTCCTTCTTAGTTACTGTCAGTAGCTCCCCCCAACCTATAGCTCTCCCCAGGGTTCCTACTCCCCACATGCATGATTTTGCACTTCTTTGTGTTAAACCTTAGGTGCCATGCCCCTGATCATCTCTCCAGCAGTTCCAGGTCTTTTCTCATCCTTTCCACCCCTCTGGGGTATCCACCTTGTTGCAGATCTTGGTGTTATCCACAAAAAGGCAAACCTTTCCCTCCAGCCTTCTGCAATGTCACTGATAAAGACAATGAAGAGGACTGGCCCCAGAATTGACCCCTGAGGTACACCACTGGTCACCTCCCTTTCATCTGATTGGGTTCCATTCACCACTACCCTCTGTTTTTTGTTCGTTAACCAGTTTCCAATCTAGTTTGCCACCTTGTATCCCAACCCCAGGCTTCCTAGCTGGTTGACCAGTCTCCTATGTGTGACTGTATCAAAGGCTTTGCTGAAATTGAGGTAGGCAATATCTACCACCCTCCCGGTCTACTGCTTTTGTCACCCAGTCAAAGAAATCTATCAGATTAGTTTGACAGCATCATCCTGCAGACAACCCTTGTTGCCTGGGATCCACCAGTCCATTGACTTCCAGGTGTTCCACTATTCTTTCCTTAAGGAGTGCCTCCATTATCTTTCCAACTACAGAGGTTCGACTAACTGGCCTGTAGTTTCCACTTCTTTTACTATTGCTTTTGTGAAGAGGGACAATGTTTGCCCTTCTCCATTCCTCTGGGGCTACTCCAGTGTCTAAGGACTCACTGAACAGGGCTGCCAGATGGGCTGCCAGTTCAGTCCTCAGTTCCTTTAGGACCCTGGGATGTATGTCATCTGGACCCATGGCTTTTCCATATTTAGCTTTGCCAGTTCTTCTAGGACCTCCTCTGTGAATGGACTGGTGTATCCTTAGTTCTTATGAAGTTCAGCTGTGGGCCTTGCCCATCCCTTCCATAGTGAAGACTGAACAGAAATATTCATTCAGGATCATTGATTTTTCTCCTTCTCCCTCCTCTATCTCCCCCGGGCCCCTTAAGCTTTGCTACTCCCACCTTTGCCTTCCTTCTCTTGCTAATGTACCTGAAGAATGTCTTATTTCCTTTTTAACTGATTGAGCTATTTCTCTCCTCCATTTGCGCTTTTAGCACTGCACTGCCTTTCCTGCCTCACTCAGACACTTCTGTTACATTTCCTTGTCCTCATCCCTTTGTGTCTCCTTATACTACCTGAAGGCTAGCCTATTGGCCCTTACTTTTTCTGCCACTCCCCCTGAGAGCCAAAGTGGTTTTATTCTCCTTTCACTCTTGTCTATTGATCTAGCACATTGTTTTGTTACCTCCGTTATAGCCTCCTGTATGTGTGCCCATTCTCCTCAACATTCTCAACTATCCCCTCTTTTCCAGGGTTTCTTTAGCTGTAGTCCCATACTGGTAAAGTCTGCCCTTCTAAAGTCTAACACACCATATTCTGGTTGCTGAACCTAACTGACCTTCCACCCTAAGATCTGCTACCTTGTCCCCGTTGGTCAGCACCAGATCCAGGTTGCCTGGTCTCTGGTAGGCTTCTGAACCAGTTGCCTAAACCAGACCCCGAAAGGGAGTTTACAAAGTCCTGTGTCTTAGCTGAGGCCCCTATTGGGATGGGCCAGTCTATCTCTGGCATGTTAGTCTCCTACATAGGAAAGGCGTGTTAAAGCCTATGCCTAGGAAGGTACAAACTCCCCAATGTGTGCAACTACACCTAGGCAGGTACACAAAACTCTCCTAACTTTGACTCTGCTTAAAAGGAAAAACACGAATGGTGGTCTCACTGGTGCCTAACAGCAAATACTTCGGATCTAGAAACACTGGGACTTGCTACTTGTTACATGGTGAGGGATTTGGGTAAAATGTATATTCCACTACTACAGTTTCTTTCTGCATATTTGGCCTGGGCTGCTCAGAGGGGTGAGGGGTGGACCCAATGATTTGGGGGGAGGGGGAGGTGAGGAATTCACAGCTGCATAACTGGAGGAAGTGACCCAATGTGGAGGAAGGAAACTAGGTCATTAAACACACAAAAGCAGGGGGCCCACCTTGCACTTGAACTATAAAAGAGACTACTGGAGGGATCTGATTCCATATAAACCTCTGGCAATGTCAGTGCCACAATGGAGACTCAATAACCCACTCAACAGTTAAATCATTAATATTTCTAAATGCTCACACAAAATCACCCTGAGTTCGATCAACATTTAATAGTGTACCCACTACTTCATCAGGATCTTTAAGCATGAACTTGAGAGTCCCAGTCTGAGTGAACTACGCTCTGTGCCTCCATCTTCAGCACTGTACATTCACATCCATGTTTCTTCTTAAAGTTCTTTCACTTATAACAGAATTATTTTGTGAAGCTTCCAATATATACAGTGCTTACAATAGAAGCACAGAGGCGTATTTCACTCAGACTGGGACTCTCAAGTCCACACCTAAAGATCTCAATGAAGTAGTGAGTAAACTATAAAATGTTGATGAGACTTGGTGTGATCTGAGTGAGCATTTGTAAATATTTGTGAGAATAAATACTTAATTATATAACTGGTGAGTGAGTCATCACCTGATCAGTTGGTTTTACTGAGAGAAAGCAGGGAAGTGCTTTCATTCAGAAGAAGTTGGCTGGCCGTGGAGGAGGGTGGACTGCATTACCGGTTGCCTTCTTCCTCCTTTTTTTTGAATTGTCTTGCTATTTGGGATGGGAGCTCAAGATTTGGGGCTGGGAAATAATGATTCACCCCACCCCAGTGCCAACTATATGAATGAACTGGAGCATACTGCAGAGTATGTACAGTGCAAATGGGAGACAGACCTATAAATCATCATCATCTCAGACAAGCATTGGGATAAGGTGTGAGAGGAGATGTAGGCAATACATCCTCATACCTGAGATGGAGAGAGTTTGTGTTGAAACTCAATTAGTTTTTTCTGGAGCCTGTAGCCCAGAGTAAATGGGATCCCAATATCACTACATCCTGCTGGAGGCAGTGTAGGGAAGGCAGGTCCTCACAGGCTCATATTTTCTGGCTCTGCCCCAAACTGCAGGCTTTTTAGGGTGAAATAAAACATAGCATTTCTTGGACTCTGCCACTACAGCACTATAGTTACCATGGGATAGTATGAACATACTCTTGGGAATGAAACCTAAATCTATAAAGGGTAAGGAGGACATCTATCCTTGGAACATTTTAACAGCTAAAGCAGCTAAAGCAGTGGCAAGGAAATGCTTACAAGTAAATCCTCCTATCATGAAGGAATGGGTAGAAATAATCACACTTATTCAGGGTCATGAAAATATAACCTTTATTGTGCAACATCATTTCCCAGCATAACTGAATAATGGACCATATGGGAAATGTTTGCTCTGGAAGAGGAGGACACAGATTAAACCAGGAAGCTTCCATCTCTGGCCGGGGCAACATGACTTCTGTCTTTTCTACAATCAGAGAGAGATCGAATTGGGCATTTTCCATTACATAAATGGTTAAATCCATCAGATAGAATGACATTATACTGTGATCATGCTTTGTTTGGTTTTACTGTAGTTCTCCAAATCCTCCACACTCATGCGTTCTCCAAGTACTCCACTCTCATGTACAGGAGATTCACCAGTCTCTCCAACTCATGTACGTGGGCTTTGCACCTCATGCTCATGTAATCAAAGAGAGAGATGTTTCCATATTCCTAGCTTTGTGCTATAGCTCCTGCACCTTTTCAGCTAATCTGGACCTTGAGGTTTTAAAAAATGTTAATTTGTTTGAGGATCTGCTGAAGAATTCCCTTGATCTACAGATAAGTCAACCAGGATGAAGTGCAGTGTCACAGGTTTACTGCATGACAAAAGGGAGTATTTTTTTTTTATTATTTATTTATCAAGTCTAGGATTACAAATATCTTTGAGCTAAGGCTCTTTTACAAAGGTTCCACGTCAGAGAAATACAAATTATGGAGCATCAAGACGGACATTACAACAATGTGGACATTGCAAACAGAGTACAGATTAATACAATTCAAGGGTAGCATTGTAAGCAAGGCAGCCAGTGGCATTTGTCAGAGAAAATAGACAACAGATAAGAAGTGCCAGAGTCATAGGGAGAGGGAAGAGGGGGGGAGGGAAAAGGAATGTAGGTAGGGTGGGGAGAGGGTGAAAAGTGCAGCACTGGGTATACCAAGATGTGAGGGTAGAATCCAGTGAGGAGGGGAGGGTGGACCACTAGAGCAGGCAGGGAAGTGGAGAAACAAGGTTAAATTGGGCAGTCACAGGAGCTGTTGGTAGTGAGATAGTCCCAGAGCCTGGTTTTAAACATACCAATTGTTGGGGCAGAAGAGAAGGTGGGGCTGAGGCCACTGAACCAGAGTGGCACTCGACAAGCAAAAGAGCATTGTCCCTGTGAAGTGTGACAGTGGAGAACTTTCAGTAGCTGTAGTGTGGATCTCCGAAGGCACCATTTGTTAATTCGGTGTTGTAACAGAGTTGAGACCCAGGGGGTGCGAGGCCAAGGTAGATTTTTTCACCATGGAGCAGGTGAGAAACTTTATGTGGTTTGATAGTTGGATCCAGCCAGTCTGGGTGTACAGGTCACAAGTGTGGGTGAGACGGTGAGCACCAGTGATGAGCTGACATGCCTTATTTAAGGCAGTTGAGAGGCGTCTAAGGGTTGTGGTTGTGGCTGAGCCATAAATGGTGAGACCATAGTCTATTACAGAGATTACAGAGCTCAGGACTGCAACCTTCAAAGCTTCTGGCGTGAGGTGTTGTCTGTGTTTGTAGAGGAGACCAAGCCATGTGTTAGCAGCTCTAGCTACATTATCTACGTGAGGTCCATAGGAGAGATTAGGTCAAGCTGTATCCCTAAGTATTTGAAGGACCCCACCTGATCTAGAGTGTCCCTGGGTGGTAGAGATAGCCAAGTGGTGTAGCTTGTGTGGGTTATGAGAGCTGCAGAAGAGCATATATTTGGTTTTCTTGTCATTGAGGACCAGTTTATGATTAAGAAACCATGTCTCTACAGAACTGAAACCAAGTTGAAGGTTGTGTTGAAGAGCTGCAGGAGCTTTGTGAGTGATGAATACAACAGCATCATAAGCATATAGTATGATCTGCTCAGAGCAGTGGTAAGGAAGGGAGTTTAAGAAAAGGCTAAAAAGGATGGGACCCAGTATGGATCCCTGTGGGACACCCGAGCGAATAGGCAGGGTGTCAGAAAGAGTGACCGCAATTTTTACTCTCTGCGACCGATTTTCTAAGTAGCTTTTAAACCAGAGAGAAGAGTCAGGTGATAGCTCAGCATTCAGTAGTTGGTCAATTAGTAGTCCATGGTGTACTGTATCGAAGGCCTTGGAGAGGTCAACGAAAACAGCCCCTGTGAGAAGGCCGTTGTCAAGGGATTTGTGCAAAGCTCCAGTGAACTCAAGAAGGGCTGTGGTGGTGCTGTGACCTTTCTGGAAACCGTGTTGTTGTGGACAAGGTATATTGTATTTATCCAAGTGGTTGGTAAGTTGATCAGCCACGATGCACTCGAGTGCCTTAGAGAGTGGGGGCAGTATGGAGATAGGGCAATAATTTGAGTGATTCGTCTTATCCCCACTTTTATGGATGGGTGTCACAGTGGCTGTTTTCTATAAGTCTGGGAATTTTCCGCAGCTGAGAGAGAGGTTTAGGATTTTTGTTAATGGATGAATTACCTGATCAAGGGTGAGCAACAGAAGCTTAAGGTCCAGGGTGTCGCTACTAGATCTAGATTTAGAGATAGCTACAGTAACATAGCGGCGAGCTTCATTCAGCCTTACCTCCCTGAAGTAGAAGAGGGGATGGTTAGACTGAGGGGCTGAGGTATTTGGGGAGTAGGCCCTGTTTTTGAAAAAGTCATGGGGTAGGACAGCACTAAGGTCTGAAAAAGCCATGTTAAAGATGTTTACAATCACCTTGGGGTCAAGGGTTGAGGATCCATTAACCATTAACATGGGCTGAGAGGTTTTTGGCTGCTTCCCTGTGACATCCTTGATATTGTCCCAAGCACGACCATTTCCCATGTATTGGTGAGACCGCTTTGTAATAGGTGGATTTTGGCTAGTCGATGGCTTTTTGGTGGCAAGTATTTCATGCTTGTTTGTAATTTTGGATGTCCAGTTGTTTGTCAGTGGCCCTGGCAACTGCCCAGAGGTGATCCCTTAGTTTCAGCTGAGAGAGAGAGAGCCGTGGTGAGCCATGGGTTAGAGAGAGATTTTGTTTTGTGCCTTTTAGCAGGGGGCAAAGAGGTGCATGAGCTTTGTTGAAAATTGAGATGAAGTGATCAAGAGCCAAGTTAACATCTGTTGCTTCATAGATGGGTAGCCAGTCTTGTAGAAGCGGATATTGTTTAAGATGTGGAAGTTTTCCTGAAGGACTCTGCTAGCGATAATTTTGGGGAGGGCTTAAAGAATTTGTTAGACCATGCACGTGACTGGGGAGTGGTCACTGAGAGAGTCTGGGAGAACGGTCATCGAGAAATCGTGGGGTGAGTGGTGAGGACCCAATCCAAGAGGATACTGGTGCCAGTCTTGTAGTTAATCCTAGTAGGGAGTTTACCATTTGCGGAGGTTAGCAGCTGAGATGGAGTCTTTATAGGCACTGGTGGTCGATGCTAACCAGTTTATGTTGAAATCTCAGTAGAATAAGTTCAGCTTCAGGAGGATGAGCGTTGATAAAGTTTAGGACATCGTTGAAGCCATGTTTAGGGTCCCTGGGCAGGATGTATATGGAGACAATAGTCAGGGCTTTATGGTTAGGACCTAGGACGATTTTATTGGCAGAATTTGGGCAGAGGCAGAAAGTGATGGAGTTGCTACAGGGTGCCATGACAGGAAGTCTTTGATATAGATTGTAACCACCGCCTTTTTTGGATATCCGGTCCAGCCTGTGGACACTGTAGCCCTGTATTCTACTGCTGAAAACTCCATTGTTTACTGCAGTAACTCTACTGCAGAATTCTGCAGCACTGCACTTCATCCTGGGTGACTTCACTGTACATTGTGTCATTTGAAAATACCAGAGCTATTGCTGGCAGTATAGCCTAGAGGTTAGAGTAGCAAGCTGTGAATGAGCTTGGTACATACAACAGACGTGGGTTTGATACCAGCAACCTCCACTCTCATACTGTGTGACTCTGAGCAAGTCTAACCTTCTCAGTGCTCCTGGGGCACCCCTGAAAATAGGCACTTGTGCCTAGTGGGCCTACCTGGTTAACAAAAGAATAAATAAATTGCTGCTGCTGCCATTTTTGCCGAGTGCTGTCACCAGAGTCACAGAGGATTTTCATTTATAACTTTGCCTTGGAGTTGAATTTCAAAATAAAGCTTCTGAAGTTGTTAGTATGATTTTGTTACTACCAGATAAGGTAGTTTTTGATTGTGTTGCTGGTATGGGAATGGATTATAAATGAATATTGATCTAAGTGGCACTGAGCTCTCCTTTATGCTGTCCATTCCTCTTAGTTGCCGTGCATGCACCCTGGATTGCTTTTTCTGCTGCTAACCCTGTATACAGATTTTGGATTTTGGGATCAGATCCTGGAATCAGATTCCAACACCCAGATCCAACCAACATTTTTGGATTTAGGATTTTAGGGTTGCAAATTTTAAATACCTAAATCTAAAATTTAGAACAGAATCTGAGGATTCTGATACTATTCCATGGAATCTGAGCAACTATATTACGAACATTTGTCAAATGCTGAATTTTAACAAAACCTTTTATTACATTCTCATTCAAAACAACATGGCTCTTGCCAGCCAGGATGGACCTCTCTGGTTAGCGTCAGCCATCATAATGAGGGGGATCAGGGCCATACCACCACCACCAGGTGGATCTGTTTGAACTGCTTGTTGTGATTGCCTTCCTTTGCTTTTAACCCATTCTTGTCTGACTGTTGCAGGTTTTTTTCACATAATCAAAGTTACTGGTTGTGCTATGCTGTCTATGCCTGTACTGGCCTGGGGGGGGAGAGTACAAGTTATGTGATCAGAAGTGGTGGGGCCTGTGCTCAGCAATAATACCCACCTACCCACTTCCTATTGGCAATATGATGTCCTTCACCACTCCACCCCCAGCCAGTCTCCAGTCCAATATCACTGCAACTCATATACCATGATCTGACTGTTGCACCAGTAGAAATTGCAGAATCGAGTAAAGAATTAGATGGTGACACAGCCTGGAGGAGACACACCGTGGTTGCAGGCATCGTGTCATACCAAAAGTTTAGAGAACTAGAATGGGAACAGAGGAACCTCAACAGGGAACAAGGTGTGAGTGACAAAACCAGGACACTTGTACTGTATCTCTGAGCCAGCCTGCGGCCTGCTCAGCCCTGAGGCAGGTCCCTGAGGTCAGATGAATGATCATCAATTGAGTTTTAAAAGGGGTTTCCATTTTGTTACAATTACAGATATGCGGGGGGCAGAGCCTGGCACCTAAAATGGGGTGGTATGGCTTGCTCACTTTGGAATTCCAATCTGAAAACTAAAAGGACCCCCTTTTTACATGGAGTTTAAAGTAAGGAAAGCCATTAGGCAGTTAAAATGTTTGAATGTTGAATATATGCCATGTTTTTTTTTTTTGAGTGGTTGCACTGGATACCACACACCAGCAGTATCCTTCTCCAGAAATGTGAATTGCATTTTGAGCAGTGCAAAGGTTTTGAGCGTGCTATTTGGTTGTTTTCACCTAAAATGATGGTTGACTAATCTGGTACAGCAGGACCCAGGCATCTTTCAGACCATCCAGAATAAACGGCAGAGAATACACTAAAAATCCAGTCTTAATAATCAGAACGAATGAGCATCCTAGTGGTCCAAACAGAAAGAAAATCGGATGAGAACTCCTCAACCTACACCATGCCAAGTAAATCCTGTCAGCCTCATGTGTCTCCTCCAAGAGGGCCCTATATGCAGTGGTAGTCTGGTGATCCACCACTATAAAATCTGCCTAAGGTAGGACTGTGGTAGAGGGCACCAGAGTGCACCATGGCTGAATGCTTTGCCATCCTACAACAGTACAGGGAACTGGAAAAATTACCACCATGCTAAGTAAAGTACTGCTGGACATGGCAGGCTCAAAGAAACAAGTACAAAAAAATTCAGACTTACAAGGCTTAGCTCTGCGGGTGGCTGGCAGGAGGCAATGGTTCAACAGCATGCTGTAGAGATCTGCCATCATGAAGGACAACTAAGAGAACATCATGGACAAATACAATTTTTTCTTTTTAATCTTATCTATATTTCTCCTGTCCCCATGTATGGCCCCCATCTGACCCGACTCCCCAGCTCTGTCCTCCGGAATTACCAGGCGTACCTTACACCGGTCCAGGGTCGGTGCCTGCAGAGAGTCAGTTGCCATCCTGCTGCGGTGTTTTTCCACTTTTCTCCCCACTTTTGCCCAAGGACCCCAGGAGAAGTGCACATGTGGCTGTGGAGGCATGCATCACGTCTTGGCCCAGTGCTTGGCCTCTCATTGCTTCATTGGCTGCTCGCTGGCACCCTTGCTTGCGCAACCTCGGCTCCACCAGGGGTAGCTGTGAGTGAGGGATGCCACCCACCTCCCGGAGAGGAGAGCTGCCTGATGGCTGCTCCATCCAGCTCCGCCCCCGCCCCCCCGTGCTGACCTCCGACGACCCAGGCTCACTCCCGAACCAGGGTTGCCAGCGTGCCGCGAGGTGAGATATCCAGTGCCTCAGCCCTCTGTGCCACCGGGCCTGCGACAAATACAATTTTTGATGGCAAAAATAGATGATATGGAGAATCAGGCCAAAAGGAAAAATGTACAAATCATTGGCATACTGGAGGGCATGGAAGGAAGGGACATGGTAGCATTCCTGAGGCACATATTCCCAAGCATGCTTCAATTAAGCAACAAGCCTCCACCCAAACTGGAAAGGGTGCACAGGTCTCTAACTCCCAAACCTAAACAAGTGGAGAGACCCACACCAATTCTATGCGTTTTCTGAGGTACCCCACTAAAGAGTTGTTTCTGAGGGCAGCAAGGAAAAGAAAGAAATAAGATGGCAGGAGCTCTTAGTACACCTCTTCCTTGTCTTTTCACCCAATCTGTCTAAAAACCGAGCATACGAGAGGTAAAGAAAAACTGTGCCATCTGGGGATACTCACTTCTTTGAGATATCCTGCGATGCTGCAGGTGCATTACAAGGGGAATTTCTAGTTTTAACTCTCCCATGGAGGTGGAAAGGTTTCTACAAAGCACACAAGAATGGGGAAAGTGTCATGTCAATGCCCATGATCACCACAGTGCAACATGGCATGAGATGGAATGCTGTGAGGAGGGAGAACAGGTGGCACCACAGGAGAGCACCCATCAAGGACACATGAAGAAACTTGGCAAAAGGCTCAATGGGGCAGGGTGAAGAAACCAAATAAGAGCCCAGCTGTTAAGACCCAGACAAGCAAGAAATCCCCATTGCCATGCAGGACCCATTCCAGGAGCAGGCAGAGACTCCACATACTGTCAGATGCAACAACAACTCACCCTGCATACACGTCAAAATGAGCAACTGCTTTGCTCCCTGGGTGAGTTATGCCCTGCAGCACTGGATCTTCGAGTAAACCTGCCTAATAAAAGGACCTTGACTCACAACAGAGGCAGTGCTATAAGATTGGGAACCCCTGTGTTGGGAGTGGGCAGACTGCATAGGGAGGTGAACACGGAGGAGCTACATCACAAATTTCTGGAGGCTGTCCCGGTGGAAGACTGAAGCCCATACCTGAGGTCGCAGCCATTGATCCACTGGACATTAACAGGCCAATCAATGTATTGTAAGCTATGCACATTTCTTTTCTCCTTTTTTTTTAATTTTTCTCTTCTAACAGGTTTAGGGCAGGAATTCTTGCCAGTGATGCACAGCAGTTGTCAATGTGATCTATGTGGAAGAGGGGAATGACACCCTTCTCAATGCACTAGAGGTCTACAACAATTAGAACTGAAATTGTAAATGTATATAAAAAACAGATAAGGTGTTCCCCACCCCCCTTAGCACATTCCTCCCTTGAAGTCAGATGGGTACAGGTTTACGCTGAAACAGCGGCTGCTACCTAATAGGCAACATGCGACTGACGTGCGCGATGGATATAGTGCTAGGTGTCTCTGCGATAAACATCTGGCCTTAGATTCTGAATGGCCACATATGTCAAATAAAATAGGGCTACCAGGGATTAGTGGCCAGAGCACTCTGAAGGGTGTCGAGGCGATGCGGGCAGCTGCAGAGTGGTGAAACAACTGCATACCTTCGTCAAGCAGTGCTGACAGAGAAATGAGATATCAGCGGCAGCTGAAATCAACATCGTGGGCCCGCTCCTGGCAGCTTGGCTCTGGGAAAAGGGAAGGAGGGCAGTTTGTCATGGAATGCTGTGCTGCAGTTCAAAGGTTGACTCGAATGGGCAGTGCTGGGAGAGCGAATGCAGTTCACTTTGTCTGATGATGGGAGACGAACAGCTTCCCAGAGCTCCATCCCAAAGGAGGGAGAAAGTTGAAGGATGTGTCTAAAAAGGAGGTAAAGGGTGTGCAGAAGGTAAATACCTAAGCTACAAGGTGCAAAACCAAACCCTTCCTTGTGGCCTTTGTCTGTACTGTATGACTCAGCAACAAAATGGACAAAAGAGGGAAAGAGGGTTACAGTCCCTGATGGAGACAACATTTAATGGGTCTCATTAAGATATGGGGAGGAGTTAAACACAGGAGGGACTGGGAATGTACTCCCAAGTGTCCCCGCTGCTACAGGTGACTCAGATGAAACAGGTTCTCATTAAGAATTGCTGGATAGGCAAGGTGTACTGTTGCATAAAGCCCCAGGTTTAAAGTTGTGACAGAACCAAGGAAAAAATGTAGCTTATATATAAGGTTTACTTACTAATAGTTCTACAGTTAATGTGTTTGTTGAATCCCAAGGGGACTCCTGGAGCCCTTGGGTGATACCGAGTGCATGCTAGGCTACTACGATGGGACACCCTGAAAGTTGTTAATGAAAGCTTCACCAACATGTTGGTGCTAAAATGTAAATCTAAATTTAGGGAGGCAGTATAGCGCAGTGGTTTAAAGCTCTGAGCTGCAAATCTGGTGACAACCAGACCTGGGTTTGAATCCCACAGCTTCCACTTACATACTGTGTGACCCTGAGCAAGTCACTTAACTTTCCTGTGCTCGCAGATCACACCTGTAAAAAAGCTTTCAGCTTAGTGTGCTACTCCTGATTAAACTACTAAAAAAAAAAAAAAAAAAAGTTTACAATGGTTATGTATATAATACCAGGACGTATACTCATGGGTCCCCGATTACAGATAGAAATGACAGGTCACGGCCGCAGAATCATGCAGGTAGTCAAGAGGGTCAGACAACTGACTGCATCAACCAAAAAAAGATCACAGAGATACAAAGACAGTCTTACTATAATGCATATGGATACAGAATACAGATCAGAGAAGACAGGACAGTTAAGACATGGGGGAACAGGAGCGGACAAAGAGAAGCCTCAGGTAGGAATACTAACACATAAAATAGTAGGTATATATAGGGAACAATGGGTGAGCAAGACCCCGATGGATAAGTTAGAAATAATAAAAGCCCTCTTGGAATGTGAGGGGCTTGAATGCACCATCAAGAGGAAAAAGCGTGCTATCGAGACATAAACAACTGAAAGCATAAACAGCATTCCTACAAGAAATTAAACTAGTAGAAACTGAAGAGAGAATGGGTAGGTTGGGAAATACACAGCACTGCAGGAGGACAAAGAGATGAGTGTCGATACTGGGGCACAAGCAACTTAAATGGGTGGTCTTGGCGCAGAAAGCAGATGCAGAGGGAAGATGGGTAATGGGGAAATTGCAAACACCTGTGGGGAATCTACTACTGCCTAACATCTATGCTCCAAATAAGGACTCTCCAGAGTTTTACCACCAGATATCACAGGCCCTTTTGGAAATGGCAGATGAGGACATGGGTATTCTAGTTTGAGGGGATTGCAACTTAGCCATGGACTATATTCTAGACCGCTCCAACTCGAAACTTGAATCTCATGTAATGTCAATTCAAGCCCTTAAAGAATTTATAACTTTACATAAGCTGCAAGATGCCTGGCATCTAAAACACTCCACAGACAGAGACTACACATACATCTCGAGTGCTAGGCAGGTTGCAAGCAGGCTAGACTACTGGTTTACATCCCAAGATCCTGACACAGGTACTAGATGTTACCATCACCCGCTATATATGTCAGACCATGTGCCCTAACAATATAGTGGCTCTGGGTCATGAAACACCCAAATCAGTTCAATGGAGGCTAGACCCTCCTCCTCCAAGAGTAAGATTTCAAGAACTGGCTTGGTGTAGAAGCAAACAACTATTTTCTATACAACCCCCAGGGTCGGCCTCCTCCACCACTATATGGGAAGCCTTTAAGGTGACAATGAGAGGAAAAATCATCAGCTATGACTCTCAGCAGGAAGCAGAGAGAAAAAGAGCTCTTGCTCTAGAATCACAGTTAGCAGAAGTGTTGAAGCAATATAAAAAAGATCCTAACAAACTGGGCAACAAGACCTGCTATATGAGCTAATATCTTTCAGACTTAAATTGAACGCTTTAACCACCAGGAAAGCAGAAC
The DNA here is from genome assembly GCA_016271365.2 of Neoceratodus forsteri. Taxonomy (NCBI): domain Eukaryota; kingdom Metazoa; phylum Chordata; order Ceratodontiformes; family Ceratodontidae; genus Neoceratodus; species Neoceratodus forsteri. The sequence goes on along the minus strand of CM057459.1, from coordinate 720,509,030 downwards.
TACAAATTCTCTGAACCCAGCAAAAATACTGGACCCCGGGAGAGAAATCAGGAAAATTATTAGCCTACAGGCTGAAAAAGCGGCAGGCCAAAAGGCATATCGCACAGTTAATGGACAGCAAAGGAAGCAGGCAGACCAACCAAAAAGCGATAAACCAGGTCATGCTTGAATTCTACCAAATGCCATATGCATCCCATATAAAATGGAATGAACAAAAATTTCTAGCTTTCCTGGTGGGTCTAAAGCTCCCAAAAATTACAGACGCTCAAAAGGCAGCCCTAGATTCACCATTCACTGCTCAAGCGGTCTCCACAGCTATAAAAAGCATGGCCCAACACAGAGCCCTGGGGAAGGGGAATGGATTCCAGGCCGACTTTTATAAGGTAATCTAGGAGGCAGTAGCCCCTCCTATGCAGACCATGCTCACAGAAGCACAAGATGCACAAGAGTTACCAGGAACCATGAGGGAGGCCATAATTACATACTGCCTAAAGAGGGTAAGGACCTCCTGCTACCAGGGAGCTATAAGCCAATATCCCTCATAAATGCAGATAACAAGGTATTAGCCAAGATTCTCACATCCTGCCTGGAACTGGTACACCCAGCACTAGTTCACCCTTCTCAGGTAGGATCTGTAAAGGGGAGGGTGAGTGCAGACCATCTCAGAGCCCTACTTTTACTAATGCAGAGTGCAGCCTCTTTTGCTACCCCAGCAGCAGTCATCTTAGTTGACTTTGAGAAGGCATTTGACTCCCTAGAATGGGATTTCCTGTATGCTATTCTTCACCAATGTGGGTTTGGGGAGGAATTCAGGGGTGGATCAAAACTCTATATACAGACCCAACAACTCGAATTCTAAATAAACACACTGTTGGAGCCATTTAAATTATATAGAGGAACCAGACAAAGATGCTCCCTTTCCCACATGCTGTTTGTGCTACCAACTGAGTCCCTCTCAAGTGCACTCAGGAACACCTAAAATTCAGGGGCTGCAGATGGAGGTAATGAATGTCATGCACTGCTATATGCTGGTGACTGCCTTGTACTAACCAGGGATCACGGAAGAGAGCCCTGTACATTCTGGAGCTGCTTAAAGAATTTGCTGAGGTATCGGTACTTCAGATAAACAGAGGCAAAACAGAGGTACTCCCCCTTTCTAATAATACCACCCCAGCAATGATAGCTAGCACAGGCCTAGCATGGGCAAAAGGGGGAATCAAGTACCTGGGGGTAAAAGTGTCATCCAAGGTAAATATGATAATGGACAATAACATGGGTCCCTTGCTTAGCAAAATGCAAGAAGAATTCACCAGCTGAAAACACCTTCACAGCAAGATGCCGTAGAATATAGCCACAGTAAAGATGATGATTGCCCCTAGAATTTTTTATCTACTTATGCACATACCAGTGGAGATGGCAAGTATGTGGTTTAAGAAACTGGATGCCCTGAAAGGCAACTTTGTCTGGGAATCTGCCACCCCAAAGTATAGTAGAGCAAAACTGAATGGTCCATGGAAAAGAAGAGGAGGGAGGCTGCTTCATTTTCAGAACTACGCTTATGCCTTCTCAGTAGCTCGCATGTATAAATTGTTTCAAGGAAGGCACAGATAGGCTGGCATGGGCAGATATTGAAAAGGGGGCACTCCTAGGAAGTGACTTCTCCACTCTACTCCCCCAAAAGCTGCCAACACAGTTTAAAAAGTGGCTTTCAATTAAAACTGCCCATACAGCATGGCATAAGGTAGGCCAATGCTCTGGCTCGTGCCTAACGGTGGGGAGGTATACTACCATTTGCAATGACCCAGAGTGGAAAATAGATAATCACCCTTTTTTGTGGAAAGAATGGGAGGATAGGCATATATGATGTTTAAATTGCATCCTGCTGCAGGATGGCCAAACTTTAGATTCCTTCACCTCCTTACAAGAAAGGTATCGGTTACACAAAAAAGATTTCTGGAAATACCTTCAGCTAAGGCATCTGTAGCAAGGGTGGGCCAGAAGCAGATGTCAATGTAACACATGCATAAACAAGGGCGCTACTGTTGGTAAGCCCCTTCCAATCTGCTATTGGATGATAAAACCCAGCGGCCTAGCAGGGATGATATATAGACAGCTAGGAGAGGCATCCAGTGACCCCTCCTTAGCAGCCAGGGAAAAATGGCAGACAATGTTGGGGAGCCCTATAACAGAGGAAGAATGGGGCAAATGCTGGAGCACAGCAAGGAAAGCATGTAGGGACCCACGTAGCATACTAATTCAGAACAAAATCCAGCATGTATAGGATAGAACCCCCAGCCAACTTAAAGTTATGGGCCTACTTCCAACTGATGGAGGTGCAATGAGCAGGGAGCAGATGTTAGGCACATACTCTGGAAATGCCATGTGCTTAGACCACTATGGAACAAGGTTATAAGCTGCAATTCAGAGGTGATTAAGTGCAACATCCCCATCTGCCCGTCCCTGCTGCTACAGGGAATAGTGCCACAGGGCATTACCCTGAGAAGCCAACAGAAACTCTGGCTGATGCAGGCAACGGTGGAGCTCAAAAGACTCATATTAAGATGGTGGCGGACAATAGAAATCCCATCTTTTACAGAGTGGCTTATAGCCATGGAAAAGTTGGCTACCTTCACAAAAATGACCACTATTGTGACCAGTAATAGCCAGAAGCAAATGATTTGATACCTTTTAATGGACCAACATAGATGTAACAACAAGAACAAAGTGCTCTAGCTTTCGGACCAACCAGTCCTTCTTCAGAAGCTTCTGAAGAAGGACTGGTTGGTCCAAAAGCTAGAGCACTTTGTTCTTGTTGTTACATCTATGTTGGTCCATTAAAAGGTATCAAATCATTTGCTTCTGGATCTATTCTTGCAAGGACCACTACGGCAACTACTAAATCTAGATTTCAGTAATAGCCAGAAATTCCTAACACGATGGTCCCCATTCATGCAATACATTCAGGGTAGGGCTAGGGGTATTATGACTTTGCAAAGCAAATTTCTGCTCACCTCCCCTCAGTGCCCAAAGCTCCACAGCCAAACAGGCATTTGCTAAACCATTTTGAATAAACTGATGCCCCGAATCGAACCCATGGCCCAAGGATGAGCAACACCCTTGCTCATACACATATTCCAGGCAGTCTCAGTGATGGAAGACCTTTGTCCTGTCCCTAAATCAGCTAAACTTCCTTCAAAGTATCTGATTTGCTGAACAATGTGTACAACTCTATACTGTCTGTGACTGTATTACTAAGACTTAGCAATGTATATATCTTTCTGTTTTCTGTATTTGTACTGTCGTTCTTACAAGTATGCAATGTTTTACTCTCTATGAATCAATAAAAATAAACTATAAAAACAATTACAGATATGCATGCTTGTATAAAAATAAGATGCCCAGATTAAATCCATCCAACTGTGGATGATACTGAGGTATATATACTGCAGGTGGAATTTACATAATAACTTGAGCTGCATCAAATACTGTAGTCCAATATAACAGAAGTCAAATTTTCTTTAAAGCCGTCACTCTGTGTTTCTTTAACAAAAGATGATTCTACCTTTATGGCAAAGTGACTGACTGATGTAAAGCCCAGTATATGTGAGAAAGAGCAACTAGGAAATGGAAGTGCTATTGGCACAGTTATGTATACACATGCAACTCATCTGTGTCAGATTTTGCAAGCCAGTTTATTAGATTGCTTTTGTCCAACAGAAGTTCTAGATAGCCAGATCTGATCTCTATAAAACAAAACCTTTACAGCATCAGTGGTTTCACCCCAAATCTCCCACTAGGGCTTTGCTCCTGGACCCAGTTTGGAGCCTAGCTGACCTGGTAGTCGGGTCAATATAGCTACAAAACAGCATTGCAAAAATTGCACTGTGCAAAGCATGGAAACATTTAGAGTGACAGTGGTATAACAGTGATAGGGGATTACTGCTACCCCTGTCACTGACCGCGAAGTAGAGGAAGGGATGAAGAAGCCTGTGCTACTGTGCCTGGTTGGCTGCTCCCATGGTGGGGTGGCTAAGGCACCAGCGCACACAGCAGCAAAGGAGACCTGGGACCATAGTTTGGTTCCCCCAGGTCTCCCGGTGCTGCAACTTTAAAAAAAAATCTAATTTTCCCCTCCCGAGTTTTACCCCATCCCCAAAGTCCACACCCGCTCGGAGTAGGTTATTTATAGTCCAGTGGGTGTGGGAAGTTCTCCCACATCAGGGGTACAGAGGGTGAATCCTACAAAAAGAAAATGTATCATTGATTACAATGGGTGTGTACGTTAGTGGTATGGTGGGTGTTTGGCCAACCATACTGCGCTACGCTGTTTTGCTTCGTGCATTTATTGGCGCTTGTTTCTGTCCACAACATAATGACCCTGTGCCTTGACCCCAAAATCTCTAGCAATATACTTTACTTTTATATTAGGTGACTGGGCCCAAAATCAGAAAATGTCTAATTTAATAGCTAATCTGGTCCTGCATGGAACATTTAATATTAGGGCTGTGCACTGGGCTGATCTCTGACGTTTGTATTTGTGTCTTCGGTAGTTGTCTTTAATTTTGTATTTGTTTGCTTATCAGTGCTTGCAAAATGTTTTATTTTATGTTTCAGACTTGCTTCTATTGGTAATGATGAGACAAGGCCAAAGGGCTTGAGAGGTTTCACTGAAAACTGTCAATTTATCGAGAAAATATGCATTAGTGTAATGAGCAGTAGTAGTCATATGTGTTTCACATCAGCCTAAACCAAGGTTGAGTATTACTTTATGTGGTCTAACACAATTAGTGAGGAAAAGTACAAAACCGATCAGCCCACCTAAAAAGCAGTTGCAACAATTTTAAGATAAACACTTAACAGAACAGCTCCCTTTTTTTCCTCAGCTCGCCCCGCAGCTAAAAAGGCTCCCAACATGTGCCAAAACAATTATTTTAATATATTATCAGAAATCACTGGGTGGGATATTCAAGGGTTGCGCATGGTGCAACATCGCATCCACTGATAATGCCAATGCGATATTCAAAGGGATACTGCACCACGCCAGATCCCAATATGCCGGTACTCCAGTAATATGCAACACAAGTGCGGGGCGTGCATGCATATTCCGCACATCTCGATATTCAGCCTGGGATACTCACGGCACATGTGCTGAGTACCAACCCCTACTTGCGCCACACAGTGGTGCTCAAAGATTGAGCCACAAAGAAATAGGAGCAAGGTCTGGCCACCCACAGGTGAGCTGCCTTATTGCAGGGTGCAACACAGCAGCTGCCAGCTGTGGGTGGCCACCTGAGCTCCTGTGCCAGGGTCCGTTGGCGTCACCCCCCCATGCCCGATCATGGGCATTGTACCTGTACCTATATCCCTGGTGGTCCAGTGGACCACTTCCAGCCCGATCATGGGCATATGTATTAAATAGAACACGTCCGATATCCCTGGTGGTCCAGTGGACCGCTACCAGCTCTATCGTGGATATATATATATTAATAAAAACAAATCCAATATCCCTGGTGGTCCAGTGGACCACTACCAGCCCGATCGTGGGCATATATATCAATAGAAACAAGTCCGATATCCCTAGTGGTCCAGTGGACCACTACCAGCCCGATCGCGGGCATATATATTAATAAAAACCAGTCCGATATCCCTGGTGGTCCAGTGGACTGCTACCAGCTCTATCGTGGATATATATATTAATAAAAACAAATCCAATATCCCTGGTGGTCCAGTGGAACGCTACCAGCCCGATCGCGGGCATATATATTAATAAAACCAGTCCGATATCCCTGGTGGTCCAGTGGACCACTACCAACCCATCCCAGCGGGCATACATAGACTAGAACAGTTTAAATTAACCCTGGTTGTCCAGCAGTACCCCCTCCAACCTGCCCACTGAGCCCACCACCCTGCTGCCCCCCAGTCAGCGGCAGGTGGCAGCTCCCACCCGCCAGCCACCCGGCGGCCTGCCGACTGATTGCGTACGGTACGGCTGTATGCCCATTGGTCCACAGCATGGGCCAATGGGCATGCAGACCATACCATACTACACAGTCCCGATATGTGAATGGATCATCAAGTGTCCGGGCCTCTTCCAATTTCCATTTCCTATAAATCAAACATTTTGCTTCTGTGATTGCTGCCATAAACCACAGTCATTGAGATGTATGCTGAAGCAGGAGCTGTTAGTGTTACCTAATACCATGTGAGAAGGATCCATGGGCACCTTACCCTGCAATACTGACCGTATTCTACCCCAGAGCTGATCCCACCACTTCACCAATTTAGGGCATTCCCAAAGGTTATGTAATAACGGTGCACAGACTGATGACACCTCCAACACATCGCAGTATCTACCAGATTTATTTTCTTTAATAAATCAGGTGTTCTATACTACAAATGGAGAGTCTTCAACTGCCTAAGCTGGCCCCCTACATCCTTACAAGACCAGTAGGCATTAGTCCAGTAACAGGCCCAGTCTTCTTCCTGCAACTGATAACCCAATAACTTCTCCCACCTAGCTTGCACTTTGATAGTTGTGGGGGCATATAGCTGCAGGACAGGCTTGTAAATTTGTCCAATTTTGGGAAGTTTCTGAGGACGAAGGGCCCCCCCCACCAAACCCAATATATCCTCCCAGATACCCCTCTCTGGTAGTCTAAGCTGCAATCCCTTATAGGTTGAGACAAGGTAATGAATCTGAAAATATTTCCACAGATGGGTGCTTGATACTTAAGAACTGCAAAATCCTTAAACAGGCTCGATTCTTCCTGACATAAATCTGCTATCTGAGAAATACCACCTGTAGCCCATTTGTGCCAATAAATGGGCTTGCTTCCAATGGACAGTTTAGAGTTATACCAGATGGGACAATATCGAATAGGTAAATGCCATGGTGTACGAAGTACTTCATCTACTTCCCTCCAAATATTCAGCATATACCCATGAATAGGGTGAGCTGAACTGATCCTAGAAGAATTGCATAGAATTATGTCAGGTGTTACTGCCTTTGCCAAACCTTCTTCAAGATTTATCCATCTAGCTCTGTCTCGACATTTATCTGCCTGCAGCCACATACACAAATATCTGATAACTGTGGCAAGATAATACCCTTGAAACAAGAGGCTCAACTCCCCCACTCCTTAGACCAAGGTGCAATCATCCTCAATAAAGTCAGCCTGGAGCCTCCATTCCCACAGAAAGGCTCTGGTTAATTGATCTCGGGACTTCCAAATAAACTCTGGTATCTGAAAGGGCAGGTACCTTAAAAGATAGAGAACTCTAGAAGCACCATCCTTGCAATGCCTGGGACTTCCCAGCGTGAGATGGAGGCATTTCACCTATCAAAGTTGTACCTTAATGATGCTAGTAATGATGCAAATTCAGAGAGTCCCACTCTTTCCACTTGGGAGATATAAGAATCCCCAAATATCGTGCTGGCTTAGTTGCCCAAGAAAGCCCATTGCCTTGGAGGGGGAGCCCTCTACACCTTGAATTTAATGCCACCACCTCTATCTTGCTCCAGTTTTTGCATAGCCCTGAAAGCTCCATAATCTGGTCAAATAGCTCTACAAGAGCTGGTATTGAAGAATGCGGGTTCCTTAAGGTGAGCAAAATATCATCTATGAAAAGCTTGGACTTAAATGTTTCACTGCCAACATCCACGCCCTGAATAGACAACAATTCCCATATAGCCTGCACTAAGGGCTAACACAAACAAGGCCAGGGACAGGGGGCATCCCTGGTGCATACCTCCAACTAAAGGGAATCTAGCTGAAAGACACCCATTTGTCAGGACAGAGGCTTGTAGGGCAATATAAATGGCTCATATCCAATGAAGAAAGCCCTCCCCAAAACTAAATGTTTGTAAAACAGTAAAAAGATAGGGCCATTCAATGAAATCAAAGGCCTTTTCCATGTCAAGTACAACAGCTGCAACAGAATCTTGGGACTATTCTTCAACCTACATCAGATTAATCAATCACCATATGTGGTGCACCCCACCTCTCCCTGCCAAAAACCCAACTTGATATGGGTCAACCAATAACGGCAGTATCTTAGTTAGTCTTGCCGCCAATACTTTGATTAATATTTTGTAATCTACATTTAACAAAGAGATGGGACGATAGCTAGAGCACTGACACAGACCTTTTCCTTTCTTAGGCAACACTATAATGGTAGCCTCACTCATAGATGCTTGTAAAGAGGTGGTATCCCACGCTTCCTGAAAGGCAGCAGCAAGAATTTTGCTCAGCAGATCGGCAAGTACCTCAGCAGGTCAGCAAGTATCTGATAAATCTCAACCAGGAAGCCATCAGGACCTGGTGCCTTCCCAGTAGCGAGCTGGCAAATAGCAGACTTAACTTCACAAGGATCTTCAGTGTTTGGAACACAGAATGCACCCAGCACCAAAGGCCTGCCATCCGGCCTCCCCTGCACTAACACCCATCGACCTTCCTTATCCCTCTTATCCATATCCTACACCCAATTAACCATATTGTGACATAAAATAGCCACCCCGTGCTTCTTCAAGGAATAGGACTATTCGAACACTTGTCCACCCCAAAGTCTGCCTAACTTTTCTGCCTCCTTCATAATTAGGTGAGTTTCCTGGAGAAAAATAATTTGTCCCCCCAATCTTCTAAGGTGCATAAGAACATGCTTCCTTTTAATGGGGCTATTCAACCATGCACATTCCAACTAATTACTTTATATGTCATAACTGTACATAAAAGAAAAGCCTATTTCCCCTTCTCCCCCCGATGACCCCCTCTAAAACACAGGCACAGAAAAATAGAATCATATACAGTAGAACTGATTTATTTCACTGTAAAAAAAAGTCTTGCTATGTTCACGGTAGAAAGAGACCCGCTAAATTAATTGAACAGCTAAGTTAGTTTTCTATGTCAGACTCATTATATGCAGGTACAGGACAGTGAAATTTAACTGCAGTTAATAAGTCCCATAACCTTTGACCGCTAAATTAAATGAACGTGCTATTTTTCAATTCTACAGTAACTAAAACAAAGAATAACAACTATCCTGTGCCATGCATCATGAAAAGAACTATGTACACATTGGTAAATACCACCACTATTTTAACGTGCAGAAAGCTTGGCGGCGGCCACGAGCCGCAACCTGTATATATCCCATAAGTTCTCCCTCCCCGTGTGCCCAAAATCATAATCACAGCACGCTAAGCATATTGGGTCAACTGCTAGACCTGGCAAGGAAGCCCGGCTCCTTATTGCATAGTTCCAAGGCACCAGAAACTCCAATAAGGAGGACATGGAAAATGCAAAGGATAAACCTTCCTTCCCCTTAAACCAGACCCTGCAAAAGTATTCACAGCAGGAAAGACAAAACTTGGGCTGAATTCCAAGTAATGGAATCAACATCCCATGTAGAAACCCCTCCCCCAAGCACCGTGAAAAACCTCAAATATGCCACGCAACAGGGGTTTCTTATTAAATTCTTTCTGTTCTCTCCTCTCTCTTCACCAATGATCTCTGTAATCACTGTGGGGGGAGCTCAGCGGCACAGTATGTGGACGATGCAGTCATCTACCGTCCCTCCACCAATCTGGGGGAACTCTGCTCCGGGCTACAAGATGACCTGAGATCCCTAGAGGAATGGCTTGTCACCAATAGAATGGTCATAAATCCGAATAAGACTAAGGCCATGCTGTTTGGCCCAAGAACCCTTAGTTGTGACAGAAGCCAAATCCTCCAACTGATGACCACCTCAGGCAAGGGGCTTGAGGTGGTCGAATCTATAAAATACCTTGGCCTCACTCTGGACCAGGGCTTGACCCTCAAGGAACACACAGACCAGGTAACCAAAAATATTCACGCCAAACTCGGGACCCTGTACAGGTTGAAAGACCAGCTGATACCAGCGGCCTGGGCCTCCATCGCCACTAGCGTTCTGCTCCCTACCATTACTTATGTGGCCCCGGTGGTCCTGGGAGCAGCCAGACAAGAGATAAACAAACTACAAGTTCTCTATCATAAGGTGGCACACTTCACCACACTATCCGGCCCTAGGACTCACCATTGTGATACTTTGTCCCAATTAAACTGGCCCTCCTGGGGTGCCAGGCTCCAGTACCCCCTACTCTGCCTCACTTATAAACTACTCAGCTCCTCCCCTCCTCCCAACCTCTCTGGGCTCATTGCCCACAAGAGAAACCCTAGGCTCCTCCGTACGACTGATCGGATTCTCCTCGCTGTGCCCAGGTGGGTGGCAAGTCATTTGCCATTACACGCCCCCCACCCTATGGAACTCCCTGTCCCCAGGTGTCCAGGAAGCTACCTCTTCCAACACCTTCCACACTAGGCCAAGGCTCATATGATGGCCACCACAAAGTGCAATTGCTAAGATAAGGGACTCCTAAGCTTAAGTCGAACACCCGAGCTCCCTCACGCATACTGGGCCCCCATTGCCCCCACTGCCCCCCACCAGGAAAGTCCAATATTGACTACACACCATTTGTTACCTGATGAATTGCTACTATGTATTACCCCATGTTATGTGATTATATGACTTATGTAATGTACTTTGCTGTATACAATCCTATGTAAAATTCTATATAACCCCGTTCGCCCCTGAAAAGGACTTTCAGGGCCCAGTGAGCCCACCCAGTTATCAAAATTTAATAAATAAATAAATAAATTGCCAACCCCATTAGCTTCAGATAAAGGTTTAATAGATAGGTACAACACCTCTCTTCTGGGATTAGCATAAAATAACTCCAAAATATAAGGGATAGTGTACCATGTAAATAATATGAGGGCAACTAGAGCTTCCTCACCACTAAAAGACAACCAGAGACCCAAAATACTACCCTAAACAAGACAGCAACCAAAGAATAAAAATGCAAACCGAGAAAGACAAGTAGTACTGGAACCATGAAAATATCACAGCAGTTGACCAATTTATAACATCTCTGCAAGCTACTGAAATAGGAAGGCAAATTGTCCTATGTCCTACAAGCTAAAGAACAGCTACACAGAGTGCACACAATATGAATCTCCTCTCCCCCGCCCCCTCCTCTAAACAAAGTTCACCATACAGCTGTGTATGACAAATTGACAGGGACAATAATACGCATTCTAAAGATGAAATAGTAAAACAGCAAAAACAGTAAATAAGAGCTTGAGTCCAGGGGTCAGGCACAGCATAGTGAACTGAAAATCCAAACTGTTCCATAGTGGCCTGAGCTACCCTTGTTATCATCCACTAAAGAGCACCTGGGCAACAATTAACTTTAATCAAGCAACATTGCAACAGTATAAGGAAAACATAGAATTGCTCACAACATGCAGTCCTGGGATGGATCACCCTTCTGCTCCTGTCCCATCTCCATAGGCTTCTGGTCTACCCCTTGCGGTTGAGCTAGCTGAGGTGCCACCAACATGAATTCCTTCCTTTGGCAATATAACATGGGGTGAAGGAGAAATTCTTGGCAGTCCGAGTTCCTGGGCACCATCTTCTTGTCCCAGAGCAGTAGAACAGGCAGGGTATCCTAAATGCTGAAGAAACTGCTTAGCATCAGCTGGATTCATAAAAGTTTCCACGCCCTTTCGATCATCGCTTGCAGCACTGCAGGCAGTCTTAATGAGCATCTCAGTTCTTTTTGTCATGCCAAATCGCAGACCCAGTCAAAAGATTTGTGCTTCTCAATAACCCTCCAAGTATAATCCAGATAAAAGGGAAGCTTTACCCCGTGCCACAAAAATTCAAATTTTTGCCTGGCCAGACACAATATCGGCTCCTGATCTTGATATTGCAGCAGACATAGGATCACCAGTCGAAGATGGCCCTGCTGATTAATGAGGGAAGGTCCAGAGGGGACATGGTGGGCATTGTCAATTTCACCATTAGGGCCAACTGATGATTTAAGACGTTGCCGCCAATACTTTTGTAAATATGCGACCAGATCCACCCCTTCCACCTCTCAGGGAGACCAAAGATCTACCAGTTGTTCCATCTCATCTGCTGCATGTTTCTTGATTGTCAATCTTGACCCATAGCTGCTTCAGCTCTGGTTCAAGAGTTGCAGCCTGGCGTTCAGTGGGAGTGGTCAGTTCTCTAGCTTACCCACCCATTCTTCGGCCTCAGAAATCCAAGAGCCCACTGTTCACTGCCCCTTGACAGCCTCCATGGCCAGGGTTAACTTTAATAGTTGGCCCATTATGTTGCTCATCAGTGTTTTTATTTTGTGCATTTCCTGTCCAATTCCATGAGGATCCGCTTCCATGGAGCAGGCCACCATATTGGGAGAGAAAAGATCTGCACCAGACAGCATTTTCTCCTTTTTAGGTTTTTTTTGGAATGTAAAGGAGAAAGATACATGTCAGGCTTCCTTATCTCAGGTACAGTTGAGTGGTAGTTCATTTCCTTAAAAAATGGCAGGCTAGGGGGTGCAGACTCAGGTACATAACCTACCCACAGGAAGAGGTCCTCAAACCAGGCTGCATTCAGCTCAGCTACATCACGTGACCCCCCAGCTCTGTAATCTCACATGGCTCTGTAATCTCACAGAAGAACAGAATTTAATAAAAAAACTACAACTATGGCAGCCTAAGAAAAACAAAACACCTGCATTTCTTAAAATGTAGGCAAATATTTTTTTTATAACTTGAACCTATTAATTTTAATTTATTTATGATTTTGAAATGTGAAGACCCATTTTTTAAGTGCAATAGGACACTCCGGGAATGTACATTTGGCATTTCTAACAGTATAGTGCGGTGGGTTAAGGCTCTGAGCTGCAGATCTAGAGACCTAGGTTTGAATCCCACAGCCGCCTAGGTGCGTACTGTGTGACCCTGAGCAAGTCACTTAACTTCCTTGTGCTCCCAGGTCGCATCTGGAAACAAGCTTCAGCTTAGTGTGCTACTCCTGGTTAAATAATGTTTTCTTTCCCCCTTTCCCCTAACAAACAGTCAAAGGCTGAAGGCAATTGGTCTGTGGCCTCATGCCTTACTACACCCTGGGTGTGCATTAGAAATCTCTAATGCACACCCTGTTGTATCTTATTGCTTATGTATTTGTTCCAGATAGTATTTGTTTTGCACATCCCTACTTAATATTGCTTTGGAATGACAGCAGTATTTTTTATTTTGAAAAAGAAACAGAGAGAGATTTCACAGTGAGCATCAAAACATTCATGTACACCAAATATTATACCTTTAAGTTGTATGACGAGGGCAGTTGTGTTTTCCACAACAAGCACTTCAGCCTTATCACATTTCCTCTAAACTGGTTACCGACACTTGTAATGCTTTGATGTACCTCGGTCTTTGTCTTTAAGGAACATCCTCAGCAGGCGTCACTTCCTTTGTCTATTCTAATAACAGGATGAACATGAACTAAATAGGAGCATTCACTGTGTGGAAGGAGTGTATTTTCCTTTTAGTTTACTGCAGCATACCACTATGTCATGAAGATTGTTTTCTTATTTGCAGTACCCAGACACTTGGCTTATAATCTATTCAAAGGAAATGGAGCATAAGATATTTTTCAACGTGCTAAAGGTTGCATACCAAAAAGATGACTCACCGACAGAAATGAGGCCAGGAAATTGATGACTGTCACTGCCTGAAGTCAGTCTAGGTCCTCAAAAGATTGGAAAGGATTCTGGCCTATCAGTAATACAGTGAGCCACTGTGATGTAAAATTAGGACAGAAATTTAAAAGCAATAGAAATTAATCCAAATTCAAAACCTTTTTCTAATCTTTTAAAAGATTTTATGCTCAGCATACTTAAGAGTAACAACATGAGGAACCTTTGTCATTTCTCAGAATGTTCAGCACTGGGCTACAAATTCTGTTAGTGCCATTCATACATCACTTAAAAATCCAGTGGCTACTCACTGATGTACATGGTTGAACATGATAGCTAAGCGAATTTGTACAGTGTACTGGAAAGTAAAGTGTGTGTCTTGACAAATGGGTACTGAAATGGCACTATCAACCCTAATAGACCATAGTCACTTTTTACCTAAGCTGGAGAACTGATTCTTCGTGTGACACAGAATAAAAGCTGTATTTTTTTTCTTCAAAGCATTTCTTTTTTAAGCCACAGTTGATATTGTTTACATGCGGGCAGTATATACATGCACTGTACAGTTGAATAACCACATGTTGGTTTGAGAGCAGCAAAATTGAAAGGTTAAGCTTGTGGTTTGATTGGAGGCTGGCAGATTCCTCCCCCTTTACCTACTTAAACCTCATCCAGCCACACAAACCCTGCTTAGTGGTTCACAAGTGTGGTTTTATCTCCATTCGGCTTGGCTACTTTGTGTCATTCCTGATTGCTTTGCCTGTTGCTTATTGCAGTTGTTTCTGCACCCCTTTTCTTTGTCATGTTTGCTTTGCCTTCCTGATATGGTCATTGCCACTGCCTTCTCTGTTTCTCTCCATTTGTAGCCCCAACACATACTTATTCCTGTTTTGCTTTAGCGCATGTGTTGTGCTCATTTGCTCTTGTTCGTTTTGGTGCCATCTTCTTTTGCCTCCTGGGTCTCTGTTCTGTTCTCTGGCTGCTGCCCATCCCACCTCCTGCTTGACATCGGTTTCATTGGCTGTCCTCTATTCAGTTCCCCATGCCTGTTGTTTGTGGCTCCTGGACACCTGCTTGTTTTTACCTGGGGTCCTTTTTGGGTTTTGTGGCCAATTTCTTCTTTTTCAATCTCTGCATGACTTACACTGACCTCCTTCTGTTCTAGCTTGTCAACTGACTTCTTGCCTTGAGTGTTTCATTTGTGCTGGACTATAGCCTTCCTGCACTTGTTAACTGCTTTCCATGGGTGTCTGTCTTGTAGGCTCAAATTTGTATAACCTGCTGTTTATGTAGGTATTTATCAGTCCTTTGTGCATTTGGTCCTCTATGCTTGTCTAATTGCTTGTTTCTCCCTCATAGGAGCTGGCACCAGTCGTTGATCCACTCATCAAGATCAGGTATATAATAATGTGTTGCTCTCCCTCTGGACCCTTGTGGAAAGCTCTGGTGGGTGCTAGATTAGAAGTCGCCCCTTAGTTCCCTCTTACTCCTGGGAAGCACCCCTATGGTAACTGACCCCGGCCAGAGCCGCTCACTGTCTGCACCTCCAGCCCACCTGGCCCTCCAAGCAGCCTGCTGCAGTAGCACTGCAACACAGGATCCAATGCAGATTCAGGCACAAAGTGCCCCTGCAACGACCGACCATGGCAAGAGCAGCTCACCGGCTGCACCTCCAGCCCACCTGTCCCTCCAAGCAGCCTGCCCCAGTAGTGCTGCAACACAGGATCCAATGCAGATTCAGGCATGAAGTGCCCCTGCAGCAACTGACCTCAGCCAGAGCCGCTCACTGGCTGCACTGCTAGCTCACTGGGCCCTCCAAGCAGCCTGCCCCAGTAGCGCTACAACACAGGCTCCAAAGCAGATTCGGGCATGAAGTGCCCCTGCAGCGACCAACTGTTACCAGAGCCACTCACCTGCTGCACCTCCAGCCCACCAGGCCCTCCAAGCAGCCTGCCCAGTAGCACTTGCAACACAGGTACAGCTCCATTCAGTAACATTGGGACTTCCTGATTGGCTGACAAGTATTGGAAGGCAGCAGCGATTGGCTGAATGCACCCAAGCTCTAGACCTGATTGGCCAGCACTGAAACCCTGCTCTTTAGCCTCCGAGACCCGAAGTCTTCCCTCCATACTGGCTGTAAGATCCCCCATCACAGGGGAGGTTTTTCGATTATGTTGGTGCACTTGTAGCCAAGCTGCACGGCAATCCTGCTCTTGCTTGTACAGTTTAGCTGCAATGATTAAAAGTCAGTATTTTGGGGTCTAGTCAACACAGGGGTCCTTCTGTTGTTTTTCCAAGTCATTGCAAGTGATTGTGCTGTTTGCTGCCCTTGTGCCCACCACTGTTTACTGTGTAGCAAAATGTAAATGATGTCTGTGTGGTGGGATTAGTAAGTAAAGGGGTCTCCTTGCTAATTTTAGTAAGTGAACACAAAGGTCTAAGCTCCGCTCTGTCCCTGTACTCTGTGCTTTTTGCCTTTTGCCTCTGCCTTTTGCCTCTATCCCAGACTATTCTTTCCTCCTCTCACTCTCCTCACTTCAGCTGTTCAGTTCCCCTTCCTTGCTCCCCACTGTCCCCATGGCAGTTATTCTCTTGGTGCCGAAAGTTCAAACCTGAGCAGTTGATACTGGTACCCATCCCAAATCTCCCTTTTCTTTCGATATCTTGTCTAGCCTAAAAGATTAAGTCTGTCCACGTAACTATTTTCTCCTAGTTCCTTTGTTTGCCCCATACTCATCCCACCCCTCAATTTAAGCTAAAGACCTGCCACTAAGGTTAAACAATGTCCTCCCTCTGTATCCAGACCTACCCCGATTCTATTGCCTTTGTCTTGTCTGCCTTTTGTTCTGTGTCCTATTTTAAGCTTGCTTTTTCCTCACTCCTAGGATCCAATGCAGATTCAGGCATGAAGCACCCCTGCAGTAACCGACCATGGCAGAGTCATTCACTGGCTGCACCTCCAGCCTGCCTGGCCTCCAAGCAGCCTGCCCCGGTAACACTGCAACACAGGTACAGCTCCATTCAGTAACATTGGGATTTCCCAATTGGCCAACAAGTATTGGAAGGCAGCAGCCATTGGCTGAATGCACCCAAGCTCCTGACCTGATTGTCCAGCACTGAAACCCAGCTCTTTAGCCTCCGAGACCTGAAGCCTTCGCTCTGTACCAGCTGTAAGATCCCCCATCGCAGGGGAGGTTTTTCACCCCACCCCGCCTCACCCACCTCGTGCCTTAATTAAATTCATCTTGTCCCTGCCCAGTGCTGTCAGCTTTTCTCTTATTAGCCAGATGGTAGTCTGACAGGGGTCCACTGATTGGCGATTCCTAAGGTCTGAACTCACTACAAACTGACTGAGTTTTCTTGAGCTCATCACCTAACGCCTGTTTGTTTTTTTTCTTTCCCTTGAGTATCTGCCTAATGCTACTGCCATCTAGAATGAAAGGTGCTTTCTTCTTTCTTTGCCACTATGTTGGCCTGTCAATTTTAATTCTTAATTGTAGCTCCATCCACAAGCAATCTCTTAAAAATGAAAACATCTGGTGTCATAATTCCCTCCCCCTTTACCCTAACCTGGCTTGTAACTTTACTCATGGTCCTACACTTTCTCCTATCCATTTTCCTCAGCCGCAACCCATACTCTTCAGACAGCAGTTCTTCCACTTCAGCGTATGGGTGCACCTTCTTGCTTCCCTGGTGGGTTTTGGACACCAATCTGCTGAGCCCTCGACCTCTCCCCCTCCTCCCCAGGAATGGGCGGGTTAGAATCTTGAAATCGCTCTTGAATGCTATAATAAAGGTCCTACTGATTCTCCTAATCTGTGCTGGAGATGTTGAGCTCAACCTGGGTCCTCCCGCCACCATTTCCACCCCTTCAGAGATGGCAAATCTAAAGGGGTTGAAAATCCTACTTGCCAATGTCTGTAGCCTCTTAAGAAAACTGGATCTAATCCATACCTGGCTGAACCATGCTGCCACAGATGTACTTGTTATTACTGAGTCCTGGCTTAAGCCCTCCACCCCAGATTCAGAAATAAGCTTCCCTTCCTACAAAATCTACCAAGCTGACAGAAACACCAGAGGGGGTGGAGTTGCTATCTACATTCAAGATGAGTACCACACTTCTATCACTAACTCCACCTCTGAGCCAAAAGAATTTGAGTGCCTTTCCATCCAGTTACAGCTGTCCTCCTGTCAGTCTCTTGAAATCATAGGATGCTACAGGCCACCATCTGCTGGTCTAAAAATCTTGCAGCAGCTGAGCACCTTACCTGGCTCTTCACCTGCAGAGGTCCTAGTAGTGGGTGACCTAAACCTTGACTGGTACTCTACTTGTTCTAAGCCCCTCAAGGACCTGAATGATGCCTTCAGACTCCACCAACTTATCATGGAACCTACCCAACTCAACATTAAAAATCCATCCAATAACTCCCTGCTTGATATTGTGTTAGTCAACAAACCACATCTGTTCTCTCAAGTGGGTGTCTTTTTTAGTGATCTCAGCAATCACTGCATCATAGCTTGCATAAGATCCATACCAGAAACCATCTCATCTTCCAAATACATTTACAAATGGTGCCGTCAGTATTTTGACATCTCTGCCTTCCACACTGATCTGCAACATGCAAATTAGCAAGAATTCTATTTGCACCATCTATTATAGAAGCTTATGATATTTTCCATAAGATCCGTACAGACACAATCAACTGGCACGCACCACTGATGAAACTCCATACAAAGAAAATTTCCTGTCCCTGGTTTTCAATCTCTCTCAAGTCAGCTCTTCTACATAGGGATGCCTTATGGAAAAACAAGCTCCTTGTTAACTGGGCTACCTTCAGAGCAGCCAGAAACCAATGCACAAAGCTCATAAGGGCTGCTAAGTCCAGCTACTACAATCTCAAACTAAATACGTCCACTCATTGTGCCTCCACATTTTGGAAGTTCCTCAAGGAGATTGAGGGTCACAGAGCTCCCACCTCTCTCCTCTCTAAAATCTCCATCAGCAATGCCACATACACAGATAGACAGAATATACTAAATGCATTAAGCAATCACTTCACCACAGCCGGCCAGGCCTTCGACTCCTCCCCTGCCAGCGCTATGCGAGACCAACTGTGTGGACAGGACAATACCTTCTTTTCCTCTGCGATGGCTGTTCCTTCCTTCTCCTTCAGCTCTATTTCTCTGAAGCAGGTAGAAGACTTGCTATTTAAGTTGGATACTAGAAAAAGTGCTGGTGCAGACCTCATCAACCCCTATTATCTAAAAATCAGTGCCCACATTTTAGCTGTTTTAATAATCCACATCTTCAGTTTGTCCCTTTCACAGAGTACCCTTCCTGAGTGCTGTAAAACTGTTCATGTAATACTGCTGTTTAAAGCAGGAGATCCTGCTGACCTCAATAACTACAGGCCCATATCTATACTTCCCACCCTATCTAAAATGCTGGGAAAGTTAGTCAACCAACAGATCAGAGACCACCTAGATTCTCATAACCTTCTCACCCCTATACAGTCTGGCTTCAGACCTCAACACAGCACTGTCACTGCATTAGCAAAAGTTACTAATGACTAGTTGACCACCTTGGATAATAAACTCTATGTGAGTGCCTTGTTTCAGAATTTAAGCAAGGCATTTGATACAGTGGACCATACTCTTCTCCTGGCTATCCTCAGTAACTCCGGCCTTGATTCCATCTCCCTTAAATGGTTTCATAGCTATCTCATTGCTCGCTGTCAACTGGGCAAAGCAGAAGGGGGAACCCTCCTCAGAGGTGTACCTCAAGGCTCCATCCTGAGCCCCTCCTTTTTGCAATCTATATTAATAACTTACATGCCAGCATCAAACATGCAGGCATTCAGCTCTTCGCCGATGACACTGTCTTATACATCTCCGGTCCCTCCACGAACAAAGCATGCTCCGACCTCCAACTTGAGTTCAACTGCCTCCAGGAAAACCTGTTGCAACTAAAACTACTTCTTAATGCCAAAAAAATGAAGGCTATACTCACCTGTCTCTAGAAACCCCTTGACTACACTAGGGGGCGTCAACTTCAATCATCACCCTCCTAGACGAACCTCTCAAATACTTTCACAAATTCAAATACCTGGAATGTGGATCGACCACAAATTGACCTTTGCAGACCATATTGATGACCTATCCAAAAAACTTAAATAGAGACTTGCCATATTCTTCCATATTAAGCACCTGTTAACCCTGGAAGTGAGAACTAGAGTTGTGCAAGCTACCTTCCTCCCCTACTTGATTATGGGGATTTTCTTTATGGACAAGGGAATAATGCAGCACTAAAAAAGTTTGATATCCTATACCATTGTGCTCTAAGATTTATTACTGGAGCTCCTCATGACTCATCACTGTTCCTTATATGCCCTAGTTGGTTGGACCTCCCTCAGCCTGAGACTCTATAGAAATGCAGCAATTTGAACATACTGCCTATCATCAAGAAACTGCCACCAAACATCTCGGACTGCCTTCCACCTGCCTTTCTGCTGCATATGTGCTAAGGAGCTCCACTTATATCTCCCTCATTATTCCTAAAGTGAAAACACAGTTTGCAAATCTTTCTTAAGCTACTCCCTACCCACTCTATGGAACAACCTACAAAAAACTCTATGAATATTCTCTCCACTTACAATGACCACCTTCAAAACTTTAATTGCCAGAATCACCAGGCATATCTGTAACTGATTCCTAATACCGAGTGATTACCTCCCCCTCTCTTTCTTCTCCCCTGCTCCTTCCTTCCCCCAGCACCTCCCATGGGTGTGTTCCTCCCGTCCAACCTTGCACTTGGGTATGTTCCTCCCATCCCACCTTATACTAGATGAATGCTATAGTTATATTTTGTTTTTCCCTGCTCCTGGTGGTCGACTTTACAACCATGACAGACACCTGCCCCCTCTCACATGTCTGTCTTGCCTCATTTTGTGTCTGCTAGACTATAATCAAACCTGTATTCTAAGTTCATTGTGTTGCTGTCATTTCTGAATAAACTAGTCTGCCTTCTATTTAGCAAATGTTAATCTGCACTGTATTATGATATACAGTATATCCTGCTTGTTTATTATCCTACCTTGTGAACTTGTAAACCATTACCAGGTCCATCTTGAAAATGAGTCTACTCTCAATGATGTTTTTGCCTGGCTAAATAAAGATTGATTGTTTGATTAATTGATTGATAAGCAACAAGCAGTGGTGCAATGGCTTGTAGAAGCACAGTCGTGTAACCATGTACCTAGCATGTATTTGCAAACAGGTCCCATTCCCAGAGCATCACCCACCAATATTAGTTACCACCTCAAGACATGCACTACAACCTGAGCGCCTCTCAAATTCTTCTAAGACTCCTTTTGTTCTTTCTCAGCTTTCAGCATGTCCAGCCCTGAAGACACTTGCCTGGCCAATTCACAGCCAGAGAAAGTGGATCACTTATAGTCTCACTCTTATCATTCCATTCCTAGAAAAGCTACTCAAAATGACAATTCCACATGAAAGAACAGAACACTCCCAAGCTGATGTCTGTGCTTCAAGGATTGAAGATGCCCTTCTCATCCTCTGCCAGGAAACAAGGTACTATTCAATCCACATGTCACAACATTAAAAGCTAATCCAGATCCTCCTATGCCATCTGTACCTACTCTTACTACCACTACTCATGTTTCATCTCACTTTGAGATGCTAAGGGACTTTATCCTCCAAGTAGGCTTGGCAGTACCTCAGCTCTGTTCCAGAGTGGCATCCTTGGAATCTAGGCCTTCCAGTCAATCTTTGAATCTGGTCCTTCTATTCTGCTTCCACTTCTTCCTGGGAATACTCCCACCACCTACTCTGCCTTCTCCACCAGGTCCCCTGTTGCTGCGCCCATTGCCTCTGTTGCCTTCTCCAGCTCAATCTCCCAAACCAATTCTGCAGCTGACGGCACCACTACGTAAATGCCTCTACAACCTACTCCTCCTACTAGAGCTTGCCCTACCCATTTTGTGCCTAATTACTACAGGAAGGAGATTATGAAAGATAAGGATGTCAACTTGGTGGCTCTTCTAATATCATCACACAGTACTACAGAAAACAGGGTTGTATTGTGCAGATATGCCTCAGTACTTCTTAAGGCTAAAGATCCTCATCTGCTCAAAAAGCTAGCCATTTCTGAATTTATCGTAGTCTTTTGTATTTGTCATCACTGTGAGGAACTAGATTCCAGTCTGTTTTACATACAGTTGTAGTCAATCTTGCTACCAGATACAGTGACATTAACTGTACTTCTAGGACTGCAACATTTATTCTCAGCCAGACCTACTGCTTATACCACAAAGCTTAACTCACAGATTTCCTGGGTGATGCTGGATAATGAGTTATTTTGCAGTCACTTTACTGGGCAATGTGCCTTGACCTGTTCCACATGCATGTAATATTCTCATTTTGCACCCTTGTGTCAACTTATGGTACACAAACTGATCATCAGATAAAGGGAGTGAAAAAGCAATGGGGCAGGATCAAAGGACACTCCTGGCGGCAACCAAAGCTTGTGCAAAAAAGGTTGCCAAAAAAGCAAGCACAAAAGGTGGATCTATTTTTTGGGGGGGGAAGCATTGAGAGAGAAAAGAAGAGCTTTCACTGAGTACAAGGGGAACAAGGGGGAAGAAGCTTGCCAGGAGTATAACCAGACTAAACTTAAAGAGGCAAGGGTGGAGGTCAGGAGGGAAAAGGTAGACACAGGGCTGCAGACTGCCAAAAGGAGTAAAATCTGGGGGAAAATAATTGTTCTGGTTCAAAAGGAAAAAAAAGCCAAACATAAGGGGATTGTTAGGCTAGCCGGGTGAAGAAAGGGTGATGGGGGATGACAAGCAGAAAGTAAATGTACTAAACAACTACTTCTGCTCAGTATTCATGGTAGATGTCAATGGTCCTCTTCCAGATAGTGAGATCAAGGCCACTACAAGAGGAGTCAGGAAAAAGGCAGAGTACAGATCTTAGTGGACAATGTACAAAACAGACTGGAGGATCTCAGTGTAGACAAGATGCATGGCCTAGATGGCACTGTACAGATCCCTCATGAGGCTACATCTGGAATAATGTGCCCATTCTGGAGCCCTCACCTGAGGAAGGACATCAGCAGAGTACAGTTGGTACAGTGAAGAGTAACCAAAATGATTCAAGGCCAGTAGGACAGATCCTGTGAAGAACAGCTGTAGGACCTCAGCACGTATTTGCTAGATTCCAGGAGGGATCAAGGGGACATGATTGAAACATATAAGTTTCTTGAGTGTATAAATAAGCCATGAGGACTTATTTGTAAGAAATAGTAATGTAGTCACTAGGGGGTCTGACTGGAGGTTGCTGGAGGGCTAATTCAGGAGAAACTTGAGGGAGTTCTACTTCACTGAGAGGGTGGTTAAACTGTGGAACAGACTGCTGACAGAAGTGGTGGGGCTGCTACCCTTAACTGGTTTAAACATGGTTGTGACAGGAAAAGGAGACGCATAGTCCAAAAGGAGGCCAGCAAGGGTGTGAGGGGTAGGGTAGTGGTGGGGGGATACAGCCCAATAGGACAGTAGTTTGGGAGGATAAGGTATTATAGTAAGAGCAGACTCGATAGACCTTCAGTCTCCTTCTGCTATCAAATGCGACATTTCTGTATTTCTAAGTTTCCAACATCACAGTTGATGTTTTAAGCACCAAAGATTCTACTGAATAAAAGAGAATGGCAGATCATGTTCTCCTTCGGTTGAGCTGTGTACAATTATTTTAATGAATCCACTTGTTTTATGCCATAATGCACATTGATGCACATCTGAAGACACTGTAGGAAGCTCACTCTAAAGTGGTCTGCCATTGTAAACCCATTTTTTTCCTGAACCAAAGCCACAAATTACATCTACCCCACCCTTCACATCCAGTTAGCAGTCCCCATTATTAGCAGCTGTCATCAGCTCATCAATACAGTTCCTCAGTACAGTATTTTCTCTGGAGCCTTGGCTAAGGCTTCCATCTAGACTTCACTTTATTCAATCCACCTATATTATTTGTCCCAATCTCATATCTGCTACTTCTGACCCAGACACTGTAAGTTCTCTCTTCTGGATCCTGTTGAATATCTACAGATGCTTGTTCATCTTACATCTACTTTATGATTTTTCTCTTTGTGTATCTGACATGTGTGCTCTCTGAAGAGGCAAACTTATGGGTCTTCCAAAAGGGATGAATCTCTGTGAGGGCATTGCACACAAATGAGGAGTCTGAGAAAATGATGGTATACTCATGTTTCTGGTCTTGGATGACTTCCAGGGCACAGGCTGCTACTGCTAGTTCTGTATATTGTGCAGGCATGATTTTGCACTTCCTTAATACCTCGAAGGTGTCTCCTGCTGGAGAAATGACTAGGACCCCAAAACCTGCAACTTGTTCCCCCCCATTGTATGAGGCAGATCCATCTGTGAAGACACAGCGTAACTCATTGTCTATTATGCTGCTTTCTGTGGCAGGGTAGAAAGGACCTGGGTCTGCTAGGTTGGGTGGCTCTAGGCCACACTCATGTGGAGCTGCTTGATAAAGGAGGTCATGTGCCAAAATGCAGGGCACTTTGGCAGGAAGCATGGTAATGTCTCTATCCTGTAAGAAGAGGGACCAGTGTGTGAGTCTGGTGTTGGACACATTGCCATCCTTGATCCTGTTGGTTAACAGGAAGTTGGTAGGGGTGTGATTGATGTGCAGTATGATACAGTAGAACTCTATTAGGTAGGCAAAGTGTTTGATGGCCCTAAAGGTTGCCAACAGGTTCCTCTTGCAGAGAGAGAGTACTTTTGGTCCACAAGGGAAAGTGTCCTTGAAACATAGGCAATATGCCTGAGGGTGCCATTTGCCTTTTGTGCCAAGACTGCTGCCATTCCTTTCACAATGGTGGCAGTTTCCAGATGGAATGGTAAGTTAGGGTTTGGGTTGACCAATGTGGAGGCGAGAGACCAAAAGCCTGTTTCTGAGAAGTGACAGCATTTGTGTGTTAAGGTCCCCACTGCCAGGGGCGTCTTTTTCAGAAGCTCATACAGGGTGTGGACTTTGTGCAAAGTGCAAATGAAGTCCTTGGAAAAGTTAACCATTCCTAGGAAATCTCTTAAAGTTGTCACACTGGTAGGTAGTGGCAGATCTTGGATACCTTGAACCTTGTGCAAGGCTGGGCTCCTGCCTTTGTAGAGATGAGCAGCCAGAAAGGAATCTCTGGGAGGCACAATTGTTCTTTGCAGGATTGCATTTGAGATCTGCCCACTATAGGAGTGTCAGGAGGCAAAGCAAGGCAAGGCAAAATTCATTTAAATGAAGATCAATCCCAGAGGCTCTGGGTGCTGTACAAATAAGTAAACACATATTTCAAAACAAATTAATAAAACAAAAAATATATATATATGCATATAAATAATTAACTCCTCATAAAAACAGTTCCTATAAATAATAAACTAAGCATCAGATTACCAACTACTATAATCAAATAAGTAGATTGACAGCTTAATCCAAAAAGGCCTGGGCAAATAGGAGGGCCTTAAGGTGGACCTTGAATACCTGTAAAGTGGTGGCCCCCTTAACCACAAGGGGTAGCGAATTCTACAGGATGGGGCGGTGACACTAAAGGCCCTGTCACCAGACAATTCAACCTCATCCTGAGAATCACCAAGGGCCATCACATGAGGAACAGAGGGGGCAAACCGAGACAGCAGGTGCAAGAAGGTCTAACAGATAACCAGGGCCCTGACCATGTAGGGCCTTATAGGTGAGAAGGCCAACCTTAAAGAGGATCCTCCACCTGACTGGCAGCCAGTGCAGCTCACGCAACACCGGTGTAATGTGCCAAAATTTTGGCTGCCCAGTAAGTAACTGAGCAACTGCATTCTGCACTAGCTGCAGTCTGTGGAGAGATCCTCCCATGACCTAGAGGTAGAACACATTACAGTAGTCAAGCCTTGATGTGACTAAGGCATGCATCAAAGTGGGGAGGTCCAGCAGCGGAACAAGGGGCTTTATCCTGGTGACATTTCTGAGATGGAAAAAACAGGAGTGGACAGTGGAAGATATCTGCACCTCCATAGTCAAACTCCTATCCAGAATGACACCAAGATTTCGCACCCTAGAGGAGGCCTTCAATGGAACAGATCCCAGAACAAGTCCTGTCTCTGATCCAGAGGCCATCCTATCATGCACTCTGTTCGACTCCACCACCAATACCTCCATCTTATCGAGGTTCAGTCGCAACCAGCTAGAGGCCATCCAGTCGTTGATCTCAGCAAGGCAGCAGTTTAGCACATCTACTACGCTGGATGTTCCTGGAGCAAAGGATAGGTATAGCTGGGTATCATCAGCATAGCCATGAAAACCCAAGCCATACTTCCTAATGATCCTTCCCAGGGGTAGCATCTACACTGCAAACAACACTGGGGCTAACACCAACCCCTGAGGTACTCCACAAGATAGGGGGCTGGGGTGGAGGAGAAATTCCCCATCACAACCCATTGCCTCCCTTTGGTTAAAAAGAACTCAAACCAGCAGATGACAGTGCTGGTGAGTCCACAGAGTTCTCTGAGGTAGTCAAGCAACACACAAAGGTCCACAGTGTCAAATGCTGAAGAGAAATCAAGGAGAACAAGAATTGTCTTTTCTCCTCAATCTCTAGCCCTGAGGACATCATTCTGCACCTGAACAAGTGCAGTTTCTGTGCTATGCCTCACCTGACACCCCAACTGAAAGTGTTTGCACAACTCATAGGTCATAAGGTGCTCCTCCAACTGAAGCGCCACTACATTCTCCACAATCCTTCGCCAAAAAGGGAAGGTTGGAGATAGGTCGGTAATTTGCCCTAACTCCAGGTCCAAAGATGGCTTCTTTAGGAGTGGTCTTACCAATGCGTACTTCAAGGTGTCAGGGAAGACCCCCTCAGATAGGGAACATCAGACAGAACAAATATCGGACCAATGGTGTCGATGCATCTCATCAAGAAATGCATCGGCTTTCAGATCCAGTTCACAAAAAGTGTGCTTCAGATTGGTTGCCACCCCAATGACCTCACTTACCTCCACTGGTGTAAACTCCCCCCAACCAGGCAGAGTGCACCCAGAACACTTCGGGCGACCACTGCTCATCTAGCAGCTCCAGGTGTTTCCTTAAGCCTTTTGTGGCCAAAAGTAGGTCATCCACATATTGAAGGAGGCATTCAGGTGTCAGAAATCCACATATTGCACCCCTCATGTGAATATGGAAAAGGGATGGACTGTTATGGAATCCCTGTGGAGGTAGTTCCATGTGTACTGACATCCTTCAAATGTGAAGGCAAACTTGTATTGATTCTCAGGGGCCAATGATAATGACCAAAACCATTAGAAATTTCCAGGGTGCTGAACCATTGCTGTTCAAGCTTCAAGAGTTTTAGCACATTTGGGGCAGATGCCATTGTGGGTGCACAGCTTGGGGTGACTTGATTAAGTATTCTATAATCAATGGTAAGTCTCCAACAGTTGTTGGACTTTTTCACTGGCCAGATGGGAGAATTGACTGTACATATTCAAGGCCTGATGACCCCTTGCTCTGTAAGGGAATTAATTGTGGCCATCAGTGAGGGTATTGTTTCTGTGGGAAAAGGGTATTGTCTTTGACATGGTGGCTCATGACCAGAGACTTGTATGAGGGTGTCCATTTTTCCACAATCATGTTTGTGTTTGGCAAAGGCTTCTTTATGCTTTATCAAAATTGGCTTTAGTTGAGGGAAAAGTCTGTGGTGTTGGAACATAAGGATGAAGTCATACTCCATGTCATTGGGCCTTACTGCTGCTATCACGTGTGAGTCTGAAATCCAAATCATGTGGCCTTGGCCTAGTATTTGGAGTAATAGCCTATTGGCTAGACCCATTGTGCAGCGATAGTGTCCAAGAAAATTAATTCCCAGGCTGCTTTGGTAATGATGCAATGTCATGAGGTTGAACTGATGTTCGACTTCCAAAATACCAATAGTGATTGGTATGGGTACGGACTGGCACACTGTAACTACGGTCCCTTCAAAGATGCAGGTAGAGGTTGCTCTTCCTGTAGACCAGCAGGATAGTTGTGGCTCTTTCTAATGTACTACTGAAACAGTGGCACCCTTATCTAGAAGCAGTTCAAGCTGGTGGACCCCTACCAGTGTCTCTATACAAGGATGGCCAGAATCATCAGTTACTAGGGGTGTGATAATGCAAACTGGGGCCTGACACCATCAGTCTGATTCATTCAGTTTGGGTTTGGGGTTGGAATCGATAGCTCAAATCATCTGTGTTCTTCGGAGTATGGAGATTTGGCCTGCTCACTCCCATCGGACTTGTCCTCCAATCGGGGTGCAGATAGGAAGGCCCTATGGGCCTAGCTGGAAGGGTCAATGTAAGGGATTAGACTGTGGCCTTCCATTCCCATAGCTGGTTGTTCTCTGCGGCAAGATCCTTGTATGTCGGTCTGGACTGATATTTTTGTCCATTGTTCCCCTTGTTGTACTGCTGGTTTTGCTTTTGCCGATATTGTTGTTTGTTTTTGTTTGACCCTCCCTGCTTTTGGTAAGAGGGCCCATCCTGTTGGAAATCCTTTAATTTCCCCTCCACCACATACTGGATGTATGGTTTGGTGCTGTTCTGCACTGCGGCTATCTTGGCGTTGGAGCTGGAAGCCTGGTCAAGTGTATAGATCTCATATGAGCATTCCACTCTATCCATAATGACAGTGAAATCATCTGTTCTCAGATTCAGCCGTGCTTCAACCTTTTCACGCAATGCAAACTGCAGGTTTTCCAAAAACACACATTTGTACTCAATTGAATTTCTCGTTGCAGCTTCATTTGTTAGTTTTTTGCCTGCTCGGTATGCAGCAGTAGTCGGCTGTTGTACTGGGCTGGGGTTTCTTGAGGGTCTTGCATGAGCTCTTGGGCTAGCATGATGCCAACCAGACTGGGGTTTTGTGCTGCCAGGAGGCTGGCCGCAACTGTGTCAGATTCAGCCTTTTCATCATTGTGGATCTCTTCTTACAGTTTAGCCCAAAATATAGGGACTATGGTTTGCCTCAGAATCTGTACTCTATGCTCAGGCAGAAGAGTAAGCCTTTCGCACTGGCTCTGTACATTTTCCAAATCACAACTGAGATTGTCACCAGAGGACATGCTGCCTATTTTATCCACAATGCTTTGAATGGCATGGGCTGACTGCAAAACATCTTTAGTAGATGTCAGAAGCTACAAATCTAGACCTCTGATGACAGCTTTGGCCGTGGCAACTCCATGAAGTAGACACTACATCACAGTTTCATCCTGTAAAAGTCAATTATGTCACACTGGGTTTGTCTCAGAATGAGCCTTGGGAACTCCAGTCCTGTCAACCACTTGTTCAACCAATGTTTCAATCTCCCCAGTCTTGTTTTGTCAAGACAGCCACCAGAAGTGGGTGAGGTCTCCTCCACCCCTGGTGTTCCAAGGACTGCCATCTTGGAGGTGGCCTCCCAGATCAATGGGAAGTACATATGGTAAAGCTTTTACATGACCCTTCAGGTCTGTCAATTGCTGATGTAACCTTTTCAACTTTGCATTACATTTTGAATGATCGGCTCTGTTTCTAACTTGCCCTTTGCTAACATGCTTCTGTAAAATTCTGTAGGAGGTGCTCACTTTGTATTTTCCTGATCTTCTTTTCCAGATTATCTTGACATTTTGCTAACTCTTCTTCCATTTCAACAATCACTCCACATTTCTTCTTTCAATTTTTTCAACCAATCATTCATTTGCAATACCTGTTTGTATCCTGTTGTAACCTTTCATAATCCTCTCTTAACCTTAGAATGTCTTTGTCTTTTCTTGCACAATACAGTACATTTCATTATGCAACTCACTTTGGGCTTTTTAAACCTCTTTTCCAACTCTCTCTGTTGCTTTCACATTTCTTTGGATCTGGAGCTTAACTCTTGTTTCAGAGCTAGAACCTCTATTCCACTGCCTGAAGTGCAGCATACAAAGCAGCAGCTATCATTCCTTTTTGGACCTGCTTCTTTTTGACCATATGTTTGATCTTCAAGTACAGCATGCACACATACTGTATCGGGTGACTGTAGGTTTTTGTGTCCAGTGCAAAATCCCCCCAACCTCCATGAGAGGTCAGACAATTTGAAATATCCAATTTGAGCTCAGCGCTAATGACAAAATTCCACCATTTGTGGGTGAAATTCTGCATTTCACCTGCAGAATTTCACATTTTCCACCCACAAAATATTATGCAAAATGTCCGATTTCATGAAATATTTAACAGGGCGAAATTCCTGATTTCACCAGAATTTCACCAGTAAAATTAAATTTGGCTGCATCTCTAATTTCTTTAGGCCATCTGTAGTATTACTTAGTTCTTGTATCACTGAGACTAATTTGTCACCTCTATTCTTCTGCAAATCTCTCCTATCTCTTCTCCCCCTTTGTGATGGGGAGGGGAAGAGAATGGAATATAAGAATTATGTATTACAGTATTAGAAGTTGTTTCTCCATATGTAGAATATTCTGGGGAAAAATGCCTCATTAGAGTCTGGGTCAGAGTTAACCACCTCCAGTATTTTCGAGTCTGGGGTCTCCCACCCACACGCAAGTATGGAAATATCCCCCACTTGTGCTTCATGAGTATCACAGTAATTTTTTACAGTATATCTGTGGGATTGTCTTGGGAGACCAAATTTATAATGTTCCCATCCTCTTGTTAGTTTTTATGTATCAAATTTAGGTGTTGATAAATTTATTGGGACATCTATACGTTCAGCAAAAACATGCAGTTATTTTAGGTTGCTTGATTTTTCTCTTGAGATATCTTTGTAGATATTTTTTTCTTTGTTAAAATATTCTGCATTTTTTAGGTTTTCTCCCTTTTCCTATTACTTGTTCCTTTGAAATGCTCAAATTCAGGGAACTATTTTTATCATTACTTGTTGAAACCATGTCAATATGATTGTATTAAATTAAGTTGCCTAGTCACTTGACACTACCAGAATTTTATAAGATACAAAATGCCTAAATTTCAGCTATAAAATGTTGTTGATAATTTCAAAAATACAGTTCAAAAGTACAGTATATAAATAGAATTAATCTGGTTCAAATTGACCTAATAATCCTTAAAACTCAGCCTTATAAATGTGAATAAATGCATCAATCAGAATATTCTGAAAAGAGATTTTCAAAGAAAGTCCAAAGTTAAAGACACCACCAGTTCTTTGTAGATTCAATGAGGTAAACTCTGCAAATAGGTAGATGCAGTCTCTCTGCAAATCAATTTGTTAGGGAAATTCACACTCCATCTCTCATAAATCCAGCTTGTCCTTATTAAATTCCTGAATTCAGTTTCTTAATTTCTCAATGAGAAAACAAAATCTTTTCCTTCTCCTTTTATAATTCTCCTTTGAACTGATTCCTCTGCTTGTATAAAAAGACTTTTAAAATGTAAAAAAATACCACAAAATAATCTTATAGGATTTACTTCCTTGTATTTCCTTAAACACTCTAAGATTAGTATATAAAACTCTTTTTAGAAGTAAATACATTTTTGAATTTTAATTTAGTGACTTAAATGATAAATAGATAGGCAAAGCCAAAAGAAGGTTCAGACTCACAAACTGACACCCTCAAAAAACAACTAATTTTATATTTGTCAAATCTCAGTTTACTTTACTAAGAGGGATATTCCATTTGAAATCCAAATGTTGCCAAGCAATATAGTGAATGGTCCCAAATCTTCAAGGAGACTACCCTCAGATGTCCTTCAATATTAAAGGGACACTGTCAGCCACCTTAAGCCTCATAGTGTCCCTAGTTTAAAAATCACATTTTATGATTGCTAACATTCTGTAAAGATTGCTGATGTAGCTGGTAGTTTGATTCTGATTATTTTTTTCTTTTAAAAAGTGAAAAAACAGACACCACACTAAACCAGGTTTGTTTACATTTCTTGATCAACTCCCACTGCATGCTCTCTGAACTTGGGAACATCCCCAATGTAGTCTAGCCACCATGATGCAGTGGGAGTTTAGGAGTTTTGCACCATGAGTGGCTGCACTGTTTAAATGTTCCAGAAGTATTCAGTAAGAGTAGTTACAGGATTTGAAACAAAACAAAGTTGTTTATAAATATACATGGCCATGCATTTTAGTTCTACTTAACAAGCAGATGGACAAAACAAACAGCAACAGCAATGAATTTTGGAGAAGGTAAGCAATCATAAAATTTGGGGTTTAACTAGAAATAATATGATGCAAAACAGGTTGACAGTGTCCTTTTAAATAATCTGTTGTTTTAAGCATCTATCAAAAGGCACAGGTTTTTAATCTCCAATACTGTTTCAGGCTGTTTAGATTAAATTATAAAACTCAGGTGTCAAAGAGCCCAACTCATAAAAAAGTTACCTTGACGGTTCGAATCCTGGTTTAGTTGAGCACCTTTTTATTTCAGCTTTGCTAAGTTTATTGCTGTCTCAACTTTCTGGTTTCAGCTTTCCACAGAGTTTCCAGATCAAGAACTAAAATGCCTTGTTTCCTGCACTTACTATCTTTGCCTTTCACTCATGGCTTTTAAGGCACTTTAAAAATGGTGCTGCATCAAGTAAAATGCCAGCACCTGCACAGTATGCTCTGTGTATTTCCTTGTGGTATACCCATGTCTGGAATCCCAATTGAATTAATTGGATTTTGGCCAAAGTAAAATCTCTCCTGTGTCTCTTGTTTTTAAATTAAAACAACAAGCTGCTGACTCAGTTTGTTAAGTCGTCAGTCAGCATCACCTGCAGTCATTACAAATTGACTGGCAAAACAGACGAAACAGGAGAAGTTTAAGAAACAACAAAATATAGCCTGTCCACCAATTAATTAGTAAAGAATTTTACCAGTAATTTTTAATTAACTCCACCAGGTCTTACTGTTATGTCCCAATTTCAAGCTCTTCAACTTTACTACTTGCACTTCATCATTCTAACACTTTGACTCATTAGTACTTTAATGCTACCATGCTATGGCAGCTTAAAATGCTCCAACCAGTTGGCACCCCAGTCCTGCCCAACTGCATACCGTATACATATCCAATTCAACCTTGGTTCAACATTCGGGTCCAATATCAAAAATCATCAAGTTCCCAAGATAACCATTCAGCTCAACAACTATGCACTTTAGTACTTTAAACACATAGCACTTTGGTGTTTTTAGCTTTTTTCTTTCAGCGTTCACCACTCAGGCACTTTATACTTTGTGCTTTTTGCTCTTTGCACTTCTGCATTTTATTGCATTTTGGTGCTATGGTATTTATTCCCTAGGACCTTAGCACTTTTAGCACTTTTAACACTTTGAGACTTTAGCACTTTGATATTAGCACACTAGCCCATATTTTATAAATATTAGAGCATACATTGTTTTTCTTCTATGTTTCCCCAGGGTTTATAGCTTGGTTACATAAATTAAGAGTTTTAAAAGCTTAATAGAGGCTTAACAGTAAAGTCTTCTAATAAAGTATGGAGTTTAAACTCAGAATTTTCCACAGATTCTTGGAGGAGAGAAAGCATTTTTTCTTGTTTAATCTTGCTTCACCCAGGCTTCTGCTGCATTCACCCTCTGCAGGGTTTACCACAGTACTATCACCCAGAGGAACCCCTGCCACCACCAGACTCCTCACCCAGGGTAGATATCTTAGAAGCTCACAGATTCGTGGTACAAATTCTGATGACCCAAGTCAGACTGGAAAGACTATGTAATACAGTATCATAAATTGCAGATGGAAAATGCCTTCAGAATAAAAATTCCTAGGCTAATAATAATGCAATGGTGACATACCTTCTGTAGAACAATATAATGCCCTTACACAGTCCTGCTTCCACTGCTTCTAGACAGTCATGTAATGTGAGCGTCACACCTCTCCCAAAATCCTCCATGAATTTTGATGAATTTTGTCCTGCTTTCCATTTAGCAGTCTGGCTTCAACCACTCCACTCCACCAAAACAGCTCTGCTGACTTTACAAACACTGTGTCCTAAGCCTTGAGAACAAATGATATAATAGGCACTGTTTGGGGACCTAAGCAAGCTTTTAGTACAGCTGACCACTCATTACTGGCACAAAACCGAAAAGCACTGAAGTGCATCCTTATACCCTGCTGTGGTTTTGTTCTTATTTGGAGGCCCATAATCAAACATCCAGCATCAAAGCTGTCCCTTCAAAAGTAATGGAAGTGCAAAGGGGTTCATTTTATGGTCTGTGTAGTTTTTCTATTTTGTGGACAGCATACCCAAAGCAGTTAATTTCTCAGCTAGTAAAATGCATGTTGATGATGCAGTAATCTTGACATCAGCTAGTAACCCCGATGGTGCACAACAAAGACTTCAAAGAGACTTTAGAAGTCTTCAGCATTGGCTAATACAAAATAACTTGATAATAAACTCAAAAAATAACAAAAATAGAAAAACTTTGATGTCGGTGACTCAGGTTCAGGAACAAGCCTAGGTCATCGAAGGGCCAGCTATAGGGAGGAGGATTCAGTGTCCTAAGGATCCTCTCCTCCTCCTCCTCCTCCTCCTCCTCCTGGAAGGGAGCTGCAATATTGCCACTTGGGTGACCATGAGTGGAGGTGCAGCTGGGAGGGGAAGGGAGGACACTGGCTGGAGTCCAGAGTAGTAGCACATCTCTGCATGTGCATGCCTTTTTGGACCTCCTTGTAAGCCATTGTCCATGGGTTGTGGGAGAAAATGGAAACTGGACCCCACATCCATGTCTGGTGATGGGTCCAGGTGCCAAGCCATCGGACTGACCCAGGTGACCCAAAAAGGACTGTCTGACATGATTTGTGTAGGTAGGGAGGAGTGAGAGTTCCCTCTTTTTCCAACCAGGAAGAGGCAAACCATGGTAGGATGGGGCTGGTCAATCTGGGCACAGTCAGGAGTATAGATATGAGCCCACAGACACCTTGGGGACCCATAGAGATAGGTGAGGACGCAGAACTGAAGGGGCTTAAAAAACAGAAAATAAAAAAAGGCAAAACTTATGCTCTTTAGACGTACTGTATGACCAAAGCATTGGAGTCCATTGTGAATGATCAGTAGGGTATGAAAACCTCTGATGGGTCTCAAATTGAATTAGTCCCATTTATAAATACCTTGGCATTTGGATTAAACGATATCTAAAATGATCAACCATATAAATAATTTCTGTACCAAGATTTCTCAAAAATTGAGGGCTGTTAAAAGGCTAAAACATTATTTAACCTGGAGACAAGGAAAAATAGACAATACCAGATGGGGAACTATGCACAACCTGCCTGCGCAGCCAGAGACGTTCTGATTCCCTCTGACCTCAAGAGTGAAACTTGGGAGGTCTGAGTTAAACAAAACCCCAAAATGGCAGCTCAGGCTGATTGGGTGTATGATTGACCATCAAGCATTTTTTCATAATGTATAATTCAGTGTTTGAATGGTTCTCAGAATTCAATAAACTCTGGATGGTAATCTGAATTGTGAATAAAATGCTGCAAGTATCACAGCAGTTCACTTTCATTTTCAACTGTTTGATGTGCATGCGACAGTTCTTCATATTTAAAAATGAAACTCATGCAGTCTCTAGAGGGTTTCAGAATGCTTTTGTACCACAGAAGGGTACAATCATGTTCCATGACCCAGTGCCAGTGCATTACCACCCATATTTTATAATGTTGCCACTCTGCTGTTATATTATCTCTACATATTGTCTGTAAAGTGTTGTCCTTCTCTGACGTGGAGCCTTTGTAAAGGAGTCTCTGACTCAAAGGATTGTAATCCCAATACTGTTCAATAAATAAATAAATAAATGACCTTTGACTGTGATACAACAGCATTTTGAAAGGGATGGGCAGCCACATAACAATGTTCTACTATACATGTAAGTTATTTCTGTAATAATTCTTCTGAATATGAACTACAGCTGTTAGATATATGGCTTTTTGCAAAACAAAGCTACTCTTGTAAAGCTCATTTGGGCATATTACAAGGCTAACAGCTTTGTGTCGGTATCATGGGTCCTCCAAGCAAAGTGCACCATTGTACTTTACTTAAAAATCCTAAACTGGCCTACTTGACAGTGGAAAGAGAGAGAACCTGGTACAATTTTTTATCATTATTATTATTTAATTTTCAGATCAATGCATCCCCAATTACTTCCAGACTCGTTAATTCACCATGACACTAAACATATTTTTTCTTTGTTTAACATTGCTGACTAAGAGAGCTGGGAATGGGGGAGATTGCAATACATACATTGAATTAGTATACAGAGAAAAATATTACAGAGTACAAAAATGTGGTTGTAATATACAGGGCAAGCAAATGGGATGTGCCACTGTTTTATCAAAACCTTTTTTTTACCAATGTACATTACAGCGACAATATCAATGGATCACTTTAATGTACCTGTGGGACCTCGGCACTGCTTTTTCCAGGTCTTGCACCCCCATTCCTGAATCAGCTCTGACTCAGAGTTTATTATAATAAAATCATGGGAGGCTGCAGGGGGCAGAGTTCCCCTTTATGGGGTGTGTGCCCACAAAAAACAAACTTTTTCTCTGATAGCTGTATGTTGACTGTGATTGCAGATATACAAAGCCATCAATGTAATGGCAGTCTGCAAATGTTTTGCCAAATCACTGTCGTAAAACCAGCAAATGTTACAGGTAGCAATAAAAATACTTCGAATACAGGGTTACAGAATATTGAGGGCCGACAATGTGTAACAACAGCCTTAAAACATCATTTTTGGAAGGTGAGAGAAGGAGAGAGAAAGAAAGAAGAGAGTAAGTGCCAAGAGAGGTGGGAGAAGAAGAAAGGAGGAAGGAGTAGAGCAAGTGCCAAGAGGCAATGAATTGAATGTAAGATGAAGTACGAATGAAAAGCCTGAGATTGAGCAAAGGGTGAGCATTCTGTGATGGAGGGAGATGGGAAGAGGTTAGCCTTAGCAGGGGCAGGAGTCAGAGAACACAGTTTAGTGAGATAAGAGAGACAGAAGGGAGTGTCTAATAAACAAGGGAGGGTGTTACAGAGTGAGGCAGTCTGTAAGGAGAATGCATCTGAGCCAGAACAGAAGGATGGTTGTTGGAGGAGGGAGAAAGTAAGAGTGTCCCTATAATGAAGCAGATAGGAGACCCCAGGGAAGGAGACAGAAGCGAAGAGATGTAGGAGGTCAATGACCCAAACCAGTATTTAGAGGTTGAAAGTGAAGAGTGGGATAACCATCTGTGGTGTAGAGAGATAAGGGAGAGGGACGAGAAGGGAGAGCAGTGATGAGCGGTAGGAGGGGCATTTAGAGCAAAGCGGCTAAAAGCATCATATAGGGAATCAAGTCTGGCTTAGGGATGAGGCTGAGGCAGTGCCATACACTACATCAGCATAGTCAAAAGAGGGATAATCATCTTAGTAAGGATCTGATGCTGAGTATTGAAGGACAGGGCATCCTTGTTTCTATACAGTGCACCCAGTTTAGGACAAAGTTTTTCATGGATGGGCTCTTTGTGCTTAGAGTACTCAAGCCAGGAGTTGAGCCAGACACCCATGTATTTATAGTGGCAGACTACTGTACGTTGAGTGCAGAGCCATCTAGGGTGGTAAATGTGAGAGGGGAGAGGAAGGCAGCAAGTTTTTGAGGAATATCAAATGTCATAGGCACCATTTTATTGACTTTTATTTTGAGGAGGTTTTTGCGGAACCAATGAAGGACCACGTGGAGGTCAGCTAGATGCTGGGATTGCACGGCTGAGGTGGAGGGGCCAGAGGTGAAAAGAACTGTGTCATTGGCGAACATCTGTATGTTAGCCACAGAGCAAGCAGACAGGAGATCATTTAAGAAAACAGAGAATAGTATAGGGCCCAAAATAAAGCATTGGGGAACACCTGCATGAATCAGGAGAGGAAGATAGAGGGTTCTGCCAACTCAGACTTGCTGGATATGACCAAAGAGATAGGAGTTAAATTAGTCTCCAGATGCAGGAGAGAGGCCAGCAGAAGAAAGCTTGTTTAGCAGGAGGAAGCAAAATAGAATCGAAAGCCTTAGCAAGGTTGATGAAAATGGTGGAAGTTATGTGACATTGCACCAGAGGATGTAGTTTGTGACACAAAGAAGTGAGGTAGTGGTGGAGTGATCTGCCCTAAAATCTGATTGAAAGATGGAGAGGAAATCCAAGGAATTAAAAACTCAGTGAGATGGAGAGAACTAGGATTCTTGAAGTTTGACCCAAGCAGGGATATGGGACTGATAGTTTCCAGAAGTGAGGGTGTTACCACCTTTGTGCAGGGTAGGACTTGAGCAATCTTCCAGACCTGTGGGACTGTGCAGTGGTAGAAAGATCAATTCAGGATGTGGGTGAGAGGGAGGGATATTGCTGGAGTGGAGAGTACGTAGGAGGCATAGATCAAGACAGTCCGGCTAGACTTATTTGGGCTAAAGGAGGCAAGGGCTTGTAGGACTTCTTTGACAGAGATACGAGGAAAGCGAAGCCATGCAAGGCACATATACTATGTGACATATATGGTCATGGCCAAAAAGTGCCCAGTATGTGATTAGGATAGGGCAAAATTGCCTTTTAGTATATGGCTTCACTTCTACAGAGCCATCTTCCACCTTATACCAGTATGCCATTATTACCTACTCATGCACGGTGTAAAACAGCAGTTTGAGATTGGACTCCTTTTACAGTATATGTGACAGTACATGATACTGTATGTTACATGATATTGTTTCTCAATTTTTTTATTTTATGAATTTGTATTTACTGTATGTGTAACTTGCATTACTGCAAGATGACTGTAAACAAGGTCACAACTAGCAGTCTTATTCTGTTGAAATATAAACAAAAATTCTATTCAGATTTGTGTTTTGAAACTTACATTAGAGAACCACATTTAAAATCCACCAAGCTTACCAACAGCTAGTCTCATGACTTCCTAGAAGTCTGGAGAGAACACTGGCTCATTAACATTTGTTCTCCATAGGTTTACTCCACCTGGGTTTTTTTCCTCTCCTTAGTGTTACTGGTTCCTCTCTGAGCTGAAGGAGGCAGGTTCTGTTACACACTTTTTGTCCTTTTGGCTCTTTTAGCTACCTATTTATTTTAGCTTCAAGAAACTTTTCTTGGCACCCCTAATGAAGGTGGAAATCCAGAAGAAAGAGAAAACCTAAGCAAAAAAACTATGCACAAGCAATTACACGCTGCCTTACAGATGCCAACTGAGTTGAAAGGCTTAGCTTATGATTCTATAGGAAACTGCCAGACTCGTCCCCCTTTCTTTACTTAAACCCCATCAATCCACACAAACCCTGCCTAGTGTTTCACATGCTGCTTCCCACCCCTCCTCCTTCTCCAGTGCTCTCCCTCTGCTGTGTCTCTTTTAGCTGCCTAGCTAGCAAAAAACTTCTCTTGGTACCTCTACCATGGGTGAAAGCATGTTTCTTTGAACAAGCACACTACTGCCAACCACCCTTTAACCATACCAAAATATACTAGCTAACAGGACATTTTTATACGAAGAAAACATATAAAATTAAAACCCAGTCATGATAATTGAACACATAATTTAACTGTATTCTACAGTGGCAGTCAGTACTTCATTTTGGTTAAGAATCAGAATGCACCCACTGGACATTTACAGTGTCTGCAAACATTCTTATAAAGGGACATTATCAATACCCCCACACACACACACACCATACCAACTTTGACTCTTGTAAACTATAGTAAATGTTGAAATGTTGAAAGTGCCAAACATATATTTATTTATTTATTTACTGTAGAGGACAAATAGTTTACGTCTATTATTGTTCGCGATGTCAGGTGTTAGTCCGACTTCACAGTACAAAATTTATGCACAAGCGCAGCAACACAGCAATGCTATATACTGCAGTAGTTTGACAGACAGAAAATATACTGGCAGCATTCTGCATAGCAGGTGCACCATGTCTCTGTTAACTTGGTTAAAAAGCTGTCCAGAGAAATGAAAGCGTGAGCATCCTCTTGATGTTAGTGATGTAGCTCCAGCTGAGCTTACACATTCCTCTAGCGTTGATGTGCCCATAGCCATAGCAGTTGCCGGTGAGCTTGCTTCTGTCAACCCACCTGCAAAGAGAAGACACCAAGGGACATATGCACACTACACCCCTGAGATTCATTTTGAGTACGGAAAATACACGGCTGATCATGGGGTGATGTCAGCAGTGTGTTATTACAGAATGAAAATCAAAAACAATATTAATGAAAGCACAATCCAAAGCTTTAAAAGTGATTACTTGGCAAAGCTGAAAGGTACTACTGATCCTGCATACCTCACAATAAGCTTGCCATGCAAATCAAGAGGGCGACCCAGTATGGTACTCAATGATGTTACGGAACAGCTTAAAAAAATAGTGAGCAGCCTCCATGCAGAGGGTGGTGTGAACGCACCTGTGGTGCTCGCAATTGCACCGGGTATCATAAAATCCAGTGCCCCTCACCTGCTGAAAGAAAATGGGGGAGTTGACTGAACTGACACAAAAGTGGACGTGGTGCTTTCTGAACAAGATGGGGTGCAGCAAGCACAAGGGTACTAAAACTGCTCATAAAACCCCCGCTGACTTTAGCAATCTAAAGTCAATATTCCTGACATGAATAGCTAAGTGTGTTTCCCAAGAGCTAGTACCTACTGAGCTAGTCATCAACATTGATGAAATTGGGGTATTCATGATACCCATACCCGAGCGGACAATGACCTCTACAGGCGCCTGACAAATTTCTGTCACAGGACTAGGGGACAAGCGACAGGTTTCCATGCTCTTAGCTTGCACTCTTTCCAACTCATTTTTGCCACCACAAGTAATCTATAAAGGAAAAAACAGCACTTGCCACCTGAAACACAAATTCCCCAATGGCTGGTGCATAGCACATTCTGAAAACCACTGGGCAAATCAGTCAACAAAGATGCTGTACATCGAAGAAGTGATAATACTATACTGTGATGAAATTAAAGTAAAATATGATCTCCCTTCCAAACAAAAGGCAATTCTCATGATGGATCTTTTCCGGGCCCATACCACACAAGTTGTTCTGAGCTGCTTAGAGGAGACTAACATGGTTTACCTATAGCGCTTTGACAGCGCTAGTGCTGACATCCCCTACAGCGACAGCTACAATGCCAACCATCGGCATTGTAGCTATGGGATGTTGGCACTCACAATCCGGAGGCTGTGCCCCCTGAACCTCTCCTTGTGGGGGGCTCTGCACCCCCACACCCCCCCCCGGTCTCTAGAATTCTAACTCCAAGTTGGAGTTGGACCGGGAAGGCAATCACCCAGCGAGGCAGTCCCGATCGGCACACTGACCACCATAGCAATGGGTGGATTTTGCTCGATTCCTGCCACTGCGGTGGTGTTTGCCATCGGCTTTCAGTGTGGTGATGGTACGCCAGCTAACATAGTGGTGATTTTTATACTCCATCATGCACTGGTCTTTCCAACCCTTGACATTTCTATAAACAAACTGTTCAAGGATAATCTTGACGTGTTTCACCAACTGGTATGCTGGTATTGTGGCTGAAAATGTTGCACAGAGGAGTCAAGAGTTCAAGATTGATTTTAAACTACACCAGCTAAAGAATTGCATGCTGCTAGGCTAGTACAGCATTTCATGGAGCTTTCAACTAGAGCTATTGACTGCTAGGGGGTTGCTGAGGCTGGTATCCAGTATGCACATTCTAACAGCTTGAATTGGGTAAGTTTACTTACTTTTGAGTTGTTTCTGGACATTCTCTCAACGTGAGTTCCTGCAATGTAATTTTTTCAGGTTGTTTGTAATTACAGGATGAGCTGAAAGAGGCAGTGATGTCAGACGCCAAACTGACACACCCTGATTCGGATGAGGTTGATGACGACGAGGAATGCGGAACTAGCCTAAAAAAGTGTTAATTTACTATTTTCTTCTGCTGAACAACAATAAATGTCAGTCTGTCAGGCACTGACAATGACTACATGTCTCCTCATTGATTTAATGAAGTACAGTAAGTAAGTGATCTGTCACATATTTTCTGTATTCAAATGAACCTTTGTTGTGTTCTCAGCATCGGATAAAAAGTCACTGAATTCTAGTTCACTGGACATACATTTCACTGAGATATAAATTTCACTGAAATGTAGCTTAAGAGAATAAAGTGAAAATTTTGACCCAGTGAAATATTTGTCCTCTACAGTGTTTTATTTATTGAAATCTCAGATTACAACCTTTCAGCTGGAAGCTTGTTTACAAAGGTTCCACATCATGACAAAACAGGAATACAGTAGTTAAAATATACAAGCCAAAACAGTGTTAACAAAGAAAGCAAATGGGCAAGTCAGATACAGCTGTTTAACATGTAGGATTATAAAAGTGCAGATATTATGGTACAGTATATGCAGCAACAAAATCACATGTAACATAAGTGCACAAATAATGCAAGGCAGGAGAAGGAGAGAGGACCGCGGATGGCAAGGGACTGGTAGCAATGGTTGAGGGAAGGAGAGGGATAATGAAGGAAGGACTAAGAGAGGTGATAAGGGAAGGACTGGAGCAGCCAAGCAGGCCTTGTCAAAATTTAGCAGATGAGGGAGTAGATAGAGGGGCAGGGGGATGGGGCATGTAGATCTGGGGGGCTGGGGGGAGATGGAGGGACATGGCTGGGGAAACTGAGGGAGGCATTAAGAGAAATATGAAGGGGATGTGGGAGGGGGAAAGTGGAGGTGTTGATAGGGGCCTG
The DNA here is from genome assembly GCA_016271365.2 of Neoceratodus forsteri. NCBI lineage: Eukaryota > Metazoa > Chordata > Ceratodontiformes > Ceratodontidae > Neoceratodus > Neoceratodus forsteri. Next base: position 720,466,676 of record CM057459.1, on the reverse strand, counting down.
AGCAGGTTAAAGGCAGCAGTCACATCAGCTTAGGGTTGCAAGATAGTTACAAAGTTTAGCTTTGAATGGGCCATGTTTAGTGTTGGATAGCATGTCCTCACTGAAAGAGTTCAGCCAGAGGGAGCATGATATAAGAAGGAGCGCTGGCCCTGGGTGGTGCAGCAGAAAGGGAATTTTAACATCAGGATTTTGGACCCCCTAGTGGTGCGGGTATTGTAGGCAGGGGAAAGAAGGCTTTGAACACCAGGAGATGCAAGCCCTAGCATTGACATTTTAGCTAGAAGGCAACCTGGTACCAAATTCTACAGTCCAAGTTTAGCCATCCTGAATGGGAATAGAGGTCACAGGTATGTGTTAGGTGGAGAGCGTCAAGGACAAGCCAGCAGGCTTTGTTGAGGGCCACTTTGGCCCTCTTGAGGGTTGTATCAGTGGCAGTGCTTTATACTACTAGTCCACAGTCAATCACAGATAGGACAGAAATGGTAACAGCTAGGTTTAGGGCATCATCTGTTAGGCAGTGCTTGTGCCTAAATAGTTGGCCACTCCTAGCATTGGCTGCTTTAGCTACTAGGTCAATATGGTGAGTGAAAGAAAGGGAACTATCCAAGATGACCACAAGGTATTTGAAACTCTGAACCATCTCTACGGGGACATTTTGAGAGTTCACTATGTGCAATTGATAGGATTTGTGCCAGTTATGAGGAAGCAAACAGCATAGTTTTTTTTTTTTGTAGTTTAATAGGAGCTTAGAGTTGATGAACCAGGACTTGGCAGCAGTGAAATTAAGTTGCACCTGTTTTTTCAGCGTTACCGGGTCTGATTGGCTGGAAAAAAGCACTGCATCACCAGCATAGAGGAGGACCTTGTCCAGACATGCTCTGGGGAGGTGGTTCAGGAACAGGCTAAAAAGCAGGGGGCCCAGAATTGACCCCTGGGGTACCCCAGAAACAGATTTAAAACAACAGAAAAATACAACTGGAAGCATAAACTTATCTCTCTTACATAAAGTGCAGTCCACTTTAAAACACCTTCAATTAAAGGCTTGATAAAATAAGTATGTTTTGAGGCCCTTCTTGAAGGCTTCTACCAAGGGGCCTCCCTTAGATAACCAGGCAGGGAGTTCCACAGTGTATCCGCAGCTGCCACAAACACTCTATCTCCTCAGTGCCACAGCCTAATCCTTGGAACTCCAAGAAGGCCACCCCCAGCAGAACAGAAGGCCCAGGCTGGGCAGTAAAGCACAAGGATCTCTTGCAGATAGACTGTACCTCTCTCATGCAGGGTCTTATAGGTCAATAGCCCTATCTTGAAGACAACTCTCCACTGGACCAGCAGCCAGTGCAGTTCGCAGAGTGCCAGGGTGATATGTTCGTATCTTTTCACCCCCATCAGTAATCTCATCACTGCGTTCTGCGCCAGCTGTTGTCTGCGGAGGTTGCCTCGAGATAACCCTAGGTACAGGGGAAAAAAACTGCAAAAATATCTATTTACACCACTACCCCTACCCACCATCCAGCAAAAAACAACCCCATACTCCATAATGAGCTGGTGCATAATGCTCCAATCCAGCATAGCCCCATGCCCAACCCACCAAATACTCTCCCTCCCACCCTAAATAGTAACCTATCTTAAACTACATATACTACCTTAGTAATACATGAAACAGGAACAAGAATTGCATAGCCTCTTCCATCCCCCAAACAATGAGAACAGTTTAAGAACAAGTTTGGAAAATATATATCAATCCATAAGGATAATGTAAGCCAGTATAAGTAGCAACAATAATAACCCCACATAACAAGATACAGGAGGAACATAGTGTGAGTGCAAATATGGAAACGTATAGATAATACCCCTGGGGGTGAAAGTAGCCCACTGCTAGGAGCAATCCCCAAAAATATTATAACCATGCCAACGATGTACAGTAAACCAGAGCCAAGAGACTACTAAACTGTAAAAGTGTAACCCCAGAGTCCTTTGCAGCCTAGAAAAACAGTCTGATAGCCCACAAGAATAACAGCTTTAATGAAGCAACTGTTGAACTACCGCAGACTTGGTGGTATCCTCCCTCCGATAAAAAAAACAGAGAAGAGAATCCACTTGTGCAAGTGCCCAGAGGCAGGTTTCACCAAGATTATACCCAACACTGTCCTGTTCTGATGATCCAGTGATGGGCTCTGGTCCCTCGCCAAATGTGGTGCAGGTTCTGAGTAGTGGGTGCCGGGAAAGATGACACAGTCAGTCCCAAATAGTTCAAAGCACTAGTCTGAGGAGTAAAAACAGATGACTAAATAATGGACCATTAGTCCAGAAACAGTCCAAATGCAGGATGCAAAGCACTCCACCAGCCAGGAAAGGAGTAACCAATAAAGATGAGCAGAAATACATTAGATGGTAATGTTAGCTATGGGGAAATCCATTGATGTGGCAGATAAAGGAACCACAGCATAGAATTAACAGGTCTGATGTGCAGGGAACAGTTTAAACTGTGACAAACAAAGAAATATGTTCTGAAGGAGCACAACATGTGGATCGTCCCTGGTAGAAGAATACTCTTTCTTTTTCGGGAAAGGGCAGGAAAGGACTTCCAGTAGAAAAAAATGAAAAAGTCCTTAGAACTTCTCCTTCATGAGGAAACACAGAGGATATGGAGGGGGGGAATCATAACATCATGGGAGCAGTCCATCCAAGAGTTCAAGAGTCAGGGAGGGTAGCAAAAATAAAATCTTGCACAGCGGTTTCAGATTAAATAACAGCAAAAAAACAAAAGAAAGACACAGCCATCCATCCAGGAACACAACACCTGTTTAGTGATCATATAGCTCACCGTTCCTTGAAAAGCTCCAGCAGCAGCTTCTTGAGAACCTGAGTGGCAGAGTCCACCATCTCAAAGGAGTGCCAGGTGTTTTGCAGCAGCACTTGGAGATGATCCAGATACAACATTTTAAATTTAATCCCAGCTGCAATAAGCTTTGCCACCACAGGGTGAAGGCTGCGCATTTCTGGTGAGTCCCGCCGGAGGTCTTGGGTTATCCTCAATTTTGTACCCTCCCTTAGAATCTCCTTTAGATCCCGAGTCTTCTGTAAGATGTATTGCTTGTCCACAAAGTTGAGTAGCTTGTAAATAAAGGGACAGGGGTAGAGCCTGTTGAAGGTTTTGGGTGAAGGGAGTGGAGGGCGCGCTCCACCACGTATGTAGGGAAGTTCGGAGAGGAACCCACAATCCTCTCCAGAAATTTCTGTGCAAATTGAATTGGTGCAGCTCCTCCACATCTTCTGGGAGCCAGAAAAAATTAAGTTGTTGCGCCAGCTTCTCCCTCTAAATCTTCCATTTGGCCTCCAGTTTGTGTGTAGTCAGTGTTGCAAGAGAGTTGTTTCTGACTTGCTACTTTCCTTCCATTTCTGAGGAAGAAGGATCTGGTCTCCAGATCACCCTTCCATTTGTCCATATCCTCGAGGTCAGATCTAAGTGATTTTAACTCCACTGTGAGCTATTTAAGTGACTCCTTGAATGGCTCAAATTCTTTTAAAAAATGTTCCTCGGAGAGTGGAGCAGGAGCCATGGTGGAAGTTGCATTTTTGCTGGATCCCGAAACTTGTGCCTTGGGCCGCTTGACGTTCTTGTCCGGTGTCTGCAGGGGAGAGTGGCATGGGCCAGCCTGTTTCATTTCCACTTCTGACATCGTAATGAGAATCCACCTAAGACATCTGTAGAACACTCCAGGCAAGTTACAGAGTAGGCTGCCCACCTCAGATAAGGTGAAGACTCTTTCAAAAAGGTAGTTTTTAATGAATTTCTAGCCAGAGTGGAAGGGCGAGCTGAGGAAGAGCAACTACTCAGTTGTGAGCATCCTGTGACTCCTGACAACTCATTCTTAAAGTAGCAACTCTTTGCTAAGCAAATAGTCCTTGTGCAGTTATTTCAGGTAGTTTTGTAGTTCTGAAGTCTATGGAGGAGCCAGTATTTCTGACTTTGTACCAGAGAGTGTCCCTAAGTTTCATCTGCTGAAGGAGGGCTGAGTTGATCCAAGACTCATAACACTCCTTGGTTTTGCACTTCATGGGAGGAGCACAAATATTACAGACCATATTGAAGGTCTCGATGAAGTGATCAAGTGTGGAAGCAACGTCATTAGTTGCAAAAAGATACGACCAGTCCAGTTGCAAAAGGTGCACTCTGAAAGATGCCAGTTGTCCTTTTTTCAGTACTCTGGAAGTGTGTGTTTTAGCAGGGGTTCTGGGGGATTTATTCGACCAGGTACAGATTATAGGTGAATGATCACCGATACAGTCAGGGAGGACAACTGGGTAGGTAACTCTCTCAAGCTGATTTGTGATCAGCCAGTTCAGCAGTGAACTGGAACTGGTTAGATAATTTCTTCTCATGGGAGATTCTACTAGCTGTGACATGTATAGGGAGGAGAGAGCATCTTTGCATGGTGCTGCCATCAGGCAAATGCCAGTGGATGTTGAAGTCACCTAAGACAAGAACTCTGAGTTCTGGTCCAGGTTGGAGAGGTAGTTGAGGATTTCAGCAGAACCTGTTGATTGCTCTTTGGGGAGTATGTATACCGTAACAATTTTTAGTCCTTTTCTCTGAGCACCTAGCATAAGTTTAATTGCCAGCATTTGTTCATTTCTGCTGGTGGAAGAGCATGGGAAGACATGTCCTAGGATAGTGTCCTTGGCATAAATGACACAACCCCTACCCTGCTTCCCAGTTCTATCCAGCCTGAAGGAGGTATACCCCTCCAGCTGAATGACTGTGTCTAAAATTCATGGTGAGAGTCACGTTTCTACAATGGAAAGCACGTTGGGGTTATGTTGCAATACCCAGACTTGTAATGAGTCAAATTTAGCCATGAGGCTACAGACATTAATGGATGTTATTGTCAAGATCTTTTTAGGGGAGCTGGTGTAGGGGGCGAGGAGCCGGGGTAGGTTGGATGTTACCAGGGTAACAGGAGTAGCCAGGCCATCCTTACTGCATGCCATTTAAGGAGCTTTAGCATCTGCATATGGTTTTGGACTGTGAGATGAGCTTTCCTGCCTTTGTCTGAGATTATGACATTGAATAGTGAAGGGAAGAAGAGGCAGTCCCACAACAGTTTCCACATTATAAAGAACAGTGCAGGGCTGAAAGTAGTGATGCAGGGATGAAGGTCATTTTTTGGCATAATAAGAGGTCTGGTGGTGAATCAAAAGTGGCAAACATCTGAGAGTGGGATGCAGTATCTAGGAGTGGTTGGATAAATGATAGTAGAACTAATGGGAGCCAGACACTGAGTGGACCCATTATAAAGGAATAACTGCATGGCTGTGTTGCCTACAGTTATCGCCACAGATAAGATGCTATGGATGACACTGGCTTTAGCCTCAGGGGTGCGGACAGTTTACACCTAGAAGGTGGGCAGGCCTAGTGTGAAAACTATTTGAAGGTGAGTCAGGGTAGACACAAGATTAGGAAGGGAGATGAGATTAAGCTGAGGGAAGCTGCCCAATTAGTGCAGTGGTAGGAGCCTTGTCTTTGGTTTCAAGATTACCTTTAAGTTTATGAGGGATACTAGATATGTGGGTGTTACAATCCATAAAGCACTTAACTCAGTATGGTACTATTAGATCATCCTGAAAGCACTGAAGTAGTGAGTAATCAGCAATTAACCTAGTCATAAAGAGATGTAGTAACAGTGTCTTCAAGTGGTAGAGATGTATAAGTTGCAAATGGGAAAGTGGGAAGATAAAAAAAAAAATATGTGATGGAAACAGCTCCAAATATAAAATACAGTAAAATGGCAATCTGATAATACAGGGAATAAGAATTAAAACAGCATCAGTGCAAAAACAAACAAGCGAGACAGAGTACATGGTACACAGTGGCAGCAGAGGGACCTTGCTGCAGGGAGAAATCAGCACTGGCTAAATTGGGGGCTGTGAAGGGCAATGGTGCAGTTGAATTTGAGCCTCAAACCCTGGAATATATATATAATTTATTTTTGTTGACTGGGTAAGTGCATTAGACAAATCCTGCCTATTTTCAGGCATGACCCGGGGGAGAGGGATACAGATGAATGCCAACTGACCTTGAACCAGATTAAGCTGTTGGTGGTATTTTTAGTGAATGAGGGAAATTTGGCCAGGACACCGAGGAAATTCCCCTACTCTTTTTCGATAAGTGCCATGGGATCTTTAACATCCACCTGAACTACCACCAATCCAGGCAGATGGGACCTTGGTTTAACGTGTCATCTGAAAGATGGCACCTCAGAAATGCAGCACCCCTCTCATGCTGCACTACAGTGTCAGTACTGTGATATTAACCCAAGTGCCAGATGTGGAAACAGAACCCACAGCCCTCTAACCTCCCGGCCTCAGAGGCGAGTGTGCTACCTACTGAGCCAATTATATTATATATATATATATATATATATATATATATAGATATATAGATATATAGATATATATATATATATATATATGTATATGTATATCTATCTATCTATCTTTCTATCTATCTGTCTATCTGTCTATCTATCTATAATAGTGGAGCGGTCGCGCCACTATAGTTAGGGTTCAGATGTCACTTCTATGTTAAAGTCAAAATCTTGTGCGTTAATAACTTTGGACCCATTCAATGGATTTGCCTGAAGTTTGGTATCATGATGAGGCCATGGTAGATCTCTTGATTTGATGCATTTTGACACATTTTGTTTCAGTCAGACCTATGGTCTTTGCGTACAAAAATGCTGAAAAATGCAAAATTATCCATTTTTGGAGGCAGCTTTTTGGATTTTGGACGTAGCCTTGCATGGCTGTTGTGTGGCATGCAGCTCTGCGAGATGGCTTGTTTGAAAGAGCTTTGATGGCCGAACATGCCGCTTTTCATTTGGTGAAAAAGTATTATGGAATTCAAAAGTTATGACATGTATGTTTTGAGAAGAAAATATGGGGTTCTGGCCATCTCGTCCCGACTGGCAATTAAAGAATTTGCAGCCTCAAGTAGTTTAAAAATCTTTGTCCCCGAGAATTTTTGAAATTCTTTGATTGTGAGGTCCGCCATCTTGTTTTTAGTTTTCTGATCAGAAAAACACAAATATCTTGGCTCAGGGGTCACTCCTGTAGTAAAACTTGGATGGGTTTTACAGTAGGGGGCTCCGATCTATCAAGCCATGCCTTTGGTTTCATCCAAATTGCTCAAAAAATAGAGTTACATGCTTTTAAAATCTTTGATCGCAGCTCACTAATGATCTTTGATTGCGAGCCTGCAAATTCTTTGATCGTGAGGTCTTTGATCACAATCTTGCATCGCAACCTAAAAACGCACATATCTCGGCTGAGGGGTGGTCTAGGGACACAAATGAGGGTGGGGTTTGCTTAGGGGTCTTCATTCTTTCAAGGCATGGCATTGGTTTGGTTCTAATCAGTGAAAAATTAGCATTTCCCCATTTTTTATTCTTTGATTGTGAGTGTGCAATTTCTTTGATCGCGAGCCTGCAGATTCTTTGATCGCAAGATTCTTTAATCACAATCGTGCATCGCGAGCGAGGGACAAGATGGGCAGATTTAAAAATCAATTTTCTCAGCCCTAGTAAGTCAAATGAGGGTGGGTTTTGTTCAGGGCTTCATTCTCCGAACCATGGTGGTGGTTTACTGCAATTCCCTGTATTTTTAAAATTGGAGCATTTTTATTCTTTGATAGTGACACTGCAAATTCTTTGATGCGAGCCTGCAAATTCTCCAAACAGACAAAGCATGCGGGCTGTGGGCACCAGAAAGAAACACATAAAAGTAATTTTTTGCATTATTTTGGCGTTCTGTAGCTCTGCAACCATATATCTGATCTTAATGCAACTTGCCAGAGCCAGAGATCTGTGATACAAGACTGCACCTGCAAAATGTCAGGCAAATCCGTTATATGGTGGCAAAATTATTAAGGTGCAAAATTTGAGGTTTAACATTAAAGTGGCTACTCAACCCTAACTATAGTGGCTCTGTCATGCTACTATAATATATATATATTCATTGCAAAAAACTCAATTAATGCATCAGTTAGGGTTGTTTCCACAGTGACAAAACCCCAGGCCCTCATCCTCAAATCCCTAACTCTGCACTCCCCCCCACACACACACATATGCAAGACACATGCAACATTGTAAGACACTATACCAGTCAGTCACATCTGTAAGCATGGGTGATGGCTCACAGTAAGCATTTTACATCACAGACATCCATAAGAAGATTTAAGCAGATGCCCATATTTCAATAGTTAGCAGCTGATGAAACACACAGTATGTTATCTACACATAGTGTATTAGAAATTACAGTTTCTGTGAGCCTAGCAACAGTCATTGGATGTTTGCATTTTGTTTTCTGATATAGTGAGTCAGTTCTAATAACAAACAGTGGTAATAATGAAAGTAATTTTTTTTGTAGCATAGTTTACAAGATGTAAAGGAACAGCTATAACATGCAAAGGTAACCATAACATACTGTTAATGAGTATTTAGGTAACACAGCAGCATAACAAGTTGTGATGGTGGTAGTTTCCCACCTGAGCAGTATCTCCAAACTACTGTGTATGTGTCAGGTCTATCTGTTCTTCTACCACATGCCTATGTGGTAGGAGCACACTTGCAGTGACCCAATTGTTGAATTATGACACATATAAATCAATATTTTGGAACTGTGTACAGAGTAAGCGATCATTGTATTAGGAAGATATGCCAGCAGTAATGTGTCATCATACTGTGCTGGCAGTATAAATCAATTATACTGTATTTGTTTTCATTAGATAGTGTTATGTGAAATCAGTAGAGTGTTGTGATTATTGTGCTTACAGATGTGCTGGAGTGGTATAGTGTCTTACAATGTTGCATGTGTCTTGCATGTGTGTGTGGGGGGTAGGGTGGGGGAATGCAGAGTTAGGAGCTTTGAGGATGGGGGTTTGGATGTGGGGATGTGGGGTGATAACCCTAACGTGGAATTTCCACACTTTTGTTTGTGTAGAAACAACCCTAACTGAAACATTAATGAAGTTTTATGTGAAGAATTTACTTTCTTTTTGAAAAAGTTTAATATAAGTAGTGAATGTTATGTGTTGATGGGAGCATGGGGTCCTTTCCCCCCGCTCATAGGGGGACTAAGAATTTTTGCCACGAAAAGTCCGTATCTCGAACCGTTTTTTAGATACGGGCCCTGATAGGCTTTATGGGTGCTGTAATGTTATCCTATAGGAAATTTTCTGAACTTTGGAATGCTGTAACTATGGGCCTGTTCAATGTTTCTGTACCAAACCACCAAAAGGCACATCTGTGGCAATAGGGCTTCCACTCTGAAAATTTCAGGCCAATAGCACAATCCACAATGCCACAATGAAGTGACAAAGAAAACAACACATAGCAAAATGTGTTCATGCAGTGTTGCCATGATTAATTTAATGTTTTCGAGATTCTTCAGTCTCTAGAACGGGAATGTTATCGTGCACAGAAAAATGTTGCTGTGGTTACTTTTTCCTGTGAGCGCAATTGTTTGTTGGGCAACAAAAATGTTTCCATGATCAAAAAACAGAAATTTTTTTAAAACATATTTCCAGACCAGCTGGTGAAAAACTAATGTCAGGGACATGTTTCTCGGGGCACAGTTAGGTAAACACAACTGTTGGTGTTTACCAAAGTGCAGTATTTTTTTAATTACAGCATTTTTTCTCTCTTGCTAACTGAAAACAAGATGGCAACAGCACAACAACATTTTTAGGCAAGCTTGACAACAAAATGTGATTGCAAGTGTTTTAGCAGTGCACATATAAATTTTTCCATAGGCTATAATGGGATTTTGAACGGAGCAGCATTTTTTCACCAAATCTTCAAAAGGCACCAGTGCATCCCATGACACATGTAGACAAACCAATCTGAACCCACTCAAATGCATTCTTCAGTCCATTATGCTGGGACAAAGAATTCACAGCAATGGGGAAATTTCACTTTTGAGCGCACTACGGTTCAACAACTCTACCTCCAACTGAAATGAAAATTTCCAGATCCAGAGATCTTCCTACATTCCAAATTTCAGGCAAATTGGACAAACGGTTCAAAGGTTATTAAAGTGCAAAATTTGAGGTTTAACATAGAAATGGCTGTGCAATCTTAATTATAGTGGCACTACTGTGCTACTATAATATTAAGATATTATATATAGAAGATATATATATATATATATATATAGAGATTACAGCAACATGATGATCAGTTGAAAGAACACAGTGCGAGGAGGGCTCGATAATATCTCACTCCTGCCTGCCACTGTCGATTATCAGTGACAGAATGTCCTAACTCTCACCCCATTCTCTTTAGACTGCACCACTTCAGCTTGTTTGCATGTGGGATGGAGTGAGAGTTAGACCGATGACCCCAACGCACACCCTGATGCCTGTTGGTGGGGGCGGATGGGGGTGCAAGGTGTGGAACCCTAACATTGAATTTCCTAAATTTTGTCACTGTGGAATAACCCTAACTGATGCATTAAACAGAGTTTTTGCCATGACTATATATATATATATATATATATATATATATATATTTATGCATATACACACAAACATATATCTATAATATTTTGTTTTATTTTGACCCCACATTTTCTGGATACTTATTTTATAATTTGCCTTATAAACATGTCATGTACAGTACCATTTATAGTATATTAGATGGAATGTCTTCAGTATGACAGAAGTGCTGAAACACATCTTGCCCAAGATTTTAAAAATGACACACATCATATTTTTTAGCTGCTGTGGAGAAATGGCTGTGCTGAAAGTTTGGAATCAAAATAATAATAATTTGTGAAGTTATGACTGAACATTGAAATACTGCAACATTTACTCATAACTTGGGCATTTTACCATATTTGTATACCAAATTTTCAGCTTAGCCTTCTTGTTAGCCCACCTCATGAACCCTATAGATGAAAGTTTTCAGATCCCTGCAAAACATCATTCTGCACCACCAAAACATCACTCTGTGCAACAGATGTGAAAACAAATTTTGGTCAGGATTCAAAAAATGACAGCTGTCACATTTGTGAGGTGGTGTGAAAAAATGGCTATGTTGAAAATTTGAGATCAAATTATTTAAATTATCAAGGTAAGGGCAAGTATAGAAAATGACAATGTACATGAATAACTTTGCCATTTGAAATATTTTGACCTCCAATTTTCCACATAGTCTTCTTATGACTTCACCTCATGAACAAGGGTGGAGAGAAATTCAAATCCACCAAAGGTGATTCACCAAAGTGACTGTGAAATCACCTTTCAGGCCTGATTTGCATAATGCCACCACTATTGGTCATGAGGCGGGTCCCAAAAGGCATGCGTTGAAAATTTGACATCAAAATATGCAAAATTCAAAGTTAGGCACTACAAACTATAAAGTTCAAAACCCTATTAAAATGTAATGAACTTCACTTGTCTTAGTTTCTCATATTGCAGTCAATGTTCCAGTGGCAAGACATGTCTTTGATTATACAGTGTACCTTTGCACTTGGACATGTTCAGAGTTAGTAAGGAATGTGTATATGGAGGGTGTGTAGGAATTATGGGGTGATGGGTGTCAGTGGGAGATCAGATTGGAGGATCAGTTGCCAAGGACCATTTTCTTTTGTGCAGGTAAAAATTATGGATGTTATTCTTTTTCTCAGGGCATACTGAAATTCTGACACCAGGGATTGGGCACCCCAGTATCAGGCTACTGTTTTTCAGCACCGGGGTGGGCACCCTGGTGCCACCATGTATTTAATGGGAGGGGGTGACAACCTGAAGGAGAAGAGGGCCATAAGAAGTAGTACTAGAGGTGGGCACCCCTGTCCACTTATTAAACATTGGGAATGGCAAGCAGGTGACCTGGAGGGGAGTGGGAGAAAGAAGTGGTACTTTAATGGGCACCCCGTCTGCTAGATAGATAGATAGATAGATAGATAGATAGATAGATAGATAGATACATACATACATACATAGGCAGGCAGGCAAGCAGGCATACAGAACAGTGGATCGGTGGCTCACTGCTCTCCCTGCAGCCCACAGTAGGACTCCAGCTACAGCTGCAGAAATCAAGAAAGCCCCACTGTCCTCCTGCATAAAATGCGGGTGAATGGCTCCTCTCACTAAGCTGGGCATCCTGGATTTTGGGGTGCCCAAAAAGGTATTTCTGGCCATTATTTTTAAAAACAAACTTAAGAATCTAGCTAAACAAATCTCGTTTAGCTAAATTCAGGTATTTGTTTTGTTTTTAAACTACACTGTTTTATTTATTTTCCATTTTTTTTTTTTCAAGGGAATAAAACAGCATCAAAAACATATTTGGTGTTGTGAAGCAAGTGATGTGAAACAAAGATGGTCTTGCAACACAGAATTTTTGGTGTTGTATCTAAACCATATCCCAAAAACCCCACCGAGCATTCTCAGAACAGAAAAAAGCAAAATTTAAAATCTTTATTACTTTGGAACTGTTTAATATTTTTCAACAAACCTTCCAAAGGCACTCTATTCCACAGCTGGCTTCTGCCCTGAAAGTTTTGGAAAATCATATATTATGTGTAGGCAGTATGTGAGAGCAAACACAAAACCTTGTTCAATACAGAAAAAATTAGACATTTACAGGAAATAACATATGCAGATCTCAGAAACCACACAGCTGTAGTCACAAAACTTTCCATAGATTAAGACCTTGCATTCTACACAACACAAGCAACATTTTTGTTAATTTCAGCAAAAACTTGCAAACTTTCAAGGTACAAAGTTAAGAGTTTAACATTGAACACCCTCTTCAACCATAACTATAGGTGTGCTGCTGCACTCCTATAATAACAATCTAATAAATTTGTTGCTATTTTTAGGGGAGCATGCAGTTCTTCTTCTGTCCTTCAGACACCCACAGAAATGCCTATATTTGCAGTCTTTATAAGGTTGGGTGGTCATGCATGCATCCATATTATTCAGTGCAGTACCATGTTGCAGTGATGGTTTCCAAAATAAAAGTATACATGCACATAGTAGACTGCATAACACACCAGCATGTTACCAGCCCAGATGCATATCATCAGACTCAAGCACTGAAAACAAAATATAAAATACGTAACAGTAGTATGTAAGGAATTACCACTATGGGTTGCATGTGATGAGCCCATATCATACAGATTTGAGATATCTGGTAGACTTAAGTTACAGCAAAGTGATAACAATAGTAGGGATTAGAGAGGGGGACATCTTTGTATACTTGATGGTCTTGATGTTGACAATTAAACAATACATAGAGGCTAATGTATGGTCTGTCATCGGTAACAAACATGTGTAGCCAGCGAGAGGTTACCATGCCAACCATTGAAACCTCAAAACTGAAGCTCAAGAGGTTTTGGTCATCATGGTTACCTCGAGAGGGCAACACATGTTTTTTGCCAATTGTACACCATATATTATACTTTATAATGAATGGTCCCCATTAACAGTGAGAAAAAAACTGAAGCTGGATCCATACTTTGTTGTTTTCAGTCACTGCTGCTCTGCTCTGCGTCCAGCTCTCACCACCACAGTCAGTTCAGGAAGGCTGCCAGTTCTGGTAATGCATGTACAGAGTGAATACTGTTGTTATACCATCGTGTGACTTACCATCGATGGGTTAACAACATCCTGATGTCACACTGATGATATAACAAACCTGTAAAATGTTAGATTTTAACTGATAACATTTGACCATACATTATAATCTGTCGCATCAGTGCACACTGGAGATGACAATGGATGAGTGGTCAGTCATGGTTAACAGGAGATATCACTGTGCAGTACTCCTTCCAGCCTGCACATAGTAATACACAGCATACAGTTACATGATGTAATTGTAAGTATTACAGTCAGTTAATTGCACAATCTGTAAGTGTAACCATTACATAAATGTCACAGTGGTGTGGAGATTTAAGGAGCAGAGACATGTTGTGATACTTTTGATACTGTCCTTCATCTATAGTGCTATCTGATGACCTAGTATCACTATGTCTTATCTTATCTGTCTTCCCATCCAGTATCTGCAGGATCAGCCCCCTTTGAACTCTCTAAGGAAGAACTATTGAAACTCACACCAAAGGATGAGAAGGATGTTGCCCAAATTCCTCGTTTTTCTTAAGGAAAGTGGGCATCTCCACATTCCCCATACTCAGTCTGATTTGACTCCTCCAGTGATGCTGAAAACACACTCTGAATATACACTTGAGCATGGACATGTAAAAAAAGAGACAGGAAGCTGAAACAGCTCAGACCATGCACTATTTTGGAGCCCCAGTAGTAATGTGGATCAGAACAACAACAGAAAGATAATCAGTCTCTAAGTACTCCTCTAGCAGTATCTAGGTTTACTGATTTCTTGGGTCTCTTCTCTTCTTCTTTGTGGTCCTCACCATTAGATTCAAGACAGACATCTATTCCAGCAGAAATATTATGCAGATGCAAGCATTGACCCTTCTTCACTGTCTGACTCCTTGGTCTCAGTGTTTCAATGTTGATCATCCTTGGCATCTTCAGCAGGACAAGAATCAGCTATTTTGACCAAGTGGGCATAAGGAACACCCCCCCCCCAGTGTTTAATATCACTATCATGAGGTAGGATATTTCACAGCTGATCCTTGACCTGTGGGTCCAACATAGTGGAGACAACATAGTGGTCTTCATTACACATCCACTGCACTCATTTGTTGCCACTCAAAACATTCAGATGAGTTGATAATTGCCGTCTTTGCACTATCATGTCTATACTGGACACTTTCCTGTTCCAAAAATATGTGGAGGAATCTCAGCAGTAGCAGAGTCACACTCAAGGATGACGAGGTGAAAATGACCTCCCTTGTAACAGAGTCAAATAGTTCCAAGATCTCCATTAGTGTCTGTACCATATCACATCCATCTGAGGACACCATGACATCTGATGTGCCAAACTTATTAGGGAGTAGACAGACATGGATTGACAGCTTCTACTCTTGGAACCATTCCAACATATGATATACTGGAAGAACAGACTTTGCTGACAGAGTGGATTGAAACTACCTACTGTAGCTTTACCTTAAAGATATATTTTAATGTATTTATAGTTCTCTTCATACTGAATGTAGCCAGGTCAGTGGGGAGAAAACAGATTTGTAGACAGTGTTTTGGGAACTTTAAAACTAGTCTTCAAAATTGTAATAGCTGATGTGGGGGAAACTAGCTCAGGAGATTAATCTTGGGCTGAGTAGATTCAGGAAGCCCTGTGAATCAGGTGCACAGTTGGGTGGAGCTGATAGAGACTTAGTGCCTTCTTACAAGAGCTCTATAAAAGCACTTACACTCTAATGTGTCCAGTGCATTCATGTCCCAGTGAGTGAGTGGAACAGCGATGGAGTGGAAGAAGTAACTGGCATCTTAGGCATCTATAGGCAGCAGTAGAAGAAAGAAAGCAAGCAGTGGACTATGCCAGTTGACTAAGGTAAGGTACTTGTTCACTATTGTGTAACAGTCACTGCTGGGAAAGATGAAAGCTTAAAGGTAGGCCAAAACCATCAATAGGAGCAATACCCCTCTAGGGTAGGATTATAAATAGATTAAAATAAGGCACGGGAAATACAACTAGAAATAAACAATGTGGAAAACTACAAACACCCTATTGGGGTAAAGGTCCAAAAGTATTTCTAGGTAAGACAGGGAGAATAGAAGTTAAGAATGCTGGGAGTGGTGCAATGCAGTGGCTGTGGGGTGGCAGTTTTCAGAGACCTTTTGAAAACTGCAGTGCTGCCCCATCTGCACACACCTCTCTGGGTTAAGGGAGGAGGCCACTAGACTCCAGGCCAAGTTGGCTTGGATTTGAGGGACTTCCTCCTCCACCCAGGAGCCACCGAGTCTGCCACCATTCTCTCAGAGGACACAAGGGAGGAGAAACAGCTGGACTATGGTAGGCTCTGGAAGGCTGGGTGTGGTGGGACAGAGGTACATTCCTCAGCCAGTACCACTACATAATTCCTATGCTGTTCTGGTGGGGCAGAACTGCATGAAGGAGGCACCTGTGGTAGTGACCAGGGAGAATGTGGGGGCCTTCCATAATGGATATCCCAAGGAGAGTGATAGAGAACCCCTGAGGAGCTGGAATCAACTTCTAGTGAGTGAATTGATTGTGAGGGGTATAGTTTTGGGAATCGAAAGGGGAGAGAGATGGGTTAGGTGCTTATATCATGGCCCGGAGGGATGGGGAGTGGATCCTGAGGATTACTAGGGGAGCAGGACAGGAGGGGGAACTGGATGTCATTATCCAGCTGGGGACAATGACCTGGCTAGGGATGAGGCTGTAATATTGCAAGGGAGTTTAGGGAGCCGGCGGAGTGGTCTTAGACAGGAGCTCACCCAGTGGTTCTCACTGAGGTGTTACCTGTCTACAACGGGAGGAGGAAAGCCTCTGCACCAGTAGTTTAAACTCATGGCTGAATGAATGGTGCAAAGAGGATGAGTTCAGTTACATTGAGGACTGGGAACCCACCTGGGAGGATAAGGGCCAATACAGGGGTGATGGCCCACATCTATCCAAGAGGGAAACTGCAGTCCTCAGTTGGATGGTTAATGTTACTTCATGAACATTTAAACTAACTGAGGGGAGTGGAGGAAGAAACTGGGGAGAAAGAAACTGCACTTCCCAACAAGCTGAACTATAGAATAGGGAGAAGCCTAGGGTAGAGGTATCTTCCAAGGTGCAAATTTATAAAGGAAGCAGGGTGGTAGAGACAAAGGTGGAAGGGGAGCATTAAAAGAGAGGGTGAAGGAGGGAGGGCAAAAAGTAAAAAAGGGGTGGCAACAACCAGAGTGGAAACCAGATCTGGAAGGTTATATGTGGGAATTGTAGAAGTCTAGGAAATAAGATTCTGGACCTAGAGGCCAACATGGCAGAGGCCAAACTGGATATTGTGGCCATTACCAAGCCATGGTACACAGAAAACCATGATTGAGACATGACCATACCAGGCAATACTTTAGCGGATGGGAAGGAAAGAAGGGGATGTGGTGCTTTATGTGAGGTTAAGCATAAAAGCCATGAAGATACAGGGAATATAGGGGAGGCAGAGGTACAGTGGGTCACCATGGAGATGATGAACGGAGCCACTATTTGCTGATACAGGCATCCAGAACCTCTGGGACCCACTGTCCTGTGATTAACCAGAGATTTCTTCTGGAGTAAGATGGGCATAAGGGTAAGAAGGTGTAGTCTGTTCCCTTTGGATTTACTATCCTCCAGATGTCCATTGGGTCCAGCTGTCCCACCATATTCACCACTGCAGCTGAGGCCAGGGAGTGTGGACCAGTGGGTGCCTTGCTTCCATCTAGGAAGTCACCTATTATAGTGTTCATGTCCCTTCCCACCACCAAGTGTCCCTTCTTAGGATCTGCTAAGGTTTGTGTAAGTGCAAGGATGAAGTTGATATCTGCCTGATTGGCCAACGTATGTTGCATAATGTAACATCTTAACCCCATATAAAGCCCAGCACCTCAACAAAGTGTCCCTCAGAGTATGAGATCACTTTGTCAACAGTAAATGACACAGTCTTATATATAAGTATGGTGACCCCTCTGCTTTTTATATTGTAGGGGATACTGAACACCTGAAAGACCCACCCTGTTTAGAGTTTAGTTGCCTCTCTTTCCCTGCAAAAATGCAATCCTCATCCCTGTCCTCTTAAGGTGGTGCAGAATTTTCCTCTGCTTAATGGGAGAGTGTATTCCTTTGATATTCCATGAGACCAATTTTAGAGGTTGGCTAGCCAAATGGTAAAGCAAAGGAGTCTTCATAAAGATGATGAATTCATAGGCATGCTGAGGGTGTGTTACCAACCCTTTGATAATGCAGTTGAAACATATCTTGGATGCTATGGCCCAGTTGGAGCCCCTCAAGGTTATAGCATACAAGCTCAATGCCTCTATTTACATTACATATCAGTTCCATCTGTTTATTTACTACTGTATGTGTAACTTCTACAAAACTGCACTGAACTATGTATATTAACCATAAGCTTCTGTTCACTACATAACACAAAAACACTGAGAACAGTTTTAACACTTGTGAAGTAAAGTAGGGGGTGACGAGGGCATGGCCCATGTGTGGGGCATGAGCAACTGATCTGACCACCTCTCTGTCTCAGCACTCAGATCTTTTCTGGATCAGCAGAGAGATAGGAAGAGTGCAACTTACTCTGGATAATCCCAGGTACAGTGACTGGTGAGTTAATGGTAATGTGAGACTGGTATATGGTCATTCGATCCTAAGAGGGGGTGCCCCCTTCTGAGGGGGCATGAACCCCCTTCCCTTATAAGCAGTGCATAAACACAGGCCGCTGAAAAACCCTTACCCATTACCCCTATGTTCTGAGCTTCAGTGGCATTGGTGGGAGTCGCATCCCAGCTCTCTAAACTTGGTTTTACCCTGGGATAGGATAGAATAGGATCTTTATTCATATGCCACCTTTCCATAGCTCATAGTGTTGTACAATACAAATATATTTTATAAATAATGCTTCTGAACAGATCTAGGTACATAAATATAAATCAAGCCCAGGAATATTGCTTCAGAATCAGAGGGGGAGACCCGTTTGCTTCAGCGGATGTCTCTTGCCGCCTATTAGTGCTTGCCTCCTTCCCAGTTCTGTATGTGCATGTGGGCCTAAGCATGGGCATGCCACTCTGGCTGGTTCTGCTGAGACACAGTGTACTACCACTCAACTGATTACGTCTACCAGGTTCAGCCTTGACCTTGGGGCTGTGTGTCAGGCAGCTCGTTCTATGTCCATTAGGTCATCAGTTGAAGAAATGAGCATGTTGTCTTGCATTCCCTGCAACATTCACTCTACTATCACACTGAAGATCCAGGCTTCACTCTAGGACCCAGTACATGTTGTCTTAATGACTCTTCCCCCCGTGATAGGTTTCCTGTTCCTCATAAGGTAATGAACTACTTTCCTGTGGGACAGTTAATCAGTCAGTCATGTAAATAGTGAACAATGTGGAGACAGCCTCCTCTGCATGCTTCATTCATGTAGACCATATCCATGTGCAGTCAGCTGAGCCAATGGGGATTAGGCTGCAAAGACGAATCCATCATAAGATGCTTTTGTGCATGCTGTGCTTTCAGCTTGGCCACTTGCACAGTGAAGGGCGTCAGGGACTTAATCTGTGCACCGCTAAATGAGAAGATGTCCAATAATTTCTGCAGCCATCTGTGCAGAGGTGTGCTTATGGAATAGTCTGTGATGGGCAGGTGAGAAAGGGGGAAAAAGTTGCTGTCATGACCACTCAAAGCTGGGCCTCATCAAACAGACTCAGCATATCAATAACATTTACCTTGACTTGGTAACTTTGCCCAGCACTCCACTGACCTGATTCCCAGGCTGCTGCTAAGACAGTGTGGGAAAGCAAGACTGAGTGGCAAAATTAGAGTACTTTTCAGGGAGTGAAGGAAAAGGGGGAATTCAGACACCAGAGAAATCTTCATGAGTGCACTCTGCCAGGCTTTGAGCAGTCTTCTGCTGGGAGATGGATCCATGACTGTGAGGCAACTGAGAACTAGAGTACCAAGAATTAAAAGAAAAAAGGGGGCAGTTAGATAAGGAAGCCAGGCCTCATGGCTTCTGTCAGCATTCAATTAGCAATGCACTATGAGCCTGTGCACGTATCCCACCCTACGATCTACTGACCTCGGCTCCCAAAAGATACACATTTAAATAGCTGCTTAACACCTTTCTAGAGTTAGTGACTCAGAACATAACTTACACTGGGTAGTAGTTCAACTTTCAGGGTTCAGTTAATCAGACCCAAGTTGCAATTTTGTTATAAGTCAGGCTGAAGAAAGGTGACCACAGGAGGAAGGTGTCACAACCCTTGAGAGCTCCCTTCACATGCACTAACCACTAAGCAGGATGCCTAACACTTTCTCAGTGGGTGGCGGGGGATGGTGCTTGGACCATGATGGAGCCTAGAGTAAAGGTACAAGAAGGGAAGAGGGGATGCTTGTGGAAGGGACTGGGGTCTCATGGACTCTGTAACAATGCATCATTGAGCCTCTATGCTCCTCTAATTCCAAGGACTATCATTTCCCCACACCCTCCTTATCCCCAGAGAAATAAATACTTAAATACTGCTTAATACCTTTGTACAGAGTTAATAACTCAGAATGTAGCTATCAAAGGGTAATATTCATCTTTCATAGTTCAGTGTACTGTACCAGTCTGGACTGTAGTAATGTTAATGTGGAAGTCTGAGAAGAAATGGCTTAATGTGGGCAGAGCTGCTAAATATCCTGTGGCCCACTCCTATTGACCTCTCCATGATTCCCCTGTCTTCTGTACACTGGCTGCTTCCTGTCCATCCAGGCTGCTTTGCTCACTGTCTGGAGATGTGCCAGTAAAGCTTTAGCTGGTGAGTCAGGTAAAGGAGTTTCAAGGGGCAGCAGTGGATCCTTCTGCAGCTGCTTCAGTGGCAGCTGTCATCCTGGTTGAGTGAAAACCAGCCACTAAATGTCCAGAGTCCATGCTCCTCTCACTGGTTGTCTGGCCTGGTTCAGATCAGTCCAGTTTGTGTTGCCCCGCCTCTGTGATCACAGCACTTGCATCTTGTGGTTTGCCACTTTATGGGATCCAGTTGTCTGGTTGCCGAGTATGAACCATTGTGATGTTGCTGCCAGGCCTGGTCCTTTGCATCACCTTGGAGATGCTGTGCTTTCTCTAGTTTATGCTGTTGAAGGAGGTGGGCCTGGTCAAGCCAGTTTTTACTGATATAAGTGGCAGCTTCCTGTAACAATTGGAAGGTGTAGGAAACCTCAGTCCTTGTGATGCTCAACTTGGTGGGACATTGCAACTTACGTGGGCTTTCCAATTCCTGTAACTGTTTCTTGGCCCCATATATCGTTTTCTCTTCCATGCCAGTTCATTTGAGTAATCAATAGATAACTAAATTCATTGGCTCTGCCAAATCACTGCCCCTCTATTTCTTGCCAGTGACAGTATTTTTTCTTTGTCTGGAAAGTGCAGGACTGGTGACGTCATGGACCAAATCAGCAGGTAAACGAGCAGCTCCCAACCTCCCATCCATTAAACCTCCCCAAAACATATGATTCTGGCTAAAATTCATCAAAGTGACTGCGGAGGAAAGAAATAGGACAGGTGCACCTGGTTATGGCAGAAATTATTCTAGAGAGCATAATGAAGAGGTATGAATTCAAGTTCTGCAGACACGAGCCAGAGGCATTCACACACAGCACCAGAAACCCCAACATGACAGACACCAAAGCCAAAAAAATAACTAGAAGCAGATATGAGATCCTTCTGAAGGAAATTAAAGCCTTCAGGAAAGGCAGTAAGAAAGAGTTCAAGAAGCTGCATCAAACACCTGTCAAAGTGGAACAATGGGTAGAGGCTGCAGAGGAGAGAGTGTGCTTCATTGAAGATGGTGCCATTCATCTCGGGGAGGCAGTTGAATCCCTATTGCACCATACAACTGCACGTCAGAAAAAGTGCCTGGACCTTAAATGTTGGTCCTGTACTGAAAATATCAAGCTATAAGGGCTTCCAGAAGGTTCAGAAACAGGCCAGGTGACTGATTACTTAACAAACCTCCACAGAGACATTGTAACTCTGGTGCCTGATTTTCCCCTGAATATCAAGGACACACAGAGCCTTGCAGCCAAAGCTGACTAACTACCAAGCCTGACCCAGATCAATCATCATGAAGCTAGCCAGCTTCAAAGTAAAAATGAAACTGGTAAATAGGGCTGGCAAAAAGAGGCAACATAACTGGGATACATATACTCCTAAACCATAACTACCCCCAGAGCGGCAGTGACTAGCATTTGGGACATTTGAAAGTTCTCAGAAAAGAGCAAACTAAGCTTCATACACCTTTCCCATTCCCCACCAAGTTGAGAATTTGTTGGGACAATGGGCGGCAGTTTATCAGATCCCGGAGACAGCAAAGAAAGCTCTGGCTGACAAGAGGTCTACAGGTTTCCCAATCATCTGTGGGTGCAATGCAGACAGAACGCCTCTGACAGAGAGGCAGATAGTGAGGATACAGAAGCTCAAAATATCCAAGAAACTGACTGCACCTGGAGTCATACAGCAGATTCAACAGCTCCTTCAAAGCCTGCAGAGGAATGCTCGAGAGGAGGATCAGCCGACTGAACAGACAATGTGATCTTTTCAGCTGCAGGTACTGTTACTCTTTCATGCTCTAGGAGTGACTTTGTCCCACAGACTGTTTTTTTCTTCTCAATATTCCCCAGCCTGCACTTTCAGACCTTATTAGTCTTTTCCCATAGATTTCCAAATGTGTGTGACTATACATAGATACATAGATGCTGTCAGCAGATAAGAACCACTAGGCCCATCCAGTCTGCCCATTTAAGCTGCCTAACGAAGTGTCCAGTGACCCTATCTGGTCATTGGCTTTAGCTTTTTCTTCCTGTCTGTTATTCCTTTGTTTCTGTACCACATATGTTTGAGGCCCACCACTTTATGGGCTATCACCACCTCCTGGTGCAGGCTATTTCATGCATCCACCACCCTTTGTGAAAAAAAGAACTTCCTGACATTTCCCCTTATGCGGCCAACCCTCAGTCTCATGTGTTGTCCTCTTTGCCTGGCACTACTATTAATCTGGAATATGTTGCCCCCTTCCACCTTGTTAATGCTCTTGAGGTACTTGAATGTTTCTATCATGTCATCTGTCTTCCTCCTTTGATCCACCATGTACAGACTAAGGTCCCTCACTCTCTCCTTGTAAGGCTTGTAATGTAATCCCTTCACCATTTTGATTACCCTCCTCTGCACCATCTCTATTTTGTCAATGTCTTTTTGAACGTGTGGTCTCTAGAACTGTACACAGTATTCAAGGTGAGGTCTCACCAGGGTCTTCTACAGTGTGAAGTAGAGTTGTGCTCTACTCAGGGAATTGGTGTAGCAGTTAGGGATAGTTTTCTATCTTCTCCCCTTCCTTCTGTACAATCTGTTGCAACAGCACCACTAGAAAACTATCCTGTTCTTTTTCTAACACTGCAGTAGGTTGGCCATCTACAGCAGTCTTTTTTTGTATCCTCCCTAAATTTATTTTCTTCCTTTCTTTGTTTCTTATTCACCATTCCGTCCCTCAGCAGAAGCCATATGCCTTTCTAAAGAAATAACATATATGTTGTCTGTGTTATCCTTCACCCACCCCCGGCCATACAGTGGAACTATTACCTCCCTCCTTCACTTGTGATTCCCCTACCAATACACCCAAACATCCCACTGGCCTTTCCCACAGCCTTTGCTATCTGCCTAGCAGCCTTCAAGTCATCTGTGATTATGACCCCCAAGTCCCCCTCCTTCTTAGTTACTGTCAGTAGCTCCCCCCAACCTATAGCTCTCCCCAGGGTTCCTACTCCCCACATGCATGATTTTGCACTTCTTTGTGTTAAACCTTAGGTGCCATGCCCCTGATCATCTCTCCAGCAGTTCCAGGTCTTTTCTCATCCTTTCCACCCCTCTGGGGTATCCACCTTGTTGCAGATCTTGGTGTTATCCACAAAAAGGCAAACCTTTCCCTCCAGCCTTCTGCAATGTCACTGATAAAGACAATGAAGAGGACTGGCCCCAGAATTGACCCCTGAGGTACACCACTGGTCACCTCCCTTTCATCTGATTGGGTTCCATTCACCACTACCCTCTGTTTTTTGTTCGTTAACCAGTTTCCAATCTAGTTTGCCACCTTGTATCCCAACCCCAGGCTTCCTAGCTGGTTGACCAGTCTCTATGTGTGACTGTATCAAAGGCTTTGCTGAAATTGAGGTAGGCAATATCTACCACCCTCCCGGTCTACTGCTTTTGTCACCCAGTCAAAGAAATCTATCAGATTAGTTTGACAGCATCATCCTGCAGACAACCCTTGTTGCCTGGGATCCACCAGTCCATTGACTTCCAGGTGTTCCACTATTCTTTCCTTAAGGAGTGCCTCCATTATCTTTCCAACTACAGAGGTTCGACTAACTGGCCTGTAGTTTCCCACTTCTTTTTTACTATTGCTTTTGTGAAGAGGGACAATGTTTGCCCTTCTCCATTCCTCTGGGGCCACTCCAGTGTCTAAGGACTCACTGAACAGGGCTGCCAGATGGGCTGCCAGTTCAGTCCTCAGTTCCTTTAGGACCCTGGGATGTATGTCATCTGGACCCATGGCTTTTTCCATATTTAGCTTTGCCAGTTCTTCTAGGACCCTCTCCTCTGTGAATGGACTGGTGTATCCTTAGTTCTTATGAAGTTCAGCTGTGGGCCTTGCCCATCCCCTTCCATAGTGAAGACTGAACAGAAATATTCATTCAGGATCATTGATTTTTCTCCTTCTCCCTCCTCTATCTCCCCCCGGCCCCTTAAGCTTTGCTACTCCCACCTTTGCCTTCCTTCTCTTGCTAATGTACCTGAAGAATGTCTTATTTCCTTTTTTAACTGATTGAGCTATTCTCTCCTCCATTTGCGCTTTAGCACTCGTCACTGCCTTTCCTGCCTCACTCAGACACTTCTGTTACATTTCCTTGTCCTCATCCCTTTGTGTCTCCTTATACTACCTGAAGGCTAGCCTATTGGCCCTTACTTTTTCTGCCACTCCCCCTGAGAGCCAAAGTGGTTTTATTCTCCTTTCACTCTTGTCTATTGATCTAGCACATTGTTTTGTTACCTCCGTTATAGCCTCCTGTATGTGTGCCCATTCTCCTCAACATTCTCAACTATCCCCTCTTTTCCAGGGTTTCTTTTAGCTGTAGTCCCATACTGGTAAAGTCTGCCCTTCTAAAGTCTAACACACCATATTCTGGTTGCTGAACCCTAACTGACCTTCCACCCTAAGATCTGCTACCTTGTCCCCGTTGGTCAGCACCAGATCCAGGATTGCCCGGTCTCTGGTAGGCTTCTGAACCAGTTGCCTAAAACCAGACCCCGAAAGGGAGTTTACAAAGTCCTGTGTCTTAGCTGAGGCCCCTATTGGGATGGGCCAGTCTATCTCTGGCATGTTAGTCTCCTACATAGGAAAGGCGTGTTAAAGCCTATGCCTAGGAAGGTACAGAAACTCCCCAATGTGTGCAACTACACCTAGGCAGGTACACAAAACTCTCCTAACTTTGACTCTGCTTAAAAGGAAAAACACGAATGGTGGTCTCACTGGTGCCTAACAGCAAATACTTCGGATCTAGAAACACTGGGACTTGCTACTTGTTACATGGTGAGGGATTTGGGTAAAATGTATATTCCACTACTACAGTTTCTTTCTGCATATTTGGCCTGGGCTGCTCAGAGGGGTGAGGGGTGGACCCAATGATTTGGGGGGAGGGGGAGGTGAGGAATTCACAGCTGCATAACTGGAGGAAGTGACCCAATGTGGAGGAAGGAAACTAGGTCATTAAACACACAAAAGCAGGGGGGCCCACCTTGCACTTGAACTATAAAAGAGACTACTGGGAGGGATCTGATTCCATATAAACCTCTGGCAATGTCAGTGCCACAAATGGAGACCAAATAACCCACTCAACAGTTAAATCATTAATATTTCTAAATGCTCACACAAAATCACCCTGAGTTCGATCAACATTTAATAGTGTACCCACTACTTCATCAGGATCTTTAAGCATGAACTTGAGAGTCCCAGTCTGAGTGAACTACGCTCTCTGTGCCTCCATCTTCAGCACTGTACATTCACATCCATGTTTCTTCTTAAAGTTCTTTCACTTATAACAGAATTATTTTTGTGAAGCTTCCAAATATATACAGTGCTTACAATAGAAGCACAGAGAGCGTATTTCACTCAGACTGGGACTCTCAAGTCCACACCTAAAGATCTCAATGAAGTAGTGAGTAAACTATAAAATGTTGATGAGACTTGGTGTGATCTGAGTGAGCATTTGTAAATATTTGTGAGAATAAATACTTAATTATATAACTGGTGAGTGAGTCATCACCTGATCAGTTGGTTTTACTGAGAGAAAGCAGGGAAGTGCTTTCATTCAGAAGAAGTTGGCTGGCCGTGGAGGAGGGTGGACTGCATTACCGGTTGCCTTCTTCCTCCTTTTTTTTGAATTGTCTTGCTATTTGGGATGGGAGCCCAAGATTTGGGGCTGGGAAATAATGATTCGCCCACCCCAGTGCCAACTATATGAATGAACTGGAGCATACTGCAGAGTATGTACAGTGCAAATGGGAGACAGACCTATAAATCATCATCATCTCAGACAAGCATTGGGATAAGGTGTGAGAGGAGATGTAGCGCACATACATCCTCATACCTGAGATGGAGAGAGTTTGTGTTGAAACTCAATTAGTTTTTTCTGGACCCTGTAGCCCAGAGTAAATGGGATCCCAATATCACTACATCCTGCTGGAGGCAGTATAGGGAAGGCAGGTCCTCACAGGCTCATATTTTCTGGCTCTGCCCCAAACTGCAGGCTTTTTAGGGTGAAATAAAACATAGCATTTCTTGGACTCTGCCACTACAGCACTATAGTTACCATGGGATAGTATGAACATACTCTTGGGAATGAAACCTAAATCTATAAAGGGTAAGGAGGACATCTATCCTTGGAACATTTTAACAGCTAAAGCAGCTAAAGCAGTGGCAAGAGAAATGCTTACAAGTAAATCCTCCTATCATGAAGGAATGGGTAGAAATAATCACACTTATTCAGGGTCATGAAAATATAACCTTTATTGTGCAACATCATTTCCCAGCATAACTGAATAATGGACCATATGGGAAATGTTTGCTCTGGAAGAGGAGGACACAGATTAAACCAGGAAGCTTCCATCTCTGGCCGGGGCAACATGACTTCTGTCTTTTCTACAATCAGAGAGAGATCGAATTGGGCATTTTCCATTACATAAATGGTTAAATCCATCAGATAGAATGACATTATACTGTGATCATGCTTTGTTTGGTTTTACTGTAGTTCTCCAAATCCTCCACACTCATGCGTTCTCCAAGTACTCCACTCTCATGTACAGGAGATTCACCAGTCTCTCCAACTCATGTACGTGGGCTTTGCACCTCATGCTCATGTAATCAAAGAGAGAGATGTTTCCATATTCCTAGCTTTATGCTATAGCTCCTGCACCTTTTCAGCTAATCTGGACCTTGAGGTTTTAAAAAATGTTAATTTGTTTGAGGATCTGCTGAAGAATTCCCTTGATCTACAGATAAGTCAACCAGGATGAAGTGCAGTGTCACAGGTTTACTGCATGACAAAAGGGAATATTTTTTTTTTATTATTTATTTATCAAGTCTAGGATTACAAATATCTTTGAGCTAAGGCTCTTTTACAAAGGTTCCACGTCAGAGAAATACAAATTATGGGGAGCATCAAGACGGACATTACAACAATGTGGACATTGCAAACAGAGTACAGATTAATACAATTCAAGGGTAGCATTGTAAGCAAGGCAGCCAGTGGCATTTGTCAGAGAAAATAGACAACAGATAAGAAGTGCCAGAGTCATAGGGAGAGGGAAGGGGAGGGGAGGAAAAGGAATGTAGGTAGGGTGGGGAGAGGGTGAAAAGTGCAGCACTGGGTATACCAAGATGTGAGGGTAGAATCCAGTGAGGAGGGGAGGTGGACCACTAGAGCAGGCAGGAAGTGGAGAAACAAGGTTAAATTGGGCAGTCACAGGAGCTGTTGGTAGTGAGATAGTCCCAGAGCCTGGTTTTAAACATACCAATTGTTGGGGCAGAAGAGAAGGGGCTGAGGCCACTGAACCAGAGTGGCACTCGACAACAAAGAGCATTGTCCTGTGAAGTGTGACAGTGGAGAACTTTCAGTAGCTGTAGTGTGGATCTCCAAGGCACCATTTGTTAATTCGTGTTGTAACAGAGTTGAGACCCAGGGGTGCGAGGCCAAGGTAGATTTTTTCACCATGGAGCAGGTGAGAAACTTTATGTGGTTTGATAGTTGGATCCAGCCAGTCTGGGTGTACAGGTCACAAGTGTGGGTGAGACGGTGAGCACAGTGATGAGCTGACATGCCTTATTTAAGGCAGTTGAGAGGCCTAAGGGTTGTGGTTGTGGCTGAGCCATAAATGGTGAGACCATAGTCTATTACAGAGATTACAGAGCTCAGGACTGCAACCTTCAAAGCTTCTGGCGTGAGGTGTTGTCTGTGTTTGTAGAGAGACCAAGCCATGTGTTAGCAGCTCTAGCTACATTATCTACGTGAGGTCCATAGGAGAGATTAGGGTCAAGCTGTATCCCTAAGTATTTGAAGGACCCCACCTGATCTAGAGTGTTCCCCTGGGTGGTAGAGATAGCCAAGTGGTGTAGCTTGTGTGGGTTATGAGAGCTGCAGAAGAGCATATATTTGGTTTTCTTGTCATTGAGGACCAGTTTATGATTAAGAAACCATGTCTCTACAGAACTGAAACCAAGTTGAAGGTTGTGTTGAAGAGCTGCAGGAGCTTTGTGAGTGATGAATACAACAGCATCATAAGCATATAGTATGATCTGCTCAGAGCAGTGGTAAGGGAGGGAGTTTAAGAAAAGGCTAAAAGGATGGGACTGATATGGATCCTGTGGGACACCCGAGCGAATAGGCAGGGTGTCAGAAAGAGTGACCGCAATTTTTACTCTCTGCGACCGATTTTCTAAGTAGCTTTTAAACCAGAGAGAAGAGTCAGGTGATAGCTCAGCATTCAGTAGTTGGTCAATTAGTAGTCCATGGTGTACTGTATCGAAGGCCTTGGAGAGGTCAACGAAAACAGCCCCTGTGAGAAGGCCGTTGTCAAGGGATTTGTGCAAAGCTCCAGTGAACTCAAGAAGGGCTGTGGTGGTGCTGTGACCTTTCTGGAAACCGTGTTGTTGTGGACAAGGTATATTGTATTTATCCAAGTGGTTGGTAAGTTGATCAGCCACGATGCACTCGAGTGCCTTAGAGAGTGGGGGCAGTATGGAGATAGGGCAATAATTTGAGTGATTCGTCTTATCCCCACTTTTATGGATGGGTGTCACAGTGGCTGTTTTCTATAAGTCTGGGAATTTTCCGCAGCTGAGAGAGAGGTTTAGGATTTTTGTTAATGGATGAATTACCTGATCAAGGGTGAGCAACAGAAGCTTAAGGTCCAGGGTGTCGCTACTAGATCTAGATTTAGAGATAGCTACAGTAACATAGCGCTAGGCTTCATTCAGCCTTACCTCCTGAAGTAGAAGAGGGATGGTTAGACTGAGGGGCTGAGGTATTTGGGGAGTAGGCCCTGTTTTTGAAAAAGTCATGGGGTAGGACAGCACTAAGGTCTGAAAAAGCCATGTTAAAGATGTTTACAATCACCTTGGGGTCAAGGGTTGAGGATCCATTAACCATTAACATGGGCTGAGAGGTTTTTGGCTGCTTCCCTGTGACATCCTTGATATTGTCCCAGAAAGCACGACCATTTCCCCATGTATTGGTGAGACCGTCTTTGTAATAGGTGGATTTCATTAGCCGGATGGCTTTTGTGCAGGCATTTCATGCTTGTTTGTAATTTTGGATGTCCAGTTGTTTGTCAGTGGCCCTGGCAACTGCCCAGAGGTGATCCCTTAGTTTCAGCTGAGAGAGAAGAGCCGTGGTGAGCCATGGGTTAGAGAGAGATTTTGTTTTGTGCCTTTTAGCAGGGGCAAAGAGGTCGCAGGCTTTGTTGAAAATTGAGATGAAGTGATCAAGAGCCAAGTTAACATCTGTTGCTTCATAGATGGGTAGCCAGTCTTGTAGAAGCGGATATTGTTTAAGATGTGGAAGTTTTCCACAAAGAAGGACTCTGCTAGCGATAATTTTGGGAGGGGGCTTAAGGAATTTGTTAGACCATGCACACGTGACTGGGGAGTGGTCACTGAGAGAGTCTGGGAGAACGGTCATACGAGAAATCGTTGGGGTGAGTGGTGAGGACCCAATCCAAGAGGATACTGGTGCCAGTCTTGTAGTTAATCCTAGTAGGGGAGTTTACCATTTGCGTGAGGTTAGCAGCTGAGATGGAGTCTTTATAGGCACTGGTGGTCGATGCTAACCAGTTTATGTTGAAATCCCCTAGTAGAATAAGTTCAGCTTCAGGAGGATGAGCGTTGATAAAGTTTAGGACATCGTTGAAGCCATGTTTAGGGTCCCTGGGCAGGATGTATATGGAGACAATAGTCAGGGCTTTATGGTTAGGACCTAGGACGATTTTATTGGCAGAATTTGGGCAGAGGCAGAAAGTGATGGAGTTGCTACAGGGTGCCATGACAGGAAGTCTTTGATATAGATTGCGCAACCACCGTCTTTTTTGGATATCCGGTCCAGCCTGTGGACACTGTAGCCCTGTATTCTTACTGCTGAAACTCCATTGTTTACTGCAGTAACTCTACTGCAGAATTCTGCAGCACTGCACTTCATCCTGGGTGACTTCACTGTACATTGTGTCATTTGAAAATACCAGAGCTATTGCTGGCAGTATAGCCTAGAGGTTAGAGTAGCAAGCTGTGAATGAGCTTGGTACATACAACAGACGTGGGTTTGATACCAGCAACCTCCACTCTCATACTGTGTGACTCTGAGCAAGTCACTTAACCTTCTCAGTGCTCCTGGGGCACCCCTGAAAATAGGCACTTGTGCCTAGTGGGCCTTACCTGGTTAACAAAAGAATAAATAAATTGCTGCTGCTGCCATTTTTTTTGCCGAGTGCTGTCACCAGAGTCACAGAGGATTTTCATTTATAACTTTGCCTTGGAGTTGAATTTCAAAAATAAAGCTTCTGAAGTTGTTAGCTATGATTTTGTTACTACCAGATAAGGTAGTTTTTGATTGTGTTGCTGGTATGGGAATGGATTATAAATGAATATTGATCTAAGTGGCACTGAGCTCTCCTTTATGCTGTCCATTCCTCTTAGTTGCCGTGCATGCACCCTGGATTGCTTTTTCTGCTGCTAACCCTGTATACAGATTTTGGATTTTGGGATCAGATCCTGGAATCAGATTCCAACACCCAGATCCAACCAACATTTTTGGATTTAGGATTTTAGGTTGCAAATTTTAAATACCTAAATCTAAATTTAGAACAGAATCTGAGGATTCTGATACTATTCCATGGAATCTGAGCAACTATATTACGTAACATTTGTCAAATGCTGAATTTTAACAAAACCTTTTATTACATTCTCATTCAAAACAACATGGCTTTGCCAGCCAGGATGGACCTCTCTGGTTAGCGCCAGCCATCATAATGAGGGGATCAGGCCATACCACCACCACCAGGTGGATCTGTTTGAACTGCTTGTTGTGATTGCCTTCCTTTGCTTTTAACCCATTCTTGTCTGACTGTTGCAGGTTTTTCACATAATCAAAGTTACTGGTTTGTGCTATGCTGTCTATGCCTGTACTGGCCTGGGGAGAGAGTTATGTGATCAGAAGTGGTGGGGCCTGTGCTCAGCAATAATACCCACCTACCCACTTCCTATTGGCAATATGATGTCCTTCACCACTCCACCCCCAGCCAGTCTCCAGTCCAATATCACTGCAACTCATATACCATGATCTGACTGTTGCACCAGTAGAAATTGCAGAATCGAGTAAAGAATTAGATGGTGACACAGCCTGGAGGAGACACACCGTGGTTGCAGGCATCGTGTCATACCAAAAGTTTAGAGAACTAGAATGGGAACAGAGGAACCTCAACAGGGAACAAGGTGTGAGTGACAAAACCAGGACACTTGTACTGTATCTCTGAGCCAGCCTGCGTGCCTGCTCAGCCCTGAGGCAGGTCCCTGAGGTCAGATGAATGATCATCAATTGAGTTTTAAAAGGGGTTTCCATTTTGTTACAATTACAGATATGCGGGGGGCAGAGCCTGGCACCTAAAATGGGGTGGTATGGCTTGCTCACTTTGGAATTCCAATCTGAAAACTAAAAGGACCCCCTTTTTACATGGAGTTTAAAGTAAGGAAAGCCATTAGGCAGTTAAATGTTTGAATGTTGAATATATGCTTTTTTTTTTTTTGAGTGGTTGCACTGGATACCACACACCAGCAGTATCCTTCTCCAGAAATGTGAATTGCATTTTGAGCAGTGCAAAGGTTTTGAGCGTGCTATTTGGTTGTTTTCACCTAAAATGATGGTTGACTAATCTGGTACAGCAGGACCCAGGCATCGCTTTTCAGACCATCCAGAATAAACGGCAGCAGAGAATACACTAAAAAATCCAGTCTTAATAATCAGAACGAATGAGCATCCTAGTGGTCCAAACAGAAAGAAAATCGGATGAGAACTCCTCAACCTACACCATGCCAAGTAAATCCTGTCAGCCTCATGTGTCTCCCTCCAAGAGGGCCCTATATGCAGTGGTAGTCTGGTGATCCACCACTCATAAAATCTGCCTAAGGTAGGACTGTGGTAGAGGGCACCAGAGTGCACCATGGCTGAATGCTTTGCCATCCTACAACAGTACAGGGAACTGGAAAAAATTACCACCATGCTAAGTAAAGTACTGCTGGACATGGCAGAGCTCAAAGAAACAAGTACAAAAACAAATTCAGACTTACAAGGCTTAGCTCTGCGGGTGGCTGGCAGGGAGGCAATGGTTCAACAGCATGCTGTAGAGATCTGCCATCATGAAGGACAACTAAGAGAACATCATGGACAAATACAATTTTTTTCTTTTTTAATCTTATCTATATTTCTCCTGTCCCCGTATGGCCCCCATCTGACCGACTCCCCCAGCTCTGTCCTCCGGAATTACCAGGGCGTACCTTACACCCGGTCCAGGGTCGGTGCCTGCAGAGAGTCAGTTGCCATCCTGCTGCCGGTGTTTTTTCCACTTTTCTCCCCACTTTTTGCCCAAGGACCCCAGGAGAAGTGCACATGTGTGTGGAGGCATGCATGCGTCTTGCAGCCCCGGTAACGGCCCTCCTCCGCCCGCCCCATTGGCCTATCGCTGGCACCCTTGCTTGCGCAACCCCTCGGCCTCCACCAGGGGGTAGCTGTGAGTGAGGGATGCCACCCACCTCCCCGGAGAGGAGAGCTGCCTTGATGGCTGCTCCATCCAGCTCCGCCCCCGCCCCCCCGTGCTGACCTCCGACGACCCAGGCTCACTCCCGAACCAGGGTTGCCAGCGTGCCAGCGAGGTGAGATATCCAGTGCCTCAGCCCTCTGTGCCACCGGCTCATGACAATACAATTTTGATGGCAAAATAGATGATATGGAGAATCAGGCCAAAAGGAAAATGTACAAATCATTGGCATACTGGAGGGCATGGAAGGAAGGGACATGGTAGCATTCCTGAGGCACATATTCCCAAGCATGCTTCAATTAAGCAACAAGCCTCCACCCAAACTGGAAAGGGTGCACAGGTCTCTAACTCCCAAACCTAAACAAGTGGAGAGACCCACACCAATTCTATGCCGTTTTCTGAGGTACCCCACTAAAGAGTTGTTTCTGAGGGCAGCAAGGGAAAAGAAAGAAATAAGATGGCAGGAGCTCTTAGTACACCTCTTCCTTGTCTTTTCACCCAATCTGTCTAAAAAACACCGAGCATACGCAGAGGTAAAGCAAAAACTGTGCCATCTGGGGATACTCACTTCTTTGAGATATCCTGCGATGCTGCAGGTGCATTACAAGAGGGAATTTCTAGTTTTTAACTCTCCCATGGAGGTGGAAAGGTTTCTACAAAGCACACAAGAATGGGGAAAAGTGTCATGTCAATGCCCATGATCACCACGAGGCGCAACATGGCATGAGATGGAATGCTGTGAGGAGGGAGAACAGGTGGCACCACAGGAGAGCACCCATCAAGGAGCACATGAAGAAACTTGGCAAAAGGCTCAATGGGGCAGGGTGAAGAAACCAAATAAGAGCCCAGCTGTTAAGACCCAGACAAGCAAGAAATCCCCATTGCCATGCAGGACCCATTCCAGGAGCAGGCAGAGACTCCACATACTGTCAGATGCAAGCAACAACTCACCCTGCATTACCCCGGTCAAAATGAGCAACTGCTTTGTTCCCCTGGGTGAGTTATGCCCTGCAGCACTGGATCTTTCGAGTAAACCTTCGCCTAATAAAAAGGACCTTGACTCACAAGCAGAGGCAGTGCTATAAGATTGGGAACCCCTGTGTTGGGAGTGGGCAGACTGCATAGGGGAGGTGAACACGGAGGAGCTACATCACAAATTTCTGGAGGCTGTCCCGGTGGAAGACTGAAGCCCATACCTGAGGTCGCAGCCATTGATCCACTGGACATTAACAGGCCAATCAATGTATTGTAAGCTATGCACATTTCTTTTCTCCTTTTTTTTTAATTTTTCTCTTCTAACAGGTTTAGGGCAGGAATTCTTGCCAGTGATGCACAGCAGTTGTCAATGTGATCTATGTGGAAGAGGGGAATGACACCCTTCTCAATGCACTAGAGGTCTACAACAATTAGAACTGAAATTGTAAATGTATATAAAAAACAGATAAGGTGTTCCCCACCCCCCTTAGCACATTCCTCCCTTGAAGTCAGATGGGTACAGGTTTACGCTGAAACAGCGGCTGCTACCTAATAGGCAACATGCGACTGACGTGCGCGATGGATATAGTGCTAGGTGTCTCAGCGATAAACATCTGGCCTTAGATTCTGAATGGCCACATATGTCAAATAAAATAGAGGGCTACCAGGGATTAGTGGCCAGAGCACTCTGAAGGGGGTCGGGCGATGCGGGCAGCTGCAGAGTGAGTGAAACAACTGCATACCTTGCGTCAAGCAGTGCTGACAGAGAAATGAGATATGCGGCAGCTGAAATCAACATACGTGGGCCCGCTCCTGGCAGCTTGGCTCTGGGAAAAGGGGAAGGGAGGGCAGTTTGTCATGGAATGCTGTGCTGCAGTTCAAAGGTTGACTCGAATGGGCAGTGCTGGGGAGAACGAATGCAGTTCACTTTGTCTGATGATGGGGAGACGAACAGCTTCCTAGAGCTCCATCCCAAAGGAGGGGGAGAAAGTTGAAGGATGTGTCTAAAAGGAGGTAAAGGGGTGTGCAGAAGGTAAATACCTAAGCTACAAGGTGCAAAACCAAACCCTTCCTTGTGGCCTTTGTCTGTACTGTATGACTCAGCAACAAAATGGACAAAAGAGGGGAAAGAGGGGGTTACAGTCCCTGATGGAGACAACATTTAATGGGTCTCATTAAGATATGGGGGAGGAGTTAAACACAGGAGGGACTGGGAATGTACTCCCAAGTGTCCCCCGCTGCTACACAGGTGACTCAGATGAAACAGGTTCTCATTAAGAATTGCTGGATAGGCAAGGTGTACTGTTGCATAAAGCCCCAGGTTTAAAGTTGTGACAGAACCAAGGAAAAAAATGTAGCTTATATATAAGGTTTACTTACTAATAGTTCTACAGTTAATGTGTTTGTTGAATCCCCAAGGGGACTCCTGGAGCCCTTGGGTGATACCGAGAGTGCATGCTAGGCTACTACGATGGGACACCCTGAAAGTTGTTAATGAAAGCTTCACCAACATGTTGGTGCTAAAATGTAAATCTAAATTTAGGGAGGCAGTATAGCGCAGTGGTTTAAAGCTCTGAGCTGCAAATCTGGTGACAACCAGACCTGGGTTTGAATCCCACAGCTTCCACTTACATACTGTGTGACCCTGAGCAAGTCACTTAACTTTCCTGTGCTCGCAGATCACACCTGTAAAAAAGCTTTCAGCTTAGTGTGCTACTCCTGATTAAACTACTAAAAAAAAAAAAAAAAAAAGTTTACAATGGTTATGTATATAATACCAGGACGTATACTCATGGGTCCCCGATTACAGATAGAAATGACAGGTCACGGCCGCAGAATCATGCAGGTAGTCAAGAGGGTCAGACAACTGACTGCATCAAGCAAAAAAAGATCACAGAGATACAAAGACAGTCTTACTATAATGCATATGGATACAGAATACAGATCAGAGGAAGACAGGACAGTTAAGACATGGGGGGAACAGGAACGGACAAAGAGAACGCCCCAGGTAGGAATACTAACACATAAAATAGTAGGTATATATAGGGAACAATGGGTGAGCAAGACCCCGATGGATAAGTTAGAAATAATAAAAGCCACCTCTTGGAATGTGAGGG
The DNA here is from genome assembly GCA_016271365.2 of Neoceratodus forsteri. Taxonomy (NCBI): domain Eukaryota; kingdom Metazoa; phylum Chordata; order Ceratodontiformes; family Ceratodontidae; genus Neoceratodus; species Neoceratodus forsteri. The sequence goes on along the minus strand of CM057459.1, from coordinate 720,430,536 downwards.
GCTTGAATGCACCCATCAAGAGGAAAAACGTACTATCGAGACATAAACAACTGAAAACGCAAACAGCATTCCTACAAGAAATTAAACTAGTAGAAACTGAAGAGAGAATGGGTAGGTTGGGAAATACACAGCACTGCAGGGAGGACAAAGAGATGAGTGTCGATACTGGGGCACAAGCAACTTAAATGGGTGGTCTTGGCGCAGAAAAAGCAGATGCAGAGGGAAGATGGGTAATGGGGAAATTGCAAACACCTGTGGGGAATCTACTACTGCCTAACATCTATGCTCCAAATAAGGACTCTCCAGAGTTTTACCACCAGATATCACAGGCCCTTTTGGAAATGGCAGATGAGGACATGGGTATTCTAGTTTGAGGGGATTGCAACTTAGCCATGGACTATATTCTAGACCGCTTCAACTCAAACTTGAATCTCATGTAATGTCAATTCAAGCCCTTAAAGAATTTATAACTTTACATAAGCTGCAAGATGCCTGGCATCTAAAACACTCCACAGACAGAGACTACACATACATCTCGAGTGCTAGGCAGGTTGCAAGCAGGCTAGACTACTGGTTTACATCCCCGAAGATCCTGACACAGGTACTAGATGTTACCATCACCCCGCTATATATGTCAGACCATGTGCCCCTAACAATATTAGTGGCTCTGGGTCATGAAACACCCAAATCAGTTCAATGGAGGCTAGACCCCCTCCTCCTCCAAGAGTAAGATTTCAAGAACTGGCTTGGTGTAGAAGCAAACAACTATTTTCTATACAACCCCCCAGGGTCGGCCTCCTCCACCACTATATGGGAAGCCTTTAAGGTGACAATGAGAGGAAAAATCATCAGCTATGACTCTCATAGCAGGAAGCAGAGAGAAAAAGAGGCTCTTGCTCTAGAATCACAGTTAGCAGAAGTGTTGAAGCAATATAAAAAAGATCCTAACAAACTGGGCAACCAAGACCTGCTATATGAGCTAATATCTTTCAGACTTAAATTGAACGCTTTAACCACCAGGAAAGCAGAACTACAAATTCTCTGAACCCAGCAAAAATACTGGACCCCGGGAGAGAAATCAGGAAAATTATTAGCCTACAGGCTGAAAAAGCGGCAGGCCAAAAGGCATATCGCACAGTTAATGGACAGCAAAGGAAGCAGGCAGACCAACCAAAAAGCGATAAACCAGGTCATGCTTGAATTCTACCAAATGCTATATGCATCCCATATAAAATGGAATGAACAAAAATTTCTAGCTTTCCTGGTGGGTCTAAAGCTCCCAAAATTACAGACGCTCAAAAGGCAGCCCTAGATTCACCATTCACTGCTCAAGCGGTCTCCACAGCTATAAAAAGCATGGCCCAACACAGAGCCCTGGGGAAGGGGAATGGATTCCAGGCCGACTTTTATAAGGTAATCTAGGAGGCAGTAGCCCCTCCTATGCAGACCATGCTCACAGAAGCACAAGATGCACAAGAGTTACCAGGAACCATGAGGGAGGCCATAATTACCATACTGCCTAAAGAGGGTAAGGACCTCCTGCTACCAGGGAGCTATAAGCCAATATCCCTCATAAATGCAGATAACAAGGTATTAGCCAAGATTCTCACATCCTGCCTGGAACTGGTACACCCAGCACTAGTTCACCCTTCTCAGGTAGGATCTGTAAAGGGGGAGGGTGAGTGCAGACCATCTCAGAGCCCTACTTTTACTAATGCAGAGTGCAGCCTCTTTTGCTACCCCAGCAGCAGTCATCTTAGTTGACTTTGAGAAGGCATTTGACTCCCTAGAATGGGATTTCCTGTATGCTATTCTTCACCAATGTGGGTTTGGGGAGGAATTCAGGGGGTGGATCAAAACTCTATATACAGACCCAACAACTCGGATTCTAACCAATAACACACTGTTGGAGCCATTTAAATTATATAGAGGAACCAGACAAAGATGCTCCCTTTCCCACATGCTGTTTGTGCTACCAACTGAGTCCCTCTCAAGTGCACTCAGGGAACACCCTAAAATTCAGGGGCTGCAGATGGGAGGTAATGAATGTCATGCACTGCTATATGCTGGTGACTGCCTTGTACTAACCAGGGATACGGAAGAGAGCGCCCTGTACATTCTGGAGCTGCTTAAAGAATTTGCTGAGGTATCGGTACTTCAGATAAACAGAGGCAAAACAGAGGTACTCCCCTTCTAATAATACCACCCCAGCAATGATAGCTAGCACAGGCCTAGCATGGGCAAAAGGGGAATCAAGTACCTGGGGGTAAAAGTGTCATCCAAGGTAAATATGATAATGGACAATAACATGGGTCCCTTGCTTAGCAAAATGCAAGAAGAATTCACCAGCTGAAAACACCTCACAGCAAGATGCCGAGAATATAGCCACAGTAAAGATGATGATTGCCCCTAGAATTTTTTATCTACTTATGCACATACCAGTGGAGATGGCAAGTATGTGGTTTAAGAAACTGGATGCCCTGAAAGGCAACTTTGTCTGGGAATCTGCCACCCCAAAGTATAGTAGAGCAAAACTGAATGGTCCATGGAAAAGAAGAGGAGGGAGGCTGCTTCATTTTCAGAACTACGCTTATGCCTTCTCAGTAGCTCGCATGTATAAATTGTTTCAAGGGAAGGGCACAGATAGGCTGGCATGGGCAGATATTGAAAAGGGGGCACTCCTAGGAAGTGACTTCTCCACTCTACTCCCCCAAAAGCTGCCAACACAGTTTAAAAAGTGGCTTTCAATTAAAACTGCCCATACAGCATGGCATAAGGTAGGCCAATGCTCTGGCTCGTGCCTAACGGTGGGGAGGTATACTACCATTTGCAATGACCCAGAGTGGAAAATAGATAATCACCCTTTTTTGTGGAAAGAATGGGAGGATAGGCATATATGATGTTTAAATTGCATCCTGCTGCAGGATGGCCAAACTTTAGATTCCTTCACCTCCTTACAAGAAAGGTATCGGTTACACAAAAAGATTTTGGAAATACCTTCAGCTAAGGCATCTGTAGCAAGGGTGGGCCAGAAGCAGATGTCAATGTAACACATGCATAAACAAGGGCGCTACTGTTGGTAAGCCCTTCCAATCTGCTATTGGATGATAAAACCCAGCGCCTAGCAGGATGATATATAGACAGCTAGAGAGGCATCCAGTGACCCCTCCTTAGCAGCCAGGGAAAATGGCAGACAATGTTGGGGAGCCCTATAACAGAGGAAGAATGGGCAAATGCTGGAGCACAGCAAGGAAAGCATGTAGGACCCACGAGCATACTAATTCAGAACAAAATCCAGCATGTATAGGATAGAACCCCAGCCAACTTAAAGTTATGGGCCTACTTCCAACTGATGGAGGTGCAATGAGCAGGGAGCAGATGTTAGGCACATACTCTGGAAATGCCATGTGCTTAGACCACTATGGAACAAGGTTATAAGCTGCAATTCAGAGGTGATTAAGTGCAACATCCCCATCTGCCCGTCCCTGCTGCTACAGGGAATAGTGCCACAGGGCATTACCCTGAGAAGCCAACAGAAACCTGGCTGATGCAGGCAACGGTGGAGCTCAAAAGACTCATATTAAGATGGTGGCGACAATAGAAATCCCATCTTTTACAGAGTGGCTTATAGCCATGGAAAAGTTGGCTACCTTCACAAAATGACCACTATTGTGACCAGTATTAGAAGCAAATGATTTGATATTTTAATGGAATCATAGAGGGGAACAGAATAGTGTTTGCTGATTAACCAGTCCTTCAGAAGCTTCTTCAAGCGACTGCTGGTCCAAAAGCTAGAGCACTTTGTTCTGTTGTTACATCTATGTTGGTCCATTAAAAGGTATCAAATCATTTGCTTCTGGATCTATTCTTGCAAGGACCACTACGGCAACTACTAAATCTAGATTTCAGTAATAGCCAGAAATTCCTAACACGATGGTCCCCATTCATGCAATACATTCAGGGTAGGGCTAGGGGTATTATGACTTTGCAAAGCAAATTTCTGCTCACCTCCCCTCAGTGCCCAAAGCTCCACAGCCAAACAGGCATTTGCTAAACCATTTTGAATAAACTGATGCCTCTCGAATCGAACCCATGGCCCAAGGATGAGCAACACCCTTGCTCATACATATTCCAGGCAGTCTCAGTGATGGAAGACCTTTGTCCTGTCCCTAAATCAGCTAAACTTCCTTCAAAGTATCTGATTTGCTGAACAATGTGTACAACTCTATACTGTCTGTGACTGTATTACTAAGACTTAGCAATGTATATATCTTTCTGTTTTCTGTATTTGTACTGTCGTTCTTACAAGTATGCAATGTTTTACTCTCTATGAATCAATAAAAAATAAACTATAAAAAACAATTACAGATATGCATGCTTGTATAAAAATAAGATGCCCAGATTAAATCCATCCAACTGTGGATGATACTGAGGTATATACTGCAGGTGGGAATTTACATAATAACTTGAGCTGCATCAAATACTGTAGTCCAATATAACAGAAGTCAAATTTTCTTTAAAGCCGTCACTCTGTGTTTCTTTAACAAAAGATGATTCTACCTTTATGGCAAAGTGACTGACTGATGTAAAGCCCAGTATATGTGAGAAGAGCAACTAGGAAATGGAAGTGCTATTGGCACAGTTATGTATACACATGCAACTCATCTGTGTCAGATTTTTGCAAGCCAGTTTATTAGATTGCTTTTGTCCAACAGAAGTTCTAGATAGCCAGATCTGATCTCTATAAAACCAAAAACCTTTACAGCATCAGTGGTTTCACCCCCCCCCCCAAATCTCCCACTAGGGCTTTGCTCCTGGACCCAGTTTGGAGCCTAGCTGACCCGTGGTACGGGGTCAATATAGCGCTACAAAAACAGCATTGCAAAAATTGCACTGTGCAAAGCATGGAAACATTTAGAGTGACAGTGGTATAACAGTGATAGGGGATTACTGCTACCCCTGTCACTGACCGCGAAGTAGAGGAAGGGATGAAGAAGCCTGTGCTACTGTGCCTGGTTGGCTGCTCCCATGGTGGGGTGGCTAAGGCACTAGCGTTATTATTAGCAGCAAAGGAGACCTGACCAAGTTTGCTCCCCAGGTCTCCCGGTGCTGCAACTTTAAAAAATCTAATTTTCCTCCCGAGTTTTACCCCATCCCCAAAGTCCACACCCGCTCGGAGTAGGTTATTTATAGTCCAGTGGGTGTGGGGAGCGTTCTCCCACATCAGGGGGTACAGAGGGTGAATCCCCTCACAAAAAAGAAAATGTATCATTGATTACAATGGGGTGTGTACGTTAGTGGTATGGTGGGTGTTTTGGCCAACCATACTGCGGCACACGCTGTTTTGCTTGCGGCATTTATTGGCGCGCTGTTTCTGTCCACAACATAATGACCCTGTGCCTTGACCCCAAAATCTCTAGCAATATACTTTACTTTTATATTAGGTGACTGGGCCCAAAATCAGAAAATGTCTAATTTAATAGCTAATCTGGTCCTGCATGGAACATTTAATATTAGGGCTGTGCACTGGGCTGATCTCTGACGTTTGTATTTGTGTCTTCGGTAGTTGTCTTTAATTTTGTATTTGTTTGCTTATCAGTGCTTGCAAAATGTTTTATTTTATGTTTCAGACTTGCTTCTATTGGTAATGATGAGACAAGGCCAAAGGGCTTGAGAGGTTTCACTGAAAAACTGTCAATTTATCGAGAAAATATGCATTCGTGTAATGAGCAGTAGTAGTCATATGTGTTTCACATCAGCCTAAACCAAGGTTGAGTATTACTTTATGTGGTCTAACACAATTAGTGAGGAAAAGTACAAAACCGATCAGCCCACCTAAAAGCAGTTGCAACAATTTTAAGATAAACACTTAACAGAACAGCTCCCTTTTTTTCCTCAGCTCGCCCCGCAGCTAAAAAGGCTCCCAACATGTGCCAAAACAATTATTTTAATATATTATCAGAAATCACTGGTGGGATATTCAAGGGTTCTTGCATGGTGCAACATCGCATCCACTGATAATGCCACGGCGATATTCAAAAGGGGATACTGCACCACGCAGATCCCAATATGCCGGGGTACTCCAGTAATGTATGCAACACAAGTGCGGGGGGCGTGCCCATGCATATTCCGCACATCTCGATATTCAGCCTGGGATATGCGGCACATGTGCTGGTGCAACCCCTACTTGCGCCACACAGTGGTGCTCAAAGTTGAGCCACAAAGAAATAGGAGCAAGGTCTGGCCACCCACAGGTGAGCTGCCTTATTGCAGGGTGCAACACAGCAGCTGCCAGCTGTGGGTGGCCACCTGAGCTCCTGTGCCAGGGTCCGTTGGCGTCACCCCCCCATGCCCGATCATGGGCATTGTACCTGTACCTATATCCCTGGTGGTCCAGTGGACCACTTCCAGCCCGATCATGGGCATATGTATTAAATAGAACACGTCCGATATCCCTGGTGGTCCAGTGGACCGCTACCAGCTCTATCGTGGATATATATATTAATAAAACAATCCAATATCCTGGTGGTCCAGTGGACCACTACCAGCCCGATCGTGGGCATATATATCAATAGAAACAAGTCCGATATCCCTAGTGGTCCAGTGGACCACTACCAGCCCGATCGCGGGCATATATATTAATAAAAACCAGTCCGATATCCCTGGTGGTCCAGTGGACTGCTACCAGCTCTATCGTGGATATATATATTAATAAAAACAAATCCAATATCCCTGGTGGTCCAGTGGAACGCTACCAGCCCGATCGCGGGCATATATATTAATAAAAACCAGTCCGATATCCCTGGTGGTCCAGTGGACCACTACCAGCCCAATCGCGGGCATACATAGACTAGAACAGTTTAAATTAACCCTGGTTGTCCAGCAGTACCCCCCTCCCAACCTGCCCACTGAGCCCCACCACCCTGCTGCCCCCCAGTCAGCGGCAGGTGGCAGCTCCCCACCCGCCAGCCACCCGCCGCCTTGTCGACTGATCATGGCTGAGTACGGTTGTATGCCCATTGGTCCACAGCATGGGCCAATGGGCATGCAGACCATACCATACTACACAGTCCCGACATGTGAATGGATCATCATGTCCGGCCTCTTCCAATTTCCATTTCCTATAAATCAAACATTTTGCTTCTGTGATTGCTGCCATAAACCACAGTCATTGAGATGTATGCTGAAGCAGGAGCTGTTAGTGTTACCTAATACCATGTGAGAAGGATCCATGGGCACCTTACCCTGCAATACTGACCGTATTCTACCCCAGAGCTGATCCCACCACTTCACCAATTTAGGGCATTCCCAAAGGTTATGTAATAACGTGTGCACAGACTGATGACACCTCCAACACATCGCAGTATCTACCAGATTTATTTTCTTTAATAAATCAGGTGTTCTATACTACAAATGGAGAGTCTTCAACTGCCTAAGCTGGCCCCCTACATCCTTACAAGACCAGTAGGCATTAGTCCAGTAACAGGCCCAGTCTTCTTCCTGCAACTGATAACCCCAATAACTTCTCCCACCTAGCTTGCACTTTGATAGTTGTGGGGCATATAGCTGCAGGACAGGCTTGTAAATTTGTCCAATTTTGGAAGTTTCTGAGGACGAAGGGCCCCCCCCACCAAACCCAATATATCCTCCCAGATACCCCTCTCTGGTAGTCTAAGCTGCAATCCCTTATAGGTTGAGACAAGGTAATGAATCTGAAAATATTTCCACAGATGGGTGCTTGATACTTAAGAACTGCAAAATCCTTAAACAGGCTCGATTCTTCCTGACATAAATCTGCTATCTGAGAAATACCACCTGTAGCCCATTTGTGCCAATAAATGGGCTTGCTTCCAATGGACAGTTTAGAGTTATACCAGATGGGACAATATCGAATAGGTAAATGCCATGGTGTACGGAGTACTTCATCTACTTCCCTCCAAATATTCAGCATATACCCATGAATAGGGTGAGCTGAACTGATCCTAGAAGAATTGCATAGAATTATGTCAGGTGTTACTGCCTTTGCCAAACCTTCTTCAAGATTTATCCATCTAGCTCTGTCTCGACATTTATCTGCCTGCAGCCACATACACAAATATCTGATAACTGTGGCAAGATAATACCCCTTGAAACAAGAGGCTCAACTCCCCCCACTCCTTAGACCAAGGTGCAATCATCCTCAATAAAGTCAGCCTGGGCTTACTCCATTCCCACAGAAAGGCTCTGGTTAATTGATCTCGGGACTTCCAAATAAACTCTGGTATCTGAAAGGGCAGGTACCTTAAAAGATAGAGAACTCTAGGAAGCACCATCCTTTGCAATGCCTGGGACTTCCCCCCAGCGTGAGATGGAGGCATTTCCACCTATCAAAGTTGTACCTTAATGATGCTAGCAATGATGCAAAATTCAGAGAGTCCCACTCTTTCCACTTGGGAGATATAAGAATCCCCAAATATCGTGCTGGCTTAGTTGCCCAAGAAAGCCCATTGCCTTGGAGGGGGAGCCCTCTACACCTTGAATTTAATGCCACCACCTCTATCTTGCTCCAGTTTTGCATAGCCCTGAAAGCTCCATAATCTGGTCAAATAGCTCTACAAGAGCTGGTATTGAAGAATGCGGGTTCCTAAGGTGAGCAAAATATCATCTATGAAAAGCTTGACTTAAATGTTTCACTGCCAACATCCACGCCTGAATAGACAACAATTCCCATAGCCTGCACTAGGGCTAATACAAACAAGGCCAGGGACAGGGGGCATCCCTGGTGCATACCTCCAACTAAAGGAATCTAGCTGAAAGACACCCATTTGTCAGGACAGAGGCTTGTAGGGCAAATATAAATGGCTCATATCCAATGAAGAAAGCCCTCCCAAAACTAAATGTTTGTAAACAGTAAAAGATAGGGCCATTCAATGAAATCAAAGGCCTTTTTCCATGTCAAGTACAACAGCTGCAACAGAATCTTGGGACTATTCTTCAACCTACATCAGATTAATCAATCACCATATGTGGGTGCACCACCTCTCCCTGCCAAAAACCCAACTTGATATGGGTCAACCAATAACGGCAGTATCTTAGTTAGTCTTGCCGCCAATACTTTGATTAATATTTTGTAATTTACATTTAACAAAGAGATGGGACGATAGCTAGAGCACTGACACAGACCTTTTCCTTTCTTAGGCAACACTATAATGGTAGCCTCACTCATAGATGCTTGTAAAGAGGTGGTATCCCACGCTTCCTGAAAGGCAGCAGCAAGAATTTTGCTCAGCAGATCGGCAAGTACCTCAGCAGGTCAGCAAGTATCTGATAAATCTCAACCAGGAAGCCATCAGGACCTGGTGCCTTCCCAGTAGCGAGCTGGCAATAGCAGACTTAACTTCACAAGGATCTTCAGTGTTTGGAACACAGAATGCACCCAGCACCAAAGGCCTGCCATCCGGCCTCCCCTGCACTAACACCCATCGACCTTCCTTATCCCTCTTATCCATATCCTACACCAATTAACCATATTGTGACATAAAATAGCCACCCTGTGCTTCTTCAAGGAATAGGACTATTCGAACACTTGTCCACCCCAAAGTCTGCCTAACTTTTCTGCCTCCTTCATAATTAGGTGAGTTTCCTGGAGAAAAATAATTTGTCCCCCCAATCTTCTAAGGTGCATAAGAACATGCTTCCTTTTAATGGGGCTATTCAACCATGCACATTCCAACTAATTACTTTATATGTCATAACTGTACATAAAAGAAAAGCCTATTTCCCCTTCTCCCCCCGATGACCCCCTCTAAAACACAGGCACAGAAAAATAGAATCATATACAGTAGAACTGATTTATTTCACTGTAAAAAGTCTTGCTATATGTTCATGTAGAAAGAGAACCGCTAAATTAATTGAACAGCTGTTAGTTTTCTATGTCAGACTCATTATATGCAGGTACAGGACAGTGAAATTTAACTGCAGTTAATAAGTCCCATAACCTTTGACCGCTAAATTAAATGAACGTGCTATTTTTCAATTCTACAGTAACTAAAACAAAGAATAACAACTATCCTGTGCCATGCATCATGAAAAGAACTATGTACACATTGGTAAATACCACCACTATTTTAACGTGCAGAAGGCTTGTCGGCCACGAGCCGCAACCTGTATATATCCCATAAGTTCTCCCTCCTCGTGTGCCCAAAATCATAATCACAGCACGCTAAGCATATTGGGTCAACTGCTAGACCTGGCAAGGAGTCTGCCCTTATTGCATAGTTCCAAGGCACCAGAAACTCCAATAAGGAGGACATGGAAAATGCAAAGGATAAACCTTCCTTCCCTTAAACCAGACCCTCAAAAGTATTCACAGCAGGAAAGACAAAACTTGGGCTGAATTCCAAGTAATGGAATCAATATCCCATGTAGAAACCCTCCCCAAGCACCGTGAAAACCTCAAATATGCTACGCAACAGGGTTTCTTATTAAATTCTTTCTGTTCTCTCTCTCTCTTCACCAATGATCTCTGTAATCACTGTGGGGGAGCTCAGCGGCACAGTATGTGGACGATGCAGTCATCTACCGTCCTCCACCAATCTGGGGGAACTCTGCTCCGGCTACAAGATGACCTGAGATCCCTAGAGGAATGGCTTGTCACCAATAGAATGGTCATAAATCCGAATAAGACTAAGGCCATGCTGTTTGGCCAAGAACCCTTAGTTGTGACAGAAGCCAAATCTCCAACTGATGACCACCTCAGGCAAGGGGCTTGAGGTGGTCGAATCTATAAAATACCTTGGCCTCACTCTGGACCAGGGCTTGACCTCAAGGAACACACAGACCAGGTAACCAAAAATATTCACGCCAAACTCGGGACCCTGTACAGGTTGAAAGACCAGCTGATACCAGCGCCTGGGCCTACACCACTCACTAGCTCTGCTCCTCACTACCATTACTTATGTGGCCCGGTGGTCCTGGGAGCAGCCAGACAAGAGATAAACAAACTACAAGTTCTCTATCATAAGGTGGCACACTTCACCACACTATCCGGCCCTAGGACTCACCATTGTGATACTTTGTCCCAATTAAACTGGCCCTCCTGGGGTGCCAGGCTCCAGTACCCCCTACTCTGCCTCACTTATAAACTACTCAGCTCCTCCCCTCCTCCCAACCTCTCTGGGCTCATTGCCCACAAGAGAAACCCTAGGCTCCTCCGTACGACTGATCGGATTCTCCTCGCTGTGCCCAGGTGGGTGGCAAGTCATTTGCCATTACCGCCCCCACCCTATGGAACTCCCTGTCCCCAGGTGTCCAGGAAGCTACCTCTTCCAACACCTTCCACACTAGGCTCAAGGCTCATATGATGGCCACCACAAAGTGCAATTGCTAAGATAAGGGACTCCTAAGCTTAAGTCGAACACTCCGAGCTCTCTACGCATACTGGGCCTTCCCCTCATTGCCCCCCCACTGCCCCCCACCAGGGAAAGTCCAATATTGACTACACACCATTTGTTACCTGATGAATTGCTACTATGTATTACCCCATGTTATGTGATTATATGACTTATGTAATGTACTTTGCTGTATACAATCCTATGTAAAATTCTATGTAACCCCCGGGTCGCCCCTGAAAAAGGGACTTTCAGGGCCCAGTGAGCCCACCCAGTTATCAAAATTTAATAAATAAATAAATAAATTGCCAACCCCCATTAGCTTCAGATAAAGGTTTAATAGATAGGTACAACACCTCTCTTCTGGGATTAGCATAAAATAACTCCAAAATATAAGGGATAGTGTACCATGTAAATAATATGAGGGCAACTAGAGCTTCCTCACCACTAAAAGACAACCAGAGACCCAAAATACTACCCTAAACAAGACAGCAACCAAAGAATAAAATGCAAACCGAGAAAGACAAGTAGTACTGGAACCATGAAAATATCACAGCAGTTGACCAATTTATAACATCTCTGCAAGCTACTGAAATAGGAAGGCAAATTGTCCTATGTCCTACAAGCTAAAGAACAGCTACACAGAGTGCACACAATATGAATCTCCTCCCCGCCCTCCTCTAAAAACAAGTTCACCATACAGCTGTGTATGACAAATTGACAGGGACAATAATACGATTCTAAAGATGAAATAGTAAAACAGCAAAACAGTAAATAAGAGCTTGAGTCCAGGGGTCAGGCACAGCATAGTGAACTGAAAATCCAAACTGTTCCATAGTGGCCTGAGCTACCCTTGTTATCATCCACTAAAGAGCACCTGGGCAACAATTAACTTTAATCAAGCAACATTGCAACAGTATAAGGAAAACATAGAATTGCTCACAACATGCAGTCCTGGGATGGATCACCCTTTCTGCTCCTGTCCCATCTCCATAGGCTTCTGGTCTACCCTTGCGGTTGAGCTAGCTGAGGTGCCACCAACATGAATTCCTTCCTTTGGCAATATAACATGGGGTGAAGGAGAAATTCTTGGCAGTCCGAGTTCCTGGGCACCATCTTCTTGTCCCAGAGCAGTAGAACAGGCAGGGTATCCTAAATGCTGAAGAAACTGCTTAGCATCAGCTGGATTCATAAAAGTTTCCACGCCCTTTCGATCATCGCTTGCAGCACTGCAGGCAGTCTTAATGAGCATCTCAGTTCTTTTTGTCATGCCAAATCGCAGACCCAGTCAAAAGATTTGTGCTTCTCAATAACCCTCCAAGTATAATCCAGATAAAAGGGAAGCTTTACCCCGCGCCACAAAAATTCAAATTTTTGCCTGGCCAGACACAATATCGGCTCCTGATCTTGATATTGCAGCAGACATAGGATCACCAGTCGAAGATGGCCCTGCTGATTAATGAGGGAAGGTCCAGAGGGGACATGGTGGGCATTGTCAATTTCCACCATTGGGGCCAACTGATGATTTAAACGTTGCCGCAATACTTTTGTAAATATGCGACCAGATCCACCCCTTCCACCCTCTCAGGGAGACCAAAGATCTACCAGTTGTTCCATCTCATCTGCTGCATGTTTCTTGATTGTCAATCTTGACCCATAGCTGCTTCAGCTCTGGTTCAAGAGTTGCAGCCTGGCGTTCAGTGGGAGTGGTCAGTTCTCTAGCTTACCCACCCATTCTTCGGCCTCAGAAATCCAAGAGCCCACTGTTCACTGCCCCTTGACAGCCTCCATGGCCAGGGTTAACTTTAATAGTTGGCCCATTATGTTGCTCATCAGTGTTTTTATTTTGTATTTCCTGTCCAATTCCATGAGGATCCGCTTCCATGGAGCAGGCCACCTATATTGGGAGAGAAAAGATCTGCACCAGACAGCATTTTCTCCTTTTTAGGTTTTTTTTGGAATGTAAAGGAGAAAGATACATGTCAGGCTTCCTTATCTCAGGTACAGTTGAGTGGTAGTTCATTTCCTTAAAAAATGGCAGGCTAGGGGGTGCAGACTCCGGTACATAACCTACCCACAGGAAGAGGTCCTCAAACCAGGCTGCATTCAGCTCAGCTACATCACGTGACCCCCCAGCTCTGTAATCTCACATGGCTCTGTAATCTCACAGAAGAACAGAATTTAATAAAAACTACAACTATGGCAGCCTAAGAAAAAAAAACACCTGCATTTCTTAAATGTAGGCAAATATTTTTTATAACTTGAACCTATTAATTTTAATTTATTTATGATTTTGAAATGTGAAGACCCATTTTTAAGTGCAATAGGACACCTGGAATGTACATTTGGCATTTCTAACAGTATAGTGCGGTGGGTTAAGGCTCTGAGCTGCAGATCTAGAGACCTAGGGTTTGAATCCCACAGCCGCCTAGGTGCGCACTGTGTGACCCCTGAGCAAGTCACTTAACTTCCTTGTGCTCCCAGGTCGCATCTGGAAACAAGCTTTCAGCTTAGTGTGCTACTCCTGGTTAAATAATGTTTTCTTTCCCCTTTCCCCTAACAAACAGTCAAAGGCTGAAGGCAATTGGTCTGTGGCCTCATGCTCTTTATTTCTGGGTGTGCATTAGAAATCTCTAATGCACACCCTGTTGTATCTTATTGCTTATGTATTTGTTCCAGATAGTATTTGTTTTGTACATCCCTACTTAATATTGCTTTGGAATGACAGCAGTATTTTTATTTTGAAAAAGAAACAGAGAGAGATTTCACAGTGAGCATCAAAACATTCATGTACACCAAATATTATACCTTTAAGTTGTATGACGAGGGCAGTTGTGTTTTCCACAACAAGCACTTCAGCCTTATCACATTTCCTCTAAACTGGTTACCGACACTTGTAATGCTTTGATGTACCTCGGTCTTTGTCTTTAAGGAACATCCTCAGCAGGCGTCACTTCCTTTGTCTATTCTAATAACAGGATGAACATGAACTAAATAGGAGCATTCCACTGTGTGGAAGGAGTGTATTTTCCTTTTAGTTTACGCAGCATACCACTATGTCATGAAGATTGTTTTCTTATTTGCAGTACCCAGACACTTGGCTTATAATCTATTCAAAGGAAATGGAGCATAAGATATTTTTCAACGTGCTAAAAGGTTGCATACCAAAAAGATGACTCACCGACAGAAATGAGGCCAGGAAATTGATGACTGTCACTGCCTGAAGTCAGTCTAGGTCCTCAAAAGATTGGAAAGGATTCTGGCCTATCAGTAATACAGTGAGCCACTGTGATGTAAAATTAGGACAGAAATTTAAAAGCAATAGAAATTAATCCAAATTAAAACCTTTTTCTAATCTTTTAAAAGATTTTATGCTCAGTATACTTAAGAGTAACAACATGAGGAACCTTTGTCATTTCTCAGAATGTTCAGCACTGGGCTACAAATTCTGTTAGTGCCATTCATACATCACTTAAAAATCCAGTGGCTACTCACTGATGTACATGGTTGAACATGATAGTTAGTAATTTGTACAGTGTACTGGAAAGTAAAGTGTGTGTCTTGACAAATGGGTACTGAAATGGCACTATCAACCCTAATAGACCATAGTCACTTTTTACCTAAGCTGGAGAACTGATTCTTCGTGTGACACAGAATAAAAGCTGTATTTTTTTTCTTCAAAGCATTTCTTTTTTAAGCCACAGTTGATATTGTTTACATGCGGGCAGTATATACATGCACTGTACAGTTGAATAACCACATGTTGGTTTGAGAGCAGCAAAATTGAAAGGTTAAGCTTGTGGTTTGATTGGAGGCTGGCAGATTCCTCCCCCTTTACCTACTTAAACCTCATCCAGCCACACAAACCCTGCTTAGTGGTTCACAAGTGTGGTTTTATCTCCATTCGGCTTGGCTACTTTGTGTCATTCCTGATTGCTTTGCCTGTTGCTTATTGCAGTTGTTTCTGCACCCCCTTTTCTTTGTCATGTTTGCTTTGCCTTCCTGATGTGGTCATTGCCACTGCCTTCTCTGTTTCTCTCCATTTGTAGCCCCCCAACACATACTTATTCCCTGTTTTGCTTTAGCGCATGTGTTGTGCTCATTTGCTCTTGTTCGTTTTGGTGCCATCTTCTTTGCCTCCTGGGTCTCTGTTCTGTTCTCTGGCTGCTGCCCATCCCACCTCCTGCTTGACATCCGGTTTCATTGGCTGTCCTCTATTCAGTTCCCCATGCCTGTTGTTTGTGGCTCCTGGACACCTGCTTGTTTTTTACCTGGGGTCCTTTTGGGTTTTTGTGGCCAATTTCTTCTTTTTCAATCTCTGCATGACTTACACTGACCTCCTTCTGTTCTAGCTTGTCAACTGACTTCTTGCCTTGAGTGTTTCATTTGTGCTGGACTATAGCCTTCCTGCACTCTGTTAACTGCTTTCCATGGGTGTCTGTCTTGTGGCCTAAATTTGTATAACCTGCTGTTTATGTAGGTATTTATCAGTCCTTTGTGCATTTGGTCCTCTATGCTTGTCTAATTGCTTGTTTCTCCCTCATAGGAGCTGGCACCAGTCCGTTGATCCACTCATCAAGATCAGGTATATAAATGGTGTTGCTCTCCCTCTGGACCCTTGTGGAAAGCTCTGGTGGGTGCTAGATTAGAAGTCGCCCCTTAGTTCCCTCTTACTCCTGGGAAGCACCCCTATGGTAACTGACCCCGGCCAGAGCCGCCACTGTCTGCACCTCCAGCCCACCTGGCCCTCCAAGCAGCCTGCTGCAGTAGCACTGCAACACAGGATCCACTGCAGATTCAGGCACAAAGTGCCCTGCAACGACCGACCATGGCAAGAGCAGCTCACCGCTGCACCTCCAGCCCACCTGTCCCTCCAAGCAGCCTGCCCCAGTAGTGCTGCAACACAGGATCCAATGCAGATTCAGGCATGAAGTGCCCTGCAGCAACTGACCTCAGCCAGAGCCGCTCACTGGCTGCACTGCTAGCTCACTGGGCCCTCCAAGCAGCCTGCCCCAGTAGCGCTACAACACAGGCTCCAAAGCAGATTCGGGCATGAAGTGCCCCTGCAGCGACCAACTGTTACCAGAGCCACTCACCTGCTGCACCTCCAGCCCACCAGGCCCTCCAAGCAGCCTGCCCCGGTAGCACTGCAACACAGGTACAGCTCCATTCAGTAACATTGGGACTTCCTGATTGGCTGACAAGTATTGGAAGGCAGCAGCGATTGGCTGAATGCACCCAAGCTCTAGACCTGATTGGCCAGCACTGAAACCCTGCTCTTTAGCCTCCGAGACCCGAAGTCTTCCCTCCATACTGGCTGTAAGATCCCCATCACAGGGAGGTTTTCGATTATGTTGGTGCACTTGTAGCCAAGCTGCACGGCAATCCTGCTCTGCTTGTACAGTTTAGCTGCAATGATTAAAAGTCAGTATTTTGGGGGTCTAGTCAACACAGGGTCCTTCTGCTGTTTTTCCAAGTCATTGCAAGTGATTGTGCTGTTTGGCCCTTGTGCCACCACTGTTTTACTGTGTAGAAATGTAAATGATGTCTGTGTGGTGGGATTAGTAAGTAAAGGGGTCTCCTTGCTAATTTTAGTAAGTGAACACAAAGGTCTAAGCTCTGTTCTGTCCCTGTACTCTGCGCTTTTTGCCTTTTGCCTCTCTGCCTTTTGCCTCTATCCCAGACTATTCCTTCCCTCCCTCTCACACTCTCCCTCACTTCAGCTGTTCAGTTCCCCCTTCCCTTGCTCCCCCACTGTCCCCATGGCAGTTATTCTCTTGGTGCCGAAAGTTCAAACCTGAGCAGTTGATACTGGTACCCATCCCAAATCTCCCTTTTCTTTCTGATATCTTGTCTAGCCTAAAAAAGATTAAGTCTGTCCACGTAACTATTTTCTCCTAGTTCCTTTGTGTGCCCCATACTCATCCCACCCCTCAATTTAAGCTAAAGACCTGCCACTAAGGTTAAACAATGTCCTCCCTCTGTATCCAGACCTACCCCCCCCCCCCGATTCTATTGCCTTTTGTCTTGTCTGCCTTTTGTTCTGTGTCCTATTTTAAGCTGGCTTTTTCCTCACTCCCTAGGATCCAATGCAGATTCAGGCATGAAGCACCCCTGCAGTAACCAACCGCGGCCAGAGTCATTCATCGGCTACACTTCCAGCCTGCACGACCCTCCAAGCAGCTTGCCCCGGTAGCGCTGCAACACAGGTACGGCTCCATTCAGTAACATTGGGATTTCCCAATTGGCCAACAAGTATTGGAAGGCAGCAGCCATTGGCTGAATGCACCCAAGCTCCTGACCTGATTGTCCAGCACTGAAACCCAGCTCTTTAGCCTCCGAGACCTGAAGCCTTCGCTCTGTACCAGCTGTAAGATCCCCCATCGCAGGGGAGGTTTTTCACCCCACCCCGCCTCACCCACCTCGTGCCTTAATTAAATTCATCTTGTCCCTGCCCAGTGCTGTCAGCTTTTCTCTTATTAGCCAGATGGTAGTCTGACAGGGGTCCACTGATTGGCGATTCCTAAGGTCTGAACTCACTACAAACTGACTGAGTTTTCTTGAGCTCATCACCTAACGCCTGTTTGTTTTTTTTTCTTCCTTGAGTATCTGCCTAATGCTACTGCCATCTAGAATGAAAGGTGCTTCTTCTTTCTTGCCACTATGTTGGCCTGTCAATTTTAATTCTTAATTGTAGCTCCATCCACAAGCAATCTCTTAAAATGAAAACATCTGGTGTCATAATTCCCTCCCCTTTACCCTAACCTGGCTTGTAACTTTACTCATGGTCCTACACTTTCTCCTATCCATTTTCTCAGCCGCAACCCATACTCTTCAGACAGCAGTTCTTCCACTTCAGCGTATGGGTGCACCTTCTTGCTTCCTGGTGGGTTTTGACACCAATCTGCTGAGCCCTCGACCTCTCCCTCCCCTCCCCAGGAATGCAGGTTAGAATCTTGAAATCGCTCTTGAATGCTATAATAAAGGTCCTACTGATTCTCCTAATCTGTGCTGAGATGTTGAGCTCAACCTGGGTCCTCCTGCCACCATTTCCACCCCTTCAGAGATGGCAAATCTAAAGGGTTGAAAATCCTACTTGCCAATGTCTGTAGCCTCTTAAGAAAACTGGATCTAATCCATACCTGGCTGAACCATGCTGCCACAGATGTACTTGTTATTACTGAGTCCTGGCTTAAGCCCTCCACCCCAGATTCAGAAATAAGCTTCCCTTCCTACAAAATCTACCAAGCTGACAGAAACACCAGAGGGGGTGAGTTGCTATCTGCATTCAGGATGAGTACCACACTTCTATCACTAACTCCACCTCTGAGCCAAAAGAATTTGAGTGCCTTTCCATCCAGTTACAGCTGTCCTCCTGTCAGTCTCTTGAAATCATAGGATGCTACAGGCCACCATCTGCTGGTCTAAAAATCTTGCAGCAGCTGAGCACCTTACTTGGCTCTTCACCTGCAGAGGTCCTAGTAGTGGGTGACCTAAACCTTGACTGGTACTCTACTTGTTCTAAGCCCCTCAAGGACCTGAATGATGCCTTCAGACTCCACCAACTTATCATGGAACCTACCCAACTCAACATTAAAATCCATCCAATAACTCCTGCTTGATATTGTGTTAGTCAACAAACCACATCTGTTCTCTCAAGTGGTGTTTTAGTGATCCCAGCAATCACTGCATCATAGCTTGCATAAGATCCATACCAAAACCATCTCATCTTCCAAATACATTTACAAATGGTGCCGCAGTATTTGATATCTCTGCCTTCCTCACTGATCTGCAACAGGCAAATTGGCAAGAATTCTATCTGGCACCATCTATTATCAAAGCTACAGTATTTTCCATAAGATTCCTTACAGACACAATCAACTGGCACGCACCACTGATGAAACTCCAACAAAGAAAATTTCCTGTCCCTGGTTTTCAATCTCTCTCAAGTCAGCTCTTCTACATGGGGATGCCCTATGGAAAAAGCAAGGAAAACCAAGCTCCTGTTGACTGGGCTACCTTCAGAGCAGCCAGAAACCAATGCACAAAGCTCATAAGGGCTGCTAAGTCCAGCTACTACAATCTCAAACTAAATGTGTCCACTCATTGTGCCTCCACATTTTGAAGTTCCTCAAGGAGATTGAGGGTCACAGAGCTCCCCACCTCTCCCCTGAAATCTCCATCAGCAATGCCACATACACAGATAGACAGGTTATACTAAATGCATCAAACAATCATATTGTCACAGCCACCCTGGCCTTCACTCCTCCTGCCAGCTCTGTCGAGACCAACTGTGTGGACAGGACAAGACCTTCTTTTCCTCTGCAACTGCTATCCTTCCTTCTCCTTCAGCCCTATTTCTCTGAAGCAGGTAGAAGACTTGCTATTTAAGTTGGATACTAGAAAAAGTGCTGGTGCAGACCTCATCAACCCTATTATCTAAAATCAGTGCCCACATTTTAGCTGTTTTAATAATCCACATCTTCAGTTTGTCCCTTTCACAGAGTACCCTTCCTGAGTGCTGTAAACTGTTCATGTAATACTGCTGTTTAAAGCAGGAGATCCTGCTGACCTCAATAACTACAGGCCTATATCTATACTTCCCACCCTATCTAAAATGCTGGGAAAGTTAGATAACCAACAGATCAGAGACCACCTAGATTCTCATAACCTTCTCACCCCTATACAGTCTGGCTTCAGACCTCAACACAGCACTGTCACTGCATTAGCAAAAGTTACTAATGACTAGTTGACCGCCTTGGACAATAAACTCTATGTGAGTGCCTTGTTTCTGGATTTAAGCAAGGCATTTGATATAGTGGACCATACTCTTCTCCTGGATATCCTCAGTAACTTCGGCCTTGATTCCATCTCCTTAAATGGTTTCATAGCTATCTCATTGCTCGCTGTCAACTGGGCAAAGCAGAAGGGGGAACCCTCCTCAGAGGTGTACCTCAAGGCTCCATCCTGAGCCCCCTCCTTTTTGCAATCTATATTAATAACTTACATGCCAGCATCAAACATGCAGGCATTCAGCTCTTCGCCGATGACACTGTCTTATACATCTCCGGTCCCTCCGCAGACAAAGCATGCTCCGACCTCCAACTTGAGTTCAACTGCCTCCAGGAAAACCTGTTGCAACTAAAACTACTTCTTAATGCCAAAAAAAAAATGAAGGCTATACTCACCTGTCTCTAGAAACCCCTTGACTACACTAGGGGGAGCGCCAACTTCAATCATCACCCTCCGCAACGAACCTCTCAAATACTTTCACAAATTCAAATACCTGGGAATGTGGATCGACCACAAATTGACCTTTGCAGACCATATTGATGACCTATCCAAAAAACTTAAATAGCGACTTGCCATATTCTTCCATATTAAGCACCTGTTAACCCTGGAAGTGAGAACTAGAGTTGTGCAAGCTACCTTCCTCCCCCTACTTGATTATGGGGATTTTCTTTATGGACAAGGGAATAATGCAGCACTAAAAAAGTTTGATATCCTATACCATTGTGCTCTAAGATTTATTACTGGAGCTCCCTATGTGACTCATCACTGTTCCTTATATGCCCTAGTTGGTTGGACCTCCCTCAGCCTGAGACTCTATAGAAATGCAGCAATTTGAACATACTGCGCTATCATCAAGAAACTGCCACCAAACATCTCGGACTGCCTTCCCACCTGCCTTTCTGCTGCATATGTGCTAAGGAGCTCCACTTATATCTCCCTCATTATTCCTAAAGTGAAAACACAGTTTGGCAAATCTTTCTTAAGCTACTCCCTACCCACTCTATGGAACAACCTACAAAAAACTCTATGAATATTCTCTCCACTTACAATGACCACCTTCAAAACTTTAATTGCCAGAATCACCAGGCATATCTGTAACTGATTCCTAATACCGAGTGATTACCTCCCCCTCTCTTTCTTCTCCCCTGCTCCTTCCTTCCCCCAGCACCTCCCATGGGTGTGTTCCTCCCGTCCAACCTTGCACTTGGGTATGTTCCTCCCATCCCACCTTATACTAGATGAATGCTATAGTTATATTTTGTTTTTCCCTGCTCCTGGTGGTCGACTTTACAACCATGACAGACACCTGCCCCCTCTCACATGTCTGTCTTGCCTCATTTTGTGTCTGCTAGACTATAATCAAACCTGTATTCTAAGTTCATTGTGTTGCTGTCATTTCTGAATAAACTAGTCTGCCTTCTATTTAGCAAATGTTAATCTGCACTGTATTATGATATACAGTATATCCTGCTTGTTTATTATCCTACCTTGTGAACTTGTAAACCATTACCAGGTCCATCTTGAAAATGAGTCTACTCTCAATGATGTTTTTGCCTGGCTAAATAAAGATTGATTGTTTGATTAATTGATTGATAAGCAACAAGCAGTGGTGCAATGGCTTGTAGAAGCACAGTCGTGTAACCATGTACCTAGCATGTATTTGCAAACAGGTCCCATTCCCAGAGCATCACCCACCAATATTAGTTACCACCTCAAGACATGCACTACAACCTGAGCGCCTCTCAAATTCTTCTAAGACTCCTTTTGTTCTTTTCTCAGCTTTCAGCATGTCCAGCCCTGAAGACACTTGCCTGGCCAATTCACAGCCAGAGAAAGTGGATCACTTATAGTCTCACTCTTATCATTCCATTCCTAGAAAAAGCTACTCAAAATGACAATTCCACATGAAAGAACAGAACACTCCCAAGCTGATGTCTGTGCTTCAAGGATTGAAGATGCCCTTCTCATCCTCTGCCAGGA
The DNA here is from genome assembly GCA_016271365.2 of Neoceratodus forsteri. NCBI lineage: Eukaryota > Metazoa > Chordata > Ceratodontiformes > Ceratodontidae > Neoceratodus > Neoceratodus forsteri. The sequence continues at coordinate 720,408,394 of CM057459.1, read as the reverse complement.
AACAAGGTACTATTCAATCCACATGTCACAACATTAAAAGCTAATCCAGATCCTCCTATGCCATCTGTACCTACTCTTACTACCACTACTCATGTTTCATCTCACTTTGAGATGCTAAGGGACTTTATCCTCCAAGTAGGCTTGGCAGTACCTCAGCTCTGTTCCAGAGTGGCATCCTTGGAATCTAGGCCTTCCAGTCAATCTTTGAATCTGGTCCTTCTATTCTGCTTCCACTTCTTCCTGGGAATACTCCCACCACCTACTCTGCCTTCTCCACCAGGTCCCCTGTTGCTGCGCCATTGCCTCTGTTGCCTTCTCCAGCTCAATCTCCCAAACCAATTCTGCAGCTGACGGCACCACTACGTAAATGCCTCTACAACCTACTCCTCCTACTAGAGCTTGCCCTACCCATTTTGTGCCTAATTACTACAGGAAGGAGATTATGAAAGATAAGGATGTCAACTTGGTGGCTCTTCTAATATCATCACACAGTACTACAGAAAACAGGGTTGTATTGTGCAGATATGCCTCAGTACTTCTTAAGGCTAAAGATCCTCATCTGCTCAAAAAGCTAGCCATTTCTGAATTTTCAGTCTTTTGTATTTGTCATCACTGTGAGGAACTAGATTCCAGTCTGTTTTACATACAGTTGTAGTCAATCTTGCTACCAGATACAGTGACATTAACTGTACTTCTAGGACTGCAACATTTATTCTCAGCCAGACCTACTGCTTATACCACAAAGCTTAACTCACAGATTTCCTGGGTGATGCTGGATAATGAGTTATTTTGCAGTCACTTTACTGGGCAATGTGCCTTGACCTGTTCCACATGCATGTAATATTCTCATTTTGCACCCTTGTGTCAACTTATGGTACACAAACTGATCATCAGATAAAGGGAGTGAAAAGCAATGGGCAGGATCAAAGGACACTCCTAGTGGCAACCAAAGCTTGTGCAAAAAGGTTGCCAAAAAGCAAGCACAAAAGGTGGATCTATTTTTGGGGAAGCATTGAGAGAGAAAAGAAGAAGCTTACTGAGTAAGGGGAACAAGGGGAAGAAGCTTAACAGGAGTATAACCAGACTAAACTTAAAGAGGCAAGGGTGGAGGTCAGGAGGAAAAGGTAGACACAGGGCTGCAGACTGCCAAAAGGAGTAAAATCTGGGGAAAATAATTGTTCTGGTTCAAAAGGAAAAAAAGCCAAACATAAAGGGGTTGTTAGGCTGGCAGGTGAAGAAAGGGTGATGGGGGATGACAAGCAGAAAGTAAATGTACTAAACAACTACTTCTGCTCAGTATTCATGGTAGATGTCAATGGTCCTCTTCCAGATAGTGAGATCAAGGCCACTACAAGAGGAGTCAGGAAAAAGGCAGAGTACAGATCTTAGTGGACAATGTACAAAACAGACTGGAGGATCTCAGTGTAGACAAGATGCATGGCCTAGATGGCACTGTACAGATCCCTCATGAGGCTACATCTGGAATAATGTGCCCATTCTGGAGCCTCACCTGAGGAAGGACATCAGCAGAGTACAGTTGGTACAGTGAAGAGTAACCAAAATGATTCAAGGCCAGTAGGACAGATCCTGTGAAGAACAGCTGTAGGACCTCAGCACGTATTGCTAGATTCCAGGAGGATCAAGGGGACATGATTGAAACATATAAGTTTCTTGAGTGTATAAATAAGCCATGAGGACTTATTTGTAAGAAATAGTAATGTAGTCACTAGGGGTCTGACTGGAGGTTGCTGGAGGGGCTAATTCAGGAGAAACTTGAGGGTTCTACTTCACTGAGAGGGTGGTTAAACTGTGGAACAGACTGCTGACAGAAGTGGTGGGGCTGCTACCCTTAACTGGTTTAAACATGGTTGTGACAGGAAAAGGAGACGCATAGTCCAAAAGGAGGCCAGCAAGGGTGTGAGGGGTAGGGTAGTGGTGGGGATACAGCCCAATAGGACAGTAGTTTGGGAGGATAAGGTATTATAGTAAGAGCAGATCTGATAGACCTTCAGTCTCCTTCTGCTATCAAATGCGACATTTCTGTATTTCTAAGTTTCCAACATCACAGTTGATGTTTTAAGCACCAAAGATTCTACTGAATAAAAGAGAATGGCAGATCATGTTCTCCTTCGGTTGAGCTGTGTACAATTATTTTAATGAATCCACTTGTTTTATGCCATAATGCACATTGATGCACATCTGAAGACACTGTAGGGAAGCTCACTCTAAAGTGGTCTGCCATTGTAAACCCATTTTTTTCCTGAACCAAAGCCACAAATTACATCTACCCCACCCTTCACATCCAGTTAGCAGTCCCCATTATTAGCAGCTGTCATCAGCTCATCAATACAGTTCCTCAGTACAGTATTTTCTCTGGAGCCTTGGCTAAGGCTTCCATCTAGACTTCACTTTATTCAATCCACCTATATTATTTGTCCCAATCTCATATTGCTACTTTGGACCCAGACACTGTAAGTTCTCTCTTCTGGATCCTGTTGAATATCTACAGATGCTTGTTCATCTTACATCTACTTTATGATTTTCTCTTTGTGTATCTGACATGTGTGCTCTCTGAAGAGGCAAACTTATGGGTCTTCCAAAAGGGATGAATCTCTGTGAGGGCATTGCACACAAATGAGGAGTCTGAGAAAATGATGGTATACTCATGTTTCTGGTCTTGGATGACTTCAGGGCACAGGCTGCTACTGCTAGTTCTGTATATTGTGCAGGCATGATTTTGCACTTCCTTAATACCTCGAAGGTGTCTCCTGCTGGAGAAATGACTAGGACCCCAAAACCTGCAACTTGTTCCCCCATTGTATGAGGCAGATCCATCTGTGAAGACACAAGCGTAACTCATTGTCTATTATGCTGCTTTCTGTGGCAGGGTAGAAAGGACCTGGGTCTGCTAGGTTGGTGGCTCTAGGCCACACTCATGTGGAGCTGCTTGATAAAGGAGGGTCATGCACAAAATGCAGGGCACTTTGGCAGGAAGCATGGTAATGTCTCTATCCTGTAAGAAGAGGGACCAGTGTGTGAGTCTGGTGTTGGACACATTGCTATCCTTGATCCTGTTGGTTAACAGGAAGTTGGTAGGGGTGTGATTGATGTGCAGTATGATACAGTAGAACTCTATTAGGTAGGCAAAGTGTTTGATGGCCCTAAAGGTTGCCAACAGGTTCCTCTTGCAGAGAGAGAGTACTTTTGGTCCACAAGGGAAAGTGTCCTTGAAACATAGGCAATATGCCTGAGGGTGCCATTTGCCTTTTGTGCCAAGACTGCTGCCATTCCTTTCACAATGGTGGCAGTTTCCAGATGGAATGGTAAGTTAGGGTTTGGGTTGACCAATGTGGAGGCAGAGACCAAAGCCTGTTTCTGAGAAGTGACAGCATTTGTGTGTTAAGGTCCCCACTGCCAGGGGACGTCTTTTTTCAGAAGCTCATACAGGGGTGTGGACTTTTGTGCAAAATTGCAAATGAAGTCCTTGGAAAAGTTAACCATTCCTAGGAAATCTCTTAAAGTTGTCACACTGGTAGGTAGTGGCAGATCTTGGATACCTTGAACCTTGTGCAAGGCTGGGCTCCTGCCCTTTGTAGAGATGAGCAGCCAGAAAGGAATCTTCTGGGAGGCACAATTGTTCTTTTGCAGGATTGCATTTGAGATCTGCCCACTATAGGAGTGTCAGGAGGCAAAGCAAGGCAAGGCAAAATTCATTTAAATGAAGATCAATCCCAGAGGCTCTGGGTGCTGTACAAATAAGTAAACACATATTTCAAAACAAATTAATAAAACAAAAAATATATATATATGCATATAAATAATTAACTCCTCATAAAACAGTTCCTATAAATAATAAACTAAGCATCAGATTACCAACTACTATAATCAAATAAGTAGATTGACAGCTTAATCCAAAAAGGCCTGGGCAAATAGGAGGGCCTTAAGGTGGACCTTGAATACCTGTAAAGTGGTGGCCCTTAACCACAAGGGTAGCGAATTCTACAGGATGGCGGTGACACTAAAGGCCCTGTCACCAGACAATCAACCTCATCCTGAGAATCACCAAGGGCCATCACATGAGGAACAGAGGGGCAAACCGAGACAGCAGGTCAAAGAAGGTCTAACAGATAACCAGGGCCCTGACCATGTAGGGCCTTATAGGTGAGAAGGCTAACTTTAAAGAGGATCCTCCACTGACTGGCAGCCAGTGCAGCTCACGCAACACCGTAATGTGCCAAAATTTTGGCTGCCAGTAAGTAACTGAGCAACTGCATTCTGCACTAGCTGCAGTCTGTGGAGAGATCCTCCCATGACCTAGAGGTAGAACACATTACAGTAGTCAGCCTTGATGTGACTAAGGCATGCATCAAAGTGGGGAGGTCCAGCAGCGGAACAAGGGCTTTATCCTGGTGACATTTCTGAGATGGAAAAACAGGAGTGGACAGTGGAAGATATCTGCACCTCCATAGTCAAACTCCTATCCAGAATGACACCAAGATTTCAGACCTAGAGGAGGCCTTCAATGGAACAGAGATCCCAGAACAAGTCCTGTCTCTGATCCAGAGGCCATCCTATCATGCACTCTGTCTGACTCCACCACCAATACCTCCATCTTATCGAGGTTCAGTCGCAACCAGCTAGAGGCCATCCAGTCGTTGATCTCAGCAAGGCAGCAGTTTAGCACATCTACTACGCTGGATGTTCCTGGAGCAAAGGATAGGTATAGCTGGGTATCATCAGCATAGCCATGAAAACCCAAGCCATACTTCCTAATGATCCCTCCCAGGGGTAGCATCTACACTGCAAACAACACTGGGGCTAACACCAACCCCTGAGGTACTCCACAAGATAGGGGGCTGGGGTGGAGGAGAAATTCCCCATCACAACCCATTGCCTCCCTTTGGTTGAAAGAACTCAAACCAGCAGATGACAGTGCTGGTGAGTCCACAGAGTTCTCTGAGGTAGTCAAGCAACACACAAAGGTCCACAGTGTCAAATGCTGAAGAGAAATCAAGGAGAACAAGAATTGTCTTTTCTCCTCAATCTCTAGCCCTGAGGACATCATTCTGCACCTGAACAAGTGCAGTTTCTGTGCTATGCCTCACCTGACACCCCAACTGAAAGTGTTTGCACAACTCATAGGTCATAAGGTGCTCCTCCAACTGAAGCGCCACTACATTCTCCACAATCCTTCGCCAAAAAGGGAAGGTTGGAGATAGGTCGGTAATTTGCCCTAACTCCAGGTCCAAAGATGGCTTCTTTAGGAGTGGTCTTACCAATGCGTACTTCAAGGTGTCAGGGAAGACCCCCTCAGATAGGGAACATCAGACAGAACAAATATCGGACCAATGGTGTCGATGCATCTCATCAAGAAATGCATCGGCTTTCAGATCCAGTTCACAAAAAGTGTGCTTCAGATTGGTTGCCACCCCAATGACCTCACTTACCTCCACTGGTGTAAACTCCCCCAACCAGGCAGAGTGCACCCAGAACACTTCAGGCGACCACTGCTCATCTAGCAGCTCCAGGTGTTTCCTTAAGCCTTTGTGGCCACAAAAGTAGGTCATCCACATATTGAAGGAGGCATTCAGGTGTCAGAAATCCACATATTGCACCCCTCATGTGAATATGGAAAAGGGATGGACTGTTATGGAATCCCTGTGGAGGTAGTTCCATGTGTACTGACATCCTTCAAATGTGAAGGCAAACTTGTATTGATTCTCAGGGGCCAATGATAATGACCAAAAACCATTAGAAATTTCCAGGGTGCTGAACTATTGCCGTTCAAGCTTCAAGAGTTTTAGCACATTTGGGGCAGATGCCATTGTGGGTGCACAGCTTGGGGTGACTTGATTAAGTATTCTATAATCAATGGTAAGTCTCCAACAGTTGTTGGACTTTTTCACTGGCCAGATGGGAGAATTGACTGTACATATTCAAGGCCTGATGACCCCTTGCTCTGTAAGGGAATTAATTGTGGCCATCAGTGAGGGTATTGTTTCTGTGGGAAAAGGGTATTGTCTTTGACATGGTGGCTCATGACCAGAGACTTGTATGAGGGTGTCCATTTTTCCACAATCATGTTTGTGTTTGGCAAAGGCTTTTATGCTTTATCAAATTGGCTTTAGTTGAGGGAAAAGTCTGTGGTGTTGGAACATAAGGATGAAGTCATACTCCATGTCATTGGGCCTTACTGCTGCTATCACGTAGAGTCTGAAATCAAATCATGTGGCCTTGGCCTAGTATTTGGAGTAATAGCCTATTGGCTAGACCCATTGTGCAGCTATAGTGTCCAAGAAAATTAATTCCCAGGCTGCTTTGGTAATGATGCAATGTCATGAGGTTGAACTGATGTTCGACTTCCAAAATACCAATAGTGATTGGTATGGGCAGACTGGCACACTGTAACTCACGGTCCCTTCAAAGATGCAGGTAGAGGTTGCTCTTCCTGTAGACCAGCAGGATAGTTGTGGCTCTTTCTAATGTACTACTGAAACAGTGGCACCCTTATCTAGAAGCAGTTCAAGCTGGTGGACCCCTACCAGTGTCTCTATACAAGGATGGCCAGAATCATCAGTTACTAGGGGTGTGATAATGCAAACTGGGGCCTGACACCATCAGTCTGATTCATTCAGTTTGGGTTTGGGGTTGGAATCGATAGCTCAAATCATCTGTGTTCTTCGGAGTATGGAGATTTGGCCTGCTCACTCCCATCGGACTTGTCCTCCAATCGGGGTGCAGATAGGAAGGCCCTATGGGCCTAGCTGGAAGGGTCAATGTAAGGGATTAGACTGTGGCCTTCCATTCCCATAGCTGGTTGTTCTCTGCGGCAAGATCCTTGTATGTCGGTCTGGACTGATATTTTTGTCCATTGTTCCCCTTGTTGTACTGCTGGTTTTGCTTTTGCCGATATTGTTGTTTGTTTTTGTTTGACCCTCCCTGCTTTTGGTAAGAGGGCCCATCCTGTTGGAAATCCTTTAATTTCCCCTCCACCACATACTGGATGTATGGTTTGGTGCTGTTCTGCACTGCGGCTATCTTGGCGTTGGAGCTGGAAGCCTGGTCAAGTGTATAGATCTCATATGAGCATTCCACTCTATCCATAATGACAGTGAAATCATCTGTTCTCAGATTCAGCCGTGCTTCAACCTTTTCACGCAATGCAAACTGCAGGTTTTCCAAAAACACACATTTGTACTCAATTGAATTTCTCGTTGCAGCTTCATTTGTTAGTTTTTTGCCTGCTCGGTATGCAGCAGTAGTCGGCTGTTGTACTGGGCTGGGGTTTCTTGAGGGTCTTGCATGAGCTCTTGGCTAGCATGATGCCAACCAGATTGGGGTTTTGCTGCCAGAGGCTGGCCGCAACTGTGTCAGATTCAGCCTTTTCATCATTGTGGATCTCTTCTACAGTTTAGCCCAAAATATAGGGACTATGGTTTGCCTCAGAATTCTGTACTCTATGCTCAGGCAGAAGAGTAAGCCTTTCGCACTGGCTCTGTACATTTTCCAAATCACAACTGAGATTGTCACCAGAGGACATGCTGCCTATTTTATCCACAATGCTTTGAATGGCATGGGCTGACTGCAAAACATCTTTAGTAGATGTCAGAAGCTACAAATCTAGACCTCTGATGACAGCTTTGGCCGTGGCAACTCCATGAAGTAGACACTACATCACAGTTTCATCCTGTAAAAAGTCAATTATGTCACACTGGGTTGTCTCAGAATGAGCCTTGGGAACTCCAGTCCTGTCAACCACTTGTTCAACCAATGTTTCAATCTCCCCCAGTCTTGTTTTGTCAAGACAGCCACCAGAGGTGGGTGAGGTCTCCTCCACCCCCTGGTGTTCCAAGGACTGCCATCTTGGAGGTGGCCTCCCAGATCAATGGGAAGTACATATGGTAAAGCTTTTACATGACCCTTCAGGTCTGTCAATTGCTGATGTAACCTTTTCAACTTTGCATTACATTTTGAATGATCGGCTCTGTTTCTAACTTGCCCTTTGCTAACATGCTTCTGTAAAATTCTGTAGGAGGTGCTCACTTTGTATTTTTCCCTGATCTTCTTTTCCAGATTATCTTGACATTTTGCTAACTCTTCTTCCATTTCAACACAATCACTCCACATTTCTTCTTTCAATTTTTTCAACCAATCATTCATTTGCAATACCTGTTTCTTATCCTGTTGTAACCTTTCATAATCCTCTCTTAACCTTAGAATGTCTTTGTCTTTTTCTTGCACAATACAGTACATTTCATTATGCAACTCACTTTTGGGCTTTTTTAAACCTCTTTTTCCAACTCTCTCTGTTGCTTTCACATTTCTTTGGATCTGGAGCTTAACTCTTGTTTCAGAGCTAGAACCTCTATTTCCACTGCCTGAAGTGCAGCATACAAAGCAGCAGCTATCATTCCTTTTTGGACCTGCTTCTTTTTGACCATATGTTTGATCTTCAAGTACAGCATGCACACATACTGTATCGGGTGACTGTAGGTTTTTGTGTCCAGTGCAAAATCCCCCCAACCTCCATGAGAGGTCAGACAATTTGAAATATCCAATTTGAGCTCAGCGCTAATGACAAAATTCCACCATTTGTGGGTGAAATTCTGCATTTCACCTGCAGAATTTCACATTTTCCACCCACAAAATATTATGCAAAATGTCCAGATTTCATGAAATATTTAACAGGGCGAAATTCCTGATTTCACCAGAATTTCACCAGTAAAATTAAATTTGGCTGCATCTCTAATTTCTTTAGGCCATCTAGTATTACTTAGTTCTTGTATCACTGAGACTAATTTGTCACCTCTATTCTTCTGCAATCTTTCCTATCTCTTCTCCCCTTTGTGATGGGGAGGGAAGAGAATGGAATATAAGAATTATGTATTACAGTATTAGAAGTTGTTTCTCCATATGTAGAATATTCTGGGGAAAAATGCCTCATTAGAGTCTGGGTCAGAGTTAACCACCTCCAGTATTTATGTAGTCTGGGTCTCCTACCCACACGCAAGTATGGAAATATCCCCACTTGTGCTTCATGAGTATCACAGTAATTTTTACAGTATATCTGTGGGATTGTCTTGGGAGACCAAATTTATAATGTTCCCATCCTCTTGTTAGTTTTTATGTATCAAATTTAGGTGTTGATAAATTTATTGGGACATCTATATGCTCAGCAAAAACATGCAGTTATTTTAGGTTGCTTGATTTTCTCTTGAGATATCTTTGTAGATATTTTTTCTTTGTTAAAATATTCTGCATTTTTAGGTTTTCTCCTTTTCCTATTACTTGTTCCTTTGAAATGCTCAAATTCAGGGAACTATTTTTATCATTACTTGTTGAAACCATGTCAATATGATTGTATTAAATTAAGTTGCCTAGTCACTTGACACTACCAGAATTTTATAAGATACAAATGCCTAAATTTCAGCTATAAAATGTTGTTGATAATTTCAAAAATACAGTTCAAAAGTACAGTATATAAATAGAATTAATCTGGTTCAAATTGACCTAATAATCCTTAAAACTCAGCCTTATAAATGTGAATAAATGCATCAATCAGAATATTCTGAAAAGAGATTTTCAAAGAAAGTCCAAAGTTAAAGACACCACCAGTTCTTTGTAGATTCAATGAGGTAAACTCTGCAAATAGGTAGATGCAGTCTCTGCAAATCAATTTGTTAGGGAAATTCACACTCCATCTCTCATAAATCCAGCTTGTCCTTATTAAATTCCTGAATTCAGTTTCTTAATTTCTCAATGAGAAAACAAAATCTTTTCCTTCTCCTTTATAATTCTCTTTGAACTGATTCCTCTGCTTGTATAAAAAGACTTTTAAAATGTAAAAAATACCACAAAATAATCTTATAGGATTTACTTCCTTGTATTTCCTTAAACACTCTAAGATTAGTATATAAAACTCTTTTAGAAGTAAATACATTTTGAATTTTAATTTAGTGACTTAAATGATAAATAGATAGGCAAAGCCAAAAGAAGGTTCAGACTCACAAACTGACACCTCAAAAACAACTAATTTTATATTTGTCAAATCTCAGTTTACTTTACTAAGAGGGATATTCCATTTGAAATCCAAATGTTGCCAAGCAATATAGTGAATGGTCCCAAATCTTCAAGGAGACTACCCTCAGATGTCCTTCACTATTAAAGGGACACTGTCAGCCACCTTAAGCCTCATAGTGTCCCTAGTTTAAAAATCACATTTTATGATTGCTAACATTCTGTAAAGATTGCTGATGTAGCTGGTAGTTTGATTCTGATTATTTTTTTCTTTTAAAAAGTGAAAAAACAGACACCACACTAAACCAGGTTTGTTTACATTTCTTGATCAACTCCCACTGCATGCTCTCTGAACTTGGGAACATCCCCAATGTAGTCTAGCCACTCATGATGCAGTGGGAGTTTAGGAGGTTTTTGCACCATGAGTGGCTGCACTGTTTAAATGTTCCAGAAGTATTCAGTAAGAGTAGTTACAGGATTTGAAACAAAACAAAGTTGTTTATAAATATACATGGCCATGCATTTTAGTTCTACTTAACAAGCAGATGGACAAAACAAACAGCAACAGCAATGAATTTTGGAGAAGGTAAGCAATCATAAAATTTGGGGTTTAACTAGAAATAATATGATGCAAAACAGGTTGACAGTGTCCTTTTAAATAATCTGTTGTTTTAAGCATCTATCAAAAGGCACAGGTTTTAATCTCCAATACTGTTTCAGGCTGTTTAGATTAAATTATAAAACTCAGGTGTCAAAGAGCCCAACTCATAAAAAGTTACCTTGACGGTTCGAATCCTGGTTTAGTTGAGCACCTTTTTATTTCAGCTTTGCTAAGTTTATTGCTGTCTCAACTTTCTGGTTTCAGCTTTCCACAGAGTTTCCAGATCAAGAACTAAAATGCCTTGTTTCCTGCACTTACTATCTTTGCCTTTCACTCATGGCTTTTAAGGCACTTTAAAAATGGTGCTGCATCAAGTAAAATGCCAGCACCTGCACAGTATGCTCTGTGTATTTCCTTGTGGTATACCCATGTCTGGAATCCCAATTGAATTAATTGGATTTTGGCCAAAGTAAAATCTCTCCTGTGTCTCTTGTTTTTAAATTAAAACAACAAGCTGCTGACTCAGTTTGTTAAGTCGTCAGTCAGCATCACCTGCAGTCATTACAAATTGACTGGCAAAACAGACGAAACAGGAGAAGTTTAAGAACAACAAAATATAGCCTGTCCACCAATTAATTAGTAAAGAATTTTACCAGTAATTTTTAATTAACTCCACCAGGTCTTACTGTTATGTCCCACCTCAAGCTCTTCAACTTTACTACTTGCACTTCATCATTCTAACACTTTGACTCATTAGTACTTTAATGCTACCATGCTATGGCAGCTTAAAATGCTCCAACCAGTTGCACCCTTGTGTCCTGCCCAACTGCATACCATATATATATCCAATTCAACCTTGGTTCAACATTCGGGTCCAATATCAAAATCATCAAGTTCCCAAGATAACCATTCAGCTCAACAACTATGCACTTTAGTACTTTAAACACATAGCACTTTGGTGTTTTTAGCTTTTTTCTTTCAGCGTTCACCACTCAGGCACTTTATACTTTGTGCTTTTTGCTCTTTGCACTTCTGCATTTTATTGCATTTTGGTGCTATGGTATTTTATTCCCTAGGACCTTAGCACTTTAGCACTTTAACACTTTGAGACTTTAGCACTTTGATATTAGCACACTAGCCCATATTTTATAAATATTAGAGCATACATTGTTTTTCTTCTATGTTTCCCCAGGGTTTATAGCTTGGTTACATAAATTAAGAGTTTTAAAAGCTTAATAGAGGCTTAACAGTAAAGTCTTCTAATAAAGTATGGAGTTTAAACTCAGAATTTTCCACAGATTCTGGAGGAGAGAAAGCATTTTTCTTGTTTAATCTTGCTTCACCCAGGCTTCTGCTGCATTCACCTCTGCAGGGTTTACCACAGTACTATCACCCAGAGGAACCCCTGCCACCACCAGACTCCCTCACCCAGGTAGATATCTTAGAAGCTCACAGATTCGTGGTACAAATTCTGATGACCCAAGTCAGACTGGAAAGACTATGTAATACAGTATCATAAATTGCAGATGGAAAATGCCTTCAGAATAAAAATTCCTAGGCTAATAATAATGCAATGGTGACATACCTTCTGTAGAACAATATAATGCCCTTACACAGTCCTGCTTCCACTGCTTCTAGACAGTCATGTAATGTGAACGTCACACCTCTCCCAAAATCCTCCATGAATTTTTGATGAATTTTGTCCTGCTTTCCATTTAGCAGTCTGGCTTCAACCCACTCCACTCCACCAAAACAGCTCTGCTGACTTTACAAACACTGTGTCCCTAAGCCTTGAGAACAAATGATATAATAGGCACTGTTTGGGGACCTAAGCAAGGCTTTTCGTACAGCTGACCACTCATTACTGGCACAAAAACTGAAAAGTACTGAAGTGCATCCTTATACCCTGCTGTGGTTTTGTTCTTATTTGGAGGCCCATAATCAAACATCCAGCATCAAAGCTGTCCCTTCAAAAGTAATGGAAGTGCAAAGGGGTTCATTTTATGGTCTGTGTAGTTTTTCTATTTTGTGGACAGCATACCCAAAGCAGTTAATTCTCAGCTAGTAAAATGCATGTTGATGATGCAGTAATCTTGACATCAGCTAGTAACCCCGATGGTGCACAACAAAGACTTCAAAGAGACTTTAGAAGTCTTCAGCATTGGCTAATACAAAATAACTTGATAATAAACTCAAAAAATAACAAAAAATAGAAAAAACTTTGATGTCGGTGACTCAGGTTCAGGAACAAGCCTAGGTCATCGGAGGGCCAGCTATAGGGAGGAGGATTCAGTGTCCTAAGGATCCTCTCCTCCTCCTCCTCCTCCTCCTCCTCCTGGAAGGGAGCTGCACTATTGCCACTTGGGTGACCATGAGTGGAGGTGCAGCTGGGAGGGAAGGGAGGACACTGGCTGGAGTCCAGAGTAGTAGCACATCTCTGCATGTGCATGCCTTTGGACCTCCTTGTGGTCATTGTCCATGGGTTGTGGGAGAAATGGAAACTGGACCCCACATCCATGTCTGGTGATGGGTCCAGGTGCCAAGCCATCGGACTGACCCAGGTGACCCAAAAAGGACTGTCTGACATGATTTGTGTAGGTAGGGAGGAGTGAGAGCTCCCTCTTTTTCCAACCAGGAAGAGGCAAACCATGGTAGGATGGGGCTGGTCAATCTGGGCACAGTCAGGAGTATAGATGAGCCCCACAGACACCTTGGGGGACCCATAGAGATAGGTGAGGACGCAGAACTGGAAGGGGGCTTAAAAAAACAGAAAATAAAAAAAAGGCAAAACTTATGCTCTTTAGACGTACTGTATGACCAAAGCATTGGAGTCCATTGTGAATGATCAGTAGGGTATGAAAACCTCTGATGGGTCTCAAATTGAATTAGTCCCCATTTATAAATACCTTGGCATTTGGATTAAACGATATCTAAAAATGATCAACCATATAAATAATTTCTGTACCAAGATTTCTCAAAAATTGAGGGCTGTTAAAAGGCTAAAACATTATTTAACCTGGAGACAAGGAAAAATAGACAATACCAGATGGGGAACTATGCACAACCTGCCTGCGCAGCCAGAGACGTTTGATTCCTCTGACCTCAAGAGTGAAACTTGGGAGGTCTGAGTTAAACAAAACCCCAAAATGGCAGCTCAGGCTGATTGGGTGTATGATTGACCATCAAGCATTTTTTCATAATGTATAATTCAGTGTTTGAATGGTTCTCAGAATTCAATAAACTCTGGATGGTAATCTGAATTGTGAATAAAATGCTGCACGTATCACAGCAGTTCACTTTCATTTTCAACTGTTTGATGTGCATGCGACAGTTCTTCATATTTAAAAATGAAACTCATGCAGTCTCTAGAGGGTTTCAGAATGCTTTTGTACCACAGAAGGGTACAATCATGTTCCATGACCCAGTGCCAGTGCATTACCACCCATATTTTATAATGTTGCCACTCTGCTGTTATATTATCTCTACATATTGTCTGTAAAGTGTTGTCCTTCTCTGACGTGGAGCCTTTGTAAAGGAGTCTCTGACTCAAAGGATTGTAATCCCAATACTGTTCAATAAATAAATAAATAAATGACCTTTGCACTGTGATACAACAGCATTTTGAAAGGGATGGGCAGCCATACATAACAATGTTCTACTATACATGTAAGTTATTTCTGTAATAATTCTTCTGAATATGAACTACAGCTGTTAGATATATGGCTTTGCAAAAAACAAAGCTACTCTTGTAAAGCTCATTTGGGCATATTACAAGGCTAACAGCTTTGTGTCGGGTACTGCGGGTCCTCCAAGCAAAGTGCACCATTGTACTTTACTTAAAATCCTAAACTGGCCTACTCTGACAGTGGAAAGAGAGAGAACCTGGTACAATTTTTTTATCATTATTATTATTTAATTTTCAGATCAATGCATCCCCAATTACTTCCAGACTCGTTAATTCACCATGACACTAAACATATTTTTTCTTTGTTTAACATTGCTGACTAAGAGAGCTGGGAATGGGGAGATTTCAATACATACATTGAATTAGTATTAGAGAAAAATATTACAGAGTACAAAAATGTGGTTGTATATAAGGACAAACAAATGGGATGTGCCACTGTTTTATCAAAACTTTTACCAATGTACATTACAGCGACAATATCAATGGATCACTTTAATGTACCTGTGGGACCTCGGCACTGCTTTTTCCAGGTCTTGCACCCCCATTCCTGAATCAGCTCTGACTCAGAGTTTATTATAATAAAATCATGGGAGGCTGCAGGGGGCAGAGTTCCCCTTTATGGGGTGTGTGCCCACAAAAAACAAACTTTTTCTCTGATAGCTTTATGCTGACTGTGATTGCAGACATCATAAAGCCATCAATGTAATGGCAGTCTGCAAATGTTTTGCCAAATCACTGTCGTAAAACCAGCAAATGTTACAGGTAGCAATAAAAATACTCCGAATACAGGGTTACAGAATATTGAGGGCCGACAATGTGTAACAACAGCCTTAAAACATCATTTTTGGAAGGTGAGAGAAGGAGAGAGAAAGAAAGAGAGAGTGCCAAGAGAGGTGGAGAAGAAGAAAGGAGGAAGGAGTAGAGCAAGTGCCAAGAGGCAATGAATTGAATGTAAGATGAAGTACGAATGAAAAGCCTGAGATTGAGCAAAGGGTGAGCATTCTGTGATGGAGGGAGATGGGAAGAGGTTAGCCTTAGCAGGGGCAGGAGTCAGAGAACACAGTTTAGTGAGATAAGAGAGACAGAAGGGGAGTGTCTAATAAACAAGGGGAGGGTGTTACAGAGTGAGGGCAGTCTGTAAGAGAATGCATCTGAGCCAGAACAGAAGGATGGTTGTTGGAGGGAGGGAGAAAGTAAGAGTGTCCCTATAATGAAGCAGATAGGAGACCTCAGGGGAAGGAGACAGAAGCGAAGAGATGTAGGAGGGTAATGACCCAAACCAGTATTTAGAGGTTGAAAGTGAAGAGTGGAGTAACCATCTGTGGTGTAGAGAGATAAGGGAGAGGGACGAGAAGGGAGAGCAGTGATGAGCGGTAGGAGGGGCATTTAGAGCAAAGCGGCTAAAAGCATCATATAGGGAATCAAGTCTGGCTTAGGGATGAGGCTGAGGCAGTGCCATACACTACATCAGCATAGTCAAAAGAGGGATAATCATCTTAGTAAGGATCTGATGCTGAGTATTGAAGGACAGGGCATCCTTGTTTCTATACAGTGCACCCAGTTTAGGACAAAGTTTTCATGGATGGGCTCTTTGTGCTTAGAGTACTCAAGCCAGGAGTTGAGCCAGACACCCATGTATTTATAGTGGCAGACTACTGTACGTTGAGTGCAGAGCCATCTAGGTGGTAAATGTGAGAGGGAGAGGAAGGCAGCAAGTTTTGAGGAATATCAAATGTCATAGGCACCATTTTATTGACTTTTATTTTGAGGAGGTTTTTGTGGAACCAATGAAGGACCACGTGGAGGTCAGCTAGATGCTGGGATTGCACGCTGAGGTGGAGGGGCCAGAGGTGAAAGAGAACTGTGTCATTGGCTAACATCTGTATGTTAGCCACAGAGCAAGCAGACAGGAGATCATTTAAGAAAACAGAGAATAGTATAGGGCCCAAAATAAAGCATTGGGGAACACCTGCATGAATCAGGAGAGGAAGATAGAGGGTTCTGCCAACTCAGACTTGCTGGATATGACCAAAGAGATAGGAGTTAAATTAGTCTCCAGATGCAGGAGAGAGGCCAGCAGAAGAAAGCTTGTTTAGCAGGAGGGGAAGCAAAATAGAATCGAAAGCCTTAGCAAGGTTGATGAAAATGGTGGAAGTTATGTGACTTGGTCGACACCAGAGAGGATGTAGTTTGTGACACAAAGAAGTGAGGTAGTGGTGGAGTGATCTGCCCTAAAATCTGATTGAAAGATGGAGAGGAAATCCAAGGAATTAAAAACTCAGTGAGATGCGAGAGAACTAGGGATTCTTGAAGTTTGACCCAAGCAGGGATATGGGACGATAGTTTCCAGAAGTGAGGGTGTTACCACCTTTGTGCAGGGTAGGACTTGAGCAATCTTCCAGACCTGTGGGACTGTGCAGTGGTAGAAAGATCAATTCAGGATGTGGGTGAGAGGGAGGGATATTGCTGGAGTGGAGGTACGTAGGAGGCATAGATCAAGACAGTCCGGGCTAGACTTATTTGGGCTAAGGGAGGCAAGGGCTTGTAGGACTTCTTTGACAGAGATACGAGGGAAAGCGTAGCCATGCAAGGCACATATACTATGTGACATATATGGTCATGGCCAAAAAGTGCCCAGTATGTGATTAGGATAGGGCAAAATTGCCTTTTAGTATATGGCTTCACTTCTACAGAGCCATCTTCCACCTTATACCAGTATGCCATTATTACCTACTCATGCACGGTGTAAAACAGCAGTTTGAGATTGGACTCCTTTTACAGTATATGTGACAGTACATGATACTGTATGTTACATGATATTGTTTCTCAATTTTTTATTTTATGAATTTGTATTTACTGTATGTGTAACTTGCATTACTGCAAGATGACTGTAAACAAGGTCACAACTAGCAGTCTTATTCTGTTGAAATATAAACAAAAATTCTATTCAGATTTGTGTTTTGAAACTTACATTAGAGAACCACATTTAAAATCCACCAAGCTTACCAACAGCTAGTCTCATGACTTCCTAGAAGTCTGGAGAGAACACTGGCTCATTAACATTTGTTCTCCATAGGTTTACTCCACCTGGGTTTTTTTCCTCTCCTTAGTGTTACTGGTTCCTCTCTGAGCTGAAGGAGGCAGGTTCTGTTACACACTTTTTGTCCTTTTGGCTCTTTTAGCTACCTATTTATTTTAGCTTCAAGAAACTTTTCTTGGCACCCCCTAATGAAGGTGGAAATCCAGAAGAAAAGAGAAAACCTAAGCAAAAAAAACTATGCACAAGCAATTACACCGCTGCACTTACAGATGCCAACTGAGTTGAAAGGCTTAGCTTATGATTCTATAGGAAACTGCCAGACTCGTCCCCCTTTCTTTACTTAAACCCCATCAATCCACACAAACCCTGCCTAGTGTTTCACATGCTGCTTCCCACCCCTCCTCCTTCTCCAGTGCTCTCCCTCTGCTGTGTCTCTTTTAGCTGCCTAGCTAGCAAAACTTCTTGGTACCTCTACCATGGGTGAAAGCATGTTTCTTTGAACAAGCACACTACTGCCAACCACCCTTTAACCATACCAAAATATACTAGCTAACAGGACATTTTATACTAAGAAAACATATAAAATTAAAACCCAGTCATGATAATTGAACACATAATTTAACTGTATTCTACAGTGGCAGTCAGTACTTCATTTTGGTTAAGAATCAGAATGCACCCACTGGACATTTACAGTGTCTGCAAACATTCTTATAAAGGGACATTATCAATACCCCCACACACACACACACCATACCAACTTTGACTCTGTAAACTATAGTAAATGTTGAAATGTTGAAAGTGCCAAACATATATTTATTTATTTATTTACTGTAGAGGACAAATAGTTTACGCTCTATTATTGTTCATGGATGTCAGGTGTTAGTCCGACTTCACAGTACAAAATTTATGCACAAGCGAGCAACACAGCAATGCTATATACTGCAGTAGTTTGACAGACAGAAAATATACTGGCAGCATTCTGCATAGCAGGTGCACCATGTCTCTGTTAACTTGGTTAAAAAGCTGTCCAGAGAAATGAAACGTGAGCATCCTCTTGATGTTAGTGATGTAGCTCCAGCTGAGCTTACACATTCCTCTAGCGTTGATGTGCCCATAGCCATAGCAGTTGCCGGTGAGCTTGCTTCTGTCAACCCACCTGCAAAGAGAAGACACCAAGGGACATATGCACACTACACCCCTGAGATTCATTTTGAGTACGGAAAATACACGGCTGATCATGGGGTGATGTCAGCAGTGTGTTATTACAGAATGAAAATCAAAAACAATATTAATGAAAGCACAATCCAAAGCTTTAAAAGTGATTACTTGGCAAAGCTGAAAGGTACTACTGATCCTGCATACCTCACAATAAGCTTGCCATGCAAATCAAGAGGGCGACCCAGTATGGTACTCAATGATGTTACGGAACAGCTTAAAAAAATAGTGAGCAGCCTCCATGCAGAGGGTGGTGTGAACGCACCTGTGGTGCTCGCAATTGCACCGGGTATCATAAAATCCAGTGCCCCTCACCTGCTGAAAGAAATTGGGGGAGTTGACTGAACTGACAAAAAGTGGGCGTGGTGCTTTCTGAACAAGATGGGGTGCAGCAAGCACAAGGGTACTAAAACTGCCTCATAAACCCCGCTGACTTTAGCAATCTAAAGTCAATATTCCTGACATGAATAGCTAAGTGTGTTTCCCAAGAGCTAGTACCTACTGAGCTAGTCATCAACATTGATGAAATTGGGGTATTCATGATACCCATACCCGAGCGGACAATGACCTCTACAGGCGCCTGACAAATTTCTGTCACAGGACTAGGGGACAAGCGACAGGTTTCCATGCTCTTAGCTTGCACTCTTTCCAACTCATTTTTGCCACCACAAGTAATCTATAAAGGAAAAAACAGCACTTGCCACCTGAAACACAAATTCCCCAATGGCTGGTGCATAGCACATTCTGAAAACCACTGGGCAAATCAGTCAACAAAGATGCTGTACATCAAGAAGTGATAATACTATACTGTGATGAAATTAAAGTAAATATGATCTCCTTCCAAACAAAAGGCAATTCTCATGATGGATCTTTTCCGGCCCATACCACACAAGTTGTTCTGAGCTGCTTAGAGGAGACTAACATGGTTTACCTATAGCGCTTTGACAGCTTAGTGCTGACATCCCTACAGCGACAGCTACAATGCCAACCATCGGCATTGTAGCTATGGGATGTTGGCACTCACAACCGAGGCTGTGCCCCTGAACCTCTCTTGTGGGGGGCTCTGCACCCACACCCCCCGGTCTCTAGAATTCTAACTCCAAGTTGGAGTTGGACCGGGAAGGCAATCACCCAGCGAGGCAGTCCCGATCGGCACACTGACCACCATAGCAATGGGTGGATTTTGCTCGATTCCTGCCACTGCGGTGGTGTTTGCCATCGGGCTTTCAGTGTGGTGATGGTACGCCAGCTAACATAGTGGTGATTTTTATACTCCATCATGCACTGGCCTTCTCCAACCCCTTGACATTTCTATAAACAAACTGTTCAAGGATAATCTTCGACGCTGTTTCACCAACTGGTATGCTGGTATTGTGGCTGAAAATGTTGCACAGAGGAGTCAAGAGTTCAAGATTGATTTTAAACTACACCAGCTTAAAGAATTGCATGCTGCTAGGCTAGTACAGCATTTCATGGAGCTTTCAACTAGAGCTATTGACTGCTAGGGGGGTTGCTGAGGCTGGTATCCAGTATGCACATTCTAACAGCTTGAATTGGGTAAGTTTACTTACTTTTGAGTTGTTTCTGGACATTCTCTCAACGTGAGTTCCTGCAATGTAATTTTTTCAGGTTGTTTGTAATTACAGGATGAGCTGAAAGAGGCAGTGATGTCAGACGCCAAACTGACACACCCTGATTCGGATGAGGTTGATGACGACGAGGAATGCGGAACTAGCCTAAAAAAGTGTTAATTTACTATTTTCTTCTGCTGAACAACAATAAATGTCAGTCTGTCAGGCACTGACAATGACTACATGTCTCCTCATTGATTTAATGAAGTACAGTAAGTAAGTGATCTGTCACATATTTTCTGTATTCAAATGAACCTTTGTTGTGTTCTCAGCATCGGATAAAAAGTCACTGAATTCTAGTTCACTGGACATACATTTCACTGAGATATAAATTTCACTGAAATGTAGCTTAAGAGAATAAAGTGAAAATTTTGACCCAGTGAAATATTTGTCCTCTACAGTGTTTTATTTATTGAAATCTCAGATTACAACCTTTCAGCTGGAAGCTTGTTTACAAAGGTTCCACATCATGACAAAACAGGAATACAGTAGTTAAAATATACAAGCCAAAACAGTGTTAACAAAGAAAGCAAATGGGCAAGTCAGATACAGCTGTTTAACATGTAGGATTATAAAAGTGCAGATATTATGGTACAGTATATGCAGCAACAAAATCACATGTAACATAAGTGCACAAATAATGCAAGGCAGGAGAAGGGAGAGGACCCATGGATGGCAAGGGACTGGTAGCAATGGTTGAGGGAAGGAGAGGGATAATGAAGGAAGGACTAAGAGAGGTGATAAGGGAAGGACTGGAGCAGCCAAGCAGGCCTTGTCAAAATTTAGCAGATGAGGGAGTAGATAGAGGGGGAGCGAGGGGGATGGGGCATGTAGATCTGGGGGGCTGGGGGAGATGGAGGGACATGGCTGGGGAAACTGAGGGAGGCATTAAGAGAAATATGAAGGGGATGTGGAGGGGAAAGTGGAGGTGTTGATAGGGGCCTGAGCAGGTTAAAGGCAGCAGTCACATCAGCTTAGGGTTGCAAGATAGTTACAAAGTTTAGCTTTGAATGGGCCATGTTTAGTGTTGGATAGCATGTCCTCACTGAAAGAGTTCAGCCAGAGGGAGCATGATATAAGAAGGAGCGCTGGCCCTGGGTGGTGCAGCAGAAAGGGAATTTTAACATCAGGATTTTGGACCCCCTAGTGGTGCGGGTATTGTAGGCAGGGGAAAGAAGGCTTTGAACACCAGGAGATGCAAGCCCTAGCATTGACATTTTAGCTAGAAGGCAACCTGGTACCAAATTCTACAGTCCAAGTTTAGCCATCCTGAATGGGAATAGAGGTCACAGGTATGTGTTAGGTGGAGAGCGTCAAGGACAAGCCAGCAGGCTTTGTTGAGGGCCACTTTGGCCCTCTTGAGGGTTGTATCAGTGGCAGTGCTTTATACTACTAGTCCACAGTCAATCACAGATAGGACAGAAATGGTAACAGCTAGGTTTAGGGCATCATCTGTTAGGCAGTGCTTGTGCCTAAATAGTTGGCCACTCCTAGCATTGGCTGCTTTAGCTACTAGGTCAATATGGTGAGTGAAAGAAAGGGAACTATCCAAGATGACCACAAGGTATTTGAAACTCTGAACCATCTCTACGGGGACATTTTGAGAGTTCACTATGTGCAATTGATAGGATTTGTGCCAGTTATGAGGGAAGCAAACAGCATAGTTTTTTTTTTTTGTAGTTTAATAGGAGCTTAGAGTTGATGAACCAGGACTTGGCAGCAGTGAAATTAAGTTGCACCTGTTTTTTCAGCGTTACCGGGTCTGATTGGCTGGAAAAAAGCACTGCATCACCAGCATAGAGGAGGACCTTGTCCAGACATGCTCTGGGGAGGTGGTTCAGGAACAGGCTAAAAGCAGGGGCCCAGAATTGACCCCTGGGGTACCCCAGAAACAGATTTAAAACAACAGAAAAATACAACTGGAAGCATAAACTTATCTCTCTTACATAAAGTGCAGTCCACTTTAAAACACCTTCAATTAAAGGCTTGATAAAATAAGTATGTTTTGAGGCCCTTCTTGAAGGCTTCTACCAAGGGGCCTCCCTTAGATAACCAGGCAGGGAGTTCCACAGTGTATCCGCAGCTGCCACAAACACTCTATCTCCTCAGTGCCACAGCCTAATCCTTGGAACTCCAAGAAGGCCACCCCCAGCAGAACAGAAGGCCCAGGCTGGGCAGTAAAGCACAAGGATCTCTTGCAGATAGACTGTACTCTCTCATGCAGGGTCTTATAGGTCAATAGCCCTATCTTGAAGACAACTCTCCACTGGACCAGCAGCCAGTGCAGTTCGCATGAGTGCCAGGGTGATATGTTCGTATCTTTTCACCCCCATCAGTAATCTCATCACTGCGTTCTCTGCGCCAGCTGTTGTCTGCGGAGGTTGCCTCGAGATAACCCTAGGTACAGGGAAAAAACTGCAAAATATCTATTTACACCACTACCCCTACCCACCATCCAGCAAAACAACCCCATACTCATAATGAGCTGGTGCATAATGCTCCAATCCAGCATAGCCCCATGCCCAACCCACCAAATACTCTCCTCCCACCCTAAATAGTAACCTATCTTAAACTACATATACTACCTTAGTAATACATGAAACAGGAACAAGAATTGCATAGCCTCTTCCATCCCCCAAACAATGAGAACAGTTTAAGAACAAGTTTGGAAAATATATATCAATCCATAAGGATAATGTAAGTGGTATAAGTAGCAACAATAATAACCCCACATAACAAGATACAGGAGGAACATAGTGTGAGTGCAAATATGGAAACGTATAGATAATACCCTGGGGTGAAAGTAGCCCACTGCTAGGAGCAATCCCCAAAAATATTATAACCATGCCAACGATGTACAGTAAACCAGAGCCAAGAGACTACTAAACTGTAAAAGTGTAACCCCAGAGTCCTTTGCAGCCTAGAAAAACAGTCTGATAGCCCACAAGAATAACAGCTTTAATGAAGCAACTGTTGAACTACCGCAGACTTGGTGGTATCCTCCCTCCGATAAAAAAAACAGAGAAGAGAATCCACTTGTGCAAGTGCCCAGAGGCAGGTTTCACCAAGATTATACCCAACACTGTCCTGTTCTGATGATCCAGTGATGGGCTCTGGTCCCTCGCCAAATGTGGTGCAGGTTCTGAGTAGTGGGTGCCGGGAAAGATGACACAGTCAGTCCCAAATAGTTCAAAGCACTAGTCTGAGGAGTAAAAACAGATGACTAAATAATGGACCATTAGTCCAGAAACAGTCCAAATGCAGGATGCAAAGCACTCCACCAGCCAGGAAAGGAGTAACCAATAAAGATGAGCAGAAATACATTAGATGGTAATGTTAGCTATGGGGAAATCCATTGATGTGGCAGATAAAGGAACCACAGCATAGAATTAACAGGTCTGATGTGCAGGGAACAGTTTAAACTGTGACAAACAAAGAAATATGTTCTGAAGGAGCACAACACATGTGGATCGTCCCTGGTAGAAGAATACTCTTTCTTTTTCGGGAAAGGGCAGGAAAGGACTTCCAGTAGAAAAAAATGAAAAAGTCCTTAGAACTTCTCCTTCATGAGGAAACACAGAGGATATGGAGGGGGGGAATCATAACATCATGGGAGCAGTCCATCCAAGAGTTCAAGAGTCAGGGAGGGTAGCAAAAATAAAATCTTGCACAGCGGTTTCAGATTAAATAACAGCAAAAAAACAAAAGAAAGACACAGCTATCCATCCAGGAACACAACACCTGTTTAGTGATCATATAGCTCACCGCTCCTTGAAAAGCTCCAGCAGCAGCTTCTTGAGAACCTGAGTGGCAGAGTCCACCATCTCAAAGGAGTGCCAGGTGTTTTGCAGCAGCACTTGGAGATGATCCAGATACAACATTTTAAATTTAATCCCAGCTGCAATAAGCTTTGCCACCACAGGGTGAAAGGCTGCGCATTTCTGGTGGGTCCCCGCCGGGAGGTCTTGGGTTATCCTCAATTTTGTACCCTCCCTTAGAATCTCCTTTAGATCCCGAGTCTTCTGTAAGATGTATTGCTTGTCCACAAAGTTGAGTAGCTTGTAAATAAAGGGACAGGGGTAGAGCCTGTTGAAGGTTTTGGGTGAAGGGAGTGGAGGGCGCGCTCCACCACGTATGTAGGGAAGTTCGGAGAGGAACCCACAATCCTCTCCAGAAATTTCTGTGCAAATTGAATTGGTGCAGCTCCCTCCACATCTTCTGGGAGCCAGAAAAAAATTAAGTTGTTGCGCCAGCTTCTCCCCTCTAAATCTTCCATTTTGGCCTCCAGTTTGTGTAGTCAGTGTTGCAAGAGAGTTGTTTCTGACTTGCTACTTTCCTTCCATTTCTCGAGGAAGAAGGATCTGGTCTCCAGATCACCCTTCCATTTGTCCATATCCTCGAGGTCAGATCT
Source organism: Neoceratodus forsteri (assembly GCA_016271365.2). NCBI lineage: Eukaryota > Metazoa > Chordata > Ceratodontiformes > Ceratodontidae > Neoceratodus > Neoceratodus forsteri. The sequence goes on along the minus strand of CM057459.1, from coordinate 720,383,794 downwards.
AAGTGATTTTAACTCCACTGTGAGCTATTTAAGTGACTCCTTGAATGGCTCAAATTCTTTTAAAAAATGTTCCTCGGAGAGTGGAGCAGGAGCCATGGTGGAAGTTGCATTTTTGCTGGATCCCGAAACTTGTGCCTTGGGCCGCTTGACGTTCTTGTCCGGTGTCTGCAGGGGAGAGTGGCATGGGCCAGCCTGTTTCATTTCCACTTCTGACATCGTAATGAGAATCCACCTAAGACATCTGTAGAACACTCCAGGCAAGTTACAGAGTAGGCTGCCCACCTCAGATAAGGTGAAGACTCTTTCAAAAAGGTAGTTTTTAATGAATTTCTAGCCAGAGTGGAAGGGCGAGCTGAGGAAGAGCAACTACTCAGTTGTGAGCATCCTGTGACTCCTGACAACTCATTCTTAAAGTAGCAACTCTTTGCTAAGCAAATAGTCCTTGTGCAGTTATTTCAGGTAGTTTTGTAGTTCTGGAAGTCTATGGAGGAGCCAGTATTTCTGACTTTGTACCAGAGAGTGTCCCTAAGTTTCATCTGCTGAAGGAGGGCTGAGTTGATCCAAGACTTACAACACTCCTTGGTTTTGCACTTCATGGGAGGAGCACAAATATTACAGACCATATTGAAGGTCTCGATGAAGTGATCAAGTGTGGAAGCAACGTCATTAGTTGCAAAAAGATACGACCAGTCCAGTTGCAAAAGGTGCACTCTGAAAGATGCCAGTTGTCCTTTTTTCAGTACTCTGGAAGTGTGTGTTTTAGCAGGGGTTCTGGGGGATTTATTCGACCAGGTACAGATTATAGGTGAATGATCACCGATACAGTCAGGGAGGACAACTGGGTAGGTAACTCTCTCAAGCTGATTTGTGATCAGCCAGTTCAGCAGTGAACTGGAACTGGTTAGATAATTTCTTCTCATGGGAGATTCTACTAGCTGTGACATGTATAGGGAGGAGAGAGCATCTTTGCATGGTGCTGCCATCAGGCAAATGCCAGTGGATGTTGAAGTCACCTAAGACAAGAACTCTGAGTTCTGGTCCAGGTTGGAGAGGTAGTTGAGGATTTCAGCAGAACCTGTTGATTGCTCTTTGGGGAGTATGTATACCGTAACAATTTTTAGTCCTTTTCTCTGAGCACCTAGCATAAGTTTAATTGCCAGCATTTGTTCATTTCTGCTGGTGGAAGAGCATGGGAAGACATGTCCTAGGATAGTGTCCTTGGCATAAATGACACAACCCCTACCCTGCTTCCCAGTTCTATCCAGCCTGAAGGAGGTATACCCCTCCAGCTGAATGACTGTGTCTAAAATTCATGGTGAGAGTCACGTTTCTACAATGGAAAGCACGTTGGGGTTATGTTGCAATACCCAGACTTGTAATGAGTCAAATTTAGCCATGAGGCTACAGACATTAATGGATGTTATTGTCAAGATCTTTTAAGGGGAGCTGGTGTAGGGGGCGAGGAGCCGGGGTAGGGTTGGATGTTACCCAAGGGTAACAGGAGTAGCCAGGCCATCCTTACTGCATGCCATTTAAGGAGCTTTAGCATCTGCATATGGTTTTGGACTGTGAGATGAGCTTTCCTGCCTTTGTCTGAGATTATGACATTGAATAGTGAAGGGGGAAGAAGAGGGCAGTCCCACAACAGTTTGCCACATTATAAAGAACAGTGCAGGGCTGAAAGTAGTGATGCAGGGATGAAGGTCATTTTTTGGCATAATAAGAGGTCTGGTGGTGAATCAAAAGTGGCAAACATCTGAGAGTGGGATGCAGTATCTAGGAGTGGTTGGATAAATGATAGTAGAACTAATGGGAGCCAGACACTGAGTGGACCCATTATAAAGGAATAACTGCATGGCTGTGTTGCCTACAGTTATCGCCACAGATAAGATGCTATGGATGACACTGGCTTTAGCCTCCGGGGTGCGGACAGTTTACACCTAGAAGGTGGGCAGGCCTAGTGTGAAAACTATTTGAAGGTGAGTCAGGTAGACACAAGATTAGGAAGGAGATGAGATTAAGTTGAGGAAGCTGCCCAATTAGTGCAGTGGTAGGAGCCTTGTCTTTGGTTTCAAGATTACCTTAAGTTTATGAGGGATACTAGATATGTGGGTGTTATAATCCATAAAGCACTTAACTCAGTATGGTACTATTAGATCATCCTGAAAGCACTGAAGTAGTGAGTAATCAGCAATTAACCTAGTCATAAGAGATGTAGTAACAGTGTCTTCAAGTGGTAGAGATGTATAAGTTGCAAATGGAAAGTGGAAGATAAAAAAAATATGTGATGGAAACAGCTCCAAATATAAAATACAGTAAAATGGCAATCTGATAATACAGGGAATAAGAATTAAAACAGCATCAGTGCAAAAACAAACAAGCGAGACAGAGTACATGGTACACAGTGGCAGCAGAGGGACCTTGCTGCAGGGAGAAATCAGCACTGGCTAAATTGGGGGCTGTGAAGGGCAAATGGTGCAGTTGAATTTGAGCCCTCAAACCCTGGAATATATATATAATTTATTTTTTGTTGACTGGGTAAGTGCATTAGACAAATCCTGCCTATTTTCAGGCATGACCCGGGGGAGAGGGATACAGATGAATGCCAACTGACCTTGAACCAGATTAAGCTGTTGGTGGTATTTTTAGTGAATGAGGGAAATTTGGCCAGGACACCGAGGAAATTCCCCTACTCTTTTTCGATAAGTGCCATGGGATCTTTAACATCCACCTGAACTACCACCAATCCAGGCAGATGGGACCTTGGTTTAACGTGTCATCTGAAAGATGGCACCTCAGAAATGCAGCACCCTCTCATGCTGCACTACAGTGTCAGTACTGTGATATTAACCTAAGTGCCAGATGTGGAAACAGAACCCACAGCCCTCTAACCTCCGGCCTCAGAGGCGAATAGCTACCTACTGAGCTAATTATATTATATATATATATATATATATATATATATAGATATATAGATATATAGATATATATATATATATATATATGTATATGTATATCTATCTATCTATCTTTCTATCTATCTGTCTATCTGTCTATCTATCTATAATAGTGGAGCGGTCGCGCCACTATAGTTAGGGTTCAGATGTCACTTCTATGTTAAAGTCAAAATCTTGTGCGTTAATAACTTTGGACCCATTCAATGGATTTGCCTGAAGTTTGGTATGCGCAGTGGGCCATGGTAGATCTCTTGATTTGATGCATTTTGACACATTTTGTTTCAGTCAGACCTATGGTCTTTGCGTACAAAAATGCTGAAAAATGCAAAATTATCCATTTTTGGAGGCAGCTTTTTGGATTTTGGACGTAGCCTTGCATGGCTGTTGTGTGGCATGCAGCTCTTCGAGATGGCTTGTTTGAAAGAGCTTTGATGGCCGAACATGCCGCTTTTCATTTGGTGAAAAAGTATTATGGAATTCAAAAGTTATGACATGTATGTTTTGAGAAGAAAATATGGGGTTCTGGCCATCTCGTCCCGACTGGCAATTAAAGAATTTGCAGCCTCGCAGTTTAAAAATCTTTGTCCCCGAGAATTTTTGAAATTCTTTGATTGTGAGGTCCGCCATCTTGTTTTTAGTTTTCTGATCAGAAAAACACAAATATCTTGGCTCAGGGGTCACTCCTGTAGTAAAACTTGGATGGGTTTTACAGTAGGGGGCTCCGATCTATCAAGCCATGCCTTTGGTTTCATCCAAATTGCTCAAAAATAGAGTTACATGCTTTTAAAATCTTTGATCGCAGCTCACTAATGATCTTTGATTGCGAGCCTGCAAATTCTTTGATCGTGAGGTCTTTGATCACAATCTTGCATCGCAACCTAAAAACGCACATATCTCGGCTGAGGGGTGGTCTAGGGACACAAATGAGGGTGGGGTTTGCTTAGGGGTCTTCATTCTTTCAAGGCATGGCATTGGTTTGGTTCTAATCAGTGAAAAATTAGCATTTCCCCATTTTTTATTCTTTGATTGTGAGTGTGCAATTTCTTTGATCGCGAGCCTGCAGATTCTTTGATCGCAAGATTCTTTAATCACAATCGTGCATCGCGAGCGAGGGACAAGATGGGCAGATTTAAAAATCAATTTTCTCAGCCCTAGTAAGTCAAATGAGGGTGGGTTTTGTTCAGGGGGCTTCATTCTGTCGAACCATGGTGGTGGTTTACTGCAATTCCCTGTATTTTTAAAATTGGAGCATTTTTTATTCTTTGATAGTGACACTGCAAATTCTTTGATCGCGAGCCTGCAAATTCTTTGATCGCAAGATTCTTTTATCATGATCGTGCATCGTGAGTGAGGGACAAGATGGGCATATTTAAAAATCAATTTTCTCAACCCAGGGGTGCCATAGGAAGTCAAATGAGGGTGGGTTTTGTTCAGGGGGCTTCGTTCTGGCGATTCTTTGATAGCGATCTTTGATCGCAAAATAAGGAGAAGATGGCCACATTTTTTATAATGGAACAGATAGGGACATTTTAATAATCTTTGACATTGAATATCTCGGAAACAGTTTGGTCTTTTTACTTGAAATTTGGAGGGTGTTTATGGCGTGTCCGGTGGATATAAATTACAGTGTTTATGTGTCGGAAAATATTTTTTTGGCGGAGATTTTGTGTGGTGCACTTTACGTTCTGTGGACAGCTTTTTGCTTGTGGTGGTGGCTTGACATTGATAGGCTACCTAGCCTTAGTGTCATGGATGTAGTTTTCAGTCATTGTGTGTGTTAAATGTCAACAGGTGCAGAACTGTGCCACTCTGATGAATGAAAATTTCAAACTTTGACATGTTATATCTCAGACACAGTTTGCCTTTTTTACTTGAAATTTGGACGGTGTTGATGGCATGTCCTGTAGATGTGAATTGCAGTGTTTATGTGTCAGACAATAAATTTTTTCGGAGATATTGTGTGGCGCAGTTTACATTTCGCGGACAGAATTTTCTATTGTTCTACAACATTTACATTTATTTGGTGGCTGGCCTTGGTACTTTTTAGTCATTAGGTGTGTAATGTGGCCCGACACTTACAAGTTGGTGGGAGCACGGGGCCTAAAGAGCCGTGCACTCCCACCAACTTGCGCAACTTTCTACTTTTCTATTCTTTCTTAAAAAGTAAGGAAATTCTATGCAAAAATCTTCATTAATGCATCAGTTAGGGTTATTCTACAGTGACAAAAGTGAGGAAATTCGACATTAGGGTTCCCACCCCTTGGACCCCACCCCCACCTGCATCCAACAACAGGCATCGGGGTGTGCGTTGGAGTCATCAGCTGTAACTCTCACCCCATTCTCCTACGCGGCACCACCTCAGCTTGTTTACACATGGGATGGGGTGAGAGTTAGGCCCGATGACCCCAACGTACACCACAATGCCTGTTGGTGGAGGAGGGGTGGGGTGCAAGGGGTGGGAACACTAATGTCAAATTTCCTCACTTTTGTCACTGTAGAATAACCCTAACTGATGCATTAATGAAGTTTTTTGCATAGCTGCTATGGTTACTGAGATATTGCCAAATAAGTGTTACAAAGATTACTTTACAGTACTATGGGGCTGTTGTATGGCTCCTTATTTAAGTGTAAGTGGGAGCACAAGGCCAGGAGGGCTGCACTCCCACAAATGCATGCCATTACACAGGGGTGCCATTTAGGGGTTGGGGGCAGTTGCCCCCCCGCATTGCAGGCTATTGTTGTTTTTTTGTTTTTCAGCCCCTGGCTCCATCCCACAACCCCTCTGACCAGTTGTTGTCTCCCATTAAAAGCTGAAATTTCCCCCCTGCCCTTACACAAAAAATGGGCAACATGAAGGGAGCACAGGGCCCGGAGGGCTCTTGCGCCCACAAACACATACCACTAACCACTTACATTACACTTACTCAAAAAGAAGGGAAATTCATTGCAAAAACTCAGTTAATGCATCAGTTAGGTTTGATGTCACACTGACAAAAGTTTGGAAATTTGATGTTAGGGTTACCAACCCTACCACCACACCCCCACAGCCCCACCCTACAGGCACCAATATGCATTGGGGTGAGCCATGGGGTCATCAGACCTAACTCTCACCCCATTCTTCTACACTGTACAGTGTCAGTTTATTTACACATGGAATGGGATGAGAGTTGGGCCTGATGACCCAATGGCATGCCCCAATGCCTGTTGGTGCCTGTAGGGTTGGGGTGGTGGAATATTGGCAAATTAGTGCTACAAGGGTTCCTTTTCAGGTCTATAGGGCTAGCATATGGCTCTGTTGTTATGTGTGAGTGGGAGCATAGGGCCCAGAGTGCACACGCTCCCACAGACGTATATAATTATGCACAAATGGGCATTTTTATGGACCCTACACTCCCACCAACACATACCATTTACTAGTTAAATTACACTTTTTCAAAAAGCAAGCAAATTCCTTTCAAAAAACGTCATTAATGTATCAGTTAGGGTTGATGTCACAGTGACAAAAGTTTGAAAATTTGATGTTAGGATTTGCATTTATTTATTTATTTCATCTCAGATTACAAGTACATGAGGTAAAGTAGAACACCCCCCCCATCCTCCACACACCAACAGACATCAGGGTGTGCCATGGGATCATCAGTCCTAACTCTCACCCCATTAATGTAGCATGTCCACTTGCATACACATGGAATGAGGTGAGAGTCGGCTTTGATGACTCCTTGTACAGCCTGATGTCTGTTGATGCGTAGGATGGGGTGGGGGTGGGGTTGTGGGGGTTAATCCTACATCGAATTTCCAAACTTTTGTCACTGTGACATCAACCCTAACTGATGCATTAACAAAGTTTTTTGCAATAAATGAATATATATATATTTATATATATATATATATACACATATATATATATATATATTATATATATATATATATATATATATATATATATTTGTCTAAGATCTCTAAGAACCTGATTAAGATGATAAAAAAACAATATTGCATACATACCAACTAGATGTAAGCATCCTGCTGCATTATACTGAGGCCATGCTTCTGGCATGTAACCCCTGCTGCTAACACTGCAAAACTATCCTATTTAAAATGACTGAAAAACAGTAGACTTTGTACTTAGTTTTAAACACATACTTTACTGCTGTGTTTAAGACAATTTCAGTTCTCTATGACAACTAAAAATTGTCAAAATTAACTTTGGGGATTGGGGTTGACAGTGGCCCTTTAAATAAAAAAATCATAGAGCACGCTCCTGGCTGTATTGTGCTGTGATCACAATTCAATGTCTTTTTTTACAACTGAGCCATAAAAGAACTGGCCCTTTCCTGCTGCTGTGCTACTATTTTCAGAACAAACCCATTGTTTCCCGGGCTCTTTTTCTACCTAGCATGCCAACCAGTTTTTGTTCTCCTCATGCATACATGTTATTATCCAGGATAATTGCAGCCCTTCCCCCAACCCTACTCCCATCCCAATCCCCTTGGCACCAGATTGCAAATTCCATCTGATGTCAGCTTGTTAACAGGGAAACTATCAGCTCTCTACAGTATGTGACCTTAAATGACATCCTTTTCCTAGCTATTGTTTCAGATCCCTGTTAAGCAAAGAATTAATGCCTGTGGTTTTTAAATGTGCTCTTTATTTAAAGCCTGCTTTCCATCTTTGTTTCTGTGCCAATAAAATCAATATGCTTGCACTGCTACACAAGAGCACAGATCTTACTGGTTCTACTTATAACGGTGGTGTGCTGTCTTTTTTTAAATAAATAATGCATTAAGAATTTATTGGAGGAAAAATAATATAACCACTTTACTTCTTTGTCACTAATGGCCTTTGTTATCATGTCTTATCAGATACGATTTTTAAATTATACATTGTTGTTTTAATTCATTTTCTGTTTCCTACATCCCCATTCAGGAAAAATGAAATCATCTGCCTCGGCCAGATCATTAGATCTTTAATTACCTAGCTCTGCATATCCCATTAGACTTCTACATTTCAAATTTATTTTCTTAAGGAACACAATTCCCTTGGGATGCTAAGTATCACACATAGAACTTGTATGTTGTCAAAACGGTCCTACAGTCTCACAATGGATCTCAGCTCCACATTCTGGTTAATTTAATTCACCATGCCACACCAGTTCTTATTATTATTAAGTCATGCACGACTATGATGTAAGTCTGACACAGAATATAAATATACTGTATCTGTACTTTAGGCAGTTTATCTTATCAGAAGGATCCCAGCACATTTCCCTATAAAATCCATCCAGTGGTAGGTTATCAGGATGCAAGAGTTGCAGTAGTTCTGTATATCAAACAAACCAAGCAGGAATGATAATGGTTTTATGGGGCTTGCTGCCACCCACCCTCAGGTAAATACATCAATGGCAGTAGACTGATGATAGCCCCACAGTTGTCCTGCTTCTGAATGACAAATCATAAAGTAGTAAGTTTAATCTTCTTGTTTCTCCTGTTTCTCCTCCTCCAAACTGACAACCAACTCCATAGCTATTTCTCAGTCATGTAGTAACTCCAGAGTCTTTTGTGGAGGTCAGCTGAAGTCCTGCATATCCATTTTTATGTTTGCTTGCACGCATGTGCAAGAAACATAGTGCAAGCATACGAGTTTTCGTGGGTGCCTCCCTCCACTTCCAATGCCCTGCTCCCTTTTGCAGGCATGGCTGCACCATGCCAACGAATGTCTGAGCTGTCTATGACAGCTGTTCAGAATGCAGTGGCGTACAGTTGAAAGTGAAAAACCATTGTAATCAGCGGTTGTAACATGTAGGCAATTTGCATACTGGTGTCGGCAGATAATTTACATATTGCTGTCAGCAGTATGCAAAGTGCCTACAGCAGCAATGCACCCTGAACAGCTGTCATAGACAGCTTCCTTTGTGTCTACTCTCCCCCCCTCCCCAAACACTCAAGTAGCATGCTGGGAGTCCACCTCAGCATGCTCATGCGCTCCCCCACTCCACACACAGTATGGCTGATGGGGTGCCCAATCCCCTGTTGGCTCCATGCTCCCCCCTCCAGAGTTCTAGGTGCCATGCTGAGAGCCCACCCCAGCATGGCATAAATGAGAATGGTGACAGGAGTGCCCAATCCCCCATCGGCTCAATTAAACCCCACAAAAGAAACAGACTTCCAGTTGCCACGCTGGGAGCCTACCCCAGCGTGGCACATGTCTGTATGGCTGACGGGGGTACCCAATCCTCCATCAGCTCTACTGACCCACCCCAAAAAATCTTCCAGCTGCCACACTGAGAGCCCACCCCAGCGGAGCACAAGTCCCGCGTCGTCTTCTTAAAAAAAAAAAAAACACCCGAAAAGAAAAAAAGTTCCCTCGTTGATTGTCTTGCCCCCCAACCCGCGCCCACCCTCTGTGCATCCACCTCCCCACACCCCCACCTCACCCCATACTTACCTCCGGAGGCTGGTGTGACGTTCTTTGGTGGACCGGGAACATGTCTGCACTCTTCAAAGCTGACCACGAACTGAAGAAATGTCGGTAAGCTGTATAATGGAATAAATAGTTTTTTTTCAACTTTGATGCATATCTCAGGCATGTTTTGACATTTTGGCACCACATTTTCAACATGGGGTTTTTGAGGCCCCTCCTCATGAATTCTGGCACTGTCATGGCGTTAATCGGCCCCGAAGGTGATTTCACGGTCACTGCATGGAACCACCTTTTGGGACTGATTTACAAAATGACAGTGTCACAGTTCATAGGTAGGCCTCAAAAGCCCTATGTTGAAAATTTGTGAAAAATTCCTAAAATGACTGATTTACGAGCGTGTGTTGCGCAGTTCCTATGCACACTCGTAAGTTTGCAAATTTTTAATATTTTCACTCCAGATTTTCAACATTGCCATTTTACCACACCTTCTTATGAGCAGTACAGCTGTCATCTTTCACATCTCACCCAAAATGTGTTTCCATGCATGTAGCGCACAATGGCGCAGTCGGTGTGTGAAATCAATGTTTGGGACAGATTAAGAAAATCACAGTGACACTATTCATGAGTGGAGGCATTAAAATGACTATGTTAAAAATTTGGTGACAAAAGTCCATAAAATGACTGCATTAAGAGTGAGCATTGCGCAGTTTCCACACACCCTCATAAGTTCATGAATTTGTAATATTTTCAGTCCAGATTTTCACCCTGGCATTTTTCCACACTTCCTTATGAACAGTACAGCTGTCATTTTTCACACCATGGCCAAAATGTGTTTTTGCACTTCCGGTGCAGAAATGCTTGGTCCCTGTGGGAAATCACTGTTCGGGACAGATTAAGAAAATCACAGTGACACTGTTCATGAGCGGAGGTCCCAAAATGCCTGTGTTGACCATCTGCTGTAAAAAATCCCCAAACTAATTACATTAAGGGTGTGCATTGCACAGTTTCTATGCACACTCGTGACTTCACCAGTTTTTTTAATATTTTCACTGCAGATTTTCAACATTGCCATTTTACACCTCCCATGAGCAGTACAGCTGTCATTTTCACATCCTGTTAAATGTGTTTCGCACCTGTGGTGCCAATTAGGCGTAATCACTGAGCAAAATCAGCTTTCAGCTAATGAACTGATATTGCCACTGTTCATGAGGTGGAGGTCACAAAAAAACCATGTTGAAAATTTGGAGTGAAAATACCAATGAACGCCTGAGGCATTAGGGTTTCCAACCAAAACGCCCCACCCTGTAGAGACTGACAGGCATCAGGGGTGTGACTTGGGATTGTCATCTGTAATGCTCATACCATTCCACCCCCACCCACACCCTGCAGCCAGTGAGAGGCATTGAGGTGTGCCTTGGACTCTTTGGCCCCAAAGTTCACCCCATTCTCCTATACTGCACCCATCTTACCATATTTCCTGATACAATGGGGTGAACATAAGGGCCAAAGACCCCAAGACACACCGTGACACTTTGTCGGTGTCTGCAGGGTAGGGTGTAGGAATTGCGGCTGTCTATGCCCATGATCCAAAGGCACGCCTACCTGTCTAGTATCTGCAGGTGGTGGCTGGGTTGGTTTCAGTTCAATACTTCACTGCCATTCCTATTATGCAGCTCTGTAACTCCTACACTACCAATGCCAATGCCAGCAAGCAAACATTTGGTATTGACAAATGCTTGTTAGGAAGGTGAGTCACTCCAAATTGGTACACTTAAAAGCCTTGTCTCATCAGTCAAAATGTTTCCAGTAACCCTAATGACTTGCTCAGAGCAGACACTGGGACTAGGACAAGTTACTGAAGATTTCTCATGGTCCCATGAGTCCTTGAGTTTGTGCATCTTATCAAGCTGGTCTGTCTGTCTGTGCAGCAATACCAGGTGATTTGGCAGCACTTCTTCACTTCTTTGTGAGTGTTTGCTAAATAATTTGAGTACAGTGGAGTCTGCCAGGATACAATGCAGAGCCATAGATTCCAGCATGAGAAATGTAATTAACTGCCACTGAAACTGCCTTGTTTCTTGCACTAACTATGCTACAGAATTGGGTTGCATCTTGGGGGCTCCACTGTATGTGTCATTATTGCTTACACCTCTTGCCCCCTCAGCCACTAAGCAGCTTGGTGGCCATGTGCTGCACATTACCAATAGTATCTTAATCACTTTATACCCAAAATGATTTATTATGTGAGGTCAGCTTTCTCTATGCCATTTCCCAGGATGTGCAGTTATTTTATTTTACTTTCTCAGTCCAGCCAGCACCACATATCCACCTCTCATGTATTTGTCACTTTCACTTTTCCATCACTGCAGCTGTCAACTTTTGCCTTTTTTGTCATTGAATCCATTTTCAGTTACCCATCACACTCAGCTATTCATCAAAGACCATGGGAATGGGTGGGGTTGGTTCACTGATTGCCAACTGATTCATGGTAGTGCCAAGCATGCCAAAGGGATAGGATTATCTGCTCCAGTGGTTTCATCATGGAAAGGATACAGAACAATAAGGACTGTATCTGGATAACTTTCCATAAATACATCAACATATGAACATACAACTATGCCAGCAGATTTAGACCACTAGGTCTATCACATCTGCTCGAGCTCAGCTCACAGTTCAGAAGTTGCTGCTGCACCCCCACCCCTCAGTGCCTCCCTGCCTTCCAAGGTGTTCTTCTAGTGTTCCTCCATTGTCCCCCACCTTTCTCACCTGTTCCTTCCCCCTGTATCTTTCCTATCCTCTCTTAAAGCACTCCACTGAACCCAGTGAGACCATCTCCTTCGGCAGTGAGTTCCATGGTGCCAGCATCCTTTCTGTAAAGTAATGCCTTCTCAGTTCCTTTCTAAAATCTACCAGGTCAGTTTCATGCTTTGTCCCCTTGTGATTCCTTCCCACCTCAAACTAAACAAGCCCTTCATCTTATCAGTGTTGATACCTTTCAAGTACTTCATGATCATGTCTCCCCTGTCCTTTCTGACCTCCAGGGAGTACATGTTGAGCCCCCTCAGCCTTTCCTCATAAGTCTTGTCCCCATACCCATCATCAACAGAACGATTAAAGCACTATCTAAATATCTCAATTCTTCAATTGCTTTTATTAGGCCCTATTCTGCAGACTCTAGATTTTCAAACTTAATGAATGAGCAAGTACCTCTGCTTGTATTGCCTCTGCTATCTGTACCTTTCTTAAGGATTAAAACTGCTGGTGCACTTGATAACTCCCTAACTGACCACTCCCCAATTTTCTGCATTTGAGAAAACAATACCCTAACCCCTCCAGGATTATATCAGTTTGAGACTATACAGATTTTGATGAGTCTGCTTTTCTTGTAAGTCTTGTAGAAGTCCATTGTGGTGCCATAGGGCAACTATTAACTGTTGACCTTGCCCTAGATTTCTTCCTGCATATTTTCCTAAGTGTGGTTAACAAGCATGCTCCCCTGGTGCAGAGAAGAATGAAATGTCTTTGCTCAGAAAGGACAGCACTCTATGAATGTCAGTGAAACTACAGGATAAAGCATGGGATCACAACAAGGCTACTGGTCTGTCATCTGATTGACAAAATTATAGGAGGCTTAAGAATAATTGTAAATCTATTCTCTAAAGGGTAAAGATAAGTTATGTACTGCAGAAATCCTGCAAGACAGGAATTTATCAACTCTGAAATGCTTCTTGGGCCAGATAACTGTCTCCAGAAGGCAGCCTGGAGCTCAAACTAGCAAAATTGGTTATGATGGAAGCAGCTCACAGATCCAACATCATTAGCAGCAGCCTTTAATGCATTCTTTACTGAACTGAAAAAAATCAAAGCCCCTCAAACTAGAGTGTCCCTGACCCCTATCCCTCTAAACAAGCTCCTCCAAGGAACATCCTCCAGAATTGCATGTTAAACTATTCACTAGGAAGGATTTACTCGTTCAACTCAATACTCTCAAAACTGACTGCTCAACTGGCTACGACAACTTAGTATCTAAATTACTCAAACTGGATGCCCCAATTATAGTCATTCCTCTCAGGCATCTCTACATAAAGTCCCTACTCCTTGGTACTGTTCTCAAGAAATGGAAAGTTGCCCTAGTTGTACCAGTCCATAAGGGAGGTTTCAAAGAGTCAGTCAAAAACTGTTACCCCATTTCCCTCCTTAGTCCATTGGCAAATATACAGAAGAGGCTGGTCAATAACAACTCTGAGAGTTTTTTTTAAAACCCATGCTATCATAACGGATGTTTCAAATGGTTTTAGGAAAAATCATGGCATGGACACTGCTCTACAGTACTTCACCTGATCATCGACATCTTGGAATTGTGACTGGTGCCATCTTCTTTGATTTGACCAAAGCTTTCTGTTTAATTAACCATGAGCTCCTACTATCAAAGTTACAGCTGCTTGGCCTTGATGAGCTCTCCTGTCATTGGTTTCAAGGATACCTGTCTGGCAGAAAACAGAAGGTAACATGGAGCCTTAGTTTATCCCCTCTTGGACATATAATGGATGGTTGCCTAAAGGGTTGATGCTGGGTCCTTTTCTTTATTTATCAATGACATGTCTGGAAATAGTGGTAGAGCTAAATTGCAACTGCATGTTGATAATGTGGTGCTATACAGAAGCCACTCTGATTTAACTTTGCTTAATTGCTGCCTTAGGGAGGATTTCAAACAGTTGGAAAGAGGGTTCTTAATGAATAGATGGCACTAAACTCCAAAAAGACTAAAGCCATGCTGTTTGACATAACACATCTGAGTGCTGAAAGAAAAAAACTACTTATGCAGCACATTGCTGCAGGATCCCAGTTCAAATTTGTGGGCTAGAAATGTCGCAAACTGGTCCATGTTCCAATGGTCAAGTTTTATGAGTTCAAGTAAACAGACCAAATGGCAAGGACGTGTTGTCAAAATCACAATAGAAAATGTATTCCACGCATAGATTAGACAACAGACAAACTGCTAGTGAAACCAATACTATTCCCAAAACCACAGATAAGGTACCCCAGTGCTTCACTCAGTTGGAGCTTCATTTGGCAGTGGGGGGGGGGTGGGGACCTGTTTTAAAAAGAGTTCCTTATATGCTGAGAATACTAGTGCTGTCATAATGATAGGAGTCAAATAACTCTCAACCAGTTGTTAAGTCGGCAAAAGCCCGTGTTTGCTGGAATTGCAAACTAACATGGCTTTGGTGGGACTCTAACAAAAACACCAAAAGTGCACAAATAAATACAGTCTGTAAAAAACAATGTTGAAATTGCAGAAATGTTGCTTATGCAAAATATGTTTTTGCAACTACTGTCAATGGTATGAACAAACATACATGACTGGCCAATTGAAAAGGAAGAAGGAAAGGGTGAGATATTCAATGGATTATTGTTCATGTCTGTTAGTGCCTGGCTCTACTGAATACCTCAACTTTTCCTTCTGTCATATCATTGACAATGGTTGCAAAAAAAGTTATTTTGTATAAGCTCAACGTGTTTGTACAGTACACATGCTAATATGGTCTTTAATTGTGCTGTACATTGCTTCTCTTTTCTTTCCAATTATTGCAGCTTTTTCTGGAGTTGTCTACCTTGCAAATTACTGTGCCTGCTATCTGCCACATCCAGTCAGTAAATTTGCTGCAATATGCCACATGCTATCATTTTTGGAACTGCGGCAACCTACCATGTACACTGCTGCACCTATTATAATAGGTTTTGATTGGAAAAGCCAACTAACACTGGTTATGCACATGCTGCAAAAACTGTTAGTGTAACCCACCAAAAGAAATCAGACAAGGGCATAATACAACATTTTAAAATAATTTTTGCAATGAACAATGTGCCTTCTTCATTCTACCATTCTACCACATATAGCCAGCAATCAATAAAACAGGTCCATATAGTCCACCCAAGGATGCACCTGGAAACAAGCTATCACAACCTAGTGCACCTTTCCTGGTCAAAACATAGTAACAAAAAAAGAATGCTGCTAAATATCACAGTCATCATTTTTAATCCAGGAACTGTACACAGTATACATGCCGCAACTATTAAGTATACCACTGGCTGGCAGACTCAGACTGCATTGGGACCTATGTTAATGAGAGAGAAAATGTTGGTTAGGACACTGGGAAGATATCCCCTTCTGTTCTATTAAAACTTCAGTGGGGATGGAGAGGTGTGCAGATTCAAACTAGTTGTATTCCGTGTTTTCTTTTTGTTTAATGACTTGGATGGTCCATGAACAGGAACCTGCCCATTTTCACAAAGGGTTGAGGTGAAATACAGTACAAGAGCAAAAATAATTAAGATACACTATATCATAGCACACAAAATAAACATTATTTAAAGCATTGACAAATGCTATTTACAAACAGGTGGGACTGTAACAAATTTTAAACCTACTGTAATTCTAACAATTCATGATCTCAACAGGTAAAGAGTTATAAATTGAAGGTGCCTGATAAGCGAAAGATCTCTGGTCCTGACTTGTACGCATGAAGGAGTATTTGAGGTTCTGGTTAGCATGCCAGCTTAAGTCAAAGTTATCAAGCCACCAACAGTTGGTAGGAAAATGTCAGTGATGGCATTATATAAATGACAAGCTGTTTAATAAGTGAAGCGCTGTCTAAGAGACAAAGCACTGATAAGATTTTAAAGGATTTATGTGATAACGGCAAAAGCCTAAAGGTGATCACCGTTATCGCAAAGCTAGAGTGCTGAAAATCAGTTTTGGCACTCTGACTCTCCAGCACACAGCAAAATGGTGCTGGGGACTTGTGTTTCCTCCCACACCCCACTTCTTAAGGATTCTCAACTCCAGGGGGTGCATGTTGGAGGGGGTGCAAAAGCATGTAAAATAAATTGGGGTCTGGGTGCAACAAAAATGCACCAGTGCTTGGACCAGAACCCAGCACACTACCCACCGAAGCCACCAACCCACACACCACACCACAGGGCCAGCTCAGCAACCCGCTGTGGCACCACCCCTCACAATCCCTCCTACCCCTCACTATGTGTGCTCGCTCCTCCCATGCACGTACATATAGCAACATTCCATCGCTATATTCATCGCCCCCCCCATCCAGTCGACCTTCCTCATCGGTAGCCCCAATGACATGCTCCAGGGATTGGGTCACCATTATTGCAGGTGCCCAATTGCCGGCGCCCATGTCACGGGCTACCGATTTTAAAAGTTTCCAGTGTTAGGATGTCCTTGCTGAGTTATGAAACATAATATTTTATGTAATAAAATATCCAATTTTTCTAACAAAGTTTTAGGAGCAGCACCATAGCACAGTAATCTATAATCCAAAATGGACAACAAGAAGCATTGTGGTAGAAACCTTCTTGCGTCACTCAGGAGAGAGGTGTTAACTCTGTACTGAAGTCCTAGGGAGTCTGTGGATGGATTTAAGTTTCCAACATGACTATCATAGGTTAACAAGTAGTGTAACACTACCCCAAAGTAGTAAAATTTATCAACCTTTATTGACTTATTCCCATCCAGGGTAAAAATTTCAAAATCGTCTTCATGAAGCAAACAATTACGAACACTTCTGAAAATCATTGTTTTTGTTTGTTTGTTTGTTTGTTTTAACTTAGGGTAAGATGGTAGTTAATCAATTTTGTAATGAATTGAAGCTTGTTTGTAGACTTTGATTCAACGACTCCAAATTATTGCCTTTGTAGTACAACACTGTGTCATCTGCATACTTAGCCGGGGCACAAACTGAGGGTAAAGAATTCAAAAATACATTAAATAAAAGTGACCCCAGGACAGAATCTTGTGGAACACTTAACTGATTAACTGAAAAAGGGGAACATTTGAATCTATTCTCACCCTCTGCTGATGAGTAGTAAAGTAGTGCTTAAACCAACTACAGAATTCCATAGAAAGGTTAAGCCCATTCATAGAGTTTATCAGCAATTCATTATACACTAGATTGAAGGCCTGGGTGTGGTCTGCAAATATTGCTGCCACCATCTTACCAGCATCTAAAGTGGCATGTACATCCTGTGTGAACCTCACCAAGGCTGTTGCAATACTATGTTTGTGTTTGAAGCCATGTTGAGCCTCCAAGAAAGCCGAAGTGCTAATTTGATCAAATGGCACTGGACTGCTTGGATGTGTCTGTTCGAGCACCACATGGCAGCTCCTTCCAACTCTAGACAAATGGGGGCAATTGTTAGGAATTAAATGGACATCAAGCATTTCCAACATGACTTATATCAACTTGACAAGTAGGCTAGATCTCTTAAATTTAGATTTAATGTGGAAAAGTGCAAGGTTATGTATTTTGGGCACAAAATATACTAGCCAAGTATAAGCTAATTAGAAATAAGCACTACTATTAAGGAGAGAGACCTGGGGATTATTATTACCAACAATCTATCCTTTGATTGCCATACTAAGGAAATAGTCAAAAGAAGCAATAAGATTCTTGGCTGCATCTTTAAGCATATTAAGAGCAAGGAAGGTAGCGTTATTATGCCATTGATACAGCTCTGGTTAGACCCCATTTGGAGTACTGTAATGCCTTCGGTTCACACCAAAATATTGGTAGTATTAAACTAACAGAAAGGGCCCAGAGGAAAGTTATTACAAAATCTATAGCCTAAGGGGTTGTTCACATGAGGAACCACTGGAAAAACTTGACCTGCTCTCCTTGGAGTATAGATGCATGACAGGAGCTCTATGTCTTGTGTACAGAGCTGTCAATGATGGCAAACTATGGGAAATTGTTGGGTTAAGTAAGAAAAATATTAAAATTGAGAGAAATACTAAACTTCATAACATACAATTGAGAGGTGAAACATTCAAAACTCAAAAGAGAGGTGGATGATTTAACCAGAGAGTGGTGTCCACATGGAATTCCCTCCCAGCCACTGTTGTAAACAGTGAAACAATGGAAATATACAAAAGATCATTTGACATTTTTATGGGTAGTGCATAAACTAGGAGATTCCACTGATATGTGGTGAGACACATTTGGCCTATACTGACTGACATGTTTCCCAATCTATGAATCTATGAAAACCATCAGAGCAGTTATTTAATGTTAGAGACATTGTAAATACTTCCCCACTTACCTTTCCTGGTTATCAGATTTAAAATAAATAAATAAATAAATAAGTGCAATTTTTTTAGTTTACAACTGCAATAGTAAAAATCAGCAAGAATACTGACATTCCTCATCATGTGAATGGTAACCAAATCTCTTCACTTTCAACAACTCACAATTACGATCAGAATGCTCGAGCCGCAAAATGGCATTTCTTAACTTTATAAATTGCTGTATCACAAGGATTGTAATTATTTATTTCTTCAGAAAAAGGCTCAGTTGAACAAGCTCATTTGCAAGGAGGTCCTGGGTAGGACAACATACATAAAACATAAAAAAAATAACAATGATATAGGATACAAGGTAATATAAAATATAGAGCAACAGCATCCTATCCTAATCTCAACACACAGAAAACATCATGAAAGCAGTCAATATGTGGCTAGGGCTGCTCTATAGGCATAAGCAAAGCCTTACTGCAGAAGCACTTAGATTGGCAATTCACAGCTGTTGTCTCTGTCTTTGACTATGGGCTGGCTGATTATGATACTGCCACTACTACAACCCTTAAGCGAATCAATACTGTTCTAAACAAAGCCTGTAGGCTCCTCACAGGGGCGGCATGCTTCACACACACACATGTGAGATCAACACCCAGGCAAGTTGGTTGCAGTTAAAGTACAGAATAAAATACCAAACCTGCTTGCTAGCAAAGAAAGTTAGTTTAGGTCTTATGCTGTATGGAGTCCAAAAGTGTTTAATCTCCCCTGGTAACCCCCACCAAACTTGAGGATCAGTTAATCAGCTTTTTGCTGTCCCATGCTGTTGCACAACACAGGGACAACATTTGTTTGCTTACAGAGCCCCTTTATGGCTAAACTCGCTACCTAGTGACATCTCCTCAGCTACCAGATCGGTCCCTTTCAAACATAAACTGTGCCAACACCTCTTGGCAAATAACAGTTGCAATTGCATCAGCTAATCCTATTCAGATTACCTTGCTCTCCTGTTGGCCATTTTGACTGGTCCCTCCAGTCACAGATAAAGTTTATTTCTCTCTGTTATCTGCTTCAGTCTGGCTTAAAACAACCACAGCTACCAATCCTTAAGTACACTCCCCCTTTCAATTCTTCTATCTACCTACTCTCCTCATCACACTTGCCTACCCACCTCTTCCCCCCTTCCTCTCTCCCTGTCCCTCATCCCTATTCCTCCTGAGCCAATCCCTTGTTCTCATCACCACTAAATCATATCCTTCCCTAATGTGTACCTGCTGCCACCTGATAATGCTATTTTTAATGCTACACATTCACACTCACTCTCTTTTTTTAACTTTCTTTATTTTTCCTTTTTCATAGTTCGCAAACACAGAACTACATAGAAACATAGAGGTTGACGGCAGATAAGGACCGCAAGGTCGATCCAGTCTGCCCATTTCTTTTTCTACCTTATAAATGTGCCATTGGCCTTTGCTCTGTCAGTGGCCTATCTATTCATACTCATCTGTATTGCTCCCTTATGCCTATCCCATGCCTGTTTGAAGCCCTGCACTGTATTCATAGCCACCATTTCCTGAGGTAGGCTGTTTCATGCATCCACCACTCTTTCTGTGAAAAAGAATTTCCTCACATTCCCCCTTAATCAGCCTCCTTCTAATCTCATGCTGTGTCCTCTTGTCCTGCTATTTTTCTTATATTTAAACATGTTAGATTCTTTCACCTTGTTAATGCCCTTAAGGTGTTTGAATGTTTTGATCATATCACCTCTCTCCCTCCTTTGCTCAATGGTATACATATTGAGCTCTGTTAATCTGTCCTCATATGTCTTCTGATGCAGTCCATGCACCATTTTGGTTGCACTTCTCTGGTCTGCCTCAATTTGGTTAATGTCCTTGTGAAGGTGTGGCCTCCAGTACTGCACGCAGTACTCCAGATGGGGCCTAACCAGTGTCTTGTAAAGAGAGATTATCACCTCCCTTTTATGACTTGTGATACCCCTACCAAAACACCTTAACATCCTCCTAGTCTTACCTACTGCTTTAGAGATCTGCTTGGATGATTTCAGGTCATCAGTGATGATAATGCACAAGTCTCTTTCTTCCTTTGTGACTGCCAGCAACTCCCCTCCCAGCCTATAGGTGGCTTCAGGGTTTCTCTTCCCTATGTGCATGATCTTGCACTTCTTTGCATTAAATACCAGTTGCCACTCTTCTGACCATTTTGCTTGTTTATCCAGATCTCTTCTCATTCTGCCCACCCTATCTGGATCATCTACTCTGCTGCAGATCTTGGTGTCATCTGCAAACAGACTAGCCTTACCCTCTAGTCCATCTGCAATGTCACTAATGAAGATGTTGAAGAGGACTGGCCCCAGGACTGATCCCTGAGGTACCCCAATTGTGACTTACATCTGTTCTTACTGTATACCATTTACCACCACTCTCTGTTTTCTGCCCATCAACAAGTTTGCCACCCAGTTGACCAACTTCTGACCCACCCTGAGCCTACCCAGCTTATTTATCAATCTTCTATGTGGAACAGTGTGGAAAGCTTTGCTGAAGTCAAGGTAGGCGACATCAACTGCTCCCCCTTGGTCCACCACTCTGGTTACCCAGTCAAAGAAATCTATGAGATTAGTTTGACAGGCCCTTCCTTTTGTAAACCCATGCTGTCTTGGATCCTGTGCCCTATGGATTCCAGGTGTTGCACTATCCTTTCCTTAAGGAGTGCCTCCATAATCTTGCCCACTACTGAGGTAAGACTGACTGATCTGTAGTTCCCTGCCTCCTCCCTGCTACCACTCTTGTGGAGGCGGGATCACATAGCCCTTCTCCAGTCTTGGTGCCTCTCCCGTGCTCAGAGACTCACTAAACAGTTCTGCTAATGGCTCTGCTAGTTCCTCCCTTAGCTCCTTAAGTACCCTGGGATGTATGCCATCAGGTACCATTGCCTTGTCCACTCTGAGCTTAGTGAGCTCTTGTAGGACCATTTCTTTTGTGAAGGGAGTAGTGCTCCCCTCCCTCCCCTCTGTGTCCATGGTGCTGAGCTGTGGGCCCTGCCCTACCTTCTCTTCAGTAAATACTAAGCAAAAGTATCTATTTAGGATAAATGCTTTTACAGAGCCCTCCTCCTCCTCCTCACATGCCCCCTTTTCTCCTTTGAGCTTAGCAATACCCCCTCTGGACTTTCTCCTTTCACTAATGTATCTATAGAAATTCTTGTCACCTTCTTTTACTGTTCATGCTAGTGTTTCCTCAGTTTGGGACTTTGCCTGCCTTACTGCCTTCCCTGCTTCCCTTAGGGCAGTTTGGTATGCCTACCTATCTTCATCCTGCTGTGTTCCCTTATATTTCCTGAAGGCCAGCCTTTTGGCTCTGTCGTTTTCTGCTACTGTATTTGAGAATCAAAGTGGTTTCCTTCTTCTTTTGCACTTCCTTTTCTATCTAACACAATGAAATGTTGCTTCAAGTATTGCATCCTTAATGCTTGCCCACTTTGCCTGTACCCCCTCACCTGTGTTTCTTTTTGCCAGGGCTAGCTTAACTCTGTCGGCCATCTTATCAAAGTCAGCTCCTCTGAAGTCCCATATTTTTGCCTTGGAATGGGATGATTTAGATGTAGTGGCCAAAATGAACCATACCATGTGATGGTCACTGTCCCCCAGGTGACCTTCTACCTGGAGATCTGTGATCCCTTCCCTGTTAGTCAGTACTAGATCTAGGATAGCCCTGTCTCTTGTGGGTTGTTGTACCAGTTATCTTTGCAATGTATGCCAATACATATTGAAACAACAATTATGACAAAAATGGACAACAAACACCCGAAAATTAAATAATTTAAAACATACATAGCTGCACAGTTCATTTGATAATATATATTGATATTCTATTGAGTCAGGACTCCCTTAATTCTAAATCACTGTAGAGTTTCTCAAGTAAATATCAACTTATATACAGACAAACAAGACAAAAGCTTAACTCATGTCATGTGTGCTTATGGAATAAAATCTTATCTCAATGGGGAGATGTATAGTACCCATTTTCTCCACATTATTTCAAATTTTCCCTGTTTTTTGTTTACTAATGCTGTTAAAGATTCCATCGTCACTTGCGAAGCCGGCGACCTGGGTTCGGGAACGGACTCAGGTCGTCGGAGGGCCAGCTTGGGGAGAAGGATCGAGGCATCCCACGACTGCTCTCCTTCTCTGGGTGGAGGGTGCGGGTTTCCACCGGTGCAAGGGGGACTCCTGGTGGAAGCCAGGAGTGCCACAAGCATACAGCGACAACAAGGTAACTAGGGGGTGGGACGGATGCTGGCATCATTGCACGTTCCCGCCCCCCCGAGGGAGAAAAAAAAAACAAGCCTGCCTCCTCTCTGCCTATCTCTGCCCTCTCCCCGGCTGCAATCGGCTCCCCAGGCTGACTTCCACCCTATCCCTTTGTTCGTGGCACCTTAAGGGGTGGGTGCCACGTCTCGACCCTGGGAGGCAATCCAGGGTTTCCCAGGAGAATGGCTCATGTGGGGATGCCGCAGCCAAGGAGTCCATGACCGGTCAGATGGCAGGCAGAGAGAGAGAGGTGAGGCACAAAAAGAATAAATAGAAAAAAAAATAGATCCAATCTTGTAAATGGCCAGCATTCCTTCTTGCCAATGTGTTAATGTTATTTGATCCCATGTAAGCCTTTTTTGGGTAATGGCCTTCTGGGCTGCCAGTATGCAAATCTTTAATAACTTTCTTGTATTTGCATCTCTGCTTTCTGGGGGCACCACTGATAAGAAGAACAAATCCGGGGAAATAATTAATGATTGCATCAAAATAGTCCTCAGCTCCCCTTGTAGCACCTCTACATAATCTTTTAGTTTAGTACAGGACCACATGACATGAGCCAAGGCCGCAGAGGTTTCTTCACAACCTCTCCAGCATTCAGGAGTCTTCCAAGGTTGAAACTTTGCTTTGATTTTGGGTTTCCTCAAGAATCTCAGAGTGATCTTCCATACAAATTCTTTCCAACTGGGGCCCCAATTCCCCAATGTATCTGCACTAAATGGCTGTCCCATATCTCCCTGGAAACCTGTATCTAAATCTGATTCCCATGTCTTTCTAGTTTTATCAAGCAAATCATCTTGAGATAAAATTAAAGCTTTATATAGATATGAAATAATACGCTCTAAACTGGCCTTACCATCTATGATAGCTGTAAGTGTTGAGACTATTACTGGAATAGACACCAAGGCCCAAGAGCTAGGTGAAAGGGAAATAATAAAGTCCCTCACTTGAAAGTACCTGAACCTATCTTGAGGAAGAAGTCCATATTGTTCTATTAGTTCAGGTAACGACAGCAACTTTCCCTCCCATATAAAATCTGCCCCTAAAGGAAGCCCTGCCCTCTCCTATCTTCTAAAACCCAAATCCATCTTCACCGGAATAAAGGATTCTGTATATGGGATAGAAATGAGAAGGTGTCTCCTATTAGCTAATTTCTTCTCATGTAGAAGTTCCCACCAAATCTGGAGGGTTGCTCCTGTATAGGGGTTGGGCTCCCCCTCCTGGTCCCGGGGGTTGTATGGCAAGAACAGAATTCTATTTGTTTGGAGGAGGTCTTCTTCCCTCATCTCCAAGCCCTTCCATCTTGCAGTATAATTATTCTGGTACCAGTAAACCACTGTCCACAGCTGGGCAGCCCTATGGTATTGTCTGACATCTGGGAGGGCAAGCCCTCCTCAGGATTTAGGTAACTGTAGTACTGAATATTTAATTCTTGGTCTATGGTGCTGCCACAGAAATGCAGAGACCCTTCTATTAAGGTATCTGTAAAATTCCCATGGAACCCACAAGGGGAGGGTCTGTGCGCGGTAAAGAAACCTCAGAAAGAGCAGCATTTGGACTGCCTCCACTCTTTGCATGAGTGGAATAGGAACCAAAGCCCAATTTTCTAAATCTCTGCTCAGGCTGTCCAATAGGGCGGTATAATTATTTTTTAAACATTTCTGAATTACAATGGGTTAAATTAACTCCTAAATATTTCAGACTTTGGAGGTCCCACTTAAATGTGAAGTCTGCTTGAGTTCTGGGTGAAGGGATATAATTTAGTTTAAGAACCTCTGCTTTGTCAAGGTTCAGTCCGTATCCTGCCATGGATCCAAACTCATTGAGGGTATGCCATGGAGGTCTTAGAGAGTCATCTGGATTCATCAAGTAGACAAGCAGATCATCTACATATAAAGCTAGCTTGTGAGTCTCCCCCCCACCTCCAACCCCGCTATGGCTCTGTTCTGTTCAGAGCCTGCACCAATGGCTCCAGGTACAAGGAAACAGGAACAGGGAGAGGGGGCAGCCCTGCCTCATGCCCTGGCACAGAAGAAGGGGAGCCAACACACCTCCATTTATTTTAATATAAGTAGGAGGGGATGTGTATATACTGTTAATGATCATAACAAAGTTCTCAGAAAACTCCATTTCATGGAGTACCACTCCTAAAAAAGGCCATGCCACCTGGTCGAAGGCCTTCTCTGCATCAAAACTCAGCATTAGGAAAGGGGTCCCTGACCAGGCAGCATAGTGCAACAAGTGAAGTGATCTTTTTATGTTGTCCTGTGTTTGTCTGCCTGGCACAAAGCCTGTTTGGTCCAGGGCAACCAATGAAGGCAGGACCGCTCTCAACCCACCGGCCAAAATCGAGGCAAAAATTTATAGTCGTTATTTAATACTGAGATTGGGCGGTAAGCAGCTCAGTTGGTTATATCTTTACCTGGTTTGGGAATACAGGTGATGGTGGCATAATTTGAGCTTAATGGCACCAGATTCCCTACCTGTACTTTCTTGCAGATCTCCAGTAAAGGGCCCTGTAGGTGCTTCCTGAAAGACTTAATAAAATTTTCTGTAAACCCATCAGGGCTTGGGCTCTTACCAGTCTTCAATGCTGATATAGCCTGGTGAAGTTCTTGGTCTGTGATAGGTTTATCTAACTTTTGCTGAAGGGACTGAGATAGAGTCAGAAGCTGGAGAGGGGAAATATATGCCTTAATTCATTCAAGCTCTGCTGTGTGCTCTGGGGTGTAAAGGGTTCAGTAAAATTTCAAAAAGGCTCAAGTGATCTCCTTTGGAGAGCGAGCCATCTGTCTTGATTCTGGGTCTCTAATTTGATTAATTGTTGATGGGGCCACTTTTTTTCTTAGTCTGTGTGCCAACAAGCTGGTGGCTCTATGGTCACCCTCATAGTATCTTTGTTTTAGATATTGCAATGCCTGCTCTGTACAAATATCCAACAGATATTGTAGCCGTTGTTTCGTAGCTAACAGTAATGGAGCCACTCCCTTGTCCCCCTCAGCATATTGTTCTTGAAGGATCCTAAGTTGTTGCTGCAAGGCGAAAAAATGCCGCTCCTGCCTCCTTTTATAATTAGAAGCAAATTTAATTATGTCTAACTGAAGGACTGCTTTAATGGTGTCCAACAAGGTGGATCTGCTTATCTCTGGAGAATTATTATCTTGTATAATTTGGGGTATTCTGGTGTTCAGCATTTCTTTAAATTCTGATAAATTTAACAAATCGTCATTAAATCTCCATAGTTTTGGGGTCCTATCCCTCATCCAATCCATCATAAGGGTCACCTGAGAGTGATCCGACAAGACAGAAGGGGTATGCCTACACTCTTTTACTAGGTGCAGATGCTCCCTAGAGATGTAAAAGGAGTCTATCCTGGTGTATACCCCATGAGGGACCGAGTAATGAGTATATTCTTTCCCCTTTGGGTGGAGGGCTCTCCATGATTCCACCCATAGAACCTCCTTGACATATCGCATGGTTAACATTTGAGCTACAGATCTCCTCACTGCCCTGGGGTTAGTGGTGTCTTCTTGGCTACAAATCTGATTATAATCCCCCCTATGATTAAGGTCCTCTTCTGCAATTCTGTTATTTTTTTACATAATCTCCATAAAGTTGCCTCTGTGGAGCCTGGTGGAATGTACAGAGAGACAATAGATATTAGTTTACCATCTAGTTGCCCCACAATAATAGCTAATCAACCCTCTGAGTCTGCAAAAGAAATATTCCTGAATCACCATCTTCTCTTGCATTTTGGAAATAAAACCTTCTAAAATTGCTAGGAGTGCCTACCCATAAAGTGAAAAACTCTGCTGCAGCTTTTTGATCATAAGTAAATAAACAATTACTAGAGTAACCAGTACAACCCAACAACTCTGTGAATAATTATTTACACATAGGCTTCCAAGGTAGGTGGGTAGATGACACAGGCCCCTATAAACACAGAGGAGGAAGGCCTGAAATGATCACCCCTGTGTGGGAGGAAGAGTGGCCCTCTGAGCCAGGTCCTCCTGACCCTGAGTATCAGGGTCTAGAGGGATGGTGATAGTATCCCGAGAAACTGCCATCCACCTGTGGTGAGGGCTATCCCATCCACATTGAGGAACAAATAAAGAAAAACAGGCTGATACATAATCCAATTGTTTGAGTTGTAAATTCTCTGCCTCCCCCTTTAAAGTCTTAAGCTTTTACCTGAAGATACCCTTCTGTTAATGGGGGGGGTGGTGGATCCGGCTCTGTTAAGGCCTCAGGAATGTTTTCTGTAATAAACTGGAGTAGCGTTCCCCGCAGGCATTGGCCAGCCTCAATATTATTATTTATTTAACATTATGACTCTATTTCAGAGGATTGCCCTGCTTCTATGTCCTTAACATTATACTGAACCATCATCCTCTATATGAAAAATAATGTCCCCTTCAGATGAGTCCAATTAGCACATAGTAGGAAGTGGGCAGAAAAGAAAAAACAAAACACAAAAACTGTCTCTTCTCCTTTCCCTCCATTATTAATGTTAGTCTCTGTAATGGCAAGGCCCAAAGATGCTTCAATGAAGCAGTGCTCACGATTCCCTTGCTTCTTCATGCATTCAGAGCAAATTCAAATTCAAGCTAAATACAGCAGGTTCCCCTTAGAGTTATAGTAAACCTAAGAAACTGTTTTCAGCTGAGCTCACTGATTCAGGTATTCCCATTTCCCAGTATCTGCTGATCAGTATCATGGGAAATATGTGTTTTCATCTGCTCAAAGAGCATTTTAATGCCCCCCCATCATTTTTGGTGCAACCACTCAAGCTGCATTCCTTTGAGAATGTCAGAAATGTGCCACTCTAATCTGTTCGGGCGGATACTTTGCTCCATTGGGTGGTCCAAGTCAGAACTCCATCCCCTGTTCTTTAGTTCCTTTTGAATTTCTAGTGGAGTATTGTATACTTTAGGGTCCTCTTCCCAGAGAACTTTTAACTTTGCAGGATATGGGGTTTGGAATTTAACCTTGTGCTCCCTCAAAATCTGTAGAATCGGTGAGTACAACACCTATTGTTTGGCTATGTCCACTGGATGATCGTTATCAAAAAATTGCCTTGTTGCTTTGAATTTTACTATTTTCTGTGCCTAAGCTGTACAGAGCAATCTCTCTTTATCCTGGTAACTTGAAAGTATCAGCACAATAGACCAAGGGTGGGCTCGTGGACTAGATGGCTTGGGAGATAGAGCCCAATGCGCCCTCTCTATTTTGAAACAGAAGTCAGCAGGCAAATCCAAAATCTCCCTGAGAAGCTCTTACAGGTATTCCTCCATACAACCAGATTCCACTCCCTCAGGAAGGTGATATATCCTGACGTTGTTGCATCTGGATCTGGCTTCAAGGTCAGTTAATTTCTCTTTCAGTGCTTCTTGGTGGGATACTATTAGGGCTACCACCGCTTGCAAGCTGTGCAATCCATCCTCAAGGTCTGAAATCCTCTACTCGGGTGCCTCAGCCCTCATTTCCACCTCAGTAAGACGATTCTGCAGGGTGATGAATTCTTGCTTAGTCTTGGTGCAGAAGGCTGTTATCTCTCTTAGTAAAATTTCAAATCGCGATCTGGAGAGTATCTCTGTCTCCTAATCCGTGTCCATTTCACATGCCTCGAGGCCTACTGGTGAAGAGCCCTGACTCAGCTGATCTTGTCCCAACAGTCTGTCACCATCCAGCTGCCTAGTGTCCGATCTGCCCCATGATGCGTTTGCTTTATGACCTTCTTTATCTTTGGTAACCATTTGAATGTATTTTGCATTGATCTTTTACTGCAAGACAGAAGCTTTCTTTCTGGGGATAGGAGAGCTCTACAGAGATGCAGCCATTAAGGGGATGACATCACTGGAAGTACCATGTCCACACTCACTCCCATAATAATGTGCCCCACAATCTGCAGTTCTTGCTCCTGTATCCCTCTTTTCACTCCCTCCTTCAACTACATTACTTTGCAATCCTTCCTTACACAAGTTACCTACCTATCCTCGACAAAGCCTCTTTGGCTGCTACTTTCTCATGGCAGTAACCTACACTTTCTGCATACCTCCTCTAGACTTATGGTCTTGCATACAATGTACAATGACTGTAACTGTTTGCTTGCATTGTCTGATTTTTGCAATAGCTGATATCTTGTTAAGTTCTCTATTCAGCTTGTAAACTTGTATTTTGTGGTTGTGACGTGGAACAGCTGTTAGCTCATAGGTGTTATCCGAGATTCCAATAAATAAATAAATAAATACAGAAATACAGTCAAGCTATAGTAAAATAGTGAAAAATACACAAAAAATTCAAACAGCTATCAGGAGTACTCAATGTGAGCAATGCCACACAAACAGAAACCAATTTTAAGAAGAAAGGAGTAAGTTAAACATAGTTTTTCCACAGGAGCAAGACTCGGTGCATAGTTTTTCAATGAGTGCCTGAAAGGTATTAAGGCTGACCAGGAGTTAAGTTTCAAAGAGGTTTGCAGCCAGTTCTATGCTGTAGAAATAACACAGCTGATTGCTGATTTTCTGAACTGTGTGGTATATCTCAGGGTGTCCAGGAGAATATAGTTATTGTTTCTTAGGGAGTAGCTGCTATGGGACGTGTGGAAGAGTTCTGTGATATAACATAAGAGTTTGTTTAATAACACATTGAATGCCCATTTGTATGGATTTATTAATCTACTAGTAGCTAATGAGGTCCAGTCAACTGATGCGTGCAATACACCGGGATGAGTCCTAGGCCCTGAATCAGTGATGAACCTGAGTGCCCTGTGGTAGAGCACATCTAGTTTGGATAGACAATTAGGAGAACAATGGCTATAAATTAGGTCTGTGTAGTCCAGAATAGGTAGAAGAGTGACCTGGACCAAGCATGTCCAGACATCAGGTGGAAAACAGCACTTGTTTCTGAAATAGAAACCAAGCCTGGCCCATAGTTTTTTGTATGTCTTAATGTGGGTAGAGAAGGACAATTAAGCCACACACCTAGGTGTTTGTATCTGTCTACTGCCTTAAGGGTACCTCACAGTAGTGTAGTGACAGCTGGGGCTGAGGCCTAGAGTGAGATAGCATTGTTTGAGGCAAAGAACATAAACTTGATCTTGTCAACATTTAGAAGCAACTTAGAGTGAAAAAGATTGATCTGCAGTTTATTGAAAGCACTTTGACGGTCAGAGCAGGCAGCGTAGATGTTAAGCCTTGAGATGTACAGGGCAGTGTTATTCACATAAAAATGTAAACTGGCATCACTGATGTTTGTGCCCACGTCATTGACATACAAGATGAAAAGTAATGGGCCAAGGACAGACCCTTGGGGCACACCTCTGAAGGGGGAGTACAGACAGGGTAAGGACCTTCTGCTTTAACTTGTTGCAACCACCTAGTTAAGTAGCTGGAAAACCAGTGCAGGGGAGCTAAGCCTTTTCCAACATTATAATGCTTTTGGATTAGGACATTGTGATCAATGTGATCAAAGGCCTTTTTAGGGTGAAGAAATAGCTCCTGTAACTTGTTTATTGTCAATGGCCCTTAATCAATCATAATGACTTTAGCCAGGGCAGAGATAGTACTTTGTGTAACTAAAATCAGATCAATAGGGTCTTAAGATGTTTGAGTGCCCCAAGAAAACTGTGTTGGGTGTTAACTAGTTTTTCTTGGACTTTAGCCAAAACAGGGAGCATGGATATAGGTCTATAATTGTTAAGATTACCAGCATCTCCAAATTTGAAGAGGGGTATAATATACACTGTTTTCCGGAGCAGGGGGAGGTCATTACTGGAGACTGACAGATTAAAAAGATGGGTAATATTTGCTGTTAGCTGTCTGAAGCCAATTCTAAGAAAAAAGGGCCCAGACTATCAGCATCTGCACATTTTTGGTATCTAACCCTAAGAGGAGTTGCTCCACCTCCTAAAATGTGATGGTCTAGAAGGTAAATGAGTTAGTCATGTGGCTATGCAATTCTATACTATCCAGGAGAGGGCTGGGGTAACTTGCAGTTGGGGACTTTTTGAAGGCCAGATCAGCTAAAGTATATTGGGAATTTGTAACTTCCAAAATTATTTGCTTATCAAATATCAGTTTACAATGTAGTAAGATTTTTTTTCAGCAAGGAGGAGGCAGATGAGGTACCTTCAATTGATTTGACAGTTTTCCAAATTTTGGCTACATGATTTTTGGATTTGCCCAGAGAATTTAAATAATAATTGGCCTTTGTGGCCCTAATGAGTTAGATACAGGGATTTCTCATTCACCTGAAAATGGTCCAGTCCATGTCAGAATTCATGTGTCTGGTGGTAGCCCAGATCATGTCCCTTTTCCGATCCCCCTCTGAAAATAAACTCTCCCAAAATGTAAGATTGCTCTTATTGACTCAATTGATTTCTGACCTCACACATCTAAATTTTAAATCTTTAAACCACTTTCCCTTGGACTAGATCCTCTGATGCCATCCCAACTGTACAGTGTAAGCAGGTTTCCTTACTGACACTCTTAGAAACCATTATGTGGTTTACTGTGTGCATAAGATTTATCATCCTAAAGACCCTCCTAAATTCTTCTATCTCAGATCATTTAGGTCACTGGACTTGTCCTCCTTCCCTCCTAACTGACCTATAGATATCTGATTGGTTCCCTATATCTGAAGCCACCAATAATAATGATGCCCTCTAATATTTCAATACCACATTTATGGCTGTTTGGGATCATCATGCACTCCTATGGAAAATCAGAGTGTGGAGTTCCCACCTTTACTGGAAATTAGCTAAGTGGTTAACTAGCCTCCATGCCAGAGACCTTGTCTGGTGATCCTACAAGATCATTGGCTCCCTGGCTGCTATGGTCTATTACTGGCATCATCTTTGCAATGCCTGTACCAAAGCCATCAGACTTGAGAGTTCTGAGACTTTTGCATCCACACTTCAGAATTAATCATCCCTTCAAGTTCTGGAAAGTTCTCCATTCCCTTTTCTTCCCTGCAATCTAGTCTCCCTCCCCTATTCTCAAGGTCTGCGACTTCCTCATCTCAGACCCTTTTTCTGTTGCATAGTCCTTTAAAACCTACTTCACCACCTGTGCTCTCTCTCATCTCTTCCTCACCTTTCCCTTCCTCTCTCCTCCCTCTGTCTTCATTCTTTCACTTTTTTCCTTCTCTTCTACCTGTTGCTCTGTTTCTATTAGGCTTTACTTGCCCTTAACCTTCACAGGGGAGGTAGCCTGATAGTCTCAATCCTAATCTTCTGCTTCTCTTAGCTCCTGCCATCAATGTGCCTATTACCTAACTCCTTAATCTCAATTTTTCCCCTCTGCCACTGTTCCTGAAGCCTGAAAGCAGGCTACTGTCATCTCTTTTCCTGAAGGTGGTGATCCTTCTTTTGGCAAACTCCATTCTATTTCTCTCCTTCCAACTCTGGTTAAGTTACAAGAACACCTTGTGCTCTCTCACAGCTCTCATCCTTCTTTGACTCCTCCTCCTCCTTCTTCACCCCTTTCCAGACTGCTTACAGGAAATCCCACTCTACTTCTGCCTCACTCCTCTGCTGTGGCAACAATTCACTCCGTGAAGTGATTCATGGAGTAATGCAGAACCTGCAAAGTACTCTGCAATGCAAAGCAGAGTACTTTGCATCATAATGAGGAACACGAAGTCTATTGAAAGCAATGGCTTTGCATTATTCCGCCTTCCCCAAACCACTACTCCACTAATTTTAAGATGAAGTGCATTGAAATCAATGTACTTCACATCACATCGCCTTGTTGGTGAGCTCCAAATGTGAATTTTGCAGTGATTCATGGGATTGCAGGTCACATGGGCGCTAGATTGTTCTGCACAGCCTCACTTCAGGGTAGTGTGTGTGTAGATAGCTGTAGGAGACAGTTTGCTGTGAGGGCTCTTTGTGATTCAAACCCTCTAAAATCTGTTAAAAAAAGCCTTTTTGAGTAATTTTGTTTTTGCTCAAACTTTAGTGCATCGATTGTAGGAAACCCTCCTGTGCTCATATCATTGAGTGTTTATTGTTTGTGTGTGGATTTTGAATGTTAAAGTACAACATTCAGTCTGTGTACTGACAGACAGTGGAAGTGTGTTTTGGGGGAGGGCGTATCTGTGGTGTAGGTAGATTTAACCCTTAGAAGACTGTGGATGTATATATACGTCCAGAATCTATATACGTTCACACATATTCAGTTCTTAAAGGGTTTAGTTGGAGAAATAGGGATTTCTTTGTTTTTTGGTTATATTTTCCTTGTATAACTGTGTTAATGTACACACAGTAATATTTTCAGTAACTGTTGACATTTTTTTGCTGATTGTGTTGTGGACCTGGTGCAGCAGTGCATATAATTTCAGGTTGTTTAAAATATGTGGTATATTGCTGAAGTTTTCAATTTGCTTAAACAAAGTGTGTGTGTGTGAGTGTGTGTGTGGTGCATGACATCAAATAATGCACCTTTTATTGTGCCACAGTATAATGGCAGCAATGTAAACCTGCTAGTATCCACTGCACCTTTATGATTTTGTACTGCTATTGTGGTATCTTGGTTTTGCACTGTTACTGTAATCTGCAGTCACAGTGCCCCCTCCCAACTGGCAAAAGGTATTCTTTTTCAGATTGTATTGTGACTTGAGCACCACTGGTTAGTTAAGGATGGGTGTTGTTGAACTTGTTGTGACTTTGCGTCTGTATTTCTTGTTGAAGCCACAGTTGTTTTTTTTGGCTTCACATCCAGTGGCCCAGAGTGAACGTTCCAAAATCTAAATTTGTTTTGAATATTCTTGTTGATCCCCCAAAATGTCTGCAAAGAGACGTGCAAGCAAAGCTGTTTCTTGCCATGGCACTGCTGCCAGTGGTAAGATTGTCTGTGGGTGTGGTAGTACGCAGTCGCAGAAGTGCATTGTTGATGTGAGGAAAGGTATTTCTCCTTTAATATTTTTACAGTGCAATCAGTAGCTTCACTCATAGTTGGAGGAGATGATGTTTTCCCAGCTGGTGGTGTTAGTATAGTTGCTGGTGGTATGAGTATCGCTGCCTCAAGTTCCACTTCTGACCAGTTGACCGTGTCCAAAAATATAGTTGAGTGTAAAGCAGTGAGTGATAGTGTAGATGATGTCATACTCCCCAGTAACATCCCATTGATAACTGAACATAAGAATTCTGATCATCATGACAACGATAACATAGAATGTCACATTTTTTCCACTGTGGTTCAGGTCACACATTTGCCATGCAATGAGTCACAGTGTGGTGAAAAGATATCGGGTGATGGTTGTGGTGTTGATGATGAATCTGATGATGCTGATGTTGCTGTGGTTGCAACATGCAGTCCACATGCCAGCATCCAAGCAGAAGAAATGGATGTGGATGATGTTGATGAATATGATGATGATGATGTCAGTGACTCCTGTTGGGAACTGGAGAAAAAGAAATTCAAGGTGGCTGTGTCTGGGTCTGTTTGCATTAACCCCCCCCCCCCGTAAAAAGTTGTGATTTACCAGTTTCAGTTGATGATGATGACCCAGTAATAATCATAGGTAGCCATGGTGATCAGTTGCAGTCCAAGTGTGTCCTGCCTGAAAATTCATGTAGCACACCCCCCACTTCAGGGCTTAAAAATCAGAGTCCAATAAGCCACATCAGGGACATGTTAAAAGTAGGGGATCACAATCCCTTGTTTGAGATTTTTTTGTGCAAGATGCAAATGATGTGTTAGTTGCAATCTGCCACCTTTGCCAGATGCATGTAAGTTGAGGTAAAAAGGGGAGCCATCTGGGCACATGGGGACAGCATACACATCTTAAGAACAGGCACATGGCACTGTGGACCCAGCACAAGATGGCAGCTAGTACCAGAGTGGGGCGTTCACTCTCATCATCAATAATGAGCATGTTATCCCCTTCCATGACTGTAAGATCAAGTAGGAATGTGTGCAGTAGCCATGAAATAACAGCAGAGGATTACTACAGGCAAGATGAGGTGGAGGAACATAATAATGCTGAAATCTTGTCCAGTGGTGGTGTGAGTAGCAGTTTTGGTGGTGGTGGTCAATGCAGTATGTCTAGTAGTGCAAGTGGTACATCAACCCCTGTTTGTAAATCTGGGAAAAAACTTCATTAGTGGATTTTTCATCAACTGTGCAACTGTCTTCATCACACATCAACACTCCACCCCTAGCCAGTCGCAGAGCAGAACCATTTGTCATTACACCCCATGCAAAACGTTTAAGTCAGCCCACGTTACAGAGTGTTTTTGTGCATAAGCTGAAGTACCCACCGAATCATACAGTGTCACGTGAACTTAATGCTGCTGTAGCTGAAATGCTGGCAATTGATCTTTTGCCCTTCTCCTTCATGGAGAATTCTGGGTTCTGGTGGTTTGCAGCATGTGCCTGTCCAAAATGGTAAGTCCCAACCAGGAGATACTTTTCCACCCGTGCTGTTCCTGAGTTGTACCGTACCGTGGTCTGACTCTGTAAGAGATGTCCTTCAACATTCCTCTTCTCCATTCATCCATTTAAGTATGGATATGTGGACAAGTGGAAAAACAGTAGGGAGTTCATATTTGTGTACAACTGCACACTGGGTGCAGGTGCTGGGTGTTGTTTGTGCTGTTGGTAGTGTGAATAATTAGTGCAGTAAGGAGGAGTGTCATGGTAGCAATCTTCCAGGAATTCGACAGCATGCAGCGATAGCTAAGCAGAACATGACCTCTTCACACACTGGTGAAAACATGCTGGACTTGGTACTGACTGAAATTTACAAGTGGCTGAACCCCCCATGTCCCTGAGAGCTGGGTTCATAGCAAGTGACAATGGGACAAATGTGGTTAAATGCATCAAGAATGGTGGTTTTGTTTAGATTCCATGTATGGCCCACTGTTTAAATCTTGTGGTGCAGGAGTTTCTGCAGCACCCTGATATAAAGGAAATGCTGACAGTTGCACACTGTATCTGTTCTCACTTTTCACTCAATGCAAAGGCCCGTGACCAACTTTGGCAGCTGCAGATCTGAAACTGCTTCCCGCAGCACCGCTTGAAGCTGGAAGTTGTCACCTGGTGGAACTCCACTTTATACATGGCAGAGAGGTTGTATGAACAATACAAAGCAATCTCAGAATATCTTGTCATGTACACTAGCAGTGACAGTTCTGGGGCCTCTATGTCTATGATGACTGAAAAATGGCACCTCATGGACTCTAATAAAAATTTTGAGGCTTTTTGAACATGCCACACAGGCAGTGAGTGGCGAGTCTGCCTCCATTAGCCAATCAATTCCACTGCTGCGGGTACTGAGGCAGACTTTGGTGAATGTACAGTATAGCCTTGATGTTGCCGGAGACAGTGCTAGCAGTGTGTTGCTGAAACACATTCTGACAGTATTTGACCATGTTCGTCACATCTTGAGCATTCAGCGTAGTGACAACTTTGCAATAGCAACAATGCCGGATCCATGATACAAACATGGAATTTCCTCAGTACTGGAGGGCGGGCCAGAAGAGGTAAAAAATGTCACTGGGCAATTGGTACACTTGGTTCATGGGGCACAGAAGTCAAGTGTCAAGGTCAGCAAACCTAAGCAGCATAATCAGGCTAAAGGTGAACCTGAAGTAGTGTCAAGCATATCCTGTAAGGGGAAGGGGACTGCAGTTCCAGGTGGTCTGTCATCAAAACTGGTTGGCGTTAACCCACTTTGGGAGGCTTTGTCCCAAGTGGGGATTTGTGACATAAATGATTCTGGAGAACAGGATGATGCATCAACCACTGGACTTAGTGCAGCACAGTGAATGATTGAGTCATATTTGTATGAAAACAAGCATCTGTCAATAACTGATGATCATCTTTTATACTGGAGTAGAAAGGTCAGTGAATGGCCAGAGCTGACCACAATGGCACTGAAGTACCTGACATGCCCACCCTCCAGTGTAAGTGTTGTGAGGGTAGTCAGTTCAGCAGGTGCAGTAGTTCAGGATCATCATACAAACCTCTCTCTCCTGCAAATGTCAGTTTGCTGACATTCATAAAAATGAATGAGAGGCACATACCAGCTCAGACTGCAACCTCAGTATTTGTATCCCACCCTAGCCATGGTTTTGATGATGTAGAAATGTACCATCCTGGTGGCACTGGCAGTGGCAGCATGAAACGGCCTACCACTGACATAGATGATGACACAATGGAGAAAGAATTTACCAGAGGTCAGAATTCGGACATAGATGACTGTGAGGTCAGCTTTCTTTATAAGGATGCTGATGAAGTTAATGTTGGCAGGTTTTAACTTCAGTGGTTAAAAGACTGTCACATTTGTTGTATGATACATGTTTTCCTTTTCATAAAGTTAAATCAGTGTCCCACTCAGAATGACTCAAATTCCATATGTCACGTCATATTTGTAACACAGAGCACAATATATCCTGTCCCCTGTACACCACCATAAGACTGCTGTTAGCCTCTGCCACCATAGGGAAGGTCAGCGTGTTCCCCCTGGACCACCACCATAAGACTGCTGTTAGCCACCACCACCTCAGAGAATGTCAGCATGTGCCCCCCTGGACCACCACCACAAGACCACTGTTAGCCACTGCCACTATAGGGAATGTCACCATGTGCCCCCTGGACCACCACCATAAGACTGCTGTTAGCCACTGCCACCACAGGGAATGTCAGTGTGTGCCCCCTGGACCACCACCATAAGACTGCTGTTAGACATTGCCACCACAGGGAATGTCAGCATGTGCCCCTGGACCACCACCATACGGCCACTGTTAGCCACAGCCACTATAGGGAATGTCATCGTGCGGCCCCCGGACCACCACCATAAGACTGCTGTTATCCACTGCAACCACCACCAGATGCAGGAAGATGATGTGAGATGGAATGTCATCATGTGCCTAAGCTATGACCACCACACCACCCACCACCACCATTCTGACAATGTTTTCCATTACATGTCTTAACCATGGCAAGGCAGAGGGAGTTGAACAGGAGACCACGTCCATCAGCCACAGGCACAAGGCTTCTTACTATGAATACTATAAAGTGAGTATGTGTACTAACGTTTTTCATGCTATTCAACTTCCCTTAGCTGTGTGTTTTGTTTCCCGTTGCTTTTCCGAGCTACAATGGTCAAACAAATACGGACAACTTATTTTGTTTTTTCACATGTTAACAAACTACTTTTCTTTGCTGAAGGTCTGAATCAGTGGTACAGCATTAAGGAGTACAGCAACCTATGGGATATCCATTTCCATACTGGTAAGTGTATCAATTGTATTTAATCTGTTCCTTTTTTTTTCATAAGAGTACAAAAAAATCCAACTGACGATTCATAAAGTAGGTGACATGTAGGTCACAAAATATTTACCCAACACATCATGCACTGTATTCCAAATTTGCAGCTGCAGCCATGCCAGTGTTGAAAAAAGTTTGACCCAGGTCATGTGACTTGACAAGATGTGGTTTTCAAATGTAACTTGAGTTAAGATGCAAGGACACTGACTCAGTGTATTTCTTACTGCCTGGTACTAAACTGAATTGTAATCTGATGATCTGGTGTTCTTGCGGCTTCACAGTTTGTTATCTGTGTTAATCCATACACCCGTGGTGGAACAGCCACGACATAAACATAATGTGTTACTGCAGCAATCAAGTTGTAATAATTTCATTTCTTTTCTTAGGGAACTTCCAGATGCTTTGTTGTGTCATAGTTGCCTTATCCAAAGAACTTCAACATCACCCCCCCCTCCCGGGCTGGCAGACATGTAACAAGTAGAAGTCGTTTGAATTGATGATGACCATGATCATCATTACTGGACTGGAGAAGGATGCAGAAACAATCTGTGAAGAAGTAGCCAGACAATAAACCATTAATAAGACCTACTTACAAATATGATAATCCTCCCTCCCTCCCCCCCAAAAAAAATACTTACCTTCATTGGCTTGAGAGTATTCCATTTCCAGTTCCAATGCCACAATTTCTCAAGCACGGGAATGCACACACCAACAGTATGTGACCTGTGACAGAAATCAATACAATGAATACATGTATATTTATGTCTACCCCCCAAGAAAATACATATATATGTATATATCAACTCACCAAGGCTACTACTGGTGTAAAACACAAAGGACACCCTTCCTGTTGAGGTGATCGCAGCATACTTTGGGCAACCAACAGTTCTCTCAGAGTCAGCACTTATGACGGTACACTGAATGGTCATTTATGTTATCCCTCCTTCATACAGTTTGGCAAGACACTGTGCATCATCACATCATCATCACAGTAAGGTCAACTCAATACACAGCAGCATCACATGTAATTGCAACAGCAACAGCATTTCTTGTAATGCTCCCATTTCACTTTGTTAGCACTGGAGAATTTGCTGAACACAAGACAGTTGCATTTTGGGGATGCACAAATATTATGGGGACTGTGTGTCAGCACTGTGCACATGACTGAGTGCGCCATTAATTCTGGTACACTTTGCATTTCATGTTATGCTCTCATTTCACTTTGTCAGCACTGGGGAATTTTCTGGACACAAGACAGTTGCATTTTGGGGATGCACAAAAATTCCGGGGACTGCGTGTCAGCACTGCACGCATGACTGAGTGTGCCATTAATTCTGGGACACTACATTTCATGTTCCACTCTCATTTCACTTTGTCAGCACTGGGGAATTTTCTGCACACAAGACAGTTGCATTTCGGGGATGCACGAAAATACTGGGGACTGTGTCAGCACTGCACACATGACTGAGTGCGCTATTAATTCTGGGACACTTTGAATTTCATGTTACACTCTCATTTCCCTTTGTCAGCACTGGGGAATTTTCTGCACACAAGACAGTTGCATTTTGGGAGCTTCAGTAATATTTACTTTCTGTCATGAAGTGTTTGTCCAAAAACAGGACTGAGCAGCGCAAGTATACTGTGCTAAACTGCATGTGTGCAGTCAGTGTTCTTTCCTGTGTGTGCAAACACTGTCCAGCTTTGTGCAAACATATATGTGGTGAGACTTGTTGCAGTATGTAAAGAATAAAGATAAGAATATCATATATTTTATTTGTACCATCATCAGCAGTGGAGTAAGTGATATGATATTTTTTCAGAGGTCTCAGTCCACTGTGCATCTCAGTCACTCACAGTGCACACATGACTTTGCACAGATAATAGCACAAAACAAATCATGCTTTTTAACAAACCATACCCAACAGACATTAAATATTGCCGAGGCACCCACAATATGTTATGGTGAACAGACATTTTTAAAGTCAGAATATATAAAACTGCTCCTGCAGTCCACTGCCACCACACTGTGCAACCGCTGGTGCCATGTTGTGTTATGGTGTTCATCAATTTGCTAAAAAACTGACACTGCCAGTCTAAACTAGAAAGACATCACTTATTCCAGAACAAAAAATGAAAAGAACTGTGGTAGCACACTGTGTTGGCATTTGGCAGTGAGTGAACTAGACTTTATATATTTTCTGTCTTTATAGTGTCTGTACATTGTCCAGCAAATATTCTGGGTGCATCAATAGGGACAACATGGGCTGACTTCTTCACGGACATGGAGGTGATTGTGATGCACAGTCCCACACTATTTTACAGTGCCAGCAGTCATGGCAGAACATGGCACACTCAGTTGTGTGCAAGATGGCTGCCGCACTA
Source organism: Neoceratodus forsteri (assembly GCA_016271365.2). NCBI lineage: Eukaryota > Metazoa > Chordata > Ceratodontiformes > Ceratodontidae > Neoceratodus > Neoceratodus forsteri. The sequence continues at coordinate 720,343,339 of CM057459.1, read as the reverse complement.
TACTGTGCATGTGCTAGCAGTTGCACATGCTCAGTAGCATGCAGTGGCCATCCTGGCCATGGCGGAGTGGGTCAATATCCACTGTGACCACCTATTTTATTTATTAATTTTCTTTTAATAAAAATTTCACCCACTCAACCCTCCCTCTCAGCACCCACCATCCTACACCTCCCAGAAACATAGCAATGACACTGGGGGTGCTCAGTCTTTCAGTGTCATGATCATGCTCTCCCCAGTGATGGTCATAAAAAATGTTCTCCCCATCTGACCCTCTCTCTCTCAGCACCCACCGCCATACACCCCCTCCAGAAACATAACTGTGAAACTGGGGGTGCCAATCCTCCAGCATCACGATCGGGGATCCTTGGTCCTGATATTTTTTTCCAGTTGTAAAATGAAAAAAAGGTCCATCAAAGTTTTTTGCAGCCATTCTGTACCCCCCCACCTGACCTTCCCACTCTGCACCCACCACCCCACACCCCACCAAGCCCAGATGTAATAGGGCTGCACTGGGCAGAGCCCTACAGACCTTTTGCTATGAGAAAAAGGACTCCAGATTCCTTCCAAACAAACAACATGTTGGACTTGCATCACAGTTGCCTCTGCATCTGTAAAGCAGTCTGCCCATGTTGTCTCTATTGACAAAGCACTGCACTATTTTACAGTGCCGGCAGTCATGGCAGAACATGGTATACTCCATCTCTCCAAGATGGCCATCACACTCTACTGTGCAGTTGTGCAGTAGCATGTGGAGACCATCTAGGTCATGGTGGAGTGGATCATGTTCTGCCATGTTTCCATATTCCACATGGAAAATTCCCCCCAACCCTCCCTCTCAGCACTCATCACTCACCCCCTAGAAATATAGCAATATCACTGGGGTGCCCAATCCCCAAGTATTGTTATTGTGTTCTCCCAGATGCCAGCCATAAGGATTTTTCTTCCCCCACCTGACCCTCCCTCTCAGCACCAACCCCTCCACCCTCCCAGAAACATAACTGTGAAACTGGGGGTGCCCAATCCATGAATGGGGATCCTCTGTCCTGATTTTATTTTTTCACCTGTAAAAAAATGGTCCATCGATGTCTTTTGTGGCTGTTCCATACTGCCCTCCAAACCCTTCCACTCAGCACCTGCCACCCTGCACCTACCAAGCCCTTACTTACCCATTGGGGGGTCCAACACTGTAATCATATCGTGACCACAGACACATCTTCACTCTTCAAAGCTGGACCATGAAATGAAGACACAGGAACAGTATGCAGTTCAATGTATTTCAATGGAGTTTGAACTTAGTGCCATAACTTGTGTATTTTTACATATTTTTGGCCCAAATGTCCAACATGCCTTCTTTGGGACCCCACCTCATGAACAATGTCACTGTCATTAGGCAGATCTGTCCCAAAAGGTGATTTTGCAGTCCCTGTGTGAAATCACCTTTTGGGCGCAGGAGTTAAACATTTTCTCTGCCCTTGTTAATGAGGTAGGGTCATAAGAAGGCAATGTTGAAAATTTGGTGTAAAAATTCTGGAAAACAACAAAATTATGAGCCTACATTGAAATTTGTAAATGCAGACTTGTAACTTTGGTACTTTTCAATATTTTTATCCCAAATTTATAATATAGCCATATCTTTACAACATCTCATAAATGCAACAGCTGTCATTTTTCAAATCTTAGCCAAAATGAGTTTTTGCTTCCCAAAAGTTGGTTTCACAGTCCCCTGTGCAAAATCACCTTTAAGTCAGGAGTTGAACATTTTGTCTGCCTGTCTTCATGAGGCAGGGTCATAACAAAGCTATGTTGAAAATTTGGTGTAAAAATATTACAAAACAACACATTTATGAGCCTTGGTTGCAGTTTGCAAATGCAGGCTTGTAACTTTGGTAATTTACAATATTTTTACCCCAAATTCCTCAGCTGCAGCCCTATCATCTCTGGCCAGAATTTGTTTACTGAGCCACAGCAAACCCAATTCATACAATCCAGACAGGCAGCAGACAATACAACCAAAGTTCACTTGATTAATATAGCAGAGAAATCGGATCGACCATATTAGCATTAGATACTGAAAAGGCATTTGATCAATTATCTTCGAAGCACTTTGGTAATACACTGGATTTATATGCATTTTAAAAGTCATTTAGCAATGAGTTGAAAATTCTATATAAAAAATTATTTCTGATATTATGACTAAAGGAGTTATAGCACGGTATTTTAGTCTTGGGAAAAGGACTAGACATTTAACTTAACAATAGATCCCTTAGAAAGCTGAAGGACATAAAAAGAATTAAAGGTATAGAAATATGTGTTAAAACCTCCCTGTGTTCCCTGTAAGCAGACGATATTCTAATTTCCATATGAGATCCAGAACAAATTATACTCAAAATTTTAGAAGTCATGAATGAGTTTGGATCATTCTCAGGGTACAGGCTATATATGGATAAAACCTAATTTCTATCTTTAATTAACAAATGCTTGAAGGAATTATTGTAATTGCTAACTTGGGAGTAAACAGAGCTAAAATAAACTTAGACTATGTGGGTATAAAAATATGTAAATCAATATCAAAATCTTCTGCAGAAAACCTTTTAAACTTTAAAAATGTAATCATGACTGACACTGAGATATGCTATAGATTTCCTTTGAGTTTTGGGGGACATATGGAAGCAATAAGGATGAACATTCTTCCCAGAACAATATTCTTATTATAAATGCTCCCTTGCTTCATAACAAAACAGTGGTTCAACTCAGTTCAAGGAATTATGGATAAACTTCTATGGGTCTAAAATGAAGTAGAATTGTCTTTCATAAGCTAAACAGAAGTAGGGATAAAGGAGAATTTAAAATGACTGATCCTTACTTATATTATTTGGCATGCAGAGCCCAGCAATTTACAAAATGGTTAGAGTTAAACAATCCAAATGTGAGTGTCCCAGAATGTATGATAATAGGGATATTCTTAATAGAAAGAATATTGATGTTTCTTAATCTTTACCAAACCAAACAAAAAAATTATATCTGATTGAATTAAACAAATATCTCAATGGAGCAGTCTAATAGGTAAGCACCTCCCAAAGGCCATGTAGCAACCTATCTGGAAAAATCTCTATATAACTCACATCTACATAATACTTATGAAGGACAATTGTAAGGTCAAAGGTATACAAAATGTTAAAGCTCTAAACAGTTTTAATCATTTATCAAGCAAGATAAATTATATGATTGTCAAAGTTAAGACTCTAGTTTTTATAAAATATTGCAGAATAGCCTAGAAAAAAATATATGGTTCAAGTTACTCACTCCAATGTGCAAACATAATAATGGGCAACTTTCCTGGAACCATTTTTGCAAGTCAAAAATTTCAACCTTTCAAAGCAGGCTAATTAATAATGTCAGAGGCAGCTCCATAGAAAACACAAGATTTTGTTCTCAGTTTCTACAAACAGACACAGAAAACCAGAATTTGGGTAAGATTTTGGAGTTTCTCTTTAAAAGCTCTTAATATTGTATATAAAACACTACATAAGTTGTACTACACCCCCAGTAATATCTTTATAATTATTCTCAGGCAAAATGATAAAACTTAACAAATGTAGTACAGAGAAAAGTGGCATTCTACACATGTTTTGGTCATGTCATCAAATTCAATCTTTTTGGTATGAAGTAAAGGATTTCTTTAAACACTTTGAAACGACTAAAGCCAAATTCAATATTGAAACCTGCATTATAGGTTATTTGATGACGAATCCTACTGGAGTAACAAAGAGAAATACACAATAGCATTAATAGGAGCCATGGTGAGAACAGTTTTGAAATTGTGGATGGATGAACACGCTCCAACAATAGAAGAATGGAAATTTGAATTGCATTGGGCTCTAAAACTAGAAACATTAGCCCATGGTCTGTTTAAATATAGAGGAAGTTTTCACTCACAATAGGGACATTTATACAAATTTATATCTAAAGGGCAAGACGGCCCTCACACAAATGTTTGCAATCTCACAACGTCATAAAAGATTTTACATAGTTATTCTGTTCTTAGCATGACCCTTGCAGATGAACTGAAAACATTATTTTGACTGTTTTTTGGAGCAGAATGAGAACGATAACAAAAACAGATATTAAAGGTCTCTGCAATTACATCCACATCAAGTTTTTTAGTTTATCCACAAATTTAAGACCTTGAATATCTGCTTGATATTTAACACCTAGCAAGAAATTTAAGGTATTTCATGTTTTGCAGGGATTCTTATCTAGGAATTATTTTTGTTTTTCCCCTAAAAGTTGACGTTCACCTTCCTCACTTCAGCTTTACAAAGGTTGTGAAGCAGTTTGTAAGCAATCAAATTATCTTGTGACTTAACTTTCCTGTACATCTTCCATTTGTTCCCCCCCTCTCTCTCTCTCACTCTCTCTCTCACACACACACACACACACACACACACTCGCTCTCTCATGTGCTTAATAAAGTCAAATTGATTCAGGGCTGTTTATTTCCCATGATACCTAATAATCTTTCTGGTATAAAAAAATCACAAAGTCTATGAAATTTTGTTAATTTTAGTTAAAGAGGAAAGGAAATGTATGTGAATATGTAGCTACTTGTAATGTTCCTGTTTTGAGAGATTATATTCTACTGTACCCCCCATTCATATTTTAATGTACAGAACCTCAGAAAAAGTTAAAACAGTAAACTGTTTTCATGATTTCCTTTTTATGGACAGCATTCAGTACAGTTGTCTTCACTGAGCTAAAAATATAGAGTTTTGTTTATGTCACTGCATGTATTCAGAAGTTTGACAATAATCTGTTAGCCCATCAGAGCTGGGGTCAGAGATTTCATTCCGTGCAGTGACTTAGACAAAGTTCCAAATTCTTTATTCCACGAAGAAAACTGTACAGAATGTCTCCAAAATAGAAAGAAAATATATAAAACACAGTTTATATAATGAGCGTGCTGCTTAAACTGCAGAAATGAAAATGGTATTTGAGTCGATGATAAACCCAATTCATAAGATAGCAATTTTATCTTATGAATTGGGTTTGTCACACCTGCTATCTCCACACTCCAGTTTGTCACAATGCTGACTTGCACTAGAGCAGATACGTGGCTTCAGGCATAACAGCAAAAAATTGGATGCCCATCCTGGGACCAGGAGTTGATCCCATGCACCTATAGGTGTGGGTCTGGGTCATGCATAGCCCCTGTGGGTGCCCAGACCCACATGACCACACTCCATCGACAGTCCAGCCCTGGAGACTGACCCCCCCACACAGTGATGCCATGGCCCAAGAGTCTGTTGGTGGACCCCCCACCCCATGGCACTGACACCCCTGGACACTGGACATGTTGCTGGTGCTGCAGCTTAGCTGCCCCAGCCCTCCTGATTTGCCTCAAGGGCTGGGGTAGCACTGCAGGATATTTCCCAGTCCTCTTGTGACTGGCAGGAGGCATCCATGGGGGCACACAGAAGGTTACAGCAGGGTCTACCCTGATGTACTCAGTGCCACCTTCCACACCCATGCAGCCAGCATTGTGCGGTTCAGTGAATACCGCATAGTGCGTGCATGCCCCCAGCATGACACAGTCCACAGACATGGGGGATCAGGTGCAGTGGATCTGCATGCCCCCTGTTTGTGTATCCCATGTGGGGGGTGCACTGGGTGTGGGGTTATGCGCTAGTTACATGGTGCATAGCCCTCTCAAGACCTCATGCATAGCACCCACTATGAATTAGAATTGATGTCCTGCCCTCTAAGCAAGGGCAGAGTTTGGCCTTATGCATCTCAAGGCAGAAACTGTATTTCACATGTGACCAATTTGTCTATGCTGTTGTTTGTTCATTTGTAAGTGTATCTATATACTATTTATAAATTATTGTAAATGAAGTTGGGTAGCGTGATTTACTATATATATATATATATATATATATATATATATATATTTATATATATACTGTATATATATATATATATATATATATATATATATAGTCTTACTCATTTTCCTTAAGTGAAACTAAACAGAATAAAAGAAAGTCAAGTCTATGACAATATGTCTATCTATCAACAGATTATGTGACAGAAAGCAAGGGGGAAAGAGCCGAACAGCAGCTAGGTGGAGTTTCCTATAATGAAAACACGTTCTTAAAAATGGAAAATTGTGATCAAAATAAATCAAAGTAATGTATGCTTAATTATGACATGTTTAGTTAAGTCAGTGCATGCTTGATAAAAATATAAGTATCAGGTATTTGAAAAGACATAATTCAAATTTATCAATAAACACTCTGGAACAAAACAAAAGGCATAGTTTATTTACATACTTTTCATTTATTGAAGTTATCTTTATAGGAAAAACCCTATGAGACAGTGCCTTATTTCCAAGGCCACTGTTTTTCGGTTGTTACCAGAAAATCCAGTAAAATTCTGGAATTAGGGCTGTCTGAAGACTGGGAAAACAAAGATTTCATGGAATCTGGCATTTTATACCAGATCAGTGAATCTACAAAACTTGTGTTTTTCTTTTAATTCCTTCTTGTATTATTTTCAATTTGCTTTATTTAATGATCTGTATATTAAGCTTCTTTAATTCTGATTATTTATACACATACTAAAAGAATGATAGAAGAATCCTGGTAAAATCCAGAAATCAGAGTAACAATCACCGGTGCAATTCCAGAATCTGAGTCTTGAAAATAGAATTTCATTGTTTTAATCATCGTAAATCAGTGGCCTTGCTTATTTCTAAAGGTGTGCTGGTGTAAGTCCATATAAATGGCTGCAACACTGGTTAAGGATAAGGTCTTATGTCCAAAGCTGATGTCAGTTACAGAAATTATAAGTCACTTACTTGATTTCAGACAATCAGTGCACAGAGCCATTGTACCTCTTATCCTTTGTACAGGGTCTGTCATGAAGGAACATTAATGGAGCGTTTCATTTCACAGCCAGGGTGAGAGCAGTTTCCTTTAACTCTTGAAGTAAAAAGATCTTAAAATGTATTAAAAATCACTCTAGCTAACATTAGCGACTTATAATAAGTTAATAGGGCCTCTACAGGGTGTCTCTTGTGGTATGATAGATTACTCTCATGAGGCCTGAGCATCTACAAGTAGAACTGCTCAGCTTTGCTTTGTTGTCCTCTAGACCAAACGTCACACCTGAAGTCCCTTATACCATAAGAGACACCCTGCAGAGACACTGTTAACTTATAGAATTAATGCAGTTATGCAATGACAAGGAAAAAGTTAAAGGTTGTTGCTCCTACCTGTTCTGCAGTTTTGCAGAAAGTGTTCCAAGTGGGGGTATAGCAGATGAACTTCTGAATACAAAGCACAGTTATGAGCATTTAATTTCTGGTGGTCATCTATCATAAAATAATGGATATCATCATAGGAATCTTATTGATTGGTGGTACTGTAAAATTGCATAATTCCTAATCTTTTATGTGCTCCCCTAGTACCCCAAACACCACGACTGTGATCCTCTGTTTAAAACTGAAATATTGCTGTATCCTTAACTGAAGATACCATTCTGCCAGCAAGTGTAGGTGTCTTACACTGAAAAAAGGAACACTTAACACAATGTTGATTTTTTTTTGCCATACTGTAATATAATAGGTATCCCAAACTGCCTGTGTATGAAAGGAAGTGTGCACATATGCTGTGTACAGCAGAGAGACATGGAGAGACACAGTGACATGGTTCTTTTATTACCTACCAGTAGTGGGAATCAGGACATGTGATATTCATAACTCTGGACTCTTCTGGTGCCAGGTATGAGAGTGGGTGGGTGGGTAGTGTTGAAGGGGGTGGCAGTTATAAGTGCCTATGGACAGTATACCCTGTATAGCTCTGGCCTACAACCATGGGCTGTCTTTTGCTACTAGATGTTCATACTCTTACAGGTGATGAGGCATGAATGTCATCAATCAAAACAGCATTTGCTGTCTATGTGACAATACTTCATCAAGATGGTGTGGTTGTTCAGGGTACTGGGGACAGGGCTGCAGCTATGAATTTTGGGGCCCCGGACAAGTCACTTGAAATGGGCCCCTGTTTCCTAAACCAGCTAATGCCAGGGGTAATGCCAGCTCCTCAGGTGGGCCCCTCCTGAGCTCAGGGCCCTGGAAAACATCCCCACTCCCTCCCCCCCATTACTGTGGTCCTGATGGGGGAGCATATAAAAGATAAAAAAATATGTCTTTTGTTGTATTGGTTGCTCTGGCCTTTACTGATGGAAGGCTAGATTGGGTGGCAAGCTAAAGTTATGGTATAGGGTACACATTCCTTTTTAAGGAAAATTCATTGAAACTGTCATGTTAAAAAAAGAAAGGTTTCTGAAACAAAGACATGTTTAGACAGGTTGTTTTCTTCATTAAGCAGCTAAAGCTGTTTTTGAAAGATATTGAGCAAAATGTAAATGAAGCCCTTTGGCACAAACATGTTTGACTCACGTGCCCTACATTAAGGTCAGAGGTCACATTGCCCAGCCAGCAGGCTACAAAGGCACCAAGAGTACCACTGTTGAAGCAAAATGAAGTGTCATGAAACAAACTGGTATTGGTACTGGTGCAAGAGCCACAGTCAATCAGGAGAGCAGTACTGTGGTACTGTGGTACAGCTCCACCTCCTCTCCTTTTATGACTGACCCCATGTGGGGCTGAGTTTGTGATGGAAGTACCTGCTGAGCCTCACAGAGCATTTTCACCTACCCTGTTCATGAAGTAGTGTAATAAAAAGACTATGTTGAAAATCTGTGATCAAAATATAAAAAATAACAATGTTATGTAGGTACAGTACGTTGAAATTCTACAATACTCGCTCATAAGTTTGGTAATTTTCAAAATTTCGACTCCAGATTTTCATTATAGCCATTTTTTCATTTCACCTAATCAACGTGACAGCTGCAAATTTTCAAATCCTGCCCAAAATGTGTTTTGACACATGTGGCCAAAATGACATTTCAGCCAGTATTTCATAAATGACACCTGTCATGTTCAGAAGGGGGAGTATATGCTGAAAATTTGGGATCAAAATGTCAAACAAAGTTATGAATAAACATGGTGAGCATGGGCAGCTGTTGTTCTAGTGGGCAGTGTGTTTTGTTCCCATTCAGCTGACTTGACGTCCTGTACAAGCTCAGGGATCCACTGGGTATCACGAGGATAGGGGGGTGGTGATGTCATGCACCACCACTCCTATGCTGGAAAGGGATCGTGTAGTGTTCTGCCACACAGACTGTACCTTGTGGCATGCTAGACAGCCTTCCATCACAAGGGATTGATGAACGCGTTAAGACATGATAGCACAATGTCCTACATCATGAGAAGTGTTTTGTCATGAAATAATGAAGCTTGAAACACCTTCACTATTCTGTTTATTCCATTTCATGCAGGTTCTGAAGGGACCTCCATGAATGAGGATACAATTCTGCTATCACAAAAAGAAGAGAAATTTGTTTTAAAAAACTGTGTTAAAGCACGTATTGGAGTTGAAGGTCACATACCAAAGTAATGAAATAAAAGAATATTAGAGTTTTGGGTCTTTAGAGTCTTGGTAAATCAGTGGTGGGGTATTCCTTGGGGTTATCAACCCTAATGCTTTTCTTCATACAGGGCCCACAGAGAAGAACCAAATTATTAAGTCGGTTTAGTAGAAAGGTGGCACAGGCAGTCAGAGAAATGAGGACCACATATAGAAAATTCAGGAAAACCCAAATGAAGGAGGATAGGGAGGATTGCTTAGGAAAGCAAAGATGGCAGGGTAAAGCAACCAAGTTTGTCAGGCCAGGAAGGAACTGCAACTATCAGAAGGGATCAAGAAAGGGAAGAAAGTCTTTTTCTTATACATCAGGGAGAAAAGTGACAAGAAGGATGGTATCGTAAGGCTAAAGGGGGGGTAGAAAGTAGTATGGACAAGACAAAGGTATTGAATAAATACTTCTGCTCTGTCTTTACAAAGGAGGAAGATGGCCTGGTGCCACAAGGGAGGAGGTGGAGGGAGGTGGCACACAAGAGAAGTCATTGATGACAGAGTGAGGAAAGGACTCTTGACCCTCAAAGTTGGTAAGTACCAAGGCCTGGATGATATCCATCCCAGGATACTGAGGGAACTGGCAGGGGAACCAGCTGGCCCTTTGGTGGCTCTAGTCAACAGTTTGCTGGATTTGGGGGTAGGCCACTGGAATGAAGGAAGGGGCATGTGATACCCCTACACAAGGGTGGGCCCAGAGTGATATAGGTAACTACAGAACAGTCAGCTTGACCTTGATTGTAAGTAAGCTCATGGAGGCAATCCTTAAGGGAAATCTGATAGGGTTTCAGAAGGAGAATGGTCTCCAGGATGGGAGGCAACATGGGTTCATGGTGAGAAGATCCAGACATGACTGATTTCTTTGACTGGGTAACAGAAACAGTTGACAAGGGCCAAGCAGTTGGCACCCTCTACTTGAACTTCAGCTAGACCTTTGCCTCAGTGCCACATAGAAGGTTGATGAGAAAGCTGATGGATCAAGGATCAAGGATAAAATCACTATTTGGATGGCAAACTGGCTGAAGAGTAGGACCCAATGGATGATAGCTGGGGGGAGAACTTTCATACTCAAGGGAAGTCCCCACTGGTGTTGAACAGGGATCTGTGCTTGGACCAGTGATAGATAGATAGATAGATAGATAGATAGATAGATAGATAGATAGATAGATAGACAGACAGACAGATAGATAGACAGACAGACAGATGGATAGATGGACAGACAGACAGACAGATAGATAGATACTTTATTTATAGAGTGCCCATTTCCAAAGACTCAGAGCACTGTACAATTGAAATACAAATATTAAAATAACCATCCTATAACAATGTATTAATTGGGAAACGGCAATAATTTAAAATGATCCAGCTATTCCCTTTAACAACAATACAATATACTTAACAATTAAAAGCCTTCAGGAACAAATAAGTCTTGAGACCCTTTTTAAAGACTTCTACCTAGGGAATCTCCATAAGATAACTAGGCAGTGAGTTCCACAGGGTAAGTGCAGCTACCGAAAATGCATGGTCTCCTGAATGCCGCAGCCTAGCCCTGGGAACTCCAAGGAGGCATCCCTCAGCAGAACAGAGCACCTAGGATGGGCGGTAGGGGACAAGGAGATCTTGCAGATAGACTGGCCCCCCTTTCGTGCAGGGTGTTGTAGGTCAGGAACCCTACCTTGAAGATGATCTTCCACCTAACTGGCAGCCAGTGCAGTTCACGGAGGACTGGGATAATATGATCACTCCTTTTTACTGCCATCAACAATCTTGCCACCGTATTCTGCACCAGCTTCAGCTGGCGGTGGTTACCTCCAGATAACTCGAGGTACAGGGCATTATAGTAATCCACCCTGAACGTAATAAAAGCATGCACCAGTGTAGTCAGGTCCTCAGGTGGGATCAGGGCTCGGATCCGAGTAATGTTCCTAAGATGGTAAAATCCACTGTTAACCATGGCTGACACCTGAGCATTAAATGTCAGGCTGTCATCAAAGATCACGCCCATATCCTTCACCCATCTGGACAGCGCAAGAGGAACCTCTCCAGCACTAAGCCAGGGGGTGGTCCCCTGGCCCCCCGCTATTATGACCCAGATCTACCACCAGTACCTCAGTCAAGTCTGGATTAAATCTAAGCCAATTATGACTCATCCAAGCCTGCATTTCCTCTAGGCAGTTGTTAAATACAGAGGCCACCATCTGGGTTTCAGGTGCACAGGATAGGTGTAGCTGGGTATCAACTGCATAACAGTGAAAGCCCAGCCTATACCACCTGATAATGTCCCCCAATGGCAGCATATACACCATGAACAACAAGGCCAACAAGACCAAAACTTGCGGAACCTCACAGAACCCAGGCTTCCAGTTAAATGTTGCCAATCCCATTGTTATCCTTTGCACTCTGCCTGTCAAGTATGACCTGAACCAGTTGATGACATTACCAGACAGGCCACACCAGAACCTCAGATGGTCAAGTAGCACCTCATGATCCATGGTGTCAAATGCTGCCAAGAGGTCCAGGAGTACTAGGATGGTACACTCTCTCCTGTCCCTCGCCATCAGGAGATCATTAAGAAATCTCACCAGGGCAATCTCCATACTATGCCCAGCTCAGAACCCAGACTGAAAAGACTCATAGGTGAAGGAGGAGGCAAGATGTTCTTTGAGCTGGATGGCCACCACTTTTTCTATAACCTTCCCTAAAAATGGGAGGCTAGAGACTGGCCTGTAGTTGCTGAGACAGTCTGGGTCCAATGAGGGCTTCTTTAAAAGGGGTCTAACCAGGGCCTCTTTCAAGGCCAATGGAAAGACCACGCTCTTCAAGGAACTCTGGACAATCCCTGCAACCACAGGTCCAATCAGGTCCAAACATCCAACCAAAAGGCGGGTCAGACCTGGGTCCAGATCACACTGTGTTGGTTGCAGCCTCAAGATTGTTTTCACCACCTCATCCACCACAATTAGCTCAAACTCATCCCAGACAGAAGGAGTATTTTAACATGGCTCAGGATGTCCTCCATGCCCAGTGTCTCATGGGTGTCAGGTGTTTGACTGCCACACATGGGGCCATGGCGGTGGTGCGGAGGATGTGTCATGGCCTGGTGTCAATGGGTAACAGTTGGCTGGTGCTGTCCAATGCTGCCACTTCCCCTGCAGTCTGTTGCGGTGGCCTGCAACCCCTACACCAGCCCTTTGGGGATGGTGTCCTCCTCGGTGTCAGTCTCCATGGGGACCTCTGTGTCATGCTCGGTACCTGTGGGAGAGAAGGTACAATTAGTCAAGCTGGCAACAGCACACGGTGCATGTCTCACAGGGGTGCTATTGGCACTATCACTCACCAGTGTCATGGCCTTCCTGGCTGGCCTCCTCCTCTGCAGTCACATTTCCCGTGGTCTCCCTTCACTGCTTGGTCATTGCTGCTGTGGCACCTGCCTGCCTGTTGGGTCTGGAGGGGGAGAAGTGTACAGTTAGGCATCCAATTTGGCAATGCCCATGTGTTCACCTGTCCGCCATCTGCATACATACCATCTAGGGTGTCCATGCCTTCCACCTCCCCATGGACACCGAAGTCTGTCAGGGTGTCTGCCACCATGCACTCCTTCGATGTGAGCTGGCTGTCATCACTGGGTGGTTCACCACTGATGCCCAGGCATTCCCATGACATATTGGTGACCTTACGCTCTACGGTGGCCCTTAGGTCTCGCCACTTGTGCTTAATGGACTCAAGGGTCCATTCCTCAGGTCCTGTGGCATTGACCCAGGCCTGCATCTCTAACCACAGGAGGGCCTTCAGCTCAGCAGGTGTGCTCAGGGAGAGGGACCCATATAGCCACCAGTAGTGGGTCCGGATATTGGCCACCATTGTGACAACTTGGAACCCACGGTAAAGTTTGGGGCATGGGATCAGCCACCAGCATGCACCCTCACACAGGCGCGCCCTCAGCCGGTTGCCCACGCCACCTATTGGGGTCACTCCATGGCCTACATATCTGCCTGTGCACCTCAGTTTAGCTCTGCTTTGGTTTCCACGCTGCTGTGTTCCACGCTATTCACTTCCATGTGGCAGTACGGGGTGGGGTGTACTGCCATCTATGGTGGTGTCAAAGGGCAGTCTTGCATAGCTGCAGTGCACCTCCATGTAATATGCCCCTCACTGCGTGGGTCACTTCAGCACACCCCCTTCATCTGCATGCCATTCGTGACATAGCTGTGTGCCATATTTACGTTGATTTTGCGCTTTGTGCACATGCCTTCGTGCATAGGCCCCTATATGCTTAGCAAGGTAGAATGTAGTGTAATACGATGTGCTTCTGTAATACACCTGTGCATCTGATAATAATATTCTAACAGGGCTATGTGCCAGCCACCTCAGGCTCTAATAGTGTTATTACTGCTCATGTGGGCCCCATAACACAGTTGTTTTTCTATCTAAGCTATACAGCTGACACATCCTTATTTTTGTGCAATACTAAGCATTTATTCTGTACTGTAATCCAAAAATCCAGTTCTAGCTAGTTTACTCTTATCACTGTGTATGTGCAAGAGAAAGAGGTGATCTAACTGTCCTAGGTGCAACTGCCCACCGCTGTTCATCAATAGAATTGCTGTATTTTCTATCCACCTTCTTGGAAGGTCCTGCCACCTAGTAATGCACCTTGCTTTAGTATAAGAATCTTCGTAAGACTGATTTTCTCTGAGTTTACATGTAGTCTACACCATGATGTAAGAGGGTTACTGAATTCCCAGCAAGGACTGCTGTCTTTCTGCATTTTCTGGAATAAAGTTCCCCGTGATATCTGGGCATCTGTGTCATGTTTTGCCAACAGGTCTAGAATCTGCCAATCCAACAACCCCAAATTTCTGAGTCATATCAGAGGGTTAACAAAAAACCTACTTAGCATGCTCACAAAAAAAAAAACATTTAAATCCTTATAATGCTGGACCCATTTAATAAGCTTTAAAAGGCTGTACCTTTGCACAGGCTGCTTTTACCTTGGACATTTCAGAAAAACAATTCTGTTCCATCTAGGCTGTAGGTGAAAGCAAAAAAAAAAGTGTACTAAGCATAGGTGCGCCTAAATAGATAAGTAGGTAGGTAGATAGATAGATAGATAGATAGATAGATAGATAGATAGATAGATAGAAACGTATGCAGTAGGCATGAACATAAAAGCCATTACATAAATACTGATATCTGAGCTACTGTATACATAAATTTCTCGTATGAATTTAGTACACATGTTACTAGCACCTGTGTACACAGTAGAAACATCGCTATGCATTTATATGCATAGTAGACACATCTCTGTATGGCCCCACCCACTGCCTAGCTGCCAGCATTACTTCTCCAGCTCTAGGTCTGCAACTTTTCTAGCAACCAGTCCTGAAACAAGCTGCCCCTTTCTTCCAATTCATTTCACACTGCTGAAATCACTGACACACCACAGTGCCAACCAAAACCATTTTAAAATGAAGATTAGGTCTTTTTTAAAAATTCCTAACATCTCATCTGTTCTACATCTTTACCTCCCCTTCCTCCCTCCCTTGCTTCCTCCCCCATATCATTTACCACCCACACTCCTGCCACTCTGTCAGCAGCTCAACTGCAAACAAAGAACAGCACCTTAATTCTTTTTCTTCCACAGCATTATAACTGTAAGTCTGCACTGCAAAATTACCTCTTCATCTTTACCTCCATGATACCAGCTCCCCACCCTGCTTGCTGACTCACTCACTGCAAAATCCATGGACACCCACTCCAACTTAAAGAATACTGAAGTATTTTTTTTATTATTATTCAGAACAAACAAGAACCATATTGGCATAAATAGCATCCACCTTGCTCCACAGAGCTGCCACTCTTAAAATCAGTGGTTGTTCATCAAACATTGCTGCCACATTTTCTCAGCATTTTTAGAGAAAGGTGCTCCGCCATCAATCAGGGTCAATTTTGTGCCACCGTCATCGGTGTCATAACATGGTGCCCATGGCAATGGCACTTCTTGCAAGCAAAGCACCTCTGTTTCACACAAAAAAAGAACTTTTAAATAAAAAAAAAAACACATGCTTATGAAAAAAAAATACAAGGTCCCTGCCAATTGCATTAATGAAATATGAAACAGAGATGTTGTGGAACAAATGCCTTATTTTCACATGACTTGTTTGCACATGGGCACATCACTTGTGGCGTATGCCACTTGTGATGAGCTACATAGACACCACAGGGGAGGAACGGAGTGACTGAGGGAAGTAAGGATCTTTTACTTTGTTGTGGCTGCAGGGAGCAGAGGAATGCTGACCTGGGGGAGCTGATTTATGCAGCAGTAATTGTTTTGGAGCTGGGGAATGGGCTTGGGAGGGTGGCTGGTGAGGAAGGGACTTTCCCAGAGGAATAAGCAGCATTGCATGACTTAGCCAGGCCAAACAGGTGTCCGGAGTCTGAGTTTTAAAAGGGGCCATTTTGGTACTTTTGGCCCAGAGCTACACAGAAGCCACAGGGTTGGAATGGAGTAACTGAGGGACATAAGGATATTTTTCTTTGTTGTGGCTGGGAGAAGCAGAGGAACGCTGACCTGGGGGTGCTGATTTATGCAGCAGTAGTTATTTTGGAGCTGGGGAATGGGTCTTGGAGGTGGGAGGATCGCTGGTGAGGAAGGGACTTTCCTGGAGGTAGGAGCAGTGTCACATGACTTGGCCAAGCCAGTTGGGTGGCTGGAGGCACTGTATAGTTCTGGGGGACCAAGCAACCCCTCGAGTGAGCAACCCCGATGCATGAGTGCCAAGACGCAGGAATGTTGTGTCTCGAGTGGCATCTGCAGGGCATCAGCAGGGAAAACAATAGGCAGCAGGCCACACTGCTAGAGCCAGCAGAGCCTACAAAGGACATGGGGAGGCCAAGGTGAGGGAGGTCCTGGGGGTGGGGTAGGAACTGGCCATGGAGAGGGTGGGTGTACATGGGCAGTCTCCTAGGGTGTGAGGTGGAAAGGGTTATAGGTTGTAATGGATGTAGAGCTGCCATATTCCTGGATATTGCATGGAGGGTAGGGGGCTGTATGGTATGTTGGCAGGTGAGACAGCTTAGAGAGGAGATTAGATGGTTGAGGAGGGAATTGAGGGGATGGGGGGCCAGGATGGTTGACATTGCCTGAGGGAAGGGGACCTAAGGAGGCACCCAGCAGATCTTGCAGCAGGCAAGCAAAAGGGTAAACTAGGTGGGGGAGTAGGAGAGACTCACAATTAGGAGCAGCAAGGGGCAAAGAACAATAACTGGAGAGGGTCATGCACAGGGGCAAGGCTGGAACAGGGTCAGGGCAGGGATATAAACCTCAATGAGGGAAGGTGGAGTCCCTCAGAAAAAGGAGACTAGCATTACAAACAGATTCTCAGTTCTAACTAGCCTAGAGGGGCATGAAGAGGAGGGAAGAGAAGCTATGGTGAAGGTTAAGGGAAGGGCATTACGGGGACAATGGATGCAACAGGGAGTCAGAAGGCACTAGCAGTAGCCCATGAAGCAGCAGAGGCAAGGGAGGGCAGAAGGAAGGTAATGGAGCAAATGAAACTGTAGTGGGGAGGAAGGTGCAGGTAGATAAGGGGATGGGGAGTCAGCAGACAGTCCAGGTAAGGATGGCACAAAGGAAAGGAGGGGAAACCATGTAGCTGGATGAGCGCACTTCAGGGATGACACATGGAGGCAGCAGCATAGGTGGTGGTATGGAGAATGGCGGTGTAGCATCTGTGGGAGAAAGGGAGGGAGTACACAGGTGGAATAGTTCCAAAGTAGAAGCTGACAGACTGGCCAAACTTGTTAGGGGGGGGAAGAAGACAGGGAAAAGATCAGAGGAGGCAAAAGGGTTCAGAAGCAGGGGAGATAGGGAAGATAGAACTGGGGGTAAGAGTTTATCAGGCATTGTGAAGGTGAACAGGATAAGAGTTAGAGGGTCATAATTCTGGGGGACTCAATACTTAAGGGTGTAAGATGGGGGCGACGCGATGCCAGGAAATGCAGTATCCGGGTGGAGTGTATGCCAGGCATGACAGCAGGAAGTGTGGGTCAACATATTGGCAGATGTGTGAGGAAGGTAGGGGTAAAACCAAACATTGTGTTGCACCTGGGAGCAAATGACCTAGAAGAGAATAGTATGGAGGAGGTACAGGACAGCTTCTGGGAATTAAGGAAATTATGCAGTGAATGGGGAAGGTCAGTAGCCATCTCGGAAGTTTTACCAGTACCAAGAGCGAGTTCAGCTAGGAAGTAGAGAATCATGGACTTCAATAATTGGCTGAGGGAATGGTGTAGGACCTAGAGGTATGGATTGGTGGGGGAGTGGGGCAGCAAGTGGGATAACACAGATCTGTACTCTGATGATAGGCTTTACCTCAGTAAGGAGGGTTCACAGGTTTTGAAGCAGAGGCTGGGGGAATTTGTCAGTGAGAGGTATAATTTAAACTAGGTAGGGGGATCAATGGAGGTGGACATCACCAGGAGAGGGGGTTCATTGGACCTCTCCCATAGCAAGGATGGAACCAAGCTTAAGTAGGACAGAGGATGGTGAAGGGGTAAGGGTGCAGCAAGGATAGGATCAGGCTGGAGGATAGTGTCACTAAATGCTAGAGCCTGGGGAACAAGATTGCTGAGTTGCAGGCATTGATGGAAGAGGGGGAGATGGACATACCTGCCATTATCAAGATGTGGGCATCCCAACACCATAACTAGGATCAAGCCATCCCAGGTTTCAAATTATTTCAGAGGGAGAGGGAAAGAAGGGAGTGGCCATATATGTTAATGAAAGGAGGAAGGCAGGTCAGAAGTCATTTGGCTGCAACTACAAAACCCAAGAGGGACTAAGGTCAGATTGGGGGTTGAATACAGGCCTCCAGGCCAGAAGGAAGAGATTGCTAGGGAGCTGGCGGAGCAGTTAAGAAGACTTGGTGGCAAAGGGAGCACTGTGGTGGTGGGGGACTTTAATCTACCAGGGGTGGATTGGAGCATCCTGGCTACCTCATGTGTCAGGGAGCAGATCCTCCTGGAAGCCTTCCAGGATGGCTTCCTGACCCAGAGGGTAATGGAGCCAAAGAGGGAGGGGAACATTCTAGATCTGATGCTGGAGGACAGGGAGCAAGTAAAAGATGTTGAGGTGGAGGAACCACTGGTGGGTAGTGACCACCATACAGTGCAGTTCTCAATCAATCTGGAGAAGGAGGTTGCCACTACTAACACTAAGGTCCTGGATTTAAAAAGTGCAGACTTTGGCAGGATGGGTAGCATACCGGAAAGACACATAGCTAGCATCCACACAAACATGGACGCCAAACAAAAATGGGCAGCCATCTAGCTAGGGCTGACAGAAGCCGTTAACACTTGTGTCAAGAGCCAGAGTAAGAAATCAAGGACCAAGAAGCCAAGCTGGATGAGCAGGGAAGTACTGAAGAAGGTGAGGGAAAAGAGGGATGCATTTAGCACCTACAAAAGATCCAACAGGGCAGAGGCCAGAGAAGAATATGTGAGGAAATCCAGGGAAGTGAACAGAGAGGTAAGGGCAGCCAAGGTGGCTAGAGAACTAAGGCTAGCACAGGGGATCAAGGAAGGGGAAAAGGATTTCTTCAGATATGCAGTATATGGGAGAAGAGGGAGAGCAAGGATCAAATTGTTAGGATCAAAAAGGCAGTGGTTGGGTGGAAAAGGGGGCTGAGCAGGCATGAGTACTTCTGTTATGTATTCACCAGAGATACTTGGGCCTGTACATGAGGGGAAGGGTGGGTGGGGGAACCACAGATGGGGAAATAACAGTGGAAAGGGTCATGGAGGGCCTTAAGGCCCTAAGGGTAGACAAGGCACCTGAACCAGATGGAGTTCACCCCAGTGTGCTGAGAGAGTTGACTGTAGTCCCGGCAGGGCCATTGGTGGACCTGTTCAACACCTCTGTGGAATCAGGGAGCATGCCCAGGGATTGGAGGGTGGCATATGTGGTGCCTCTCCATAAGAGTGGGCCCAAGGACAAACTGGGGAACTACAGACCAATGAGTCTAACAGCAATAGTGGTAAAACTGATGGAGACTATCCTCAAGGAAAGGCTGGTAACATTTTCTTGAGGATAATGATCTCCAGGATGGCAGGCAGCACGGGTTTGTCTTGGGCAGGTCCTGCCAGACGAATGTGGTAGACTTTTTCAACTAGGTGACACCAAAACTAGACAGGGGTCATCCGGTGAATGTCCTCTACCTGGATTTCAGCAAGGCCTTTGATTCAGTGCCACACGGTTGGTTGAGCAGTCTGGGAGCAGGGAGGGAACTGGTCAAATGGGACGAGAACTGGCTGCAGGATAGACAGCAGAAGTTAGTAGTGGGGGTGAGGTATTGGAACCTAGGGCAGTAACAAGTGGTGTCCTACAGGGTTCAGTGCTGGGGTCAGTTCTGTTTAACATTTTCAATGCCAACAATGCAGTAGGAATCAAGAGCAAGATTAGTCTCTTCATAGATGACACCATTATCGGTGTGAAGGTGGATGATGGGAGGGTGGTAATGAACTCCAGGAGGTTTTGGCATGACTGGAAGAATGGTTTCACACTTGGCAGCTTGGATTCAATGCCAAGAAGTGTAAAGTGATGCATTTGGGAGCCAGGAACCCAGAATACAGTTACTGGTTGGGGGGGGTGCAGTTATCCAAGACCAAAGAGGAGAAAGATCTGGGGGTTCTGGTAAGCAGGGACATGAACCACTCACCCCAGTGCAGGAAGGCAGTGGAAAAGGCCAACAGGATGCTGGGGTGCATAGCAAGGGGGATTACTTTTAGTTGGGTGGAAGTCATCCTATCCCTATACTGGTCCTGGGTGAAGCTGCTCTTGGAGTACTACATGTAGTTCTGGTGCCCCTATTTAAAGAGGGACTTCAAACTACTGGAGGGGGTACAGCACAGGGCAACAAAAATGATCCTAGAGTTGGGGGATAAACCTTATGAGGAGCAACTGAGGGAGCTCAATATGTATACCTTGGAGGACAGAAGAGGGAGGGGAGGATATGATTGAGACTTTCAAGTACCTGAAGGGCATGCACAGAGTAAGCACCAGAAATTTGTTCAGTCTAAAAGGTGGAAGGGAAACCAGAGGACACTTACTGAAGTTGGAAGGGGGCAGATACAGGAGGGAATTGAGGAGACACTATTTCACAGAGATTGGTTTCAGGGTGGAATGCACTGCCAGAGGAAATCACATCATTACAGACAGTGGGGAGCTTCAAGAGGGGGTGGGACAGTTTCAAAGGAAGGGTGCAAACAGTGAGGGAATGGGGATGGGCATAAAGGAAAAAGTGGGAGTGGGGGCAGCTGCAGTGTAATAAACTGAAGTGCTGCACACGGGAGTAGACTAGATAGATCGTAAGGCCTGTATCTGCTGGCAATCTTGTATGTTCGTATGTTACCCAAGGTCAAACAACTCCTGTGAAAATAAATAATTTATTCTACAGGTCTCTGTCATGTATCCAATAGATGTATGTAATAAAGAATCTACTACCTGGCAGGTGGTCATGCTGTGATATATGTATGCCATAGGTGTGTGAGGCAGAAGGTTGCAGGTCGAGTGCATTTAATCACCCAAGGCCAGGACCCTTAGTGCTCTGCGGCAGAATTTTCTGATTTCTGCGGCAGGGCTCCTTGGCTTCTGCAGCAGCATTTTCTGATTTTTGTGGCATGATTTATTCATTTCTCTGGCAGAATGCAGTCTTGCCATTGGCTAAATATTATGTGATGTCATCGATGACATCATATGATGAACACAGAGGAGGGGCTTCAGGATAAACAAGATGGGAAAGAAAGCCCAACACTATGGGAAAAACAGTATACTTGAATGAAAATTCACCAAAAACAATTAATTCTGTGGCACTACATATATTCTGTGGCATGATGCTAATTCTGCGGAAAATTCCGCAACCGCAGAATCGCATGAATTCCAGGAGCCTTGCCCAAGGCATACATATATCAGAGCATGACTGCACACCCTGTAGTGGATTATCTGACTTATAAAATGTCCAGAAGATTAAGAGGGATGAAAAGAATTGCAGGTGCATGGTCATTGTGGAACAATGCATGGTCATGTGGTGTGTTTTATCTAATCAGGAGACTGGATTTTCACAGTTTTTTCTTACACATTTTATAAACACATGTATACAGATAGACAGAGAGATAGCTAGATAGATAGATAGACAGACAGACAGACAGACAGACAGATAGATAGATAGATATACTGTATAGAGATAGATAGATAGATAGATATACTGTATAGAGATAGATAGATAGATAGATACAGACAGACAAGGATAGATAGATAGATAAGATAGAGACGAGAGACACATTGAGGAATCGCTGGATCATTACTGGTACTGCAGCCAGCAGCATGCCTCCATCTGAGGCTGCAGATGTCAGGAAGGCCCTGCTGTCCTCATACAGTGAACGTGGGTGAATGGCTCCTCTCACAAAGCTGGGCACCATGGATTTTGGGGTGCACAGAAAAGGTATTTCTGGTTGTAGTTTTAGTAAAACAAGCACCAGAATCTAGATAAACAGGTGCAATTTAGATAGGTTCATAATTAATGTATTTTCCATGTTGTTTAGTTCCAGGAAAACAACAACATGGTGGCTACCACCACCCAAAAAACTGTGTTTCAGGTTATGAGCAGCAAGTGGCGAGAAAGCAAAAACCTCTTGTGGCCACAAATGTTTTGGGTCATATTAGGGGGTTATCCAAAAACCCTACTTAGCAAGATCAGAAAAAAGAATTTAAAGCAGCAGTATTTGTTAGTCGACCACCCAAAAAAATCATCATGTAGCTTTTTAGAAAAAAATGTATTTCTGACATCTTTAGATTCATCCTCAGTGTATTTTTAATTTTCTCAGATAATTCTAAAATATAGTTTATAGCTAATTTTGTAATTCATGATTCAAGTCATTAAAGATGGCCTCCACTCACCATTTTTAAAAATGTATTTTGTTGAGATTACCTGTTGAACGTACATACTAGATTCATACTGTGCATGTATTAGGATGGGGTCACCGCATATTTTTGATAGTAAATAGTTCAGCAATGTGCCAAGATATGTATTTTTTTCATGGTGGGAATGGCATGGGAGTGAAAATTTTGAATGCTTCAAAATCCAATATCATAACCTTCAAAAGGCATTATTACCTTGGCACAGGCTGCTTCTGCAGTACCATGGAAGTTTAAAAAAAATTCTGTTCCATCTAGGCAGTAGGTGACAGCAAACAAAAAGTGTACTAAGTATAGAAAAAAATGTAGACATTAATGTAAAAGTGACATATGTAGATCACAGAAACTGCACAAGCTGCCATCATGAAACTTTACACATATTGAAATCATGCCTCTTAAACAATGCATACAAATTTGGGGCAATTTCATTGAATGCCGCTAAAGCTATTAAGGTGCAAAATGAGGGGTTTAATATAGAAACTATCAATCAACCTTAACTATACTGTTGGTACCATGCCAGTTTTATATATATATATATATATGTATGTAACCCCCCTACGAATGGGGGTTCCCAAAAAGCTTCTGAGAGCTTGCCCCAAATGCTCGTTGCCAGGCTGGTGTCCTGCATTTAGCGTTTGATTGTATTGCCTGTGAGTGCCTGTGTGGCCTCATGTACTGTCCCTTTAAGGGCTGCCTGTTTTGCAGTCATAATTAATCAGAAGTGGGGACTGCATGTTTCCATGCCCGAGTCCCGCCCGGGCTGCTGGATACTCACTCCGTTTCTGCCATTGCTAATTGTGCAGAGGGAGCTCTGTTAAAAGATGTAACTATTTGCTGTAAATCATTTAGAGTAGTATCGAAAATGTGGTTTGTTCTAACCTGCCTTCTTTGCAGTGAGGACTGTTCTGTTTAGCTCCACCCTCTGGGTCCTGAACTGCCAAATTGGACCAATCAGTACTCTGGGACTCTAAAATGGAGCCTGCTAAAGTCGGACTGTATGGATCACCTGTTGGGATTTGTAGTTTGAACTGTTGGCGCCTTTTGCACCTAAAGGGGGAGCTCTTACTTAATTGACAGCTGGACCAGCCATTCAGACCTTTTGGATCAAGAGGAAATTCCATGAGCTGTCTGTTGGCAAGCCAGATTTGAGTGGGAAGTTGAGAGAGAAGGAGCTTGCATAGTCAAGCAGCCGTGTTACGCAGTAGTTCACACGGGAGAACCGTGGAAGGCCTGAATTCCATCCTGTTGCCATTTTGCCTAGAGAGAGAGAGAGAGAGAGAGAGAATTAGTCAGACAGAATCCGCTCAGTGTGTTGTGAAGCAAGTTACTGAATTGGGACCAGGCTCAACCTGTCGAAGACCAAACATTTTGCTAAATGCGATCGGCCAGTCAGGAACTTTAGCTGCCTCTGCGCTCCTGGGTTTTGTAGCAGTTACCTTGCGATGGGGATCGAAGAGCTGTCTGCCTGGTACAGTAATTTCATTACATATAAATGTGCTGTGAATTGGAGGGTGGTCGCGATCTGGTATTCCCAAAAGCTGAGGTGTGTGCTGAGAGCTGGAAGTTGTACCCAGCTTGAATGGACTGAACATGTGGCTATCCACTGCCGTTGGGCCCTGCCACAAGGGCCTTGTCTCCCTACCCTGCTTCATCTGGCAATCCAGAAAGACCAGCCATGGTCTCAACCATCGTCCATCCTGTGTTCTGCTTTGGGGTATCGTGAGTAACAAACAGGGTAGCTCCCTGCAACATATCTTTTAAATCACAAGTGTATCATCTGATTAATTTGTTGTGTTGTTTCCACGAACTGAGCCCTCTGGCTCCGGATTACAATCAGGGAGTGTGCATGTTATTTCTTTTTCTCACAGGGCTCCTACCAGCTGCAATGCCGGCTTACCCCAGGCAATGGTCCTGGCTAGACCCCTTCTCCATCCTGGGTACCCAGAGAGTGTGACTGATAGGGTCTGACTGCATGCACAGCTGTGATATATATAGTGTGATTAGGCCAATTAACCTGATTACCCCCCATCCTTGTTATAGCCCCCTGAATAAATCAGATCTATTTTTTCTGCAATTTACATTGACTATGGTGTCAGTTTATGCCTAAGGTATTGTTTAGTTGCTTTTTGTCTTGAATCACCTTATTTTACAGGAGGTCCCCAGAGCCAAGCTGAAGGAACCAGTCCTGGGGGTAAGTGCCAAGCATAGGTATATACGTATATGTGTAAACTCTATCAGGGATATTGGGATGGTAAACATTGTGTACTGTGTGGGCCACTAGTAGGAGACAAGGGGGGTCACAGTGTCCCAGAGGGCTGTGGCCTGGTGAGTCAGACTAATACCAACCCTGACCTTTGGGTGGAGGCACCCATCACTGAGTCTAGGCCTCCTTAACCTGCTACTAGCCAAGCAGGCAGGGCTAGTAGCCCTTGGGATAGTGCCACCTAGAGGTTACATATATATATATATATATATATATATATATATTAATTATAGAGAGTGCGATAGCATCCCTATATTTAGAGTAGAACAGGGCTTTCTGTGTTAAACCTCAAATTTTGCACTTTAATGTCTTTGCAACCATTTAACAAATTTATATGAAATTTTGCACATAACACCTTGCAGGGCAACTCTCTGGATGTGTGAAGTTTTGTTCCAGTCAGATATGCGGCTTCTGAGATCTGGACAATGAAAGAAGTGGCTTTTTCATAGTTATTTGTCCCTATTGGTTTGAATGGGTTTCTTTGAATTTGGCTACAGCCCCTACAGTTTGGAATTTTGGTCTGAAATTTTCAGAGTTGAAGGGGGCTGGCCCACAGATGTGCCATTGGCTTGTTTGGTGAAATATTAATCTGTTCCAAAGTTATTTAATTAAAAAGTTTTCAAATATTGGTTCTGAGCATGATCAGTAAGCACTTAAAATATTTGTGTGACATGAAAAAAGAATCTTCTTTCATTTTGATGTCATCCTTTTTCATGAGAGAAAAACATTTTTTGTTTGCTGCCATCTTGGTTTCCGTTTTTCCCTAAACACTCAAATTTGGAAAACTGCAGAAATTACATTCTGGGGAGCAAACAACACATGTAGCTTGCTTATCTGGACACTCTTAGCTGGCTTCTGCACTTAATTGTTGGAGAAATGCCCTTAAGATGTGTTTTTTTTTATTTTTTAAGATGATAAATCTTTTTTGATGACTGATAATATGAAAAAAGATTCTTTTTCATATCATGAGTCATGAAAAAACATCCTTTTTCATTAAGGAAAATCCTTTCTTGTTTGTTGGCATCTTTTCCCTGCTGTCTAATGGAACACCCTCCACCTTCCAATTGCCATGACCCTCATTTTTAAGAGTTTGCCCTGGTGTCTATGGTACCCCCACCCTCCGATTGCCCCCCCAGTATTTTTTTTTTATCTTTTATCTTTATTATTTTTACTTGGTGACTACTGGTGCTTTCTACACTCTGATCGCTATCCCCATAATTATTTATTTCTTCCCTGGTATCAAGTGGTACCCCCCAGCCTCCAGTAGCTCTCCCATAATTATTGTTTATTTCCCTGGTGTCTAGTGGCACCCCCACCCTCCAATTGACATCCCCGTAGTAGTGTTATTTTAGCTGGTG
The DNA here is from genome assembly GCA_016271365.2 of Neoceratodus forsteri. Taxonomy (NCBI): domain Eukaryota; kingdom Metazoa; phylum Chordata; order Ceratodontiformes; family Ceratodontidae; genus Neoceratodus; species Neoceratodus forsteri. The sequence goes on along the minus strand of CM057459.1, from coordinate 720,317,206 downwards.
TCCAGTGGAACCCCTCCACTCCGACCACTGTCCCTGTAATATTTGTTTTTGTCCCTGGTGTCTAGTGGCACACCTGACCTTCTGATCCCCTATCCTGTACCTGTTATAAAGAAAATGGTCCCTCAATGCCTTTTTTTTGTTTGTTTGTTTTAAACCTGTGAAAAAAGAAGCGGTCCCTCACTGATCTTCCCATCATCCTGACCTCCCACTGAGCACCCATCACCCCTCATCCCCCAGCACCCCCCACACACTCTCTCTCTCTCACCTGAACAGATCATGGTGTGAAGGTCTACTCTTTGATGGAAGACATGTCTTGCTGCTGGAACTGCCAACTGCTACATGAGAAACTAGGGTAAGTGCAGTTCAATGCATGGAAACACATCATCTGTCAATGGCCCTGAAGGATTGCCCCTTCTCCCAGATACTGTCAATCTCCATACCTTATAGCAAACATGCAATGCCATTTCCAGTTTACATGTTCATGAATCCATATTCCTTTTCAAATCTTTGAGCTTGAGATATACAATACAGAATTAATGTTAAACATTTTATTTGTGAAACATTGCCACGCGAGTTAACATACACTTGCAAAATGACACTATAACTATTTAATGTGTGGTACTTTAAACTAACCTCTGCACTGAAAACTATTAGAAAACACATGTCTCTAACGTACTGTATTGTGTGCAATGTCATGGCAATTACTTCCACAGTGCTGTTTGCATTTCTACTGTTCCTTCTGTGTCTGTTTTTGTACTTTCAATATAGTAAGAACTGCACTGGACACAAGAACACCCAGTTGAATCCAATTTACATGTGAATTGTGTTTCTTAATCTACAGGTAATTTTCAGTACTTTTTAAGCAAGTCTGATTTTGCAAAGAACTGATAAGCAGCACCAGGACTTTTGCCATCAATGAGAGATGCTGAAATGTTTGATGATTTTACCCAGTTAATTAACAGGTATCAGGTATTGCCAAACTACTGAATTTATTATTAAAACCAAAAAACAAGCACTGAATTTTTATATAATGTAGTAAGCAAGCAATATTGTTTTGCTTGCTTGTGTTTATGTGAGTGCATTCTAAAAGTAATAAATGCACCAAAAATGTATAGCACCAGGATGCAGGACAGAATGCTTTCTTGATTGCCAATCATCCACAATATTTGTGCACAGAAGTATTCTGCAATACTCATTTTTCTCCACTTCATTTAGAGTTCCTTTGTGAAATGCTATACCTGCTAGTTTAAACCTGTTTATGAGTATTGCAGGCAAGATTCCTTTTCAACAAGAAAGAGTTGCCCTACATGAGATACTCTATGGAAATCAGTTTGTGTTGTTTTCTTCTACAGGACTTATATTTGCAAATGTTATTAATGTAAATAACTTGTTATCATGTGCTGTTTTCTCTTTTGTGGTGTTTACTGTATGTACTCTTCTGTACTTTTTGTAATTGTGTAAACATCTAAGCTGCTTGTCAAGTGGCTCTGGGTTGTTCCTGAGAACGGGCCTTGACCCAGTGTCCTTACTTGGTGAACAAAGTGAAAATTAATAAATAAAATAAATAAATAAGGACAGAAAACACCAAGAAATAGTACAAACACCTACATATGTCCACATATTTGTGCTTATGTATACTACAGAGACTTGAATATTTTTTAATTTTTCAGTTCTTAAAGTCTTTGTGCTGAAGAATCCCAATTTATTTATTTAGAAGTGATATTTTACAGTTCATGTTTAGCTGCATACCTACTAAATATACAAATACATGTTTCCAATGTAAAAACATAGGCTTTGGCATAGTAGTTGAAGTTACAGTATATATAATTTTTTATTTGTAAGCCTATTTGTATGCCATGGTTGCAAATTGATAATTTCAAAATAAACCAGACCTAATTGCTAGATGCAGGAGAAACTTGATTTTGTCTTATCTCTCTCTCTCTCTCTGTCCTGATTGCTATCTACAGAGTCTTTACTTATAGTTGAACTTTATAAAAGTGATGAATGACAGAAAGAGAGAAAGAGAGAGAGAGAGACAGGCAGTCAGAGAGAGAGACTGAGAGAGACAGAGATAGATAGATAGATAGATAGATAGATGATAGATAGATAGATAGATAGATAGATAGATAGATTCCTAGATAGGCACATGAGGTGACAAGCAGATAAATGTTACTCATACACCTTCATGAATCCATGTCGCTGTCTGTCTGTCCACCTACATATTAGTTGTTTGTATGTTTCATGAAAATAAATATCTAAATGCTCCCTCTATACAGTATACCTTAGAATGTTTCCAAACACTGTACTCTCAATCCTACTGAAACATCCTGGCAGAAAATTCCAAACTAATTCTCTTTGTCTGCTGGTGTCTGTCTGTCTGTCTGTCTCTCTGTGTCTTTTTTACCAGCTCTCTCTTCCTGTCCTTATCTCGTACTTATACTGTATATAGGGGATACATGATGGGCAGGAGTGGGATATGGAAAATATTCTCACTCCTGCAGAGTTTCGGCACTCGTGGGATATCCATGCCTCACGATGCAGGAGTGAGACTATTTTCCATATTCCACTCCTGCCCATCATGTGTTCGATTTATACAATAGGCAACAACTGTTTCTGTATGGTTTTGCTATTTAAATATTGTGTCTGAAGTCTGTTTTGTTGTTGTTACTTTTTAAATTGGTGTTATTACTCAGTGATTTGCCTGCTGTGTGTTAGTCTGCTCAATTGTGTGATAGGAATTAGTGATGCTTTGGAATCCTCTGTTGTGATTGGTTGATATGTTGTGCAGTGGTGTCTTGGTTGTGCTGGTAGTGGATTTGGAGTTTATTTTTTCATTGGTGCTATTAGGTGTGTGTTGGGGAAGGAGTGATTTCATTGGTTTGCTGGTGTTCGTGGGTGGGATGTGTGTGGTATGTTTACTTCCAGAGTGCTTCCATGACCATTGGTGAAATGGGACTGTTTATTGTTTTGGTGCAGTGTGAATAACATTTATTTATTTATGAGATTTTATTTTATATTGTGTTAGTAGTGCTTAGTGCAACAGTAATTTAGTTCTTTAGCCCTCTCTGCATCGCAGCTTCTGAGAAAGGATATCAACATTAAGATATCGATGGAGGTGGCTATGTGGCACAAATATCCAAGGCTCACAGAGAAAAACAGGTACATGTGGGACAGAGGAACTTCACTGGTTATTCAGAGTCTGTGTCACTGGTGGACTGCTTTGAACGCTTTCTGGGAGGAGACTTGTAGTGTCAGTGTGTGCAAAAGAAGGTAGAATATTTATTATTTGTTTCTTTCTGATGGGTCTAGCAGTGGCTCCTTATCCTACTTGAACCGAGAACAGCTCAAGAAAATCTCTTTTTCCAGGTTCATTGTTTTCAGTGGATGATGTAATTAGTCTTTTCATCTGTGGTGCTTCTCAGTGTTTAGGAATTAATTTAGAAAAGCTCATTGTACAGAAATACTGTTTTTAGTCAAGTTTTTGTAATTTATTTTCAGTGCCAAGTACTGCTCCAAGTGTACTGCTTTCAGCTTCTGGCTTTTTAGCAACTGCAAGTAAAAGTTTCACACTATGCAGGTTGTGTGTAATTAGGTAGATTGCTGATTTCATTTTCAGTTTTAAAACAAGTTCCAGCTTGTAGTGCTTAACTGATGCTGCAGTGAGAATATCGGGTGATGACATAGCTACTATAGGTGTAAATGGATTTATTTTCACTTCAGCTATAACATCACCCGATATTCTCACTGGGGTGAGAATACATGCTTTTATTCTCAGTGAATACACAACACCCCTATTGTATAAATACAGACACATATACCATGCCAGTATAAATTTAGGGTTGAGTAAACAGTTTAATGTTAAACTCCAATTTTTGTACTTTAATAACTTTGCAACTTTTCAAATATGATTATACTATCTCAAAAAGTAAGGAAATTCTTTGCAAAAAAATGGTGTTAATGCACCAATCAGGGTTAAGGCTAGAGCGACAAAAGTAGGGAAATGTGGTTTTATGTTTCCAACCCTACCTCTCCCAACATGCACACACACACACACACACACACACATCTGAGGCAAATCTGGGGTGGAGTCTTCCTTGGAGCTGTCAACTCTAAAGCTCACCCCACTATGGTAGAGGGAAAATTCAGATGTGAAGGACATAGGTGTGTATGTTTCATGAGTGTATACAATGGGGTGAGTGGGTGAGTGTTAGGGTTGACAACCCAAAGAAAGACTCCACCCCTGATTTCCTTTGGGTGTTAGGGGGATTTAGGGTTGGAAACATTAAAACCACATTTCCCTACTTTTGTTGCTTTAGTCTTAACCCTAAATGGTGCATTAATGCATTTTATTTGCAAAAAATATGTGTGTGTGTGTGTGTGTGTGTGTATATATATATATATATATATATATAGTTATTCATTACAAAAACTTCATTAATGCATCAGTTAGGATTGTCATTAAAGCAACAAAAGTTTGGAAATTCGATGTTAGGGTTACCAACCCTACACCAACCCCACTCTCCACACACCAACAGGCATTGGGGTATGCCTTAGGGTTGTCGGCCCTAACTCTCACCCCATTCCATTTGTAAGGAAGCTGAGTGGTACAGTATAGGACAATGGAGTGAGAGTTAGGCCTGACAACCCCAAGGCACACCCTGATGCTTGTTGGTGTGTGGAGAGTGGGGGTGGGGGATACAGTTGGTAACTCTAACATTGAATTTCCAAACTTTTGTTGCTGTAAAGACAATCCTAACTGATGCATTAACAAAGTGTTTTTACAATGAATTTCCCTTCTTTTTGAGAAAGTGTAATGTTACTCATATGTGGAGTTATATAGTTCCTATACACAAAAAAGGCTTGTTTGCCAATCCGGCAAACTATAGACCTATCGCCCTTATCGACACTATAGCCAAGATCTATGCTAAAACAATCCTAAACAGAATAATTATAGAGTTAGAAAGAAATAAAAATATATCTGACTTACAGGCTGGTTTCCGGAAAAAAACAGGAACTGTAAACCAGATATTTATCTTCTATCACATTATAGAAAAATACTGTGACATAAAAGGGCAAATCTTAGTTATTACATTTATAGACTTTACATCAGCCTTTGACACAATTCTGAGAACATTGTTATGGGAAAAAATGAAGGAAATGGGTATAGATAATAATTTAATTGTACTTGTGCAAAGAATATATAGAAACACCTGGGCAAAAATTAAATATACAGGAACAGGATTGTTAACTAATAAAGTGCAAACTAATATAGGTGTTAGACAAGGATGCGTACTAGCACCCACTCTTTTTAATATATACATAAATAAAATAATCACAGCTCTTGATAATCCAGACTTTCATCCTCCCAGAGTGGGAAAAACCAGAATACCTGTCCTGGCATACGCTGATGACTTAGTTGTAATATCTACTAGCTGTTTAGGCCTTCAGAGGCCTCTCGACAAAATGGGAACACTCTGTATAGAGCACAATTTAAAGCCAAATATTAAAAAAACCAAGGTAATGGTTATTGGAACTAAGAAAAAATACAGAGCATTAAAGCTGATTAATAAATCTTTGGAATTTGTAAATGAATATAATTATCTTGGAATAACATTATCAAAATCTCAAGTGGAATAAGCATGGGAAACGTGTATAAAAAACTACAGAGTAAACTGAATGCCCTAAAAAGATTTAATTATCTTTATGGAGGCAACACCATTCTCCCAATGATTAAGGCTATAAATGCAAAAATGATTAATCAGGTTTTATATGCTGCAGAAATCTGGGGGAATGATAATATAACTAAGTTGGAAGCCATATTGAATAAAACATATAAACAAATAATAAAGATTCCTAATAGTACTCCCAATGCTCTTGTTAGAGCAGAATTAGGGCAAATTAAACTTCTGGATATGATATATATAACACAAATAAATTACTGGATTAAACTAACAAATGAAAGAAAGAATTCTATTTTGGGAGAATGTCTTAAAGAAAAGATGCAATACCTGGCATATGGTAAAACCAAATGGTTGGGGAATGGTAAAACTATATTGCAAAATGCAAATTTGGAATATATGATGAATTGGGCTGAAAAAGGAATATGCCTTAATAAGGCCTATTCAAAAATTGTAATAAGCACTATAAAAGAAAGGTCACGGGAAATGGATCTAGAAAGAATAAAAAAATCAAAAGTGGCCATTTGGCTTACTAACAACATGAGAGAGCACACTTTAAAACCTTATTTAGACATAGTTAAGAACCCTGAATTTAGAAATGTAATTACTCAATTTAGATTTGAAGTCTTCATAACATCATTGAGGCAAGATACAATAAAGAGGAAAATAACTCCAGTAACTGTTACTGTTACTTACAGGAACTGGAGGATTTGAAACATGTAGTACTAAGATGTCCATGGTATGAACATCTCCGTAGCAAAAGATTAGGCAATTATATTGGTTCTTTATATATGCCTAATAAATATATACTGGATCTTCTGTTCAACTCAGAAAACTCTGAATTGTTAAATGAACTGGCTATGTTCCTTAATGAAGTTAAAAAGCTGAGATGTAAGCACATTCAAGGATTTATTGTGCAATAAGATACAACAGTGAGACACGTCTTGACCTAATCGATGAAAGTGGGAAATGTACAGAATAAGCAGAATAAGTTTTTAAAAAAATGTCTGTAATATGTGTTATAAATGTTTGTCATACGTGTAATATGTATGTATGTAATTTGTTGACTGTCCTATCTGTATTGTAATGGCAATTGCCGAACAAATAAATTATTACTACTACTACTCATATGTGGTTGTGGAAGCTCAGGGCCCCCATCATGCATACATTTTGTAATTGTCTCTGATTTTCATGTGTCCGGGCCCTACGCTCCCATCTATACATAAGTGTACTGATATTTTAATAATATCACATCTCTGTCTGGGGGTGCAGGGCCCATTACTGCATAATGTAGGGCCCTGCTCTCCCATTATTGCATAATGGAATCCAAATGTGGGAATGCAGGACGCATGTACCCATAAGTATAGAGACATAGTACATGCCTAGAGCCATTCCAGGTAACCCTTGTGCTGCAAAACTCAGGAACTGTAGGAACTTTGGAAAAAATTCCTTCGCAGTTATATTCATGGCCTGGCAAAATTGCAACAAATGGTCATGACTTTGGCATTTTTTGATGTTCTTATCCCAAGTTTTCAACATGGTCTTCTTATGAACCTATCTCATAACCTCTCATAGATGAAAAATTTCAAATCCATCCAAGACACCATTCCACGCCAGAGGTGCAGAAACATGTTTTGGACAGGATGTTAAAAATGATAACTGTACTGTTCATGAGGTGGAGTGAAAAAATGGCTATGTGGAAAATGTGGACTCAAAATATCAAAAATTACCATAGTTATGAATGTACATAGAAATATTTCAATGGACATCCATAACTCAGACATTTTAAGGAATTTTTGACCAAATTTTCTACATGGCCTTTTTGGGACCCCACCTCATGAACACTGGTACTGCCATTTTGTTAATCAGGCCTGAAAGGTGATTTTGTGCAGTGACCATGAAATCACCTTCCAGGTCAGACTAAATGAAATGACAGTGTCAGTGTTCATGAGGTGGGGTCCAAAAAAGGTTATGTTGGAAATTTGGTCAAAAAATTCCCCAAAATGGCAAAGTTATGAGCATAAGTTCAAAACACCATTGAAATACATTATACGGCACTTACCTTGATTCCTCAGTTCACAGTTTGGTTTTGAAGAGTGAAGACATGTCCCAGTCCACAGAAGATGACAGCCTACAACCTCCAGTAGTGAGTATAGGGTAAGGCAGTGTGTGGGTTGTGGGTGCTCAGTGGGAGGGTTGGGATGGGGTTAGGGGGATGGTGGGAATGATGAGGGGCCATTTTCTTTTTTTTCAGGTTTAAAACAAAAAAAGATGTAGGGGGACTATTTTCTTTTTACAGGGTTGGTCAAGAAATATTTTAGGACACTGGGGGTCGGCTCCCCAGTGTCCCATTTGATGGGGTGGGGGTGATAAATGCTGACACGGGGATTGGTTCCCCCAGTGTTGGCTAATTATAAAAACAATGGACTGGGGGGAGGCATCTGACACTGGGGATAGGCGTTCTGGTATCTGATTTTTATAAATACATGCACATGGACTAGGGGATTGTGATTGGAAGTTGGGGGTGCCACTTGACACCAGGGAATATATGGGGACAGTGATCGGGGAGTGAGGGGTGCCACTAGAAACCAGTGAAAATGGGGGCTAATGACAAACACTGTAGCCAGCAGCAGGAGTTCAGCTGCGGCTGCAGAACTAACTAAAACCCACTGTGCTCATACAGAGAATGCAGCAGAAGGCTGCTTTTGCTAAGCTGGGCACCTGGGATTTTGGGTGCCCAGAAAAAGTATTTCTGCCCCTTACTGTAAATAACAAACACCAGAATCTAGCTAAATTGGTCCCGTTTACCTAGATTCTGATGTTTGCTTTTTAAAAAATGAAGTTTTTATGTATTTTCCATGTTTTTTACTTGATGGAAGAAAAAAACAAGATGGCGGCTCATGAAAAAGGATTTTTCAGTCATAAAAAAGTACTTTATTCTCATGAAAAAGGAAAAGGTCTCACGAGAAATAATCCTTTTTCACGAGGTCAATCTTTGGTCGAACTTTATCCCTCTAATTTGGACAGGAGAATTCCCTTTGAAAACAATGGGAACTTGACAATTGAGTAACTTTTTTCACCAAACAAAGCCTGGCAGTTCTGTTACCCAAGCTGATTCTACTATAAAAAATCATACCAAAATTTCACACCATCTGGACGCAAGGCAAGGAGGAAATACTGCAACAAATTGTGACTTTTAAGGTTTTAGCATTATCATGATCTCAGAATCTGTACATCTGACTGGAAAGAAACTTGGCACATCAAGAGATCTACCCCACATAACAGTGCATACCAAATGTTTCACAAATCCATTGATTGCTTGCAAAGTTATTAAAGTGCACAATTTGAGTTTAACATTAAATAGGCTACTCAACCCTAACTATATGGGCATGACTGTGCCTAAATAATATATACAAAGTATATAGATAGATAGATACATATATATATTATGTTATATATGGGTGCGGTCACACCCCTATGGTTAGGGTCAAGTAGGCATTTCAATGTTAAACTCAAAATTATGCACATTAATAACTTTGCAGTCATTCAACAGATTTGCACAACATTTGGCATACACTGTCCTGTGGGGTAAATCTCCTGATGTGACAAGTTACATTCTAGTTGGAGTATCTGAGTCATGGAAAGGTGAAAAAAACACTTTTTCGTTCATTAACTTTGCTGGGATTTTTCTGTGAAATTGCCTATAGTCCAGACAGTTTGTTTTTTTGGTCTGAAATTTTTAAGGCAGAAAGGGACTACTCCACAGATGTGTCTTTTACTAGTCTGGCAAAAAAAAATAATAAGCTGGTTTTAAGTTATTGCAATTTAAAAAAATGAGAAAAATCATTTCTGAGTATGCTCAGTAAGCACTATAATATAGCTGTATGAAATGAAGAAGGAATCCTGCTTCATGTGTGGAAGTTCCATCTTTGTATGGCTGCCATCTTGTTTTCAGTTTTGTCTGAAAATTCAAGTTTGGAAACCTTCCAAAATGATATTCTGTGGAGGAACCAACACATGTACCTTGGTTGTTGGGACCCCTTAGGTGAATTCTGCACTTTACTGCTCAGAAAATGCCCTTAAAATGTGTTTTTATTTAATATTGAAATTCTTATTTTGTATAAGCATAATACAAAGTAGGATCTTACTTCGTATGATGAGATACGAAGTAAGGTCCTACTTTGAGAGTTGAAAATAGGAATATTTATTTGGAAATAAATGTTTCTGCCAACATCGGGGTGTCCAATCCCCATGTAGGCACTAGATGCACCCCCACCAGTGTGGGACACTGGGGAGGATAATCCCAGTGTCCCCAACAGAAGAAAACAGTACATTTCTGACAATGGGTTCCCAATTTCTTGTGTTGGCAATAGCCCCACCAAGGTGGGACACTGGGGATCCAACTCACAGTGTCCCCAGTTACACCCATCTGACCACCATCAGTATTGTGGGACACTAGGGAGCCCACCACCAGTGTCCCAAAGAGTTTATTTCATTAACGTATACCTGAAAAAAAAAACAGTCCTGCAACGTCTTTTTATTTTTTTTTAAATCCTGTAAAAAAGAAAATGGTCCCTCATCCTCTCCCCATCTTCTCTCCCCATCCTGACCCTCCCACTGAGCAACCCACCACCCCATACCCCACTTGCCCTATACTTACCATTGGAGATCAGCGGCTGTCATCTTTTGTGGACTGGGGCACGTCTGCACTCTTTAAAGCTGAACTGTAAACTGAAGAATCAAGGTAAGTACCACTTAGAAAATGGGCTTTTTATTTCCTGGCATCTGATTGACTGGTACATTTGCCAGGGGGGTACATTAGCTTTCAATAGATGCCCAGGAAATAAAAAGTACCAGCCCCAGTAGCCCGTCACCCTCTCTAAAATCCTTGTGCCTACCCTGCTCCCTCATTGGCCAAAAGAACCCCAGTAAATTGAAATCCCAGCCATTTTTTTCCCCTCGCTTAGCGAGAGATAGACCCCCCCATACACACACACATTTATAGACACACAGTCTAAGGCTGCCACCTTTCCTCCAACCTGCCAGTTTCTCAAAGATGAAAAAAAAACTGTCTCAGTAAAGAAAAACCTCAACTGTGGTGCAGTACAGTACATTGATAACTGGTGCTGCTTCTGATGCCACTCTCTGTAATGTACAGCTCCCAAAACAGTCCTCTAACAACTGAATCCCCCCTAAACGTGAAGTGCTATATTTTTTTTTAAATAACCATTAAGAGGCAGTACCAGTTTTTTATTCTGTGGTTGAGGAGTCAGAGAAATTGGTGTCCCCCGTGCTCATCTCTAATGGCAGTGCTCTCCTGCTCTCACTCCCCTTTCTTCACAGTGTGGACTGCTCTGTTCATTACCAAGCAGCACCTGTTCTGCCACAACTCGCTTTCCAGAACTCATTAGTTTGCTTCATCATTCACTTATGTGCTCCCACCTCTCCCTCAGTTACCCTTTCAGCCAACACAGAATCAGCCCCACAACTGAAATCCATAAATGGGACACATTTCCCTGAAAAATGTCACTACCTTTTCCCTCTTTCAGTTCTTCTGGGTACACACACAACAAAAGCAAAGCAGTCGGACCAATCAGCTTTCTTTTTTCTCAGCATTTCTTACAGCTCGCATTCCCTGACGCCGATTGGCAGCAGAACACACAACAAGAGATCAGCAATTTATTGGCAAAGGTGCTGTCTCTTTTCACATACACTTACCCTAGAAATCAGAAAATAGCAAAAGGGATATCTTAAAGTTTTTTAAAAAAATTAGACTGCTGTTGTCTGTGTCACTTTATAATTCTCCACTTCCTGCTTTTGCCCTGCATTGTTATGCGCCTTACTTACTGCTGCATCTTCCGACTATGAAACATAGAAACAAAAATGATGATGGGGGGATTTAATAAAAATCCATGTGTTTCTGTGTTGGTTTTGGGGGTGAGTAATTACAACAGAATAGCTCTGTGCAGGAAGGGGGCAGGACACAGAACACCACAAAACACAGGGAGGGACTACTTTACAATATATAGTTAAACTGCATTCTTGATCTATTTTTTTAAATGTTTTTACTCAATATTTTTAATATCCATATAAAAATGCCACAGAGCCCATTTTGTCGGGCCTCATTACACCCCTGGGCGGTCCGGTATTTCCCAATACTGCCCACCCTGTTGGGTATTATTGCTTACATAATGGCTGTCAATGGCATTTTGAACTTATTTTTTTTTTTTGCAATTAACATTTTATTGAACATTAGAATACATGTACTTGCAGAGACAATGTAAACATTTTGAACTTATGTTGATATCTCAGCCATTTCCAGGTATATTTGAACCAAATTTTCAACATGGGCTTTTTGGGACCCCACCTCATGAACACGGGCACTGTCATTTCATTTCTCGGTCAGAAAAAGTGATTTCACGGTCACTGCATGGAACCACCTTTCAGGACCAGTTAATGAAATGACAGTGCCAGCATTCATGAGGTGGGGTCCCAAAAAGTCCATGTTGAAAATTTGGTGCACAAATACCAAAAAACACCCGAGTTACATCCGGTCATTGGAATTCTTCTACGAACAGTCATAATTTTGGCAGTTTTTAATATTTTCACTCCAAATTTTCAACATTGCCATTTTTTCACACCACCTCATGAACAGTATAGCTGTCATTTTTCACATCCTGCCCAAAATGTGTTTTCACACCTGTGGCGCAGAATGGTCTGTACACTGCACAAAATCACCTTTCAGGACTGATTAATGTAATGACAGTGCCAATGTTCATGAGATGGTGTCCCCAAAAGGCCATGCTGAAAATTTGGTGAAGGAATTCCTAAAATTTCCCGAGTTATGCCCATCCGTCCGTCCGTTGAAGTTATTCGACACATGCTCATAACTTTGTTACTTTTCAATATTTTGATGCCAGATTTTCAACATAGCCATTTTTACACACCACCTCATGAACAGTACAGATGTCTTTGTTCATATCCTGCCTGAAACAGGGTTTTGCTCCTGTGATGCAGAATGGTGCATATGCTGTATGAAATCACCTTTTGTGACTGATTAACAAAGAGACAGTGCCAGTGTTCATGAGGTGGGGTTCCCAAAAGGCCATGCTGAAAATTTGGTGAAACAATTCCCCAAAATTCCCAAGTTACATGCGTCCATTGAATTTATTCAACACACATGCATAAGTTTGTTACTTTTTAGTATTTGAATGTCACATTTTCAACATAGCCATGTTTTCACACCACCTCATGAACAGTACAACTGTCATTTTTCACATCCTGCCCAAAATGTGTTTCTGCACCTGTGATGCAGAAAGGCATTGCAGTTGCACATTATTAAGTTTTGCCTTGCATTTCACAATTTCTCTGTACTGGAATACATGAGGTGGGGTAATAAGATGGCTATGCTGACAATTTGGTCACTGTTGTTCCCTTCCTCACCTACATACATATGCGCATCTATGGAGGGTTCAGACCCTATGCTCCCACAGTAAAATAAGAACACTATTATACTATCTCAGAAAGTAAGGAAATTCACCGCAAAAAAACTCTGTTAATGCATCACTTAGGGTTCCTATTACAGAGACAAAAGTATGGAAATTCAGTGATAGGGTTCCCACCCCTAGCAATCCATCTCACCCCACCCTACCCACACATCAACAGGCATCAGGGTGCCTGGGGTTGTCGAGCCTAACTGTCACCGCATTCTCCTATGCTGTACCATCTCAGCTTCCTTACACATGGAATGGGGTGAGAGTTAGGGCCAATGACCCCAAGGCACACCACGATGCCTGTTGGTGTATGGAGGGTGGGGGTGGGGTGAATTGGTAGGGATGGAAACCCTCACACTGAATTTCCATACTTTTGTCTCTGTAATAGGAACCCTAACTGATGCAGTAACAAAGTTTTTTTTGCTAATGAATATATATATATATATATATATATATGTACATATCATATGCAAGAAGTGTGTGGACACAGAGGACATTACTAAAATACTAATATTTTAGCTACTACATACATAAATTTTGTTTATGTACATGGTAGACACATCATTATGCATTTATGTACATAGTACACACATCATCTCAGTATGGCCCCACCCACCATCTGGCTGCCAGCACTACTTCTAAAGCTTTATGTCAGCAGCAACCTTTCTAGCAACCACAGGCCTAAAACAAGCTGCCCTTCCTTCCAGTTCCTTTCATACTACTGAAGTCAGTGACACACCACAGTGCCAACCAAAACCATTTCAAAATGAAAGTCAGCTCTTTTTTTATAAAAACACCTAAAGTCTCATCTACTCTAAATCTCATCCTCCCTTCCCTCCCTCCCTCCCAATGCCATTCACCATCCACACTCCTGCCACTCCATTGGCACCTTGACTGTAAACAAAGGACAGTACTTTGAATTATTTTTCCTCCACATAATTGTGAAGCTGCACTGCAAAATTACCTTCTTCATCTTTATCTCCATGATACCGGCTCCCTGTTCCCCCTTGCCAACATGCTGACTGAAAAATCCATTGCCACACTATCCATTTTAAAAAATACTGAAGTATTCATTTGTTTTTGTCTTTATTCAGAACAAACAGAACCACATTGGCATAAATAGCATCTGCTTCACTCCAGAAAGTCACTACTCTCACAATCAGTGATCTTTCGCTAAACAGTGCTGTGATGTTTCCCCAGCATTTTTTAGAAGAAGCTGCTCCTTCAACATTCAGGGTCAGTGTTGTGCCACTATCACTGGTGTCATCATGACATGGTGTCCATGGCCATGGTGCTCCTTAGAAGTGCAGCACCTCTGTTTCACAAAAAAAATTAACTTTCAAATGTTAAAAAACACACATATTTTTTCAAACAACAAAAAATACAAAACAAAAGAAAATACAAGGTCCTTTCCATTTGCATAAATGAAGTACACAACAGGGATGCTGTGGAACAAATGCTTTATTTTCATATGACCTATTTGCCTTTGAGCACATCACTCATGGGTTACACCACTCATGAGGTTATCCAAGGTCAAAAAGCGCCTGTGAAAATACATCATTTATTCCACAAGTCCCTGTTGCATATCCCAGAGAGATAGATAGATAGATGGATGGATGGATAGATAGATAGATAGATAGATAGATAGACAGACAGACAGACAGACAGATACTGTAGATAGATAGACAGACAGACGGACAGACAGACAGACAGACAGACAGACAGACAGATAGATAGATAGATAGATAGATAGATAGATAGATAGATAGATAGATAGATAGATAGATAGCTAGATAGACAGACAGACAGACAGGCAGATACTGTAGATAGATAGACTATTCCAGTATGACAAAATGGACTAATTACCATTGAAATTGCATTGTTTACTGCAGTAACTCTGCTGCAGCATGCTGAAGAATTGGGTTTAATCCTGGTGAGCTTCACTGTTGATAGATAGATAGATAGATAGATAGATAGATAGATAGATAGATAGATAGATAGACAGATAGACAGGGATGTTAAGTAGGGGTGGGAGAACCATAAAAAGTTTTGAGGTTCTGAAAGATTCTATTAAACCATGAATAGTACTGATGGCTATACCAATGCCTTATCAGAACCTATGATGTCCAGTGCACCCTGCAGTGTCACGTGAGCCATTTTCTCTCTTTCAGGCCTTTGCCACTTACACCATCTGGACGAATGTCATTAATGTCAAGGTCCCCTCTTTAACAAGAGCTCAGATCATGGTGCCTGGATATCCTTTTTCAGCCATCTGCATCCCTTTAGACTACCATAATGAGGGTCTCTACTCTGGGTAGGACTCTCTCAGAGAACTTTTATTATGCACTCCTTTTATCTAGGTTCCCTTCTCTCAGAAATACAGTCACAAATAACCAGTTACTCCAGTCTTTTAAAAAATAACTAATTTATTAATGCACACTGGTTGTGTAAATACAACAGTAACAATCAGGTATGACACTATTTACACATGGTAAAACAAATGTTCATGTACAGGATTACTGTTTAAGAGAAAGCTTGCACCGTTCTGCATGTAAAGGCTTCCAACTTATTCACAAGTTACAGAGTCTTCTTACCTCACTATCCACTAGCCTTGTTACCTCAACCTCTCTCTGCAGACATGGTCTGGCTCCCTTCTGGACACACAGAAACCCTAGTGAAAAAAGAAAGAGACTATGGTGGTAGAAACATGTATGCCCTCTTCCTCTCTTTCTCCCTGTTGTCTTGGTCAAGTGAGGCTGATGTCACTTCCCTGTGCCCAGTAGGGATGGGAGAACCTCAAAAGGTTCTGAGGTTCTAAAAGATTCTGATAAGCAAAAAAAGGTTCAGATCCTTATCTGAACCTTATCCAAATCTTTTATGACCTTTATTGTTTTAGATTAACCATATGTTAAAAATAATTTTAAACTGCTTTTAATCAACATATCTGTAGAAAAATAAACAATTAAACAATTTTTTAGTAGTAGAGAATGTTCTCTAATCACTCTTCTGTTTCTGACATTTAAGAAAGTAATACTAATACTGTGTATAAGATATATTTACAGTAGTGATTTTTATTTTTCAACAGGTACAGGCAGGCACCAGAAACTGTAGATGTGCTTTAGACAGTTACATGATGTAGAAGACGACAGGAACACAAAAACAGCACCAGGCCAGAGCAGAGGGCAGCCAGTCAAAGAGAGCCAGTTGGCCAGCTACCACTTCAAGACTGCAGTCTGCTACTACCCCCACCTACTACAATCAGAAGAAAACCAGAAGTAGTCTACCAGCACTGAAATCAATAAAGTTAAGGCACATTTATCAAAAATGACTGCTTAGAAAAGAATAAGAAAGTAACTGTGATGACAAGAAAGCCCCAGACCAGATCTCTAGTTTGTAAATAAATGGTCTCCTCCTCCTGAGTCTGATTTTTCAGAAGGGGATAATGGTGTGTTTAAATAATTCTACTTTATAGTAGTACTACCAGGGGAAAAAACAGAGCTGGTGGCGTTTATCAATGTGGTTATTTAATTGTGCACAGTTAGGTAAATGATGTGCACATTTAGGTAAATGATCTTTTTAGAATGACAAAGTGACTGTGTGTGTGAGAACAGGGACTTGTCTGCCACAGTTGCAATCAGTACATGATGACATGAACGTGATGTACTGGCTGCAACTCCCACCCACCCACAGGATGACGATGATGCCGTCAAAAGGCAGGTAAGCTCCAGCGCTCTTTCTTTTTTTTAAAACCAGTCTCCTGAGTCTGACTTTTTGTAGAAGGGGTCAGTGTTTTTTGTATGTCACAAATTATTTTAGCATTGCAACAGGTCTCAATATGGAATGCAACGTGAAGCAATGTGAAAGAACAAGAGCACTAGGCAGTCCAAAGTGACCACTTCACCACTGCTACTACTACCACTACTATCGGGGGGGAAACAGAGCTATGGTCATATAAGAAATAATTATTCTTAGGTGCATTAGGTAATAAAATAAATGATCTTTTCAGAATGAGAAAGCGACTGTATGTGAAATCAGGGAGTTGTCTGCCTCAGTTGCTACCAGTACATGATGATGTGAACGTGATGTACTGGCTGCACCTCCCACCCACCCCCAGGATGATGATGATGCAGTCAAAAGGTGGGCAAGTCCCAGGTTTCTACTTTTAAGCAGTCCATTGAGTGTCAAAACTGAAAGCTAATGTGTCACTCCACAGCTGCAGCACAGGTACTGCTGTCAGTGTCATTTTCTTTAAGATCAGCATCACATATGTAGCCAAAGTTTGGCACGTTAACCTTCAAAAATGTTAGTTTCTCCATATTGTCTGGTGTTAATCTTGTTCATTTATCAGTCACAACATCCCCAGCAGAGCTAAATAAATGCTCTGAACAGACACTGGAGAGTGGTCATTCAATATACTTACAAGCCTGGTTCGCAGGCTTTGGACAGCATGATTTTTTTCTCTTGCCAGTAAGTTAAAGGGTCATCCTAATGTTAGGATCAGACATATATGCATCTACCATGCTTACTACTGAGCATGCATTTTCTCCTTGTGGAATTTCAATGTCCTGCAGCTGGCCCCAAATGTCATCTTCCTTATTGTCTGCTTCTGTACTGGTTTTTGGAACAGTCATTTGAATGGGTGGTGCTATTGTAGTACTGCTTGCCAATCCTCCTTTTGAAACCTCATCTACTGCATCAATCAAAAGTAACTTGTAGTTCAACTCCTCCATATCATCAGAAACCACATCAGGAAGGTGTCTGTTCCAGAAACGTGAATCTAGCAATGTTGCTAAGGGATACTCCTTGCTCCATGTCATGGCTTATAATTTATCATCATTGCTAAGTCTGGTAAGCATGTTATTGACTAGAGATTGATTCATATTTAAGTTGCTCCTAATTTTCTCCAACCTTTTTTGAGAAGTAGAATGAGTGGAATAACTCGGCTAAGGGATGCTTTTTCTGCAATGACCTCTTTTGTAGCAGTCATGAATGGTTTCAGAATGTGACACAACTGTTCCAGCAGAGACCATTGAGTAACATGGAGTGCAATGCTCTCCCCAGTATCATTGTACATGATATACTCAATGATAGCTACCTTTTGTTCAAGGATGCATTTAATCATAAAGTAAGTTGAATTCCACCCTGTTGCTACATCCTGAACAAGCTGGAGATGAGGAAGACCTTTGTCCTTCTGGATATCAACAAGGATGTCATGGGCTTTTACTGAATGGTTGAAATGGTCACACACTTTACTCACTGTACCCATAGTGGTTGATGCTTGCCAGTCATTATCCAGGAAGCTTTGAATGATTAGGTTAAGACAAAGGGCAAAACAGCATATATGTACATAATTGCCATCGTGAAGTGCTTTTTTAATATTTGAACCATTGTTGGCAACAAAAAAATTCAACTTTCAAACCCTGTGAAGTGACCCAAGAGGCAAGTAGTCTTTACAGTTCTTGCTGAATGTGCTGTGCTGTGTGTGTGTCTTGAAAGTGACATACATGGAGAACTGCCATTTTATGAAAAGTGACAGTTTTTTTTTGAGCTCTGAGAGATAGTGGTAGTACTACTGGTTGAAGTGGTAGCAGATAGACTAGTAGTATGTGAGGATGATGATGAGTTGCCCACAAAACTGACCCAGTGTGCAGTAAGAGAAAGATAGGCAATGGTTTGGCTGCTGGTCCAGAAATCAGTAGTGAAGTGAACTACCTTGTCCACAGCCTCTCAGAGAGCAAGCCTTACTTGAACTACTAAGCTGTCATACATCAGGGGCACAACGATTACTGAGAAGTATTTTTTACTTGGCATTAAACATCATCGCTCTAAGTATTCCATAAACCTTCTGAAACCCATATCTTCCACAACAGAGTATAGCTGTAAACCAAGTACAATAATTTCTGCTATTTTATGATTTATTGCCAGTGCTATAGGATGGTTTCATGAATATTTAGATTTTCTTTCAAAAACTTCTTTTAACGTCAACTGCCTCTTATGGGGGGTAAAGTTACATTTGGCTGGGGATTTTGTACGACTAAATGCAGTGCCTGGTAAAACAGAAGACCTGACAGAATTATCATGACCATGACCGTGAAGAGAAAGTGGACTTTTGGATCTTGCCTGGTGCTTGTCTCCCACTGTTTCAGTGGAATATTCCTGTTCATCAAGAGCCCTACTAGATTTCCAGCCACCAATGTTAGACTGTTTTTTTGAACCATATACAAACAATAGGGTGAATTCACGAAAGATGTTGCATCATTGTTGTGGTTCCAAGATGCCCTTTATTTTTTCCCCTAACACATCTGTTGCAAAGCACACATATAGCTTGGCAAGCATCCTTGGGGTTTACATAAAAGTTATTCCAAATAGTAGAAGTGGACTGTCTATGTATAGTAATGACCTCAGTAGGACTAGGAGTCAAGTGGCTGGGTTTATGTGGGGAAGACATATCAATGGAGGATTCAGGTTCATCAGGTGAGACAATCATAGAATCCTCTGCAGCACCATTGCCATCATCATCATCATCACAACTGTCAGATTTTGTTTCACTTTGTGTGGCTTGTGCCTTTGACTTTTTCTTTTTCCCTTTTGACACCCTACTACTGTCTTTGTCTTTATCCACATTGTCACTGTCAGAACCAGAATGAGACATAGCTAAAGGTAAAGTCACAAGCTCATCATCATCAGTTTCACCATGACCATGGTCATCACCATCTTCATCATTACCAGGTTCAGTAGAGCTAACATTTGCAGCCACAGATTGAGTTATTCGATATGCATGTGTTGCAAATCAACAATTCCACTACGAGTTGTACCTGTAAGTGCTTTAATTTTATGTACAATTGGAATTGGAATTCTCTTTGTTTTTGCACTTTTTCTCTCAGATGACTTGCTATTGCCACTGTCTTTTGACAGTTTGTTGGCTGTACTACTGAACCCTTCGGATATAGACAGTCCACCAACCCTTGCTGGGTTTTCAGCAGTGGCGGAGCCGGGGGGGTGGTCGCCCCTCCTGGCTGCCCCAGTGTGAGTAGTGGCACCCTGCCACCATCTTTATATACTGTTTAGTGCCCATTGCGGAGCCTGTGATTGGCTGAATGGCTCCCTCTGGCTCCCAAATGAACCCAAACCTGGCTCCACCACTGGTTTTCAGTATTTTGAGAGTTAGCCTGCACATGGATAGTAGCATTTAGTTCAGCCCCTTCAACAGACTGTGGTGCTTGCTGTTGTTCTACTTTACTTTTTGGGCCTCTTCTTTCTGGGCTCTTGAATAAACTTTTTTTACATTTATTACTTCCTTTGCCCCCAGCTTTTGCTTTACTATTTTCTGGAGTACTCATAATGCCAGTCTGTCACTTGTTCAGGGTCAAAAAGTAGTTATTATTTTTTTTTCTTTTTTCCATGTGATGTGACGGAAAACCTGCCCACTGAGCTAAAGCTTATATCCACTGAGCGAGCACAAGGAGGAAGATGACAGATGACTGACTTCTTGGGGGGGTCACACAGACAGTATGCAAGAAGTGGCATTGGTGCACTGATGATTGGCTGGCAGATTTTATTTAACAAACAGAATTTATTTCATGCACCACCTATGCTAAGAGCAATGCTGCAGGCACTGCTGCTAATATACCCACCGAGATTCTGGGGGACCCTGCCTGGCCTAACCCTTTTTGACACAGTACTTTTTCCCTTCAATGATTTTTTTTATTTATTTTTTTATTTATTCCACGTAATGTGAGGGAATGCCCTGCCCACTGAGCCAATGCTTACACCCCGCTGAGTGAGCACAAGGAGGGAAATGACAGAAGCCTGACTTTTTGGGGGGGGGGTCACACAGACAGTATGCAAGAAGTGGTACTGGTGCACTGATGACTGGCTGACATTCTTGGCAGATTTTATTTCACACACCACCTATGCTAAGGGTGATGTTACAGGCACTGCTGCTAGTATACCCACAGAGATTCTGGCAGACCATGCCTGGCCTTACCCTGTGACACAGGAGGGGGGTCACACAGACAGTATGCAAGAAGTGGCACTAGTGCGCTGATGACAGGCTGGCAAATTTTATACACAGAGCACTCTAGTTCTCACAAGTTGCTCTCAGTCTCTCTCCTCTTCAAGTTCCATCCGGGCTTATCATTCAATGTTCATGTTCATGAAGATCCCCTGTCCAAGTCTCCTCTCCCATACATCGTACTCACCAGTCCCCAGTCCAATACCCACCCCAATCCCCAACTATCTCCTGAGTCCCACACCCAGTCCTTGCTGGCAATCCCCTCCCGAGTCCCCAACTCCCAGTCCTCGACTCCCCACCCTCAACTTCCCCAAGTTACCAATTCCTTCCTCCCTTAAGTTCTTCTTTTAGTTTAAAAAATTCTGCTTTTCTTTTTTGGGGGGGAGGGGACTGGCAGACTGGCAGTGGTCTTCTTCACTTGCCCAAGGGGCAAACAAAACACAAGCAGCACAAGCACAGAAGAAAACAATCAGTTCAGTGATCCACAATGCAAGGAGCAGCCAAGAGAAGCTGCTGCTCCTTCTCTGTCCTCCTGATTCCTCTGCATAGCTCTAAGGTGGACCATGTGGGTTGCTAGAGCAGCAACACAATCAGGTGCCACCTTAGAGAGATGGACAACTCGACCATCCAGTGAGGGACCAGAGTCTTTTCTCTGGTCCCTCCTGTGGGTTCCTCTTGCACTGGCATTTCTCGTGCTGCATTTCCTGTGATAGAAACCATCCGAACTGATCCTAACAGCCAAAAGTATTTGGGAGCCATTTGTTTCTGAACACTTCAGCATGTTTGGGTCGGTTCATATTTTTGACAAACCGGTTTGCCAATCCCTAGTGCCCAGGTCCATTCAATTGGCTGAAACAACTTTAGGCCTGGAATTTCGGGTGACATCTACCTTATGGTATTATCTGTCCTTGGTGTCTCTGGGACCCAGCTTTCTCTCACAGGTTATTTAGAATCTGAATGTGTGTATTTGATGTCACCAAGACAGAATGTCTGCAAGTCCTTTGTGTACTAGCAAACTTATCCCTATTCCAGGAAGCCATTAAAGTACCCACTTACTTAAGAAACCCTGCTGAACTATTGTGAATCTCCAAAATAGGCCAATGTTTCTTACTGTTGATCAATGCCTCCTGCTCCTCCACTGCTACAGAAGGTACTAGCATTTGATAAAAACATTTCAAACTACCAACAAAAGTAGTCTGGCCATCAAATACTTCCACTTTTATTTTTTATGAAGTTGCATATTTGAGAGGTCCACAAAGAGCTACTTCATGCAGGCTATCTGGCCAATGCTTACTCATACTGGTGAGAGAATCTATCTGCTTTAGCATTTTACACTCAGCTGTGATGCTGTAGGGTGAAATTGTAGTCCTGGAGGCTGATACTCCAATGAAAAAGTTTGACATTTTGCCTACTCTTTCTGTTCAACCATTGCAATGGATTGTGGTCTGCGACCACTGTGAATGATCTTCCATAGAGATAGGGGTGAGATTTCTTGATTTCCCAGACAATGGCTAGACACTCCTAAGCCCAGCATGTCCTGTAGCTCTTCCCTCCTTGTTCCTTTTACGGTCTCTAACACCTCATATTGCCTCTGCCTTATGGGCTTCTCTGCAGTGGTTTTCACCTCATGAACAGTGAGATCAGTACACCCTGGGATGGCAGCAAAAAAGTGGAGCAAAGTCCTTAAGCACTCCCTCATCTGGTCTGCTTGTCTGGGTGTAAGCCCCTCAGACATCTTCACAGCAGTCAAGGAAGCTAGTCCCTTACTGTTCTCTAGGATGTCTGGAGCAGGCTCCTCCTGACCACCATTGGTTGCACTGCAAACCATAAAGGCAATGTCAGCACAGTCATAATAGAGTTTCAGCATATTTACATGGAACCCCCACTGAGTACACCTCCTATTGGGCAGCTCTAGGACATAATCCTCATCATTCATCTGTAGTATGACCTCGGGTCCATCCCATTCTACCTAGAGCTTGTTATCCCTCAGCGGGGTGCATACCATTACTTTCTACCCTATGGTGCTCTCTGACCTCTTTATCATACCAAATCTTTTGCTTCAGGTATGTTGCAGCTAAGTGATCCTGAGCAAGACTCATGAACTCATTAATCTAGTGAAAGAAACTCATGATCTAGTCCACAACAGACCCACTCTGGGTGGCTGTAGAGCCTCCCCACTCCTCTCTAACTAAATCTAGGGATCTTCTGACCCATCTAGCATGTAGGAGTTCAAAAGGGGAAAAGCCTAATAACTCTTATGGGACTTCCTGTGTGCAAACAGAGAATGGGGTAGGAAGTTGTCCCCCTCCTTTTTGTGCTGTTCTCTTACTATGCAAAGCATATTTTTAAAACTTGTGATTAATCTCCCAACTAAGCCATTTGTGTGTGGGTGGTATGGGGTTGTATGCAGTGGCTGTACCCCACACCACTTCCACAACTCAGTCATCAGATCAGCCATAAAGTTTGTTCCCTGATCTGACACCATCTGCTTGGAATATTCAACTCTGCTGAAAATCCCTGACAGATCATCTGCTACCTTCTCTTCCTCTATGGAGAACATAGCTACCACTTCTGGATATCAAGTGGCATAATCCACTATGACTAGAATGTACTTCTTTCCCCTCAAGCTTGGCACAGCCAGTGGACCCACAATAGCCACAGTGACCCGATGAAATGGTTCCTCAATAATAGGGTGTGGAATCAGAGGAGCCTTTGTTCGATCCCCTATCTTCCATTCATGCTGACACTCTGGGCATGGGTGACAGTACTCAGCCACATCATTGTACAGTGTCTACCAATAAAAATGCTGGAGCAAATGCCTCTTTGTCTGTTTAATCCCTTGGTGTCTGGACAGAGGAATTTGATGTGCTAAACGCAGGAGGGCTGCTTGGTATTCCTGAGGAACTACAATCTGATTGCACACATTCCACTCCTCAGGTGCATTCTTAGGAACCCGATCTCTATATAAAATGTATTTTCCAAAAATATTTTCCATGCTGCTCCTCCCTTGCAGAATCACTGCTGCTACTGGCTGCAAGCAGCCTAAGTACAGGAAGAGATTGATCTGCTAGCTGAGTCTTGTGCAGTTCTTCTTGTGAAACCCCTCCCAGCTTAGTCTCTCTTGCAGCTGGCTGCAGCTACTGTTTATCAGTGAGGTCTCCCTCTATTGGCTCCTGTGTTAGTGAACATTTGCCCCCTTCAGAGCTCTCTGGCATAACCCCTTCATGTGCCTCAGCAGGGGAAAGTATTTTCTCCAGCTGCTGTGACCCTTTGGACTTAGTTGCCACACTATCTGTTGTAGCCCCGAAATTATAAACTGGGTTGGATCTTGCCCCCCCATCTTCCCATTTACCTCAAACTGTCCCAATTATCAAGCTTGACTATGTGTCACAGCATAGACCAAGTCTTGCTCTTCTTCCTCATCCCAGTCACTTTCTAGCAAAACATTTATGAGTAACTCAAAAATAACCACAACTCCCCTCACCTTCTTCCCCTTTCAATTACAGAAATACTCTGGCCTTTGGAACTGTGACCCATGGGTCAGAACCAGATTTAATTGAGGCACCCTTCCCAGGCAGGATCTGATACAGCTGTACCAGCTCCTGCTGTGTGATTGTCACACTGGCCCCGGTGTCCCTCAGGCCTTGTTTCAAGGTGTTATTTACTCAGTCTGGCCTCAGGTGCTTCTGAGTATTGTTGGGAATAGCACTTGAGACACAGTTTACTATGGGCTGCTCTTCAGTGGAGATATGGCTCTCATCCCTTTCAGTGAGAGTGAAGTTACCTACATTGGATCCCAGAGTGAACTGATGGTCTCCTTCTTGCCGTGGCTTAGTCCCTGTTGGCTGAAGGCAACCATAAGAAAAATGCTCAAAATTTTGACACACATAACATAACACTTTCAACTTTCTCATCTATTACTTCTAGGCTGTGTTAGGGTATTTTTTTTTTTGATCAAAGGGCTGCTGGGTTTTAGGGCCCTCCGTATCTCACCCATTCATTTGTTAATAAAAATCCATCCCCGTGTACCTTCTTGAGTGTATCAGGGTGGCTGGCTGCATACTTACTAGCCAATCCAGCAACTTCTGCCACAGTACTAGAATTTTTATCCATTAACCATTTTTTAAGATCAGCTTGCACACATTATAAAAACTGTTTGGTGTATGTCACTTCACACATTTCTTCAGCAGTTACAGCTTTATTCCCATTAAACCATCTCCCCAGAAAAGTACTCTATAGCACACTCTATTTATAATTCTATGAACATATGAAAGAGCCAGCAGAAGAAGGCCATTCCATCTATCGCATCTGCTCATGTTGCAGGTCCCAGCTTATGCTACTGACCCTTCCCCCCCGGTCCTCCCCTTTAACCCTATATGCCCTCCCAGTCCCCATGGTTTCCCCTTATGCCTATCTCTAGCCCTCTTAAAGCTGCTCACTGACTTCATTCAGACTGCTTCCTCTGGCAAAGCATTCCAAATGGCTGCCGCACTTTTCATGAAGAAATGGTTCCTAACATCCCTCCTAACTTCCCCCTTTTCAGCTTTAGACTGTGTACTTTCATGGTTTGGCTGCCTCTTAGCTTCAAGAGGCCCTGCCTATCTACCCTATTTATCCCCTTCAAGTATTTGAAGTTCTCTATCATGTGCCCTCTCTGCCTCCTCTCCTCCAGTGAGTACAACCTCAGGGCCCCAAACCTCTCCTCGTGAGACATACCCTGCTGACCCATGATCATCTTAGTTGCCCTCCTCTGGACATTCTCCAGCAGGTTGATATCCTCTTAAGGTATGGACACCAGTATCTTACTCCATACTCTAGATGTGGTCTCACCAGTGACCTGTACAATGGCAGTATAACTTCCTTGTGTCTACTGCTGATTCCCCTGGTTATACACTCTAGCATCCTGTTTGCATTTGCTGTTGCCTTTTTGAACTGCAAGGAGTGATTCAAGTCACTTGCTATCATCACTCCTAGATCCTTTTCCTCCTCTGTTGCTGCTATCTGGACCCCCTTCCAGGTAGTACTTTGTCCTTGGGTTTCTGGCTCCAACATGCCTAACTCTGCATTTCTTGACATCGAAGCCAAGTTGCCAGATCCCTGACCATTTTTCAAGTTTTCTGCGGTCCTCCCACAGGTCTTGTGTCCCTTCCAATGTGTGCACCCTCTGACAAAGTTTGGTGTTATCCACAAATAGTCACAGTTTGCCCTTAATTCCCTCACCCAGTGTCATTGATGAACACATGAATAACACCAGCCCCACTAGTGCCTGTTTTCAGGAGCAACCTGGGAGTACTGGGAGATTGAGTGACTTGCTCAGTCACACAGTTTGCAAGCAGAGGTTCTGGGAATCAAATCCCATCTGCTGGATGTACCAAGCTCATTCACAGCTCATTACTCAAACCTCTAGGCTATACTGTCAGCCCCACAACCATTACAGCTACATTTGTTTTTCCCTATTTATCAATACATGACTCAGCCCCTGCAAGAAACCCTTGCACCACTTATCTGATACATCAGTTCACCACTCCTCCTTTCCCGATGATGTCCTCCTTCAGTTGCTTTCTTAATGGTCTAAATCTGAGTCTTTAAGCTTCATGGTTAAACTCAAAAGTGCCACCTTGATTTTAACAGTCACTACTATCATTAGTGTCCCAGTGTGAAAATGCTTGCTGTGCCATCCCAGTAAAAAATGGAGTCAGATGCATCAACCAGTGCTCCTGTGCCAATTCATATTGCAAATACAATTTCTCAAATTAAGAAAATCATCAATATCCATATCCTCTGTCAATTTTGGAAACAATTTACACCCCATTTTTTAGCCTTGGCTATACCTATCTAGCCCAGTACTCCTTTTACTATGCACCCCTTTTATCCAGGTGCCCTTCCTTCAGAGAGGCAGTCTCAAACAACCAATTACTCCATCCAGTCCTGTGTCTGCCTCTACGGAAGTGTTGCCATCCAGAGTTCATGGTCTCTTTTCTTGAGCTGATATCTGTATTCGTTTTCCCTTTCTTCTGCTTGGGCTGCTTCTGCATCTTGCTTGGATCCCTCTTGGGCAGCCTCTGCCTCTTGCTGCTTTTACTTCACCTCTTCATCTACCTTGTGCTGATTTTCTCTCCATTGCATCTGACTTGCTCTGTGTTTTTTTCTCTCCTCTGCATCTGGCTTAGCTGCTTCAATTTTTAACTTGGCAAGTTCTGTCTCCCTGTTCTTCTGTCTTTCTGCAATGCAAGCCAATACCAACTCAGCTTGCAAGGTTGCCTCAGTCTTCTCACTAAAACCACTAGAATCACACAGGGCTCCTTGGTCAGGTGCTTCCAGAGCATAAATCAGCTTAGCTCTGTTAAATCCTTCATATGGTATGTATCTCTCCTCACACAACTGCTGGAGCTCAGGCATCTTCACCACATTGTACTTGCCTGGCATTTATATCGCTAAACTTTGTAAATCTGGACAGAAAATAAAATAAAAAAGGTTAGACATGAGATAAGATAGAATTGTAGTGTTTATTATTGTAAACCTGTTAATACTGCTTAATTTTGTGAATGCCCCTTAGGAATTGGACAGCCAAACTGTGCTTTGTGCAAGCAAGTCTCACTTTCTCATCCTCACCTCTGCTACCTTATGTGACATTCAGAGCACCTTGCAGTTCCAAGAAAGCCTTATTCTCTCTTTCTCAGATCTTTGCCACTGAGACTGTCTGGACCAGTGTCATCACTGTCAAGGTCTCCTCATTAGCAAAAGTTCAGACTTTGGTGTTCTGATGTCCCTTTTCTGCCACCTTTTACCCCTTAGACTCCCTGTAGTGAGGGGTTTCTGCTCTCAGTAGGACACACTCTACTCTCTCAGATACCTTTTACTATGGACCCCTTTTATCCAGGTACCCTTCCTTCAGAAATGCAGTCACAAACAACCAGTTTCTCTAGTCTTTTGAAAAATAACTCATCTATTAATAAACACTGGTGGTGTAAATATAACAGTCATAATCAGGTATATCACTATTTACATATATTGTGGTAAAACAGTACACATACAGGATTATAAACAGCATTCACACTTGTGCAGGTAAATGTTTCTGTCTTTCCTATAAGTTACAGAGGCTTCTTCCCTCACTATCTGCTGGCCTTGTTACCTCAACCTTTCTCTACAGACACACACAGTCTGGTTACCTCCTTGAACATAAATAAACCCTAATGGAAAGGGAAAGAGACTACTTGGTTTAAAGCATTTAGCCCTCTCCCTCCCTCCCTCTCTCTCTCTCTCTCTCCCCCTGTTGTCCTGGTCAAGTGAGGCTGATGTCACTTCCCAGTACCCAGGTTCATTCGATTGGCTGAAACTGCTTCAGGCCTGGAATGTTGAGTGATGCCTGCCCTGTAATATTATCTGTCCTTGGTGTCTCTGGGACTTAGCTTCCTCTTGCATATTATTAAGTATCTGAATGTATGTGTTCAGATGCCACTGAGACAGAATGTCTCTGAGTCCTTTTTTGTACTAATGAGTGTATCCCCTTTCTAGAAAGCCAATGCAGTGTAAGTCCCCACTTACTTAAGAAACCCTGATGAGCTATTGAGACTCTTCCAAATAGGCCAGTTTTCTCACCTTTCAACACTTTATCTTTGCTCCCAATTGCTACAGAAGGTACTAGCATTTGACAAAAATGTTTCTTACTACCAGCAAAAGATATCTTGTCATCACAGAACCTTTTTGTTTTTATTGATTTAAAGTGAAAAAGAAACTAGTGTGCACTTTATTTTGACCTATTAACTGTGGTCTGTGAAGGAAAGTAGTACTAGAAGCAACTTTGGTACTAAAATACATAGAGTCATGCAACCTATTCATACGCCTCACTTATCAAATGTGTAGGGAAAATTCAGGCTCCTAACCAATTGAAGAAGGCTATCAATCATATTCTTATTTCAGCATAACTCCTGGGAGGGGAAAAAAGTAAAGGTACCAGCTTGCCTGCCTATCAAACATATAACATTACTGTACCTGTTTAAAACTTTAGTTTAAAAAACTATGCCATTCTCCCACTATCACATCCTTTATTGAAATTAGCCTAATTTCTGTTCCACAAATCTATATTTTTATTAAAAAATGTAAGTTAAACATTTTTTACAAGTCAACTCTCAAAACTTTTGTTTGCATTCACCTCACTCTGAAATTTCTGGCTCAGTGTCCCAGTCTACACATACAGCTCCCAAATGCTGACTGAAACCTGCAGTTGCCAAGCATGACAAGTCTCCAACTTCCAAAAAATAATGACACATGGTCACTATACAACACTATAAAGTCTCAGAAGAACAGTCATGAAACACTTAAAAAAATTACTGTACCCAGTAACCTGGTTTACTGCATTCACAAACAACTATAGTAAATGCAACAGGAGAAGGGGGCATAGTGAACACACCAATCATAAGAACGTTGTCCTACTGATCCCAATCTGTGGAGGAACAACTGCATTTAGCCTTAAATTTCTCTTCATTTTAATGTTATGTTTTAGTTTTTTATTAAATTTCCTGATTCTTTTCTTGATCATTTTACTAGTTACTAATTTGGTAAGCACAAGTAGACACTCCACTGGATGATTTATACTGACATTACCACACTTCAAGGGGTTGTAAGGCCTTCCTCTTCCAGTGTCGGGCCACACTATCTTCCTAGATATGCAATAACCTCAGCCTAAATCCAACCTTACCAAGTCTTATTGCTTACATATTTTATAGTGTTAGGAACTTCAATACAGACCTGGTTGACTTTGTGCATTCTGTGCCAAAATCCTTCTTTCTGTTTCTTCTTCTCCCAAAAATTCTCTCTAGATGACTTTCTAGTCAATTATTTATTGTGTTCAGCTACCAATCAACTTTTTTTAAATTATCAGCACCTTTTAGAACTTAAAAAAAAGTTTTCAGAGAAGTTTTTTTGTCAGAATATGCATTATGTCTGGAAAGTTCTTAATGAGTTCAAAGTGAAAATAGATTTTAGCCATATTGGTCCTTGGAAAACAGGAGTTGCTGGAAGGTTCGATATCTTTTATCTAAACAACATATGGCTTGTACAAAGATGGTATAGTACACAAGCTTTCAGGGTCTCACAGATTCCTTCTGCAGGTGAATAGCAAACTGAGCAAAATAAGCAGCATTTATAAACATTGTGATGTGTTGTTTAAAAAATCATGATAGAATACTTGAGAAGACTATAACAGGAGGGCAAAGAGTGTGGGGGGATATTAGCAGTAAGTGCTGAGGTATTCATAAGAGATGCTGAATGTATTTCCTTGAAGTAGTAATTGAAAAAGTATCCAGATAGGAACACAGAATAAAAAGACCTGAGATACACATGGTGCAAGGTGTGTGTGTGGGGTGTGAGGAGGTCCATAGAAAAGAAGAAAAATAAAAATAAATGATTTGATAAAAGTAACATACAGTACTAAAGTTTTCCATAGTGTCTCATAAATCCAATGTCCCAACTGAGTTTGTTGAAGTTCAAATTAAACTGTTTGATATATTTCAGTTCCCATGTCCTTCTCTCCTGTGTGTTTTTGAAGATGACTCTTAGTATTAGGACAGATAGATCTGAAAGTGAATGGTCTGTTTGGGAAAAATGTCCTGCTGGTATGCTGGTAATCTGGTTTACTATTGTGTGTTAGTGGTGGTTCATCCTGGTTTGTAGTGGTTGCTTTGGTTCCACTATATAACATTCATTTGTGCCCTTTTTGCATTGAATTAGGTAAATCACATTACTTGATTGACATGTGTAAGATCCTTTTATTTTTACTGTGCAGTTCTGGTCTGTCTTGATGATGGTCTGTGTACATATGTGAGTGCAGGTCTTACTGTACATTTTGTATTGTTGCATGGTGTTTTTCCTCTCATTTCATGGTTATTTTGATCTGCTGGGGGTTTGTTATGAATGACTGTGTTAGAAAAGTTAGGGGACTGCTTGTAGGTAATAACAGATGGTTCAGGGAAGATGTCCCTCAGTCTTTCATCTTCCCTCAGCATGGGTTGCAGATCTTTAATAATGTGCTAAAGGGGAATTGGTATGGGACTGTATGTAACAACAAGGGGTGTGTCATCAGTTTGGTGGTGATTTCTGGAATATCTCTTGCAGATGTGTTGTTGTTATTCATCAGATTTACTCCAGAAAATGTTCCTTTGAAATAACATTTCTAAATTCTCCTGCCCTCTCAAGAAAACAACAATGTACTGCCAGGATTCAGTTGTGATCTCTAAACACATTATCAAAAAGCTCTCAAAGCAGTGCTGTCACAAAAGAGTTAAACATTTTGAGGAATATAAGACTGAGGCTACAACAGCACTTTGATTCATCCAGATGAAGTAAACCATAGCACCAGGGCTGGCCCAGTGGCACTGAGGGTTGATGCGCTGGATGCCACACCTCACACTAAACCTGCGACCAGGATTCAGGAACAGGCCCGGGTCATCAGGAGTTGGTGGGTGGAGGGGAGGGATGAGCAGGATTGAGCTGCTGTTGGGCAGCTCTCTTCTCCTGGGGATGGTTAGGCACTGTCACAACTAGTGGGCAGTGTTGGGGGGATGTTATGAGGCACTTGGTGGAAGCTATATCCCCACATGGCTCCCTGCCTGGACTTCAGTCCTTCATGCCCTCATCTTCAGAGGTAAGATTGAGGGCCTTATGCAGTCACTGACAGCAACTATGCAAAAATCCCAACCCCATGGCCATGCAGTGAGATCCTCCGTATGGGGGAATGGTTGCCACTGGTAGGCGGTATGCTGCCATGAAGTCAGGGCCAGCCACAGGGGGATAAATATCACATAAAAAAATAAATTACAGCACTAACAATGTGGAACAGGATGATACACTGAAACAACTATCAGTGATCTACCTATCTAATAAAGAACTTACACCAGCTGAGACATCCATATTATCCAAGGGCTTAACTTTCTGCCCCACACAAGAATTTGATAACATTAGCTTCAGTGGTGAGAAGGAGGAATATTTTAGATGGCTTCACCTAAAGGAATATGTTTTTGATAATAACAAAATACAAACAATACAGCATGACAGCACAAAAAAAATCACCAGACTGGACCCCTTGAAGTGGATGCTGTGGCGATTTGACCATTGCGGTCATACAGCATATGTATTGCTGTTGTATGTTTCTAATAGTTTTATTTTTAAATTCCTAAAAAGGCCAGGATACCAGGTTTACCAAAAGGATGCCCACGTTTCATATTTTTCAAAAGGGGTACTTGAAAGGGAGACTACATATTCCAAATGTCTGATATTCCTCTGTGACCTGAGAAAAGGCTGCTTAATAGGAAACTAAAATTCCATTTCAAAAGGAGGAATTGGTATTCTGTGACCTGAGAAAAGGCTGCTTAACAGGAAACTAAAATTCCATTTCAAATGGGGAAATTGGTATTTTCTGATAAACTAATCAAGGGAGACAAGTCCAGTAGAACAGGAAATGGGAGGAACTCTTTCACTGTAATAAACTTTCCATTTCAAAATACAATAATTTGAGACACAGGATTTGGGGATATCTATTCTGGAAGTCTATTGTGAACTCACTTCAAGTATCATATTCATCTCCATTTAAAAGTGGCATAAGGGATACTTTTTGTTTTTTGTGGTTCACTTAAAATTTGTGAAAGCATGAGAGAGAGATATCCCTGCTGGCCCAAAAAGATAAGGCCATAGATTGCAGAAATCAGGGTATATATGACCCTCAACGCAGCAGGTTGGTGCACACTTTTTGCTGAGACAACTTTCCTGACACACAAGAGGAGTCAAACTGTCTGACTCAATGCAAGACTGCCACACACTCAC
The DNA here is from genome assembly GCA_016271365.2 of Neoceratodus forsteri. NCBI lineage: Eukaryota > Metazoa > Chordata > Ceratodontiformes > Ceratodontidae > Neoceratodus > Neoceratodus forsteri. The sequence continues at coordinate 720,284,204 of CM057459.1, read as the reverse complement.
ACTGAAGACCAGTGGCTACAAAAAGAACTGGGACTAGGAAACTGTTGCAGAAACTCAGTTATTTTTTGGACTTTTTACTGACAAGGTAGAAATTGAACAGTTAAATCTTATAGTGTATTTTTTATGTATTTTTTCAAACTTTTTTTGTCATCCTGTAAGCCAAATTTGTGAATCTTTTGTTTGTAAGTCTTGTATGATAATTATTGAAGTAATTAGTAAAAGCACTTGCTTTTATAAAACTGCCTGGAAGTAATTTTGTTGTGCATCTGAAAGTGGGAAGATTTATTCAATCTGTGACAAACCTGTTTATTGCTAAAGTGCAACCATAGCTTCCAAAGACTAGAATCCTGGAAGGGAAGAATGTGGGTGCCTAAGTAAGGAAATACACAGGGTCTTAGGAGGGGTCTGTACAGTTTGAACTAGGTTCCTGTACCACCTGTGGAAGAAGACACAATCAGGGTTACGAGGACAGCCTCAAAGAGGTTGTAATGCCTGGGTCCTCCCCCCCAGTACAGCAGCCAAGGAGGGTTCTTACCTGGTTACAGACTTGAGATTGTATTTAACCCCTATGCAGATTAGAGAGGAAGCCCTGGGCCCTCATGGTCAGTATTCTGTTGTGAACTCAGCAAGTACGCTAGAAGGAAGCAGGGAGGGTATTCCTGTCCCCCCATTACAGACTGCACTTAGGGATGGGCACTGCAAGCTCAGTGGACCTGGCCCCAGGAGTGGGTTTGTGACAGATCTGGTGTCATAGTGGTGGGATCTGAGAGATACTGGTGGCACAGGCATAGAGGTCAGATTCTAGGCTAGTGTATCAGATTGATAAACTGCAAACAATCCACACACAAACAGGGCAGATATTTGGGAAAAGAAAACTGTTTGGTTACAGTATAAAGTTTTCCACCGTTTTTTTTTTGTGTTTGTTTTTTTACAGAGTAAGCTAGTGTAGCAGTAGGTAGGGAAGAAGATGGCTTGCAACTACAACAAATGCACTGCAGCCCAGTTAAGATAGTTGTGTCAAGAAAGAGGGGTACATTATGAGGGGTGAACCAGAAAGAACCCTGTGGAGGATCTCATGGTAGCCGATGAGCAAGTGGTTGCCCAGAACCTTGAGTCACGGCCAGTGACCAAAAAGGACCAGACCTTGGGCATGGGGGTGCCAAGGGACATCGCAGTGTTCAGTCCCAGGGAGGAGGACAGTGATACCAGAGAGGACACAGAACCACAGTTCCAAGTGAAGTCCACAACAGATATTGAGCTAGAGAGGCTAAAGTTACAATTTGAGCTGAGGAAGTTGGAGCTTGCTGAAAAGTGGCAAGAAAGGGAACTGGAGATGGAACAGAGAAAGTTTGAAGCCCAGCAAGAAAGAGAGCAGAAGAGGTTTGAACTGGGGATGCAGGAAAAGCAGTGCCAGAGAGAGGCAGAGAAAGGGCAGCACCAGAGGGAGTTTGAACTGGAGAAGCTTAGATTCCAACAACCAGCATCCGACGAGGTAAGTGACAGGAGTGAACTGGAAACTCCAGGGCCGGTGTATAAATTAAATTTCAAATTAATAGCTGAATTTACAGAGGGGGATATGGATGAATTTTTGAATTTGTTTGAAAAGGTCTGTATCTAGGCCAAGATACCCAGGGAGGCCTGGAGCTTTCAGCAATCCCTGCTGCTTACTGGAAAAGAACATGAGGCACTAGGTCAAATGGACAATGAGGGCAGTACAGACAATGAGAAACTTACAAGTGCTTTACTTAAAAAGTATGAACTAACTCCTGAGGCCTACAGAATTAAATTCCTTAAACTCTGAAAAAGCCCTGACATTAGCTTTGAGGAAAGCCACAAAGCAATGTCAGTTTTTGAAACAGTGGTGGAAGGGAGTGGAAAAAACTCTGTGAGGAAAACTGAGTAGGCTGTGTTAATAAAGCAGTTATTTTGTGCTTGCCCAGCAGAGTTGAAAACCTGGCTAGCCCAGCAGAGTTGAAAGTTGGCTAGAGGACCAAGATAAAAAAAACAGCACAGCAGGCTGCTGAGCTCTCAGATCGCTATGCCAGGAGCAGACCTGCTCTGAAAGGAAGTGGGGGAGCAGGTGCTGCAGGGCAAAAAGGGAAAAGTGCACCTTCTGGGCAGCTAAAACCCTCACTGCCTCTCCAGAAACAGAGAAGTCCCAAGTTACCAAAAAGGGATTTCTTGGATAAAAAAAAAAAATAATGTTTGTGTTGTAAACAGCGAGGTTATCTTGCTAGACAGTGGCCTAAAAAGGTACAAAGTAGGCAAAGTGTCCCTCAAAAGGAGGTGGGTGCATTGTGTATTCCTAAAAGCATGCCTGTAAATATGAGGGAGCACATACACCTGGTTACCATAAATCGGGTGCAGACTCATGGGTTAAGGGACACATGGCCATCTCTTACAGTGATAAAAGGGGATTTGGTTGGGCCTGACCAACTTATACCTAATCAGTTTGTAACCATGAGGGGATTCACTGGGGAAGAGAAATCCATGCCACTAGCTAGTGTTCTCCTGGACTGGGGTGAGACAGGAGAGAGTGTGCAAAAAGTGTCAGTGGCAGACAACCTCACCCTGGATGTGATTATAGGGAATAATCTACAGCAGGGGGTGGTGTGCACAGTTACCAGCAGTCAGACAGCAGAGGCTGCTTGTAATTCCCTGAACCCCACAGAAGTCCCAGTGGAAAGGAAAAGGAGGCTAGTTCCCCAGCCTGTGTCTCCTGACATGGAGAGTAGTGAAAGGGAAGTAGGACTTCCCAAAGTAGCCATCCACAAAACAGCTACAGAAGGTTACTCTGAGGAGGGAGAGGTAACAATTGGTCAGAAGGTCAGGGTTGGCAGTGACTCTGAATGCCCTGATGCTAGAGCTATGGATTCCAGTTTAGTAACTGAGGGAGACATGTCCCATGCTTTGGGAAAATGTGAAGATTTTGCAGGCACCCAGAGGACTGACCCTAGTTAGGAGAAGCTGAGGGCTTGTGCAGCATCTGATGGGACACAGGGAGGTGACATGAGACATAGGGTATTTTGGGACAACAGACTGGTTTATACAAATAACATGAGGACAGAGGGAGGGGTGATGGGCAGGCAGCTTGTCATTCCCCAGGGGTATCATGAGTGGTTGCTCAAGGTCACCCATGATATCCCCATGTCTGAATATCTGGGCATCACTTGCACAATGCAGTGACTGGCCCAAAACTTCTATTGGCCCAACTTCACCCAGCAAGTGAAGGAATACTGCAGGTCTTGTCACCAGTGTCAACAGATAGGGAAGGCAGGTAGTAAAACAAAAGCTGCCCTAATTCCCTTGCCCATTGTGGAGGAGTCATTCAGATGGTAGGTATGGATATTGTGGGACCCTTGATTACCCCAAGCTCCTCTGGGAAAAAGTTTATACTGACAGTGGTAGATTACACCACCCGATACCCAGAGGCAGTCGACCTCTCCTCACTTAAGGCAGACAAAGCGGCAGATGCCTTGCTAGGGATTTTCTCCCATGTCGAGTTTCTGTAGGAGGTTATCTCTTATCAAGGGAGTAACTTCATGTCAGCCTTGATGAAGTGTTTATGGGAGAAGTGTGGGGTGGTGCAGAGATGTACAATACCTTATCACCCAGAAGCCAATGGGCTTGTGAAATGTTTTAATGGTACCCTAAAAATTATATTCCAAGTGTTTGCTGAACAGCATGGGAGGGACTGGGAGAAATACCTTCCCCACATGTTGTTTGCATACAGGGAGGTGCCACAAGAGTCGACAGGGTTCTCCCCCTTCGAACTCTTATATGGATGTAGGGTGCTTGGGTCCCTAGACTTGATCTGAGAAGACTGAGAAGGCAAGCACATCACCCAGGGAACTACCATATTGGAATATGTCCTTAAGTTTAGGAAGAAGCTGAAGGAGCCTATGGAGGTAGCCCAAAGCAATCATTCAGCTGCCCAACGGAAGCAAAGAGCCTGGTACAATCATGGAGTTAGAGCATGCACTTACAGCACAGGCCAGGATGTAATGGTCCTAATTCTAGTTCAGAAGGACAAGCTGCAGACCAACTAGGTGGAACCATACAAGGTAGTTCACCATGTCAATGGCATGAACTATATTGTGGAACTACATGACAGGAGACATACCCATAGTATGTACCATGTCAATATGATGAAGCCATATGCAAATTAGGTTGACATGATATTTGCAGTGTGTAGTCTTGGGGAGGGGATGGACAAGGAAGACCCCTCCTGGACTTGTTAGTGGAAAGCAAGCAGGATTCATCTGTGGAGGCAATGAAGCTGTCACCCCAGTTGACCCTGGAACAGACCCAGGAAGTGAGGGAGGTTTTAGAGGACTTTTCTCCTTTGTTTATGACCAAGTCTGGATGAATTCCCTTAGTGACTTATGATGAAGACACTGAGATGCAAGCGAACATAAGGCAGACAGCCTACCCGGTGTCTGAGGCCATCCTAAAGGACATTAGGAGGGAGGTGGAGGAAATGCTATATTTAAGAATAATCCAAGAATCTCACAGTCCCTTGGTCTTGCCTGTAGTCCTCATTCCCAAGCTGGATGGGTCTACTCACTTTTGTGTTGACTACCATGTACGCAAAATGGACAAAATACTAGACAACCTGGGAGGGGCGACATACCTTACCACTATTGACTTGACAAAAGGGTACTGGCAGGTGGAGTTAACTGCCAGAGCTAGAGAACAGTCAGCCTTCATCATGCCAAAAGCATTATTCGAATGCCAGGTAATGCTTTTTGGAATGAAGAACACCCCTGCCACATTCCAAAGGTTAGTCAACCAGGTGTTACATGGTACTAAAGAGTACGTAGTGGCTTATCTGGATGATATTGACATCTTCAGTACTAGCTGGAAAGAACACCTGTCAAATCTGAAGGAAGTGTTGGGCAGGATATAGGTGACAGGGATCACTGTCAAGGCTGAAAAGTGCCAGGTAACTATGGTGGAGTTGGCAAACCTAGGCCATGTAGTGGGATGGGGACAGCTTCATCCTAATCAAGCAAAGACTGAGGCAATAGAGGTGTGGTCCATGCCTGAAACCCAGAAGCATGTTAGGAGCTTCCCAGTGACTGCAGGGTACTACATAAAGCTTGTGTCCAATTATAGTACCATGGAGGCTCCCCTATCTGGCTTGCTGAAGAAAAGACAGCCCAAAAGGGTAAACTGGGAGCCAGTCTGTGAATGAGGCTTTGCACAGCTAAAAGCAGCACTGTGCAGTGCCCCAATGTTGGTCAGTCCAGATTACACTAGGCAGTTTGTAGTACAGACGGATGCCTCAGATGTGGGGATTGGAGCAGTCTTCAGCCAGACAGTTAATCAGGGAAGAGACCACCCAAAAGTGTACCTGAGCAAGAAGTTATTTCCCTTGGAGCAAGTATACTCCACAGTTGAAAAGGAATGCCTTACGCTGGTATGGGCCCTAAAGAAATTAGAGCCGTACCTCTATGGGTGGCACTTCGAGGTATAGACTGATCACAACCCTCTAGTGTGGTTTATTTTTATTATTTTATTTTATTGAAATCTAGGATTACAAATACCTTTGAGCAGGAACTGCTCGTTTACAAAGGTTCCACGTTGAAGGAATGAGGGGTATACATACATACAAAGGTTGACATAATAATACATAGTTACACAATAAAAAGAAGCAAGAGACTAAGGTTTAAGAAATTCCAGTAATTCAAAATGTGCCAAAAGTTAGCTAGCATGACATACCAGCCAAGGGCAATCTTAGAAATAAGCACTGCAGGTGAGAGGGAAGGGGGTAAGCAGGCAGGAAGGCCATTGTCGGAGGGTAGAGGGTGAGGATAAGAGCTCTAGAGGGAAGGGATAAAAGTCAGAAAATGCCCGGGGGAGGAAAGGGAGAGGGGGCAAGGGGGTAGGCAGGTAGAACGGGGCAAGGTGGGAAGAGGTAGCTGTCAAGACTGAAGTGGAGGGCAGTGAGCAGTGGGCCCCTGATTAGGCAAGGAAGTCACAACGACTAGTTGATATGAGATGAAGTCGGAGTTGTCTCTTAAAAGTGCCAAGAGCAGCAGCAGTAAGAGTTTCTTTGTTGAGAGTATTGTACCACTGTGGTGCTCTGTGGCCCTCTGGCCCATGGTAGTCTGGCATCTGGGGACAAAGAAGGTTAGTTGTGAACTTCTAGTTTGCTGGGTGCTGTGGTGGTCAATTAGGAGCTTTTCAATGCCCGGGGGAATAACCCCGAGGAGGACTTTTTTGGCTAAGAGGCAGGTTTGATACTGTATCTGGCTGATGAGAAGAAGCCATCCTGCCTGAGTGTACTGGTCACAAGTGTGTGTAAGTTGGTCAGCCCCAGTTAGCAGCCTGCATGCTTCGTTGAGTGCAACTGTAATTCTACGGAGGGCAAAGGCGGAGGCAGAGCCATAAATTGCTAGCCCATAATCGATGATGGAGGTGACAGAGCTGTTGATAGCCAACTGGAGAATGTCAGGAGTCATGCAGTGTTTGTGCCTGTAGAGCAATCCTATACGAATGTTGGTGGCTTTGGCGACAGAATCTATGTGCCGATGGTAGGAGAGTGAGCTGTCCAATGTGACACCTAGGTATTTAAAATCAGGAACGTGTTCAAGTAAGGTCCCTGTTTGGTTTAGGATGGTGAGGTCACGGGATTTGTACTTGCTCCTGGCGTTGTAGAAGGTCATAACCTTTGTTTTGCTGTAGTTCATGACCAGTTTGTGTGATTTGAACCATTCTTCGATGTGCATGAATTAAAGCTGTAATTGTTTCTCGAGGAGCTCTGCATTTTGGTGGTTGGTGAACATGACTGTGTCATCGGTGTAGAGCAGTAATTTCTGGTGGCAGACACTGGGAAGGTCATTGAGGAAGAGGCTGAAGAGTAGTGGCCCCAGGATGGGCCCCTGTGGGACCCCTGAAAGGACTGGCTTTTCTTCCGAGGTGACACCGGCAATCCTAACCCACTGGACCCTCTCCCCAAGGTAGCTTGAAAACCAGGGCAGTGCTTCATTGGAGAGCCCAATGTTTGATAATTGCTCGAGTAGGAGTGGGTGGTTCACAGTATCAAAGGCTTTTGTAAGGTCGATGAATACTGCCCCTACACAGTTTCCTTGATCGAGGGTGGTATGGATGAAGCCAGTGAATTCTAATAGTGCAGTGGTGGTACTGTGCCCTTTTCGGAAACCATGTTGCTCAGGACACTGGATATCGTATTTTTCCAGGTACTTGACTAGTTGGTCTGAGGCAATGCGCTCCAGGGCCTTGGACAATGGAGGGAGGATAAAGATAGGTCTGTAGTTGGAGTGCAGTGATTTGTCTCCACTTTTGTGTACCGGTGTGATGGTCACCTGTTTCCAGTGAGATGGGAACTGAGACATCCTTAGTGATAGGTTGAGGACCTTTGTCAGGGGTTCAAGGACTACTTCGAGGACAAGTGCTAACAACTTCAGGTCAAGGGAGTCACCGCTGTAGCCTGCGTTGTGAATGGCCTTCCGAATATAGGTTCTGGCTTCATACACTGGGATCTCCTTGAAGTGGAATTGTGGGGCAGGGTGTAGGGAAGGGGCAATTGCAGGAGGGTTACTACCAGAGGGGGCATCAAAGAAATTAGAAGGGAGGACACTATCCAAGTTAGAGAATGCATTGTTAAAGGTGTTGGTGATTGTGTACAGGTCAGATGTTGGTGTTCCATTTATGCTGAGCATGGTGGGTGGTGACTTAGGATCCTTGCCTGTAAGGTCTTTCAAGTTACTCCAAAAAATTTTTCCATCACCCCAGGAGTTGGAGAGAGCTTCCTTGAGGTATTTGCATTTGGCACTCCTAACTGCCCACGTGCACTCATTTCTGACAGCTTTATATTTATGAATATCCCCAGGTTTGGATGTTGCATGGGTACAATGCCAGAGATGATCCCTATGTTTGAGTAAAGTGATTAGATCAGGGGTTATCCAAGGGTTTGCTCTGCCCCTGACCTTCAGCTGTTTGAGAGGTGCAAAGATATTGCAGGCTGCAGTGAAGTGGCTAATGAAAAGGTCTAAGGCTTGGTTTACATCAATGGCAGAGTCGATTGGTGTCCAGTCTAGGTGGTTTAGGTGTATCTTTAGTAGCTCAAGGTACCCCTGCTTTAACACTCTGGTGTGGATTATTTTAGGAGGGGGCTTAATGAATTTGTTTGTCCAGGTACATGTGACTGGTGAGTGGTCGCTGATCCCATCAGAGAGCACTGAGACTTTTGAGATTCATTCAGGGTGATTAGTAAGGTTCCAGTCCAGAAGTGTGTGCAACCCTGTCCTATAGTTGCATCTGGTGGGGGTGGTAACAAGCTGGGTGAGGTTCTGTTATGTGACAGCATCCTTGTAGTTTCTGGCCTCCAGCGATAGCCAATTTATGTTGAAGTCACCTAGTACTATGAGTTCAGAGTTATGGTGTAATCTCTGTAGGCTTTCCAATATGCTCATAAATCCATTGGGCTGATCTTTAGGGGGTAGGTACACAGAGGTAATGGTGAGTTCCTTGTTGTGCGCCCTGAGTAGAACTTTAATAGCGAGAACCTGCGAGTTTGGTTTAGGGTTTGAGAACGGTAAGACTTGATCCAGATAGGAATTCCTCAGGTAGATGGCACAGCCCCCACCTCATTTGGAAACCCTGTCCTGCCTGAATATAGACTATCCAGGGATGGTGACTGCAGCATCTGGTATCTTGGGGTTAAGCCACATTTCAACAACAGAGAGTACATCAGGGCTATGTTGCTGGACCCAGGTTTGCAAGATGTCAAGTTTGTTAAGGAGGCTGCAGACATTGATTAAGGCTAATGTGAGGGACCCCTGCCACCTTTTTGTGGCATGAGGTGCTAGGCCGGTAGGTCCCGGGTTAGGATGAACATTTCCTGATATCAGAAGTAGCATAAGTAGTATCCTAAGAAGGTATGCTTTAATCATTTTGCAGACTAGTTTTTTTGTAGGGCATCTAGTCCTCTTGGCCTTGCTGGTCTGCGTTTTCCCTGTGATATTGCAGAGCACAATATATAAAGCCATGTTCTCAGAGGTGCCACGTGATTGATGAAAAGTAATCAAATCCACAGTGGTGAACTACCGGAGACCAGAAAACTGTTATTGTAGCTCAAAGACCCAGAATGTGATAAATTCCTGAAGGGGTTAAATTCCTGAAGGTGATGAACATTGGCCTGGGGGATATGCAGGATGTAAAAATCCTTTGTTAGTATCTTCCCTTTGTTCTCCAAAATGGTTTTGAATAGACCTCAAAAACAAGTACACATCCTTTAAGAACAAGTCAGATGGAAATGTGGATGCAATGCAGCACTCCACAACTCAGTGCTTGTATAACAGATTTACTGACCTTACTTTTGGCTTTGATGGCTTCCAAAAAAGTTGATTTATGATGAGAATGCCAATACCTGGTGGTGATGTTTTGCAGTTTCTTATTCCAGGAAATGTTCATAGATGTTATGTTCAAGAATGGTCCAGTTCCTCCAAGCAGAAACACCCGAAAATCCACAAAAACTAAACTACTGACAGAGACAAACACAAACAGCCAGCCACACAGGCTCTAATCCTCTGTACGGTTAAATCAGATGGGCAACACAAATGGATGGCTCCTCAGATGGAGTATTGTCCCGCAGGTTTATGACATGATAATTATGCACAGGTCAGGATCTGACAACACAAATGCAGATGGCCTGTCTTAACAATTAGAGCAGTAAGAGAATTATGGAAACTCTGCCATCCAATGGGTCATGTTCCCATTAATTCAGTCTTAGGAGGGAGGGATGTAATGATTTGGTGAAACACACAAATGAGATGCAATACACTCTATAATGCTCCGTTATCAAAAATTTATTGTGGACATACAAATTCCCTGGTACTTTGAGGTATAACCCTCTTCATCAGGGGGGTGGACTTTAGCATTGTTGTTACTGCTTAAATACCTATGACACAGTGATGTTTTCAAAAATCATGATTCTCACCAATCGTGTGCTTCATATACAGAAAAAAGAGTTAAAAAGTGTGTTAACTATATAGTGTACACATTAAAACATTAAAAATTCATCCACACATGAAATAATAAGTCTCACCCTGTGATTTGTTCCTTTGATTTTGTAGGGGTACTTGTGCTTCTTCCATGCCCCTAATATAACACTTCCTGCCCCTATTGTTCTTTCTTAGAACCAACAGCCATGCAGCCCTTTAACCACATCTGTCAGGCTCCATCTACTTAAGCAGTAACAACAATGCTAAACTACAACCCCTGATGAAGAGGGTTATCCATCAAAGCACCGGAGAATTTGTATGTCCACAATAAATTGTTTATAACGGAGCATTATCGAGTATATTGCATCTCATTTGTGTGTTTCTTCAGTGTATTGCCTCTCTAAATATGCAGATCCTCACCAGGCAGTTTAGCACATTAAAACTGTGTGTTTTTGGACAAATGTGGTGATTTTGCCACTTTAGTCATATGACAGACATATTGCTGTCGTATTTCTCTAAAAGTTTTATGTTTGAATTCCCCAAAAGGCCAGGATAGCAGGTTTACCAGAAGGATGCCCATGTTTCTTTTTCTTAAAAGAAGTATTTGAAAGAGAGAATGTATATTGCAAATGTCTGACATTCCTCTGTGACTGTAAAAAAGAGTGTTTAACAGGAAACTAAAATTCCATTTCAAAGGGGGAATTGGTATTCTGTGACCTGAGAAAAGGCTGCTTAACAGGAAACTAAAATTCCATATCAAACAGGGAAATTGGTATTTCCTAATAAACTAATCAAGGGAGACAAGTCCAGTAGGACAGGAGATGGGAGGAACTCTCTCACTGTAATAAACTTTCCACTTCAAAGCAAAATATGGAAATTATGGATAAATATGGAATTCCTTGCCAGAGGATGTAGTCAGGAGTACAACAATGAATGAATTGAAGATAACATTTGATTTACACTGCCTCAAATACAATATAGGAGGGTACTTTTAAACTTATGGTGAGCTTAATGGACATCTGTGTCTACTATGCTCTGATATTACCTATGATATCTATGATATTTTGAGACACAGTATTTGGGGGATATGTGTTCTGGAAGTCTATTGTGAATTTACTTCAAGTGCCATAGCCATCTCCATTTAAATATGGCAGAAGGAATACTGTTTTTTTCTGTGGGTCACTTAAAATTTGGGAAAGAGCAAGAGAGACCCCTGCTGGCCTAAAAAGATAAGGCCACAGACTGCAGAAATCAGGGTATATATGATCCTCAATACAGCTATTTGGTGCACACCTTTTCCTGAGACTCCTTTGCTGACACACAAGATAAGTCAAACTGTCTGTCTCAGAGCAAGACTGCCACACATTCACACTGAAAGCCAGTGGCTACAAAAAAGAACTGGAACTTGAAAACTGTTGCAGAAACTCAGTTATTTTCTGGACTTTTGAATCTCCACGGATGGGGTAGAAATTAGACAGTTAATTTTACAGTGCATTTTTTTATGTAGTTTTTTTCCAACTTTTTTGTTATCCTGTAAACCAAATTTCTGAATCTTTTGTTTGTTAGTCTTGTATGATAATTATCTAAGTAATTAGTAAAATCACTTGCTTTTAAAAAACTGCCTGGAAGTAATTTTGTTGTGAGTGTGAAGGTGGAAAGATGTATTCAATCTGTGACAAGCTTGTTTATTGCTTAAGTGCCACCATAGCTACCAAAGACTAGGATACTTGAAGGGAATCTGGGTACTTAAGTAGGGGAAATACACAGGGTCTTGGGAGGGGTCTGTACAGTTTGAACTAGATTCCTGCACCACCTGTTGGAGAAGATAGAATCAGAGTTATGAGGACAGCCCCAAAGAGTTCATAACTCCTGGGTCCTCCCCCCAGTGCAGCAACCAAGGAGGGTTCTTACTTGGCTACAGACTCGAGACTATATTTTACCCTTACCCAGATTAAAGAGAAATCCCTGGGACCTCATGGCGAGTGTTCAGTTGTGAACTCACAGAGCACTTTAGAAGGACGGGGGAGGGTATTCCTGTTTCTCCCATCAAGGACTGTGCTTAGGGGTGGGCACTGTGAGCTCAGTGGACCCAGCCTCCTGATGTGGGTTCATGACATATGCAACCCCACATTAGATGCTTACATCGACTGCTTCCGAAGAAGATTAAATTCCCAGATCCTAAGAAAACAACAGAACCCTTGTTTATTATCACGCCAAAAGAAAAGAGGGCAATATAGACACCAAAAAAACAACCATAACATCATAATAAAACAAGCTGACAAAGGTGGAGCTGATGTTGTAATGAATACAGAGATACACATCAAAGAGGCACATACAGTAGATAGCTATCAGCTATAACTTATTACAGGGAACTCACAGAGGACCCTACTATACCTATATGGAAAAACTCAAGCAAATCATTAAGGCTGTACCAAGCAACATCCAAGAATAGTTAAATAAACTAATTCCAAACAAACCAACTCCAGGAACAGTCTACATGCTGCCTAAGATACGCAAACCAGAAAACCCAGGTCACCCTCATCATCTCTGGAATTGGCACACTCATTCAGAACATTTCATGACTCACTAAATCTATTTTAAAACCACTATTCAGAGTTTCCAGCAGTTTCATTCAGGACACCACTGAGTTTCTCAGGAAGCTGCAGCAAACTGGACAACTACCACCCAACATTATTCTAACCACAATGGATGTTAGTGCCCTCAACACTAACATCCCAAATGAAGATTTATTTATTTAGTTTTTGTTGACTGGGTAGGTGCGCTAGACAGCAAAGCTGCCTATTTTCAGGCACAACCTGGGAGGCTACATACAACTGGGTAGGAAAACAACAGTGAAGTTACAAAGAATGGATCGGTTGGGGTCATGTGATGTGAAGAGCCGAGTAGCAGCTTCTCCCTGGTGCTCCCAGTTCCCCACATTGTAAATCCCATTTATTCTATTCTTAAATCCTTCAAAACCTTTTATAATCAGCTGGGGTTATTGTATTACTTTGCTGGTAGCTCGCTGGGTCCAAATTTTGAGAACTATGGATGCCAAGATGAAGAGTGCACCACTTCATCATACACCACCTCCTACTCTATACAAGAACATGAAACACACCAAGGCCCATGCATACTCTTCTTAATGCTCGCCTACTCCCACATCGGTGCCAGCACCATTATCAGAGGAAAGGTTTCTCTCTGAATTTCTTCTGTTTAAGGAGGAATTGTATGGATTGACACAAGAATTAAAGGCAATACGGGCGTCTATAGAGGAGCTTAACCGTAAGGTGGGAGACATAGAAGCATGTCTTGTATCGGTGGAAAAGTGGAGGGATAAAGTCGATCCCGACTTAGTGGCATTGCACCAGAAGAATGCATGACTGGAAGCTAAACTTGAAGATTTGGAGGGTCTGAGCTGCAGAATCAATGTGGTCATCAGTGGCTTGTCCGAGAAAGCCGAAGGCTCTGACCCTCTTTTGTTTATGCAAAAGTTGGTAAATAAACTTATTGGCCCTTCACCGCATGGTACTAACTATATCATTGAACGCGCTCACCTTTTGTTACACCCAATGCCCCCAGCGGGTTCATCTCCCAGGCCTCTAATCTTCTGATTTCTTAACTTCTTAGAATGCCAACACTTGCTAAATATAGTCTGGGACCTAAAATAAGTGAGCTGAGAGGGAACATATCTAAGGATGGCCCAAGATTTGCCAGGTACAGTGAGACAGCGATGCGTCGCATTTCACCCAATAGTTACAAAGGTAATTGTGTCTGGACTTAAGTTTAAGATGGTGTACCCTGCCACCCTGCATGTATTACTGAATGGCTACTGGAAACATAATGACATGGTGGAGCAAGCATTGACTGATGTGAAACATCTGCTGCCAGACCTATTCAAGGAGCGCTGACTGGTGAGAGTTTTCTGCCACATTTTTTTTTTCAGTCAGATATGTGAACTAGCCTGGATTGTTTCTGAACCCATGTAAGATTCTGGTCCACATGGTATCTTTAAAGAATCCTGGTGAGTCTGGTGCACCACTGTATATTGCCACATTTTAATGCTGGGAATAACCTTTTTTACAGACTATTATTGCACTCCTATCCTCTCTCTTTTGGATGCCTCACCATCTTTCAGATTAACGTGGCATGTCTAATATCTCCGGATTAAAGACTGAGTGCAATGCTCTGCCTCTTCCAAGTTCGACGCAGAATTGTTTACCGGAGCAGAATCTCAGCTCGAATTACGACCCTGGACTGCAACAGCACCTACATTGTAGTTCAGCCATGTGGGATTGGCCATATATGTGGTCCTGTACCAATTTCCTGTCATCATGTCATAACTTTAAGCTTGTACAGGACTTGAAAGGGAGAGCTGTAAATTTGGATGATGGCTGTTCCCAGTCTGAAGCAGGTTGCTAATGGAGACAGGTTTCTTTTCTGATCTATGACTCTGTCACATTGCACGCTTCTATACTACCTCACTGCAGACTCCGTTCCAGTTGAAGTCAGTGATTGGCACTTGCTCACACAGATATGTATTTAATCACTCTTCACTCACTGACGTTTAAGCTCCAAGAGGTATGTGGGTGAGCAACAGTTTTGGAGCCCATATGTGCCTTGTGTCATTGTAGATTCCGCTATAATGTGGACTGCATAGCTAGGTACCCATTTAGTGAACTTATTTAGGAAGATCTTTTCAGGGATTTTTGGAATGTCACAGCAGTGGTTTCCTAACAGTGATCCACTTCAATTGTAAGGGCCTCCTGACTTTAAGCTGGCAACTACAATGCTTGTCCCTTTTTTATTTATTATTTATTTATTGAATTTTATTTACCCGGTAGGCCCACTGAGACTAGAAGTCCCTTTTTCAGGGGCGACCGTGGTGGGGGGGATACAGATGGTAACCAACTGAAATTGAACCAGATTAAGCTGTTGGTGGTATTTTTTTTAAAACATATTGTTTGGATCTACGTTATTTCACATTTGCCTATGGGAGCCACAGAGATCAGTGTGGCCTGGTATACTTCCTATTTTATGGCCCTAGTATGAAGAGGATTATCATCTTCACTACTGTAGTTGGCACAACATAAATTTATAATGGTAACTACTATGGAGCCCTGCACTGAATCTTTAATATTTGACTATCTAGTGTTCCTTGAGAGACTATTGGAACTTGGGTTACTATTGCTCTTCCTCATAGTCCCATATGGTGTTCTGTTTTTTGCCTGTTAACATACCTCACCTTCATCCGGCCCGGTGGCACTGAGGGTTTAGGCACTGGACACCACACCTCGCGCCACACTGGCAACCTGGGTTTGGAAATGGACTTGGGCTGCTGAGGGTTGGCAGGGGAAAAGGATTGAGCATCCATAGGACTACTCTCCCTTTCCAGGGTAAGTTAGGGGACTTGCACCACTCCTTAGTAGCCCCTGATGGATATCAGGGACCTTGCAAGGAAGTGGTGCTGTAATTCTGGGGTGGAGCATCAGTGGACATCAACACATCAGTGCCAGGATGTCATTGCACATTTGGGCTGCAAGGGGGCAACCATAATAGAAATACACTGAAGGACCAGGGAGGTGACGAGGGCTCCAGGAGCCTACCCACATCCTCAATGCCGGATCATCCCTCCACCAGCTCTCCTGAGACCACTCAACTAGGATCAACCCTCTAATCTCAGAAAAGGCTGCCAGATAGGTGGGGCAGGCCCTCTCCCTCCCCGGGGGGTGATCCAGGTGGCTGTAAGGTCCTTGGGAGGGGGTGCTCTAATCTCACTCCTGGAGGAGGGGGATTTCAGCGGGAAGTAGAGGTAATGGCTGAGTGGGCATCTCTCAGAGATGCCCAGGTCCACCGAAGCCAGCAAAAAGACTACAAAAACAAAAAAAAATGCCTCATCTTAAAACCTTTTTTACAGATTTAAATAGCAAAATGAGTAATGTGTAAGGATATTAGTTAAAGTTAATTTATTGGGTTTTCTTTTTAAAGGGGGCTTGTTACTGGATGACTTTTTACAGGGTCACTTTACTGCTATTGTATAGAATGTTAACTTTGGGTTTCTCATAGGAGAGGGCTGTCCATACTTTTACTATAACATGGTTTTTCTGGCCAAGGATATGTCTTCTCCTGTTCAGGGTTTGTAGGCTGGGGGTGGGGGTGGGAAAAGCTGATGATTTGGGTTCACCATGGGCCTATTAGTGCTTGTTGGTTACTTACCAGGAAGGGGGAGGTTGGTTATCACCTTTTATTCTTTATTGGGGAGAGTGTTGCTGTTTGTTAGTTGAGGAGCCTATTAATTGAGTGTTTGTCGGGGTAGGGAGGGCATTGGGATTATGTTTTTTCTTTCTTTCTTTGGGTGAGTCACACAGTAGTATATCTGATGAGAAACCTGTTCCCTGTGGCTGTCTGGGTTTACTTGTTGTAGGTATTACTCATGTTTATTCCTGGAAGATCAGGCAGCTCTGTGACTGCTGGAGGATTTATACTTTTGGGGGTTATATGTCTGTTTGTGGGGGTGGGGGGAGGTATGTTTATGTTTGGTGGCATATGATGTCTTTTAGATTTCTTGGTATGGGGGAGGGTGGCAAAGTGGATTCACATGTTTCATGGTCTACTTCATGCAGCTGGTGGGTGTTTTCCTGCATCTTAACACTTTCCAGTCTGATACCAATGGTTAACATAACTATGGTTGCTTCATGGAATATTAAGGGAACCCATTCTAGGGTTAAGAGATACCAAATTCTTAAACATTTGCAGCAGCTTCACTGCGATGTTACCTTTTTGCAGAAAAACCCACATCCTCATGAGTGAGGGTAAATTGTTTCAGAAACTGAATGTTAATCAGGTTTTTACTGCTGGGGACAGTATGAACAGCAGGGGAGTCGCTATACTTTTTTCCAGGAACGTTAGCTCTTCATGTTTGCATGGAGGATCCACTTGGCATATATCTATTTCTCAGGGGAGTCCTCGATCATATTGAAGTCTTACTGGGTTGTGTCTATGGACCTAATTCTGATACCCCTTTCTTCTTCACTGAATTGTTCTCCCTGCTTGCTCCTTCCTTTCTCTTCCTATGATACTAGGGGGAGATTGGCATCTCTCATTTACTCCAGATTTAGACAGAACTGATAGGCCTAGGACTGGCTTGTCACCTCCTCAGCGCTCTATCTGAGAAATGACAAATTTCCCAGCTTAAGGAACTCACCTTCTATTCCCTGGTACATGGGTCCTCTTCATGAATTGATTATTTTCTCCTCAGTCAGTCTTTGTTGGGCAGAGTGTTGGACTGTGAGTTAGCCCCCACGGTCATCTCTGATCATTTTCTGGTGTGGAGCAAGCTCTCCCTGACCCCCTCCTACCTGAAGGAGGCTTTGTGGAAGTTAAATAATCAGTTACTAAAGAGGAGTACGTTGTATCCCGTATCAAGGAACAAATTGATTTATTTACCCTTAATAACGCAAGCTCGATAGGAAAGATAGATGTGGAGTGCCTTAAAATGTTTTCTATGGTGTGAAATCATTCACTTCACTTCTGCCAGGAAATGCATGAGAGAGAAAGTGAAGGAGGCAGCAGTTTTGCTTTTGTGTATCAGGGAGTTGGAAAAAGACCCGACCCCTACTACTCCAGACTCTATATGTCAGGACCTTAAACTTTCCTGAGACCAAGATGCTGAACTTATGCACGAGAAGGCGAAGTATGCTATATTCAAAACTCATGCTAAATACACCAATCAGGGTGACAAAGCAGGCCATCTCTTAGCTCTGTGACTCAAGAAGCAAGAGACCTCCCATTTAATAACTGTTATTCGGTCATTGGAAGGTGGCTGTCAGAAAACATCCCCCAAGGACATAGCATTTGAATTTGAAAGATACTGCCAGGTAATTTATGGGATTCCATGTCAATATGGAGAATCCTAAATAGTGACTACTGTTTCAGTGAATCTACCACAGTGCGTACCGTTTCAGTGATGCAACTTTACAGCGAATGCACAGTTCAGCGATCCGACAGCATAGTGA
Source organism: Neoceratodus forsteri (assembly GCA_016271365.2). Lineage (NCBI taxonomy): Eukaryota > Metazoa > Chordata > Ceratodontiformes > Ceratodontidae > Neoceratodus > Neoceratodus forsteri. The sequence goes on along the minus strand of CM057459.1, from coordinate 720,266,218 downwards.
TTACAAATACAGCTACTATATCTATGCCTGTAGTTGAAAGTTGTAAGCCAATCCTCTTAAATATTCCAACCGTGATCTAGTGGCATATTCTGTGACCACAAGCTCCAATCGCTCCTTCCGATACACAAACCCTCCACTAACATAGGCATCCTCCTCTGGCTCCTAAGAAATTCCACCAACATCCTCTAATCATGAGCTATCCCACCATGCAACAGACCTCAATTTAAACCCTCACAGCACCCTACCCCATTTCAGGTAAGCACATGCATGCATGTTCTTGTTATTGCAGGGGGGCTATGGCCCCCTGCACCCCTCATGGAGGGGCTGCACCCCCCACCCCTCCCGCTATTTCTAGGATTCCTACTCTGAGTTGCTCATGGATTCTGGAGTATTGTTGAATAGCCCCTTGTCACACTAATTGGAAGTCACTATAATGACATGGTTGCTGCACTGTCAGTCGCTGAATTGACGTCACTGTTATTACTGCACTATAAAGTCTTAGCTGTATTGACGTGCTACCACTTTACAGTCCTATGCTAGCTCCCCCTTCTATTACCTCAGTTAATACCTACCTAGCTTCCATCCCACTCCCAACTCTGAATGAGGTTCAGCACTCCCTTTTAACTGTCCCATTAATGGAAGCAGAAATGATCTCTGCTATCCACACATTATCTTTGGATAAGGTTCCAGGGACCCGATGGGGTTTCTCCAAATTTCTATAAACTTTTTGCTGTTGAACGTGTGCCATGGCTGCATCGGCTCTATCAATACATGTTCACATCTGGTCTTTTGGATAAAACCCTTCTGGAAGCCCTGATTGTTTTGCTCCCTAAGTCAGCCAAGGCCTTAGAAAAAGTCTATAGTTACCACCCCATCTTGCTTCTTAACTATGATGTTAACATTTTGGCTAAAATCATAGCTTCCAGAATTAGCCAAGTCTGGTCAGGGTTGTTTGTTCTGAACAGGTAAGCTTCATGGCCACTCGCTCCTTGATGGACCACATTCCTGAACAGTAAGCTTGCACACATCTTCTCCACTTCCAGGGATTCCAATACTCTGGTGGTCTTGGTTTCCTTGGATGTGGAGAAGGCCTTTGATAGAGTTGACTGGCAATTTATGTTTGCCACCTTAGAACGTTTTGGTTTCACGCAACTATTTCTTAAATGGGTTAGAGTCTTATATTCATCCCCAGTGCCCAAATATGTTGCAATGGGTTTTCTCCTCTACTTTTCCTCTCTATTCAGGTACCAGGCAGGGTTGTCCTTTGTCTCCCCCCACTCCATTTAATCTCTACTTGGAGCCTCTTCTCTGTAAATGTAAGGCTAATCTGAATGTCACTGGGGTGCAGGTGGGCTCTTGGGAGTTGAAACTTTCTGCCTATGCAGATGATATCTTTTAATTTTTTTATTTTCTGTTTTTACCAACACCTCTTCCCAGCACTGTCACCCGACTATCTGCCTCTGCAGACATGTCCCACCAGACCCTCCCATGGAGCCCTGGCTTATCCCCCCAGACAGGAACTTGATGGGGGCCCCCCTTAACCCCTTCCCCAGGGGAACCAAGTCTGTGTCAGGGTCCAGGTGAGTGGCAGTGGCAGGCAGGTGAGGATGCACTATCGGGCCCCTGCATCAGTATTGCACTGGGAGATGCATTTTCATTGCACACCCTCCTGAGCGTGATGTACCACATGATGCCAGGGCTTACACCAGCATCCATCATGCTCTCCCCACTAGTGCAGGCTCCAGGGCTGTGATACTGCCGGCCATCACCAGAGGTCAGGCCACCCCCAGACCAGAGTACCCCCTCCCCCCAGAGGAGATGAGCAGTCCATCAGATGCTAATAGCATCTGTCCCCAGGCTGTCCCTCTAACTCCCGGGCTCACTCCCAAACCCGGGTCATCGGTGTCACAAGCAGAAATCCAACCACTGTGCAGGTGGGCTGGCTATGCAGACGATATCTTGCTCCATGTTTCAAACCCCAAGTCAGCTATTCCTGCCATCCTAGAAACTATTCAGGAGTACAGTTCCCTATCCAATTATAGGCTTAATCTGGAAAAAACCATGGCTATGCCATTAAACTCTCGGGTCACCAAAGCTGATATTTTGGCTCTTAGTATGTCCTGGCTTCCTGAATACCTTAAGTACAGTACTTAGGTATTTATCTTTCAAGGAGTGAAGTGCAGATGAAGAAGCTTAACCTTAAGAATGTAGTCTCTGTCCTTCACCAAGATCTTCAAAGATGGAGGACTTCATGCTTGTCTATTTGGAGCAGGATTAATCTTATCAGGATGAAAGTGCTGCCTCAACTCTGCTAGCCCATTAATATGTTAAATGTCTGGTTTCCTCTTTCTTGGTTTAAGAAGGTGCATTCCTTAATTTCAGATTTTACATGGCTAGGCAAACCTCCCAGATGAGCCTACAACAAATTAGCTGCCCCCAAAGAAAGCGGTGGCCTCCGGCTTCCTCATTTTGGTCTCTATTATTGGGCCAGTCATGCCTGCAAGTATCTGAAGTGGAACTGCCCGATGCCAGAAATAGATTCCACTTATTCCCCTATTTGGCTGGCCCTGGAAAAGGGCCAGATAAGTAAGTTCAGTGTGTCTCGCTGAGCTTTATTGTATACTTCCCCCAAGGATCTGCCTACTGAGCTCCATAATTCACTAATTGTTTTTTCTGTCAAAGTTCATTCTCATTGTGTTCCTTTTTGAGATACCATCACAGGAATGACCTTTCCCAATTGGTCTTCTGGAATCCTAATTTTTAAATTGGTGGAACATCATTCTGGACGCATGGTTGCCTCAGCTTGAAAATATTAGTGTGTGCAATATGATCGAAGATGATATTTGTCTTTCCTCTACAGAGATTATGAGGTTATTTCAGCTGGACAGAACACTGGTCATTAAAATGTATCAACTCTGTCATGTTGTCATACAACAATTCAAAGCTAACTTTGAGCATGAGAATTTACTAGAGTTCCTACAACTTTTACAGGACCTTGTTACCTTGCCCCATTCTGTCTCTTAGATGTATTCTATACTATTTTCTAAGGCCTTTCAGGAGATAAATGGTGTGTCTCTGTACTGGAATGTCCAGTTCCCATATCACACCTTTAATTGGTGTAAAATCTGGAAAGATAACTACACTTATATAATGCAAGATAAGTTATGACTTACCCAGTTCCATGTCTTGAATAATCTGTACTTCACCCCTGTCAAATTGGCAAAAATGGGACAAACTTGCTCTTCCTTATGTACTAGGTGTGAACAGGCTGATGGATCACCCTATCATATTTTTGGAGAGTGCCTCAAAGTAGATTCCTTGTGGACATTCGTGAAGAGCAAGGCAGACCCTTTATTTGGGATTGACAACTATTTTTCTCCAGACATGCATAGTGGGAGATTATATTAGTATTGACACTAGAGAGTACAGATACTTTATGGCCTTGATTTCTCTTATGGTTAAAAGGCTGGTTCTATGACACTGGTGTGATACTACAGTGTTGTCCTACTATGAATGGTTGCAGGAACTTTTATTTAATATCAGAGTGGAAAGAATGATTGTTACAGTACTTGGAGTAATCACTTGCAGTTTTTTAATAAGATTTGGAGCAAGTTGCACACTTTATATACAATATAAGATACTGGTTTGGCTTCCTTGGTGTTTAAATATGTTTGTAATGTTTAAGTTAAGAGTTGTGAACTGCCTTTTCCTTCAGTGCTGGGATCTCTGTTAGGGGTGGAGGGGGGGTTAGTGAGTTTGTTGTTGTTTGTTTTATTGTTAGTATTGTGAGTGAACTGTATGTTTTTGTATTAACTCCTAATAAAACATATTACATTAAAAAGGAAACAAAGACTTTATTAAGATCAGTTAATAACAAGCAGTACAAGTTAGCCAAAACATTAGTCAGGTAATCCAAGTGAAGCAAAAGGTCAGGTATGTAGATTGTACAAATGTGACACATAACAGAGGCATAGGCAAAGATATAACAGAAACAGTGTCCCTGATACATGACATTAAAAAGCATTGCACAACTAGAGGGTAAGTGTGCGGGAAATCATTGCTACAATTAAAGCTCTGGGAGAGTGGGTCATGAAGAAGAGGACCAAGTGCCAGGGCAAGAGCTAAAAGGGTCAGGCAAGAGAGTGGTTACACCCACCATAGAAGCAGAGTTCAGAGCTGGCAAGGACCTCATGGAGCTTCAGCTTAAAACTCTGGGGGGGGGGTAATGGAATTCCTAAGAGCCAGTAGGAGGGAATTTCACACTTTTGGAGCACTAGCAGAGAAGGCACTATCACCTGTTTTTGTGTTATACTTGGGTTGGGCTAGGAAGGACTTCTTAGCAGATCTCAGGGAGAAGGCAGAATGAGCAGGTTTTAGTAGTAGGGCCAGCTTGGTAGATGTCTAGGAGGCAATGATGTTTTTGATGAAGTGGCAGTGTATTGCTGGAAAACTGATGGCATATCAGCATGTCAGAAATTTTTACAGGCCAACACATCAACAAGAAACATTCCAGAGACCACCATCAGCACCCTAATAAAATGTATTCTAATACACAACTTTACATTTAATGGCAGACATTTTTTATATATCATGGGGACAGCAATAGGCTCAAAAATGGTACCACAATATGACACTCTTTCCATGGCCTGTCTAGATGAAGATGTTTTTAAACATCACCCCTATAAACCATTTGTCTACCTCTGATATACAGATGACATATTTCTCATTTGGATAGAAGGTGAAGACTCCCTTAAAAAGTTCCATCATGATTTCAACAACTTTCATCACTATATAAAACTCACTATTGAGTACTCCACCACCAGCATAAATTTTCTGGATATCACATAATTCTAGCTTACATAGAAACATAGAAGCTGATGGCAGAAAAGGACCACAAGGCCCATCCAGTCTGCCCATTTTACCAATTTGCTCTCACTGCCTCTACTAGGTCAGCGGCCTCAGCAATGTCGCCCTCATATGTATGATTCAATTGTGCCTATCCCATGCCCTCTTGAGTCCCTCCACTGTATGTGCTCCCACCATCTCCTGAGACAGGGCGTTTCTTGCATACATCACCATCTCTGTCAAAGAAAAATAACTTTCTCACGTTACCCCTTATGCAACCCCCCCTCCAATTTCATGTCATGCCTCCTAGTTCTATTATACTTTTTATACTGGAAGATGCTATCCCCTGCCACCTTATTTGTGCCCTTTAGATATTTTAAAGTCTCAATCGTGTCCCCCCTCTCCTGTCTCTGTTCCAATGTGTACATATTGAGGTCCCTAAGTCTATCCACATATGCCTTGTCATGCAGACTGTGCACCATCTTAGTTGCCCTCTTCTGCACTGTTTCCACCCTGTAAATATCCTTACACAGGTATGGCCTCCAGAACTTCCATCCAAGGCACACAAAAAAAATATGTGATCTACAGTTCGGTAATTTGATACCTTCGAATCTGATCTGATGAGATAACAAGAAACAGCTCTCCTCATTTTTGAATTCCTTCATCTAGCAGGCCACTCCCCAAGACAAATTGACAGAGAAATGGAATGTGCTATGCAAACACCATGAGAAAATCTGCTGGCATATAAGCAAAAAAATCAAACTGATTGCACACCCTTAGTTGTTACGTACAGCCCCATATTAACTCCCCTTTAGCACATTATTAAAGAACTACAATCCATGCTGAGTGAAGTTTAAAGACTCAGGAACATCTTCCCTGAACTGCCTGTCTTTGCCTGCAAGCAGCCCCTTAATCTTTCTAACATAATGATTCGTATCAAACTCCCAGCAGATCAAAATAACAGTGAAATAAGAGGAAAAACACCATGCAACAATGCAAGATGTAAGACCTGCACCCACATACAGGTATGCACAAAGACCACCATTGCAACAGGTTAGAACAGCACAATAAAAATAAATTGATCTGACACATGTCAATCAAGCAATTTGGTTTGCCTAACTCAATGCAATGCAAAAAATGCACAAATGGATGCTATAGAGGGGAACCAAGGGAATCACTACAAACAGGATGAACCACCATCGACACACAATAAGAAACCAGATTACCAGCACACTAGTACGGAAACATTTTTCCAAAACAGATAATTTCCTCTCAGACCTGTCTGTCCTAATATTAAGGGGCAACTCCAAAAACACACAGGAGAGAAGGGCATTGGAACTGACATATATCAAACAATTTAATTTGAACTTTAACAAACTCAATAGGCACTTTGGATTTATGTCACACTATGGAAAACTTTAATACAGTAACCCCTTGCTATAGCGAACCCCACTATAGTGAAAACCCGGTTGTTACAAATGCCCCCTGTGTCTCCTGATGTCAACTTCTCATCTAAAGCTCATCTTGTGAACCATGCCACCACAACTCCTCCTCCTGGCCACTTCCCCAACCACTTTTTAACATTTGAAGAAAGTGGATAACTGAAAAGCATCAGAACAAAATTTACACAGCTGTATTTCTATTAAAATACCAATCCCTTGCTCTGTCTTCTGAAAGATAACAACAGTAGCAGCTCAGCTTGCTCTTGCTGTCTTACCTCCGTGTCACTCAGGATGAAGCTTGCAGTCCCAGTGGTGGTAGAGATAAAATAAATGAGGTACAGTTAAATGATTGCAAAATTACAACACTGTACCAAATTGGCTCAGTTTGATGTGCAAGAACTGATGATCCAATGATAAATTCAAAGTACTGTATGTAAGTCAGAGAGGAGAGCCTGAAACAATTGTAATTAGAGCAGGTGGGTGGTGGTGGGTGGCACAGACTGCTCCGCAGTTACATACACAGACACTAAACCTAGTAAAATAACTTAAAGAACATTTTAGCAAAGTAATAAATAAAGTATTCTATACATCCTGTACCCTAAATTCATATCAAGTAGCAGATAGTGCTGGTAGTATACAGTAAAGGTATTCAGTATAAGAATCCTTCATTGTAACGAATAGGGAGCTATAATGAATGCAGTCAGTGGCTCCCAAACTGATTGTAATAGTGAGGGGTTACTATACTATATGTTACTTTTATCAAGTATATGCTTTTTTCTTCTTAGGTACATAGGTACATAGGCAGAGATTTCAAGTCCAGTTAGCGACTAGAGCCAAAAACAAGACCTGCAACTGATAACACTGGTCAAGTTACCCATTTTACAGGGCCCATATAGGAGTCTAGCAGTTTTTTAAAACTGACCATGCTGTCAGCACTAACCACTTCCCATGGAAGTGCATTCCAAGCACTTACAACATGCTGACTAAACCACCTAGCTCACCTTGTGGTATAGTACCTCTCACCATGTAGTTGCCATGGATGTGATCAAGTAGCAATTGAAGTTTTTTTTTCCTACAAAGAGCTGCTCTTTCCCAGATTACCTCATCTTTAAATGCCTTGTAGATGTAACATAAGTCCCCTCTTAACCTACAGTAGGTCATTGAATATAGATTTGGCTTTTTCAGTCTATCCTGATAACACAGATCCTGCATGCTTTTCACCTTTTTAGTGAACCTCCTCTGCACTTGCTCTACTGTATTGGATACTCCAACTGTTTGTGATGTAGTAAGATGGGCCCCATATTCAAGTACAGGTCTCACCAAAGCCTTGTACAGTGGCATCAGTACCTCATCCCTTCGACTTCTATTCCTTAGTGTATTTCCCAGAATTTTATTACATTTTTTGACTGACTACAGGTTATGACTATCAAAACTGAGGGTGTTGGATATGAGTACTCCAAGGTCTAATTCTTTATCTGTTTTTTTTTGTATCGGTTTATCATTTAATCTGTATTGGTGAAGTATGTTGTTCACTTCAAAATGCATCACTCTGCATTTTTGTTCATTAAACTTCAATTTGTGTATCCCAGCCAAATTTTCCAAAGTCAGCAGTTGGTTTTGCAGGGCTTTCTCTGACCTAACATCATTAATTATCATCCCTATTTTTGTGTCATCATCATATCTACATATCCAAGTACTGTCAGTCACCTGCATTGGGGAGACCAGTATACTGAATTGCAAGGGTCCCAGGACTGACCCCTGGGGCACTCCACTTGTCGCCTTTCCCCAATCCAGTAGAAATCCCCTTATCTGAACCCTCTGCCTTCTATTAACCAGCCATGAAGCTATCCATTTACATAAATTCTGATTAATTCCATATTCATGCAAGACATACAGCGGGGTCCCATGAGAGACAGACTCAAAAGCCTTGGAATAGTTGAGAAATACAACATCTACAGGGAGACCCTGATCCAGGACCTGACTCACAGGTTCAAAAAAATGCCTCAGATTACTGATACAGGACCTCCCTGTGGCAAATCATGTTGAGATATGGCAATCAGACCCAGTTGCCTTAAATTATCCTCTAGATACTTCTTAACATAGTCTTCCAAAATCTTACCAATAATAGATGTAATACTGATTGTTCTGTAGTTTTCCACAAGTGTTTTATCCCCTTTTTGTGTATGGATGTAATATGGATTACTTTCCACTCCTCAGTGACCTCACTGTCCTTCAGGGACTTATTAAACAAGATTGCCAATGGTTCAGCTAATTCTTCAGCTGTATTAAGCAGAAATAGTGGATTGATACCATGTATCTATTTAACTTCTTCAAACTTGTGTACACCTGATCAATGTTTATGGTGGACAGTTCTTCTTTCTGGGACTTCCCCCCACACACACACACACACACTCACCATGTGTATCTCAGGTCTTTTTATTCTATGTTCTTGTCTGGATATTGTCCAATTACCACTTCAAGGCATCTATTCAGCGTTTCTTATGAATATTTTAGCACCTCATATAATCACCCCCTTACAACTATGGACCTATTCCTATTCACCCCCCACCCCTTCCTGTTTAGTTCTTCTCACCTATCTTATCTTAATTACTTTGAAACAATGCACCATAGTGTATATAGAGCTTACACTCTGTTCATCTCAGATGTTTATTATTCTGTGTTCCTGTCATGATACCTTTCCAGTTATCACTTCAAGGCATCCATTCAGTCTCTGTTACAAATATCTTAGCATTTCCTGCTAAATAACCCCTCACAGCCTTTGTCCTCCCACCCATATTCTTCTCAAGTATTCTATCATAATTATTTTGTTAAAACAATGCATCACAGTGTATATAAATGCTGCTTATTTTGCTCAGTTTACTATTCACCTGAAGAAGGGACCTGTGAAGCACTGATAGCTTGTGTAATATACCGAATGTATTCAAACCAATTTTCTCAACTAAAGCTCCAGGTTCACATCTCTTCACTCTGATTACTAGGCACTGAGTGAGGAATTTAAGTCCCTAAGGAGACAAAATAAATAAATTATTAATTCCTTTCTTGTTGCTCAGCTTCAAAGTAAACACTATGTAAATCTTTTACCTGAAATTGTTTACCTTGTAATAAAAAAAAGAAAATTCATTTCAGCAGAGTATACTGTTTGTAGCACATAAAAATGCAGAAAAAATGATATTCTATTGTCAAAAAGTAAAGCACTGTTCTTGCCTTGAACAATAAGAGATGTTATTGCATGCCAGTCCTAGGCAAGAGATAAATCAATGTCCCCTACCTCCCCAGGAACTGGAAAGAGTTCCACTTCCTTCTGTATTTTCTAGGACTCTTCTAACACATTACATTTGCTCTGAAACACACAGACATCTTAAATGAACCCATCCCAGAGGAAAAGAACAAAGATCTGTGTTATATAAATTGGTAAATGTTAAATGTCCATTATGCAAAATGTCAGAGTTCTAATTGAAACAATGTATTACAGAATGTTGTGACTCTCAGGAGACAATTTTACTTTGATCCCACTCAACACATTGTGTAGACTAGTAGTAAGCAAGACCATGTATTATGTCATTGTTACCCTTTCCATTGCACAGATGGTCTGCATTAGCCCATCAAGAAGAAGTAACATGACATATCCTCTTTACCCAACAGGAACTTCTTTTCCTGAGAGCAATAGCCTCGGCTTCCCCCCTAACTTGGTGGATGGCAGAGCCCAGGTCTGGTGGGCTAAAGGTTTAAAATATATCCATCAAATGGTGGGACCCACCAGTCTAATTCTGTTTGCAGTTCTGCAAAGATCATATGACCTCTTGGCCGCTGAATTTCATGGGTATATGCAGTTAAGATCATACCTATTGAGACATGAGAATTCGATGGCAGACCTAGCTGAAAAAAAAACTACAATGGTCCAGCTAATGATCAGTATACCAGGGTGAAACAGTTTTCCCATGAAATTAGTACCTTCTATAAGGCATTTCATGAAAGACTTGATGATTCTACGGAAAGCCTGACCTCGACTTGGGAGAGGGCGGCTGGCCCAGCCACTAGTGTGGTCCAAGCCCCGTAATGGAGGTAATATATTTGGAGACTCAGAACCCATTACTTCAGGACCCCCTTGGTGACCTCCAAATATGGTGGGGACCCGGCGGGAACCAGTTGGAGAGGGTGCAGGACTTGTGTGGGACAGACTCATGTGTTGTGGTCTTGTCCCCTGCTGCAGGATTTTTGGAGATAAGTAATAGGAGAGCTACAGAAGATTTATGAAATGGGAGCCTTGGACCACCCTGTGTTCCTGTTGACATTTACCCTCCCCCAGGGGTTGAAAGTTGATCTGGTCACCCATAAACAGACTGTTTTGTTGGTGGCTGCTGCTCATAAAGTGACTACCTGCCTGTGGCTGACCACAGCTGTCCCCACTAAAATGTCCTGGGTGGGAATTGTTTGGGAAATTTACTCCCTGGAACACTTCTAGGCTAGCCTTCTAGATAAAAAAGAAGCTTTTTAACTCCCTTAGCGGAAGTGGGTTATACACCTCTTAGCACACTGCCTAGAGTTTGTGCCCTGATGCCCAATATGATCCCTAGAGGTTTTCTGTGTTGTATGTACTTGTTCTCCTCTGTACCTCCCAAGTAATTGGTTGTTTTCCTTTTTTCTGTCTCTAACCATACTGAATTGCCTAAATCTCCACTTGTCTATATACTTTGTATACAATGCTCTTGATGGGCCTGGTTAGGGCCCATCTCTAGTAGATGTACTTGAATTGTATAAACTGATGTATGTTGTCATGTCTCAGTAAATAAAAAAATGACATATCCTAAGATGGAAAGATACCAAGCTCATTGAATGTCACTCCAAAAAGTAAAAAAAGAGTGTTCCTGGAGACCTGGCAGGCTGCTGTTAGTAATACAACATTGATCTTCAAAAGGCAGTTACACTGGTTTAGACTTATGTAGCATGGCAATCTCAACCAAAAGCCAAAGAGGTCAAATAAGGATTTACATTCACAACTTGAGCAATCAATACAGCTGCATGCCAGCATCTTGCTTTTCTTCCTCTGCCAGCTCGTGCATAGTTATTACACTGACCTCCTGACATTCACATGCCAGTCATGGACTTCCCTTTTAAATATCTCTTGGCAGAGGTCCATTGTAGCACTCTTAGAGACAGTCTATTCTTTAGACTGAAGAAGAGCCAACATGATCTAAGTAAAACCGTTTCCTCTTTTTTTGCAAAATGAGAATTTCACTCGAAATCCATATTCGTCATAAGTGTATTCATTCCTCAAAGAGCACATTGCAATGTATTACAAACTGGCAAACAGCCACAGTTTACTAATGATAAATATGCTGACATGTTTGTGGTTTCGTCTGGCTGTTGTTCAGCATAAGCCACAAGACCTCATTGCAGCATGGGATAGACTTTCATCAAACCACTGTTTTTTGCCAATTATAATGAACTGCACTCTATACATTAAAGAGCCAGTAAACTCCTGATTAGTTTGAAATTGGATGAGAGCTTCATTAACAGTACACTCTCTCCCTATACATAGCCACCAGATTTGATATAACTAGGAATTAGTTTCCCATCAGAAAAAAATCTGACTGATTGGGTTATAACACCTGGTAAGCAGTTTTTCTATGGACTCCTCCAGTAATTATTTCCCATACTAACCAACTGATTATTATAGGAAACATGCTCTGTGTCTAACAGTGTGAGGTAGAACCCTGTTCTCACAGCTGGGCTCACTGTTTCTGATTTAACATGAAACATGTCTATGCTTTTTACAGTTTAAAATAAATACATTTTTACTTTTAATGTAAGATTCACAATAATATTGGCAGCACTCTTTCAAAAACAGCATTGTTTAATGTTTGAGACCCCAATCTGAAAAACTGGAATTGTTGTCTGCTGAAAACCTGATTTCAACTAAGTAACTATTTTGCTATTTTTTGGGTAATTGTTGATGCCTGCTGTGTTCCTGACATCACCATTCATTAAAACATGCCAGTCATTGCACTTGATAAAAATATTGTTTTTATTAAATTCTTTCAATTTTTCAACTCCCTCAGGCTCTGCTTATTTACACAATAAATGTGATTGGGTGAATGGTTGCCTTGATTTTGTTTTCTGACTGGAAAAAATTGCTGTACCAGAACTTATAAAAACTAATGCATTGGGTTGGGTGTTTCACTCAAATTAAATACACACCCTCAATGTGTGATGCTGGATGAACCCCTTGAGATTCACTCTTGGGCTCTATGTAGCATCAAACACCTCAGGTGTATATGAAATTCTTGCAATACACTCCATCCCATGCATTATTCTCTATATAAATTACTAACACACAAACTACTAATGTTTGATGCTGTGAAGGCCCACCTAGAGTATGAAGTCCTGTTTTTGTACCACTTGCAGGGAGAACATGTTGTAAACTCTAACAATGGATTTCTCAACTTTATGTGGCATGTTTTGCCAACTGCAATGCTGCCTTAATGTAACTGTTTATACTGGAATATGTTTACATAGCATAGCATTTTTTTAACTTATGCAAATTCCCATTTTCCAAATGAAAAGAAAGAATGTATCTGTTTAGAATCACACACACACACACACACACACACACACACACCAGAGTAGCCTCATTTAGACGTACAGTATCTTCTTCTTTTCCAGAGGATCCTGGGGGGCATGGGGCAGCAAGGTTGTTACAATACAGTTACAGTCTTAGTTAGTCTAAGAAATAGGATAAAGTCATACTGCAAATTAATACATCTGTACTTATTTATAAAAGCAATGCAGAGATTAAAAGGATTATTTCCTTACCTAAGACTGATGACGGAGGACTGTAAGCAAGAAAGAGGAAGGAATAATAAAGAGAACTTGCTAGCTTTTTCTTCTGTACATGTTTTAGTGAATCATTACTCCCCGAGTTTCACTGAAATCAATATATATTCCTCTGTCAGCACAAATTTTCACTTTAAAAGAAAAGTCTATGATCCCACACACACACACCACCACCACCACCACCCTCAAAAAAGTTAGTATATAGGTTAGGCCTTTCAAGAGAGAAAATGTTTTCATTACCCACTCAGTAAGTTGTATTCCTTTATACTGTGGCATTGCTCCTTAACTTCTCCAGCAAACTGCTGCCCGCTAGCATTTCACATGCATTTTTCTTTATAGTTCACTCCAGAGGCACCAATGAAGAGTACAAATTGTGATTTTTACATGAAAAGGTACTTTTATAAGTGGTCTAATGCCTATCTATTACAGTACAGGTGGATATAATGCTTTATGCTTGCATAGTGCTTTTCATATACAATGTATCACAAATGCTTTACAGAGCAAGAGGGCGAGTGAGATGCTAGTAGTCCAAACACTTTATAGGGTATGCATGTTGCAGCCATTGGGGCAGTTATACCAAATAAACAGCCATAGAACCTGTGTTATGGAGAGAGAATACTGGCCAGGATGCTGGGGATAACTCCCCTTCTTTTTCAAAAATCACCATGAAGAATCTTGAACTTCTGAATGAACGGCACCCAAGATGAGTAGAAAGAACTATTGTATAAATTTGCATCTACATTTTTTTACATATTCAATTAAAATGGAAGATTATAATGTTTATATATGAACAATGTGATACACTAGAGTCCTTCATTTTGTAGGTTTAAATCATTTGTAACTGTGGTGAGTCAAATCAGAATTATAACAATAGGAGGGTCAAAAAGTTAATATTGATGTTTCAGATGGCAGCCTATCATCAGGAAATACCCGTGCACAGAGCGAGACAAGTTAATTGACCAGTATTTCCTGGAGAATGTCTAACTGCTGAAACATCAATTTCAGGTTCTTTTTTTTTACATTTAAGTATGTTAGTTTTATTACCTTGGTGGGTTTTGCCTTCTGTTTGTCTTTTAATTTTCTGACTTTATATTTTATCAAGCAATACAAAAAACATTGGCCCACATATTCAGACTTGGTCATTTGAGAAATAGTGCTGGGCTGTCAGGGAGGCATATTTATATAGGCAGCATTCTCTGTCTGGTATGCACTGCCTGAATGAATATCAGGCTGTAGTAGTGCCATGCGAAGTGCACCACAGCCCCACGTTGTAAAGAGGCACACGATAGAAAAGGGTGATAGCACATCACAAACCTGTTAGTGTTTTTGCTCCCTGGTACCTTATTCAGAGGCTGGCATACTAATAACAACATAAGGCACACAAGGTGCTAAATGGCCATTTGCATGCTATTATGTTTCTGTTTCTACAGTACATAAATGCTCGGTCTCAATTATTCTGACAACAGATGGTTAAGGTGGTGAAAGGAGGGTCTGTGCCATTTGCCAGCCACCACTCTGCCTGGGGATTTTTAGGATGAGTAGAGTAACAGATGTGGGGTGGAGGGGGGTGGATGCTGAGTGGGTGAGCTGGGGGGTTACTTCGCTGTATAACAGGGATCAATGTAAGAGGGGGTTACAACTAGATTGCTAAGGTAATTTTCTCTGTTACAGCAGGGATTGGGGTGGGATGAGGTGTCACTAGACTACCAGGATAAAAGTAAGTTTTTGCAATGGAATCAGGGCATAAAGTGAGTACCACTAGACTATCAGGGTAAGGGCCCCCTTTACAACAGGATCAGGACAGATGGAGGTGCCACTGAACTACCAAGGTAAATGTAAATTTCACAATGGGAATTGGGTTGGGAGTGGAGAGAGTTTCATGACATTCCATAGCATCAGTGCTGCTAGGAGGGAGTCACACACCACTGTGGGGTTGATAAATGTAGGGTTTTGAAGGTGGTAAATAGCATTGCCTCAGCAGCCTTTATACACTTCAAAATCCTCATAATATACCACTGTGCCCTGCATGCAAGAGGGTTCCCTCACTTATATTGGTGCAGTTGTACAGTTAGCATGCTAGAGCTACCCACTGAGTGGCACAATACATGGCCCTCGCCCCATTCAGACATGATATGTCCAGTTAGCATGGTGCTATTCCTGTTAGCATTGGGATATCATTCTGAACATGGGGGCCATTATGCACTAGCACTATGTCATAAAGTCACTCATACAAATTGTATCCAGGTTTTCTGTCTTTCTTCATTCCCTAGCTAAATAAGTCCTACTGTAAATCAAGACTATTCATTCTGTTCATCATAGTTATAAAGTTCTATTGTAGGATTTCTGCTTTCAGTTGGAAACGGTACAAGTATCATGCAAAGGCAATGATTCTATTGCATAGCTTTTGCCATTACTAACACAAATACACTGTAGATAAGAGAAGATGAGTGTAATAGTAGCATGGAAGTGCTACTATAGTTAGGATTAAGTAAGCACTTTAAAACCTTTTGAGTGCTGAATGTGTTTGAAAAGTGTTCAGATTCCGGATGTACAGTATATCCTGTATACTGTATGCCTGCCACATTATGAGGGTTGTTAAACATCAATATTTTGCCACTTATAATTCAATCATTGTTGGACCTAGTGACCCTAAAATTGACATCCATACCCTTTGGGGCAGGGTCTAATACGCTACCAAATTTGGTAATGTTTGGTCCAGCCATTGTTTACAAAATGCACAATTCAGTTTTTTTTAAGAACTGTTATTTTGATCACCAACTGTAAACTAAATGTGGTTGGACTTTCAAACTAGACACTTTTAGATTAGTTAGACCTTAGCCAAAGAATTTTCTTTTTGTGGTTTGGTAATTAAAAAAAATCTTAAATTATAAAGCTGTTAACAAAATAATGAGTCAAAATCTGGTGCACGGAACACAAAAAAGATGACATTTAGTAAGGCAATTTCACATACTGTAAAACAGGTAAATATCATGGACAAGTAATTCTCGCTATATTCACGGAATCAATAATACCGTGAACAAAATAAAACATCAAAAAATATGTTGCAGTGAATTAATGTACTGTTTTATTTTTTCAACTTTCAGCTTCAATACCCCCCCCCCAAACACGGCACACACAGGGAAATTTCTGTTACATCAGAGGGAGGCGACTAAGATTTTTTTTTCAACTTTCAGCTTCAACCCTCCCCCACAAATGTGGCACACACACGGAAATTTCTGTTACGTCAGAGGGAGTCTATTAAGATAGCACAGTTGAAAAGATTTATGATTAGCGCAATAGTGTTAGGAGTGACAGGTGTGTGCAGAACCAAGTAAGCTGCACAAACTCACAGTGGCATTAAGGTCTCACATTTGTGGGGAACCTTGGCACCAAGGTCACAAATAAGGATTTAGGGCAACAGTGCTTTGCTTAGGGCATCATCATCCCAGCTGCACCTACCCTTAATTCACTCATTCACAAACCGTTCCTTTCATGCATACACATCTCAAAATTGTTTCACAGTAATTACAGGGCACAGAAAACAGGGGGACAATAGTAAGTACAGTCAGAATGTGTTAATCGAAAAGCAAAACAGGCAATGCTAAAGTAAGTGGTTGGCTAGAGATGGTGAGGACTCAAGAACAAGGGAGTAGAGACTTGGGAGGGGCTTATGAGAGAAGATGTGAAAGGACCTTTTCCCTGCACCGAGGGAGAACCGCGATCTTAATTTAACAAGTAGCAGTGCGGGCGGGAGACATCGCAAAATTAACAAAGCGTGCAATTAAACAGTTTTACAGTATTACTTAAATTTTGTTGCATATCTTTGGAAAATGAAAAACATTCACAGATTTTGTTTGTTTCAGCTGTGAATTTTTTTTCAGGAACTGATCTGCAACAGCATTTATCATATGCACAGGATGGGGGTGGAAGCAGGTAATTCAACATCAAATTGGGATCTGGGTCCCTACAGGTTTGAATGGCTGGGATGGATAAGCTGGCAAGCTAATGTTTTGTAAAAAGGAAAAAAAAAAAGAATGCAAAATTAACAAGATCTGCTTACTTAAAAATAGTATACAAGTAAAAATACTTTCTTTTCAGAGATGTGTTTATCTCGGTTCCAATCTGAAAAAAAAATGCTGCACCAAAGTAATCTGAAAGCATTTTTTCACAAGTAAAGGATGAGTGGCAATAGGTAATTAAATGTTATATTTGGGACTTGGTACCCTACAGTAGAGATCAAGTGGAGTTTGACTTTGCCGGCAAAGTTCTGGTGACATCACTGACTTCACCTTCACAAAACACTTTGTAAAATTGCTTTATTCCTCAAGAAACTTCACCTGCAACTTTGCCTGCAACTTCACGGGGCAAAGTTCACTTCTCCCAAACTTCACTCACCACCACCACCTGGGAATTTGCCAATCTTGCATGCAAATTTACTGACTTTGCAATGTAGTGGAGTTCTAGAACTTCACACAATTGGAATTTGCACTTAGAAGGCATTTTGGAAGTTCAAGCATGGCCCCACACCCAAACATGCTGCACAGATCTTAAATATTTAAACTTGAGTAGACCATTCCTCCTTTTGCTTTACTACTTTCAATTCATTAAATGTAGCACAATGTTTTCAATTAACATACTTGGGGCTAGATATTCAAAACTTAGCCCCAGGGAAAGTTAGCACTGCACAGCATGCAAAAATAGTCTGGGACCATTTGCACACTATATTCAAAGGAACAGCCCCAGGGCCAAATCAGTTGAATATACCGAGCAAATGACAGTATGCAAACAGGGCCTTGAGTGCAGTGCAGACATAGCCCAGCAAATAAGACAGCTCTGAATATAGCAACCGGGCAGTGCAAACTACAACAGCAGTCCAGTGCACACAGATGTGGAGTAAGGCAAAGGTGAAATACATGGCCAATGTCTCTGTTAGCAAAGAAGTGAATTCACAAAAACTGCAAACAACATTGCAGACCAAATACTGCAGAGCTGTGCTATGGTTCTGACAGTTTTGCATGGGGCAAACATGTTTGCGCAGCACTCACACGATTGCTTGGTGCTACCACTTTTGCCCAGTGCAAAATATTGCTGTATCCAAAGGTGCTATGCAAATGAGCTTACTTAGGCAATTCGTGGGCAAACAGCCACATTAGCATGTCATTATTGCCTGATTTGCTAGTAGTTCCATGTGGATTGCCCGGTGCTATTGCAGGGTGCACACAGCTCCAACTGTAGATCAGACTGAAACTACAGGTTGATAGCTGCAGTCTGGGTCTCCCCACAGCACCACCCGTATGTCAAATATGAGACACATGTCGGTAGCTGCAGGCTACATCTGTACATAGCAGCAGAGTCTAGTGTGCCCCGGGGACTAGCACCACAGCCACGGATGTTGGTGCTGCATGCCATGGACATACTGTAGTCCCTGCTACAGTGTATAGCAGATGCTATAGTACCATAGTGACTGGTTTAGTGAGGGACATAGCAATGCCTATGGTGTGTCAGGCATCAATGAGTGCTGCTCTCCACACAGTGACAGGACCAGCTAGCAGGTGTGTTCTGATAGTGGACACCACTGTAATGCTGTCCTGTGTCCCACGTATGCTGCACCATTGGCATGGGATACTCAAAGTAACATACACATGGCTGGCTGTGTGTACCAGGATGTCTGTACAGATGTGAGTTATGTGCTGGGGGAGGTGACACATAACATCAGACGTGCACACCGGTGTTGAGATATTCCTGACACTGGAACATGTGCACTGTAGGGAGGGCCCCAGCCTTGTAGCAAAACACACTATATGGTGCAACCTGGCCACCTATGCACCATTCCCTCAACACCCTCCATTTCCCCAGTACTGCACGTGTGTGTGCTGAAGTGTGCTGGTGTACCCCACTGGGGGAACTGGAAGTGTGTGATGAATGGCTGCACTGCCAGTTATTTAATACTTCCATATGTATTTATCGCGTTGACTGGATAGCCACAGTGGGCCATGGCCCCTATTCAGGAATGACCCGGAGCCACTACATGTGATACTACAGAGTACAATAAATACATACAATGTACAACACACAATTCGCATATAGCAATATAGTTAGTTTGCTGCTGCAAGTGGAGTTTTAGCTCTGTCATGTAATGTGTATGATTGTTAGCTTCCAAGCAATATTATAGTATTGTATTCCACAGTGTGGGTGCCTGTGCATATGGAGTGGCCCAGAGTGGTCATCCGCCCCCTGCTGCCTCCTCATTGGCTGCATTTAGCCTTGTTCACTGTTGCTACTATGTTCATGCCCCCATCCTTGGTTTCCCCAGAGTTAAATTTACCTTTTCATAGGTGGTAATTTGCAACATGCTATATATTTCACTAACACACGTTGCGTGGCACTATAGGTTTGAATATACCATTGCACCTGTATACATGTCCCCACCCCTCACTTTGCACCACACATACATTATCTTTTTGTGCCAGTGCTAACACGTTGTGCCAGCGCTATTTGGCCTTTTGAATATAGCAATCCAACGTAAATGTGGTGCAATCATGGCACAACCAGTTTGTACCCGGTGCAAAGTTTTGAATATCTGGCCTTTAAAGGAAAAATACACCCTCATACCATGTACATTTTATTTGTTTGCTTGTCAACAGACAACTCTTTTCCAATAGCTGATGGGAATGGTTCCATATAGCAGTAGCTACAGGAAATTTGCACACCATCAGTACAGTGATGGCACAATGCCAACAATTGGCATTGTGCCGTCACTGTATACTTTTTTTTTTGGCTGGGGGGACTCCCCCCCACACATGCCCCACGCAGGGGGCTCTGCCTCTGCACCCCCCACACTATAGATTACCAGCTCCAAGTTGGAGTTGGTTTGGGGAGGGGGTGAACTCCCCAGAGACAGCAGCATCAAGAAATAAGTGGACCATCACAGCAAACAGCTGATTCTGTTGCTGTGATGGTCTTCACTATTTTCCCATTGCAGTGGTGAAGGTATATGGATGGGGATATATGTGTTTGCTTTAGTTTGTTTTCACTGTTCATACTAGTCCCCTGCAACTATCCTGGAGGTTTGTGCAAAAGAAGTCAGGCATCACAGAACTGACCACAAACTTGAAAATAAGGTATGTTCAAAACATTTATTATAAAAAGGAGTCAAAAAATAGCAGCAAATCTCCCCAGTCACCAACAATGTTTCAGGTCATACTCAACTCTTTATCAAGGTGTAGCCTGAGTACAAATATACACTTCATTTATATCATTATGCAGGTCATATGATATTTTCAAAAGTACCGATCACCTTTTTTATGGTAATCATTGTTTGGTAATCATTACAGGAAATGAGTTTGTTAGTGCTCAGACTGAAAAGTGCAGCACAGCAAACATCACAGCAAAACATTTTATCATCACACTGAAAAGTGACATTCTTACAATCACTCTAAAAATAAAATCTACTAAAACTTTTGACTGTTTTAACATTTTTAACATTTGCAGCATTTTTAACAAGACATTCATAAGCAGAGAGAATCAATTTACCCATAACATATTTTAAACAGGACTGTCTCATATTTCATATTTATATTTATTTCCTATCTTTCAAAAATGGTACTACTGTAAATTGAATTTGTCATCCAACCCTTCTGCAGAGGTAACTCTCAAAATATACTGCCATTTATGTTCTTGTTGCAATAATTTGTTATCCCAGTCTCCACCACCCCTTCTCATGGGGACCAGTCTTTACTTTCTCCAACCCCTGGAACTTAAAGACATGGGCCCAACCTCTTTGTATTGAATGTATGGCATATGCGTTCTTATTATCATTGTTGTTAATGCTCCTGAGATGTTCCAAAATTCTGTTTCATTTTTCTGACATAAAAGTCTTTAAACTTGGTGCATGTTGCAACATAAATTATATGAGTCATGTTGCAATTAATGAAGTCCCAAAGTTCATATGTCTGTCCTGTGATTGGGTGTGCATATGTAGTACCGGTTTGAACATTCTTGCAAAAACTGCATTTGCCACAACAAAAAGTTCCTTTTGGCAAGGCATTTCTAGTGGGTACTTCATTCAATTTAAAAGAACTACTCATTACCATGACTCTGATGTTTCTTCCATGTCGGTGCACTATCCGGGGAGGGGTGGTGTACCGGCCAGTAATTGTAAATTAGGCTCTGTATTTAATTTTGGGGATTTCAAATTTATGGTTGTTGAAATCTCGTTCTCCATAAGAGTTGTATTAGGATATGAGAACATGATGTCAAATCAACCATTTATACCATGAATCTCTCTGCTGAAAGTACAAGTATCCTCAAAAAAACCTCTGGAAACACACACATTGACAGCAATGCCATGGGGAAACCCCTGTATTACAACTCAGATAGTCTGCAAAGCTAACTGAAGGTAAATGTAGTATTTCACACCTTGCTGAGGGGGGTTCCATGTGAAAACGGTGAAAATATAAGGGCAACTGTCAAAACGGTGAAAATCAAATGGCAATAGCAGAAAAGGCGACCGGAAAATTGTGGTGACTGACAAATTAGGTGATTATCTAGGTGTAACCACCCCCCCCACAAGCCACATTTTTTTTTAACTAGCAGGGCTGCTCCTCTTACCACATGGTGCCAAAGAGAGGGATAGGAGTTGTCACTACAAACAGTTCACAGTACATTTCCTTCTGAGCCTGCCATGCACAGACAGGCAAACCGAGTGTAGCAACTACCTAACTCACACCTTGTGGGACCATTTACCATGGCCATCAACCTAAGTCCCTGGGAAATTGGAAAGGCACACTGCAAAGCTGATGAAACTGGACACACCTTGGATTCTGGAACACCATGGCCATCAACCTAGGTCCCTGGGAAATTGGAAAGGCACACTGCAAAGCTGACGAAACTGGACACCCTTTGGATTCTGGAACACCATGGCCATCAACCTAGGTCCCTGGGAGAAAACGTTGGCTCACAATTATGCTAGGTTTGTACTTCTGGTCAGGGGTACCCAAGTAAATCCAAACACAGTGGAAACAATAACAGTACTGTCCAAACCAGGTTGGGATTCTAGAGTGTGGCTTTTATTCACATACACAGGGAATAATCACAAAGTGAAGATGGACCCCCGCAGGGCTACTCCTACTGGTAATGCAGATTACTGAGGTGCAGACATTCCTAAATCCCCATTTAGCATAGGCATACTGAACACACACAGTGAACTCTCTGGTTCTGAATCACACAGTGAACACAATGGTTCTGAATTACACAGCAAACTCTCTGGTTCTGAATTGGAGAGTGGCACCCATGGCCAGAACTGGTACATTTCCTTTTGACTAGACACACACGGCCAGCACTAGGAGACTTTCCCATATTTCATGAGGAATTACTGGTGGCACCCTCGACCACCAAAGAGCACATACAGGCTCACAGAAAATCCAACCCACGTCTGGGTAACTATTTTCTTCAGGCACTGGCCAAATGCACTGAATGAAAACACAGGTGCCCAAACTGAACCCGGAGAGGTAAACTGGTTACTCGAGATGGGGGGGGGTCTCCCACCTTTTGCTTCCAAGTTTATACTCGGCCATTCATCTGGTTAATAACACCCTCACAGAAAACTTTTTTTTTAAATTTGATTTCTTTATTGATTTCAGAATACATTAACATGCTTAGAAATATTATCAGACATGCAATCTCGGAAAGCACAAAATGCTATCTACCCTTCCCTCCCTCCTCCCCACCCCACCCAAACCACCTCCAGAGTGTGCCCCTAGTAGGTGAGCAGGTGTTACATCATACAGTGTGTGAATATGAACACATGGGCAGCTACAAAACTCCAATACAATTAATGCAAGTATAGTGCATATAATTTGCCCCACTTTCTGTCTAAGACCCTGAGTCAGTTTCGGGAGCTAGCAATCAGGCGCTCAATCCTGAAACACAATGATAGTTCATTAAGCCATTCACTGTAAGATATGGTGAGCTGGTCCAGCCAGTGTTTGAGTACCAATTTCTTGACAACCATTGAGATTAAGGCCATGTGAAATCTTTTCTCTTTGACCATGATGTTGAAGTAACATCCCAACATGCAGATTTCTGTGGTAAAGAGACCATCCAAACACAGCAAGGGATCCATCTTGTTTTGAATTGACTGCCATAAGGGGGAGAGTTTTACACAAGACCAGAATATATGTAGAATATTCCCTTCTGAATTACCACACCTAGAGCATATAGAAGAAGGAAGGTGGCCCACTCTAGACAACTTAATGGGTGTACAGTACATGTAATTAAGGATATGGTATTGGATGAGTCTAAACCTGTCCTGAGAATTATAAATGTATATATCCTTCTAAATCTGTGACCAGTTAAGGAGAGCATCTGGTAACAGGGAACTCCAAACCTTCGAACCAGGTAGAGGTTTGAGATGGCCTATGGCCAGGAGGTAGGAATATAGAAGGGAAATGGCACATGGCATGGAGGCTAGTTCCTGTAGCTGTGTCAAGATAGGGCTTAATACAGAGGGTTTAGGGACTGTGCCAAATAGCTGACCCAGTAGGTGTCTAAGCTGGAAAATCTTGAAGATGTACTCATGATTTAGACTGTATTTCAAGAGAATATCTAGAGAGGAGAGGAGAGAGTCCTGAAAGTATAAATCAGTCACTGTGGCCTCTCTTAGCTGAGGTAGCCATCCTGGTACATGACAAGTGCCCCCTATTTTGATATTGGGATTTAGAACAATGGGTTGAGCAAATTTTTTCCGGGGGTGAACTTCTGGAAGGAACAGAACTGAGAAAAAACCTTAAGAGAGGTGCCAATTGTTGAGTGACAGAGTGAGACTGGCAGGGATTCCCATGGGAAATAGAAGATTGTTGGGGTGGTTAGGTTGTGCAGCTGTAGGATCTGGTTCTCTGTTTGTAGCTAGGTAGGGGTATACTCACCATCAGGAATCGAGAGCCATCTTCCACATTTAAAGAAGTGACTGGCCTAGTAGTATAGAAGAAAATTGGGAAGGCAAGGACCGCTCAGATCTTTGGGAAGTCTCAGTTTGAGTAAGGAGAGTCTAGGATGTTTGTGCAACCAAATGAAATTGGAAATGAGGGAACGTACATGTTGGAAGAAGGAGCGGGGAAGCCAAAGATCCAGTATGTTTAGTAGATAGAAGAGTCTGGAGAGAACATTCATCTTTATGATGTTAACATGTCCCCATAAGGAGATCGGGAGAGATTCCCACCTCTGGAGATTTTGTTGAATAGTGGCCACCAGGTCATCCAGGTTTAATTTCCTGGTAAGAGAGGAGTCAGTGGATAGGGATATACCCAGATACCTGATGGAGTGTGAGGACCATTTCATGCCAAAATGGTTAAAATCAGCTCTGTATGTGTGGTGATTAAGGGGGGAAATTTCAGTTTTGTTAACTTTTAATTTATAGTTGGAGAGGCTGCTAAATTGGGATATCACATGAAGCGTGCACTAGAGGGAGGATACAGGATACTCTAAATGTGGAAGGATGTCATCCATGTACGCCGAGTGCGTTAAAGTGGAGCCATGCACCGGGATACCCTGTATCTGGGGGGACATTCTGATATGTCTCAAGAGAGGTTCCAAGTACAGGTTGAACAGAAAAGGTGAAAGGGGGCAGCCCTGTATAATACCAGTGAAAAGAGAGACGTGAGAGGAGAGAACACTATTACAATATATACTGGCAGAGGGGGAAGAGTAAATGGTTTGGATACAATGAATGAAAGTAAGGGGAAAGCCCATTTCCCTGACAGTTGACCAAAGAAACTCCCAGTTGACTCTATCAAAGGCCTTCACGGCATCTAGGGAAATCAGTACCATAGGAGTAGAGGAGGAATGAGCGGCCTGGAAAATGTGCTTCAACTTCCTCAGATGGTCTGCTGAAGACCTTCCAGGAACAAATCCTACTTGTTCTGGGATCAGGAGGGTCATCCAGACCCATCTGATACATAAAGAGAGAATCTTGGTTAGGATCTTAATATCGTAGTTCAGAAGAGAAATAGGCCGATAACTGGGGGAGTTTGTCTGGCTTAAGGAGAAGGATAATGGTGGCCTCATGTAATGAGAGGTCAAGAGAGTCAGCATTAAGCATGTAGCTATACAATCTGAGTAACAGAGGGGCGAGTTCTTTAGAGAAGCCTCTATAGAAGTTAGAAGGAAAGCCATCTGGCCCAGGGGCCTTGTCAAGGGTTAAGCCCTATATGGCTTCCTCTACCTCCAGAAGAGAAATGGGAGATGAAAGAGAGGCCTGATGGTGAGCGAGAAGGCTAGGGAGATTGAGAGAATAAAGGTAAATATCTATTTCTTGGGAGGTCGGAGAAGAAGGATATTTCCCATAAAGATTGCATTAAAAATGTTCAAACATCATGTCTATGTCCCGGGGGGAGGTCTTGGTGGAACCATCCAGTGCAAGAATAGAGGGGACAATCCTGGAGCTTTCCAACTTATGTAGGCAAAGAGCCAAGAGCCTGCCAGCCTTGTCACCTTGCTCAACATATTTAGACCATGTTTTAGGATGGTATATTTGGCCTTCTCTCTTGGTAAATCTGCATATTTATTTCTTAAGGAAAGCAATGCTTCCAGGGTATCAGATGAGGTGAAAGAAGAGAGAGTGAGCTCCGCTGATCTAATTTGTGTTAGAAGAGATAGGGCCTCTACCTCCATCTGTCTTTTCCTTCTTGAGGTGAGTTTAATAAATTCACCTCGAAGATAACATTTAAGGGTACACCATTCAAGATCAAACCTTTGAACAAAGCCTCTGTTAAAGTCAGAGAAGGATTGTATAAGAGATTGGATTTTGGTGATAGTAGCCTTGTCTTTTAGCAGCTGAGTATTTAGCCTCCATGCCTCATCTCTCTGCAAATCAGGATCTGGGGAAAGGGCTAGCCAAGCTACCGAGTGGTCTGATAGCACAATAGGTTCAAGGCCAGTGTGGCATAAGCCATTGAGGAGGGAAAGACTGATTAGAATATGATCTAACCTAGACCAGGACTGGTGGACATTAGAATAAAAGGAGTAGAGACGATGAGAGGGATTAAGGATGCGCCATGGGTCGCACAAACCCAACATATCTATGAAATCTTCCAAAGCTCTTTGGGATGGAGAAAGGGATTTTAATGGTAGATAGCATCTGTCCAGGTCCTGTGTGGGTGGAATGTTCCAATCCCCCCTAGGAGTAAGTAGGTGGGTGGAAGGGATGCAAGCTTATTGGCTATCTCCATGAGGAATAAAGGGTCACCCCCCACCGGACCATGTAGGCATCACAGAACTACTTCAGTTCGCAGAAGGGAGCCTATAGCCAGGATAAATCTACCCTCAGGGTCCACAATGGTCAAATCTGCCTGAAAGGGAATATTCTTCATTACCAGAATTGCTACTCCTCGACTCGAGGAGGAATCCCCAGAAGCAAAAACTTGAGAGACCCCTTGCCGGCACAACCAGATGGCCTTCTTCACTAAGAGGTGTGTTTCTTGTAGGAAAATGATGCCAGCGTTAAGTAGAGAACAATGTTTCAGGACTTGGTATCTCTTGGTGGAAGCTCTGACTCCCCTGACATTCCACATAATGATTTTAATTGTGTTACTTGCCATTTGTGCTAAGCAGAACAATAAGGAAGACTAGGCTTAAAGTTATTAGACTGTAACCCATGAGGCACACTCCATCCCACCCCACTCCCCCCCAGCCCTTTAAACGAACCCCAAGGATCCTGGACTCCCTACCCCTCCTATAAAACCTATATACAAAGGCCCACTCAATAGTTATCAGAACCCCCTGACAAAAAATGAAGTAATCAGCAATGGGCGAACCGCTCATGACCCTGGATGCCCCCTTCCAACTGCTAGGAATCAAATGAAATTGCTGGACCCAGATCATGTATTTTGCCAAGCAATACAACTGGACTTGAACCCGTGATAACCCAGTAACTAACTGAGGACCTATCGTGACTTGGGAGTGAGGTGACACAAAGTAATCAAAGCTTAACAGAGTCCAGAGGGCATACAGGGTTCTCCCCCCAACAATCGAGTGCGTGAGGCCAGCATCTCTAACCCTCTACATCCCCCCGCCTCCCCCAACAAATCCAATTAGTAGCAGTAACAGTGTACAACAGGCTGTAAAAAGTCTGACAAGTGAAATATAAAAATCCCAACCTGGGCCCCTAGTAAGGTTTGGGCATCGCTCAGCCAGGTCCACCAAAAGCATAGTAGGCACAAGAAAAGAGAAGCTCCCTGCAGATGCAGTTTAGAAATTGAGCAGTCTGGAATACAGAGAGAATAGGAAGGGTAGGAACATACCAAGCTAGAAATGCAGAGAGAGCAGCCAGACAGGGTGTAAGGTGTAAGTAGAGAAAGGAGTGGACCTGAACTTGCAATTACCCCAATGGAGGCAGACCCAAACAGTGTCAAGTTCAAAATAACCTGTATTAAACTTTAAGACAACAATAACTAAAACCAAACAATAGCAAGATAGGATAACTTATGGCTTAGTCCGGTGGGGGTCCAAAAGTAGATGGACAGGTGCAGCAGAAAATGAGACCCCTCAGGAATCAAGGGCAGAACAAACAGTTCCAGATGGTATTACTCCTGGGACTCATTCACCACTGCCAGCTAGTCTGCGCCAGCCCTCCGCAGGGCCCAGATCTAGCATTCGCGAGGAACATTCATCACATCCCATCGGATATGAACCAAGTCGGGACATCCGAAGGTGGTAAAACAAGGTAAACACCATTTTAAATCTAAGACCAAATTGAACTAGTAAACCATTTTTCAGGGGTTAAGTTCAGGTGCTTTTAAAAAGAGAAGGCAGCTCCATACTGAGCTCTGATTGAGCCTGGGGGGCCGAATTGAAGGATAGCCAGGTGCCTCCTACCAAGACCTGCAGACTTGCTGGATATGCCATGCAAAATTTTAGGCTTGCAGCAATTAGCTTGCTCATGATTGAATGGAATGTAGCCCTTTTTTGCCAGATTTCAAAATGCAAATCCTGTGTAATGCACAGTTTTTTGTCCTCCCAAAGGATAGCCTGTAACTCTCTGGATTTGGCCAATATGTGCTACTTCTCTAAATAGTTTAGGAATCTGACAATGACCGGTCATGGAGGAGCAGAATCAGGGGGTCTGGGCCTCAGAGACAGGTGTGCCCATTCAATCAGGTAGGTAGGATTGTATGGAGATGTACCTAAAATTTTAGTGAGCAGCTCTTGCATGAAAGTGAGCATGGAGGAGCCTTCTTCACCTTCCGGTAAGCTGAAAATCAGAACATTATTCCGTTGACTTCGCCCCTCTAAATCTTCAGTTTTTAACTGTAGCTTAGCAATTTGTTGTCTCAACTTGACTATTTCTGGCTCAGTTCTATCCTTCCAGGTTTCTAGGGAGCCGGTACGGGCTTCAGCGTCAGTAAGCTGAATTTTCAGATTCCCCAATTCACTTCTTACATTCTTGAGGTCTGAGTATATAGCCTGCAGTTTCTCTGAAGGCTAGAAGCTCCTGGAGAAATCTTTCCTCTGTGAGTGGCAATGGAGATATCAGGGTGCCCAACTGCTTAGTGGATGACTGCTGTTTAGCCTTCTTGGATTGATTCTCAGGCGAGACCGGGGGTGTATGTCTCGGTAATGCCGGTCGCATATCATCCTCCATCACGGGTAAATAGACCCCTTGCAATGAAACTAAGAGCAGGATCCACATAGATAGGCAGTATAGTAAGGGATCTGACCAATTAGGACATGACTATTTCCCAATTAGAGCCCGATTTAAACAGATTGTTGAGGAGGTTAGCAGGAGACTGCAGGAAGAGCAGCTAGTGAACCGAGCATATTACATGATCTCCACCCTCACAGCAAACTTGTAGATGCTATCTTGAAATGTTTTTCATACTTAACATATTAAATGACTAAAAGTTCTGTACTTGAACAGTCTCTCTATAGACTCCATAATAGGCAGACACTTTTAAAACAGAAACAGTCTAGGTGACAGGGTTTCTTTGTCAGAGAAAATTCACCAAGGAATGCAATGCCCCTCCTGGACTGAACACAAAAGTACTCACAGTTTCTGAAGTTGTCACAGGCAGCTTCACTAGATAGACTGGGTGAGGGGGATTGCACCTGAACCCTGAAGATCACCCCATCCCTCCTGGGATGGGACAAAGGAAAACCCACTCAGAACAGTTTCCACTACTTCAGGCTCTGTCTTCTATGTTCTTCTTCTAGGGTGAGAACAAACTACCCAAACACACAGTGGTAGCTCTCTGTCAGAGCTAAAATTGAGGAGCTGCTGCAGGCTGCAGCCCTCCTCCTGGATCTCCACTCTACAGACTCACAATCATGAACATTCCAAAGCTATCTCCCTTGCAGCTAGACAAGTGTGGCTTATGCAGCTGCGAGAGTTCCAAAGTGACATCATCACTCCAGCTCAGCTGAGACTGAAAAACAGAGTGTGACACTGTGAAATCCATTTACCTGTCATTTCACCAGCTGCCTTTCTCTGCCTGCTACTGGTTCTAACTGGGATTCTAATAACCCCTGGGAACAATGGGGTTAAATAGGTACTGTATATTATGCCAGATATGGCTGCCTACACCTGAGAAGTAAAGTTGTAGGCAAGCCCTCTTAACTACTCTTATATAGGTGTGGGGGGCCTCTGTCTCCCCACACCCCCATGGGGGACTGCGCCCCCCCCAGACCCCTGTTATTTAAAATTATCCAACTCAGAGGCACAATTGGATAGTAGGGGTAGGCTATAAATATGGTTTGCCATCATTACCAACATTACAGTCACCGTATATGTCTTGTCACCATTATATACCATTAACCCTTTATTAGAGGTCACCATTGTAGTATTCACCATTATTTTGTTGCCAATATTGTTTCACCTTTATGCTGTCGCCATTATCACGTACTACCACTGAGGGTGATTTCACATCATATCCTTATATGCTAATGAAGCTGTCAGGGACAGTGATGTTTCAACAACCATAAAATGGAGACCCCCCCCCAGGATAGTTACAGGCTAGTATGAACAGTGAAAATAAACAAAAGCAATCACAAATATCCCTAACAGCTACATCAAAAGAGTTGTCTCTTGACACAGAAACAACATTTACAAGATATGAGGGTGTAGTATTTTTTGTTTGAAATACAGCTGTGAAATTTGATGAAATGATCCATAGGCCAACTCTAAAGAGCATTGTTTAGTTTCTCTTAAAAATTTATTACCTACCCCTCTTCTTCTAAATTTAGCAATTCTTTCTATGGTGTCCAGTGTCACCATCATTGTGCTAAATTTTAATCTAAAGCACAGCAGAACATTGGTGCTGTGCACTGCTATTTTTTCATTCTGTGATATCAGCACCTCACCAGTAGAGATGCAGCAAAGTTTTAATTCGTAGGTGAATATGCCGTAAAGTCAGAAAACTCACCCCGTGGAGCACTTCATGTAATTTTTTAAAATTACCCTAAATTCGCCATTTGTGACTTTGCCTTGCTTTTGTGGTTTTAAGTGCACATTGCACTTAAAAAACCCAAAGCAAGTAGAGGTGACAAATAGGAAATCCCCCAACACCACCCCCAATCTATCTCTGGTGTCTAGTGGACCCCCCAACACAGTTACAACAATCACCCTCCTGCCCCCACCCCGACACACACTCACCGATTGCTGGTCAGTTGGCCACAGGTAAAAATATCGATTTTTTTTAAATTGTATTCACCATTCCTGGTGTCTAGTGGATCCCACCAGACACAGTTACAACAATCACCCTCCCGCCCCACAATCTAATAGTTGGACATTAGCCAATGTAAAAATAAATATTTTTTATTAATTTCCCATTACCTGGTGTCTAGATGATTCCCCACCCACCCACCCTATCCAGACCAGTGACACACCACCCCGCTACCCCCCCAAGTCCACTCCAAGCAGGCCACCGGCACAGCCCTCCACTCACCTCCATAGTTGGCAGCCTGACTAAGCTGTAATGAGCACATGCTTATACAAGCATAAGCTCATTTATTGACAGCTCACGGTCTTTTGGGCAGCTTTTCAGAGGGCTGGAGAATGGAAAGGGGATGCTCCAGTCACCAGCGGGGGGGGGACAGGATGGGGGCAACAGCATTGACCCATCCCACCCCCACCAGGGACCAGAGCAACCCCTCCCATTGTAACATAGAAACATAGAAGTTGACGGCAGATAAGGACCGCAAGGCCCATCCAGTCTGCCCATTTCTTTTCTACCTTATAAATGTGCTTTCGCCTTGCTCTGTCAGTGACCTATCTATTCATAGTCATTTGTATTGCTCCTTATACCTATCCCATGCCTGTTTGAAGCCCTGCACTGTATTCATAGCCACCACTTCTTGTGGTAAGCCATTCCATGCATCCACCACCCTTTCTGTGAAAAAGAATTCTCACATTCCCCTTAATCGGCCTCCCTCTAATCTCATGCTGTGTCCTCTTGTCCTGCTATTTTTCTTATATTTAAACATGTTAGACTCTTTCACCTTGTTTATGCCCTTAAGGTGTTTGAATGCCTCGATCATATCACCTCTCTCCCTCCTTTGCTCAAGGGTATACATATTGAGCTCCGTTAATCTGTCCTCATATGTCTTCTGATGCAGTCCCTGCACCATTTTGGTTGCCCTTCTCTGGACTGCCTCAATTTGGTTAATGTCCTTGTGAAGGTGGCCTCCAATACTGCACGCAGTACTCCAGATGGGGCCTAACCAGTGTCTTGTACAGAGGGATTATTACCTCCTCTACGACTTGTGATCCCCTACTAATACACCCTAACACCCCCTAGTCTTACCTACTGCTTTAGAGGTCTGCTTGGATGATTTTAGGTCATCAGTGATGATGATGCCCAAGTCTCTTTCTTCCTTGTGACTGCTAGCAACTCCCTCCCAGCCTATAGGTGGTTCAGGGTTCTCTTCCCTATGTGCATGATTTTGCACTCTCTTTGCATTAAATCCAGTTGCCACTCTTCTGACCATTCTGCTAGTTTATCCAGATCTCTTCTCATTCTGCCCACCCCATCTGGATCATCTACTCTGTTGCAGATCTTGGTGTCATCTGCAAACAGACAAGCCTTACCCTCTAGTCCATCTGCAAGGTCACTAATGAAGATGTTGAAGAGGACTGGCCCAGGACTGATCCCTGAGGTACCCCACTTGTGACTTGCATCTCTTTCTGACTGTATACCATTTACCACCACTCTCTGTTTTCTGCCAGTCAACCAGTTTGCCACCCAGTTGACCAACTTCTGACCCACCCCGAGCCTACCCAGCTTATTTATCAATCTTCTATGTGGAACAGTGTCAAAAGCTTTGCTGAAGTCAAGGTAGGCGACATCAACTGCTCCCCCTTGGTCCACCACTCTGGTTACCCAGTCAAAGAAATCTATGAGATTAGTTTGACAGGACCTTCCTTTGTAAACCCATGCTGTCTTGGATCCTGTGCCCTATGGATTCCAGGTGTTGCACTATCCTTTCCTTAAGGATGCCTCCATAATCTTGCCCACTACTGAGGTAAGACTGACCGGTCTCTAGTTCCCGCCTCCTCCCTGCTACCACTCTTGTGGGCGGGATCACATGAGCCCTTCTCCAGTCTTCTGGGACCTCTCCTGTGCTCAGAGACTCACTAAACAATTCTGCTAATGGCTCTGCTAGTTCCTCCTTTAGCTCTTGGTACCTGATGTATGCCATCAGGTCCCATTGCCTTATCCACCTGAGCTTAGCAAGCTCTTGTAGGACCCTTTCTTTGTGAAGGAGTAGTGCTCACCTCCCTCCCCTGTGTCCATGATGCTGAGCTGTGGGCCCTGTCCTACCTTCTCTTCAGTAAATACTGAGCAAAAGTATCTATTTAGGATAGCTGCCTTTACAGGGTCCTCCTCCTCACATGCTCCCTTTCTCCATTAAGCTTAGCAATACCCTCTGGACTTTCTCCTTTCACTAATGTATCTATAGAAAGTCTTGTCACCTTCTTTACTGTTCAGTGCTAGTGTTTCCTCAGTTTGGGACTTTGCCTGCCTTACTGCCTTACCTGCTTCCCTTAGGGCAGTTTGGTATGCCTCCTATCTTCATCCCGCTGTGTTCCTTATATTTCCTAAGGCCAGCCTTTTGGCTCTGACCTTTTCTGCTACTGTATTTGAGAACCAAAGTGGTTTCCTTCTTCTTTTGCACTTCCTTTTCTGTCTAACACAATGGGATGTTGCTTCAAGTATTGCATCCTTAATGCTTGCCCACTTTGCCTGTACCCCCTCACCTGTGTTTCTTTTTGCCAGAGCTAGCTTAACTCTGTAGGCCATCTTATCAAAGTCAGCTCCTCTGAAGTCCCATATTTTTGCCTTGGAATGGGATGATTTAGATGTAGTAGCCAAACTGAACCATACCATGTGATGGTCACTGGCCCCCAGGTGACCTTCTACCTGGAGATCTGTGATCCCTTCTTTGTTAGTCAGTACTAGATCTAGGATAGCCCTGTCTCTTGTGGGTTGCTGTACCAGTTGTTTGAGGCCCTCCCCCTGCAGGGAATCCACTATGAGTCTAGTTCTGGCAGATGTTCCTGCTGGTATTGACCAATCTGTATCTGGCATGTTGAAGTCTCCCATTATCAGAACCTCCCTTTAGCTGTCATGTTTTGTATATCTTCTAACAGTAATGTATCTATGTCCTCCTCTGGTCTGGGGCCTGTAGACAACCCCAGTTCTTATGGCTGTCCCATTTCCTGTTTCCAGAGTGACCCACAGTTCTTCTGGCTCCTTATGTGTATTCTGAATTTCTGTAGCTTTGATATTTTCATTAACATACAGGGCCACTCCTCCCCTTTTGCACCTCGGTCTCTTCTGAACAATACATAGCCAGGTACTGAAGTCTCCCAGGTGGTTACTGGTAAACCACGTCTCACTAATTGCTACTATGTCCAGTTTAGCTCTGACATTATTGCCTGCAGGTCTGGGATCTTATTTCCAGGCTGTGAGCATTTGTGTACATGATTTTCCATTGGCCAGATTTTGTGTGTTAGTTGTTGGGTGAAGTTTGGCATTACCCTGTGCATCGTAGATGGGGAGACAAACCTTTTTCTTACCTGGTGATGCAAATGAACGGCAAACATGCTGAATTCCTGTTTGACCACTAGCTGAGGGGGAGTGTTCTTCCCATTCGACGATGGGGTGCTGCACCCTCTCCCATTTGCTAGTTTAAATATTCTGCAAAGACATCAAACTTCTGCCCCAATGCACTGACTCTCTTTAGTCAGATGCAGTCCATCAAATTTAAAGAACTTTCGCTCCCAGAACTGTTGCCAGTTCCCTACAAATCTGTGTCCTTTTTCCTGGCACCAGTCCTTGAGCCACGTGTTTAGCTCCCTATCTCCTTCTCTGACCTTCCGT
This sequence comes from Neoceratodus forsteri, assembly GCA_016271365.2. Taxonomy (NCBI): domain Eukaryota; kingdom Metazoa; phylum Chordata; order Ceratodontiformes; family Ceratodontidae; genus Neoceratodus; species Neoceratodus forsteri. Next base: position 720,231,702 of record CM057459.1, on the reverse strand, counting down.
CCATCTGCTCCCCTCCCTCTCCCAGACTGGCAGGATCTCAGAAGGAGATCTGGACGAAATAGATGATAGTTTGTCACCCAGCCTAGTCAGGTGTTCCTTGGTCTCCACAACTGACCGGCTGGTGAGATCATTAGTCCCTATGTGTACTAGGACATCAATGTTTTCTCCTGCCTTGTGAACAATTTTAGCAATGCAGTCAGTGTCTCTCCATGCCGATGTACCTGGGAGACATCTGACCATCACCCCTGGCTGGAGATGGGTATCAACTCCCCGAATCATGGAGTCTCCTATGAGCAGAAGTTTTTTGGATTTCCTTTGTGCTTGTTTAGTTTTGGTTCCTGATTTGGGTGAGTTTTGTTGTGCTAGCTCCTGTGCCACAGTGTCCTGCTCTGCAGTGTCTTCTGCCTCTTTATTTGATTTCAGAGATAGAGGCAGATACCTGTTTGTAGTGTTTATATGGTTTTTGGAGGTAATGTGTTGGAGAGCAGAGAGTGATGGGGCACCTGATTTGCTCCTCCTAACCACCTGCCAACCTCCTGGACTAGCCCCTGAAAAGCTGCCCAAAAGATGACAAGCTGTCAGTGAATGAGTATGTACTTGTACAAGCACACATTCATTCATTAGAGCTCAGTCAGGCTGCTGGCCATGAATGTGAGTGGAGGGCTGTGCTGGTGGCCCATTATTGGGTGGACTTGCAGAGTAGGGTGGTGTGGCAGTGGTCTGGATGGGATGGGTAGGTGGTGGATCTACTAGATACCAGGGAATGGGGGATTTCATTAAAAAATATACTGTATAAATGTTTTTTCATGTAGGCTGTGGCTGACTGGCCAGCGATCGGTGGGCGTGTTTGGGGGCAGGAGGGTGATTGTTGAAACTGGGTCTCATGGTGGGGACCACTAGACACCTGGGAATGGAGAATTTAATTAAAAAAATATTAATATTTTTACATGTGGCCAACTGGCTGATGATTGGTGGGTGGGTGTGGGGGTGGGATGGTGATTTTTGTAACTGTGTCTTTTGGAAGGGGTCCACTAGGCACCTTGTGTCCAAAGTTTGTGTGGGAAGTGTGGAATTTCAGGGGCAAAATTCTACATTTCGCATTTGATCTGGCCTCAGTAAATCTGGTGAATTTCACATATTGCACTTCATGTATTGAGCGCAATATGCGAAATATTCCGCTGAGTGAAGTTTGTCAAATTCCCCACCTCTACTCACCAGTGTATGGTTGTTTTGAAGGCCTAACATCATGGAGAGTGCACCAACATGAAGAAATGATTTACTTGTTGTAGGTTTCAAGAGCACATGGGATAGACATAGGGGTATCTTAGAAAAGAGGCAAGGGAGGGGGTAATCTGAGGCCAAGCAGGGCCTCACATGAGGTGGCAAGATAGGCAGGGATAAAGGGCAGACTGGGTGGGCAAAGTGGTCCTTTTTTGCCATCGATGTCTATGTTTCTATGTTCTATTTACTGGAAACAATTTTAGCATGAAAGGTATTCTGAGCTGATAACAGTTTGTTTCCTGTCTGTAGGGGAGGAAGGGACTAAAAAGCATCAATACAGCAATAGAAAGGTGCATAGCAATAACAAGTACTGTAATGCACAGTGAAATTGAAATGGTATTGTCCAACCAAAGAATGCTGCTGTCTTTTAGTTGCAGAGCAGTTTCTGAAAACTATCTCACTATAGCCCTAGAGCCAGCCATGCGCTATCATCCATGTAGTGATGCTGTGAGGCATATCACACCAAGACCTTGTATCCAAAAAAGCATGTGGTCAAATAAACACATTTTGGGCAACTATTTCCACAGGATTGTTTTAAAATCTTCCAATCTTTAATGCAGAATTTGTTGCAGGATGATTTTATCTGAAGAATTTTGCTAAAACCCCTTGCAATTCCTCCTTGTGAGTTTTATTTATTTATTTTCAGGGTGCTGATATGTGACCACAAAGTTTTTTCTTTTGCAGTTTTGACGTGAAAGCTCTGTAAGGGTGGCATGCACAGTTGGCTTTGAATATTGGACCCAAAATATTTTGAAGTGTAGCCTCCTCCCAATGCAAACATACATACATGCACACACATATCAAGGGGAAAGAAGTATGCGTCTTTTTTGTGTTCAAAACATTTGTATTGTATTTAAATAAGTAAATAAAGTTTTTAATTTTGGTCACCATCTTTGATGACTGCATGTGTGACTTTGTCTAACAATTTGCATTAATAAGATGTCCTCATAACTCACATTATGATGCAAATTGTTTTATGTCCACAAACGTTCTCCATTTGAGTATAACAGATTTGTCAGCTAAAAAAGGGCTGTGTCTGCAGGCTCAGAAGCTAGACATTCTGAAAAATTCAACCCAGTAATTGATGGTACTTTGGTAACGGGTACAGAATTTACCAAAATCAGTGTATGAGTTCAGGGCCATGTGAGCCAACAAGTGCAGTCTCACAGGCCAGTTACATAGAAATATAGAAACTGACAGCAGATAAGGATCGCTTGGCCCACCTGGTCTGCCCATTTCCCTACCTACTGTAATACTGTAGACCCTACTTAATCTCTGGCTTTATCCCCCCTTTTCTAACCGCTCAGGTTCCCTTATGCCTATCTTATGCATTTTTGAATTTTGCTACCATTTTTGCCCCCACTACCTCTGATAGGAGGCTGTTCCATGCATCCACCACCCTCTCAGTGAAGAAGTACTTCCTCACATTTCCCCTGAGTCTACCCCCTTCAGCTTCTTTGCATAACCCCTTGTTCTTGAATATCTTTTTCTTTGAAAAATGCTTCTCTCTTGTACCTTACTTATACCCTTGAGGTATTTTAAAGTTTTTATCATGTTTCCCCCTCTCCCTCTTTTCCTCCAGGGTGTACATACTGAGGTCCTTTAGTTTCTCCTCATAGGGCTTTTGGTGCAGACCCTGCACCATTTTAGTTGAAGTCCTCCGGACAGTCTCTACTCTGTCCATGTCCTTCTGAAGATGTGGCCTCCAGAACTGGACACAGTACTCTAGATGAGGTCTAATCAATTTTAGCCTAGCCTGGGCCTAACTCCAGGCATCCAGGCCTTCTCATACTCTGACTCGACCCAACACTTTATTATGATGGCAGCTGTTGTACTCCTCTGCTATACCTACTTGTTTCATTATTAATGCACACTTACTACATTCTCACCCTGCTTGTGGGTTGGAATTACTTGTCCTTAACTCATCTGTAGCCCTCTCCATGTTAGTATTAGCCTTTTTTTTGCTTCTCTAAGTCAGACCTTGTATTGTTTACTCATTTGTATAAGTTTTGTCTAACATTTTGATGCTGCTCTTTGATGTTCCTTGTTGATTGCTATGCTTGTGGCAGGACCTCCTTGTAAATGAGCTTGCTCAATGGAGCTATCCTGACAAAATAAACTTGAACTTGATAACTTGAACTAACTCAAGTTGCCTGATTTTGCCCAAATTACAGTCTATAAAGGGTTTAGGACACCCTGCTCTCTACCCTGATGCTGTTAACTAGTCTAGCTCCTCCTTCCTGGGTACCAATTCCTGACCTGGCATCCTCAGTCCTATGCTACCAATGATTCCTGTGAGACTGTCCATAACACTTGCATGCCTTGAGCATTCTACAGCTGCCAATGAAACCCCTCTTCCTGGATGCTTTGGTTTTCAGTTTTTAATGTCTCACCTTTGCTGTTGCCCCTACTAGAGCTTGCTTATGGTAGCACCCTTATATTACATTGTGCTAAAAGAGTACTAAGACTTTTTGCACACTTCCAGCAGGAAGCTTGCCAATTGCTACCTCCCAGCATGACCAGATAGGCTGAGGAGAAGAAGCTGTCAATTCCCCAGTCAACCTCAAAGTCATGGGCTCCTATGCCCTTAAAATAACAATTTTGGGCCCTATTTATACCATTTGTTTTGCATATTCTGTTGTTTTTTTCTGTCTTCTTAATGTCAGTCTGTTCCATTCCAAGCAGCCCCCCCAGCCCCAATGTTTGATTTCTCTGAGTACTAACTCCAATCTCTTAACAGTGCCCTGTGGTTTGCCTCCCATGGTTGAGCCAGTAGGTTTGACCGGGTCCCATCAGGACCAGATTCAGATGTGGTGAAGGGTTCCCAGTTGTCAGTGTGGAGTCTGCGAGGAGCCAGACATCATCCTGCTTCAGTTGGGGGAATTTCCTGTGTATTCTCACAGCCCCAGGACATCACCCATCAGATAGGATCATACATATGCATATAGCATGTGCCGCACACCCCCACCAAGTGACATCCCGTTCCTAAAGAACAGCTCCTACTGGGATGCCACCTGTGGTTCTCCAGTAGGGGATCACAGTGTCAAGCATGTTGCCTCACCTCTCCAGAGTAGGAGAGCATCCTCTGGGATTCTTGATCCTTCTCTACCTGGCCCCTGACAACCCAGGCTTATTCCTGAACTTAGGCAATCAGTATTGTAACTATGCCAATGGATTGGCTGATATACTTTTTACAAGACCCTGATTTGTCCCAATTTACTAAATCTCCCCACATCCAAAAAGCCCCCAAAAATCCATTGCTTGACCCTATTCCCAACTCTAGTTGATCCACAGTATAACAACAAGAAAATGAAGCAACTCACATTTGTAATTAAGTTGTGGTGGGATGAATTCAGTCCTGTAGTTACCTTAAACTCTGAATGCGTGTTTACAAACACTACAGTTTATGATGCAAATGGAGTATGTCACTTCCAATGCAGGCTGCCATTCCTAGCATGTGAGTGCTGTTTATAAATAATCTTTAGATAACTTGATTATAATTATCTTTATATTTTGCCTACACCAAAAGATGTTGAATTTATTCTGCCAACAGAGTGGGTGACTGGATGGATGTACACGTCTTGAACAAAATGCATGCCACTGAATGATGGTTTGTAGTTTAACAAAACACTTCTTTACATACAATGGTAGAAATAACAGAGATAGTTGAACCATTTCTATGTTGAGTTTAAATCAGTTCAACTGCAAATCCAAAAAGGCTTTACTACATTTTCTTGTTTCTAGCAACCTTTGTTTCAAGCTTTTTTAAGCATAACCTAATAGTTTTTATTTATTATTTATGGGTTTCCCCCCATCACCCACACTCACACTTTTTCCTTGCATCTCTTGCTTCCTATTCTCTCCATTTCTACAGCATGTTCTAGGGCTGCCACCCCACCACTTTCATTTACCCTCAGAGCTCCTGCCTCCTGTAGGGTCTACCAAGGCAAACTGCAGAGACCAGATCCTGCATATCAAGTGGTAGGGACAAGGTCCCCTGAAGGTCAATGCTTGACATCAGCTTAAGTTTGGTCATGTCATGTCAGCACCTTGCTGTGTGTCAGGGAGAGATGAAGAGCTCTGCCAATGTGACTCCCCCGGACCAACAAGGGGCATCTGCACAGCAGCATGTGCTGCACTCCCACCTTGGAGACATCTCTCATACTCTAGGGCTGTTCTTAACTGCCTGCTAGCACCAAATTATATTCTGGATAAAACAGGAGCATAGGGCCAAATTCTCAATGGGGCGAGATTGCAGCAAGCCCCAGGTGTGCCAAAGAAATGGCACAGTGAGCTTGCAGCACTCTAACAGGATTTTCTATTCCATTCAGCAGTTGATGCAAGTTAGACCATCATTTTGTGGTCCAGCTTGCATCAATCACTGGGATTGTTTTTACACAGCTTGCTGTAAAGTTGGAAAACTGTCACAACTCAATCTGACCTTTGAAAATTGGGCACAGTTGCAGCAAATGCCATTGGCGTAGTGGCAATTTGAAAGTCTTGTGGTGTAGAGCTTGATGTAATTCCTGTGCTATCTTTAAAAATGCATCCCACAGTCTGAGTTTCAGATTTTTTTTATTTTTTTGGGACTGTATCTCATTTACATTGATACCAAGGTGTACATCGCCAAAATATTACCAAATTAGTTAGGGTTCCAAAAAAGTTACAGAATGTGCACAGAGTAAAAAAATATATAAACAAGTGTGGCACAATGTATATCAAACTATGTATAAAATCATTTAAATATATAATGGTATATAACATTAATTATAAACATTATGAATTATAATAAATATTACATATATCTATATACACACACACACACACATATATATATATATTCATTGCAAAAAAATTATTAATGTATCAGTTAGGGTTGAAGCAGCAAATGTAAGGAAATGAGGTGTTAGGGTTGACACCCTAATGCCCCCATGCCTTACCACCCACACCACCACAGACCAACAGGTGACAGGGTGTGCTTTGGGGTCATCGGCCTAACTGTCACATCATTCCATGTTTAACAAAGCTCACATGATAAAGTATAGGAGAATAGGGTGAGAGGCCTGATGACCCTGAGGCATACCAGGTCACCTGTTGGTCTGTGGTGGGGGGTGGGGCGGGTGGTAAGGCATGGCAGGGTGTTAGAGTGGCAACCCTAATGCCTCATTTCCCTACTTTTGTCACTTCAACCCTAACTGATGCATTAACAAAGTTTTTTGCAATGAATTTCCTTACCTTTTTCGAAAGTGTAATGTAATTGGTAACTGGTATGTGTTGGTGGGAGCACTGGCCCTTGGGGCCAACGCTCCCTTCAAGCTGCCCATTTTTGTATAATGATATGCATCTGTGGGAGCAGGGGCCCTTTGGGCCCTGCGCTCCCACTTACACATAACTATGGAGCCATACAGCAGCCCTATAGGGCTGAAAAGGAACTCTTGTAACACTAATTTGTCAAAATCTCAGTAACCGTAGTAGCTACAAAAAATATTCCACTGCAGTTGTAATCATCTAAGCTGGCCAGAGCAAAAAATCCATATCTCAAATCATTTCTGAGATACGGGCACCAAAAGGTGCTGCGGGCAGCGCAATGTTATCCTATGGGAAATATCTCAACTTCATAATGGCATAGCTATAGAACCCATGACAATTTTTGCACCTAAACAGCAAAAATCACATTTCTGGGACACCCCCTTATACCCTACAAATGTCAAGACAAAAGACCAACCCGTTTATTTTCAGTGCACTGGGAAAGATTTAAAATTCCTAGTTTGTGAGGTGTCAAAATCCCCATTCACAAAGTCAATTCCCATTTGCAAGCTGTCAAAATCCTCATTCGTGAGAATTCCTTGTTCATCAGATTTTGGTCATCTGGTCTGGGAATCACGATCAAGGATTTTGTCAGCTCATGAAAGAAGATCGGCTTACGAAAGGGGATTTTGACAGCTCACGAACAGGGATTTTGTCACCTCATGAAAGAGGATTTAAAAAAAAACAATTCCCTTTCATGAGCTGTCAAAATCCCCTTTCACAAGTCAATCCTCTTTCCTGAGGTGACAAAATCCCTGTCCGTGAGCCAATCCTTCTTTTGCCAGAAGGGCCATCTGGAAATCACGATCAAGGATTTTGTCAGCTCGCAAAAAGGATCAGCTTGTGAACAGGGTTTTGATGGCTAACAAAGAAAGTTTTGACAGCATATGAAAGGGGATTCAAAAAACGAATCCCCTTTCACGAGCTGTCAAAATCCCCTTTAGTGAGCCTATCCCCTTTCGCAAGCTGAGAAAATCCCAGTTTGCGAGCCAATCCTTGTTCACAAAATCAGGCCATCTGGTCCAGAAATCACGATCAAGGATTTTGTCAGCTCACGAAAGGGGATCAGCTCGTGAAAGGGAATTTTGACAGCTCGCGAAAGGGGATTGGAAGCGAGTGATAAACAAGGAATTTTAATTTAAAACAGCCATTTTTTTACAAAAATGAAGCAAACCAAAGCCATGGGTTTGTAGAGGACATCACCCTAAAAAAAAACATGCTTCAATTGCAAGACAACACATCCGTGGGGCAAGTTACAACATCTTGTTTGTTGGGAAAAATGAAAACAAGATGGTGGCTGACAAAAGGGAATTTTTTTCCTCACGAACATGGATTTTATAAATTCCCATTCGCAAAGTGACAAAATCCTTGATCATGAGTCCAATCCTCTTTCGCAAAACATACATGTAAATCAAAGACTGAACCGAACATGCTCAGAACCCGGAAAATTCAAAATTAAATAACTTTGGAACGGATTAATATGTTTTCATCAAATTGATGCTAGATTGTTCTTTTGGGAAACCTCTTTCTACCCTGAAAATTGCAGACCAAAATTCCAAACAGTGTGGCCACAGTGCGATGGGCAAAAATTGGCAGAAATGGGCAAAAAAAGTGAAAAATTTGATTTTGGCACTTCGCTGCATGAAAACTGCAAATCCAACTGAAATTCAACTTGGCATATCAAGAGATCTACCATCTGAGACTGCACATTCCAGATTTTGTGCAAATCTGTTGAATGACAATTTCAATGGAAATAGGCTCTCCACTATTCCACGTATTTAGTAAGGTGGTGCATTCTAAAAAACATATAGAACTGTAAACTTCCAAAAGGTGCACCCACCTACTTAGTTCATCCACGTCCTTTAAATGCAATCACTAGATCTCTTCTGGTGTACTTTGAACTGTGAGTACTGGACATTTGTTTAATTATTCCAAAGTATACCAGAAGAGATCTAGTGATTACATTTAATGGATGTGGATGAACTAAGAAGGTGGATGCACCTTTTGGAAGTTTACAAATTAGTTGAATGGCTACAAAGTTATTAACATGCAAAATTTGGGGGTTAACATTAAACTGCTTACTCTACCCTAACCATGCCTCTATAATATACATATATATATATATATATCTATATATATATATATCTATATATATAGATATATATATATATACATATTAGAGGCAAAAAATCAATTAATGCATCAGTTAGGGTTGTTCTACAGTGACAAAAGTGAGGAAATTTGGTGTTAGGGTTGAAACTGTACTTTAAGCCCACCCCAACCACCAACAGGGTGTGCATTGGGGTTGTCGGTCTAACTCTCACCCCATCACATGGGTAAACAAACTGAGGTATATGGAGAATGGGGTAAGAGTTAGGACCAACTACCCCAATGCACACCCTGTTGGCAGTTGAGGTGGCGGGCTGGGGGGTGCAAGAGGGGCTTTCAACCCAAATACTGAATTTCCTCACTTTTGTTGCTGTGGAACAACCTAATTGATGCATTACACAGAGCTTTTTGCCTCTAATTTCCCTTCTTTTTGAGAATGTGCAGTAGAAATAGTGAATGGAATGTGGTGGTGGGAGTGTGGTGCCCTTTGGGCCCCACGCTCCCACCATGTGATTTTTTGTGACCTAGTAATGGTAAGTGCAATGGAAATGCAACCACTAATGGTTGCACACATGGTGACTGAAATGTAAATGGAAAAGCAAACATTACTAGAAATGCAAGCACAAAGTGCCACCGAAGTGAACAGTGACGCAAAAGGAGACGAAAGTGCGTAGGGAAATGCAAACCGTGGCGCGCACGGTCACAGTACTGGAATCAGAAATGCAAATGGTAACATTAACAGCAGAAATAATGCCAAAGGAAACAAAAATGGAAATGCAATGCAAGCGCATGCGCAAACGAGAACACAAAGGGTAATGCACACGGTGGCATACATGGGAACGGTAATGCAAACAGGTATGGAAACGCAAGTGGAAACACTAACTGTAACAGTAACAGAAGTGCACACTCTGTTTTTGCCCAACAGCTGCATGGAGAAACACAGTGTGTACAAAGAATGTATGCATAATAATGGGCCTCAGAGCAGAAAATGAGCTGTTGGAATGCTAAATTGCTTATATCTCAGGAACCGTGCGACATATAAAAACTATTTAAATTTCACATGATTCATGAGTTTCCTGGCTAGGTTTTCACTGAATGGGTAGCCCATAGGCTACGCATTATCACAACAAAAATTCTATATCTCGCACTGTTTCCGAGATACGAGCCCTGAAATGCACGGTGGATGCCACCATGTTAGTCTATGGGAAAAAATGTCAACTTTGGTGTACTGTAACTTGGCATCCATACAATATTTTGTCACCAGATCACCAAAAGGAACATCTGAGAGATGGTGGCTGCTTTCCCTCCAAATCTTAGCTCAAAAGACCAAACCGTTCTTTTGCAGCAGGGTGGCAAAGAACTCCTGTCATTTTGGCCATAGTGTGGAAAAGTAGTATCACAGTTTATGAAAGCTTTCGCAAAATTTGCGAAAGTGTCACAGGTGCGACACTACTTTGTGGCACTACTTTTTCCAGAAATTTGAAAAACATATTTGTGGCGTGTTTAACCCCAAAATAAAGACATGGCTAGCATCCTCAGGGCTCGAATAGGTAAACTCAAAAATAATTGTGTCCCTAGATGGTCCCAATTTTAAATGCCAAGCATTTCTGTGATCAGTAACTGAAAACAAAATGGTGGATTTGCAACACTACTAGGGCCATTTGCGACACTAAAAACTGCATTTGCAAAAGTTTCAAACTTTTGGTTAACTTTTCCCATTGACTTACAATGGGAACTAGTTTTTTGAATAACTTTTGAACCGTTCAATATTTTTTCACAAAATCTTCAAAAGGTACATTGGGGACCCTGGCTGCATGTTCCCTGAAGTTTTCAGATCGGTCGTGCAAACCATGTGACCTGTAGGTATGAGCAAAGAAAGTGCAGAAAACTGTAATTGTGCACACAAATGTTGCTTAATAACTTTTCAGCTGTACTGTATATCCGACTGGTACGAATGTTGGCAGATCATAAGATCTATGGTTACGCCCCATGCCTGCCAAATTTCAGGCAAATCCATTGAATGGTAGTAAAGTTATTAAGGTGCAAAGTTTCACCCTTTAACCTTAAAAGGGCTACTCAACCCTAACAATGGTATAATATGTATATATGTATATATAAAATAGTGGCACAGTCGCGCCACTTTCTTTAAGGTTATGAAGTCACTTCTACAATAAAGTCAAAATTTTGCATGTTAATAACTTTGGACCCATTCAATAGATTTGTCTGAAATTTGGTATGTACAGTGGGGCATGGCAGATCTCTTGATCTGCCAAATTTTGTTTTGGTCAGACTTGCGGACTTTGCGCACCAAAATGCTGAAAAATGCACTTGGGCAGTTTGGGGGATTATGCCCGTGGCCCTGCATGGCTGTTGTGTGGCATGCTGCTCTGTGACATGGCTCTTCTGAAAGAGCTTCACTGGTTGAACATGCTGCTTTTTGTTTGGTGAAAAAATATTAAGGCATTCAAAAGTTATGGCACTTTTAAGCTCCCATTATAAGTCAATGGTAACATTTATATGGTTGTTCTGTGAACAAAGAATGGGTTTTGGGCCATTTTGTCCCTCCTGGTGATCAAAGAATTTGCAGCCTCGCAGTCAAAGAATCTTTGTCCCTGAGAATTCTTAGATCGTGAGGTCCGCCATCTTATTTTTTTATATTCCGATCATAAAAAATCAAATATCTCGGCTCAGGGGTCACTCCTAAAGAAAAACCTGCATGGGTTTTACACAGGGGGCTTTGATCTATCAACCCATGCCTTTGGTTTAACGTAAAATGGTCAAGTAATAGAGTTATAATGTTTTAAAATCTTTGATCGCGGCTCACTAACGATCTTTGATCGTGAGCCTGCAAATTCTTTGATCACTAGATTCTTTGACCACGATCTTGCATTGCGAGGTAAAAATACAATTTACTCAGCTCAGGGGTTGCCTAGGGACACAAATGAGGGTGGGTTTTGCTCAGGGGGCTTCGTTCTGTTAAGGCATGGTGCTGGTTTCATGTAAATGTGCCAAAAACTCACGTTTCACCATTTTTTGTTCTTTAATCATGAGCATGCAATTTCTTTGATCACAAGCCTGCAAATTCTTTGATTGCGAGATTCTTTGATAGTGATCGTGCATCCCGAGCGAGGGACGAGATGGCCGAATTAAAAAAATCTAATTTCTCAGCCCAGGGGTGTCCTAGGAAGACAAATGAGGGTGGGTTCTGCTCAGGGGCTTCGTTCTGTCGAACCATGGTGGTGGTTTACTGCATTTATGTCAAAAGTTTGACTTTCAGCATTTTATATTCTTTGATCACGAGCCAGCAAAATCTTTGATCGTGAGCCTGCAAATTCTTTGATCGCGAGATTATTTGATCGCGATCCTGCATCGCGAATGTGGGACGAGATGGCCAAATTAAAAAATCTAATTTCTCAGCCCATGGGTGCCCTAGGAAGACAAATGAGGATAGGTTCTGCTCAGGGGGCTTTGTTCTCTCAAACCATTGTGGTGGTTTACTGCATTTATCTCAAAATTTAGATTTTCAGCATTTTTTATTCTTTGATCACGAATCTGCAAATTCTTTGATTGTGAGAGTCTTTGATCGCGATCCTGCATCGCAAGATAGTGACAATATGGCCAGATTTTGTAATGTATTAGGTAGGCCAATTTTACAAATCTTTAATATTACATATCTCGGAAACGGTTTGGTCTTTTTAATTGAAATTTGGAGCATGTTTACGGAATGTCCTGTTGATATAAAATACGGTGTTTACATGTCAGAAAATATATTTTTTGCAGAGATATTGTGTGGTGCAGTTTACATTCTGTGGACAGCGTTTTGCATTGTGGTGGTGGCTTGAAATTGAGAGGATGCCTAGCCTTAGTGTCATGGATGTAGTTTTCAGTCGTTGTGTCTGTTAAGTGTCAACAGGTGCGGAACTCTGCCACTCTGATGAATGAAAATCTCAAACTTTAAAATGTTATATCTTGGACACGGTTTGGTCTTTTACATTGAAATTTGGAGGGTCTTGACGGCATGTCCTGTAGATGTCAATTATGGTATTTAGGTGTTGCAGAATTAATTTTTTGTGGTGATATTGTGTCATGCACTTTACATTTTGCATATAATGTTTTGCATTGTCGTACTGTGTTCAGATTTATAGCGTACCTAGTGTTACTGCCATGGAGATAGTTTCACTGCTTATGTGTCTGAAATGTAAACAGCTGCTCAGTTATGCCACTCTCAAGACTAAGCAATACATTCAAATTCAGTAGTTGTACTCTTATCTTATGGAGACGTTTACAAGTTGGCAGGAGCACAGGGCCCAAAGGGCCCGAGCTCCCACCAACTTCCACAACTTCTTATTTTTCTATTCTTTTTCAAACAAAGGAAATTCTATGCAAAAAATGACGTTAATGCATCATTTAGGATTAAAGCACAAAAAGTCAGGAAATGAAAAATCTTTAGGGTTACCCCCTATGGCCCGCAATCATCCCAGATTGACAGATGATGGTGTGTCATTGGGGTTGTGAGGCCATAGTTGCCCATTCTTCTTCACTGTTGTTGAATATGATTATACAAGGAATGGGGCAACATTTAGGCCTCTACAACCCTGAATGACACACCCCATCATCTGTCAATCTGGGGATAATTATGGATCCACAAGGGGAGGGCAACCCTAAAGATTTATCATTTCCTGACTTTTTGTACCTTAACCCTAAATGATGCATTAACGCAGTTTTTTGCATAGAACATCTATATATGTATAATGTGTAATATATATATATATATATATATACACACACACACACACACATTATAGGGGTGCAGTAGCCCCTCTTTTATAGCTGAGTAGGGTGCTTAATGTTAAACCCATTTTGCACCTTAATAGTTTCACCTCATTCAACAAAACTACATGTAATTTTGCATGTGCAGTCTGAAGGGGCAAGGTCTCTTGATCTGGCAAGATTCATGAGGGTCAGACATCCAGATTCTGTGATCCAGTTAGTGCAAAAAGTGGAAAAATTGTTGGGGGGGGGTTCTCGTGCCTGCAGCCCAGATGGTTTAGAATGTTATTCTTAAATTCCCAGAGTAGAAGGGGCTTGCACTAGAAAGGTGTCTTTTTTTGGTTTGGTTTAGTGAAAACATATTTTATCTTTTATTTTTAATTAGTTTTTGTTGACCTGGAAAAGAGGGCTACACAATTCTGCCTATTTCCAGCCGTGTCCCGAGAAGGGGGCGCGATACAAATGGTAACCATAGAAACATAGAAACATAGAACTTGACAGCAGATAAGGTCCACCTGGCCCACCTAGTCTGCCCATTTCCCTATCTACTATATGAGCTCCAGATCCTATTTGATCTGCTGCCTACCTCCTCCTTCCTACCACTAGTTTTGCCTTTTGAATGTCCCATTCATTCTTGAATTCAACAATTATTTTTGCCCCCACAACCTCTTCTGAGAGGCTGTTTCATGCATCTACCACTGTTTCTGTGAAAAATACTACCTCATATTGCCCACATTGCCCCTGAATCTTCCCCCAGCTTCATATTGTGACCCCTTGTTCTTGCACATCACCTTTTCTGAAAGATATTGCCCTCTTGAACTCTGTTGCTCCCCCTGAGGTATTTGAATGTCTCTATCATATCCCTCCTCCCTCCTGTCCTCCAGAATGTACATATTGAGTTCTGTCAATCTCTCCTCATATGGTTTCTGGTGTAGCCCCTGCACCATTTTCATTGCCCTTCTCTGGACTGCCTCCACCATGCCGATGTCCTTTTGGAGAAGAGGTCTCCAGAACTAAATGCAGTACTCTAGATGAGGCCTCACCAACTGCCTATACAGCGGGGTCAACACCTCCTATTTTCTACTGGTGATACCTCTCCCTATGCACCCCAGCAACCCACCAGCTTTCCTCACTGCCTTTGCACATTGTTTGGCTACTTTTAGATCATCTGTTATGACTACCCCAGGTCCCTTTCCATTTTGGTTGTTGTTAGTGCCTCCCCCCATTATGTTTTCTTCCCCTGGGTTTTTGTTCCCCAAGTTCATGATTTTGCACTTCTGGGAATTGAATCTGAGCTGCCACACTCTTGACCACTCCTCCAGCTTGCTTAAGTCTCTCCTCATTTGCTCCACCTCCCCCCGGAGTGTCAACCCTATTGCAGATCTTGGTTGATGTTGGTGTTTTTTTAATGGAATGGGGGAAATTTGGCCAGAACACCAGTGAAATTCCACTACTCTGCCAGTAGGGGGATCCATGCCAGCATGCTGCCAACATGCCAGAGCCTGGTGTGCAAGCAGGAGGAATGCACGTGTGTGAGGCCGTGGAGCAGGTCTTCTCCTCAGCCTTTGGAAACTTAGAGACCGGCAACTGGAACACAGATGAGTGGTTTGAAGGTAAAATGGAGGCTGTGATCGCAGATGCAAACATGAAAAACACAAAGTCAGTACAGGATACTGTAAGTTTGCCTGAATTTTCTATTTTACAAGATGCAGAGGAAAAATGTGTCTTTGAGGAAATTGAAACAGAGGAAAAATGGCATTAAGAATAAACGGAGCAGCTCCAGCTGACTTTATAGAATTTGGGCCATCACCAAATGTCAGAATCCAAGGATACAGCATCTGACAACAATGCCCAGCTGATTTGTGATGATGCAGCATCATCAAAGGCTGCTGTCGCTGTCAGGATGGATTCAAAGAAAAAGAAGGGTAAACCAAAATATGTCAAAAAAGAATTAACTACTGCATTAAAAGGCAATGCCCCGACAGGAATGGCTTTTTCAAGTCAGAGATGGCTTGGCCTAAGATGGGCATTGCAAGCTGAACAAACGGAACAAACAGAGGGCCCTCTTATTCTTCAGGACAATGACACTGGACTAGAAACTCCTCATATGGAATCAATGCAGGGTACAGAAACCCAAGTGCGACACAAAGTAGCCTGGATTCAGTACATAAAGGTGAACTAGAAAAAGACTTTCAAAAATCAAATAATTATGTTTCTTCCTTCATTTTGATGATTAAAGAAGGCCAGGAGGAAGGGACAAAATGAACTAAACTTGATTTTAATACATCCATGGAAATACCTACAACTTTATCTGGTACCCAAGGAATGCCTTTACCAAACAATCAAAATGGGAACAGTAAACAAGAAATATTTTTATTTCAAGCACAGACTGCTGCAGCTTTGGGTTCCCTAGCTCCGCTAAATGCTCAAGAATCAGAAAATGCACAAGCTATAACTAATGGCCAGAAAGAATCCTTGTCACCAGAAAATACTCTAAGAGCTGCAGGCTTTGTAAAATCTGCAGACAGTACTTAATGGATTTCTAAAACTATTCTGACAGCACAAGAAATAAAGGATGTGGTAAACCCAGAACTCCTTACAAAAGGTACGATTTCTTCTTTATTTAAACCTGTGTCCTATGCAGAAAATGAGCCCAAAATTGATAGTCGGGCCTTAGTAGCCTCTGAGGCTCAAATAGAAATGGGTTCTGGCAAAGGCACTGTTAAAAATCAAACTACAGAGAGTGACATTGTTTTTCTTAATGCTGGGAAAGGGGCAAGTAATATTTTTTTGTGCAATAGCCTGGGAAGGAACTAAATCAACAGAAACTGGTACAGAAGGACATCTTAGAAATAAACTTAGCACATCCTGGGCAGATAGGGTAGAGGAAGGTAATAAACCTGAACCTCTGCTTCCCTCTGAACAGCCCACAGAACAAAATCAAACTAAAATACCTCCAAGAATAGCACAGATGTCTGATCTCTTTTCAAAGCTAGGGGACCCAGCAAAAAGGAAAAACACAGTTCATATTAAATACAAAGGAGGTCTGTCTGAAACTCCAGATAGAGTTTTTGTTGCTCATAAACGTTTAAAAGAATCTTTAAATGTTTTGGCCTCAGAGATATTTGCACTGATACATACATCAGGAGATACCATCTTTGATATCAGCATTAGGAATCCTATGTTATTAGACAGATTTCGGAACAAATACCATACGACCAAATCTGCCCCTATTTGGTCTCATTTCATAGTTATTCCATTAACCAAACCCATATGGAAAACAATAACAATATTTTTCAAGAAAGAGAGTGTACAAATTGCAGATACTGTATGTTGCATTGGGTCAAAGAGTAGAAATCGTGGAAAGCCCACAACCCATAATAGATTCAGAGAATATTTGGACTGGTGGCTGGTGGATTAAAATAAAGCTCAGGACATCAGAATTGGGAACCCAACACCTCCCAAGTAGTTTTTATGTAGGAAGGGATAGAGGATTTTGCTTTGATGCTGGTCATCTGAAATCCTGACACAGATGTGGGTCACTACCTCACCTAAATTCGCCCTGTGACAATGAAGTGTGTGATCTATGTTTGGATATCGGGCATGACAGTCATTTCTGTCTGAATCCTGTTAAATGTAATTTATGTGAGGAAACATAGAAACATAGACTTTGGCAGCAGATAAGGACTGCTTGGCCCACCTAGTCTGCCCATTTCCCTACCTACAGGATAAGCTGCAGAGCCTATTTAATCAACAGCCTATTTCTTCCTAACCCCTACAAAAATTGCCTCATATCTGTCCCATGCATTTTTGAATTCTCCCACAGTTTTAGACCCCACAACCTCCTCAGGAAGGCTGTTCCATGTGTCCACCACCCTCTCTGTGAAAAAATACTTCCTCACATGGCCCCTCTATCTTCAAATTGTGTCCCCTTGTTCTTGCACATCTCTTTATCTGAAAAGATGCTACCCTCTTGGACTTTGTTGATTTCACTGAGGTACTTTAAAGTTTCTATCATGTCCCCCCCCTCCTCCTTTCCTCAAGGGTGTTCATATTAAGCTTCTTTATTCTCTCCTCATGTGGCTTCTCTTGCAGAACCCGCATCATTTTAGTTGCTGTCCTCTGGACTGCCTCCATCCTGTCTGTGTCCTTGTGGAGATGGGGTCTCCAGAACTGGATGCAGTACTCCAGATGGGGTCTCACCAACTGTTTGCACAGAGGGATAACCACTTCCTGTTTTCTGCTGGTGATGCCTCTCCCTATACATCCCAGTATCCCCCCAGCCCTCTCTACTGCCTTCTCACATTGCTTGCTAACCTTAAGGTCATCTGATACGATTACTCCCAGGTCCCTTTCCATTTTTGTTGTTGTTACTACCTTCGTCCCCCATTGCATAATCTTCTCCAGGGTTTTTGTTTCCCAGGTGCATCATTTTGCACTTCTTTGCATTGAATCCAAGCTGCCATACTTCTGACCATTCCTCCAACCTTGCCAAGTCCCTTCTCATCCTTTCCATGCCTTCTTGAGTATCAGCCCCATTGCAGATCTTTGTGTCATCTGAAAAGAGGCATACTTTTCCTTCCAGTCCCTCTGCAATGTCACTTATAAACACATTAAAAAGGACTGAACCCAGTACTGAACCCTGCAGTACCCCACTAGTAACCCCTCTTTCTTCAGAGTGGACTCCATTTACAATTACCTTCTGTGTCCTGTTGTCCAGCCAATGTTTTACCCAGGCTACTACCCCACCTCCAGGCTGGTTAATTTAATTATTAATCTTTTGTGTGGGACTGTGTCAAATGCCTTGCTAAAGTCTAGGTAGGACATGTCCACAGCCCCTCTCTGGTCTACTACTTTGGTCACCCAGTCAAAGAAATTAATTAAAATTGTCTGACATGATCTTCCCGCTGTGAACCCATGCTGCCTTGGGTCCTGTGTCCGACTGGCCTCTAGGTACTCAACAATTCTTTCCTTCGGAAGTGATTCCATAATGAGTGCACACAAGGTAGTAGTGCTCTGAAACCAAACAGACTTTTAACTTAGCAAAAGGTTTCAGCACACACAAACCTCACAAAATGGGATGCCATCACTGTTGTTAGAAATTTAAAAAACTCATTTATTAACAAGGAAAAACCAGCAGCATCCTGCCTGATGTGTTTCAGACATTCAGGTCCTTTATCAAAGGCTATGGATGCAAATGTAACTACTATAAATATCTAGCACACCACATGAACATATGACATCATTCAATTAATCACATCAAGAAACATATCATGCAGTGCTAACACCTATGGTGCAAACATTTAAAAAAAGGCTAACAGAAATAGTCATCCATACTACTAGCCCTATGTATAAAATTTAAATAATACAAAAACATTTTGCAAAATTGCACTAATTCCTTAAATCTATGCATATCAAAAATTCAAATTCTCTTTTTAAGAAAATATAACTAGAATTCAACAAAAGAAAACATAGCAAGGAGAATAAAGGGGGAAAAGGGGGGGAGGAGAATACAAGAATTATATTCTGATCACTCGTAGCCTATATTCGCAATTCTATCTTCAAAAATATCTATAAAAGATTATTATAAATTAGCAACACATCAAACATATCAGTTCTTAAAAACCTTTACTAAATTTCAGATACAATTTCTATTCTGCAGATATGGACGTAAATCCAAATGACTATTCCAACCAGGTTTCATATGTGCTTTAAGTGAAAGAATCCAAACGTTTTCCCTACTTAGGACCAAATTATCAAAATTTCCTCCTCTAGGATTTTGGTTTATTTTATCAATTGCTGTAAATGAGAAAATATGCTGTTCCCTGTCATAACTTTGCATCACGTGAGCTGCTGTAGCATATTGTATGTCCTTTTTAGTGATCGCTCGTAAATGTTCTCCCATCCTAATTTTAAAATTCCTAATCATTTTCCCCACATAAAATGCACTGCAGCTACAGGTTGCTAAATAGATAATTCCTAAAGTATGGCAAGTTATGCACTGTTTTATCTGGAATTCTCTTTCAACATAACAACTCTTAAACACCTTGGTCTGGTTCACTCTATTAAAATATATGCAATTCTGACACTTAAAACAACCTTGAGGCTGCTGTAGCCATGTACTCATTTTTTTCTCTTGAAAATGACTATGCACTAAACTATCTTTTAGAGTGTGTGCTCTCTTATAGCACATTCTTATGGGATTAGTGCATATTTGCTTTAAACTAGACTCCACTTCTAAAACATACCAATATTTTTTTTTAAATGATCTCTAAATCTCTTGCTTGTGCTGAAAAATTAGTTACAAAATTGAAACTTTCATTCTCTTCCACTCTGTCCACGTTATCTTCTAAGAGGCAGCTACATTTCTGTTGTTTCACTCCATATGTGCTGTCAACATTTTTGTTTTATTATAGCCATGTTCTATCAATCTATTTGTTAAGTCCTATGCCCCTCTATCAAGACCTCCTTCTGTTGAGCAATTCCTTTTATTTCTCAAAAATTGTCCCTTCAGTATATTCATTGTTGCATATTTATGGTGACAGCTACTTGCTTCCAAAATGGTGTTCACATCTATCTCTTTTCTATATGTCTCACTTTCTAATTTACATTTGGAATTTTTCTTAATCGTCCAAATAATTGATCTGATCCTTACTTACAGTATATGTGAATCTAAGATGTGGGTTCATTTGATGTAAGAAATTAACAAATTCAGTAATTTTTTCTTCATGCCCCTCCCAGACGACCATTAAATCATCAATATAAGATTTCCAAAGCTTAAAGTTTGATGTGAACTCATTCACTAGGGGGTCCCATATTACTTGTTTTTCCCACATCCCCACATAGAGATTAGCCATCAAGGAGGCACACATTGCCCCCATAGCTGTCCCCTTAATCTATAAATACATTTTACCATCGAAGACAAAAGCATTACATTTTAAAACACTTTCTAGTAGTTTCAGTATAAAAGGAACAAGTGTATTTCCCACATTAATACTGTTATTCAAAAAATGAGCTACTGCATTTAAGGCCCCCTCATGGGGTATGTTAGTATATTGAGTCTCTATATCCATTGTAATGAGTAGTGACTCAGGTCTCAGATCTATATGAGGCAGGAGATTTAGTACTTCTTTAGTGTCTTTCAAAAAGGCAGGCAGTTCCATAACCAAGGGTTTAAGAAAGGAGTCACAATATTGGGAGAGTCATTCAGTCAATGATCCTATACTGCTCACAATAAGGCAGCCTGGAGGATCTCATAAATGTTTTGTGTATCTTAGGAAGGACGTAGACAGTAGCTCTAATAGGTTCTTGTGCCACCAGAAAATCTCTCATCTGTTTATCTATTAATTTCTGATTATAAGCTTCCCCAATTAATTCATCTATTCCTGATTTAAAAATCCATGTCAGGTCCTCTGATACTTTTTGGTAAAATTCTTGATTATTGAGTCATCTCAGAACTTCCTATACATAATCTTGTTTATCCATCAAAACCACCACTCCCCCTTTATTTGCTTGTTTTATTATTACATTTTGATCTTCTTGTAATTCTCTCAATGCTTTTCTTTCTTTAATATTCAAGTTATTGAACCATGTAGATTTATTTAGTCTTGCTAATTTGTTTAGATCACTTTGTACCTGACCTTGAAATACCTGTTACCGCCAGGCAGGCTGGTGGACAAAAAGTAGAGGGATTTTTAAATTTTGATGTTAAATTATTTTCACTATGTGATATGTCCTGAGACCTTTTACTGAAGAATACTTTCAAATTGAGCTTTCTACAGGCAAGGTTTAGATCTATTTCTGTTTGTATTAAGTCGTTGGTCGTTGGGGCAAAACTAAGCCCTTTGCTTACGAGTGTCTTTTCTTCATCTATTAATATGTGTTTAGATAAATTAACAATTGGTTAATTGGGTGCACTTACCTCCTCCGTCCCCATCCCTGGAAAGCTCTCCATTGTTGAAAACTTCCCCTGTGTTGAAAGTATGGACATCTGCCATTGTGTATTCTTCCTCCTTCCTCATTTCGTCCTCTTCCTATTTCCCTTTGGAATTCTCATTTGTTTTGTAATCTCTGACTTCTTCTTGGCAACACTGGACCAGGAAGAGTCTAGTATTGATAGTCCTGATTGATCAAGCTCTGATTCCTGTTCTGATGGGGGGGGGGGATCGGAGGTATGTGATCCCTGATGAAAAGGCAATCCATTCATACTATCTTCATTATCAGAGCCACTCTGGTCAGTACTAAAGTCAAATGAAACATTAAAAGGTTTTTTTAAGAGTCCCCCTTGGTGTTTTCTTTTTCCAATTGAAAATATAACCCTGTTCATAATTTCCTTTATCTCTCATGAACCTTGTGTGCTTGATTTGTTGAGTGTCATAATCTAACTTCTTAATGGAGTCTTTCAATTTTTGATTCATTCTATCAAAATCCAAATGATCTTGAAATGTTAAAATGACAGCTTCTTGTTTTTTCAATTCTTCCCTTAGTTGCATTCCTTTTTCTTTGCTGAAGTGAATGATCAATTCAACTAACTTGGTGCTTGCATCTAATAAGATTTGTTCCCATTCCCTCATAAAATTTTCATTTTTCCAAGCCACATGCTGGATCTTTCATTAATCTTATTCCTCAAGGTATTCATTTAACTTGGATATAAGCATCCAGATTGGTGTAATTCCAATAAACTTGTCTCAACTGATGTGTAATTCGTTCTAACCCTTGAAATGCTGTTAATAAAGACTGAGCTTCTGGGATATTATTAGTGTCTGACCCATCTTCAATTAGAAATGGATAAGCTGTGGTTGCTGTTAATAGTAGTTTTTCTACATATTCCAATGGATTAGTTTCTCTTCCATTTTTTGGTGCATTTTCCAAAGACATTTTTATAAAGGAAACATTGTTTCTCACTATTTTAAAATAACAAGGCAAGAAGTGGCGTATACCCACAAGGTTTTACATGGGTAGAAAAAAACTTTTGTTTAATTACTTCTATTGTCCAGAGGTGCAAAAAGCTACCTACCTTATTTCTATCCTGTAACCCATGCGTTTCACTCACCTGAATAAGATTTTTCAATAATGAGTGTGCACAGGGTAGTGGTGCTCTGAAACCAAACAGACTTTTAACTCAGCAAAAGGTTTTGGCACACACAAACCTCACAAAATGGGACCACACCACTGTTAGAAATTTAAAAAGCTCATTTATTGACAAGGAAAAACCATCAGCATCCTGCCTGATGTGTTTCAGACACTCAGGTCTTTTATCAAAGGCTATGGATGCAAATGTAACTGCTACTATTTAAATATCTAGCACACCACGTGAACATATGACATCATTCAGTTAATCACATCAAGAAACATGTCTTGCAGTGCTAACACCTATGGTGTAAACATTTAAAAAAAGGCTAACAGAAATGGTCATCCACACTACTAGCCATATATATTAAATTTAAATAATACTACTTTGGTCACCTAGTCAAAGAAATCAATTAGATTCATCTGACATGACCTTCCCGCTGTGAACACATGCTGCTTTGGGTCCTGTGCACCACTGGCCTCTAGGTACTCAACAATTCTTTCCTTCTGAAGTGATTCCATCACTTTCCCTACCATAGAGGTCAAACTGACAGGTCTGTAGTTTCCTGCCTCTGTCTTGCTCCCACTTTTGTGAAGGGGAATCACATCTGCCTTCCTCCAGTCCTCAGGTACCACCCCATCCTCACAAGATTTGTTAAAAGGGTAGTCAGTGGTGTCACTAGCTCTCTCTTCAATTCTTTTAGAATTCTGGGGTGAATTCCATCAGGGTCCATTGCTTTGTCCACCTTCAGTTTTACGAGTTCTTTCAGAACCCTTTCTTCTGTGAAAGGACTGGGATCGACCCCCATCCAGAGTGCGCCTGTTAATTGGATTAGGCACCTCCCCTCCTCCTCTTTTGTGAATACTGAGCAGAAGTATTCATTTTGTATCCCTGCTTTTTCACTGTCCCTCTCTACCCACCCACCATCCATTCTATTCAGCCTCACTATCCCTCCCTTTGTCTTTTTACACTCCCTGATATACCTATAAAAGGTTTTATCCCACTTCTTAACTGAGTTGGCTATCTTTTCCTCAGTTTTTGCCTTTGCTGTTCTGACTACCCTTCCTGCTTCCTTCTGCCTTAACTTG
The DNA here is from genome assembly GCA_016271365.2 of Neoceratodus forsteri. Taxonomy (NCBI): domain Eukaryota; kingdom Metazoa; phylum Chordata; order Ceratodontiformes; family Ceratodontidae; genus Neoceratodus; species Neoceratodus forsteri. The sequence goes on along the minus strand of CM057459.1, from coordinate 720,208,077 downwards.
TACAGTTCTCTTCCCTGCTCCTTCTGTGTTTCCTTATACTTCCTAAATGCTATCCTTTTCTCCCTAACCTTCACCACCACCTGTTTTGAGAACCATAGTGTCTTTTTCTTTCATTTTGATTTGTTTATTTGCTGCACACAAAGGCTTGTTGCCTCTGTGATGGCAGTTTTGATGTTTCCCCATTGTTGCTCTGCCCCTCCTTCTAGCCTGTTTGCTAGTGCTTTTCTAAGGCACTCTCCCATCTTGCAAAGTCAGCCCTCCTGAAGTCCAGAACCCTCACTTTTGTATGGCCTGACTCTGTAGCTGAGTTTATCATGAACCACAGTGTTTGGAGGTCACTTGTTCCCGGATGGCTACCCACTTTTAGATCTGAGACCCTCTCACTGTCCCCATTTGAGGGTATGAGGTCTAAGATTGCTCCCTCATGAGTGGGTTCCAAAACTAGCTGACTGAGTCATGCCACCTGAAGGACATTGAGAATGGTCCTGCTTTTGGATGTGGCTACAGCAAAGGTGCTCAAGTTAACATCTGGCATATTAAGGTCCCCCATCAACAGTATCTCTCCTTTCTCTGCCATCCTAAGGATGCCTTCTATCATATCCTTGTCCATTCCCTCCCGCTGACATGGGGGGTCTGTATACAACCTCTGTGCAGATTGTGGTGCAATTTTAAGTCTCTAAGGTGACCCACAGTGCCTCCTCTCCTCCCTGTTTACTCTTTTGTTCAGTTGCTTTTATCCCTTCCCTTACATGGAGAGCTACTCTGCCCCTCTTCTCCCCTTCCTGTCTCCTACTAGGCCATTCTTACAAACTGTGCTCTTGGGCTGCTCATAATAAAGGTACTTTTTATAATCAAGAAGACATCATTTTGGAGGCACAGAAACAAACAGAAAAAGGACAGAACTGGGGCACGAGAGACTTTCAAAGAAAGCAAAATAACCCCATGCCAGAATAGGACCCACCTCCAGAAGAAGGCCAAGAAAAACACATGGAGGAACTTTCACAAATGGAAGTGAATAATGGGGAACCCCAACCAAAAGTTCATATTTAAGAGCAAATGGAGGAGTTCTCAAAAAACCATAATGCCCCCACCTACTAATCTGCATGAGGATTTTACAATAATTGGTGACGAGAGAAGAAATACTAAACAGTTCCTTAAGTCCAAGATTTCTCGAAGAGACTTAGTACCCACTACAAACAAATATTCAGTTCTTCAGAATAATACAGAAGAGAATGAAGGGGCAGAATCAGAAGCATCCTCAATTTCTGCTTCTTAAAAAGACCAATCAGATACTGAGAATGAAAATACCAAGGGGGAAAAAACATACAAATGAACTAGAAAGAAAAGATAGTTAAAACAATTGTTTTTCTCCTTTTCACATTATGTTGTCACAGGATCTGAGTATCCTAACATTAAATGTTAACAGTATTAGGAATTATAGGATAAAGTTATCCTATTTTCAGCCTTACATTCTTCAGGAGTACAGATAATAATGTTACAAGATACCAGACTTAAAACAACTAATGAAATTAATACTGCAAAAAAAGTATGGCTTTGGGGACCCTCTGTGTGGTCAATAGGTGAAGAGGTTTGTACTGGTGTTAATATTTTATTTAATTCTGTCAAAGTTAATATTCTTAAAATTATGGATGTAGAACCAGGAAGTTGTTTTTTTCATTGATATAGTAATTCAGAATATAAAAATAAGATTAGGCATTGTATATGCTCCCAAACGAAAACAGCAAGGTTCCGGTTCAGGTTAAAGTTTATTGACAGCATGTATAAAACTATGTTTGTTACATACAATATTCATAAAAATTAAATACATTTCTCAACATTAGTCATTACCAATTCAAATACATCTTATGAAACATGATCCCCACATCACTTATAGTTTTACTTAATCTTTAAACTTATACAGTACTCTTTGTGCAAAACTAGCTAGTTCAAAAATATCTATTATTTCAGTTGGATCAAGAATCCTTTCCAATCTCTCATTGGCTTCCATCCACTTAAATTTATTTAACTTTGAAGAAAGGATCAACTCTCTTTCTTTCTCCAGAGCAGGACATTCCAACATAACATGTCTAGTTTCAAATTTTATCATCTCCTTGCAAATACATGAATAAACTGGATTACCTGGAAATAGAATTCCATTAGGTGATAGTAATCCCAATCTTAATCTTGTTATAGCTTTTCTTTGTTTCACATTCTTGCAGACCCTTAGATATTTCTGTTCATTAAAGGTATGTTTCATTTTCTTATACATTTTATATTGCCATGAGTCCCTTATACTGCTCATATCTAATTGTTTAGCAGTATCTTCAAATCTCTGAATAACTATATCTCTAAATTTATTAGGGTCGCATGACTCAGTATACATATTGTTATACGGTATTCCATTCTTATTAAATTCATCATTTAATATCCTAAACCATCCTTTCTTAGTTAAACAGTCAGTTTTTCCAATTTTTTCCATTTTTTCTTCTACCCAGCAATGATGATGTAAACTATCATCTAGTGCTTCCATTATTTTTTTTAGAAAATTTAAACTCCTTTTTTAATTACAGTTGAGGTTGTCAGTATTCCTGTTTCTGCCCTTATCACCACATTTAGGGTAGACCTAGGGACTCCTAGTAATTTCTTTAGATATACATTTTGCATTTTCTCCATAGATTTGAGATTAGTGTCAGGGCCCCATACTTCTACGCTGTATAACATTTGTGCATTTATTTTAGCTTCATAGCACCTTTTCTGTGCAATAAAGGAATTATTTGCTATTGTATTTGCAAATCTTGTAACTGCAAGCATTGACTTGGTGACACTAATTATTGTTTTCCTAACATGTGTATTACAATTTAAATTACTGTTTATTATAACCCCTAGATATTGAAATTCTTTAATTTCTTCAATATAGTCTGCCCCATCTTCCATTCTTTAACATTTCTTCTACCCTCGCCACAAACCATTATTTTAGTTTTTTCTATATTTAATTGAAGTTCAAGTTTTACAAGGGTTTGCTTCACTTTTATCAGTGCCCTTTTTAAACCCAATTGAGTCTGAGATATTAGCACAGCATCATCTGCAAATAACAGAATTTTTACTTTCTGTTTGTTTACATTTGGAGGGAACATATCTATCTCTTCTAGCTCATCCATTAGTTTATCTAAATATAAGTTAAACAAGGTTAGAGCTAGTAAACAGCCTTGTTAAATGCCAGCTTCTACTCTTATATTACCAGTCTTTTCACCTTGTTTACTATACCTTACTATTACTTTATTATTAGAATGCAAAGTTTTTACAATATCTAAAAGATCTTTATCAATCCCTTTTTTACTAAGAATTTCCCACAGAATTTGTCTATTAATTGAATCAAATGTGGCTTTTATATCAAGAAAGGCCATCAAAATTTTCCCTTTTTTCTTAACTACATATTTCTCCATTATATAACGAAGAATAAAGATTTGTTCAATAGTTGACCTCCCTTTACCAAATCCAGCTTGGTTTCTAGATAATATTTTATCTTCTTCTATCCAAATTTGCATTCTATCAAGAAGTAGTCTAGTAAATAGTTTTGCACTTATATTCAATAAAGTTATTGGTCTATAATTTTCTGGTAGTGTTATCAATCCTTTTCTATGGATGGGAACTATAACCCCTATATTCCACCTATCAGGTATTTTATTAGTTTGAATTATATTCTCAAAAAGGGGTAATAAAACATCAGCCCACCACTCTGGATTTACTTGAAATAATTCTGCACTGATTCCATCCACCCCAGGTGCTTTATTTTTTTTTGTCTTGTAATGGCTAGAATTATTTCCTTTTTAGAGATGAATAGGCTCATTACCTCATGCTTTGTTGTTTCTATATTACTAATTGGCATTACATCCCCATTTTCAAAAGATACTGATGTTTTTTCAAAAACAATTTTGAAATGGTTCTCCCATACTTCTGGGGGAATAACTGCTTCAAGGTTAAATCTCATCTTACTGGTACCATAGGCAACAAATTGCCAGAATGATGTATTATCTTTACAGGCTATTGCACTCTGCAGACTAGACCATAAGTTTTTAGCAAATTCATGTTTCTTCTTTCTTATAAGTATTTTATATTCCTCCTTAACCTTTTTTTAATGCTACTCTATCATTTACTTCATTACATCTTGTAACCCTTTTCCCTAATTGATTTGTAGTTTTATGCATGTAGTTACACTAATCGTCAAACCATTTTGCCTTATACAACTTTCTAGATTTAATCTCCGATTGACATTTTTTTAATTCTTTATACAGATGATCTTCTAATTCTATATATAGCTGTTGTAATTCCCTCTGGCTCTCCTTTATATTATCATTGTGGGCATTTTCCTGGATTTTCCTTTTCTTAATTAATATCTTTGAATCATTTAATGAACTCTGTAATTTCTGAATATTATACAGGGTCAACTTTATTCTCTTTGTATTACAGACCATCAAATTATTTTCTACCCACTCTATACATTCTAAATTCTCCTTTTTTACTCCCTTTACTTTAGTTGTTAATTCAATGGGTCTATGATCACTATCCCAATTATTTAACACTTTCAAATTTAGTATGTTATTATATGAAAAAACATCCACCCAGACATAGTCCAGGGTATTCCCACCATGATAATAATTCTGCATTAGTCTCCCCATTTTATCACCATTACATCTCCCATTTAGGACATGCATGTTCACAGTATTCAATACTTCCATAAGTAATTCCCCTTTTTTATTTATTTTCTTGTCCAATGATTTCCTTATTGGAACTCCTGTGATGTCATCTAAATTTCTGTAAGTTGTTTTTTCTTCCAATAGTTCTCCTATACAAGCATTAAAATCTCCTGCCGTTATTATCATTAGACCTGGGTAAGATGTTTGCAACTCCATTTATTGTTACTTTTAGTATTTCAAGTGCTGCTTTTAAACCAGGAGATGTAATTGGAAATGGGGGGGAGGTATACATTCACAAAAATACCAACATTTACTTTTTTATACTGTATAAGAATTCCCAAAATATAATAATTAGGATCCTTGAAAATACATAGCCCTTTCAATTCATGACCTATTTAACCATAGTACAAATACCTCCTGAAGGTCTTCCATATTTGTTAACTTTCTTAGCTTCTAATGCCCAACTCTGGTATCCTTCCAGTAGATAATATTATACAGTACTTGACCAGGTTTCTTGTAACATTATTATTGAATACTTTTCCAATAATTTTCTACATCCAGTATCTTTTAGTTTTCCTGCTAAACCAGTGATGTTCCAACTAATTATTTTCATTTCATCCATATTACCTTGTATAGGAGGTATCTTTTGCACTATTGGTCAACATTCTTCAACTAAATTTTCCAGTATACAAAACTGGTTTTGATTTCTTACACTGAAACAGTAATCATTTTCTATTTCAGTGACAACAGAAGCATCTGAAACCTCCCTCCGGTCATTTCTACCTTCTTCTTCCTCTTCTTCCATTAATATTATACTAGTATTTATTCTAGGACCTTTTTGAAATCTTCCTCTTATTGTTTTTTTTTTTTTTGTTCTCTATAAATAGCTCCTTCTTCTGGAAGAAGAACATGTTCATAAACATCTGGTACCATATAAGTTGTTATTCTCTGTTGGACCTTTTCATTTGGTTTTGATTGGTTAGTCTTTTTAGCAATATGTACTGATCTTGTGTTTGCTACATTTCTTTGATTAGCCATATAATATTCTTTTATTCTCAGTTGTATCCTGTGTTTGATTCCAGATTTTTAAACTGATCTTTATTTTTAGTATATTTTGCCTCATTCTTGGGATATGACCACCAAACATATCCGCGCTTTATCATTTCCGACCAGTATCTATATACTGAACTAATGTCAGTCAAGTGAAACTTTTACCCAAAATTCCTTACATATATTGTATAATACAATTTTCAAAGTAATGTTATTTTCATTCTTCATCTTAAGGGATCCCATAGAAATGCAGTGTAGGAAGCATTTCTCCTTTTTCAATTAAAAGGTTTCTGTTGATATCTTCTACACTTGTAAGTTTTGGTATACTTTCTTCTGTTTCCTTTGGGCCATTTAGTTCTATTATTTCAGAAGTTGTAATCTCCCACTGATGTATTTTCTTTTTTATTTCCACAGTCTCTGTTTGTACTAAAATTTCCTTCACTTTGATTTTTATTTTTATTTTCTCCTAACTTATTCTTAATAGATTACTTTAGGTCACAAACCCCCTTCACCCTTTCTTATCTTTCATTTGCCTTTACTGGTCTCTCTTTGTACTTAATATTTTTCTGTTTTATTAGTTTTCTCTCTTCTAGTTCTTGAACCAAGGAGGCCATCTCCTTTATTTCCTTCTGCCTATTTCTTCTCTTATTTTTCTAATGGATTTTTCTTTGAACTGCTCACAAATGTTACCACCTTTCCCTACTTTTAATTTATATCTTTTCTCCTCATTTTCTGCCTGAACACAATTTTGATGGTTACTATCTTTTAGTAACATCTTACTTAACAAGGAGGTAACATTTAAAAGTAGGTCATTGTTTAACACTATTCCATCTCTTATCTCCTTGAGAAGTTTCACAGAATATCCATCCAATTGAGCTGGTTCTTGTTCCACCCCTATCCTATCTTCTATTAATACTACAGTAGATGAACTTATAATATGTGTGATGTCAGGGGGCAGGCAGAAGGTGGATCTAATCTAACACGTTTAGTGTAGGGGTAATAAACTCATCAAAATCATCAAGAAAAGATTTACTAGGGTATTGATGTGATTTGTCTCTCTGTTCTCTATTTCTTCAACTTCTACTATTTTTTTTATATGTCACTAAATTTTCGTATTTCCTTACTATTTGTCTCTCTTGAGTTTCAACCCCCATCTGTTCTATTCCCTCATTATGAATTTGTGCTTGAACCTTAATATTTACCCTTATTGGTTTTGAATAACTACTCTTTTCCTCCCAATCTCTTATTTTTCCTAATAGGGGATGCTCTTCACTTTTTACCTCTAAACTCACTTCCTGAATAGTATTTATTGGGGAATAACACAGTGGGGGAAATGTAGAACTCTGTATTCTCAATATTTCATTTGAATTGACCAGGTTTACTTGACTACCTGGGGCAGGAATATAGCTCATTATTTTCCTTGAACCAGGGTCCAATTTTTTTCGTTATTTTTTGACCCTTATTAGATCTATTTGTCTTATTTTTAACACTTGTTTTACTTGCCATGTTTTTTTTCCCTTTAGCAGCTCTTGTTTCCATAGTAAAAAAACTAAAAAAAAAATTCTAAAGTAGGACTAATACTATTGCCCCTACCACTGTTTAAATAATAAAATTTACAAGATATTCAACTCTCATTCTACTTCAATCAAAATAAGTAAGAAAAATGTACAAGGTCACACATGGAATTTTTAAAGGTTTGCTATATAAAGTCCATAGCAAATTCACCCAATCATAGGTAAAACTGCTCTTAGCTGAGGACAACACTCTATGACTTCTTTTCCTTCCGTTATTCCTTTTTTTCATTGTTCTTCACCTCATAAGGTCTCTTAATACAAATTAAAGATGGAGTAAAGTACCTTAATAATAATGAGGGGTAACTTTCAATTTTTCACAAAAAGTTCATTTCCTAAGCAGGCTGGTCACTTTCAATACTGTTCCACAGCTACTGGTTCTCAGCTCCTCCCAAACTCTTGCTTCTCTTGTAGATTTTCTGGAAATGGGGGTGTCACATCAAAAAAGAAAGATTCACCCCTTTTATTTGATAGTGATAGGAAGGGTTAGAGAGGCCAATTAGGGCAAAACTACACTCCCAAGGCTCCTTGTTCAAATACACTCCTTTGATGCACCCTTTTGCTGGTCTCAGAACCACTAGTAACAAGGTGGAAAGGAAAAAAACAAGCAATAATAACAGATAATGATACTAGTAAAAAAAATGTTGCCAGAATAAATAAGGCAATATAACTTTCAACTAGTAATTCTATTTGAAATTAGCAATTAACTTTCACATCAAAATAAATCATTTATCTAAAAAGGGTCAAGAACAATTGGCTAATGACTGGTTGATTCTAAAATATATAAAAAGTTTTCTAAAATGCTTAAATATCTAGATTATTGTTATATATTCAAATACTATAACAATTTAGTCTTATAAAAAACACAGAGAAACTTACTTTTGTATTATTATATTTACTTTCAGCCAACAGCATAAAAACAGCATAAAAATGATGTCATATCCTAATTTCTTGTCTGGTGTAAAAAACAAAGGCTAACAAGGATTACCAGAGCAAAACAGATCCAATGTATCGTACTATGCTTGTTGCACCTTGTTATTTTTTCCCTTTCACCTTTGTTTAGCATCTAATGTTAAAAACAAAATTATTTTTAGCACTGACCAAATATCTAAAAGGATGATATAATTAAATGTGGTATCTACAACATCAAATCTTTGAGCACTTTGACCGCAGCATGAGCACAGGCTTCTACCACTCCATCAGGAACAACTAAACATCACAAATGAATGAAGCCTGTGGACAAGCATGCGCCCCATATACTAATAGTCATGTGACTCTTTTGTACCACTCAAAGGTGAAGAACCCCCTGCGAATTTTAAATAAACTTAAAATTTTAAACTTGAGTTTTTACTTTTAAATTCTTTATTTTAGCCTTTACCTTGCTCTGCCCTCTAGAACTAATGAATTATTCTTCCAAACCCCTATAATACAAAAAAAAACAACATTACAGCACTAGCAGCAAGACAGCAAAAAAAAATACAGCTACACAAGTAAAGTTTACTCCGTGAAAATGCAGTGATATTGCCTTTTTTCTGCCCAAATATTACCTAGTAGCTGTATTCTCACAAATTGTAATAAATATATCTAATCACATACACTGAAAACACTCTATATTTGTCAAGAATTTTGTTTTAATCTGTCTTACTCGAGTTTAGACAAGTTTTTTACATAAGTCAATATAGGAGAAACAGGGAAGCAGAGAAACAGCGTGCCTTTAGTCACTAGCTAATCAAGCTAAATAGCCAAATAACTAGCAATTACATAGAAAACACAGTCATAATCTCATAATCTCAAAGACTCCTTCAAATACCAAAAAGGTCCAAAACATCCATGAAAAGCAGTTCAAGGCAATTTGAAGAGCAGTAAAGCAGTGGACCGATAAGCCTCCTGCGGGCTTTCCTGGAGCTATCTTCTGCTGCGATGCGGGCTTTTCCTGGAGCTATCCTCTGCTGTGATCTGGCTATGGCCACCAATCCAACTCCTCACACAAGCAGGGGTGTCCAGAGGCCTACACCATGGCGATGTAATTCTTCACTAAAAACCAGCTCCAAAATAATTCAATAGCATCAATGAAAAACTGAGAAAGTTAGCTCATTTCTTGAACTAAGGTAATGGTGGCATATCTGTTCTAGAGAAAAAAAAGCCTTAATAAACTCCTGCCGCAGCGGCTACTCCTGCTTCTGCTCAGTCCTCTCAGCATCAAATGAGAAACAACTGCAATACCATGGGCCACAGCAAGGTCAGAATTATTTAAAAAAAAATTACAACCATATTTACATACTGCAAAATTCATTGGGACTTAAAAGATAAAACAGGTCTTTTAAACAAAATATACTGTGATGCAAATTGTCTAAAAAGCATTATGCAGACAGCTAATTTAATAGATACATATAAACAGATACGCTCTGCAGGAGGAGATACATATTATTGTAGAAATACCATTTCCACATGTATAGATTATTTATTTATTTCAAAAAAAAAGGGAAAGTCATATCAGCCAAAGCAAATGCTTCTGCTTTATTAGATAATATGGAATTACAAATAAAAATAAACAGGAATCCCAAACTATAGGACCAGGTTACTGGAAATTAAACAATTCCCTTCTGGAAAACACTATAATACAAAATGAATGTATAAAGTTAATTAGAAATAGAATGTTGGTAACAGTGTGCTATGATACAGTTATGCAATGGTGGATAGACACTAATTTTTTTTTTTTTAAAAAACAGGGAAAGAGAAAGGGGAAACAGATTATATGCACTATTTACAACTTAGTCATAACGTTTATAAATATATATCATTACAGACTAAGAAAAACCTTTCCTATAAACAAAAAATTGAAAATATTAAAACCAAAATGTCAACTTATTTATATGATAGGGCAAAATCACAACATTTTGAATAACAATTTGGTACAAAAAATATAAAAGGTTCAGTAGATATTTATAAAAACAATCAAGAAAAGCTTAAAATCAAAATTATGACAGCAATTCGAGATGATCAAGGCATAATGTATACCAATAGTAAAAAAATAATTGAAGTTTTTCAAAACCAGTATAAGCTTTTCCATACTGAAATACCAGATAATCCTATAAATGTACAGCAGTTTTAACTGACTTAGTACCAAGTGCACTAATCAGAAATCAAAAAATGACTTAATCAGGCCTATAAGTCTATTAGAAATAGATAATGCAATTAATTATTTACATCTAGCAAAAGTCTCAAGTCCAGATGACCTAAGTGCAGAATTCTTTAAGAAATGTCAAAATATCTTTAGAATTATTTTGCATGAACTATATAATGACATTTTAGAATCACAACAAATAAATCCAGAATGGACACATGCAATCACAATTTGATTATACAAAAAAGGTGACCCTACAGATATAGGTAACTGGAGATCTAGCTCATTATTAACCCTTGCAGGGCCATGGACTGATATATCCATCCAGAACCTCAATACATTCTAATTCTGTCGTCAGGCTAAGTGTTAAATATAGACCAGAACATTTTTACCAAAATGTTAGTTACAAGATTAAGTTCTATCATGCCTTTGTTGATATCCTCATGTCAAACCTGTTCAGTTCCAGGGTGTTTTATAGTGAAAAATCTTATACAACTGAGGGAAATTTTTACCAAAGGTGACATGACTCAAATTGAGGGTTACTTAATTTTCTGTTAATCAAGAAAATGCTTTTGATTGCATATCACATCATTTTCTTTATTCGGTTTTAAAATACTATGTGATACCTGACAAATTTATAGAATGGATAAAGCTGTTATATTGCACAGCTTCCTTTCAAATGCAAATCAATGTTATTTTGGGAAATAGTATTAAAATTAAAAAAAAGGGGTAAGGCAGTGGTGTCCCACGAGTCCCATACTATATTTATTTGGAATAGATAATTAATTAGGAAAATTAATATATCAAACTTGGCTAAAGGGATAAATGTGTCACCTTCAACATCTCCACATAAAATTATAGCATACACAGATGATTTATCTCACCATAGCTGATGATACCTCTGGGCAGCAGGTTAAAACAATCCTGAGGCAGTTTGAAACCATGTGAAATGCAAAGATTAATGTTCACAAAAAGAAGGCAATGGGCTGGATATTCAAACTGCACTATTCTGTGGTGCAAGCCCTTGTGCTGCACAAAATAGTTGCGAAGGGGTGTGGCCGGGGCGATATTCAACAGAGTTGCGCTACTGAGCAACTCCTTTGAATATCACCCCCCGGCCACAGCCACTGTGCATGATGCAGTGGAACTTGTGCCACTGCAAGTGGTCAGAGTGGAGCATTCAAGATGCGGTGGCGCAAGTACCATTGTGCCATGTGCAAATTCCTGATAGTCAAAAGGTGACATGCAAATGGGGCCATAATTCATGCAAGGCACAGGGGGCCATTTGCATCTATTTATGGCCCCATTTGCATGCCATTAGCATGCAGATGTGCCGATCCCTGAAGACTTGCACCTGGCGCCCTGCCAGGCAGCAGCCGTCAAGACCGATACCTCTCTGCAGCCTGATCATGGGGCAAAAGTAAACCTCCCTCCCCTGACTGGCCTAATCGCAGGCATATGTGTAAATCTCCCCACCCCGACTGGCCGATCGTCAGGCATAAGTTTTAAAAACACCCCCAGTAGCCTGATCGCAGGCATAAGTTTAAAAAACCACCCCAGTAGCCGATCGCGGCCATAAGTTTAAAACCCACCCCCAGTAGCCGATTGTGAGGCATAAGTGCAAAACAATCCCCCACACAGTAGCCCGTTCGCGGGCATAAGTTTCAAAAAAACACCCCCCAAGCTCATCCTGGCATCAAAGAGGTCAAACACCCCCAAGAACATATCCTGGTGGTCCAGTGGACCGTGAAGCCCGATCGCAGGCATCAAAGAGGTCAAACACCCCCAAGGACCACCTACCCTGGTGATCTGGTGGTCCCCACCCACTCACCATAGAGCCCCACCACCCGCTCCCCATCAGCCAGTGGGTGGCAGCATCCCACTCACCTGCCACCCCACCACTCCGCCAACTGACTGCCCAGTAGGGCTGCTTGCCCATTGGTTTAGAGCAAGAGCCAATGGGCATGCAGCTCCATACTGTGCGGCAGCTGTCAGATATGTGAATGAATCATTCATTCACATATCTGACTGCCTGTAGGCGGTGGCTGCACGCCCATTGACTCTGCATTGAACCAATGGGCATGCAGCCCTACCAGGCAGTCAGTCAGTGGGTGGCGGGTGGCAGGTGGGTGGATGCTGCCACCCACCGCTGACGGGGAGGGTGGTGGGGCTCTGTGGGTGGTGGTGGGGTCCACTAGATCACCAGGGTAGGTGGTCTTTGGGGGTGTTTGACCTCTTTGATGCCCACGATTGGGCTTCACGTCCACTGGACCACCAAGGATATGTTCTTGGGGGTGTTTGACCTTTGATGCCCATGATCGGGCTAGTGGGGGTGTTTTTTTAAAGTTATGCCAGCGATTGGGCCAGTCAGGGAGGGGGGGTGCTTACACTTATGCCCACGATCAGGCCAGTCAGGGGAGGGGGTGTTTTACACTTATGCCCACGATCAGGCCAGTCAGGGGGATGGGGGTGTTTACACTTATGCCCGCGATCGGGCCAGTCGGGGGGAGGGGAGTTACTATATGCCCATGATTGGGCTGCAGGGGGGGCACAGGGAGTATGTTGAGGGCCACCCACAGGTGGCAGCTGCTGTGTTGCACCCTGCAATGCGGCAGCTCACCTGTGGGTGGTCCTCGACTTACTCCTTTTTTGGCTCAAAGTTGTGCAGGCGCAGGTTGGGGGTTGCACCTGCACAACTCTGCACAGCCCACTGAATATCAGGCTGTGCAGTTTATGCATGGTTCCTCCCCCTCCGGTTCAGCATGCTTTCATTAGCATTGCGCTGTTGCTCAGCTTGACTTGGGGGTGCAACTGCCTCCTGCTGAATATGGCAGAATGGCGCAATTTCAGACTTGCTCAGGTGCAACCCTATTGCGCATGGCACAACCCTTTTGAATATCCAGCCCAATATGTTTAGGAAATAAAAAGCATTTTCAAAATGACAACATATGCGACATACCAATTGTGAATACAGAAATAAAGCTGTTAGGTATTATGTTTTGGGTTCAGGATATGGAGAAACATAATTGGGATTTAAAAATAAAAGAAGGGACTCTTCTTGTTAATAAATTGAAGTCTATACAACTTCCAAAGAGGAAAAGAGGTAACTTAATTAAAACTCTATTATTACCAGTTTGTTATACATTAGTGCAGTTTTCCCATTACCACAAGACCTAGAAACTAGACTTTATAGTTTCTTTTTCAAGCATTGTGAGGAAGTTGGTTAAATCTGGCTAAAAAGAATTATATATATTTATCAGTCAAACAAGGGGGTCTAAATATGATCAATCAAGTGTTTTTTTTTTCTTTACAAATGTTATGTATACTAATTTAAAACCAACACTATTAAATAATACAAAATATTGGTGCATTTGGGTAACTAATTGGACAAAAAAATGTTCCCCATTATGGGAAGATGGGAAAAATAAATTTCATAAAATTTGGAGGAAAGAGCTTGTGCCTAGTTATATAATTCATACTTTCAAGAAAATCAAAACATGGAACATAGCCACCAAAGAAATAAAACTCCTTACAAAAAAAAAAAACAGATATATGATAATATTATGATAGGAAACTACAGTACTATGATACTTTAACCTTTCCTTTAGGGTTACCAGTAACAACAAAAGAGACTTTATTAATCTTAACATACTCTAGGATCCCAAACCTTATGTGGGACAGACACCCTATGGCACTCGTGTCATGGGAAACCTGGGGTTAGAGATTCTCATAAACATAAACAGATAATGGAAAGATATTGCCCTAGAGATACTTGTAATGGGATCTTAGAAACACAAGCTCATCTTTTTTAGAATGTTACTATGTTAAACAATTATGGGCTCTGATAGCAGGATACCTTAAAATACCAGACTTTAAAGTACTTATGTATGACATGGTGGTACTAGGTAAACATAAAAATTAATGGAGGAAATAATAACAAAGCACTTCAAGACTTTTTATGGGGTTAATGAAATATATATGGATTGCAAGATGTAAATGGATCTTACAGCAATGTTTCTGGATGCAACAAGAAGTTATTTTATGTGTAAGACAACATTTGACTAGACTATGTTTGAAGGAAAAAACTGTGTTCACCTGCTCTATTTACATCGGTATGGAACAATGCTGCAGGATGGTGTTATAATCCTCCTTAGAATATTTAAAGAACTATTAATATTGTGTTTTCTTTTTTTTTTGTTTGTTATGTTTCTCCTTGTCTCTTTATTATCTGTTAAAAGCTTATGTAAATTGAATAATTGAATTTGCTTTTATGTATGTATAAGTTGATTTGTCCTTGATAAACCCCCCCTACTCTTTTCATACTTTTATGTGGGATACCCTATGGCTTAGCTGCCATGGCAAACTCAGTGTAAATAATAACAAAAAACATGAACAGGTCAGTAAAAGAATGTGCCCAAGTGCAGCTTGTGTAAATACCCTTGAAACACAGGAACATGTATTTATTGAATATAGCTATGTAACAGCTTTTTGGTCTTTTTTTGGCCCATGAATGTAAAGAACCACAGTTTAGGAAGATTATATATCCAGAGTTAATACTAGGAATAGTGGAAAAAACATGGGAGAAATACATGACAGAAACAATACAAATCGTATTTGCTTTTATTAAGTATTCCATCTGGCAATTCAGATGCCACTGGACAATGAATCAGAGACAACTGACTTATCAAGAAAGGTATAAAATCATAATGATATCAATACAACAGCTCCAAAAGCAGGATATAATGAATAATCCTTTTGAGAAAGTGAAACATTTATGGGAAAATTGCACCTTTGTTGAAGACATGTAACCTTAGAGTACTGATATATTGCTTTAATTTCTTACACTGTGCTGTCGATACTAAACCTGTATGGAACTGTATGTAGGTATTGTGTTTGAAGTCCCATCAATAAAATTCCCCTAATTTTTTCAAGAAGTGCTATGGGATCTTTAATGTCCATCCATCTGGACAAGCACCAGAACAGGCAGACAGAACCTCAGTTTAATGTCTTCTCTGACAGATGGCATCTCAAGAATGCAGCATTCCCTCATGATGCACTACAGTGTCAGTATTGGGATTTTACCCCCAAGTACCTGGTGTTGGGCTTGAACCGACAACATTCCATTCTTCCAGCTTTAGTGGCGAGTGTGCAACCTTCTGAGACACTAACACTGACTAAATTAAATAATTATTAATAATTAATATTAATCTGTTCCCAAGTTATAAGGATTTGAAATTTCAGTAGTGAGCATGATCAGTAGGACCCTTCATTTATATGTCTGATACAAAAGAAGAATTTTTGGCTCACGAAAAGAGAATCTTCTTTTGTGACCCCAAATTGTTCCTTTTCCAGACAAATTCTTCTTTCATATAGAAGCCATCTTGTTTACATATTTTTTTAAATGTAAAAATCCACAAAATGATGCTTTGGAGAAAAACAAACACATTAATCAAGCTAAATGGCATGTACTTAGCTCAGTTCTGAAGTTTCTTTTTTTGAAAAATGATCCCTAAAATCCTAGGTGGAGATTTAGAGAGGCTTCTTTCATAAGTCAAACTTCTTCTTTCAAGAGTTTCATGAAAGAAGACTGTCAGCTCATGAAAGAGGACTCAGCTCATGAATGAAGAGGGTAAGACTTTTTTATAATTCTTTCATGAACTGAAGTTCTTGTTCATGAGTCTCACAAAAGAAGTCTGTTGGCTCACGAACGAAATCTCAGCTCCTAAAAGAAGTGAGAGGGACTTTTTTTTTTTTTGCTTTTTTGTTTTGTGAGATAAAGTTCTTATTCCATAAGTCTCATGAAAAAAAAACTGCTGACTCATGAAAGAACTATGAAACAAACTACGTCCACCATCTTCTTTCATGAGCTAACATTCTGCTTTCATGAGATGACAATCTTCTTTCATGAGACTCACAAAAGAAGAGCTTTGGTTCCTGAAAGAACTCTTAGAAAACCTATGCCTCTCCCTATTCCTTTGAGAGACTAGAGTTTCCTTTTGTGAGCTTCATGAAAGAAGAATGTTGGCTTACAAAAGAGGAATCTCAGCTCCTGAAAGAAGTCTTGTGTTTTAAAAGAATACTAACTTTAGTTCGTAACTTGGCTGATTTTAAAGACTTAGGGCCAGATATTCAAAACTCTGCACTGGGGCTAAATTAGCACTGTCTGGCATGCTAAATTAGCCCGGAATCAATTGCCTGCTATAATCAAAAGGGATAGCCCCAGTGATAAACCTGCTGAATATAGCATGCTAAGGAAGCCGGACAAACTGGGCTGGGAGTGCAGTGCAAAAATAGCCTGGAAAATAAGACAGCTCATAATATAGCAACCAGGAAGTACAAACCACAACAGCATCCCAGTTCACAGAGACGTGAAGGATGGTAGAGGTGACTACTTGGCCAAAGTGTGTACTAGCAAAGGAGTGGAGTCATTAAAGCTGCAAGCACCACCACATGTGAAATTTAATTGTGCAAAAATGTACAATGTTTCTGAAATGTTTGAGCTGCACAAACACATTTGAGCAGATTTTGCCAGGAGCTAAGCTGTTTGCCCAACACTATCATGTTTGCCTGGGCCAAACTTTTGCTGTATTCAAAAGTGACATGCAAATGAGCCTACTTGGGCAATCCATGGACAAACATCCAGATTTGCCCAGTGCTTTGGAGGGTCCCACAGCTCCACCTGTAGGTCAGTCCAGAAGTACAGGTATTGGCTGGGTCTGCCCACAGCTCCACCTGTAAGTCAGTCTGGCAGTGCATGGTGGTAGCTATAGGCTACATTTGTACAGAACCTCATAGAATATTGTGCCCTGCAGGACTACATAGCACAGGCACAGGTGGTGGTGTTGCATGCAATTATCAAACTGTAGTTCTTGCTACAGAGCATAGCAGACACTACAGTAGCAAGGGGACCAGTAGTGTGAGAGACACGGCAATGCCTATGATGTGTAGGGCATCAATGACCACTGCATTGCACACAGTGACAGGCCCAACTTGCAAGTGTGTACTGACAGTGGACATTACTGTTATGCTGTTGTGTGACCCACAGACACTGCACCACTGCATGGGATACTCACAATGACATATACATGGCTGGCTGTGTGTGCTGTGGTGTCTGTACAGATGTGCGGTATGTGGCTGGGGGGGCACATACCATCGGACAGGCACACTGGTGTTTGGGTATTCCCAACACTGGACCATTTGCACTGTATGGCTTGTCCCAGTCTTGTGGCCACACCCAGTGTGTGGTGCAGCCTTGCCACCTGTACACCCTCCCCTCAACACCCTCCACACCCACAGTGCTGCATGTGTGTTCTAGCTTCTGTTGATGTCCACCGAAGGGTGGTCTGCAGGTGTGTGCTGTATGACCACACTGCCATGGTGTCCACTGGGAGCCGGGTGACCACTTATTGCCTGGCATGGTTGGGACCAGTGGCAGATGATGGCATCATAGGGATTCCATCCATGAGCAGCATGTTTCTTCTATGTCTGGTTTATTTCTATGTTTAATACTTACTGGTTAGGGTTGCACAAAGCCATGCAAAAGTTGGGTAAAGCCACAAAGTCGTGCAAAGCTGGTTTGCCCAGAGTTAAGATTACCTTTTCCTGGGTGGTAATTTGCACCATGCAAAGTGTTGTGCTAAGTCATGCAAAAACACTTTGTGCAGCACTATTCGCTGACTATAGCATTGCACCTGTATTCATGTATATGCCCCCTCAGTTTGTCCCTTGCATACATTATACTTTTGCCTGGCACTAATGCAGTTTCCCCAAGCTAATTGACCTTTTCAATATAGCAGACCAGCGCAAACCCAGCACTAATCCTATGCAAACGGTTTGCACCCAGTGCAAAGTTTTGAATATCTGGCCCTTAGAATCCAAATGCTCAACATTTGATTTTTATGAACCTATCTCATGAACCATGCTGGCAACATTTTTCAGACCAGATCCATAAGGTGACTTTGCAGTTGTTCTGCCAAATTGTATTCTGAGAGTGATTTGAAAAATTGTTTTGACTGGTTCATGAGGCATGAGGTGTTGTTATAAAAAGGATATGTTGAGAATTTGGGGTAAAAATAATGATAAACAACAAGTTATGAAGTAAGGTTACCGCATGTGTGTATTTGTAGGTACTTGATAGTATTGGGCCTAGAGAACCATGTGCTTTCACATGTAGATGGACATCTCACATGATACAGGTACCAGAAGGCCCTGTGTGTCTGCATCTGTAGCTGCACAGAAGTGCAGGTCATGAAAGGTCCTGCAATTCTGCAGTCTGATGGATCCCTGACATGACACAGGACCCAGAGGACCCTGCACGTCTGCATCTGTAGCTAGATGGACCCAGTTACACATCTGCATCTGTAGCAACCCACTCACTTGGTGCAGTGCCTGGAGGGTGATATGTGCCTGCATCTGTACTGACAGAAGTGCAGGGCCCACTGACGTGGCACATGGCTGCAGGGTCTTGTGCATCTCCATCTGTGGCTACACAGAATCACAGGGCCTGTAGGGTCCTGCACTTACAAAGCTAGATGGTTCCACTCACCTGATGCAGGACCCTGAAGGCACTGTATGTCTGCATCTGTTGCTAGATGTACCCATTCACCTGGCACAGGGCCTGGAGGGTGATGTTCATCTGCATGTATACTGACAGAAGTGCAGGGCCTGGAAGGCCTTGCGCTTCTGCAGCCAGATGGATCCCTCACTTACCATGTAGTATATTTTAGAAATAAAAACACAGAAACAGTAAAATTAAGAAATAAAATTTGATTTCAAGCAATGACATGTTTTTAATACACGGACCTATTATATAAATAAAAGTATTAAAAATCATTTTAGTTTTTAAATAAAGTCTCCTTCTGAAAAAAAACAAAAACAAATTGTTCATTTTCTTAAATGTCCACTTTTGTAAGGTGAGAAGGCACTTGTTCTGGTCCATGGTGATGAGAAGGACTATCTGTGAGCAGTTTTCTGCAGGGGTAATTGAAAGTGGAAACTGCTCCACTGGCAATGTCCACGGGTGAAAAACTGGTGGTTCAGAGCTCTTTGGCTTCACTGGAGAAAGCCAGGAAACATAGAAACATAGACTTTGATGGCAGATAAGGACCGATTGGCCCACCTAGTCTGCTCATTTCCCAACCTATTGGATAAGCTGCAGATTCTAGTTAACCAACAGCCTACTTCCTTCTACCCCCCACTATAATTGCCTTATGTCTGTCCCATGCATGTTTGAATTCCCCCACTGTTTTAGACACCGCAACCTCCTCAGGAAGGTGGCCCCATGTGTCCACCACTCTCTCCATGTAAAAAGATTTCCTCACATTGCCCCTGAGCCATCCCCCCTCTATCTTTAAATTGTGTCCCCTTATTCTTGCACATCTCTTTTTCTGAAAGATGTTTCCCTCCTGGACTGTGTTGATTCCCTTGAGGTACTTGAAAGTTTCTATCATGTCCCCCCATACATCCTTCCATCAAGGGTATACATATTAAGCTCTTTCAGTCTCTCTTCATATGGTTTCTGATGCAGACCCTGCACCATTTTAGTTGCCCTCCTCTGGACTGCCTCTATCCTGTCTATGTCCTTGTGGAGATGGGGTCTCCAAAACTGCACACAGGACTCCAGATGAGGTCTCAACAACTGTCTGTACAGAGGGATAACCACTTCCCTTTTTCTACTTGTGATGCCTCTCCCTATGCATCCCAGTATCTCCCCAGCTCTCCTTTTGGGTTACCATCTTTTAAGAAGCCTAAAGTGGGACATTTCTTATTGAAATATGATTTATCACTGGACAGTACGTAACCTTGACCAATGCAACATACTTATTTTCTCTATATAATCAGAATTAAGGCTAAGTGTTTTAGTTTCTTAGTTGCTTCTATTGTTTCTTATCATTTTAAGGTATTTTAGTTAAGGTATTGTAGTTTTCTACAACATTTAGTGGAAAGTGGAAACATCAGGACATTTAGTATTTTTCATGTTTTTTTGCAGGACACAGATGCCCAAATCAGGACTGTCCTGAGAAAATCAGGACAGGTGGTAACCCTACTCTCCTTACTGACCTCTCACATTGCTTGCCCACCTTTAGGTCATCTGATATGACTACCCCCAGGTCCCTTTCCATTATTGTTATTGTTAGTACCTCCCCTGCCATTGTGTACTCTTCTCCTGGGTTTTTGTTTCTCAGGCGAATTACTTTACACTTCTTTGCATTGACTCTAAGTTACCATATGTCTGACCATTCCTCCAGCCTTGCCAAGTCCCTTCTCATCCTTTTCACCCCCGCCTTGTGCATCAACTCTTTTACAGATCTTTGTGTCATCTGCAAAGAGGCATACCTTTCTTCCCAGACCCTTTGCAATGTCACCTATAAAGACATTAAAGAGAAGACTGGACCCAGTACTGAACCCTGAGGTACTCCACTAGTAACCCCCCCTTTCTTCAAAGTGAGTTCCATTTACTATTACCTTCTGTGTCCTGTTGTGCAGCCAGTTTGCTACCCAGGCTACCACCCTGGGACCCAATCCCAGGCTGGCTAACTTGATTATTAATGTTTTGTGTGGCACTGTGTCGAATGCCTTGCTAAAGTCTAGGTAGGCCATATCCATAGCCCTTCCCTGGTCTATTACTTTGGTTACCCAGTCAAAGAAATCAATTAGGTTCATCGGACATGACCTTCCTGCTGTGAATCCATGCTGCCTTGGGTCCTGTATTCCGCTAGCCTCTAGGTACTCAAAAATTCTTTCTTTCAGAAGTGATTTCATCATTTTCTCTACCTTTGTGGTCAAACTAACAGGTCTGTAGTTTCCTGTTTCTGTCTTGCTCCCACTTTTGTGAAGGGGAATCACATCCACCCTTCTCCAGTCCTCAGGTACCACCCCATCCTCTCGTGATTTATTAAAAAGGGTGCTCAGTGGTGTCACTAGGTCCCCCCGTAGTTCTTTTAGGATTCTGGGTTGAATCCCATCAGGCCCCATTGCTTTGTCCACCTTGAGTTTTAAGAGTTCTTTCAGGACTCTTTCTTCTGTAAATGGATTGGTGTCAATCCCCCTGAACAAAGTGCTTCTATTGTTTGGTTTAGGTAACTCCTCTTCTTATTATTATTTTGTGAATACTGAGCAAAAGTATTCATTCAGTATCTCTGCCTTTCACTGTCTCCCTCTGCCCACCTCCCCTCTCCTTTATTGATCTTGACTATCCCTCTCTTAACCTTTCTATGCTCCCTAATGTACCTATAAAAGGTGTTATCCCCCTTCTTAACTGAGTTGGCTATCTTTTCCTTAGTTTGGGCCTTTGCTATTCTGACTGCCTTCCCCACTTCTTTCTGCTTTAACTGATACAGTTCCCTGGCGTGTTTCTTCTGTGATTCCTTATACTTTTTGAATGATACCTTTTCTCCCTAACCTTCCCTGCCACCTCTTTTGAGAACCATAGTGGGTTTTTACTGTGCTTTGTTTTCTATATTTGTTTCACACAAAGGCTTGTTGCCTCTGTGATGTCAGGTTTAATTTTTCTCCATTGTTCTTCCACCCCTCCTTTCTGGCCATTTGCTAGTGCATTCCTTAGGTGTTCACCTATTTTGCCAAAGTCAGCCCTTCTAACGTCCAATATCCTTGTATTTGTATGGCTTGTCTCCATGGTTGTGCTTATTGTGAACCACACTGTGTGGTGGTCGCTTATTCCCAGATGGCTACTCACTTCTAAATCTGTGATCCTCTCTGCATTTGAGAGTACCAGGTCTAATATTTCTCCCTTCTGAGTGGGTTCCAACACTAACTGTCTAAGGCATGCCCCCTGTAGGGCATCGAGAATGACCCTGCTCTTGGATGTGGCTGCAGTACATGTCATCCAGTTAACATCTGGCATATTCAGGTCCTCCATCCACAATATCTCCCCTTTTTCAGCCATTCTGAGAATGTCTTCTATCATTTTCTTGTCCATTTCCTCCCCCCTGAGATGGGGGTCTGTATACAACCCCTGTACAGATTGTGATGCCACTCCAAGTCTCCAAGGTGACACACAGTGCCTGTTGTCCTCCCCCCTTTACCTTTCAGTTCTCTAGCTTTGATCCCTTCCCTTATGTAGAGAGCTACTCCGCCTCCTCTGTTACCCTCCCTGTCCCTTCTGTAGATTGTGTACCCTGGTATGTTGACATCCCAGTTATGGTTCTCCATGTACCATGTTTCCGTGACTGCCACAATATCCAAGTGTTCCTTTTCCATCAGGGCTACTAGCTCAGGAAGCTTGTTTCCCAGACTATGGGCATTAGTACTCATTGCCCTCCATTTAATGTTGTCATTATCCTTTTCCCCCATCCCTGCCCTTATTGCCTTTGTCTATTTTTCCATTTACCCCATCCAGCCCTCTGTCAAACTCTGTACCTCAGTGTTTACCTTACTACCTGCCATGTTTTGTGGGGGGAGGCTTGAAATTTCCTGCTTCCTATCAGCACCTCCCCCCTTGGCTAGTTTAAAAGCTTGCCAAGGAAGCATTTAAACCTATCACCTAGGAGCTTGGTTCCCTTCCTGGACAGATGCAGACCATCATGCCAGTATAGACCTATATCTCTCCAGGAGCTCTTCTGGAGAATCTGAGTCTTGTGCATGATGTTGCACGTTGGTGCAGACATTAAAGGCCTGGTCTGTCCTCTGCTGTAGGAGCCAGTTGGTCACGTACATCTCCTCCAGCATCTGATGGAGCTAGTCCTGTGTGTTCTCAGCAGCAGCAAGGTGGTCCTTGACATTTTCATTAAGTTCCCTGGCAATCCTATTTAGGACCATATTGCTGCTATTGAGGGCATACAGTACCTAATAAGTCCTGTGGTTGAGTCCTTCATGGCAACACATGCTACCAGCTAACTTCTGCTGGGCAGCATGCACTGCTGAGAAGGACCCAGCCAGAGAGCTGACATGCTGCATTAGATGCTGGAGTTCCTGCTAGCCACTAAAGGCTGGTTTTGGAATTTCTGTAAGAAAAAAATTACAAGAAATGCAGTCTTTGTTTGTACACAGTAATTTTTTTTTTTTTTTTTTTTTGCTGTGGATACATGGCTTGAGCTGAGAATAGTAGGCACTACAGTATTAGCAAATTAATATTACATGAACCTATGTATTGGAATTAGGTCGATAAAACAGGAAATTCAGTGCTAAAGATATTTTTTTTTAATTTTAGTCTTTGGTAACCAGGTATGGCTCACCAGGCACAAGTGCCTGTTTTCAGGAGCAACCTGGGAGCACTGTGGAGGTTAAGTGACTTGCTCAGAGTCACACAGTACGCAAGTGGTGGCTGTGGTGGTACCATGTGATAATGGCAATCGCAGAAAGGTGATCACAATTGGGCGGTATACATCGTCGAAAATCAATTTCAGCAATGTACACTCCAGCGCACAGCAAAAGGGCACTGGAGATTTTTTTTAATGTGGGGCTGTGCCTACAACCCCCATTGGGGATTCACCCTGCACCCCCACTAAAGGATTCTCAACCCAAGGTGCGTCGAGGGTGCAAAAGCAGGAAAAAATCACGGCAGGGTGCAACAAAATGAACACGCACCTGGAACTGAACCCGCACCCTCACAACCATAGCCTGCCACCCACCCACCACACCCCAGGCCAGCTTGGCAGCCCACCACCACACTACACCTCACAAACCCTCTCTCTCCTTCCACCCATTGCATGGCTTGCTCACTCCCCCCCATCCCCATGTAGGTGTACATATAGCGACATCCTGTCACTATATTTGTGGACCCCCATCCGGTCGCTCTCCCTGACTGGTAGCCCTGTGGACAGGCACTTTGATTGAGTCACCCTTTTTGAAAGCACTCAATCACAGTTGCTGTTGTCACAGGCTACCACTGTCAGAATCAAAATCAGATCTGCTGGATGTACCAAGCTCATTTACAGCTCATTACTCTAACCTCTAACTCTCACAGTGTCAGTGGCTCAGTAGGTAGCACACTCGCCTCTGAGGCCAGGAGATCAGAGGGTTGTGGGTTCAGTTCCCACATCTGGCACTTGGGTTAATATCCCAGTACTGACACTGTAGTGCAGAATGAGAGGGGTGCTGCACTTCTGAGGTTCTGTCTTTTGGATGAGATGTTAAACCGAGGTCCCATCTGCCTGGATTGGTGGGGATTGGTGGTAGTTCGGGTGGATGTTAAAGATCCCATGGCACTTATCGAAAAGAGTAGGGGAATTTCCCCAGTGTCCTGGCCAAATTTCCCTCATTCACTAAAAATACCACCAACAGCTTAATCTGGTTCAAGGTCAGTTGGCATTCATCTGTATCCCCCTCCCCTGGGTCGTACCTGAAAATAGGCAGGATTTGTTAAGTGCACTTACCCGGTCAACAAAAACTAAATACATAAATAAATAAAACTAGGCTATACTGCCAGCCCCAGTACAGTTAATTTTATTCATGTAACATATTATTCTATAGACTGAAAGCAATAAGCATATTTGAACTACAGCTACAACCAATTTGTATGATACAGTAGGACAGTCAGTGGATATTATAAAACATGCTACAAATGAATTCATGAGTAAACCTTGCATATTTCTACCACAGGAAACATGCAAAGGTTTGAAGGTTGTGGGAAGGATACCATCACCAGTGGTGTTTGCGGCATGTCATGTGACTTACGTAAGCATATGGTGTCAAACTTCAAGTTACTGTAAATCTTGAATACTAAAGATTTGACAGTGTTTAATGCCATTCATGTAACACCATTCTTCACACTCAAAGCAATAAGTATATCTCTGCTATAGCTACAGGCAGATGCATGATTTTATTTATTTATTTATTTAGTTTTTGTTAACCGGGTAAGTGCGCTAGTCAGCAAGTGACTGTTTTCAGGCACGACCTGGGAGGTACAATTACAATACACAAAGAGTACAGCCAGATTATTAAGACAACGAGTACAAAAAATGCAGAGAGAAATACATATGGCAATGTAACATACATTAGTAAACAAAAATATACTTCAGCACTTGATCATGGAACATACTCAAAAATGTGAATAGTAGAAGGCAGAAAATAAGAGAGGATAGGCATCAGTAGAAAAGACACAAGGAAGGGAAAACTGGCAAAAGGATGGGAGGGAGAGATTAAGTGGAAAGGAGGTGCCGTCAGATACGGCAACAGCGGGGGTGAGGTACCAACCTGCGGCCGGGCCTATGGAGCCGAAAGATGGCAGGCGAAGAGAGGGTGGTAGGGGGGATCGGCAGTAGATGGCAACAGTGGTAGGAGGTAGGAAAATACAGCCGGTCTGGTGGAACCGATAGACGGCAGGGCGAGAGTGAGGATGCCGGTGAGAGGGGGATAGAGGCGGAGGAGTTACGGCAATAGCGGCAAAAGTGTCAAAGTCAAGCCGAGCCAGTGGAACCAAGAGACGGCAGGGCAGGGAAGGGGGGGTCGGTAGACGGTGGGAGTAGGTGGTAGTAGGTGGAGAGAGGTGACTAAGCACAGCCAGGAGGGTGGGGACTAAGGAGGGGCATGGATGAGGTAGGAACAGGTAAAGGTGAGTTTGGTGGGGAGTGGCAAAAAGGGGGGAAGAGGATATAACAGAAGAAGGGGGAGAGAGCAGCAGGGGTTAAGTGAGGAGAGGCTGTAGGGAAGATAAGAATGTCATGGAGTAGAATAGCTACTTACAATTGTCACCAGCTAACATTAGGCTTATAAAGAAACAGGTTAAGGCAACATTAATTACAAGGCACAAAATAAAACATTAATTACAAGGCACAGTATAGAACACCCATTTGGACAGGCAAAAGTGCTAGCAATGAGGAAACAGTACAAATGCAGCGGATCAGGTAGGGTCAAAGCAAACACATTTGTCCATAGTAGTGAGGAAAGTCCTGAGTTTGCTCTTAAAAGTCACATGAGTGGAGACATCTCTTAGATCCTGAGGTAGTAGGTTCCATAGGTGGGGGCAGCATGATGGAAGGAGCCCATGCCCTTTTAGTCTGACAAAGGGGATGGATAGTAAGGTCTGATCAGCCAATCTAAGATTCCTTGTGGAATGGCCGGCCTGAGGAGATCAGACAGGATAGCAGGCTTGGACGCCCTTAGGATGGAATCAACTAAATTGTACAAGTAGTACTGCCTGGTAGAGGAAGGAGAGAGCCAACCAAGGTCCTGATATAAGAGACAATGATGCTGCAGCCGAGGTGCTTTGGTTGCATACCTGCACACATTATTGAAGGTAGTATCCCATAGTTGCAGGAAGATTTGGTGGCCAGGGACAGGATGGGACACCCATATGTAAGGGTTGGCAATAGAATGCCTCTGGCTATCGCGAATTTAGCAGCAGGGGTGAGCAGGTATTTGGTTCTATAGGCAGTCCCCAATTTGCAGTTAATTGACTTGCAGGTTTCCTGTATATGTGCTTTCAGGTCCAAGGTTTGATCCAGGTGGATGCCAAGGTAACGAAAGGAAGTGACAGTTTCTATGGGGTCCCCATCGATATCAGAGACAGAGATGGTCAGAGGACAGGATCTAAGCTTGTGATTGGAGCCAAACATCATAACTTTTGTTTTATTTGTATTTAAAACCAGGCGTTGAGAGTTCAACCAGTGTTGTACAGCACGAAAATCTGCAGTGAGGGCAGCATTTAGATCCAGGACCTTATCAGAGTGATAATAAATTACCAGGTCATCCGCATAAAGAAGTGAGTGACCTGTGGTGACCAGCTCAGGAAGTTTATTGACGAATAATGAGAATAGAAGAGGGCCAAGTATAGACCCCTGAGGGACCCCAGTGTTGATAACAGCACTGTCTGACATGGATGAATTAAACTTAACAGCTTGTGTTCTGTTGGAGAGGTAGCTTTTGAACCAGGTAGTGACTGGGGGAGAGAAGCCCAAGGTACTGAGGGTGATAGTAGCAGAGAATGGTCAACCAGATCGAAAGCTTTGGTTAAGTCAATGAAGACTGCCCCTGTTAACTTTCCTCTATCCATATTGGTAACGATATCTGAAGTGAATTTGCAAGTGCTGTCATGGTGCTGTGATGCTTTCTAAAACCATGTTGTGCTGAGCTTAGTAAATTGAATTCTCAAGGTATTCAGTGATTTGCATGGATACTACTTTTTCCAGGATTTTATTCAGAACAGACAAAATAGCAATAGGCGGTAATTTGATATGTCATTTTACTGCCTTCTTAAATACAGGAGTGACTCTGGCTGCCTTCCAGACTTCAGGACAATGCCATTGGAGAGATAGGGTGAAGATGTGTGCCAGGGGCCAGAGATGTAGTAAGAAGCCATTTTAGTAGTCTTGGTTCTAGGCCATCTGAGCCAGTACTGGTGTTTTCAGAGAGTGACCTGAGCAGCTTTAGGACCTGATGCCTAGACACTTCCTGAAATAGAAGGGGTTGGTAAGTTTGGGGTCCTTCAGATGCTGTGGGTTAAACTGTGAAGCAGAGGATTGTGATGGAGGGAAGCTGTGTAGGCAGATAAGTCAGAAAATTGTTGGTTAAAAGCATTTGCAATGGTAGTAGAATCATTACAGTGTACACCATGTAGGACCATATCTGAGGGAGTGACATCTTTAGCAGAACCCAAGAAGGACTTAATGTGACCCCAAAACTTATGTGGGTCATTGGAAGAATTAATCAGCAGGTTTTGGCAGTATTTACTTGGCCTGCCTGATGCATCTTTACAGTCATTTCTGTATTGTTTATACAGAATGAGATCTGACTGCAGTCCAGTTTGTTTGTACTTTTTCCATTGATTGTCTCTAACTTTTAACTTTGAAGCAGGTCTTTTTCAGCCACCTCGAATGCTGGCCCCTTACCTCCTTTTGACTGTAGGGAGGTGCTTCTTTTGGATGTTGCCAAATTCAGTCAGAAATGAATTGAGGGCAGTATCAACATTGGTTGCGGTATAAATGTTAGACCAGTCAACACAAGAGAGGTCAAATAGGAAGGCTTGTTTGTCCAGGGCAGATAGTTTGAAAACCTAATCAGACGTGGTGGAGGAGGAGGAGGTGGACAGGATCGCCATCGAAAAGTGTGGGGAATGATCAGTGATTGAGTCAGCAAGCACTGTGGCATCTAGTACATGATCAGGTCTGGTGGTGAGGATCCAATTAAGTAGGGACCCTGAGTGCTGAGTAGTAGTTCTGGTAAAGCCTGTGATAGTTTGGTGTAGATTGTGCTTCTGTATTAGAGATTCAAGGATGCTGTGCTGTGGACCCAGCCAGTTAAGGTTCAGGTCCCCAAGAGTAGAGCTCATTTGATTTTACATTCTGGGAGACATATTGTAGCAAATTCTGGAGACCACTCATCCCGCTTGTAGGTGGATTGTAGACACAAATGATGTGCAGCAGTTTTGAACCCAGTGCCAGGGTAGCGTGCAGAGTTTCACAAGGTGTTAGGGAATCAGTGCAGGGTAGGATGTTCAGGGATAGATGATTTTTGCACATAATCGCAACCCCCCCTTGACCCAATACGGTCTTTCCTTAGAATGCTACAACCAGGCACAAGACAAGTGGCATCAGGCACCCAAGGCTTCAGCCAAGTCTCTGATAGGCATAAAATGTCAGGGTTAACCAGTTTAACCCAGGCTTCGAGTTCAGCCAGGTGACTCGTGAGACTCGGATATTCATGTGGGCTATAACAGACCTTTTGTTGCAGCTGTTGCAGGGGTGAAGCGCAAACCATAGGGCCCGATTGGTTCAATATTCCGCAAGCATAAGGAGCTGCCGGGCAAGGTGAGAAAGTAAGTTGGCAGAGAGAGTGCCTAGCTGGCATTTGGGTCTATGATAGTTCAAGAGATAGGAGTGGATAGACAGATAGATACAGCCCTTTTTGATGAGGATAGAGTGAGCAGGGGTAGAATTCGAGTAATAGTACAGCAGGATGTTAGAAAACCTGAAGTCACTATCATTGTTAGTGCAGGGATAAGTAGCAAGAGATGTACAAGTTGTTAGCCAGTTTAGACATAACAGGAGAGACAGGAGTATAAGTGGTGAAGTTTTAGAGGTGAGAGGAGGGTTCATTAGGGGGAGACTGGGGTGCAGCACCATATCTGAAGTGGCCAGTTTCACAGAAGAAACTATGTTGCTATCTGAATACCCTGATCATGTAAATGACCTAACCTAAAAGTTAAACTTCAGCATGATTTGTGTAATTTGTCGACTTCCAAAACGTAATATTAAAACTACGATGCTGACGAATATTTAATTCCAACGTTCCTGCCAGCCCCTCCTGTGCTCTGCATGGTGGGGTCGGCGCGAATTTAATAGTTTCAGGATACTGCTTAACAGTCAATAACAGAATAAATTATTTAACAAAAGCTGTAGTAATGACATTTTGAGAGTGCTGAGGTGGCCCTGCTTATATACACACACTGAAAACTAAATGGCAATTAATGCTCTAATGCTTTAAAACAGTTATGAACAATCTTATTTGCTAATATTAAGATTTTCCAGAATTAAGCAGTAGAATTTTGAATGAGAGAAGTTCGTACTGTAGAGCCACGGCATTTCAAAAGAAACTGGCCAATAGGAGCACACAGTCAGGGAGACCAACCAATCAGGTTGCAGAAGTAAGAAAGCACTGCTTTCCGGCTGGTCAAAAAGTTACCGTACCTGTCATTGTTGCTGGCTGGAGAGGGTGGCGTGGGTGGTGGCTTTGAAGGTGCCGGTCGCCCTGCTAAAAGGTCTTGGAGGGCTGTGGTTGCTTGCAGGCTTTTGTGGTCTCCGGTTTTGAGGTGCCACTGGCTGCTGGCAGAGGCACAGTTAGAGGGAGCTTGGAGGCTTGTATGGCAAACGGAACGCCTGCTCAGGGATCCTCCAAGGAGAAATCAGCAAATGAAATAAAAGATAGATCCAGTGGAAATGATGAACTGAAGAGGACCAGAGTCACAGAAAGTGTTAAATTCCTTCAATGTGATGAACTTTGGCCTGGGCATATGCAGGATGTGAAAACCTTTGTCTGTCTGTTTCTTTGTTTTCAAAGTTGTTGTAGAGCAGCCTTTAGAGACAAGTACATTTAAAGTTGATTTAAATGAAAATGCTGTTACCTGGTAGTAAATTTCATCCAGTGGAAACGATGAACTGCTGAAATCCAGGGTCACAGAATGTGTTAAAATTCCTGAAAGGTGATAAACTGCACCCTGGGCATATGCAGGATGTGAAATCCTTTTGTCTGTATGTTTCCTTGTTCTTAAAATGGTTGCTGAATAGCCCAAGTAAAATTCCTTTTGGAGCAGGACAGACTAAAATGTTGATTCAATCGCAGGGCCCAGCATCACCGAGTTTGTCAGACTTAGTTGCTAGAGTTATTTTTCCTTGGGGTGGCTTCCAAAAGTTGATTTAAAATGAAAATGCTGATACCTGGTGAAGATATTTTGCAGAAATTCAGTCCAGGAGACATTCACAGACGTTGAGTGTAAGAATGGCGGGTTACTCCAAGCAGAAAACATGTAAATCCACAAAACTAACCTACAGACACAGACAAACACAAACATCCACCCAGGAGCAGGACATGCAGCAGTTATCAGTAGAACTGGCCAAAATGAATTAATGACCACAGCTTATGCATTGCTAACAGAACAGGTATGCAGTGGGGGCCAGATTGGAAGCTCGTTAGAGGATATCATCACATAGAAACATAGAATTTGCCAGCAGATAAGGACTGCTTGGCCTACCTAGTCTGCCCATTTTCACTGCCTACAGTATCACTACAGAACCTATCTGATCTCTGGCGCATTCATCCTTCCCTTTCCCAAAGATTCCCTTTTGCCTTTACCATGAATTTTTGAACCCTACCACTGTCTTCACCCCCTGCCACCTCTGCTGAAAGACTGTTCCAGGAATCCGCCACTCTTTCTGTGAAGAAGGACTTCCTTACATCTCTCCTGTCTCTACCCCCCCCCCCCCAGCTTCTTATCCTGCCTCCTTGGCCATTAGCACCTTTTTCCTGAAAAATACTTCCCTCCTATACTGTATTTATTCCACGACACATTCAAAGGTCTCTATCATATCCCCCCCTTCTCTTTCAGGGTGTACATGTTTGGGTCCTTCAGTCTCTTCTCATAGGGCTTCTGATGCAGACCCTGCACCATTTTAGATGCCCTCTTCTGGACCATCTCCACTCTATGTTCTTCCTCAGAGATGGTGTCCAGAACCAGGTCCAGTACATTAGGTGGGGTCTTACCAGCGATGCATACAGAGGCAATACCACTTCCCTCTTTCTGCTGGTGATATCTCCCTATGCACCCCAGCATCCCACTGCCCTCCCAACTACCTTGTCACACTACCTGGCCACCTTTAAGTCATCTAATATGATTATCTCTAGGCCTATTTCCTGCTTAGTCATCATCAATACCACCTCTCCCATGTTGTACTCCACCCCTAGGTTTCTGTGCTCGAAGTGCATCACTTTGTACTTTTTCACATTGAAACCAAATTGCCATTACCTTGACTACTCCTCTAGTTTTCTCAGGTATCTGCTCATCCTTGCCACCCCCACCGGAGTGTCCAACCTATTGAAAATTTTGGTGTCATCCACAAAGAGGCAGACCTTCCCTTCTAGCTCATCTGCAATTTCTCTTATAAAGACATTAAAGTGGACCAGTCCTAGGCTAGCACTGTTCCCTGAAGCACCCCACTGGTCACCCTCCCTTCCTCTGAATGAACTTAATTTACTACCACCCTCTGCCACCTATCCCCTAACCAATTTCTTACCCAGTTTACCATCTTCTGACCCACTCCTAAGCTAGCCTGCTTGCTTACTATCCTCCTAAGTGAAACAGTATTGAAAGCTTTACTGAAGTCTGGGTAGGCCACAACCACCACTCCACCCTGATCCAATTTCTTGGTCACCCAGTCAAAGAAATATATGTAATTTGTTTGCCATGACCGCCCCATGAATCCACGTTGTCTCAGGTCTTGTAACCCACTGGATTCAAGAAAGTCCACAACCCTTTCCTTCAGCAATAATTCCATTAACTTTTCCACCATCAATTTCAAGTTGACTGGCCTATAATTGACAGCTTCTTCCCTGTTACCTCTTTTGTGAAGTGGGACTACATCTTTCATCCTCCAGTCCTCTGGAACCACTCCTGTGTCCAATGAGCTGTTCAGTAGGACTGATAGATGTGCAGCTGGTACCTACCTGAGCTCCCTCAATACCCTTGAATACTTCTCACCTGGTCCCATTGCTTGTCCACTTCCAAATATCACCAATGATGCTTCTGTCACATAATATGACACACGTAAGTACATAAATACATAAATACTGTTATGTTGTAAAAGATTTCATCTTCTGGTGAATCTTGTGTTTTGCAATGGAACATCTGTTCACCATAAGAAATACTGAAATAAATACAACAAAGAAAAATAATATGTAAGGCTGTACATGACAGACATTTAAGGGTAAATAATTCTCTGACTGCATAGAATATGATGTTATTAGCAAAGGTGATCTAAGTAACTAGTGACCAGTGGTGTTTTCAAGCACTGTATGTGAAATGGCCTCACTCTGAACTACAGTATGTACAGTGGAACACAGATGGTACATATTGGTACTGTAATGAGCTAAGCTAATGTAACTTTTATTGTTGTACATAGTATCTGAACAGGGTACCTATATTTGAATAGCAGTTGGTGTGTCAGTTTTAGAATATAAATAAGTAACCAACAACACATGACAAGGCATTTGTTTATTAGGTAATTACCGCAGCCAACAACCCCCCCACCCCACACACACTCTGTGTGTTGGTTGAATGAGGCATTAGCCAAGTGCCCTTGAATCATGGGGGGGGGTGGAGGGGGAAGTGCAGTAATTATCCAACAACTGAAAGCCCTGAATTGTGTTATAGCATTTATAAACTAATACAAAACATAATAATAAAATCAACAGTAAACAAATATGTTAATAAACAATAGATAAATCTTCATCATTGGTAAATCAGTTCTCACACAAAACAGCAGCATTTTCCTCCATCATAGGGATCAAACAGGCAGGCAGGTAAGTCACTCATTAGTAAAAACTTGTTTTTTTTTTCAACCGTCACATTTAGTAAGAGTTCTAAAGCAGTGTACTGATACTGCTAAGCAGTTCAGTCATCCTAGAAAACAAATTTGAAGACTTTCAAGGCAGTTTATAGACTTGTGTAGTTATTGCTCACAGCTATTAGCCAATCACATAACCAGGTTTGTCTTACCCATTGTATAACATAATGTAAGTAATGTAACATTCAAAGAATGTATAACTTACCTTGTTTAACTCTAGCCACAATATAGCAGCAAGCTAGTAGACCAGTTGAAGCAAAATTGACAAAAGAAAACTACTTAAAAAGATGCACAGACTGAAGCTATGATTTTGAAACTACATGATGACTTCTTTTTATGTACAGCACAAGTTTTTACTTTGCTCAAACACTAGGGTCTTCATAACTAACAATAAAATTATATATTCAACAAGATCAACTAATTATGTTACTAAGTATTATATATTTTTATTTAACACTAAGCTGTCTATGCAAGTTGCTTTCTCATTTCATTTGCATGCAATAAATATTTTTTTTTTCAATTCTTTTTCTGGCACTGGCTCACCAAGGCATCTCTCAGAGGTGCCTACATGACTCTCATGCCCTGCTACTCCCCACCGTGATGATCCACCACAGATCCCCCCCCCATCGTGAGATTTCCCAGCTCTCCGGATAACCACCCAAGGCAGGGCCAGCCTCTCCTATCTGGCGGTGTCTATCTGAAATTAGAGGGTCCATCTCCTTCTGGGGGTCAGCCATGGGTCATCTGCATGGGCATCCAGTGTTGGGGATGTGAGGGAGGTCTCTGAGGCCCTCATTGCCTCTTCAGTGCTCAGGGGTATTTTCCCTCTTTTGTTTACATCCTTCCCTCCTCCCCTCTGGAAGAGCACGAGTGTGCAATGATGCCAGGCATGTCCATGATGGCTCTGCATCCCTCTATGCCAGCCCTAAGCATTGCAGTGCCTCTGGTCTCCACCAGGGGCTGCTGCGGTCCACGTAGTAGCCAGGATCCCCCCAAGAGAGGAGAGCAGTCCTCCAGATGCTCTATCCTCTCTCTCCCCCAAACCAACCCCCGGCAAGCTGGACTAATTCCTGAACCTGGGTCACCAGTGTGGCGTGAGGTGTGGGGTCCAGCACCTCAACCCTTAGTGTGACTGGGATGGCTTGAAAGAAATAAACCTTACCAGCACACTTGGACTCTGACCTTGCACTGTGCAAGTATCTGCTGTTGAAGGTCAATGAGGATAACTGTGAGACAGTCTTCTACACATGTCCTATATAACCAGGAACATATACATTAACGTATGTGCAACTGTACTCATGAAGACTATGATTCTACCAAGGGGTTGCCATGATGACAGGGTGACCTTGAGAATGAAGCTATAAAAGTTTCTGTCATCATGGAAACCCTGAGGTGGAAACTCAGCTTTGGAGTGTATAGTTGTACATACCTTATTTTGTATAGTGTATGGGCATGGACAACCATCACAGAATAAACAGAATGTACTTCAAGTTATCATGACTCTTCCTGGAGGCCATCATCAGTCTCACT
This sequence comes from Neoceratodus forsteri, assembly GCA_016271365.2. Classification (NCBI taxonomy): domain Eukaryota; kingdom Metazoa; phylum Chordata; order Ceratodontiformes; family Ceratodontidae; genus Neoceratodus; species Neoceratodus forsteri. The sequence continues at coordinate 720,173,096 of CM057459.1, read as the reverse complement.
AATGCCCCAACAATCAATGTTTCTGATTCCCTGGCCACCAACCCATTCCTTGTTGTTGGTGCAGTACAAATTGAATAATCATGTACTGATAGCACAAATACCCGTGATTTACAGCCCCCTCCTCTCCCCCACCACCCTGCTCCCTGTTACTGCTCATATGCTATATTCCAGGCACTAGTCAGAGCAAGCCGACTGAATGGCCATATAAATGGCTGCTCATTTCTTTACATAATGATATAAGTAGTGCAGCCAAATGAAAAGTTGTGCTGTACTAGTTATGTCACTACCACAGCACAACTGCATTTTACAGCATATGGATTTCCTACATAAGCAGACCTCTCTATGCAGTACACCTGTGTTACATATTTGGCTCCCCAAAATAAAAAAAAAGAAAACAACTTGTTAGAAATTTAAGTAATAATTATTGCTGTACTTACATTGATGTGCATGGACCAAGCATCCTGTAGTGGGACTGGATGTAATGGGCATTCCAGGCTGGGGCTAATCAGCAGGTTGTAGAGGCTAGCCACCAGCAGCCAGTGGTTCACTATCCTGACCACATGAGGAAGCAGTAAGTGTTGCTGCGGGTCCCTCTGTGGTTCACTCTGTGGTGCCACTGTTGCTTTCAATATGTGTGTCATTATCTGCAATATATAAATAAATAAAGACAGACTTTAGAGCCAGCTCAGTGGCATTGAGGGTTGAGGTGCTGGATGCCACACCTCGCTCCATGCCAGCGACCTGGGTTCGGGAATGAACTTGGGTCACTGGGGGTTGGCGGGGTGGAGAGGGATTGAGCATCCGAGGGACTGCTCTCCATCTCTGAGGGAGGGGGTTTCAGTGGCCGGCATGCTGGTGGCTCCTAGCGGAGGCTGGGGAGCAGTGTGCTGGTGCTGTGCTTGGGGAGTGAGTTGAGGCATGGCACCGGAAGAGAGTGCATGTGGACGTGTGCATGCTCCCCCCTTGGCATCATTGCATGCCCCACTCATGCAAGCCACCAGAAATGGAGAAAAAATGGCAAATGATCACGGCAGCTTGATGGCCATCTACGGGACGCTTGACCTTGAGGCCCACTGCAGATGCTGGATTTGGTCTTGGACAGAGAGTGGGGGAAACTCTCCAACACCCCGCCATGGGGGATAAGCCATGGGGCTAATTGGCAGCGGGGGCTCTACTAGCGGCTGAAGTGGACCAAACGGTGTCCGGATGAATAGGATGCCAGGACGTGTAAGGCGGATCGGGAGCCACAGGTAAAAAGGATTAGCAAAAAAAAAAAAGATAGACTTTAGTAACATGATATGATTCTGTTATTTTATTATTGACAATTCACTTACAGTTCAATAATATTGCATTACTATACTGTATTTATCCCTAGAACAGTAGTACCATACCTTAGCTATGACATTTCTATATATTCTTGTAAATTAACTCTTACTAAACAGCTGCTATAACAGTAGCAGTTTCATATTGTGTCAACATACTTTAATATTATACTGTTATCAGATCTTGCTGTGAGATTTTTTAAGACAATAATTGTTGAAGTAGCAAGTAAGATTCTGTTGAAATACCATTTACAGATCAATTACTTTTTAAGGATTTAGTATACCATAGTACATCTATCATTAGAATTCTATGTCCATAAACAAGCTATAACACGGGTATATAAATATCTTAATTAGTAAATATTTAGTAAACAGTTTTTGGAAGAGTAGGAATTATATATCGTGGCAGCTAGATAATATCATAATGAGATAATGTTGAGAAAGTTTGAAGTTCGTGATTGAAGACAGTTGAAAAACTTTGTGAAGTGGTACCAGTATTGCTGTTGCTGTTAGTAATGTGCTTTCTCTGGTGACCTTGTGTTCTTTGACACATTTCTGTGGAGGGTTTTGCTGGGTGAGGGTACAGTTTGGACAATTAATGTCTTATTCATCTTGGGAATGGGTTCCCAGGAAACATTTGTCACACAAACACCGGGTAGTTGATGACTGTTTGTGATGCCAGTGGAGTGGTTAAGGAACTGATGTCCTCTATGGAGAATGTTAAAATTCTTTGCATGAAGTGTCATGTTTAGAGCTCTATGTGATGTCCTTAGGTAGGTACTGGGTGAGTAGTGGTGTGTCAGAGCATTTTTTGAGGTGTGCATATAAAAAGGAAAACATTTCTATAAATGTCACTATATACAATAAACTGTAAACTGGAAAGAATGATCAGTAACAGTTGGAATTAATTTAATTGACTTTGCTTGTGCAATTATACTATACTGTACCTTCTTCTTGTTATCCAGTGATAATAGTGATCGTATATGGGCGACTGTCAAAACGGGGACCCATAGTATGGCATTATTATCATGGGTGACATGCCAGGGTAGTGAGTACTGTAACTGCGAGGAGAGAGAAGGGCGAGCAGAAAAGGAAAATAGCAAGGGGAAGGGGAGGGATAGGGAAGAGGGTTATTACCCTCTAGTGTGCCTGCTTTGCTGAGCCAACCATGTGGTGTGGTGGGTAGGGAGGCTGGCTCTGATGGAGCAGGTCCTGGGGCTGGGTGCAGGGAAACTTGTTTTGGTTCCAGGGGCTGCAGAACTTACAATTTTTTTAAAACTGGGCTGTGCCCCTCCCCTACCTGCACCCCCCCCTGGAGTTGACAATCTATAATCAGGGACAAGGGGGGGCCAGCCCTCCTCTCAAACACACTTAATGTATTGTGTGTGCCTGGTCACCTGCAAGTGTATATCGCCAAATTGCTTTTCGGCAATATACTCTTGCCATAATAACAATCACCACAACGCGTTTGCTATTATGACATAGAACCCTTCTTCTTCAATGATGATGTCATTAGTGTAAAATGTATCGTAATCTAATATTGATGTGGAACCTTTGGAAAAGAACAATTGTGCTCAAGGCCAGGCCCTCTTTCACCAGTTCCTGTGGGAGTGGTTCCAAGCGTACCCTTCCTACTAGAGTGGCAGGGAATACAGGATGGACTGTAATGAGAAAGAATAAATAAACACAAATAATCAAGCAAGTGTTATATTATGTTACATATTCAGTTTTTTCAGAAAGCAGTCTGGTACTTATATTTTTGTTTTATTAAGAAGTGTTTAACAACTTTGAAGATTCTCTACTTGCTGCTGTGTTGTGACATTCTGTGTAGTTATGATACGATGTTACAACATCCATTGTTATAATTCCTACAGTCATGGCCTTTTCAATCATGAAACAGTTTCAGGTAAAACCAAAATTACTGCAAGCTGTTGGCATGAATAATTATTCTAACATTATAAAAATTTAGGACATGCTGTTGTCACATGCATTACTGTACACTGACACAGATGGCCCAGAGGTGCTTTCTGCTATGCAGTCAAGTTTGAATCTTTTTTTAAGTGTCACAGTATTACAGAAAAATGTACAACACATTGAATCAGTAGTTTCAGTCCAATAGTCAAGTGCTCCCCCTCCCCAAACACCATGTTCACTGAAAGGAAATAGAGTATGTGAAATGGGCATGGATCGACATTCACAATAAAAGATGATGTGTGGACATTGATACACAGACAAGCCTGTGTGTTCATCTTGAGTTTTCTAAGAAAAATAGTGGACCTTGTAGTTAATATAAGTTTTGATCATGTCTAATTAATTTAATATTATAACAATTTAGCATAGACTGTAGTAACTTCCATTAGTATTGTGTGACAATGTCACACAACTGTGTTTCTCTATCCAATCAAGCTTGAATGTTTCATTTTAAAAGTTGAATGTATAGAAAAAGAGATGCAACACAATGAATCTGTTATTTGAGACACCACCAACTCTGAATTGCCCCCTAGCCCCAACCCCCTTTACTGAAAAGAAATACAGTGTCTGACAGTGACAATGGGTGACCATTCTCAGTAAAAGATAATATGCTATGCAACGAATCCAATGCCTGCAATATGTTTATTATACTGCTGTAGCAATGGCACAATGTTGTGCTGCAGAAGTGATGTGGCTACTGTAGCACCACAACTTATTGTGTTGCCACACAGGTATTTTCCTCTCTGGAATCAAGCTGGACCCTGTCTTCCTTTCTTTCTTTCTTTGTTAGTTTTGTTTTACAAAACTGGGAACTTACAAAATAAAAGTTTAAAGTGATTGTATCAGTAGTTTGAACCCACCTCCACCTCCAAGTGTACCACTTCCCCCACCTCCTCAGTCCCAGTTTATTGAAATAAAACAGGCTGCCTTAACTGGTCATGGATGCCTAGTCAGTATGTAAGATACAGTAATGTATGGATATCCATACACAGGCAAGCCTGTGTGCCTATCTTGAGTTTTCTATGGGCAACTACCAAATCTTTCAAGTTACACTGTTGAAATTGTTGGTTGCCATACATGTCTTGATGCAGACACAGAGTGGTTGTGTATGGCTATCATACATTATCCTGTATATCATATACACAAAAATTGCTTTATACTGATAGTAATGCATTGCTTGAGGAGAATAATGTACTTATGTGGAAAACAGCTTTATTCTAACTGTACTTTCTTACGTAACTTACTTCCATTGTGCCTGTCACCAATTTCTGGCTTCCCTGCCACTTCTGATAGTTTTATGGCATACTTGTACCAGTCCTTCTCTGTCCTCCAGATATAGTATTGCTAGCTTTTTTCACCTTATAGAAGCACATGGCTCAGCAGTTTCCACTTCCAAGCTTTTGTACATCCCTTCTCCTGCAGGAAACTACTCACAGCCTGCTATGTAGTTTTTTATTTTTGTCAGGTTAGTCCCTCTAATCAGAATCTGTGGCCTGCCATTTTTTTAGGCCTTTGACTTGGGCAAGTACTCTCCTTGTCATTCTGCAGTTTAGGTATGTTCTGTAAAAAGAAAAGAAAAAAACCCAACATTTTTAATAAAAATGTATGTTCAGGTACTGTCCTTATGCAACATTTTGAAGTAATTACGTTTACTTAACAAAGCTTATGTACAGTTCATTTATCTGTGTTTAACTGTATTTTTTTGTCTGTTTTTTGACCAAGGTCGGTGTGACTGAAAAGAGCCATTGTGGGGCGGCATCAGGGTACTGCTCATTTGTATGTATTGATTATTAACACACATCACAACATACTTTGAATCCTATGTTGTAGGTCTCCCAGGAAAATAAATATTTCCAATGTCTGAGAGATGCACACCATCTTATAGAAACATTGAATTATTGTAATATTTAATTTGGGGGAACGTAATGGTGTGCATACCCAGATCACTCAAAAAGTCAGATATCTGAATGTTCACCTTTTAGCATGGTCTGTCAGCTCCAGGTGCATACTGCTGACCTTTCCAGATCATACATTTTGTAATATCTGAATACAGAATCTTGCAGTTAGGCAACAATCCATGCAGCTCAGCCAAATCTGATTTAAATGATTCTATTAAATCTCTGTGTTGCGTTCCCTGGCTGATGGTGTTGAATAACTTTTTCCGCTCAGGAGGAGGAGAGGAGTGAGATAGCAGCTGCAGTTGTTCTTCAAGGACCACAGCAGGAATTTGGAAAGGCAATACTCTTGTTTAGTTAAGGTATAACTTAAACCTTGGTGTTCTGCCATATTTTGTACTGCATTTTGAGATTAAGAGGTTCCAAATTCTTTCCAGTCCAAGAACAGAACTCCACAAAGTTCTCTCACAACTAGGGAAGATGAATTTATTCTAGCCTTACAAAAGAAAAATAAAACAAAATTAAAAAGGCTAAAGGACACAGAGACCTCTCACCCCCCCTGTCCAAAAGCCGTAATCAAAAACTCAGAGATAAAACAAATCAAACCAGTACAAAGTCCATAAAATTAATATGTCCATATCAGGCAGGAACAAATGGGAATAAGCAGGATGAGTCCGAAGATTCACAAGAATGATCCGAGAGTCTGTAGAATTTTGGTCAGAAAAAAAAATCGGTTTAACTCATGCCCATATTTCTCCCGAATAGGTAATCCCTAGAGGAGTCCAAAACTACCCTTACCAAAGGGTCATGAAGAGAACCACAAAAGTGGCAGTCCTCAAGACTCAAGGGGTGGGGTACTCCAGCCAGCTCCCTAACTAAAAAATACCCCAAACCCTGCAGGGTAGCAAAAGCTCCAGGTCAGGACACCTATCAGGAAATTAACTAGCAGACAGAGTTACACAACCAGATTTGAAACCTTGTCTCAGACAGGGCCATTCAGTACTCTGAAAGCTAAGCTGATCACAAACTAGACCAAGTCAAATAACGTCAAATTAAATATTAGTAGAAAGGAAGAGAGGGCAAACCCATCCTATGTAACTCCATTCCACTCCTCATCAAAATTCAGAACGATGTTGAAGTAGTGGGCTCTTCAGGCCCTAATTCCCAGCGAAGTAAATCCACTAAATTAATCGCGGAAAGCAACCGACATAGAAGTCCAAAGCCATCTAACCCAGACCAAATCCGAACTCCACGAGCCTTCCAGACGGTGTCCAGGGGATGACCAGACCAACAAACAGTCCCAGAAAATAAGATTAGTGTTCTTCGGCCGGAAACTTCCCACTCTTTCCCGAACTCGTCCAAGAGCTTGAAACTGAAAGGAGGGGGGAAGCAAGAAAACCCTCCGACGCTCCTCCACTAAAGTGAATCCTGTCGAGACCCAAAAACTACCGCAGGTTAGGCAGAAACGAAGAAATCCTCCAACGTAACTCTGCCAAAACAGTTCCTGTCAAAACTCCAAAGATGCCACTGCAGGTCCGTAACAACAGAAAGCTGGAGAGCCCAAACTGCTAATCCCTCGATTGTCCTGCAGAATCGATACAAGCCCAAGAGTTCACAAAGTCTAAAATGGACTAAAATAATAAGTTAAATATGATGAAATAAAAATTGAACAGTTGTTTTATCAGGAGCTGTGGACTGCACAGAAACCTAACCGAGTTCATGGCTCTGTAGAAATAACTTTATTTTATATAGTTGCTGTGGCAGAAAAACGCCCCAGCAATTATATAAAATAAAAGCTGAGCTCCGGGCATGTAAAACTCATTTTACACAACCCCGGGTGGAATGCCTTAATAAATCCCTTGAGCTGCGCTCTCAGGGTTTATGTGGCATCTCACTCCTTGGGGGTTGTCAAACCTCTACCCAGTCATTATTGTATATATAATACCATCAAGAGGTTCTGGAGATATGAACCTTGAGAGCAAGCTTGAGATTCCAACATTTTTCCAGAGCCTCTGTGATATGTTGCAGGTGAGTTTTGCCATTTAAAATAAATAAGAACAGATAAAACAGCCTTAACATTTCTTTTTACAGATTTTACTGACAAGCATAATAAAGTAAGTTGCGTAAATGTATTGATTTGAGCATACAGGAAAATGTACAGGAGTTTTATTCCAGTTTTACATGGAAAATACAGGGAAAAGGAGGGTGCCCTACAGGGAAATGCTTTGTTCAATCTGGGAACACTGCTGTTGACACCACTATGATTTCTTTGCAATGCCCTATGATGCCCCTTGCAACCTCTGAAAACCCCTAAAACATTACCTGCCTAGCTTTTACCCTTCCTACAAATAAAAAACCATGATAGTTCCAATGCCACTAATTAGACAGGTCCTCAGAGGGTTGACATAAATCAACTCTTCAAAGGAAATAGTGTAAATCATTGCTACACACATATACACATTGAGAGAGAGACGGCATCCACCCGAAGATATTAAGGGAGCTGCGAAGGAACTAGCAGCACCTCTGACGGCCCTGCTCATGGAGTCACTCAATACAGGTGTGGTTCCAGAGGACTGGAGGAGGGCACATATAGTCCCACTGCACAAAAGCAGCAGTAGGGAGGAGGTGGGGAACTACAGGCCAGTCAACCTCACCTCAGTGGTGGGAAAGATCATGGAGATACTGCTGAAAGAAAGGAGAAAGGATAGTGGCACACCTGGAATCCAGGGGTGCCCAAGATCTGAGGCAACACAGATTCACAGCAGGAAGGTCACGTCAAATTAATATTATAATTTTTTTTTTAATTGGGTGACTAGGGAAGTTAATCGGGGGGGCAATAGACATAGTCTACCTAGATTTCAGCAAAGCCTTCAACATAGTCCCACATAGAAGGCTGGTTAACAAGATGGGTAGTCTGGGTATGGGAGACAAGGTAGTGAACTGGGTTAGGAATTGGTTAACAGACAGGACACAGGGGGTGGTGGCAAATGGGGTACAATCTGGGGAGAGGGTGTGACCAGTAGGGTATTGCAGGGATCAGTACTGGGACCAATACTGTTCAATGTCTCCATTAGTGACATTGCAGAGGGGCTGGAAGGAAAGATCTGCTTGTTTGCAGATGACACCAAGATCTGTAACATGGTGGATACTCCAGAAGGGGTGCAGAAAATGAAGAGGGACCTGGAGAAGCTTGAAAGATGGTCAGATATGTGGCAATTGAGGTTCAATGCAAAAAAAGTGCAAAATAATGTACCTGGGTAGAGGGAACCCTGGGGAGAGCTACAGGTTGGGGAGGGGGGGAGCTGACTGTCACCAAGGAGGAAAGGCACCTAGGGGGTTATCATCTCTGATGAACTTAAGGTAAGAAAGCATTGTGCAAAGGCAGTGGGGAGGGCCAATGGCGTTGCTGGAGTTTATAGGCAGGGGTATCACTAGCAGGAGGCGGGGAGGCTGGAAGTGGTGATGCCATTGTATAAATTATTGGTAAGATCTCACTTGGAGTACTGTGTGCAGTTCTGGAGGCCACACCTGCATAAGGACATAAACAAGGTGGAGACTATCTAACAAAGATGGTGCAGGGCTTACACCACAAAATATATGCGAGACTAAGGGACCTCAATATGTACTCACTGGAGGAGAGGACAGAGGAGAGGAGAGGAGAGGGAGGGAGGGAGGGAGGGAGGGGAGGGAGAGTGGGGATATGATTGAAACTTTCAAGTACCTCAAATGTATAAACAAGGTGAAGGTGGGGACCTTTCCAATGTAGAAAAAGTACTAGAACAAGGGAACACAATATGAAATGGGAGGTGGGTAGATTAAAAGGTAATGTGAGGAGGTTTTTCTACACAGAAAGGGTAATTGACACTTTGAATAGTCTGCCACAGGAGGTAGTGGGGGCAAGCACAGTGGAGGGGTTTAAACATGTCTAGGACAATCAAAAGGTTACCTTGAAAGGGTAGAGAGTGATGAAAAGCCATTGATCACATAGGGTCAGTGGCCATATACAATGTATAGGGCCTACAGGCACACTGGATGGGCCTAGTAGTCCTTATTTGCTGACAATTTCTGTTTCTATGATGACCAAGAATAATTTGAAACTGCTCTGCAGTTAGATGCTGTATCTGTTGGAAGTCATGTCAGTAAATTATTAGTCGCCAAAGACAGCAAGTCACATTGCAATAATAAACAAGCTGAAAAAAGATTCCAAGAAATACATTCTCGGATGCCTGCACTGGCCCTACAAAACAAACAGGGGGCTTCAGCCTCAAGTGCTTCAGTCCTTGCCTTTCATCATTAAATGCATTACACAGTAGGCACACCTGCATGGCACCTATTTGGGTAAACAGAGGGCTTCTGTCTCCAGTGTTGTTAGTCCCACACCTTTGACCAGAATAAAATACTTCACAGAGTGATTAAATCTGCACCGTACCTGCCCTGTTCATGACCCAACAAATCAATCTCCAGTGCTGCAAGTGACCAGTCCTTCCCTTTTCACAAGCATTAAAAACATCACACAGGAGCAAACTTTATTAATTTAGTTAGTAAATTATGTATGTATGTGTTGATCGATTGTATTTAAATTGCGATGACCAAGTAGGGTCAATGAGACATGCAAGTTGTATAATACAATACATGTGAGAAAATACCAAGTAAATAAAAGATATTCTACATACAGTACAGTGAACATTCGTTTATGTTTATCACACATTTGAATAGACGTGCATGATACTTGTTCTGGGTAAACAGAGGGCTTCAGTCTTCAGAGTTGTTAGTCCCTCACCAGCATTAAATACATCACATTGTGGGGAGCTTCAGTTTACCCTGTACTTACTTGCACTCTCTCTGTAGATAAATATAGGGCTTCAGTCTCCAGTGCTGGTAGCCCACACCTTTACCAGCTACATATACACAACAGAGTGATTAAGTCTTATGTTGGAGTCAGTATAGCATAGTGGTTAAGGACACTAACCTACAAACCTGGAGACCCTGGTTTTAATGCACAGCCAAACTTGCATACTGTATGACCCTAAGCAAGTTACTTAACTTCCTTGACTCCTAGGTCACACCAGAAAACAAATTAGGTTTACTGTGCTTTTGCTGGTTAACCAGTTTTCCTTTCCCTAAGTCTGCACTGTACCTGCCCTCTCTACACTTTGCCTACAGACAATATATAACTTCAGTCTCCAGTGCTGTCAGTACCTCACCTTCACCAGCACTGTATACCAGTACATCACACTGTGGGAAGCCTGCACTATAACATCCTACACCATCTCTGTCCCTGTAGCTAAACAGAGGGTGTTACTGTTAGTCTCTAGCCTTTCACCAGAAATAAATACATCCTCACTACACCTCTGCCTACAGACAATGGGAGGGTTTTAAGCCCATGGTTCGATGGGCGAAGCAACAAACGTCACTCCCCCATCGAGCTTAAAAGCGTCACAACATCCTGGGCTTACCAGGATTCTTTTTCATTGCAGCCGGAGGTGCTGCTCTCCTTTCCCCTTTCTCTGTGGATTTCTGTGTTACTAATTCCCTTGTTCTGGTTGCTGCCTCCGGCTGTCCATTCATTTCTCCTAGCCCTCCCTGGTTCATTTTTGTGGTGCTAGCCCTTGCTCGCGTCTCTTTCCGCTTTGCTGGTTTCCTTTCCCTGATCCTTCACGGCCGTCTCAGTCGGCACCCTCACCCGCCTGTTCAGCATTCGCTCGCTGCTTCCCTGGTTGCCCCCCCTTTCCCCACCCTGCTTCTGTTCCCTTTTTCCCACTGCTTGGTTTTTCTTGTTGATGGTATTGCCAGCCTATTTCTCTTCTTCCCCTCTCTGTCTCACCTAGTCCTCCAACTCCACGTCAGTTCTCCTTTACCTTGCAGTCACCAAGCCCGCCTATGTTCACTGCTTCGGGTGCTCTTTTCCGTGTTCGCACTGTTCTCTTCCTCTCGGCTCTCAGCGCTCCATTCGGCTCCTACACAACCATACCGTGGAATTGCTCTGGGCCCTGTCAACTGAGAGAATACTCATATTTCACTTCCTGGGCCCTCTAGGTTCTGTTGGAGCATTTTTGGATTTTGCATGTTGCATAGCTGGACAACACGGTGCGAACGGTCCGGCATCCCTAGACTATGGCGTCTATAAGGATCGTTCTGTCCTTTGGGCCGCTCGCTGGCCTTCAACTTGCCTCAGCTGTGATACAGGGTGGAACACCACCCTCGGTGTCTTCTTTCTTCACACGCCTCTCACCAGTGCTGCCTGCCACATGTCTTCATTGGTGCACTCTCTTAAGCGAGCTGTTCTTGCCTCGAACCCCACAGCAGTCTGCTACAGGTTGGTACCCGAACCTTTCACAAGGTCTACATATTTTCCTGTCAAATCTTCCAATCAGTTAGTATAGTGGCACACCTGAGGCAGAATTTGCTTCCTATTCTGGTTCAGTCAGTTCATTTCAATCTCTTTTTGAATCTCACTATTCTTGTAAGTTCCGATGGCTGTATTTTCAGCTTGTGTTTCTGGCTCCATTGCCTCCACTTTTCTAATTCCCTCTTCTTGCTTTTGTTGTTTGCTTCATTACCTATCCCCCCAGGTACTGGTGACCTGTAGTCTGGGCTACCAGCAATCCTGTCTCTATATCTGTTGGGGCAGTTCTTCCATCGTGTTTCAGTCGTGGCATTCAAAAAAATAAAAAAAATATATAGATAATATATATTTTGATTTTAGGAAGTGGGTCACTGTCTCAGGTCTGCTGTTTCCTCCAGATTCTCCGTGCCTGCGGATTACTTTGGTACACGGCCTGTGGATTTCTTACTATCTCTTCCCATTCCTGCTTGACTCTTTCCCCATGTACCTTGGGACTACTTGCTCTTGGGCTGAGATTTCCATACTCAGGACACCGTGCTTATCCTCTGCTTGCACCCTCCTTTGGGGCAGCGTACATTCCTCTGTGTTCCTGGTGTTCCCCTTCCCTGCTTGCCCCTTAGTTGGGGGCTCACCAGATTCTATCCCCCTTGGTTTATCGCCCCTTTCCTGTCTTCACTGCTGACCTCATGGTTCTCCTATTTCCGTCACTCAATCTGTGTCCTCCTTGCCTCCTCTGCTATGACAGCGCATTTCCTCTGGGGTTTTTCCCTATCCTACCGTCACCTCCCCTTCCCCCCGTTCCAGCCTTCAAGGCTTCCCTCCATCACCGTGCCTTATATGTTTCCTATTGTACCTCACTTGTCCCAGCCATAAAGGATTCACTCCAATCCCGGCCACTTTTGGCCATACCTATCATGATTCCTATGCCATCTCATTGCACTGCAGCCCCTCCACTGCATGGATCGGGTTCCTGATGCATGCCTATCTGGACTCGTTTGCCCATTCATCCGACTCACCCTCCTGCAGCTTCTCATCCCATACCAGCCAATCATGGATTCACTCCAATCATTACCTACATTTGTTCTTTCTTTCGAGCATCCCTATCATGTCTCATATGCCACCTTCTTGACCCACGGCCATCCTGCCTCCTGTATTCAGTTTCTGACTTCGGTCACTATTCCCTCATCTAATTCGATCGCTCCATCCATATGCCTCAGCTGCCTCCCTCCAGCGTGCAACAGCCATCACCTCCTGTTCTCTCTGTCTCCACTCATGGCTCCTCGCCTCTTCGACGCTCGACATTATCCTTTGATACTTCACTTTCCTATACCAGACTTCATGGCTTCAATCCATTCCTGTACCTCATATGCTTCCTCTTTTCCTTCCTCGTCCTGTTGCCTTTTCTCATCCCCACTGACTCCGTATGACCTGCATTTGCTATTTATTTTAGGCATACCGATCATACCTCACATGCCACCTCATTGATCCGAGGCCCTCCTGCCCATGTCTCTGGTTCTTGACTCCGGTCATCATTACCCAATTGTTATCTCATCGAGCCTCCTTTCATGGATGCATTCTGTTTTTAGCTGTTACAGATTTACTCCTGTCATGGTTTCACTCCCTATCATCCAATCTGCTCGTATTCCTCCATATCTCGCCTCAACCTGCTCATCTTTCACTCACTCCGTCGACATGCCTTGGCTGCCTCCCTCTAGCCTGCAGTGTTCGTCACTTTGATTCAACTCTATCTCCATTCCTGGCTATGTCTTCCCATCCATCGCCTTTGCAGCGGGCCATCATTTTTTTCATCATTAAATCATTCACTGCAGTCACCACCATCAACCTGACCACCTTTGAGGAGTCTACTTGGTTCATTGCTCTATCAGGCGTATGCCCCCTCTAGTTAAAGCATCTCTCTGGTCCCAGACATGCCTTCTTGGCCTCGGAGTATATCTCTTTTGAGGAGCCTCATTACTTGCATCACTCTGTTGCATCCTATGATCTCTCATCACCCACTCATCTGGGTCTACTCTGTTCACTCGCACATTCCTGCCTTCTCGGCCTCGTGTTTAATTCCTCACCTTGCTCAAACGGGCACTCTCCTTGATCTTATGCCTTGATTCCGGTTTCCTGCCACCCTGACTAGAGGCGGCTGTGGTCCGGCTCCTCCAGCCAATGCACAGCTCTGCAACCTCCCCAGAGTACCTGCTCGCCTAGTCCGGCCCAACCAGTTCCGACTCCTTGGGGTCTTCCACCGCTGCCGCATCTCTGGTCCTTCCGACCGCACAGCTTGCCTGCTTTTGGATGCTGCCCCTCTTTCCTTCACCTTTGGCTACCTTATCATCCTGCAAAGACAGAGACTAACTGTTACCAGCTGCATCCTTCTGTGTTATCCTCTGTACTAGTCTCCCTTGGGAGTCTGTCTAATTCTGCGATACAAGTCTACCCCTTCCTAGTTTCCAATCTCTCACCTAGAAGAATGCTCCACATGCTGATTGTTGCTTTCTGCATATCTTAGTGTCTTCTGATATTTCCTCTTGCCCCCCCGCTCTGAGGATCTGCCGTGTAGTTCTGCTTGCATTTGCCAGCTTTGACAGGTGTGTCTGCTTCACCCTGTCTCTTTCTCGTAGTATTCAGACCTTTTTGACCATGTTTCTCCTCACCCTTCTCTTTCCTACGTTGGATACTTGGTGTATCTCCAGTGTTTTGTATGGATCTTGTTCCCCCTGCAGCCAATCAGTTTGGTCATTCTGTATTCCTCTAATTCCCTTGACTCTGAGCTTTGTTCTTTCCTACCACACTTTCCCCATAGACTACTCCTGCTTCATGGTGCCCTCATTCTACTCCCTCTCCTCTGCTCTTTCGCCATTCTCTGCTGTCCTGGTTTCTATCCAGTCATGGCTTCTATCTCATTGTGCCACAATTGATCTCTTCATTTGCTCTGCCATTCCTATCCTTGGGCCTCCCATGGCTGATTCCAACCAATCTTCCATCAGTCCGGGCCTATGTGCCACCTCATCCAGCTTGTCCTGCCCCCTTGGGCAGCTTTCCTCTTTTACGGAGTCTACTTGCTCCATGTTGTCCATCCTCAATTCTTTCATCTGGGATCCTTCAACTTCTTAGCCCCCTCAGCTCCGTGATACCTGGCCTTGACCTGCTCCTCTAATTCGAATCCCTCTCTCAGTACACCTTGGCATAGTTCCCTGCCATGTCTGCACTGTTCCCTTGCGCCGTCTGGCCATCTCTATCATGGTTTATGCACCACCTAATCTGAATCACCCCGTGAAGTTCTCATCCCGTACTGGCAGGGTCCTATGATACCCTCTTGACCTTCCTATTATCCTTCATCCTTTCCCACCTCGCTTCCAGTACCTGCATTCATGGCGTCAATCCATCATCGTTCCTCATCCATTCCTGTTACCTTCCTCAGCCTATCGCTTATTCTTGTTCTGTCCTTCGTAGATTCTTTCCACTCATGGCTTCCGTCCTCATTGTTCATCATCTGATTTGTCTCTTCATGATAGCTGTCCTGTGCTTCCCTTCTGATTTGCATACCCTTTGGTTCTTGTTCCACCTTCTTAGCCTCGGTGTCTGCCTCCTTTCAGAGAGCAGCATGGTTCGAGTCGCTCCATGGTGCCCGATGCCTTTGTTGAGGTTGTTTTTCCGTTCCTTCCCATATCCTCTTCTTCCGCTTCCGTACCGGCTCTTCAGGATTCAATCCCTTTGTGGCCTACTGTAGTTATTTCTTTTTGGGCATACCTATCAAAACTCCTATAACGCCTATCAACCACAGCCATCATGCCGTATATGTAAAGTTCATAAATCCAGTCATCATTCACTCAGCATTACCTCAAAGCTTATCTGTTTACATCGCTTACTCTAACATTCCTATCATTCAATTCCATACTACCTCATCGGCTACAACATCAGGGTCTAATTGTTCAGGGTCTAATCATTTACATCATATAATCAAGCATGCCTCTTCAATCCCAGTGTCTGCTCACTGGCATCGCTCAATCAAGTGCATCGCTCCATCAAGCCAGTCTACAGTATTATTGTTTCCTCATTGGCACATCTGGAATATCCTCATGAGCACATCTTGATACCCCCTTGCTGCTCTGACTTATACATGGATTTACTCCCTCCCATCCTTGCTCCCCGATCTACTATCTCTTATTGACTACTCAAATATACCCTCCTTGGGTCCAGCAAGGTTTATCTAGTTTCATCTTTCCCTCGACCATACCATCATTGACTCTGATGCTACTCATTGACCACAACAACAGGATCTAATTGTTCACATCGCATAATCATGCTTTATTGACCTCTATGTCTAATTCCTCACCTCATTCAGTCGATCATACCTATTATGAGATCTTATGCTACCTCGTCAACCTGCCTATCTCATGCGGTGATCATCACCATCATCATTCATCATTGCATCATGTTCTTATTCTATCTGCACACAGACTCATGTTCCATCTTCGATCTGTGTTTTCTTTAGGCATATTCCCCTATTCCATCATCATCCTCCTCCCTATTCTTATTCCTCTAGTTACTGAACCCTTTCTTTAAAGATATACATCCTCAAATCAAATGTCATCAGCCTGGAAGGAAGGCAACCTAGGCTTGGATCTCCCAGAGGTTTCCTCCTCAAAGGGGGTTTTTCCTCTTCTCCATGCCAATGGTCATAATTTTAGTTAGTTAGCATTTTCTTCTCATTAGTTAGTTAGGTTCCACTGTTGGATGGAGGCAGATGGTAGTCCGGCTTTCCCCTCTCTCCTCAGGAAGTTAGCCCCTCTTTTCACAGAATTCATTCATCATCCTCGCCTCTTCAAAGCTTGACATTTTGGTATTCTTTTTGGGCTTCTTCCTAACCTACCTTTAGCTGACTCATTCATTCCTGGCACCTGTAAGGGGGGAACCCTCCTCTAGGGTTCCTTGCATCATAACCCTACAGGGTGGTATATCCCATGGATAGAGAGGCAGAAAGCCACAAAGCAAATCAAGTTACACAAGCATCATCTCATATTATCTCATTCAGTTGCATAAGCACATCGAATGAGAGGGCTTTAAGCCCGTGGTTCAATGGGTGGAGCAACAAACGTCACTCCCCCATCGAGCTTAAAAGCGTCACAACATCCTGGGCTTACCAGGATTCTTTTTCATTACCCACCATCCACCCCTCCTCCTCCAGTGTCTCGTCTCTGTTCCCCGTGGGCTTCTTCCTAACCTACCTTTAGGTGACTCATTCATTCCCGGCACCTGTAGGGGGGGAACCCTCCTCTAGGGTTCCTTGCATTGTAACCCTACAAGGTGGTATATCCCACAGATAGAGAGGCAGAAAGCCACAAAGCAAATCAAGTTACACAAGCATCATCTCATATTATCTCATTCAGTTGCGTAAGCACACCGAAACACAGGCTGCAATAAAAAAAACTTTTTATAGAGAAGAACCCCAGCAGTCAGATGTAATCTGATTAGAAGAGCTTGTGTGGATTTCAAATAGAGCAACAGCCAGATGCAAATGCATAAAATAACTAAAAATAAAAATCCTCACTTTCATTAGTGCCCAGCAACCCTGCAGGAAAATGCAACATTATCCTTATTTTCAGTTGTAAACAAATACACCTTTGCCTCCCAAAACTGGCAACCTTACCTTAACATGCATCATAGCAGATTCAAATAAACACATTCTTAGACTAGCAGGACATTTAAAAGGCATGGAATTTTGGAGTCATGATCTTAATGATCAGATGTTATTTATGTTAGAAGCATTTGACACTTCCTGAGACAGCAATGTTTCTCATGCTTGCTAGACACATGTAAGAGGGCAGAAATCTTAGCTGCTATAGTATATTGTTATTTATGTTAAAAGCACTTGACAGGTTTTGAGTTCCAGAAACCCAGTAGAAAGAAGGGAGTATTTTATATAGCTGCGTAGTGATTTGCAGTTGTTGTGGAAGTATACACTGAAAAGTATTAATTTGTGTGTTCCACGGTATCCCATTTTCTAGCTGAGCTTCAGCAAGATGGCTGTAGGCTCCATCCGCTGCCATAAAAAGGAAACATAAAAAGATCAAAAGCATTTTTACACGACTACTTTGGTGTAAGTTATTATTTTCTTAGTTACACAATGGAGAGAAATACTGGTACATTACAGGAACAGTATAAAACTGAGACCATTGTTCAGATCATTTGGGGTTAACGTATTCAATTTAAAGATCTGTTGTGCCTCTAGTTCCACACATTTACCTCTATCTTCTCCTTGATGCAAAAATGGGGCTTCATTAAATACCATAAATCTGAAGCTACTAGTGTCACTGTTATGAATAATTTTGAAGTGTTATCCCACTGCACTGTCAAATTTATCTTTATTTATTTAGTTAGTTTTTGTTGACTGGGTAAGTGCACTAGACAAATCCTGCCTATTTTCAGGCATGACCCAGGGAAGGGGGCTACAGATGAATGCCAACTGACCTTGAATCAGATTAAACTGTTGGTGGTATTTTTAGTGAGTGAGGGAAATTTAGCCAGGACACTGGGGAGATTGATATAATTTATACAAATTTATTGTCTAGTTAGAGATAATTCCTAGAGAAATTAGCCCCCTGTATAGTCTTAGAGATTTCAAAATTATTGTCCTCTAGTATTGTTCGATAGTCTCACAATACTAAACTTCCCTACTCTTTCGATAAGTGCCATGGGATCTTTAACATCCACCTGAACTACCACCAATCCAGGCAGATGGGACCTCGGTTTAAAGTTTCATCCAAAAGGACGGCACCTGAGAAGTGCAGCACCTGCATGCTGCACTACAGCGTCAGTACTGGGATATTAACCCAAGTGCCAGATGGGGGAACTGAACCAACAGCCCTCTGATCTCCCGGCCTCAGAGGTGAGTGTGCTACCTACTGAGCCACTGACACTGACAAATCTTGATGTGCTAATCTTAAATGCTCAAAAACATATGTTTTTGCTTCCCACATGGTTTTACCAATATTGCATCTATTGTAAGATCACCATATTGCATATATTACATTTCTGCTCTTGACATAAAAAAAAATCTAATTTGAACATTTTTGCCTGAATGTGGATGTGCTAGCTGTATGCTTCTCACTGCATACTTACACGCATTGCATCCACCACAGCTATACAACCCTGTTAGCCTATTTCTCATCTCTTGATTCACAATATAGTGGCTGCTAGTTATACTATTGCCTAAATTTAAAGATCTGCTATAGACTGTCAGAGGTTTCTCTCCTATCACGTTTTGAGAACTGAATCTGAGTGTACAGTGTTCTAGTTGGGCAAGCGATGTTTGCCACCTTGCTCGAGACTCTTTTTTTTTGCTTTCTACCTTTCAAAAGCTGTAATAATTACATTTATAAAATGGGTATGGACAGTTCTGAACCTGATCAGCCAAGACAGAATTCTATCTGTGTCTTTTATTAAGACTACAGTATACCACAGATAAAAAATCGCCAGTACCTGTGTCCCAAGTGCAATCTAATATCCTTGAGTGCATGAGTTTTTCAGCTGCCATTTGTGTAGTGATCGGCTGCCACTTTCATCCATTCAGATGAAATTAAAATTAAGGAGAACATTGCACAGAAACCCAAATAACATGTTTATTTAAACAAAAAGCTCCTGTGCCTTGTTTTCCCAACCCGCAGCCCTTAATGGACCCACCAGTGCTGTCTTGCTCTGACTCCCAATGCACTGATAGAAAGACCAGTGGGAGTTTCACAGATAGTGCTACCACAGATGACAGCCTGCAGTCGGCAAGACTGAAACAAATTTGCACTCTTGCTGGCAGTCTAGCATAGGGTCCTAGCACCTCAGTGTCACACAGCTAGCACAGCACAGCACCCTGGTGATAACTGGGTAACATGCAATGATTGTAAAAAGTGGAGGAATAGTGCGGCCGGTGGTGCTGGAGGTTGTGGCGCTGATTACTACACCTCATGCCATGCTGGCAACCTGGGTTCGGGAATGAGCCCGAGCAGCCAGGGGTTGGCAGGGGGAGAGTGGATCGAGCATCTGGAGGACTACTTTCCTCTCTTGGAGGGAGGGATACTTGCCATCCCACTCATTGACTTCCCTCTGGTGGTGGCTGGAGGGTGGTACAGGTCGGGAGGCATGTTCTGACATCCTTACATTGGTAGGGGAGGGTGGACGGGAGAAAATGATGGAAAAAAAAGCCTGGCAGACTCTGTGATGGTCCACCACTCTCGAGGGCCGGTCCCAGCTTCTGGATTGGGTCTCCGGGGGGAAGAGAGCCTAGCAACCTCCTCCCTGGCAACACCGTGATGGGGAAGACACGGGGAAGTTCCCGGGGACCAATAGGAGTGGCAGGACCGGAGAGAGAGAGTCCCTCCATCAGGAGGGCTATAGCCACCTGCCAGGGCCCCAGAAGAAGGTAAAACCTACATAGAAAAAAAAAGAAAAGCGGTGGGACTATGTAATATAAAATGTAGGATTTTTGTTTAATAAAATACAGTTTTTCCTACTTAACCATGGTGATAAAGAGATACCTGTTTTATAAGCACAATAACACACTCTGTGATGTGGTTTATTTTGGATAAAAGTACTTCTAGGGCAGTAAGGCATGAGGCCTGTGGCCTTGTGCCTCATTACACCCTTAGGCTATCCAGAATAAACTACACCCCATCATGTGTTATTGCTTACTCAATGTATAGCCTGAGGATGAAATCTTTGAATAATGTCTGTAGCTTCAAGTCTGAATTTTTCATTATCTGTACAATTATGTTTTAAATTATAGAAACCGGCTGTATGGGATATTTTCTATCATTTTTATCAGGTAGACACTGGTAGTCTGCAATAATGACTTGCCAGCTGTTGGTTTCCAATACCCCTAGGTCTCAATATCTGCATTTTCATGTCCCATTAAATAAAGATCCAGGAACTGTACTTTATTAGGATGTACAGTCACAACAATGATATGATCAGCTATTTCCAGATAATTCATGAAATATCTAAAGAGATCCTTTCTGGTGGCCCATAGTAGTGCTGCAGGCAGGCAGGAAATGTCTTCAGAGATATCACAGACATGACAAATAGCAACGGTCGCTCCCAAAGGATGGGTGCTTGCAAGTCCCAAAGTTCAAATATAGACAGAAAGGACTCTGCACTCAGTATCCAATAAAGCAGTAGACTTAACAGTCCTTTGTATTTTAATGTCCATTTATTGTGAAATATGCAGCTAAAAACACCGTAGCCCTGGGAGGCCACCTAAGAAACCCAACATTTCACATCCATTACAGTTGCTTTGACAAGGAGTTTATCATCAGTAAACTGCTATCATAACAAGTTTTTGGTTACTCTGTTTAAGGAAATGTAATGACATCACTTTTTTAATTAGTTCATTTCTCCACATAACTCACATTTTAGATCAATATTTAAATTGCCAATTGCCACAAACTATATGCTGCTTAGCACAACAATAGCGTAGTATATAATATCAACACCCCTTTGTATTTACTGTTTGAAACATGTATTCAAATGAATCAAGTTCTGCTATATTTCTTATACAGGTAATCAAACACTCAGGGGGAAGAGTCTAGAGAAAAACAGTTTTTTTGTTGTTTAGTTTTCCTCCCAAAAGACTCTCCGGGGGGGGGTCTAGGAAACACATTTTTTTAAATTTCACTCTAAAAGTACCACTGGTGCATGCTATACTATATTTGCAAATACTAAATCTAATACAGCAATTTGGATAGCTCAATCTAGTTATAAATACCTGGCCATTCAAGTGCTTCTAGTTGGTAAATCCAATAGGCTTCACGTTAGGCCAGTTTCTTTTCAGCATCCCCTCCTTTTGAGTTCAGAGATACTCTGTCTATACCAATGAAAGAGGGTATATCCTTTGTGCTATCTCTGACCATGTTAATATGCATGACCAGTGCATATTTCATATTTGCATTTACAGTAGCACACATGTACTCCCCAACCCGTTCTTTTAATTTTCTTTTGGTCCTACCCACATAATATACACCACAATGGCAGGAGTCTAAATAAATCACATTCCTGGTATCACAAGTGATAAAATGTAAAATCCTATAATGTGTTGCTTCCTTTGGGCTCACAAAATTCGTAGTTTTCTGAATAGTGTTACAATATTTACAATGGCCACAGCATGTACAACAGGATTTGGGGACCAAAAACTCGAGGATCTAGTTACAGGCTGAACACTGTGGAACCACATGGTCACTAATATTTTGTGCTCTCCTGTATGTAATCCTGGGTGGACAACCTGCAATATCTTTAAGTTTAGACTCAATTCTTATCAAATCCCAATTTCTATAAAGTATGTCATTGATGGCTTTAGCATCCATAGAAAAGACTGTGACAAGCTGGCCTGGTGGCACTGAGGGTTGAGGTGCTGGACACCTTACCTCATGCCACACTGGCAACCTGGGTTTGGTAACAACCTCGGGTCATTGGGGAGCTGGCAAAGGGGGGGAGTAGGATTGAGCCACCTGACAGCAGCTCTCCTCACCCAGAGAGGTTGTTGCCTTCCCCCCATAGTTCCACCACCACCGGGTGGAGGTCTGGATCTCTTACAGGTGGGAGGGGTGATTACAAGGAGGGCATCTCATATACAATGTGCTCCACACGCGCACGCTGCTTGCTCCTAGATGGGGATGGACGAAAAAATGTTGGTACAAAAACCAAGAAGAATACTAATTTAAAAAAAAATGGTTGTGACAAAATTTAATCTTAAAGTTGATAAAGTGTTTCTTTCCTTTTTTTGTAATAAAAGAGCCCTAGATGTACTGTCTACTTCCATTCTCGCTTTTTGATAACCTTAGTGCCGTAACCCCTGACCTGAAACCAACAGGTTAGATCATCAGAATGTTTAATATATTCCTCCTCTAAGGTACAGCTGCTTTTCATATGCATAAACTGACACTATGGAATATTCACTATGGTGTGCCTCGGATAACAACTACTTGCTTTAAAAAGTGTATTCCTGTCAGTCGGTTTACGGTACACTGAGATTGTCAAGTTATCATTAGACTGTTTGGAGATTATCAAGTCCAAAAAATTAATTTCCATTGTACTATGGTTTAATTCAAATCTAAAACCTAGGTCTTGTGCTTCCAGGTATAATTTGAAATCGTACAGTTCTTGTATAGTTCCATTCCATACCATTACGCAATCATCTATGAAACGCTTGTAAAATTCTATTTTGTTTCTAAAAAGGTTACTATCTGAATATATGGCATGCTCTTCCCAATATCCCATAGCTAACTTTGCATAATTGGGCAAAGGTCACGCCCATTGCTGTACCCTTTTTTTGTATATAGTACCTACCCATTAAATTGAATGAATTGTTTTCTAATACTATTCTAGACATTTCCAACAGCATCTCTGTGGGTGGCATCTCCTTCTCTCTCTGCTCCAAGAAATATTTTATACTCTGAAGTCCATATTCTATGGGGATATTCAGTATACAAGCTGGTCACATCAAGTGTGACTAAAAGACTGTTTTCCCCCACCCGTCATCTCCGGTGTTAAATTAATTATGTCTCTGGAGTCTTTAAGATATACAGTAAATGCAGTTTTTCTACCCAAGGCTTTATGTGGCAATCTAGATATTGCGAGAGAGGCTCAGTCACAGAGCCCTAACCTGAAATTATACATCTACCTGGGGGATGGTGTAGAGTTTTATGCATTTTAGAAAGTACATAAAACACAAGTCTAAGTGGATGTTCTGTTAACAGAAAATCTCTTTCTTTATCAGTAACATAGTCCTCTTTGTTTGCTGTAAAGATAAATGTATCAACCCATTTTTTAATCTCTAGTGTGGGGTCACTTGCTAAGAGTTTATACGTTTCTCAATCTATTAATTGTCTTTTCACCTTTTCTATATAATCATCATTATTCATCAACACTATCCCACTCCCCCCCCATCTGTGGGCTTTACTGTGACTGTGCTGTTTCCCCCTAATTTCTTTAGTGCTATGCACTCAGATTTAGATAGATTGTTAAAAGTCTGTTTTGTCTGATTTATTTAAAAAAAATTCCTTCAAATCATGCATACAGTAAAGCCTGCCAGGATGAAGCACAGTGTCACAGGTTTACTGTATGACAAAAAAATTAACTCCATTGAAACTGCATTGTTTGCTGCAGTAACTCTACTGCAGAATTCTGCAGTGCTGCACTGCATCCTGGTGGGCCTCACTGTACATGCCCTATAAAAGGAATTCACAGTAGAATTCATGGGGGGTGTAAATGTAAAACACCTTCTAAATTCCACACACCTTTCACCCTCATTTATATCCTGTGTGTTAATAGAATCACTCCCCCTCCCCCACATTTACATTTTCATTTGGTTGAAAAAAACATTTGCGATTCAAAAGCTTAAGAAACCTATTGAGGTCTATGAATATTTTAAATGTGTTTACATGTACTGAAGGTAGAAAACTTAATCCTTTGTTGAGATAATTTCTTTCCATTTCACTCGACAGATAATCTGATACGTTAATTGCAATATCAGATGTATCTGGCATTATAGTGTTAGCATTCATCAATTATCAATAAGCAATTCTGAACCTGAGTTAGTTTCAATACATACATCCTGCATTATGTCACTTATTATATTCTGACCCATAATCAGTTCTACATCAAACAACATACCAAGGTCCAAGGATAAATCAGTGTCCAGGATATCAGAACTATAGTTGTCAACATATTAATTTATGCCCACACCTGTTTCTTATCATTAATTAATATTCCTGAAATATACATGTCTCTGGTTCTGGTTGTAGTGTCCACTAAAGTGACTTCTCCCCATCTTACTCTGCCCCTTCCCTCTCCTACCCCTCCTCTGCCTCTTTGATCTCTTGTACCCCTTGTTGGAAAAGATAAATTTCTTGGGTTCCTTTGTGTGGGCTGTGGGGTGGGGGGTTGAAAATTTGGCAGTCTCGGTCTCTGAAACATCCTCTTCCTCTAAAAAAAAATGTAGAGTCAGAATCTATGAAACTGTTTTCTCCTTCATTCTGATTGGTTATTGACTCTTGTTTTTTCAAAATTGATTTTGTATTTTTTGACCAAACAAAAATTCTACCATAAAGGTAGCCTTGCTCATCTCTGATAAACTTTTCACCTTTTAGCTTTAGTAATGCAGTCACATTTTTTTTAGTTGTTTAACCAGGAGTAGCACACTAAGCTGGAAGCTTTTTACAGGAGCATGGGAAGTTAAGTGACTTGCTCAGGGTCACACAGTATGTAGGTGGAAGCTGTGGGATTCAAACCCAGGTCTGGTCTGCTGGATGTCACCAGATTTGCAGCTCAGAGCCTTAAACCACTGCACTATACTGCCTCCATTACATTACATTTCTTAATCACATCTCTCAAACACTTCTGATAATAGCCAAAGTCTGGAGATGAAGAAAACTTTTTGCATTACCTTTTCCTTTTCCTGTAGCTCAATGAGAAGTTTGTCCTGCAAATGTTTAGAATCTCTGACTATACAGCCCACGATACCCAACATACCTTTATGCAACTCCTCCTTTCACTCCTGCATGAAAATAACATGGTCCATCCCAAATGCTGGATTCTTCCAAAACTTGATGCCTCTGGGTGCTCTCTGAACATCCAGGTATGCTTGCATCATTTTATGTTGCCAAGACAACCTCCATGCCTTCAAGAATAATCTCCCATAGCTAATAAATGCTTTCACCATCATTTACATCCTGACTTGATTTGCTGACAAAGGCACCTAGCTTCACCTGAGCTCTTTCCTTCTAGGTTGCTAGTAAAGAAAGAGCAAGGAACCTTATCAGAGCAAAGAAAAAGAGTAAGGCTTCTTTTGGCTAGGTAGATTTACTGTGTGTTATTTTCTTTTGCACTCACAGGGGTTGTTACTGTTTGTTGCTGACATTTTATGAGTTTATTTTTCTCTGATTCAAACTGTTGCTGCAAGATATACTTTCAGCTCCATTACTACAGGTTTGTGCTTACAGATTACTGCTGTAATCTTCTGATTCAAATTGTTTTTGCACGTAATATCTTCTGTTACTGCTTTATTTTTCTCTGTAGTGAAGTGTTTTTTACAGGGTATATCTTCTGTGAAATTATTACAGGTGGTGTTTTACAGGTTTTACAGTTTTATCTATCATTAGGCTAAGCTTTCAGGTCTACTGCATTTGTTGTTGGTTGATTGTTTCTGCTCTTACCTCCTTGTTGCTTTCGTCTGTGGTTCTTCATTTTGGCAGGGGAACGGCCCAGCCATCCACACCCATCCCCAAACACCCCACGCCATACTCTTTGATAGGGTAACACAGTCATGACATTTCTGCAGCAAAGCAGGAAGGGGAGGATCAGAGTAGTAGCCACACAGTGACCTCATTTACAGGGGTACAAGTAATTTAACTTGTTGTAACAAGTTATACAAAAACAAACAATACACAAAATCAAATTTTTGATTTCATTTTCCTCCTGCTAATTACTCTCACCAGATTATAAAACCAGCAGCTCATCTGGAATGGATATTATTAACTGCGAGTACTGTGGGACACTTTTCAAAAGGGCACTTATACAGGATTTAGGACACTGTCCTACATGCTGGACCATTGGACATCTAAGATCTAAGCTCCAGGCAGTATGGGCAGAGATTACGCACCTCAAATCACATATTCAGGAGGAAATATATTATAAGAACCACCTGCCATTTCCCCAACATCCAACAGAAGCACCTCGATTGCAGAGGGTAGTTGGTCTGGGAGGTTGGCAGGTGGTTAGGAGGGGCAAATCAGGTGCCCCATCACTCAGTGCTCGCTAACATATCACCTCCACAAACCACATAAAAACTACAAACAGGTATCTGTCTCTATCTCCAAAATCAATCAAAGGGGCAGAGGACACTGCAGAGCAAGACACTGCAGCACAGCAGCTGGCACGACAAAACTCACCCAAAACAGGGACCAAAACAAAAAAAGCAAAAAGGAAATCGAAAACACTTCTGATCATAGGAGACTCCATGATTTGGGGAGTTAATACTTACAGTACCTCAAGCCGGGGGTAATGGTCAGATGTCTCCCAGGTACATCAGTGTGGAGAGACACTGACCGCATGCTAAAATTATGCAGGAAACAGGAGAAAATATCAATGTCCTGGTACACATAGGACTAACGCTCCACCAACTGGTCAGTTGTGGAGACCAAGGAACACCTGACCAGGCTGGGTGACAAACTGTCATCCATTTGATCCAACATCTCCTTCTCTGAGATCCTGCCAGTTTGGGAGGGGCAGATGGATGGAAGGTCAGAGAGGGGAGATAGGGGAGCTAAACATGTGGCTCAAGAGCTGGTGCCAGGAAAATGGCACAAATTTGTAGGGAACTGGCAACAGTTTTGGGAGTGAAAGTTCTTTAAATTCGATGGACTGCATCTGACTAAGGGGGGAGTCAGTGCATTGGGGCAGAAGTCTGATGTCTTTGCAGAATATTTAAACTAGCAAATGGGGAGAGGGGTGTAGCACCCGATATGTCGAATGGGAAGAATACCCCTCCCCCCCTCAGCTAGTGATCAAACAGGAGTTCAGCATGTTTGTAGTTCATTTGCATCACCAGGTAAGGAAAAAGGTTAGGCTCCCCATACGATGCACAAGGAAATGCCAGACCTCTCCCAACAACTAACACACTGAAATCTGGCCAATAGAAAATCATGTACATAAATGCTGCAGTCTGGGAAACAAAATCCCAGACCTGCAGGCAACAATGATAGAGTCTAAACTGGACATAGTAGCCATTAGTGAGACATGGTTCAGCAGTAACCATACTTGGGAGACTTCAGTACATGGCTATGTACTGTTCAGAAGAGACCGAGGTTCAAAAAGGGGGTGGAGTGGCCCTTTATTTTAATGAAAATATCAAAGCTACAGAAATTCAGAATACACATAAGGAGCCAGAAGAACTGTGGGTCAAACTGGAAACAGGAAATGGGACTTCCATATGAACTGGGGTTGTCTACAAGCCTCCAGACCAGGGGAGGACATAGACACATTACGGTTAGAAGATATACAAAACATGACTGCTAAAGGAGGGGGTTCTGATAATGGTAGACTTCAACATGCCAGATACAGATTGGTCAATACCGGCAGGAATATCTGCCGGAACTAGACACAAAGTGGATTCCCTGCAGGGGGAGGGTCAAACAACTGCTACAACAACCCACAAGAGACAGTGCTATCCTTGATCTAGTACTGACTAACAGAAAAAGGATCACAGATCTCCA
This sequence comes from Neoceratodus forsteri, assembly GCA_016271365.2. Classification (NCBI taxonomy): domain Eukaryota; kingdom Metazoa; phylum Chordata; order Ceratodontiformes; family Ceratodontidae; genus Neoceratodus; species Neoceratodus forsteri. Next base: position 720,145,297 of record CM057459.1, on the reverse strand, counting down.
GGTAGAAGGTTACCTGGGGCCAGTGACCATCACATGGTATGGTTCAATTTGGCCACTAGAACTAAATCATCCCATTCCAAGGCACACATATGGATCTTCAGATGAGCTGACTTTGATAAGATGGCCAAAAGAGTTGAGCTAGCCCTGGCAAGAAGAAATACAGGTAAGGGGGTACAGGCAAAGTGGGCAAGCATTAAGGATGCAATACTTGAAGCAATATCCCATTGTGTTAGAGAGAAAAGCAAGAGTAAAAGAAGAAGAAGACCACTTTGGTTCTCAAGAACAGTAGCAGAAAAGGTCAGAGCCAAAAGGCTGGCCTTCAGAAAATATGAGGAAAAACAGCGGAACGAAGATAGAGAGGCATACCAAACTTCCCTAAGGGAAGCAGGGAAGGCAGTAAGGCAGGCGAAATCCCAAACTGAGGAAACACTAGCATGAACAGTAAAAGAATGTGACAAGACTTTCTATAGATACATTAGTGAAAGAAGAAAGTCCAGAAGGGGTATTGCTAAGATCAAAGGGGATAAGGGGATCGTGAGGAGGAGGACCAAGGAAAGGCATCTATCCTAAATAGATACTTCTGCTCAGTATTTACTGAGGATAAGGTAGGGCAGGGCCCACAGTTCAGCATCATGGACACAGGGGGGAGGGAGGTGTGCACTAGTCCCTTCACAAAAGAAAGGGTTCTACAAGAGCTCGCTAAGCTCAGGATGGACAAGGCAATGGGACCTGATGGCATACATCCCAGGGTACTAAAGGAGCTAAGGGTGGAACTAGCAGAGCCATTATCAGAATTGTTCAGTGAGTCTCTGAATGCAGGAGAGGTCCCAGATGACTGGAGAAGGGCTACTGTGATCCTGCTCCACAAGAGTGGTAGCAGGGAGGAGGCATGGAACTACAGACCAGTCAGTCTTACCTCAGTAGTGGGCAAGATTATGCAGGCACTCCTTAAGGAAAGGATAATGCAACACCTGGAATCCATAGGAGCACAGGATCCAAGACAGCATGGGTTTAGAACAAGAAGGTCCTCAAACTAATCTCATAAATTTATTTGACTGGATAACCAAAGTGGTGGACCAAGGGTAGCAGTTGATGCCTACCTTGACTTCAGCAAAGCTTTTGATACTGTTCCACATAGAAGATTGATTAATAAGCTGGGTAAGCTCAGGCTGGGTCAGAGGTTGGTCAACTGGGTGACAAACTGGTTGGCGGTCAGAAAACAGAAAGTAGTGGTAAATGATATTCAGTCAGAAGGACACAAGTCACAAGTGGGGTACCTCAGGGATCAGTCCTGGATCCCGTCCTCTTCAATATCTTCATCAGTGACATTGCAGATGGACTGGAGGGTAGGTTTGTCTGTTTGCAGATGACACCAAGATCTGCAACAGAGTAGATGATCCAGAAGGGTGGGCAGAATGAGAAGAGATCTGGATAAACTGGCAAAATGGTTGGAAGAGTGGCAACTGGGGTTTAACACAAAGAGGTGCAAGATCATGTACATAGGGAAGAGAAACCCTGAAGCCACCTATAGGCTGGGAGGGGAGTTGCTGGCAATCACAAGGGAAGAAAGAAACTTAGGCATCATCATCACAGATAACCTGAAATCATCCAAGCAGACCACTAAAGCAGTAGGTAAGATTAGAGGGATGTTGGGGTATATTAGTAGGGGTATCACAAGTTGTAAGAGGGAGGTAATAATCCCTCTTTAGAAGACACTGGTTAGGCCCCATCTAGAGTACTATGTGCAGTGCTAGAGGCCACACCTGCACAAGGACATTAACAAAATGAAGGCAGTCCAGAGAAGGGCAACCAAAATGGTGCAGGGATTGCATCAGAAAACATATGAGGACAGATTTATTTATTTATTTATTGAAATCTAGGATTACAAATACCTTTGAGTCAAGGCTCTTTTACAAAGGTTCCATGTCAAGAGAGTACAAACATTTTAAGCTAAGCTACATTGGTCTATACATAGGCAGAAGAAAACAACATTAAAAACAGAGATTAAATAACAACACTCACTGGTTCAGGTGTTGCATCGCAGAAATAAAGTAAGGAAACACATAGGTTCAGATAAATTCAGAGATCTAGTTGGGAAGGAGGGGTTGGGGGAGGGGGGCAGCAGCCGAAGAGAAGCTAGAGCAGATTCACAGGATTGTCAAAGAACAAAGGAGAGGAGATGGGCCACAGAGGAAGAAGGAAGTTAGGAGGCAGTCACAGAAACTGGAGGCTGTGAGATGAAGATGTAGTCTTGATTTGAAATGCCCAGTGAAGAGGTGGAAGTGATATGAGTGCTGAGGGCATTCATCCAGGTGGGGGCACTGTGTGCAAAGGATCTTTGACCCAGTGATATGCGGCATCAAGAAACTTGTAGGAGCTGTTGTTCAGACCCTCTGGTGCTATGTAGATTAGAGATTGGACTCAGGAGGACTTGGACACTAGGTGGAGTAATGCCCAAGATAGTTTTTTCACCATCAGACAGGTTAGGTACTTAATTCAATTTGCAAGTTGGAGCCATCCTGATTGGGCATAGAGTTCACATGTATGTGTGAGTTGGTGGGCTCTAGTGAGCAGTCAGCAGGCCTTGTTTAGGAGGTTAAGCGCGCCTAAGGGCTGTAGTAGTGGCAGAGCCATAGACTATGAGGCCATAGTCTACAACGAGACAACAGAGCTCTGGATGGCCATCTTTAATGCTGCCTGGGTGAGGTGTTACTTGTTGCAGTAGAGAATTCCAATGTGTGCGTTTACAACTCTGGCAACATTATCGATGTGGGTCCCATATGACAGACAATGGCCGAGAGTGATTCCAAGGTATTTAAAAGATGACACTTGTTCAAGGGTATGACAAGCACTTGTTTTGATATCAAAGGGGTATCACCTGTGTTTGTTTTGCGAGCTGCAGAAGAGCATTGATTTAGTCTTTTTGTGGTTTAGAACCAGTTTATGTGAAGTGAACCAGTTTTCAAAGGAGGAGAATGCAAGTTGAAGGTTGTGAATTAATGGTTCTGGGTCTTTATGTGGGGTGAAAAGCACAGCATCATCGGCATAGAGGATAATTTGCTCTGGGCAGGATTGTGGGAGAGCGTTTAGGAAAAGACTGAAAAGTAGGGGGCCCAGTATTGAGCCCTGGGGGATGCCAGAATGGACTGGATTGGAGTCAGAGAGTTGACCTGAGATTTTTACTCTTTGTGAGCGCTGGTGTAGGTAACTATTGAACCATGCAGTAGAGTCCAGGGAGAGACCGGCATTCAGTAGCTGTCTGGAAAGTAGGCCGTAGTGGACAGTGTTGAATGCCTTGGTCAAGTCAATGAATACGGCTCCAGTTAGATGACCTTTGTCCATAGAGTTGTGAAGGGCTCCAGTGAACTCCAGGAGGGCTGTTGAGGTGCTGTGCCCTTGCCTGAAACCGTGTTGCTGAGGACATAGGATGTTGTATTTGTCCAAGTAGTCTGAAAGCTAGTCCGCCATAATGCACCTGAGGGCCTTGGAAAGGGTGGGCAGTATAGAGATCGGCTGATAGTTTCCCAGGATTGACTTGTCACCACTTTTGAAGACTGGAGTGACGATAGCAGGATTAATGGAGCTCAATATGTATACCCTAGAGCAAAGGAGGGAGTGAGGTGATGTGATTGAAACAGTCAATCATCTTAAGGGCATTAACAAGGTGAAAGAGTCTAACATGCTTCAATGTAAGAAAAATAGCAGGACAAGAGGACACAGCATGAGATTAGAGGAGGCCCATTAAGGGAATGTGAGAAGTTCTTTTACACAGAAAGGGTGGTGTATGCATGGAGCGGCCTACCTCAGGAAGTGGTAGATATGAATACAGTGCAGGGCTGCAAACAGGCATTGGTCAGGCATAAGGGAGCAATAAAGATGAGTATGAATAGATAAGCTATTGACAGAGTACAGGCCTATGGCACATTCATAAGGTAGAAAAATGGGCAGACAGGATGGGTCTTGTGGTCCTTATCTGCCATCAACTTCTATGTTTCGATGTTTCTTAATTGTTAGCTCAGTCATGGATGTACTCACCTCCTCAGCAGATGCAGATGTAGTAGTGCTTTCTATATTGAGCAAAGCAGTCATCCGTTTCAGAGTTATTGGCAAAATGGTAGCAGAAAAACTAAGATGGCCTCCTGTAAGCTGGATCACCACCAATTGCAGTTTGCCTCCATGTTAAATACAAAGGTTCTTCACTCACCTCAGCTGTAGGTGAGAATCAGGCACTTCCCTGAGCATATACCCTTTGTAACTGACAAGACAAACAACAAGGGTAACTCCCAAAGGATGGGTGCTTGCAAGTCCCAAAGTTCAAATAAAGACAGAAAGGACTCAGCACTCAGTATCCAATAAAGCAGTAGACTCACCAGTCCTTTTGCATTTTAATGTCCATTTTTTGTGAAATATGCAGGTAAAAAATGCAGTGTAGCCAAGTACTTTATTAGGATGTACAGTGTGATACAGGTCAATTTCAAACCCATGTGTTGTCATTGAACCAATTGGTAAATAGTTCCACATCTGATTCTCATCCATATCAACACTATATTGTTGATATAATAACACAATTTTGTTATTTTGTGTCTGAATGGGTTGTAGCAAGATAAAATTTATTTTTTTTAGTCTTTGGTAACCGGGTAAGGCCCACTAAGCACAAGTGCCTGTTTTCAGGGGTGAACTGGGAGCACGTGGGGGTTAAGTGACTTGCTTAGAGACACACAGTACCCAAGTGGAGGTTGTGGGAATCAAACACAGGTCAGCTAGATGTACCCAGCTCATTCACAGCTCATTACTCTAACCTCTAGGCTATACTGAACCCTTTCTCTATCTAGGATAAGACTATGTTTGTGAAGAAAGGGGTTAAGGCCATTCCATGGCCATCCCATGCTATTTGTTATAAAATTTGTTGTCAAACACAAAATAGTTGTGTTGAGAACAAATTCAAAGCCTGGCCAAAGAAATTCAGGGTCAGTGATACCTGTAAGGTCAAACAGAAGTAACATCCATTCCACAGCTTGTAAACCCAGATTGTGGCTATATAGACTTTCAACATCTATTGTGATCCATAGGATCTATAACGATGACAAGCGATATCATTCAACTTCCTCTGGGGATCCATAGTGTCTCTGACACAGGCTGGTGCTTTTGGGGCAATATCGTTAAGGAAACAAATTGATAATGCTTCTGTCACACAACTTACACCAGAAACAATAGGACACCCTGTTTTGTTTGCATGTTTTTACCTTACGTACTTTTGATAGTACATAGAACATTGGAACAACTGGGAATGGTGTACTCAAAAACTTTTTTTCGTAATAGATGATCCACGTATTATCCAGTGCAGTATTCAAAAAATCATTTAACTGTTTATTAAATTACTTTGAACCACTTTTAATTTTTGAGACAGCAGAGGCTAGAAGCCCATGTAAGCTGCCCTTTTTAGGGCTGAGGGCAGAGCCTACAGCCCTATTGAGATCAGATTGTAGCTCTAAAAATGGCTGATCGTGGAACTCCCTTTTTGGACATTTGGAAGTATTCCTTCACAGCTGCAAAACAGTGCACTCCCCCTCTGATTTTTGCTATTTGCTGCTCTATGTTAAAGGCATCTGAAGGAAGGGGGAATTCTACTGTATTGTACCTCTGAACTTCTCAGGATATTAACAAAAAAACTTTTGAACCTGCAGTTTCTAGCCCCTCAATCGAACCTTTGCAGGGCTGCAGACTTTCAGCAACCTAGAGGTTAGCTCATTATCTGTTGTACTGGAATTTACTGAAGCTTTGAAACAGTCAGGCAGACTACACTGTCAGATTACCGACAGTCCAGCTGCAGCTATTTTCTTGTTTTTGTTTTTTTATACATTTTCTATTCAGCCTTTCTACATTTGTTATCCAGTGCTAGCGAAAGGTGAGGAATTTCAACACCTCTATTTATCCACAGAATCACTTTGATTTCCTCATATGCTGCATAATATGTAGAAATGTAAGGTAACTTACTCCAGAGTTTTCTTCTAAATAGAAGCTGTGCTGGGCTCACTCCTGTAGTAGCATTGACCCAAATGCCAATAGAAACTGCAGCATTCCTTTTCCAGTCATTCCACTCATATGTGCCGCTAGATTGATTTAAGCAGTGTTTAATTTTGGCTTACTACTTCTACTCTGGCTTGTGGACAATAGGGTGTTACCCATCAGTGAGCATTGTCATTGAGCCGTAAGAAGTCCTGAAATTCCTTGGATATAAGTTGGCATCCGTTGTCACTCACACTCAGTTTAGGAAACAGAGAAACATAAAACTGTCGGCAGATAAGGGCCTTTGGCCCACCTAGTCTTCCCATTACCCTAACAACTGCACTCTCTCATGATCTGTTGGAATTAGGTTGTACCCTCCCCTGACTACCAGTAATCCTCTATGCCTATCTCAAGTATTTTTAAACCTGTAATCTCTTTCAAAATAAAAACTCAAAAGGGAATGTGTTTGTACTAGAGATAGAGATATTGTAAATTTATAGTTTGCCAGTAATATTGGTAAAAATCTGGGAATGTAACACTTCCCAAAACTTTGCAAAGTTCCCAATCTCATATAAAGTCTGCTACCAATTTCTGAATATTAAAAAAACTAGCGCATTCACTCTCTGAAATCTCCTTTGGGACAAGTGAACAAAATGACATTGGCAGTCTTCATGAGGAGGGGTCCCAAAAAGGCCATGTTGAAAATTTGGTGCAATACCTCCAAAAATGGCCAAGTTATACCTAGGCATTGCATAATTTCTACACACATTTGTAACTTTGGTCATTTGGTAGCTCTTCACAGCTCTATCGACTCTGGCTAGAGTTTGTTAATTATAGTAGTCTTCCATTCCTTTCTCTGCTAGGTATTTATCAAACTATTTTCATAGTTGTTAAAATTTCTGTTATTCACAACCTCTGAAGGCAATCTGTTCCATATGCCCACTATCCTCTGTATGTAAAACCTCTTTTGCTTTTCTGCTTTGAAGGTAGTAGACTGGATTTGTTTTTCATGTCCTCTTACATATTGCTATGTTCTGTATTTTAGGTTTGGTCTTTCCATGAGAGCTTCCTCATTAAAACTTGTATACATTAGTAACACATCTTCCCTAATCCCTCTATTATGCAATGTTGAGCTTGAGAGCTTTTAGTTTAAAATGACCTATCCTCCAACTCTTTGATCGATCTTGTAGCCTTTCTCCGTATACGCTCTATTTTATTTCTATTTGTATTATCTAATACCCCCCAAAACTGTAAGAAGTAATCTAATTGTGGTCTAACAAAAGTCTTGTAAAGTGGTAGTCTCAATTCCTTGGTTTACTAACAAAATTTTATTTATTGTATTTCTCAAACAGTTGGATTTTCTAAACACTTCATTACATCGGCTATGCGTTTTGAGGTTGTTGGTTACTAAGATTCCCAACTCCTTCTCTTTAGTTGTTTCCTCTAACATCTCCTTATGTAGATAGTATTTGTAATGTGGATTTGTTTTACCAAAATGCATAACCTTACATTTTAAGGTGTTAAAGGTCATTCCCCACTTCTATGCCCATGTACACAGTGGCCCAGATATTCAAAAGAGTTGAGCCATGCGCAATAGGGTTGCGCCTGCGCAAGTCCGAAATGTGCCATTCTGCAATATTCAGCAGGAGGTAGTTGCGCCCCCCAAATCATGCTGAGCAACAGCGCAATGCTAATGAAGACATGCGCAACCGGAGGGGGTTGGAACCATGCATAAACTGCACAGCCCGATATTCAGCCGGGCCGTGCAGAGTTATGCAGGCACAACCCCCTACCTGCGCCTGCACAACTTTATGCCAAAAAAAAAAGGATCAAGTCAAGGGCCACCCACAGGTGAGCTGCCACATTGCAGGCGCAACAGCAGCTGCCATTCACATATCTGGACTGCCTTGTACAGTATGGGCTGCCGCCCGATGGCTCTTGCTCTGAACCAATGGGCGTGCAGCCCTACCGAGCTGTCAGTTGGTGGGCAGTGGGGTGGCAGGTGGGTGGGGTGCTGCCACCCGCCGGCTGATGGGGGGAGTGGGGTGGTGGGGCTCCGTGGGTGGGAGGGGTTGGGTGCCACTAGATCACCAGGGATATTGGACTTTGGGGAGAGGGGGTTTGACTTTATGCCCGCGATCGGGCTTCTCACGGTCCACTGAACCACCAGGGATATTGGACTTTGGGGAGGAAGTCTGATGCCCATGATCGGGCTGCTCGAGGGGACATACCATTTTGCCCGTGATCGGGCTAATGGGGATAACATTCTGCCTGCGATTGGGTAATGGGAGGGAATGATATTATGACCGCAATCGGGCTGTGGGGGGGAATACTATCATGCCCGTGATCGGGCTGCAGGGGGCATCGCTCCCCGATGGCTGCTGCCTGGCAGGGTGGCAGGCATCACTCCCCGACGGCTGCTGCCTGGCAGGGCGGCAGGCGCAAGTCGTCGGGGATCGGCGCACCTTCATGCTAATGGCATGCAAATGGGGCTGTAATTAGATGCAAATGGCCCCCGTGCGCCTTGCATAAATCATGGCCCCATTTGCATGTCACCTTTTGAATATCACAGGTTTGCGCATGGTGCAATGGAACTTACGCCACCGCATCTGAATGCTCCACTCTGACCACTTGCGGTGGTGCAGTTCCACTGCGCCATACACAGTGGCTCTGGCCAGGGGGCGATATTCAAAGAAGTTGCTGAACAGCGCAGCTCCATTGACTATCGCCCTGGCCACACCCCTGCACAACCTTTTTGAGCAGTGCAAGGGCTTGCGCCACAGAATGGTGCAGTTTGAATATCTGGCCCAGTATGTCTAAGTCCTTTTGCAATTTTTCATGATTTTCAACAGTACCTAATTTTGTTCCTAACTTGGTGTCTCCATGAAAATACAATAACAAGATGATAATTCTTTCCCTATGTCCAAGATGTACAACTTGAAAAGAATAGGACCCAGAACAGAACCCCTGTGGCACACCCGCTGGTCACTTTAATAGGTGATTCATGACCTTGCAGTCTAACCCTTTGTTCTCTTTTGTATAGCCAGTTTTCCATCCAATTGATCAGTTTGTGATGAATTTTAAACTATGTTATAAAATGTGCAGAAATGTTCCTGTAATCTGATTGGTTGACAGGGTCTTTCAGCCGTGTTCTTATCAGGCAGTAACTGTACCAACCGGCAATACATGTACCAACCAAAAAGAAGCACACTGAAAAATCAATGTGTTGCACCACTCTCACGATGCACCTCATCAAGCAGAATAGCACAGAACCACAACAGCTGCACCGGGACAGCAGACAGCTGTACCACCAACATAGAAACAATGGACATACAACAACAACATATCTACCCCCCACCCCAACTTCCTGCAGGACAACAAACTTTCCAAATGTAGTACCTCTCATTTAGTTTTCTTTACTGGCCACCTGTCCCTACCAAGTGAATGCCTCTCACTCCTACTATTTGAAACCACGGCCAGGAACCATTACCACAATCTTTAGTGTCTCTCCATCCATGTCCAGCATCTCCTGTCTCCGTGTTCTCCAGGTATACAGGTCAGCCTTCCCCATGGATGGCAGGACAAAACAACTAAATTCACAATCCTCTGTCTATCACGGAGGTGACATTAGGATTTGAAAAGGATGAAGTGAAAGCATTCTGTACAGTGGTCAGTAAGGGACATGCTCGCTCACAGTCAAGCGGGCTAGTGGCTGTAACTAAAACACAAAGCCCCAAGAAAAGTAAAGTAAAGTAAAAAAAAAAACTATGTATTAGGGGACAGACAGAGTACCAAGAAGAGAGACATACACCATAGCGGCAATCGCTCTGTACAGCCGCTAAGTGACACGGTGGCTGACGGTCAAGTGGGCTGGTGGCTACAACGGAAAAAAAAAAAAAAAAAGGCTGAACAAAACTAAATGAGAATAAAAAAAGGGTTTGTTGGGGAATGGAGTTTGGAGGAAAGAGAGAGAGAGAGAGAGAGAGAGAGAGAGATTCTGGATAATACATATCGTCTGTACTATGGACTATTTTTCTATGGTCTGCATATTTAACACTTTTACAATGCTTCTTTTTAATTATTTTTCTTTACTAGAGGAGTTGGGGGCCCATTTTATAAGCACAATAACACACTCTGAGTTGTGGGTCATCTCCACAATAAAATGCAGCCCAGGTGCATAAAGCACTGGGTGCAGCGCCTCATGCCTCATAACACACCTGGGTGTGCTCTTATCAGGAGATAACCCACACCTCATTATGTATTGTGATAATTGTCTATTAAAGTCAAGATATATGACATCTGATGGTAAACCATTGTCCATAGTTTGGCTTAGTTTTCATAGAACATAACAGATTAGTAGTGCATGATTTACCTCTGTTGAAGCCATGTTGATGCTTATCATTTAAGTTTAGCTTTTTTTCCTGCATTATTAAATTGAAGAAGATTTTGCTCTTTCTCAGCAGATCACATGTCTTCCTCTCTTGCCTGTAGCTTCTGCAAATGCTAGGTCACGTCTGCTACCTTCAGTGGTCTTCCAAAGTAGTTTCTGATTTGTCAGGAAGTCTCAGGAGATCTGGAAGTGTCACACACTGTTCCAGTGACCGATTAACAAAGCACAGATTATGAATACTTGGGGCCCCAAATATGAAGACTGTACTCAGGCGTATATTCAAAATAAGATATTCACACCTATACCCAGCAACACTGCAGCATGGATTGTCTGTGTAATGCATAGTAAATCATGCAGTTGTTTGCAATAAGGGTTACACAACAGATGGCCTAGTAGGTGAGGGGAGGACTGTGCTGGTCACTGTTGGGGGGGGTGCAGAGGGTGCCACTTGATGCTTGGATGTAGGACTGGGTATGGAAAGTGTTTACTGCTAGATGCCATGAACAAGGAAGGACAACACAGTAAGTTAATTTTATTTAGTTACAGGGGATAAGGTGAAGGAGGTGGGTGCCTGTCGGTGCCAAGGACTCTACAAAATTATATTCACAGGATGTGGTGTTGATGGTGGTGGTGGGGGTTTCCGCTGATATTACAGAAATTTTTTTCAGGCACGATGTGGTGAGGCAGGGAGTACAAAAACTCAGATCACAACAGATTAGTCAGATTTTGTACAATCTAATCCAATATCTATTCATGGATCAGATTTTAGATAGTATAAAATCTGAATAATCTGAAATCCCAGAAAGTGGTCACATTTCTAGATATAATTTCTTTCTGATCATATCTAATTCAAGGCCACTGATTTTGGGTTTTTACCGGAAAACCCGGTAAAATTCCGGAATTAGAGCTGCCTGAACACCGTTAAAAACAAAGATTTCATGGAATCTGGCATTTTATATCAGATCACTAAATCTACAAAACTTGTATTTTTCTTATAATAGCTTCCTGTACTATTTTCAGTTTGCTTTATTTAATGCTCTGTATATTAAGCCTTCTTTTATTCTGATTATTTATGCACATACTAAAAGAATGACAGCAGAATCCCGGTAAATTCCAGAAATAAGAGTAACAATCACCGGTGCAATTCCGGAATCTGATGTCTTAAAATTGGAATTTCATTGTTTTAATCACCGTAAATCAGTGGCCTTGCCAATCATGTTTAATCATTACCCTTCTGCTCCTTCTGATGGGAGATATCAAGCTCAACCCTAGCCTTCCTCCCACTCTCCCCTTGCCCTATGGATCTGAGCATCTTCCATATTCAACACTTGGTGCTTAGCCCCTTAGTTTAATAAATTTAGGTGTTTGACCCAACAAAACTAGCTTGATTTCTGTACAATAGTAGTGTAAAAATTAATCCTTTTATCAGAAGAACTACTGGAGTGAGAAGAAAGTGAAACTAATGAAGGGCTGTTTTCTGAGAGAGACAGGCAGGGGAAGGGGGCCCCAGGTCAGCAGACACACAGTGTATGTGTGTGTGTGTGAGTGTGTGCATGAGATATGTCTGTCTTAAGCTCAGCTGTGACAGTGTACTTCAATCCTCCTCTCCCTATTCATGCAAACTCCTTCTGTGTAAGTTCTCCAGCCCTCCTTTCCCCCTCCTCTGTTTCAAAGATCTCCTTTTTGACCTCCACAACCACATTTGTTCAGGATTGGATTTATATAACATAGGGGCATAAGTACAATGTTAAGCATGCCCCCCATAGCTAAGGTGCAATGCAAATGTGACCACCATTGTTAGTGGGGGAAAATGGGGTTTGCATTTACTAATATGCTAGACTGCACCACTCATGAAGGTCTTAGTTTAACATAGCAACAGCCCCATGGTGCTGTGCCATGATCCATGGTCCAGTGATCTGGTGTGGCACCACTGTACCCCGTGCACAAGTCTCACCTTAAGGCCTACCTGTGGGCTGCTGAGATTTTGTTTTTCTTTCATCATGTGGGTCTCCCTGGTGGTTCAATGTGGTCCCTCTCACAAAACCCAGCCCTGATACAATCCATGCCATCAAGTGGAACCCCCTCCCTAGCCCTGTTCCCCATGCACTACTTGTTAAGTCTGATCACTCACTAATTTCTGTGAACTGTTGGCTGCTCAGTGGTCCGATGTAGCATTTAAACAGTTTAAACACCCATACCAACTGGTTGTATTGCTTCTGCAGGCAGGAGGGGCGTCTGAAAACTCTTCATGTATGGTGACTGACACATGTTCCCTTACTTCACACAGTTGCAATGTTACTTGCAACTGCTGCTTTATGTTTGCAGTTCAGTTGTAGACTGTGGTGGCAGGATTGTCTGGAGTCAGTTCAGAGGAGAGAGACCAAAATGGTCCAGGGCCAGCAGGGGAGGTCCTATGAGTAGAGGCTAGGGGACCTTGGCAAGTACTCTCTGGGGTCATGATTGAAATCTTCAAGTACCTGAAGGGTATCAAGAAGGTGGACTACCAAGGATTGTTTAGGTGCAGTGAGGGCAACATCACTCAGGGCACAATCTGAAGCTGGTGGAAAGTAAGTTCAAGAGGGGCATGAGGGAACATATCTTCTTGGAGAGGGTGGTGAACATATGAAACTGCATATCACAAGGGCTTGTTAACATTCAGACAGTTGAGTCTTTTTAAGAATGGGGGGCAGAGTCATGGGACTCAGAAAAATATCAACAAAAGAGGTAAGGGGAAGGTATAGCCAGGGTATAGCCACTAAGGATGTGGCTATTGCCTAGACAGTTTACAGTCTGGCCTGTACTACATTGTCATCTTGACTGTGGTAGGGACTGGACGGCCTGGATGCCCAAAAAATTCTGCATTTCCATGTTTCTATGTACATAGCAAAACAGGGTTGCTAGTGAGTGACTGGTGTCAAGTATTCGGTCCAAACACTTAGGGACAGTCCCATCTGACTGTGTCTTGGGCCACCTGTCTTTGAAGTGTGCCTCCAGTACATCTTGGGTACCAAAGCACAGGCATAGTTTGTCTATACGTAAATCTGGCCCTGCACTTGCTCCTGCAACTAACCAATCCTTTGCCTGCCTTCTTCTGTTCAAAGCTGTCTACTTCTCTCCTCCTTTTACTTTTCCATTGGCCTTGCTCCCTGCCTATGCCCATAATGCCAATCTTGTGCCATTACTATATCCTAGTGTATACTCCTCATATCTGCCTCAGCCATCATTTAAATCTTTGTGGGGTTTTTTTGTTACTTTTCATTTCCTGCTTACTGGCTATTGATCAAAAAGTTCTACTGCTTGACACGGTTCCCAACCAGGGTCTAAGCAGTGCTGCCAGTACTCCTGCCTAACCAGACCCTCCAAGAACCATGTAAATCATCACCCTTTGGTTTAATCCCTGAGGTGGGTTTCTCCCTTGAAGCATTGAGGAAGCCACACAGAAGAAAAATCCAGTTGGTGGTGCACTGTGGGAGGATTCAGCATGCTCTGATGCACGAGCTGGGCCCTCTGCAGTGGACATCATGCATCTAATTGGAGTGATTTTTATACTCTTTAAGACAACCACACCACCCTAATTAATTAGGCACTTGCTCATGACAGCTCTGTGGTTGGGCGGGTGCCTGATGCTGCATTGTCACCCACAGTGTCACTGACGTACTGCATGCCTCCCTAGGTGTCATTATATAAGCAATGATTGAAACTCGCCCATCCAGAAGTAAAGCATTTAACAGATGATCCTAGCCCTTCCTATTGGCCTCTGTTCCTGATATTCATGACTCCTGGCATTAAACAAGATCACTAGAAGCAGCAGGATGGGAGGGAGAGCTGGATGTCAGTGTCCATCTAGGGACAAATGATCTGGCAGGGATGAGGCTAGGATAATGCAGGAAGAGTTCAGGGAGTTGAGGAGGGGTCTTAGGCAGGTAGCACAGTCAGTGGCCTTTTCTGGGGTGCTTCCTGTCTACAACAGGAGGGAGGATAGGGTACTCTGTACCAGGAACTTCAATTCATGGTTGAAGGAGTGGTGCAGAGAGGAGGGGTTTGGCTACACTGGGGACTCGGATACCACCTGGAGGGATAAAAGCCTATACAGGGGAGATGGCCTGCATCCATCCGGGAGGAGGGGAACCAAAGTGCTCAGTAAATGGTTTAAATGCTACACTGACGAGCATTTAAACTTGCCGAAGGTGGTGGTAGAAGAAAGCAGGGAGATATAAACTGCCCCCTCCCCCCGTAAGCTGAAGTAGTCAGTAGGGAGAACCCTAAGGGATGGAAATCCCCAAGGGTACCTAAAAACAGGAAAAACAGAATGGTAGAACTGAAGAGGAAGGGGTATGAAGGCGGGGGGGGGGAGGAGATTAAGTAAAAGGGTGGCTGACAAGAAGGGTTGTAGCAAAATTTTGAAAGCCATGTGTGCAAATGTTTGAAGTCTGAGAAATAAAATCCCAGACCTAGCGACCATTATGGCAGAGGCTGATTTGGACATTGTCACCATTACTGAGTCAAGGTGCAGTGAGAACCATGACTGGGATATAGCCATACCAGGCTATAGGCTGTTCAGGAAGGACAGGGTAGGTAATAAAGGGGGAGGAGTGGCTCTTTACGTGAGGGATAGCATAAAAGCAACAGAGATACAGGGAATACAGGGAAGGTTGGAGGAACTGTGGGTCACCCTAGAGAAGGGGAATGGAGCCGCTATTCACACTGGTGTGATATACAGACCTCCAGCTTTGGGGGAAGTGGAGAAGGTTCTGGTGGAAGCTATCCAAAGATGCAGACTAAGGAGGTGCTGCTGGTGGGGGACTTCAATCTGCCAGCATGTAATTGTGGCATCCTAGCTGCAGCTTTAGCTAGAGCAGGAACATCCTGGAGTCCCTGCAGGGGGCATTCCTCAGGCAACTAGTTAAACAGCTCACTTGTGAGGGGGCAATACTGGACCTGGCACTCACCAATGGGGACGGTGTTGCAGGCGTCACAGTGGGTGGCCACCTAGGGACCAGTGATCACCATATGGTATGGTTCAATATAAGTATAGTGGCAAAATCAAACCACACAAAGGCAAGGGTCCTAGACTTCAGGAAGGTCAACTTTACAAAGATGGGGGAATGCCTCAGGGATGCCCTGGCGGGGGGGACTTGGGTGGAGTGAAGGAACAGTGGACAAAACTAAAAGGGGCTATAGTAAAGGCAACAAACCTCTGCATCAGGCAAGTAAGGAAAAGCAAGATGAAAAAGAGACCATTAAGTTTCTCCAAAGAGGTGGCTGGGAAGGTAAGGACAAAAAAGTTAGCATTCAGGAGGTATAAGGAGACGCAGAGGGAGGAGGATAGGGATGTGTATCAGGAGAACCAGAGGGAGGCAAGGAAAGCACAGGAGTGTAAAGGCACAAATGGAGGAGAAAATAGACCAGGCAGTAAAGAAAGGGGGCAAGACGTTTTTCAGGTATGTAAGTGAAAGGAGAAAATCCAGGGGGTGGATTGTAAGACTAGGGAGAGAAGGGGGGAGTGTGTGGAGGGGAACCAGGAAAAAGCAGACATCCTGAACAAATATTTTTGCTCAATGTTCACAGAAGAAGGGGAAGGTGAGGGACCACAGATAAGTGACAGGGGCATTGAAGGAATGGGGTGTACACTAGTCCATTTAGAGGAGAGAGTCCTGAAGGAACTTGTAAATCTGAAAGTGGACAAGGCAATGGGGCTAGACAGGATGCTTCCAAGGATATTGAAGGAGCTCAGAGAGATGCTGGCTGCACCACTGATAGTCCTGTTCAGCCACTCACTGGAGATGGAAGTGGTTCTGGAGGACTCCAGAGGAGGCAGATGTAGTTCCACTTCACAAAAGTGGTAAAGGGAGGAGCTGGCAACTACAGGCCTGTCAGCCTGACTTTGGTGGTGAGGAAATTAGTGGAATCACGAAGGAAAGGATTGTGGAATATCTTGAATCCAAAGGCTTACAGGATCCCAGGCAGCATGGATTCACTAGGGGGAGGTCATATCAAAAATATCTGAGTGAAGTGGTGGATGTGCCCTACCTAGATTTCAGTAAGGCCTTCGACATCATTCCAAATATGAGATTCATAAACAAGCTGGGCAGCCTGGGAGTGAGTCCAAAGGTGTTAAACTGGGTAAGGAATTGGTTGGGAGATGGGCAACAGAAGGTGGTGGTTAATGGAGTTCACTCCGAGGAAGGGAAGGTGACCTGCAGGGTGCCACAAGGATCAGTACTGGGACCAGTCCTCTTTAATGTCTTTATTAGTGAAATTGCATAGGGACTAGAAGAAGGTATGCCATTTTGCAGATGACACAAAGATTTGCAATAGGGTGGATACTCTGGGGAGGGGATGAATACGGATCTAAGAAAGCTTGAGGAGTGGTCAAGAGCGTGGCAACTAAGTTTCAATGTGAATAATTGCAAAATCATGCACTTGGGGCACAGAAACCCAGGGTGAAGTACAAGATGGGGAGTGGTACTGATGACTACTAAACAGGAAAGAGACCTGGAGTAATCATATCTGATTACCTAAAAAGTGGCCAAACAGTGTGACAAGGCAGTGGGAGAGCCAGTGGGATGTTGGGGTACATAGGAGGGTATCACCAGCAGAAAGAGAGAGCTGGAGTTACTGCTGTATAAATCATTGGTGAGACCTCATCTAGAGTACTGTGTCCAGTTCTGGAGACCACATCTCCAGAAGGACATAAAAAATGAGAGCGGTCTAGAGGAGGCAACTAAAATGGTGCAGGATCTGCCAAAAAGCCAATGAGGAGAAGGATCTCAGTATGTACACCATGGAGGAAAGGATGGAGAGGGAGATATGATAAAGACTTTCAAATACTTCAAGAGTACAAATAAGGTACAAGAGGAAGCATTTTCAGACAAAAAGGTATTCAAGAACAAGAGTCATGCTATGAAGCCGGAGGTGGTAGACTGGAAATGTGAGGAAGTACTTCTTCACAGAAAGAGTGCTGGATGCATGGAACAGCCTCCCGGTAGAGGTGGTCAGGGCAAATACTGTAACGGGATTCAAGAATGCATGGGATAGGTGTAAGGGAACCTTAGTGGTTAGGAAAGGAAGGGTAAAGCCGGAGATCAAGTAGAGTCTGTGGTATTACAGTATGTAGGGAAAATGGGAAGACGGTCCAGGCGGTCCTCATCTTCCATCAAATTCTATGTTTCTACTGTGCCACAGCAGTCTTCCACCACTCTGCACCATTGAGCCAGCCATTTTTGTGTTATTTGATTGTGTTTGCACCTTAATTGACTGTATTTTCAATTCTTGATTATTTATATTGTGCCTTATTTAAATTACTCTGCAGTATTTGGTTTTACTTGTTGTAACCTGCTCCCCTCCATTCTGTAATTCCACTCCCCCAGGTCAAATCTGGCAATAAGCTTTGGCTCAGTGTGCCTTTCCCAATTAACAAAATGAGCTCTTACTGTACCTCACCGTAATAGGCACTGGCTAGGATTCTCAAACTGGGTGAATGCAAATGCAAATAATCGGGCTGCATTAGGTGGAGCCAACAAGAACCACTTAGTTTAAGTCAGCAAACACGATCAGTGGTCCTTCAGTTAATGGTCATCTCATCCAATGGACACCAAGCTCATGAGAGGAAAGCTTGTCTTCTAGCTCCCCACCTCTCCCCCCCCCCAACCAATCACCTTAACATTACCTTCTCTCCTCATCAAGTTCCCCAGTGACATCTGGACAAAGACCGAGACTACCAGATGCTGCAGCCAGTTAGGCTGCAGTAGGTGGAGTCTGGCCAAGAGTGCAAAATTTAAGCTAGTGAGTGTGACTCCTTCAGTAGTGGACCATCACATACAATGAACATTGGGGTCATGAGGTGTAAGCCTGACTTCTAGCTCCCCACCCCCCACCAATCACTTTTCATATTGCCATCTCTTCTCATCCAGGTCCCCCACCAGCATCAGGTCAGAAATATTGTCTGGCATGCCAGCACGGGGATGCCTGTTGTCCTGTTATAACCTCTGTTTGTAAGTCTTCCTGGACATCCCTCTATAGTTCACCTGTTGTGCTTGTCTTTTTGGATATACAAAAAAAAATAATAATGAGATCACTACATTAGAATGTTGGTTACTATTATGCAGATTTAACAGATTCAAACTTGAGGTTAACCAAGGCTGCCTCCTCTGTTGCAGGTGAGTGCTTATACTGCATGCAGTTCTTTGCTTTTTGATGGGTCAGTGTTCTTTCACATTGGTTCAGTTCTACAGGACCTTCCGAGGCATAGACTTTTGGAAGGCGAGGCCTCGATCACTCCCTTTCTATCAGCTGATGAGGTAGGCCACTGTTTACTATATTTTATTCAGGCTAGAGTCATATCTGCGTGGACAGCTAATTGTGTGCTTTTTGTGCAAGTCGACAGGTATGACATTTATTTTCTTATTCAGAGGCACTGCGAGGACAATAGTGACTGGAGAGTTGCTGCTGTCTGGAATACTCAGGTGCCCAACATTCAAGGTTGATTCAGCCTAGGGGTGCACAATACCCATCTGTAATTACTACCCATTGACAATGTAGGAGGTAATCGAAAAGGAAATACGCTTGTATGAAGAAATGTCTTTAATCTTCAATAGTCTGCATTAGATAGTGAGTTATTTGAAGGTTTTAGGTTTCTCCAATTCCCAATCGATTACCAAGAACTGGAGAGTGCTCTGACTATTTTTACTTTTATTTTGGGGCTTTTCTAACTAGAAACTATTATTTTTACTTTTTAAAACTAAGTGGTTACAGTTTTACAGTTATTGTAATACGGGACTGGACTGCCTTCACTTTCTGGTCCTGTCTGTGCTCTTTGACATAAAATGATCAGTTTCTGTTTCAGGAACAGTGATTTGAACTTTGCCCTAGTTTTTTTTTTTACTAGCAGAGCAATTTTTACTATAATAGGCTCTAGGTAGGGACATTTTTAAGGGGGAATTGATTTCTTTTATTTCAGGTCCTCACAAATTAGAGACTGAAGACCTCAAAAAATAAATACAGGACAAACAGGCTTTAAAATTGTTAACTTGTTTAAGTTCCTGGCAAAAGCAAACCGCCACAAGCCCTGTAAAATTATTGGATCCACAGTAATTTTACTGTTGTAAAGTTGCTTCACGTTTACCTAAAGCCTTAAAAAAAGGTTATAAAAGATAATGTAAACCTGGTGCCATTATAACAAATGCTACTACCCCCTGCCTGCTTCTCTGGCTGCAGGTTGAGGGGTCTGGGTTCAGAAATAAGAGGTACTGTGGTTTGCCTACCAACAACAGAACTAAGATTTTGGTGCCTCCACCCAGAGTAATGGTTACGTGGGTTACTTGCTAAACTAGTACATCCCTCTGGGAAGCTATACTCACCCACACCCCTGAGTAGTGACCTTATACCATAAATACAACAATTACCATATGTAGCAGTCAAAATACAATTGGGGTGAGCACTAGTAATATGCTCACGGACACCACACTTACCAACAGGGTATGGACTTCTGGTATATACCCTGTGCCCCTAAGAAAACAGCTTCCTGTAACAAAATGCTTTTGCACAGTACCTTTGAAATGACTCAGTAACTGAACACTTGGTAATAATATGCTCACAGCCCAACTAACATCAAACAGTAAATCTTGTTTATTAAGGGGACTTGAAGGAGCATGAATTTAAGCTAACAATTGCTGCAATACTGTTAGTAGGCAGATAATAAATAATGAACATTTAATCTGTCCTTGAATTAATCAGTCTGACCAGCTGCTGGGTACCCATAGTGGAATTTAGGTGCAGGCCTGAAGCGTTGCCGCGAGCAGGCTGGCGTTGCAGCTGGTTGGGGCCCTTGATGGAAAGAAGGGTTTTAATAAACAGATGGAAACACTTGCAGACAAATGGGTATTTGTAGTCCCAGGTTGGATGGCCTGTAAACACAGTTAGAAACCAATGAAAACTGATAAAGCAAATTAGATGACACAGAAGCATTTATTTAGTTGTTGCAGGAGCTACCCTGATTGTACTCACTGCACCCAGACAGAAGGATGGAATGGCTGGCAACACTATGGACCGCTGACCTCTCAGGATTCTGGTGGGGACCGGGGCCGACACGACTCACCTTCTCTTCACGGCCTTTCCCTGTAGGTGGCTGCAACCTGCGATTTGATTCTCTGCAGGGGCTGACTCCCCAAGGCTGGTCTCTTACCAAAAGGATGACTAGGTTGGTGCAGGAACAGTCTTTTGGGGCCGAGGATGGCATAGGCCGTACACTGGAGACTTAAAGTAGTGAACAGTCTTAACATGCTCTTGTGGTTAGTTGTTGTCTTTACTGCAGTTGCTGAGGAAAACCCATGGTGGTCTCTCCCTCTTGGTGCTTGGCAAAAGACAATCTTCACAGAAGCAGGCTCCACTTTAATCAGGAGTCCCTGGAGCAATTACTCACAACAGATGGTTCAGCAACAAATATTTTAACTCGGGTGGAATTCAATGTCTCCAGATCAGCATTCATGGCTGAGGAACCCACTTTCTGCTTTTGGGCAGTCTTTGGTCCAATTGCTCCCCTCAGGGATCAAAATTTACCACAGGGAGGCAAGTCGGGCCTTTCCCTGCACACTTCACTCAGCTCACTCAACTAGCTCCTTCTCAGCATCTCGAGCAATTTTTTCAGCTGAACTGCTGCAAACCTTTTTCTCTTTCTGCTGTTATGCAGTCTGAACAGCGTTCAAGTCTGGTAAGAAAGGACAGACAGGCCCTTCCCCTGCACTTTGCTATGCTCACACAGGAGCTCCTTCTCAGTGGCTCGAGCTGAACACAGCTGAACTCTTTACAAAAACAGTGCCACAGAAGACTGGGATCTCTGTATTCTGACTGACTTGTCAATCACAGTCTGAGTGCTTCTAGTGGTTAATTTAGGTGCCAACAAAGAAAGTTCTCAGTTTTTCCCACAAGGCACTGTGACAAGAACCCCTTGAGGACCCCTTGGTTCCGAATGATCCAAATACCAAGTCCAGGACCAAAGATGGTAGCTCCCATAGCGGAGGAACAGATAGGCAATGAAAACAACTTATTTATGTAGTAACAATAAGGATTTAGAAGTAAATATTCACAGCACATGAAGGGAATCCCTCAACGCTACTGAGCGACTGCTAAATGGATTGGATCAGAATTACACCACACTGGTCATGGGCTTTGTTGTACTCAAACCCAGCCCAGGCTATACACACTGGGCACACTGGCTGGATCTCTTAAAGAGATAGTGCGGCAGCATAGCTCTGCACACTCACGCAGGACACATTAGAACATCACTGTACATGGATTTGCTTTCTCTTTCTAGACGTCTGCCAGGCAGTGGGCATCAGAAGAACCCAGGGAGATACTCAAGGCAAGCCCTCCAAATTTGGGAGGTGGCTACAATAAATTATGGCTTCACAGTCTGCATCTCTGTCACCAAAAAATAAAAAAGGCTCTGAGGGAGTTTCCAGTGATGGTGGAAAGCACACATCGGGGACAGACAAAAAAGATAAAGCTGCAAAGCCATCTTATCAGAATGGTAACAATGGTTCAGATACCAGGGTGTCCTAAATAGAGAAATCTTGAGTCCTGTGATGGCAAAAATAAAAATAAAGAGCCTCAAAGCAGGTGCTGGAAACAATGCCTGCAGAAAAGAAACAAGCATTTATCTATGCCGAATGTTGTCGCACTGGCATTGGCAGTGGGACTGGCATAGCTAGAGATGCATAGTGATGTGATTTTGTGAATGTGTGCCAAAAGGTGGTTTTGCACAGCGAGCATGCCATTGTGTGCCACAGCTGCAGAAACATGTTTTGGGCAGGCTGTGAAAAATGGCAGCTGGACTGTTGATAAGGAGATGTGCACAAATGCCAGTGGTGAAAATGTGGCATGAAAATATTGCAGATTGACGAAGTTACAAGGGTGCATGGAAAATGCTCAATGCATGCTTGCAACACAGTCATTGTATGGAGTTTCGGCACTAAATTTTCAACATAGGCATTATAGGACCTCTGTTCATGAATAGTGTCACTGTCATTTCCCCAAACTGTCCCAAAAACTGATTTTGCACAGCAGCTGTGCAATTCTGTGCCGGACATGCGAAATCACATTTCAGGCAGCTGCAGTGTTCATAAGGAGGTATGGAAAAATGCCAGTGATGAACAGCTGGAGTGAAAGTATTACAAATTCACAAAGTCATGAGTGTGCGTGCAAACTGTGCAACGCACGCTCATAAAACACTCATTTTATTGAGTTTTGTTCCCGAATTTTCAACATAGGCATTTTAGAGCATCTGCTAATGAACAGTGTCACTGTCATTTTCATCATGTGTCTCGAACACGGACTTTCCACAGCGACCATGCTATTCTGTGTTGGAACTGCGAAAACAGATTTTGGTCTGGATGTGAAAAATGACAACTGTACTGTTCATTAAGAGGTGCAGAACAATGGCACTGTAGAAAATCTGGAGTGAGAATATTAGAAGTTTGCGAATGTATGAGCGTGCGTGCAAACTGCACAATGCATGCTCGTAACACAGTCATTTTATGAAGTATTATCACCAAATTTTCAACACAGGCATTTTAGGACCTCTGTTCATGAACAGTGTCACTGTCATTTTCATAATGTGTCCCGAACACTGATTTCGAACAGCGAACGCACTATTCGGCACCGAAAGTGCGAAAACACATTTCAGCAAGGATGTGAAAAATGACAGCTATACAGTTCACAAGAAGGTGTGGTAAAATGCCAATGTTGAGAATGTGGCATGAAAAGATTGTGAATGCGCTAACTTACGAGTGTGCGTTGCGCAGTTGCTACGCACGCTCGTAAAACAGTCATTTTATGGAGTATTGTCTCCAAATTTTCAACAAAGGCATTTTAGGATGTCTGCTCATGAACAGTATCACTGTAATTTTTGTAATGTGTCCCAAACACTGATTTCACACAGTGACCGTGCTATTCTGTGCGGAGTCTTGAGAAAACACATTTACTGGGGATGTGAAAAAATGACAGCTATACAGTTCACAAGAAGGTGGTAAAATGCCAATGTTGAGAATGTGGCGATAAAAGATTGTGAATGCGCTAACTTACGAGTGTGCGTTAGCAGTTGCTACAGCACAAGTCAGAAACAGTCATTTTATGGAGTATTGTCACCAAATTTTCAACACAGGCATTTTAGGACCTCTGCTCATGAACAGTGTCAGTGTCATTTTGTAATGTGTCCGAACACTGATTTTGCAAAGTGACTGCGCTATTCTGTGCCAGAAGTGCGAAAACACATTTGGGCAGGATGTGAAAAATGACAGCTATACGGTTCACAAGAAGGTGTGGTAAAATGCCAATGTTGAGAATCTGGTGTGAAAATATTTCAAATTCACTAACTTACGAGCGTGCGTTGTGCAGTTGCTACGCAGCTCGTAAAACAATCATGTTTTGATTTTCCCCAAATTTGCAACATAAAGTTTTTGAGAGCCCCCTCATGAACAGTGGCACTGTCATTTCCTTATGTGGTCCCAAAAGGTGATTCACGCAGTGACGCGAAATCACCTTTCAGGACGAACGCCCATGACAGTGCAAGAATTCTGAGAAGGGGTCCCAAAATCCCATGTTGAAAATTTGGAGCCAAAATTCGCAAAATGCCTGAGATATGCACTAAAGTTGAAAAACCCTATCTATCCTATTATACAGCTTACCGTCATTTCCTCAGTTCACGATCGGCTTTAAAGAGTGCAAACGTGTTCCCGGTCCACGATGATCGTCGCGCTGAGCTCCGGAGGTAAGTATGGGGTGGGGGTGTGGGGAGGCAGGAGTGCGCAGTGGGTGGAGTGCGGGTTGGTGGGGAGGAGGCACACGGAGACTACGAGGACCGTTTTCTTTTTACAGGGTGAAAAAAAAAGAAAACATCGAGGACAGTTTTTTTCAGGGATTTGTACGCTGGGGTGAGCTCAATGTGCCACCTAACTGTTTGGGGGGTGTCTGGCCGACGGAGGATGGGGCACCCTGATGCATTAATAACACAGAGTAATTTATGCCGATGGGGATTGGGCACCCCATTGGCACAAAAGAGGGGAGGGTGCAGAGCTGAGGGGATTGTGCACCTCGGCATTAAACAATGGGGGTTATTTCTGCTGACAGGGAGTGGGCTCCCCGTCGGCACCACAAGGAAAGGGGCAGGGTAAGAGCTGAGGGAATTGGGCACCCTCTGCATTAAACAATTGGGGGTGCTTTATGCCAACAGGGAGTGGGCTCCCCGTCGGCACATTCACAGAGGGGCAGGGGCAGCTGACAGGGGATTGGGCAGCCCGAAATCGGCAGTTCTACTGCGTGTCCCATATGTACATAATGGCGGCGAGCGGCAAGAAAAGGACCACTGCATCTGGCGAGCTTTGCTCAGATTGCAGCAGACCTTTTCTTAGATGTGCTTGCCCCATTATTAACCATGGTGTGGCACGGCATGCAGGCTGATTAGAATCCGGGCGCACCTACTGGTGCATGCCCACCGCCCAACAGCGACCCGCCTCTAAAGCTGCACTGTCCACACTATGTTGGCTGTGCAAGCGTCAACATAAAAAAAAATGTCACTGTTACTCCCCTGAAAAGAGAAAGGACAGATGACTCAGGTAAAATGCCCTCACCTGAGAACACTTTAAAAAATGTGGCAATTTTTTCAGACCAGTCTGGACATGAGAAATGTTAATAATACAGTATAGGAGATAGAGGGGAGAGTACCACTGAGATGTGAGGGAGGGGGGGTATAACCCTCCAAGCTATGTGAGGAGGAAAGGGAGTGTGTGTGTGTGGGGGGGGGTCCCTATCGAAAACTGGGCTGAAGCCCTGCAAAATCAATTGATGTATCTCTTGGGGAGATAGAATTAGTGTAGTGGGGGGAGAGTGATGGGAGAACCAGTTAGAAGGCAGAGAAGAAATATCTGAAAAAGAGAACACTTTATTTATTCTACTATAACAAATGGTGCATGCACCCCTTCTCATTGCAAGGGGTACCATACATACTGAGCCTATACTAGGTGGGGTAATATGTCCCGAGCTGTTATGTTTTCAAAAGTTCGGGCTGGTGAAGCCGGCACTCTAGTAGGGGTTAACCTGCTAATGAAATGCCACTTATTTATAAGATATTCAGTGGGGTAGAGTCCCTTCCCCAAGGAAAGGTCCATAGATAGGGCAGGTATAATGCTCCTGCAGGTTGGCACCTAAGCATTAACAACATGTGCTAGAAAACAGTATGAGTGTGTTTTGAGCTCCAGCTGCCCTGGCTCAGTCATGGGTTTCTCAGGTCCATATCTTAAGTGGAGTCTTTAAAATGTCTCTGAAGAGAACTCCCAGGAGGAGTAAGGGAGTTTTCTGTGGGCATATTTGATACAGGGATAGGTGCCTGGGGTAAGCATTTCACATGGAAATTGTCTGGTATCTGGTTTATAGTTCATGCACCCCTCTGACATACAGGGGGATCGTAAGATATAGTGCCCTTTTCTTAGGTGGGATGATAGCCCCAAGTGGTCACAGTTCCTGAGAGCTCATGCTGGTGAGACCGGCACTCTTGCAGAAGTGAAACCTGGTAGTGGAGTGCCAATCAAATATAAAATTTACCGCCACGTTGATGATTCTTCCCGGGGTAGAAATACATCTAGGGCCAAACATGTTGCTCCTGCTGACTTAAATGGAGACATAACAACAAAAAGTCTAAGCAGAAGAGATAAATCGGATTTTTTTTGTTGAAAGCAGAGCTCAGGCAATACCTGGACAAATGATTCCAAGTGGTTGAATATCTGATTCAAACCTGCATTTATTTAAGAAAATACTGGCAAATATCAAACACCACCAAAGTTTTCAAGACCCCGGGCTCTTTCTCAAGGCATATGCGTATGAGCATGCTCACTCTATTTCAATTCAAGATTTAAAGTGACAATGTCAAATTTCACAAAACATTTATAATAATAAAATCCATATATCAAAACCTCATTACATATATATATATATATATATATATATACCTTATCGTGCAATAACACTACACCTCATGATGCACTCTCTGTTTAAACATAAAAGTGAATATAAAGAACCGTCTTGTATACATATCAGTACCAAGTGAAGGGGGAGGAAGTCTTTTTAAAAAAGAGTTAGAAGAAACCATAAATATGTTCTAATATACACAAATATGTTCTAATACACATAAATAAGTTCTCATTATTGGCGTGTTTGGTGTGTGCCAGTATTTTCTTAAATAAATGCAGCTTTGAATCAGAAATGCAACCACTTGGAATCGTTTGTCCAGATATTGCCTGAGCTCTGCTTTCAACAAAAAAGTGGCTATATGTACATCTGTAGCTCGGCACCTATCCTGTTGTCATTCTTCATTACCTGCATATACAAAGAGATAAATCAGACCCAAATAGCCCTGGCCTGAGCACTGGTCCTTCAGAGCTGTATCTTTTGCAGTGTTTATTCCAAAAGTCTTAGAGAGATTAATCAACAGCGAAGGAGGGGAGCAGATGAGCTGGTTTAGCAGTTGGGGCTCTTTTTACAAGGTGAGTCTGTAGCATCTTCTGTACTTGAGGAGTTGAGCAAAGACAGAGGAGGAGGAGTATTAGCTGTGCAGTCCACCCAAGAACATGCTGCTGGAGTGTTGAGGCACTCAGCTAAGAAAATAGAGCCAATCTGCTTTCCTATGGCACGCTCCAACAACAAGCATGGACACTAGTTTGCCTAGCCAGTACATAACCCACCACAACTGGCCACTATTGACTGATGAGCTGTTGCAGCCACTGACAAGAAAAATATTTAAAAAAGAACTCGTGTAAACTAGTGCTCTCCTGACCATTACCTAAACAAACAAAAAAAAACCTTGGTGCTTCCGCACTTTGCTCCCTCAACCATTACAGGAACAAAAAACAAACAAAAAAACTTGGGGCTTCAATAGTCCCACTCTGATTCTTCGGGGAGGGACAGCTTGCCCCCCCACCCACCAAAATCTATGACACTGGGTCCCTGCCTCTCAGTCTCAAGGTACTTCCTAACCCATAAGAAGAATAGAAAGTGGTGACCTATTTTAAGATCTCTGATACCGGAACAAACACATAAAAAAGACAAATTCAAGATGATCATGTTGATAACAGTGATGACATCTTTGGAGTCAGGGCACTGGCTGAGATCAAGATACCTACTTTCACATTCCAGTCAGATCTTCCCATAGGAAATATGCCTGGTTCAGGCTGGGAATTGGCCAATACTAATTTACAGCACTTTCCTTTGGCCTCACCTCAGCACCAAGAGTATTCACAAAGTGCTCGGCTGTGGTAACAGCACACCTGAGAAGGCAAGGTGTGGTAGTTTTTCCCTTCCTGGACTGACTGATCTCAGGAAAAACAGAACCAGTCACAAGGTGCTCCATTCAGACTGCAAAAAGCAACTTGGAGAATACGGGGTTCCTAATAAAGCTGCAGAAGTCCCAAACAGAACATATTCAGGTGCTGGATTTCATAGGAGCAGAACTGGACACCCTGCAGGTGAACTCATTCCTTCTGCAGGGCAGAATGGCAGCTCTGATGGCTATAGCAGAATCCTTCAAAGTTGGTGATCAGAGAACTGCAAGGAATTTCTTGCAATGGCCTGGACACATGGTCACCTCCACAGCTGTGGTGCCATGGGCCAGGTTACAGATGAGAGATATCTAGTTCAATTTAAGAGAACACAGGTTTCAAAGATGGGACCCATTCTCACAACTAGTGCCAGTTACAAAAAGCTTTGGTAAGGTCACTAGAAAGGGGAAGGAAGAAAAGAACCTCTGAAAGGGCATTCGTTTCTTGCAGCAATCATCAACAGATATCCTTACAACAAATACTTTATTCATGGGGTGGAGCACCCACCGACAGGATCTTACAGTAAGTGGCATCTGGAGCCCACAGGAGACCCTGGAGCACATCAGTCTCTGGGAGCTCAGGGCAGTATTGCTAGCAATGCAAACATTTTCCTTGCAGCTACAAGGTCAGTCTGTCCAAATTAGAAGAGACACCACCAGTACAATGTACTACATAAGCAATCAGGGATGAACAAAATCCTCAAAACTGCACAGAAGCAATGAGGATCCAGGACCTACCATACACGTTAAAAGCTCAAATTCTGGTAGTACATTTGTCATGCAAGGACAAGGTACTGGTAGACTCTAAGCAGTCTCAAGTCAGGGAAACCGTGAATGGGCCCTGAAACAATAGGTTCTGGCCATGGTGTTCAGAAAGTGGGTCACTCCAAAAATAGATCAGTTTAGCTCCTGGGCGAACAATCAGCTCCCACAGTTTTGTTGCAGACCACCAGCCAAGGGAACAGTCCCAGAGGATGCCCTCCCTCTGGATTGGACAGGGAGGTTACTGCATGCCTTTCCACCATTCCCACTCTTACAGAAAGTGCTCCAAAAGCTTAGGAGAGAGTCTGCAACAATGATCCAAGAAACACCGTAGTACAGTGCATGTTATTTCTAAAGTTACTGATGATCTGTTCAATGCCTTGGACAGGTCAAAAATTACTCCAGCAGTGTTTCTCGACCTGTTCAAGGCATTGGACACTGTAGATCATAATATTCTGCTTAACAAACTAAAATACCTTGGAATGGGACCATTAGCATTACTGTGGTTCAATTCATATTTGACATCAAGATTGCAATATGTTAAATTGGGAGAGGTTATTTCAGACACAGTCATCATCAACAAAGGAGTTCCCCAGGGCTCTGTCCTGGGACCCCTGTTGTTTTTGCTGTATGTAAATGATTTGTCTGCCTGTTGTTCTGATAGTGTGTAAATACAGCTTTACGCAGACAATACAGTAATAATAATAATATATTTATTAAGCACTTTTCATGGTGTATCAAAGCGCTGTACATCATAAAACAACAATTAAAACCATAAAATTCTAAAATACATCAATCAGTAAGGGTAAAACACAACAGCAATAGTCAGACCAAATTAGAGAACTTCTCCAAAAGAAAGTTTAAATAAATAAATTTTTAAAGCAGTTTTAAAGCTCTCCACTGTCAGGCACTCTCGTATCTGATGAGGTAGAGAATTCCACAGGGTTGGGGCTACAAATGAAAATGCCCTCAATCCAGAAGTTTTTAATCGTACCCTGGGAATTTCCAGCAATCCCTCATCGGTCAAGTGGAGTGGTCGACGGGGGCAGTAAGGATGCAGGAGATCTTGCAGGTAGCTCGGTCCCTGTCCATGTAGGGCTTTATAGGTCAGTAAACCGACCTCGAAGGTGATCCGCCACTGAACTGACAGCCAGTACAGTTTGCGCAGCAGAGGCATAATGTGACTGGATCGAGATGATCCAGACAACAGCCTGGCTGCAGCATTCTGCACCAGCTTCAGGTGGCAGATATCAACCCCTGGAAGCCCTATGTAAAGGGAGTTACAGTAGTCCAGGCGGTGTCACAAAGGCATGGATAATGGTTGGGAGGTCATCAAACAGAACTAGGTGGTTAATCGGGTGATATTTCTGAGATGATAAAGGAAGACTTTACCATGGCCGATACCTGAGAATGAAGTGTCAGAACATTGTCAAGTATTACCCCTAGATTTCACACCCATTCAGAGGTCAGCAACTGGGCATATTATATACCCATCATGCCTCTTTGGATATAGCTATTCAAAAATTACAGCATGACTTTAATAAGGTACAGGAAGCTCTGTTGCAATTACAGTTATTATTCAATGACAAAAAAATGCAATGGATGTTATTCACAAGGAAAAAACACATTTCCAGAACATCAAATAATGGCACTTAATGGAAGTATCATTTCGAAGGTGCATGAATACAAGTACCTGGGCATAATCTTAGATGAGCAGTTCAATTTTAAAACTCATGTTACTTATCTTTCGAATAAATTGAAAAAAACTGTTAGCATTCTTTTATCAAAACAAAAAATATCTTAAATACCCAGTCAGAAAAATGCTGTTACATTCATTATTTCTTTCCATATTAGATTATGGGGACTGCATTTACAAAAATACTATATTATCAATTTTAAGTTAATTAGATTCTCTATATCACAATGCTCTTAGATTTATTACTAAACTTCTTATTCTATACATCATTGTCAACTATATGAACAAGTACAATGAACTTCTTTGACTGCCGGAAGATATGCACTGGTACATGTATGTATATAAATTTATCTTAAAACAGTTACCAATTTATCTATTGCAAACACTTATATGTAAAATATATAAAAACATTCCTTACGCTCATCTAAAGGTTGACTTATCAAGTGCCTATGTATAAAACTAAAATAGGAGATTTTTTTAGCTGCATCTGTTCCTAAGCGTGGAACTATTTTGGAAAACTTAAGATAACCCCTACCTTCTCTTGCTCGATTTAGAGACTTCATTAGATAGTTTGGTATACAACCATTGTGATTGCTGTGGCTTATAGATATGTGACTCGATGCTAACGGCTTTGTATACGACACAATTATATTAATTACATGGAACAAATATGTTATGTCCTGACTTTGTATGTATGTAACTATGTGTTTTGTATTTTATATTTGTATTTGCAGTGTCAGTGGCTCAGTAGGTAGCACACTCGCCTCTGAGGCCGGGAGATCAGAGGGCTGTGGGTTCAGTTCCCAAATCTGGCACTTGGGTTAATATCCCAGTACTGACACTGCAGTGCAGCATGAGAGGGGTGCTGCACTGTTGAGGTGCCGTCTTTCGGATGAGACGTTAAACCGAGGTCCCATCTGCCTGGATTGGTGGTAGTTCAGGTGGATATCAAAGATCCCATGGCACTTCTCGAAAAGAGTAGGGGAATTTCCCCGGTGTCCTGGCCAAATTTCCCTCATTCACTAAGAATACCACCAACAGCTTAGTCTGGTTCAAGGTCAGTTGGCATTCATCTGTATCCCCACTCCCCTGGGTCATGCCTGAAAATAGTCAGAAATTGTCTAGTGCACTTACCCGGTCAACAAAAGCTAAATAAATAAAAAATATATTTTTTGTTTGTCTATATTGAACGCAGTTGTAAATGAGAGATTTCTCTCGGTTTGCCTTCAACAAAAATGATGATGATGATTCTAATAGCTCCACACTGGGCCAGGCAAGCCTGGTACTCAATGCTCCTGGCCCTGTCCAGCAGGAATCCAATCAGGAATCCACTTACTCCAGACTAACTAGGAGGGTCGAGAAAAGCTGCCTTTATTATTCCATTCTGTTGGACCTCACTAGGGCAACGGTCCCTTGAATACAGGGCCCCCCTTTGGCTAAATACCCTTATCTCTGAGCTGATTGCGGAAACAAAACTAAGCCCATTTAAAGCAAAACTGCTGCAGTACCTGGCCACTCTTAGTAACTATGACTGCATCACTAGTGCCTAATCCTACCTTTATTGACAGCTCATTTACCTTTCAGAACACCCACCCCCCCCCACACTTCCTCCCTGCCTGGTTTTGCCTAAAGGCACTTACCCCTCCCCTCTTTATCCCCCTGCCGTCCTGCTTTTCTCTTAGCAAATGTTACCTTCTCTTATTCACCCTCCCCATTCCCCTCACCACCCCTACTTTATAACCCTTTCCATTTCCTCTCTCCCACACTACCCAGCATTGCACCTATCCTCACTTACTTAACCCATGGGCCAATTCTAACCAATCCCACCCTGCCTGCTCTACCCTCTTATCTGTCGCCCCTTGTTTCTGCCTCCACCTCTCTCCTGCTCTCATTTATTCTGTCCCCCCCCGCTCCTTTGGTCACCACTACTTCTGACTCTCCTAACTCAGCTTGTATGCTCTAAGGCTCAGCTACCACTATAAATTGCTTGTCCACATTAGGTTTGCTCTAAGTACGGTGGCAAAAATGTTGGCATCTCCTACCTGATGTATTTTAACCGTACTTGCTTGACATGTTCTCCCCAATCTGAATGTACCTTTATGTACTTGCTTGCTATGTTTACCTCTATCTGTTATGTAAAGTCTATGTATCTTGTCTATTGCCTTACGACGTGGAACCTTTGTAAACAAGCTTTTATCTTAAAGGTGTTAATCCGTGATTCAATAAATAAATAAATAAATCAGTCTGCCATGAATCACAACTTGCTGACTCTGTCCCAGGGCAGATTAGCATTCCCAGACTACAGTACTCTACATCTGAGGGCATGGTTCTTGAAGAGCTCCAATACTCTGCATTAAATCTTTCAGACAGTGTCCTGAAGGTGGTTAAGGTTTCTAGGAAACCAGCAGCCAGGAAAGCATATTCTTCTAAATGGAAGAGATTTTCATTCTGCTGTGCCCCCACAAAGATAATCCCAATGGAAGCAGGGCTGCCTATAGGTTTGGATTACCTAGTGTACCTGCAGTCCCTAGGCCTAAAGCCATCCACACTCAAAGCACACCTAGCAGCAACACCAGCTTAAACGTCAGCAGGCAAGGGAAAGTCACTGGCCTCACAACCTATCTTCAAAGGTTTTTTAAAGGCCTTAGTCACTTGTACCCACCAGTAAGGGACCCAGTACCACTATGGGATCTCAATGTCTACCTTGTCCAATTTATGGAGGCTCTTTTCAAGCCCATGGACACTGCTGACCTAAAGTATGTCACGTGGAAAACCATATTCCTGACTGCCATGACCTCTGCCAGGAGGGTAAATGAGCTGCAAGCCCTCTGCACAGAGTCAAACTATATAATCTTCCACAGGGACATGGTAATCCTTAGAACCAATAAGAAATTGTTACCTAAGGTGGTGCCTGAATTTCACCTGAACCAGTCAGTAGCCTTTACTGTGCTCTATCCTAAATACTCTAGTCTAGGTGAGAAAAATTGCACAGCCTTGACTTAAAGCAAGCAAGCACTGAGTATCTATATGGACTGGACAAAGGATGTCAGGTCCGAGAACACCCAGCTTTTGGTTAAGTATGGGGAGATTGATAAAGGTAAACTAGCAACCAAGAGGTCTGTTTCCCATTTGATAGTCTCTTGCATTCAGTTCTGTTATGAAAAAAATGTCACACAGAGACCTAAGAGCACATTCTACAAGGGGTACCTCCACCTCTGTGGCATCAACAAGGGTCATCCCTTTGTTAGACGTTTGCAAAGCAGCTACCTGGAAAACAGTGCACACCTTCACAAAGCACTATTGTCCAGACATACAGTCCAGGAGGGATGCCAGCTTTGGAACTGCTGTCTTTCAGAACCTTTTTCTGAAGTAGGTTCTGGTACCAGCCTCTCAAGATACTGCTATAGAGTCTGCATATAGTGTTAATCATAAGTGAGGGATTCCTGGTGTTAGAAGAAAAAATGACTGTACTTACAGTACCATGGTAATATTTTTTCTTCTCAGGGATCCCTCACTATCACTGTGATTTACACTCCATAACCCTGCCTCCCCTGCCAGAACCTGAAAATAGATTTATACAAGAATCAGTTATTTTATTATGGTTGCTTGAGCATTACTATTGCACTTACTCTACAATTGTGAAGTAGTTTTTACCTAAATATCTCAGTGTCTTTTAACATTTCACATCTGCATCAATTTGATTGGTATTTTTCAAAACTTAGTTTTAGTAGCTGCAGCCCCACTCTGCCTATTGAAACAAAAGTTAGGCAATTGTCAGAGAGGGCTATTGATGCAGAATTTGAACCAAATTCTAAATTCCATCATTTAAATAAGGTTCCATCTCTGGGGCATCTGTTTCTATGAAGCTACATGCATAAATATAACACACAGCGCGTTTACATGCTGTTAGTTTTCCGATTCCAAATAGATTTCTTAGATTTCAAATTTATGAATCAGGAAACTAGGCCACATGTAAACGGTTTATTTTCGGGTTTTGCAATTTACCCGATTACAAGAAAAACACGATTATACCCTCTGGAGTAGTCGTTTATTAATCTGAATTCTTGTTCATGTAAACACCTGCCGGTGGGAGTTTTTCGATTAAGCACACTCGCGCAGGACAGTCTTGAGACATTCTCGACATTTGTCATGCGCAGTCCTTAGAATGCATGCTCAGAAACATCTATTAATTGGATAATTGAGCTACATGTAAACACGGGCACAACGTGTCATGATTTCAGAAGAGCAAATAAAATGTCATGTAAACAGACTCTACTTTCTGAAAATCACATTATCAGAAAATTCAATTCAAAAAAGGAATCAGACATTTTTCCTCATGTAAACGCACTGACAGTGAGGGATCCCGGAGAAGAAACAACATTACTACAGTAAGAATGTTTTTTTTAATCAGTACTGTTAATTCCCTTCAGACCTGATACTCTCTATATTTCAGCAAGTAGTGGTAGTCTGTGCCTGTAGTTTACATGTACTTTTGCTTATGTAAACCCCTAGGTGGCGCTATCCCAAGGGCTACTACCCCTGCCTGCTTGGCTAATTGCAGGTTAAGGGCCTGGGTACTGAAGCAGGTGCCTCCACCCGGAGGTCAGGGAGTTGTTAGAGGTCAAGCTAACCTGGGCACAGCCCTCTGAGACACTATGACCCCCCATCCCTCTCTAGTGGCTGGAACAATATACAGTACAGTAATCACTTTTGAAATGACCCTTATTCACCATGCAAGTACCCACACTGTTTGCACTTACCACCAGGGCTGGTTCCTCTGGCTCGACCCTGGGGACCACCTGTAAAACCAGGTTATGCACAGCAAATAGCAACAGTACAGTACTTTTGGCACAAACTGGAATCACAGTCAGGTTACATGCAAAAAGAATTAGATCTGATTTGTTCAGGGGACTTGAACAAGGAGGGGGTGTAGTCAGGTTGATTGGCTTAAAAGGCTAAATCAATCAAACAGTCATGCATGCACTTCAGAGTCCCTACACAGTCACACACTCTGGATACCCAGGTGGAAAACAGTGGGCTAGCCAGGAATGTTGTCTGGGGTAGGCGGTGTCGCAGCTGGTCGGGGCCCTGTGATGGAAGAAAGCAACATGCACAACACACACTATCTGTAATCCGGAGCCGGAGGGCTCAGTTCATGGAAGAAAAGACAACAAGGCAATCAGATGACAACACTTTAGATTTAGCTGTTGTTGCAGGAGCTACCCTTATGTTTACTCATGATACCCAATACAGGACACAGGCAGGGCGAAACTAAGACTGCAAGTTGTTGCGCTGGAGTGCCAGGAGAAGCAGAGCCCACACGAATCACTGTGGTGTCATTCCTGTTCAAAGCACTGAGCAGGGGCTGATCCTAGGCAGGTCTCTCATCGATGACTTTCTCTGTGTAGCGGGTAGTCTGGCTGGGCCAGTGTGGCAAGGCCCAGGTCAAATAGAGATGAATACGGATTCAGTCTGTTGGGGCTGAATGCAGCTTCCAGCAAGCAGAACACAGTCCAACACACAGTGGGGAACCAAATCACGACCCACTAGCAGCACACAGCACATTTACATGTAAGGCAATTCTACTGTACCAGGCAGATTGCTATCCAGTCACAATTATAGAGTCTCTGCACAAACCTGGAGTTCAGAGGTGGCTGGAGGTCCTGACATGCCGAGAATTA
This sequence comes from Neoceratodus forsteri, assembly GCA_016271365.2. Classification (NCBI taxonomy): domain Eukaryota; kingdom Metazoa; phylum Chordata; order Ceratodontiformes; family Ceratodontidae; genus Neoceratodus; species Neoceratodus forsteri. The sequence goes on along the minus strand of CM057459.1, from coordinate 720,109,400 downwards.
TCAGCAAATCTTCAGTCTTCAAGCCTGGTCACAGTTCAGTGGCTTAAATCATTCTCACAACTCGGATTCCATCCAAATAAATTCCAATTTCCCTCTCATGGACAGCAGGCAAACAGGCAGGAAGGTTTTCCCCACTCAAAACTACGCAGAACTGCTGCTCGATTATCTCGAGCTGTTACTCCTTCACTTCCCAACTAGAACTAACCCAAGCTGCAAGACTTTCCCCAGGATCCAGAAGGTTCGGTTGGCTGATCTGTCTGCCAGTCACAACAAGGGCTCCCCCTCCAGGTCCATTTGGGCACCAAAGTTTCAAAACTACAATTCCTACAGAAATTTGCTCCCACAAGACCCTTGGGGACAGGCTTCATTTTAGAGTCCCCAAAGGTACTGATTGGTCCAAACATCTAGCAGTCCTGAACCAAGATGGTGAAGATAAACAGAATTGTCCATGCTGAAAAGAAAGCAGGTTAGACAAGCTACAATATTATTACCACTCTAATAGATATTCAGCAAGTAAGTACATATTCTAACAGAGCTCCCTGTGCGCAAATAGCAATGGAAGAAAGAAGCAATTAACTGGCAGCCGGAGCAGGACTCAAGCATAGAAACACTCAGCCCCCTCTCAGATTAATTGTAACTGTGATCTAGGTAGCTCTTAAAGAGACAATACACAGAGGCTGTACAGGCACTCTCTGGCAATAACGTTTAAACTGTTAAAATGCAGGACACCAGCCTGTCAGTGAGCATTTAGGAAAGCTCAAGGAAGACTTTTGGGAACCCCAATTTGTAAGGAGGTTACACCTGTCTTCTGTACATAGATGATTTATAGCTGCATATTGCTACTGTAAGCCTACTTCTGTATTCTTCTGATGTAGAGTACATTTCCTTATTGTTTAGGACGCCCTGCTACTTCCCCTATTGCCCCACTAATCCCTGGTTAGATAGCTGACTGACTCTCTGGGTGCTGCCTGCATTGACATTCCTGGCTACTGCCAGGTCCTTGACTGACTCCCTATCTTAGTGCTGCATGCACTAACATTTCTGGCTACTGCTAACTCCATCTGGCTGCACCCTGCACCAACATTTTTGGCTACTGCCACCTCTATCTGGGTGCTTCCTGCACTGACTTTTCTGGCTACTGCCAACTCTGACTTCCTATCTAGGTGCTGCTTGCATTGACAGTGCTGGTTACTGCCTGCTCCCTAGCTGAATCCCATTCTGGGTGCAGCCTGCATTGACATTGCTGGCTACTGTTGGCTTTCTTGCTGACTCCCTATCTAGGTGATGCCTGAATTGACAGTGCTGGCTACTGCCTGCTCTCTGGCTTAATCCCCTTCTGGGTGCTGCCTGCATTGACATTGCCGGCTATTGCTGGCTTTCTTGCTGACTCCCTATTTGGGTGATACCTGCATTAACAGAGCTTGCTACTGCCTGCTCCCTGGCTGAATTCCCTTCTGGGTGCTCCCTGTACTGACATTTCTGGCTACTGCCAAGTCCATCTGGATGCTCCCTGCACTGACATTTCTGGCTACTGCCGACTCTGACTTCCTATCTAGGTGCTGCTTGCATTGACAGTGCTGGCTACTGCCGGCTCCCTGGCTGAATCTCCTTCTGGGTGCTGCCTGCACTGACATTGCTGGCTATTGCTGGCTTTCTTGCTGATTCCCTAGCTAGGTGATGCCTGCATTGCCAGTGCTGCTGCTGCCTACTCCTGGCTGAATCCCTTCCGAGTGCCCCCTGCACTGACATTTATGTCTCTTGCCGACTCTAACTTTCTATCTATGTGCTGCTTGCATTGACAGTGCTGGCTATTGCTGACTTTCTTGCTGACTCACTATCTAGGTGATGCCTGCATTGACAGTGCTGGCTACTTCCTGCTCCCTGGCAGAATTTCCTTCTGGGGGCTCCCTGCATTGACATTGCTGGCTAGTGCCCACTTCCTGGCTGTCTCCCAAGTATCTGGGAGCTGCTGTTAATTGTTCCAACCTGATATTGTAAATTTTTCCAAACAGATATTTGTGCTGTCCCTTATGTTGCTATCTTTAAAAGCAAACTTAAGACCTGGTTGTTTTCTTGAGCTTTTGTAGGAGACTGAATTGTTATTGTGTGCAACTCGTTCTTATCTCTGTTATTGTGTTATTTATTAACATGTTGGATGTGTTATATAATTTTATGTAAAGTGTCTTGGTATTTAGAAAGGAGTTTTTAAATAAAGTGTCTGTCTGTCTGTCTGTCTGTCTATCTATCTATCTAGCTATCTAACCTCTGCTACCAGCTTTTGTTAACTTCCTCCCTACCTGTGTGTGTTATCATTATTACAATTGCCATTACTGCCTGCTCTCCACTGCCTTCAGCTAAGTGGGGCCTTTATTATTTTCCATACTTATTGCCTGCCTCTCTTCTGCACTGGTACTCAGTATTGTCCTCCTGCCACAACTATCTGTTTTTGTTCAATCACCACCCTATTCTAGCATGACCTTGGATCCAGGGTATGTAGTCACTGTACATACCTTGTGTCTCCTCCCTTCTCTGTCTGTTATGTTATGCCTAACCCTATTTCTCCTCCCCCTTCATTTTGCAGTCTTCCACCTCACTTCATCACCTGTCACGTTTGCTCCTTTCCTTCTCCTTTCCTCCCCTCACCTTACCTTGCTGTCCCACATAGGAGCCGGGTTTTTAAAATTTTTGGTGGGTCCCAGGGGTCAAAGCCCCACCCCCTAACTCAGAGGTCAGGGGTCAATCCCCTGTACCCCTCCCAGCAGGGGTCCAGGGGTGTTCAAATCAAAATTTCTATTACTTGCCCAGCCATGACTGTAGCTGAATTTTCACTTGCCCCTCTAGTAATTACAATTAAATTAACTCTGTTTTGTACTTGCCCTTCAATCAAATTTACTTGCCCGGATAGGGACAATGGGATTTGCACACCCCTGCAGGGTCTATGGGAGCAGAGCCCGGCTCTACATGAGGATCAGGGAGTTAAGCCAGACCACCATTGGACCTCTGCTATTAGCGTAGAGCTCATGTTAAACTACTTGCCCACTTATGACACACTCTATGCCGCGTTGGTTTGCTGGTTATTTTTTTTAAATGTTTAATTGAGTTGGGGACACCCCACACACACACACACCTCTGTGTTAAAAAAACAAGGGGAGGTGTTGGGGCACAGCCTCCCAACTCAAACTGGCAAAACCTAAATCAACAGCAGCATATAACAAAAGTAGCCTTGTGCAGCAAGCATGCAACAAAATGACGCTGTATTATAAAATGGGTCTTCAAAATCCTGTAACCTCATTGGTCAAAACACGTCACATGACCATGTGTAAATCCTGCACCAGAGAATTGGTAAAGATTCTGCTGATCAAATGTTTACTTTCTTTGAAACTATTTCATTTTTTGTTTTTATTTTTAGTAACAGATTCATTTTATAATTGCAATAATACACTTCATGGAATTGTAGTAGTGGGATGTACACACTGCTTGTGTGGTTCAAGTAACTCATGAAACATAGAATTTGACAGCAGATAGGACGCTTGGCCCACCCAGTCTGCCATTTCCTGCCTACTGGATAAGCTGCAGATCCTAGTTAACCAGCAACCTACTTCTTCTACCCCCACCCCTAGAATTGCCTTATGACAACTCAGCTGCACCTCAGGACACACCGCACAAGGCATGTGTAATCCCACAACACATGCCCTGTCATGCATTATTACTTAATTCTCTGTAGCTTTGTGCTAGACTAATAACAGCGGTCTGATATTCTACATAGCAGAAGGTCAGCAAAAGACTGCCAGGAGAAAAACCCAAGCAGTTGATCTTGCCATTTTTGGACCAGGTCAGGGATCTATGCTAATTTTTTTTTTATACTTGCAAGCAATTGAGCAATTCACCCATTTTACCTGCAACAAGTACAAAGACAGAACAGAACTAGAGAACTGACAGAACTCCTGAATGAGGCTAGCACCAATCCAGAAGTCCTTACATAGATACATATATACATAGACAGTGTCGGCAGATAAGGGCCTATGGCCACCCAGTCTGCCATTTGAGCTTGTAGTTCAGTTTTCCTAGAAGTCTGTTGCGGTTGCCCCTTACCCCTGACCTCCAGAATTCCTTTATGTCTATCCCATGCATTCTTAAATCCCGTGATTGTTTCAGCTCCCACCACTTCCTCTGGCAGGGTGTTCCACTTGTCCACCACCCATTCTGTGAAGAAATTCTTCCTCACGTTTCCTCTGAATCATCCTCCCTCCAGCTTCATCCCATGCCCTCTAGTCCTGGAACATCTTTTCGCTTAAAAATAGTGTATTCCTGCACCCTGTTCCTCCCTGTAAGATACTTGTATGTCTCTATCATATCCCCTCTCTCCCTCCTCTCCTCCAGGGAGTACATGTTCAGTTCCTTCAACCTGTCCTCATAGGACTTGTTATGTAATCCATGCACCATCTTTGTTGCCCTCCTCTGAACCTTCTCTACCCTGTCTATGTCCTTACGTAGGTAAGGTCTCCAGAACTGTACACTGTACTCCAGGTGGGGCCTCATTAGTGTCTTGTATAGTGGAATTATGACCTCCCTTTTCCTGCTGGTGATGCCTGCCTATGCATCCCAGCATCCTGTTTGCTTTACCTGCTGCCTTGTCACACTGTTACTGGTGGGTATCTGCCCTCTTAGCATATATTTTTGAGAATGACTTAGTTTTCTTAAAGTAAATGTTTGATTTGTTAAAATCACACTTTGGGCTTCGTAGCCCACTACCCTGGGGTGGCGATAGCCCTGCTGTGTAAAAACAAAATGTTTTTTCCTCACTGGGGAAAGTTTGGGAAGGGATCGTAATTTGTGCAAACCACGAGCTAGCTGATCCCTTCCAACTTCCTGGACTGCCTCCTCCGCCCCCGTGCTTCTCCGTTTTGTTATGTGGTACCAGGGAGAGTGCAGGGACGCACACCATGCAAGCCTATGGGGCTTATTTTCAAAACCTTTTTTTAATACTTTAAACTACCTTTTGATAAAAAAAAAGTATACCACTCAACTAATAGGGTTCCTATTAATTAGCGGTGTCTTTCTTTTATCAAAGGTCATTAAAAGTATTAAAAAGGTTTTAATAAGCCCATAAACTTGCATGGAGTCATCCAGCTCTCCAGCCTGCAAACGAGGGAGCTGAGGGAGCAGCCAGTCAGGAAGTGGGAAGGATCGAGCTGGCTTGCGGTTTGCACAATGACGATCCTTCCCAAAGTTTCACCAGTAAGTAAACAATTTTTATTTTACAGTGGGGCTATCATCGCCCCAGGGTAGCAAGCTATGAAACCCAGCATCAGATCACACAATTTCTTTAACTGAGGTTTATCACATGATCATCTCATATAGACATAACTAAGTTCACAGCCTGACCACTTGGTAGCTGAGATGAGAGCCAAACCCATTGCCTCAGCAGGATACAGGAGGTCAGTAGTACTCCTAATGTGCTACTTATACCTTTCACCGCATTTTTGAGGACTTATGAGAAGTTAGTAGCAAAGAGTTTTGAGTGTCCCCAGAAATTTCTACTTTTGTTCCTTCTCTTCTGCAGGAACAGGATTACATTTATACCCATTACCCCATGATTATCTGATTCCTCAGCCAGCTACAGGCTGCTCTGCCTGTCAGTCAGAGTCAGACTGGTGACTGGCTCACCAGGGTACCTGGACATTTCCAGGTGGGCTTTGTGGGTCACCTATGTTGGGTAGCTGGCAACCTTCTAACTCTGCAAATCTTTGGTTTTATTATGCATTTTTTTTTTAATGAAAGTGCCCTGTATGTAAATTTAAGATGTAAACACAGGGCTAGGGTATCATATTGATGTGGAATGCTGATGAGTTTTTCACCCTGGGCCATACCCTCTCATTTTCTAGGAATCCAAGTTGGTAGCTGGGCCCTTGTGTCAGCTTTCAAGGACCTCCGCCACCATACCCCGTACCTCAAGTCAACCCTGCTAATGCTCATCTCAGGGGTTAAGTTGGGTAGGGGCCCACTAGAACTCAGTTCCCAATTTCCACCATCACCACTTAAAAATGTTATGACAGTTCCACCACCTCAGAGTCAGCAGACATTCTCCCTCAATTAGTTCCTGACAGTGTCACAGTTCCATTCCCTTCCATTCTCCTCGTTTTCCCCTTTGCAGTGCATCCCATCCCCCCTGCACCATACCTGGCTAGTGCTGGTGTGTGCTACCTACTGTGTCACTGACATGTTGACATTTTGAAACGGTTTCTTTTTTGTCAAGAATCAAATATTTTAGTTTTACTGAAGTTCAGGCTGTGAACAGCTTTCATATGTGCTTTGCTATTAATACTGTAATAACCAAGAATGAACTTGCTCCTGTACCACATATGAGCAGCATCATACCCTATATATAAACCTCACAGTGAAATCATATTACAAAATACAAGATATTGGGAAACAAGACATTTTTTTTACTTAAGGGACATTCAATTGCCATAAACTATAGACTTAGCCAGTTTGTGTGCCTTTTCTCAAATTCTGGAAGAAATGCTATGATTTATGAACAGTTCTGGAAATTTGGAAAACATATTTTGTAATTGATAACTGGTTTCAGACCAAAACACAGAATAGTAACAGCTTTGTTACCATCCTATTCTGCTGATGTAAAGAGCTGTGAAGATAACAGTGAGACAGCTTATGCAAGTTTAGATCTCACCAAAACATCTTCTTGGTAAACTGCCTTGATGGCCACAGGATAATGCAACAGTCTGCCACTGACAACACTAACTTTACACACAGAATGTCTGTCCTCTCCTGTACCAGTAAAATCTCAACATTAGTTGGTGAACCATCCAGAATAAATGAACCATCCAGAGTAAGTGCTGGTCAGGCCAAAACGGGGAACCTTGTTGGGGGGTGGGGGGTGGGAAGGGGGTAAGGTGGGGTGGTATGAGCACCAGAGGTGTGGAGTATGAGGCAGTTAAAAATTGAAAGCAGAAGCCTCACTGACAGCAGAGCAGAAGGTAAGTCCAGCATAAGGGGCCAAAAAGGAAAATTTAAAACAAATTAGCCCTTTCTCCCCATCATAGCGTGCTACAGTGATGTTTACCATAAATGGTGTGAGCAGGGCACCCTGGGCTCATGACATGAGTAGGCTTTGAACTCAGGAAACCCACTCTGTGCCCCTGGCAGGACTTATTATACTTTGCTTCTCCTACTGTCATTTAGCATTTTGAAGTAATGCAATGACTGCTGATGTGATGAAACTTCAAGGTCTGTAACTGATCTGGATGGAGTCATTGAAAGTTAGAATCAAACTACTTTGCTAGAAATACACCTATTGGCAGTGACACTTCTTTTCATTTAAGTGAGGTTCCCTGTACAGAGAGACTTCAGACTTGTGCAACTGAACTTCAAAAGTATAATATAATGATTTGGGATCATTCTAAAATGCATACCAGTAAGGCATATCAAACCCCCCAAACAACAAGCATTAAAACCTAAATCAGAAGGCCTGCCCTGCCACAATAACTTTCAAAAAGGTACAGTGACAAAACATTGGTCTCATTTTATGCTAACTACAAAATCACACAACTGAGAACCAGTCACAAAGAGCAGCCAGTTGCCGACCCACTATAGATCATCAACGCGATATTTCACACCTTTACATAGCACCGATTAGACACAGATTCCACAAAATCATTGGACATCCTTTTGTTTTATTTTCAAGACCACTCTGACCTGTTATAAAAGTCTGAACCTGGAGCCATCACTCAGTGCCACAGTGTGGGAGGTGGAGTGCGGGTGTTCTGGTGCCACAGTCTCGCAGCCGCTTCTACTGTTCTTGGTGAGAACCATGAACCAAGCTCAGACCAAGAGCTGGTGCTGCACCTGCTGCCACAGTCTAGTGGGCCTCTCACTAGCTGGCTTGTTCCCTCGCTGTCACCGACCGACACTCAGGGCATGACTGTTGTGTCCCCCATCCGCGACTCTCCCATCTCCTATAAACTGACTGGGCCACCCGCTAAAAATAAAGGTGCAAGTTTACCAACCATGCTGCACATGCACACACACAATATGGCTCGCTATGCTGACATGAATTCTCGGGTGAGATCTCCGACCGACCGACCGACCACCCGATGCTCTTGTGTCCACGTATTACTTTGGCTCCAATTCGCTGCCACAAAATTGGATTGCCTGCTCAATTTGCATGGGCGCACACAGCACTGACATCTCAGCTGCTCCTCCACCAAAAAGGTAGAGAGGAGGAGGAAGGGACACAGCTTTCCAGTGCTTCTACGCTCTCTGGAGTCCCATTCCGGGGCGGGGAGAGCACTTGCTGAAGGGACACACACTTTCCAGTGCTTCTGCGCTCACTGACGAGTCCCATTCCAGGAGGCGGGGGGGCACTCGCTAGGTCACAGAACAAATATATCTGCTGCCATTTATTTGCAAAACATAGATGGTAAAAGTGATATTATTGGTGGGGCTCAGCCCACTCTGGAGAATATTGATGGGGCCTGAGTCCCACAGGCCCATATAACCCGGCACCTATGCTGTCCCATACTCCTCCACTCATACCCTGTCACCTTCCCCTGGCACCCTGGATGTAGCATCTATTTTTTTTTCTTGCTTTTTGTACTCCTCTCACCTGCTGTACTCCACATCCTTCCGGAGTCGCCTATGGCATCTGTCCCCGCCCTCTTACTTGGAGCTCGAAGTGATTGGTCCCCCATGTAGCCTTGGTTGGCCCCCCCCAGGCGGGGACAATGTGGGGCCCGTACACCCTGAGTTTCTTAGTGTCGTCAGGACACCAGTCCGGGACAGGCAGGGGCACTGGAGATCTGTGCCTGGTGCCCCATCTCCTGGGAGCAGAGCTAGCCATTTTCCCTGTGTTCTCATGCGTGATATGTGCCCTGACATCAAGACGCATGCGCCAACATCCATCACGCAGGCCCCTTCTGTGTGGCTTGGGCTTGTTCTACCTCAGACCTCTGCCTGAAGTCAGCTGAACACCTAGTCTTAACCCCCCTCCCTCCCAGAGAAGGCGAGCTGTCCTGGGATGCTCAAGCCTCCTCCCCCGGCTGGCTCTCCAGCTCCCCAGGCTCATTCCCAAACCCGGGTCGCTGGTGTCATGAGCAGTAACACTACCGCTGCACCAGTGGGCCAGTGTTGCAGCCTCTTTCAATTTCCTTATCTCATCTTGAATTCCTGTGGTGTGTCCTTTCTCCCTAAGTCACTACCCCATCCCCAGACTTCCTCCTACTCCTCCTCCAGGAGGCTTGCAGGCTGTCTCAAGCTCTTACTGCTTATGATGGCAGGTGATGTTGAGCTAAATCCTGGCCATGTCTCCATCAACCCCTTCCAGCTCCCTAAAGGACTCTTAGTGGCCTGCCGCAACATTTGCATCCTCCTCCTCAAGTTTGATTAATTGCAACCTCTGATGGTAAACCTCTAACCCGATGTACTCATGATTTCAGAATCTTGGCTCACCACCAAGATTAAAAATATCTCTGTCACTGTACCTAGGTATTCCATTGCTTGGCAGAAGGTAGCAAAGAGGGGTGGTGGAGTTGTGATCTACATCTCCTCTTGCATCCCATTCAAATCTGTGTTCTTGGTATATTCCCTCACTACTTCCCTCCCACCAGGTAGCCCCCCCCCTGCCCTGCAGTCCCAACAGTCCCATCATCTGCCATCTCTGGGACTTACCTATGGAACCCACCTGTTCCTCAACAGTTTACCCACTGTAATGGCACCTTTTGGGGTATCCCAAGCCCCCACCGGATGCCTTACTAGGTTAGGTGGGTCCAGTGTTCAGTAGGTGGTGTAGCGTCTGCAGAGAACTGAGAGCATCATCCTGCTACAGCCAGCATTACTCCCTTCATTTTCTCCCTGACCCTTGGATGGTCCGTGGAGCTGATGGCATGGGATGTGCACATTGAACCTGCTAACATCTTCTGTCAGGGAGTGTCCCCCTCCCAATCCACTGTTCCTGCCCACATCACCACCTATGGTCACCTTGGTGGTGATACTGTGGTGGAGCACGCTGCACTCTTTGCCCAGAGGAGGAGAGCATCCTTGGAGATACTCAATCTCCTACCCCTGGCTGACCCCCAAGCAATCCAGTTCTGTTTCCAAACCCAGGTTGTCAGTGTGGTGGTAGGCTCTCTGTTTCTATTTTTAACCCTGGGGTCTAGTGCTGCCGTGACTCAAACCCTTTCACTCTCTCTGAGCTACTGTCTACCATCTCTCCTCAATCTACCGCAGGAAAACTGCTGTCTTGGTGACTTCAGTGTCAGCTGGTTTTCTCCTCCTTCACACAAGCTGTCAAAATATTAAATCCCTTCTGCTTTCCCGATCAATCTCTGACAATATCCATCTCAATCTCACACAAAACTACTCACACCTAAACTAGGTACTCTCCTCTCCCCCTTATTGTATTGTGTATGCTGGCACACTCCCTGACACCCTCAATGACTTCCATAGGGGTGCTGGGTGCACAAAATCCACTTTTGCCTTATGCCAACACTGGTTCGAAATTTCAACACTGAACATTACAGTGACAATTCACTGTTGCCGCTATAACATCGCCGCAGGATCCCAGCATTGCTTTCTCCAGGGTTTTCACCCCCTGCGCGAATCAACTCTGACTCGGAGTTGATAATCCTAAATATAGAGGGTGCGGGTGGCTGAGCCCCCTGCATGGGGGGTTCGGGGGTGAAGGAGCTTTGTACATGGAAGTATAGTATCTGAACTGGTCTGACATAAAATGAGGTGCCAAATACAGAAGTGGAGATGTGGTCCCAGTCCCATCCGGACAAGACAGTCCAAAAGTTAAACTGTGCCGAAATATAAAATTGCGCTCACAGTTCGAGGTGGGCTGAAGCAAGAAGGACAACACTGATGATCCGTCAGTCAATCTCCGACCTGACAGGGCTGTCACTCCCACCAAGATTGTCAGGTGAAGGCTACACTCAGCTGCTTCTAGGGGTCAACACATGAGTCAGCGTCGAGCCCTGCCCTTCTGCCAGCAGTGCCACAGCGTGACAACCTTAAGTGGATACCATGGGGACTGTTGGACGCTCCCCTAGTGCCTGCACTCATACAGTAACTGAGCAGACAGAAATCAAATGGGGAAAAATTATTAAAGCAGGATGGAGGCAGACGAAAATTTGGTATATGGTACAAACTAGGCAGGAACCGGTACCAGTGCTTAAAATGAGGAATTGTACCGGCAAAAATGATACAGTTGGAGGGTCTAGAAGCCCCCTGAAAAAAACAAACTCCTTACTGTACAGCTTTATGCCTACCGCAATTGTGGTCAACAAAGAGCCATCGCTGTAACGTTAATCGACAACTTTGTTGTCGAACCGCATCATGGATCCCACTGCTGCAAACCCCCAGCTCCTCCACATTCACTCCTTTAGGTCACTTGACTCATCTATGGTCCCTGCTGACCTTTTTCCACTGATTGGTCCACCATCCTTGCAGCTGACAACATTAACACTGCCCTGCAACTCTTCCAATCTTAATTTTTTGGCTGTCTGGGATTCCTATGCTCCCTTTGCATCTATGCACTAGAACAATCTTAGCCACACCTCTAAGTTCTGAAAGGCCATCCATTCATTATTCTAACTTCCTCCTTAGTCTCCTTCCCCTGTCCTCAAGCTTGATGACTCTTCCATCACTGACCCTATTGAAGTCACCTCTTCCTTTAACATCTTTTTTACCACCTGTTCTCCCTACCCCCCTCACTTTCTCCTTCACACCCACCACTCCATCTGTCTCTTATGGCCCTGCTAGTTTTAGACCCCCTCAAGGATCTATGTCTTGATGTCCTTGACCCCAAACTCCTCCATCTGTCTGCTCCCACCATTGCTATTGCATCCATCCTCAACCTCTCCTTCTCTCTGGTTGCTGTCCTGATGCTTGGAAGCATGCTGCAGTCATCCCCTTCCCAAAGAAGGTGACCCCCTCATCTCCAAGGGACTACTGCCCTATTTCTACCCTGGCTAAGCTCCAGGAACACCTTGTCCTCTCACACCTCTCTCTCCCCTTTCTTGACTCCTCCTCCTTCTTCACGTCCTTCCTGTCTGGCTGCCAGAAGTCCCACTCTACTTTCACTTCCCTGCTCTGGCTCACTGATTCTATCCTGATTGGAATGGGACGGGGCCTGATTACACCTGGAATTTTTTTCATCCTGGCAAATGATTTGAACACAGTTGTGCACCCCTTATCCTGGACAGGCTGAAAGGGGTGGCACCCTCTAACCAGTTAGTAAGTTGATTTTGCTTCTACCTCCAGGGCAGCTTTCAAACTGTCCACACTGCAGACACCTCTCTCCCCCTTCCCATCTACTTTAGTTTTCCCCAAGGCTCTGTCCTAGGCATAATCATGTGTTCCATCTTTTTAAACATAGAAACATAGAATGTTATGTGCAGATGAAGACCCTACTGTAGGTACATCCAGTCTGTCAGGTCCCTACCTTTGTCATGGTTTCAGTCTAATACAGGCAAGACTGCCATTTGCTTGTATAATGCGCACACTACCCCTAATCTACCCCTCGTTTGGAGTCCTCCTCTCACGTCCCATGTTTCTGTCCCACCCATGCTTAAATGTATCAGCTGTCTGAACATTAACAAATTCCTGTGATCGGTGTTTCCATCTGTCTACTACCCTCCCCATAAATAAGTACTTCCTTCTGTTCCCTTTGAATCTGCCTCCCATCAGCTTCATGTTGTGGCCCCTCATGATGCTGCTGTCATTAAGCATAAATAGTCTTTGGCAGTCAAACATGTTGATACCATTCAGGTTCTTGTTTGTCTCAACCATATCACCCCTTCTCCCTTCTAATCTCCAATGAATACGTATCTAGGTCCTCCAGTATCCCCTCATAGGAACTCCCCTGCTGATTGTAGATCATCTTGGTCACTTTTCTCTGAAACAATTCAAGGTGACACCTTTCATTTTTCAACAATCTCCCTAATGCCTGTATCCCCTTGGCTATCCATAGGTACATGGATGATACTGTGTTTTTTTTTAGTCTGGTGCCTATGTCTCTGATCTGGCTGCTTGGCTCCAGTTGGATTTCTCTAACATCCAGCTCTGGTTCCAGGCAAATCAACTGTCTCTCAGTGACAAGAAAATGGTCTCTGTGACTTTTGGCACCAGGCAGCTGCTGGCCAGATTTTAACCCTTCCTCTTCTTCTATACCCTTGACAGTAACGTGATTGAAAATGATTCCTCCTTTAAATACCTCGGGGTCTGGTTGGACTCTCTCCATGATTTCTCTCTCCATGTGAATGCTACCTACCAAAAGCTCTATCCAAACTCTGGGCTCAGTAGAAGAATAAAGCATCTATCCCAATTCCCACACATGAAGAAATGACCTTGAAGGTGATCCTCCCTATTTTTGACAATGGTGGCATTGTTTTCTGTGCCACTCCCTAATCAACCCTGGCCAGAGTGGACCCACAATTGCACTCTTTTTACCACTTCACCATAAACTGTCCCAAAGCGCTCCCCATTGTTCCCTATACACTTGCCTTGCTCTCTCCTCTCTCAAAACCAAATATCTTTCTCATTGTGTTTCCCACAGTCCATCTCCAAATATTTTTTTTTTTGCTTGCATTTTATACCCCTTCAGTCTGACAGCAGCTCTCACCAGAACCTTTTGGCACCTCTGTCGGCCCCCACCTACCTACCATGCACCAGCCCACATGGAGCCTCAGTTTACTCCCCAGGTGGTGTATGAGGTGGAGGGGATCTACCCCCAAATATGGTGAGGGTCAAGCAGTTGACAAGGCAATGAGGACCAGCATGTATATACCTGGATCCCTGGAAACCAACACTGGGGCTGTTTTTGCCATTTTTCTTGTTCACCTTGATTCCCAAGAAAATGTTGGCTTCTGATGAGGACCAGTGCTTGTGTACATGCACTGTGTGCCCAAAGCAGGTCCCCAGCTGATGTCTTCCCTCTCCCACTTGGCTGCACTGCAACCTGTCATTACTTAGGTGGCAGTATTGCAGCAAGGAGGGTAGCCCTCCTCCTCCCGTAGGAGATCATCCTCTGGGATACTTGATCTTCCTCCTGTGGGCCAATCCCCAATGACCCAGGCTTGTTCCTGGATTGCTGGCATTGTGAGTGGTAGCCCTACTGTTGTACTGGTGGGCTGGCCTTTCATCTCCAAATTCTATCTTGGCTCCCCACCTCCCCTTACCTTTGTTTCCATCTCTTGCATCCTTTCTCCGCCATCTACTCCCTTCCTAACACTAACTCTGGTCGCTGTCCTTTCCTCCTGTGAAATCCTCTGCAGGTCAGGCTGCTATCAGCTCCACCTCTTTCCCTCCCTAAAGTCCCTCCTGCAGGACTGCTCAGTTCACTCCTACAAATGTCTTAGACCCCTCCTAACTCTACTCTGGTTTGCACTAAGGGCAGCTTTTGTGGTCCACTGCCCCAAGGGGTCTCACCCCAACCCCACACATCTCACATTCTAGTTTTTGTTATTGTACTGTTGTATTTGACAGTACTGTACAGTAACTATACCTATCATTGTGATGTGGCTGTTCTATTATCCGTATTCTTTTAACTGCTCATGCTTGTTTGTTTGTTTGTTTTTATTTTGTTGACCAGGTAAGATACATTGGCACTAAAGGCACCTTTTACAGGTATGACCCAGTGTACACTAGTATAGTATACATACAGATAACATACAGTGTGAACATAAACTACAACACATACATAAGTAAGACATAATTATACAACAGAACTGAAATCAGGTAAAGACATACATAATACAATATAACAAAAAACATTTCAACACATAGATAAAGACGTAATTATAAAATACAACAGAATTCAGACAACATACACAGTTCTTTAAAGTTATTGCACGTCTGTACAGTGACTGTTATATGCTTTATATTATTATGTACGCAATGTACTATTATTGTTGTATTACTGCTTTATACTTTCACTCCTCCCTCCTTCATTGACACATCTGGCAATGAGATGTTCCAGCTCAGTATGTCTGGTAAAACTTCTAAAATAAATAAATAAGATGCAGTCACATAATTAGTCTATGCTGACATCCGTCCAGCTGCACAAAAAATTGGGTTCCTCATTTTTGAAAGCTCTTGAATTTTTGCAGTAGTGTCTATTATTTGCGAAAGCTTGCATATAAAAAATGATCTAAGTGTCATTTTATTTTTTACACAAGGCAAACTCCACTTCTTTGAAAGAGACTGCATCTGACATTCTGGCACTGGTAGGCCATCTGTTAAGTGGTCTGCCAGTCCAAACATCTGGTCTGAAATGGGCTGTTGATTGCTGAAAAGCCTATACCTCATGCCACCCAATCATACAACATGACAACATAAAAGGAATTTTGTGTAATTAAGGTGGTAATAACACATTAATAAAAGATTCATTAATAACATGGTCATTGTTATTTGGTTGCATATCTGCTGGTGGAGTACCGTCAGGTGCATTTGATGTCTTTTTCTATAGGAACAAGATCCCAGCCATACAGTTTATCAGTGTAACAGTTGGTACTACAATGATATAACAGCTAACATATCAATAATGTAGTTACATGTCAAACAGCAGCCAGCCATGAAGGCATGCAGAGGATTTATGTTGGCCACTAATAGGGACAAGGGTAGTGGAATTCTTTCTTTCCGAAGCTCTACCAATCCAGTAAACCTTTGGTTGCTCTGAGGGTAGTGCCACCGGACACCAAGAAAAAAAAATTTTTAAATTTAATTTTTACGGGAAGCCAGATGTTGGGGGTGCACTGGGATTCAGGAGGGAGAGCTAGGAATGGCAGGCTGCCTGCTGGAGGAAATGGGAGAACAGAACACACAGCAGGCAAAAACAAACACAACAGCTACATGTACACACATATTAGTTAGTCAGTCCATTAAACCAGATAATACCAACCCTTGTGCACAAACAGAGAGCCACCCAACCCAACAGCCCCCCATCTTAAGTAGCAGCAACCAATTTAAGATATCTGAGAAGGACTGAGGATGTATTTCTACCAGCTTTAACCACTCTAGCTTAGCAGCAGCAGCCCAGCAACACCATATGTGGTTTGTCCTAGACAGCTGAGTAAAAGATTACCTTTTATTTTAAAATGTGAAATATCACCAGCATTCTGTTGGGCTCAGGAAGCAGAATGTTGGTAAGGGTAATGCATGGCAGCCTGTCAGTAGCCCTCTCCCACAGTCTTTGCACCACGCATCGACTTACCTTGGCATGAGCCAGCACATATGGTGGTGCTGACAAGATGGGGGATAGGCTTAACTCATTCACAGAGTGTGAGTGGTAGTTGAGGTGTGACTGGACTATTCTTGTCAGCCATGCAGTCAACCATAGCAAGTGCCAACTCTGGCTTATATATGGCTGTGTGACATCTGTGAGGGCAGGGCATCTTGTACAGCATTTATCAGTTGGCTGAGCAAAATAGTGAAATGAAGTCAGACCCAACTCAGCCGAACTGAATTGATGACAATGAAATGATTTTTTCTATTACTCAGCTTCATTCAAAAAATAGGACGTATATCAATCCAATTGTAAATCGTTTTTTTTTTGTTTGTTTTGTTTTTTTAACTTTTTGTTTTTTTTAATGATGACAGTGGCCATTTGGCCAGTGTGGTTCCTGCCTGAGCCCATGCACAGGCACGATCGCCAACCAAAATTATTCCCTACTTCCCCCAGGATGAAGTATTACACATACACACAAATCTGAAACAAAATTTAACCACTTTTATTTCATAACTCCCAGTGGCCCCCCAATAGCAAAGGGCCCTATGCAGGTATACACTTTACATATGCATTAATCCAGGCCTGGTGATCCTGAGTCCCAGCCAGTGCTTATAATAATCCCTTGTTCTGTTATTTGGAAGGCTCAAGTTATGGGACTGCTGGCTGTACACAGAATGCTTCAACGTAACTAAAACATTTTAGATAGCATAATACATCTGACTTTCCAGGGTGTGCGTAGTCAAGAGTCATTCATTAAAATTATGTAGTAAATTACTACTGCAGTAGATCATTGGAAAAATGTCCTTTTAAAATAATTTGAAAACCTGTAGCCTACTGCAGAAGAACAGTATGACAGTTCCCTTGCCATGCAAAGGAAGAACCTCCCATGTTGGGGTCTATTACAATAGGAAATCATGTAGTCAGTTGCTGCTCATGTGTAAGAGTGGTGACCTGAAGTGCCCACACTGTGACATTGTCAGGTCTTGCTGGAGATAAATGCGACTCCTGCCTGAGAATGGGGCACAGGCACGAACTCCAGCATGTGAGGATTTCCAAACTATAACTAACCGACTACTTTTTTATATAATTAAACACCCTGCTGAGTTTCTTTTTTTAAATATGAATTTTACTATTATTCAAAAGAAAAGTGTTAATACAGTTAAAACATATCATGCATTATACATTTGGATTCATCACATACACCAACACATGACTAACAAACATTAAAAAATGCAGGTTTAGGTGCACTACAGAGCACTTTTTCTCCTTTAATTTCACTCTTTGTATTTGCCAGGTAATATAGAGCCTACAGGACGTAGGGTGGGCCTGAGGTACCAGGAACTGAAGAATGTGTTGAGAAGGGAGCAATGCCTAAGTGTTCATCTTACAAGATGGGCCAAAGGACAGATATTTTGCTAACACATGTGTAACCCCCCTGTTACCCGGGGTTACTAGAATCCCAGTAAGACCTAGTGGTAGGCAGGGAAGGCAGCTCGTGAAACTCCAGTTAAATGGATTTCACACTGTCTCACTCTGTTCTCAGTCTCAGCTGAGACTGAGGGATGACATCACCATAGAACTCTCGCAGCTGCATGAGTCACACTGGATTCTGCAGTTGGAAGTTAGGATAGAATGTTGGAGGAATTTGAACAGAGTCTGTGTGCAGTCTTGGAGAGAGGCAGCAGCACAGCAGTCTGTGTGCAGGCTCTCAGAGCCTTAAGCTCTGTTTTAGAGCTACTGTAAGGGAGGTATGTGTTTCCACTGAAAGAGGAACACAGTAAGCTGATTGTTGAAATGGTGGAGACCGCTGTTACTGGTCCAAGTGCCCCATCCCTGAGGGGATGGGGGTAAAAAGGTTTGCCTGTCTTCCTGGGGCAACCCTCCTGGTTCTGGCTAAGGAAGAAGCTGCCTTATTTCAAGTTGTGCTCTGGCACCAGAAGCTGTGGGAGAGAAATTCCTGTGTGGAATCGCCTTTGGGGCACCTGCAACCAAAGGGTGAGTTCGCTCTGACAGAGGGCCAATGTTTTTCACCTGAACTGTTGGAAAGTGGGGAATGGACTACTTAATCTGTAGGAGGTCTAGTGTAATAGACATTGCCAGTTAATTCAAGTAGGTTCAAGTCCAGCACAATGAGTGAAGTAAAATGGGGATTGGACTACTTAATCAGTGGGAGGCCTACAGCAATGGGCTAAGCCAACTAATAGTATGTTCAAGTCCAGCACAATGGGAAAGCAAGACAAGTAGAGGAAATGTGACATACATTTAGCCTTAATCTACATTGCCAAGCTTTACAGAATGAGATGTTTAATGTCCAGAGAAATGGCTGGGTATGAATTGTGGGAGCGAGAGGTGGGAGTCCCCCCATCAGTAGTAACCAAATTCACCTCTATGGATTTGTTCTGTGGCACCTTTACTTTCTCTCTGGTACTTGGCCAGTGCCTAAGGAAAGTACCCAGACGTGGGATTAAAAGGAGAATTCCCAGATAGAGCTGAGGTGCTCTTAGGCGGTTTAGAGAGTCACCAGAAAATGTATCCATGACAAATGGAAGGTGCTCTTAGGTGGTTTAGGGAGTCACCAGAAAAGGTTTCCATGACATATGGAAGGTATCCAAGTGGCCTGCAGGGGAGCTGAGCCAGGGAAAACCCAGAATAGTGTACAAGTTTGGGCTGTGTACCCAAAGCAGCATGCAAGTCCGGGCTGTGTGCCTGGTGGGTTCAGAGCCTGAGGACTGAAGTGTTGAAGAAGTGTTCTTGATTCTAATCTGCATTTGCCAGAAGTGGCCCGTGAAGTCCCATCTGTCTTTTTTGTTCTGTTTGGATGTGAATAAAGCCACTTTAGAATCCCATTTCTGGTACTGGACATTGCAGTTATTGCTTCCTGTGTTCGGAGTTACTTGGGTGCCCCTGTGCAGAGTAGCCAAATCTAGCCATTGTGCTGAGTAACCTATTCCTCCCCGAACCCAGTCCCCACCTGGTACTGCTGTCAGATTTAAACAGCATACCACCTGTCATTTGCAAAAGGCAGGGGTGGGGGGCTTACACATGTATCAGTCATATTTTCCATCCATTGTAGAATAAATTGTGTTTCATATCCAGCTTGTGAGTGATACATACCATTTTATATATTTCCTTTAGGATATGATACCAATCTTCAAAGGTGGAGTCTTCTGGGGCGAGGCATAATTTAATGATAGTTTTGTTGTCCACTGTAAGAGACAAAGTATTTTTTATGTTTGTGTTAAATAAATATAGATATCTTTAGCAGGAAAGCCATCTCAACAGTAACCTCCCACGAAGGGTCCATGACATCTTTTATGACCCATTCGACCTGAGCCCTAAATTGGGTTATACCTGGATAATTCCAGAAGATATGGATGTGTGCAGCATGTACCTGGTTGCACTGCCTATGGCACTCCACTGTGATTCTCTCCTGATATTTGGCCTGGATGTGTTTTGAAAATCTGATTGCCACCTTCCAGGTGAATTGTTTGAGAAAGGGTACCTGCAGCCATCACAGAAATGAGAGCCACCAAGCACCATGAATGGAACCTCATGATCCCATGGTATAAGTTCTACATAAAGGACAGGGAGTCAGGAAGGGGTGGGGCAATGGCTTTCTACATGAGAGAGGAGATTATATGTCCAAGGAGCAGGGGCTGAAGGTAAAACCAGAAGCACTGTTGATTCAGCTTCAGTCAGCAAAGAGAAAAAGGTTAGAATGGGAGTGGTATACAGACTACCTTCACAGGAGAAGTGATAGGATGATGAACTAGGGGAGCAGATTAGGGTCACAAGTGAGTAGAGGTAAAGTAGTCATAGCTGGAGATTTCAGTATTCCTGGAGTTAACTGAGATCCCAGTGACCTGCTGCTCCAGAGGACAGGCTATCCTGAAGCCTTTCAGGATGGTTTCCTGTTTCAGGAGGTCAATGATCCCACCAGGGATGGTGCTATGCTGGACCTGGTAGTGACCAATGGAGATAATGTCCAGGAAATAAAGGTAGAAGACCCTCTAGCAGGCAGTGACCCAAGAGCGGTATGGTTCTATATAGATCTGGGACAGGAAATAACAAGGACAAAAACTAAGATGGCGGACTTCAGGAAGGCTGACTTTGGGAGGATGGGTAAGATTCTGAGGGAGCATCTTGCTGGGATCAGGCCAGAGATGGAGGTGGAGCAGAAATGGTCCACTATTAAGATGTGTCTCATAGAAGCCACAAAAATCTATACCAATGTCCAAAGCAAGAAAGCCAGGCTAAAAAAAACTAGCTGGTTTAGCAGGGAGGTGGTGACTAGAGTGAGGGAAAAGAGAACAGCCTATCACAATTATAAAGCACACTGAAGGATGCTGACAGGTAGGCTTACTTGGAGCAGTCAAGAAGGCAGGCAGAGTTGCCAAGGCAGCAAAGCAAGCAAAGAATTACAACTGGCTGAGGGAATAAAAGTGGGAAAAGGACTTCTTTAGGTATGTAAAGGAAAAAATGAATAGGAAGGATGGCATAGTTAGATTGAAGCAAAGGGGGGGAATGGGCAGAGAGTAGCGTGGAGCAGGCAGAAGTGCTAAATGAATACTTCAGCTTGGTCTTCACAAGAGAAAAGGACAGACCAGTGCTGCAGGGGGAAATTGGTGGGCAGAAAGACGGGTGGGGGAAATTGAGAAGGCTATCGCAGAGGACAGGATTTTAAAGGGCTTCATAGTCATTCGGGTGGATAAAGCACCAGGGCCAGATGGTGTGCATCTGAGAGTCCTGAGGAAGCTAGCGGAAATACTAGCTAGCCCCTTGGCAGACCTGTTTAACACCTCTCTTGAGACAGAGTGCATGCTAGGGGACTGGAGAATGGCACACACAGTGCCTCTCCACAAGAGTGGACCCAGAGATGAGCCAGAAAACTACAGACCAGTCAGCCTCACCTCCATGACAGGCAAGCTGATAGAGACCATACTAAAAGAAAGGCTGGTGGACTTTCTGGAGGTAAATGGTGTTCAGGATGGTAGACAACATGGGTTTGTGTCGGGAAGATCCTGTCAGACAAACTTGGTAGACTTTTTCAACTGGGTCACCAAAACTGTAGGCAAAGGCCAGGCATTTGATATCTTGCACCTGGATTTCAGCAAAGCATTCAAATCAGTGTGCCACATAAAAGGCTGCTCAGTAAGCTGGAGGGTATGAGATCAAGGGTGAAGCTGGTAAGGTGGGTCAGGGACTGGCATTATGGCAGAAGTCAGAGAGTTGTAGTTGGGGGCAAACTCTCGAAGCCCAGACCTGTAACCAGTGGGGTCTCGCAGGGCTTAGTGCTTGGCCCAGTGTTGTTTAATATCTTTATTAGCAACACAATGGAGGGGATAAAAGGTAAAATCTGCCTCTTAATGGATGACACCAAGCTCTGTGGGACAGTGGACACTGAGGAAGGGAGAAAGGAGCTCAGAGAGGACCTGGCGAGGCTCGAAAAATGTTCGGGTATCTGGCAGCTGGCCTTTAACACCAAAAAAAGTAAGGTTATGCACCTGAGAGCAAAGAACCCAGGAACAGAATACTGGCTGGGGCCACAGGTGACAAGGATGGAGAAGGTGAGGAATCTAGGGTGGTCATCACAAAGGCCCTGAAGCACTTTGCCCAGTGTAATAAAGCAGTAGCAAAAGCCACCAGAATGTTAGGGTGCATAACCAAACGATTCACCTCAAGGAGAAGGGAGGTCCTAATGCCACTGTACAAATCATTGGTGAGACCACAGCTGGAGTACAGTGTGCAGTACTGGCTTCCTACTCTGAAAAAGGGACATCAGTTTACTGGAGGGGGTGCAACAAAGAACAACAAAGATGGTGCAGGGCCTGCAGGACAAACCCTATCAGGAGAGGTTGAGGGATCGCAACATGTATTCCCTGGAGAAGAGAAGGGAGAAAGGGGACATGAACGAAACCTTTAAGTACCTCAAAGGCATAAATAAGGTTAACACAGACAGCATCTTCAACGTCAATGGAAATGGGAAAATGAGGGGACACTCTCTCAAATTGGAGGGAGGAAAATTTAAAAGAGAGATAAGGAGGAACTTCTTCACTGAAAGAGTGTTGTCCAGGTGGAATGAACTCCCGGAGGAGGTAGTGGTGTCAAGGACAGTGGACAGCTTTAGGAGGGGGTGGGACAGGGTAAAAGGGATGATCAAAACAAGGGGAAGGGCTCGTGAAGGGAGGAGGGGAGGAAAGTAGAATCTAAGGGGGTTGGGGAGAGGGGCAACTCTAGTATATAGAATACTCCCGTATTCCCAGATTTCCGTACTTCTGACTCGGGTCCTGTGTATTCCCTCAGACCTTCGTGGGTTTGTAGAGACCTTTAAAATCTCCATCTAGCACAGTGACTGGCGCCGGTGCTCTTTAATGTGGAGGCACTGACGTTTCAGGATCTGCCCCAGGATAGTGCGATTGCTCTCGCCTCTGAATTGTTTGCAACATGGCTCACTGGTCTGCGGCAGTGCCCTGCTTGCCATCATATGCAGGGGCCACAGTGTGCATGCTGGGACTTTGCTGTGGTGTGGACCTGCCAGGGAGAACACAGGTGTGGAGGGCATCCCTGTGCTCATTTTCCTGGGGGAAGATTGGTTGCCTGCTTTCGATCGGTATTTTTGCCATGGAACCTTGATGATTTATCACCTGCATCTCTGGGTTGGCCGGTGCCTGGTGCCGTCAGCAGCATAGCATTCCGTGCTGCCCTTTTTTGTCTCTCTACTTCCCCCACCCCCTCTGGATTATCGTAAGGGGGGGATGAACTGTGTGGATTACTGCGGATCTTCTGATCTCCCTACCCCCCATTGGATTATCGTGAAGGGGGGGGATTGGATTGCATGGACTACCATGACTCGAGCCAGCTGGTACCCCATGGATTGCCTGGACTACAGCTGTCTGGTGACTCTATATTTGTGGGGACCCCCTCCCCTTTTTCAGCTCTTGCTTAATAATTGTCAATATTGGGCCAAGCATTAGCTAGGCATGATTTAATGGGATCTGGGAAATACTGCATTTTTAAATTTTAAGGGCTGCTCTGTGCTTTTTCTTCCCTTTAGTGGTTGGGTATCGAGGTTTTTTGTTTTATTTAGTGTGGATGGTGTTTGAGTGGTTAGGACTATTGTTCGCATCAGCGGTGTGATTGATTGAAGTGCGTGTGTGAGTTA
Organism: Neoceratodus forsteri; assembly: GCA_016271365.2. Lineage (NCBI taxonomy): Eukaryota > Metazoa > Chordata > Ceratodontiformes > Ceratodontidae > Neoceratodus > Neoceratodus forsteri. Next base: position 720,085,992 of record CM057459.1, on the reverse strand, counting down.
ATTGCCAGGGGCCCTTTGTGGCAGGACTCTATGTGTCTGGGAGGGATGGGTGGCCTGGGGCAGGCCCGGATAGTGTACGGGGCATCCCAGCTGTTCAATCTGCAGTCTTTTACTAACCTCACAATTTATACCACTACAGCACGCCAATGTCTGGAGGTTGAGATAAAGAGGAGTCGCACTGGTCAGTTATGGTGTGGTGCCCTGTGCACTATGGGGGGCAGGATCGAGGTGGTTGGGTGCAGAAGGTGCTCTGGATATCAACAGGGCCATGTGAGAGGTGAGATGTATTTGGCTCCTGTTTCCAGGGCTCCCACCAGACTGAGTGGGCAGGTAGCCAGAAGGCCTGCACTGTTCACCAATTCCCTGAGAGCAGTGCTTTGCAATGCCAGATTGATTAGGAACAAGACCGCCATTATCACGGACTTGATTTCCTTGGTCAATCTGGCTTGCATTACTGAGACCTGGATGGGGGACAATGCTGGCCCGGTTTTACAGACCGCCGTCCCCCCGGGATACTTGGTGATGCACTGCCCCAGAGTGTAACGCAGGGCCGGGGGAGTGGCTATCTGTTTTAGATCTGAGATTGGCTTTTCCGTGCACTCAGTGGGAAGACCAGGCTTATTTGAATGTGTGGCCGTGCATGACGGTCCAGGCGCAGGTTGTAGAATTCTCCTGATTTACCGCCCTCGGGACAGCAGGTGAATTTCTGCAGGAAGTAGCTGATCTCATCACTAGCGAGACATTGGAGTCCCCCTGGGGCTTGGTCCTGGGGGACTTCAATGCCTGGGCCATTGACGAAGAATCTAGGCTAGGTTATAACCTCCTCCAGACTATGTCATCTCTGGGCCTGTCACAGGAGGTTTCCACCACAACCCACCAGGATGGCCATATTTTTGACCTGGTCTTCTCACTGGAGCTTGATGTTAGTAACCTCAGGATTGACCAGGCCATGTGGTCCAATCACTTCACAGTGGGGTTCTCGCTTGGGCCCCCCCCCAAGAGCTCTCCCCCTGCTGAGATGGTCAGCTACCACCCTTTGAGGGGTTTGACCCCAGAGGGATTTCTGGCAGCAGCCGATCTATCTAGTGTGGACAGTACATGTGTAGGGGGTCCGGGCATGGTAGTCGCCACCTATAATAGGGTGATGACAGCTGCGCTCGACTCCCTTGCACCAGCCTGTGTATGACCCAGATCTTCTCACTTGAGGTCCTCTTAGTTTAATGGGGCGCTCAAGGTGATGAAGTTTGTGGGTTGGAGATTGGAGCGCTGCTGGCAGAAGTCCTGCCTGGAGGCAGATAGATTGGCCCTGCACTCACATTATAGTAAGTATCGGGGCAATCACTCATAAGACAGAGTTCCTGTCAGAGAGTTTGCTGCCAGGAAGAATCGACCAACTGTGCTTTTTCAGACTGTGGACAGGCTCCTAAATCCTGCCTGTCTCCGGCTGAAATACTTTTTCTGATGCTTTGTGCGAAGAGTTTGCTCAATTCTTCTAGGACACGGTATCCACCATCCGGCAGGGCGTTCCTACAGTGAGCCTTACAGTGGCCTACAGTGATCATCTGGATCACCCAGAGACCGCTCTGCCCAGTTGGGGAGTGTTTAAATCAGTGGAGGTACTGGAGGTTACTGAGATTGCTCTCAAGTTAAAACACACATATTGTGAACTGGACCCAGCTCCAACGCATTTCTTAATGAGATGTGTCAACGCTGTTGGCCTAGTGTTCGCCATGTGTCTGGTGTCTCTATGGAGGGGATCTTTCCAGATGCCTTGAAGGAGGTACTGAAAAACATCACTTGACCCTGATGTCAAGGCAAATTACTGTATGATCTCCAACCTCTCATTTTGGGGAAAAGTTGTTGAGAAGGTTGTGGCACAGCAACTTGAAGAGCACCTCATTGCCGTCAATCTCTATAAGCCATTTCAGTCTGGTCACCATGCAAGGCATAGTACAGAAACCGCATTACTTCAGGTGCACAATGACCTCCTCAGGGCTGGAGATCGGGGGAAGGGGACAATTCTAATCCTCCTTGACCTCTCCTCAGCTTTTGACACGGTAGACCATTGTGTGCTGCTTGGCTGCCTGAGGGAATTTTGTGGGCTCACAGTCTCTGTCATCTGCTGGTTTGAGTCATACCTGACGAACAGAAGGCAACGAGTAGTGATGGGGAATTTCTCCTCCACCTCTAGCCTCTTGTCATGTGCAGTACCTCAAGGGTCGGTGTTGTCAACTATGCTGTTTGCCATGTATCTGCTACCCCTGGGCGAGCTCATTAGGAAACATGACTTGGGTTTCCATTGTTATGCAGATGATACCCAGCTGTATTTTTCCTTTGCCCCGGAGCTTCTAGTGCAGTGGAAGTACTAAACAACTGCCTTGTGGAGATCAATGACTGGATGGCCTCCAGCTGGTTGCGACTGAACCCCAATAAGATGGAGGTACTGTGGTGGAGTCAAACAGAAGACGGAACAGGTTGCCCTCTGGTGCCAAAATGGGTTTATTCCTGGGGTCTATACCATTGAGAGCCTCCTCTAGGGTGCGAAACCCAGGTGACCTTGACAGTGAATTGTCATTTGATTTCCAGGTGTCATCTTTTGTCCAGACCAGCTTTTACCATCTTAGGAATATCGCCAGGGTTAAGCCCCTAGTTCCACCTATGAACCTCGCCACTTTAGTGCATGCCTTCGTGGCATCCAGACGTGATTACTGAAATGTGCTGTACCTCGGGGTCTTGGGGGTAACCTTCACCGGCTGTGGCTAGTGCAGAATGTGGCTGCTAGATTGCTGACTGGGCAACCAAAATTCTGTCATAATACTTCAGTTTTGTGTGACCTGCACTGGCTGCCAGTGAGGTGGAGGAGCCCCTTCAAGGTGGGCTTGTTCACCTTTAAGACCCTACATGGGCTGGGTCCTAGCTATCTTTCAGACCTTCTCACACCTGCTGTCTCAGTCCACTCCCTCTGGTCCTCCTCTAGGGGCCTCTTGGCAATTCCCAGGATGAGGCAAAAAAACGCCTGTGACAGAGTATTTAATGTTGACAACCCCATCCTGTGGAACTGCTTCCTCCATCTATTGAGGGGTCCCTTCAGTTGAGGTCTTAAGGCCCGCCTCAAGGCCTTCCTGTTTAATCAGGCCTTCCGGATCTTGTATATTAGTCCTCCTGGGTGGTCAGTCTTATCTTTTTAAAGTCTCAGTTTTAATATAAGATACTTAGTAACTGTACTTTTTTATGTTGTCATTTTTATTGCTTTATTTATATTAATTTATTTGTATTGTTAGTATATTTTGATTGTACGGTGCCCAGAGCCTCTGGGATTGGGCGCCTGAAAATTAAAATTTGCCTTGCCTTGTCTAGTATACACAATACAGAGTTGCATACTCGAGCAGACTTGATAGACCAATGTGGCCTTTATCTGCTGGCATTGTTGTATGTTTGTAAAATAAGCAAGAGAGATGGATTGTAAGGGAGGTAACAGGAAAGGCCGCAGGATACACTGAGGCAAGGAAGAGAAGGAGGGAAAAGAATGGTAGGGAAGGCTGTGATATCTAGGCAGCATGTGGCACCCAAAAGGATGGAGGGGCAGGGATACAGAAGGGAGGGATGTCGATGGGCCAGGGACAGTAGAGGGGGAATACAAGGGAAAAGTGGGATGATGGTCAAATGTAATGGATGCGGTGCAGTCATCTTACTGGGAATAATGTGGAGAGCAGGATGATGTCTAGTCTGTAAGCAGCTTGGGCAACTTAAGGAGGAAATAGAGTGGCTGAGATAGGAATTTTGAAGGAGGAGTGGAGGAGGTTGGGCAGATGAGCAGGGGAAAGGAAATAACAGGTTGTCCCAGACAGTCAGGGCAGGGAGTAGGATGGGACAGGAATCTAGGAAGGAGGTTTCAGGGCCAAGGAACACTGGATCCACAAACACTAGGGATGGAATGAAGGTAGGAGTTGGAGGATGATGTGTGGGAGGTGGGGGAGGGAAAGAGAGGTCAGAGAGGAAGGATGGGAGAGCAGGGTAAGGTAGCAGGAGGCATTATGGACAAGGGGAAGGAGACCGCAAACAGGTTCACAGTTCTGTTGGTTCTGGAGACCCAGAGGGAAGGAGGTGAGCTCAGGAAGCAGAGAGAAGCAGAGACAGAACCAAGTAAAGGGAGTTGGGGAGAAAGGGTAAGACTCAAGGCAGGAAGGGAAACTGGGAGAGCAAGCCAGGTAAGGATAGGGATGAAAGAGGCATGAATAAGGAAAGGACCTTTCTGGGGGAGTCCACAGGGAGAGAAAGGCCAGACCCGGGGGGGGGGGATGCAAAGCAGGGAGGTACCATGGGCAGTAAAGTGACTTCTCACCGGGGGTTACCTTAACAGGGTGAAAGACAAGAAGGAGGGTAAGCAGAGTAAACTCAAATGGCAAGAGTCAGGGAAGGGAGGAGTCAGTTGTAATAATAGGGGACTCTGTCCTGAAGGGTATAAGATGGAGTAACAGGCACTCTAAGAAAATAATAATAATAATAAACTTTATTTTTAAGCGCCTTTCAAGATATCAAGGCACTTTACAAAATTAAAATATAGTTTCATAAACAACAAATACAATAATAAGTAGCACAACAAATCCATCAACAATGAGTCACTGATAGGCCTGTCACCACAAAAGTTTTTACACAATTCTGTTTAAATACCCCACAGTCACGCACTCCTGAAAGCATGAAGATGAGAATTCAGAGGGTAGGGGCGACAAACATAAATGCAGGCCCAGAGGATTTCAAAGTCACCTCGGAATCCCCAGCAACCCCTCATCAGCCGAACGGAGCTGTCACACAGGGTAGTAGGGAACAAGAAGCTCTTTCAAGTAATCAGGGCCAAGTCCATGTAGGGCTTTATAAGTCAGTAAACCAACTTTAAAGGTGATCTGCCACTGAATCGGCAGCCAGTGCAGATCGCACAGCACAGGGGTAATATGCGAAGCCAGAGAAGACCTCGTCAACAATCGAGCCACAGAGTTCTGCACTAGCTGAAAGCAGCGGATATCAACCCCAGGAAGCCCTAAGTATAGGGAGTTGCAGTACTCAAGGCGCAAGGTTACAAAGGCGTGGACCAACACAGGTAGATCACAGGACGAAACAAGGTGCTTAACCCTGGCAATGTTCCTAAGATAATAAAAGGCAGACTTGATGACTGCCGACACCTGAGATCGAAGGGTCAGCCCGTCATCAGGCACCACTCCCAAGTCACGCACCTGTTCAGAGGTAAGAATCTGGGAGCCCCCCAGAAAAAGTCCAGAGGACTGACCAGCTCTCAACCCCTCAATCCGGCATCCTGGATCCACAACCATCACCTCAGTCTTTCCCACATTCAATCAATCAATCAATCAATCAAAATCTTTATTTAACCAGGCGATCACCATTGAGCATAACTCATTTTCGAGGTGGACCTGAAGTATACAGGGTGAGACAGGTCAGAAAGATACAATGAACAATATACAGGCAGGAATAAAATACAGTATAGATTAAAAAATATATACAGGGATAACATCAAAGGCATATACAGTGATGAAGGACAGTTGGAATCTGGAATAGGGAACTTAACTGATGACACAGCATACAAGTATATGTGAAATTATACATGAATAGATATAACAGTCAATGGGAAAAGTAGATAAGGGTGCCCGACGTACACTGTAAATAAAGATCCAGGGTAGGGGTAAGGGTTAGAAGGCTACTCTAGATTAAATTTATGAGTAGGTAATAACAACAGAGTAAGGGTACAATCTGGGATATGGACAAAGGGGGGGTTGAATGAAAAAAAGAAACACACATTGTTAATATATGAACCACTGCAGAAGCAAGGGATCTAGGTTCAGCCAATAAAAAGTTCAAATTTAGCTAGCTCAAATTCATCCAATCCTGGATTTCAGTGAGGCAGTTATTAAATACCGAGACCGCACCATCCTGGTCAGGTGCAAAAGACAGGTAGAGCTGGGTATCATCAGCATAGCAGTGACACCTCAGCCCATACCATCTTACAATGTCTCTGAGGGGCAGCATATACACTACAAACAACATGGGGGACAGCACTGAGCCCTGAGGGACTCCACATGACAGAGGGAGTGAGTCTGAGGAAAAGATTCCATACACAACACTCTGAGTTCTGCCAGTGAGGAAGGACGTAAACCACCTGAGGACCATACGTGTCAGGCCACAGATGAACCTCAGGTGCTCAAGCAGCACCCATGGTCCACAGTGTCAAAGGCTGAAGAGATCAAGGAGCACCAGAATGGAATGGTTTCTCCAATCTCTGCCATCAGGAGATCATTGAGCACCAGACAAGCGCAGTCTCAGGACTATGCCTCTTTGAAAACTGGACTGGAGAGGTTTGTAGATATTATGGATGGTCAAGTGGTTCTCCAGCTGAATCGCCACTACTTTCTCAAAACCTTCCTATAAAGGGAAGGTTGGAGATTAGTCTATAGTTTGCTAGAATGTCTGGGTCCAAAGAAGCTTTCTTCAGAAGGGGTGTTACCACCGCCTCCTTCAGGGAGCTTGGAAACTCACCTAATTCCAAGCAGCACCAGACTATCTGAGCCAGGACCGGGCTGATAATATTACAACAACCCATAACCAGGGAGGTTGGGCCCAGATCCAAACTACAGCACATAGGATGCATTCCCTGGACAATTCGCATAATGTCCACGAACTCCGGCAGGTCAAAGGTACTCCAGGAAACACGAGGTGCAGTGATCGAGCACAGCATCCCCCACAGAGCACATCAAGAGGATCTCCAACCTGATGTTGGACACCTTATTCGCAAAATTGAGCAAGCTCAACCATATTCCATTTACGAAAAAGCTCTTCGAAGCTGCAGACAGGCTGGATTGCAAACCTGGCCTACAGTTCGGAAGAGCTGAGATGGTCAATTTGAGCATCAGCAAGCTCCCTGGACAGGAGCTCTACCTTCTTATGGGAGATCGCTGATTGGTAGGTCTGATAATGCTCTACCAATCTAAGGAAGTCAGCTTCCAGGGCGGATTTCCACCAGCACCACTCTAACCTTCGTCCTAGTCACCGCACCTCCCTCAAACACCAGTCAAACCAAGGGGCCTGAGGGAAAAGTGGGAGAGGAAGAACACGGACAGGAGCAATCAAGTCCAGGGCTGAGGAGATGACCTTATTATAGGCCAAGACCAAAAACTCTGGATTCAAGCTGGCCTCAGGAAACTCCAAGAGGTCAATCACCACCACTAGGCCTTCAGGGCTCACATCCCGTAAAGAGCAGTAACTGACCATCTCCACAGAGGCAGGCCTACGAAGCACGGTGCAGAAGTTAAACCTCACAGTGTAATGATTGGACCAACCGACAGGTTCCACCCCAAATCGGAGGCCTCAATCCCAGGAAGCACCAAATCCAAAGAGTGACCATGTCTATGGGAAGCAGGGGTAACAATCTGTGTGAGGCCCAGAGATGTCATCAACTGGAGGAACTGCTGTCCAAAGGCGAGAGTTCATCATCGACCCAGGCATTGAAGTCGCCCAGAACCATCAGTCTGGGCGACTCCAATCTCATCGTAACAAAGTCCACTGCTTCCTGCAGGAATCACTTTCATCCCGGGTGGATGGTGATGAGAGCTATCCTACAACCCATACCTGCTACCACAGTACACTCAAAGTTCAGCCTCCTCTACTGGTACACCTGTGAGGCCCAACTCGGTCTTGAAACAGACCGCAACCCCCCTCTTGCGGTCCAATCTCGGGTGGTGTATCACCGAGTACCCGGCCGGCATTGCCGCTTCTAATGAAGGGCCAGCATTTTCATCCAGCCAGGTCTCGGTGATGCATGCCAGATTAGTAGTTCCAACAAGATCTGCAATAATTGCAGTCTTGTCCTAAATAGATCAGGCATTGCATTACACCACTCGAGCTGGACGGGATTCGAGAGCCACCCCAGCTACTTGCCCACCAAAAGAAGTGGTGCCCTTGGCTATGGAGACTAGACATGAAATACTACATTCCAGGTTCCATTTTGCCCCAGGGCATCTTCTAGACCTAACCACCCCAATGTGAGAGATCCACTCATTTGTCCTCTGATGTCTGCACCCCCCACCCCCACCACCCAACGGACAATAACCAGTGCACGACAGCGCTGGTAGATAGAAAACATCAGAGGTGGGGAGAGAAATGGGTGGAGGGCACAGAGAGCAGAGGATGAATAGCGCACAACCAGGGAGAGAACATACACATTCCACAGGCTAACTAACCACCAGAACTCAATAATAAATAAAATGAAAACCAACAACAAAACAAAGTTAAAATTCCACACTATAAGATGGGTCCACTAAAGCAGTCACTCTTACCCAATAAATACCCAACAACATAAATACCCCCCCCACACACAAGATTTGAATAACCAACTTAAAAATGGCAGTAAGCAGAAGGTGTCTTACATAAGCTCCTCAGTAAGTTTTAAATTACTAACGCCAAAAGATAATGAGTCTTGAAGGTGGGCTCTCACCACTCCAACAATGAATTAAATTTAAACCGAGAAACATGGCCCTCTCCTGCCACATTTAAAACAGATTGTGTAATATGTTATTACTATCACAAAAAAAAAAAAATGAAAACAAGCTCTCTCACAGCCTGTCCAAAAATAAGAATAAAACTTCTTAATAACCAACTAACAGTCCACAGCAGCACAATTCTAGTTTTTAAAGGGACTTCTGGTAAGGGAACAATGCTTCTTGTCGCAGTCCTCCAATGGGTTATATTGTCAACCCCGATAAACCACCCCAAGGAGGGCCCTAGAGCACCACCAATTCTCTCTACTTAAGAAATGGGGACAATCCGACCCCCGTCAGTTAACCCACCACCGCTCCAGGAACTCAGGGAGCATACACCCTACAGTTAACACCCCTGACCCCCCCAGAGAGAATGGCTGCCTCAGGGTTAGTCAGTCTGGCTAACCCTTATTAGCCTCTGCAAAAAACTTCCTCCGAAGTAACTTGGAGAAGACTCTAGAAAACCAGTTCACAGCCTTCTTTCCCCACCAGAACAGTCTCACCATACAGGGGCAATATCCTCCGGTCCTCATTTGCAGCAATCAGCCAAAGTTAATAAATCCACTGACAGAGGCAGCTCTTGGAGCAAGTTTCCACCCAAAGACTTCTTCAGCACTCTAGCCATTTTAAGCACCACTCGCCAAGCAGACAGTTATTCAAAATGCTGAGGAAACAGTTCCAAACTCAGCACTTGGAACTTCACTGCATCTGACAGGAACCCCTTAACTGCACATGTCCCAAAAGCAGCACAGTACACACACAGGGTCCGTTATACGCCACAGATGAAAGTAAGAGTTAGGACCACAGTTCTTACAGCAAGCAAAGCACAACACCGAGATAAAAGCTGAACAGTCTCAGTCTCGGTGCACCCAAACTGCCCCTTGGAAGGCTGCTGCAAGGAATGCTGTAAAACTGCTGCAGGAACACAGCTCTTAATTCAATTGAGTTAACGCACACATCACATAATCAGTATCCTCAATAACACTTCACAATACTTACTGACACTTACTAGCACAACTGCTATCGCAAATAAAATAAAGTAAATAGACGCTACTAAAAATGACACGTAGAGCTAAAATAAAGGCTGACCCAGTGTGGTTGCCATCTTTCTATGTCCTAGCAACCGGAGGGTGGAGTGCATGCCAGGCATGATGGCAGGGAGGGTGCGAGCAATAATACCAAAGTGTGGGGGGGCAGGGGAAGCCACACATTGTGGTTCATTTGGGCACCAAGGATCTGGCGGGTTGTGAGGTGAAGGTGGTGCAGGAAAGGTTCTCAGAGCTAGGAAGGATCTGTAGTGGGGGTGGGAAAATCATTAGCCTTCTCAGAGATATGTCAGTACCAACTGTCAGTACAGAACACTGGTCTGAAGACATCAGTTTATTACAAACCACTGACTCTCACAGTTTCCTCCTCCACAGCTTCTTCCATCCTAAACATGTTAAGAATGGCCTGCCTTATTCACAGTTTCTTAGACTTCACAGGTTATGCAGTGAAGAGGATGAGTTTCCTTAGCAGACCCAAATAATGCACAGTTTTTTTTATCAACAGGGGATACCCTAAAAGCATCCAACTGTCAGTACAGAACACTGGACTGAAGACATCAATTTATTACAAACCCACCGACTCTCACAGTTTCCTCCTCCACAGGTCCTTCCATCCTAAACATGTTAAGAACGGCCTGCCTTATTTACAGTTTCTTAGACTTCACAGGTTATGCAGTGAAGAGGATGATTTTGCTAAGCAGACCCAAATAATGCACAGTTTTTTTTTATCAACAGGGGATACCCTAAAAGCACAGTGGACAGAGCACTTTCCCAGGTCAGTGATATGCCCCGTAACCTTGAACCCTGCAGGAAGGATCCTGTCATGCAAGAACAATGGCGAATTTCACTAGTGTTTCCTTTCCATCAGAGCACACCTTCTCTTCACAGGATCATCACCAGTAACTTTCCTATTTTGCAAACTGACCCTAACATTGGTGCTTCCTTTACAGAACCACCTATTGCCTCCTGCTGCCAGCCACCTAACCTGCGGAATCTCCTGGTTAAAAGCAGCCTACCTACTCCTAACAGTTTCTCCCTACCAGGTACCAAACCTTGCAACAGGAATTGCTGCTACACCTGCAAATTTATTTCCAGTGTGACTGAAATTTGGGGGCCTACAAGGTGTTTTTCACATTACCAAGGAGTTCTCATGCACCTCCACTAATGAGGCATATTGTATTCTTTGCAGGAAGTGTACAGCTATTTACATTGGAGAGACTGGTAGGCGCCTTGCTGACCATTTCAGGGAACATTACAGAGCAGTCAGGAATGGTGACACTGCTAAACCCATTGTTTTCCACTTTATCACCAGGGACCACAGTGTCAATGACCTTTCTGTTTGTGTCCTTCAGCAGGGCTTCTGGGATTCTGACCATAGAAAAAATATGGAAGCCAAGCTGATCATCCGCCTTGGCTCCCAGCAGCCCTCTGGTTTAAACGATAGACTTATTTTCCACTAACATCTTTCAGCCACCCCTTATTTTCCCTAAAGTCTGTTTGTATCTGTACACATTTAATTTATTTTTCATTTTCACCATAAGCCTCCATCTCTGTCTCCTTCCCACACATTTATCACCTTTCAGCCTTCTTACTGGGCCCTGTTAATTAGTCCCCACCTGGGGACTTCTCTAGCTCTTTCACTCCTATTATTCTTTATCTTTTCCATCATCACCTTGTTTCACAGATTCGCTCTTAATCTTGCCATTTATCACTTCTTCTCTCCGAGCCTCCCCTTTTCTCTCTCCCTACATATATATATATCCCTCATTTTAGCTCCCCTCTACACTAACTTTGTTTTTTTCTCTTTTAGATATTTCTCGAAGAAGTTCAAAGGTCAAAATGTAGATTTTTAACTCTATTTTCTATTTTCAATGTGCTTTTAATATAACCATTTTGTTTTGCTTTTAGACCACAAGCTGATGCAGCACCTTGTTTTTGTTTCTCAGAGATATTGCCAGTCCTGAGAGCCAGTACTGTTAGAAAGATGAGGAATGAGGAATTCAACTCATTGCTGAGAGGGATGGTGTGAAACAAGTGGGTACAGGCTGGTGGGAGAGTGGGGTAGGCGATGGGAAGATAAGGACCTATATGCACCAGCCAGGCTGCATCTAAGCAAGGAGGGCACAAGGGTCTTGAAAGACAAACTGGGAAGTTCCTTGGAAGACAGGCTACATTTAAACTGAAGACAGGGCAGCAGAGGGCAAGGCACTCAGCACCAGGTGAGGGGTTCCCGAGCCTCCCCCATAGGTATAACTAAGGAAAGGAGAGGGCAAGGAAAAGGATAATAGGGACTGGGGAGGAGACAAATTAGGAGTAGAGAGCAATGAGGGCCTAGGGTTGCACTGGAAGGTGGTGTCCTTGAATGCAAGGAACCTGGCTAAAAAGGCAGCAGACCTACAGGTGTTGATGGCAGAAGGGAAAGTGGACATAGCTGCCATCATGGAGACAAGGGCAACTCAGTTCCATGACTGAGACCTCAAGATCCTTGGGTACCAACTGCATAGGAAGGGCAGAGCAAAGGGGAGAGAGGTGGAGAGGTGTTGTATATAAGGGAAGGGACAATATTCAACAAGGAGGAGGGAGAGGAGGGCACAGCCAAAGCCCTATGGGTGGTGTGATACTTGGCCAGCTGGTTATCATTATTGTATGCTATTTGTAATATAAAAATATAGTATGTGATTGTCTCACATAAGACAGCCTGTGCTCCATGGGTGCCCCCCCTTCCAGGTTTCAGTAAAAACTACAGGATGTATAATTGACCAGGAGATCTCTGTATTGTAATTAACTTCCTTGAGACATTGCATTTTATGGCCGTTTTATGACCTGTTATTGCTCTGAAGCTGGGAAACTAAAATATACATTTTATTACTTCAGAAACAGGACATCATTAAGCTGATTCCTGCAGATATCTTGCACCTAGGTGAGGGATTGCAGGGTTGAAAATCTTCAAAGGAAATGGCTGATCAAAGACTCATAATTTGGAAATGAGTTTTGCCGATGTCACATTATTTAATATATCTCCTGACATGAAATCATTGTTTGTATTTTTAATTCTAAAAGGAGGAGCTAGATGACTCACCAAGGGTGGGAGATGGAGTTGAAATGTATCCTTGTAACTGGGAATATGACATATCATTTTGGGACTCAAGAAAGACAGATCTCTGATCTAACTTAAGCACTGTACAGAGGTAATACAATACATTAGATAGAAAAAGTCTAATTGTATTGTGGTAGGAGTTTTTTTGTTTTGTAATCTTCCCTTGTTCTTTTTATATGACTGTGAGCTCTTTGATATATTGTTCTGTGATTACATTTTTCATATTTTTGTCATCTTTTAGTAAAATCTTTATTTGAAAGATACTGCCTGGGTGTGTCTGCCAGTTCTTTTTGCATGTGACGTATAGAGGGTTAAGACTGACAAAAACTGTTCAAAAGCTTGATGGTGTTACTAAACTGGGAAAAGATAAGAATATACCTAAGGTCTTTTAAAGCGTTTTAAGGGTTCATTTTGGAAGCCTGGCTTGGTGCCTCTGGTGAAAAATGTTACCACAATCCCTGAAGAGGGTACGTATCTGAGCCTGTACATTGGGTACACTAGCATAAGGTTCACATTTTGAATCCCCCCAGAACTTGAGACTAAAGGTGATTTGTACCCAAAAGCAGACAGGGGGGTTACCCTGTCTGTTACCTGTTCACACTATTGCGCTCTGAGGTTGGCACTGTGAGAGCAAAGGGCTTGACCTGCTGAGTGCGTTTGTGACAGGTGGTACTCCAGAACACTGCTGGGAGAAGGATTCATGTGGGGGTGGTGTACAGGCCACCTTCACACAGAATAGAGTTGGGTAGGGAGCTGGGGGAACAGATCAGGAGGGTAGGGTGGAGAAGAAACACTGTAATACTAGGAGACTTCAATCTAGCTAGAGTAGACTGGAGCACCCCTACTACCACCTGTGGTAGGGAATAGGTCCTCCTGGATGCTATCCAGGACTGTTTCCTCACACAGGGAGTCACAGAGCCAACAAGGAGGAGGCCAGACTAGACCTAGTGCTATCAGATGGGGAGCAAGGCTGGGATTTACAAGTGAGGGAACCACTTGCAGGCAGTGACCATGACACAGTGTGGTTTTCTGTCTACATGGGGAAAGAAGCAGCCATGTCTAAAATGAGGGTGGTGGACTTTAGGAAGGCAGACTTTGATAGGATGGGGAGCATAGTTCAGGAGCACCTGGTAAACCTCTGACTAGAGATGGATGCAGACCAGAAACAGACCATCATTAAGATGGGGTTAATCGAGGCCACCAACACATGTACAAGGGCTCATAAAAAGAATTCCAGAACCAAGAGGACAAGCTGGTATAGTAAGAAGGTGGCTGAAAAGGTTAAGGAAAAGAGGACAGCCTTTCTGAAGTACAAGCATACCTCGAGGGAAGAGGACAAAGAGGCATACACTGTGAAATCTCAAGAGGCAGGGAGAGAGATCTGGACAGCCAAGGCTGAGAAAGAACTAAGACTGGCACAGGGTATTAAGAAAGTGGAGACGGACGTCTTCCAGTACATTAAGGAGAGAAGAAGCAGGAGAGATGGGATAGTTAGGATAAAGAAGGAGGGATGGTGGGTAGAAAAGGGTGAAGAGCAAGCAGAGGTACTAAATAAGTACTTTTGCCCTGTCTTCACCAGGGAAGCTGATGGGCCTATGCCACAGGGGAGGATTGTGGTAAGCCATGAGAGAGGGAGGGAGTATGAGAGGGAGATTGGCATAGAAAGGGTCTTAAGAGGGATAAGGGAACAGAAGGTGGATAAGGCACCTGGCCCAGATGGGGTACACCCAAAGGTCCTGAGGTAACTGGTGGGGGTATTGGTAGCACCACTGATGGACCTATTTAACATCTTGCTAGAAAAGGGGTGTGTGCCACAAGACTAGAGGGAAGCACATGTGGTACCTCTCCACAAGAGTGGGTCCAGGGATGAGCCAGGTAATTACAGGACAGTTAGCTCAACCTCCACAGTGGGTAGGGTAATGAAGGCCATTCTAAAAGAAAGGCTTGTGTCCTTTCTTGAAGAGAATTATCTCCAGGATGACAGTTAGCATGGGTTTGTTGGGGAGGGGGGTCATGTCAAACCAACATGATAAACTGCTTTGACTGGGTTACAAAGACCTTGGACAGGGAGCAGGCGGTGGATGTACTATACCTGGACTTCAGCAAGACATTCAATTCAGTGCCACATGGCAGGCTGATCAGCAAACTGGGGGACCTGGGATTAGGGGATTAGAGGATAAAATGCTGGGTTTGGTCAAGAGCTGGTGAAGGGACAGGAACCAGAGAGTAGTGGTGGTGGGGGAGGGTACTGTCCAAACCTAAGCTTGTAACCTGTGGTGTCCCACAGGGCTCAGTATCTGGACCTGTCAAGACCAAAGTCTGCCTTTTTGCAGATGATACTAATCTCTGTGGGAGGGTGGACATGGAGGAGGGGAGACAAGATTTAAGGGATGACCTGGCTAAGCTGGAGAAATGGTCAGGCATCTGGCAGTTGTGTTTTAATGCTAAAAATGTAAGGTGATGCACATTGGGCCAGAGAACCAAAGGCCAGTTACTGAACGGGGGGAGATACAGGTGACAGTATCAGAGGATGAAATGGACCTGGGAGTAATGGTCAGGGGTGACATGAAATCCACAGCACAGTGCAGAAAGGCAGCAGCCAAAGCAAATAAAATGCTGGGCTGCATCTCCAGGGGAATCACTTCTAGGAGGAGGGAAGTTAGTCTGCCACTATACAGGTCACTGGTGAGCCTTTCTGGCCATTAGAGCACCGGCATTAGTGGCGCCGGCACATCAGGATGTCGATTCTAAGATTCATGCCTCCTCCCTAAGGTCCACCCCCCCTTGGAGTTAGAATAATAATAAAGAGGGGAGCATGGGGGCATGGGGAACACAGTCCCCTGCAAAAAGAGGTGTCACCGAAATCTCGACTTGGCCCCCTGATGACCAGGTGCACTAACATCAGTGCTCTGAATAGGTGGAACCACTGGTGAGACCACACCTGGAATACTGTGTTCAGTTCTGGTGTTCTTACCAGAAGAAAGATATCAAACTACTGGAGGGGGTCCAGTGGAGGACAACCAAAATGATCCAGGGCATAGGGGACAGAACATATGAGGAGCAGCTGAGGGTGCTAAACATGTACTCCCTGGAGAACAGGAGGTAGAGGGGGGATATGATTGGAACCTTCAAGTACCTAAAGGGTATAAACAGGGTTGGCACACAGGGCATCTTTAACTTAAGAAAAGAGGGTACAACAAGGGGGGCATAGCCTGAAATTGGTGGGGGGAGGGTAGATTCAAGAAGAAAATGAGGAGGCACTTTTACACTGAAAGGGTGGTGAAGGAGTGGAACGAGTTGCCAGAGGAGGTGGTGGTGGCAAAGACAGTGATCAGTTTCAAGCGGCAGTGGAACAGGGTGATGAAGAAGATTAGGACAGAAGAGGACACTGCAGGAAGGAGGATGAGGGAGGGAATGAGATGGTGGGGTATGACTCCAGGAGGAGTAGAGAATGGGGGGCAGCTCCAGGGTGTTAACCGAGCTGTGCACTCGAGCAGACTGGATAGTCTATTATGGTCTGTTTCTGCTGGCAATTTTGTATGTTCATATGTTCATATTTTCATAACTCAAGGCTTCATGCATTTCATGTAGTGCAGCATGCCAAGTAGTTTCTGTGATTCATTCTTGATTTTCTGCTTCCCACTTTGCCATCACCTCTACAGTGTGGCGTGTACCTGATTGCATGGCTGCTTTGTATAAGTTTGAGATAATATGCCCCCCTAGTTGTATGGTTAGGACATTCTGAATGCTAAGAATGAAAAATAGCACAGGCTGGCTTCAGACAAGAAAAGAGTTTAAATTTAAAGATAAATGGCAAATCTTAACAAATCTGATTGATTTCTTTGACTATGTCACTAAAGCAGTAGACAGGGGCCAAGCAGTAGACATCGTCTATCTGGATTTCAGCAAGGCTTTGACTCAGTGCCCAACAAAAGGTTGATCAGGAAGTTGGTGGATCTTGGGGTTGGGGAAAGATGGCCAGATGGGTGGAAAACTGGCTGAAGGACAGAACTCAGAGGGGTGGTTGTGGGGAAAGAGTTATCTGGCACCAGACAGGTAACCAGTGGGGTACCACAGAGCTTGGTGCTGGGGCCGGTGTTGTTCAGCATCTTCATCAATGACACTGGGGATGGCATTAAGGGCAAAATGTGCCAATTCATGGATGACACCAAGCTCTGTGGGAGAGTGGACTCAGCTGAAGGGATACAGGACCTACAGAAAGGTCTGGAAAAGCTGGGGTGGTGGTCCAGGATCTGGCAGCTTGACTTCAATGCCAAGAAATGCAAAGTTATGCATATAGGAGCCAAGAATCCCAGGACACAGTACTACCTGGGTGGAGTTCGAGTATCTGAATCAGAGGAGGAGAAGGACCTGGGAGTGATGACCACTAGTGACCTGAAGCACTCCACGCAGTGCAAGAAAGCAGCAGCAAAGGCAAACAAGATCCTGGGATGCTCTGAACTTAACACATCTACTAACTCTGCTACTAAGTTTTGGAAAACTTTAAGGAAGGTAGAAGGCCATAACAGCGCTGGCACACTTCCCCACAAAATTTCGACTGGTGGTACCCACACTACAGATAAAAATGAGATCCTTGACCTCCTCAACAATCACTTTGCCACAGCAGGGATGGCTTTCGATACCTCCCCAGCAAATGCCATCAGGGCACAGTTCCTTAGTCAGTCATCTGATTGCCATGATCCGGAATCTATTGACCCTTACCACTCTCTCTCCTTCTGTCTGGTCACCGTCAAACAGGTTGAGGATCTCCTTCTTCAACCTGATACTAAGAAAAGTGCTGAAGTTAAAGTTGGCCTACTATATTTTGGCTCCCCCTATTACCCACATTTTCAATTTGTCTCACAATCAGGGCTCCTTCCCCAAGGTCTGGAAGACAGATCATGTCATCCCTCTATTCAAATCAGGGGACCCCTGCGACCTAAATAATTACCGCCCAATCTCTTTGCTCCCAGCCTTGGCAAAACTATTGGAGAAGGTAGTAAATGAACAGCTCAGATCTCATCTGGAAAGTTTTAATCTACTAAACCCGATTCAATCTGGTTACCTCCATGCATAGTACCTCTACTGCCCTTGCTAAGGTTATAAATGACTGTCAGTCCACACTTGATAACAAATAATACATATCGCCTTTGTTTCTTGACCTTAGCAAGGCTTTCACATGGTGGACCACGATTTTCTCCTGGTGACCCTGAAGAAAGTTGGGGTGGACAACCTGGCCCTAAGTTGTTTCAAAACTATCTTGTGGACAGAAAGCAGCAGATCAAGGCTGAAGGAGACCTATCACCAAAATAAATACTCCTAGAGGTGTCCCCAAGGATCCATACTTAGTCCACTTCTTTGCCATTTATAGTAATCAAATTGACACTGACCTAAAGTCATCTAGTATCCATCTCTTCGCTGATGATACAGTGCTAAACATTGACAGTTCAACTCCAGATCAAGTCATTTTGGACTTCCAGAATGATTTTGACATCCTCCAAAAAAATCTACTCATCTTGAAACTCCTGCTCAATGCCAAAAAACCTAAGGCCATGATTTCTTCTCCACTGGCCCCTCACCTCAAAAAAAAAAAAAGAACAGATAAGGTTCTTCACATAACCACCCTTTTGGGAGAAGCCCTGGAGTTCATGAAACAATTCAAATACCTGGGGGTCTGGATTGACTACAAATTGTCCTTTATTGATCATATTGAAGCACTCACTAAGAAACTGCTTCAAAGACTCTGTATTTTCTTCAGGATCAAGCACTCACTAACCCAGGAGGCTAGAAAACTCCTAGTCCAAGCTACCTTCTTGCCTCTCCTAGACAATGGAGACTTCCTATATGGCCATAGTACTAGCACAACTCTCTCCAAGCTTGATACCCTATACCACAGAGCCCTTAGTTTAATTTCAGATGCCCCTTATGACATGCACCACTGCATCTTCTATTCTTCCATAGGCTGGAGCTCTCTTAGCTTCAAGAGGCAAAAGAATGCTATTCTATGGACATATAAGGCAATCACTCATAAATTACCTTAGTACCTCACAAGCTGCCTAACTCCCTGCATCCCTAGTGCCTATTCTCTCAGAAGTCTTACCATCTTATCTCTGGCTATCCCTAAAGTTAAAATGCACTTTGGTAGAGCCTCAATAAGCTTCACTCTTCCTATGTTCTGGAATAAGATCCAGAAAACCTTAAGGCTCACTTCCCCCTGTCACGTTTTCCCTCTTCAAATCCTTGTTCCTGAGGACCTTCTCTGAGGTCTGTCATTGCTTCAAGTCAAGGTCTTAACACCATGATTTGTTACTGCCCTAAATTCTGGACTTAAACCTCAACCATTGCCTGAGATGTCATTTGAGTCCTCCCTTCTGTCATTGTCCAAATCAAGTTCACAACATCATGATCTGTCTTTGCTTCAAATATTGGACTTAAACCACAACCAATGCCTGTGGCATCTGTCGTGTTTCTCTCCTTTAGAACAATCCTTCCTCCATAGCCCATCATGTCCAACCTTCTCCTATCTCATTGGACCTTCCCTTCCCACTCCTTATACCCCCTCTCCTTCCCACCCAACTTGCCAGGCCATGCTTACAATACTTATCAAAGGACTCTTACATCTCAATCTTCTTGCACTTTTTGACACTAGAGGAACTGCCACTCCTGCTCACTATGACTCCTTCAATGATGTTTACTGTATAAACTTTAGCTCATTACCTTATGTCCATATATCTGTATCTATGCAATTATATTTAAATGGCATTACCTCCTGTTGAACCTATTGGTATGTTCTGGTGGAAGTATCCTGTTACATGTGATAGTTATATGTTATTATGTTGTTATTAATATTATTATGTAAGTGTTATGTAAAATCACTCAACCTGTTATGTCTTAACCCTGTTGGCAATTGTTTTGCCCCAGGTCCATCTTGTAAATGAGCTTGTCTCAATGATGTTCCACCTGGCAAAATAAAGATTTTGATTGATTGATTGATTAACTGATATCTAGGGGAATCAGTAGCAGGAGAGAGAAGGTTACACTGCCCCTGTACAGGTCATTGGTTAGAGCGCATCTAGAGTATGGAGTTCAGTACTGGTGCCCACATCTCAAAAGGACATTAACCTGCTGGAGAAGGTCAGAGGAGGTTACAAAGATGACAGCTGGTCAGCAGGGTAAGGCATACGAGGAGAGGTTGAGGGCACTGAACATGTACTCCTGGAAGACAGAGAGAGAGGGGACATGATTGTGACCTTCAAGTACTTGAAAGGGATGAATAAGGTTGATAAGAAGAGTCACTTAAGCACAGTCTTAAGTTGGAGGGTGGGAGGTTTAGGAGGAGGTCAAGAAGCTCTTCTTCACAGAGACGGTGGTGGAGGCTTGTAATGTGCTGCCAGAAGAGGTCATCTCATTGAAGACAGTGGGTAGCTTTTGGAGAGGCTGAGATAGGCATGGGGAAGGTAAGGATCATGGGTAGGGAGGATGGGAGGAGTGGGAGGGAGGGCAGGGATATTAGCTCAAGCTGTGGACCCTGTAATACAGAGCAGACTTAATAGACCAAATGGCCTTCTTCTGCTGGCTTCTTCATATGTTCATATTTTACACATTGTTAAAAAAAAGCCTGAATTCAGGTCCCTGTGTCATGAGTAGTGTTTCCTGAAAATGTCATGCTATTTGGTTTTGTGGGTTTCTTTAAATCAGCATTTGTTAACTTGTTTTGCACTACCTGGAAACAGCCAGGCTGTTTCTGTCCCTCTGATTGAGCCTTAGAGAGTGATGACATCATATTGGAGTAAGCTACTGCTTCAGCATTGTATATCCCTGCGTGACTGAAGAGCTGTAAACTTCCTAATTAGAGTAGTCTGTAGACTTGTTTGCTGTCCAGGGTTTTTACTAACTCAGTCTGGTTTGTGTTCAGATGAATTAGCTGAAAATGTATCGTTCTGTTCTTATAAAAAGCTGATCATTTGAGTTTCAGTGCTGAATTGAAGTGGCATGCATTTGAGAAATCAGCTTGTCTGTATCACAGCTGTGAGTTCTGGCCCATCAAAACTCTGTGTTGCTTTCTAGCTATATAACACTGGGTTGTTTATTTAATAGATATAAAATAAATCTAACGTGTTAATTCATATAAGTGGTTTGTCTTTGATGTAGCCTCAATAGCTCGGTTCATGTAAGATCAATTGTTTTCCTCTCAGATTGAAAAACAGATACTTGTCACATTCTGCTATATCACACACATGTACTATATGAACTCACAGATTTCAGTTCTTTGATGGTTTCTGTGTGAAAATACATCAGTGGTTACTACAAAAGAGTTGCTCGGTACTGCGCTACCGCACAAATTGTGTGATAGTGGTAAACATGTTATTCAATGGGTACCGCAATTGCACACCTCTTGGTGTATACTGCATTACCGTGCAATTTTACTGTAGCAAGCATATATGCATAACTAGAAACACTATATGGCATCCTGATGCCCCCATCTCCTGCCTACTGTTGAAGCAGCTGCACTCTGTTGCCCCGTCACCTGCCCCACAAGCCCCCTGTCTTCTGCCCCACATTTGAGGCTGCAGCACCCTGCTGCCAACTCTCTTCTCCTATAGAGCTGGGGCTGCTGCACTCTGTTGCCCCCCATCTTCTGCCTGAACAATCAGGGCCACTGCACCCTGCTGCCCATGCCTGAATAGTTGTGGTTGCTGCACCCTGCTGCACTTTGCCCCCCAAGTCAGAGTTGCTGCACCTTGTTGCCCCCTGTTTCTGTTACCACAGTTAGAGCTGCTGTGCTCTGCTATGCCCTAGAGTCCCATGCTTCTACATTTAGGGTTGCTGCACCATGCTGCCCATGCCACCAGAGGTGGGGCTTTTATTGCACCCTGTTACCTACTTCCATTTTCCCAAATGGACAGGGCTGCTGCACCATGCACATCCTGTTCCACAGTCAGGGCTGCTGAACCCTAATGCCCCCTCACAATGTCCTGCCCCACAGTCAAAGCTTCTGCACCATGCTGTAGTGTGTCCCCTGCCACCATAGCCAGAGCCACTGCACCCTGTGCCTGTCTACACAGTCAGGGCTGCTGTGCCCAGCTGCACCCTACAGCCCTATGTCTCCACTGCCCCATGGCTCCACAGTTAGCATTGCTGCACCATGCTACCCCCTGCCACCAAAATCAGATTTTTGCTGCAATGCCCAAAAGAAAAAAACAGAAAAATACTTTAATCTCATGTTATGGGGGTGAAGGACAGAAGGCAGTAAGGTGCAGAAGTCCTGACTGTTCTGCCAGGAGACAAGGGAGGCTTCAGGGTGCAGCAGCCCAAACTGTGGGACAGGGTGCAGCAGCCACACCTGTGTGGAACTGACACAACTTTGGGGGCAGAGCACAGGGTGCAGCAAATGCCATAACTCTTGTGGCAAGTGGCAGCATGGTGCAGCAACCCTAACTGTGGAGACAAGGGGGTCCTAGGGCACAGCAGGCCACAGCAGCTCTGTCTGAGTAAGCAGGAGCAGGGTGCAGCAGCCCTGTCTGTGGTGGCAGGGGACTGTGGACAGGATGGTGCAGAAACCTTGACTGGGGGGCAGGACACAGGGGGGCCATCAGGGTACAGCATCCCTGACTGTGGGATGTGGTGCGCATGGTGCAGCAGCCCTGACTGGTCAGGCAGATGATATGGGCAACAGGGTGCAGCAACCCCAACTGTGTGGGAGAAGACAGTGGGCAGCAGGGTGTAGCAGCCTCGAATGTTGGGCAAGAGACAGTGTAATTGTGGGACAGGGGATGGAGCAGCAGAGTGCAGCTGCTTCAACTATGATGCAGGAGACAGTTGGCATCAGTATGCTCTAGAAAGAGATGTCGATAGGGAGAAGGGCAGGAGTAAATGGAGAAAGTGACAAAGGCAATAAGGACTGGGATGGGGCAAAAAGGGGTAAGGCCATCAGGAAATGGAGGGTACTGAGTACCAATGACCATAGTCCAGACAACAAGCTCCCTGAACTAGTGGCCTTGATGGAAGAGGGATGCCTGGATATCGTAGCAGTCACAGAAACATGGTACACAGAGAACCATGACTGGGATGTTAACATACCAGGGTATACAACCTACAGGAGAGACAGGGAGGGGAGAAGAGGGTGAGGAGTAGCTCTCTATGTAAGGGAAGGGATAAAAGCAACTGAACAAAAGAGGGAGGAGAGGAGGAACTGTGGGTCACCTTAGAGACTGGAAATGGCACCACAATCCGCACAGGGATTGTATACAGACCCCCATGTCAGGGGGAGGGAGTGGACAAGGATATGATAGAAGGCATCCTTAGGATGGCAGAGAAAGGGGAGATAGGGGAGATACTGTTGATGGGAGATCTGAATATGCTAGATGTTAACTGGAGCACCTTTGCTGCAGCCACATCCAAGAGCAGGGCCATTCTCGATGTCCTACAGGTGGCATGCCTCATACAGCTAGTTTTGGAATCCACTCATGAGGGAGCAATTTTAGACCTCATACTCTCAAATGGGGGACAGTGAGAGGATCTCAGATCTAGAAGTGGGTAGCCAACTGGGAACAAGTGACCACCAAACAGTGTGGGTCATGATAAACTTAGCTACAGAGTCAAGCCATACAAAAGTGAGGGTACTGGACTTCAGGAGGGCTGACTTTGGCAAGATGGGAGAGTGAGCAAACAGGCTAGAAGGAGGGGTGGAGCAACAATGGGGAAACATCAAAACTGCCATCACAGAAGCAACAAGCCTTTGTGTGAAGCAACTAAACAAATCAAAATGAAAGAAAAAGCCACTATGGTTCTCAAAAGAGGTGGCAGGGAAGGTCAGGGAGAAAATGATAGCAGTCAGGAAGTATAAAGAAACACAGAAGGAGCAGGACAGACAGCTGTACCAGTTAAGGCAGAAGGAAGCAGGGAGTAAAGACAGAATAGCAAAGGCCCAAACTGAGGAAAAGATAGCCAACTCGGTTAAGAAGGGGGATAAAACATTTTATAGGTACATCAGGGAGCATAGAAAGACAAAGGGAGGGATAGTAAGGATGAATAGAATGGATGGTGGGTGGGCAGAGAGGGACAGTGAAAAAGCAAGGATACTGAATGAATATTTCTGCTCAGTATTCACAAAAGAGGAGGAGGGGAGATGCCTAATCCAATTAACAGAAGCACTTTGGATAGGGGGGTCAATCCCAGTCCTTTCATAGAAGAAAGGGTTCTGAAAGAATTTCTAAAACTGAAGGTGGACAAAGCAATGGGGCCTGACGGAATTCACCTCAGAATTCTAAAAGAATTAAGGGGAGAACTAGTGAAATCACTGACAACCCTTTTTAACAAATCATGGAAGGATGGTGTGGTACCTGAGGACTGGAGGAAGGCGGATGTGGTTCCCCTTCTTGAAAGTGGGATCAAAACAGATGCAGGAAACTACAGACCTGTCAGTTTGACCTCTGTGGTAGGGAATGTGATGTAATCACTTCTGAAGGAAAGAACTGTTGAGAACCTAGAGGCCAGTGGGGCACAGAACCCAAGACAACATGGGTTCACATTGGGAAGGTCATGTCAGACGAATCTAATTGATTTCTTTGACTGGGTGACCAAAGTAGTAGACCAGGGATGGGCTGTGGACATGGTCTACCTAGACTTTAGCAAGGCATTTGACACAGTCCCACACAAAAAAATAATAGTCAAATTAACCAGCCTGGGAGTGGGTCCCAAGGTGGTAGCCTGGGTAAAACATTGGCTGGACAACAGGACACAGAAGATAATTGTAAATGGAGTCCACTCTGAAGAAAGAGGAGTTAATAGTGGGGTACCACAGGGTTCAGTACTCAGTCCAGTCCTTTATAATGTCTTTATAAGTGACATTGCAGAGGGACTGTAAGGAAAAGTATGCCTCTTTGCAGATGACACAAAGATCTGCAACAAGGTTGATACACAAGGAGGTGTGGAAAGAATGAGAAGGGACTTGGCAAGGTTGGAGGAATGGTCAGAAGTATGGCAGCTTGGATTCAATGCAAAGAAGTGCACAATAATGCACCTGGGAAACAAAACCCAGGGAAAGATTACACAATGGGGAGGGGTAGTAACAACAACAAAATGGAAAGGGACCTGGGGTAATCATATTAGATGACCTTAAGGTTAGCAAGCAATGTGAGAAGGCAATAGGGAGGGCTGGGGGGATACTTGGATGTATTGGGAGAGGCATCACCAGCAGAAAACAGAAAGCTGTTATCCCTCTGTACAGACAATTGGTTAGACCCCGTCTGGAGCACTGCATCCAGTTCTGGAGACCCCATCTCTGCAAGGACATAGACAGGATAGAGGTATTCCAGAGAAGGGCAACTAAAATGGTGCAGGGTCTGCAAAAGAAGCCGTACGAGGAGAGACTAAAGGAGCTTAATATGTATACCCTTGAGGAAAGGAGGGAGAGAGTGGACATGATAGAAACTTTTAAGTACCTCAGTGGAATCAACAAAGTCCAAGAGGGTAGCATCTTTCAGAAAAAGAGATGTGCAAGAACAAGGGATACAATTTGAAGGCAAGTGGGGGTGGTTCAGGGGCAATATGAGGAAGTATTTTTTCACAGAGAGAGTGGTGAACACATGGAGCAGCCTTCCTAAGGAGGTTGTGGGGTCTATAATTGTGAGAGAATTCAAGAATGCATGGGACAGACATAAGGCAATTTTCGTGGGGGTAGGAAGAAATAGGTTGTTGGTTAACTAGGATCTGCAGCCTATCCTGTAGGTAGGGAAATGGGCAGACTAGGTGGGCCAAGCGGTCCTTATCTGCCGTCAAAGTCTATGTTTCTATACTGTTTCTGTTATACATTATGTATTTTCACACAGAAACCTTCCAAGAACTGAACTTTGTGAGTTCATATAGTACATGTGCCTGAAATAGCAGAGTATGGCATACACCCATTTGTCAATCTGAGAGGAAAATGATTGTTCTTACACAGACCTATTTATTCAGCCTACATCAAAGACAAACTACTTGTATGAATTAACAAACTTTAGTTTTTTTTATATATCCACTAAATAAAGAACCCATTGTTATACCTAGAAAAAAAAACACAAGAGTTTTGATGGGACAGAACTCACAGCTGTGATACAGACAAGCTGACTTCTCAAATGTGTGTTACTTCAATTCAGCACTGAAACTCAAATGATAAGCTTTTTACGAGAACAAAATGATAGATGTTCAGCTAATTCATCTGAACACAAACCAGACTGAGTTAGTAAAAACCCTGGACAGCAAACAAGTCTACAGACTACTCTAATTAGGAAGTTTACAGCTCTTCAGTCACGCAGGGATATACAATGCTGAAGCAGTAGCTTACTCTAATATGATGTCATCACTCTCCAAGGCTCAATCCCTCCCCACTCCTCCCATCCTCCCTACCCATGATCCTTACCTTCCCTCTATGCCTATCCCAGCCTCTCCTAAAGCTACCCACTGTCTTCAATGACATGACCTCTTCTGGCAGCACATTCCAAGCCTCCACCACCGTCTCTGTGAAGAGCTTCTTGACCTCCTCCTAAACCTCCCACCTCCAACTTAGACTGTACCCCCTCATGTTATGGTTGCCACTCAGCTTTAAGTGACTCTCCTTATCAATCTTATTCATCCCTTTCAAGTACTTGAAGGTCACAATCAGGGACCCTGGTTTTCCATTTTTACCGGTAACACCGGTAGCAATCACGGAATCCTGCTTGGTTTGTGGATTTTGAATTATTGTACCAGTGCCTCTCAGAAATTGCATGTCACTGCACAGAATCTCTAAGATTTCTGCATCTTTTTAAATTTTTTTTATTTTCTCTTTCTATGCCCCCTTCTCACAGCATCAGTCTCTACTTTTCAGAGATCCCTAGGCTGGGTATCTCCTAGCTTCACCCCCAGGAAATGCTCAGGAGCTCCTGTGAGCCTGCCCCTATCCTGCCTGGGTTGTACCCCCCAGGTGGTAAGGGAGGAGACCCCAGGTCACCCCTCCGCACTCCCTTAGTGTGTGTCAGGCAGCCCAGTGGGTCCCTCATGGAGCCTGGTTATGAAGTCTAGGGCACCTGGGTCCCTTCTGCCAGTGACTGATGTGGGGTGATTGTTCCTGGTTTTCTGTTCTCTGTCCCTGAGGGCACCAGCACTAGAGGAGATCAAGGAGGTGGGTCACATAGAGACATGCCACTGTTCCAGATCCTGGCTAGCGTCCTCCTCCTGATCATTCTGCAGCACCATTGCACCACCACCCATGGTCACACAGGTGGTGGTAAAGCAGCGGACCTGCAGCCCACCCTCCCAGAGGAGAGCAGTCTCCCGGTGCTCGATCCTACCCCACAGGACCTCCAGCAACCCGAGTTCACTTCTGACCCTGGGTCACTGGCATTGCAAGCAGTAGTGCTACTGCAGCACCAGCGGGCCGACCCAGATTTCAGCATCTTATAATGAATGCTGCTATACTACGCATTCTTTCTGCTTTGCTGAGTATAGAGTCAGTAAGGAAATCACCCGCACTGCTTTGTTGTAACCAGCCATTCAGTTTAACCACCCATGCTTCCCAGCAACATCTCCATCACCTGAGGACTGCTTTCCTTCCTGAAAAACCACAGTTTTCATGTAGTTTGTGCCTAAGTGTCTTTTACTATTTATATTACACTATATGATACAATAAAAAAAAATACAAGTATCTGCACACATGGGCAGGGCCACTGGAAAATTGCAGGAAAAGTAACCTGAAATTGCAGAGATTTTTGCAAAACTTGCTGGGAAATTGCAGGAGTTCTTCTATAGATCCAGAGTGCTTCACAATATATATTAGTCAGCATAAACTACTAAATGAATACACTGACACTTGAATATGTTTTAAATATGAAGAAAAACTTCTGTTTCTAACATGAATCCTAAACAGATAAGATGTGCTCTCTCCAAAATGTAAAAACATCTGTCTCATACAGTGCTAGATCCTATTTAGTGAGCCACAGAAAATCAATATTAAATAAATCCAGAATAAACAAATTTTATCTGTTTCTGGATGTAGAATAATGAAGCCTGATCAAAAGCTATTTACAGTGCTCTGTCAACTATTCACCGACTTTGGTGTAAGAACAAAAATAAGCAGATGGAGTGGCAAATAGTTATTTTAGTAAAATGTTGTAAAGTGTTTCATGTTCATGATTTGCACTGTAGGTACTGTGCACTATTATTAAAATCATATATTAAAACATTATATATGGGTGTTATTATGGCTGGCAGTGTAGCCTAGTGGCTAGAGTAACAAACAATGATTGAACCGGGAACATCCAGCAGACATGGGTTTGATTCCCACAACCTCCACTTGCATACTCTGTGATTCCAAGCAAGTCACTTAACCTCCCGAGTGCTTCTAGGTCACTCCTGAAAACAAGCAGTTCTGCCTAGTGGGCCTTACCTGATTTACAAAGAATATAAAAAAAAATACCAATATATGTTTACTACATCATAGAATAGTAGTTAGGGTACCATGTAATTTACTTGAGTTTTACTTGGGCTGCAATGATTTTGTATAGGTAAAGATAAATGTTCAGATACATTTTATGTGTTTTATAAGCTTGCTTTTAGATTTTAGTCAGGTTTTTATTGTATTATTTGCATATGAGCATCTAGGTTGTAGATTGCTAAATGCAGGATCACTGTTATCAACTAGCTTATTCAAGCTCATAGTCAGCAGGGCCATCCAAAATCCTCAGTTGTTTGAATGAAAGCTAGTCTGAATGGAAGTATGTTCACAAGGAAAAAACTGCCTTACTACTTATGAAAAGACTTCACAGTTAGCACAGCATTTACGTGAATTGGATCATTTGCACCTTTTCTCCCACCTGCTGTTTCAGCCTCTGTGATAACGAAAAGTTTTTTGATAGACTGCTTCAACAAAAAGTAAATGTTAAGTATTTAAGTGTACTTATGTTTGCCAGTGGATTTTGAAAGCACAGGGGCTGTATGATGTTGGTGGGCGGAGTGGTGCTCAATTCACATCTGAGCTCAGACATGAAAACTGGGAGACACTCTTCTCATGGACACCAAGTAAAAGAAAAGTATCCACATGTCTAGAAGATGCATGAATCCATTTGAAGGTCCACTTGTGGATTTCTTAGGTGAAGACACTTCATTTCAAAGAAGCAAATTCAAGCATTTTTTTGCTCCTCCTACTCCCTGGCCATCCACTCCTTCAGGTCTGCCAAGGCCCCCAGCACCGCTGCTGAGTCCCAACCACCATCCACTGCCCCTTACTGCTGTGCTACTAGGTAACCCAAAGTAACCCTTCATTGAGGGGCCCCTAACCCTGTGGTAGGCTACCAGGGAAGGGAATTGCCTCAAAGAGCTCCTGTGTATCCGGGCATGGCAGGGGTCAGAATGGACACATGCCTGGAGCTTTCGGATTATGGAGGGACCAGCAGCAATCCTTCAGTTGGCCAGCGGGCATTTTCCCATTTCCTTGGGAGCATGACAGGCC
Organism: Neoceratodus forsteri; assembly: GCA_016271365.2. Taxonomy (NCBI): domain Eukaryota; kingdom Metazoa; phylum Chordata; order Ceratodontiformes; family Ceratodontidae; genus Neoceratodus; species Neoceratodus forsteri. The sequence continues at coordinate 720,056,844 of CM057459.1, read as the reverse complement.
ACATGATGTCAAGCACAAGCCGACATCTGTCATGCTTCCTCCCCAGTGAGGGCCGATGTGTTGTCATGCCTCTGGCCTCCACCAGGGACCAGCAAATGCTGAGCTGTAAACCCACCCTCCCTCCCTCCCAGGAGAAGGTGAGTGGTCATTGGACACTCAAGCCTTCACCCACTAGTTGACCCTCCAACACCCAAGTCAAGTCTGTTCCCTAACCCTGATCAGCGGTGTCACAGGCAGAAATTCAATTCAGGCAGTTAAATTATAGATAGGAAAAAACAAAGGTAGTCCACCTTAGCGATGATGGTTCAGATTAATTCACATCTGAGTTCTAAAAAGCAAAAAGAGCAAGTCATTTGTAACTTGTGCATGTGGGGTGGGTGTTGAAGAAAGGGGATCATAGTGCTGTCACTACTGCCATCACCCCAGAGGGAGTGGACTGCATTGTTGCTACTGCCATCACATCGAAGGGAGGGGGCTGTAGTGCTTCTGCTGTCACCACTGGTGGATGAGAAATGTAGTACTGCTGCCATCACACCTAAGGGATGGGGGCCACAGTGCTGCTGCTTCTGTCACACCTGAGGGAGGGAGGGAGGTCATAGTACTGTTTCTGCTGCATCACACCAGAGAGATGGGGGCCGTAGTGCTGTTGGTGCTGCCATCGCACCTGAGGCATGAGGCTGTAGTGCTGCTTCCATCACACCTTAGGGAAGGGGGCTGTTGTGCTGCTGCTGCCATCACATCTTTGTACCTAAAATAACTTTAAATTGGTACAAGGATGGATGGATGTGCAATAGTGGAGGTCAAAATTGCTGAAATGCATGTTAGCAGAGTTGCAAATTGTTAAACAAAGTACACAGAACCAAATACCAGTAAAACCAGATTTTGGCTTAGCAGACACCGGTGACAATACCGTTTTTTACAATGTGCAAAATGGAATATGCCCTTGCTCAATCCCGGTAAACCAGTGTCCCTGGTCACAATCATGTCCCCTCTCTCTCCTGTCAAACTCAAATGATAAGCTTTTTACGAGAACAAAATGATAGATTTTCAGCTAATTCATCTGAACACAAACCAGAGACTGAGTTAGTAAAAACCCAGGACAGCAAACAATTAACTCTACAGACTGTATTCAGGCTTTTTTTAACAATGTGTAAAATGGTTGCCATTGATCTTTAAGGAGAAAACCGTGCACTTGTACATATCTGGAGAAATTGCTCTGTGATATTTGATATATTTTATATACTGAAAAAATAAAATATCTCCCTGTGAGACAAACTGGAAAACATGCTGAAGGTCTAGACATTTCCATTTTTGGTATGTTGGATCCACATTTGCAGGTTACCCTGCTGATTTGTTAACATGAATCAATTTATTGAGGCCAAAAGGCTCCCAAATTGCTGATCTGTCATTGGCAATGCTTCAGTTTTATACTGGTTATCTCAAACAAATTCATACCTCAGGGCTGGGTCATTTAAATTAAGAGCTGCATGGTCAACTGTCACTTATGGTGGGAAAAATGTCCCAATCCAGTGAATTGCCAACACCACCTACACAAGAAATTCCAAAGCTGACTGACCGGCAACAGAAAATAATTGCCTCCCCAGTCCCCACACAACATATAACATACAGAAGCCCCTAGTGTCTTATCGAGTGGCTCCTGACCAAATATGGGAAGAGGGACACAGGATGAGGATGTCCACAACAATTGATAACAGCAAAGTTAATGAACATTATGAAATGGGTCTAAAGAATCCTGACTCCTGATTGATCGAGAGCTACTTTCAGCTGGGTTATTATCCCAGCACAACAGCCTGGCTAAAAGTACTCGCAGACCAGCATGCTGACCATACACCTTTAGACCACTCTGCTTCAACTGATCGTCACCCGCTGCCTGCCACACACACACACAGTGCATGAGATTGCATTTTTTTTTGTTAATTATCATGCGCCTGGTCTTTGGTCTTTTCTGTTACCAGAACATGGCAGGGAGAAGGAGAAGAGATGGGGGGGGGGGGATGGACGGAGACTAAACAAACTAATTTGACTCTCCCCATTGCAGTCCAGATTTCAAATTGTCATTGCTAGCCTTACAGTCTCGCTTCTGCTGTGGTACACTAGATTCTGTGCATTATAACTTTGGCTGCTTACTCTCTTCTTTTGCTCTGTCGCCTCATTACCACAGCGTTGTTTTCCCTAGCCTTCCCACGAGTCACAGTTTCTAAAAAGCCCTAGTAGATCTGACAAAAAATGCAGTTCTGGCAAGGAGTTGTGCACCTGCAGCTCTCTTAAAACTTGTAATACTGTTGTCCATGCTTGCCACGATCGTGACACTGATGTTCCCGTGACAGTGCTGTACAGCTCCAGATCACTGGCTTTCTCCTCACTCACCCCCTGAACTTGTCTGTATTTGTAACAAAGATATGGTGATTTATTCAGCTGACACTGACTGAACTGTAGATTGCTGTTAAGGGGACTGATGCCCTAGACCGTGAAGTTGCCATCGCCATTCACTAACTTTTGCCCATACTTGCTAACTGTATACAGTATTGGCACCACCTACTAGTGATCGGACAACACCACAAGACATTATAGTGGACAAAGGGCACTACGTTTTTCTTGTGTACAATTTATTTGTACTTTTTTCACCTTTTTAATAATTTAAAAGCCTCACAACTTTTTTTTTTTTAATTCCCATTTACTAATATTGTTGAACCCATTTCATAATCGCAATAAGGCACTCCAGGGGGTGTGTTATGGTAGGCTAATGGCCCTTCTCAGGTGGGGGAAGCACTCAGCTTCACCTCATGATTCAACCCACCTGAGGTGGGCCGTTATCCCACCATAATGCACCCCTGTCATGTCTATCGCTTTATTAACTACCATAGTGAAGCTAAGTGACTTACATCAGGGCACAGTAGTGCTGGAATTCATACCTGGAACTCAAGGTATACAGCTTGCCTCTATAACAACTTGTCCACACTGAGGTAAACTGTAGTCTCCCTCACTTAAGAATGTTACAGCGGTGTAACACTTTGAACAGGGAGTTCACTAACACTCCTGCAGTCTGCAGGCTTCCTCACTCCTCTTTGATTGATGCTGGTGCCTCTAATTGTTTTCTAGGCTAAACTGCTTGATAGGGTCCTCCATGTTAACAAAGTTTAGAGATCATTGAACAAACGGGGTACACTGTGGCTTGCAATCCTGTTTTCAGACAGGAGCATCAACTGTGCCAACACAACAATGGACATTCGAGAGGCTGCTGAAAAACGAAACAGAATAACAAAATAAACAAAAGGTTTTACATACATATTCAATTAGAGAAGACTGAATAATTTACAAAACCATGAAATTCATTGGGTATGCTTATCCCCATCTTGTTTTCCCACAAGGGGAAAAATGGTGCTGGACCATTCTTAGTGGTGTGCGTAAATAAGTTTGCCAATGGAATTACCACAAAAGTTGGAATTCCACTTCCATGAAGTTTCTAAATCCACTTTGCGAACTTTCACAAAATTCCAACTTAGAATGGCAGAAGGAATGTATGCATTGTAGAGTGATACTGAGGAATGGAATTCACAAACTGATCACTCTGTATAGACTACAGGAACAATTGCATGTATCATGGATTGATGTCTTATAATGTGGATTGGAATTCCACAGAACTGCCATGCTGCTTTTCATGTGTATTATTCTGTAATTCAGCCAGAACATTTTCTTGAATGGGGTGAAATTCAAGGAACACAGTCAGAGGATTTATATTTCACCAAAGTTGGAGCATTGGAAAATTTTGCAAAATGTGCGAAATTTTGTGAAGTTTTCATGAACTTGGAATTTGCAGTTTCTGCCCAGCACCATTTGCTGCTAAGAAAGGAGAGGGCATGCTAAAAAAGGTGAATATACACTATATGCGGCAAAGGACTAGAGGTGAGACAGAACATCATGGGACATGTAGCTGTTGCTGTTAGATAGTAGGCATTGCTGGTTACTAAAATGTATTGTATTTTCTCATCGTTGCTGCTAGTTTGCAATAAAGAGAATGTTCAGCCTGCAATGCAAGCTTCCATTTGTTGAAGTACCATATACAAATAAACACTGCAGTCTTTTTAGACAGCAATGAGCAAGGATCCTAAAGTGGAGCATATTGGATATTTTAGAAGAGATCTGTCCAGAGCAACTGTTATATTTTAAATGCATACACCCTTCTTTACATTTATATTAACAGGGGAAAACAGGAAATACTCTAACAGCTATCAGGTTATTGGACACCTATGAATCAAAACAGAATAAAGTTATACTGCAAAACAGGGATGGCAGGGAACATATTGAATCCTCTAGTTTTCCTTTTACCCAGTAAACCCTACTCAGCCACATAATTTGTCCTGACATTCTGGATATGATAATAAGCCAGAGGCACAATAGGTTGACTAGACCTGGTGTTGCCACGTCAAGTGAGCAACAATATCAGTCAACACTGTCTGTAATTTTTATTGCCATAGAATTGATCAAACTGTGATGACCGAGGAGATTCAGACATACACTTTGCACTAAGGGGAACTCATCTAAACTTGTCTCGCCTGTCTCTGTATGACTTACTATATGCATATGGGGTAGCCACATGTTCGTTTGCTGTACCCTGGGACACTTAGGAAAACAAGATGTAACAGTGCATATCAGGACTGGAGGCCATCTTATTAAGGGGCATTAGATAAATAATATGTATTGTGTTACACAAATCCAAGTAAACATGAGATACAATGTGATAATGATTTAAAACTGTAAATTGTATAATGCAGCTAAAAACTGCATTATTGAAATCATACTGTAGATATTAAGGTAAAATTAAAATGCCAACTGGATAAAGAACTCTGGATATCTTCAGAACTCTTCTTTATGCAACTAATGCTGTGCATTAGAAGTGAACAATGCACCTTGTTTATAAATAAAAATGGAAATGGAAACTAATACGCTCTAAAATAACAGCATATTGTAGTACAAGAAAGGAAAAATGCATCTTTTATGACACTGATTTAGTTAACTACATGCATTTTAAGTGGCTTCATTTGCTTTTCTTTTACTTCATAGCCTTTCTGAATTTCAAGGGGAAGGTGAAATGCATGTGTTTCAGAAGAAACTAGACTCAGTAGCTGCTGAGCATTAATGACCTTGTAGAGTCTACTCGGTTGTATTACCAATGGATCTATTTTTTTGCATATTTTACATTTCTTCCTCCCTATCTCTTTCTCAGAAATGTCTCTGTTTATTTTTCCTAACCTTGCTCTTGTTTTGAGATGCAATAACACCGTTCCCAGTTCTAGACAGATAACTGTTCTCGCTGCTGGCAGTGTGTGACTGAGCAACAACTGGATATAAATGGCCTCCTTTTTAAGAAATTGTTCTTTTTGTGGTACATAACAGAGATAAAGCAGGGATCATGGTGCCCTGACAGTGTATTGGGCTTCAAGTCCTAATTCAGTTTGGATTTTTGGAACCCAAGACTTCTGCAAATAATGTTTGGACTTGTGTAAAGATGATACGAAGCCATTCGAAATACAGTATATAAAAAAAAAACACCGTCCTATCACTCCCTTTCAATTGCAGTGGCAGCCAGAATGCTATCTAGAGATGGTAAATCCACACAATCACAGCTACTGTATATCTCCAGTTAATCGGCAGATGTAGCTGCTCACTGCCAAATCAGAAAGTCAGTAAGAGTCACAGATAGGCATTGGACCATGTTCAACACCTGAGAGGCACTCAGAGAAATAGTGCTAAGGCCAAAAGTATAAAACTAAACACATTCATTTGGACATACAGTATGTATCAATCAATTCAAACATCCCAGTAAAAGTAGGAAAAGGTAGTCCAAACCTTGGAAGTTTCGGAGGCTACAGCCATGGAAGTCCTGCTTGGCAGGAAGCACTTTAAAAGGCTTGCTGTATGTAGCAGACAAAGGGTTGCTGGTGCTGTTGTAAAATCCAAATGTTGCAGGACTACTGATATATAGAACACCACAGTTCTCAAAGTCTGAACAGGCACAAACAGTGCAAAATACTGCCAGACAAACTCCAGCAGAGACCAAGCCCATACAGGCGCCATGCACTCTTGTTTCAACAAAAGTCTTCCTCAGAGTGATGGTCAGTCATATATATATATATATATATATATATATATATATATGTATATATCTATTGCAAAAACTTCATTAATGCATCAGTTAGGGTTAAAGTAACAAAAGTAGGGAAATGTGGTATTAGAGTTTCCAACCCTAACAACCCATTCCCCATCCTGCATGGACCCACAGGTGTGAGGAGGGTCAGTCTTGTCGGCCATCAACCCTAAAGCTCACCCCACTCCAGTACAATATTAGGTGACATGGCTACAGTATAGCTGAATGGGGTGAGCATTAGGATTCATGGCCCCAAAGACAGAACCTCTCTCCTCCTGTGGATCCATGCAGGGTGGGGAATGGGGTGTTAGACCTGAAACCCTAATGCCACATTTCCCTACTTTTGTCCTTTAACCCTAACTGATGCATTAATAAAGTTTTTTTGCAACTTATTTCCTTACTTTTTGAGATAGTATTAAAGTGCCCCAAAGGACCCTGTGCTTCCATTCCTCCATTGAGATAGTTCAACAGTATCCTTATTTTATGGTGGGAGTACAGGGTCCTTTGGATCCCCTTATTTCATTATGGAAACGCAGGGTCCTTGGGACCCTGTGCTCCCATCCCTCCATTGAGATAGTGTAACAGTATCCTTATTTAATGGTGGGAGCCCAGGGGCCTTCTGACCCTGTGCTCACATCCCTCCATAGATATATATACTATATGTATGTACTGTAGCTGTGGATGCAGAGGACCTCCAGCCCCTGCACTTCCAGTTATAGAATAGCAGTCACTAAATTGTCACCATACCCATGTTATTACCGCACCTCATGTCACCAGCACAGAAGCTTTTCAATCCCCACTAAACATAACTCTGCCAAGCACAATGCCAATCCACAGTGCAGGTGCAAAAACACCTTTGTACAGTGTTTGAAAATGACCACTGTAACATACATGAGTTACATAGCTACATAGACAGTGTCAGCAGATAAGGGCCTATGGCCCACCCAGTCTGCCCATTTGAGCTTGTAAGTTCAGTTTATGTTTTCCTAGAAGTCTGTTGCCCCTTACCCCTGACCTCCAGAATTCCTTTATGTCTATTCCATGCATTCTTAAATCCCGTGAATGTTTCAGCCCCCACCACTTCCTCTGGTAGGGTGTTCCACTTGTCCACCACCTATTCTGTGAAGAAATTCTTCCTCACGTTTCCTCTGAATCATCCTCCCTCCAACTTCATCCCATGCCTTCTAGTCCTAGAACATCTTTTTCGCTTAAAATAGTGTATTCCTGCACCCTGTTCCTCCCTGTAAGATACTTGTATGTCTCTATCATATCCCCTCTCTCCCTCCTCTCCTCCAGGGAGTACACATTCAGTTCCTTCAACCTGTCCTCATAGGACTTGTGATGCAATCCATGTACATCTTTGTTGCCCTCCTCTGAACCTTCTCTACCATGTCTATGTCCTTACTTAGGTAAGATCTCCAGAACTGCACCCAATGACTGGAGGACAGCAGATGTAGTCCCCTTATACAAAAGTGGGAACAAAGAGGAAGAGGAGAACTACAAACCAGTCAGCCTCAACTCGGTAGTGGGGAAGATCATGGAAGCACTACTGAAAGTTTATTAAGCACATAAAAAGCAGAAAAGCTGAAATAATTGTCCCCTTATTCTCTAGCTTGGTACGTTCACAGATTGACTATTGCTCCGCCTTTTGTGGTCCAACATCTGTAGGTACTAAAACTGAAATGGAACAAGTGCAAAGAAGACTGACCAAAAATATTCATAATATGCATAACTATACATAGGAGGAAAGATTAAGAACTCTGGGCCTCTACTCCCTTGAGTATATGGCCTTAAGGGGTGACCTTTGCCTAATTTATAAAGGCATCTAGGGACCCAGCCTTGATTGAAACTTTATGCTTGCAGTTTACTAATAATGGTAAGAGCACTAGATCACATAACTTAAAATTTCTAACCAATATTAATCATACAACTAAAAGAAACAATTTTATAACTCAGAGAGTTTCATGTCTTTGGAACTCTTTGCCAGCTATTGTTGTCACCAGTTTTGATATAGACCAGTTTAAATATAATTTGGACCAATATATGGGAAATAAAAAATTTTAATTTCTGCCATTGGGTTAATGGCAGCGAGTTCATAAATGGGTCCCCACCCTTGAACTCATATAATACTATGAACCTATGAACTCTTATGGTTATTAGAGTGGTCTCACGTGCATTCATAGGGTATGAGAACTGGAAACTGGAAGTGAGCAGTTTTGATACTCTAAGCATGAAGTGAGATCACTCTTATAACCATAAGAGTGGTCTCAGTCGTGGTATTATTATACTACTGACCAAGTTTGTCAATAATATATACATTTTTTTACAGACCTTATCCGAACATGCCTATTTCCATGACAACTGCACATGAGACACTCTTCACAGAATAAGAGTGCCTCACACTCAGAGAAAAGGTGTGCTCTGGTTGATTGGGAGCACTCCCTTGGTCTATAATGATGTGCTCTGGAAATCTAAGTGGGAGTTAAACAAGAGGATGAATAAACACAAAACAGCAATTTGCAGTTGTAATGAACAGCATGCAATGGAAAGACATTTTAAAAATGTGGAACATGGGCTGGCCCAGTGGCACTGGAAGTTGAGGCACTGGTCACTATACCTCGCACCACGCTGGTGACCCAGGTTCGGGAATGAGCCCGGATCACCAGGGGCTGGCAGGGGCAACAGAGGATCGAGCGTCCGGAGAACTGCTCTCCTTTCTCGGGGAGGGGAGTTTGTTGTCCCACTTCCTGACTGCCCTCTGGTGATGGCTGGGGGGCAGTATGGGTCAAGAGGCACGTACTGATGTCCTTGCATCGGTAGGGAGGTGGAGTGGGGAGAACATGGTGGAAAAGAGCCTGGCAGGCTCTGTGATGGTCTGCTGCATCCCGAAGGCCATCCCCAGTTTCTGGATTGGGTCTCGGGGGGGAGGGAGAAGCTGGCACCCTCTTCCCTGGCCCTGCAGCGAGGGGACAGCATGGGGGAATTTCTGGGAACCAGCAGGAGCATGCAGGATTGGAGAGTGAGTCCCTCTGAAAGGAGGGCAGTAGCTGCCTGCCAGGGCTCCAGGTGGAAAAATACAATAATTAAAAAAAATAAAATAAAAATGTGGAATATGGGTCCAAAACATGTCTCAAATTTGTAGGAATTGAGAGAGTGGACTCTGGAGGGGGAGGGTGGTGATATCATAAAACAGTATGTGCAATGAGACTCTTTTAGGATTTCAACATTATGCACCCTAATTCCTTAAGGACTGAATGATGATTTTCCACATCATGCTTTTTTGAAATAGTGTTAACGTATTATAAGAAAAAATATTGTGACATTTATGTTATTTTGTATCCATTTTCACCTACATTGCTTCTATTTAACTGATATGCATACACTGAGATATTGTTTTAAGAAAAAAGTTTTCTCAAAGTCTGATTTTCTATTACATATTTTCTAGACAGTGCAATATTTCATCTACATAGGTATTTTTTCTATATATTAGAGCATCTAATTTAAGTGTATGCATACCCTATTGGAATCCTTTTTCTGGGTATAAATGTTGTCTGTTAATTATCGATTGCTTCATTTTTAAAAAATCAAATTGAATGTTTTTCTGCATCTTGTTTCAGCACCACTGTTTTTACGAGCCCACAGCCGTTTTGGGATTGATCTGTTGCTTTAAAACAGCCAATCGTGGCACCTTCCATTGGACTTTTGGAAGTATCCTTCTGAAAGTCCAACAGAGCTTGTAACACTCTGCCACAATCGGCCACTATGGAGTACAGTAACAGCTGCACTATTTCATCTGCTACTTCCGTATTCTGGGACAAGAACTGTGCATGCGTACCTCGTGCTCATGAGCAGTTCTGCTGGTGCCACCATCTTATGAATGACAGAATGCCATTCACCACAACTACGCATGTGCGAATGCCACACATGCACAGTTGTGTCGCCACCACCATCTTGTAGATGGCACTCCTCCCGCACCCTCCCACTGCTCCTGTCCTCCCCAGTCCCTCTGTTCCCTCCCAGCACCAGCAGCAAATAAAACCCTCCCATTCCCTCCCACTGCTGCTGTCCTCCCCGCTCCCTCCGTTCCCCGTCCCAGCGCCATCAGGGTGCCCAATCCCCATGTCAGCATCATGTACCTCACTCCAACTCATGTGGCACACTGGAATCCCACCTCAGTGCGCACAAATTTAGTTATTTTTCCTTTTTTTTTCATTGCACCGACATCGGGGTGCCCAATCCCCATATCCACATCATGTACCCCCCAACTCATGTGGCACACTGGGAGCCCACCCCAGTGTGCCCAAATATATGTTTTTTTCTTTTTTTTCTGTAAATAAAGAAAACATATCCCTCATGTGGCACACTGGGAGCCCACCCCATTGTGCCCAAATTTATGTTTTTTTCTCTTCCCCCCCATGCCAACATCGGGGTGCCCAATCCCCATGTCAGCATGATGGCCCCCCTCCCAACTCGAGTGGCACACTGGGAACCCACCTCAGTGTGCCCAAATGTATGTTTTTTTCCCTGTAAATAAAGAAAACCATCTCCCTACGTCTTTTTTTACCTGTAAAAAAGAACACAGTCCCTTGCCATCGCTCCAGTCCCTCTCCACCATCCCCACCCTCCCACTGAGCACCCACCTCCCCTTACCCCCCCTTACCCCATACTTACCTCTGGAGGTTGGCACTGTCATCTTCTCTGGACTGGGACAAGCCTGCACTCTTCAAAGCCGAACCGCAAACTGAAGAACCAAAGGTAAGCATGGTATAATGGCAATCAATGGGGCTTTCAACTTATGTGCTATATCAGCCATTTTTAGGAATTTTGGCCCCACATTTTCAACATGGGGTTCTTGGGACCCCACCTCATGAACACATTCACTGTCTTTTTGTTACTCAATCCTGAAAGATGATTTTGCGGTTGCTGCGCGGAATCATCTTTTGGGACTGATTAATGAAATGACAGTGCCACTGTTCATAATATGGGGTCCAAAAAAGCCCATGTTGCAAATCTGGTGAAAGAATTCCAAAAAATAACTACTTTATAAGCGTGCGTTGTGTAGTTTCTATGCATGCTCCTAACTTTGCCAGTTTTTAATTTTTTCACTCCAGATTTTCAGCATTGCCATTTTTGCACACCTCCTTATTAACAGAACAGCTATCATTTTTCACATCCTGCCCAAAATGTGTTTTCACACCTGTGTCACAGAATGGCACAGTCGCTCTGCGAAATCACAAGTGAACGAAATGACAGTGGCGCTCTTCATGAGGTGGGGTCCCAAAAAGGCCATGTTGAAAATTTGGTGAAGCAACTACAAAAAATGTTCGAGTTACAGCTGGTTGTTCAAAATTTTCTACGCACACATGTAACTTTGGTCATTTGGCAGCTCGCCACAGCTGTATGAGCTCTGGCTAGATCTCGTTTTTTTATGCTCTCAGCACTTTGGTATTCTTGCTGATAGTTTTATGCATGATGTTGCTTTAATTTACTGCAGTTATAAGACATTCCCTTTGATACGCTTGTCACTCTGATGAAGGTGTCAATGTATTGACATTGAAATATTAGTTGGTGGCTTTTTCATTCGCAAATGGGCATAAGTATATTATGATGGTCAGTAGCAATCTGAAAAAGTTTTGTACTGTATAAAATGCCAGTGTACCATGCAACAATTTTTATACAGTCAGTTTTGAATTTGAACCATTTATATGGTTGGTAATTACTTCCTAGAAGGAATCAGTGCTAAAAGCCTGTGATAAGTAAGCTCTATATTTTGTCTGCAGTCAGCTGTGATGGTGAAAATAAGGATTCAGCATGAAGTCTGATAAGCTGAATTCATTCAATCTCTCCTGAGGTGCTGACCTTCCTTGTCTGCCATCGTGCAAATATGTGCTTGTAAGTGAAGCCCGAAACATAGAAACACAAAAATTGTTGGCAGATAAGGACCGCTAGGCCCATCTAGTCTGCCTGTAAGCCTATCCTTGTTTGTGGCCTCTGACCCTACTCAGTCAATGGCTTTCTCCTTTTCTTCCCACTTCTAGGGTTCCCTTATGCCTGTCCCATGCATGTTTAAATCCTGCCACTGTGTCTGCTCCTATTACCTCCTGTGGCAGACTGTTCCATGTGTCCACCACCCTTTCCATGAAGAAAAAACTCCTCACCTTTCCCCTTATCAGTGTTAGTGTCAGTGGCTCAGTAGGTAGTACACTCACCTCTAAGGCCTGGAGATCAGAGGGCTGTGGGTTCAATTCCCACATCTGGCACTTGGGTTAATATCCCAGTACTGACACTGTAATGCAGCATGAGAGGGGTGCTGCACTTCTGAGGTGCCGTCTTTCGGATGAGACGTTAAACCGAGGTCCCATCTGCCTGGATTGGTGGTAGTTCAGGTGGATGTTAAAGATCTCATGGCACTTATCAAAAAGAGTAGGGGAAAGTTTACTTGAAACAAAAGAAATCGTACAATACTAAAACAAAAAAAGGTTAGCAAAGGTTAGGTTATTTGGACTCAAAACAAAAGTAAACAACAAAAAAAACACACATTAAGAAGAAAAGAACAGAACTACACATATTGAGAGACAGTCCATCAGGTTACTGCAAAATCAGAGTCCGTTATCCAAGGAAGAGCTTTCCAAAGTTCAAGTAATGTCTCCTCTGAAAATAAAGTACGTTCATGCACATAAATGTTCTTTAGGTCAGTTACAATTTTCTTCTCAAGTTCTAAGTAAGAGCAGTCTTTTGCTGTAAAGTAAACAGACAGCGAGCCATCCAAATATTCCATTTAATGACTACAAAAACTAGATTTAATGTGTCCAGAGTCCAAAAGGACCACTGGGGAGAGAAAACACCATATATAATATTCTGGTAAGAAACCGTTTGAAATAAGGGAGTGGCCCAGACCCTTGCCAAAAAAAAACCCACCATTGCCGGATAAAAGAACACACAAAAAATAAATGCGATATAGTTTCCAATTTAGAAATACACAATAGTCTAGAACATTGTCAGTCTTGAGATTGCTTGTGTTTATGATTATCTTTTACGTTAATTTTTTCATGACACGACAGCCTGTGAAAGTCCCACATGTGAGCAGACACCCGTTTACAACGTAACAAAACCAATAGGGCAGAAAGATTTTGGCTAGGACACTTTTCAAAGGGCGACTGTATCGCACAAACGGTCAAAGCAGATTATTATATAATACTTTATGAGAATTAGTTAATAACATCTGGGTAGATATCTTCCACTGTTTCAAACGTAAAAACATGTGTTTAACATAGATCGGTATAGCCAAAGTTTGTCGCATCACAGTTAATGAATCACATTCCCACAAATGAAACCATAATCTGCAAGAATCATAGAACCAGGGTTCCCACCCTCTCTGAGTATTTATCAATAGAGGCCGAAGATTTGAAGTCAAAAAAATACATGAAAAAACAACAGAGGATTAATCATATGAACACCCCTCTCAGGAATAGGTAAGTAAGTGACATTCCGTTTTACCAGATTAAGCCGGCTTCCCCAAAGAGCTTGAAAGAATAGACAAAGAACTGCAGTTTCTAATTGTTTAAGGATTGGGAATACATAGCTTAAATAAAGAAAGGTCGGTGTCAGGTAAGTCTTGATTAGGAAAACGCGCTTCTTCTTTCCAATCTGCCCCTTATTCCAAAAGGCAACCTTAAGTTTGCCTTGTTGTAATTTTGCGTTCTAATTAAAAAGGTCAGAATCTACAGTCCCAAAATAAACTCCCAAAATGCGCTTAGGGCCCTCAACAAGTTGTAAAGGACCAGTATGCGAAAAAGGGGCTATTGTAGATCCTAACCGAATACCAAAACTTTTAGTAAAATTTAAACTCGAACCAGAATAACCACCAAAGGAAGAACATTCCTGGAGGCAGTGACCACAGAGGCTTCATCAGCCACAATAATGCAGATATCGTCTGCATATGCAATCGCAGTATATGGCAAAATTAAAGTAGAGCTAGAGAGGCATGAATCTGAGGGTGAGCATTTAGACGGCGAAGCAAAACATCTAAAAAAAATACATATAACAGAGAGCTCAAAGGACAACCTTGGCAAACCCCTCTCTTTATGGGGATCAGAGGTTCAACCCAACCATTCACAACAGGCACAACAGTGGCAGTCCTATAGAAGGCCTTAATCCAGCGAATCAGTTCACCAGGCACATGCATAAAATGGAGTGCCTCCCATAAAAAATCATGGTTAACCGAATCAAAAGCCGCCTTCTGATCTACTGATACAATGAAACCCGAAACTGAGTCTGCGTATCCATGAGAAAATGATTCTCGAAGGAGAATCAAATGGTCAGAGATTCTCCTGTTCGGTACAGAACAGGATTGAGCAGGGTGCAAAATCACTTCTGCTATCCTCATTAGGCGTTTTACAATGATTTTCATTAATAACTTAAAGTCAGTGTTTAGCATACATAAAGGGCGCCAATTCTCAAGAGAATGTATATCTCCTTTCTGCTTATAGATATAAATCAAAGTGCCCTTCGAAAAATCCAAAGGGATAAACTCACTCGTTAACAGGGTTGTAAACACAGTGGTTAATTCGGGGATCAGGTGGTCACCCAGTACCTTATATAAGGCAGTGAGGAGTCCATCTGGGCTAGGAGTCTTCCGTAAGGGTAAGGAAGAAATAGCCGACTTCAATTCTAACTCAGTAATAGGTATACAGGCTGAGTCAAAACACGGCTGTGAAGGAATAGGGATATCGAGGTCTCTATACAACACCTCAGGATCAACAACTGCAGCTGGAAAGGGAGAAAATAGGGCAGTCGTGTAATGTGTCACTATCCAACAGATGTCAGACTGAGAGGTACATAAGGTGCCATCAGAATCAGCAAGACACAACATATTCTTTTGTGCGATTTGCTGGGAATTCGACTCAAAGGGCAAACAACAGCTCTTGAGCCTACAACATTAAATTTCTGGGTAGTAGCAAAAGAGCTTTTGTCAAGAAGACTTAAGCCACAGTTAAAGTCACCAGAAAATATTACCTGAAAAGAGGTATGCAAGTAAGGGTGAAGTAAAGAAAATAAAGCTATACGTGCAGACTTAGTTTGGGGAGCATAAATATTAATAACTCAATAAGGGCAGGGCCCAATTAAAAAAATCTAAGACTAACACTCTACCAGGGGCTACATCAATTAATTTTAGTAAACAGAAATCTGGGATAGTGAGCAAGATCCCAAGTCCTGAACAGGAGTCCAGGCCTATGGACCAAAATGAAGGACCTAGAAGTCAGTCCTGTTGTGCCTGTTGAATCTCGTGTGTGGTATGGAGTCGAGTATCCCTGCAACAAAAATATCCCCAATGGTAAAAGCCGTAAACAGGAAAAAATTAATCTTCTTTTTGCCAGACGCTTAATACTATTCACATTAATAGTATGACACACAAAGTGAAACATAGCACAAGGAGGAACAGAGACACTTTACGATTTCCTTTTCACTTTGAGCTTAACCCTGGCCTTCCGCTTCTGAGAAAGACCAGTACCCAGTTGAATCTCAGAATCAGTGATACCATCCGGGAGGGAAGATGCAACGGAGGAAGAGTCAGACTCGCCTCCAGCATCATCAGAGACTGTTTGAAGTAGCTCAAAGGCATTAGACAAAACCACAGGAGGGGGTTCCAAAAGCAAAGGAGGTGATGGTAATGCCCGGGGGTTATTTCTCATAGACCTCCAACACATAACACTAGTGGGTACTCGGGGGGGATGGCATAGTACTCGGGCCTGGAACAGGGTCCAGGACAAGCTGGACAGGTTGGACAGGGTCAGGGGTAGGAGGAGTCATCTCGGGAAGCAGTTACACACAAAAGGCCACCGGGGGTACCATAACCTGACCTATAACAAGCGCAGGGACCTGCAATAAGGGTCAAGCAGCTACAGAAGTTGGTTCCACTAAGGTGGTCCTAAGACGAGCCTTCTGAGCTTGCGTGATTACAAAACGTTGATTAGCACCACCATCATGCGTGGCCTGATTATGAGCGGCCCACTGACAATTTTTAAATGTATGACCCAGCTCATCACAAAGATTACATCTACACTCATTCAGACAGTGAAACCCCACATGGCCCAATTCTCCACAGGTGTTACATTTCAGCTTATCACATACATTACTAAGGTGAGAGAGGTCTCCACACCAGTAACAAGCTTTCGGTTGTCCAGGGTAAAACAAGACCCCCAATCACGACCTATAAAAAAAGAATTAGGTAGGTGCACAGGACCAGAATCATTAGAGTGTAACATAACCTTAACCTTCCAGCCTCCAGTCCAAATATTCTCCGTGTCCAAAATCACCTCAGGCTGACCCTGAACAGTACAATGTTGTTTTAGCCAATAGACAACGTCAGTTACGTCAACACCTTCATTCCGAAACAGGATGGTAATATTCTTAAAGGCTGGTTTGGAAAGGGGAATGGCCTTAAATGGGGACCACAGGACACTATTTCTTAAAGCATGATATCGGGACCAAAAACGCTCCAAGTCACGAGGCGTTTAGAAGCTGACATCAAACGTAGATTCACCGGAAATGTGAATCAGTGCATATATTTAGTGAGAAAAGAATTTCAGAGAGTCCTTGAGTAGTGTCCGAGCTACATACACATGGTCCGGTGGCTCAGGTAAACCCCCCATATAGGCCAATCGTACCGCATTATGCCGCTTTGCAGCCAGAATCAGGAATTTAAACAATGAAGAAAAAGAACGATTTGGCTCTATTTTCTTTGAGGGGGACTCCACCACTGCAGGAGCTGTGGTTTCTGTAATGATAGTAGGAGAAGTGGCCTGAATAAGAGAACCCTGCAAAGGTTCCAAAACTGGGTGCTAGGTAAGTTCCAATTCCTTGGGACGACACAAGGAGTCAGACATGGTCATACTCCTGTTCGGTGTATGCTGTAGCTCAGGAAAATCATCGAGATGGGGGGACCGAATAGGGGACGGACCAGAAATCCACTTCCACGCTGTAGGTTCCTGCACCCATCCAGCGCCTTGCAACACCGTTTCTACAGACCAGGTAGGTGCTGTAGAAGGATTGACATCAAGAGGTACTAACGATGAGGGAGAGTGTGATACAGTAGGCAAACTAGGAACAGCAGGCAATGAGATCTTAGAACTCTGGGTGGGCGGCTGAGAAGTGGGCGGTAGTACAGCAGCTGGGAACTCACTAGGATGGTCTGCACAGGGCGGCACCTCTGTTGCTTACAAAGGCAATGTAGGCAGTCCCAGAGAGCTATCGAGGACTACAGGAGACACACATCCTGCCAGTCTGACCTCATGAATCCGATGCAGTTCCCGGTGTAATTTCATCTTCGTAATCGCAAACCGCCGTTCTTCTGCTCCCAAACAGTCCTGAAGCTCCTTTTCAGCCAGACAGACAGCAACAGAGTCAAAAGTGGAAAGATCCCTCTTTGGGACAGCAAGAGGTAAAGACGTTAGAGAGTCCATGTCAGGTTGACCCAGCAGAGGTTCTAAGGCTGTAACCTGTGGTTCAGATTCATTTTTTGCAGTAGATACAGAAACCTGTTTAACTTCAGTAGTTGTAGACGTGGTCTCCACACACACAGAGGCAGGATTTGAGACCTGGTCTCCCACCTCCATCGCCACCTCCTCAGCAAGCAAGGGTGCGTCCGCCATCTTGGACAGAGGTTACCCCTCTAAAGAGTAGAGGAATTTCCCCGGTGTCCTGGCCAAATTTCCCTCTTTCACTAAAAAAAATACCACCAACAGCTTCATCTGGTTCAAGGTCAGTTGACATTCATCTGTATCCCCTCCCCAGGTTGTGCCTGAATATAGGCAGAATTTGTCTAGTGCACTTACCCGGTCAACAAAAAATAAACAAAAAAATTAAATAAATTATCCTGCCACCTTCCAGTCTCATACCATGCCCCCTCATTCTTGTACACCTCCTATAATGAAAGATGTCACTGCCCCACACCTTGTTTATGCCTTTAAGGTAGTTAAAGGTTTCTATCATGTCTCCCCCCTTCCTCCTTTTCTCCAGTGAGTACATATTGAGGTCTTTCAGTCTCTCCTCATATGTCTTCTGGTGTAAGCCCTGTACCATCTTTGTCACCCTTCTCTGGACCGCCTCCACCCAGTCTATGTCATTCCAAAGATGCAGCCTCCAGAATTGTACACAGTACTCCAGGTGTGGCCTCACTAGTGTTTTACAATGTGGAATCACCACCTCACTCCTTCTGCTAGTGATACCTCTGCCTATGCACCCCAGCAGGCAACTGGCCCTCCCTGCATCCTTTGAACTCTGCTTAGACACCTTTAGGTTGTCAGAAATGATAACCCCTAGTCTAGATCCCTTTCTTCCTCAGTGATTGTCAGTAGCCCTCCCCCATCCTGTAGCTCTCCCTGGGTTCCTACATCCCAGGTGCATTATTTTGTACTTCTTAGTAAAGAAACCCAGTTGCCACATCTCAGACCATTTTACAGCTTCCTTAGGTCCCTCTTCATTTTCTCCACCCCATCTGGAGTATCTACCTTGTTACATATCTTGGTGTCATCTGCAAACAAGCAGACAGACCATTCCCTCCAGCCCTTCCACTATGTCACTAATGTAGACATTAAACAGGACTGGCCCAAGGACTGATCCCTGAGGTATCCCACTGGTTACACCCATCTTCCCAGATTGGATCCCATTTATCACCACCCTCTGCCTCCTGTCTGTTAACCAGTTCCTAACCCAGTTTACCACCTTGTGTCCCATGCCCAGACTACCCATCTTGTTAACCAGCCTTTTATGTGGGATGGTGTTGAAGCCCTTGGTAAAATCGAAGTAGGCCCCCCCTTGATTCACCTCCTTTTTAACACAGTCATAAAAATCTATCAGATTTGTTTGACACGACCTACCTGCTGTGAATCCATGCTGCCTCAGGTCTTGGGCACTGTTGGAGTCCAAGTGCCTCAATATTCTTTCTTTAAGTAGTGCCTCCATGATTTTACCCGCTACTGAGGTGAGGCTGACTGGCTTATAGTTTTCTGCTTCTTCCCTGCTACCGTTTTTGTGAAGATGGACTACACGTGCCCTCTTCCAGTCCAGTCCAAAAGGTATAGGCACTCGAGTTTGTTTGAGCCACAAAACAGTGCATACTTTTGGTGGCAGCTATATATGCTTCCCAGAATTTTGCAGTATGTTCAGTAATCCCATATAACCAGAGTTTTATTAAACATTTAAAATGGTACCAGTTAGAGCAGGGTTTCTCAAATGGTGAGGCCAGCCTCCCTGGGGAGGCCCCAACCTGTTCTTGGGGAGGCTCATGCAAGTCTGAAAAAGTACTATATTTACATGTAGAGTATTAGATATTTTGTATGAAGGGATGAGGCAAACTAAAAGAGGATAATAGGAGAATTTATATATTTATAGTATTTACGAATCGGTGACCAGGAAAGGCTCAACGAGCCAAGGCACATTTCAAGTGTGCCTGGGAAATGGTAAGGCGTGAATACCATTTAAAAGGTAAATGCAAAACCATCAAGCAATACAAAATAAACAGTAATGCAAAGAAATAGGAACAATGAACAAATAATAAGAGGTAACAACTGACCAATTAGATTTGTAGCAGAAAAGCCCAAATACATGGGTTAAGCAGAGAGGTACTAAGCGTAAAAGCAGGAAGTAGAAGGATTCCTGAGAGGTTGCTTAAGAGCAGGGTATGAGGGGGAGAGGAAGAGAATGGTAGGAAGGTTATTACACATAGAGAGGAAACTGAGAAAGTAGTCTGATCCATGAAAGTACTACAGCAAGAGGTAACAATGATTCAGGAGTCAAAATAGCAGACAAGTAGACTGACCTGGGGATGGAGGTCACAATAAGCTGAATAGAATGACACCCAACCATTCAAAGAAGTTTTACTTTATTCCTGATGTACTGTTCAGTGTGTGCTATTTTCCTATGGGGAGGCCCAAGAGTATTTCAATGTTTGGGGGAGGCTCAAAATATTGTCCATGGATTGGGGGAGGCTTACTATTACAAAGTCTGAGAACAAATGAGTAAGACAGATAAGCACACATAAGGTATGTGTGATTTTGTATTTTCTTGAAACTTGGCTTCCCAGCCAAATGCCCTTTGGGGTAACCCTTGCCTCAGTGTTTACGCACAGAGGTCCTTTGTCTTTTAAATAGTTTTTTATTTTAATGGGTTCACCACAATATATCCCAGACACACTGCCTTAGGGGTAGCTGGTCCATTCCACTGGGGTGTCAAACAGGACGAGGCATACTGATGAGTCCTGGTAGAATGAAACACGTGTCTCATGTCTTCTGTTAGCACCCTTTGCAAACTGTGTGAGGCCTTTCGGCACCATGCAATTTTGCTTAAAGTTGGACCAGCATAACATTCTGTGGTGATTTGCATATGCAGCCCATGATGCTTTGCATTGTGGGGGCATGTGTGATTTTGTATTTTCTTGAAACTTGGCTTCCCAGCCAAATGCCCTTTGGGGTAACCCTTGCCTCAGTGTTTACGCACAGAGGTTCTTTGTCTTTTAAATAGTTTTTTATTTTAATGGGTTCACCACAATATATCCCAGACACACTGCCTTAGGGGTAGCTGGTCCATTCCACTGGGGTGTCAAACAGACGAGGCATACTGATGAGTCCTGGTAGGATGAAACACGTGTCTATGTCTTCTGTTAGCACCCTTTGCAAACTGTGTGAGAGGCCTTTAGCACCATGCAATTTGCTGAAAGTTGGACCAGCATAACATTCTGTGGTGATTTGCATGCAGCCCAT
Organism: Neoceratodus forsteri; assembly: GCA_016271365.2. Taxonomy (NCBI): domain Eukaryota; kingdom Metazoa; phylum Chordata; order Ceratodontiformes; family Ceratodontidae; genus Neoceratodus; species Neoceratodus forsteri. The sequence goes on along the minus strand of CM057459.1, from coordinate 720,035,919 downwards.
GATGCTTTGCATTGTGGTGGCATGTGTGATTTTGTATTTTCTTGAAACTTGGCTTCCCAGCCAAATGCCCTTTGGGGTAACCCTTGCCTCAGTGTTTACGCACAGAGGTTCTTTGTCTCATAAGGTATAAAGATGCAGATATTTGTTGTTTTCTCTTTCAGAGAATTTCTGGAGAAGACCTATGGTTGAAATGTCGATTCTAACTCCGTGTATTTTTAGCATGCATTTAATATTACTTTTTGTTTGGTTTTCATTCCACACACTGATGCAGCACCTTGTTTTTTTGTTCAAATAGTAACTAATGTCTCCTTAACATAACATTTAATTAACACAAACTAAAATAGTGCAGAGACCATGTTTAAGTCAAGTGACACAATTAACTCCTAAAGTAGGAAATATTCCAGGAGACTCAGATCTCAGGTGAACAGTCCACAACTGGCAGTGCAGTCTTCACAGATTTGCACTACTACAATACGTCTCAATCATCAGAGACATAGCCAATTCAAAATACAGTTGATAGCAAAAGAAATGCTACCAAATGTAAAGTAAAAAGGTATAGAATCAGGTGCCCATGTTTAGTCTTAGGTTCCAAAGATAAGTCAAACAGCACTGGACTCCAATTTTTCCATGGGTAAAGTACAAAGAAAGGTGGAAATGGCCAGCCTAATCAGTGCAGAGGTTGAGCTACTGCTTACATTGTTGGCAACCTGAATTCGGGAACAAGCTTGGGCCATCGGATACCAGTTGTGGTGGGGGGGCTCAAGTGTCCCAGAGGAGGCTCTCTTCCTCTGGGAAGGGAAGGCTTTGACTGCTGCTACAACACTGCCACTAATTATGTGACAAAATGTCCGTATGCCTCCCACACTACTGGGAAGGGGACCCCTAGCACCAACACCAGGATTGGGTACCCTATTGTTGGGTTTAGTTCGTAGGCAAGGGCAGAGCACTCCCTGAGGGGAGAAATGATTAGGGAGCCGTACTGTGGCTACAGATGATCCCTGATGGACTGTGTAATGGTGGGTGGTGGGGAGCAGCACAAAAGCAAGAAGGAGAGCATTTGGACATCACCGTTCAGCTGTTTGCTGGGCGGTGTTCGTTCCACACATTAAAGAAAAAGCCGCCATATGATTGGTGCAGCTTTTTCTTCACAAGTAGAGGACGTTTCCACCCATGAAAAAAAAAACAGTGTCACAGTTAGTCTGCCTGATGATTGGTGTGGCACTGTTGAGCCCCTTGCAGAGCACTATGCATTGGACAGACAGTATCACACCCCTCAAAAGGCACTTATAGCAAGAAGTTCACTGCGCCGTGCACACACGGTGGACTTAAAAAATCATTAAAAAACTATGAACAGTACTTAATGTTTCTAATTTGCTTATGTGTGCAAAGAGAGTGTGATGATCAGACAGGAAAACAACATTTAATTAATTTTTGTTTTTTATTTAAGGTAGTTTTATTTTTAGAGCCTAGATAACGGTTTTTAGTAAGCAAAAGTAGCAGCCATGTTTGTGATGGAAGATCAGTTCTGATGGTAGGAAGATTGATTTGCTCATTGTGTGATGTGGTTTCTAACAAATCCAGTCAGGTTTATGACCAGGATGACATTGCATTATGCTGTAAAAAAGGCATGGTCACTTGATTGGTTTTATCCAAGTAAATTTCTTTGATTTTTAGACCCATTTTATAAAAATCAGTGAAGATAAAGATGAAAGAATAACACATATACCAAATCATAAAAGTTTAAAACAACTGAATCCAGATACCACAAAAAGGAGAGTAAACTACTGTTTAGAAGGCAGCAGTATTCAGTGGAAAGACTATTCAAAATAGCACAAGTAGGCTGCTCTGTTTATCACCAGTCACCTTCTCCATTGCTCTAATTTGAAAACTGTGGGAAAAGTTACCTAAAACTGTGAAGATTTTTTTGCAAAACATTACAGGGAAATTGTAGGGATTCACTATACATCCCCATTGCTTACCAATACATTTTTTATTGTTTTCTGCAGCATGTCTTTATCAGTGTAACTTGCTAGATAAATATACTGCCACTTCCATATACTTTGACTTGAAGAAAGCGTTGTGTTCTTGAAATGAACAGTAAATTCATTGATACATAGCACATTTTCTAAAATCTAAAACATCTACCTCATTCAGTGATAATTAGATTTTATTTAGTAATTAAGTCAGTCAATATTAAATACATTTTGAAACAATATATTTTGTCAGTTACTAAATGTTAAATAACAAAGCGTGTTCAACAATTACCTACTTACAGCTAGTCATCCTAGTATCTAACTACTTTAGAGCAAGAAAACGTAAGCAGATAATCGGAGTGCCTAATCAAGTTCTAGTAAAAAACAAACGGTTTATTTTGTTCAAATGATTACAGTAGGTACAAACATGTCTAAAATCACATTGAGTGCATTACATCTTACTAATATCTTGTCACTACATCATACAATTGTTTACAAATGCACTGCACCCTTGTTTTACTCTGGCTGCTGAAATACTGGGATTCTTAGTCCAATTCCATGAAAACAGGGTGTGTGCCACAAGACTGGAGGATGGCCCACGTGGTGCCTCTCCATAAAAGTGGCCCAAAGGATGAGCCAGGTAATTACAGAGAGGTAAGCCTAACATCTGCTGTAGGAAAGCTGATGGAGACAATTTTATTTATTTATTTATTTGTTTATTTATTTATGTCTTTGATAACAGGATAAGTGCACTGGTCCAAGGGACCGTTTTCAGGCACAACCCAGGCCAAAAATGGCACAATACAAACAAATTATTATAGTGAGAAACACAGCAGAACAGAAACACTTTAGCAAATTATATCACATGCGTAATACAATACTTAAGGAAAGGCTGGTCTCCTTCTTCGATGTCAATGGGCTCCAAATATTCATCAGCATGGGTTTATCTCTGGAAGATCTTGTCTGACTAATCTTGTTGAGTATTGTGACTGGGTTACAAGGGAGCCGGACAAGGGTCATGATGTGGATGTCATTTATTTGGACTTCAGCAAGGCCTTTGACTCAGTTCCCCATGAGAGATTGAGTGGTAAGCTAAGTAATTTTGGGGTGGGCACTAAATTGGTTAATTGGATTGTGAACTGGCTGCAAGACAGACAGCAGAGTGTAGTAGTGAGGGGGGGGAACCCTCATCTCCAAGAGCTGTGATGAGTAGGGTGCCGCAGGGATCGGTGTTGGGGCCAGTGTTGTTTGGGATTTTCACTGCGGACATCTCGCATGGTGACAAGAATAAGATCAGTCTGTTTGCTGATGACAAGAAGTTGGGGGGTGGTGGTGGATGATACAGAAGGTTGGCAGGGGCTGCAGGATGATCTGACTAAGCTGGCGGAGTGGTCAGAGGTATGGTAGTTGGGGTTTAATGTGAAAAAGTGAAAAGAATTACACTTTGGTGCAAAGAATCCTATATAGTGTTACCAACTGGGGGGTGCAGTTATGTTCCATTGAAGAGGAAAAAGAACTAGGGGTGGTGATAATGGCAAATACAAACAATTCAGAGCAGTGCAGGAGGGCGGCGGTGAAGACCAACAGGATGCAGGGTTGTATAGTGAGGGGCATCTCCTCCAGAAGCAGGGATGTTATTCTGCCACTCTACAAGTCCACTAGTCAGACTGCACCTGGAATACTGTGTGCAATTCTGGCACCCTTATCTGAAGAGAGATGTGAGATCATTGGAGGGGGTACAACAAAGGGTGACAAAGTTGATTCAGTGATTACAGGATATACCCTAGGAGGAGAGATTAAGGGAACTGAATATTTTATGTTTTTTATTTTAGTCTTTGGTAACCAGGTAAGGCCCACTAGGCACACATGCCTGTTTTCAAGAGCTACTTGGGAGCACTGGGACGTTAAGTGACTTGCTGAGAGTCACACAGTATGCAAGTGGAGGTTGTGAGAATCAAACTCTGGTCTGGTCTGCTGGATGTATCAAGCTTGTTCACACCTCATTCCTCTAACCTCTAGGCTATACTGCCAGCCCAAAACAGATATGGAGATGCCAGGGATTGAACCCAGGGCCTCATATATGCAAAGCATGCGCTCTACCACTGAGCTACATCTTCAGGAGGAGAGAAAGGATCGGGGTGATATGATTGAGATCTTTAAGTACTTAAAGGGAAAAAAATAAGTCTAGTACTGAAGAGATATTCAACTTCTGGAAGGGGAGGGACACAAGAGACATAGATTTAGATTGGAAGGAGGTAGGTACAAGAGGGAAATGAGTGAGAGTAGTGGCAGTTTGGAATGCTTTGCCAGAGGAGGTGGTATCCTGTAGGACAGTGGGTAGTTTCAAGAGGGGATGGGACAGGGTGAGAGGGGGGTATTTGGGAAGGTGGAGGGGGAGGGGCAGCTGCAAAGTAGGGTGTTAGCTGCACACTTGAGGAGACTAGATAGACCAAGAGCCCTAATTTCTGCTGGCAATTTTCATATGTTAGTATGTTCGTAATCTTTTTTTTTTTTTTTTTTGCAATCTTTGCTCGTCAGCACATAGGTGGGAGATTATCAAGTGAGGGATCATGGTCACCAATTCCCTCAAAAACACATTAAAGTTTATAATCAGCAGGGCAATCCAAAATCCTCAGATATTTGCATCAAAATTAATTATTAATGAAAGTATTCATATAAGGAAAAACGTACCCGACAGCTGGCCTGCCAGTGCACTGACTGAGTTGCTGTTTGCAGCACCAACAGCCCAGGTTCAGGAACAAATCCAGGATGTCAGTGAGTTGATCAGGGGAGAAAGGATTGAGCATCTGGAGGGTTGTTCTTCTTCCTCGGGGTGTGAGGGAGGAAGGGTCAGAGATCCTGCTATGCAGCTGTCACCTGGTGGAGACTAGGTGGCAGCACAGTTGGGAGCTTTGGAAGGGGAGGGACACCTGTGATGCAGCTTTGTGTGCTTGTGGAGGTGTGCATAAACAAGTTTGTGTCATAGCTTGCAGGCGACCCTGGAGAAAAGTACAAAACATGGAGCAAAACCACCCATTACATTATCCACTAGCTCGCTAGTTCCACACCACTGACCAGGCCCTGCTCTAAGTCTGGATATGTGTCTCAGGGAGGGAGGAGGAGGGAGGGAGGACAGCCCCTTCCTGAACCCACCACAGAGAAAAATCTCTGGGGATCTTGGAGCAAGTAAGTCCTGGGGTAAGTGGGTGATGGGCCTGGAAGGGCCATTAGGGAAGGGAGCTGTTCAGGAGACAAGGAGATTAAACACCTCTATGTGCCCATCTAGTCCGAACATTGTTATCCTTCCACTGCAGTGCAGTTGGGACATTTGAGGTGGTGATGTGGTATTGTCCCCTAAAAAAAAGGAAGGGAAGAAGCAGAGCTATTGGTATCTGACTCACTAGCACTTGTAATAGGTGCACTTGATGATGGTTTCTTTAGTATAGACCTCAGGCTTACACTATTCCTTTTACTCCAGTCAAAAACATGCCCATTCAGATAATCCAATTGGTCTCTTTCAAATTTTCACTCTTTCTGTTTACAAATCCTTTCATCATTACTTTTGATCACATCACTAAGTGACTTGTAGGATTCAAACTCAACAGAAGAGCAGAAAAATTAACAACTAACAACTGTTATCTTCTTATCATTGAGTTTTGATCCTACTCAGCCCAGACCTTGCTTCCCCTCATACCAGACAGGCTCTGTTCCAGGCCACAATAAACACATATATCTTGGAGTCCCTACAACTTTCAACACATTTTAATGCTGGTCCCATTGCTTCATTTCTCAATCCCCCTGTCCCTTTGAGTAAGTCTAACCATGGCCTCCAAGGGACTGTGCTTTAACCAAATTTACTGTGTATAATTCTTGATCCTCGACCAACTATCCACTGAGTTACTGGTGTGCCCTGAATGTAATCAACAACTCTGTAGTACAAAACATAGTCATGAAATTGCCCCAAACCAATTCTACTGCCCTTTTTCAGGGCTGCTACCAAATAGACATCTGTGCCTGCTGGGGCACAAATCCTGGTGCATTCTTGCTTGCAGCAGTGGAATCCACATCTGCAAGATCATCCTTCTCCTATTTGACATTTCTAGAGATAGCAAAACAACCCTGGCCTTGAAACTGACACACCTCTAGCCAGCAGCAACATCTGCCTACACCTGAAGGTCTTCAGTTAATGCACTTTAATGTACGTTGTGACAACCCGCCTCTCTCTCTCTCTGGCTTGAAACAGCTTTCAGAGAGGTGTCTGCCCTCGGGAATTTGCTGCCACCAGCTGCGGTTCGCCCCAGTGCCAACCTCCCAAGTTAACAAAACTGGATAGTCAAACGTGCAATTGCACACATCAAAGTCTGGTAGCATGTCTCTCTCGGATGGCGGATGCTAAACAGAGTTTACCTCAGCCAGTGGAAACCATGTATTACCTTAGAAAAATGACATCACAGTCACAACTGTTGAGTAAATAAATAGCTTTTTACTTAACAGAAAGTGAAAAGAAGTATTACAGGATATCTATTTCCAACACAAGAGAATAACACTGTAGAAGACTAGGCTCCAAGCCTATGTTTCTCCCTCCAGCTCCACGATTCCAAGAGTAACCAACCCACTCACTTTCAGCATCTTATATACTCTCTTGAGAATAGGTGATTCCTAGTCCCCCTTTGAATGCACCAACCATCTACCATGTATGTATTTAATTGTCCCAGTTAGATTGAACACCTGTCAGTGTCCACTAATATTCATCCTTAACCTTAGGTTTATGTTTGAATGATCCAATCCATTTAAACTGTGAGTCTGTGTGTGAACATGTCCACTCCCCCTCATGGTGACTATGTCTGAGATTTATGACCCACCTAGCCAGAAGCTGAGGACAGTGGAATTCCAGCTTGTGTGTGTGTGTGTGTGTGTTTCTTAAACTGCTAAAAAAATGTCTGCTTGGAGAATCCAAACATTAACCCCTTCCTTCCCATTTCTGTAACATACGTAGCTTAGTCCCCAAGGTGGTTGAGCTCAAAGTCTTTGTCTCAGACCATAAAGCACACATGCTACTCATCTCAGAGACCTGGTTAAGGACCTAGCATCAGCAATTCAGAGGTTGCATTTCCTAACTACATCACCCACCATCAAGACAGAATAGATAAAAGTGGTGGGGTTGTCCTGTTCTACTCAAACCTGACCTAATCCTTTCTCCCAGTTATGTACCCTTGACAGAATGTGAATGGCTAGCACTATAACTTAATCTTGGCATAAAAAAACTGAATATATGTTGTGTATATAACCCACCCAAAACAGGCATCAGAGGTCTTAAAAACATGGCACTCAAGGCATCTACCATTGGTCATATGGAATTAGTAGTACTGGGTGATTTTAACCTGAACTGGCTATCCAATGCTACAACATATAGACGTGTGCTGGTAGATCATAAGCTCAAACAGGTCCTCACTGCACCAGTAGATTAAAAGTTAAAACAGAGAATTAGTCCCTCATCAAATGGGTTCTTGTCAGCAACCCATCCAGAGTTAGACTGTGTGGCCATCTGCCAGACTCCATCAGTGACCATTCTACCATCTGCTGTCCTTGGCACAACAGCACCGTGCACAACCCAGTCCCAAAAGAAGCATACTACCGCAGCTGCAAATATTTTAATCCTCAGGCATTCCAAGCTGACCTTGCTTCAATAGGTTGGTCCATCATGGATGCAATCCCTGATGACAACTGTACCCTAGATTTTTTCATTGCCAAATTCACAAAACTGCTCAACAAACATCCCCCCCCCGGCCCACCAGGTGCAGAGTAAAAAATCTAAACTCAAACTGCCTAAACAGTACTCTCTTTAAATTAATGTTGCATAGAGATTTGGCATAGGAAGCATATAAAAAGTTACATTCCCATCTGACTGGGAAGTCTACAGATATCTAAGAAACAAATGCAAGCAAAAACTCAATCTAGCCAAGACTTCATACTTTAAAATGTAGCTTGGAGCCAGCTTAAGAGACCCTGAAAAATCTGGGCCTGTATAAACAGTTTTCTCAATCCTAGAACTGCTGAGGCCCCCCTTACCGTTGAAGTTAATGGCACTAAACACATCGATCAGAAGACAGTGGCAAATTTGTTTTAACAATTATTTCTATAATCTAAAAAAGTTTAAATATCCTGCCACTGATGGGGAGACCCAAATTGTTTCATACCATCCAGGCTGAAATGTCCTCTCCTTGGTTCTACCTACAAATGGGCACAGCCAAGGAAATATAAAAACTCCTGGTCCTCTTAAATACAGATAAATCTGCTGACAGCAATGGCTTGCCTCCCAAATTCCTTAAGTTAGTGGCACTGCAAATCACCCAACCAATCAATCACCAAAACATAAACCTCTCCTTTGAGATGAAAACAGTCCCTGACATTTGGAAGTTGGAAACGGTAGTACCACTTTTCAAAAAGGGCAAAACACTGCCTTGGATAATTACATCATCCTCTTGGCCCTAGCTAAGTTACAAGACGGAATTGTTCATAACCACCTCACCTCATCCCTAGACCAGCACAATCTCATTTTCAGAAAGCACCATGGAATTTGCAACGCATTGGTCAGCTTCATGGACTCTGTGCACTAATTGATGGACAAAGGATTAAAGATGGGTGCAGTGCACATGGACCAAAGCTTTCATTCTGGTAGATCACACCCTGCTATTACAAACACTTGGCACCCTTGGGGTGGCACCAGCAGCAACACAGTTGTTTTCAAGCTACCTGCAAAATAGGTCCAAAGCAGTTAAGCTTGGCAAAGTAATCTCAGGTGCCAACACCATCATCTATGGTGTTCCACAGTTTCTATACTTAGAACCCTCCTTTTATAGTCTTCCTTCTTTTAACTTGCATTTTATTAACATTTTTCAGGCACCTAGATGACAGTACACATCAATAATTCCACAGCTGTGACCAGATATAAATTATAAATCTACATGCATCAGAAAGTTAACAATCTGAATCAAAGTATTTGGAAATAGTCAAGGTCAGCAGAGGTGCACTTGTTCTGGGGGCACAACCTCCTGTAATGGTATATAATATAAGCTAAAAACTCTCTCCTCCTTTCATCTCCCGCCAATGTTTGTAGATAGGAAGCTGGGTCATAAACCTTTCTCTCTCAGGGTGAATTAGGAATAATGTCAGGTCTCTTCACCATGATGAGTAGAAGCCAGATATTCCATCTATTCTGATGGTGCAAGTCTCATTGTTGTACCTGCACCATAAGATTCTCCAATTTGTATATAGCCCACACCATGTCCACCCATCGAGTTAATGATGGAGGATTTGTTTTGAGCCACAGTCTGATAATTACCCCTTTCTCTGCTGCTAGCAGGATGCCTAGCAGATACAAATGAACTGTATTTTTAACATGTTGAGGGTAGTATTGGAGTATGTCCATTCCATTTGTCAAAGCATTGTAGTTGTAAATCATAGCATTTATTTGTGTAGTTGTTAAACAGGCTTCATTATTTAACATTTAGAGACTGGCAAAATATGTTGTTCCAGGATTTATGACTGTGACTTAACTAAATCAAATCTACCTAGCACTTCATGAGGTAGAGGAACATGTTGCAGAAAATATTAAAGGATTTCTTAGGGAGCACTGGGAATGTATAGTGAACCCCCACAATTTCTTCAAAACATCTCTGCATGTTTGGGTAACATTTTCCGTGATTTTCCTGTGACCCTGCTTATTACTGAGGTAAGAAGCATAGTGGACACTTGCATTTGGAACCTTCCAGTACCCAGGCTTGTGCAATAGGGTCGAGCTAGTACCTTTTGTGATATAAACCAACTGAAATGGGATTGGTGTTAGACATTGTAGATACCCTTAGTTTTCTGTTGTTGATAATCTTTCTTTTTCCTTTTTCAGATCCTCAAATGGGTTCCCAGTGGTCGACTTATGAGGGGATGTCCTATGTCCTTGCCTAAGAAATAGCCCATCATTTACCACACTGGAGGAAGTGATTCAAGAGAAGCCTACTGGTACTATTTTGATTATCCTTTCCCCTTAGTACGTCTCCCTTCTAAACAATAGTTTACTCTCCTTGTGGTGTCTGGATTCAGTTATTTTAAACTTTTTTGATTTGGTATATGTGCTATTCTTTCATCTTTATCTTCAGTGATTGTTATTTATATCACATAGTGCCTGCCTCCACAAATTGTGTCTACCTCTCTTTAAGTACTTGCTGTATAAGAAATGGGCCTTAGAGGCAGGCTATTTCCTTGTGAAAGCTCCCATGTAGGGGTGTGCGAGCAATGAACAGGATTTCCTGAATGCCATAAATAATAGCCTAGTCATTATTCGGGAACAAAAAATAAATTGCAAGGCCACTGTTCATGGTATTCAGCCAATGCTGAAGCACAAAACCATCTCTTCACCCACCTTCCCCTTTCCCCAGTGCCCCATAGGGACTACTAGCAATAGAAATATTAAATTGTCAGCTCCTGGCTCTCTCCAAGGAGTGGACAGTGTCTTTTAGAGCTCACCTTCCCCCAATCTGACTCCCCCAAACACTTTTATATAATTGTTTTGTATTTCAGCCCCCCCAACTCCTCACCTTGATCAGGTGGAAAGGACACTGGACAGGAGAACACTACAGTTACTCATTGTAGCAGTGGCCATGGGCAGGGTGAGCGACATGGCGTGGGGCAACTGGGCTATCCTGGAATACAGTGGTCACCACACTAGCCCCCCAGTCAAGGTAACGAGTCAATGGGGATCCATAAAATACAACAAAAAATTATCAAAAAGAAAACAAGGGAGTCAGGCTACGGTGGAGGTCAGCCTCAAAAGATGCTGTCAGCTCCTGTCAGCGTGTCAGTAGAAGACAATGTAATATCTTTATTGCTGGCAGTCTCTGGGGCACCAAGAAAAGGGGAAGATATGTGGGAAATTATTGAAATGGGCCAAGAGGGTAGCCAAGATATTTGCCCCGGCCACCAGGTGAGGAGATAATGCCATTTTATTGCTTTTTCCTCCCTCCTACAGACAGCCGAATACTGAATTTGAATACCAAATATCTGATTTTTTGGGCCCCCTGGACACAAATATTTGGCTGAATAGTCAAAACAAGGTATTTGCACACACCACACCCATGCCACACAAAATCTTGTAGCTGTGTGCAGGGGCTCTCTCTGTTTATTATTCTGTGTGCTGCGTGGCAAATAATACATTTTTGCTTGCATTTATCCTGATTATATGCTGCCTGAATAGAGGGAGACAGGTACCTGGCTTCTGTTTCATAGCCCTTCCATTAGACTGCAGCAAATTATTTAAATAGATATATGGAATGGGGCTAAATTGAAGCAAGAGAGTGACACAAACCTTGGTATCCCCAATTCCTGATCCCTGGCATTAGTTTCCCTTCAGCTGTGGGCCGTATAGAGCAGCAGATCAACACACTGACAATATCAGACTTTAAGGGTGATGATCAAGGTTGAAATCAGACTCGAGTTAGCTGGTAGTCCATATGTTAGGGCCAAACAAAATGTTATGGTCAAAACAGTCTGCCACAGTGGATGAGAAGTGGTCCAACGGCAGTGGGGGATGGGAAGTAAGAGAGGCACTTTCTCCAACCCCAGAATTACCACTAGAAGGCTGACATGCAATAAGTGTAATTTCTCCATTGGATCCCTGCTGCAAGATAGGAACAAGAGCTAAATCAGTTTGATGGTAAAAAAAAAATGTTTTAAAGTGTATCCTTGTGCATAACCAGAATACAAAGCCTTACTGTTATTGTAACTGGATGCCAAGAATTACCTGGTGAGAAGAAAGAATATCACTTTGTGTTTAGCTGACTTAATAAATAGATTTAAGACTAGGGTTGGTAAAAAGTAAGAGGTTGATGATGGAAATTTGACTTTAAAAGCAAGCTGTCATCATTGTAATATCCAACCCCCAATCCTTAACACCCAAATTTGGCTTTTCACAATCCCAAACAATTTTTAAAAGCTTTTTAAGTCACAATATGATGGGCACTGTGCAGCATCATCTCCTGTTAAAGTATGGCTCTGCACTGCTCATTTGTGTTGCTTTTCAGTACAAGCGAGCGGTGACGAGCCACATCGTAACAGGGAATGGCGCCATGCAGGGCGTGCCATGTAGTCAGATTGTGAGTCTTTCAAAACTTAACTTTTGTGAGTTGGTAAGCTTTAGAAAAAATGCTTGGCTTGCAGAAAGCCTAATCATGGGGTGAGGATACAGGGTGGGATATTACAATAATGACATTTTTCCTGTAAGTTTAGCGTAAAAAATTATCCCTATAGCATTAGGCAAATTAAAGGATGGCGGTTTGACAACTAATTTGTCAACCGCCATCACAGCGACGGATTTATGTCGACCACAACTTGCGGTTGACATAAACCCGACTTCAGACCCTGGCCATTTTTTCGAGTCAGAGTTGGATCGGGGAGGGGGTGCAGGACCAGCAGAGAGCGTGCCGGGGTCCCTGGTGGTCCATTACAGCGAAAACATCGATAACATAGAAACACAGAAACATAGAATTTGACGGCAGATAAGGACCGCTTGGCCCACCGAGTCTGCCCATTTCCCTACCTACTGGATAAGCTGCAGATCCTAGTTAACTAGCAGCCTACTTCTTCTTACCCCCACCCCCCAGAATTGCCTTATGACTGTCCCTTGCATGCTTGAATTCCACCACTGATTTTGACTCCACAACCTCGGAAGGCCGTTTCCATGCATCCACAACCCCTCTCTGTGAAAAATACTCCTTAAATTACCTCTGAGCTGCCCCCTCTCCAACTTCAAATTGTGCTCTCTTGTTCTTGCACACCTCTTTTTTTGAAAGATGCTACCCTCTTGGACTTTGTTGATTCCCTTGAAGTACTTAAAAGTTTCTATCATGTCCCCCCTCTCCCTCCTTTCCTCGAGGCTATACATATTAGCTCCTTAAGCCTCTCTTCATATGTCTTCCGGTGCAGACCCTGCACCATTTTAGTTGCCCTCCTCTGGACAGCTTCCATCCTGTCTATGTCTTTGCGGAGATTGGGTCTCCAGAACTGCACACAGTACTCCAGATGGGGTCTCACCAGCTGTCTGTACAGAGGATAATAACTTCCTGTTTCTACTGGTGATGCCTCTCCTATGCATCCCAGTAACCCCAACCCTCCTTGCTGCCCTCCCACATTGCTTGCCCACCTTTAGGTCATCTGATATGACTACCCCCGGTCCCTTTCCATTTTGTTGTTGTTAGTATCTCACCCCCATTGTTACTCTTCCCTGGGTTTTGTTTCCCAGGTGCATTACTTCACTTCTTAGCATTGACTCTAAGTTGCCATACATTTGACCATTCCTAACCTTGTCATGTCCCTTCTCATCCTTTCCACCCCACCCTGTGCATCAACTCTGTTGCAGATCTTAGTGTCATCTGCAAAGAGACATACTTTCCTTCCAGTCCCTTCCATAATGTAGCTTATAAAAGACATTGAAGAGGACGGTCTCTCACTACTGAACCTCGGTGACCCACTAGTAACCCTCCTTTCTTCTGAGTTGACTCCATTTACTATTACTCTCTGTGTCCTATTCTCCAGCCAATTTTTTACCAGGCTGTCATCTTGGGACCCACTCCCAGGCTGGCTAACTTGTATATTAATCTTTTTGTGTGGGACTGTGTCAAATGCCTTGCTAAAGTCTAGGTATGCCATGTCCACAGCCCCTCCCTGATCTACTACTTTGGTCACCCAGTCAAAGAAATCTATCATATTTGTCTGGCATGACCTTCCGCTGTGAATCCATGCTGCCTAAGGTCCTGTGCCCCTCTGGCCTCTAGATACTCGACAATTCTTTCCTTCAGAAGTGATTCCATCATTTTCCCTATCACTGAGGTTAAACTAACAGGTCTGTAGTTTCATGCTTCTGCCTTGCTCCCACTTTTGTGAAAGGGAATCACATCTGCCCTCCTCCAGTCCTCGGGTACCACCCCATCATCCCATGATTTGTTAAAAATGGTAGTCAGTGGTGTCACTAGTTCTACCCTTAGCTCTTTTAGAATTCTGGGATGAATCCCATCAGGCCCATTGCTTTGTCCACCTTCAGTTTTAAGAGTTCTTTCAGAACCCTTTCTTCTGTAAATGGGCTGGTATCAACTTCTGTATCCAGAGTGTTACTACTGTTTGTTTTATGTACCTCCCCTCTTCATTTGTAAATACTGAGCAAAAATATTTGTTTAGTATCTCTGCCCTTTCACAGTCTCCTCTGCCACCCTCCCTCCCTTTATTAAGCCTCACTATCCCTCCCTTGGTCTTCCTTGCTCCTGATGTACCTATAAAGGTTTATCCTTCTTAACTGAGTTGGCTATCTTTTCCTCGGTTTGGGCTTTGCTGTTCTGACTGTCTTCCCAGCCTCCTTTTGCTTTAACTGATACAGTTCTCTGTCCTGCTCCTTCTGCGATTCCTTGTACTTCCTGAATGCTTTTTTTCTCTTGAACCTTCACTGCCACTTCCTTTGAGAACCATAGTGGTTTCTTACATCGTCTTGTTTTGTTTATTTGCTTCACACAAAGGCTCGTTACCTCTGTGATGGCAGTTTTATTATTCCCCATTGTTCTTCCACCCTCCTCCTGCCCATTTGCTAGTGCATTCCTTAGCACTCACCATTTTGGCAAAGTCAGCCCTCCTAAAGTCCAGTACTTTTGTCTTTGTATGGCTTGACTCTTTTGCTGTGTTTATTGTGAACCATACTGTTCGATGGTCGCTAGTTCCCAGATGGCTACCCACTTCTACATCTGTGATCCTCTCTCCATCTCCATTTGAGAGAATCAAATCTAATATTGCTCCTCTCGAGTGGGCTTCAGTACTAGTTGTCTAGGCGCATGCCCCTGTAGGCATCTAGAATAACTGCACTCTTCAGTGGCAGCTGCAACTGCACTCCAGTTAACATCTGGCATATTCAGATCACCCATCAGCAATATCTCCCCTTTTTCTGCCATTCTAGTATACTTTCTATCATTTCCCTGTCCATTTCCTCCCCTGAGAAGGGTTTGTATCTAACCCTGTGCGTATTGTGGTGCCATTGCCTGTCTCCAAATTTACCCACGTGCTTCTTCTCCTCCTGTTTACCCTTTTGTTCTGTTGCTTTTATTCCTTCTCTTATGTAAAGAACTACTCCTCCTCCTCTTTTACCCTCCCTGTCCCTCCTGTAGACAGTGTATCCTGGTATGTTTATGTCCCAGTCATGGTTTTGTGTGTACCATGTTTCTGTGACTGCCACGATATCAGATGTTCCTCCTCCATCAAGGCCACTAATTCAGGAAGCTTGTTACCCAGACTACGGGCATTGGTACTCATTGCTCTCCATTTTTTGATGGCTTTACCTTCTGTTGCAGCATCCCCCACTGACCGTTCTACCTCAGTCTTTTCTCATTTAGTACCCTGTTTTGTAGGGAGAGGCTGGGATTTTCCTGCTGCTTGTCAGTGCCTCCCCCTTTGACTAGTTTAAAAGCTTGCCAATGAAGCATTTAAACCGATTGCTCAAAAGACTTGTTCCCTTCCTGGACAGATGCAGACCATCCTGCCAGTATAGGCTGGTGTCCCTCCAGGTGGAACCCCAGTCCCCAATGAAGCCAAACCCCTGTGCTCCGCACCATTCTTTCAACCATTCATTAAACTGCATGGTGCCAATTACCCTCGCCTCCCCCATGCTTTTGACAGGCAGCACCTCTGAGAAGGATACTGTGTGTGCTACTTGTCTTAGGTCCCTCCCCAACTCTGCAATGTCCTCCTGCACTGCTCTAATCTCATGATGAGCCAAGTCATTTGTCCCTAGGTGGACAATTACGTCCAGCTCAGAATCCCTTGCAGCTGTTGTTGGCATCGACATTTTCACTGTAATGGTGTAATGGTGTCATGGACGGTGGCACATACCAATTAAAGGCTTTTCTGTGGATGATTAGACTGAGTATGACTACAAATGTTGGCACCAGTTCGCAATGCCATGCTAGGGACAACTGGTAGTCAAATAGGAGTCACTAAACAAAAATCATCATATCAGCGTGAGAGCATACTTCATTGTTTTTTTGGGGTTTTTTTGTATGTTTTTCACCAAATCATTGGTGGAAAAAAAAATTCCCATGTATGCATCCAACCTGTTTTTAAAAGTGTCCATTGTTGTACTCAAATACTATTGTATTCAAATGACTATGAATAGATAGGCCACTGACAGAGCAAAGGCTGATGGCACATTTATAAGGTAGAAAAAGAAATGGGCAGACTGGATGGGCCTTGCGGTCCTTATCTGCCGTCAACTTCTATGTTTTTATGTTTCTATGTACTCTCGATGACACCTCTAGGGAGTTCATTCCATGCTACTACTACTCGGTGGTTTACCCAAAGAGTAGTAGCACCATGGAATGAACTCCCTAGAGGTGTCATTGAGAGTACAACAATGGACACTTTTAAAAACAGGTTGGATGCATACATGGGAATCAATACTTTTTTTTTCCACCAATGAATTGGTGGCGAGCTTATAAAAGGCATAACTGTCTCCTAGCTCATAAGTACCTATGGAACCTATTGTTGCCAACACATTTCTTTTGGAAAGGTTTCACTTAAAAACACTTTACAATGAACAAGACTAATAACCAGCACCACATTTTGATGAGTTTCATGTAGCACAAAATAAACAGAACAATCCAGTTTGTTGCTTACTAGGGAAAAGCTGAGGCAAGACCTTTCCTACTGTAGCACTGCCGAATCAGCACACTTAAAAACCTTATCACCAGTGTTTAGAAAATCTCTGAGGTAGCCAAGGTGAACATTCTGATATTTAATATGTGAACTGTGGAGAGTTTTTTCATCTCTTTATAGGACATTTGTTTTTTTTTAAACCGAGCAGGACTCACATAATTAAATAGAAAAAACATTTATCCTTCCAGATAGAGGTATTTTTTTTCACCCTAATTGTCCTCTGGACAAATATTTTGGCTTGAAACTTTAAAAATCTGACAATTATACCTCTTGTTTTTTTTCCTTTTTGTCAGGCTTGGGCTTAAGCAACCTGTTTGTTCTCTCTATGATAAAAAATGCTCCCTCTCTCAGCTTACCTGTCAGTTCCACAAATAGCTGCAGGGTAAATTTGATCATATCTGTACCCTCATCCCCTTCCCTCACCCCTACTATCTGATATTGTTTATCCTGATTTTTTTTTTTATGTAGACTTTGTTTATCTCCCATTTGATAGACAGGGGATACATCCCTATTCAGCACCTGGACTTGCCAACCTGGCATCCCTCTCCAGGCTGCCCAGACTGGGTGGCCCATAGCTTGCCCCCAATGGCAGGGCTCCCCGGGGAGGGGGACCAAAATCTACCAGAGGCCCCAGCCAAGGCTTACACCTTGGGAGTCATTTGGGAGGTGGTCCAGGGGCTTCATGGTGTTCTGTGTGTAACCACCCTACAAATGGGGGTTGCCGAAAAGTCTTCCATGAGCTTGTCTAAATGCTCACTGCCAGGGTGGTGTTCAGCACATAGCCATCTAAATGTTATTGCCACAGAGTGCCTGTGTAGCCTCTATGTACTGTCACTTTAAGAACTGCTTAGTTTGCAGGAATAATTAATCTGGAGGGGGGCGCAGAGTGTTGTCATGCTCGAGTCCCACCCGGTCTGCCAGGTAATCACTCCATTTCTGCCATCGCTAATTGTGCAGAGGGAGCTCTGTTGAAAGATGTAACTATCTGCTGAGAATCATTTAGAGTGATAAAGATATTGTAGTTTGTTCTTACCTGCCTTCTTTGCAGGAAAGGGGTTTCTGCCTATCTTCACCATTTTGGCCCCGAACTGCCGAATTGGACCAATCAGTACTTGGGGACTCTGAAATGGAGTCTGCTTATAGGAGTCATGTGGAGTGAAGGGTTTGGGAATTGTAGTTTTGGATTGTTGGCGCCTTTTTGCAACTGAAGGGGGAGCTGTTGCTTTGATTGACAGTCGATTCATCCAACTGAACCTTTTTGGATCTGAAGGAAATCCTCCAGCTGCATTTTGTTTAGGCAGATCTAAGTTGGAAGGTGAGAGAGGAATAACTTGAGAGAATCAAGCAAGCGTCTGCATAGTTTTGAGCGGGAGAACTGTGGAAAGGCCTGAGTTGAGGCCTGCAAGTCTGCCTGTTGCCCTGAGAGGGAAGAGAGAGAATTTCACTCTGACAGAATCTGAGGTGATGAGACCGAATTAAGCCACTGAACTGTATCCAGGCTCAACCTGCTAAAGACCGAAGATTTTGTTGCATGCAATCGGCCAGTTAGGAACTTTAGCTATTTCTGAGCTCCCGGTTTGAGCAGAGACTGTGCGATCATGTCTGGGGAGCATTTTGCCTGGTACAGTAAGAAGTCTGTGCATATAAATGTGCTGTGTACTGAAAGGGGATCGCGATTTAGTCCCACTTTGTGTGAACCGTGTGCTGATTGCTGGAAGCTGTAACCAGCCCGAAAGGACTGAATCTATGGTTATCCTCATGCAGCTGGGCCTTGCAACGAGGGCCTTGCCCTACTACCCTACTGCACAGAGAAGAGCCATCGATGAGAGGCATGCCTGGGGATTAGCCCCCTGCTCCACGCTTGAACAGGAATGATGCCTCGGTGAATCGTGTGGGCCCTGCTTGTCCTGGCACTCCAGAGAGTTCACCTGCTGTCTCAATTTTTATCCATCCTGTGTCTAATCTTGGGTATCGTGAGTAACCACCAGGGTAGCTCCCTGCAACTACAGTTTACTTTAAGTGTGTCATCTGATTGCTTTGTTCTTTCTTTTCCTTCACGAACTGAGCCATCTGGCTCCGGATTACAATTAGTGTGTTGTGCAAGTTGTTTTTCCATCACAGGGCCCCGACCAGCTGCAACACCAGCCTACCCCGGGCAACGGTCCTGGCTAGCCCACCTTTCTTCCACCTGGGTACCCAGAGAGTGTTACTGTGTTAGGGACTCTGACTGCATGCACAGCTGTATGATTGATAGAGCAATTAAGCTAATTAACCTGATTGCCCCCCTTCCTTGTTCAAATCCCCTGAATAAATCAGATCTACGTTTTTCTGCATATACTCAGACTGTGGTTCCAGTTTGTGCTCAAAGTATTGTACTGTTGCCATTTGCTCTGTCTAACCTTGTTTTACAGGTGGTCTCCAGGGTTGCACCAGAGAAACCAGCCCTGGTGGATAGTGTAAACTGTGTGAGTACTTGCATAGCATATCAGGGTTATTGTGAAAGTAATTATTGTGTACTGTTTTGGCCACTAGCAGGGAAAGAGGGAGGTTACAGTGTACTGGAGGGCTGTGCCCAGGCTAGTTTGACCACTACCATCCCTGACCTCTGGGTGGCGGCACCCATTTCAGAACTCAGGCCCCTTAACCTGCTACTAGCCAAGCAGGCAGGGGTAGTAGCTCTTGGGATAGCACCACCTAGGGGTTACATCTTGGAGGCACCACTGGGATTAGCATCCTCTAGTGGCCAAAGAAGGGAATTACCCTGATATGTTCAGCTTTGGTGAGAAAATGAAGGATCTTTCTACGCCCAAGCTCAAAATCACCCCCCCAAAAGCTGGTAGTGCACTGAATGATGGGGTGGAGCGAGGCTGAGGGGTTAGATCCCCGACAGACCCTCATGTTACTGGATGTCCCCTTAGGGACCACTAATGCTGGTATTATAGAAGCTGTGGAACATGTTAAAGGTTTAGGCAAAGTTGAAGTGAAGGGGAGGGATTCAGACCTGTTTGAACAGACTATGATAGTTTTACTCTCCTGCAGTTCTCCCATAGATCCAGAGAAAGTACCCCCTGTTATTCTGCCAGAAGGGACCCAGAAGGGGTGGAGGGTCATTCACCTGCATAGTGATCTGGCTACCCCGGGTGGGTCTCCAGTATAGAGGGGTTTAAGGACAAGTTGCTCAAGTTGTTAGTGTCTGAAGGACGAACCGCTCAAGAGCTAGTAAAGGTGCTAGACCTTTCCGAGGAGCACAAGCCACTGCAGTCTCCGGCCACATCTCCTGCTTCCCCTAAGAGTTTCCCTGTAGTCCCCTCCCCCATAATAGTTCCATCTGTACATTTGGACTCATACCGTAAACTCAGGCTTTTTTCAGGCACAGTCCCAGTGCCTACGGGGGAGGATGATCTGGAAACATGGATGGACTATGCTACCCTCTTGGTACAGGAATGGCAGTGCTCTGAGGGGGAAAAGAGAAAGAGACTTATGGAAAGCATAAGGGGCCCTGCACTGGAGGCCATCCGCTTCTTATAAGCCACTAGCCCAGAGGCTACTGTGGCTGATTACCTCTCTGCGTTGGAAGGAGTGTATGGAAGCACTGAGTCGGGGGATGATTTGTTGTGGAATTTCAAGCCTGCCAAGCAATGGAAAAATGAGAAGTTGTCTGTATTTGTTACTAGAATTGAAAGGGCTCTGCAGAGGGCCCACAGAAAAGGATGGGTGCCGGCTAAGGAACTGAACCGGGTCAGATTGGACCATATTCTAAAGTCAGCCAGATACTCCAGTGTGATGATGTTAAAACTTAAGTTACAAGACAGGAAGGCTAATCCTCCCGAGTACTGTCATCTTATGAAAGAAATTCATGAAACAGAGAATGATGAAGAGGGCTGGGAGTCCTATGCTGGGGTTGTTGGCACCTGCCAAACCCCTGAGAGAAGTGACGCAGATGAGGCGCAGCAGCTGAGGGAACTGATCAAAGAATTGACAGAAGCAGCCAGAGAACCTGACCTTTATCAGGCACCCACGGAGACAAAAACTGGGGTGGGGGTGCATGTTGTTTCTTCAGAAACCTGGACTGAGGGTAACCTATTGGAAGAAGTACGAGAGTTGAGGGCCCTGGTGGGAGACCTACTATGAACCACGCAGACCCCCAAACCTGGTGGAAGTCCAGAGGAACAAGAACACAAGTCACAAGTCAAAGATGAAATGCAAAGTGCCCCTGATGTGCCCAAAATGGGGGATGGCCCGTGGCCCCCCAGAGACCCTAGAGAACCCACCTTTTGCTATTATTGTGGGGAGGATGGATACATCCATTTCTTTTGTCGCTCGCCAGAGAATCTAAGGAGGGTCACTACTAGACTATTAGCCTTAATTCGATGAAATAACAACTGGCCACCAGGTGGAGCTGCTCGAAAAGGTTACTCTTCAAAGGCCACTGCCAAGTCAATACCTAAGTCTGCACCACCAGTATGGTCCGAGGTGGTGGGTCCTTCGATGGAGATGACAGTGAAGGTGAACGATGTATCCACCCGAGCCGTGCTTGACAGTGGGTCTCAAGTGATGATCATGTTTCGAGACAGGTATCGGAAGCACCTGCCCGATGTGCCCTTACAACCCTTGGAAGATTTGCATGGCTGGGGTTGAGTGAGAAGTCATATCCATACTCTGGGTATATTCAGATCTGGCTGTCTTTTCCTACCTCGGTTGCTGGAGTGGCAGGGCAAGTTGAGACCCTGGCTTTAGTGTGTCCCCCTACTGGACTATATGATGGGGTTCCCCTGCTGATTGGGACCAATGCTCATATGTTTGGGAGACTGGCACAACTTTGCTACAAGAAACAGGGGCACTGGACTGATAGGGCTCTGAGAATTCCAGCTCTGATCAAGAGGGCCTAGGAGTTGCAGCAGAATCTCGAGGAAGTAGACCAGGATGAATGGTAGGGGTTGTATGGAAGAAGGATCCCGAGTTGATGGTGCTGGCCCCTAATGCCCAGTGTACCCTACAAGGGGAGGTCTGCCTACAGAAAGATGTCAAGAATAGAATACTGATGCTGGATGCGCCAGGTGATAGAAAATTGCCAGAAGGATTATTGCTCAAGCCCAGCACCTTGCCCGCTCGGGCTCATGCCTATGCAGGATGGGTGATGGTCCAGATTCACAATGTGTCTGATTGGGACATTCGGGTGAACAGAGGCTGCACCCTAGCTACGGCACACTGCACCGACACTGCAGTGTTACCCAGCAACAAGCACCCTAGTGAGACTGATAGAGTGACTCCTGACTTGCTTGACTTTGGTGACTCCCCATTGCCTACTGAATGAAAGACTAGAATCAGTAAGAAACTTGCCCAGAGAGACCAAGTGTTTTCATTGAAGGAATGGGACATGGGATGTATACAGGGTATGGAGCATCACATACACCTGCATGATGAATGGCTATTTCATGAGAGGTCTAGGCACTTAGCTCCAGCAACACATAGATGATGTGAGAAGACACCTGCAGGAAATGCTTGTGGCTGGTGTGATACAAGAATCCAGGAGCCCCTATGCTTCGCCCATTTTGGTTGTGTGTAAGAAGAATGGGTCTGTGAAAATGTGTGTGGATTATCGAACCCTGAACCAGCAGACCATCCCTGATCAATACACCATGCCCCGTATACAAGATGCTGTGGACTGTTTGAATGGGAGCAAATGGTTCTCTGTGTTGGATCTTCGCAGTTGGTACTACCAGATTCCCATGGCCCCGGAAGACCGTTATAAAACAGCCTTCATCTGTCCATTGGGGTTATATGAGTTTCTAAGGATGCCACAGGGATATCAGGTGCCCTGGCCACTTTTCAGTGACTGATGGAGCGTGCGGTGGGAGATATGAATTTGCTGGAATGCCTGGTGTACATGGACGATGTCATTGCGTTCAGAAGTTCGTTGGAGAAGCATGAGAGTCAATTAATCAAAGTACTAGACCAACTGGAGGATTTCGCCTCAAGCTGTCCATCGACAAGTGCCAGTTTTTCCAGACCTCCGTGAAGTATGTGGGGCACATAGTATCCACAGAAGGGATAGAGACTGATCCCAGTAAAGTTGAGGCCCTAACCATACTGCCTCAGCCCCACAATTTGAAAGAATTACAATGTTTCCTGGGGTTCTGTGGCTACTACCGCAGATTCATAAAGGACTATTACAAGGTGATTCGCCCAACCCTGAATCTTACCCAGGGTTACCCTCCCACGAATCATAAATACAAGAAAGGGGCCACTCCAGGACCAGAAAGAGTATACTTCCACCCAGGTGAACTTTTCGGGCCTTGCTGGATGCCTGACTGTGAAGCAGCTTTCCACAAAATCATATACCAGCTTACCCATGCCCCCATCCTCGCCTATGCTGATCCTCCCTAAACCCTATGTGCTGCATACAGATGCTAGTCTACAAGGTTTGGGAGCTGTGTTGTATCAAGACTATGAGGACAGTTTGAGACCAGTGGCCTTTGCTAGAAGGAGTCTGACCCCATCAGAGCGAAACTACCCCGTGCATAAGTTGGAATTCCTGGCGTTAAAGTGGGCCATCATTGACCAGTTCCATGAATACCTATATGGGGCAAAGATACTGGTGAAGACTGATAATAACCCGTTGAGCTGTGTGCAGAGTTCAGCTAAGTTAGACACCACAGGGCATCGGTGGCTTTCTGCATTGTCAACCTATGATTATGCTGTTGAATACAGGTCAGGCCTGAATCATATCAATGCTGATGCCCTATCCTGAAGGCCCATTTCCAAGAGTGACTGGGTCAGGCTGTCTGAGCCTGACATTTGAGCATTGTGCCAAAAGTTTGATAAAGATGAACAGATGTCTGCGGACACAGTGGGCTGCTTAGTAGATTGCTTGGACCCTTCTGATACATGCATACCAGCTGCATACTGTCACTTCTGTGCTCTAGATATTAGTGCACTACCTCAGTTTGACAATGACAGCATTCAGTGGGCTCAGTCCCAAGATCTTATGATTCAGCCAGCCCTTGATGCCCTCTGTGCAGGGAAAGATGTGTCCAAGTTGAGTTCCTCTGATTTGCGAATGACTTTATTGTTTAAAGAAGGCCCCAGGTTGAAGCTGATTAATCAATTGTTGTATAGAGAGACAGTAGATCGGGGTGGCCAAGTAGACAAGCAACAATTGGTTCTGCCCACAGCTTTCAGAGATTTGGTGCTGAGGTCCATCCACAATCATATGGACCACCTCGGTATCGACCGAACCTTTGACCTAGTACAATCTCGATTCTACCAGCCCAAGATGGGGGCC
Source organism: Neoceratodus forsteri (assembly GCA_016271365.2). Taxonomy (NCBI): domain Eukaryota; kingdom Metazoa; phylum Chordata; order Ceratodontiformes; family Ceratodontidae; genus Neoceratodus; species Neoceratodus forsteri. The sequence goes on along the minus strand of CM057459.1, from coordinate 720,011,925 downwards.
GATGTTGAGCACCATGTAAGGACTTGTAGTCACTGCTTGCAGAGAAAGGCTCTGCCTCAGAGGGCCGCCCCCCCTTCCCTTGTCAACGTCACTACCAACACCCCAATGGAACTAGTCTGCATAGACTTTTTGAGTTTGGAGCCTGACCAGCGAAACACTGGTAATGTGTTAGTGGTTAAGGATCATTTCACATGGTATGCACAAGCTTTCCCCACCAGAGATCAAAAGGCATCCACCGTGGCCAAGGTGCTAGTGGAAAATTTCTTCATCCACTACAGAACCCCCCAGCAAATTCATTCTGATCAAGGTAGACTTTGAGAGTCGATTAATCAAAGAAATGCTCTGTCTATGGGGGGTGCGAAAGTCAAGAGCCACCCCTTATCACCCACAGGGGGACCCACAACCAAAACGCTTTAATTTCACCCTACTAGACATGCTAGGCACCCTTCACTCAAAAGACAAGCATAAATGGGGCCAGCAGAATAGCACCTTGGTACATGCCTATAATTGCGCAAAAAATGATGCTACCAGGTTCTCTCCCTACCACCTCATGTTCAGGAGAGAGGCTCGATTGCCTGTGGATGTCTGTTTTGGGGTCTCTCCGGATGGGGTCTGAGCCAAAAATTATCTGCAATATGTACAAAAACTGAAAACTCAATTGAATCATGCCTACCAACTGGCCCAGACAATGGCCGCCGAGAGAAATTTAACCAACAAAGAGAGGCATGATAGAAGAATAAAGGCTCAAGAACATTGATCTAGAGACCATGTGTTGTCACGAAATTTGGGACTGTATGATAAACATAAAATTGCTGACCAATGGCACCATCTTCCCCATATATTAGTAGGTAAGTTGGATGGTTAACCCGTGTACAAAGTGTGCCCTGAAAACAACTCCAAAGCTGTCAAGACCATGCACTGTAACCACTTACTACCTATTGGTCAAGTCATGATCGAGGCTGAATCCCCAGAGATTGCTCCCCCATGACCAGTGACATGTGCTGCTGCAAGAAAGAGGCAGAGTCAACCTACTCCAGTGATCACAGATTTAAGGTTCTCTCCACAGCAAGCTGAGAATGATAGTGACTGTCAGTCCACTTCCGATAAGAGTGAGTGCAGCTATGCCTATTACCCCTCTTATGAACTGAGTCAGCTGTTTCAAGGTAACCCCATGATTAATCGTGGGGATGAAGCTGGGCCTTCTGGATTGCCTATCCCCCCAGCTTCATCCTTGGAGCCAATGTTCCCTGACAGTGAAGTGCAAAGTATCACATCTGAAGATGCTGGATATCTGTGTATGGTGCAACTGTATAATTTGCCCAGAGAGGGGGCTGGGGGTATGAGTTTCTCTGGTGACATGCCAGAACTTGAAGACTGCCATGAGAGTGCTGACAATTCTCTTTCAGTGCCAGAGTGCCTTCCAAGTGAGCGAAGTGTTGTAGAAATAGAACTTACAGAGCCAGGGGCTGATTGTGCTCCAAGTTCGGACCTTCCTACCCAGGCAGAGGCCCCCCTCACCAGTGATGAAAGCCCCAGGGCCAGTGCTGAAAGTACAGAGACTGTGGTTGTTCCCCCCAGAAGGACTGGCCGAGCTGTCAAGCCAGTAGTATGCCTCAGTTATGATTCTCCCGGGAGGCCAGTGGATTTGCCTCTCAATGTGGTCCACAAGGGGGTTTATGTTTCCAAGAGCTCACTGCCCAAACTGAGTCTAAGTACCAATTCCAGGTTGATCGTTCTGCCCTCTAGGTATGGTGCCCCTGCCCCATCTAGCCCTAAGTTAGCTGAAAGGGAAGGATCCCCTCTCATCTTGTTCAGTGTACAGGAAGTGATTACCTGATTTTGTATAGCAGAATGTCTAAATTACCTGTGTGAAATATGCATGATGTAATTCAGAATGAATATAGTATTGTTAAATATAGAGGATATGTATAGTAAAAGTTAAGTATGTTGACTGATGCATCAGATGTTATTTGCATAACATGCTAATGGTATAGATGTATAATATAGTTTGCATTTGCAATTATTGTGATGGTACCAACTTGACGAGGATGCCAAGTTTTCTCCAGGCAGGTAAGGGTGTAACCCCCCCTACAAATGGGGGTTCCCGAAAAGTCTTCCATGAGCTTGTCTAAATGCTCACTGCCAGAGTGGTGTTCGGCGCTTAGCTGTCTAAATGTTATTGCCACAGAGTGCCTGTGTAGCCTCTATGTACTGTCACTTTAAGAACTGCTTAGTTTGCAGTAATAATTAATCTGGAAGGGGGGGCAGAGTGTTGTCATGCTTGAGTCCTGCTCGGACTGCCAGGTAATCGCTCTGTTTCTGCCATCACTAATTGTGCAGAGGGAGCTCTGTTGAAAGATGTAACTATTTGCTGAGAATCATTTAGAGTGATAAAGATATTGTAGTTTGTTCTAACCTGCCTTCTTTGCAGCAAGGGGTTTCTGCCTATCTCCACCATTTTGGTCCCGAACTGCCGAATTGGCCCAATCAGTACTTGGGGACTCTGAAATGAAGCCTGCTTATACGAGTTGTGTGGAGTGAAGGGTTTGGGAATTGTAGTTTTGGACTGTTGATGCCTTTTTGCAACTGAAGGGGGAGCTGTTGCTTTGATTGACAGCCAACTTAGCCAACTGAACCTTTTGGATCTGAAGGAAATCCTCAAGCTGCCTGTTGTTTAGGCAGATCTAAGTTGGAAGCTGAGACAGGAACAGCTCGAGATAGTCGAGCAAGCGTCTGCGTAGTTTCGAGCAGGAGAACTGTGGGAAGGCCTGAGTTGAGGCCTGCAAGTCTGCCTGTTGCCCTGAGAGGGAAGAGAGAATTTCATTCGGACTGAATCTGAAGTGGTGAGACTGAATTAAGCCACTGAACTGTATCCAGGCTCAACCTGCTAAAAACCGAAGATTTTGCTGCATGCGATCGGCCAGTTAGGAACTTTAGCTATTTCTGAGCTCCCGGTTTGAGCAGAGACTGTGCGACCATGTCTGGGGAGCATTTTGCCTGGTACAGTAAGAAGTCTGTGCATATAAATGTGCTGTGTACTGAAAGGGGATCGCAATTTAGTCCCGCTTTGTGTGAACCGTGTGCTGATTGCTGGAAGCTGTAACCAGCCCAAAAGGACTGAATCCGCGGTTATCCTCATGTGGCTGGGCCTTGCAATGAGGGCCTTGCCATACTACCCTACTGCACAGAGAAGAGCCATCGATGAGAGGCCTGCATGGGGATCAGCCTCCTGCTCCACGCTTGAACAGGAATGACTCCTCGGTGAATCGTGTGGGCCCTGCTTCTCCTGACACTCCAGAGAGTTCGTCTGCTGCCTCAATTTTCATCCATCTTGTGTCCAGTCTTGGGTATCGTGAGTAACCACCAGGGTAGCTCCCTGCAACTACAGTTTAATTTAAGTGTGTCATCTGATTGCTTTGTTCTTTCTTTTCCTTCACGAACTGAGCCATCTGGCTCCGGATTACAATTAGTGTGTTGTGCAAGTTGGTTTTCCATCACAGGGCCCCAACCAGCTGCAATGCTGGGCTACCCCAGGCAACGGTCCTGGCTAGCCCACCTTTCTTCCACCTGGGTACCCAGAGAGTGTTACTGTGTTAGGGACTCTGACTGCATGCACAGCTGTGTGATTGATAGAGCAATTAAGCTAATTAACCTGATTGCCCCCCTTCCTTGTTCAAATCCCCTGAATAAATCAGATCTAAGTTTTTCTGCATTCAATCAGACTGTGGTTCCAGTTTGTGTTCGTAGTATTGTACTGTTGCCATTTGCTCTGTCTAACCTTGTTTTACAGGGGGTCTCCAGGGTTGCACCAGAGAAACCAGCCTTGGTGGTAAGTGCAAACTGTGTGGGTACTTGCAAAGCATATCAAGGTTATTGTGAAAGTAATTATTGTGTACTGTTTTGGCCACTAGCAGGGAAAGAGGGGGGGTTACAGTGTCCTGTAGGGCTGTGCCTAGGCTAGTTTGACCACTACCATCCCTCCCTGACCTCTGGGTGGAGGCACCCATTTCAGAACTCAGGCCCCTTAACCTGCTACTAGCCAAGCAGGCAGGGATAGTAGCCCTTCGGATAGCACCACCTAGGGGTTACATGTGACCAAGATTTTTTTCTTGCTTTGGTTCCCCCAGGAGATGCAGATATGCAATGACATCAGCTTGGGATTGGCGCACTCCTGCACCTGTCCCACAGATGTCCGCCAACATCTTTGCACTGCCAGGTGGTCCCGGCTGCTGGACACCCAATCTCCACTGGGTGTCACTTTTTTTCCCCAGAAACCACAATCCTTCCCCCAGAGGTGGTGAGCTGTCCATGAGATGCTCATCCAACTTCCCACAGCTGATCCTCTAATGCACCGTGCTCGTTTCTGAACATGGGTCATCAGCACTGCAGGTGGTAGCACTACCGCTGTGCTGGCCGGCCAGCTTATCCTGCTACAATTTTATGATCGTTAAGTTTATCCTCCAATTTGACCATTTTCTTTTTAAGCTCAAGATCAGATCCCATGCTGTAAGTTTTCTAATGAGGGCCCCCCTGAAAAGAGTATACCCCAAGTGAAGTTAGTCTGATACCAATCTTTATGTAATCTGGAGCTCTAGGAGCTCTTGTTGGTATTATGCTGCTCAGGTCTGCTGCAGGTGTGTGCTTAGGGAGTAGAGACTGCAGTGGTAGTTTATAATATGGCCATCACTGCAGCACTCAACTCCCTCGTACCAATTTGTGTACAACCAAGAGTCTCATCAGAGCTCCCCCTAGTTCAGTGAGGAGTTTATTCTTTATTTTCCAGTTAATTGTTTATTAGTTTTCTAACTTACGAAACAGTATTATACATACAGCCATGACGTTGTATACAGCAGAGAAGGTTTTACAGCAAAATGTCCACATTTGAAAAAAATATATATCATGCAAGTTGCACATTCCAGCTATAATGGACTTTGTAGGAGTAAGAGGGGAAGGCCCTCATATCTCTGCATGTTTGCTATGAGACAATATTCTATAGCTCATCTGCAAGACAAACAGCAACACTTACAAATTAAGACTGGGAGTCTAGTTGAGTAAGAGAAATATATACACACTGCTAGGGTTGCAAAGAATGAAAGGAGAAAAACAGCATGTGTTATGTCATATCAAACCTAAGAGTCTCACATCTCGGGAGTAACTAGAGATTAAAGCAAATTATAAGCCACCAAGAAGGTTCATCCAATACCAGTTCTAGGTTTCAAATAGGTTAGGAAAGGGGCCCAGCATGATGCATAATCCGCTAGTTTAGTAAGCGCTGAGTAAGACATACGATCAAGTGTAGCGAGTAGGGTAAGAGCTTGCTGGAGTTCCGAAATAGTGAGAATTTCAGTAGTTCATCACCATGAAAGTATGAGGCACTTGGCGAAGATACTTAGAAGGGCCAGCCAACGAAGGTGATGGAGTTTAAGAATAAATCCTGGAGGGGGTAAGCCCAGGATCCACAAGAGGGGGTTTGGTTGGATTGCTAGGCCTAGGACATCCCTGGCTAGCTGAATAACAGCTTGCTAAAAGGGTGCCAGTAGGGAGCATTGCCAAATGATATGGAAAAGATCTCCCACTTATGCCTGACATCTCCAGCAAACATTAGTGTTCAGGAGTTTTGCCTTGTATGACACTGCTGGTGTTCTGTACCAGTGGTGTAGCAATTTATTTTGGATACCTTTGCTACGGGCATCAGGGTAGCTTGAATGTGCTAATTTACAGCCAAGAGCCCATTGAGTATCATCTAGGTCAATGTTCATTGCCTTTTCCCATTTTAATTTTGATACCTCCGACTGAGAGGGAATACTTCTTCTAATGTCAGCATATATTTTGCTGGGTTGTCCCCTAGGAAGCTTAAGCCAGACAGAAACTTTTTGAGGAGTACTCTGAGTTCGTGGATTTGGCTAGAGAGTTATAGTTAAGGAGCTGTGAAATTGCAGGTATCTCCAGAAATCGGTTTTACTTAAGGTTTTTGATTATACTAGGGCTTGAAAGGTTTTCAGTCTGGAGCCCGTTTCATCTAGAATATCTGCCAGTACTTTAAAGCCAGCCTGCTCCCAATGGGGCCAGTAGATAGGTTTATTGTCTATCAGGATATATTTGTTGTGAAAGATAGGTGTATAAATAGTTGGGGTGGGATTAGCTCTGATCCACTTGTGCACCTTATGCCAGATATTAATTGCTGGCATTATGGTAGGATGGGCTTGCAGTGATTTGGGTAGTGGATTATATAACAGAAGGGGAAGACTATGGACCTGTGCTGTGGCCTGTTCCATGTGAAGCCATTACGGAGAGTCTGAGGTCAAAGTAGTGAACCACTTCAGGGACTGTGCTATCGAGTAGGTCCATGTGTACCCTTCGAGCCAGGGAAGGCCCCATCCACCTTCTTTCCAATGAGAGTGGAGCTTACCTCTGCTATAGTGGGGTTTCCTATCTTCCCAAAGAAATTTACCTACAATTTTATCTATAGTACGAAGCCATTTCAAGGGAGGGGCTAGAGGAATGTGAGAGAGGATATAACAGCTTAGGGATCGTAATCATTTTTAAGGCTGCTATTTTCCCTGCCAAGGTAAGGTGAAGCAGTCACCATCTGTCTACTTCTGTTCTAAGGCCAGCAATTGGGGCTAAGGTTGAGATCCCAGATTTTAGACAAATCTGAAGAGATGTGAATGCCGAGGTATTTAAGGTGTGTTGGAGCCCATTTCAGTCCTAATGAAGAGGAGCTGTGCTGTGTGCAATTAGAATTGATTCAGTGAGAAGTTTAAATGGTGGAAGGCAAAAGGGCGGAGGCTGGAGCACTCTTGGCAGAAATCAGGGTCATGTGAGAATAGACTAACCATGAGAACCCACTGTAAGTAGTATGGGGGGGCAATCAGTTTGAGAAAGACAGAGTTCCTGTCTCGAATGATTGCTGCAGAGTGAAATAGACCTACTCAGCTCTTCCGCACTGTGGACAAGTTATTACATCCAACACATCTATGGTTTAGGGGAGTGTTGACACTCAAAAGATGTGAGGAGTTTGGTAAATTTTTTCTTGATAGGATATTTGCTATCCAATTATTGGTTTTCACAAGTAGGTTGTCATATCCCAGCATGGCGCATCTGTGCCGAGCAAGGGCCTTCCACCAGTCTTGGGGAAGGGGGATTTTGTCCAATACCAGCTGGAAAAGTTCTCCATTTGATCTCAGAACTGTGTCCCACTTTCTGTTCAATGGCCCCAGGACCATCCCAACTGTTGATGGATTGCAGGGGATTACTGAGATAGTACAGTGCTTTCTTGGGGAGGGTATTTGCCTTGCAGCTCTGAAAAGGGCTGTGGTGAAACACCTCCTGAAGAAACCATCTTTGGATCTGGACATCTTATTCAACTACAGACTGGCCTCAAACCTCTCTTTCTTAGATAAGGTTAATGAAAAGATTGCGGCGATGCAGTTGGAGGCTTATCTGGAGAACTTTTCTATCTACGAGCCATTTCAGCCAGGATTCAGAAGGTGTCACAGCATGGAGACAATACTCATCAAGGTGCAGAATGAACTTCTCCTGGCTAGAGACAGAGGGGAGAGTTCCATCCTTGTTCTCCTTGACCTCTCATCAGCTTTCAACACTGTAGACCGTGGATTTTAACAACTCAGCTGAAAACTTGGCTGGACTCAAGAGTCACTGTATTGAGATGGTTTGAGTCCTTTCTTTCTGGTAGGGTGCAACAGGTTGTGTGGGATATTTTTCCTCACACTCTGCTGCCCTGACGCTTTGGGTACCTAAGGGTTAAATCTTTTACCCATGTTGTTTTTGTATATATGCTGCTCCTAGGAAGTCAGTAGGCAATATAGTCTGCAATTTCACTGCTATGCAGATGATACTCAGCTATATCTGTTATTAGCCCTGGGGAGAGAAATTCGTCAATGGGTTGAGCAGTTGCCTAGCTGACATCAATGCCTGGATGGCCTCCAGTTGGTTAAAGCTAAACTCGGACAAGACAGAAGTGCTCTGGTGGCTGCAAGTATTCAAAGTGTGGCCTGGTAGAAAGTGTGGTGTCTGGGTTACAGCTAGTGCCACTCCTCTGTACCAGTGACAGGGTGAAGAATCTGGGTGTCATCACAGACCAAAGACTAACACTACAATAACAGATGTCAGCAATGGTCCATGATGGATTTTTCAGTCTCAGAACCATTGCCTAGATTAAGCCCCATCTAAGTCCCAAGGACCTAAAGACATTGGTGCATGCTTTGTGACATCAAGATTGGACTACTGCAGTGGTCTATACCTTGGACTGTCTGGAAGTCTGACACGCCACTTGCAGCTGGTGCAGAATGCCACATCTAGATCAATCATTAGAAACTCCGAGCATATCTCTCCAGTTTTGCAAACATTACACTGGCAGTCTGTGAGGTATCATGTCTCCTTCAAGACAGATTTTTTAACATGCAAAGCCCTACACGGTTTGGGCCTAGAATATGCAAAAGAGCTCCTCTGTTCTTTTGCTCCTAACTACCCTCTCCAGTCCTCTGAGTTGGGCCTACTGATGATCCCCAGGTCCAGACTGAAGCTGTCTTGGCATTTCCTGTGGAAGCATCTGTGTTGTGAAACCAGCTGCCTCGTAGGCAAGGGAGGGACCCCTCCATTGAGGCATTTAAAAGAGGTCTGAAACATCATCTTTTACCCAAGTTTTCTCTAATCAATGAGTTTTATGACACTGCGTCTGAGATGTTATTTAGGCAATAATGCATGATGGGGGTGCGCTATGGTGAGATATTGCTATTTTTGATGATTTTCTGTGCTATTGGTTCTTTGTATCATTGTAAGGTGCCCAGAGCTGCTGGAATTGGACACTAAACAAATAAAATTACTACTACTAATAGTACTACTTCTTTCTGTCAGACTGCTTCTCTAGGCTATCTGTTCTATACTCCATATCCTGACATAGCATGTCAAAGCAGAGAGATGTTTCTCAAAATCTGAAAATTTGCCAGATGTTTCAGTAAGGACTGTCTTAATAGTTGTTGAATTGAAAGGCAAGTTATCCATCTGATTGATCTGACAGTATTCCTCTTCCATCAGGTCACCTTTGTGGTGTTTGGCAGCAGAGGTTTCTGTGTTGAACTTAGACATCTGCACAGTTGTGGTAGAATGCTAAATTTAACTTCTGAATTAAAATAAACAAAACAAAGTACTTCCATTTAGTAACAGGACTAAAGTAAAATAAATTGCAATGTCAGTTTGAATACAGCAGTGCAGAAAACACAGTAGAATAGGCAAAGCAGCAGGAGCTTTTTCTAACATGTCTTATCCGATCCTTGGCATCATGCAGCCCCTGGAACTTAAACTGTTTATTAAAAAAAATATTTTTATTCAATTTTTCCCTCTGGTAAGAGCAATACAAACAATTGAAATGCATGTAGTAATCAAACAATAAATAAAACCATACATTCAAATACAAAAAGAGAAATGAATGCAGTAATGAATATAGTTGTCAAACTGAATAAAACCGTACATTCAAATACAAAAAAAGAAACAAGTGTGTTTGAAGGTCATACTTTACTTCTGCTTCGTATAAAACCAAAAAATGTAATCTACAGAGATATGCTACAATACATTTCTTAATTTGTGCAATACAATGTATAGGATCTAATCATTAATTGTCTTTCAAACTAAGTATATATTAACTGCATATTTGATAGGAATTTGGTGATCATCAACAAGCAAGGTATTCGATAGCATTCCCCGTCTCTTGTGAAAGGCGAGCATCATATGTTATTTTGTTCTTCCTATTCCCCTCCCCCTTGGTAACACCTGGAAATGAGCTGTGGCTCTGGGTCCCCTTCCTGGTTACCAATTTTCAATAAATAAATAAATTGTGAAAAGCAGGCATGTTATATGCTGGCAGACATCTTTTCCATTAACAAAGAATTCAACATGTCTTTAGTGCCACTCTTCATATGTGATTAGATTATCATTCTGCCAGTTCTTAAGGACCAGCTTTTTCACAGTTCCAGCAATGAGTGATATACTAAATTAATTTTAAACAGACTCACAATACAAGACTCTGGAGTTAAACTATCCCTCAGACCCAGTGACATTCCAAACCCAGTTTTAAGTGTCCCCCACAGTGGTTTAATTAGTTTGCTGTCCCATAAAATGTGGACTAAACTGCCTTTTATTTTTTTTTTGCACCTATAACAAAGGCTATCCTGAGCATTTTCGTAACTAAAAAACATGGATAAGATAGAAAATGAAGCTATGAAAAACTTCATAAACACTGACGAAAATGCAGCCTCTACCTCTAGTATGGACTTTCTAACTTTATCTGTGGAACTCTGTTTGTTTTGACTTCACTACTCTGGTTAGAATGCTGCATAGCTGTGAGGTGATGTAATCAAGCACAGTTTCAGCTACTCACTCTCTCTCTCTCTCTCTCTGTCTCGTTAAGTACAGCATTATGACATATTTTTTATCAAGGTGTTTATCTCCTGCCCTGATGGCCCCACTCAGCCCCAGCTTGCCCAGCCAGCAACCACCTCCCTCAGGACTTGCTGGTCAACTGTTCCCCATGGATACTTCCTGTGGTGGGGCCAGGAGTAGCGGGCTGTCCTCCTCTTGGTATCCATATCTAAACATGGCCTTTGGATGGTGGTGCAGGAGCTGCAGCAAGCTGGGTGTCATCCTGCCATGAGATGCTATTTTCTGCCACTATTTTCTCAATCCAGGAGGCCACCTGGTACAATGGCTCAGATATGTGTGCATGCAGATGCATGCACATGTACCAAGTATCTTGAGTCCCCCATACTCTGAAACCCTTACTGCACTACTGCATGGCCTGCACCAGGTGGCAGCCACCTAGTAGGATGTCTGGGTCCCTCACCCTGAGAGAGTACAGCTGTCCTACAGATGCTCAGTCCTTCCTCCCCTGGCCAATCCTCTGGTGCAACAGGCTTGTTCTAGAATCTGGATCATCAGCACCACAAGCGGCAGCACTAGCATTGTGGGGGCAGGCCAGCTGTGCATTATGATATATTTAATCAATGTTATATTTGTTTGTGACATATTTAACATCTTTTATCTTGTTGTTTTGATAGTAGGTATGCCATCCATAAAAATGTCACCATTTATACAATGAAGCTGAGAGTTGAACTTTACAGATACATTATTTATTTTAGCCACAGGTGAATTTTAAATGTAGACTAATCATTTATTTCAATGGGGTTGTCTCACCACATTTATCACCACTTCAGATATATCTTTAACCTATGGGAGAACAGCTTGTGCAATACAATAACAGTAGCCTCTGCTGCAATCCAAACAGAACAGTGAAATCAAACAGAAACAGTTAAATCTTAATAAAAAATAAGTCATTTTAAGATATATTGTATAAATTGGACACATAATGGCTTGACTCAGAATATGCCATGTATCATCACATGTAAGGTAGGCTGGACTTTGATCACTCACTTGGGGCTCTACCACTCATGAGTTATCGTCCAGTCACCTCACTCATGAAGATAAATGGCATATTCTAAGTCAGTGGCTCAATGCAAAAATGTAAAACCAGATTCAACCGAAGGGTATTCTTCTTGATTTCTTGTTTATTTGAAATAATCCACATAAACTAACCATCCACAATTTTCTCTTTTTTATATACCAGCTGCATGGTGCTGAGTGGTAGGGGATAGCTTGGGCACATTAGCCATCTGAGTTCACACTCTAAGCACAGGATGTCACAAGCAAAATCTGGCAGCCATGATGGAGCGCTGAGTTTCATGCTGCCCTGGAGTAGCTCCTGGCAGATGCTTGGTGGTGGTGTAATTGGCAAATTGGGTGTCTACATGCCATCAAACATCCCCCAGGATGCTGCAGCTTGCATGAGCTAATGGAAGTAGGTGAACGCATAGGACAAATGGTGAAAAAAATCAGTTCACTGTGACCTTGGCATGGGCCCTACACAATCCTTCTCTATATCTGCCCTTGCTTACCCACCTCAACTGACCAAACATCAGTTCATTCTGAGCCCAGGCTCACCACGACCCTTCTGACCTGAGATGGAAGCTGAAGGGGGAGGCAGTGAACCTGGCAAGAAGTGGCAATGGGTAGTGATCTGCAGCTGGACCAATAAAGATGGAACTAGGAGGTACCAATGCTCTGGAAATAAAAAGTATGATTTAAAAAAATATTTGTATTGAGTTTATGCATCATAATATCACAATACAATTGTCCACATAGATAATCAGTTGAGAGAGTTCAGATAATCACTTGAAACATTTACTAGTGATTTGTTTACCTCTATATCTTGTTATATAATACTTGGGGGGGTATCCAGAAAAAAACAGACATACACTGGTAGCAAGTGACATGGTGCAGAATATCCAGAAATATTGTGATATATCACAAGAAATCACCATTTATTTAAATTGTGTGTCACTGATATTTTCCATTCTAGATATATAGTGCATTTTATCACTGGTTTCACTGTACCCATTGGTAAAGAAAGAGCATAATGCTGTCCTGAAACACGGCAGTAAATGAATAAGGTGAGTCCAGAGTGCATCAAACTGATTTCCATAAGTCAGAATTCCATGACCATATCGAGTATATAGAGCACTTAATTCATAATGCTAGACCAGAAGTTCTGAAACCCAAAATCTAGGTGGCCTCAAAGAGCCAAAAAAGAGTGCGGACAACAAAACTTACTGATGGCCTATCTTCATATTTTCACTCCATACTCTTTGATATAACACATCTCTTTTCACACAGTATACCATAAATCAAGTCCCTGATCTAGTTTCACTTGAAATGTATCTCCCGTAGTTGAGAATGTTTCCATTCCATTACCTTTTATAACTGGGGCTGTAAAGAACACTGTGACTGCACAAGGTTGTGCTGGTGGCCGCATGTTGCAATTATGGCCTCATTTGAGAAACACAGCGCTAGGCCATAGACACAGGCTAATTTACTGTAGCAAACACAACTACTAAGCTAGTAGCCAGCTGGAAGGCCTCATGGGCCAGGTGTATTTAATTAATCAAAGGAGAGCTAACAAAAACTCATTCATTCCCCTCACTGTCCTAATCATGCTTACCCACATTGTGCTTCAGAACATGCTTTACAATCAGTGAGACAGATCAAGGACTTGATGACAGATAAGGCTAATTCAACTTTTTCTGGACTTACCTTGTGAGACTGGGGTAAGGCCTTCAACAGGGTAAAACAACAGGGTAAAACATCATGTGCAGGTCCGCAACCTTCTTTTGCCCTATCTCTCACAGGATGTCTCTACTTGGAGTTAGGATGGAAAGGCATATTTATTATAGTGATAATAGCAAAGTGGTTGGGATTTACAAGGTAACAGCCAGATGACGGTGACAGCCGAGATGGTTAGAAACACCCTAGTCAGCTTAGTACCATGTAAAACCCTGATCACAATATTGCTATCCCTATTACACTGAAAAAAAGAAATAAAATACTTTGAAATAGTGCTGAAATCGTTCTTTCTCTAGTTAGATGCCATATCTGTGAGAAAATCAGAAATATTCAGCAATTTCTCACAGATGTACTGTAGCACTACAGTCTTAGCCAATCAGAACACAGAGATTAGCATATAGACCCGGTACTGACTCTACTGTTCCATTATTGCAAAATAACAGGATGGTAGTTCTGTGTTCTGACTGGCTGAAAGGGATCTTGTTCAATACAATCAGCAATCTTTGGGATGTGATATATTTGCTAGAGAAATTGGAGGCAGAACAAGAACAGCTATCCTCTCTCAAACCAGCAGATGATGTACTTGGGACATAAGGAGTGCAGTTACAGCTGCATATTTAGAGTCACCAAGTTAATGCTTTACACCACATGTCATGGTGTCTCACCTTTACTTAAACAGAACTAGATATCTATGGACAAAATTTGTTTAATAATTTAGTAGTGGAAGGGATCATAAATTTCTTCACAGCTGATCCATTCCACTTCCTAGTTCTGGGAGCTGCTGAAGTCCTGCCCCTGCGCTCAGCAAATTTATGATGTGTGTCCAGGGAGAGCACAGTGACGTGCTCCATTATAGGCTATGGTGGGCATCTTTCCAATTGTTTTTTATTACAGGTCGAACAGCGAGAATGGGCACTGGCCCACTCAAACAAGAGCCTTGCTAGCTGGACCAGTGCCCACATTTCATCACCAAGGAACCATTTTAATATAAAAGATCAACAGAAAGATGCCCACCATAGCCTCATAATGGAGTTGTAACACTGTGCCCTCCTGGGCACACGCCATAAATTTGCTGGAGCACAGGGCGGGACTTCAGCAGCTCCTAGAATTCAGGAAGTGAAGGATCGGCTATGAATAAATTTATGATCCCTTCCACTATTAAATTATTAAACTAATTTTGGCCATAGATATCTAGTTCTGTTTAAGTAAAGGTGAGGCACCATGACATGTGGTGCAAATCCAATTTGAAATACCTTGGTAGGTCTCTTTAAAGTATATACGATACTGTTTGCATGAGCTTGAAATATGCCATGAAGTTTTGTGACTGAGCTCTGTCTTCAATACCTGTGAGGGGGGCAGAGTCATTCCTCAGTACAAAGACTTGACATTGACCTCTTACAAAGGCTGGTTCTTGCAGCTGATTAACTTTCAGAATGGTTTGGAAACAGTTGGTGCCACTGTCTGTGTATCCTCACTGATGTAGACATCCCTCATTTATATACAGTAATTGAGGCAATCACTGCTCATATATATGGCATCATGGATCTCAGGGTATTCTTGTACAGTTTTACTGTGCATTGCAGCAAAATATGTAATTTGTAATCTTATTTCAAGGCTATGATCCTGCCCTTCATATTCCTTTTACCATGGAAAACAGCCCCAGTTAAATCATCCAGTCCTTAAACTCATATTTTCCAACTCTTCAACCATCTTGGTCACTCTCCCCTGTACTTTCTCACTCATGTCAATATCATTCCTCAGAAGTGAGACCAGACCCACCACACACTGCATTCAGTTACTATAACAATCCTCATTCTACATATCACATACAATATATTTTGCACACTATCTTTATTATTACTACAGTGCTTGCTCTGTAACAGTTCCAAATCTGTGCATACAGTTTATACTACTTAAAGCTTCCATTATTATCTGCTCAGTCATTGTAACCAATCCCTAGTCTGTATATGAGGGGGTTACTTTTTTGTAACTGTAGTTGAACTACCGGCATTTAGTTCACATCCACTCTATGGCCATTTCACCATGCATGCTCAGTGCCTCAGGATACATTCTAAGTCTATCAAGCCATTCAGGAACTGCAAATCAGAATGGTACAATATAAAATGCTTCACATGGCTTATAGCGCCCGGCAAGGATTGTACAGAATAGGCTTAATGGACAATAGGGACTGCTGGAAGTGCTCATCACCCCAAGCCTCATTGAGTCACATTCTGTGGGCATGTTTGGCAATGGATACCTGTTGGAATGGGGTCAGAGGTTTCTGCAAGAGGCTTTACCCTATACTAGCAGTTTGAACTGTTGCACTTGCACTTTTAGGACTGGTCCACCAGGGAGTCCTTTATCCTTCCCCCAGCTGAACTGGGTAAATGCAGCACATTTAGGAGCTAAAGGGTGATCATGTAGCACTGGTGAGACCCTGAACCACCAGCCCTTAAGGAATTATAAAACATGCAGTTGCAGACCTCTAGGTATGAAAACTGGAATATGCAGCGTTGCACAGAGATCAGCATATTTCAAGGAATGGTAACCTTACTTCAGACCCTTACTGAAGAGGCCCCGGTCCTTGTGCGCCCAAGAGATGACTTATTGACTAGTATGAAGGTTATAGTTTAATGCTTTGAATCAGTAACTTATGCTACTGCAGGTCCTTAGCCCTGTGACAACCCACCTCTCCCTCTGGGCTGGAACAGCTTTTAGAGAGGTGTCTGTCCTCGGGTATTTGCTGCCACCAACTGGACTGTCTTCCAGCACCCCCTTCAAGTTTACAAACTTGAATAATTAAATGTGCAATTGCACAAGTTAAAGTCTGGTAGTGTTTCTCTCTCGGGTGGTGGACGCTAAACAGAGTTTACCTCAGCCAGTGGAAACCATATATTACCTTAAGAAAATGACATCACAGTCACAACTGTTGAGCAAATAAATAGCTTTTACTTAACAGAAAGTGCACTGAGCATTTACAAGATATAAATTTACAACACAAGAGAATAACACTAATACAGGAAAAGTAAACAAATGTTTTTAAATAACAGATGGCAAAAGAAAAAGGCTATTACTGCAATATGCTAGTATTAAACTTACCCTTCCCTGTCTTTACAAGAGACACTGGACCCTATGCTAACTGGCAGCTCCCACGGACATGGCTGGAAGGGTAGGCTCCAAGCTTATGTTTCCCTCTCCAGCTTCAAGTGTAAAAGGATCACACTTTACTGTCTTTTAGCATATTATATACTCTCTTGAGATTAGGTCATTCCTATTCTCCCTAAGAATGCAACAACCATCTAACATGTATGTATTTAATTGTCTCAATCAGACTGAACACCTATCAGTGACCAATCATATTCCTTTTTAACCTTAAGTTTATATTTGAGTGAACCAAGCCATACAAACTGGCCTGTGTGTGTGTGGACATGTCCACTCGAGATTTATGACCCAGCTCTTATCTAGCAGCTAGGGAGGACTGAGAATTCCAGCTTGTGGAACTTCTCAGCTTGCATGAGTGTTTCTTTTTCCAGACTGCTAAAAAAATAAGGCACCTACAGAATCCACCATTAACTCCTTCCTCCCTATTTCTGTCACAGGCCCTCTGACTGAATTATTGCTTTTCAGCTGTTTTACTGCTGGTGGATTTATATAACACCACTTCAGGATAGTTTTTTCATTTCTATTTCAGGTGGTGGGCCACCCTCCAGCTCGCTCAATCCACATGGGTAGGCAAGCCTAGTGCTTGCAGTATCTGGTTCAGAACTGTGCTATACCTTTCTGCCCACCTCCCATCCAATCACCATTGCTACCTAAAGTAAGAAATGTAATGTCAGGCCTTCATATCAGCATGGCTCCTTTTAAGTCTCTTATACTTCTATGCATCCGTTTAGCAGTGTAGAAATTTGCATATTACTCCACTATTTAGGTGTGAGTTATTGCAATGCAGGACATGACATGTGACTACATGGTTATCCATGAATTACCTGTAGAATGAAATAGTGTCTTGAGTGGTTTCATTAAGTTAGTTGTAAGTGTAAACAATTGTTCATACCTTCACAGACTATGGATAAATCTGTTATTATACCTTTAACTCTTCTTATACATGTGATATGAGGCTCCCAATGCAGAGTGGCCAAGCTGTACACTGGCAACAATGATATATTCTTTTTCTTTCAGTTACTTCATATGAAGACTTGATGATAATGTCAGTTGCTGGTGAGACCTCACTTGCAGTACTGTGTGCAGTTCTGGTGCTCCTATTTAAAGAAGGACGTCAAACTACGGGAGGAGGCTAGAGCAGGGTGACCAAGTTGATCCTTGGGCTGGGGGACAAACCATATAAGGAAAGACTGGGGGACCTCAACATGCATTCCCTGGAGAATAAAAGGGAGAGAGGGGGATATGATTTAGACTTTCAAGTACTTAAAGGGCATGAATAGGGTTAGTACTGAGGGCATGTTTACATTAGAGGGGACACAAGGACCCAGTCTGAAACTGGAGGGTGGAAGATTCAAGAGGGAATGAGGAAACACTACTTCATGGAAAGGGTGGTAGTGAGGTGGAATGCACTGCCAGAAGAGGTGATATCATTGAAATCTGTGGGCAGTTCTAAGAAGGGGGTGGGGCAGGGTCAAAGGTAAGCTCAAAACTGGGGAAAGCTGGGGAGAGGGAGTCAGAAGAATGGGCGCTAAATCAGATGAATGGGCAAGGGGTGGGGGGCAGCTGCAGTAGAGTAGACTGGGAGCTGCACACTCGAGCAGACTCAGTAGACCATATGGCCTGTATCTGCTGGCATTTTCGTGTGTTCATATGTATGTTAGTGATCAATTGTTCAATGCATTATGTATTACAGTATGTATTTTTTTTTAATGAAAGATTCTCAAGAAAAAATTTTATGGAAAAAAAAAGAAGGAATTCTAGGTCAACTCCTCCTACCACCCAACAACCCACACGTTCTCAGGAAGACTAGCCTAGGGAGCTCAGGTGGGTGGTACAGATGTGAACTGAATACCAGCAGTAAAATTACTGTTAAAAGTAAGCAACCCCTTCTCTTTTACTGCCAGGATTCATTTCACTATCCACACTATACACACTATCAGCAGTACTCCAGGAGTAGGGACTATGTGTGTGCCTTACAGAAACAGACTGGAGGACTGCAGTTCAAAAGCAGCATCTCTGTAGCGCAGATCAGTGTTGTAGTGAAAAATAAAAGTGTGTACATTAGACCAGGTGCCAACCTTACAGATCTCAGCAATAGGAATGCTCCTAACAGCAGCAACAGAGGCAGAATATGTCTGGTAGAGTGAATAAACTTAAAGACACATGTGTGGCTCCTTTGTTTTAGACTCTATTTTATGCTCCGTTGGACCAGGGCATCTCCGGAGGTGCCCATGTGACTGTCACCTCTACTCCCCACTGAGACCTCCCTCCTCAGCCCCCCACCAGGACCTTCCAGCCCCCGCCCAGATCACTCCCCAGGGAATGGCCCACCTCAACTACCTGGCAGGCTTTCTGAGATTAGAGGATTCGTCCTGGTTAAGGGGCCTTGGGCAACCGTTGGAGGGATGGTCTGGCGCTGAGGATGAGGGCTAGGTCTCTGGAGCCCTCATTGCCTCCCTGGTGCTCCAGAGTATTTACCAGGTAGTTTTCCCTCTGGGACTCAGAGATACAATGACGTCCTGGTGCTGATGGGCCGATGTCCTGGTGCTGATGGGCCGCGTCCGCTGCCGCTTCACCACCAAGTCACAGCACCGCACATTCCTTGTGCTGCCCCTGATCTCCATCAGGGGCCACTAAGGAATGGTACAAGGCCCAGATCCCTCCCTGGGAAGGGAGAGCAGTCCTCCAGATGCTCAATCCCTTCCCGCCACTGTCGACCCCCGGTGGCCTAAGTCCGTTCCCAAACCCAGGTAGCCGGCAAGGCATGAGGTGTGTATGCTCAGCACCTCAACCTTCAGCACCACAAGGCAAACTCATGTGAGGCTCCTTAATAGTAAATAGATGATATGATACACCTAGCAACTGTCTACTTAGCTGACAGTCTTCCCTTAGTGACATCAGCATAAGTAAGCTAATAGTTGTTGAGTGTTCCTGTCAAATTCTGCAGTATGCTATTTGTAAAGCAGCAGTGTCATGTGGACATTAAGAGTATGTAGACTATGGTCCCTATCTGAGTCATGTGGCCTTGGTAAGAAAACAGCCTCACCAAGGTCTGATTAATTTTAAACTCTAAAAACTACCTTTGTTAGGAACTTCAAGTGAGAGGAAAAGGACAACCTTGTCCTCCTGGAAGACCAAATAAGGAGACTCCACCAAAAGTATGTGGAGCTCATACAGTTGCCTCGTTGAAGTCATGATAATCAAAAATGCAAAATGCCACAAGCATCTATTGCTTCAAATGGTTTCTTCATGAGCAAGGATAACCCCTGAGGCAAATCCCAGGGGCATAGGTTCCAAATTGGGGAATGAGACGGTCACATCTGTTAAGAATTGTGATGTCACCTTCTCTGGAGTCAGGGTTAGTATGCCTGTCTTAGTATGGTAAGCTAAAATGACTTTCAAATGCACATTGAGAGAGGTAACTAACAGACTGTACTGAGTCAAGACCCACCGCTAGTAAAGGACCTGACTCACATTAACAATGATATGGGATGCTCCCAGTACCGGCAGGATAATCTCTTTCATTTCATGCCGTAGGCATTATGGGTAACGTCTTTTTAAAAGGCTTCAAGAACCATCCTGATCTCTTTGGAATGACACAATATGTCCAGTACAAGTCTGTTACCTTAGATCTGGTCAGAAAGTCAGATCAAAGTGGCAACAATCAAGTTGGTTTTTAATGAGACTGAGGAGACCTAATACCAAAAGTGGCAGGGCCAGTCTGGTCCAATCAGGATGATTTTTATTTTGTCCCTCCATGCCTTTATTAGTAACATGTGTATTGAAATGGGGATGGCATACAGTAAGCCCTCCATCCACAGGCTTGAGTAGCCCTACCCCAGCTTGTACACTGCAGAGCAATGACTGGCATAGAACAATTACATCTTCCTCTTTCTCAGAATGCAAACAGGTCCACTTATTACATTTGGTAGAACTGAATGAGGTATTGCCTATAGTCTGCCTCCCTGCTTTCTTCCTTTGAATCTGGGAAGACATGCAGTACAGTTTTGCAACCCTACACACACACACACACACACACACATATGCACACACTGTCCCTGGCTTTATCCGGCAGATTATTCCATAGCCTGGCAACTCTGTTAGTAAAGAAATCTGTGCTCAAGTCCCATTTAAAACTCTTTGATACCAGCTTCATCTCATACCTATAAGTTCTCCACCTCTTTCATAACTTCCCATAAATCTTCTATATTTTAATTTTTGCATTCATAATCTTATAAACTGTTATCATTTTCTCTCCCAGTCAGTGAACATCCAGACAAGGATCAAGGATTATGCGCAGGCACCTGAAATCACCTATTGATTTGAGCTGGGTACCATCCAGTGTAGAGGTGTTGAGGTCTTGGGAGTGGCATTTAATTTTGTGGGCAGAGCAAAGGAACATAACTTTAGTCTTGGGTCATTCAGGACCAATTCTTTAAGGAACCAGTGTAGAAGAAAGTGGAAGTTAAATGCAAGGGTTTTGTTGATTTCAGTTATATTTCGCTCATGTACATAGATAATGGCATCACCAGCAAAAAGCAGGGATTTAGCAGCTGAGAAGGTCTTAGGCAGGTTGTTTATAAAGAGTGTGAAAAGGATACAGAGTTGAGTTTTATAAAACTCTATCAAAACCTCTCCATAACTTAGTTCTCAGAACCTTTCAGGAGGCTTTAAACACCTCTACCTGCCCTCACATGTGGAGATACATAACAATATCAGCAATATTAAAACCTTAAAAAGACCCCACTAGCTGTGAATCATACTGCCCCATCTCAGTCCTTAGCATGGACTATAAGATATTTACTAGTTTTCTGGCACACAGATTGGATAATATCCTCTCTCCAAATTGTACCCTTGATAAATCAAGCTTCATTAGAAATAGACAAATCACTCATAATATCAAACATACCCTCCTAATCATGCATCACTTAAATACCTGTAGAACCCCAGCCTTAATCTTAAATTTTGATGTACAGAAAGCATTTGACAGGGTGGCCTGGCCATGTTTGCACCACAAGTCATTTTGATTTTTCACTCCCTTTCCTGGACCTTCTTCAGGGCCTGTACACCTCCCCTAGAGTGGTAATCATCTCCCTCCTATTTAACCTATCCAGAAGTACATGTCAGAGCTGCCCCCTTTACCCATACCTGTTTGCTTTATACATTGAACTGCTGGCACAGTATCTCCAGCAAAACCACTGTTCTTCAAGTGATAAATAATCCTAGGGCATCTGCAGAGGTATGTATCTGTACAGATGACTTACTGTTCTATCTCACTGACCCTGGAAAGTTCTCTACCAGCCCTGTTAACCTGTTTATAGGAAATGGAACATTTAGCAAGGATTAGACCCTCAGCTGGACTGGCCGCGGCTTGGCACTCCCAGCCACCCAGCCGCACACCTCCTGGTTGCCCTTACAATGAAAAAGCTAGATCTGCTTCTGACTCTTGGGTTATGAGCCCTCCGCTGAACCGGCAGACTCAACACTCCCAGTCACCCAGAGGCACACCTCCTGCGCCTGATAGCGATGAAGCCAATCTGCCTCTGACTCTCGGCTCTGAGAGCCTCTGCTGGGATCCAGCCGTGGCTCGCACTCCCAGCTGCCCAACCACACACCTCGGCCACCCTCACAATGACGAAAGCTGGATCTGCCTCTGACTCTCAGTCTACAAGGCCTCCACTGGACCAGCCGCAGCTTGGCACTCCCAGCCACCCAGCTGCACAACTCCTGGCCACCCTTACAATGATGAAAGCCAGATCTGCCTCTGACTCTTGGGCTATGAGCCCTCTGCTGGACCGGCTGTGGCTCAGCACTCCAGCCGCACAGCTCCTGGCTGCCCTTACAATGGTGAAAGCCGGTAAGACCTTGGACTCACTGGGCTGCTGTGGGTTGCTGCCATTGGCCGTCGCTCACTGCAGTGCACCCTGATTGGACCCTGTGTTTTCTCCTGATCAGTCACTGGTCTGCTGAAGCCTTCCCGACCTGGGGCTGCTGCGCCTTGACTGCAAGTGGTAGCAGCCGAAATTTTACGGCCAGCTACAAGCTGCTCTGCCTGGACCTTTTTTACTGAAAATTATTGCTCTGCTCTGTTGTAGTGTGTCGATTCCGATGAATTTTCTGCACTGTTTGTTTTAAAGTTATTGCAGCTCTCCTATGTACTGTGTAAATTCCTGGCTGTCTCTTTTTCTTTCTCCTCTGTTTCACGGCGCTTGAACCGCCCTTTCCCCCTACCTGCATCCCCCTCTAAGCCTGCTTATTCTCCCTCTAAAGCCTGCTATTTTCTGTGTCTATCTGCCAATTTGTTACCTCCCCCCATGGCGCCAAGTCTCAGCTTTGTTAGTCTGTAACAACTGCCCCTTGCTGCTGCGCCCCCCCGCCATCTCCTCTGCTGTGTCTGCTGTCTCCGGTGCCTAGCTCTCTGCCCCTTGATTTAGCTCTCTCATCACCTCTCTTTTGTTCCTGCTGCCCTCCCACTGCTAACTCCCTATTTCTCTCTCTCCTTCCAGATCTGCCTCTGACTCTAGACTCGAGCCTCTGCTGGACCAGCCATGGCTCGGCTCACCCAGCCACCCAGCCGCACACTTCCTGGCTGCCCTTCCAATGACAAAAGCCGGATAAGACCCTTGGACTCACTGGGGCTGCTGTGGGCTGCTGCCATTGGCCATCGCTCACTGCAGTGTGCCCCAATTGGACGCTGTGTTTTCTCCTGATCATACATTGGTCTGCTGAAGCCTTCCCAACTTGGGGCTGCTGAGCCCATTGACTGCAAGTGGTAGCGACCAAAATTTTACGCCGGCCCCCCCCACCTTTGACCTTAATTAAATAAACCTTCCCCACGCCCCCTTACTTGCCCCTGCCCTCTGCTTATCTTCTATTGGGTACCTTGCCAGGCCCTCCTCTGCTTTTGTCCTCCCCTATTGCCCTCCCACTCTCTCATTCCTGGTATCTCAGTACCACTGTGTTACCGTGTTCTCCTTTTGCAGTGCACCAACCTCACTCTTTCAACTCACTTGCCATTCCTGCCTTTCTATTCTCACCTTACCTATCCTTGTGCCCTCTCTCCACCACCATCCTCTCTGACAGCTAATCATACACCCCAACTGTACTCTGTACTCCCTTCTCCTCTTCCTTGTTCCCCTCTTTTCACTACTACACCCTCCCAGTGCCTGTTTCCCCTCCCTCCCAAACAGCTACCTACTTGCTTCGACTTATTGCCACCTAAGTACCCTACATCAAGAACCTAGTTACCTGCCCTGGGACCTGCCTTCCACTATGGAGCTACCCTCTCCCACCTATGAGTTTTGGGTCCTTCCCTCCTCCACTCATACTGCTCTCACCCTGAACCTTTGCTTTCACCCCATGACACACATCACCAAGCCACGTTCTCGTCAGACATGAAGACGTAAGCGCCTGATTAGGGAACTACACCTGTGTACTATGAAGCTAGTGCTTCTTCTTCTGCTGTTATCTGGCAACATTCACTCTAATCCTGGCCCAACCCCTACTAAGGTACCGAACCTGAATAAAGCACACAGGTGCCCTCTCTATTATTTCACTCAACATCTGTAGTCTCCTTCACAAAATTGATGCCCTTCAGACGTTTGCTAGCCAACATTGTCCGGACAACCTAGGTATTGTTGAAACCTGGCTCTCTCCATCTGTCCCAGACCATGCTATCGCCCTCCCTGGGTACAATGTTTTTCAGCTTGACCGGATGAAAAAAAGAGGTGGCGGTTGCACATTATACCAAAAGGATACTATCGTAGGTCAACACATCAGCACTGTTCCCCAAACCAGTGTGGCACAAGATTCTTCCCATCAGAATCCTCCTTGGTGCTCACAACAAAGCTCTCACAGTCATCGTGATCTACATTCCACCAAAACAGCAAGGTTGTGGCCTAAACGCAGCTCTGGACTTTGTCAGGTCTCTCCCTCCAGACACTGAGTCTATCCTTCTTGGTGACTTTAATATAAATTGGCCTGCTTCTGAGGCAGCGGCTCACATGGATTCTGTAGCAGTGGCAAACCTCACCCAGATGGTTGACTCCCCAACCAAGAAAAACTATAAAATGGGCACCAGCACCCTACTGGACTGGATCCCTACCAGCCACCCCAGGATCTCCAACACCACTATCCTTCCTGACGCAATCAGTGGCCACTCCCCTGTCAGCTGCTCCTGGTCAAATAAATTCAGCAGACCTCACCCAAAACCATAACCAGCAGAGTCTTACCCGTTGGCCATCTAACTTATCAAACCCACCTCCTCCAACTGGACTGGTCACCATTCTTCACTGTAAAAGATGTGAACACTGCTCTGGATGACTTTATCAAAATCTTTAATGAAGCCTGCAACAAATTTTCACCTCTTAAAAGTGAAAAGTAAAGCCCTCTGTAACCCTGGCTCTCAGGAGACCTCCTAAGGTGATTAAAAGCAAGCGATCATCTTTGGAAACTAGCTAGAAAACTGGGAGACAAATAGACATCTCTGACTATAAACATGTTCAAAATGACTGCACCAAAGCCATCCAGCAAACGAAATCTGCCTATTTCAAGAGTGCTCTCAAAATTCCTTGGGAAAGGGAGAGACTTCTGGAACAACATTAAACAAGTCACTGGGAAGCAGTCTAAATCCCCCTCATCCTTGCTCTGCATAAATGGTGTTACCACACTCAACCCGAAAATCATTGCTGACACGTTCAATGCTGCCTTCACTGACCTTAGTTCTGTACTTCCCCCTGATTTTTTCAAACAGAAGGACACTTCAATGCCCCCAATCTTCTCTGCCTCCACTGGCCACCCTCCTTTACACTTTAAATCGGTCAAGATGTACCAGGTCCACAGCTATGTTACCAAAGCTATTACCAAGTCCAGATCCAGCAATGACTCACTCTACCTCAAACTTCTGTCCCTCACCCTTGAAGAAGTCCTCAGGCCGCTGACCAAGATTTTTAACCTCTCCCTCAGCTTCAGCCAGTTCCCGGACAAATGGAAATCTGCCACTCTGACCCCTATACACAAAAGTGATGTCAAAACTGCCCATGAAAATTTCCGTCCAATCTCCATCCTACTGCCACTCTCAAGGCCTTGGAACGACAGTGTTGACCAGCTTACTGAATTCCTGGACATATACAACATCCTGTGCATGCAGCAACATGGTTTTAGAAAGGGTCACAGTACTTCCACAGCACTACTTGAATTCACCAGTGCCAGTCACCACTCACTGGACAACGGCAAACAAACAGGGGCTGCTTTCATCGATCTAACAAAGGCCTTTGATACCGTCAACCACGTCTCCTGCTTGTCCAACTCCAGAAGGCAGGGCTCTCATCTGATTCAGCAGACTGGTTCAAAAGCTACCTAGACAACCAGTCCCAAAGAGTAAAAATAGCTGAAATGCTCTCTGATGCCAGACTGGTCTGCTCTGGTGTTCCACAAGGGTCAGTTCTGGGCCCCCTCCTCTTTAGCCTATTCCTGAACACACTGCCGGATTCCTGTCCAGAACAAATTATACTATACGCAGATGATGCAGTTATCCTTGCCTCCCATTATGATCCAGAACAACTGCAAGGAAACCTCCAACGGGGTTTCACATCAGTTGAAAACTGGTTCTTACAGCACAAACTGATACTAAACCAGAAAAAAACTAAGGACATTATTTTCAGTAGCTCCCACAACAAAAATAAACAGTATCACCTCACCATAAATACCAAACAAGGAGCCACCCTTGATCAAGCTGATGCCTTCAAATATCTTGGCATCACCCTTGACTCCAAACTCTCCTATGCTGCCCATATCAATAATGTTGCAAAGATAGTGAATACCAGGCTGGGCCTACTGTTCCATCACCAGAAACATCTAACCCCTGAAGCACTGTCTTTTGCCATCCAAAGCTCCATTGTGAGTGTTATTGACTATGGACTCATTGTTTATGGCTATGCTACTGCCTCCACACTCAAACGTGTTGCTACCTCCCTAAATAAAGCATGTCGTCTCATCACCGGAGCCCGCCATCTCACCCATACCTGTGACCTCTACTCTCAAACTGGATGGCTGCAACTAAACAACCGAATAAAGTATTAAACCTGCATCACAGCCCAGAAAATAATGATGGGCATTGCCCCCCCAAGGGTCTGCTCCCTTCTCAAGACCAGAATTAACAACTGCAACACCAGGAGCTCAAAACCACAATTCCTGCAAATCCCTCATTGTCGTGCAACCCAAGGTCAAAGGTCATTTGCATACAGGGCACCTAGCTTGCTCAATAATCTTACCAGTGACATCTCTGCCTCACCAACTCTGGGCACCTTCAAGAATAAGCTCTGTCACTCCCTTGTTACCTCAAGCACCTGTGATTGCCTTAGCTAAGCAATTCTTCTTTCGCTGCTACCCTTAACCTCTGCTGCCCTGGTTGACCTCACTCCTAGCACTTCATTATCCCAATGCCTAACATTTGCACTCACTACTGTTCTGTTTTGACAAAGCCCCTTAGGCTGCCATACTCTGTCCCACCCTCCCATCCTCCTTCTTCCCTATCCTATGTTTAATACACCTCCAAGTGTATATATGTAGTGTAACTAATATCGTTATAACTATCGGTGTCACTGATTGTTTTATACTGTAATTCTGATCCTGTATTGTCTGTTCTTACTGACATGGAACCTTTGTAAATGAGCCATGGCTCAAAGGTACTTTGTAATCCTAGACTCAAAATAAAATAAAAAATTAAAAAAACATAATAAATGAGGATAAAACTGAGGTCCTATAACTCCATTACCTTTCCTCACAACATATGAAGAACTGTTACTGTTACAAATGGGGCAGACCATTTTATCATATGCCTTGGAGTACATATTGGCCCTTTGACCGCAACCCTATACTTCCTCAATTACCCACAACTAGAGCAGAAAATACAGGTGGACCTTCAAAGATGGTCCTCGTTCCCTCTTACACTATTTTAAAGAATCAGATCAATCATATGAGTTATCTTACCCCGATTCTTGTATTGTTCCAAACTCTGCCAGCTCTTCCTGAAAGGGGTACTTTTACCAAATGGAATAAATGGATCTCATGCTTTCTTTTGAACCAGCGGTAAACCACATATAGCCTTGGGTAAATTACAGTTACCTAAGGAAAAAGGGGGAGGGGTTGGCTGTCCCTAACTTAAACTTATATGCCCACATGGCATTACCTAGCCAGATTTTGAAATGGAAGGTACCCTAACCAACACCTTGCTGGGCAGATCTAGAACCTGATATGCTGGACATGTCAGTTGACTCCTACTGTTTGGGACCCCGATCCTTTAAGACAACGTGAGATCAAAGCAACCACCACCATAATGTTACTACAGTTCTGGCATACTCTTCTCTGCCAGCATGTATATCAAATTGGAACACACCACTGGCTCAGTATCCCTGTATACTGTGCTGACTTTCCTCCAGCTGCTACGGATCATAAATTTAGATAATGGACAAACAGGGTCTTGCACATTCCTTTTCAATTCTGTGAAGCCAGTCAACTGCAGTCATTTGCACATATAATGGGACTCTATCAACACTACAGAAAAAATCATTGCAAATACTTACAAATTAGGCATTACCTTACTATCACCCTAGGCCCTAGTATAGGCATGGCAAAAGTACCACTGCTCATATTCATACACACAGTCTTACAAGGATTCTGACTGGATCATTTTCTCTCCCTATGTTATCAAAGACTACAGGGTGCCCAATCTATAGATGTCACCCAGATGCAAAATACATGGGAAGCTGAACATTCCATAGCCCCTTCGAAATCCACACGATCTCATATATGGCACAGACAACACAAAGTCACCAGCTCCCCACAATGGAGGGAGTTCAGCTGGAAATCGGCGATCCGCTTTTTTCACACACCACAAATCACTGCTAAATTTCTAACCAATAGAGACTCTTCCTGCTGGAGAGGTTATCACTGTGAAGTTGCAGGCCATACAGATATTTTTTAGTCTTTCCCATCCTTCACCACATTTTGGCAACAGATGGACACAGAAATAAATGCCATGATTCAGAACTACAGTGCTTTGACACCTGAAGTGTCTATACTCCTGTTACCCCCACATATTAAAAAATGGTATACACCCCAACAGTGACATTTCGACTGCAGGGTCCCCTACAGCGACTACAGTGCCACGTCGCTGTAGGTAACCCACTGAAACCAGCACTGACTTTTGAGGTCCTGCACCCCCGAATCAGCTCCGACTCAGAGTTGAGAATCCTAAGTGGGGTGGGGGTAGTCCCCTTTATGGGGGTTTCGGGGTGAAGCCCTCAAGAAAACACTTGTTTCTGAAACCAGCAGCCAATGCAAATGCAGTCGACCTGCCAGTTTTGCTGTCGGGTCGCTTGACAAAATTTTGTCGATGACCCATCATAGATCCATTAAAAATAAAGTTTATCTACCATGCTAAGCATCCTGATAACATTAGGGGAAAAGTAATTGCCGTTGTTGACTCAAAACAGACCCCCAACAATAGCTCAGTACAAACAGAGAATCTTATGACACAGGTAAAACAGCTAGACTCGCACCATCAGAATAGATGGAATATCTGGCTTGTCCACATTATGGAAAAGAGACCTGACATTATTTCCTGATATGCCCTGGATGAGAAAGGCTTATAACCAGCTTCATATCCACAAGCATTGGCAGGAAGGGGGGAGACGAAAAGAGGAGAAAGTTTATTAGCTCATATTTTATACCAACACTGAGGCAGTCAGGCCCCTCAGGAATGAATGTGCCTCTGTTGACCCTGACTCTTTCCAAATACTTTGATTTAGATTGTTAATTTTCTGATGCATGTGAGTTATACATTATTTCTGGTCACAGTTGTGGAATTACTGAAGTGTACTGTCCTCTGAGTGCCTGAAAAATGTTAATAAAATGTATATATAAGAAAAAGAGTATATAAGGAGGGTTCTAAGTATAGAACCCTTTTGACACCATGGGCGTGGTGTTGGCACCTGAGATTACTTTGCCAAGCTTAACTGCTTAGGATCTATTTTGCAGGTAGCTCAAAACCACTTAATTGCTGCTGATCCTACCCCAAAGGTGCCGACTCTTTGTAGTAGCAGGCTGTGAGCAAATAGGTGGAAAGCTTTGGTCAGGTCCATGAACACTCTGCCCATCATTAACCCTTTGTCCACTGATTGTGCACAGAGTCCATGAAGCTGACCAATGCGTGCAGGTTGCATGGCCCTTTCTGAAACTGAGATTGTGTTGATCTAGGTATGAGGAGAGCTGATATTGAACAATTCTGTCTTGTAACTTAGCTAGAACCGAGAGGATGGATAGGGGCCTGTAGTTGTTTAAGGCAGTGTTTTCCACTGTTTGAAAAGGGGTAATACCATGACCAACTTCCAAATGTTGAGGACTACTTTGACTCAAAAGAGAGCTTAAAGATTTTGGTGATTGGTTGGTTGATTTGCAGTGCCACTAACTTAAGGAACTTGGGAGGCAAGCCATTGCTGCCAGCAGATTTATCAGTATTTAAGCAGACAAGGGGCCCGATATTCAAAATGGAACAAAGCAGGGTGTAAACTTTGGTGCTGCACCCTGCCATTGCCTGGAAGCCCAAGGATTCTATATTCAGTTAAATAGCACACTGTCATAATTTGACTGAATATAGCCGCCGGCACAGCACTAAGTCAAGTAGCGCTGCCCCGACACGGATCCCAAAGGACAATGCCAGAGTGTTGTCTGCAATATTGAAAGAACCCATGCAAATAAGCTCATTGGGCATACAAGGCACTAAGGGGCATTTGCATGCCCATTATGGGCTCATTTGCATAGGTAGCAAGGAAGGTTAGTGGTGTTGCCCTCCCACCCCATTTCCCAGTCCCAGACCTGTGTAGATATCCCTGGTGCTAGTGGTCCCTGCCTCCCTCTGGTTGCCAGCCTGTATTATAAAACATAACCTCCCTGGTGCCTAGTGGACCCTTCCTCCCTCCGGTCACCAGCCTGTATTATAAAATATATATTCCCTGGTGCCTAGTGCCCCCCCTCCCCGATTACCAGCCCATAATAAAATTATAACTTCCCTGGTTCCCAGTGGTCCCCCTCCCTCTGATCACCAGCCTGTAGTAAAATTAAAACTTCCCTGGTGCTTAGTGGTCCCCCGGCCCACAATCCCCAGCCCGTAATAAAATTAAAACTTCCCTGGTGCTAGTGGATCCCCCTTCCGATCACCAGCCCCTAGGAAAACTGACAACCCTCCTGGTGTCTAGTGCCCCCCATGGCTCCGAACACCCACCCCCACCAAGTCACTTTACCAGTATCCTCGGTGCCATGGGTATGCATACAGTGACCAGTGCAGCCCTCGTCACACCTCCGAGGGAGAGAACCACTAGCACCAGGGAAGTTTTAATTTTAGTACAGGCTGGTGATCGAAGGAAAGGAGGGGCCACTAGCACCTGGGAAGTTTTCTGTAATCCCACAGGTAGGCAATTGGTGGGTGGGTGGGGGACCACTAGCACCTGGGAAGTTTTCTGTAATCCCACAGGCAGGCAATTGGTGGGTGGGGACCACTCAACACCAGGGACGCTTTTCTCCTATGTGCTGGCGAGGTGGGTGTCATGGACTACTTGGTATCAGGGAAATGTTTAATTTTATTATGGCTGGTGATTGGAGGAAGGTGGGTACCACTAGTACAGGGAGGTTTTCCTTACTCCTGCAGGCTGGTGAGCAGTGGGTGGAGGGGGACCACTAGGCACCAGGGAAGTTTTGATTTTATTACAGGCTGGTGATCAGAGGAGATGGGGACCACTAACACCAGGAAGATTTTCTTTACTCCTAAGAGCTGATGATCGGTGAGTGGGAGAGACCACTAGCACCACGGAGTTTTCTTTTCTCATACAGGCTAGTGATCAGTGGGTGGGGAGGACCACTAGGCACCAGGGAAGTTTTAATTTTATTATGGGCTGGTTATCGGAGGGAGGTGGGGACCACTAGCACCAGGGAGGTTTTCTTTTCTCCCATGATATGACGATCAGTGAGTTGGGGGAACCACTAGGCATCAGTGAGGTTTTCTGTTTTGCTATGGGCTAATTATCAGAGGGGGGTGCCATGGACTACAGGGGGTGGGTATGCTCCCCCAGTTGACAACTGGCTAGGTGGTGGAATTGTCTTGAGCAGCTGTTAGGGTTGCCTGGAGTAAGTCGGGTTCGAATGTGGCAGTATTTGCACTGTGCAAAAGGACCACACTAACCCCTTTTATGCAGTGCAAACTCACTGAATATGGGGTAGTGCGGCTATTCATGGCCATGCCTGTCCCCTTGCCCACCCACATGCACTATGTTTTGTGCCGGCGCTAACCATTTTTGCCCACACAAAGGCCCGTTTTGAATATGGGGATCTGAGACAAACTTTGGTTTGCGCAGGCAAAGACCCATTAGTTCCCGCACAAAATTTTGAGTATTTGGCCCTAGGAGTTTCTGTATTTTCTTGGCTTTGACCTTTTTTAGCTAGAACCAAGGAGAGGACATTTCCAAGCCTGGATTGCAAGAAATAATTTGGGGCTCTATGTCAATAGTAGGATTACTAAACTTTTTTAGATTGCAAAAATAATTATTAAACAAATCTGCCACCGTCTTCAGGTCAGTGTGTTTATTGCCATTAACTTCATTGGTCAGAGGGGCCTCAGCACTTCTAGGGTTTAGAAAGCTATTTATACAGGCCCAGAATTTTTGGGGAGTTCTTAGGCTGGCTCCTTGTAACATTTTAAAATATGAACTCTTGGCTAGATTGAGTTCTCATTTGCTTTTGTTTCTTAGATATCTGTAGGCTTGTAGGGCAAACACTCCATGGTAAACATGTCATATGTTAAATGAAGAGAAGGACAGTTACAGATAAAAAGAAATAGGATGAGGAGAGGAGGCACTAATACCATATAAACAAAAAAAGAACAGGTGGGAAAACACAGTTACATGGGTAGAAGCAGACTCAAACTGTTTAAATACATTCCTGAGTTCATAAAAGCACATACATTTGGATCTTATATGGGTGTGTTCAGGAGAAATCTACCCCCCAACACACACACACACAAAACAACCTGGCAGGTTAAGTTTTGAACCCATTATCATTGCAATTCTGCACCTCATTGGCTTTAAATGAAAATAAGGAAATAAGTGTTTTTTTCTTTTACAAATGTGTCCACACATGGGCCCAGATATTCAAAGAGTTGAGCCATGCGCAATAGGGTTGCACCTCATGAAGTCGAAGTGCGCCATTCTGCGATATTCAGCAGGAGGCAGTTGCGCCCCCGAAATCATGCTGAGCAACAGCGCAATGATAATGAAGGCATGCACAACCGAAGGAGGAGGAACCATGCATAAATGGCGCAGTGTGATATTCAACGACTTGCGCCATGCGCAATAGGGGAGCAAGCGGAAGTTGCGCCATAGCGGAAATGAGCCAAAATAAAAAGGAGCAAGGGAGAGGTGCAAGAATGCTACAGGGAAGCCACATGTGGCACAACTCTAGCCAGACAGACAGGGCAGGTGGCACAAACAGGGCAGGCCAGGGAAAGGGCAGTCTGAACAGCCAGGCACAGGGAAGGTGTGGGGAGCCACACAGCACAGAGGCCAGCACAGGCAGGTGTACCCAGTGCAGGGGAAGTAGCAGCCAGGACAGCGGGGGGAATATAGCAACAGCTGCCGGGGGTGAACACAAGCCAGGGACATGGCCAGTACCTTCCAAATGGAGGCTGTTATGGGGGGTGAGAAGGCGCGTGACAGGGGCGTGGCCATGGGGAAGGGCCTCGTCGGTAGTCTCTAACAGGCAGTACCGAGCCCGCACCAGTTTTGAGCTGTACACTGATACTGAGATTGTGGGCCGGTACCGTCTGAATAGGGCAATTCTGAGGCGGCTCTGTGAGCTGTGCAGTGATGTGATGCAGGCACCCACACGACGGAGCCATGCCCTGTCAGTTGAGACTAAGGTAACAGCCTGCATGTGCTTGCTCACCACGGGTACCTTCCAGAGACCAACTGGGGACTCCACAGGCATAACCCAGTCGGCCACGTCACACCACCTCACCCAATTCCTCAGCGTACTGCTGCCACATGCTGCGGAGTACATCCATTTCCTCAGCATAGCGGTAAGCATAGCAACACACAGGAGTTCCACAGGGTGCACGTATGCCTGGGTGGCTAGGGGGCAATAGACTGCACCCATGTGGCCATACACACACCACCTGGCCCTGGGGGCCACATACATAAATCGCAAGGGCTTTGCCAGCATCAACTGCCAGATGGTGTGCGATGCCAGGGGGCGCATAATCAATGTCTGTGCCACGCACCCTGGGGGAGCACACAATTCTTTCATCTGGCACCAGTCGGCACTGTGCCACAGATTCGAGAGTGGGGACATCCCTACTGGACACCTACTGAGTGAGTAAGCAAACCACATCGACAATCATAGGGCCTTGGGGGGGGCATGGCCAGAGGTGGCATGGGTAGTAGCCTACATGGCCTGGGGCAGGGCGATGCTGATCACAAAACTAACCTCCGCCCTCTATACACAGGTGACAGTGGATACCCACTCTGTCCCTGGCTGTTCACACCCTACCAGCGGCCCGTGACCCCATTGCAGCAATGCTACAATAAGGCACACGCCGCCACACGTAATGTCATCCAGCGGGTGTTCGGGATGCTGAAGGCATGTTTCCATTGCCTGGACACCTCCGGCGGTGCCCTACAGTACAGCCCCTCAAAGGCCTGTGGGCTATTCCTGGCCTGTTGCATCCTGCACAACATGACCAATGAATGTGGGATAGCCGTACAGATCGAAGAGGGGGACAGCGATGGGGACGATGGGGACGCTGGTGACAATGGTGATGGGCAGCCCCCCCTTGGCTGACGGGACCCCCGACTGCTCCGGCTGGCACAGCTGCACCGGGACACCATCACGGGAGGAGCACTTCAGCCAACCCAGGTACTGCGGGGCCATGCGCAACCACCAGTGGCTAAGGCACAACCCACAAACACGCATGGACACACACCAGTGTATGCCGCCAAGGGAAGTGGCAGGGCACAGAAGTACACACACAACCAGGGATGGATGAGGATTAACATGCCACGTGGACGGACACACACATGCTCACACACAATGCAACAAACATGCACAAAGGGTAGGAGGCACACCGACCCAGAATGCACACCCTAGCAACATACATGTCCACAGGCCACCACGCCCACTGCCTGTCCATGTGCATGTGTCAGATGCTGAGCATCATTGCACATTGGTGTACAGCACAATGCAGGCATCATCATGCACACGCAACTGTGGACAGCAGCCGGGAGGGTGTGCAGGTGGACTGTGTGTCTGCGTGCAGGGCCGGGTACCCACCTGTGCACTGCCCACTGAAACACACAATGCACACAGGGCAGCACCAGACAGTAGCCACGCTGGGAGACAGGTCAGTCATGCGACACAGTGCCCCAGCTGCCACGGATGCGTGGGCGGCCCTGCAAAGACCCGCCAGCACTGACAGGCTGACTACTGGCCTCATGGGGTGGCACCGATGGTCCCCAGGGTTCCACTGCATGAACGCCGACCGCGTCTCACGCAGGGAGTCTGCAGCACACCGAACATGCCTGCACCAGGAGTGCTTGGGATGCCCACAGCTGAACCCGGCCGACAGGTGGGGTCACGATGCCGGAATGGGGATGGAAAGAGCACTGCGTGGTGTCCGCTGATGCATGGGCACCTGACTGTGTGCCCATTGTGGCCATGACAGCAATGAATGCCTGTGCATGCCTGTCAATGGCAGCGGTCACATCCTCCCGCAAACGGTCCATCCCTGCCAGGATCAGTGTGGTGTCCCGGCTGCGATGCTTCTCTGCCCACTCCAGAGCCACATGCAGTGCATCCACGGACATCGCAAGCCACATCTGCTGCTGGACCGATGCTTGCAGTAGGCGGGTGTGCTCGTCCAAAAGGTCATCAGCCTCCTCAGCATCCTGTCCCTCAGGGTGTGTACGGCCCCGATGATCAGCACCCCTTGAGGGTGGGTGCTGTGCACCAGGACCAGGTCTGGGCATGTCCACAGGTGGTGCACAGATGCCGCCACTGAACCCTGTACCCCTAAGCCCATTGGGCGACTGCTGATGCTGCCCCTCCAGCTGCCACTCCCCAGGGCTCAGTGGTGCCACCGCAGTGGCCGCAACAGTCCCACTGTCCTGAACAGACATCAGTGCTGCCCCACTGGTGCTGACAGGCACGGTCTGGGACTGTGCTGACACGCAGGCCTCCACGGCAACACCACCCACAGCCATGGGCATGAATTGCCCTGCTGTGTAGCCATCCTGTGGCACACATGTGTCACTGCCCATGACAGTCGTGTCATCATCACTGGTGACGGACTCTGCACTGGCCACAGTCACAGCATGCTGGCATCCGTGGATGCCAGCATGCTGGGACACAGGCAGGGCTTCCTCCACACCTGTTACAATGACATCAGTGTGGACAGCCAGGCAGCCCCACTGTCGCAGTGATCCACGTATACCTGTGGAGGTGGATGGTCCCTCCTCCAACTCCAGCTGAGTGTCCGCAGTGGACAGGCCCACCACCGCTGACCCATGCAGATGCTCAGGGTCTGTAAGGGAAAGCAAATTCGCGTTAGTACATGTGACCTACCCTGCCCCCCCATAGACAGACCATGACTTACCATGCAGTGATGGGCCACCACCCGTATGGAAGCCACCACCTGGAACACCCTCAATGGCACTGCACTGCATGCTTCCAGCAAGCCTCTCTTCCTGTGGGGTCAGCTGTACCACCTCCGACTGTCTCCCACCTGTTGCAGCACGTGCTGCCCTGATGGCAGCCACCTTCTCCTTTATCCTCCTCCTGTCCGTGCCCATCTTTTTATTACACTCCTGCATGGAGCACTGGTGGCTGCCATGCAGGTTCACAGCACGTGCCACCTCCTCCCATGCAGCAGCACGGGCTTGAAGTGTTCCCGCCGGCCCACTGAGAAGTGCTCCTGATCCAGGTAGGCCTAAACAGGGCCTCGTTTCGCCTTTGTAAAGTTAGCCGCCTCCTCCTCCTCCCACCACTGTGTTCCTCTCCCAACAACCTTCTTGGTCATTATGTAGCCTGTAAGAATGGCAGTTGTTACCTGTGACTGTGTCCCATGCATGTCCCTGGAATCAACAGTCCACACTCCCAAACAGCATGCAACTTACCAATAGACTGGTAACCAACTATGGC
This sequence comes from Neoceratodus forsteri, assembly GCA_016271365.2. Lineage (NCBI taxonomy): Eukaryota > Metazoa > Chordata > Ceratodontiformes > Ceratodontidae > Neoceratodus > Neoceratodus forsteri. Next base: position 719,975,331 of record CM057459.1, on the reverse strand, counting down.
CACTGCAGCACATTGTCGCACTTTTATAGCGCAATCCATGCAAATGAGGTGAGGAGCAACTTCACGTAGATGCAAATTGTAGTGCTGCACCATTGAATGGCTGATTAGATGATTTGCATATGACGGCTGAATATCGCGCTGTTGTGCTTTGCGCAATTGTGTTGAACGTGCTGAGCCAATGGCACAGTTCTGTGACATGCGTAGTACACCTCACTGCGTATGCCCGGGTTGCTGAGCAGGCATCTGCCACGCTGATGACGTGCTGTGCGCAGTAGGCAATGCAGGGCATGGCCACCATTGTGCCAGTGGTGCTATAGCAATGGTCACTACATGGCGCTGTGGCACTGGGCCATCATAGGTGCAATGGCCCAACTGCTCGGTAGTCCGCTATGGCGCTGGCACACAGGCAGCCAATCGTGCTACATGCATTGTCTTCCAATGGCGCTGTGCGTGGCCATGTGCCAGAGACCCTTGACCCTGTGCCCAACCTTTGCCCCTAGGTGCCATCGCGCAGGCATGGGTGCACCTCTATCGCACTGTTCGGGTAACAGCGTGATAGGGAATGGCAGCGCTGTACCACACAGCATCTGCATGTGAGGAGCCATGCTGCAGAGCACCATATTGCCTCCTATGACTGGAAGAATGGCATGCAGATGGGCAGCGCAGTGGTCTGTGATTGAGTTGGCAAATCTGGTGGCAATTGTGGAGCCACACCATGGTCCCTCTTTGGGAGGTGCCCTGGACTGGGCTGGGACCCAGGTGTGCAGGAGGTGGCCACTGACAGGGGAGAGCCACCGGATGGGGAGGAGCATGGAGCAGTGCAGGCACCACTATGGGGACCTGCAGAGGAGGGCCAGAGCTACTGGCACGACTGCGGCAGCACGTGCCAGGAGGGGCACGGTGCCACAGCCAGGTAGGGTTCCATCAACACACTTTATCCGTCCATATGGGTAACAGTGTTGTATGTGTCCAGCACATAGGGGAGGGACCATCTGGGGTTGGCTGTGGTGGTGTTCACAGGGTGTGGGGTGGGTTGGTCTGGCTGGGTGGGAAGGCACACACCTTGGGGCAGGGGGACTTTGCTTCGGGATTGTACTGATGTTCTTCTCTCCTTGTTTTCCCCACATGCCCAGAAGAATGCCGCCGTTTGAGAGAGGAGTGGCAGAGGGAGGAGGACGGTGCAGCCAGGCGGGGCAAGGGCCATCACTGCCCACCTGACCAGCCCAATGAGGGTGAGTGCCATACATCCATGATTACTATTGCATGCTGTGTGACAGGGTGGGCAGCGGGGCATGGCCACCATTCATTGACACCACTGCCATGCACGCAACTTGTTACAGTCAACACTGTCCAGTGGCAATGCATGTCTGGGAGTGCAGCAATGGTGGTCCATGCATGCACCAGGTGCATGGTGTGCCACTGCCTTTGCACCACATAGCCATGTCACTAAACGGCCACGGTGGTGCTGTGTGTGACTTGGCCGGTGGGTGTGTGCAGCATTCTGCATGGCTGTATGCGCCTGGGTGGGCAGGTCCTGTGGACGTGATCACTGAGGGTGGTCACACACCATCACAGCGGTATGTCCCATGGCCATATGCCATGCACAGTGGGCGGGCTGTATGGGGTTGTGCATTCACACCTATTGATTGTGCTCCCTTGTCCTAGCTACCCGCCATCTACAGGAAATCTGGAAGGCTCTGAGGGAACTACTACTGGTGGCCCGCGTGTCGCTGGACATCCTCAGGTGGATGGATAACACCGGGGTCCTGAGGAGACACAGAGGCTGGAGGAGTCAGAGCGGGGAACGGCGCTCCCGCTAGGGATCTCTCAGTCCCTGTATTCCCCTACCCCCCTGGACCCACCCTCACACCCCTCCTTTCCCGTCCCATTTGTCCACCCCTGCCCCCTACCTCCCCACCTTGTTTGTGACCCCCCCAACCTTGTATATAGTTTTTGTGATATTGTAAACAGTTGAATTTTATATTTGTGCAATACATTTAATTTTGATATGAATACTGTGGTGGTCTCTGATTTGCAGTGGGTTAGAGGTGCTCAGCTGCAGTGGTGTGCATGGCGTCAGGGGTGGTGCAGTCATGGGTATGTGTGTGTGTGTCCGTGTGGAGGTGACTATGGTGTGGGGGTAGCTATCAGTCAGTGTCTGTGGTGTGTGTGTTGTGTCCTGTGCACTGGATGACTGTGTGCAGTGGTCCATGGCGCGTGCTCTGTGTCCATGGTGCACCCATCAGCCTGTCCATGGCCTGTGCAGCTGACACACATGCATGTCTGTGACCTGCACGTCCGCTGGCATGTCAGTGGTGGCAGTCCCTGCAGGGCAGCCACTGTACCCATCACTTTGCTGGGTTTGCTCCTGTCACTGGTGTGGTGCATGCCTGGCTCGGGTGGCACTGTGGGCACCCACAGTCGTTGTCCCACCTCCATGCTGTGCCTTGTTGTGTTGCAGGGATGTGCCCCACTGCCTGTGACTTGTGTGCCAGTTACACTGCTGGTGGTGCACGGGTCCGCAGTGCCTGTAGGCTGATACCCAGTGCCAAGGAGGACTGCGGTGTGCCAGCTTCATGTGCCCAAATTGGGCTTGGCTGTTCCACCACTGCAGTCCTGTGGTCCCGGTATGGGTGGCTGCCCATACACTGTGTGATCCTGTATGCCTCCGCACCACTGTGGGTACTGTGCTGGCTGTGGCCAGTGGTGGGTCGGGATGTGTCACTGGACTACTGTGCAGGGTGCTGTACCACTGGTGGTGGTGTCAAGAGCACGCCCTGTCCCATGTGGGGTCCTCTTGTGCTGATGCATGGTTGGTCTCTCAGCAGTACCTCAGGGGGACTGTGCATGGTGGCACTGTGTCTGCCGTTGTTGCATTGCCATGTGCTGCCACCCGCTGATGGGTGCTCATGGTGGAGCTGGCTTGCATGGTTCTGTGGTGCACAGGGTTGCAGTGTCACAGTTGGGGTGGTGGCATGCATGGGGTTTCCTGCATTGGTGGTCACTGCTCATGGGGGACTGTCTGGGGGTCACGGTGCAGGGTGTGCTCTGCACTGGGGGGGATGGTGTGGCACGGGGTGGTCTGCCCTCCTTGTGTGCCAGTCACAGCTTGCCGGTAGGTGTGATGGGGCACCATGGCCCAGCTGTGGGTTGTTTGCTTGTCTCCATGGTCCAGTGGTTATTCCAGCCCTTCCCCAGTTGTGCAGTGCTTGGGGTGTGGGGGGACGATGTCTGTTCTGCTGTGTGTTCCTGTGCCCATCTCTGGCATGGGTGGTGGGCCCCTACCTCCCTGGTTGTGCAGTTACATTGCTCTGCTGCTGGGGGGCTCCGTTGTTGTGCTATGGCACCTCTGGACTGCTCAGCTGGACATCCCTTGTTGCGCTATGGCGCATCAGAACTGCTCAGCTTCCCCTCCCTAGTTGCGCTATGGCGCAGGTGGTGCGATATTCAATCGTCGGCTGTAGGCACAATTTGGCCTGCTCTGTTTTTGAATACCGCGTCTCTTGTGCATAGGCACAATAGACTTGTGCTTGCTCCTGCTATTGCGCACTTTTTGGGCGCAGTTTGAATATCTGGGCCATGGTGTTCATTGTCTCTTATTGTTTTTAGCCAGTCTCCATCTAGTTACAAGAATATGTACTATTTTTTATCTTCAAAGTTAAAATGGAAGAATATTTCAATGAAAGGTCCAATTTTCTATCTCTTGAAAACAAATTTCACATATTTTCATTCATTTTAAGTAAATTATTTAAATGTCATTTTATAACTGCAATAAGATATTCCAGGGTATGCCATTATAGTGATGCAATTGTACTTCTCAGGTGCAGTTAACGGCACTCGACTGTGCCTCATCCCTAACAATGCACCTGTAATATATGATTATTTCACCATAATGCACGCTTTTCATGTCTTATTGCTTACTTGTTTATATACCACATGGTGCCTGCCTCAACAGATTGTGGCTATATCTCTTTAAGTATTCAGTAAAAATACCAACAACAGCTTAATCTGGTTCAATTTCCATTAACATCCATCTGTATCAACCCCCCCCCCCACCAATGAGGCTGAAATTAGGCAGGATTGTCTAGTCCTCCTTTCCCGGTCAACAACAAACTAAAAAAACTAAAAAAAAGTACTTGCTTTAGAAGACATGAGCCCTAGGGAAGGCTTTCCCTTTGAGAAAGTGCCTGAGCCATGAAAACACTGGGAGTGTGTGTGTGTGTGTGTGTGTGTGTGTGTGTGTATGCTGCATGTGTGTGTGTGTGTCTGTGTGTGTGTGTGTGTGTGTGTGTGTGTGTGTGTAGGGTCTCACTGTTCACAATTCTGTGTGATGTTGCAAATAATAAATTTCTGTTTACATTTTTCCTGGCAATATGTTGCCTTTCTTGAACAGAGGAGACAGGTTCCTGGCTTTTGCTTCACAGCTGTTGGTTTCCTTCCATGCATACTGTCAATGTGTGAGCAGCCTTTTTGTTTTCTAATTGAGGATCACTGTTTATTGCATACCCTCATACTGAGACATGTTTTCTTTGGTTTACCCATGCCACAGCAAAATACATTTTACTGATGCCGATAAGGCAAATTACAGCACCAGGCACTTCATCTCCCAGGACTTACAGCACCAAAGCACCCTCCCAGGAAACAGTTGTTTTTGCAAGGGATTTTGCCTCCCACACCCTCTCAAACTAAATATATTTTATAAAAGATTGTCACTTTGACCTTGTGCACCTCATGCATGGCTTGTGCCACTCATAAGGTTACCCAAGATCAAACTGCTCTAGTGAAGATAAGGTATCACACTGGTTCCCATTGCACATCCCAGATATATATACTTTGTTTATGCTCCCAACTGACCTGGCTTCTTCCATTATTTCAGGTGCAGCTGCACTCTCTGGCATCCCTTTCACTTACCTTGGTGTGACTTCCATCCTCATGGGCTTGCCCACCATGGTATGGTCTGATCAGGCCAGATGCAACCTCCTCATGCTACTAGAGGCAGGAGTTCCAGGGCAGAGACAAGCAGACAGTAGCTAAGGTCAGACCCACAGCCCACCTGGAGTCATCTTGTGCAGATCAGATTCTTTTCTGTTTTCTGTCCAGCCCCTAGGATAATGGCACACTATCGGGCTGACATATTATATGCTAGGTGTGCCTCACACAGACCCTGGATGATGTCTCCACTCCCACTTGTGCTACTGTTCCACTACCATCTGTGGTTTCTCAGGTAGTAGGGGCAGTCAAAGTCTTCCCCTTCCCAGAGGAAGACAGCCTCCTCTGGGATGCTTGATTCCCCCTACTCTTGGCTAGCCTCTGATGGCCCAAGTTTGTTCCTGATCTTGGATTGCCAGTGATGCAAGTGTGGTGATTTGGCCACTGGTGTCAAATTGCTGTCCTATCTATCTGTAATTTTTTATGTTTAATCTCCAAAAAGGCCAGGACCTAAGATTTGTCAGAGAAAATGCCAGTTTTTCTGCAGGGGTACTTGGGAAGAGTCGATGTGTATTTTGTTGTCTGACATCTCCCCTTTGCCTAGAACAAAGGCTTGTTTAGAGGTAAATATGAGTTAAATTTCAATAAGGGATTGGAATTTTCTGGTAGCTGATCAAAGCGAAGATTCCACAGGAGAGATATTTAAATTAATTCACTTCTATGAGTATACATATGTTATGTGAGGGGTCAGAAACATTTATATACTACATAGATATGGCATTCTGTTTCAGTGTATTGATACTGTGTCCTACAAAAAGGTTATAGATGGTTCCCCATTTCGACTGGAAAGCTTTCCCTTTACCTGCATCAAAGTATGCCAAATGTTCCACTCTGAGTATTTCTGAACAATGTTGTCTCTATTCATTAAAGGTAGGCACTCTGTTTTCAACCGTACTTTCAAGATTGAGTTTTCACTGTTGCCCCTATTAATGCTAAAATGTATAATTGTTCCTTGCTCCACCACAGTCCTCATCAAATGTCCTATAATGCATATTTCAAAATGTAATTTATCACTCAGCTATGAGCTATTTCAAAATAAATCTTTTAATACTATCCCACAAAGTGATTATTAACTTTCAATTCAAAACATGTTGAATAGAGTTCTTGATTTTCCCACATTTGGAGCAATTTGGTGTTGTTCTTAGGCCCATTTTATATAAATGATGAGGGTGTAGTACAGATTATGGAGTCATTTAAATTGTACTACAGTCAGACCTGGTTAATCCATACACATTTGTGTTTGCCAGTTTTGTTACGTAATACAAATCTACGTAGTAACCAGACAGTGATAATAAAGAGGTCAATAGCCCAACAAAAAATCTGTATGCAGTGTTTTTCATTCAGATAATCAGATATATGGATTAACAAGGCACGGATTAACCAGGTCTGACTGTAGTTTCATGTTAACCATTAAAATTATGTTTAAAAAAGAGGATAGTCATAATATGTTATTCCAATATCCTTGTTGCGGTTCTTTTCTTGAGTTTGTAACCACAATCTTATAGTCTCACTAGCCATCCCTTTACTCTGTCTAGTAACATACTGTAAAAACTAGAGATTTTAGGTTTTAATTGTAAACAGTCCAGGAAGTTCTTTGTGTTGTCAGTCATTAGACTTAACCCTTCTGTATTATTGTAATGTTTTAAAATGCTTGTTTTAGAGATAAATAAAATTCAGTGTCTACTTTAGGAATGTCAAACATTTGTTCTAACGTATTAAAACTGAATGAAATCATTGCTATTTATGATGTCATTTAGCTTTATTATTCCTTTTCTTAACCACTCTTCTTTGACATATACTTGTTTCTCCCAAGAAAAATCTTGGGTTATGCCATATAGGTTGTGTTTTGGGATGATTTATGTTCATGCCTTGCAGTGCCCACCATTGGGATAGCCAATGTATAGTGTCTGAAATTATTTGTTAAAGGGTTTCATAGGATTAGCAAACATTAAGGAGCTGATGTGAACATTCTGTTTGTTTGCAACTTACCTATTATTGTGTGCTGTTTTTCTTGGTGTTGATTAACTATATTTTTTTTACCACATTTTACAGATTTTTCTGTTTGAAAATGTGATGCTGTGGTTTCACCATGAATTCATACTTTCCTTCTGTTTGCTCAGCTTTGTATACACCACCAGTGCACTTAGAGTACCTGTTACGTGTTTTTTAATGTCTTTTTCTGTCTGCTGCAGGCATCTTTGTTCTTTTTTATCAAAAGTTATGTCAGTAGTAATACTATTGATCTGACATTAGAATGATGTTACAGTATGCCTAAATGTACATGGTACATGGATGAAACCAGATGTTCAATTCTACTAAGCGTTTTCATGCTTGCTAAATGCCATTTCAATTAACTTGCTGTAATAAACTAACAGGTAAAATGGACCTTGTGCTCGCATGTACCGTCTGGCCTAAGTAACACCACATGCTATCATTTGCCACATTTGCACCTTTGTGCCTGAGTGTGAAACCAACTAATTACAACTAATTGCACTTCAGTTGCACCTCAGTTTCCTCAATTACCTCAGCAGCAGCATAAAGGAGTAGTGAATTGGCTAATTCAGACCACTCTTGTTCTGTGTCACCCTGCTGCTGGCTACTCCGCTTTCCTGCTCTCCTAAACACCTGAAACATGTCCTTACCTGCAACTCCTTCTGCCTCCGGGAAGTGGGACTGCTTATCCCTTGCGCACAAAGTTGAGATTCTGCTTGAAATAGAGAAGCTGCCAAAATTAAGCATTCATGACTTGAGTTTTCATTTCCTGATCCTGAAGTCAACTGTGAGTGACTTGCTGAAAAACATAGCTGCCCTTCCCTCTGATTGGCACTCTAATCAGAACCCTGAGAGAAAGCGAAGTGGGAGGCAAAGACAATGATGTTGGGAGGCTTTACTCGATGGTTTACAAATTCACAGAGCTACAGAAGCATTAATCAGTGGCCCACTTCTAATCAGAAGGCAGATAAACTAGCAGAAGCCCTTGGCAAAAGTTATTTCAAAGCAACTGATGGTTGGCTAAGCCACTAGAAACAGCGGCACAACACAGGTTTTAAAAAAGTCCACAGGGAAAAATTGAACGCTGACTCCATGGCAGCCAACACTTGGTTGAAGGATGTTTTGCCGCAATTGCTAAGTGGATTTAGCCCAGATAACATTTATAATATAGACAAAACTGGGCTCTACTTCAGATGTGTATGTTATGAGACATTGGCTTTTAAAAGTGAAAATCCCATGGGACTTAAAAAAGTGAAGGAGCAGGTGACAGTGCTCGTAACGTGTAAGATGACAGGATCTGACAAAAGAACACTAATGGTCATAGGGAAATCATCTCAACCACGTTGTTCTGAGGTGGCTCCGATCTACCAGTGCTGTATAGAAGTAATAAAACAGCATGGATGACTGGGGACATTTTCGAGGTGTGGTTGAGAGACTGGACCGGCAGGCTAGGTGCAGAAAATTGCACTGATCCTGGATAACTGTAGTGCCCACCCAAATGTCAGTGGACTACGAAACATTACACTGATTTTCTTACTCTCAACACAATATGCATAATGCTGCCTTTAGACCAGGGCATTATCTATTCATTCAAATGACATTATGTTAGGCTAATGAGGGGAGACTGCTAGAGATACTAGACCATAATGAGGAAATTACTGCTTCTACCTGTGTCAGATGGATTAATCTGCTGGATGCCGTGAGGCTCATGCATAGGGCCTGGAATGATGTCTATGTTGAAGCTATACTGCTTCTGAAAAGGTAGATTCATGACGGATACTGCTATCGGGGTGGTCACTGAGGAAGATGAGGAAGAGGAAACTGACATCTCTGCCATTGAATTAGACACCATTTGCAGCTTGGGTTTTGTGAATCCCTATCAGATTCACCAACTGGATGACATCACAGAAGCTGTATCAGGATTGGTCGGGAGCAACACAGACCAGGAAGTGGGGGAAGATCCTGACCAGAAGACAAACCAAGAGGAGGAGGTCCGTGTTACACCCTTGGACATCCGTAATGCCTTGCTTACACTGTGTAAAGTGGCGGAACAAAGTGTAGATGTTATTTCGAACTGGGGCCTGCTAGCACAAATGGAGAATGCCTGGATGCGTTACACCACAATGAAAAAAAAGCAGACTGTCATTACAGACTTCATTGATGCGACCACAACGAGACCAGGTGTAACTATGGTGCTGATGCTAGCACAGTAAAGCCGCATTTTATCTCACATTTTAAATGAAGTTTTGAATAAAGTTTAATAAATGTGGAACTTACAGGGTGACACATGGAAATAATCCAAAAAAGAGCTGTAATCACCACCATGTATTCCCAGTGTTCTGTGTTAGCTCTGTGTTTGTTTGTTTGTCCACTTGTAGTCCACTTGTAGTCATCCATTGTTTTCACCGCATTTGCGCTTTTTGTTTTGGAATTAATCAACAATGCCTGTAACGGATGTCGCTTTCTACCGGACAATACAGCGACTGCCAAACTAGTCCAGTACAAGCAGCGCATACTGTATTACAATCTTGAGTGTTGCTTTACCACATGCTATGACACTGTCTGAAACCAAGTGAACAGAGTGAAAGTGAGCAGCCCACAGCTGGGGAGCAGGGAGCATCACACTAAGTGAAAGTGAGTGGTCAAATCAAGTGAGCAGCAACAAATCTACATTCATGTTTTCAACTAATCTCACAGAATTTCTGTTATAGTAGGGTTGCTGTGTGTGTGTGTGTGTGTCTGTGTGTGTCAGTGTGCGTGGTGTGTGTGTGTGTGTGTGTGTGTGTGTGTGAAGAAGCTGTCAGACAGAGAAAATGAGGACCCAAAGTCGGGGGGTGTCAGCCTGGGCCAAAGTGAGCAGTCAGATCGAGTGAGAAGAACAAACCTGTGAGTGTGTTTGTGGTTTGGGGGGGGGGTAAATCTAATCTCAGCTAGAGAGACATTTACTACAAAAGCAACATATGGCTCTCTGTCTGTTATGAAGCAGTAGGTTTATGATGTCATCAGAATCCCGAGATACAGTTGCTGCTCCATAACAGATTGAGAGCCACCTGTTGTCGGCCTTAACTCTCACCCCATCAGATGTGTGAAGAAGCAGAGGTATAGGAGAATGGGGTGAGAGTTAGGACCGACAACCCCAACTCGCACCCCAATGCCGGTTGGGGTTTGGACGGGGGGGTCAAAGGGGGGCTTTCAACCCTAACACCGAATTTCCTCACTTTTGTCACTGTGGAACAACCCTAACTAATGTATTAAATGGAGTTTTTTGCCTCTAATTTCCCTTGTTTTTGAGAATGATAATGAGAAATAGTGAATGTAATGAGGCAGTGGGAGCACGGGGCACTTTGGGCCCCACGCTCCGCCACATGATGTCTTGTCACATAGTAACACGGTGCCCGCAAACACAAATGGTAATGCGCATGGTGATGCAAAGTGAAACAGAAAAATAAACAGAACTGTAGACACAAATGGTTAAAATAATGCATACGCAAGCACAAATGAAAACACAAAGGGTAACGCACATGGTGCCGTAGACGGGAACGGTAAGTGAAACAGGTACGGAACCACAAGCGGAAGCGGTAAGGGTAACAGTAATGTAAGCACACATGCTGGTTTTCCCAAAAAGCTGCATAGAGAAAGACAGTGAGTACAAAGAATGTATGCATAATAATGGGTCTCGGAGCAGAAAATGAGGAGTTGGAATACTAAATTGCTTATATCTCAGGAACCGTACGACGTAGAAAAAACATTTAAAAGTCATATGATGTATGATTTTCCTGGCTAGTTTTGTGCTTAGCCCCTATTAGGAGCTAAGCACTTTTTCAATGAAAGTCCGTGATCTCGCATCGTTTCTGGAGATACAGGCCTGAAAAGGCGCGGTAATCACCGTAATGTTATCCTATTGGAAAAAGAGAAGTGGAGTGCGATAACTTTGGCTCCCTGTAATATTTTTTCACCAAACCACTGAAAGGCACATCTGCGGGATGTTGGCTTTCTTCCCTCCAAATTTCAGCCCAAAAGACCAAACCATTATTTTGCAGCAGGGCTTCAAAGGATTCCTGTAATGTGGCTGAGGCCGTAATGTTATCCTATGGGAAAAAGTGACAACTTTGGAGTGCTGTAACTTTGCTGCCCTGTAATATTTTTTCACTGAAGTACTGAAAGGCACATCTGTGAGATGTTGGCTGCGCTCCCTCCAAATTTCAGCCCAAAAGACCAAACCGTTCTTTGCAGCAGGGTGGCAAAAGTTGCTGTCATTTGCCATAGCCTGGAAAAGTAATGTCGCAATTTGTGAAAGCTTTTGCAAAATTTGTGACACTTTCGTGAGTGCGATACTACTTTGTGAAAGTACTTGTTCCAGAAACTTGAAAAACATATTTCTAGGGTATTTAACCTCAAAATAAAGACATGTCTAGCATCCTCAGGGTCCGACTAGATAAACACAAAAAGAACTGTGTTGCTAGAGGGCAAAGGTGTAGCCAGGAATTTTAAACTTGTACTCAAAACTGATGCACTGTTGCCCCCCCACACCGTTATGTAAACATAAACCAAAAGATATGCTGCCACACCACACCAACAATAGGCCACCCCCACTCATTTGCTATGTCTGAGTTCAAGTAATCAGTTTCTTCCTGTAATCCTCATTCCTATGTTTTCAGTCTGCCTGGTAAGTTGTTTTTGTTTGTGTATTTGGCTAGTGGCAACAATGCCCCATAGTGAACAACGAATGCATAGGGCAGAGCGCGACACAGACACAATGTGACTAACAATGTCCTTGCCTTCCCCTTTTTGTTGCTCATGCTTGATTTCCTGCCTGATTTTTGTTTACTGTACTCTGCTGAGTACAGTGCGTATGCCTGCTGATGCCCCTGCTAGAGGGTCCCAAATTTAAATGCCAAGCATTTTTCTGATCACCAACTGAAAACAAAATGGTGGATTTGCGAAAGTAAAAAGGCTATTTGCAAAAGTAAAAACTGCATTTGCGAAAGTGTTGAACTTTTTGTTAACTTTTCCCATTGACTTATAATGGGAAACTGTTTTTTGAATAACTTTTGAACCGTTTAATATTTTTTCACGAAATCTTCAAAAGGCACATCAGGGACCCTGGCCGCATGTTCTCTGAAGATTTATGGACTGGTCGTGCAAACCGGGCGACCTGTAGAGATGACCAAAGAATTGCAAAAAAGCGTTAAATGTGTGCGCAGATCACGCTTAATAATTCCGCAGCCGTATATCTGAACAGTACGAAAGTTGGGAGATCCCAAGATGTATGGTTCTTGATTGTGCATTCCAAATTTCAGGCAAATCCGTTGAACAGTTGCAAAGTTATTAAGGTGCAAAACTTTAGGTTTAACACATAAATGGCTCCTCAACCCTAACTATGGTAGCACTTCCATGCTACCATAATATATATATATATATATATATATATATGTATATAGATATAGATATAGATATATATGTATGTTGAGGTAAAATTCCATTTAATGTTGGTTGTTCTGACGACAAAGTGAGATTCACTGTTGTTGAACTCCTTGTACTCCTTTCCATTTCACTGGAATCGGTGCGACCAGCCATCGCCCAGTGTCACCCTCATCACATGTGGAAAGAAGCTGAGGAATAGGAGAATGGGGTGACAGTTAGGACCGATGACCCCAATGCACACCCCGATTCCAGTTGGGGGGGTGGGCTGGAGGGGTGCAAAGGGGGTTTCAACCCTAACATCGAATTTCCTCGCTTTTGTCGCTGTGGAACAACCCTAACTGATGCATTAAATGGAGTTTTTTGGCTCTAATTTCCCTTCTTTTTGAGAATGATAATGAGAAATAGTGAATGTAATGCAGCGGCGGGAGCGCGTGGGTGATGTCTTGTCGGATTGTAACATTGTGCCCGCAAACGCAAATTGTAATGCGCATGGTGACGCAAAGCAAAACAGAAAGAGGAACAGTACTGTAGACAGAAATGTTAAAAACAACAGAAACACAACCGCAAATGAAAACGCAAAGGGTAACACACATGGTGGCGTAAACGTGAACGGTAAGTGAAACGGGTACAGAACCGCAAGCAGAAACGGTAATGGTAAGAGTAATGTAAGTGCACAGGCTGGTTTTCCCCAAAAGCTGTATAGAGAAAGACAGTGAGTAGAAAGAATGTATGCAAAATAATGACTCTCGGAACACAAAAATCAGTAGTTGTAATAGTAAATTGTTTATATCTCAGTAACCGTACGACATAGAAAAAAAATTTAAAAGTCATATGTATTACCACTTTCCTGGCTAGTTTTATACGTAATAAGGGGGCTATAATTTTTGACAAAAACTCCATTATCTCGCACGTTTTCGAGATCCCAGAGCCCTCAAAAAGCCTTGGCGAACACCGTAATGTTATCCTATAGGAAAAAACAGAAGTTTGGACTGTCATAACTTTTGAACAGTTTAATATTTTTTCACGAAATCTTTGAAAGGCACATCGGGGAACCTGGCCGCATGTTCCCTGAAGATTTTGGGCTGGTCGCGCAAACCGTGCGACCTGTAGGCGCGACCGTAGAATTCCAGAAAAAGCGTAAATGCACGTGCAGATCATGCTTAATAACTCCACAGCTGTGTATCCGACTGGTACAAAACTTGGCAGATCCCAAGGCGAATGGGTCTTGATCGTGTAGTCCAAATTTCAGGCAAATCCGCCAAACAGTTGCAAAGTTATTAAGGTGCAAAATTTTGGGTTTAACATGTAAATGGCTCCTCAACCCTAACTATGATAGCACTGCCGTGCCACCATAATATATATATATTATAGGGCTAAATCTCACCCCATTCTTCTTTTCTGTTGGCTTTGTGAATATGATTACACATGGAAAGGGTGAGGTTTAGACCTCACAACTCAAGGACACACCCCATCAGCTGTCAATCGTGGGATGATAGGCAGGTCCGAGGGGAGGGTCAACCCTAAAAGTTTCATTTCCTTACTTTTTGTGTTTTAACCTAAATGATGCATTAACAAAGTTTTTTCATATAGCAAAAACTTTGTTAATGCATCAGATAAGGATAAAAGCTAACACCCATTCCTCACCTGCATAGACCAACAGGTGGGAAGGGGCTGTCTTGTGCCTTAGCAACCATAAGCTCACCATATTCACCTATACTGTAGCCATGTCACCTAATTTTGGAATGGAATGGGGTGAGCATTAGGTTTGCAAGGCCCAAGACTGCCCCCTCCCTGCTTGTCAGTCTGTGCAAGAATGTAAAAGAAGGAAACCTCACACCACATTTCCTACTTTTGTCGTTTTAACCTTAAGTGATGCATTACCAAAGTTGTTTGCAATTTATTTCCTTACTTTCTGAGATAGTATAAGAGTATCCTTATTTTACAGTGGGAGCATATGGTATAACAGTATGCTTTGGACTCTGTGCTGCCATCCCTTCACTGAGGTAGTCTAACAGCAACCTTATGTTATAGTGGGAGGACTCTGCACTCCCATCCCTCCATCGAGATGGTATAGCATTATCCTTATGTTATGGTGGGAGCTTCCATCCCTCCATTGACAAATAGTCATAAATCTGCCATTTTTACCCCAAATTTTCAACATAGGCATCTTATGACCTCACCGCATATACCCAGTACAGAACATTTTCAAATCCCTAAAACGTAATACTGCGCAACTGCAACGTCATTCTGTACCAGAAATGTGAAAACACATTTTGGTCTGGATTTGAGAAATTACAACTGTAACATACTGTACATGAGGTGGGATAATAGTAAAGCTATGCTGAAAGTATGGAAAATTTCCAAAATTATGAGCATACTTAGTGAGATAGCAACAACTGCTCATATGACACCCATTTTTTTTTAAATTCTGACCCCAAATTTTCAACATAGCCTTCTTATGACCTTACCTCATGAACAATATGACTGTCATTATGCAACTTCCACCGGAAAGGTGATTTCTCCAGTGGACCACAAAATCACCTTTCTGGCAGGAGTTGCCTAATGACAGTCATATTGGTCATGGGGAGGGGTCCCCAAGAGCCCATATTGAAAATCTGGGGCCAAACTATAAAAATATGACAGAGTTATGGCCAAAAGTTGACCTCCCCCCATTGAAATACATTGAAGTGCTTTTACCTTGCTTCACATCGCAATCACCGGTTTCAGCAGCAAGAAGTGTCTTCAATCCATGGAGCAGGTCTCAAACTTGGGACCACCTGAGGTGAGTGAGGGTTGGTGGGGACATCAGGGGGGTTGTGGGGAGGAGGGTCCACAGTGGGAGGGTGGGTGGGGGTATGAGCGTGATTGGCGATGGACCATTTTTCTGAGTATAAAACAAAAAGACAATGAGGACTGTTTTCCAGTTTTGCAGGTTGTCAGAGGATGGTGGGGAATGCCACTAACCACCAATGAGCATAGTACAATCAGAGTGTGCTGCTGTGGGAGGGGACCACTAGACACCAGGATAAAGGCAAACTGGTAGAATGCCACAATGTCTGGGGGATAATAATAAAAGAAAAAATTAATACAATTATATATAGGAAAAATATATATGGGATTGAGGCTGGGGTTCCACTAGACACCAGGGATAAAGGGCAAAGTGGTAGAATGACACAATGGGGCAAAAATAAGAGGAAATGCCTTTTCTCATTCCTTTTCCGTGACTAGTCCTAATCCTTTTTCATCACCCGATTCCTTTGTCATGAGGTGACACAATCCTTTTTCATCATGCAAAAAGGATTAGTACTTGTCCAACCAAATGGCCCTGACAGCCATCTTATTTCATGAGTTGGCATAATCCTTTTTCGTGATGTGAAAAAGGATTATGACATCTCACAAAAAAGGAATTTGTCTGACAAAAAAGGATTACTGGCAGGGACATCTGGTCAGAATTCCTTTTTCGTGAGGTGTCATAATCCTTTTTCATCATACAAAAAAAGATTAGGACTTCTCCAACCAGATGGCCCTGCTGGTAATCCTTTTTCCTGAGATGTCATAATCCTGTTTCATGATGTGAAAAAGGATTATGACAGCTCCCAAAAAAGGAACAGAAGTGAGTCACAAACAAGGATTTTTAAAATCAAAAATATGCATTCTGAGGCCACCTAAAATTAAAGTAAAGGCATACAACAGTAAAGGACATCCTGATGAACAAGATACATACTTGGATGTCTGCAGAAGACATTCCTGGGCAGAGTTTTGACAGTTTGGGCTAAAAAAAACAAGATGGTGGCTGACGTAAAAGGAATTTTCCTCATGGAAAAGGATTCTAAGGATCCTTTTGTGAGGTGTCAAAATCCTTTTCATCACACCAAATCCTTTTCATGCCATGCATCTATCCAAAAGACTAAACTGACCATGCTCAGAACCCAACATTTCAAAATGTAATAACTTTGGAATGGATTCATATTTTTCATCACACCAATGTCGAAGCTATTCACTGGGCAAGCTCATTCCACCCTGAATATTTCAGACCAAAATTCTAAACTGTTTGGCTGCAGTGCGATGAGGAAAAAACAGCCAAAAGAGACAGATTTTGGTGTTTTTCACTATGCCCAGTTAATCCGCTAGTCAAATCAAAACAAAACTTAGCATGTCAGAGATCTACCCATGGGACAGCGCATACCAAGGTTCATGCAAATCTGATGAACAGCTACAAAGTTATTAAAGTGCAACATTTCAGGTTTAACATTAAGTAACTACTCAGCCCTAACTATAGGGTGCAACTACACTATAATATATACACACACACATTATATATAGTATATATACAGTATATATATATATATATATATATATATATATACATATATATATATATATGCAATAGGTGTGGAGATAAACAGAGTATGATGAATCCATTTATCTGAGTCACTGTGTGTATAAATTTATTTATACACAGTTACTCATTATACACACAGTTACTATGTCACAAATGTCTTAGAATTCATTTAGAATATTCAACCTCAGAAGCAGTGCTAACCATATTCAAATGGGAATAACTTTAAAACAAAAAGATAGCATGGTACTGTGAGCAAGAAAATTGTTCAGCACAAAACTATCTACAAAATGAGTGGTGTTTCATTTATAGATACCTTTTAGTTTTTTTTTATAATTAGCAAATAGCATAAAATTCTATTTTCTTCCCCTTTTTTGACAAATAAATGTGAATCACTTTAAAATGAAAAAGGTAGCATGGTACTGTGAGCATGACATTTGTTCAGCAAGAAGTTTTCTACAAAATGAGTGGTGTTTCATTTAATAGCAATCACTATGCTCGGTGGACATACTCTAGGAAAGTTAACCAAAACTCCCAGAAATTATCATTTAAAAAAAGATAAACAGTCAAAACCAAATGTTCCTGCACTGATAGAAAGCATCCCTAATGCATAAATGAAATATACAATGGTGAGCTGTCAGATAAATGATTTATCTACACTTGTGCTGTTTGACCTCAGACACCTCACTCATGGCTTGCGCCACTCTTGAGGTTACCCGAGGTCAAACAGCACTTGTGTAGATAAATCATTTATCTGACAGCTCACCATTGTATATCCTATATATAAATATAAATATATATATATATATATATATATATATATATATATATATATACTTATACAATGAGGATGAGAACAATATCAGTGCGATAACCTCAGTTATTTCACTGAGTGTGATCATGATGATGACATCACCAGAATTAAAATATCTAACAAATATACACACTCTGCTGATGTCACCACTCACTCACTACAGCCTGCATTCTAAATGGAACTGCTTCACAAAACAGTTCTGTTTTCATTGCTACCTACAACTAACTTAATTAGTATTGCAAAATACACTCACCTGTGTCCCATAATGTTTCTGAGACTCCCAGCCCATTAATGTGCTGATCTCAGCTTCATTACAGCCTACATTCTAAATGAAACTGCTTTACAAAACAGTTTCTCTTTCTCACCGAGGCCTGCAAGTTATTTAATTAGCATTGCAAAGTACACTCACCTGTGTGCTATAGTGTTTCTGAGACTCCCACCTCATTTATGTGCTGATCTCAGCTTCAGTACAGCCTGTATTCTAAATGAAACTGCTTTACAGAACAGTTTCTCTTTCTCACTAAAGGCCTGCAAGTTACTCAGTTAGCACTGCAAAGTACACTCACCTGTGTGCTATAGTGTTTCTGAGACTCCCACCCATTTATGTGCTGGTCTCAGCTTCAGCACAACCTGCATTCTAAATGAAACTGCTTTATACAAACCAGTTTATCTTTCTCACTGAGGCCTGCAAGTTACTCAGTTATGATTGCAAAGGAAACTCAGCTGTGTGTCATAGTGTTTCTGAGACTCCCAGCCCATTCAGAAAAACTCACGCATTTCCAAACCACACACAGAAATAGCAGACAGCACACAGAAACAGGAAAAGTACACTGGAAAGCATAACAATATGTGGAGCTCTCAACCCATTAGTATAAATAGCACATGTGATGTGCAGATCATGTGCTATGGAAAATATTCTCAGTCCTGCAGAGTGAGCTCTGGATACCCTCACTTGTGCAATCAGCACTTCGTGAGTATCCAAACTCACTATCTGAAAGTGAGAATATTTTCCATATCACACTCCTGCTCATCATGTATCTCTATTTATTATGTATATATTTTATATATAGATATATATCTATAAATAAAATGATATATATATATATATATATATATATATGTATAAAATGGGTAGGAAAAAGCTAATCTAGTGGCCAATTATCATCACATGACCATGCACATATCAGAGCACAACTGCACACCTGCACTTTTACCCCCCCAAAACAATTTTGCCATTTTATAGATAGATAACCCACTCTACAGTGTGCTGTCATGCTCTGATATATGCACATCTTGGGTGGCTGGCGCACACCAAGGTGTGCATATATCAAACACGACACGCACACCTAAGAGTGGGTTCTCTATATATATATATATATATATATATATATATATATATATATATATACACACACACACATAGATATATAGATAGATATACATATATATATATATATGATACATGATGGGCAGGAGTGAGATATGGAAAATATTCTCACTCTTGCAAAGTGATCTCTGATACTCACAAGTGCCGAAGGCATGAGAGAGAGTATCCAGAGCACACTCTGCAGGAGTGGAAATATTTTCCATAGCACATAATCTGCACATCATGTGTGATATTTACACAATGGGGGGCTTCGGAAATATTGTTATGTTTTCCTGTGTTCTTTTCCTGTTTCTGTGTGCTTTCTGCTCTTTCTGTGTATGGTCTGAGTGTGTGTGAGTTTTTCTGAATAGGCTGGGAGTCTCAGAAACACTCTGGGACACAGGTGAGTGTCCTTTGCAATGCTATTTGAGTAAGTTACAGGTAACAGTGAGAAACAGAAACATTTTTGTGAAGCAGTTTCATTTAGAATGCAGGCTATAGTGAAGCTGAGATCAGCATAGTAATGGGCTGGGAGTCTCAGAAACACTACGGGACACAGGTGAGTGCCTTTTGCAATGTTAATTGAGTTAGCAGCAGGTAGCAGTGAGAAACTGAAACTGTTTTGTGAAGCAATTCCATTTAGAATGCAGGCTGTAGTGAATGAGTGATTACATCAGCAGAGTATGTATATCTGTCAGATATTTTAATTCTGCTGATGTCATCTTCAGATATCACACTCCAGTGGAAATAACTGAGGTTATCACACTGATATGTGTGCATACATATATTTTTTGTGTGTTTAACTGTAGTGCCTTGATTTTAATGTCACACCAAAACTGGGACATTAAAATTGTCTCATGACAATAAAAGGAATATTGTATTGCTTCATAAAGAAAGTGGTCATCAGTCGATGTATTCTTAGGTTGCATGATGTACTTTGACTAAGAAACAACCTGTGACCTAAAAAAAAAATCATCTGAAAACCCAAACCCCATGTTTTCTTAAATGTTGACAAAGTTTAGAAAGCCAATCTTCTTGAAGGTAAAACAAGCCACTTTGAAACAACTGGGAGCTGTGGGGAGACACTGGCAATCTATAAGAAAGTGCACTCCTGCTCAAATTTGAGGGAGGTCTACCTTACTTAACTTTGAATTTGAAACTTGGTATTACATTGTGGTTTGTCTTTTTGTTTTCTCTCCTTCTTTTTGAATCAAGAGGGAATTTGCAGAACTCCTAATCTTGTGAGTTTAACTTCAGAAGGGTTGAAATACTGCATAACAGTTTTCCCTGCGTTTAGCTGGATTATTTATCTACTGGTATTTTGTGACAGGTTGCGTCCAAACTATTTGTTGGTACAGTGAACTATTTACTGGTGGCAGAGGATTTTATTTTTTTGTGAACCCTGCAGTTTGTGTATTCAGCAGGCAGGGCCTCAGGTTGAAACTGGTTCCTCTGATTTTCTTCAGAGCACAGAACATCAGGTTGTATTGGATCAGAGGAGGCTTACATCATATGTAATTGTCAGCTAGTCATCTTGGGTGGAGTCTTTCAGAATTGATCAGGTTACTATAAGCTACTGGTGTGTAGCAGTTTCAGACAGAAAAGCCCATCTTCTTGAATGTGAAACAAGCTACATTGAAACAACTGGGAACTGTGGGGGAGACACTGGTAATCTGCAAGAAAGTGCACTCCTGCTCAGATTTGGAGGTCTACCTTACTTAACTTTGAATTTTAAACTTGGTATTGCTTTGTGTTTTGTCTTTTTTTCTCTCTCCTTTTTGAATCAAGAAGGAATTTGCAGAACTGCTAATCTTGTGAGTTTAACTTCAGAAGGATTGAAATACTGCATAACTGTGTTTCCCTTGTGTTTAACTGGATTATTTATCTACTAGTATTTTGTGACAGGTTGCATCAAACTATTTTTTGGTACAGCAAACTCTTTACTGGTGGTAGAGGATTTTTTTCTTTGTGAACCCTGCAGTTTGTGTATTCAACCCAGACAGGGCCTCAGGTTGTGGAAACTGGTTCCTCTGATTGTCTTCAGAGCACAGAACATGAGGTTGTATTGGGTCAGGGGAGGCTTACATTATAGGTATTGGGCACAACTGCTTGATTTTTCTCTGATTGTAATTGTTTTTGTTGGGTATATTCTCTGGTAGATTGTTGTGCAGGTTGTCTTGCTGAAAGAAAGGTCAACACTCACTGGAGTGGTGGGTCAGAGTTTGTAGCTGATTGTTTCCAGAGGGAACAGGCTTGAGCCCAACCCTCCCCCCAAGGGTGTCATTTCCTTTATACCAGGGGTTCTGACATCACTTTCCCAAGAGGGCACAGGAGCATACACCTGTCATATCCTTACCAATCCAGCACACTGTATTACAGGTATGTGCACTCACACACTAACAACAAAAAAAACACATTTTAAATAAACAGGAAGAAAGACAGATATGTAGGGTGTGGTGCAGTGCAATAGCTGTGGGGCAGCAGTCTTCCAGAGACATTCTGGAGGCTGCAATGTTGCCCTATTTGCAGTCAACTCTCTGCTCGGAGGGAGGAGGTTGCCCGTCACCAGGTCAAATTGGACAGGAGTAGGGAAACCTCCCCCACCCAGGGAACACCAGTGCCACCACCACCGCCTTAGAGGTTGCCAAGAAAGAGGAGCAGTTGGACTATGGTAGGCTCAGGGAGGGTGAGGGTGGTAGAATAGAGGTGCATCCCTCCAGTCACAGCTCTCCACAATCCTTATGCTATACTGGTGGAGCATAGTTCTCCTATGGAGGCACCCACACTGGAAACCAAGGAGGTTGCTGGGAACCACCACAAGGAAGGCCCACAGGAGGGTGGCACAGGACACCACAGGGGAAGGAAGCAGCTCCTTGTGGGGACTCAATTATTAGGTGGTAGAACTGGGTGAAAAAATGGAGAGGAGAGATGCCTGCCAGAGCCATAGCTTGGAGGAGGGAAGAGAATCCTCAATATTGCAAGAACATCTGCACAGGAGAGGGAGCCAGATGTCATTGTCCACTTAGGGACAAATGACTTAGCTGGGCATGGTATCAGAGCAGTGCAGGAGGAGTTTGTGGAGTGGGAAGGGGCCTTAGCCAAGTAGCACACATGGTAACCTTCTCAGAGGTGCTGCCTGTCTATGGCATGGGTGAGGCTAGGGTACTACACACCATGCAATTCAAAGAATGGTTGAAAAACTGATGTAGAGCACAGGGTTTTGACTTCATTGGGGACTGGGGCTCCACCTGGAGGGATGCACGCCTATACTGGCAAGATGGTCTGCATCTGTCCAAGAGGGGAAGCAGGCTCCAAGGTGATAGGTTTAAATGCTTCATTGGCAAGCCTTTAAACTAGCCAAGGGGGAGCACTAGTGAGAAGCAGGAAATTCCCAGCCTGCCCCCACAAAACAGGGTCATCAGTGAGGTAAACACCAAGGTAGAGAAGTTGATAGGGAGTGGGACAGGGGTAAATGGAGAAAAAGCCAAAGACAGTAAGGGCAGGAATGGGACTAAAAGAGCTAAGACCATAAAATAATTGAGGATGATGAGTACCAATGCCCATAGTCTGGGTAGCAAGCTTCTTGATTTAGTGGACTTGATGGAAGAGGACACCTGGATATTTGGCAGTCACAGAAACATGGTACACAGAGAACCATCACTGGGATATAAACATACCAGGGTATGCAATCTATAGGAGGGACAGGGAGGGTAAAAGTGGAGGAGGAGTAGCTCTCTACGTAAGGGAAGGGAACAAAGCAACAGAACTAAAGGGTAAACAGGGAAGAGAGGAGGCACTGTGGGTCACCTTGGAGATAGGTAATGGCACCACAGTCCGCACATGGGTTGTATACAGACCCCCATGTCAGGGGGAGGAAATGGACAAAGAAATGTTATAAGACATCCTTAGAATGGCAGAAAAAGTGGAGATTTTGTTGATGGGGGACCTGAATATGCCAAATGTTAACTGGAGCACATGTGCTGCAGCCACATCCAAGATCAGGGTCATTCTTGATGCTCTGTAGGGGGCATACCTCAGACAGCTAGTGCTGGAACCCACTCAGGAGAGAAAAATCTTAGACCTGGTACTCTGAAATGGAGATGGTGAGAGAATCACAGATTTAGAAGTAGGTAGCCATCTGGGGACTAGCAACCACTGAACAGTGTGGTTCATAATAAACACATCTGTAAAGTCAAGCCATACAAAGACAAAAGTATTGGACTTTAGAAGGGCTGATTTTGGCAAAATGGGTGTGTACCTAAGGAATGCACTAGCAAATGGGCAGGAAGGAGGGGTAGAAGAACAATGGGAGAAAATCAAAACTTCCATCACACAGGAAACAAGTCTTTGTGTGAAGCAAATAAAACAAAATGAAGTAAAAAACCACTATGGTTCTCTAAAGAGGTGGCGGGAAAGGTTAGAGAGAAAAATATAGCATTCAGGAAGTATAAAGAATCACAGAATGAGCAGGACAGAGAACTGTATCAGTTAAAGCAGAAGGAAGCAGGGAAGACAGTCAGAATAATGAAGGCCCAAACCAAGGAAAAGATAGTCAACTCTGTTAAGAAGGGGGATAAAACCTTTTATAGGTACATCAGTGAGCGAAGGAAGACTAAGGAAGGGATAGTGAGACTTAATAAAGGGGAGGGGAAGGGAGCTGGTCAGAGGATGACAGTGGAAAAGCAGGTATACTGAACAAATACTTTTGCTCAGTATTCACAAAAAAGAAGAAGAGGGGAGGTACCAAACCAAGCAATAAGAAGCACTCTGGATGGGGGTCAATAACAGTCCATTCACAGAGGAAAGGGTCACGAGAGAACTCCTAAAACTCAGGGTGGACAGAGCAATGGGGCCTGATGGGATTCACTCCAGAATTCTAAAAGAAATAAGGAGAGACCTAGTGACATCACTGACTACCCTTTTTAACAAATCATGGGAGGATGATGTGGTACCTGAGGATTGGAGGAGGGCAGATGTGATTACTCTTCACAAAAGTGGAACAAGGCAGAGGCAGGGACTATAGACCTGTTAGTTCAACTTCAGTGGTAGGGGAAAATGATGGAATCACTTCTGAAAGAGAGAATTGTTCAGTACCTAGAGGCCAGCAGGGCACAGGACCCAAGGCAGCATGGATTCACAGCGGGAAGATCATGTCAGATGAATCTAATAGATTTCTTTGACTGTGTGACCAAAGTAGTAGACCAGGGAGGGCTGTAGTGTAAGCCTACCTAGACTTTAGCAACATTTGACACAGTCCTTTACAAAGATCAATAAACAAATTATCCAGCCTGGAGTGGGTCCCAGGGTGGTAGCCCCCAGTAACAAATTGGCTGACCAACAGGATGCAGAGGTAATAGTAAATGGAGTACACTCTGAAGAAAGGGTGGTTACTAGTTGGGTACTGCCAGGTTCAGTACTGGGGCTGGTCCTCTTTAATCTCTTTATAGGAGACATTGCAGAGGGGCTGGAAGGAAAAATATGCCTCTTTGCAGTCAATACAAAAATCTGCAACAGGGTTGATACACAAGTGGGGGTGGAAAGGATGAGAAGGAACTTGACAAGCTTGGAGGAATGGTCAAATATATGGCAGCTTAGATTCAATGCAAAAAAGTACAAAGTAATGCACCTGGGAAACAAAAACCTAGAGGAAGAGTACACAGTGGGGGAGGCACTAACAACAACAAAAATGGAAAGGGACCTCAGGGGAGTCATATCAGATGACCTTAAGGTAAGCAAATAATGTGAGAAGGCAGTAAGGGGGACTGGAGGGATACTGGGATGCATAGGGCAAGGCATCACCAGTAGAAAACAGGAAGTTGTTATCTCTCTGTACAGACAGTTGGTGAGACCCCATTTGGAGTACTGCTTGCAGTTCTGGAGACCCCATCTCTGCAAGGACATAGACAGGATTGAGGCAATCCAGAGGAGGGTAACTAAAATGGTGCAGGGTCTGCAACATAAGCCATATGAGGAGAGACTGAAAGAACTTAATATATACCCTTAAGGAAAGGGAGGCATGATAGAAACATTCAAGTACCTCAAGGGAATAAAAAAAAGTCCAAGATGAGAACATCTTTCAGAGAAAGAAACGTGCAAGAACAAGGGGACACAGTTTGAAGATAGAGGGGGATGGTTCAGGGGCAACATCAGAAAGTATTTTTTCATGGAGAGGGTGGCGGATGCATGGAACCACCTTCCTGAGGAGGCCGTGGGGTCAAAAACAGTGGGGGAATTCAAGAATGCATGGGACAGACATAAGGCAATTATAGTGAAGGGTAGGAGGAAGTAGGCTGTTGGTTAACTAGAATCTGCAGCTTACCCAATATATAGGGAATGGGCAGACTAGGTGGGCCAAGTGGTTCTTATCAGCCATCAAGTCTATGTTTCTATGTTTCTACTATCATGAGGCATTTTACTGTTGTACATTAAAGCAGCAGTGCAAGAATCCGGTGAAAATTTGACCTTTGCTTTTTTATTCTATTTTAGATGGCCCCTTATCTACTGAATCGTATATGCTTCTTTCCACAGTTTAAGTCTGCTTTAGTACTTTTCACATCTGAAATAATAAAGGAGCACTCCTTTTAATATGGCTTGGACCAGGTTTTCATCAGTATTCTCAGCTGTTTTGTACATCAATTATTTAAAATCATTTCTGTGTGACTAAAATGAACTAGCATGCAACAGGCAGTGCTCCATGAACTTATGGAACAGTAGCTGTTCAAAAACAGCTGGGAACAGTGATGAAAACCTGGCCCAAGCCATATTAAAGAGCAGGTTCCTAGTATGATCCCCTACAGCATGGTTGATAACTGACCTGTAAAGGCGTCCCTAGCCAAAATGTTGCATGTAAATTTCTTCTGTTGCAAAGTTATATCCCTCATAAAATTGCTGTTTGGCATAGTGCTGAAAAAAGGACTGACTTCCTGGTCCAAAAACCACACCCCCATGCCAGCCCACGCAGCCCTGTTTTGTAATGTCACAAAACGAAGGCTGCATGAGCGTGCCCCATTGACTTTTATGAGGGCGATATTTCCAGACCTTTTATACTACTTACTGTTCAATTTTAATTAATCAAAGTGACCCGATCGACTAATAGGGTCACTATTGAGTCGATCGGTCACTTTGATTGATGCAAATCGAACAATAAGTAGATATAAAAGAATGGAAAAATACATAGAAAATCTATAGAGCGCGCTAACCTGTATCGTTTTTGTATCTAAAAACAAGGGCTGTGTGGAAAACCAGCCCGTCAAGGCATAGTTTCGGACCAGGAAGTCGATCTTTCGGCACTGCCAATTTCATTCGAGGGAATAACTTTATCAACAGAGGAGTTACATGCCATATTGACTAGGACTCCTTTACAGGTCGATTATCATTTCATGCTGAGGTCATACTAGGAACTGTTCTTTAGAATAATATCCTTTTATTATTTTGGATGTAGAAAAGTACTAAAGTAGACTCAATTTCTGTAAAGAAGGGTATCATACAACTCAGTAGATAAGGGGCAATCTAAAATAGAATAAAAAAAATACAGGTCAAAATTTTCACCGTATTCTTGCACTGCTACTTTAAAGTACAACAGTAAACCGGCTCACAACATCAAAAAGCTCACAAAAGAAGAATATTTTTCTTCAGATTCTTCTGTTGTGAGCTATTTTACTGTTGCACCAGACAAAGTGTGACAGTAAAATGGCTCGCAACACAAGAATTTCGGATGATGACAGTAAAATAAAAAAAAAAATATTTAAACATTCAGAAATTGTCAGAGAAATAAAAAAAACTAATGAACCACCAATTTATAATATTTAACAAACATGAAGACCTTTAAATTTATAGGCATAAAAAACACCCTATAAAATCCACTGACTGAATTGTATACATACATAACAACTACAAATTATTTAAAAAGAAACAATTACTATCATTTTTTTTTATTCTTTGGTATCTGGGTTGGGTCCACCAGGCATAAGTCCCTGTTTTCAGGGGTATCTCAGAAGCACTGGGGAGGTTAAGTGACTTGCTCAGAGTCACACAGTATGCAAGTGGAGGTTGTGAGAATCAAACCCTGGTCGGCTGAATGTACCAAGCTCCTTCACAGCTCATTACTCTAACCTCTAGGCTATACTGCCATCTCCTATCATAGCTGATAATTGCTCATTACTTACAAGTTATTGCCAGGTAAAATGTGTTTTATCAGTGTATGGTACTCAATACAATAAAAAAGGAGGTGATAGTCCTACCACCAAGGATGCAGCACAAAAGAGGAAATTCCATGGCATACACTATATGCTCAGAGCAGTAACCAGTGCAGCACTATAAAAATGTTCTCTCCAGAAATACTGGGCCAGTCTTGTTCAGATGTTTCCCACCAAAATGTGTAACAATTTAAGTTGTTTTGCCAATGAGATGGCATTACAGGAAACATGTGAAATCATTAAACAAATCAAATGACAGATTATGAAGTGCAGTAAAACAAATAGCTGTTTGACAGTGTGCTAGTCCATTCAGTCCTATCAAAAGCCGAGATGTGAAAACTTTTTCTTTTTTTTTAGTTAGTTTACAGCTCTGTACTTGAAAACAGATAGACAGCAAGCAGTGACTGTCATGGAGACACCCACATTTTGTATTTACATTCTTTGCAGTGTCCTGCCAGAAATTCAGCTATGGCAGAAAGTTTCACAGCCACAGTTTGGATAGTGGGCAGTTCACTTGTGCAAAGGGGTGCACAGTTTGCCAGGAGAAGTCATTTTGATAATGATTTGCAAGTTGAAAACTGTGATGTTCATTGGTTTGGTATGGGTGGTATGCAGTGGGAACAGTTAATGCCAACTTTACGTGGGCTTTTGAACACACACACCCTAAGCCAGGCATACTGCTGATCCATGTCAGAGGTAATGATTTAGGCTACAAAGGGAGACTAGACTAAGTAGAATCAGCTAAAGTTGATCTAGCAGAAATTCATAGACTATAACCTGACTGTAAAATTCTGTACTCAGATATTATAGAATGCACGATCTGGAAAGACAAGCCATATACACCTAGCATTGAAAGATCACGCAGAAAGTTGAATGCTCACAGATCTGGTTTCTTGAGTGGTACTGGTATACACCATTAGCCATCCCACTATTAAATACTATAATGATCTGTTGTGTCTAGAAGACGGTATTCATTTGTCTGATGCTGGAAATATTATTTTCCTGGGGATCTCAAATAAGAAATTCAAACTGTGCTGTAAGTGTGCAAAAGCAAAAATACACCCACATTTCCAGTCCCCATATGCTTGTCAATAAAAGCTCTTTTCAGAGCCACATTCTAGATTGATCAAAACTAGATACAAAGAACATATATGTCATAGGGACAAAGGTCAGAAAGCATAGGCAAACCAGGAGACGTTATAAAATTTGCAAGTAGCATTTTATTATTAGAGTAACAATAGAATAGAAAAATAAAACTGTACAGGATAGGGCTTCCTAAAGGCAGTACAAACAAAAATTCTCCCTCTGAGAGTCTCTCTCTCTCTCTCTGTCTGCTGTGCCAAACCACTGCCTGCAGCAAACCCAGGTGTGCCAGGGACCCTGTGCCCAATTTTAGAAAAAGTGGGGTCCATGGGATGGAGTGTTGTGGGCTCTGACCTGCCATGGACCACGGTTACTCCAGTGGTGGTCTGGCAGCAGTCAGAGGATGTATGGTCACCTTCCGGGGGGCACAGGGTCACCCACCCAGAGGGCTGCATCAGTGGTGTGACAGTTTAGACCAGCTCTGGGCTGGTCTAATGGCGGGTCCATGCACCCATGGGGCTTCAAAATCCCAAATGAGGGATGTGGCAAACTCCCTCCCACCATGGTGCACAACTGTGGCTGTCACAAGGATGGCACAAGCCCAGTTGGTGCAGGCAGTCCCCCCAGTGGTGCAGGCTGCATTACAAAATCAGGACTGACACAAGGTGTGGCACAAGAAACCCATTGCCCCATTTTTCCTTGACACAAGCCCCTTGCACCAGTCCCAATCATTTTAAAATTGGGCCCCCAGTCTTTAACAGGTGCAACAAATTAGAACATTCTGTCTCAGAGCTAGTCTCGTGCTGACAGTTCTGTAAACGAGCTTGTGGAGGTCAAAATACATCTCAAGGTCAACCCTCTGTATTACAGATTATTTTTTTTAAGAATCCCAAATAGCTTTCTCAAATCCTTTCAACAATATAAGTACATACATTTGCAAATCAAGGGATCCCAGTTTCACATAAAGATTCACATACAGATATGTCAAGCCAGGATGAAGAGCAGAAATTCTGCGGAATATCACAGAATACCACAATTTACTGCCGGGGCCATTGTAAGTCAATGGCAATTAAGTAGTATTGTTTGGATAGTGCCACCGTGGATCTGCCAGTGATCCAGTGGATGGTGGCACTATTCGAGTTGGATCCATCAAGGATCCAGCTGAATACAGAGATTGGATCCCGGGTCGGATCCCATGTTATCTGGTGCTGGATCCAGGGATCTCCAGCATCAGATCCCGGTGCTGGATCCATCTGTCAGATAACACGGGATCTGACCAGGGATCTGACAGCCAGATCCACAGCCAGATAGTGGAAGTATCTGGTGGATTCACTATCCTGCCACAAAGGGCAGATATCTAGTGGATCCAGATTTGTCTGGATCCAAATGAGCAACATTACAATTAAGCCCTTTTGTCATGCAGGATTTTGTGACATGTCATTACTACAAGTTACTGTGCTTCATCATGGCTGACACATCTTGATATGTTTTTAATCACAGAGAAGCAAGGGAAAAAAAGAATAGAAACAGTGAAAAAGGAGATAACAGAGGGAATTATGGGACCATTGGACTGGCCAATTCTAGGGCCACAAGAAAACATGACTGTGCAATCAGACAGGCAATGGACAGACAAGTGACAGAATATGAGAGGACAAAACAGATCTTTGCTTTTAATTCTCTCTCTTGCATAACAAATGGGACAAGTCTTACCTGACCTATCGCAGACACACCTCTGTAAGAGGGAACCTGTTTTTCTTAAAAAAGTAGGTTTCAAAATCTTTTCTTTATGTCTCTTTTAACATTATCTTATAACATTTATAGTTCTTTGCATACACCAGGGCTGGATATTCAAACTGCACTATTTTGTGGTGCAAGCCCTTGTGCTGCACAAAATAGTTGCGCGGGGTGTGGCAGGCGATATTCAAAGGAGTTGCACTATTGAGCAACTCCTTTGAATATCATCCCAACCACAGCCACTGTGCATAACTGCAGTGGAACTTGTGCCAATGAAGTGGTCAGAGTGGAGCATTCAAGTTGCGGTGGCACAAGTACCATTGCGCCATGCGCAAATTTCCCATATTCAAAAGGTGACATGCAAATGGGGCCATAATTCATGCAAGGCACAGGGGGGCCATTTGCATCTATTTATGGCCCCATTTGCATGCCATTAGCATGCAGGTGCGCTGATCCCTGAGGACTTGCGCCGAGCGCCCTGCCAGACAGCAGCCATTGGGGACTGATGCCCCCTGCAGCCCGATCGCAGGCAAAAGTGTATAAAATCCCCTCACCCCCCCAACTGGCCAGATCGCGGGCAAAAGCGTAACAATCCCCCCCCCCGACTGGCCCGATCGCGCGTGGGTTAAATAACCCCCACTAGCCCGATCATGGGCATAAGCTTAAATAAACCCCTCCACTAGCCCGATCGCAGGCATAATTGTAAAATACCCCCCACCAGCCCAATCATGGGCAGCACGAGTCCAACCCCCAAGAACATATCCCTGGTGGTCAGTGGACTGCTAAGCCCATTTGTGGGCTACAAAATGTTACAACACATCCCCCAAGACCATATCCCTGGTGATCTAGCGTTCCCCCACCGACCCACCCCACGAGCCCCACCACCCGCTCCCCCCTCCCGGCGGCGGTGGGTGACAGCATCCACCCGCCTGCCACCCGCATACCACACGACTGACTGCCGGTAGGGCTGCACACCCAGTGGTGCAGAGCAAGAGCCAATGGGCGTGCAGCCCATACCTAAGAGCAGTCAGATATGTAAATGAATTCTTTCATTCACATATCTGGACTGCCTTATGGTATGGACTGCACACCCATTGGCTCTTGCTCTGCACCAATGGGCTGCAGCCCTACTGGGCAGTCAGTCGGCGGGCGCGGGCAGCAGGCAGGTGGATGCTGCCCGCTGGCTGCCAGAGGGAGGAGCTGGGTGGTGGGGCTTCATGGGTGGGTGGGGTGGGGGACACTAAATCACCAGGGATCTGGTCTTGGGGTGTGTTGCAACATTTTACAGCCAGCGATCGGGCTTAGTGGTCCACTGGACCACCAGGGATATGTCCTTGGGGGTTGGACTCTGTGCTGCCACTTGATCGGGCTGGTGGTGGGGGTATTTTGCAATTATGCCGTGATCGGCGGGCTAATAAAGGGTTTATTAAGCTTATGCCCACGATCAGAGCCAGTCGGGGAGGGATTTTACACTTTGCATGTGATCGGGCTGCGGGGGCACAGGGAGTAGGTTGAGGGCCACCCACAGGTGGCAGCTGCTGTGTTGCACCCTGCAATGTGGCAGCTCACCTGTGGGTGGCCCTCGACTTACTCCTTTTTTTTTTGGCTCAAAGTTGTGCAGGCGCAGGTTGGGGGTTGCACCTGCACAACTCTGCACAGCCCACTGAATATCGGGCTGTGCAGTTTATGCATGGTTCCTCCCCCTCCAGTTCAGCATGCATTCATTTGCATTGCGCTGTTGCTCAGCTTGCCTTGGGGGGCGCAACTGCCTCCTGCTGAATATGGCAGAATGGCGCAATTTCAGACTTGCGCAGGCGAACCCTATTGCGCATGGTGCAACCCTTTTGAATATGCAGCCCCATATCCCTTTTTCATAACACCATTTATAGCAAACACTCCAGTTAAGCACACAATTTTTTCAACCTTCTGAATGTTCAATTCCTGAACCATACCTTGACAGAAAATCAGCACTGACATTCTTTTTTCCAGATTTGTGCATTACTCTGAATTTAAATGGGTGTAGCGCAGGTACCACCTTGTGATTCTGGGATTTTTATACTTGACTTGATTAAACCAACAGAAGGATTGTGATCTCCTATAAGCACAAAGGCAGCTCCTAGAAGATAAAATTTAAGAGACTCAATTGCTCATTTCGCAGCAAGGCATTTTTTTAATAGTGAACTACTTTTCCCTCTGTCATGCAGTATTCTGATTCAGGACTGCACCTAGACCTACCTCTGATGCATTTGTCTCAACAAAAATTATTTCTCAGCATCTGGACTTCTTAAAACAGGGACTGAACATACTGTAATGCAGCCTTGATGCCAGAAAGCCTCATCACACTCTGGTGCCAATTTTGCATTTTTCAGGTACTGTTTTTCATGTGTTCAATGAGGGAGTAGCTAACTGGGCAAAGTTGGGAACAAATCACCAGTAGTAACAAGCCAGATTTAAAAATCACGTCATATGTTTCTTTGTTTTAGGGACAGGACTGTTAGCTACTGCTTCTATCTTGGAAATCTCTGGCTTTACTACTCCAGTTCCCACAATATACCCCAAATATCTGGTTTCATGCATGCCTAATACACACTTGGTAGGATTAACGGTCAAACTTCCTAGGTATTCCAGGTGTTTTTTTCCAGTCTGGACTGTACACCACAACATCATCCAGGTAAGCAGCACAATAACCAGTGTGAGGGGCTAGAATTATGTCCATCTACCACTGGAATGTAGCAAGTGTGTCATGAAAACAAAATGGCATGGTGGTGAACTGATGGAATCTAACTGGAGTGGAAAATGCAGTTTTGTCTCTGGATTCTTTAGCTAGGAGAATTTGCCAGTAACTCTTGGTGAGATTGAGAGTACTGATGTACTTGGCACTTCTCAATCTGTTCACTAAATCATCTATCCTGGGTATAGGATAGCTGTCAAATATGGATGGTTGATTAAGAGTCCTAAAATCAAGGCCAATTCTTACACACCCTTCTTTTAATCTACAACCACTAGTGGTGATGATCAAGCACTTCTCAATTCCTCAGTGATACCAACTCTTTCATTTTTTCTATTTCCTTAAACAAGTCTGCTCTTCATCATTCTGGTAATCTGTATGTCTTCTGTTTGATAGGGTGCACATTCTCTGTCACTATTACATGCTCTACCCCTTTTGCTTGGCTGGCACTGTGGTAAAAGTTCTTTTAAATGTTTTTACCACGTTACAAATTTCTGCAGTTTGTTCTGTGGATAAAGAAACATTCACCTTTACAGCACCAGAAGTTACAGTTTGTTTCAGTCTGTCATAAGCTATAAAAGGATAATCTGTGGGTGTCCATCCACAATGAGCCTGTGTTTCCATCCAGGGGTTGATATACCAGTGTATGGACCTGAAGACCCAGCTCGAGAGGTCCATGCTGGTATCTCAAGCCGAGATAAAAACTACTAGCGGAGTTGTGTATCAACACCATATTTTATTTCTATGGTATAAAGCTGAAAGCCAGTGCTTGCTGGTAACTGCAGATACCTCACACAGCACATAAGCCAGTGCTTGCTGGTAACTACAGATACCTCACACAGCACATACAGAACTGCACATGACATACCTCACTCACATACTGCCATTTTTCTGGTGGTCTTTCTCCTCAGTCTCCAGTCC
Organism: Neoceratodus forsteri; assembly: GCA_016271365.2. Lineage (NCBI taxonomy): Eukaryota > Metazoa > Chordata > Ceratodontiformes > Ceratodontidae > Neoceratodus > Neoceratodus forsteri. The sequence continues at coordinate 719,941,746 of CM057459.1, read as the reverse complement.
TCTCTCTACCCCTCCCTCCACAGTGCCAGGTTATCACAATTTTACAAAATGAAAATTTGGAGCGAGCTCGGTAAAATTTGTGACAGAAAGCATTGGCTCAGCAACCTCCTCACTCCTACTGCAGCGCCGTAACCCAAGCAGTGCAGTACAATGCACTCAGTACAGCAGCTGCAGGGGATACATTCACTGCCAGCATACTGCTGGAATACTATTCTGCTCTGCATTAAAAACGAAAACAAAAACTATAAAATAATTAATAAAAATAATAAAGTGTATGTCTGTGGGGAGACACAGCAATCCAAAAGTACCTCACCAAGCTCCTAGGTGATAGGTTTAAATGCTTCCTTGGCACTAGCCAAGGGGGGAGGCACTGATAAAAGGCAGGAAATTTCAAGCCTCCCCCCACAAAACATGGCAGGTAGTAAGGTAAACACTGAGGTACAGAGCTCAACTCAGGGCAGGACAGGGATAAATGGAAAAATAGACAAGGACAACAAGAGCAGGGATGGGGGGAAAAGGATAAAGCCAACATTAAATGGAGGGCAATGAGTACCAATGCCCATAGTCTGGGAAACAAGCTTCCTGAGCTAGTAGCCCTGATGGAAGATGAACAATTGGATATTGTGGCAGTCACGGAAACATGGTACACGAGAACCATGACTGGGATGTCAACATACCAGGGTACACAATCTACAAAAGGGACAGGGAAGGTAAAAGAGGAGGTGGAGTAGCTCTATACATAAGGGAAGGGATCAAAGCTACAGAACTAAAAAGTAAAGGGGGAGGACAAGAGGCACTCTGGGTCACTTTGGAGACAGGAATGGCATCACAATCTGCACAGGGGTTGTATACAGACCCCGTCTCAAGGAGAGAAATGGACAACAAAATGATAGAGGACATTCTCAAAATGGCTGAAAAAGGGAGATACTGTTGATGGGGACCTGAATATGCCAGATGTTAACTGGATAACATGTACTGCAGCCATATCAAAACGAGGGTCATTCTCGATGCCCTGCGAGCGGGCGCCAGAACGAGCTGGTGTTGGAACCCACTCGGGAGGAGAAATACTAGACCTGGTACTCTCAAATGAGAGAGGATCACAAATTTAGAAGTCAGTAGACATTCTGGAACAAGCTAACACTGCACAGTGTGTGCTTCACAATGAGCACAACCATGGAGATAAGCCATACAAAATAAGGATACTGGACTTTAGAAGGGCTGACTTTGGCAAAATGGGTGAATACCTGAAAATGCACTAGTAAATGACCAAAAGGAGGAGTGGAAGAACAATGGAGAAAAATCAAAACTGCCATCATAGAGGCAACAAGCCTTTGTGTGAAACAAATAAAGAAAACAAAGCGGAGTGAAAAAACACTATGGTTCTCAAAAGAGGTGGCAGGGAAGGTTAAGGAGAAAAAGGCTGCATTCAAAAAGTATAAGGAATCACAGAAGGAGCACGACAGGGAACTGTATCAATTAAAGCAGAAAGAAGTGGGGAAGGCAGTCAGACTAGCAAAGGCCCAAACCGAGGAAAAAATAGCCAACTCAGTTAAGAAGGGGGATAAACCTTTATAGGTACATTAGGGAGCATAGAAAGGTTAAGGGAGGATAGTAAAGATTAATAAAGGAGAGGGAGGTGGGCAGAGGGAGACAGTGAAAAGGCAGAGATACTAAATGAAAACTTTTGCTCAGTATTCACAAAAGAAGATGAGGAGGAGTTACCTAAACCAGACAATAGAAGCACTCTGGGTAGCGGGGTTGACACCAGTCCATTCACAGATGAAAGAGTCCTGAAAGAACTCCTAAAACTCAAGGTGGACAAAGCAATGGGGCCTGACGGGATTCACCCCAGAATCCTAAAAGAACTAAGGGAGGACCTAGTGACATCACTGACCACACTTTTTAACAAATCATGGCAGGATGGGGCGGTACCTGAGGACTGGAGGAGGGCAGATGTGATTCCCCTTCACAAAAGTGGGAGCAAGGCAGAAGCAGGAAACTACAGACCTGTAAGTTTGACCTCAGTGGTAGGGAAAATGATGGAATCACTTCTGAAAGAAAGAATTGTTGAGTACCTAGAGGCCAGCGGGGCACAGGACCTGAAGCAGCATGGATTTATAGCAGGAAGGTCATGTCAGATGAATCTAATTGATTTCTTTGACTGGGTGACCTAAGTAATAGACAAGGGAGGGGCTGTGGATATGGCCTACCTAGACTTTAGCAAGGCATTTGACACAGTCCTGCACATAAGATTAATAATCAAGTTAGTCAGCCTGGGAGTGGGTCCCAGGGTGGTAGCCTGGGTTGCAAACTGGCTGCACAACAGGATACAGAAGGTAATAGTGAATGGAACACATTCAAGAAAGGGGTTACTAGTGGAGTACCTCGGCTCAGTACTGGGTCCAGTCCTCTTTAACATCTTTATAGATGACATTGGAGAGGGTCTGGAGGAAAGGTATGCCTCTTTGCAGATGACACAAAGATCAGTAACAGAGTTGATACACAAGAGGGGTAGAAAAGATGAGAAGGGACTTGGCAAGGTTGTAGGAATGGTCAGACATATGGCAACTTAGATTCAATGCAAAGAAGTACAAAGTAATGCACCTGGGAAACAGAAACGCAGGAGAAGAGAACACAATAGCAGGGAGGTACTAACAACAACAAAATGGAAAGGGACCATGAAATACATCAGATGACCTAAAGGTGGTAAGCAATGTGAAAAGTCAGTAAGGAGAGCCAGGGGATACTGGGATGCATAGCAAGGGCATCACAAGTAGAAAAGGGAAGTGGTTATCCCTCTATACAGTCAGTTGGTGAGACCCCATCTGAGTACTGTGTGCAGTTTTGGAGACCTCATCACGCAAGGACATAGACAGGATGGAAGCAGTCCAGAGGAGGGCAACTAAAATGGTGCAGGGTCTGCAGCAGAAACCATATGAAGAGAAACTGAGATAGCTTAATATGTATACTCTTGATGAAAGGAGGGACAGGGGGGACATGATAGAAATGTTCAAGTACCTCAAGGGAATCAACAAAGTTCAGGAGGGTAGCATCTTTCAGAAAAAGAGATGTGTAAGAACAAGGGGGCACAATTTAAAGATAGAAGGGGACAGCTCAGGGGTAATGTGAGGAAATTTTTTTTCACGGAGAGAGTGGTGGATACATGGAACAGCCTTCCTGAGGAGGTTGTGAGTCTAAAACAGTGGGGATTCAAACATGCATGGACAGACACAAGGCAATTATAGTGGGGGTTGCAGGAAGTAGGCTGTTGGTTAACTAGAATCTGCAGCTTATCCAGTAGGTAGGAAATGGGCAGACTAGGTGGGCCAAGTGGTCCTTATCTGTCAGTCAAAGTCTATGTTTCTATGTTTCTATCGCTCTCCAGGAGCTCGGCACCAGCTACTGGGGAGGTTCATTTGTATATGGAACATGCACAATACAGGGATTTGCACATGGAATGTGCACAATAAGCCAGGGGAAGGAACACAATAGGGTTATTGACTTGTGTGATTTCAGCACACAATAACCCCAAACCATACACTATAGCAATATCTTCTTTAGCAGTTTCTGCTAATACTAACAATGCAACTTTTGGTGTTTTTTCAACCTATTTCTTTAGGAGGTTAGCATGGTATATCTTGGTAGGACTTTTCCTATCAGGGGTCTCAGTCTCATAGTTAGCTGCACCAGTACATCTAATCACTTTATATGGCCCTTGCTACTTCATTAACAGTTTGTTTTCTGTAGTGGGTAATAGTAATACGACATTTTCATCTGGCTCAATTTTTTTTTCCTTTACCCCATGGCCATAAGATACCATCTGCTGTTTTGGGGCATCTTTCTTATTACTCTGGGCAAGTTCAACATATTTTGTCAGTTTCTTTCTCAGTGCACACATGTACGATGCAATAGACTCTTTCTGAGGTAATATCTTACCAAGTTTCTTTTTATTACATCATTACATTATATTACAAGGGTCCTTTGATGCCAGAGGGGTGCCAGCTTCGTGCTGGGCCAAAGGGATGTCAAGGTTAAACAACTGAAACATTAAAATAACAGAAGGTCCACACATAAATAAAGCTGGAATGGGGGATCCCATATTTTAATTAATAAACTTGGCCAGTTCACAACTTATGTGCAGATTTAATCCTCCAGATCCATGAGTCCACAATGGAATAACACAGTTGGTCAAACCTGGTCAAGTTGACCCCCCCCCCAAATACATATTTCCCTGGGCCAGGTGGCCACACTTAGAATTTTTGGGCAGCAGCTCTAACACTGAGGGGCTGGATGACCCCTAAATATAGACAGCAGCATCTGTTCCACTTTCAGTCCAATCACTATTCTTCTCTTAGACAGAAAGACATTGGGAAGTAGCTTAATCAGTTATAGCTACCTCTTTTCCTCCTTCCAACACTCACACAGGCTCCTCTGTGGACATTCAAGGTGGCAAGACATGGGGAGCCATCACCCTGCATTGCTCCTCTGGTGCACTCCATATTGCCCTCACTTCTTCCCTCTCTCAACATAGGTAGGTGGCTCCCCCTGGTACTACACAGAGAGGACGTCCCCATTTCTGGACACACACAGGCTGGCAAATTTGCTTGGGATAGCAGCTTTCCCTCACCACTAACCACTGGTAGATGTCCTTCACCCTCTTGGGACTACAGCAGCCTGATCCATGGGTGTGATCCAAGTCAAGCACTCACTGCAACTCATTGGGTGCCATACCTGCTCCCATACATCCTTCGACCACACTGAGCTTCAGGGCTACAAGTTCAATAACTCCTACCCATGGAGCCATCCTACTACCTTTACCATGGCTGCCACCATGTCAGACTGCCTCTGCTCATTCCCCGTCCATCCAGCTAGCTGAATCTCTTAAAGTGAGAGCAGGCACTGCCCCTGCTCCAGCACTCCCACTGCTGCTCACTCCCATGCTGTGGGACTGAACACCTTCATACTAAGTCCTCCTTTATGGCTGTACCACCGGGTTACCTCTGATCCATGGAGACCCCAGCAGTAGGCAGATAGCATAAATATTAATAATTAATTAGTAATAAGGCCACACAGACCTATCCAAGGCATGTTAGTACACCCTACCTGCAGGGGGAGGAGGGTTACACTTATAACCAAATGTCCCTGTGCTGCTCATAGTAAGGACACATACTATGATCAGGAGGACATGGTCCAACAAGGCCAGCATGAAAAACAGCAAAACTCAGGGCACAGTGAAACATCCCACTTAAACTGCAGTGGGGTAAGGATTCTAGCACTTTAGCATCTGACCCCGCTCCCCCATCCAGATCTCCTGTTCCTGAGGCACAGGCAACAGCCCAATCAGAAATGCTGCCAGAGGATTCTCTTCCTCCTTCACAAACAGGGCAGACTGAGGAGGACCCTTTACCAGACCAAGGCCAGTAAGATATGGAGGTACAAATGATAATGCCTCCCGCCCCATCTGGATGATGACTGTCTATTTTGTGGGCATGCTGAAGGAGTGCTAGCCTACAACCAAAGACTAAGATAAGAGGGAGGATGTTACTACCAAAACCAGTTTGTGACCTTTCAGACCTCAGGAGCAGATATTGAAGGAAGGAAGCATCTTCAGTCACTTCCTCCCAGAAGGAGTTCTCAGATACGAATGGATCTATTCCTGAAGCCTCCTACTCCAGAAAAAGAAACAGAAAGAAAAGGGTTCCTTATCTTTCAAATAGTAAATGGTATCATTTATTCCCTCCTCTTACTGTCTTTAATGGCTAATTCTGTTAGATGGGCTAAAACTTACCTCTTTGAATGTTAACAGCACTGAGAATCATAAGAGGAGGTATGTTGTTTTTTCCTGTCTGGCAGTTTCAGATTCCACCAACATTATATTGTTTCAGGATATTAGATTTAAATCTATCTCTGGTATACATCACATTTAGAGTGGCCATGGGGACTATCAGTCTGGTCCATAGAAGAGGATCCATGCTCTGGGCGGAGGGTCTTCTTTGAGTCTCATGACTTCACAGTATCCAAACTGATAGAGGAAAACCCTGGGAGAGCTCTTTTATGACCTGGAATGGCTGAATACTAATTAGATTGGGGTTGTGTATGCTCCACAAACAAAGACTCCCAGGGTAGAATTATTTCAGAAAATGCAGCTTTACCTTTACACATCCAGGATAGTCATAATAGGGGGGGATTTTAACTGTCTCTGAGCCGTGGAAGAAAAACCAGGGAAGACCCAGAAACCATTTAACAATTCTATTTTTTTTTTAATAGACGGTCATGTCTGCTGACCTGCACTCCAATGGTGGGCATACTTACTTTAAATTCATGAGATGGATCCAGCTCTTGTATGAGGCTGCTTCCTTTCAGTCACTGATTAATGGCTTTTTGGTGATACCATCCCAGTGATGAGAGGTGTGCATGGATGCCCATTGTGTCCCTTGCTGTACATCTTTGGTCTGATATTTTAATCAGGAAATTCATGTGGGTTCTGCACAAATTAAAGGGACCGAGGAATCACACTTAGCTGCTCCAATCCAAATCACTGTTTATGCTGATGTTACAGTATTTGTTTATTTCTGAAAGATGTGGACTCTGGTGTGATTGCTTTACAGATCCTGCAAGGGCATGAGAAGCTGTCCGGCTAAAATAAATTTGTCCAAAGTAAAGCATTCTGTTTGGGAGAAGGTAAGTTTCATATTGGGTCTATTTCAGTTGCTAAGGATTATGTCTCCATTCTAGAAACTGGCTATGGGCCAGAAGATTTGGCAGTACAAAACTGGACCCGAAAAGTTCAAGAAGGTGAACATAAAGTTGTGGCCAGGAAACACCTACAGTTGTCTAAAAGGAAATGTGTGCTTTTAGTAAAGGCCCCCTGAACTAGAGGTAAGGATTCATAATATGTTTTTTCAATTATTGTGGGGTAGCAGGATGAACCCTATCAAAAGGAATTACATTTACCTCTCCATAATAAAGGAGGTCTAAGGATGCTAAATCATTTGGCTTTTTCTTTTCCCTTTCTTTTCTTTTTTTTTTTTTGTGATAATATCTCTAGGTTGTTTTCTGCAGCAGAATCCTTTAATGGAGTTTAAATTCAAGAATGGGTAATGATTTTTACACCAAATGGGAGAGGAGGAAGATGGGTGGTTTCCTCTGTAACTAGAGCCTCCACATACCTATGTACATTCTATGGCTTTGAAAAGATTAAAACTTGAAATGAACTCCAGATCTTTCTCATGCCTCTTCACAGAAAGAACTGTATAATACTATTTTACAAAATGGGTTTACTAAATAATTGATGTTTCCATGAGGCTCAGTTCATAACTGTGATGCTGCCGTAAAACAGCTGACAGCCCCTAGAATCCCTGTAGATGTCTGGGACACAGTATGGTTAAGTAGTCACAGGAAGCTGGGAGCACTGAAGCTCACTTAAACAAGAGCTTGGCAGAAAGGAATTGCCCCAGAGACACATGTACTGTACCAGAATTTTAGAAATTCAAATACAGCTTTTTTAGGAATGTCCTTGTAATGTCTCTTTCTAGGACAATTCTCAACAGTTACAAAGCTGATGGAATTTTGGGCTTTGGCTTACAACATCTTGGTATTAGGAGTTTATAATACATAATATAAGACATTTTATAGATACATTAGCAATAGAAGGAAGGCCGGGGGGGATCATAAGGCTTAAAGGGGTCGGAGGGGTGTGTGTAGAAGGGGACCTAGAAAAGGCATCGATACTAAATGAATACTTCTGTTCAGTATTCACGATGGGGGGGGGGACCACAGCTAGGTGGAAGCACAAACAAGGGGAGGTAAACACCAGTCCCTTTACAGAAGAGAAAGTCCTGGAGGAACTCACAAAACTGAGGGTGGACAAAGCGATGAGACCAGATGATGTACACCCCAGGATATATAATAAAAGGAATTACGAACGGTGCTAGCAGCACCGCTGGTGGCCCTGTTTAGTGAGTCACACAAAACAAGTATGGTTCCAGAGGACTGGAAGGGGACAAATGTAGTCCCTCTCCACAAGAGTGGTAGCAGGGAGGAGGCAGGAAACTACAGGCCGGTCAGCCTAACCTCAGTAGTGGGTAAGAACATGGAGGTGCCGCTTAAGGAGAGGATTGTAGAACACTTAGAAACCATGGCAGCACAGGATCCAAGGCAGCATGGATTCACAGCAGTAAGGTCTTGTCAAGCAAACCTGATATACTTTTTTGACTGGGTGGCAAAGGAGGTGGATCAGGAGGCAGTAGATGTCACTTACCTCAATTTCAGCAAAGCCTTCGACACTGTACCCCACAGAAGACTGGTGAACAAGTTAGGTAGCCTGGGGGTGGACCACAAAGTGGAAAACTGGGTTAACAAATGGTTGAGGGACAGGAAGCAGAGGGTGGTAGTAAATGGTATCAAATCTGAGGAAAGGAGGGTGACCAGTGGGGTACCTCAGGGATCGGTACTGGGGCCAGTCCTTTTAACGTCTTCATCAGCAATATTGCTGAAGAGCTGGAGGGGAAGGTTTGCCTATTTGCAGATGATACCAAGATCTGCAACAGAGTAGACACACCGGAGGGGTCACAAGAATGAGAAGGGATCTGAGAAGGCTGGAAGAGTGGTCAGAGGTGTGGCAATTAAAGTTTAATGCAAAGAAGTGCAGGATCATGCACCTGGGGTGAAGAAACCCTGCATACAGCTACAGTACAGGATGAAGGGAGAAATGCTGACAGTCACCAGGGAAGAGAGGGATTTAAGAATAATCATCCCAGATGACCTAAAGGTGACCAAACAGTATAACAAGGCTGTGGGGAGGGCCAGTGGGATGTTGGGGTACATAGGAAGGGGTATCACTAGCAGAAGTGGTGATGCCATTGTACAAAATGCTGGTGAGGCCTCATCTAGAATACGGTGCTCAGTTCTGGAGGCCGCATCTTTGCAAAGACATAGACAGGGTGAAGGCAGTCCAGAGAAGGGCGACCAAGATGGTGAAGGGCTTGCATCAGAAAATATATGAGGACAGATTAAAAGACCTCAATATGTATGCACTTCAGGAGAGTAGGGAACGGGGGGATATGATAGAGACCTTCAAGTATCTTAAAGGCTTGAATAAAGTGCAGACGGGTGACATCTTTCAGTACAAGAGCTGTACAAGGAAGAGGGAACATAGTGTGAGATTGGAGGAGGGCAGGATAAGGGGAAATGTGAGAACATTTTTCTTCATGGAGATAGTGGTGGATGCGTGGAATAGCCTACCCCAGGAAGTGGTGGGTGCTACCACAATGGGGGGATTCAAACATGCATGGGATAGACATAAGGAAACCCTAGATGTGGTGAAGAGAGGCGATAGCCAGTGACCAAGTAGGGTTAGTGGCCGCTGATGCAGGCAGGGAATACAGGCAGACTAGGTGGGCCTAGCAGTCCTTATCTGCCATCAATTACTATGTTACTATGTTACAAGATGGTCAAAAATTCATGAAAGTACTTTTGAGAGTGATTTGGTCACGCCTAAGTTTTTGATCTGTCAATTTAGGTGTCGGTTAGTCCTTCAGCAGCAATACCTGACACAGAACAAATTATTGCTGGCCATAAGGAAGAATTTGTTTTTTTGTCATGAGAAGGACAAACTTAGGTATAAACCAGGTCACTTATCTTGATTTCCTTTTTCAACAAAAAAAAAAAAGGGGGGATCTGATGACAGGGGGAAGAGTGGTGGGATTTTTATATTTATACTTGTTTATTTTTGAATCTTTACTTTAATATTTTAATTAAATAATAATTTAAATAAAGACTTTGATTGATTGAATATTCTTTTGATGATACGATGAGTGGATGTTTTTGTATTATAATTTTCTGAATAAAAAATTCCCCTACTCTTCCTAAAGGGGGCACTGCACTTCCTATTGGAAGATGGAGGACCCTGGGGTGGAGGAGGTGGACATGGCAACCTGGAAGGGGAGATTGTCTCCCCCGGAACTCTGAGGAAACAAACCTGTTTCGTCCCGTGGTTTCTGAAACAGATGGTGAGAATTTGCATTTAATCAATGGAATACACACACACACACACACACACACAGTACAGTGAGGTATAGTTATGGGAGCTCCAGTCCCTGCAATCCCCACAAAGCAAAAGGTACAGTTTTCAAGTGAGGAGGAGAGAATAGCACAATAGCTTAAAGAAAAGAGGCAGTACTACTGGTTATCATAGTCAAAGAGGAAGCCAAATTCAAGATTGCAAGGCAGCAGCTGAGGGCCATGGATTCTATTAGCCATCAGAATCCGCCAATGTGGCAAGAAGATCAAGGCATTGCTGATTAAAGTAAGAAGGCTGCCCCATAAGCTGCTCTGGGCAAACAGCTGATTCCTGAAGCTACAGCTCCTAGTGCCGTTCCTGCTTCCCAAGCTGAGGTTGCAGAAAGGAGTGGTTCACATAATCCAAAGGTGAAATATCAGACAGGGAAGAAAGCTTCCAAGCAGTTTATCCCCCATGCCATTTCCACAAGAGTCTCAGATGATGAATGGTCCATTGAGAAGGCACTGATTGCCACTGGTTGGGAACTGGCAGGACTGAACAAAGGCTGGGTCTCATGCAGTTCTGTGATCCACATCCCTAAACCAGGTGACCTGCCTGTGAATGTTTCTGTGCAGATAACCTTTGCACCTTTTCTTAATGTGGCTGCAACTGATCCTGAACCTATGGGTTACTGAAGAAGAGAACTCTGTAGATACAGAGTTTGGGCCAGTAATCCCCACCCCCAAACTAGCTTTAACCCGGATCTGATTCTGTAAACATGTAGTTTGACCTGTGCTTCAGCATGTGCAACTGTAAGGGCCCCCTCACAGGAGGGCTTACTAGCTGGTTTGTTTTAAAGTCCCCCCCTCCATTTTTGCTCAAGGGTGTTCCTTAGTCTGCTCAGGGAGGCAATTCCCATCACTGCCACTAGGGTGCAGAGTTTCATTAATATATAAGCCCTGGTTTTCAAGTTGGGTGGGAGAGATGGAGAGACAGCGGGCATGATAGGGACAGTGTGGCCGGGGGGGGGCGTGAAACCCCTCTGGCCCCCAGAAGTTCTGTTGGCAGCATCGGTGCGATGCAAGGAGGTTTCAGAGGGGGGACTGCAGGAGCTTGGTGGTTGGTGTTTGGGTCCATGCTTGTTGCAGTGTGAGAGGAGGCTGAGAAGAAGCAAGAGGGCTGGAACATCTTCAAGAAAGGCAAGTGGTCCCGGTACTCTAAAATGGGAGAGTCCAGTCAGTAGGGCTGTTGTGGTGGTGGCAGGGCCACAGCAGAGCTATCCAGAGGTGACAGGTCCAAGTAGTTTTCTCGAGTGGCACGCTGCTTGGGGGGTGAAAGTTTGAAGGGGGGCTGCATCTAGGTTCGCTTGGTTTGCCATGCCTGTGTCTGGGGCAGACCCATGAGAACGCTATGAGCACAGCTCTGGGAAACTGGCAAACGGAGGAAGGAACCATCATTTCAGGCTCGTGGGGCAGACATTTGTTTGGCCTTGGAAGCACCTCAAAAGTATGATGGCACCTCTAAGGGCTCTGTTTGGAGGAATGGAATGTATTTGGGAGCACCCATGAGAGGCATTAGGGCTGCACGCCTGGGGTCCGCTTTTAGGTCGGCAGCCGGGAGGAGTAAGGCACTCCCCCAGTGGAGGACAAGGTCATCAATGATATGGGAAAGATGAGGGTGTGAGCTGAAATCTCTGCTCAGGAAAGCTATGTGGGGGACCCAGTTGACCTAAGTGTTTTAAACCTGAAACAAAATCTTCTAGCTGTGGCTGGTACCATAGCCTTGGTCTGCCTGCTGTCTTTTAAGTCTCTAAGCCCCATGCAGCTGCTCCATTAATTTGTTATTATGGGACAAAATCATTTCTATCCAAAAATAAGTGATTTTATTTTCCTAAATTTTGATATGCGGTCTGTACAATGAATTAATGTGTCACAACCACTTTTACATTCTGTTCCTTTGAAAGTAAGGTTCCAGCCCCCAGCTCAGAGGATCAGTGAAAGCCACAGTGTAGGGACTGGACATCTGGTAAGAGGAGGCCTGAATGTTTGTACTCAGCTGTCAGGTACGGCCTACCTTTTGTTCCAATTTTGGTGGAAGTGTCAGGAAGGAGTACAAGTCTGTGCTCCCCCCCCACCCCATAACACTAGGACTCCTAGACAAAAGTGGAGAATAAAGGAGGGGTTGTACAATCATCATCTAATGAGGTTTCTGAACTGCCTGTACAATCACCCTTTCATGCCACCTCTGAACTGCCTGTGCATTCTTCATCTCCTGCTGCTTCCGAACTGCCTGTACAAACTACCTCCCTCTCCTCCCAGCCTAGTGACACTGCACAACCTATGGAAGAAGCCCTGTCTGTACAGTAGCAGGCTAAAGACTCTTACATGGGACAAAACACCTCAGTCCTCTACCAGCATTTCTGACCCTCCACAGCTTTCTACATCTGGAGGTCAAACCAGTGCTTCTAGGACAGAGAAGAGGAGGCCCTATACCTCCCTATTCCATGCTCCAAATTTTCCTGCAAGCTGCTACAGTGCTGTACATCTTAAGTACAAGGAGGGTTTAGATGAGGCACCAGACAGGGTCTACGTGGCACAGTCCCTACTTAAGGACTCCATGAAGTTCATACAACCAGCCAGATCGAGATGTCCAATTTGAGCAAAATGTTGTAGTGACCATGGCCCAGAAAGTGCACAGATTACAATCACAGGTTGGAATGGACACTGCCAAGAAAGAAACCTTGGTGGAGAATACAGCTTCTCATGAACTAAATGACCCTGTTGCAGGTACGACCTTAGAACCTGATGCCTCAAAGTCTAGACACTCTAACCTCAGCTGTCAAACCACCTCAGGATGTGCCACAGTGCCAAGATTCCAGTAGGTCTGTTATGGACTACCCTTTTGAGGAGGCATCAATGGAATTCATTCCTCCCATTCACTCCAGATACAAACAGGTTGGGAATGGTAACCAGACATAAGAGAAACTGGAGTGAACCTAAACCAAAACTGTTGAAGACAAACAGTCACTTTGTCCAACCGGTATGAGAACTTTAGTGAACAAAAACAGTGGACAGAGACTGATGAGGACTCTAATATCTCCCTTTGTGATTTTCTCCCTGCACAAACAATATCTGAGGCAGGGGAGGTGGAGGACGCCACTACTAAAGCATCATGCAAGAAGAAAATAAAAGCAGGACAGAAAAGGAAGGTTGAGGAACAAAATAGTCTAAAATGAGGGTTTCTATTGTTCTTGCTTTGTGTATCATAATGATCTTACAGGAGGTTACCTTGGCTACAGCCAATGTTAAAAGCATTAACAACTTCATGAAGAGGTTGGTAGCCTTTCCTTTTCCCAGCTAGTGAGGTATGGAAATATCCTCCTGCAGGATACAAGGATACATACTCTTACCGAGGTTTTCTTGGCAAAAAGCATGGCATGTTAGGACCTCTTTTGGCCCATAGGGACTGAACGGTGTTTCGTGTCAACATACAATTCAATACACCTGATGTTGTTGTCACAAAATTGTTAGACTTGTCCCAGGCTGAGCCCTGCTGCTGGACATTATTTTGCAAGGTCAAACATATAGAATAATTAGTGTATATGGGATGCAATCCAAGACAAATAGAATTGATCTCCTTAAGGTAATCCAAACAAGTTTGTTTTTTTCCATCCCTGTTATTTGGGCTGGCAGTTTAGCCTAGAGGTTAGAGGAACAAGGTGTGAATGAGCTTGGTACATCCAACAGACCAGACCTGAGTTTGATTCTCACAACCTCCACTTGCATACTGTGTGACTCTGAGCAAGTCACTTAACTGCCCAGTGCTCCCAGGTCGCCCCTAAAAACAGACACTTGTGCCTAGTGGGCCTTACCCGATTACCAAAGACTAAAATAAAAAAGAATTTAGGAAGAGATTTTAACTGCAGTCTGTATGCCTTGGATCATGATGCCTTTTTAAAAATGAAGAGAGTTTTTTGTGACATGACATTTTTGCATAATTTAAAGGGGAACTATCAGCATTCCCCAGTTAAAAACAGGGGACCTACAGGTTCTGATTTTCTAAAGTGCATTAGCTGTAATTGTTTTCAATACCTCAGACTTCTGAAATCTTAAGTTTATGTAGTTGATCCTGCAACCATCCACCTGCTATAACAGTTCCCCTGACCAGACTTCTGATGATGTGACAGTATAATTGCTAAAATATTAACAGATAAGAAGTGCATGTTTTTTAGCCAGCCGGTGGCACTGAGGGCTAAGACATCCACCTTACCTCGCATTGTGCTGGTGACCTGGGTTCAGGAATAAGCACAGGGAGCCGGGCTGGCTGAGGATGAGAGGATTGAGCATCCTATGGACTGCTCGCCTCTCCTGGGAGGGAGGAGGGTCTGTGTCCTGCGACACTAGTGGTGCCCAGTGGAAACTGGGTGCATTGCAGTTGGGGGACCAGGAAGGGGATGATGTCAGGTGGCCATCCTGTGGGTGTGTGCAGAAGCACCATACACTGTGCGCTGGACAGCACTGCACGTCCTGCATCAGGGGGGAGCAACAGAAAAGTGGAAAACCCCAGCTACCGGAGAGGCAATGGCAGACCCCAGTGGCTGAAGCCCATATGCCCAGTGCCGGCTCCAACCCCAACTTGACTTTTCGTGGTTCCCCGCCTCCTCCTGCAAGGTGCCAGTGGGAGAGAGGGGACCCAGCACCTGATTCCTTGGTTGGGGGAAGAGTTCAGATAGGCAGTGGAGGCAGAAGTCAAGTGGGCCGCCTGAGAGATGCCTCAGGAGCTGGCATTGGGGGATAAACAGAATAAAAAAAATAAGCATATGTTTACTCTTCTAAGGCCAGTATCAATCAACAAAGGAAAGCACAATTAGCATTTTCCTTGGTTGATTAGCACCAGCCTTAGAAGCATAAACATGCGCTTCTTATCTGTTAATATTTTATGGCAGTTATACTATCACATAGGAGTCCCTCAGAGCTTAACCTGTCAGTTGCATCATCGGAGGGCTGGCCGCAGTGCAATCTGGCACAATAATGGTAGGCACAGGGTCACAGGATCAACCAGATAAACTTAGGATTTCAGCAGTCTCAGGTATGTAAAACAATGACCAGGGCTGGTTTTAGACATAATAGTGTGACAAGTAGAAATACTTATGGTGCCCCCTTCACCGCTCCTATCATCCTTTCTCCTTTCTTTCTGCCCACACCCACATCTAAAAAGTGGTAAAAATTCCATGAATACAAGGGTGACAGCAACAATTTTGGTTTTTATATTGACACTTTTTGCATTGCTTATACTTTCTACTTTAGTGTGTCCCTTCTGTGCAGGCGCCCCACGCAGTTGCTTGGTTCGCTTGTGTCTAGCACCACCTCTGATAATGACAGCTAGTGCATTTTAGATAATTGGGACCTGTGTTTTTAATGGGGGAATGCTGACAATTCCCCTTTAACACATACTGCAGGGATATCAGATGCCTAGCTAAAATCCACAGGTAAAAGGGATCCCACATTCTTAAAGGTAGTATCGCTACCTGTATTGATTTTCTATTTACTTCACCCAGCTTCCCTATCCAGTCTGCTCTGCTTCTTCCAGACCTTTGGAGATATCAGACCACAAGCTTGACGACATTACAATGGGAATTTGCTTGGGTCAGATGCATGGGCCTGGTGTTTGGAAATTGAACACAGCCCTTTTATCCTCTCCTAAACTCCTACCCTTGTTACAAGATTCAGTGGCAGCCAGGAAATCTGGTTTTGTATTTTGTGATGACCCTGTTTGGTGAGAAGACACCAAGGCGGACCTTAAATCCTTTTTCCAAAAAGACAGTAAGGTACAGGGCAAATCTGAATACCTCCTGCATTTGCATAATCTGCACCATCTTCAGAAACTTAGATTGGTAATGATCATAATGTGCAGATTCGTAACACTAAGGAAGATATGTTTCATTTTCATTTGAATAGAGCTAGGACCCTGTAGAGGGAGCAAAAACTGCAGACTCAAGGGAAATCCATGCAATCATGCTCCTTTAAGAGTTCTAAGGCTAGGCTTGATAAAAAGGTCATGCATGGGGTATATAATAATACTGGGGAACTAGTGAATATCATGCCACAGATGCTGCCTATTGTGGAGGACTTTACAGCCCAGTTGTTTGGCCTAGTTTCACTTCAACTGCACAGAGAGCACATTTTTTTCACAGTTCCAGCACCCTGTAGTCCCAGACTGTGAAAATGTTGTCTAGAAACTGACATTTCCTCAGCTGAAGTCCTGATAGCCATTTCTGTTCTGAAAACCAACATCGCCCTGGGTGGGAATTACTTTTTAGTGAATTATATAAAGTTCTAGGTCCTGCTTTAGTGGAAGAACTAGTCCTTTTATTCCACGCCGTATTGGAAAATGGGGTACTTGCTTCAAGCATGCAGGAGGGATTGCTGGTATATTTTCATAAGTCTGGAGATAAGGGAAATCTATAAAACTGAAGACCAATCATTCTGTTTAGTATGGACTACAAACTTCTGTCTGTTACTATAAATACCCGTCATGGCAGAATTACTGAGCATCTGATAGCCCAGTCACATGTATGTGCAGTTTTTGTCCATCACATCCAAGACCATCTTATTTTACTTAGGGAAATGATTGAACACACTAATGTCAGATACATGCCTGGGTTTCTGCTGTTACTAGATCAGTGTAAGGCATTTGATTATAGTGTATGGGAAAGTGTTATCGTAAATAGAATTCTGTGGGTGGAATAACCTGTGGTTACTGCGGTAGTGACGTCACGATGTTGTTATGCTGCACTAGCTATGTCACTACTGCAGCATAAGGTAGAACACTTTCTCACCTCAAGCATTCTCAAGCTGTGGCTGCCATTGTTAGTGCTGTCAAGCATTACTTTCTCTCAGTTAATGACAGTGCTAACAAAAACTAAACTATGGTAGTCACGGAAGTTATGAAGCGTTGTTTTTAATGCTTGTTGAACTAAACGTATTGTTTTCTTCACTGCAGTGCTGAGTTGTTTCCATTTTTCATATTGTTTAGTAATGCAATAAAAATATTTGAAGAATCCCAAAAATGACTCACATCACTCAATAGCCAATTTCTTCTGACCTCTTTTCTTGTGTTTTTCTTTGTTATGCCAGCCCATGCACTATAAAAGATTGTGTACGAGCAGGCATACACAGACAAGGCTGTGCTTGAATCTTGAGGTCTCCTGTTACCAAGAAAACCTCTCAATTCAAGCACAGCATTGTTGTGTGTGCCTGCTCATACACAATGCCTTATATGCTCCCCAAGATTATCTTTGGTTCCTTTTACAGCAATATGGTATACAGGGTAAGCTAATTTCTTGGTTGCAATGTCTGTATAGAGACGTTTTTCGTGATTCCTATTGTAATTGGTAACTGCAGTTCACCGAGTTAGGGAGTTCCTCAAGGATGTGCCCTGAGCCTGGTTTTGTATGTCTTCTGTTTGAATCCCTTATTACGTATCATTAAATCAGGACCATCTTATTTTCTTTTGCAAAACGATGAAGGTACAATTACCTGTACTGTGCTGGCTTATGCAGATGATGTGCCTTCTCATACAGGATGCTAACTCAGCCCAGAGGGCCTTGAAATGGTGTCACACTTTTGGATTATTTTCTGGGGCCTCACTGAATTTAACCAAAAATACGGGTGTGGGGGGCTTGGGGGGGGAGATGTGGCAAACCCCACACAGTGACTGGAATTCAACTCTCTTACAAATCTATAAAGAGTTTGGGAATGGGGATTTGGATAGATTGAATTGGGAAGCCAAAAATGAGTTGGGTAAGAAACAGGTGACCAACTGGACTAGATGACAGATGGGGAAAAGGAAGAATTTATAAGAATGAAACTTTACTTCCCCTGTTTTTATATATTAGCAGGGTGTACCCCCCAAAGCACTCTGGAGGCTTGCCTCCTTCATGTTTTCTTCCAGGCTTTGTGGAGCAATATGCTAAATCCACTTAAAAGACAAATTACCTAACTCCGTGTTAAACAAGGTGGTCTGAATATGGTAAATCCGATTGTTTTTTCTTTGGGATGTTCAATTATTTTAATATTTGTCCTTTGGTATTGGCTTAAATGCTGTGGTGGCCCTCTTGGTCTATATTTCATTGCAGAACCTGGCTGTTTGCATGGGAAAGAGGTGCTTTAAAGGTTATCAGAGGTTAAACAGAAACACCGTTTTAAGGAGGCCTTTGGTAAGATTTGAGCCTGGAAAATTCTGATGACACAAATGTCTAGCATGACCAGACAATCCCTATACCCTCAGGTTATGGAGTCAAAGTTCCTGGTCAACACCACGTTTGATTGTTGCCTTCCCTGCTTATGTTCCCCAATTGTTGCATCTTGTGATTGATCCTAAAATTCCACCCGAGATGTAGGATACACAATGTCTTTGTTGTCATGAGAGACTAAGGGCTAGATTTTCAAAGAGCCCTTTAAGTAACTCAAATTGCAGTCTGGGTGCACCAGGGACCCTGCACCTAATTTTATAGAAGGGGGGTCCCTGCACCAAACATTTGGCACACCTGTGGAAATTACTGCAGGGAGCCCCCCACCCAGTGCAATGCTAGAAGGAGCTGCGAGGGTTGTGGGAGGATTCTGCATGCCAGGATGGGGCCAGGGGCAAAAGGAGCACTGGGGGCCCTAGAGGGCACAGCCCATGGCAG
Source organism: Neoceratodus forsteri (assembly GCA_016271365.2). Taxonomy (NCBI): domain Eukaryota; kingdom Metazoa; phylum Chordata; order Ceratodontiformes; family Ceratodontidae; genus Neoceratodus; species Neoceratodus forsteri. The sequence goes on along the minus strand of CM057459.1, from coordinate 719,923,057 downwards.
CTGCCCCATAGGTGAACAAATGTGGAATCCTGTAAGTGGGAAGCAGCCTGCCACATCATGGGAGGGTGGGCAACAGGAAACTGTGACTGTGCCCAGAGAATGGCCCCCCACCACCGGCAGCCCTCTACCAGCAGCTCCAGCTTCCCGCTTACATGGTTCTGCATTTGTTCACCTATGGAGCTGTTGCCAGGGCTGTGCCCACCTGGGGCCATGTTACTGTTTGGCCCTGGCAGCCACTTAAAAGTGGTACCATCTGAGCAGTTGTAGGGCTCTGCAAAAGGCACCCCCATGGGGCGCCACGTCACTCCCCCTCATGCTCGCCATCTCCCCAATGACCACTAGGGCACTCTGTGCCCCTTCTGCCCCAGACCCCACTTTCAGATCCCCCCAATTTGCCACATTGTGTGGCACTGATGCAAGTTGCTTAGACACCCTCATGGCTGGTCTAAGTTGAGTCCTTTGCTGCGTCCACAGTGAGGCTTCCAAAAATATGAAAAAAGGGGAAGGTGCAGCCCCACCACGGCACAATTCATTTTATTTTATTTTATTTATTTATTTATTTGTTTAAGCCTTTGTTTATCAGGTAAGTGCACTGATCCATGGACTGCTTTCAGGCACAACCCAGGACACAAACAATGATACAGAATCAAACAATTTAAATAATTTACAATCCAATAAGTGTAGCAAATTACAAGCTGTACAGACACAAGCCCCAACAGAGACATACTTAGCATAATAAGCAATGGTACAGAGAAGTAATTGAACAATGTACAGTTGCAAGCCAGATGAAAGCAGATAACTGGCTGTACAACAATAGATTAACACAGGGTAGTGGAAAAAATCAGTTACACACAGCAATACTAATTTGAAACAGGGTAAAACAGACTGCACCATAGTAACCTAGGAGGATGAAAGCTTCCTTGTGACCTGGCACACAGGCACTGCTGTTACAAGGGTGGCATAGGTTGGCTTGTGTGCAAGGCATTCCACTTTCAACATAGCCTGCGTTCGAAAATTGGGATTGCTGCAAAATTTGACACAAAGTGCCAATTGCATCATATACCTTTGGCACAGACATCTAAGGCCAAATGAACCCTTTGAAAATTGGGCCCTTAATGTTAAGTTCAAACAAAAGCATAAGGGTATGCAGAAAGCATTTGTAGCAGAGCCTCTGTAGTAACCAAGCGGGAGACTATGGGCCACCTCTTTTTCCGTGTTCATATATTTCCAATTTTTTGGACCTGGAAGCTGTTACTTTGGCAGAGCCTGTGTTTAAATCAGTAAATTGTAAAGTACTTTTTCATGGTACAGTATGAATGATGAAAACTGAAAAAACTGGCATGAGAGTGCTTTATCTTTTATCTTTTCCTGCTTTAAAATTACATATTTTTAAAACTAGATGTTTCTTTTCCCTTTAGCAAAAGTTCTATAACCTGCATGAGCTATTGGCTAAAATTACATTTGAATTTATGGAGATTTATGCATATAAAACCAGAAAACGTTCAAGACAGAAGCTGCCTTATGGCATAATACACCATGGTAAGGGCTGCTGACGGACCTGTGATATAGTCAGTAAATTTGCTGTAGGACTTTTCTTTTAGGGTTCCTGTTTTTCCTTTTCTTTTGATGTTATTTTAATTATTTTCCCTTTGGTCTTCTTTTCTGATATTTTAATTTCTTTTAAATGTTGGGGATTGGTGACGTAACCTGATGCATGACTAATTTCTTATACTTCTGTTAAGTTTTTTATTTTCCTGTTCCTTCGATGAGTTTGTAAAATTCCTTTTACTTTTTGTGGTCTGATTGTTATGTCTAATTTGTTTTCAATAAAAATTCCCCTACTCTTCTTCAATAAATGCCATGGGATCTTCTACTTCCATGTGGACAGTGACCAGAGAATTGGCAGAAAGAACCTCATTTTTAAAGTCCTATCTGAAAACAAGCACCCCCCCCCCAGTGCAGCACTCCCCTCACACTGCACTACAGTGTCAGTTACGGGTTTTACCCCCCAAGTACCTGCTGTGGAGCTATAACCCATAAACATCTGATCATCCAGCTCCAAAGGCAAGTGTCCTATGTACTGAGCCACTGACACCGATAGATGACAGAAATTTGGTTGCAGGCCATTCTGGTGAACAATTATGCTTACAGGGTTATAGAGGTAATTCATGATTATCTTAATTGCAGGTAGAGGTGGTTAGACCTAAACTTAAAGCCAAGACTGAAAAAAGATTTGTAATTTCCCATAATTCCTTTAAGAGTATGCAAATTAGTAAATATACAGAAAAACAGTACCATCTTCACAGACTAAACATAGTGTGCTACATACATACTTTTGCAACAGTTTGAATTAGACAGTATTTCTAAAAGTGTTAGTAAATCTGTAAGTAAAACCATTGGTATTTAGTCAGCACTAAGAGCCCCACATCCACATCTGGGGCTGGTCCTAATTTGTACTTTGTGTGTAAAAACATGTATTTTACTTACTGTTTACTGCAATATAGTAGATTGCATCAAGCTAATGTTGTTGCTTCCAGGCCGACATTTCCTGTAACCAGAAATCACAGAATCCCCTGCAGCTGACATCAGAGCAGGGCTGCAGCAGTGGGAGCTTCAACGGCCTGCAGAGCATGTTAGAGATTTTATAAGTTTTGATCTTTTGTTTGCTGGTCCCATTCTCCTCCTGGGGCTAAGTACAGCCACAGAGGACTGTACTTACCCCTTGGAGAACTGTGAGACCAGCTGACAACTGACCTGAGCTTATAAATTCTCTGACATGCACTGCAAGCTATTGAATCTCCCACTGCTGCAGCCCCGCTTATATCAGTGGCTGGGGATTCTGAGATTTCTGGTTACTGCAAACGTCAGCTTGGAAGACAACAACATTAGCCTGATGCAATCAACTATATTGCAGTAAACAGTAAGTAAAATTTATGTTTTTACACACAGAATGCAAATTAGGACCAGCCCCACACTTGGGTGTGTGGCTCTTAGTGTGACCTGTTCTCATTTAAGAAACGGTTTGCTTCTAGAGTCTAGCAGTTGTCATGTGCACTTTTACATATCATAACTTGCCCTTTCATCACAAAAGCATGCTTGGCATAGTCATGTGGGGAGTACAATTGAATGACTATTTTGCTCTCATTATAATATCCATGACTTATGACTTTGGACTGTGCAAATGGAGTGCATAGTGCATTTCTGTGTTTTTATGACAACACAAATTTACAACCCACCCCCATAGACAATGGTACCAAAACAGTAACTTTGGTGACTCAGGCCTTACGCATGAAACAACCAGACTTGCAGAATGACTTCCGAGAGGCAGAAACCTTTGAAGCCTTCCCCTAGTCCCATTCACATAGTGAAAAATTTGCTTCATGAATACCCCATTGTGAAACATTATAATTTAGTTTATGTTTATTGGGAAAAATAGCCATTGAGAGGATTATTTCAGTGGCGCCCCATAAACAACTTGAAGAACAACTGTTACAAGACAAAGTATAACAAATACAAATATAAAGTACTACAACAGGCATTATCAAAACCATTTGTTAACACAAATATTAAGGAAAAGCACAATTTAAGTAAACATAGAATAAATTTCATCACACAATCCTCACAAAATTGCTACATTCACTTGCCATATAAAACACATGCATCAGCAATTGGGGGTGGGGAATTGAGAGACTAGTCAGTTTTTCAGTTTAGTACAGGATGGTAGAGGCCCATTTATAAGTCATAGTACAAAAGGAAGCTTATTCCATATTAACAGTCCACGAATTAAAAAGTTTGGCTTCCTCTAACTGCAGTGTCAGTGGCTCAGCAGGTTGCACACTCACCTCTGAAGCCAGAAGATCAGAAGGCTATGGGTTCTATCCCCACACCAGACACTTAGGTTATATCCCAATACTGACATTGTAGTGTAGCATTAGGGTGGTGCTGCACTCCTGAGGTGTCGTCTTTCAGATGATATGTTAAACCGAGGTCCCGTTTGGTTGTTCAGGTGGACATTAAAGATCCCATCGCACTTCTTGAAAAAGAGTAGAGGAATTTTCTCGGTGTCCTGGCCAAATTTTCCCCATTTACTAAAAATATCACCAACAGCTTAATCTGGTTCGATTTCAGTTGGTTACCATCTGTATCCCTCCCCAGTTGCCCCTGAAAAATAGTCTCATTGGACCTACTGGGTCAAGTCAATAAAAAGAACTGAGAATGCTCATGATGCAGTACCTAGAGGTCATGCTATTTGAAGAGTGCATGCCCTGTCTGGTTTTCCTTACAGACAATTGGTTACAGATGTAATCGGGAACTTTCTTTGTGGTGCATTTTTTTTAATTAGCTGTATCAAATGTAGCTCACACCTTTGCACTAATGGGAGCCAATTCAATGGGAAATCATAAAAATCAGAAACCTACTCCTCCGATGCCGAAGACTGTAAAGCTCAAAATGACACTATAGTTTGTACTGAAGGTAATGTTCATCTGAGAGTCCAGAGCAGATGGGCTGAACTACTATGGTTGGTAAACAGTTTGGGACGTGGGTGAGGGAGATTTTAGCACTGACCAGTTTTGTTTTGTAAATAATTGCATGGCATAGCAGTGATGTTGGACACAAAAGCTAACCCAACCATTCATTTTTCTTAGCTTGAAAAATATTCCAGACATCTTACAGTTTCATTTTCTTATAAAATTGTCCAATTCCACCAGAACTAGTTAATATTTTAAATTAGTTTTTTTGTTTGTTTGTTTTGTGCTGTTTTTGTTTGTTTGTTTGTTTGCAAAAAAAACAGATAGCCACTTTATTTGATTTAGAAATAGCATTGTAGACCTGACAGGGTTAGGATCAAGAAAATAAACAGTACATAATAAATAATTCACTACACGGGAATGCAGCTGTGCTTTGATATATGCATGCCTTGGTGTGCACTGTGATGCACAATGCCACAGACTGAGTGTGTTCAACCACTCAAGATGTGTGTATATCAAAGCACAACTGCACACCCTGTAGTGGATTATCTACCTTATAAAATAGGCATGTTTTTTGAGTAGGGAATAGTACTAAAAATGAATAGAAGCCAAAAAATCATTTTGTTCCCTATGTACCTGCCCCAAGACATAGTTCAATCCCTGAAATAACACTGTTCTTCGAATGTATCACTTATGTGGTTGATCCTGCCATTGTGTTGTTCCCGTTCCTGCTAATTCTTTTACTTTCACGTTTAGTAGCCTGATCCAGCGTGTGTCCATTTGTGAAATGAGTTTAAGCAAAAACTTTTAAAAGCAGTTCTTTGGGGTAAAAATTAGATAAAAGGAAACTTGCTTTGTGCCAGAAATGAGTGCAAATGTAGAAATGTGCCGCCAACTCCATAGTGAAACAGAGTGAGTGAGTCAGCGGCTGCAGTACTGTAGGGAGTGATGCATGCAAACACTGCTATAGCAACCCCTTTCTCATGTGAGTCATTGCAGTTCCAAAGCCGCCAACTCACTTATTCTATTTCACTATAGAGTCAGAGGCACATTTTCTCATTTATATTCATTTCTGGCACAAAACAAATTTCCTTTCATCTAATTCTTGCCCAAAGGACTACTTTTAAAAGATTTTGTTTAAACTCATTTCTTGAGTAGATTCCCACTGGATCAGGCTAGTAAAACTGAGTGTAAAAGAAAGAGCAGGAGCAAGGGACAACATAAATGGCAGCATCAGCCAGATAAGTGATACATTTTATTTTAGGGATTGAAGTAGGTCTTGGGGCAGGTACATAGGGAACAAAAGAATTTTTAGCCTCTATTCATTTTTTATGGTGAGTTTCTGCCAGACTATGTGTGGGAGGTGTGGAGTGATCTCCTGGTCTGGGCCGGCAATGAGCAGACTCTGTGGGGTTAGAAAGAAGTGCAGCTATGCAGTCGTTGTGGGAGGTATGCGGTCATTCTGGGATAATGCACGGTCATTTGGTCTGTTTTATCCAATCAAGGACCTCAAATTTTCCTACCATTTTATATATATATATATATATACTGTATATATATATATATGTGTGTGTGTGTGTGTGTATATATATATATATATATATATATATATATATATATATATACACACATATATATATTGCAAAAAACTTTGTTAATGCATCAGTTAGGGTGAATACCACAGTGACAAGAGTAGGGAAATGAGGCATTAGGGTTTCCAACCCTAATGCCCACTCCAGGGTTCCCACCCGGACCACCCCATCCCCCCACCTCTACACACCAACAGTATAATAGTATAATTCCATCCCCACTCCACATGTAAACAAGCTTACACACTACAATATAGGAAAATGGGGTGAGAGTTAGGCCTGATGACCCAATGGCATACCCCAACGCCTATTTGTGTGTGGAGGGTGGGGGGTCTAGGTTGGAAAACCCTAATGCCTCATTTCCCTACTTTTGTCACTGTGGTATTCACCCTAACTGATGCATTAGCTACGTTTTTTGCAAAAAAAAGTCCTTCTTTTTCAGATAGTAGAATTGTATTCTCATTTTACTGTGGAAGTGCAGGGTCCTTTGGACCCTGCGCCCCATCCTCCATCCAGATAATACAACAGTGTCCAAATGTCACAGTGGGAGTGCATGGTACTTTGGACCCTGCGCTGCCATCCTTCCATCCAAATAGTACAACATAGTACAACAGTATCCATATGTCACAGTGGGAGGGCAGTGTCCTTTGGACCCTGCACTCTATCCCTCCATTGAGATAGTGCAACAGTATCCATATGTCACGGTGACAGCGCAGGTTCCAAACCCTCCATCAAGATAGCACAACACTGTCCATATGTTACAGTGGGAGTGCAGGGTCCTTTGGACCCTGCACTCCCATCCCTCCATTAAGATAGTACAATGTGGTACTCACTCTAACTGGCAATGATTCATTTTCAAAAATGGCCATTCATTTTATGTTTTTATGACAGTCCATATCTCAAAAACCACAAAACCCATCCACACAAAATTGGGCACATCAAGAGACCTACCACTAGGGATTATGCATGCTAAACTTTGTGCACATCTATTGAATGGTTCCAGAGTTATTAATGTTCAAACCTTTTAAGTGACATTGCAGAGGGACTGGAAGGAAAAGTGTGTCTCTTTGCAAATGACACAAAGATCTGCAACAGGGTTGATACACAAGGTGGAGTGAAAAGGATGAAAGGGGACTTGGTAAGGTTGGAGGAATGGTCAAATGTATGGCAGCTTAGATTCAATGCAAAGAAGTGCAAAGTAATGCACATGGGAAACAAAAACCCAGGGAAAGAGTACACAATGGGAGGTGAGATACTGACAACAACAAAAATGGAAAGGGACCTTGGGGTAGTCATATTAGATGACCTAAAGCTGGGCCAGCAATGTGAGAAGGCAGTAAGGAGGGCTGGAGGATACTGGGATGCATAGGGAGAGGCATCACCAGTAGAAAACAGGAAGCTGTTGGCCCTCTGTACAGACAGTTGGTAAGACCACATCTGGAGTACTGTGTACAGTTCTGGAAACCCCATCTCCGCAAAGACATAGACAGGGTGGAAGCTGTCCAGAGGAGGGCAACCAAAATGGTGCAGGGTCTGCACCAGAAGACACGGAAGAAAGATTAAAGGAGCTTAAGATGTATAGCCTCAAGGAAAGGGGGGCATGATAGAAACTTTCAGATACCTCAAGGGAATCAACAAGGTCCAAGAGGGTAGCATCTTTCAGAAAAAGAGATGTGCAAGAACAAGGGGGCACAATTTGAAGATAGAGAGGGGATGGCTCAGAGATAATGTGAGGAAGTATTTCTTCACAGAGAGGGTTGTAGATGCATGGAACAGCCTTCCTAAGGAGGTCATAGAGTCAAAAACAGTGGAGGAATTCAGGAATGCATGGGACAGACATAAGGCAATTCTAGTGGGGGGCTAGGAGGAAGTAGGCCATTGCTTAACTAGGATCTGCAGCTTATCCGTTAAGTAAGGAAATGGGCAGACTAAGTGGGCCAAGCGGTCCTTATCTGCCATCAGATTCTATGTTTCTATGTTAAACAACTTGGTTTAATTTTTGTAAGCAATGATTCATTTTTGAAAATGGGCATTAATGTTACTTTTTTTTTGACAGTTTATATCTCCAAAACCACAAAACCCAGCCACACAAACTTTGGCACATCAATAGAACTAAGCCTTAAGAATATGCTTGCCAAGGCCATGTAAATCCATTGAACAGTTCCAGAGTTATTAAGCATCAAAATTCCAAGTTTCATTTTCGAAAATGGGACCTTCCATTTTCGAAAATGGCCCATTTTCATGCTAAACACTTAACTTTTCCCAAAGGAAATAATGGGAAATGACAAACTTTGATAACTTTGAACGGATTAATATTTTTTCACCAAACCTTCAAAAGGCATGTCTGTGACCCAAGGGCTTTCTATCCTGAAAATTTCAGCCCACAACATAAAGCCGATTTGGAGATCCAAGCTGACAAAGAAATGTCAAAAAATCCAGATTTTTCTGTTTTTTCAACAATTTATATCTCAGAAACCACTTGATGGATTCCCACCAAATTTGGCAAGTCAAGAGACCTACCCATAGAAATCAAGTATGCCAAATTTCATGCAAATCCATTGAACGGCTCCAAAGTTATAAATGCTCAAAATTTGAACTTTAACATAGAAGTGCAGTTTTACCTAGCTATGCTGGCACGACCACACCAGTATTATATATATATATATATATATAAACTTTGCTAGTGCACTAGTTAGGGTTAAAGTGACAAAAGTAAGAAATGCGGCATTAGGGTTTCCAACTAACACCCCATACTCACCACCAGAAAGCAACAGGAAAAACCCTTACAGTTTCACCCTCCTGTGTCTTTGCTAATCAGGCATTGGGTGCCTTGTGGTTATCAGCCTAATGCTTGCCCCATTCAATCATGAAAGAAGCTGAGATGTGAGATATATGAGAATGGGGTGAGTGTTAGGGCTGACAACCCCAAGGCACACGCCATGCCTGATTAGTGAAGATGCAGGACAGGTGAAACTGTAAGGGTTTTTCCTGTTGCTGTCTGGAGGGTGGGTGGTGTTAGTTGAAACCCTGATGCCACATTTCCTGCTTTTGTTGTTTTTATCCTAACTAATGCATTAATTAAGTTTTGCAAAGAACTTCCTTACTTTCTGAGATAGTATAATTCTATCCTCATTTGTCTGTGGGAGAGGGCCCTGTGCTCCCACCCGTCCTTAGATGCGTATATATATGTTGCTGTGGAAGCAGCCCTGTACTTCCATTTGTAAGACAACAAGCACCAAATTGTTAGCATAGCCTTCTTATTACCTCACCTCATGACACATTAGTGACCTTTCAAAATCCACGACAAAATGTGACGCACACGCTACAACGTCCTCCACGCCACATGCGTGAAAGTCAGCTTGGCAGGATTTGAAGAATGATAGCTATCACATTCATGAGTTGGTATAATAAAAAGGCTATGATGAATGTTTGGGGTAAAAATATTTAAAATGACCAAAGTTACCAGAATAAGTAGCAAAATTTCAATGTACACACATAACATTACCATTTTTTTTTTTGCATGATGCTTTTTACCCCTCCTCCTCACTCCGGCGTCCCCCACTTCTTCGGGCCTCCTAGACTCACCACTTACCCCAGCTATCCCCTCACGAGCTCTCTCTCCATCTGCACATTGCAGTCAATCCCCGGGTTATCCCAGCATAACCCTTCACCAGGTGGGTCCCTCTCTTCTGAGGGGGAAAGCATCGGGGGCAGAGGTTCCCAGTGCACTCACTGTTAGGACCCAGGGTGCTGCTGTGGTGGAGATGGCTCCCTGAAGGTTCCAGGGATGTAGGGGACTGGAGGCCATCATCCGGCAGACGCCAGAGCTGTTTTCCCAGTTTTCTATGTTCCCTTTCATTGCGTCGCTTAGGTAGTGCCCCAGTCTCCACTGGGGCTGCTGCTGATGCATCTAACTCCCTCCACCCCAAGAGAGGATAATAGTCCTCGGACACTCAGTCCTCTCTCCCTTACCAACCCTCGGTGTCCAAGTCCGTTCCCAAACCCAGGTTGCGGCATGGGTGAAGGTAAGTGCCAGCACCTCAACCCTCTACACCACTGGGCCCAGTGCACATTGCCATTTTTACATATTTTGAGTACAAATTTTCAACATACCCTTCTTATCACCCTACCTCATGAAAAGGTCAATGAAAATTTTGAAATCACAACTGAAAGGTGATTTTGCAGTGACCATGAAATCACCTTTCAGGCCAGATTGCATATATCCAGTGACATTGATCATGAGGTGGGGTGTCAAAAAGGCCATGTTAAAAAATGTGGGTCAAAATATACAGAAATGACAAAGATATGCATCAAAGTTGAAAACGCCATTGAAATACATTGAACCGCAGTTACCTTACTTTTTCATACTGTATTGCAGTTAGCGGTTCCAGTAGCAAGATGTGTTTTCAATGGGAGAGAGAATCTTCATACTGAGACCTGTTTAGGTGAGTGAGGGTGTGTGGAGGGTGTGGGGTGGTGGGTGCTTAGTGGGAGGTCAGGGTGGGGGGTTGGGCAGATCAGCGAAGGAATCTTTCTTGTTTTTTACAGCTTAACAAAAAAATAGTAAGACATCAAGGGACTGTTTTCTTTGCTTACAGCAACAAGAAAGGGGATCAGAGAGTGGGGAGGATGTCACTAGACACTAGGAAGAAAACAAAATATTAAGGGGATGGCCATCAGAGGGTTGGGGCTGTTACTGGACATGAGGGAGCAAAAATAAAAACCTAATGGGGAGGGTGTTAGGAGGGTGGGGGCACCACTAAATACCAGGAAGTAAATAAATAATAGGGAGGCAGTGATTGGAGGGTGGGGGGTGCCACTAGACACCAGGAACTGACAAATAATTACAGAGGCGGTGATTGGACATTGGGGGAGCCACTAGATACCAGAGAGAAATATACAGTATAATATTATTAAAAATACCAGGGAAAAATGGTGTTATTACAGGGATGGTCATCAGAGGGTGGGGTGCCACTAGGCACCAGGGAAAAGATGCTGGCAAACAAAAAATGAACTGTTCCTCACAAAAAAAGATATTTTTTCATCACTTGTGATACAACAAAAGAATCAATTTTCGTATCATGTGATACGTAAAAGATTTATTATGGTAAATAAAATATATTTTAAAGGCATTTCTGGAACATTAAAGTGCATAATCCAGCTAAAGGGGTCCCAATAAGCAATGTACATTTGTTGGTCACTCCCCAAAATGTAATTTGGTTATTTAGGAAAAATTGCAAACAAGATGGCAGCAAAATTAAAAAGATTTTCCACTCATGAAAAAGGATAATGTCAGAAACAAAGAAGATTCTTTTTCATTTTCTACATCTATCTTCAGGTGCTTACTGAGCATGCTCAGAACCAGTTTATGAAAATGTTAAAATTAAATAACTTTTGAATAGATTAATATTTTCTCATGAAACCAGCAAAGGCACATCTGTTGGCCAGTCCCATTCTAAACTGTCTGGCCACTACAGGTATCAGACAAAATCCATTAAACCAGTGGGAAGCCACTTACAAAAATTCATTTTTTTCACTATCCAGAACTCAGAATCGACACATTCAACCAGAACAAAACTGGGCACATCCAGAGATCTATCCCACAGGACTACTGTAGCCCCTTTTTGGCGCCATCCTGGAAAGGACCACTGACCCTGCCGTGCAGGCTTGAGCATGGGCAAGGGGCCTGGGTTCCCATAGCTAACCTACAGGGGTCCTTTCCCAAAAGTTAAAATAAAATGGTGGTGCCTCCACCCAGAGAACATTTTAAGTGGCTCTGATTACCTGCAGTACAACCCCCTGGGACGTTGTACCAATATACCTCCCCAATAGTTACCCCAGACATGGACTTATCAGAATTCACACCTTCCCACCATTCAGTTATAACATTTACCTTTTCATTACATTCAATAAGCCGGCTCACTAAAATCAGGCTCTGGGTTCATCTCTGCTGCAAAACACTTACTCCGTGGTTTACTTACTCCGTGGTTTATTTACAGGGGGAGGGTTTAGGAATGGGGTAGTGGAATCGAGGTCAAGTAACATTTTTAAAGATTTGCATTTCCCCACATTCAAACCCAGATCTCAATCAATGCAGCCATCAAGTCTATCTATCTAGCTAACCACTGCAGTGTAACCCAAGCCCAGACCCACAGGTCCCAGTCCGTTTCCCCCAAAGTCCTATCACTGAGTACCCAGTTTTAAAGTTGCAGGCCTGAGGTGAAGCTGGTGGCTGGCGTTGGCGTGCTAAAGAATTAAACTTTAAACCTTTTTACATTTCCCTTGGCTTTTCCTCCAGCCCTAGGGTGTTTGCTTAACTATTTATAGTCCCCAGGTGCAGGGCAAGTCCTGCTGTTTACTCATGGTTCTGCAGAATCAGTCCCTGGATGATGCAGTTCACACATGTCCTGGGGATTGATGGTGCAGGCAGAACCGGGCACAAAGCTTGACCAGTGGGAACAGGCTGCAGTGGGTCCTCTCTTTCACCTTGCTGAAGATCTCAGAGCTTGTCCCTTTGGCCCATTACAGGCCCCATTTCAGAACACATGCAAGGCCTACCACCACAGAGGGACCCAGACCAAGGAGTGGCTCACGGCTCGGCTCCCTCCGATCAGAGCACCCTAGCACTCGGTACAAGACCCATGACCCCTGCGCGGCAGTCCCCACTTGATGGGAGTTATCAAGTTCCCCACCTTGCCCTGGGTGCCAGCAGTAAAACAGTCTGCACATTCTCTTCTGCTTCTTCTCTTTCTCTTTCTGCCATGGTGTGTAGCCACTGCAATCCATTTCTCTCTTTGCTGTATCTCAGGAGCAGACAACAGGTACTTGGACGAGAAAGTACCTGTCCATCCTTCTGCTTTCACAGTCTCTCAACTTTAACACAGCTACCTTTTTGCTCTGGCTCACATAAACATCATCTGCACACTCACAGTCCAGTTTCTAACCATGCAGGTACTCAGCATTTCTCTGGCTCGAAGAGACTTACTCTTCCTTTTTTCTTTCTTCATCACATTTATATTCCTCATCCTCTGTATCCCGTCTTTTTCCAGGCTTAGATGCAACCTTCATTGTTTTTCCAAGCTTAGGACACAACTTTAGTATTTTCCCAGGCTTAGACCCAACCTTTGTCCTTTTATTCAGGCTCAGCACACAACCTTTCCTCTCTACTTCTTTGCCTCACCGCTATGATGCAACTTCAGAACATATTTGTGACTGTCTAGTACAGTATGCCCTGCAAGCCCACCAATGGGCTTACTGCCCGTACTGTAAGCTGTCATTCACAGGCGGTTCGGCCGGTATGCAGGCAGGTTGCAGCTGCCCGCCAATGATGGGGGGAGGGGTGGGCAAGGGTCCTATGTGGGTGGGAAGGGTGGGGTGCCACTGGACCACCAGGGAATGTATTTACCGCATTTTACCAGCAATCAAAGCTAGGGGAGGGAGGTACCACTAGACTACCAGGGAGTGTAGTAATGACAATTTCATGGCAATTGCAGCAACAAGAGGGAGGGGGGTACCACTAGACTACCAGGGATGATATGGGTGTTTGTGGACAGTGTTCTGGGTGGGCACTGGCTGGTGGCTGCTGTGTTGCACCCCGCAATACAGCAGCCTGTCTTGGGTGGCCAGGATTTGTTCCTCCTTTTCACAGGCTCAACTTTGGAGCCCCCATTGCGGCGCAATGCAGCAGCTAGCATATGCACCACCACATCCCAGGCTGAATATCGGGATGTGCCCATATGCATGGGCATGCCCCTGCATTTGTACCACATACATTACCATTGCTCCCCAGCACATTGGGATTCGCACTCCGCCTAGCAGCCTTTTGATTATCCCACCAGGGTGCAGTGCGGGGTTGTGCCGGTGCAACTCTGTTGTGCCATGTGCAACCCCTTTGAATATCCGGGCCTTGGTGTACAAATATGGTAAAATGTCCAGGTTATGAGTGAACGTTGTAGTATTACAACGTTCACACATAACTTCACTAATTTGACTCCAAACTTTCAACATAGCCATTTTTTCACACCACCTCATAAATGTGACGTGTCATTTTTAAGATCCTATATGAGATGTGTTTTCACACTTCTGGTGTGAAATGACATTTCAGCCAGTATACTACAAATGGTACATATCATGTTTATAAGGTGAATGCAAAAAAGGAAATAGGTGTCCGCTCAAAGATTTTTAATGAACTGAAATGCTTTGCAGTCTGGTGTCCTAAAATAATCTTGTACCACCATCAAAAATAACTGAACTGGACAATTTCTTCAAAATCAAATCATTTTATTCACTTGATTCAAAGTTCTTCATTCTTTCACTTGCCACTAAGCAATATTGGTAGTCAACAATTCAAAACTCAAAACTGGTCTCTTCATCAGGGATTGTGGTTAATAAAGTAATTCAAAAATGATAAATTAATAACTGTTTAACATTAAAAGATCACTATAGATGAATAGCATTTCCTTCAAATAAATAATTTAATAAGAGTAATTTTAAATACCTCAATTATAAAGATTCTATAGAAATGTGTTAGTTCATTTCAATTCTAATATTCTTTTGGTTATACAAATGCACAAAATTAAAAATAAAAATAAAAACAAATACATTTTAATTTTACGTTTAAATATTTGTTTAAACCACAGAGAATACTTCTTCCATGAATGAATCATGTATGCAAATTACCTTATATTCTTTGTTCAACTGCTGTATACTGCATTTTATTAGATAAGTATCTCATGTGCCTAGATATGAAGGAGTACAATAAATCAGAATATATTTAGTATAATTAGTCACACAGTGCTATCTTCCTCTAATCATACTAAATAATTCACTTGTCTGCCATTCTTTTATCAGTTACATGTAGTTAAATACTGAAAGCTTGTCATTTCATTTATGTACTCAAATTTACTTTCAAAAGATAAAATTCCACATTTTTTTATTAACAAAAAAGTTACAAGAATTCTAATAATCTAGTCTCAAAAACATTAATTCATGGTGTAAAACATTATGGGCCACATATTCGGAGGAGTTGCACAATGCGAACCTGAGATGCACATGCGCCGCCACAGAAATGCACCCCGAAGCCATGTTCAACCAGTGTGAATGTGCGGTGCAATATCCATTGCACCAATGCACAACAGTAATGTATGGGGCACAAGTACATGGGAGCATGCTTGTGAATAAGCTGGGCAATGACATATTCAGTTGAAAAACATGGGCACAAACGAGGAGCAAGTTAGAGAATGCGCCATACAGAACTGAGCATATAAAAGGAGGCTCAAACACACACAGCAGATGCGTAAGCCATAGCAGGACATAGCTATGAATGCAGGCCCATTCTTGATGGATCAGGTAATGAGGGGTGGAGGAGGGAGGAACACCAACGTGGCCAAGGAAGGGGCCTGTCTGTGGTATGCCCAACACAGACAGTACCGTGCCTGCCTCACGTTTGAGGACTTTCGTGACACAGAGTTCGTGGGTTGGTACTGTCTGAACAGGGCAATTCTGAGGCAGCTCTGTGAGCTGTGCCATGACAAACTGCAGGCACCCACCAGAAGGAGTCATGCCATGACGGTGGAGACAAAGGTGACAGCAGCAATGTGCCTGCTCACCACGGGCACCTTCCAGAGACCGGTGGGGGCAACCACTGGTATACACAGTCGTCCACACCCGCCTCCTACCACAGTTCCTGAATGCCCTGTTGCCACATGCTTTGGAGTACATAAGATTCCCAACACACAGGCAGAGTGTATAGCAAACATGCAGGACTTCCACAGGGTGGCACGCATACCTGACATGATTTGGCCATTGACTGCACCCATGTGAGCCACACACCCGACCCAGAGAGGCCATCTACATGAACAGAAAGGGCTACCTTCTGTCAACTGCCAGACAATGTGCAATGCCACTCGGCGTATCATCAATGTGTGTGCCACACACCCTGGGAGTATACATGATGCATTCATCTGGTACCACTCCATCCTGTGCCAGCGATTTGAGCATGGGAAGATCCCCACAGGTCACCTGATAGGTGAGCATGACATGGAACAGGGTGACAGAGTGGCCATGTAGGCATGGACAGGCCCAAGGCACATATGGAAGGGATGTTTGGGCCACTGTATGCAGCATAGAGGGAGGACATACAATGCCATGCACTAACCAGTATATGTTGCCCCCACAGGTGACAGTGCATACCCCCTGTGACCCTGGCTGCTCACCCCCATCCGGTGCCAATCCAATGCTGCAGAGGAACAATATAATGAGGCACACATCACAACAAGCAACATTATCGAGCATGTCTTTGGCATGCTCGAGATGCAATTCCATTGCCTAGACAGGTCCAGTGGTGCCCTACAGTACAGCCCTGCCAAAATCTATAGCCTATTCCTGGCCTGCTGCATGTTGCATGACATGGCCATTGACCGTGGGATAGTTGTCCAGGTGGAGGATGGCAACAGCAGCGATGAGGATGGGGAGGATGAGCCAGATGGGGTGCACAGTCACCCATGCAGAGGAGGGACCCCAGGCTGGCAGCCCATGCCAGGAGACACCACAACACTATCATAGAGGAGCACTTTGGAAACTGCAGGTGAGTACCAGACATGAGAGCTGTGTATGCAAGGAACACCACACACAGAGATAGTGGCACATGGCCACACAGGGATGCTTGCAGGGAGATGGGCACACACACACAGCACACACAGGGAACACACAGACACTCAGCCACACGCATGCAACACAGTGAACAGGCACAGGTGCACGCACACACACATGGACCCTGCTCTGGACACAGAGGTGGCCGTAATCTGCCCTGCACATGTACTACCATCACCATCACACATTGCATAGCTGGGCACAATGGGGCATGTGGATGGCACAGTCAGAAGTAGTGGGCGATGTGGCAACACACACATCTGTACAGCAGAACATGGCATGGATCAGAGTGAATGCACCAGCACACAGGCAAGGCCAGCACAGTGCTGCTCTCATCTAGCCCACACCACAAGGCCCAGCAGCACTGCATGCACACATGGAGGATGTGCCACATGCCACATGTACGTGATGGCACATGCGCACGTGGCGCCAGCGGGTAGCGCAGGAAACAGCAGCAGGTGGCAGGATAGACAGCACACCCAGCAGGCCTACCATGCAGTGCCACAGCTGCCACAGCCATGTGGGCAGCCACGCATGGGCTGTGTGGCAGCCACTGGCTGCTCAAAAGCCACAGGAGGTGTAACCAGCACATTGAGGTAGAGGCCTGAGTATGTAAGATACTCTTTGTTTGACTGTATAACTTAAAACTAATAAAGATAATTAAATTCAAAAAAAAAGAAAGAATGGCTAAAAGCATCCCAACAGCTCTTCACAGCTATATAGGCTCTGATCAGAACCTGTTTTAATAGTTATAGTCCAAATGTTCAACATGGACTTTTTGGGAGCCCACGTCATGAACAAGGGTGTTGAACATTTTCAAATCCCATCTGAAAGGGGATTTTGTGCAGCAACTGCAAAATCACCTTTCTGGCCAGATTTGAATAATGTCATCACCCTTGTTCATGAGGTGGAGTCACAAAATGGTGAAATTGAAAATGTGGTCTAAAAATATTAAAAAATTACCAAGGTATGATTAAAAGTTCAAGATGCTTTGAAATACTTTATATGGCACTTTCTTTCTCATATTATATCACAGTTGCTGGTTTTAGCAGCAAGACTTGTTTTCAATCAGAGAGTAGATCTATGCCATGGGACACTCTTGGTTAAGTTACGGTGTGTGGTGAGTGTGGGATGCTGGGTGCTGAGTGGGAGGTCACGGTGGGGTGGGTGGGGCTGTAGGGAGGTAGATTGCTGGTGGACCATTTTCTTATTTACAGGTTTCTAAGGGCGGAAAAGAGACAATGAGGCACTGTTTCCTTTATTACAGGTTGATAAAGTGAAAAAAACAAACAGAAAAGATGTCTGGGACCTTGAACACTGAGGATTAGGAACCTCAGTGTCAACTTTGGGCTGGATTCACAGATGCCCATAAATGCCCACAGCTACAGGAAAAATGCAGTGCAAGTGGGTTACCACTTGCAGATTTGCAAGTTGCCACAGTTTTCCTGCAGCTGCGTGAATTCTCAAAGGTGGAGCCAGATTAGGACTGGCTCCATGATTTATGGTGGCTTGTGTGTGGTGTTCCCTGAGAAATCTCCACAGCTGCAGAGATTTGTTACAGCAGGTGTGACCAGCCATAACTTCTGCAGCAGGTGCTGCAGCTGTGAATTTTAATCTTCACAGCTGCAGGGATTTCAGTTCAAAACTGCTGTTGTGGTGTGGGACTTAATCCCAAATATTTTAGTGAATTCTGCCCTTCATATTTGGTGGCAGTGGTGGTCAGCACCCCAGTGTCCCAGACTGCTGGGTTGGGGGTTTAAGTATGCCAACACCGGGGATTGGGCACCCAAATTTTTGTACATTGATGTGGGGGGGGGGAGGCAAACTGGCAACAGGGTTAGGCACCCCAGTGTTGGCATATTAAAATACTAAATAGAAATCTGGCACTTTGGATTGGGTACCCTGATGTCCAGGTTATAGCAAGCAGGTCAATGTGAGTTGTTAATGGCAGTGATCAGGGAGGAGAAAGGAAAAACTCACGCAGAGTACATTCAGCAGCATCAGGACTATACACTGACACGTAGCCCCATCTCTGCTGAACAAAAACAGCACAAAGGCATACACAGACAGGAAACTGGCCCTGCCAGCTGATAAACTAGTGCATTTTTGTAATACAACAACATGACCTCATGTGATAGTAGAAATTCAGCTAACTTTAGAATGCTGATTTTTTTTAAACTGCACATGCTCAGAAACCAGTTTTTTTTTCTTAAATATTTTAAAAACTACTTATGTTTTGGAGATAAAAAACAACAAAAGTGAGTACCTTGACCCAAATTCTATCAAATCTACAAGTTTCAGTGTTGAAATCCTCCTAGTTTTTAGTTATGGGTCAGCAAAAAAGGATTAATTTGTATGATTTGGGGGGGTATTTTCCTTTTGTAACTTTGCCCCCATGAAGTAATTGCCACACAGTTTTTAGGATACAGAGATCCTGGCACCATCTGCATGCATTCCACATTTCAAGTAAGTCAGTTGAATAGGGATAAAGTTATTAAGGTGCAAAAATTGGGGTTAAAGTACTTACTCAACCCTGATATGCACATGCCATCTATCTATCTATCTATCTATCTATCTATCTATCTATCTATAGAGAGATATATCACTACCTACAGTATCTTTGGCTGCCACTATGGCTGGAACATGAAAATAATGGCACCAGCCACCAAAAGCAGTTACTGCAACAGTTTCCACAATTTATTCGTACATAACAAAATACAAAACAGTAAACACACTCACAAGTGATGTCTCCAGGAGGATGCCACTCATTTCAGTCAGACGGCCAAATTAGTTTCATGCACGCGCACTTTCAGATCCCTGTTGGTGGTTATTGAGACTGCAGTGTATGAAAGTCAAAGCAGCACTCTAATTTCTCAGAAGAATTTTTTTTTATTTAGCTAAATGCCTAAAGCTTCTGCTTTTGTGACTCAGATCGCCAGTTTGAATACAAGAAAGTGCTGAAGGTACATCTATCCAAGTAGAGGAGAAGACATAACACTGATTCCTAGGCAAGAACTCTATTAGAGGAGCTATAGCTACAGCTTCCTAGATTAGCTAATAAAATCACTTGAACCAAAGCCAATACATTTAAACTTGGTTGTAATGTTGATGACTGAGTCTTCCTCTACCTTAGACACATATCACTTAGAAGTGAGTGCAGTGAGACTCAGAGAGTATGTAAGGAATGGTTAGTGTGTGTGTGTGTGTGTGTGTGTGTGTGTGCATGTGTGTGCATGCATGTGTGTACACAGTGTCTTCCTCATGATGAAAGAGCTGGTGACTGTCACAAATGCACTCCGCGGGTCAGGCCTTTTTTTCCCACAGTGCCAAACCTCGAAGTGCAACATGTGAACAGGAAACAAACAGGGTAACCCTCCTGTCTGTTTTGGGTCCAAAACAACTACCAGTCTTGAGTTCTGAGGTCAAATATGAACCCTTTTTCGCTGGCATGCCCAGTTAACAGGATCAAATATCACACCCTCTTCAGGGAAATGCAGTGCAATACTTAACCCAGCAGGCACCCAACTTGGTTCACAATCCCCCTTTTTGACTCAGTTGAGACCTAGGTACTTTTCTTAGCTTGGTGCAAAATGGTAACACACTAAGCGTGTAACAGTTCTGTCAGACTTATCATCACTGTCCCAGCATTCACATTCAAAATGAGAAAAAGGCTCAGGCAGAATTTCAAGGAAAATAAAGTTTACTACAATTAAAAAAAAATAATAGATGAAATACAAAACACAGAACATGTAAAACTGGGTTATAGTCATTTAAATTAAATGGACAATTTAAACAAAACTGCCTTAATACTGAATATTTTCTCCTACCCTAAGTTCCAGTAATAAATAGCGTTAGTTGATTACCTACTACAGTAGAAGTGCCCTTGAGACTGTGTCTTGTCAGGAGTCCAGAATCAAAAACAGCCTATTTTCTTTCAGCCAGCTTGTGATATTCAGTTTCAGTCCCAAATTCCCTGTGATGTCACAGCTCACAGTGATGCAGGCTGTGAGGTCACGCACACCTAGATACTAATTAATTGATCAGTCACATGCCCCAGCTCAACATTCTATTAAAAAATATGTATGTTCTTCCTAATTAGTGATGCCTCATGACAGGTCAGAGTTAACCCTTTGATCTTCAGAGCAAACTTCCTGATGAGCTAAGTCACCTATTTGTGAACAATAACAAGTATCAGTTAGAAATTGATTCTTCCTAATAGATCATAAAATGCAGCCTGATTTCCTGGATTCCAAAGTAAAGGATGTTTTACAATGTGTTACAACCTGGTATCTGAAGGAAGCTCAATTAGATTTTCCACTGGTTCATGGAGAGGTCATCTTTCCTTACCACACTTTTGAAATCCCAACTCCCATGGTGCTATTCTGCTGGTTGCCATATTTTCCAAGCAGACATTCAAAGAAACATATATTTATATCACAAATATGATACAATATGAAAACAAGCAGATGCTATCCGTCACAGTGACATGTTCAGGAGAACTTTAACAAAACCTAATATTTAGACATAGTCCAGCTTGTATTTCCCATTAATGCTGTATTTCTCCTCCACATTATTTATTACTGAGTTCTACTTGTAGTTTTATTATCCATTATCTGTATGATAACAAGATCTTTGCTCATGAAGAGTTCATCTATTCTTGCTGCTTTCTCCCTACCTGAAGTCATAGACCACTGCTTGTGATATCAAAGTTACTGCCATGGCAACAGATTGTGATGTCACAACAGAGGATTATGACTTGAAGTAGGGAGTAGGCTATAGAGGCAGATGGACTCTAAAAAAGCTCCAAGGGATAAAGATTATATATTCATGCAGAATTCCTTAGTAATAAATAATGGGTAGTAGAAAAATATTCAATATAAATGGAATGCAGGCAGAATAGTACCTAATTATTATATTTTTTAAAGTTTTCTTTGAGGCTTCAGTAGCTCTTTAAGCACTCTATGTTCCCTGCATGACAAACTGGAGTAACTGCCATTGGATTATATTGTATTTCAGCAGCATTCTGCAAAGATATTACTGGCAGAACTGTGACAAGAGGGCTTCACCCTAGCAGATGGAGCTGTATAAATGTATGTTTGTATAAGGTAATGTAAAATGGCACCACTGGTGGGTGGAACTAGCAGCTCAGCATGGAGGATGCCTTTTGTGGATATCCTGATTGTTGAAGTTTAAATTCACTTCAAAACAGTGTTGGGTAGCTGGCCCATTGGCGCAGCAGTTGGATTTCTGCTTGTGACACCGGTGACCCGGGTTTGGGAGTGAACTCGGGTCACTGGAGGGCTGGCTAGGGGAGAATGGCTTGAGCATTCCATGTTAGCTCACCTTCTCTGGGGAGAGGTGGGGAGCCATAGCCTACAACTTGCCTGATCCCAAGTGGAGGCTCGGTGAACTGCAAGCCCCGCTTGTCGGGGATGGGCAGCCCAGTCACTCAGTGGACATCGGCATGCAGTGCCTGATGTCAGGAGCACACACTGTGGCAGGGGGAGCAAATGGGAAAACGCCCACTGATTCCAGGAAGCCAGGTGGCCTGGAGTGTGTCTCCAATGTGCCCCTGCTCTCCCAGCCACCTCTGGACTGACGCAAGTTGATTTATGGGGTGTATGCCACCCCACTTCGTCCCCGCTCGGGGGGCTAAGCCGCAGCTCCATGGGGTCTGTGAGGCTGGCTTGGGCAGAGCAGGGGGCAGAAGGATGACTCCTTGGCCTCCCCAAAGGGTCGGAGTCGGTGGGGTGTGGGAGTAATAAAAAAAAAAAACAGTGTTGGGTAAGTTACTTTAGAAAAGTAATTGGTTACAGTTACTAGTTACTCTCAAATAAATGTAATCAGTTACAGTTATTACTTGTGTTTAAAAAGTAATCAGTAACTGTAACTGTAAGGCATATTACTTTTTCTACTACTTTCTATTACTTTTAATAACGTGGTCCACAAAGCTCGATGCTTGTCAGTGAATTCATTTTTTTTTTTCAAAATAAAAATTTCCTCCCTTGGCCCACTTGCACTTATTAATTACTCCTACTGTCTAAACCTCCATTTGTGACCCATGTAAGCCCCTAACCCTCTGCCTCTGTGAATGCACATTCACATGTCTGCTGGCAAATCTGATAATGATCCAGTAACCACAACCCGCCCCACCAGCAACTCAGAAAAAGCCTGGCATAGTGGTTCTCCTAGTCTGACTACTTAAATTAAGATTCACACCTGGCCTGGTCTGTCAGAAGAAAACAACCCACACAGTTGACTAGAGCAGATCCAGAACAAATCATTGATTAGCCAAATTGCCCTGTACCTTAAGTGTTTATTTTTGACCGTGAATGAGTGACTGACTGACATAGTTAGTTGGTAGGCTTAGTAGAAGTAGCTGAAGTGATGGCAGATCTGATTTTCCAAAATGCAAAATCTCACACACAAACTACGTGAGCTCAGCTAGTCACTTAAATGTTCATGCAGCTTTGAAAGTCAAATGTTTTGTTAGTAAGACTTGTCATGCCTACATCTTCCTACAGCGCTGCTTAGCAAATGCCAAGTTAACCAGTCACCTTATCATGGCTATTACAGGAGGGGCATACTTTTCAACTATCTCACATTACCAGGTAGTTCAGTCATTTTACTGCTCAGAAATCCTTACTGCCACATGGAGAAAGAACATTCCGCAGTGACAACTGAGACTTACTAACAGAAATTCAAATAATTATCTGTTATGTACAGTTATCAGCACAATTCAAATAATTATGTTATGTTCAGTTATCAGCAAACATTTCAATCAATAATGTAACGATATCCAGATTGTTACAGTGTCATGTCTGATGATGTGTCTGTCACACTTTTTTTGCAATTTTCACATCCTGTTACAGCCATGGGCAATGAATGGCTGAGTGGTATGGGGAACCTTGATTACAGCCAGGGGACAACAAATTCAGGACAGCAGTTCTCTTCCTCTCACCCAGCTCAAACAAAACCAGTACAGGACCACCATAACTACCTTTTACTTTTGGGTAGCCTAGCCTCTCTCTAGCAGTCAGTTCCAGACATTAATCTCTGTCAGATTACAAAAATTAAAATTTATAAATGGCAGACTGAAGCTGTCTGTCCTGTCCTGTCCTGTCCTGTCTCTTCTGTTCCTGTCACTTCCTTTTGTGAATGAGCTCTTCTGTTTGCCTGTAAGGATGTGGAGCAGTAGAGACAAAAGTTACAGTCTCAGTCACCTCGGCACTGAAATTACACTGAGCTGATATGCTGACACGTTGTTTGAGCTGACACACTGATATGCTGTTCAAGCTGACATGCTGTTTACGGTTTATGCTGTGCTTGTCTCCATCACCCCTCAACTCCAAACACTCTGACCCCCACTCTCAAGCCTGAAAACATGCTCAAAACACAAAAAAAGGTGAAGGCAAAGAAATTTATTTTAGTTACAGTGTTGACATTTTCTTTTTTCTCCTTTTCCAACTCTGGATCGTACACAGTTGCATGTGGCTTTTCTCTCTGCCCTGACTATACAGTACTGTACTTTAGATATTAAATCAGTACATGCTAGTGGTGATTAAACTGACACAGTGCAATGAAAAAGTGAACATGTTATAGTACTTGTAATGGGAGTAGGGGTGGGAGTCTAAAGCTGAATGAATTGTTGGGCTTAGAAAACCAGTCAGCCCTAAAAACAGTGAAAACTGAAATTCTGCTAATCGAGAAGGAGGCTTAATTGGGATGAAAGGCTGCAACCAGGTCATCCCAATTAAATGGCTTCAACTGTGAAAAAACAAAAAAGTACTACATTTTCAGTTGCAGCCCTTCTTTACAATCAATCTGAACTTCATCCACCTGCTCTTTGCTTCATCGTGTTTCTTCTTGTCTTCTCAGTCCCAGTCATAAACTCATCTAGGCCAGCTCAGATCTGCTCTGACTGACGCATTTATTTTCAGTGTCCCGACAAGTTGTCAGTGATGGTGGGCAGTCACTTAGTGACCAGAACTCATGCACTGAGGTCTGACTGCAGCCATCATCTTCCCACACCAGTGATCCCCACCCCAACTGCGACGACCAAGACTGCTGTTTTACAATACATTGCTTGGCAAATATAGCCTCAGTGGCCCATGCCTACCAGGCTGTCCTGTCCGTCCTGCACCCCTCTCACATCAAAATGGTGAATGGCACTAATTGCTAGGCTCACGCTTGGCTCCTCCTCCAGGCCAGCCGCTGCACAGACAATGCACAGCAAGTCATTGTGACTGCACATATCTCCTTCAGCTCCTCCTTATTTGCATGCCAGTGCCACTGTGTCCATACTGACATGGGTGGCGGTTGGTCAGTGGATCTGTGGGTGGGGACTTTATCTACCCCATCACCAGGTGAAGAAGAAAGCAAGGTATATTGTGCAGCATGCTGGCATGAATCATCAAGGAAGAGTCAGCAACTGAGGGCCGGATTTTCTGTACATGGTCAAGGACCTGTGCACAACAGTAACAATAACCCCGCCCAGGGGTGTAGCCAGGGATTTCAGATCGGCCCACCAAGTAGACTCACAGCTACCCCTCCCCCCTTTTTAGGGTTTGCTCCCCCCGCCAGGGTGTAGCCAAACAATATACAAATGTACACTAGGACCGTGTTTGTTGCCTCATTTGGCACAATAAATACAACTTTTGTATCTCATGACAATGGTTGTTGCCATGCATGGGTAAATACAAATGCCATGCATTGCTCCCTAAGACACCCAAATACCAGCTCAGAGCCTGTAAAGTTGTATTGTCATTGGGATGCAAAGAAAGTATTAGTGACCAGTCCTTCTAGTTTCAACTCCTAGGAATGCAATTACAGAAAGGTTCAGCATTTTCTTTATTAGTTTTCATGGAAAAAGGAAGCAGTTCAGAGCCTATTTGCTACCCCTTAAATAAAGTTGCAAACCATGGAGTACTTGGAGTATGCCTGGCTACACCCATGCCCCCCACACAATGTCACAGAAACACTCAATACTTAAACAGAGTCCCCCATTATTTTAACAGGCTCATGGACAGCAGTGGGGGGCAAGAGATGATTAAGACTAACTGGTGCTACAGCAGTTGACCAGTCAGAATGGAATGGTTAATGAATGGACAGGCACACATAACTCAGGAGCCCCCCTCCCCAGGTGGCAATGCTTGATATAAATGAAAGCCAGTGTTTAACTAAGCAATCTTTTTTATATCAAGCGTTGTTTAAAAATACATAAAGCTCTTTTCAAAATTGGTCCCATAAACTGGGTGGGACCGACAGACCCGGAAGTGGAAGGAATCAGCTGGCATCTGTTCGACCCAATTTATGATCCCTTCCCTTCAGAATAGAAAAACGTTATAAAATATGGGCAATAGATAAAAAAACTTTCGACAGTTCTAGTAATGGGCTATGACACTAAAAACCCACTTCGAGTACACTTAGTAATCCTGGACATTCCCTTGAAAGGCTCCAGGTGTTGACAGCCAAACAGCTGCTTGCTGACTGTCTTCATGCAAATGAAAGGACTGAAGCACTCTCTGATTAGAGTGGCTTGGTCCTTTCAAAGTACAAGAGTTTTCTACCCAGCAAGCAGTGACTGGTGCTACAACCACAATGTGTGGTCATTGGTCTAGACTGCTGAGCCCCTTCCAGTTTCAACTGCAATGGTCTCAGCAGTGACACCCCCCGAAATCCCCTTTTAGTGTAACAAAATGTTGGTGCCCATTTGCAGCAAACGTAGAATGGTAAATAGCATTAATTCATTTCAGGATTCTCCGTGTTCACTGACCCCATTGTTGAGGTTCCACATTATTCTAGATTATTGTTGTATGCGGATGATATAATATTGTTTACTAGCTCTCCAAAAATTAGGGAGATAAATGTTTTATTACAACAGGATTTCTTAGCTTTGAATAAATGGTTGCAGGATCATTGTTTAGTATTACATTCCAAAAAGATCGAATGTATTCTATTTGGCTCTGTACCCAAAATCCATAATGCAGAATCTTTATCAATAAGTGACTTGGCAGGGAATATGATAAGACAAGTAACTGAAACTAAATATCTAGGAATAATACTTGATTCTACTGTAGTTTAAGTTATTCAGCACATATTAGGTATATAGTAAAGTCTGTAAATCAAAAAATAGGTGCCTTATATCAAATTAAGGATTGACTAACTAGGGAAGCAAGAGAAATGATATCTAAAAGTGTATTACTTATGACTCTGCATTATAACTCTTTCCTGTTTACTAAATTAGCTATGAAGGACTTGGAATTGGTAAATAAATCTTTTAATTCCATTTGTAGATTTGTTTTGGCTAAACCTTATAACATGCATCATCGCAATTTATATAATGAACTTAAATGGCTACTCCCTAAATTGGCCTATTCTTACAAATTAGGCTGTTTGACCAATAGTATTTTTGTGCAGGGCATTACATCACCTCTTTATAGTTTGATTAACTTAAGGAAGATATTAGTTTTTTACGGTCAACTAATGTTCAACATTTATTCATTTCTAGAATTGTTACCTGCATGGGTGAGAGAACCTTCTCATTCCAAGTCCGACTTTATGGAATGCATTGCCTGTTAATTGTGTTTCTGCTTCTAAGCAAGAAAGTTTAAAAAAAAAGTTTTGTACTGTTATTTGCAATCACTTGCTGTATGCAACTGTTCTTAGGAACTTTAAATGTATTGTTCTGTTCATTGCTTAAGTATTTATTGTATTGTATATATGTTTGTATTATCTGTCTTTAACTTGCTCCCTTATATTGAAGCACCAGGTCGATACTGAAAAAGGGACTAGGCCCAGTTATCTTACCTGGTAAATAAAGTGAATTGAATTGAATTGAATGTTGCCAGCAGAGGGCCTTGTGGTTTATCAAGCCTGCTTGTATTGCAGAACCATATATCAATGACTACTGAGGGCTCCACCCCCTCACTATCCAATCTCCCTCATTTCTTACCCTCCTCCTGACCCTGATCATCTCTTTATCCCACCCCATGTTGGGTCCATCTACTGTTTCCAGGGAGACAACCTCTTGCAGGTACTCATTTCACTCTGTAACCACTTTCTCCATGAAGGACTGCCTTCTGATCTCCCTCTTGAACGTTCTCCCTACCAGTTTAAAGCAATGCCCCCTTATGGTTTTATTCCCACTAAGACTGAAGAGGTTCTTTGTTTTCACCTTATTGATACGTCCAATATGAAGAAGTCACCCGGCCCCCCTGCCGAGATTCACACTCCATCCCCTGCCCACAAATTTACAAAAATAAAAATGTCCCTGGTGTCTAATGGGCCCCCACCCTGTCAGATAGAGGCCTCCACCAATGACCCCAAGCAGGCCACCGGCAAGCCCTTCACTCACATCCATGGCCAGCAGCCTGACTGAGCTTTCAATGAAAAAGTGTGTGCTTGTATAAGCACATGCTCATACATTGACAAATTCAGCCAGCTCGAGGTCAGTGCAGAAAAGGTTTTTCAGGGGACATAGAGGGGAGGAGGGGGTGGCTCTGGTCCCCGGTGGGGGGGCAGGATGGGGAATGGCAGGATCCACAACGCCGTCCCCCAATCCCACCCCACCGGTGACCAGAGCAGCCTCCCCCGAAAAAACACTTCTACACTGTTGGCAAGCTGGTTGAATAAATGAAAGCATGCTTGTACAGCCAAGCCGTCTCATTCATTGGAGCTCAGTCGGGCTGCTGGCCGTGGGGAGTAAGTGGAGGGCTGGCTGGTGGCCTGCTCAAAGGTTGCGAGTGAGGGGTGGGGGGGAAGTGGGGTGGGTGGCACTATCTGACAGGGTGGGGGCCCACTAGACACCAGGGACATTATTTTTTGTAAATTTGTATTGTGAATCTCGGTGGTGGTGGTGGTGGGGTGCAAATTCTTCACATTGTGCCAGCGATCGGCTGGAGGGTGGGACCACTAGACACCAGGGATTGACAGATTTCTTTGTAATGTTGGCCAGGAGGGAAAAGCCAGAAAAGGCTTTTTTATTTTAAACCACCCACTGACCAAATATATGATACCACTCAGATAGTGGTCTATTCGATATTTGGTTTGAATATTGGATAGCCAATTTTTCGTGGCATTTGGAAAATAATATTTGGCCATTACACAGCCCTAGTTTGTTTTGTCTTGTCAGATCCCCAAAGGTCCTGCTAGCCCCCTCCAGCTTCCTCAGCACCCTGGGATGGATACCATCCAGACCTGGGGATTTATCAGCCTTGAGGACCATGAGCCCTTTCTTCACCCTGTCACCAGTGATCCTCTCTTCCGTGCCCCTCCCCCTCCCCCAACCTCTTCCCATTGCAGTTACAGGATGCCTTCCTCCTTTGTAAGGATGGAGCAAAAGTATTCTTTCAGTGGCTTTGCTTTTTCCATACTACTTTCCTTCTCTCTTTATAGAATGACAATGGTCCATTTTTTCCCTGATGTATTGGAAAAGGGCTTTCTCTCATTCCTTGATCCCCTCCACTAATTTCAATTTCTTTCTGGCCTTGGCAAACCAGACTGCTTACTTGCCTCCTTTGCTTTTCCCAGGTAATCCTCCCTAACTTCTTCCTTACGGATCCTTGTAGATTTTCTATGTGTTTCTCTTTTCTCTGACTGCCTGGCCACCTTGTATTAAACCAACTTTGTAATTTGGTTCTAGAGTTTTGTCTTTTCATCTTTGACACACTCATTTGTGGTAGTTGCTATGCAATTTTTAATGATGAGCTGCCTCTGATCAATCCCCCATCTCCTCTATGAAGCTAGACAGGTGTCCTCTCAAAAATTCCCCATCTTCTTAAAGTCCACCTTTCTGATGCCCAGGGCCCTAGTCTTGGTATTTGCCTATTCCATCCCCATGCCCACTTTGAAACAAGCTGTATGATGGTCACTCTCTCCCACGTGATCCACCACCTTGATGTCCTGAACATGCTTCCCATTCATTAGTACCAGGTCCAGGATGGCACCATCCTTTGTGGGCTCAGTGACACCCTGGATCAGGAACCCTTTCTGAACCACATCCAGGATCAACTGACTCCTGGCGCAAATTGTGTTTGGGATCTTCTAGTCTAACTTGGGCAGACTGGAGTCTCCCAGTATCACCACTTTCCCTTTTCTCGCTGCCTTCCTGATTATGGGTCCCAACTACCTATTCCTTTCCTCCTCTTGATTAGGTGGTATGCATACTACCCCAGCCTTACCATTTTTATCCTTAACAGTTTGCAGTTGTACCCTCAGTACCTCTGCCTTCCACTCCTCTGCCTCCTCCCTTGTGCTTATTATACCCCCTCTTACATTTATCGCTATACCTTCCCCTTTCCTACTTCTCCATCCCTTCTATATAACTTGTACTCAAGAATAGGGAGGTCGAAGTCATGGCTGGGCATAGCCCAAGCTTCTATGACTGCCACAATGTCCACCTTCCTCTCTGCCATCATAAATCATCCATTTTGTTACCAAGGCTTCTTGCATTTAGAAACACCACTCTCCACCAGGACTCCTTGCCTGTTTTCTCCCTGGCCTAGATTCCCTCCCTCTTACCAAACACTGACTTGCCCTTCCTGCACCTCGCTCTCCCTGATATTCCTCCAGTTCCTTGATTCCACCCCCATTTGACTCTATGTCTTCTTCTCTGTCTCCTCCCCTACCCTTAAAATCCCTTTCCTTCTGCTCCCTCTTGTTTTGTGTTCTGTCTTTCACTGATTTTGTTGCCATCTTAACCTGTTTAGCCTGGGGGGCCTTAAGGCCCCCTCTTCCCAAGGACACTGGGTGCATTCACCATTCTGCCCCCGGTTTAAATTTAGGCTCCTGTGCATGTATTCCCCAGCTTATCCTTGAGCACTCTGGAACCACCATCTACTAAGATGCAGCCTGTCTGTGCATAGAGGATTTTGTCATTCCAGGTCCCACCAGATCCATATACATCCAAAACCTGGCCCCCACACCATTCCATCAGCCAGCTATTGAAGTCTTCAGTTTTTTTCTTCTTCCTGGCTGTGCTGGCTCTTAGTACAGGTAGCACTTCTGAGAAGGCTACCGATCTAGCCACTCCCCTGCAACTTTGCCACACCACCCTAAACCTTTTCTGCACCACCTCCACCTCATTTTCTGCTAGGTTATTCATACCTAGGTGTATAATTACATGACTCTTCTTTCATCCCCTGCATAAGCTGACCTATCACTGGGCACACTCAGTCTGTTGTCATTGCCAGCATACAGTTGAGTCACCCAGGACTGCAACTCTTCCACCTCTTTCCCCATCCTCTCCCCCCCCCACACACTTCCTGACTCCTGAGTTTTCCCCCTTCCTATCTGCTCTCCCCTAGCACTTCAACTTTACCTCTTGCCTCACCTTGCAAGCTACATGTTCTCCTCCTACCTTTCACAGCTACCCCACTTGCCATCCCATCCCTAGCTACACTACCCTCCTATGCTCCCTGCTTCTCCCCCTTTACTCCCCTACTTACACCCCCTTCTAATCCCACCTCGTCTACCACTATCACCTCCACCACCTTTACCCTTTTAACCTCCCTCACTCCTCCTCCCTCAACTGATTCCCCTTGCTGCCTTGATTCCCCATCCTCTTCATTAATTAGTGGAAGGATTCTATTCCACACTTGCACCCTAGTAGGTGCTCCCATTCTTGCCTTCCCCATCCTAGCTCCCCCACTTCCATCCACTACTGCCCACTCCTCTACCTTGGCTTCCTCAACCTCTGAGGCAGAGGGATCTAAGCATCTGGGCCCACCTCTCCTGTACCCTCCCATTCCTGATTGCTTTTCTTGCCTGTTCAGTCTGCCAGCACATCCTTCTTATATGGCTTAGCCTACTCTTCCCCCCAACCCCCAGTGTTCCCAGCTCCCACTTAAGTTGTTGTACCTCCAGCAACAAGTAGCTCAAGCTCCTGCACACTGGGAAACCCCTATCTCTCACAGTGTACCCTAGAATACTGCAGCCCCACACTCCCTACAGCTCACCACCCTATCCCTACCCTCCTGCTGTCAGTACATATTCCCTCCCCTTTTAATGTTCCTTGTCCAGATCTTGTTGTGCCATGTAGTATTTATGCAGTGACTCTCTTCCCTTTTTCTATCAGTCACTACCCCGAATATCTGTAGAGAGAACTAGTTTCTGGGTTCAGACTGTATTTGTATTCCTACTCCAGATAGGGAGCAGCTTCAGCCTCCTCTGTGACCTGCCTCAGTGGGCCTGTCCCAGATAGACAGCACTGCAGATCCTAGTTACTGTCTCTGTAGACCTACCCCAGATAGGAAGCACTGCAAATCCCACTACTACTACCTACCTCTGTAGACCTACCCCAGATAGGAAGCACTGCAGATCCCACTACTACCTACCTCTGTAGACCTACTCCAGATAGGAAGCACTGCAGATCTCAATACTACCTGCCTCTTTAGACTTACCCCAGATATGCAGCACTGTAGACCCCACTGCTACCTGTCTGTGTAGATCTACCCCTGATATGGAGCACTGCAGATCCCACTACTACCTACCTCGGGAGACCTACCCCAGATAGGGAGCACTGCAGATCCAACTACTACCGGCCTCTTTAGACTTACCCCAGGTAGGGAGTACTGCAGAGCCCACTACTACCTGCCTCTGTAGACCTACCCCAGATAGGGAGCACTGCAGATCCAACTACTACCTACCTGTTTAGACTTACCCCAGATAGGCAGCACTGCAGACCCCACTGCTACCTGTCTGTGTAGATCTACCCCAGATAGGGAGCACTGCAGATCCCACTACTACCTACCTCTGTAGACCTACCCCAGATAGGGAGCACTACAGATCCAACTACTACCTGCCTCTGTAGACCTAACCCAGGTAGGGAGTACTGCAGAGCCCACTATTTCCTGCCTCTATAGGCCTACCCTAGATAGGGAATAGTGTCTCTTGCTCTCCCTGTTGAAACCCTCTTACCTGTTCCTAAATCTGATGAATCCTACATCCTCCCCTTTAATTTTGAATTCCCAGCTTTGCCCCTTTTACCTGGAGGAAGCCGTGAGATACTGCCTCTTGTCACTAACCCTTCTCTACATAATTATTTACTCTTAATTAAGCTAGTACATTACATTAGATTATAGTATCTTTCTCACACTGTTACTTGATATACTATATTTAAAAAGACAGTGTTTTTGTCTATTACTTATTACCTAGTATAGTTAGGAAATAAACCCCAACGTCAATGCATAAAGACACTTTCAGAACACAGAAGTAATGTAATGTGAAATATTTAAAGATACAAATAACAGTATGTCCCCTTTAAGCCCTGCTTATCATATTATCTACCCACCCCTCAGCATAACCCACTTGTAACTAGTATAATTTACCCCACCGTTTGCTTACAGTGCTCGATGCCTTGACGCTGATTGCTGCAGTATCACACTTACACAAATCACATACTTAAACTAATCTGCACTTGAATTATATTACTTTACAGGGAAACATAGGGTGTCACACTTAGGATGCAGTGTCTCCTGCTGACTGCCACCCCATGCTGACATCCATATTGTGACACCCTTTAGTAATGACCCTTTAGCTAAAAGATCACAGCAGAGGACTGCTAAGGAGAAGGCCTCTGAAATAATAATCTGCAGCCATGGCTACCAGCACAGCAAACCTCCCAACAGGAGGGATTGGCAGTGGAGCTCAGCTGCACAAACTTCCCACATCAGGTAGGCAGGAACAAATTAACAGTTCAGAACAACAGAGCCAGACTGGCTTCCACAGTCTTTTTAATCCTCTGGCATCCCCAAACAGCTGATTGATGGCTGTAGAATGTGGCGTCAGTTTCAAACATTGCACGGATTTGTAGCCCCGCCTACTGGCAGATCAAACTTCCCGATTGGAGGGATTGGGCAATTAGGCTCAGCTGCCCAACTCCCCATATCATGGAGGCAAGAAAAAACTGACAGTTCAGAACAACAGAGTCAAACTGGCAACCACAGTCTTTTTAATCCTCAGGCTTCCCCAAACAGCTGATCAGTGGCTGTAAAATGCAGCTTCAGTTTAAATCATCATGCTGATATGTAGTCCCACCAACTACCAGCGCAAATGTTCCAATTGGAGGGGCTCAGCTGCACAAACTCCCCACATCATGGAGTCAAGAACAAACTGACAGTTCAAAACAACAGATCTAGACTGGCTCCCACAGCCTGTTAAATCCTCATTTGTCCCCAAACAGCTGATTGGTGGCTGTAGAATGTGGCTTCAATTGCAAACACCTCATCTATCTGTAGTCCTGCCCCTCAGCAGAGCAAACCTCAGGACTGGAGGGACTGGGCAATGGGGTTCAGATGCACAAACTCCCCACATCATGGAGGCAAGAACAAACTAACAGTTCAGAACAATGGAGCCAGACTGACTGCTGCATTCTTTTTAATCCTCAGGCTTCCCCAAACAAAACAAATGTTTACTCATTATGCTGAAATAAAGCCTATTAATGTTAAGGTTTAAAGTTATTGCTAATGCCAAATGTTAATGGGGACAGAATATTTGTGTAGCTCTGTTGAGTCTGTGCAGAGAGCCCTTTATCAGAAACAAACAAAACCCAAGTAGGCTAGTTTATTTATTTATTTACCAACATTGTCAGTAGTCAAGAACTAAACTTGGATATCACACTGACAGCTGGGCCAGATCAAAAGGTAACCAGTTAAGTGCGTTAGGCAAAAGACCTGCCTATTTTCAAGCACGACTCGAGAGTGTACAACAATAAAGGAGACAATATTACAGAGGACAAGACAGGTATATGCACAGAACACTGGACCGCCACACAGGGTGGTCAAACAAGGGTACAGAATAAAAAACACCCATGTATGAGTGGGAAACAACAAGCCAGCCAAGCAATTATACAGAACATCAGTATGACTACTTAGCATTGTTAGACATGGAGTGAGCAGAAGAAACCAGAGTGGGAATTAGGGGCAAGTGCAGACACCAAGAGAGTTCATGTAAGAAACAAGTGCTTTTTTGAATGAATAGTGAGACGGGGAATGCTTAATATTGGTGAGAAGAGAGTTCCAGAATTTGGGAGCAAAGTGGGAGAAAGCTTGCTCAACCATTTTAGTAGAGCAAGGAGGAACGGCAAGCAAGAGAGAAGCCGAAGACCTTAGATTCATTGTTATGAGTTTTTTTTTTATTTTATTATATGAAGTTGAAAAAAAGCATTGGCTGCAATGGTTCAGATGCAGAGTTGGGGACTTACATAAAAATAGTTCTATGATATATTCGTCAAAGGCATACCACAAAAGGAAATGACTTGTTACTCCTTTTTAATGTATGGCTGTGATAATGTACTCCATATGTTATTCATTGGAATGTAATGCTGTTTTACAAACACAATAAATAAAAAAGGTATCACTTAGGTGACTTTTTTATATACTGGGGTTAGGCTTTCATTTTATGGATCCTAATGTTGGTTCCCCTGCCAGATTTGCTTTTAAAATTCAGACAAAAAAGAGTGCTGGCAGAAATGCACAGAATTTATTTTATTTATTTAGTTTTTGTTAACCGGGTAGGTGCACAATCCATAAAATGACTATTTTCAGGCACGACCTGGGAAAGTATAACAAAAAGAGAACAGTGGAACAACAGCAACATGGGTGCAGTAATACAAATAGAGGAGCAGTACAGCAGTGCTACAAAAATACAATGGGTAGAAACAACAAAAAATAATGTCAGAAAGATATATAATAAATGCAGAAACCACGGATCGGACCTGTGGAGTGAAAGGGTTAATAAGATAGTAAGGTTATATAGAGAGAAAGTGAGGAATGTTCAAACATAACAAGAAAGACTGACAGAAGGAAGGTCGGGGTGGTAATTGGCAAAACAACAGTGGATGGTCAGCAACAAGGTTTGAGAAGGAAGAGAGAGCTAGTAGTCAAGAAGTTATTTACAAAGAGAAGGAAAATATGGGGAGGGAAGAGAGACAGTCTTGGAGCTGGATTAAGCAAGGGTGACATTACTGGTAAGTCTCAGGAGCTTCAGGTTGGGTCAAAGCATGTACAAGCATCAGCTAGGATAGATAATGACGATATTCACTTTTAAATCCAAAGTGAGACTGAGACAGCGGAGGTTGAATGGAAGAGCATTCCATAGCCTGGGAGCAGAGAAGTGAAGGCCCCTGTGCCTTTAGCTGTCCGACATCTCGGAACATAGAGCAAGGATTTTTCAGCTGATCTTAGGCCATGGGAAGATGGCTGAGGGACCAGCAACGCCACCAGCTGGGATGGGTTTTTTTCCTGGATGATCGAGTCCATTAGTGATCCAAGGTAGTATTGTCTACTGGCAGAGGGTGAGAGCCAATTCAGATCCTTATAAAGAAGGCAGTGATGTTTGAGTCGAGGTGACAAAGAGGCTAATTGGCATATATTGTTATAAGTTACGTCCCATTTTAGTAGGGAGGTTGGGCAGAGGTAAGAATAGAGGCACCATAAGTAAGGGTTGGGAGCAGAATACTTCGGGCAATTGCTAATTTGGCCGAGGGTGTAAGCATGTAGCTCGTTTTGTAAGCTACTCCCAGTTTCGAGTTTATAGCTTTGCACAAGGACTGAATGTGAAGATTAAAATCCAGGGACTGGTCCAGCAGGATCCCAAGGTACTTGAAGGAAGTAACATTTTCAAGTGGAAATCCTCTTGAGTGAAGAACCTCCAGCAAACTAGAACAGGTCTTAATCTTCGGTGCAGAATCTAGGAGCATGGCTTTCGTTTTCTTTTCATTTAGTACAAGCTTACGGTCTAGTAGCCAGTCTAAGATCTTATTGAAGTCTGAAGTAAGTGATGTGTTTATGCAGGCAATACTAGAAGAACTAGTATAGATGATCAGGTCATCAGCATAGAGAATAGCTGAGCAGGATTCCAGGACCTCAGCTGCACTGTTGATAAAAATTGAGAACAGAAGGGGCCCAAGGATAGAGTCCTGGGGGACCCCAAGGTTGATAGTAGATGTGTTGGACAGGGAGGAGTTAAATTTAACAGCTTGCGACCTGTTTGACAGGTAACTACAGAACCAGTCCACAACAGGGGTAGAGAAATGGAATTTATGGAGAGTGGAGAGAAGCAGGGGATGGTGTACAAGGTCAAAAGCCTTAGTGAGGTCAATGAAGATGGCACCTGTGAGTTTTCCAGAATCCATGTTGGACAGAATATCAGTAGTTAGTTGAAGAAGAGCTGAAGTGGTGCTATGACCTTTTCTGAAACCATGCTGGGTGTCTGAGAGGAGATAGTAGCGTGTAAGGTAGTCAATGGTCTGTGATGCAACTATTTTCTCTAGGATCTTGCTAAGGACAGAGATAATTGCTATAGGTCTGTAATTGGCCATGTCCTTTGGGTCACCTTTTTTAAAGACAGGCGTTACTCTTGCAGATTTCCATAGGTCTGGCACAGTGCTATGGATAAGGGATAAAGTGTAGATTCTGGAACTCCGAGAGGCAATGAGTGGAGCAGCCAGCTTAAGAAGATGAAGTCCCAATGAGTCAGAACCAGAGCTGGTATTGGCAGATATGGATCTCAGTAATTACAGAACTTCCGCTCTTGATATAGCCTTGAAATAGAATGGTGGCGCTGGAGGAGCATCATACGATAGGGCAGTATGGTTGTCTGATGGTAGTGTGGTAGGTAGATTGGAGTGCGATCCACTAGGTTGTAAAGCCAAGGTATAGTGTGACAGATCAGAGAAGAGATTGTTAAAACTGTTTAAGATGGTCCTAGGGTCATTACAATTTGCCCCATTTATGATCATTTCATCAGGAGTGACCGACTGCAAGGTACCCAGAAATGTTTTGACATGAGCCCAGAATTTTCTTGGATCGCAGGCAGAGCCTTTTAGAAGGTCCTTGCAGTATTTGCTTTTAGCAGCTCTAACTTTTCTCTTACATCTGTTCTTTAGTTCACGATAGACAATAAGATCTGACTGTAGGCCAGTTTGTTTGTAGCGAATCCAGAGCTTGTCTCTCTGGCGCAGATTAACAAGGAGGTCTTTATGTAGCCACCTCATCTGTTTTCCTCTGACCCTACTAGTAGTCTTGGGGGCATGTTTATACTGAATGGCAAGAAATTCATTTATGAATATCTGTAGAGCAACCTCCACATCCTTTGTTGATAGATACCTGCCCAGTCGATATTGGAGAAATCAGAGAAATGCATCCTGGTCAATATGAGCTAGATTTATAAATGTGATTAGTCTTGATGGAGGAGATGGAGGTGCAACCATAGATAGGATACAAAAAGTGGGTGAATGGTCTGTTAGTGCATCTGCAAGGATTCCTGCTTTTGACACATGTTCCATACGGTTAACCATCACCCAGTCTAGGAGTGTACCCCTTTTGATGGGATGACATGGCTCTAGTTGCTTCAGAGATCAACTGGTGAAAATTATAACTAAGTGTGAGTGATTGCAAGGATATTTGAGCTGACCCTAACCAACTGAGGTTAAGATCACCTAGGATGACAGCCTCATTATGATTTACAGTCTGAGAGGTGATGTCAAGGAGTTCTTGAAGACCTACTATTGTCCCAGCAGGGGGATTATAGGCACAGATAATATGAAGCTTCTTTTCCCCCAGTACAATAGTTGCCTGTATGAATTTGCATAATGCGGGAGAGGCAGATGCCAGGACAATAGAGATGTTGAGGTGGTTTTTGAAGAATAGGCCAACCCCACCTCCATGCTTGGATAAGGATCTATCCCGCCGGAACAGGGAATAGTTAGGCAAGGAGCATACGTCATCAGGTATACCGGGTTTTAGCCAAGTTTCTGTGAGGCAGAGTACATCAGGATTGTAGAGTTTCACCCAGGCCTCGAGTTCTGCATGGTGACAGGTAAGACTTCTGATATTGATATGAGCAATTAATAATCCTTTCTTGGACATGCCAGATAACTCATTTGGGGAAAAGAAACAGGTAGGTGGACCTGGATTTAGTTTGACATCCCCAGATAACAGAATAATGAACATAGCTAGGAACCAAAGCCTTGCACAGTGGCAGGTTAGGGTGAAAGCACATCTCCATGGCAGCTTCCTCCTGGCATGTAGAGGGTAATAGATGCTGCCTCTAACAAGGAGGATAGGGTTAGGTTGAATATCAGGCTTTGTCTCTGCAATCAAGTTAGAGAAACTATAGTTGCAGTAAGCCTCTGAGGAGTATTTTGCCATTTGGTTACATGGGAGAGCCCATGTGGCAGTGTCCAGGCTGAGTAAAAAGACAAATGACAGAAGTACCCATAGTAGACTATACTTCACCATAGTGTTACTATTTGACTTGGGTAGGAAGGCTAGTGATATACTGAGACAGAGGATTAGCTCTTAGGGATAAAGAGATAGTGTGTGTAAAATTAAGACTGCTAAGGGTGACCGAGTTACACCGTTTTAACCATTGGCCGAAATTAGAGATAGAGCAAAAACAGCAAAGTGTTTCCTACTAGCGTAGCAATTATTTAGAAGAAGTGGATCAGAGAAGCAGAAAGTAAAGCCCTGCAAAGGTTAATTAGAAAAGCAGACCAGCCGGAGGCTCTACTTGTGGTAAAGATTACAGTGAGGAAATGAAGACCTATTCAAGATATGTTAGAAGGCACCCCTAGTGGCAGAAGAGTCAATGCAAAGCAGAGCGCGCCGAAGCTCAGAGACTGCTAATCTGACAGAGAAAAGGCAGGGCCAAACAGTGGACGAGCAGAGAGCAGTAGTCCAATTAGAGGAGGGTGGCAGCAGGTGGCCGCCTATCAAACCCGCATAGTGCTACACCGGAGCAGCCCAGACACTTAATCAGATTTGAAGGTGTCCTGTTCATCAGGAGGATGGAGGTAGGGGCAGCTGGCAGGATTAGCAGCGCCGCTCACTGGGAACCCGATCAGGCGCAGTGGATCTATTTTAAGATATAAAACGTAGGTTAAGAGAGGATGTTATTAGCTAGGGCAGAGGGTACCAAGGCAACTTGAAAATTACTAGGGGTAGCAAGGGAGGAAACTCAGGTATGGAACTGCACAGTAGATAGCAGAGCAAGTGCTAAGCAAAGCTGATAGGCAAGCAGATGGTGAAAATAGGAAGATGTCTTTAAAGGTAAGACAGGACAAGTGTTGGGCCTAATAGCTGCACTCTGTATCTTTAAGAGGAGTTGCAATACTAGTGAGAGGGGAGGATGTACATTGTTGGGGTGGTGCCGAGGGGGGAGGGAGAGTATTTAATAAAGGCTGGAGGTGGGTGATAGGAGGGTGGGCGCAAAAATTCAAGCAGCAAGGAGACAGAAGGACAGAAAGTGAAAGAGAAATTGAATTATTTGCAGGGCAAAGCTTACAACTGTGACCCAAATGGAATCTGGTCTAAACAGAAAAAACTGTATCACTTTAAACTTAGTTTCTGATTCAGAGTAACTTATCACTGGACCTTAAAACAAAGAGAGCTGTAATATTTTACAATCTACAAACCTGCAGCCTTAATGAACTTGCTCTTCAAACTACCCTTGGAGTGCAAAATTGCTGTAAACAAGCTTAGGTTCGCGTTTAAATTAGGATTTACAAGACAATTTGGAGAGACTTAACAAGTACCACAATCAGAATATAACATTAGCTTAAGGTCCAGAGGAAACAGCAGTAGCAAAGAATTAAAGAACTGCAGCAGCCCGTCAGCAGGCAGAGTCAATGGTTCTGGACAGTCCAGTTTCTGCAGTGTAGCTTCGGTCTGGTGATCGGCGGGTAGTACAGCAAGGAAGGCAGCCAGTGGACAGAAGGGGTCCGCCCGGCTGCTTGCAGCAGCAGAGGCACCTGTGTCAAGGGTGAAGCTAAGGGATGCTCTGTATCACTCTTGGATAGAAAAAGCCCAAGGCCGTGGATCATGAAGGTATTACCTATGAGGCAGAATGCTGTTTTTATGTTTGCCATTGTGCTTGCACAGAACAAACATGTTGGTATGATAGTGGATTTTGAGAGGTGTGTCACTGTCAGTCCAATGCAGGCAGTCTGCAAGGGATTCGACAGGGTCAGAACAATGATCAGGCAGGTTGATCATGACACTCTGCCAGGCTTGCTGGGTGGAAACTGCAACAAGTTCAAACAAAAGAGCTACCTGAATCATAGGGTTGGTCTTTACTTTGATCTGCATAACATCATCCAGCATGCATAGCTGATCAGCGTCATGATCAGCCTGCTGTGGTCCTCTCCACAACATAAAAACAATCCCACCCACCCTCTACCAAGTATCTCACCAACCTCCCATAGCTTCTCTTTTCCTTCTTAATTTTCCAACATCAGGGTGCTCAATCCCTGGTGCCAGCTAGTACCCCCACCCTGCCTGTTTTCACTGTGCAAAACCAGGGAGCCCACTCCTGGTGCTACCAAACTTAACACCTACACTGGGGTGCCCAATTCCCAGTGTTGTTACCTGAAACACAGAAAACCATCCCTCATCTTTTTTTAAATATTCATTTTTTTAAATTACTGTAATCCCACCCTCTGCCAAGTATCCTTCCCACCTCCCTGTCACTTCCCATGCTTGGACAGGTTAAACCGACACTGGGGTGCACAGTGTTAGCACCTGAAATAAAGGAAACCATCCCTTGTAGGCTTTTTAATTTTTTTACATCTTGTAAAAAAAAAAAAAACTATCCGATGATGTATGTTGCTGCCTGTACCCCCACCACCATTACTCTTCATCCCCCACCCCACCCCCATAGCACCACCATCCTAACCCACGCTTACTGCTGAGGTCCAACATGTACTCTATGAACCAGAGACATGTCTTCACTCTTCAATGCTGGATCTAAAACTGAAGAAATCAGGTATGCAGTTCAATGTATTTCAATGCTTTTTGAACATGTGCTCAAAACTTGCCCATTTTTTATATTTTTTCCCATTATTCTGATCTTATCTGTGTCAATCTTCACCGTTCATCACTGGTGGGTTCTGGCTAGAGGAGTAGACCCTGGGGGGGCATTGTTTTTTTTTGTAAAGGGGGAGGAGTCGGTGTCATGGTCAGTGCCACTCTCGAGGCTGACACACTACATGGTGCATGCGGGTTGGCCAGCAACTGACACCAACTCCTCCTCCATCTCAGTTCTGCTTCTCCTGCCATCGAGTAAGCCCAACCTCGAGAGAAGAGTGATTTTGATACTGCAGCATCGGGCCTAGTCAGTTTGAATCATCTTTCAACCATCCTAGTTCTGCAGGAGCCATTCCGTTCTTGACGTCATCGACTCTGGTAAGATTTTTCCTTATTTTCTTCAGCGCCACAATTTTTTTGCTGATTTATTCTTGTTTTCTCATCTGATCAGGTCTCATCCCAGGGATAAGAAAATGAAATCTTCAAAGGTGGGCTGATCCCCAATGCAGTGGTGTTCCTGTGGCCGGCTTTATTCTATCTCAGGCTGGCATGATCGTTGCCTGACCTGCCTGGGCCCTAACCATGATATGGACTGTTGCAGCACCTGTTTTTCCATGGACTGCAGAGTACTGGAACATCACACATTTAAAGTTGGCCATATGGCGCTTACTTTCGGAGGATAGGCGTGAACTAGGGATGCCAGATGTAGGTCCCTTGACTCTTCCTCTTGGTTCTATATCAGCTGCAGAGGAGGGGGCTTCCACTGTTTCTAGCCTTGCCATGGTGGAAGCCCCTCTCATGGTGCCAGAGACCTGGTCCAATTCCTCCGGGGTTGGGCCGGAGGCACCGTTTTGGCAATCACCTCCTCGGAGGTAAAGAGTCCCGAGGTGTCATGGCCTGTGTCTGCCAGGCCTGGCCTGGTGGTTCCTCGGTGCCACCTGTCAGTGCCACCTCAGATCTTGGTGCCATGTGTGGCACCGGTGATCAGGATGGTGCTGTGGGCAGTGCTGGTCTGGCTCATGGTGCCACTTGCAGTGCTGGGAGCGGGACAGTTCGGTAGGTCCTCTGGATCCGTTCCTCCTTGGTCAATGACAACAATTCAGAAGGGGATCTGGACTGGCTTCTGGATTCTTCGAAGTCCTCAGACTCTCCCCTGTCCAGCACTTCTGCATCTGTCCAACCCCCTCCTTTGGAAGTGGTAGTTTCTATCACTGGTGGCATTGATGGATCTGCTGGTGCCATGGGTGGCACTGGAGAGTCCACCAGAGCCAGTGGGACCTTTGGACTTGGAGGAGGTGAACCCCCTCATTTTAGGTGTCCAGGCTGGGCCCCCTTCTGGAACTGCTAGGATGTCTGGGATGGGGGTGAAGGTTCCCTCATCTGCTGCCCCTCAGGGGTTGGCAGGTGAGGTTCAGCTTCCCCAGTTGGTCCTGAGGAAGAGGTCCCTCTCTGAGTCTGAGAGGTTGAGGGGCAGTGTCAGGAGCAGTGTCCTTCCCTAGTAGCCTGCACGGGCTTGGGTAGGAGTAGCAGTGCCAGCCCTGTCTTCTCCCTGAACTCTCCCCTGGGGGATCTCATCTCTTGAGGCTAGGGAACACCCTTCTGGACCCACATGGCCTGGTCACCTCATGGGAGGAATCCTCTTCAGGTTCAGTCCTACCATTTCAGAATGGTTGAGCGGACAATAACTGCCTCAACTCATGGATCCTTTCAGGGTGTTGGTTCGCCTGTTTGGTCCCCAAGCCCTGGCAGAGATTGTTCTCTTCC
Organism: Neoceratodus forsteri; assembly: GCA_016271365.2. Taxonomy (NCBI): domain Eukaryota; kingdom Metazoa; phylum Chordata; order Ceratodontiformes; family Ceratodontidae; genus Neoceratodus; species Neoceratodus forsteri. The sequence continues at coordinate 719,879,779 of CM057459.1, read as the reverse complement.
TCAGTGGCACTTGGCCTCTTTACCTCTGCATTCCCCTCCCTTTCTCCTGGGCCACTCTGGTCCTATGCAGCCTCTAACCTGGGAGCAGTTTAGAGCCATGGCTGCCCATTTCCCAGCCTACATTATATCCATGAATGAGCAGGTGTTTCACCACTCACCCCTGCAGCAGTCAGAATCCGCAGGCTCATCAGCTTCCTCATCTTCCTCACATGAGGAAGAGGATCCTTCTGTCCACCTAACCTCGGACGCTGATCAGACCTCCTATCAGCATTTCCTTTCGATGTTGGTCTACAAGCTCTACATATCGAGACTGATGGACTGCCGGTGCAGGTATTGTGCACCCCAGGGATCTCTGGGAGACCTACCTCAAACCTCTTTAGGCATGGTGCTCCTGGACACTCCCTCCGGGCATAGAAGCCCAAGATGTGACTCCCCCTGGATGCGGACTCTGTGAAGTTTGACTCCCGGGGGGGAGTTTTGTTCCTGGGCATCTCTCTCTCTCTCTGTCTCTCTCAATTGCAGCACATCAGGCCCACATGCTGCCTACAACAGGCACTCATGGTCTTTGCTGGGACAGATCCTAGCATCTATGCCTGATATGGCGGTAACCAGACAAGTCTTTGCCCTCTCCGCACATGGCCTGGAGCTTGCAAGGCATCAAGGAAGGGCATTGTATGATGCCAATGAGGTGTGTCCATACTAGAGGGGATGCGATCTGCAACAGGTGGATGGCATAGCTTCATCTTTAATGTTTATAACCCATGGTCCAGTGAAGGTGATTGCCTCCTCCTTCTGGGGAACCCACCTTTTTTCCTGTAGGGTGAGGCGGGAACTTCAGAAGCGACTTCCTTCTCCCAACCAGATAGAGACCGCACCTGACTCTGACCAGTCCCAGGCCTAACTAGGCCTGTAAGGGTTTCCCCCCTTCTGTGTCTCCCCCACAGGAGGCTGAGGGACATTCTTCCCTCAGGAAGCTACCAGGTCCCCTTCGGGGGGGGGCTTGGTAATCACTCACCAGTGATGAATGGTGAAGATTGACATAGATAAGATATGAAAATTATGTACCTACCGTAATTCTTGATCTTTGTGTGCATCGTCACCATTCATCACTGCTTCCCACCCTCCTTCCCCTCTTGGACCTCAGACTCTGGGCAGTGACTCCTCCCTGTTTGCTTTTCCCCAGTTGAGGCCAATTGTGGGCCTAGTCCTGCTGGTACCTCTGAGATCTCTGCTCCTTCTGGTGAAAGCGACAGAGGTTCACTGTTGGGGGAGGGCAAGCAGAGGCACTTGTCCCTTCATATGAGGGCTCACCTGGGCCCTTTCTTGCATTCCTGATGAGGACCCCTCCTCCGGCTTGATCTGGAACTCTCTGAGGGTTCAATTCATCAACCCTTGGGATCCTCCTCGGGACTATAGCAATTGGGATTTCTTTAGTGACCCCTAGAATCCGTCCTTTCAGGAGCTGTGACTCTCTTTTCTCCCCTGCTGGTTCCAGCTGACTTATTCCTATGCAGGGTCCTCCTCTGAATTGTAAGATTATGCCTTAAAGGAGGTTCTCCTACTTACATCCTTTTTCCCCTTCTTTTTCAGGGAGTGCATCATCTCTAGACCCTCTGTGGGAGGAATCCTTCTACAGGGGGACCCTGCAGTGGTGTGGGTCTTGTTTGAACCCCAGGATGTTTTTAAAGACAGGTGTGGGAGATGCTCACCACCCTTTCCACCTCCTTTGGGCTGACGGAGAGAGCACCTTCAAGTCTTGTGCCCTGACTTGCTTCTGTCTTCTGGGATGTTGTCCAGTTAGCCCTCCCCCCGTTTTCCTCAAACCTGGGGGTATTGTTTCTCACTCCACTTCTGCGGAGATATGAAAAAGCTCAGATGTGGCTTAAGACAGTGATGACCCTCTTTCCAGAGCCCTAGATAGTCCTCTGGACATCTGTAGGGGTGGCACAGTGTCTCCTTTTCCTCTCTTCCTTATCTTCCTTCTTTCCTATCCTCTTACTCTGTTCCTCCCTTGCCTGCTCAGTGGTTTGGGGCTCCCTGACCCAGACCCCTAGGTTCACCCTGCTGCCCTCTTGGCCAGCTTTATCTCTTCTTCCATTTATATCCTATTCTTTTCCTAGCTCTTGGGCTCCCTTGCCCCGCCTCCTCCTTTCTCATTTCTAACTTCACTCTCTGGTGTGTAGAACTGGAGTGAGGAGGCATTGGCGTCAGTTGCTGGCCAACCCATGTGCACCACGCAGTGCGTTGGCCTTAAGGGTGGCTCTGCCCAAGGCACTGACTCCTCCCTTTACAAAAAAATGCTTCTGTGGGTCCTGCTCTCAAGCCAGAACCCACCAGTGATGAATGGTGAAGATACACAGAAAGATCAAGAATTATGGTGGGTACATAATTTTTCATATCTGTCCCGACAAGTGATTTTGTGATCACTGCATGAAATCACCTTTTAGGCATGATTTGAAAACTTTCTCCACCTTTGTTCATGAGGTCGGCTCATAAGAAGGCTATGTTGAAAATTTAGGGTAAAAATATAAATAAACAACAAAGTTATGAGTGTACATTGAATTTTTTTTTTATACTTTCTTTTTATCCTTGCCTCTACTGCCCCCAGCTCTCCACTCAATCGGACCCTTACAATGCACCACACACACGTCTACCCTCCTGACCCAAGGTCTGCCCTAGAGTGCACAGCTCAACTTCCTGAGGACCTTGATGGCCCAGGTTGCCCCCCAGACAGGGTGAGGAAAGGTCCCCCTTTCCTTCCCTCCAAGTGTTTCCAGGGAGAGGGCTTGCACAGTGGTGTCTGCCCTGTCAGTCGGTGGGTGGTACATATGTTGCTCAAGGAATTGTCACCTAGGAGAGGTGAAGGTTGTTTCTGTGTTTTGTTCCCGACACCAGCATGCAATGGGGAGCAAGTGGTCAGGGGCACACTGAGATGTGCGTCCGCTCCAGTCCCCTGCCAACGTCAACCCTGTGTTGCCCCTCCCCAACTGCACCAACATCCCCTGAGTTCAACAGGAGGCAGTGGTATCGCAGCAGGGAAGCTTCCCATCCACACCCGGAGAAGAGAGCAAGCCGTTGACGCCATCTTTCTCGTCCAGCGCTTCAACCTCAGCGCCACCGGCCGTGACATTGACATTTTTTTAATGCACACTTGTAACTTTGGTAATTTTCAATATCTTAACCCAAATTGTCAACATAACCATTTTTTTCACACCATCTCATGAACATGACTGCTGTCATTCTTCAGATCCTGGTCAAAATGTGTTTTCACATTTGTGGTGTGAAATGACGTTTTGGCCAGTACTATATAAAGGACACCAGTCATGTTCAGAAGGAGGGGTCATAGAAACACTATGTTGAAAATTTGTGCTCAAAATGGAAAAACAACTAAGTGATGAAGAAACATTGAATTGTTCCAACATTTACTCATAACTTTATTTTAAAGATTTTGGCTCTAATCTTCAACATATCCCTTGTGTTACCCTACCTCTGAGCGTGACAGGTGTCATTTTTCAAATCTCTTCCGAAACATGTTTTTGCAGTCACACTGTAAGATCACCTTTCTGGATGGGATTTTAAAATTCCACCTGTCTTGATTATAACATCAGGTCATAAAAGACTGTTGAAAATTTGAGGTCAAAATGTAGAATCCACTGAAAATTAGATACAGCCTCTCTGCTGACCTATCCTGGAAATACAATTAAAATATGTGTAAAAGACAGCACTGAGAATAAGATATTACATGTCATCTTGTCTATCCTGGGTAAATATTTAAAAGCAGGATCCCAGTACAGCAGAGCCCCCAATGAACAGTGCATATTTGCTGCTCTATCCCGGAAAAAAATGTATTGTAAAAGCTGGACCCCACTGAAAATGTAACTTGCCTTTTAGCTGGGCTATCCTGGATAAATACATGATTAAAATGGGTAAAAGCAGGGCCCCAGTGAAAGTGAGATATTGCCTATCAGCTATGCTGTCCTGGGTAAAGAGTAAAAATTGGGAAAAGTAGGATCCCACTGAAAACAAGATAGCTTCTCAGCTATGCTATACTGGGTAAATACAGTACAAAAATGTGTCAAAAGATATTGCATCTCATCTGGGTTATCCTGGCTAAATATATTTTAAAACTATGTAAAAACAGGACCCTACAGCAGAACCCCACTGAAAAGGAGATGTTGCATCTAAGATGATCTGTCCTAGAAAAATACATTATAAAAGTAGGACCACACTAAAAATGAGAGCTCTCATCTCACCTCTACTATTCTGGGTAAATTCAGTATAAAACTGTGTGAAATCAGGACCCCATTGCAAATGACATATTACATCTCATCTGGTCTGTCTTGGGTAAATATATAGTAAAAATGTGTACAAGCAAGACCCAGTGCAACAGCAATGTAAGTCATAAATATTCAGCATTAACAAATGCTTGTTTATTATTGTGCTCAATGGGGAGTGTATTATAGAATATTTCATGTGTACTCTCACATTTCCCTCATTTTAGAAGTGCAGCCTTTAACCTCGGACACCAGTAGCAAGACAGCTCAATCAATATCAAACAAAGAAAGGATGCTTTCTCTTCAGAGTTGCACCACCATTTCTTTTAAAAGGGCAGCACTTCCCTTTCTTCTTGTTGAAAATAAACAACAAATCGAAAGATGGCCAGCATGTTCTAAAAACATCTATTGTGAGGAACAAAATGTCTAGCTATGATTGACTGAAATGTTGCTCTCACAAAGACATGGAGAGGGGGAACAGACTTTCCTACTTGTACTGATTATGGAAGACCTTCGTTCTGTAATGGATTTGGATGTCTTTATACAGAAGTGCTGGTTACCATTGTACCCAAGGCTACAAAGTTCTTCACTCATGACACCATGGTTGTCACTTGTTATAACATCCATTAGGTTCAGATTTTGTTTAAGAAATTTTAATTTTTCTTTTCTTTTCATTTATACATCTACTATGCCAGACACATACAAGTCCCAGCAAAGCATAGCCATGCCGAACAATATTGCACTGTCCCAGCTCCAGTTTGGATCTGGTTTTCCATGCCCCTATAATGCAGTAGCAAAAACTATAATCTAACGGTGTCAGCTTGGCTCAGTTGGTATCACATCCACCTCTGGGCCAAGGAATCAGGGGTTCTAGTCCTGCACTGGGATTGGGCTAAAACCATAAATGCTGGCAACTGGGGGCAGTACTAATGGATGCTGTACTCTCAGGGTGTGCCATCCATTGTGTGAAACATTAAACCAAGGTCCCATCTGCCTTTCCAGGTGATTGTTGAATTGGACATTAAAGATCCAATTGCACTTCTAGACAAGAGAAGGAGAATTTCCCTAGTGTCCTGACTAAATTTCCCATTTCATTAATATACCACCAACAGCTTACTGAGATCAGTTTCCGCTCATTGGCATAGAAACATAGAAGTTGATGGCAGATAAGGACCTAAGGCCCATCCAGTCTGCCCATTTTTTTCCTACCTTATGAATGTGCCATAGGCCTTTACTATGTCAATGGCCTATCTATTCATACTCATCTGTATTGCTCCCTTATGCTTATCTCATGCCTGTTTGAAGCCTGCACTGTATTCAGATCCACCACTTCCTGAGGTAGGCTTTCCATGCATCCACCCTTTCTGTGAAAAATAACTTTTATTTATTTATTTCAGTTTGGGATTAATACTTTGAGTCAAGGACTCTTTTCCAAAGGTCCCACATCAATTGTTTAAAACAGACATAACAGTATAAAATGCAGGGTTAAAAGTAAAGGAACATTGAAGCATATACACAACCAATAATAGAAAAAGTTTGGGGTATTACACATCCATTTAGTACTTAATTACACAAGCTTGATTCAAGGAAAGAGAAGTGGGAGGGTCAGCCAAAGGTGGCATCTTCAGAGGAGGGGAGGGAGTTCTTGCATGGGAAGACATTGTTAATTACAAGGGGTAAGGGTAGGGGGTTCTAGGGAAGGTGATATTTAGTGGAGTGATAATTGAGGAAAGGGGTAGGTACTGGGAGACTGTAGGCTGAGGTATTATCACATTATCACCGGCAAATACAGGTCATTTTTGAGCCAAGGAAGGTTCTGAGCCCAGTTTTGAAAGTACTAATCTTGGGTGTCTCAGAGAGGTCAGTGGGTAGTTCTTTGTACCACTTCGGTCCCTAATACAGGTTGGAGTTTAGGCCAAGTTTCGTCCTTTTGAAGGGAATCATCATCCTGTCAGTGGCTGTACTTCGGGTCGATTTCGTTGAGAAAGCCAGCCTAAAGGGGCCTCCCAGTGTGAAAGATGACAGGCCCAGCAGCACCTTTTTTAGAAGCAGGCAGGTTTGATATTGCCCTCGAAGGTTGAGTGGGAGCCACCCAGTGTCTTTGTAGAGCATGCAGGTATAGGTGTCAAAGGCAACCCCCAGAGCAAGTTGGCAGGTTTTATTGAGGAGAATGCTGATTATTTTAGGGCTGTTTTGGTGCCTGCCCCATAAATAGGCAATCCATAGTCTATGGTAGACAGTATTGAACTACTGATGGCTAGTTTGAGAGCATCAGAGTCATTGAGTGTCTATGACTTCCTCACAGCACCCTTAATCGATCTCCTCTAATCTCATGCTGTGTCCCTTGTCCTGCTATTTTTCTTATATTGAAACATGTTAACTCTTTCACCTTGTTAATGCCCTTAATGTGTTTGAATGTTTCATCATATCACCTCTCTCCTCCTTTGCTCTAGGGTATACATATTGAGCTCTGTTAATCTGTTCTCATATGTTTTCTGATGCAGTCCCTGCACCAGTCTGGTTGCCCTCTCTCTGGACTGCCTCCATTATTTTAATGTCCTTGGAAGGTGCGGGCTCAGTACTGCATGCAGTACTCCAGATGGGGTCAACCAGTGTCTTGTAAGAGATTATTACCTCCTCTTACAATTTGTGATACCCGTACTAATACACCCCCAACATCCCCCTAGCCTTACTACTGATTTAGTAGTCTGCTTGGATGATTTCAGGTAATCTGTGATGATGATGCCCAAGTCTCTTTCTTCCCTTGTGATTGCCAGAAACTCCCTCCCAACCTATAAGTGGCTTCAGGATTTCTTCCCTATGTGCATGATCTTCACGCCTTTGCATTAAACCTCAGTTGCCACTCTTCTGACCATTTTGCCAGTTTATCCAGATCTCTTCTCATTCTGCCCACCCATCTGGATCATCTACCTGTTGCAGATCTTGGTGTCATCTGCAAACAGACAAACCTTCCCTTCCAGTACATCTGCAATGTCACTGATGAAGATATTGAAGAGGACTGACCACAGGACTGATCCTTGTGGTACCCCACTTGTGACTTGCATCTCTTCTGACTGTATACCATTTGCCACTGCTCTCTATTTTCTGCCCACCAACCAGTTTGCCACCCAGTTGACCACCTTCTGACCCACCCCAATCCTATCCATCTTATTAATCAATCTTCTATGTGCTAGCTAGACCCACATACCGGTATGAGGCTGGAAATAGGCTGCATTGTCTAGCCCTCCTTTCCCGCTCCACAGAAATGAAATAAATGATCTGGTCAAATATTTGCAGAGATTAGACTTTGTGATTTTTTATTGCCAGTCTTAAACATGACACTTTGACCAATTTTCCAAGTCCAAAGTGCAAAAACAAAGAGAGGATTAGGCTGCAAATGATAAAAGGTTTCTGAAAAATCTGCAATTTACTTTTCCATTTTCTGCCACCTTCTGGCCCTAAGCATTTTCTCAGTTGTGGTGATTTAAACTTAGTGATAGTAAATAAGCAAGTCTGTCAAAACTATGACTAAGGGCCTGATCAGCAACAGCCCAGCATCCCCTTCTGCTCCAACAAAGGGACTATTAGGTACTTTCATGGTGCACAGAGTTTGAGCTCCACACATGCAAGAACCTTCAAACATCCAGGAACAATAGCTACTTGCCCCATCTGTACCCAGTCCCTGTCCATGTGCGTGGCTAGACATGTGGTTGGGAAGGGTCAGGTGGCATGGGTAGTTATGCATGTGATCCTACAATCAGTCTCTGCAGTGTGGACAGCTGGTGGAGGGGTAGAAGCTACTCAGCCCAGAGGGCTGCATTATCAGCTATGTGCCCCACACCACCCAGTCACATCCCAGTTCTAGGGCCCCAATCAGACCCCCTCTACCAGCCCCCAACCCTAGTAGCCTCCACTGTGGGCTGGGGTAGTACTAGCGCCAACTGGTAATGTTTGACAAACTTTTACATTCTGTTGACACCCTGTAGGGGATTGGGCAGTCTTCGAGGACAGCCATATCATTCATCCACTTTACCCTGTGGAGGGAAGGATCCACTGAAAGCCAGACACATGTATCCCATTGGATACTGTGGTCTGGACCAGCATTGTCCCCCTGCTGCTCCCACACATGGATCTGCACTAGGGAAGCATGGCAAGCAGTGGCTGTGGATGCCAACCACTGCAGAGGGGCATTAAGGGTTGCAGAGACAAAGCTGGGGTAGGCTCAATTTGACATATGTTGATTGGGCCCTAAATGAATTTTTTTCACTTGAGAAGACCACATGAAAACCCTTTTTCACTTGATGGGTTTATCATGGATGCAGCAAGGATTTGGCCATTCTTGCACATTGGTGAAACTGCAAAATTGCAAGAGGAATTAATGCTTTCATAGAGAAAATTGCCATTTTCACGTATAGTGGGACATGTACATATTATATAGTATATATTATAGTATATACAGTATTATAATAGGCAAAAGAAAGGAGGTGGAATTATGAGGCTACGGGAGATAGGGCAATCGAGGAGGATGGCCAGAAAGCAACCATTCTTAATGACTACTTCTGCTCTGTATTCACAAGGGAAGATAGAGGGTCTCTGCTAGAGAAAGGCATTAAGGCAGCGGTAATGTGGATTGCTGAGATGAAGTAGCAAATATTTACCAGTGAAAGGGTTTGAAAAGGGCTAACAGCCCTAAAAATAGACAAGGATCTGGGGCCAGATGGGATGCATTTGAGGGTGTTTAAGGAATTCTCAATAGAAACTAACTGAATCCATGGTGGGGCTGTGTAATAGCTCAGTTTAGACAGGGGTAGTTCCAAAACATTGGAGTAACAAGGAAAGTGGATCAGAGCCATACTGTGCATTTACTCTACTTTGATTTCAGCAAGTCTTTTGACTTGGTGCCTCACAGAAGGTCAGAAGGTTACCAAAGAATCTAGAGGATTTTGGTGTGGTGAAGGATACAGTTAGATGGGTGCGAAACTGGTTGGAAGGGTGATGGCAGAGGGTTGAGATTAACAGAGCTAAATCAGAAGAGAAGGATGTCACCAGTGTGGTGCAACAAGGATCAGTCCTGGGTCCAGTCCTTTTCAATATGTTCATCAGCTACATGGGAGAAAGAATACCGGCAAGATGTATCTCTTTGTAGATGAAACGAAGTTTCTGGGGCAGGGTAGTCTTACTGGAAGGGGTTAAGGAGATACAGAGAGACTCACAAAGGCTAGAAAGGTGGTCAGAGGTCTGGCAGTTGAAATGCAATGCCAAAAGCACAAGGTGAGGTACACAGGAACAAGAATTTCAGGACCAAGTATTGGATGGTGGGGAGTAGAGCTGGGCAAGACCTTCAGGAAAGAGACTGAGGGTGATCATCAGTGACTTCCAAAAACAATCAAAACAGAGTGACAAGGCTTACAGTAAGGCAAACAGGGTGCTGCAGTGTATAGGAAGGGGTACTGACAGAAGAAGGAAGGAGGTAATACTACCTCTCTATAGATCACTGATGAGGCCCCACTTAGTGTATTGTGCCTAGTCCTGGAGTCCTCGCCTATTTAAGATCAGGATAGGCTGGAGACAGTGCAACATAGACTGGCCTAAATGATTCAGGGCCAGTAGGGGCAGATCTTAAGAGGATTGACTCAAGGCACTAAACATGTACTTGCTGGACAGAGGGCACTATGACAGAGACCTTCAAGGAATGAACAAAGCAAACACCATAAGCAGTGGATCAAGAACACGGGAGATTAGTAGAAATTGACAAGAGTGGGGATTCAAAAGGGAGTGAGAAACTTTATTTTACAGAAAAGGTGATGAAGCTATGAAACAATCAGACAGCTGATGTGGTGGGCATCAACATTACCAGTGGTTCCAAACATGGCTGGAACATAAAGAAGGGCTTAGTGGTTGCTCAGGTGATTGCGGTAGGGTGGGGAGCATATGGGTGAATAGTGTGGCTAGAACCCTGTATAGACAATTTGTCCAGGATTTGTTAGGGTTTATGGGCAGACTGACTGAACCAATAGTCTTTTCTCATGGTCATTGTCTATGTTTCTATGTTTATTCATGCAAAACTGGTGATTTTTATGCAATGTTGCCATTTTGTGTGAAAACCATTGTTAAAAACTTGTGATGCAATTTCACTGAGCCCTAGTTGCTTCTTCTGCAACTATGACTGAAGTTTTGATACAATTTTGCCTGAATGGCCTGGAAATCATAGCACTAGTTGGTTATGGAGCTTGTGGCCCTTTTGTAGCAGGCTCCACAGCAATGGAAAATCTGACCCCAGGACTAGAAAAATGTTTTCAAGTGAACAAGAGTGGGTGATCTCAGTCCTGCTAACATTGCTTGATGTGCCATACTCCGACAGTCAGCTCAGACATAGGGAGGATGGATCAGAACAAGTGCTCAGAGTATGAAGAACCCTAATGGAAATCAACTCTTGGTAGATTTGGACTGGCTGAAATTGCTGTCATATGATGTTGCCACCTGCAGCTGCTGTGCTTGCCTCCCCTTACTCAGACCTTGGGTGCTGCCATGCCTGATCCTGCCTCCTCAATCTGTTGAATTGATGTGTGTGCCTTCAGGAAATTATTGTTTTGTCTGTCACTATTAGATATCTATTTTTCCATAACAATAAGTACCAATAAAATGTTCTATTTTTTTTTTTTTACTATCTCTAATATAACCATTGTATATTATATTCCATTTATTGATTGATTGGTTGTTTCCTTATTGGGATAGCTTTGTGTATCTGCATCACCTGGTTTACACTACAGTTGCCCAGATCCACTGATTTCAAGGATATTCAGTAGTGTCTGCTTTGGTGTCTGTGACAGCAAAATACAATGCCCACACTTTATATGGAGTAGAAATCTGGGCTGATAAAGTTAATGATGTCTTGGATAAACCAGAGAAGCAATTTTTACATTCATTATTGGGTGTGCCTAACCCATTCCCAGCAACATATCATAGAGCTGAACTGGGGTGCTCTAGTGTTTGAACATTAGTGCAGATCAGAAAAATTAATTATTGGATAACTTTATTGAGTGTGAGTAAATAGACGCTCCCAAAGCAGTGTTCTGAGGAAAAAAACTGAAGCGGGAAAATATTGGGTGTTCAAAAGCAGTCTGGTTGAACAAACTAAAAAATTCATAATTTCATGACTTTTATGTTAAATATTTATGGGATTATAGTAGGAAAACATCACGATTAATTTAAAATATAAGAAATATACTGTACTAGGGTGTGTAGACTTGTAGGAAACTAGAAATTATTAGGATTTTACATTATTCTGTCTGGTTGGTGGATATTAAACACAGCTATAGATATTATCTTCATGTTATCACAGATCCTGAAATGAGGAAGTTTTATACAAAATATATTAGCATTTTTAGTGCAATAAAATGCTACCAACAACAGAAAACACCAAGTAACTAGGTACTTTTTTATTATCTTATTGTCATGGTAGGGTATGTCACTAAATTTATCTAGCTACTTGGGTACATCACAGTATAGTTCTAATTGCACCACCTGTCCCTCGATCTATACAGTCAGTGCATGGCAGCTCACAACACTCCAATCCCTCAACCTTCTGTACCACCACTAAGGATATGCCAACTGAACCTCATAAAATGATTGTTACCATTCTCAATCTCCTTAAATTAATCAGAAGTAAACCCCATCCATCAGTTCACTTTGCTGGTATTTTACTTATTCTGACAGCAGTGCAGTAGGACAAACCAGCATCCTACTGTATGGCCTCCATATCAAATACTGCCGGTCCCAGGTCTGCTTAGTTCAGTTCCAATGCTCCCATGTTCTGCTGTACAGAACTGCAGGTCCCTCACAATCCACAGCCAGCAACAAACTAAACTACTGCATCCACAGAATGTCCTGAGACTGCTCAATTACATAACATCCTAGCACGGTAAAGTTCCCATGCTATACTATCCAATATGGGAACAGCATAGGAACTATTGCTAAGACACCAGCTCCTATAGATAGTGTAATTTAGGCAACCTGTCAATCACAATTTCATTCACTGAACAGGCTAAAATTATGCACACACTACAAAGCTGTTAGAACTTTCACATTCTTTACCAATTGCCCTAAAAATGCAAATGCATTTTGTACAAACCGATATGTGATGTAAGTTATAGAGACATTTACCTTCATTCAAGGTCAGTGATGTTGGTTGACTTCACCGTGGCTTCACCACTTGTTAAGGTTAAGACGCCACTGACCACTCATGAAGATAAATGTCATATTTCATAAGTGTCCATCACATATCCCCTATATTCACAAATTTTAGATTTGAGACTTCACCTACTAAGATACTAAATTCACGATACAATAAACGTAGGAATTTTGAAGATAAACTGTTTCATTGTGGGAACAGTGGGATAGACAGTTTAATACATATAGCCATGGAATGCCTCTGTTGTAAAAGTATAAGGAACCATTGGTTGGGTCAATTTATTCAAGACTATAGTTCACAGAGTAGGGAAATTAGGGATGGGCGAGTTGGCTGTGACCCAGCTCTGATTATGGCTCTGATTTTTTTAAAAAAGGTTCTGAGTTACTCTGATTTACTCTGCTGAATTGTAGACCTATTTTAGTCTATTTGGGTATGAGAAATGCATCAGTATTATTCTTTTAGATCCCTCTTGTTAAAAAAAATTAAATGTAATCTTTTAAAAAAAAACACATTTGTGTCTGTATTTTCATGTAACTTTTCAAGGTCAACAAGCAGCCAACAGCAGTAAAATAAACTGACTATTGTGCTTGCCAGTCCTGTGTGTCAGCCACCAGAAGACATTCATGGGCTGGATTCACAAAATTTTTGAAAATCCCGCAGCTGCAGGGAAAACTCAGTGTGAGTGGGTTGCCACTTGTGGAACTGCTATTTTTCGTGCAGTTACTGTATTCTCAAAAGTGGAGCTGGTTTACGACTGGCTCCATGATTTATAGCAGCTTGTGGGTGGCGTTGCCGTTGAAATCCCCACAGCTGTGGAAACATTTTATGGCCAGTGGGACCAGCTGTAACATCTTCTGCAGCTGCAGCAGATGTGAATAGCAATCTCTGCAGCTGCGGAGATTTTTGTCCACAACTGGAGTTGCGGTGTGGGACTTTGTCCCAAAAGCATTTGTGAATCCAGCCCACTGTATACAAGTCATTTGGGGCTTTGCAGTGAAAGGAGGCAGCATGTCAAATGTTGGAAAAAGAGGGAGAGACCAATAAATTCAACAGTAGAAAGACAACAAAAGAGTACAGAGTGCAGAGCTTCAATGAGTCTGGCATGCTTTTTGGTGGGAGACAAACAACATGAGCAGGATATGTCATGGGGCTCCAGGCACCTCTCCTGCCCTTTTGACTTGAGATGTTATTTTTTTTATTTGCAATTATTTTGCTTGCCTACTTGGTGTTATAGCAAGCATCATGTGCCCCAAACCATCCACACACCCTGCCTGATTGGCCAATTATTTTTATCACTTATGTTTCTAACTTACTCTTTTTATCTAGTAGACCTTGCACCCCCACCAATCACTGCACTTCTTTTGTAGAGCTGTTTGACTCAACTGCCACCTACTCCTCCACAAAACCCATGTGCCAGTCCCCAGCCCTGTCGCAACCCTCCCCTGTTGTCAAGCTGGCAAGGATCCACACGGTACAATCCACCTGGGTTACCAAACTGAAAAACACATACAGCAATACATATACACCATGACCGCACAAGAATGAATTTTTTTACTTGATCTTTCTGTTATGGTTTCTAACCTCAGTCCTCTGAATTTAAAGAAATAAATCATTAAATTAAATAATATTATCACCATCATCTTTAAACGCCACCAAGGAAGTGATCTTATTAGGAGACACATGTGTCAGCTGCTTATCATCATCACTGTTATGTTCCTGCCACTCTTCACTGAACTGGTAAAAGAATTTGTTGAGACTGACGTTTAGGAAAGTTAGGCACTGTACATTTTCAGGAGCAAACTTTGTGTGTACATCTGAGACAACATTTCCAGCTGTGCCAAATATACACTCACAATAGGCACCAGTGGCAGGCAACTAAAAGTTTAATAGCAAAGGCAGATAGTGTAGGCAGATGTTTTTCTTTCCAGCCAGTACGCAAAAGGGTCATCAGTAATATTAATGAGTGGTTCTTGTGAATAGGCATCCACAATATCAGACAAAGAAGGCAGCTCCACAACAGACTGATCTGAATAATCAGTTTCCATGAGTTTTGACCAAAAGTGTGACAGTCTGTGTGTGCTTGTCAGAATGACATGCCTTTTCAAGGGCTGTGAAAGAGAACTTGGTACAGAACTTCCCAGTGTTGAAGAAGGAGTACATGGTAGCACTAAGTGGAAATTATTACTGTTACCACCAATAGATGTTGTATCATCAGATGCAGCATCCACATCATGTGATTAACTTGTGTTGTCAAATACAGTCCCGTCCTTTTCCTGTGCAGTTGCTGAAAGTTTTTGTATTCAAGATAAGAGTCACCAGGTAACCCGTGAGGTGGGCGCATGAGAAAGGGCACCATCCATAATGGTGACACCTTCCCGGCGCAATCCCTCATGGTGATGGGAGGGTAGGGTGACCGGATGAGGGGGTGGGCGAACTGGGCGACAGGATGTCACTATGCATATGCACACGGGTGGGAGTGAGTACGGGCAGCGGGCTGGAGGGGTGGAGAGGCTGTAGGGTGGTGCTGTGGTGGATGGCTGAGCTGCGCTGTGGCATTGGGTGTTAGCTACTGGCTGGGGTGGCTGAGGTACTGGGATTGGGTCTGGGCACTGGTGCGATTTTATTGTGCCTGGTTGAACCTTTTTTAAAGCTTTCACTCCCCTGACATGCACCCCTGGAGTTGAGAATCCTTAAGTAGGGTGCAGGGTGCAGCCCAGAAAGCATTAAAAAATCTCCTGGTGCTGTTGTCCTGTGCACCAGGGTTGTCAGATTGCTGAAAGCTTTTCAGCATTTGACTGTGTGATAACGGTGATCACCTTTAGGCATTCGCTGTTATCACATAGACCCGAGTCACCAAGATCTGAAGGAGGCAGCTGTTGCAACTTAGACTGAGGGTCAAGAAGAGTTGAAAGAAGACAAATTTTTGTCTGTCGTGATATTGTGAAGTCTTCAGCAATTCTGGAATTGCTGCATCAGTCAGTCTGTGAGGGATATACCAGATCTGTTTCTTTATTTTTTTTTTTTTATTATTAAACCAGTTTTATTAGTTTTAACCATCAGTTAAAATAAATAAGACAGTAAAGAACAATCACATGGATATCAAGTACAATGTACATTAACTCAAGTAACCAATAACACAAACTCCTTCCCACCCTCCCTCCCAGACCACACACTTTGTTTACAATTAATTCACCGCACCTGGGGTAAATTCAGTTATCAAGGCTTCCAGGCTATCAGGAGAGTCTCAAGGGTGCCCCAGAGGGATGAGTAGGCCTTAATTCTGCCTTGCATGGAAGCTATATGCCTTTCCAATTGTAACGCCAGGATGATCTCTCTGTACCACTCCATTGTGGTGGGAAGCTTATCTTCTGCCCAATGTCTCATGATTATCAACTTAGCTGTTGCAGAGATAAGCGTCATATGTGCCCTCTTAACTTTGGTAATGCCATCTGGAAAATAGTTTATCAGACAAATTTCAGGGGTAAACAGGGCTTCTAAGCCAAGGATAGGGTCTAAAATGTTGTTAATAGACTGCCAGAAAGCCTGTACATGGGGACATAACCATAACATGTGAAATAGTGTACCGTTGTCCTTCTTACATTTACACACAATAGTGCATCTAATGTCCCATACCTAAACAGTTTAGCTGGCATGAGGTAAATGTCATGCATAATATTGAAGTGTACTAATCTGAACCTATCTTGTTTTATGAATTTGTACATTGATAGCCAAAGTTTCCTCCATAGATCAGGGTCCTCAGGGATACCAAGCACCCTTGTCCAGTAAAACAGATCCCCGATGGCAATCTAGAGTTCCAAGCCTGAAGAGCTTCATACAGATTAGAAACTAAATGTGACTGGGAAGCTACCTGAAAGAGTATAGTTAACTCTCTTTCTCCGGGACTGCCAGCGGGACCTGGGAGAAAAGGGAAGCTAGCCTTACTAACTTGAAGGTATTTAAATACTTCTTTTTCTGATACTCCAATGGATTCTTGTAGTTGATCGAAGGGGAGCGATTTAACTGAGGCCAATAAATGAAGGATATTGGTGCACCACCGATCTTAAAATGCGGATTACCGGTGACAGGCTGATCTGATGATTGATACCACCTCACTGCAAGGTATTTTTGGATCTGGTAAGAGGCCTTTAGTGACCATCCCATGGGGTTGCTTCTAAGGGGCTTGGGAATATAGGATGGGGAGACATATAGGAGAGCCCTTAGCGAGCATTTAACTCGGGCTGCCAAATATTGTTCAATATCAAGCCACAACGGGAGATATCCCGAGTGCTCAATCTCTTTATGCCAATAGGCCAACTTACTCATGTGTTGTGCTATAATAAAAGAAAAAGGAAGGGGCCGCCAGGCCCCATCTGATTTTCAGGGCCATCAATTTGAGGTGGGATCTGCAAACACCTTTCTTGTTCCATAAAAAAAGGTTTGCTGCGCTTTGTAGCTTGGAAAACCATACTTTCGGTAGATAAGTACCCAGCATACCCATTGGATATAATATCCTCAGTAGAACATTCATTTTAACTATGCTTAGCCTTCCCCATAGGGAGAAAGGCAGTAAACACCATCTCTCCATGTCCCCAACTATCGTTCTAACTAAATTGCCAAGTTATCTTTTATTATAGTACTAGGTTCCTTAGAAACTTTTATTCGCAGGTATATGATAGACTTTGCTTCCCAAGATAGGCCAAGGGGAAGGAGTTCAGCCTTATTTACCCTACAATTTAGAGGAAGAACCTTAGTTTTGGCCCGATTTAGTTTATAAAATGATATTTTAGAAAATTCCTCAATCTCGGCTAGAATGGCTGGAACTGAGAGACCTGACCTCTCAACATGCAATAAGATGTCATCCGCATACACTGAAAAGGCATACTTAACATTTCCTATTTGAATCCCCTTATATTAACGTTACTGCCAGTCTGCAGAGCAATGGCTCTAGATATAAATTAAACAGCAGGGGGGACAAGGGACATCCCTGCCTTGTACCTCGAGTCAGTTTGAAGGAGGGAGACAGTATTCCGTTACATTTAACTCTAGCTGAAGGAAGAGAATATAAAAGTTGTACCCATCTCCGAAATTCTTTAGGTAGTCCAAAAGAGGTCAGGGTAGCAAATAGGAACTCCCAAGAGACTCTATCAAATGCCATTTCGGCATCTAACGAGACCAACACCATTGGTATGCTAGAGTCCCTAGCAATAGTGATTAGATGTAACAACTTTCTCATGTGATCTTGAGATGTCCTTCCCGCCATGAATCCAACCTGCTCCCAGCCTACAAGCTTGCCCATAACTTTAGAGAGCCTATTTGCCAGAACTTTGGCCAAAATGTTAATATCTGTATTTAATAAGGAAATGGGACGGTAGCTACCAAGATTAAGTGGATCTTTCCCTGCTTTAGGACTAGAGATATCACAGCTTCCTGAAAACTGGGGTCTGATATCCCATTGTCATACCAATATGTGAATACATCCTTTAAAACTGGTGCTATTACAGGTTGGCAGGCCTTGTAAAAGTTACTTGGTAGTCCATCCGGCCTGGGGGATTTATCAGGGGGCATCTGTTGAACGGCCTGCTGGATTTCCACTAAGGACATTGGGGCACCTAAGAAGGCCGCTTCTAGGTCTGTAACCTTAGGCAAAGTCACAGAACTGAGGAAGGAATTTATACCGGCTTCAGTGGGCCTCAGAGCTGGGTCTACTGTGTATAACTCTTGAAAATAGGAACCAAACACTTTCGCAATTTCTTGAGGGTCAGTACAAACTTGTCCGTTTGGCCCCATGTGGATTCCTATAATAAATTGTGAGGTCTCTAATTGATGGATGTGCATTGCAAGCAACTTGCTTGCCCTCTCCCCCGTCTCCAAATATTTAAATTTGGCTCTTTGAAGGGCTAATTCGGCTCTTTGAGATACTAATCCTGCGTACTGGGCCTGCAACTGATAAAGCCTAGCCCACATCTCTGCCAAAGAGGAGCGGGATAGACTACACTCCAGGTTTTTGATGGATACTAGAAGGGCATCCATCTGTGCCCTTTGGTGCTGAGCTCTTTGGGAAGCCATTTTTATGAATTCACCCTTAAGGAGCATTTTAAAGCTGCCCAAATTAAATCATATTTAGCCACTAAACCCTGATTACTATTAAGGAAAAAGGTAATAAAATCCAAGATGTGCCCCAAGGAGGCTTCATCTCGCAGTAGCTGGCTATTCAGTCGCCATTGTAGGGAGCGTTTACTCCCTACCCCTGGCCAAAATTCCATGCTAACAGGCGCATGATCAGATAAAACTCTGGCTGATATATCTGCCTGCATGACCCCGGACATTGCAAAGGAACTTATAAGTATATAATCAATTCATGAGTATGTTTTGTGTGCTGTAGAAAAAAGAGTATATTGTCGTTCAGATGGATTAAGGACCCTCCATACATTGACCAGTGCCGCACTGTTAACAAGGTCTTTCATTGCTCGCTGTGCTGGGGATAGGCGTCTTCTCTCACGATCAGATCTATCCAGTTCTGTTTGGAGCACTAAGTTCCAATCCCCTCCTAATATGGTGAGCTTTGGTGGATTAGTCAACACTATATTTAACAACTGCATAAAAAAGGTGGAGGAGTCGTTATTTGGACCATATATTGAGCCAAAGAGGACCGGGCAAGATTCCAACGAGCCATGTACTATTATATATCGGCCCTCCGGGTCCCAAATTTCCTGAATCGATTTAAAAGGGACATTCTTTGCCATTAGTATTGCTACCCCTCCTTTATTCGTGGATACCCCTGCCCCAAAAACTTGTCCCACCCATGATCTTTTGAAAAGGAGGATATCCTCCCTCTTCAAGTGTGTTTCTTGCAAAAAGGCTACTTGTGCTCCCAGTTGTAATAGGTGCCTCAGGATAATTTGCCTCTTGACCCTATCCTTGGCTCCTTTGATATTCCAACTTACAAAGCAGTATTGATTACTCATACCTTAAGATGACGTGCAAAAGTGGAGGTAAACCTAATTACTACCTGTCTGTTTCCTTTTTATTCAAAACCTCTATGCAGCCTCCTGATTTCCTTGTTCAATAAATTTATTATGGAAATAAACTGGTTTAGAGTAGCATTCTCTTTACTAATCTGTTGAGTTGCTTCCTCAAAGAGAGGCAAGAGCAACATAAGTTGCTCTATAAGGCCCTACTGGAATGAATTCAGCACAACACCATCTGCTACATTGTGCTCCATGGTATATTCATGGACTGCCTTCTTTTGTGTGAGAAGTCTCTCACACATGTAAAATGTTGAGTTTCATCTTGTCAGAACATCTTGTTTTAGTTGCTGTAGTGGCAAGCCATTTTTTTTCTGGAGGTCAGCCAAGATACCACATAATTTTACAGTGACTAAAATGGCCATAGATTTTCTTTGCAGCTCCCACTAGTGTTACGATACTGTTGTCACTGGAAAGGAAAGCCCATACTAACAGCTTTAATGAGTGTGCAAAGCACGGAATGCGAGCAAACCACCACATTTCAATGCACTAACCACTCAAAAATTTTTTCATGCAACACTTCCAAAATATTGTCAGGTGTGATATTTACCAAACATGCTAATGCAAAGAGCTGCCATTCTTTGTCTACCTTCCTGTTCACTGCTGCTTGTCTTAGTGTTTAAAGACGATCATAACAGCCAATGTGCTGCGATGCACATATAAACAGTGGTTTAAGAACTCATCCACATGTCTGTGGTCAGGTGCACAGAATCACATTCACTGTCTTGAAGAGACAATTTTATTTTACTTTGTATACATTAGTACATTTTGGGAACAGCGACGGTCGAAAAATATTTACAGCTTGGTATGTTGTAACGTGGAGAAAAATATTTTAAAAGGGCTCTAAAACTGTCATTCTCCACCACAAAAAATGTTTGCTGATCATTGGCAATAAATTGAGATATTAAATGATTCATTTTAATGTGGTTTGATGTGATCTACTGTAGGCAGTCTTTTATTCAAGCATCATAGTAATGGTCTGCTGTTTAGTTCGTGCAGGGGGCCAAAAACCATGGGATTGCACTGGCAAAGCTGCAGCTTGTCTAAACATTTTTGTCAGTGATGTTGAACATGTTTCTTTTTCTGCCTTGTCAGTCCCTTCGCCATCACATTTGTCTGTAGGCTTATTTTCATCACAGATATTTGTTCCTTGCTCAGGCATGCTGCCCAGCCAAATGGTTGGTTGTGCTCTTTACAAATGCCTTATAAGTGATGTTGTCCCGAACTGGCCCCTCACTTTCCCCGTTAACTTCCTGATGACAAAAGTTGTAGACAGCAACACATTCACTTTTGGGACTTATATGAAAATAGCTCCACACAACTGAGGTGGAACGTTTTGTTGTTATACTGCAGCAATTTTGGTGGCAGTTTTTTTCTGACCCTGATTTATGCACACTGTGGCTGTTCCCAGAAGAGCTACCTTGATTAATCATTGTTCTCCCACAACTGGTTGTGGCTACTGCTAGTGCTTGCTGTATGTGTTGTTTCTTTTTTGGTTGGGGAACCCAGGTGGCATCCTCTACCTCATCAGTATCACATACTGATTCATCACCTTTGGAAGAATGTAGCTATGATACATCGCGATCGTGATCGTGATCTTCATCTTGTTCTTATATATTTACAACCTCTTCTTCATCGGAGGCACTGCTTTCTAATGAAGGAGCCCAATATGCATGAGTGGCATAACGTGGAGTGCCACATCAAGTGATACTAGATAGAGTCTTTTCCTTTAACATTGACTTTCTAGGTCTAGGTGTTCTGGCTACCTGTCTTGGGTTTTACTTTTATCTGGTTTTACTGGCAATTGGTTGTGTTGCTTCATCTTTTTCTGGTTGTGTCGCTTCATCATTTTCTGCTTGTGTTGTGTCATCTGTTTCTGGCTGTGTTGCTTCACTTTCATCAATTGTATTAATGCTATCTTCAGCAGTGAATTCCCCTTTTTTCAATTTGTTTTTGGGAAATATTTTTATTGTTAGGTGTACTAATTTCAGCCATACAGCTGGTGTTGGCCACATGTTCCATTTCCATAACAGACTCTGATTCTGAATCCATTTTGGGGGGGTCCAACTTAATTGCCTACTTAGCAGTATTAGTTCAGATGCAGAGCTGGCCAACACAAAATCTGAAATGTGGATGACACCCGCCTCAAAATACCTGAGGCACTCTATGACCTAGTACTACTTCAGGCACAGAGATGGGCAACACAGAGTCAGAGATGTGATGTCCCACCTCTTCACAATCTGTATGGCATGATACAGAGACGGGCAACACAGGGTCTAAAGCAGTATGACCTTTCAAGGCAGCACAGAGATGGGCAACACAGGGTCTGAGATGTGATGTCTTCCCCCTTCACAATTTGTATGGCACTATGGCACAGAGATGGGCAACACAGAGTCTAAGGCAGTATTACCTTTCAGGGCAACTCAGAGATGGAGAACACAGAGTCTGAGACATAGGTGACACCCCCTCTCAAAATATGTGAGGCACTCTATGACCTAGTACTAGTTCAGGCACAGTGATGGGCAACACAGAGTCTGAGATCTGACGCCCCCCCTTCACAATCTGTATGGCACAATACAGAGATGGGCAACACAGGGTCTAGAGCAGTAGGACCTTTCAGGGCAGCACAGAGATGGGCTACACAGAGTCTGAGATGTGACACCCTGCTTCACAGTCCCTGAGAGTGCCTGACCATCCTGAGCTTTAAAACAGCACTGAAGACTTCTTCATTTAGCCTTGCATATCCAGACTCTTTTTAGTCTGATTAATAAATTTATTAGCTACAGTTTCATGGAATTATTGATGTATTGGTTTGCTATGATTGTTTTTAATTATGGCCATGTATGTTTCGGCATTTATGTACAATGTGCCTTGATCTCTGGAAAGGCACTTTATAAATAAAGTATGATTTGATTTGATTTGTATGGCATTATGGCACACAGATGGGCAACACAGAGTCTAGGGTAGTATGACCTTTTAGAGCAGCACAGAGATGAGCAACACAGAGTCTGAAATGTGGGTGACACCCCCTCTCAAAATATGTGAGACACTATATGACCTAGTACTAATTCAGGCACAGAGATGGACAACACAGAGTCTGAGACATGATGTCCCACTTCACAATCTGTTTGGCATTCTGCAGAGATGGGCAACACAGAGTCTAGGGCAATAGGCATGGGGTCATAATGTCACAAGACATTATACTGCAGCACTATATCATGCTGCCAATACAGCGCAATATATTGCTAGTGCCCCCAACCCACCTCCAACTAAAATAACTAACTCCCAGGGGTAGCACTGAAATTTGCACAAAGTGTGAAAATCCCATGTGTCCTGGACCAGGAATCAAAACCTGGTCCACAGATACACTGCCTCCCTTGCTGCCTGTGGCTCATCCCATCAAGCCATGTCAGCTGCTTAGTGGTCCCTCATCTTAGCAGGATCCTTATCCTGTACCGGGAAGAGTGAGAGGGTGCACTACCATGCATACATCCTTTTGCAGTTTTGCACCCTGTCGCTTTTTCCTACCACACTGTTCCAGTTACGCAGTACAGCATACGACATATTGACTGGGTAGGTCATTCTTCACAACGGAAGCAAAAAATTTGCAAAGATTTTTAAAAAACTATATTTCATAAGACTTTTTAAAGTCTAATGCCCACAGGAAAACTTCTATTAATTCAACCACATTTTGTGTACTGTAACAGTATTTCCATACACCATATGTATCCGCTTATGTCATCAATCAATATATTTACAGTGGCACCAGCCAGGACGTAATGCAGTGTTGCTGCAGAAGATCACAAAATGCTGCAGTATGTGGCAGGAACTGTATAATTCAACGGCAATTAAGCTCCTTTTCTTATGCAGTATTTTGTGACATGTCACTTACTGCAAGTTAGAGTGTTACATCATAGCTTGGCTCCACTGTACATGATAAGAACAAACTAACACATTCTTAAGTTACATCCATTTGCATTAAAAACAATATAGAATCTGAAGTTACACATATCCAGCACTTTAAACGGCAGCCAAGATTATTCTGAAGTTGATAATTACAATTATATGATTAGGAAAGTAAGAAAGCATATTTTTACCTTCTAATTTCTTTAACAACATTTAGAAAGTTTACAATTCTGAAAATACACAATATCACCTTCAGTTGTCATAAATGTAGCAAGCAATTCCCTTAGGGATGGACCAGCCAGCTCCCATGCAGTTCCGACCCCCCTTCGAACTGGGCCAACTCAGCTCTGATCTGGAAAACTGAACCTTTCATGGCTTGACCCGGATTGTCGATTTGACCAGGTTCAGAAGTGCAGTCTGGTCTGGAATAACACTCTCACCACCACTGCATGGAAAAGGCAGAAAAAACATTTTTCTCCCAACCTCTGGTGAATACTAGCAAGTCCCTGGACTGTCACATGACCAACAAAGGGAAGCCGTTATGATCCTGGGGCACTGAAGAAAGCCAACCATTGAGGGTCCCTGTTCTATGACTGACACAAGTTCTACCCAATTCTGTGCGTCAGCCACCACAGAACCTCCCTAGGAAACTGAGTATCAAGCACATTTGGGGTTTTACAGTCAATGGAGACAGTCATTTGTTTGTGTGTGGAGATTCCCAACCCCGAAACAAATGGCAAAACTTTTGTTGGGGGAGAGGGAGAGGGAGAGTAAAAGAGTAGAGACTGAGAGACCAATGAATTCAACAGCAAAAAGCAGTATAGTGCTGCAGATATCGCGCAGGCTGAGAAAACTCATTAAAAAAAGGATTTTTTTTCATAAGAGATAGAATAGAGAGAGACCAATGAATTCAACAGCAGAGTGCAGAGTAGACAGCAGCAGAGTGCAGACATCACAGACTCCACAGTAAAATGATAAAATACCTGTTTTTGTTAGTCAGAGAGAGGAGAGAGAGAGAGAAAGAGAGAGATATGCACCAATGACTTCAACAGAGTCAGACAGGACAGGAAGACTTGGACTGAAGGTCATAGTGCCTCAGTAATTTTGAGGGAGGGGGCTTATACAGGGCCATGGATTTTGAAGGGGGTGTCACCCATGTCTCAGACTCTGTGTGGCCCTGCTCAGTGCTGCCCTTAAAGGTCATATTGCCCTCCTACTGGGTCAATATGTTGTACAGCGCATGACATAACTGTGTAATGGGAGCAGCACAGTAGGAAAGAGTGAGAGGATGCAAAACCATGAAAGGATGCATGCGCAGTAGTGCACCCTCTCAGTCTTCCTGGTACAGGATTAGGATCCTGCTGGGATGAGGGATTGCCAAGCAGCTGTTGTGGCTTGATGGGATGAGCCACAGGCAGCAAGGGAGGCAGTGCGTCTGTGGACCAGGTTTCGGTTCCAGATGCATGGGATTTTTATATTTTTTGCACTTTGTGTGAATTTAAGTGTTAACTCCCCCCCCCCGAGTTGGTTATTTTAGTTGGGGGATGTTCAGGGGTGCAGCGGGGTGTGGGAGGGAAAAAACCCCGCAAAACAAAGACTTATGCTGCTGGCAATATATTGCACTGTATTGTCTGCAAAATATATTGCTGCGTCATAATGTCTTGCGGCATTATGACCCCGTGCTGAAGAATGAGATTACTGGCAGACTACACCATCAGAGAGTGTTGGTAAGCAGGTCCAAACCCTGCAGTTGCTTTCCTGAATTATTTAAGACTAATACTCATAAAGCAACTTATTTTATGTCAGGATAGCTGGGGAGGATATAATATGCTTGAAGTGGAATATTAATTGTGTACTGACTTCCTAGATAAGATGAAATAATGCATTCTTGCATTTAAATTGTGGGAAATTGAAATGCATTATTTGTTATATGCCTCTATTAAAATGCAGGAACTTTTTATTATTTTATATTGAAATTACTTTTAAAGTCGCCAATAAATTTTACTTGACTTAAAAATAATAAAATGCACTGTACAGTAAGTACATTATGAACCATGATCAACACAGTTAGGTAAAATATTTTATTACTTTGTATACTGTATGGTGACGATGAAGTCCTGAGAAAAAACTCAACTTTTCCTCCTCCTCTCAGTGCAATTGTATGAGGGGTGGATTGTGCCAAACCAACCTGATCACCTTCAAGTTGGTGACCAAGCAAGTGTACAGGGGCTGGGCAGTGAATATAGTCTCTCTGGGCTTCAGCAAGGCCTTTTATACTGTTGTACATGACAAGTTTCTGCACAAAGGATACCAGTGCACTATACATGAGACATATTCAAGATGGATTGCTACAGCTCTGGCAACATTGTCATCACCTTACGACATGGGCCAGTTTTTGTGTATGATAGTACCAATTTTCCCTGCTATATGACTGAATTCAGTGACAAAGGTTATGGGGCCAAAATTTTTTTTTTTGGTTCGGTGTTGTTGATTCCTATTACTGCTCAGTAATTTTTATCTATCAAGATTACAGGCCCTGTTACATGATTTTTCCAACAGTGGTTCATCATAACCCTGTGTAGTAACCTAGTTTTGAGTCCCTTTGCTTGTTCATTGAATACTTCGAGAGAACTGCAGTGCTGCCTCAGCCTGACAAATTGGCTGTAAAGGACAGAGTCCTTTAATGCCTTAGGATGCACACGTTAGGCCTGCAGGACTGAGTTGGTTGCAGTCATTCCCAAAGTGGAGTACTACATATAGTTCTTGACTCCTCCATACAAAAATGATATTGAAGGGGTAGAGAGAGTGCAACACAGGGCAACAAAAATGATGAGGGGTATGGGGAACAAAAGCTATACAGAAAGGCTAGAGCATTTTAGTATATTCACTCTGGACAAAAGGAGGCTGGAATGGGGGCATGATCTCAGTTGTCTGCATACTCAAGAGGATCAGCAAGACAGAACATACAGGTGTCCTTTGGCTGGACACAAGGACGTGCCCTGAAGCTCGAAGGTGGCAAATTCCAGGGTACCATTAGGAGCCATTTTTTCTCCCAGAGGGTTGTGAACTTGTGGAACTTCCTATCAGCACAGACAGTAGATATGAAGACAGTACAGGTTTTTAAGGAAAGCCTGGATATTAGTTTTGCTTACCAAGTGATGCAACAGGCACCCTGCATAGTGGAGTTGGTACGGAGTGCTTTTTCTATCCCTGCTTATAAAGTGAGATGGGGGTGGAATAGATATGATGGACATACAGTCCCTTCCAACTTTAAATTACTAAGTTACTATTTTACAAGTCTTTTCACCAGAGGAAAGATATCAGTTTCTGTCACTGGAGTAATGAACAAATATTTCTTCCATATACAGACAACTTCTTCTGAAAAAGTTCACGATATGCTGTCTGTGCTTCAGGCTGAAAAACAGAAAAACAAATTCCCTTGTAGATGCCAGCTGACCTAATGCATATTAATTGATTGACTGTTTAAGGAAACTAAGTCACACAAGGGTGGGCTCTTAGAAAGGGGAAAACATAAAACCTTTAGGGCTATTCCTTACTGAAGCAAAGAAATCTAACTTTAAACTATCATAACACAAATACATTCAGAGGCTTCCACTGAGTTGCACATATACCTGTACCTTTTAAGAAAAAAAATCAGTCTTCTCACATCCACTTAGAGGCTTGGGGTCCGATTCTCAAACTGGGCTGCATTTGGTGCAAGCTACGGCAAACAGCAGCCTGCGCTGAAGCCCCATACTCCAGGGACCCTGCACCAGATTCAGGTACAGGAGGGTTCCCAGCGTTGAAGTCCCCACACTTGCACCATTCCATCCCTTGCGGCAAACACTTGGCGCATGGGAGGTGTCCATTGCAAGCCTGGTGCATCATGGGAAACGGCACCTACTGTACATATGTGTACAGTGACTGCCACCAGTTTCAGATACTGTGCCCATATGTACAGTATGGTGCCGATGCAGACCACAGTCGGTGGCTGGCCGGGCACCAAGGGGTGGGTTCCACTAGACCACCAGGTATTAGGCACTGCAGTGATCAGGGGCACATGCCCATGCCACACACAGGTGGGCCGGGAGCATCGGGGATTGGGTGGTGGCATTGGGGATGGGTGACAGGACCTGGCAGGATGGGGCACCATCAGCGAACTGGGGGGCAACCACAACATACACTGGCACATAGGCTGACTGCCCCAGTGGAACATATTCTAAGTGCCACTATGCCAGCCCTGGCTGGTCTAAGGGCACTTAGAATATCTTCCACTGGGTGCTGTCTGAGATTAGCAAGCTGCAGCTTGAGTCAGCACAGTCCACCTAGCACCGTGTCGCAGCACTGTGCAGGGTGCAGGGCTGGTGCAGGACCTTGTTTGGGGCAGGCGGCCTGCGGTTGATGCAGGCCACCTTTGTGAATTGAATGGAGGCAGCCCTGGACACAAGGTGCACCTTACACCATCTCTGTTTGGTGCAAGCACCTTGCATCAGACGCAGGACTTTGAGAATCGGGCCTAGGTGTGGGGTCAGCACATGCATATATGCACATATCTGAGTTACAAGAATATCTGCTTACCAGTCTGAAGGTCTACCAGTTTGTATTCCATTGTGTATGCTAAAGGGCAACTCTAATTTTCCAAAGCATTTCATGCAGAAAAAAAGCCATAGTCTGAACAAATTTGTGGTATTGTGAAAACACAACTGAAACTCAACAAGTTTCTCATGCATTTCCACTAGTAAAGTGCAATATGCTGTGCAAAACTGCTAGGGCGAACCACACCTCTACAAAGTGCTTTTGTGCTGTGCAAACTCTACTCTGTACAGAAAGAAAATTGCACCAATCACATATGGGTTTTAAACACATATTCACCATAAAATAATAAACCAGCATTACATACTTCTGGTGCCTGATTGCTGTCTTATGATCAAGAGAATGTGCTAATTTTCTATGTCAGTCGAGACCTTTGTCAGAGCTAGGAGGAGCTAGTCTGATGAGGCTTATATAGAAGTAAATTTATCAGTCAATCAATCATCTTTATTTACCCAGGTGGAACACTGCTGAGAAAAACTCATCTACGGAGTGGACCTGGATCAGCAGTAAAATACAGACATACAGCATAGCAAAATAGAGCCTAAAGAAACAGAATACATCAAATACAATACAGTTCATAGGACCTACTAATATGGCTACAACTAAGGAGAAGGGGATATTGACAGGTTGGATGCAGTATGAAAAACAGTAGTATATTCCTAAAAAGTAGCATGGACTATGACACAAAGAATTTTATACAGTGAACGGTGAACAACAGCAGACTTACAAGGTCTATATCTAAAGGTGTTATAATTCTACAAATCAGTTTTAAGGACCGACATGGGCATAAGACAATATATGGAAGGGTTTGTTTTGGGGGGGAAGAATGCTCTGGGGGAAGGATACACAGGAAAAAGGAAGAGTGGGGAGGGAACCTTGAGGGGGGAGGAGAATCAGGGACTTTGGGATGAAGGCAATATAAATATGATTGAGAAATGGGCTGCAAGGAGTCAGAAGGAAAACATACGCCCAAACAGAACACTTAGGAGGGGCGCGGTGAAAGATCATAGTTGCTGGGAAAAAACAAAGCTTATGAGTAGCAGTTGCAGGATTCAAAGAAGTGCTGCCTTAATAGTGTTTTGAAAGAGGGCAATTTAATCAGAAAGGAGAGCTTCAGTGATTTCTGTAGGTTATTTCAAAGTGCTGGTAGGGTGTAGCTTAGGGCAGAGGCCCCGTGGTTAGTTCTACATCTGGGGATGAAAAGAGATTGACAGGAATAGTGGAGTAAGAAAACAGGCTAGAAATATAAGAAGGCAGCTTACCGATGAGGACTCTATATGTCCAGGTAGCCATACTTATAAGTATTCTAGTCTTTAGGGACGGCCAACCCAACATGGCATATAGTGCACAGTGATGAGTCCTAAGGGGAGCATTGATAATGAATCTTATGACCCTATTGTATAGTATGTCAAGCTTTGCCAGCACTGAATTGGGGCCATGAGTGTACAAGGTGTCTGCATAATCCAACAAGTGTAGGCATGTAGACTGTACAAGTCTTAGCTTGGCTTCCTGCTTTAGTAGGTGTCTTATCCTGAAAAAACAGTCCTAAGCGTTGTTTCAGTTTCTTACTCAATTCCTCAATGTGGACCACATAGGAGAGTTTATGGTCTATCCACAAACCAAGATATTTGAATTTGTCCACAACTTCGATAGGCTCCCCCAGAAGGGACATTATTTGTGGTGGCATTCCTGGAGACAGGGAATTGTCTGAACTAGGCTCTGGTGGAAGAATCATGGCTTTTGTTTTCTTAATGTTCAACAAAAGTTTTAGGTTAAGGAGACTGTGCTGTAAGAGGACAAATTCATGTTGCAGTGAGCTGCAAGCCAGTTCAAGAGTAGGCTCAGCAACATAAATAACAGTATTGTCAGCAAACAAGTGTACGCTTGCTTGACTGATGCCTGCATCAATACTGTTAATATAAAGTTCGAATAGGACCTAAAATAGAACCTTGGAGAACACCTCTCTGGAGTGTTTTAAGCGTTGACAGATCGCCTTGTGCCTTAATTTGTTGCTTTCGTCCCTTAAGGTAGCTGGTAAATCAGTTTACAGTTATAGCATCCAAGCCAATCTCTTTGAGTGCGGACAACAGCAGATCAAAGTTGACCATGTCGAAGACTTTACTTAGGTGAAGAAATAAGGCACTGATGTAATGTTTAGTGTCGAGTGCCAAGTTCCAGTCGTTAGTTACCTTGGTTAAGGTAGATGTAGTGCTATGTTTTTTTCTGAAGCTAGATTGAATAGGGTTTAACAACTGGAGTGAGTCAAGGCAGTTTCTAATCTGGATGTTTCTTGCTTTTTCCAGTAATTTGGAGATGATTGGCAGTAATGATATAGGCCTATAATTGTTCGGGTCACTAGGGTCCCCGGATCTGTATAATGGGACAATGTGTGCCACTTTCCAAGCTGACGGAATTTGCCATGAGCAAGTGACAAATTGAATAAATGAGCAATGGGTGCAGTCAAAACATGGTAATCCACTTTTATGAAATAAGGTTCTAGGTTATCCACACCTGCGTTTTTCTGGTGTATAACCCAAGAGTAAGTCCTCCACCTGTTTGTAGGAGACAAAGTTGAAGGAGAATTGGGTCTCACGGACCAAGGTCTTGGAAGGATGACTAAGAGAGTCAGTGGCTAGGGCCTGTCGAAGTTTACTGGATGTATTGAAAGCGAGGCCATCCATAGCAAAATGGTTATTTAATAGATCGTGTATGTGGTGTCTATCTGTGGTACTTGTATTGCCTGAGGTAATCTTCATGGGGAGGGCATTAGCAGGGTGTTGTCCTTCGATTTCCCTCAGGGTTTTCAAAAGAATTGCTGAGTCGTTGGAAGCCGAGGCTAATCTAGCCTGAAAAAACTGGCTTTGGCTGCCCTCACAATTTTAGTGCACTAATTCCTAGCCTTTCTGAAGGTGACCCAAACTAGTGTGTCCTTATTTTTCTGGCCCTTTTCCATAGAGCATATATGTTGTGTAATGCAAATTTTAGTTCAGCAGAAAACCAAGGACTAGATCTTTTCCTGGTTCATGATTTGGACAGGGGTGCATGATCATCTATGACATTTAGGACCAGTCTTTGGAAAATCTCATAAGTTGTGTCCACCGGTGGTGCAAGGTAAAAATCTTGGCAGTGGATGCTGTTGAGATCTGCAATGTATTTACTGAGGTCAAAATTGTAACGGTTGCTTTTCAGGGTATAGGTGGAGGAGGACGATATTTTGGGGGCAGCAAGTGCACAGGCTATAGCAATATGATCACTGATGTCATTGAAAAAGGAGACAGCATGGCTGAAAAGATGGGGTTTATTTACTAAGATGACATCAAGTAATGTGCTACTAGTGGGATTTTTTGAATTGGGGCAGGTAACTTCTGTTATGAGCTGTGTGAGTCCTACTTCATTGCACAAATCTTTTAGAGGTTTGGATGAGTTAGTGTACCAGTCCATATTTAGGTCTCCCAGTAGGATAACTTCATAAGGTTGTGAATCCATTAATTTACGTAGGTGACTTAGAAGGATAAGACTACCAGAGGAGCACCGGTAACAGCCAATAATACAGATGGATTCAGTGGATGGGAGGGAGAGCCTTATTGAGACCCATTCAAATTCCTTTGGGACAGATAAGGACTCTAAAGAGTTATCATGAACTTGTTCTTGACATAAATTGCCACACCCACGCCCCTGTTCTGTCTGTCTGTCTGCGTGATAGACATTGTAATTGGGGAGGCTGATTTCATGGTTGGGGGTAGATTTCTTCAACCAGGTTTCAGAGATGACTATAACATCCGGTTTTGTATGAGCAACCCAAGCTTGGACAGCATCCAATTTCTATAGGATGCTACACACATTTAGGTGCAGAAAGGTAAGGCCTTTCAGGTACTGAATATCTGAAGGGGTAGAGATAGGAAGGGTGGGACCTGGATTGAGCTCAACATTTCCTGAACAGAAAAGTAATAGGAGGATTAGCTTTTTAAGAGCCCTGGTTAGTGACTTACGGCATTTAGTTTTAATCCGTTTTGTCTTTGGATAAGGTGTAGGAGGGGTGGAGCAGTCCAAGGATTTAATGCCTAACCCAGAAGAAAAGATGAGTATCCATAATGGAATGGTTAGTGGGCTTGTAACTTGGCGAGAGAAGGTGCCATTTGTGAAGGATGAGCTGTCCTCAAAGGGGGCATAGATGGTACTACAGGTAATGCTGCTCACCAGTATTGTGTTAATTAGGTACAATGGCCTAGCTATGGGCACTGAGGATTTAGGGATATGATACAGAATGTCTAGTGAGAAGATACAGAAGAAAAGAAATGAATACATAATGGAGTGGTTATGCAATAAGAATTGGAGTTTAGGATGCTGGGGGGGGGGGGTTGAGCAGCCAATAACACACATCCACTAGGTGAAAGTGAGAGAGGGGGAATCCAAAACTGGGAGCACCTCAGGGTGTACTGCCACAAGTTACTATACAATTCAAGGGCGGTGTTGCAAGGTGTACTATCGCTTTAAGAGGGGACAGAAGGAGCAGTCAGCAACAGGGATATATGGGATTTATAAGGGATGGCGGAATTCCAGAGTGGATTATCACTTTTAGAATAACAGTCAGAGCAGTCAGCACCGCTGAGAGGAGAACACCCAGACTGGTAGAATACCAGAGTGGAATATCACTTTTAGAAGTAACAGAGCGGTAGATAGAGCTGGCTTTATCAGTGAGGCAAATAAATGCAAGACATATTTAAATAGAGCTATCACTTTAAAGGAAAGCCAAGTGGGAAGAAATGATTCAGGGCATAGCTTTAAGGAGGAGAAAGACTATTTAATAGAGGCTGGGGCCAGGGAGGGCATGTGGGACAAAATATAGGAGAGTGAAAGCAAGGGGAGCTGAACTATGGCAAGGCACTGAGAAAGCAGTGGAATTCCAGGTTGGTGAGGTGCACCAATCAGCGAGCAGTTGGTCAAGAAAGCGGCCAATCGGAGCTCAGCATATTGCTAGCACCAAAAGATGAATAAACGCTGGCTTCAGGCTTTGGAGACCGTACCTGTTCATGTCTGTAGGCAACAGCAAGGTGCGGCGGAGAGCTTGAGCTGCACCGCCGAGAGGGAAGCACCTGGTCAGGGGGCTCGGCGTTGTGTGGGAGAAGAAAAGAGAAGAAAGTTAATTTAAGGTACAGGATGGAGGTGAGGAGATTAGGAAGGGTGCCAAGGCTATGGACAGAGGAGTCAGCAAAGCAGCAGGGGGCCAGAGATGGCAGGGAAGGACTAAGTTAAAGACTTAATCGGAAGGCTGAGTCATAGCATCAGATAATGAGCAGAGCAAGGGAGACAACAGGGAAACTTAATTGGGGGGCAGGGTCTAGACGCCCAGGCGGGGAAGAAGCTGAGGGCAGGGCAGGTCAATGCCAAGCACCGGGGGGGGGGGTTTGGTGTTTAAGAGTGAGAGGGACAGCAATGAAGCAAATGAAAATAAATATGGTTTAAATAGTGCACTCAGGACATTGACTAACTACAAGTTTAAACTAGCAAAACATTTCCCACTCTAGACCCTTCCCAGTTATAGTATAAGCAGACCCTTTCCTACATGTACTTGCAGTTTAAACAGTTAAAGCAAAAGATTTACAGTGCTCTAGCCATTACACTTATAGAATTTTAAAGCAGTTTAAACCAAAAGAAAATATAGGAGAGTTAAAGCAAGGAGAGCTGGACCATGGCAAGGCACCGAGAAAGCAGTGGAATTCCAGACTGGCAAGGCACACCAATCAGCAAGCAGTTGGCTGAGGAAGTGACCAATCAGAGATCAGCAGATTGCTATCAATCAATCAATCAATTTTATTTATGTGATGCCTTTCAATTGCCAAGGTGCCACACAAAAACAGTTAAAACAGCTACAGTGTAAAATCACATATATTATAAATGTTATAAATAGAGATAAAACCAGCAAACAGTATTCAAATTATTCCTCAAATGCTTGAGTACATAAAAAAGCTTTAAGAGTCTGTTTAAATCCCTCCATGGTTGTGCACTCATGTAACTGATGGGGTAGAGAATTCCAAAGGCTAGAGGCCGCACGCATAAATGCCCGGGCCCTGGAAGATTTTAAGCAAAACCCTTGGAATCTCTAGCAACCCCTCGTCAGTCAAGTGGAGCGATTGCCCACGGCAGTAAGGGACCATAAGCTCTTTCAGGTAGTCCAGGCCCTGTCCACGTAGGACTTTATAAGTCCGAAGTCTGACTCTGAAGATGATTCACCACTGTACCAGTAGCCAGTGCAGTTCACGCAGCACCAGAGAAATATGACAGGACTGAGAGGTTCCTGTCAACAATCAGGCTGCAGTGTTCTGCACCAGCTACAAGTGGGCGGATATCCACCCCCGGTAGCCCTAGGTATAGGGTATTGCAGTAATCCAGGTATGAGGACGCAAAGGCATTGACCAACGTAGGAAGGTCACCGGACGGAACAAGATGCTTAACTCTGGAGATATTCCTCAGATGGTAAAAGAGTATTTGATGATGTTCGACACTTGTGAACGCAGTGTCAATCCCTCATCAAAAATGACCCCAGATTTTGCACCCATTCAGAGGTCAGGAGCAGTAAACCCCAAGAAAAGTCCTTAGGGTGAACCCACCCCAACCCTCCCTGTCTGGCAACCTGAGTCCACCACCAGCACCTCAGTCTTTTCCGAGTTCAACCCCAACCAGCTCGAACTCATCCATTCCTGGATTTCTGCAAGGCAGTTATTAAATACTTAGAAAGCTCTATCCTGGTCAGGTGCAAAGAAAGGTAGAGCTGGGTATCATTAGCATAGCAGTGAAACCTCAGCCCATACCTTCTACAATGTCTCCGAGAGGTAGCATGTACACTCAACAACATGGGGGACAACACCGATCCCTGAGGAACCCCACATGATAACAGAACTGGGTCAGAGGAATAAATCCCCAACACTACCCTCAGAGTTCTTCCAGTGAGGAAAGATGAAAGCCCACCTGAGGACCGTACCTGACAGGCCACAGATGAACCTCAAGCAGTCGAGCAGAACCCCATGGTCCACAGTGTCAAAAGCTGAAGAGAGATCTAGAAGAACCAAGATGGAGCAGTTCTTTTGATCACTTGCCATCAGGAGATCATTGAGCACCTGAACAAGCACTGTCTCAGTATTGTGCCTCTTTCGAAAACTGAACTGGAGAGGTTCATAGATATCATGGATGATCAAATGGTTCTCCAGTTGTACAGCTACTAATTTCTTGATCACCTTCCCCATAAAGGGGAGGTTCGAGATTGGTCTGTAGTTCACATGGCAATCTGGGTCCAAAGAAGCTTTCTTCAGAAGGGGTTTCACCACAGCCTCCTTCAGGGAGCTAGGAAGCTCACCTGTTTCCAAGGAGCACAAGACTATCTGTACTAGGACCGAAACAAAGATGTCACTACTACCCAAAATCAGGGTGGTTGGTCCTGGGACCAAACTACAGCACATAGGGTACATACCCTGGACAATCCACATGATATCCACAAACTTTGGTCAGTTGAAGGTTCTCCAGGAAAACTGAGGGGCAGTGACCGAACACTGATTCAAAGCAATGCCCATAGAGTGTGCTGGTTGGAGTTCCGCCCTGATGTCAACCACCTTAGCTGTAAAGAATTGAGCAAGCTCATTCCACTCAACTTGCGAAAACGCTTTTTGGACCTGTAGACAGGCTGGGTTGCACAGTCTGTCAATGGTTCAAAAAGCTGAGCTGGTCGGTTCTGAGCAGCCACAATCTCCCGGACAGGAACTCTGCCTTCTTACAGGAGATTGTAGATTGATAGGCTTGATAATGGTCCATCAATCTAAGGTGATCGTCATCAAGGACGGATCTCCACCAGCAATGCTCTAACCTTCGTCCTAGTCTCCGCTTCTCCCTCAAGGACCCATCAAACCAAGGGGACCAAGGGTGAAGGGAGAGAGAGGATGAACTCGGACAGGAGCAATGACATCCAGGGCTGTAGAAATGGCCTTATTATAAGCCATCACTAGGGCTTCTGGGTCATTGTTTGCCAATAGAAGGACCGATAGGTCAAGTACTGAAGCCAGGCCTTAGGAGCTTATATCCCATAAAGGGTGGTACCTGATAATCTCTACAGGGGTAGGCCTACGAAGGGGGGCACAAAAACTGAACTGCATGGTGTAGTGATCGGACCATCCAACTGGTTCCACCCCCAAGTCTGAGGCTTCGATCCCCAGGAGGAAAACTAAGTCAAGAGAATGAACATGTTTATGGGTAGCAGTAGTAACAATCGGTGTAAGGCCCAGAGATGTCATCAACTGGAGGAAGTGCTGACCAAATTGTGAGAGTTTGTCATTTACCCAGGCATTAAAGTCACCCAGGACTATCAGCCTGGGTAACTCAAATGCCATGTCGACTACGAAGTCCGCCACTTCCTGAAGGAACCACTTCTCATCCCCAGGTGGACGGTAGATGAGGATGATCCTACAACCTTCACCTGCTACCACAGTACATTCAAATGACTAAGTTTCCTCAACCGGTACACTCACGAGGCCCAGTTCAGTCTTAAAACAGCCCGCAACCCCCCCTCCATGATCCAGTCTTGGGCATTGGATCACCGAGTACTCAGCCGGAGTTGCAACCTCCAATATGGGGCCAGAGTTCTGGTTCAGCCAGGACTCAGTGATGCAAGCCAGGTCTGTTGTTCCCACAAAATCTGCAATAATTGCAGTCTTGTTTTTAATGGACCTGGCATTGCATAACACTGCTCAAGTTGGATGAACTTCCAGGGCCGTCCGAGCCACCTGCCCACCAAAATTGGTGGTGCCCTTGAGTATGGA
This sequence comes from Neoceratodus forsteri, assembly GCA_016271365.2. Classification (NCBI taxonomy): domain Eukaryota; kingdom Metazoa; phylum Chordata; order Ceratodontiformes; family Ceratodontidae; genus Neoceratodus; species Neoceratodus forsteri. Next base: position 719,842,986 of record CM057459.1, on the reverse strand, counting down.
GACAAGACATGGAGGACCACAGTCTGGATTCCATTTCACCCTAGGGCATCTCCTGGATCTCACAACCCTGATGTGGTGGCCCTGTTCATTCACCCTCCACTGTTACGCTCTGGCTCCTCCCCGGCCAAGCAATACCAAGCACTCTGCAGCGCTGGTAGGTTGTAAACTGTAATATGGGGGAGATAAAGGTGGAAAGCACGAGGCGGAGGATGAATAGCACACGACCATGGGGGCAGGCCTCTAGCACATTTCAATAACCCAAATAAAACTGCACAATCTACTAAAAAAAATGAAATGACAAAACACGAAACAAAAATCACTTTACAAATAAAATAATACATCCCTCAACTCTCACTTCAAGGGGGGAAGGGAATAAATAAAATCTATAACCAAGTAAATATCTATAAACTAAGAACAGAATTATCCTAATAACAACGCAAACTTATACCCAACCAAAAAACTATATAGAAAATCAATAAAATAAGCAGAGAATGTCCCAATCATCCAGTCCAGGCCTGCAGCTTTAAGCTAATCACAGTCTGAGCATAAATAGCCAGAGAACTTTTAAACTGTAATTGACGGCTGGGGGATTTGGAAATTCCAGCCCCCAATGGTCCTCACACCACTCGAGGAGACCAGTTAATGAAAAAGTCTCAAAACTTTCCCTATCCCCCAGAATACTCTCACTACAAAGTGGGGGGGGGGGTTAGGATGTGTCCAAACATTTTAGTACCAAGGCACACTCTCACTGTGCCATGGATCAAAAGAAGAAAAAAGGCACTCTTACTGCCTTAAACAGACTTGTAAATGAGTAATAGAGATGTGTCTGACTGTAATTAAAGAGGAAAAAGTCCAGAATGATCCACTTCAGTGATAGACTACTCTGGAGCTGGAGAAAGCCCCGACAAATCCTGCTGGGCAGCAAACTGCAGGTCTGCAGCCGCTATCAGTCCCCACCCAGGCTCACTTTCCAGCAAGCCCCAGGGAGAGACCCTAGGGGACATTGGGCTAAATCGCCAGCTACCCGGCAGAATAGAGCCAGGACCCCCACACAGCCACACACTGCAGCCAGCCCACCCACCAAAAGATGAAAAAATATCAATTTCAGGCTTCCAGGACCATACTTATTCATGTACACAGGCAGCAGCAAGGTGCAGCAGGCAGCGGAGAGCTTGAGCCGCACCGCCGAGAAAGAAGCACCCAGTTAGGGTGCTTGACACTGTTCATATCTGTAGGCAGCAGCAAGGTGCAGTGGGTGGTGGAGAGCTTGAGCTGCACTGCTGAGAGGGAAGCACCCAGTCAGGGGGCTTGGCACTGTTCGTGTCCATAGGCAACAGCAAGGTGCAGTGGGTGGTGGGCAGCTTGAGCCGCACTGCTGAGAGGGAAGCACCCGCTCAGGGGGCTCAGTTCTGTTCATGTCCATAGGCAGCAGCAAGGTGTGGTGGGTGACGGAGAGCTTGAGCCGTACCGCAGAGAGGGAAACAACCAGTCAGGGGGCTCAGCATTTTTCACGTCCATAGGCAGCAGCAAGGTGCTGTGGGTGGTGGAGAGCTTGAGCCACACCACCGAGAGAGAAACACCCGATTGGGGTCTCGGCACTTTTCATGTCCATAGGCAGCAGCAAGGTGAAGTGGATGGTGGAGAGCTTAAGCCACACAGCTGAGAAGGAAGCACCCGATCAGGGGGCTTGGTGCTGTGTAAAACCACAAAACTCCATTACCGCATATCATCAGAGTGAGATGAGAAATACTCATTTTGTTAATGACAATTAGTCACAGAAGTAACAGAAATTAACTTGTTAATGGAATGTCACCTAGAAATACAGGAGTCAGTTACAGGAATCATGATAAAGTACTTCTTTATTTAATCCATTCTGGTGCAGTGCATTCTAGTTCAATTCAAGTTTATTGTAGGAAAACTCCATTGAGCAAGCTCATTCAGAAGAAGATCCTAGTAGACAGGTGTACAACAACAGGTTTACAAAATAAAAGGAATATACTTTGAATAAGACAATGGGTTTCATACATCACAATGTACAATAGCAGCAAAAACAGATCTTGGCGATAAGATGGAGCAGTAATGAGGCAATTTACATAATGCAACAATGCAACAATCTGTGGTAGGATGCATAAGACAAGGGATGTAGTACATCACAACATACTATCGCAATAAAAACAAGTACTGGCAACAAGACAATGCAATAATGAGACAAATTACATGATGCCACAATGCGGCAAACTGCAGTAGGATGTAGAAAAGTCAAGGAATGCAGCAGAGGTAGGGGACAGGACAGGAGTGAGTAAGAATGTGAAATAGTCAGTTAATAGGGAGGGGAGTGCTACTGGAGAGGGTAGGGGAGTTAGTCTGTGACAGGATAACACATAAGACAGGGTCAGAGGGGAAGGTTAAAGGGAAAGGGGGGAGGAGAAGAAGAGGGATTCAGAGAGCTAAGCCCTCAGCATTTGCAAGGATCTGTGAAGAATCTTGAGGCGAGTGACTTGAAGAAACTAATAGTGACCAGGCTGGTGAGTTTGAGTACTGTTTGAATACTGTTTCAAGCCATAAGGAGAGAATGTCATGTAGCTCCCTTGCAGAGGGAGGTTCTAGTTCTGGGGATATCTAGGAGTAGGTAGAAAGACTTCCTAAGGGAATAAGCACAATGCAAGATGTGGACAAGAGAGGAAATATAATCTAGGAGTTTATTATGCAGTGCTTTGAGCATCCATGTACCAAGGTGGAGCAGTCTTCTAGTGGCTAGGGGCGTCAACCCAGCAGTAGAATATAGGTCACAGTGATGGGTCCTGGAGATGCATTAATTATAAAATGAAGGCACGGTGGAAGAGGACATTGAGCCTGTGGAGGCTGATAGCCAAAGTGCAGTTGTATTTTATATCACCATAGTCTAAGAGTGGAGGAATGTTACCTGGATGAGTCTGAGTCTGACCTTGGGTGGGAAGAGGTTTCTATGTCTATAAAAGAAACCTAATCTAGCTTCTAAGTATATATCTAATATGTCTCTCATTGTAAAAGTTTTTCACAGGATCTCCCATACGAACATACGAATGTGCCAGCAGAAACAGACAACCAGGTCTAAGTCTGCCTCGAGTGTGCAGCTAGCACCTTAGTTTGCAGCTGCCCCACCCCTCCCATTTGTCATCCCACTGCCACCCCACCTCCCCACCCTCACTCTCCCCTGTTCCCTGTCCCATGCCCTTTTGAAACTGTTCACAGATTTACATGATACCACCCATTCTGGTAGGGCATTCCATTTTGCTACCACCCTCTCTGTGAAATAGTGTCTCCTCATTTCCTTCCTAAATCTTCCCCACTCTATTCTTAGTGCATGCCCCCTGGTGACCCTCCGCCTCCTTACCTTAAAGACCCCATCTGCCCCATCCTTATTGATTTCCCTCAGATACTTGAATGTCTCTATCATGTCACCCATGTCCCTTCTATCCTCCAGGGTGTACATATTCAGGTCTCTCAGCCTGCTGTCATAGTCTGTCCCTTCCATTCGCATATCATCTTTGTTTCCCTCCTCTGCACCCAGTCCAGTAGCTTGACATCACACTTTAGGTATGGCCTTCAAACTGCACACAATACTCTAAGTGCAGCCTTAGCAGCGACCTGTAGAGTGCCCGATCACTCTCTTGCCTGGATGAAAAACCTCACTATGCACCCTGGGCAGTGTTGTCCATGGTCCCTATTATCATTACCCCTAGGTCCTTCTCCTCCTCAGTGATCCCCAGCTTAACTCCTCACAGCCAGTATTCTCTCCTTGGGTTCTTCACCCCAAAGTGCATAACCTTACACTTCTTTGCATTGAACCCCAGCTGCCACCTCTCTGACCACTCCTCTAGCTTGCTTAAGTCCCCGTGCTGCTGCTTCCATCCCTCCTCTCCATTCACCACTGCTCTGATTTTGGTGTCATCAGTGAACAGACTTATCTTGCTCACCACCCCATGTGCGATGTCTGATATGAAGAGCCCAAACAGTATTGGCCCCAACATAGAGCCCTGTGGCACCCCACTCACACCGCCTTGGAGTTGACAGCTCCTCGCACCATCACCAGTTGCAGCCTCCACTCAGCCAGCTTGTAATCCAGTTCATCATTTTTGCCCCTACCCCTACACCAGTTAGCTTCCCTCTAAGTGCGCTCATGAGGCACAGAAACGAAGGCCTTGCTGAAGTCCAAGAAAGAATATCTGACCCCCAAATCATTTTTTTCTGTGCCAATAGATATCAAACCTGCCATTGATCCATGTCCCACTTCCAAAAATGTCTTCCCATTGCAATGCTGTCTGGATACAAAGTAATCTCATGCTAAGCTACTATAGTTAAATGAGCAGAGCCCAGCTAGTGTGCTTAAGAACTAAAAATAACTCTGTGGTTACAATGGAAAATATGATATAGTGACCATAATATTTAGTGAAAACTCTGAATACTTTATTATAAGTCTTCCAAGCAAGTTAGTTTTATGTTACAGTTTTCTTCCTGGTATTGCATGCTCTGGTGAGTTCCTCACCCTATGGGATCCAAGTATAAACTGAACTGTCTCTAAATTGCACCTGTGAATGCAAACATATGAACATTTGATTTTGAGGAGGAAAGAAGGCCATTAGCCCACTGAGTTCCTTTTCCCAGCAGCTCAAGCGAATACCCTGTCACCCCATTTTTCTAAAAACACCTATCAAGTCTAAGTTTAAAGGTGCACTAGTTATATTATTGGCAGATGACCTGGTCTTGCAATCTGTTCTCCAACATATTCACCACACATTCCATGAAGTAGCTCTTCCTGATATTTCCATGAAATTTCCTCTCTTCAGTGACACTGTGTGCCTCTTTGTTGTTTTATCTATTGTAAATTTGAAGATCTTGGTTTGACTTGATGGTGCCATGCCTATCATGTATTTATACCATGAACTTGTCTCCTCCAAGTCTTGTCTTATCCAATGAAAAGGCCCTAGTGCTATCGATCTGTCCTAATACTGTAGCTCATGATCAGCAAGCCCTGAGCCACTTTACCATGCTTTTCTGTACTTTTTTGATCATGTTGCAGCCAGCATCTCTCTTCAGCAAGCTCAAGGTCAGTTACTAGAAAGCACTCAAAGGGTTTACTGAAATTCAGTGAGCTGAGACATTTGTTTGGGCAGGAGTAGGGGGTTCTGTTTGCTGGTTAGTTTCTACTTGTTTGTAATTGGCTGACTGTGTACCTTAAGCAGCAGGACGTGCTGGCATCACATTACAGGGATTAACTTTGTTTAAATTGCTGTGTGTTTTCCTAACTGAAATTCAGTGAGCTTAGCCATTCTGCTTGGGCAGGAGTAGGGGCTTCTGTTTGCTGATATGTTTCTGGCAGTTTCAGGATTTCACTGGGGTTGCAGCTGTTTGTTTGGTTTTGTTTTCCTGATTCATAAACTGTTCTGTTACAATAAGCTGATTTTTTCTTTGCAGGACCCAGAGGCTAAGGACCTGCCCCCACCTCCCCTATCCCACCACCCCAGGGTTCCACTGCCTATATAGGCAACCATCACGGTACAACTTCTTGAGGCCACAGGGGAACTAAAGTGAGCACAGTTAAAGGGTCAATCTACTACAGTAACAACAATTCAGAGGGATACATCTTCAATAGTTTAGTACCAAAGTAGTAGACAGTAAAGAGAGGTGAGATGGGACAGAGAGAGAGAGAACAAGAAACAAAACAAAAAAACAGCATGAGAACTTACTGAGGATTAAAGGGGTAAATAGCACAGCAGGAAAGGAAATTCAGGAGTGGGTAGTGCAGTGGATGCAGAGCAGCAGTCTTCAGGAAGATATTCTGGATACTGCGGTACTGCCCCATATGCAGGCACATCTCTGGAGCTGAGTGCAGAGTTTTGCCAGTCTCCATACAGAGTTGGCAGGAGTAGACAACCTTTACTCACACCCAAAGGCCACCATGTTGCAGCCACTGCCACAATGGTTGCCCAGGCAGAGGGCTGGCTGGACTATGATGTGTCAGGAGAAGTTGAGGGAGGAGGGCTAGGTGCACATCCTCCATCCGTCCAACTAAGAAACTCCTATGCTTTTCTGTAGGAGCAGGTAAGCCCCACATGAAAACCTGAGGTTGTGACCAGGGAGGAAGAGTGGGTCCTCCAAGAGGGAGATCCAAGAGCAGGAAGTAAAGGACCCCCAGAAGAGAGGAAGCTACTCCTGCTGGGAGACTCAATAGTCCAGGAAATGGATCTGGGAACAGGTAGCGAGGAGGAGAAGGTGGTTAAGCTTCCAGGAGGCACAGCTTGAGGGAGGGGAGGCAGAGCCAGAGGATCACCGCAGCGGTAGCTTGGAGAGGGGGACCTGGAGATCATGGTCCATCTGGGTACAAATAACCTAGCCAGGGAGGAGGTGAACATAGAGCAGGTACAGGAGGACTTCAGGGGGTTGGATAGAGTAGGCAAATTGAAGAGGTGGCAGGTTCTGTAACATTCTGGAAGGTGCTGCTACCCCACAGCAGAAGGTAGGCTCGAAATCTCTGCATCAGTGAGTTCAATACTTGGTTGAGGGGCTGGTGCGGAATAAATGGGTTTGGATTTATTGGGGACTTGAGACCTACCTGGATGGATGGAGACCTGTACGGGGGGGTGGCCTATATCCGTCCAGGGAGGGGACTGCAGTCCTCATTTAAAAGTTTAGATCCTTCCTTGCCAAGCATTTTAACTTGCTGGAGGGGGACATCAGGAGCAGAAACACTTAGGTAGCCCATCCCCACAGGTAAGAGTAGCTAACAGGATGGATCAGGAGGAAATGTTGAAAACAGATTTTTCTAAACTCATTACAAGGGGTAGGATAGGGGAAGAGAGGCAGCAAATGAATGAAAACAGGGTTGGAAAGGGGGTACAGGCAGGCATGGGTAGACATGCAAGGGGACAGGTGTGGAAACAGTGACAGATATACCTGGTCCCATTACAACAGGTAAGGCAGAGGTAAATGGGCAGGAGAAAGAAAACAGGACTGGAAGGAGGGGCCAAAAAGGCAAAGGCAGAAATGTAAGGGGCACAGGCTGCAAAACATGGACAGCCATGTATGCAAATGCCTGAAGTCTGGGGAACAAAATCCCAGACCTGACAGCCCTGATGGCAGACGCATACCTAGACATATTGGCAATTACTGTGACATGGTACATTGGAAACCATGACTGGGAGGTAAATGTACCAGGGTACGCCCTACAGAAGGGATAGGGAGGGTAAAAGGGGGTAGGGCAGCCTCTACGTGAGAAAAGTATTAGGGCAACATCAATGCAAGGTAGACAGGGGGGCTGAGGCACTGTGGGTCACCTCAAGCCAGAAAATGGAACAGCAATTACTAGGGGTGATCTACAGGCCTCCTACAGAGAAAAGAGGTGGATAGGGAAATTGTGGATGAAATACATGGGATGGCAGCAAAGGGGGAAGTACTGCTGCTGGGTGGTTTTAACATGCCAGATGTTGATTGGACCATCCCGGCAGCTGCCTCGGTCAGGAGCAGAGACTGTGGTGTCAGCATGGCTTAGTTGGTAGCACATCTGCCTCTGGACCAGAAGGTCATGTGTTCTCATCGCACATCAGGATTGGACTTGCACTTAAAATGCTGGCATCTGAGTGCAGTATTAGGGGGTGCTGTATGCTGGGGTGTGCTGTCCTTTGGATGAGACGTTAAACCGAGGTCCCTTCTACCCATCCTGGTGCTGTCCTGGTGGGTGTCCAGGTGGAAGTAAAAGAATCCAAGGTACTCTTCGCAAAGAGTAAGAGACATTCAAGGTGTCTTGGCCAACATTCCCTTCCCCATAAACCAGTTTATGCAATTATCCAGGCTGTGTATGGGTGTTGATGTGCGATATGGCTACCACTACACATTCAGTCACTTCACTACCAGTCTAGCATTGCATGCAAAGTGCTTTGGGATACATGGTGTATGAAAAGAACTATATACATGCTGATTCTTCTTCTTCACCATGGAATCCTTGCAGGGGGCAGGCCTCAGGCAGTTGGTTCAGGAGACCACAAGGAACAAGTCAGTCTTAGACCTTGTGCTGACCAATGGAGACAGGATCAAGGAAGTCAGGGTGGATGGACATCTAGTATCCAGTGACCACCATACAGTGTGGTTCAGCATCAGTACAGTGTCACAGGAGAGCCACAAAGAGACAAGTGTACTGGATTTCAGGAGGGAGAACTTTGCTAGAATGAGGAGAGAGAGATCAAAGAAACCCAGCAGGAAGGGATCGGGAGGGATTGAGTAGCAGTGGACACACCTGAAAGAAGCCATAGTAGAGGTAACAAATCAGTGCATTTGGCTGAGGAACAAGGGAAAAGAAGGAACAAACCACCATGGTTCACAAAGCAGGTGGCAGAGAAAGTGAAAGACAAAAGAGGGTATCAGAAAGTATAAGGAGACTCAGAAGGATGAGGATAGGGCAGTGTACCTAGAGAACAGAGGGATGCGGGAATGCAGTTAGGGAGCTGAAGGTACAGACAGAGGAGAGATTAGCGCAGATGGTAAAGATGGGGACAAGACATTTATAGCTGCACTAATGACAGAAAGAAGGCTGGGGGGATTGTAAGGCTCAAAGGGGTGGGAGGGGTATGTGTAGGGGAACCTAGAAAAGGCATCGATACTAAATGAATCCTTCTGTTCGGTATTCATAATAGGGGGAGGGACAGGGACCGCAGCTAGGTGGCAGGAAAACAAGGTGGTGGGAAGAGGTAAACACCACTCTCTTTACAGAAGAGAGTCCTGGAGGAACTCACAAAACTGAAGGTGGACAAAGTGATGAAGACTAGATGATATACACCCCAGGATATTGAAGGAATTACGAACGGTGCTAGCAGCAAAGCTGGTGGCCCTGTTCAGTGAGTCACTTGATACTTGATGGTTCCAGAGGACTGGAAGGAGGCAAATATAGTCCCTCTCCACAAGAGTAGTAGCAGGGAGGAGGCAGGAAACTATAGGCTGGTCAGCCTCACCTCAGTAGTGGGTAAGATCATGGTGGCACTGCTTAAGGAGGGGGATTGTGGAACACTTGGAAACCATGGGGGCACAGGATCCAAGGCAGCATGGATTCACAATAGGAAGGTCATGTCAAATAAATCTTATTGACTTTTTTGACTGGGTGATAAAGGAGGTAGATCAGGATATCACCTGCCTTGATTTCAGCAAGGCCTTTGACACCGTACCCCACAGAAGACTGGATAACAAGCTAGGTAGCCTGCAGGTGGGCCACAAGGAGCAAAACTGGGTTAACAACTGGTTGAGGGACAGGAAGCAGAGGGTGGTAGTAAATGGGATCAAATCTGAGGAATGGAGGATGACCAGTAGGGTACCTCAGGGATCGGTACTGAGGCCAGTCCTTTTTAATGGTTTCATCAGTGACATTGCTGAAGGACTGGAGGGGGAGGTTATGAACATACAAACATATGAATCTGCCAGCAGAAACAGGCCAAGTGGTCTATCAAGTCTGCTTGATTGTGCAGCTAGCACCCCTAAACTGTAGCTCAGTTGATTCAGATGACCATAGGTTTGCCTATTTGCAGATGATACCAAGATCTGCAACAGAGCTGACTTATCAAAGGGGGTCACAAGAATGAGAAGGGATCTGAGAATGCTGGGAGAGTAATCAGAGGTGTGGCAATTAAAGTTTATTGCAAAGAAATGCAGGATCATGAACCTGGGGTGAAAACACCCTGTGGAGAGCTACAGGATGGGGGGGATTGCTGACATTCACCAGGGAAGAGAGGGAATTAGGGATAATCATCTCAGATGAACTAAAGGTGGCCAAACAGTGTAACAAGGCTGTGCGGAGGGCCAGTGCAATTTGGGGTACATAGGAAAGGGCATCACTAGCAGAAGAAGGGAGATGGTGATGCCATTGTACAAATGTTCAGTGTGACCTCATCTGAATACGGTGTTCAGTTCAGGAGGCCGCATCTTCATGAACATAGACAGGGTGGAGGCCATCCAGAGAAAGATGTTGAAGGATTGCATCAGAAATCATATAAGGACAGATTAAAGACCTCAATATGTATACTTTTGAGGAGAGGAGGGATCAGGGATATGATAGAGTCCTTCAAGTAGTTAAAAGGCTTAAACAAACTGTGGGGGAGGGTGACATCTTTCAGTACAAGAGTTGTACAAGGACAAGGGGACACGATATGAGATTGAAGGGGGGCAGGATAAGAGGAAATGTGAGGACTTTTTTTTCAAAGGAGAGGGTGGTGGATGCTTGGATGCTTGGAATAGCCTACCCCAAGAAGTGATGGGTATTAATACAGTAGGGGGATTCAAACCTGCATGGGCTAGACATAAGGGAACCCTAGATGGGGTGGAAAGAGGCAGTAGCAAATGATCAAGTAGGGTCAGCGACTGCTAATGCAGGCAATGAATACGGGCAGACTAGGTGGGCCTAGCAGTCCTTATCTGGCATCAGCTACTATGTTTCTATGTTACTGTGTTAAACCTGAACCTGAGAGCTGTTTTTTAGTGCGGGGTTGGGGGGATTTCAGTGGCTTTAATATGGTGAAGCCCAAATATTTTTAACAAATGGTGGTTGGCTCCCAGAATATGTTGTTTTGCTAAGTGTTTTGTTGCATTTTAGTATTTTTCCATATTAATTATTTTAATTGCAAGACCCCCCATGTCTAGGGGTATGCCAGGTGGTTATTGTCTTAGGGAGGGGGCAGCCATGCAGCCGGAAACACACAGTCCAGAAAATAAAGATACTCATTACCTGGATCTTGGTTGTTGTGAAATGGAATTCACATGACTGGGGAGCAGGCATCTTAATACGTTACCGATCAGGGAAATGCTGCAGGGGGCAATGATTGTTAGAGGCACATACCATACCAAAGTTCTTTGTTAAGTAAAACCAATGTCCACTCCAGAATCAGAAGTGCTAAACTATTTTAATGTAAAGATTAAATTGATGAACCACTCCATGGAGCATGGGGGTACATAATAGTGCTGGGAGCATTCTTGTAGGCACAGGACCTGACCATAAATCTGCATGCAATCTCTTTTTCCAACAGATTGGCTTGAAATATGCAGTAATCCCCTGGAGCTGAGGAGGCTACATTTCCTGAGAGCAGTAATTATTTGTGGGCTGAAAAGGCCTCACATAGAGATACGTGGACTATTAGAAAGGTCTTACATTTCATATTCCTTCCTTCATTCCTTCCCAGCAAACACACTTAAATTTAATCTCTCTCTCTCTCTCTCTTTGTCTCGATCACACTCTGACTGAGGTAGCACTGAGACAGAATGACTCATTTCTACTGTCCCAATCCCATTCTTCATTTTCCTTCTAATCTTGGGGTTACTTCAAATACAGGGGGGAAACACTTTAAAGCTGAGATGTTCTTGCTTTCTGTTACTTATTTTCACTTTCAGCATGAAAGGTACTACCAGAAACCCTCCTGCCACCCAATCTCTGATGCCACATGCCTGACTCTGAGCCCCCCAGGTTATGCAAACCTCTGGCCTTTAAAGAAACTTCAGGCACTTTCCGCTCATGCAGCAATTCCAGTTTCAATCAATTTCAATTTTATTTTTATACTGGAAAGTATGTGAGCAAAAATGCACATTACACAAATGTCAGGTGGTACAGACATTCGATGACAGAGAAAAAGTAAAACAATATTTAAAAAATTTTACAGTACTTACAATAAGAACAGTGTATATGACAGGATCATCTAGATTAGAAAAAATACAGAACACAATAATAGAGCTAAAATACAGATACATACAGTATAAACTCTAAAGTAACTCAAAGGTTGACAGACATTCAGGGTGGTTGCCTACCGGGGAAGGCACAGGTGGTGGATTGGAGGAGGTGGTCCTAGAGGGAGGTGAATATGCCAATTCAACTACTGGCCTGAAGTTCAGAGAACAGTTTATTGTAAATCTTAGGGCCCTTGTACGTGATGGAGTTCTGCGCATGCTTGGTGCGGTAAAAAGAGGTGTCAAAGATATGACAAGTGGCCCTTTTTGTACTGCACTTGGGAAGTGATAAGGAGAAAAGGGAGTTAACACTGACTGGCAGCAGGTTATGGTGAACTTTGTGTAGGAAGAGACATTTTAAGTTGGAACCTGCTTCTAGGGTGAGCCAGTTGAGGGAGGCATAGAGGGTACAGTGTTGGGTCAACCAGGGGAGGCCAGTCACAAAGCATTCGATATTATTGTATGTAGTCCTGAGTTTGGAGAAAAGGGGGAATGTGTTGGGGGGAGAGTAGACAATAGAGCCACAATCAAGGAGGGGCAAGAGAAGGGAGCTGGTGAGGCATAGTCTGGAGACAGGGATAAGGAACTTTATGATTCAGTATAAGAGATACCTAGCCTTATATGGATTTTCTTGATGAGGTTGGTAGTATGGATATCGTAGGTCAGGTGAGGGTCTAAGGACAGTCCAAGGTATTTGAATTCAAAGACTTGTTCTATGATGTTACCAAGATTGTCTGAGAGGGACTGGCCCATGACTGGGGCTTTTCTTGGGCCAGAGAAGATCATAAACTTGGTTTTCTTGGAGTTGAGAACCATGCCTTTGGCAGAGAACCAAGTCTGTAGCCTGCTGAAGTCAGCCTGCAAATTACTGAACATTGTGTCCAGGTTAATGTCGCTGCAGTAGAGGGCCGTGTCAGCAGCGTAAAGGACTAGTTGGGTGGTTTGGCAGATGGGCTGTTTTCACCCAGGGCACCCGGCTGACGTGCCACCTGGAGCACCCAGGCAGAATGCCACCCTACCTGAGGTGCCAACCAGCAACTCCCCACACAGAACTCCTCATGCCTCCACAGGCAGCGCAAACTAGGAAGCCCCAACCCTGCAGTAGCCCTATGGACTGGGGAAATGGGAGAAGTCTGCTACACTACACTCCCAACAATCCAGGCTGCCACTTCTGGACTGCGCTCCAGGCCACATCTGACATAGTAGGCCCTGCCACAGAAAACTCACTGGCTCCTAGACTGCGCTCACCCATGGGCGAGAAATTCCCTAGAAAAGGAACCCCATCAGTTCTTACCCCTACCAAGGTGCTACAGATCACTTGGCGGGCTCCAACATCTATTCCTCCGGGCTCCAGCTCCCATACAACACCACCGATGGGTCCCCAAACTCTAGTGCTTCACTGCTCCCCTGCTAACTAAGCCCAGACTGCTGCACAGCCATCATGGATCTTCTAGGGAGGAGGGCCAGGGTGGCAAGTGGACCACCCCGTCCCCGCCACGACCTTTAGGCCAAACTTGTGGACTGCACCACCCGACTCCTAGCTCTTCTTCCCCCTCACTCCGATCTCTCTCTCTCATGACAAAACAACCCTTTTCATAACCACGGGGATGGGGCCCCTTGCTGGTCACGGGCAGTCCCAACACCCCAGACCTACAGGCACCAAAGCTTCCCTGCCTAACTACAGGAATTTGACTAGTAAGCCCTCAAATGGGTGCTTACATAATAAGTACAACCCACCACATGCGCACACACACACACACACACACACACACACAAACATCTGAGTGTTTTACTACTATACATGCTGTCTGTAGAAATCGTGGGTTTCAGGATGGCTTTTTTCATGCTGCTGCTGTTTTTGGGACATGGATGGAGAAAGAAATGTGCTGTTTGGAGATGGTGTGGGTAGCCTTTAGACCCTCAGCACCCACTGTTTCCAGTTCTTGTGTTATCCTTTGTGGTCCAGTGAACTGGGGTAGGCATTTTTTCCTTGGTCGGCCAAGTTATTAACTAAGAGCTGGCTGGTGTGCAGAGGGTCCAGGGTGGGATTCCCTTTCCCTGGACAAGGTGCCTGCCTCCTCCCTCGTGTTTCTTTGACTGACAGAGGAGCAGGCAGGGAAATGTCAGCCGTGATCATAGTCATACATGAGAGGTAGATGCAAGTGCATGTTTTGTTACCTAGCACTGGCCTATGTCAGTGGTTCAGGTTGGGGAGTGGAGAAGAGCAGCATTCAAGTGGCTGGAGACAGAGGAAAGTCAAGATCATTTGGAGGTGGCAGGAAATGCTAGGGTAGGGAGCTGCTCCCACAGTCACTTTTAAAGCCCTGAGGTGTTTAATCAAAGCTGCTCTTTACGGCAATGTTTAAGTGCTTGGAGAAGATAAAGTCAATGAGTAACAGTTCAAAACTGTTGAACAGGAAAGTCATTGTGCAGCAATGTGAGGGCTTAAATGTAATAAATGACAATGGGGGAGCCTTGTCGGGGTCAGTGAGCTCCCTGTGGGAGCAATGCATGGCAGGTACTACAACGTATAGGCACTGCTTCCACAGTAGTCTTAAATAGCTAGATCAGGTTCAATAAATTAATAAAAATAGTCAGACCTGGTTTGTGCTGCAGTAGAGTCCATGGCAGTATTCAGCATTTTTTTCTTTCATTTCTTTCTTTTTTTTGTGCTGCTTTTTGTTTGAGACACAGATGGAGAACCTGAGAGCTATGATGCTGTTGGTAATCAGGATCCAGGAGTTTTCTACCCATTTTTATAAAAGAAAGCAGTACACCAAACCCCTCCCATCTTGTAATGTTTATTTATTGAGGTCCCACAGTGGCGATTGGCACTACTGTCTGCCTCCAAGGCCGGCTGCCATCTTTTGAATAAGCTCTCACGTGCTTGCTGCTATAGTAAAATAAGCCGACCAGCTAGTTTTACAATAGGAGTTAGTGCATGAGTGCTTTAATTCATAAGTTGGCAGCTGGAGTGGAGGCAGTGGGTAGTGTTGGTCACCTACGGTGGGACCTGAAACAAAGAATTTGGCATGGGGAGGTGCAGAGATATGCATGGGGTGCCCACCCTGGCCCTGCCCACCATTAAAAGTCCTCCAAAACTGACAACTATAAGGCTGGTGTATACTGTGCCTGCCAGTTTCAACAGACCAAGTAATGAAATAAAATGAGTCTATGACCTGTAGGTGGCTCCTGGAGGTGTTGTCAAACTTGTCAGTCAAATCAGCTACTTCTCTTAGGCTGAGCTGGTGTCCCTAAAATGAAACAGAAGTCGCTGCAAAACCATGAGTTCATATGGCATGTTATGGGTCACGGCTGGTGCTGAACTTTTCCCAGTCACTCCTGTTCCCCCCTCCAAATTTAACACAGTTTGCAAGTTGCTGTCTTGAGTGATATAACAATGGTCCCATCAAGACAGTGCCTACTAAGATGGGGCCACCCCCATAAGTCAATGACACCCCCACCAACTTGCAATCTAGGAATCTGAATGATGGGTGCAAGTTAAAGTGCTGGCCGCTAAGCAGTGCTGTTCCTCCCTGAATCCTATGACATTCTCCCAGTATCCAAATGCCACACGATCATTTCTGCATTTTGCATCCGATAGACACACCAATCCTGAGTCCTCTGTCTCACTCATAGGTTCATCCACCACTCAGTGATGAGATGATGGTCAGGGTGGTCCCATAAATGTTCCTTTGGATGCCCATTGCCTCTCTATTATTACCCCAAAGTGCTGAAACACAAACACACACAACAGACTCAGTGATGACACCTCCAAATGGTCTGGAATCTGGACCAGTAATGTTAGGATTCAAGAAGGACTGATTGAATGAGCCAAGAGGTTAACTAACTAGCAATCTATCCAGTCCATTTGTGAGCCTGTGCTTAAGCTTAAATGCTTTTTCTTGAATATTTAAAGGGGGAGTTTTGTCATGGCAGGACTCAGTCAACTTAGCACTGGCTGCCACTACTGCTGCAGTTCTGTTAATTTGTTCCATCCAATTCAAAAGACTTGGTGGGTCCCACATTTAAAATGTTTGTGACTGGCACAAATGGTAAGTGCTCATTCTGCACTATTTTTGTACTCATTTGCAATATTCAGCCGGAAGCACTGCACCTGTTATTACCATTAGTGCCCAACCACAAAACTAATGTATGTAGTACCTAAAAAGGGGTGTGATGATGTGCATATTTGGTTCAGCGCTATATTTAAAGGTTTAGCACTGTGTTAGTGGCATTTAGTGTAGCATAGTGCAGTGCAAAATAAAGACTACAAAAAGCAGGTCTTAATCTGGAACAAACCTGATGAGATGAACTCTAACTTCCATGACCTCCTGGTCATCCTGAGGTCATGCCTATCAAGCTATTCCTGCATCCCTCGGTCCAGGCGGGGAGAGGTACAGCAGTGCAAACACCTACCATCTAGAAAACCAAATGGCACACATTGTGTACCTGATACAGGCAGTCATGCAGGATGAGGAGCAAGCCAATGCCTCCCAAGCCTCAGCACAGGCCCTAGAGGGGCTATGCAGCAAACTGACAGTACCATCCATGAGTCACCTTCAAAGTTCTCAGTGACAAACAAATCGTGCATTGGTATAGGCTCAACAGGTCCATAGTACCAAGAAAAGATCAGGCTACCCAAATGTACCGACATAAAACAAACTTTTAGGCTAAGTTCCAGTTATCAAAAAGTATTTATTGAATAAATATATTTAAAAAGTAGCAGTAAATTGCACCCCATCACAGCTCATGCACCTGTGTGAGCTGCTGCATGACCAGCTCTGGACAGACACCCACCACAGCAATGCAATGTCTGTAGAGATCAAAGTAGCAGCAGCACTATGCTTCCTGGCCAGCAGAGCATTCCAGATACCAGTGGGGAGCACTACCAGTATCATGCAGTCTGCCACTTTGCGTCTGTTTGAACAGGATGTCCTTCTGGCCCATGCTGGAGAATTCATCATATTCCCCATTACACCAGCAAAATGAACAGCAGCCATGCAGCAATTCTTTCTAGTTGTGCACCAACCCATCATACTGAGTGCCGTTGACTGCATCCATGTTGCCATCCAGGCATTCACATGTGATGGTGTGGAAGTCTATGTGAATGAAAAGGGCTTCCACTCCATCAACTGCCAGGTGGTGTGCAGTGCAACAGGGTACATAACCAATGTCCTGGCACAGTACCACGGCCCTGCCCAAGACACTTTCATATGGCTCAACTCTATCCAGTGCCAGAGGTTTGAAGGTAGGGATATATACCTGGTGGGCACCTTGTCAGTGAGTATACCCAAGGCCACTTGTTCCCCAGCCACCAATAATGCCACTAACCAATATCCTTAACACACATAGGAAAGTGTATATTCTCTGCATTCCTGGCTTCTAACACCTGTACTATGAACCTCATCTGTTGCAGAGGAAAGGTACAATGTGCACACATAAGTAACATGCAGTTTCATCATTTGGGTCTTTGGCATGCTGTGGTTCAGATGCCTTCACCATTCAATGGTGCCCTACAATAGACCCCTCAGAAGGCATGTGCTGTATTCTTTGCCTGTTGCATACCACACAACATAGCACTCAACTGTGAGATATGCTTTGGCCCCAGAGGGAAACACTGCAGAGGATGCAGATCCAGTGGACAAAGGGATTCAGGACTAGCTTAACAGGCATGACCCCAGAATGACCAAGAGGTCATGGGAGTTAGAGATCATCTCATCACATACCTCTTTGGGTGGTGCCCTACAATACACCCCTCAGAAGGCATGTGCCATATTCCTTGCCTGTTGCATACTACACAACATGGCACTCAACCGTGAGATATGCTTGCCAGCTCTGGAGGGAAACACTGAACCAGATGCAGAGTCAGTGGCCAGGGATTGCTGGAACAGCTTGACATACATGACCAGGAGGTCATGGGAGTTAGAGTTTGCCCCATCGCAGACCTCTTTGGACCCAGATAGTGAGTACAGACAATACAGGAGACTGCAATGTTTTCAAAAATGTAGTATGAAAATAATAATGTTCAGGAGAAAACAGGGATAAACACAAATAACAAGCCATCCAGATGATGGGAAAGGGGCTAAAACAAAATAAGATGCCAGCCAGGCAGGGGTGTTCTAAAGGGGGACAAATGGAAATTCAATTCCATCCAGGTGGAGGAGAGAGGGCTGAAACAAAATAAGATGCCATCCATGTGGGGGGGGCTCAAAGGTGGACAAATGGAAATCCAGTGCCTTACAGGTGGGGTAGACATGTGTAACCTGAGAGGGGGGGAGCATAAGGTGGAACATGTGGGATAGGGTTGGAGGGAAATATGCACCCTAGGTGCATCCAGTACTACCACTGTGGACATGGACATTGCCAGGTGCTGTATCTGGGAGGGTAGCAGGGGGGTTATCATCTACTCTGTGGGGGGATGGTGCGAAGGTGGTGTTAGCTGCCCATTGCCATGGTCTCAAGGGGTAAAAACCCACTGAGGATCAGGTCATAGCCAGCAGTGCATAATGTCCAGTGTGTCCTAGGCATGCTCAGTGTCCAACTGCCCACACTGCGGGGGGATGGCATGATGCCGAGGCCTCTACTGTGGGGTGACACTCCCACCACTGGAACAGTGGTACTTCATCCAGCCTCTGTGGTACCTGAGACCATGGCTGTAACCTCCAGCACCATGACAGTCAGTCTATCAAAGTCACCATCTATGCTGACAGACAGGGATTGCTATAGTCCACTGAAGGCAGACATGTGCTCTGCATGGTGAGCCTCAGCAAGCTGCATGTTGTCCTACAGGATGCAGCATATGTGGGCTAGTTCAGCCTGCATGCCCTCCTGAACCCCCACAGCTGAGTGCAGCAGCTGCCTGTTGGTCACCTCCTGCTGTCTGCATGGACTAGAACAGCCCAAGCTACACAGAGGACAGGGTCTGACTGTACCCTAAGCTGTTGAGTGGCCTGAGTTTGCACCATGGTCGGTGCTGCATGCTGTTCTGTTGGCTGGTGTGGCACAATGGTGGCTAGGCCAGTTGGATTGCCCGGGGGGGCAGTGGCCATGTCAGTACCAGTACCAGGTTCTGGGGTAGCAAAGCAGTGGCTGGGCTGGTGGGATTGGCCTGGGGGGAATGGTTGTGGCCATGCTTGTGGTAAGGTTCTGTGATGGCACAGTGGTGACTGTGCCAGCAGCAGGAGTTAGCATTGCGATGGCTATGCCTGGAAAGAGTTGGATGGAGCCATCAGTAGGGGGCCAGAAGAGGCATGCAACCCCTCCTGGTCTGAGCTGGACCCCTCTCACCTTCACTCCTCCACATAGGCATCATCCATGTCATCTTCATCCTCCTTGCTGCTGGAGTCAGTGGTTGCCCCAGCATGGGTGACTCTCAGGGGCACCACGCTGTGACCGTACCAGGCCATCCTCCAGGCGCTGTGTCTTACACAATGGACTGTGCTGTTGAGAAAAGAGAAAAAAGAGATATTTCAGAGTAATGTACATATCTATGCGCTGAACATGGTACCATGCAG
This sequence comes from Neoceratodus forsteri, assembly GCA_016271365.2. Taxonomy (NCBI): domain Eukaryota; kingdom Metazoa; phylum Chordata; order Ceratodontiformes; family Ceratodontidae; genus Neoceratodus; species Neoceratodus forsteri. Next base: position 719,823,739 of record CM057459.1, on the reverse strand, counting down.
GTCAGTGTAATGTGTAGTGCCCAGACACTCCCAGAGCTGTACACACCACACACCCAATTGCCAGTGATCACACAGGTGATAACACACATGTGGCACAGTAGGTGATTACCCCACAGACATGCACTTAACTTGGATATCTGGATACTAGCATACAACCAACACCCATTGTGTAACACATCAAATACGAAGGGATGGTCAGAGTAGTGGAGGTCGTACTGCAAAGTTGATACAGTAACCAACCAGGGAAAACAATAGGGAAGGGCTCAAGGTGACACACACCTGTGAATAGTCCATGTAAATGTGCACACCTCATCATCACTGGTGTATGTATGCACAAGCCAAATGAGATGGGTCTAATGCAGTTACTCTCATGTCTGTTTTGGTCTAACCTGGCTCTCATAGCCACCTCCTGGGATGTCCATCACCTCCACTGTGTGCAGGGTGGAGGCCATCACCTCCTTTGAGTGGCCTAGGGGGACAGTAGTGCTGGGGTCACCACATGTGGCCTAGAGGTCTTGGCAGCATTTGCCAAGACCTCCTTTGTTCCCCTCTTCAGGTCTGTCAGCTTTTCCTTATGTTCTGGATGATGAAGTCTCTCACCCCGATGGCATTGACAGCCTTTGTGATGTCTACCCAGGCAGTCCTTATTTCAGCCCTGGTCCCCCATCTCTTGTGTACCATGCTCCCATAAGCCATGTAGGCCTAGGCCGGGCTAGCTCTTCCTCCTTCATAAACTTGCATTTTCTCAGTTTCTCTGCATCATCCATGATCCCTGTTGGAAATAGGGAGGACAAACAGCACTGAACATTGCATACACACAACAGAGTACAGAGCAAATGTACAGTGATATGCAGGTATCAGTGTCCACTGGCTGAGACACTCACAGATATGTGTTCCTGCATGGCCAGGCCCAACACACATTTAGTTGCCAGCTAACAGCCCTTGGCCATGTGCAGATACAGTAGTAGTCTAGTCCTGATACAGTATAAGCACAGTGCTGTGATCACCCATGTCCCTATTTTAGGCCATTCCTAATCCATTTACCTCTAGCAGCCTGCAGTTCCTCTGTGGAATCTGTGTGGTGCACTTGCTCCTTTATATGCTTCAGACACAATGAAGCATGCACATGAATGAATACATTTCAGAAATGACATGAAAATGTTGAATTTGTCCTCTATAAATTAGCTCATTTGCCTCCAATATCTGAATATTACAGGTTTTCCCAAGCACTATCATATTAGCACTAGCGCTAGCACTGAAAGTGCGCCAGCACTACATCCCCATTGTGGCACAGAAATGACATCACATGTTGGGAGAGGTGCCATGATGCTGCACCAGCATGCATGCATGCTATGATGTCATGCTATGGCATTACACATGTGCACTGCTGTCCAGTGCATGTGCACCATGTGCATGTGCCACTCCATTCCTGCCATGTATGGATGGCCCACCCCACCTGAAACATGCATAGCATTGAGCTAATCAATGTTAATGTTGCATTAACACTGGAATGTATCACGCAAATGGCAGGACACACCCATATAGCCAGGAAAGCCACATTAGCTTGATGCCCTTATATTGTAGGCATCAAAGGTTCTAGATGGTCTAGGGTTATACTTTGTTGATGTTAAGACCTTAGACAACACAGACCGGTTAAAAAATAGTAATGTTCTGCCATCCTTGGAAATTTCAAATTTTTGCTCCTTTGGAAGATTTAAGTCCAGATTGACAAGTAGGAAGGGATAAGCCTGTTTTATTTAATGAGACAATGATATTAAGGAGTTAAACATATTATCTTGGAATATAGAAGGGTTGCAGTATAGATTAGCAGATAATGACTTCCAAAATGTCATACATGGTTTGGATATAATTTGTTTCCAAGAGACATGGTTTAGGGAGTCTCCCCCTTTGATACCTGGCTTCTCAGGATTTATGCTTTCAGCAACAAAAGTTAAAAAGACTGGAAGGCCAAAGGCTGGAATGGCCTGTTATGTTAAAACCAGTCTAGATTTTAAAGTTACTGATTATCACGTGGATTTACCAAATTGTCAAGTAATAAAATTAGAAAGTGTAACTTCTGTTTGGTTAATTGATAATGTCTATGTTTCTCTATGTAAAAGTAATAAAGTAACTCTTGAATCCTTAGTGGAGGAAAATAAAAACTGCATAGTAATTGTCCTAGGAGATTTTAATGAAAGATTTGATGAAATGGGGAAAATAAACTCCGAATTGAGGGATGGTATAAACATAATAAATTAAAATTTATATTGGCAACAATCTTCAAAAGACAAAATAAACAACAAAAATGGAAAATGTCTGGGCAAGATTTTATCTGATTTAGATTATATAGTCTTTAATGGTAGACCCAAAAGTGACAGACAAGGGGAATGTACCTTTATTGGCCCAAATGGGTCATCTGTTATAGACCTAGTATGGGGAAATATTGAGGCAGCTAGCAGAATAATAGATGTGGAAGTAATTCCCAGATTGGAATCAGCGCATTTACCAGTTTTGACAAAATTGCAGTTAAGAATGGGTATTGAAAAGATAAACAATAAACAGAATATGACTGTTTTGGAGGTGATAAATCAAAAAAGAATAAGGTGGGAAAATTCAAGTATCCCTCATTTTGGTGAGCTTATATGGAGAATTATAGGAGTAAAATATTAAAGAATGAGTCTAAGACTAATTTAATAGCATTATGGGAAGATATGGTTTTATAGCTGAAACATTTCTTTTTTGAGCCACAGCTTAAAAAAAGGAAAAAAAGTATGTGATTTAATTTAAGATGCAAAAATAGCAAACAAAAAATGAATAATATGATAAGATTATATAAAAAGGGTGAAATAAATAATATTATAAAGAAAGAAAGTAGTACAAGGAAATTTTGAATACAGAAAGATTAAAATATCAAAAAAGTATGTGGGAAAAATTAAGACTCTCCATTGTTAATAAAGATACAAAACAATTTTGGACTTTGGTTAGTAAGGGATATGATAAGTTCACCACAGAGATCAAAGCAGGAATCACCCCTCAAGTCTGGGAACAATATTACTCAGATCTTTATTTTTCCAAAAAGGAAGACAGACGCATATATTGTTTCGAGGAAAGAATCGTTAAGATACTGTATATTTTCCAAAACCTTTATTGATATCCCCTTCTGAGATAACAGAATCACTAGATCAGATTACAGCTAATAAAACCCCTGGACCTGATCAGATATTGGCTGATATATATCGCTCATTGAATAGTGTATTATAGTTTTCTATGTTTTGTTCAATTACTGTGTTCAAATGAATCAAATTCCAGAATCATAGAAGGGCAGCATAATCTGCCCAATTTATAAAAAAGGAGATATTAATGATCCTGCAATGTACCGCTCCCATTAGTTTAATAGATACTTCACAAAAAATATTCACAAGGATTATTTTAAAAAGATTGCAACAATGGGTGGAGGAGAATAAATTATTAACAGAACTTCAAAACGGGTTCAGAGTGAAGAGCTCAATGGTGCAACATTGTTTTGTGTTGCAACACATCATTTGGAAGTATTTAAATGTAAAAAAGGGTAAACTATATTGTTGCTTTGTTGATCTCAAAACTGCATTTGACTCTATAAGCAGGAAACTATTGCGGTCAAAGCTAGAAAATTATAATATCGATTCTGCTTTATTAGACACTCTTATTTGGCTCCATGATGGTACCTGGCTTAAAGTCAAATACAATCAACAAGGGGATCTAACAACTAAGATACATACTAATGTAGGGGCACATCAGGAGTGTATGTTGGCTCCTATGTTATTTAACCTATATATTAACTCTATCTTGCAGGCCCTGAATAATTTGGATTTTCATTCCCCAAATGTATTTGCAGAAAAAAATACCTCTTTTAGCCTACACAGATGATATAGTTCTTATATCTACATCTCTGCTTGGCCTGCAACATAAGGTTAATAGATTTGTAGAGTTATGCAATGAGGATGGATTAAAATAAATTTCCAAAAAACAAATCTGGTGGTTTTTGTACAAAAAAAAAAAGAGTAAGACACCAACATTATTTACTGGGAAAAATAAAATAGAACTTAAACCATATTATGATTATTTAGGTCTGAGATTTTCATCAAACCTTTTATGGAATTTTCATATTAAATCTATGATAAAAAAATTGAGAACAGCGTTTGGAGCTTTCAAATGTTTTAGTAGAAAAATGGGTCATAGCTCAATATTGGGACTACTAACAGTTATTAATACAAAAATAAAGACAAGCATTCTGTATGCCATAGAAATATGACCTCCTGCTGAATTAAAACCTTTAGAAGTGATAGTAAATAAAATGTACCTCTTCATATTAAGAATGCAACAATCAGTAGCAGCAGAAATCCTAAGAAAGGAATTAAGACAAGTTTCTTTGATAACTTTGGCAATTGAACACTGAATCATTTTTATATTACAGTTGTTTCTCCTTCCAGATCAAGACTGTCAAAACTTTGTTTGAAACAAATAAAGTATTACACTTTAAATTTTACATCAGGAGAATTAAGACTATAAAAGAAAATATTTTACAATGGGAATGACAAATATGTTGTATGAAATTTATAGTACTCCGTTCTTTAAAATAGTGGAACAAATCAAAATTAGAGTCAGAAGCCACTTAATGGCTTCAGACCAAGAAAAGATAATTAAATGAAGACATTTTTGTTGGTTTAAAATATTAAAAATATCACATGGACTGGAGTCTTATTTGACTATTCTGACTGATTAGCAGGAGAGGAGAATATTTACTAGATTTAGATTAGAGTTATATTCAGCAAAGTATATATTATATGATCAGAAACTAGATGGGGTCTCTATGCCAGAATGTAATTGTATGATGGGATGTCAAGATGATCTTATGCATATAGTATTGCATTGTCCTAAATATGAGACTCTTAGGAAAAAATGGTTGGCTCCATTACTAGCTACCCTTGATCTCCCCTCTGAACAACTAATTTTATTTTTGTTAATACAAAAAATAGAAATACATTAATGGTGTTTATAAACTTCTTAAAAGGAGTTCATTTATAAGATGAAAAGGTTGAAATACAGGAATTTTATCTTATGCTAAATTTGGTGTTTGAATTTAGGGTATAATTTGTGTGCAATAGATATGTACAGTGTCATATGAAATGTTTTGTGCAATAATAATGTTTAAAATGGTTTTAAATATGTATTATTATAAGCTGGCCTGGTGGCGCTGAGGGTTGAGGTGCTGAATGCCACACCTCGCACCACGCCGGTGACCCCGGTTCGGGAATGGACTCAGGTCACTCAGGGGTCGGCGGGGAGGTAAGGCATGAGCATTACAGCTCTTCTTCCTCAGGGTGGGGGGTTCTGTGCTGTGGATAGCACAGGCAGGAGATCCGCCCTTGCCCAGGGTGCTTGGCTGCCTCTTCGGAGGTGGAGACGGCTGCTGCACCCATTGCATGGTGCACAGGCGTAAAAAGAGGCAAAGTAAAATACCTGGTGGCAGGATGATGCCCAACTCCCCGCAGGCACACCGCTCCTGGGCTGAGGCATAAGGTAAGCCCGGTAATTCAGGGGACTGAGCTGGGACGGGGGTCGAGCAGAAGGGGGCTGTCGGGGGAGGAGAAATATCAGTTGTGATAAAAAAATATGTATTATTATAGCAAATTTTTGTAATGACTTGAAGTCGAACAATAAAAGATTACCTACCACATTAGCTTGATGAGAGACTGGTGACACATATCAGTCAGGACACCATGGCAGCCATGAGGAGGAGGACAGCAGTGTATCAACAGGATACCCAGTAGTTGACCATAGAGCTGGCAAACCTTGTTGGCCTGGTGGTGACCAGGGAGGACCAGCTCCTGGCCTAGGGGCTGAGGCTGTAGACTGGTCCAGGTGTAAGATCTGGGCCTCTGTGGGAGGCAGCTGGCATGGAGCACGGGGTATACAGGATGGAGGACCAGTGCAGACAGGTTTAATTACCTCTCCCACAGGAAACTATGATTGAATGCAGCAGCTCTGGGAAATGGTGGACAGTAGCACTGTTCCATGGCCAGGAAGTAAGTCCTGACAGCTGTGTGCATGGTTACTGTTGTGTCTTATGTGCAGTACTGTTTCTGTACTTATGTTCTTCTGTGTTTCCATGCTTATGTTCTTCTAGGGTACTGTCCCTGAGGGAATGTGCACTGTACTGTTGTGTCTCTGTTGTGCCCCCTCTGTCCTATAGGACCTGATCCAGTGTATAGCCTGATCTTACCAATGTAGGTATATGGGACCACTGACCAAATAGATGTCCCTGGTGCCCTGTACATTACAAAACCTGTTGCAGATCTCTCAGCCATGCACCTGCCATGGCATCAGGGGTATGTGGTAACACAGTGACATAGGTGTAGTGTCAGGGTGAATGACTATGTTACGTGACATGTGGTCTGCATGCAGCTATGGTGACAGGTGTACTGAATGGCACTTTGCAGAGGCCACCATCTGTTCCATGTACACAGTTTGTGTTATGTAGTATGGGTGCTGGCAGACATATGTCACAAAATTCATGATTTACCATTATAGTGCACTAGGTGTAGAACTCTTGATCCTGCCATTGTGTTGGGCTACACCTATGGTGCAATATCCTCTCTACTGTTGCACAGGTATGCTTCTGTACCTCTGTTGTATGGAACTTGGGGCTACATGCATCCTACTATTTACTATGAGGTGTACATGGTCTGTAGCTGACATGTAGAGGTATGTTGGACAGAGGTGGTGAGGATGACTGGAGAGGGGCACTACACAGGCCTTGCATATACTGTGTTAGACCAGAGCTACAACAGTCATATGTAGCATACCAGCTTCACTTGTGCTATGACACACATGGCTGAGTGGGGTGCAACGGCTGTTCAGAATGGTACATCATAAACTGATAGTATGTTAAACTGCAACTGGCTAAACCTATATTCAGAGCAAACTGTAACTTTGCTCCATTGTAAAAGCCTCTGCAACGAGCTTCAATATCACTGCAGAAAAAACATTCATATATTAACCACAGTTCTCATTGTAAAACATAAGCAATGGTTTATGGCAGGAAGACATACTGTAAAATTGAGTAGGATGCATGTAACACAAGCCAATAATGGTATCAGTATCTAAACTTGAAAAAAAAATAGCACTGTTAGTCAATGATTCATTTGTTATGCATTCCAAGAGTGAATAGCTCACTGGGGGGAGCTGGCATGTAAAATAAGTCCACATAATTTCAAAGTGTCCCAGAACATAAATGCAAAAAGGCACCAAAAGCAACCATGCAAACAGATTTGTTTTTTCTAGAAGCACTTTGGTGTCTTTAGGATCAAACAGGTGAATGTTTTCCTGCCCAAGGTGATGTGTAATCTGTACAGCAGCAACAACACAAATGGGATTTGCAAATGTCTTAACCCAGGTTTATTACTTCAAATGCCATATGGCATTTTCAGGTGGCGTATGACCAGTCCTGAAAGAATAAAATTCTTCAGTTGTGCACTGACATCTGTGTTTGTTCAGCCACCTGGATTGCTAAGAGCTTTATCTCTTGCAGACAGGAATGTAAGCAGAAGAGACCAGGGCTATTCTGTGGGCTACTGCCACTGCAAAGTTACCTGTTAAGCGTTTTCAAGTTACAAGTCCCCTGGAAGCACCAGTTTGTTTTTTAGCCATGTCTCCATAAACATCAGAATATCTCCACCCTCCATTTCTTCTGGCATGGTTAATACTCTTACATTTCTTGCCTTGAGCATGTTTTCACAGCTACCCAGCCTCATCCAGAGCAAAACATTTTTCTTTACTGTTGAGACATGGGTGGTCAATGCCCCATCTGCCATCTTGTTGGCTTCCATTATGTTCCCTTTTACTGCTTTCATCTCCAGCTCTGCAGTCAGATGAGAGGCAAAAGAATCAAACCTTTTGACCACAATGGTGGGGATTCTCCAATAACATGCTAGAGATGCATATCCTACCTGCAGAGTCCCGCACCCACAGAACAATGCACAGTGGCCATATTTGCAGCTACCATCCACCACGTGGCATCCTTTCTGTGGCCCTGCTCCCCTGGCATGCAGAGCCACGCAGGGCAGCCAAAGTGGCATAGGGGACCCAGGCAGACATCCAATGGAGTGCCCATCCAGGGACCTGCAGTGGATCACATGCACTGCTGGCATGGGTCCAGGTGTGTGTGAATGCTGACCACAGGCACTCAGACCCATGCAGATGTCCCCAGGCAACCTCTGTGCCTCTCTGGCCATGCCCATGTGCAGGAAAGCCCACATGGTGCTGAACACCCCTGGCTCCATACCAGCTGTCTGTGCCACAGCAGCATTGGGCAGGTACAGGGGTGGGGGTGATGGTGCCATAGTGTTGGGGAGTTCGTCTAATGCCAATGAGTGCTGGGGAGCTATGCTTGGTAGTCGGGGGCATGGCTGAGGGTGCAGTACCAGGTAGAGGGGTGTCTGCAGTTATGGGGCCAGTGCCCCTAGGTGTGTGATGGGGGGTGCCAGCATCACGGTGCTGGGGTTCAGCTGTCAGGTGTGGTGTGTTCCACCAGTGGCTGGGGGGGATGGGTGCAGGGGCAGTTGGTGTAGGATGGTGGCTTTTTGCCATTGCGGCAGTCCAGTCAGGCAGGGGTGGCCTGGTGGGGTGCCCTACAAGGTTTGCTGCTGCCGGTGGCATACAGTCTGTGGGGGCATGCAGTGGCTATGACTGCCTCAGAAATGTGTAGACTGTGCCCCACCACCCAGAACCCATGCCCATGAGAATAGCTTAGACACACCCCTGCACCGCCCTCCTGGACTGCCCCTCATGGAACTCACCAGCTGAGTGAGGGATCGGTGCATGCCAGCCCCATACCCTTGGAGTGAACACTGGGCATGGTGGCCATGGAGGTCTATCGCCCCCAAATATTTGGTGCATAGACACTTTGCTAATGGAGAATAAGGCCCAATTTGTATAGAATAGCAAGGTGAGACTTCTAGTAAGGCCACTAACAATGATGCAGCAAGCTCCCTAGTACCACTCTCTCACCCTCCAAAATCAGAGGTAATCCCAATCCAGCAATTGGAAATGAACAGCACACAGTGCAATTATGTTATGTAAACTAATAGCAAAGACTAAGGCAAAAGATTTGGCTGCAGAGTACCTCCTAAGCAAAAGAAATTTAAATTTATGCTCCACAGCTAACGATGTGTCTTCCTCGGCAATGCATGGCTTTCCAGAGAGAGACAGAACTAGAGCTGGAGGAGGAAAACTTCACAGTAACACCGAACACACTAGTAATAGAACTTAAAAACATATGTTCAGCCCTGCACAATCTGGAGGAAAAACTAATGGTCACTCAGAAGGATAGCCACAACCTTTAGCAATGGATGAGATATCTGGAGCAGGGCCTAAATTCCATGGTGGCACAAATGAATTCACACAGTGCAGTATTGCTGTACTTATACTGCTGGGACTGAGAAACAAAAATAAAGTAGAGGACAATTGAATTGTGATCTTAGCAGAAAAACATGCACATAACGGCCTTCCAGAGGACACTGAAGAAAGGAGTATGGAGTATTCTGTGGGGTTGTTCTTAAAAAACTGCTCAATGAGCCAGTTGACATGGACCTCATTACTGAGACAGCCCACTGAACTCTCATGCCCAAGCCCAGTAATAAAATACCAGGCCTAAGTCAGCAGTCATGCAGTTTGTGAACTACATAAAGAGATGCTCATTTTAAGGAAGGCCTGGAACAAGCCTGAGCTAATCTTTGGTGACTCCTGCTTATGCCTAGACCCTGGCTGAATCTGAAGCAGAAGCCAGAGAAGAGGGTGAATGTTGGAGAGAAAGACTGAAAACTGTGAACTGGGTGACAGCATGACAGCCATAATTCAGGTTTCCATATCTGTAAATATTTTTTTCTAGCAATCTTTAGTTTTTTAGATATTTAAAATTGATTTCCATTGTTGTGGACCCACAGTATATATGGCTTCTGCCTAATTTGCATCCAAACTTCCCCCTCATGCCACATCACATCTTTTGTTTATTTCTGTGGGACCCTGTGCTGCATGTTCCCACTGTCCCTATGTAGTACTGCAAGTCATGTGCATGTGTGGTTGTCAGCAGAGGATTCCAATTCAATATGGTGGGTGTGAGAAATGTAAACAAAAACAAAGAAAAATTTAGCAAATTATGAGGTGATAGTACAGGGAAAGCAAAAAAGATTACCAGGTAATGCTGCTTTAAGGATCAATTAAATTATAACAAGGATTTTGGAAGGAATACACTGCCCAAGACTGAAATCTTACAGATTAGTGACTCCTTAGAGGAACATCCTGTGTTACAACATATACAAATGTTAGAAGGATCAGCAACAAAGGAGAGGGAAGCTTGGTATAAATCAAAACAGTGAGGTAAACTGAAAAAGCGTTTTTTATTTGACTCCATGCAGGAACAAGATAAAACAGGAGGAGATTCTGGGGAAGGGGTTGTTATGTCACACAAGCTAGTAGGAGGGAATAAAGAGAAAGTGAGTAAAAACCAGGTAAGCAAAAATCCCCTTCTGATAGGGAGCAGGAACTCCCAGAGGTGGGAGAAGCAGAAGGTATTAGAAATTAACAGATTAGGGAATGTAGGAAATATAAGTATTTCCTTAATAATTTAAAAAATGTTATAGTCCCCAATATACAGCACGTAAGATTGGATGCACCCAGTATAGCACCCCTGACTTGCCATATCTCTAGCACTCATCCAGAAATTCTAATAATTTGAGAAATGACAGTAAAACACAAATGGGAACAGAGAACACAGTAAAAAGTGAAAAACTGCAGTTACCAGCTACAGTTGAGTAATTTGTGATCCAAAACCTTGTCCTGGTAAGACTCTCAGAAATAAAGAGGGAAATAAGTAAAACCAATAAACTTCTGCATAATCTCCTAAAACGTGTTAAAAAGAAAGTTCTAAGGGAGAATAATAAAGGAAAGTTGGGTAAGGCTATAAATACCAGCCCAGGAAAAATTTACATCTACAGAAGTATGAAGAAGAAAAAGGAGACAGTAAGGCAAATTACAGACTCTATAAGAGAAAAGGAGGGCAAAGAGATAGAAAATATAGTGGAGAAGGAGAGAGAATCCTAATGAGAGGCACAATAATCAAGTTATCAGAGTACAAAATGATGGAGAGACTGAGAGTTGTCCAAATTGTAAACCTAAAAAGAATTAAAATAAAAGGAAGGTGGTTGGGGAGATGGAAAAAGAGAAGAAGAGCAATATACAGACTGGAGTAAATGCAGAGGATGAGTACAAATATAAAAACAGTGATATGGGTGAGAAGATAGTCAAATCTGGACAAAGCAAGGACTCAGAACATCTTCAGCAGGGTGATCAAAGGACAGCAGACAAATTAGGCAAACCCAATGTAGAGAGGGAGGGGAAAAAAACAAAACAGGAGAAAATGAGAAAGAAATGAGGGAGATGCTGGTAAGATGAGGAAAACCACTCCCTACAGTCTATTTGAAGGGCTTACCAAACTATGTTTACTCTAAAACTGATGACATATAACACCTGTAAAGGTACAATGGGAAATGTCACATGTTGGACAGATTTAAAAACAGCATATAGATATCAAGATGGTAAAGAAAAAGGCTGAGTGTGTGTGTTGCCCTTAAAGATCCAGATATACTTACTCAAATATGCAGAGGGTTTTGAAAAGTGGAAATTAACGTGGATGTAACATGGGATGTGACAACTACACAAAGCAAGAGGAAAAATGAGAACATAACACACAAAAGAAAGAACGAGAATGATAATTAAATACGGAAAAAGGAGGTTAAGTAACAAAGAATAACAGAATATTTACATCTAGTGGAGATCATACATTACTTTGGTAGTGACTTGGGAAAGGAGAATGAGAATTTGATTAAAGGATATAAATGACATGGGATCAGAATAAATATCAGCACAGTTTTGGAAACAAGTTCAATGCTGGCTTTGGCCACTTCATCACCAGTACAGGTAGAGAGGGAGAAAAGTCTGGATGTTGATGGTGATCGTACTTCCCATTGATAGAGCTGGATAGTGTATTATGGAATTAATCTGATAATACAGCCCCTACACAAATAAGGATGATAGAATATATACAAATCTTACATTTTAGTGTAGCAAGTCTAAGGGAAAATTAGAAGACATTAAGAGGCTTGAATTTATCAGCATTTATTCGTTTATAATGCTGGAGGAAACCTGGTAAGAAAAAGTAGATCCTAACATTGTAGAATGATACTGTATGCAAAGAGAGCAACTAAATATGGTCATGCCAGTGGCAGCTTGGTAACCTTAGTCGCAATGCATGCATTCAAGGAAGTCCGTAAATTGGAGCTTAGATACCCATATGTTTTATGCTCTGTATGGAGAGAAATAGATGAAGCAGTATGTGTTTGTATAAATATGCATGTTGTACCTAAATTGCAAAAAAAAAAAAAAAAAGACTGAAGAGATATTTGAGAAGTTGTCACAAGTTCTAGGAATGTTACATAAAATGTTTAGTTCTATTCCCATTTGTATAAAGGGAATGCAACTGCTAAAATTGCCAATGGATAAATTCATCAAGCTGGGAAAATTGATGGTACACTAGCTATTCCAGTCAGAAATTATATGGCTATTACTGAATACAGCAGCAGAACATTGGCTAAGAATTCTTAATGGAGACCTAGGGGTTTTCATGGTAACATATTCATGGTAATATTATATTTCCCACTAAGTATGGGGGTTCAGTAATAGATGCTTTCTCCTATCCATTGGGAAAAGAATTTGTGGTGATGGAAGAATGGGAGATTAATCATTTTTCCATATCTGTCACTCTTGATTGTTCTATTAAGAGGTAAAAGACTTTCGTCACAGAGGCTCTGGGAGAGGTGGGTGAACATAAGATTATTTTTAATAAGAAAAAGATAAAATAAGATCCATTTTGTAAAGAAAAATTATAGCGCTGTTAACTGACAATGACATAGCAGGTTGGGTGAATTTAATAGAGAAGGATAAAATATCCTGCTAGTAACGATGTCTGTAATATACAGCTGCAACGAAGACATGGCCAGTTATTTCCTGAGAAATTCCTGCCTGCTACAGTACCACTGTTGGCGACTAGAAGAATTTCTTTAGAAATACTGTGAAATATCTTGAAATATCTGTTTGTATCTAAGGTTGCAACTGTATTTGTCTATGCATAAACACATTTTGATGTTGTGTTAGAGTCTGTAGGGAAAAGAGATAGAATACAACAGTGGGCACTAAGAAAGAATGGTTGGTTCAGTGGTGAATGTGAGGGGTTATGGAAAGCAGTCATAAAAGCCAGTAAATTTAGTAAAAGCATATATAATATATGTTCTAGAAAGCTTATATTAACTGAAAAAAATTTATATAAATATCTGTGAAAACAAAAAAGCACAATTTAAAAATACTTTACAGTACAGTTTGCAAAATGCAATAATTACAAAAGACACTGGGCCGATTCTCAAAACAGGCTTGCGCAAGCTGCAGCAAATAGCAGATTGTACCAAAGCCAGGTACACAAGGACTCTACGAGATTCTGGTACAGGAGTAGTCAAGGTGCCTAAGTCAACACACTTGTGTTGAATGCTACCCTGCAGCAAAACATCTGATGCACTGCAAGGGTCCCCGCTGGCCACTTGAGCAAACACAGATCCCCTGTCTCACCCCAAGTAATGGTCATGAAAACCCACTCTGCTGGTCAGTGTCCTCCACCATGATCCCGATGCCGCCTTTATAATCATTAGGAACCCCCATTCCTGATGCTGCCCATTTCATATATACAAAGAATCCCCCAATCCCGATGCAGACCCTAACAATGTCTGCCAAAGTTCCCCCCTCATGATATTGTACCCCCCCAGCCCAGCAGGTGGTGCCCCATCCCCTCCACTACCCAACCCAAAATGATAGCCAGCACTCGGCACCGCCCATCTCTCACCTCCGCGGCCATGTGCTGACTGCACTGTCTATAAATGAGTGTGTACTGTATAGTGTACATGCTCAGTTATAGACAGTGTAGTCAGTGCCTGGCTGTGGAGGTGAGAGGTGAGTTGTGCTGGGCACTGGCTATCATTCAGGATTGGGTAGCGGAGGGGGGTGGGCACCACCTGCTGGGGGCTGAGGGGCACTATACCACTCTGGGAGGGATCTCAGTACTCACTGGTAATGGGGCCAAATTGGGGATCAAGGGATTCTTTACATATATGAAACAAGCAGTGTTGGGAATGGGGGTTATTAATTATAATAAGGGCAGCATCAGGGATTGGGGAGGGGTGCAATTGGACCACCAGGACGGGGCCACCCTTTATATGATATGGGGCTGCACTCAGGGATTTTGGAGGTTGGACCACCACCCATGGCATGCCTCACACAGGCATGTCACCCAGGGGAGAATTTTCTAAGTCCCCTTAAACCAGTCATGGCTGGTCTAAGGGTACTTAAAATTTCTTTGTCTAGGAGATGTCTGTGAATGGCAATCATGGGGCTGTGGCAGTTTGCATCTGCTGCGTGCCCCCTTGTGCCTGTCACAGCCCATTTCTGGGTGCAGGGATGGCTGAAGCCCCATTTGGGGCAGGCAGCCTGCAGTTGACACCAGTTGCTTTTGAGAATCACGCCTAGCACATCATTTGGTGCAAGGGGCATTTTGTGCCATTCTTTTTGGTGCAAGCCCCTTGCACCATGCTGGCTTTGAAAATTGGGCCCAGTAAGTCCTTTTGGAATCTACTAGCATATGGTACTGATAATAGGGAGACTAATACAGAATGTATTACTATGTCTGGAACATGGGTGGAACATTTTACATCCCTATATGGACAAAGGTCAAAATCTTCAAACAATGAAAAACAAAATCAGTAATATGATTGACCAATGGCCAGAACTAACTGAGTCAGAAGTAGTCTGGGATATTGAACAAGAAAAAATAATAAAGTGCCAGGCATTGATATGATCCTAACAGAGGTATTGGAATCAGCCCCAGAATGGTTGGCAAAGATATTAAGCTCTGATATGTACAATAACAGTCTTAAATTACCAGCTTGCTGGAATGAGGGATTGTTAGTACCTTTATTCAAAAATGGGGATAGGACTAAGCCTTCTTGTTATAGGCCCATTACTTTCTTATGTATCTCAATGAAAACTTATACAAGAATTATACCATCAATAAGTGTGGGTTCTGGATCAAAAGTTGATCTATATTCAAAAATGGGGATAGGACTAAGCCGTCCTGTTATAGGCCCATTACTTTGTTATGTATCTCAATGAAAATTTATACAAGAATTATACCATCAATAAGTGTGGGTTCTGGATCAAAGTACTAATGACCTGGCAAAATGGGGAGCCAGAGGAAGTTCAGGAAGAGTTTAGGAAATTGGGAGGGTCTCAAGCAAGTAGCTACTTCTGTCACTTTTCAGAAGTACTACCTGTGAGAGGCAGGGAAACATAGGGTGCATGCATCAGGAACTTTAACTCATGGTTGAAGAACTGGTGCTGTGAGGAAGGGTTTGGATTCATTGGTGACTGGGGACCCACCTGGAGGGATGGAGGTTTGTTCAAGCCTGACGGCCTGCATCCATCCTGGAGGAATCAAGCACTCAATGATAAGTTTAAATCCTACATTGACAAGCATTTAAACTAGCAAAGGGGCAGGCCAGCAAGGAGGCACCTACTTGCTCACACCACACAGCTAGCAGTGGAACCAGTGAACCGGAGGAGTAGCTATCTCTACAAAGCAGTGTGCAAAGATGGAGATTAGCACCCAAGAGGTGGATAGGCAGAAAGGGGCAAAATTCAGCAGAAGGGCAGACAGCAAGGAGAACCAGGGATAAGGACAACCAAGGAAGGGGCTGGTGTAGAACAGCGAAACAGTCTAGGAGATCAAATCATGGAGAGCCATGTACCAATGCCAGGAGCCTTAGCAACAAGATGGAAGATCTGGAGGCTGTCATGGTGCAGTCAGACCTGGACATTGTGGCCATCACTGAAACCTGGTGTAATGATAACCATGATTGGGAGATGGGCATACCTGGCTACAAGATATTCCAGAAGAGACAGGGCAGGTAGAAGGAGGAGAGTGGCACTGTATGTGAAAATGACATAAGGGCCACAGAGATCCAGGAGGAACAAAATGGGGAGAGAGATACTGTGGGTTAAGTTGGAAAGGAAAATGGGGCCAGCCATCCTCACAGGTGTGGTCTATAGACCACCAGCCCAGGAGGAAGAAACAGATAGGAGCTGATGCTAGCCATCCAAGGATGGCAGACAAGAATGAGGTAGTACTGGTTGGAGACTTCAATATTCCAGACGTGGACTGGAGCATCCCAGCAGCAGCATCAACTAGGAGCAGATTTATCCTGGACTCCCTTCAGGGTGCCTTCCTCAAGCAACTGGTCATGGAACCAACTCGGCAGAAGGCAATACTGGACCTTGTGCTCACAAACAGGGACAGTGTGATGGGGTAACAGTAGGGGAGCACCTGGGGAACAGTGACCACCAGTCATTGTGGTTTGAAATCACAGAAAGAGCAGAACCAAACCACACAAAAACACGTATCCTGGATTTTAGGGGGGCAGACTTTGGGAAAATGGGGAGATACTTGAAAGAGGTATTAAGGGGAATGGGGCAGGAATCAGGGGTTGAGGAACAGTGGGCAGTATTTAAAATGGGGATTACAAGAGCAACAGAATTATGCATTAAACAGGTTAGCAAGAGGAAAAGGAAGAGGAGACCATTATGGTTTTCCAAAGAGGTAGCAAAGAAAGTGAAAGCCAAAAAGATTGCATTCAGGCAATACAAAAAGACACAAGCAGTAGGGGATAGGAAGAAGTACCAGGAGAAGCAAAGGAAGGCAGGAAGGTCAGTAAGGGAAGCCAAAGCTCAGACAGAAGAACACATTGCAAAATCAGTAGGTAGAGGGGACAAAACATTTTACAGGTACATAAGTGAAAAAAGAAAGGCAAAGGGAGGGATAGTGAGACTGAAGGGGGAGGATGGGGGCCACGTGGAGGATGACAACAGTAAAGTTGACATATTGAACAGGTATTTCTGCTCATCTTTACTGAGGAAGAGGAGGATAATAATGGGTCTGAAGGGGTACAAGGGGTGAGAATGGTGCAGAAATGGACACAAGTCCCTTTACGAAAGGTAATGAAGGAACTGAAGTAATAAGAGTTGATAAAGCAATGGGGCCAGATGGGGTGCACCTAAGGGTCCTTAAAAACTAAGAGGTGGTGGCTGAACCTCTGGCTATCCTGTTTAGCCAATCACTGGAAACAGGGGAGGTACCCACAGACTAGGGACAGCAGATGTAGTCCCCTTATACAAAAGTGGGAACAAAGAGGAAGCAGGGAACTACAGACCAGTCAGCCTCACCTCGGTAGTGGGGAAGATCATGGAAGCACTACTGAAGAAGAGACTGGTGGAACATCTGGTTGTCAATGGACTACAGGACTCAAGGCAGCATGGTTTCACCAGGGGGAGGTCATGTCAGACCAACCTCATTGAATTTTTTGACTGGGTGACTAGGGAGGTGGATCAGGGGAGGGCAGTGGACATGGCCTATCTGGACTTCAGCAAGGCCTTTGACAGTGTGCCACATAGAAGACTATTACACAAACTGGGGAGTATGGGTGTGGGCAGGACAGTAGTGTGGTGGGTAGGTAACTGGCTGGGCGGCAGGACACAGAGGGTGGTGGTAAATGGCTGTCACACCACAGAGGGAAGAGTGACCAG
The DNA here is from genome assembly GCA_016271365.2 of Neoceratodus forsteri. Lineage (NCBI taxonomy): Eukaryota > Metazoa > Chordata > Ceratodontiformes > Ceratodontidae > Neoceratodus > Neoceratodus forsteri. The sequence goes on along the minus strand of CM057459.1, from coordinate 719,805,967 downwards.
TGGGGTACCACAGGGATCAGTGCTGGGACCGGTCCTATTCAACATCTTCATCAGTGACATTGTACAGGGCCTAGAAGGCAGAATTTCACTGTTCGCTGATGACTCAAAGCTCTGTAACACAGTAGACACACCAGAGGTGTAGACAGAATGAGAAGGGACCTGCAGAAACTTGAAGAATGGTCAGGGGTTTGGCAGTTGAAATTCAATGCAAAGAAGTGCAAGATAATGCATATAGGGCACAAAAACCCTGGCACAATATATCAGTTGGGGGGTGAGGATATAGCATGCACCAAGCAGGAAAGAGATCTTGGGGTTATCATCTCTGAGGACCTCAAGGTAGGGAAACAGTGTGACAAGGCAGCAGGTAAAGCAAATAGGATGCTGGGATGCATAGGCAGATGCATCACCCGCAGGAAAATGGAGGTCATAATTCCACTATACAAGACACTAGTAAGACCCTACCTGGAGTACAGTGTACAGTTCTGGAGACCTTACCTACGTAAGGACATAGACAGGGTAGAGAAGATTCAGAGGAGGGCAACAAAGATGATACATGGATTGCATCACAAGTCCTATGAGGACAGGTTGAAGGAATTGAATATGTACTCCCTGGAGGAGAGGACAGAGAGAGGGGATATGATAGAGACATACAAGTATCTTACAGGGAGGAACAGGGTGCAGGAATGCACTATTTTTAAGCACAAAAGATGTTCCAGGACTAGAGGGCATGGGATGAAGTTGGAGGGAGGACGATTCAGAGGAAACGTGAGGAAGAATTTCTTCACAGAACGGGTGGTGGACAAGTGGAACACCCTGCCAGAGGAAGTGGTGGGGGCTGAAACAATCACAGGATTTAAGAATGCATGGGATAGACATAAAGGAATTCTGGAGGTCAGGGGTAAGGGCAAGGGCAACAGATTTAGCAAAATATAAACTGAACTTACAAGCTCAAATGGCAGACTGGGTGGGCTATAGGCCTTATCTGCTGACACTGTCTATGTATCTATGTATCTATATATCAAGCGGATTTTACAAGTCCTATGATACAACTGACCATATATTCACCCTGGATATTATGATTTATAAATCTGCGAAACATAAAAAAGGGAAAATTATTTCTGACTTTCAGTTCTTATAATTTGAATAGAAAAAGACTATATTGATAGAACTAGGGATTGACAACAGACTTCTTCTAATTCTTAAAATGCTACATAGCAATATCTGCAAGGGTAAGAGTCTGCAGAGATGATGCAGTGACGGAGCCCATTATGATTGACAAGGGAGTAAAACAGGTGTGTTTATTGCCCCCCCACCCCACTGTTTCCACTGTACATTGAAACCTTGGTGAAAAAAATTACAAGATACAGATATGCATAGTCCGTAGACTAACACTGGGAAGGTGCAAATATCACTATATTCAGATTATATTATTTTATTATCTAGGACACAGCTGGGCTTCATGAGGGTGTTGTTAGCAGCATTTCGTCAATCAATCAATCTTCATTTAACCAAGTGGAACACCATTGAGTGGAAACTCATTTACAAAGTGGGACTGGTCAGCAATAATCGCTAAACAGAACAAGTAACAGCAAGATAATACCTAGACAAGGAAGAACATTAAATATGAAGATTGTACTGAGTATGTCTAGAAGTAAACACCAACACTGAGAACTATATACAACGTACTATATGCAATATATACACAAGTAGAATTATAACAGAGATGTTCTGACTAACATTTGAAATGTACTATATGCAATCTTTATATGTAGAACTATGAGAGAAGTGACCTGCACAGTTATGATGAAATGATAATAACCATTACTATGTTTGAAGACAATTTGGAAGGAATTCTTCCAGCAATGCATAGAGCTATTGAGACAAAAGTTAACAGTCAAATATGAGGAGAAATCTGGGATCTAAACACTAGTTTAAACTTGCTGGAGACAATATGAAATGTATTCATCAGCTTGATACTGGGTCTCCAAATGATACCCCAACAGCCGCCTTGAGATTAGAGTCAGGGATGAAGGCTATTGAATTATTAGCTTTAAGCAGGGCTGTGGGCTATTGGAATAATATATTGAAAATGGAATAGAATAGGCTCCCCAAACAATGCTGGGAAGAAGCAAAAACAAGCAGGAAACTATAGACCTGTTAGTTTAACCTCAGTGATAGGGAAAATGATGGAATCACTTCTAAAGGAAAGAATTGTCGAGTATCTAGAGGCCAGAGGGGCACAGGACCCGAGGCAGCATGGATTCACAGCGGGAAGGTCATGCCAGACGAATCTGATAGATTTCTTTGACTGGGTGACCAAAGTAGTAGATCAGGGAGGGGCTGTGGACATGGCCTACCTAGACTTTAGCAAGGCATTTGACACAGTCCCACACAAAAGATTAATATACAAGTTAGCCAGCCTGGGAGTGGGTCCCAAGATGACAGCCTGGGTAAAGTATTGGCTGGAGAATAGGACACAGAGAGTTATAGTAAATGGAATCCACTCAGAAGAAAGGAGGGTTACTAGTGGGGTACCGCAGGGTTCAGTATTAGGACCGGTCCTCTTCAATGTCTTTATAAGCGACATTGCAGAAGGACTGGAAGGAAAAGTATGTCTCTTTGCAGATGACACTAAGATCTGCAACAAAGTTGATGCACAGGGTGGGGTGGAAAGGATGAGAAGGGACTTGGCAAGGTTAGAGGAATGGTCAAATGTATGGCGCTTAGATTCAATGCTAAGAAGTGCAAGGTAATGCACCTGGGAAACAAAAACCCAGGGGAAGAGTACACAATGGGGGGTGAGATACTAACAACAACAAAAATGGAAAGGGACCTGGGGGTAGTCATATCAGATGACCTAAAGATGGGCAAGCAATGTGAGAGGGCAGCAAGGAGGGCTGGGGGGATACTGGGATGCATAGGGAGAGGCATCACCAGTAGAGAACAGGAAGTTATTATCCCTTTGTACAGACAGCTGGTGAGACCCCATCTGGAGTACTGTGTGCAGTTCTGGAGACCCAATCTCCGCAAAGACATAGACAGGATGGAAGCTGTCCAGAGGAGGGCAACTAAAATGGTGCAGGGTCTGCACTGGAAGTCATATGAAGAGAGACTTAAGGAGCTTAATATGTATAGCCTCGAGGAAAGGAGGGAGAGGGGACATGATAGAAACTCCAAGCACCTCAAGGGAATCAACAAAGTCCAAGAGGTAGCATCTTTCAAAAAGAGGTGTACAAGAACAAGAGTGCAAATTTGAAGATAGAGGGGCGGCTCAGAGGTAATTTAAGGAAGTATTTTTCACAGAGAGGGTTGTGGATGCATGAACGCTTTCCGAGGAGGAGGTTAGGAGTCAAAATCAGTGGGGAATTCAAGCATGCATGGATAGTCATAAGGCAATTCTGGGGTGTGGGGGTAGGAAGAAGTAGGCTGCTGGTTAACTAGGATCTGCAGCTTATCCAGTAGGTAGGGAAATGGGCAGACTGGGTGGGCCAAGCAGTCCTTATCTGCAGTCAAATTCTATGTTTCTATGTTTCTATGTTTCAAAAAGTGGTTTCATTTGGTGGATAAAATCCGGACATGAGCAGGACTAGGTTTAATATGGCTCCCAGAGGCATATAAGCTTTTGGATGTCTATACATCCATGGCAAAACAAAGACTTAAGGTTGGAATACCTCACAGCAATGAAGCTATACAAGGAGGTTAAGACAAATATAAAGTTGAACATTTTCTGGAACTTATAGAAGACAGAGTGCATAGGAAGGCTACATGTAGACAGATTAGGTTTGCTAAATGAAACTGAAGGTTGGCAAAGCTACTGGTCGAGAGACTACGAGGAATGTGATTGCAAATGTGATGTGAACAATAGCAAATTGAATGCACACCTTCTGTTTGAAAGCACATTATTGGAAAAGATCAAGAAAAAGATAATTTGATACCTTTTATTGAACCAACAAAGATGTTACAAAGAAAACCTAGTTCTTAAGATTTTCATGAATACAATCCTTTCTCATTAATTTCTGACGGGCGATTGTGTGTAATCAGAAAGTTTAAGCACCAGTTATCTCTTGTAACATCTTTGTTGGCAATAAAAGGTATCAAATCATCTTTTTCTAGATTTTTTGTTACAAGGACAAATATGGCAGCAAAAATATTTTTCTGTGTTATTATTGGAAAAGGAATGCGAAAAATATGCTACTCCCTTTACTAATCGCTACAACGATTGAATAGAAAATAAGATCAAAACGTTGTTTACTGGAAATCGGGTGACTTGTTATGGCTTGGCAAAATTTGCACTCAAAATGTGTGCTGTTATAAAAGAATGATCTATCCTGTTTTTTTAAAGTTTTTATGTATTATTGTCACATATGATAAACTGTTTGTTTTATACATGTTTTCCTCAATAAAGAATCTGAAACCTGAATCTGAAATCACTGTAGACAACCAGTCAGTGAAATAAGTCCAATTTATTTCCAAGTGCCCCAGAACATGAATGCAAAAAGGCATCAAAAGCAGCCATGTTAACAGATTCCAATCCAGTTTCTGTGACAGATTTCACCAGTGTGCAGCCCCAGACTTCCCAGAATTCATTGTATAAGTAAGCAATAATACTTGACTGGGGGGGGTGGTATTGAGGAATACGGACATGCAGGGGGCATAATGAGGCTCGATGCGCGGTTGAGGCCTTGTAGCCCCTGGAAGGTCCAGTATTCCCTCTCATCCGAGGGTATTGTTGTGCTTAGAATATGGGCACTGTAAAGATAAATTAGTTTAATAAAAATAATTAAAAATAATTTAAAATATGTTTTGTGATAAAATAGTTCCTCCACCTGCATCACAATGTGTTTTTTAAACTACAGACTTTTGTGTTGAGTGGAGTTACACACACACACACACACACATTTGGGAACAGCATATTTGTTTAAAGATACTTTTGACTAGACAGCAGCAGGAGCATGATCTGAAGTCAGTGGACTTTTTGTTTTCTTTTCAAAGAACACTTAGAGTGTTGGCCCGTGGGGGTGGGGGCAACTCACAGCAATGATGGAACCATGAACTTCACATCTTGCATGGCAGAAGGAATCGATTACAAATTAGGGACTTTATGTTTTTCTTTTTGTTTTTCCCTTTACTGGACAGCAGTAGGAGCATTATCGCAAGTGAGGAATTTCTGCTTTTTGTTTTTGTTTACTAGATGGCAGCAGAGCACGATCACCAGTCATGTGACTTTCTGTTTTTGTTCTTTTCTTTTTTCCCCAAACAGCTGTCAGAGTTACAGGGGGGTGGGCGTGACTCCCAACAATGATCCCTCCTGTGGCAGCCATGGACTCTAGTTCCCTCCCAGCACCTGTGATGGTCAGTCACAGCTAAATTTTCCCCAAGCAGTGGAATTTACTTTTTCTTCTGTCCATACAATTCAGTTTAACACTACAGGCTCACCTGCCACTGCTCACGGAGTTACTTGAAGCTGATCGGACTGTCAGCTTCCCTTTTCTTTCTTTTGTGCATTTCATTTTTCATTTCTTTCTTTTTTTTATATACTTCCTTTATTAAATCAGTGGTTTCTCATTTTACATTACATTCTTTTACACTTTTACACATTCTCATGTTTAACAACTTATAACTGTTCTGAAATATAGTTCAAAATACATACATGTTCTTGTTGATCATATCAATTATGTACATACAGTAAGACTTAGTAAAAAGAGCACACTTTATATTCAAATAATTGAGTTCTAAATAAATAATAACAGGATTAAGTTATGGATGAAGACAGACACTGGGCATAAGAGGGAGACCTGAAAGGTTATGGAAGTGTATATTGTTATTCAAAAGAAAAGAGAAAAAAATTTCAATTCTTTATTTCATTTCTATCTATCAAGTGAAAGGGCTTCTGGGAGGGAGGTAGGACGGGTCAAAGTTGTCAGTTGCGTAATTATTTTCCTTCTTATCACAAAAGCCCCAATACTAATCTACAGAATCTGTTTCTGAATTAATTCCTATCTGGTCTATCTTGTAATATAAATTTCCATTTTATTATTTAGAGCATGTGATACTTGTTCATTATGTTGTATATTCTGTACTAGAGATTTCCATTCCTTACAGTAGGTGAAGTGGTTTGGAGCCATTTTTAGTAATTGTTTTATATGCTGCTCCCAACAAAATAGCCCACAAATATAAAGTGTGCTTGTCCCTCATTCCTGCTGGAGGTATACCCAACAGTAGGTTAATCTCTGTCACTTGGAAGTGGTTACCAAAAATCTTTACTATATGGCCCGAGACTAGGGACCAAAAAGTATTTATTAGTGGACAATCATAGAATATGTGCTTATATGCGGCCTTACTCTCTCCACACAACCTCCAACAACTTTCCGGTACCCCCGGATTTCTCTGAGCCAGAGTTGTGGGTACTAAAAAAAATCTTGCTCTAACCTTCCACATAAATTCCCTCCACAAGGGAGAGGAGGTAGCAGACCAAGTATTTTTCCATACTTTCAACCAGTCTTTAACACTAATTACTTGTTTAAATTCTTTTTCCCAATTTGCCTTGACTGGATCCATAGAGTGTTTATATAACAGACTTAAGAATTTATAAATTATTGAAATGGCCTTTTCTCCAGAAGAAGAGGACCAAATTTGTAAAACCGGGGATTGATCCTCATAGAGTTGTGACTCTCTCTCCCCCTTGCTCTAAGTTGAGTTATTATGTAGTCCTTCATTTGGTAAAAGAACAATCTGTCCTTTTCAGTCCAGGTAAATCTCTCTTGTGCCTCTTCCAAGGTTATGGGGACATCCCCTTTCATTATTTGCCAAGGGGCTACTGTGCCTTTCTTTATCTGAGAATTATACCAGGACTTAACCACAGGGGAATCAAATTGCTTCTTTACTATAAACCATTGATATTTCCAGAAATGGATTAGTATCTGTTTACTCTTGGTTCCTCTCCTCCAACCTTCCAATATAGTAGAGGTAGCTTTCGAAGTGGTATGCAGAGTTCGTTGCAACAAAGGGAAGGAGAAAAGTGTTGCAGGTAAGGGTGGGGATTGTTCCCTAGATAAGTCTATTTGTTTCCAGACTGCCTGGTATGTAGGGTTCCCAAAGCAATGCCAGGTGCATTTGAGGCAACAACCAGTGGTCAACTAGGGAAGGAATGATATTCCCCCATTGTTTTAGGGAGGGAGAGTTTCCTAAGGTTAAGACGAGGTTTCTTGTGATTCCATTGAAAGGCCACAAATGCTTTTTGCCATGATAGCATTTCTTTCAGATCAACAATGCAGGGAACGCACTGAAAAAGGTATAGCAGACAGGGCAGAGCATTCATCTTCAAGGACATCGTGTGAGTATAAAAGGAGATTGGGAGAAGATCCCATCTTCTCATGTCATTCTGCAATGTATCTATTAGGGGGATATAGTTCTGTTTGTACAATTGAGATAAATCTATGGGAATCTGTATTCCTAAATGCTTCAGGGAGGAGCCGTCCTATTTAATTGGGAATTTATTTTGAAGCCCGAATGAGGGTTCATATTTTACCTTGAGGCCCTCTGTCTTATTAATGTTTAAAGTGTAACCTGATAGATATGAAAAGACTTGGATTTTCTGCATGACTGCTGGCATTGAGGATTCTGGAATAGTTAAGTATAATAAAGATGGAATCCATAAACAAGCCAGTTTATGTTCCACTCTAGAAAGGTAATACCGCGCCGACATCACAAGGGATTGTCGTATGTATTGCGCCAGGGGTTCAATATAGTAGGCAAATAAAAGTGGAGATAGGGGGAAATCTTGCCTGGTTCCCCTAAAAAAGGAAAATTGTTCAGTTAGGTGCCCATTTGCATGGATATATCTGCTAGGACTTTTGTAAAATCTAAATAAAGTTTCTATAAACTTGTTTGAGAATCCGAAGCGGGCAAGGACCTCCCTTAAAAATCTCCATGATACCATATCGAACACTTTTTCTGTGTCTAATCCTAAGAGGAGGGTTGGTATGTTCTGAGTCTGTGAATGTTCCAATAGGTATATCGTGCATCTTACTTTGTCCTGGGCCTGACGTCCCAGAATGAACCCACATTGGTCCATATGGATTTTACTAGGGGAAAATTGTATAAGTCTCCTGGCCAGAATAGATGTTAAAATTTTATAATCTGTGTTTAATATGGATATGGGTCTGTATGATGCACAGTAGGAGAGGTCCTTGTCTGCTCGAATAATCGAGACTATAGCCTCATTCCACGAATAGGGATAACCCTCCTCTGATGTGATGTATGCATAGACTCTATTGAGTAGGGTATTTAAAATTTTAGAAAATGATTTATAGAATTCCCCTGGGAGTCCATCGGATCCCGGACGTTTCCCTGTTTTTAAACTGCCTATTGCAGTTTCGATTTCTTTCAATGTTATCGGGGTAGTCAGTTGAGAGCTTTGCTGCTCCGTAAGAGTCGGAAGATTTAACGAGTCTAAAACATTTCTTATTTTCTGTATTGACGAGGAGTCTTTAGACTTATAAAGCTTTGAGTAATAATTAAGGAAAGCCTCGGCTATTCCTTTTGTTGTGTTGTGAATTTTGCCTGTTTGTGGGTGCCTAATTTTCATTATGTTTGACTTTGTTTTTTGTATTCTCAACCTTTGTGCTATTAGTCTGAGGGATCGAGGGCCCCCATCATAATAGCTATGCCTTAAGAACAGTAGTTTCTGCTCTATCGAATAATCTAATATTTTGTTACGTTCACTCTTTAAGTGAGTAAGCTCTTTACTTCTAGCCTTAGTCTTTTTGATAGCCTGCAAGTCCTCCATTTCTTTTATCTTGTTTTCAAGAGATGTTCGTCTAGCCTCCCTAAGTTTTTTCTTGTTTGCTGATATACTAATCAGTTTACCCTTGTGATTGCCTTAATAGTATCCCATAGGATAGATACTGATGTGTCTGACCTATCATTTTGCTCCAGAGCCTGAGCTATTGTGTCTCTATACATTTAAGGACCTGTTTGTCTCTTAAAAGAGAAAGATTCAGTCTCCAGAAAGTTACTTTCCTCACCGCTAAGCAGAACTGACAAAAGATCGGGGCATAGTCTGATAGTACAAAATCTCTGACCAAATCTTTACCATATCCCCATTTGTTCTTTAGGTGCTATAAAAAAGTCTATGTAGGAATAAACATCATGGGCCTGGGAGTAGTATGTATGTCTGGGGCTGTGCCATGGAAATGTCTCCACATATCTTGATAACCTAGTTCTTGAAGTAATTTTTTAACTTGACTTGTTTTTTCTTTTCCCTGATTTTATGTGTACAGTGGTTTTCAACTATATTCAAATTTAGATCCCCCCACATATCATTTTTCCCTCGGCCCACTCCGCTAATTTTGAAAAAAAAGATCTATAAACCTCATATCCTGAGGCAGGGGGAATGTATATGGATGCAAAGGTTATTAGTTGACCATCTAAATTACCCTTAACCATGGCATATTTCCCTCTTTATCAATACTTTGTCCTTGATTTCAAATTGCGTTCCGTTTGATTAGTACTGCTGTTCCCCTTCTTCTTCCCCCTTTATAGGAAGAGGCCACGACGTGCAAGAAACCCAACCTTTCACATTTTTTATGTTCAAACTGAGAGAAGTGCACTTCTTGTAGTAAAACAACATTTGGCCCAGCCCTTTTCATACTCTGAATAATTTTGCTTCTTTTAATGGGGTTGGTAATTCCATGCACATTGTATGTGCAAATAGTATATGGTGCCCCTTTAATCATGGCTATATCTTAATTGCCCTTTTATTATCCAAATATCTGGTTTGATTTCCAAAACATCGCGACCCCCCCTCCAGTCTCCCACCGCCAAGTCTGTGTGCCCATTTTTCCTTCTGTCTGCCATCATACATCCTGGTAGAAAAAAGATTCACAATTGCCAACATGGCTTAACACAATTTTAACAAACTTATTTAGCTCGACAAGTACTTCCAAGGTGAGGGGCTATTACCTGATTAGCCTTTTGTTCAATCTCTATTATGAGATGAACGAGGAGGATTGCTAGTGCTTCCATTGCCGGAAGTCCTCCTACTGAGCAACGAATGGTATTATGCTCCTGGTTTACTAAATGGAGATAAATATCTCCTCACGGAACTATCGAAGGAAACTATAAGGATTATCTAGGTTCTGAACTGTGTAAAGGCCCTCTGTGCTCCCACCCAGTCCACCAATCAAAAGCATGTCCAAGCCCCCAATACATCAATTAAGCTTTGTGATGTTGGCTTTTAAATTTGCTTTGGTTATTGAGGAATTCCCCCCCCCAAAACTTCAACCTGCTACTCGCTGTTCAGCTTAGTTCTCCGTTACCATTTGCATTTTCTTAGCTCTCCTAGGATTGGCTTCTTAAACGTGGTATCCTTCCCGAATTAAGGGGGTGGGCGGAAATCCCAACCTCAGATTATAGATTGTCTTATTTAACCCAGTTAGCAACTTCCTAATGGTGTTTAGCCTAATCTCAATCCGCACGCTGACAGACACCATCAACTTGTAAGTAAAAGCAAGAAAACTTTATCAGAAGCAATTAAGGTCATAGTAGTAATCGAGCTACTCCTGAATTACAAAAAGTATCCCTGCCTTGCACTGGGGATCTCTCAGCTTGCACAGCCCCAAAAGCCTATGCTTAAGATTCAACATTGCTGTAAGATTTAAAGTCTCTGGATCCAGTCTTGTTTTTTCCGCATGTCACTTCCCACCACCCCCAGTCTCTTCTCTTGAAATCAAGCAACGTGTGTAACACTTATCTGTTATTGGTCTGTTGCCTCGAGAAAGAAAGGGGCTCGGAAGAAGCCATTCCATGACTGCTCAGCAATCAGTTCAGATAGCAGAAGTCCTCCAGATGGTTCAAGTAGGCTTATCCATCTTGCTTCTTTGTTTATCGAGCATGGTTTGCAATCTGTGCAATGCTTCTCTGTGTAGCAGTAATTTGGTGCCCATCTTCTTCCTGTTTTGGGTGCGCTGCCAAATTGGGTCGTCCTTCCCACTGTTTTGGTTCCGGATCTCCGTTATTTGTATTTTCCTCTCTCTCAAGGCTTCCGTTGCCTCCTCCACCGTAGAATACAATTTTGTTTCATCTTCCCAAAAAATCCGAAGTCTAGCTGGGTAAGGAGTGTGGAAATGAATCACTTTCTCATGTAAAGATTTAAGGATTGGGAGGTACTTTAGACTTTGTTGTTGTATTTCTTGTGGGTAGTCGTGATCCATAAATAATCTGTGGGTGAGGTATTTAATTTCCTTTTTAGCCCAGGCTCGACGTAATATCTCTTCCTTGTCACTGAAGGAACTCAATTTAAATACTATAGAGCGAGGCCTGGCTGCTGGGTTGGAGGGTTTAGCTTGGAGCGACCTGTAGACTCTCTCTTTGTGAAAGATGAAGGTGTTTGGCAAGTCCAAAATGTCTTTAAGTAAATTCTCTATGAGCAGGGCCATGGGGGTAGTTTCCATACCCTCAGGCAGGCCATATAAATGAAGATTATCCCGTCGGGAGTGGCCTTCAAGATCCAGACATTTGGACCTCAGCTCTTCCGATTGCTGTACCAGGGCCTGCATAATCTCGGCAATTTGAGTGGTGCTCTCCTCGTTCTGGGCTACCTGCTCTTCTATTATGCCTATGCGGGACTCGAAAGTGGATAGTTGCTTTTGAACAGCTTTAAACTCCTGTTTGTTTTCCATTCTGGATTCCCGAATCTCCCTTAAAGGTTTCAAATCTTGCTCGAGAAAGTTGTTCTGATTCTCCATCAGTATCATAGCTGGCCTCATGGGAGCTCGTGGATCCTCTTGTAATCGGGTACCATCTGTACTCTTTTCTTTGCCTCTCAATCAATTTCTGCCTCTGTAGATTGGCAAATGCTTCCCTCCTGAGTTTCTAGACATCTTTGGATGTATTTTACAAAGTTTTGGAGGTTAGATCAGCGGACTTAGCAGGGAGCCTCAGACCCTAAGCTCCTTTCAGCTCTGTAGCGTCACCAGAAGTCTTTTTCATTTCTTTCAATGTCAGTACTGTTCATTTTATTTACAAAAGACTCAAAGGGGAGGGGTGACCAGCTGCTTTGTTTGGGGTCCCACTGTCAGTGTGCAGGTGGCAAAGCAGGGATGGACTAACTGTTTTAATAATTAGGAAACAGAATGGCTACGGAAAGTCACAAATTACATGGAGTACAATTATTTCAAGCCATTAGCAACTGTAAGCCGGGGTAGCAAGTGGGTATATCAGGGGTAACTCTCCACTGAAGTAGGAAGCCTTGGGGTGACAGTATCACTCACTAAGAGAGTGAAAAAAATGGAGCCAATTTCAGCTTGCATAGGGTGGTTTTGGCCAATGAGCAATTGGGGTGGGCACAAGGATACCTTAGGTGGTATGGGGTCAGGTGACTGAACTTTATTTGCTGGGCATCTATTGAAAGTTAATGTACCCCCCTGGCAGGGCCAGGGTACTAGCTAATCAGAGCCCTGCAAATAAAAAGCCCATTTTCTAATGCATACTATTCACCACACCGATCCCTTCAAACATACTGCCCATATTGACCTAGTGTTAAAAGGAATCTAAACCATTACCGCACTCTGCCTTACCAAACAGCAAAAAGAAGAAGAAATATAAAAGATTAAGTACCACAAACAGTTCATGTTGTTTCTTCTTCATTCAAGGATTTTCTAACCACAGCTTGTTCAGTGGTTGGCAATTTTTTTGTTGTATTTCCTTAAGAAACACTTTGGTTTCTTTGGTCAGAGCAGGGAATGGTTTCTTGCTCCAGGTGATATGTACTCTGGCCAGTGGTAACAACACAAATGGGATTTGCAGAAGTCTTAATTCAGGTTTAATACCCTCAAATGCCTTATGTCATATTCAGGTGGCATATGACTAGTCCTGAAAGAATAAAATTCTTTGTTTCCACACTGACATCTGTATTTGTTAAGTCACTTGAATTGCTAAGTGTTTATCTTTTGTGGGCAAGAATGCATGCAGAATAGCCCAGTGGTATTTTGTGGGGGCTACTGCCCACTGCAAAGTTACACTGTAAGCTTTTTCAAGTCACAGCTCCTCTGGTAGAAGCAATTTGGTTTCCAGCCATGTCTTCATTAATATCAGAATATCCACACCCTCCATTTCTTCTGGCATGCCCAATACTTTTAGATTTCTTGCCTTGAGCATGTTTTCACAGCCATCCAGCCTCATCCATAGCAAAACTTTTTCTTTACTACTGAGGTATTGCTAGTCAGTGCCTGATCTGCCATCTTGTTGGCCTTCATTGTGCTCCTTTTTCTGCTTCCATCTCTAGCTCTTCAGTCATCAGAATAGAGATAAAAGAGTCAGATCTGTTGTCCACAGCTTGTATAGAATTGCAAAGTTGAGACTTCTGAGGCCACCAACAGTGGTGCTGCAAGCTTCCTGAGCACCGCTTTCTCACCCCAAAATCAGCGGTAATCCCCACTCCAGCAACTGGAACTGAACAGCAGACAGTACAATTATATTAAGTAAAATTGCAGCAAAGACTGTGGCAAGAGGTTTGACTACAGAAGATGTCCTAAGCAATATAAATTTAAACGTATGTACCAGAGCTTAACAATGTGTCTTCTTTGGCAGTGGGAGACTTTCCACAGAGAGAGAGACACAGAAATAGAGCTGGAGGAGAAAACATCACAATAACTCCAGCATGCTGGTGATGGAACTTAAACACATAAGTTCATCCCTGCACAATCTGGAGAAAAACTATTGATCACTCAGAATTGATAGCCACAACCTTTAGCAATGAATGAGACACCTCGAGCAGGGCCTAAATTTCATGGTGGCACAAATGAACTCACGCAATACAGTGTTGCTGTATTTATACCATTGGAACAGAGAAATAACAGATAAACTGGAGGACCTTGAATTGTTATCCCAGTGGAATAACACATGCATATACAGCCTTCCAGATGACACCGAAGAAGGGAGTATGGAGTATTTTGCTGGGTCACTCCTGAATGAACTGCTCAGTGTGCCAGCTGATATAGACTTCATTATTGAGAAAGCCCACTGAGTTCTCATGCCCAAGACCAGTGATAAAAATGCCAGGCCTAAGTCATCGGTTATGCAGTTTGTGAACTTCTGCGCAGAGATGCTTATTCTAAGTAAGGCCTGTGATAAGCAGGAGGTAATCTTTGGTGACTCCTGCTTATGTCTAAACCATGACTTTATTCTGGGGACCATGGACAAATAGAGCCAAATAATGCAGTTCCGCAAGGTTCTTAAAGAGAAGGGGATTAATGCACAGTTTGTAGCCCCAACTCAGCTGCGGATCCATACAGATTCTGGACTAAAATCCTTCTGCTGCCTTGAAGATGCCAGGGACACACTAAAGGTCTGAGCATGCCATTACCTACACCACCAGGATCAGAGGCCACATTGCTGTAGTAGGAGGCACAAAGTCAAGAATGGGCAATAGCACAACCAATCCAGAAAGGAGTAAAAAAGCTGTAGGGAACCCTTAATGAAACTTGAAATCAAATTTTTCAGTATCACCTCTGGGACCCAACACTAAGCACTTGTCCCTTCCCCTCACTGACTGAGAAAAGATACCCCACCAGAGGTTAGGTACAAGAGGTATAAAAACCTCACATAGGGTTTGCAGGACCCTGTGTGTTTTTTCATTAAGACTGTTATTCTTCCCACAAGTTTGAGCATCTGGGGAAGAGGCAGACTGTCATAGAATCACTGACTCTGCCACTAAGGCAAATTTTGGTCGGAACACACGGTTCACAGTAAATAAATGTATTACTCATATTTGGGAGATCAACTGCTTTCTTAATGTGTTTGAAAATGGGGGTTGTGCTTTTTGGGGTCTCTCACCTCAATAGATTGGCTCGATTATCCTTAACATGGTGGTTGTGGCCTCATGCACAACTTGGTTGATGGCCATCTTGCATGGACATGATAAGGGGGCATAGTGAGTCATGGGCAAGTTGCCCATATGAGAGGCAGGAAGATGTGGTTCAAGCAATGGGGATGGGACCTCGAAAAAGATGGTACATCCTCTGGCTTGATACCCAATAGGGCAGACATGATGCCTGACAAGAGGATCAGGAGCATGATTCACTGTTAATCATCTACCTTCTGCCAGGGTAAATGCTGATGACTTGAACACATGAAGAGGACCACTCTTTGTGGGACTGAGTTAGGAGCATAGCATAGTAAACAGCAAAAGAGCTGGGATTGGTGATGGGGCAGCATGATACATCCAATAGCATAGTGCAAAAAAGGTGATATGCCTGGACTTCAGTCTCTGTCTGGCACATAGCTTTGCTTATTCACTTGCTTGAGAGACACCTCAAAAGCACACTACTAAGCTGCTCATTTTAATTATATTTGCTCTTGTTTTGCTCATTGCTTGAGTCCCTAAAGGGCTAACTAATTGGCAGGGTGGGTGGGGACAGGACTGTAAATTATACATTATGCAGATCCCACTACATGGGGAGGGTCTCTCATGTCTTGGATTTAGGGGCCCCTCCATGGTGGGGCTCCACATCAATTATGCACTGATTTCTCAATGGGTTAATGAAGACTATTTTTTTGGGGGCAGTCACAATGGCTTGAGTAAACTACCTGTGGAAGAGGGGCAACATAATATACAGAACCAGCTGAGGGGTGCATAGGTGCATATCCAAGGTCAATCAGTGGACCATCTGGCTGTAACTGGTCTCAAATAAATGGCATTTTGACAGCTGAGGGTTCCATCACAACTGAATGAAAAGTCTCATCACCATGAAATTTACCCACGTTGTTCTAATCTGACTAATAGGGGTTTATACGTTTATCATTTAAGGAAATGTCAAGGTTTAATATTGGACTTTATAGCTTGTTATCTTATAAGAACAATAGTTCATTAAAGCCCAATTTGGAATTTTTCAAGCACCCCAGTTCAGGAGGGAAGGGACTGTAATTTGGGCCAAACTGACAGCCAGCTGATCCCTTCCATTTCCCAGTCCTCTAGTCCCACTTCTGCACTCAGATGTTTGTTCTGGACTGTCCTCCCTGCAGCCACCACTGATCCCTTTTCTTCTCCCTCTTCTTCCACTCCATCCTCTCTCTCTCCTCAGCTGTTCTATGTATCTGCTGATGGCCCAGCTCACTACTCCATCCTAGTGGGTGACAGAGGGAACCGTGCATCTAAAAAACATTTGAACCTGATACAGCTTAGAAAGCCCATATAGAAATGAAGATAAGAAACTATAATCAGCCTTCTAGGCTAGAAAGTGATCAGAAGCACATAGCTTTTCTAGACCACTGTGGGCCTTGAGGAAGAGGCACTTGGCCATGAAAAATTGGCCAGCTGTTTATCAGAGGCGGTTATGTACTCATACATACAATACAATATCTGCATTTGATAACTGATTGGAGTTTGAGACTCCCTCACTCCCCCTTAGTAGAACCTGATTTATCTGTGTCACCTAGACATTAGATTCCTCCACATTATCACTTTTCCAATGCAGGGCAGGTTTTTACCAAAGCACCGGAGCATTCATGACCCCCTCCCCAACACAGGCACACACACACACACACACACACACACACGCACAGAAGTGTCCTTAGACCAAGGGAGTTCAGTGCTGTGGTACTGGTCAGTGCCTCTGTGACAGTGTGTCAGTAATGCTACTGTCACTACTGTAGTAGCACTGGCTTCATGAACAGCTACTGCAGTGAGTTCTAGAAATAACATGATAAAACCAATGTGGATTACAAGGAAAAATGCTTCTGTTTAATAGCACTATTAGCATATGTAGATGTAACATACTGAAAGCTGTATAACCAGCTTTGGTTCCTTAACATTATCTATAGCTTTATTTCTTTAGTTTTTAGCTTTCACTTTTAAGTGAAATAGGGTTACAGAAATACTGCAATCCAGTCTTCACAATATTACCTTGCGCACTCTTGCAACACAACATTACGCCTTCATAATGAGCATTGGGTTACTTGTAAAACAAAAAGTCCATCCAATAGGATACAGTTGGCCAGTCACAAGGCTTTCCCAAGGATGAATGACACAGGCCGTGTGATCCTCATGCTCATTTCTCTCAGAGTAGGCTCTTTCCAGGTTTGGTGCTACATGAAATAGACACATACACAATTATAGTAGACAGGCTTTGAGCCTTGCACCTGGTCAAATCTGTTACAACTTGCATTTTGTCTCAGGCACCTCTGGGCGAGTGTTATTTCCTCCTAGGCTGCAGCACTGAGGGACTTGTTTACCTTTTCAAATTAGTTACTATAATTAGATTTTATAAAATCCTGTGTTTATACTCCCTAATCTGGTGCTAACAAATGTGCTAGTTACAAGATATATAGCACATATTTGCATATAGCACTACCATACTTGGTTTATAATTAACTTAAATCGTAGTTAAAACATATATTTACACACATTCAGACTAAAGCTAAACTAAATACAGACAATTACTTGGAAGTACTAACTTGCAAAAAATAGCAATTATAGTCTATGAGCCCTTCACCTTCTCTAATCTGCTTCAGTTTCAATTTTCAGTTTATATATTAGAAAGCAAGTTGAGACCAGCTCTAATTTACAATTGCATGAAGTACAGTTGAGAAAAATGACAGCAGATAATCACTCTAATAGGTAATGCAACAAATAGGGTAACAATTAAAGCCTGTGTTGTCATGACAAAGCATTCATTTGAAACATTCACAAAGATTAAACAAGGTATTGTGGATTAAACAAACAAACCAGAGTTTGCACTAAGGATAGTGGAGCACTCACAACCTCAAGAATGCAAGGGCACTGGTCTTCTAGAACAGCAAAAACTACTTTATTAATGCATAATGTGTTTTTATTGCCTCTATTTATATGTTAATAAAGTAATTGTTTGCTCTTCTAGAAGACCAGTGCCTTTGTATTCTTGAGGTTGTGAGTAATTGACTTTTTTTGCTTTTTGTATTGTGGCTTAAACTGCTTTAACTGATCTTCTGTCTCAGCCATCTCCTGCCAGGTGTTACCCATTCAGGCTGCAGGACTGACTGTTGTATCATCCTTCAGCTATTTGCTGCTTTTTTGGCGATACACAGGCCAGTATCATGGCTGCACAGGCTTCATCCTCTACTGAACATATGTGGGAAAAATCTCCAGGGTCTTCTAGCATAACTGCCTCCAGTACTGGAGAACCCTTTCACACAGCACGTATAAGGGGGTTCCATACAATCATGTGGGCCAGCTATCCACTGAGTGGATACCTCTCACACATGGTACATTCCTCTACTAGAAGTTCTGTCTAACAACCTCCTACTTTACTCTGCACCAGCTCCTTCAGGAACAGTGGTTAATGTACATTTCTTACCCGAGCGGCAAGTGCACTGCAGGGCATATGAAATACAGAGAAGATCATACCAAGGATAGTGTCTGGTGCAGTCTAAAGAAGCACCGGCTCCAACAACTGAGTATACAATCAGAGGTGCACTCAGTGGGGAGGCAGTTACATAATAAAGCTCACAATGCTTGCTGAATTTAATAGCAGCTCATAATGGGGGCACACAAGAAGTTCCCTAGCACACTGAGCATTCTGACGAAGTGTAATCATTACACTTAATTATTTAAGTTTCTGCACTGAGTGCACCTCTGAGTGTGCCTTGTGCTCTTTTTCTTGCCCTGAAAATTTAGTTTTGAGTGGACTAGGCTTTGTTGCTGCTATGCCTAGAAGTACCTACAGAGCCACTGTTCAAAATAATTTTGTCTCCTTTCCATTTCCTGTTAACTTTTGATCCTATCTTATTACTACGGTGGCATACCGCAGCGGGTTGCTTGGTCAGTATTGTGCAAACTTGTATTGCTCTGTCGTACTACACTGTTAAATGTGTTTAATTGTCTTGGATCACACTTTTAATTGTCTTAATTTATGTTTATTTCTCTAGTTATGCTACTACTCTTCTCATCTACAGGGTTACCACACCACTGTTTTGTAAGCTTTCTAGAGTCATAAACAGGGTGGAACAAGTCTACAGTGTTCCAGCTCAGTTCAGCAGTGAGCAGCAGCTGAGAGGCACTGCCTGTCTGTACTGCAAGCCTTATCCAGGGGTCTGTGTTTTATAGAGTCTGAAGCTGTGCCAGAACAGAAAAGTTGATGAAGTGACAGAGGCCATAAGTAGTAGCCCTCCAGACTATTGAAAGGAATCACTTAGAAAGGTGTATCCAGACCTAGTGTTTACTGAGTGTGGTGTGCCTTAGAGCAATATATCTAGTTCTGCAATATAATGCTGAGAGATTCCAAGGAAAATGAGATAAAGGGAGAGAGAGACAGTGAAAGAGAGAGAGAGAAGAGACAAGAGAAAGAGCATGAGAGAGACAGAGAGAGGAGAGAGACAATGAGAGAGTGAGAGAGACAATGAGAGAGAAAGAAGAGACAGAGAGAGAGAGAATTAAACTTGTGAAGAGTGGGATGGGAAAAAAAGGCTGTCAAGGGGGTGCCGATAAAGGACGGACTCTGTCTCCACCCCACTGGGGACCAGGAGGATTGCAGGAACAGGCCAACTGGCAAAGTGCAGACCAGGAGGAAACAGAATCCCATGGGAACACGAGCAGGGAAATGGAACTATAGGGAAAGGGTGGAAGAGGTAGTCCTGCTAAATGCCAGGAGCTTGGGAACAAAATGCCTGAGCTCCAGGCGATGTTAACTGAGGGAGCAGTGGATGGGCAGTGGTCACTGAGACTTGGGCCACTGCAAGACATGACTGGGACCTGAACCTGGAGGTTACACTATGTTCAGGAAGGACAGGGGAGGGAAGGGTGGGAGGGGGTAGCTATGATAGTCAAAACTGCAGGCATGGGGGAGTAGAGGAGGCGAGAGGGAACCGTGGAGGCGATTTGGGTCACCTTGATAACAAGGGGCAAGAGAGTAAAATAGGAGTGGTGTATAGACCCCCTGCCCTGGCGGAGGAGCTGGAGGACAGTCTGGTGACAGATGTTAGGAGACACTGCAGACCGGGCAGAGGAAAGGCGGTGGTGTTAGGGGACTTAAACATGCCAGGAACAGACTGGGAGACTATGACATCCTCTGTGACCAGGGAACAGAGGTTGCTGGATGTCTTTCAAGACGCGTTCCTAACTCAGCAGGTGAGGGAACCGACCAGGGAGGCAGGGTACTGGATGTGGTCCTGGCAGACAGTGACCAGATTGGGGGCCTGGAGTAAGGGACCCATTGGCGGGAGTGACCATGCCATGGTCTGGTTCTGCCTGGAACTAGGAGGGTAGAAGGCTGCACAAAGACGGAAGCAACCGACTTCAGGGGCGGATTTAAGGAAATGGGAAGGATCCTAAGGAGCATTTGGATGGGATTGGGTCAGACATGGACGCTTGATAGTAGGTGGGAAATCATCAGGAGAGGGTGCAGGATGCTACCAGCACCTGTGCAAGAGTAAGACAAAATGCGGTATGGCCTAAAACTCTGTTGGTGGACCAGGAGGTCCAGGAGGTGATGCGGGGAAAGAAAGCAGCCTATAAGAAATTCAAGTGCTCAAGGAGTGAAAGGGATCGAGGGGAGTATGAGCTGATGGCTAGAAGGGCCACTAGAGTGGTGAGGTGGCTAAGGCAAGGAAGGAGCAGAACCTGGCCAGGGAAATTAGGAGAGGGAAAAAGGGGTTCTTTAGATACATTGGGGAAAGACGAAGGGTGAAGGGGCAGATTAGCTGGATTAAATCAGGGGAGAGATGGGCACAAGACCCAGGAAAGCAGGCTGAGGTACTAAATGAGTACTTCACCTCAGTTTTCACCAGGGAAAATGGAGATGCTGCATCATACATGGGAGGAGACAGAGATAATGAGGAGGGGGGGACCCTTACCGATCGGCAGGTCTGGGGAGAGGGGGAGGCATCACTGGCAGGTGGGGGGAGGGCTAAGCAGGGAGAAGAGGTACCAGAAGTGGAAATCACAGCAGAGAGAGTGAGGGAAGCCCTCAGCTCCCTTAAGACGGAGAAAGCACCGGGGCCGGATAAATTACATCCTAGAGTGCTGAAGGAACTTGCAGATGTCCTGGCGAAACCCCTGGCAGAGCTTTTCACCATCTCTCTGAGGACAGGGTGGGTGTCCCAAGACTGGAAGGTGGCGCATGTAGTGCCTATCCACAAGGGGGGATCAAGGGAGGTGGCAGGGAACTACAGGCCTGTCAGCCTGACATCGGTGGTGGGCAAGGTGATGGAGGGCATTGTCAAGGAGAGGCTAGGGGGGGACCTGGATAAGTCAGGGTGCCTGGACAATAGACAGCATGGATTCATCCAAGGGAAATCGTGTCAGACAAACCTGGTGGAGTTCTGTGACTGGGTGACAAGTGCCTTGGACCTGGGTAGACCAGTGGATGTCCTCTTTCTAGACTTCAGCAAGGCATTTGACTCTGTTCCTCAAGTGGGCCTGTTGGATAAGCTAGGAGAAATGGGGGTGGGAAACCAGATGATCAGATGGATAGGCAATTGGCTCCAGGACTCGTAGTTGGTGGGATAGTCTCATCCCCAAAATCAGTCCTTGGGCCCCTTCTGTTTAACGCCTACGTATCTGACATAAGGACAGGAATCAGGAGTGAGATGAGTCTCTTTGCAGATGACTCAAAACTGGGGGCAGTGGTGGATGGGGAGGAGGGGAGGGTGGCCCTGCAGGGGGACCTGGAGGCTCTGGAAAGATGGTCTAGAAAGTGGAAGCTGAGGTTCAATGCAGGGAAATGCAAGGTACTCCACCTGGGGCCGAACCCAGGCCAAGTGTACACCCGGGGAATACTACAAGTCTCAATGGCTGAGAGGGACCTGGGGTGGTGGTGGATGTCAAGATGAACAACTCTGAGACTTGTAGGAGGGCAGCAGCCAAGGCCAACAGGATGCTGGGATGCATCACTAGGGGATCACCTCCAGAAGGAGGAAGTGATACTCCCTCTGTATAACTGCTTGGTGAGGCCGCACCTGGAGTATCATGCAGTTTTGGAGGCCACACTTAAAGAGGGACATTAACCTCCTGGAGAGGGCCCAGAGGAGGGCAAACCAAAATGATTTGGGGCTTGGGGGCACAGAATCTATGAGGAGAGGCTCAAGAGCTAAATATATACACATTGGAAGACAGAAGGGACGGGGGACATGATAGAGGTCTTCAGGTATATGAAGAGGGTAAATAGGGAGGAACAGTCAGGGTGCTTCGAAGGAAGGAGGAAGGGACCACTAGAGGGCATGGGTGGAAGCTGGAGGGAAGATTCAGGGAGAAAGGAGGAGGTGCTACTTCACTGAGAGGGTGGTGGAGCCATGGAATGCACTACCTAGGGGCTGGTGGAGGCAGAGACAGTGGAGGGTTCAAGAGGGTGGGACAGGTACAGGGGAAGGGCTCAGGAAGCAAAATCCAATGCAGCAAGAATATCTGGAACTGGGAAGGGAGAAGCCAGAGGAGGCGAGGGGGACAACAAGGTCAGCACCCAGGGTGGGGGCTGACCAAACGAGCAGACACGAAAGACCGTTAGGCCTATTCTGCTGGCATTTTAGTATGTTAGTAAGAGAGTGAGAGAGAGAGACAGAGAGAGAGAGAGAGAGAGATAGAAAGAGAGTGAGAGAGACAGAGTGAGAAAGACAAAGAGAGAGAGTGAGACAAAGAGAGAGAGAGAGAGAGAGAGACAAAGAAATAGTGAGAGTGACAGAGAGAGAGTGAGAGAGACAAAGAAAGAGAGACAGAGTGAGAGAGACAAAGAGAGAGTGAGAGAGACAAAGAGAGAGGAGAGAGAGACAGAGAGACAAAGGAGAATGAGAGAGACAAAGAGATAGAGCACGTGAGGCAAAGAGAGAGACAGAGACAAAGAGAGGAGTGAGAGACAAGAAAGAGAGAGAGAGAGAGAGACAGAGAGTGAGAGAGAAAGAGAGAATGGATTCCTTGTAGGATTCTTCAAGAAAAGGGAGCTAAAGAGAATGGAAGCATTTAGAAACTGCGAAAGGAATGGCAATTAACTGCTGAGGGTCCCATTCAGGTTCCTCCTAAATGAACTTAAGCTTGAAGTATCTGTTTCTGCTAGGCCACCTTAGTAATAAGAAAAATTATTTTAAACGGCAGTTCCTTACACATCACAATTGCAACTGGACCATTCTGGAAATCGTTACCAATCCCAAATATCTTGCGGGGTAGTTGGAGCTGAAACTACCTTTTGATGAATACATTGCAAGGTTTGTCTGATGTACACATCAATAACTTGGACTACTGTACTGCAGATGTAACTGCCTTCACTTTAATATGAAGAAGTTGAAGTCTACAGGTCATCTAGCCCCACGGCACTGATCGAGTAGATGTAGCCTTCAACACAACAGCACCTACAGATTTACCTTAAATTGTGACAGATTAACAAAGTCTCTGTTTGCTGTATGTCAGATTAAACATTCTGCCATCCAATAGTAGAAAGGAATTCAAGTGGGTTTCCCCAATCCTCAAGTGTGTAAATAAATGGACTGCATCCTGAAGATCTCAGCAATCTACTAATGAAGGCAGCTCCTACATATCAGCTTAGATCTCTCTTCAAACACCTCCTCATTACCAATAGGAGACATAAATCAATCACAGAGTGTGCCTTTAAAGTTTCCACCTCTGTCAGCTGGAATTTTTTGCTTGGCACCATCAAAGACTCAAGGACCATCAACACCTTCAAGCGGGCTTCCTGTAACCATCTTCTGATTCCCTGCACCATCTGATCTGATGACTTATACCTTGTATCTGTCCTGCACTACCGTATGTTATACTTTTCCACTTGTTTATTATTTGTTACCATGTAGAGGGACATCTGTTGTATGTATGTATGTATAGCATGCTTACATTAGTTTTTATTTGTAATATTTGACATGAACTATGTAATTTTATTAACCCTACCGAAAAATATGTGCTGCATCTAAATGAGACTATCCAGGTGTGCGTAAATGCTAAATAAGATAAAAAATAAATAAATAAAGCAGCCTAAAAGACAGTAAAAAAGCATATTACAAGGCAGGAGAAGAGGGCAATATAAAATGTAGTAAAAAAGTATATGTACATAATTTTCACTGTAACATGCACTTCTGCTTTAAAGTCCTCTATCAATGTATGTTTTAAGAACATACAGTATACATTCCTCATACCAGACTGCAGCGACTTGGTTACCCTTGCATTATCTAACAGACATGATACCAACATAAAAACATTTTGTTATGTCACATTGTAGTACCCAACCCCCCAATGCCTCCACTGATTCTTGTACAAATGGTTCAACTAAGTGAACCTCATAGTGCAGAGGATATTTTACTACCACTGCCTACTCTAAAATAAGCTGACCACAAAGCACTGGTATGCAGTACTTATTGGAGCACTTTAAATGAAAACACCACCAATAGATCCCCCACCTCCACCCTGAGAGCTAGCCTGCTTATTAGGAATTTAAGATAGGAAACCATGCTTTGGTACCTCAAAAATCAGTTCTAATGCTCTATAGAAGTCCTCTGTAAATTCTGTTGTAAAGCGCTATCTGCCCCACATCTTGCTGGAAGCAGCCTGCTTGCTCCTCTCATTCTAGGTTAATGTGCACTGCCAATCAATGCCACACCTGGTAGCATACAGTACATTAGCAATGGACATGGACTGAGTGGCAGACTTGTACTGCTGCCCATGTGATGGTGGTAAGTAATACTTTACAGTAAAGTTGCAGAAGTCCTGTAAAAAGAATTATAAGTGAATTAGTAAAATTTTTATTTCGTACCTTAAATCCCTAGTTGACAGATTAGCCTTTTGAGGGGAGTAGGAACTATACCAGTGGTGTTTTCCTTTAAGTTTATTGCAGCTACATATGGGGTACACCCCCCAGACTTGTTAAGTTAGACTTTACCAAAGAGTGGAACTGAGACAGTTAGGGAGCTTATGACTGGAACCAGTGTAATCCCACCACTAAATCTGCTGTAACAGTACTCACACTCAAGCCCACTTACAAACCACTAACATGACAGTATCACACAATACTTGCTTCCTGGCCTACTGCATTTCATAAGATGACAAATAATTTTGCTGTCTAAGCAAGCCAGATACTGTATTGACTGCACTTGCTCTTCAACCCACTCTGTTATTCACCTCAAAAAAATACCCACACAGATACAGCTCTTTTGTGACTCACATCCTCTCTGTGCATATTCTAATTTCTAACCCACCATAAACTAAACTGAAACCTTATAACCTACTTGTTATCTTTTCTACAGGACTTATCAAATGCACTTTGTCTTCCTCTCTGTCTTCCTCAGAATACATCAAATGTAATCATAAACCTGTCTTTATCTGACCTGTGGTTAACGGAACGTAACGTTTAATAATTACTTGTAACATATATGCATTTATTCCTTACCTGTTTGTAGTTTCTACTATACCCAGGGATCACCTTGTAAACAAAAAGTCATACCTCAAGGAGCCTGATGATTACAATGTCAATAAATGAATAGGTTCATATGACAGGTTTAGCATGTGCAGCTCCAGGGATGGCTTCCCAACCCACTCTGCCAATGTACCTCAACCTTGAACCAAAGTGCCCATCTCTAGTATGTGAGAGAATTATTCAGGCTCTGAGCCCATTTAATATTCAGAGTCTCATTAAGTTCTTAGTTGAACAATTATGATTTTGGTTTCTGAATTGAGAAATGTCCATGTAAAGCAGCAGGGCAATGAAATTTGGCAAAGCAAATTTGACCCTGCCTTTTTCAGTATGAAATAATCCAGACATCTTCCAATTGTATTTGGTGGTAAAATGTTCTAGTTCCAGCAGCATTTGAGAATTGTATAAATATTTTAATTAATTTTTTTTCTCAAAAAAAAAAAAGCCACCACATTTTACTTAGAAATAGCACTGTAGACCAGGAAAGGGTTAGGACTGAGAAAATAAAAACAAACTTATGGTGCACAGCATAGTAGACAAGTATGCTAAAATTTTTTTATTAATTGTGTCTGAAACTAGCTTTTTGGAGAAAACATTTTTCTTTCAACTGCTGCTTTAACATGGCTGGAATTGCCACAGTTCATTTTAAAATGATACTGAACAACTACCAAAAAGAAATAATGATGATGGTGTTTGATCCTTTTAGTCATTCCATGCTGTATCTCATGACTGCTATTGTTCAAACTGAGACTGTTTGTACAGTACATATCAGTTGAACCTACCTGCTGATTCACAGTGTTGCTAAATCTGTTTTATTGATCATACCATTTTTAGTGCTTTTTAGAATTGCACACTTCTGCTTCCACAGGAATTATGTGAGATTTCAGTTTTTTAGAATTCGGTCTCATGTTTTTTGAAAAATTGCAAAATGTAATAATTTACATTGACATCTATTCTATTCTGTGTGTGAGAAGAAAGACATCTGCAGCTTATATTAACTTTTGTTTACAATGATACTATTGCATTCTCTCTCTCTATATATATGTGTGTATATATATATATATATATATATATATATATATATATATATGTGTGTGTGTGTGAGAAATCCCTATGGAAACAGAATCCACAGTTTACATTTACTTTAATAAAAGTTCCACAGTTTACATAAACATCTCCAGTTTACTTATTGGCAGAATTTGAGAGATTTTCTAAAATATTCATGGAATGTTTTGGAAGCAGAATGCAATTCTGTGGAATTCCATAGGTGGAATTTATCATTCCACATACCTCTGATTTTTATAGTTTTTAAATAAAAGTATTTCAAAACTGGACTGGTTTACAGTGTTTCCAAGTGCAGATTAATTGAAGAGAAAATATTCTAGCTTTTTATAAATACAAGTAATGTACTATATTATATGGTTAGGATTTATTGTGCATGGAAATCAGTGGCTTTCCAAAAGATGTTGTAGGACAGTTCAAAGGTCGAGAAAGTTGTTGTAGTATTGTCCTGAAGTAACAATGATATTACAAGTTTTCAGTCTTGGCATGCCATCCGATTGGTCAAATGTACAGCTTTGGAAAAAAAAAAACAGAAAATGGCAGCACCGCTTAATGAGCAGTGGGGCGAGCAGTTGTCCATGGCAGCTGACACACCGACATATAGTTATCGCTGATTCGCTCTGCTACTAAACATCACCCATTTTTATTTTGTAACAAAAAAATGTATCTGTTATTTATCCTTGACACTGACAGAGACTTGGAGTGCTGGTTTCACACACAGTGGAGAGAGCAGAGCAACTGACAGCAACAACTGACAACATTATTTTTTTAAACAACCATTGTTGGTACATAAACTGTTCATAACATCACTTCATTCATTTTCCTGCTATTAACCTGGTTTTAGAATCACTTTGTATTTGCTATTATCACCTTTGACATGTGGTGGCAGCATCTTTATATATCCTTTTTCCTGTTGCACTTTTTGCACTTGCACTTTAAATTCCTGCACCATCCTATTTAAGTAGCTGCAATATCCACTCTCACCAGTCTTAGAAAGCCCTTGGTGCATGAAAAACTGGACTGGATACTCGATCAACACACTGAGGGAGGAGTTATTAACTACTCGGTGGCGGCCTAACTTAGCCTTTTAACTTACGCCTCATTTTTATCCATTGGATTACCTTTTGAACCTCTACAATAAAGGATTTATGGACATTGTCTACTGTCTCCATCAGCATTTTCCTTTTGGTTGGATGGTCATGCTGCGACTCCAGGTTGTGAAAAAAATATGTCTGTTATTCAGCCTTGACACCAATGGAGACTTGGAGTGCTAGTTTCACACACGGTGGAGAGAGCAGAGCAACTGACAGCACCAACTGGCAACATTAAGAGTCTAAGGACTACTATCTCCTCCTCTCTCACAGAAAAAAAAATGCACCCTGTTCTATTTTTAACCATATACTATACAAAATAGTGTATGAGTGACCATACACAACTAAGGATGTGTTTCTATCTCAGTAATGTGATCTGTCGAGTTTCACTTTCAAGGTCTATATAACGTTATCATATCCCCTAGATAGAAACACAGCCTTGTTGTGTATGGTCACCCTTACACTATTCTATATTCAGTACGGAAAACTGCTTTATGAAATCAAGCAGGATTTACTGTTTGGCAAAATAAAGGAAACAGAGTCCCTACTCACCACAGAGCAACTTTTTCACAAGGCAAATATTCATGTTTCAGTAGCAACACATTAGTTATTAGTGTAGTATGGAATGGGGAATTCCACCAGCAGAATTATTGAGTAATGACCATTCAGACAGTGGAATTTCTGACGGAATTTCATTGGTCATTCTGAGAAATTCTGCCTGCAGTGATCCATGGAGTTTTATGTCATGGAACAACATTTTGCCATGGAAACACATTCTGTGACCATTTCCATGGACTATATTGAGATCTGTGGAATTTAATACCTAT
The DNA here is from genome assembly GCA_016271365.2 of Neoceratodus forsteri. Classification (NCBI taxonomy): domain Eukaryota; kingdom Metazoa; phylum Chordata; order Ceratodontiformes; family Ceratodontidae; genus Neoceratodus; species Neoceratodus forsteri. Next base: position 719,777,611 of record CM057459.1, on the reverse strand, counting down.
GGTAATGTGAGAGGCAAACCCATTCTGCCTTGTTGCACCATGGAATTCTGCCATTCCGCTTCTGGACAATTCAGCAGAATTTCATGAAATTCTATGAAATTCTTGTTCTTTGAAATTTGAAAATGCTGCATACCACTATTTGTTATTATTAGGAGAAAAATAAAAAGTTAGTATATAGTAGAGCTCACTCCAAGCAACTATATTGGCAGCCAAATATACTGTAAGTAGCATTACGTATAGATATATAGGGACTATATAATGGCCGGACTCAAAAATTTAGTTTATTTTCACGTGAGGGGTTGGGCCATTGCATAATTCAGTCCATAGTGTCTTTGGTTTATATAACATCAGTTTATTAGTCATAACTCCAATAACTGCTTTTTGTATATAGATTTGATTGTTTCTCTTTGATTCTAACTGTTGGCTTCAGCACTGTACAGGGTACTGTGATGCCACCAGCATTGTGAAAGCTGCTCTTTGGTTAGTTCAGAATTTCATTGTGATGTACAGAACCTTTCAAGATGTCAGCTGTGACCCACAGAAAAGCAAAAAGAGCATGTTACTTTGGAGGTTGCGTATGAGATAACACAATTATCCTCACAGAGTTATCATCAGTGGTGGTGTATAAATCACGGTGAATTCTCATTGAAATAAGCAATTTTGCCAGGATACATCTAGATATACTGTATAGCTGCTTATCTCTGGCCACTGTATAAACATGGGTGAGTGCCTGGTTAAACTCCTATATACTGTAGTAAGCACATCAGTTAACTTTGAGAAGCAGTGGGTAATAGAACAACTCATTATTGGCTGTCTTAACAGAACAGAACTTTCTGAAAAATACGTGAACAGAACAACCAAGTGATTATAAAAAAGTATGCAGCATAAGAATGATATACAATAAGAAAATTATTTTGGTAAAGAATAAAGTGTTTATAGGAATATTTATTTACAATTTCTCCAGATGTAGAAACAACACACACACACACACACACACACACACACACACACACACACACACACACACACACACACACACAGAGTATCATGTCTATCTGTCTATCTATCTATGCCATTTAACCAGGAAGGTGGACTGGATCAGAATGAGCCATTTTCAGCCATGACAGTTTGAGTGAACAATTTAAAACTAAACAAATGTTCTTATGTGTTCCCTATCCTAAAATAAGCAACTAATATATTTTTTGTTAACAATCTATAGAACTGAAGAGAAGTATATCCAAGTATGACAAAGATGATGTTATAATCACTCACACTAAGAAACTAACAAAACAGATCCATTTATGAGTACAGTATTAATTTGCTAAATGATTCTTGAATATTTATGAGGTCAGTGAATATGAAAAGATGATCAGATATATAATTTTTGTTTTTAGGAAATTGCCAAAAGTCTATTCCTGAAGAAGTAACATTTTATGTTACAAAACATTGAATACATATCCTAATAGTATACTAACAGTATGGCTTCATGAAATTGTGAATTATATAAATAAAAATATTGGGGAGTGAGACAATCTCCACTTGTTTCTGCAACACTGTATACTATAACATCTTAAGACCTAACCTATTTTGTGCCTATGGCAAACAATTTGCTAGGGCCCTCAATGAGCAGCTGTTCACTTCAGTATTTACTTTCTTAAACACAATGTTTTAGCTTTAGCAGTTTACTAGACAACATGTTTTTTTAAACTTTGTTGAAAAGATTACACTGTGGTGAATCAGCATCTATCTGCACTATCAGAACGAACATAAAAGGAACTTGAATCAGCTTACACTGTGTGCCCTTTTATTTAAACCACTCAGTGTCACTTAATCGGTTTAATCACAGTAATGTAACAGGCAGTCTGCATACAGGTGTGCTTCCTGGCTGCATGGCTCAATTGCCTAATCCAAAACATGCTCTTAGCAAATGTTTCATTTCATTTCATTTCACGTTCTGCTTTTTGCACCCATATAAAATTAAACCATCTCATCAATATATAGGCGTCCACAGGCTCCCCAGGCTAGGGGCATCTATTCAAAGTGGGATCTGCACTTTGGGTGTCAGGGGAGGAATCCGCATCCGAGTAGCTGCTCATAGCCTGGGGAAGTCATGCACTGATGGGTGGCTTAATTTCATAGAGTGCAAAAGCAAAAGGGAAACATAATGTAGCATTGCAGAAAGTATTCTAACTGTGCTGACAGACATTGGTTCACTACGTGTAATCCTTTTCTATAATATCAAGCTCCCTGCTATTTAACGCCAGAGAGAGGTACCTAAGGGATACCATAGGAATCAGATGAGCAGAACAAATCCTTGAACAGCTCCTTGATGAATATTTTTTAAATTTCTAGTTTCTTTTTCAGTGTTTCTAACAAATCTTGGCAGCCAATCTAGGAAATCTATCTAAAAAGCAATTGCCTGTCTCCATCTAATCTCATAGTGCCTTCCATGGCAATAGTAATAGTAGTCTTTATTTCTTAAGCACCCGTTCCCTGGGGCTTAGAATGCCGTACAACATACACACAACTAAATTAGAATAAATAACTAAGACCTAGGCATTATTTAAAAAAAAAATGAATAAATAAATAATAAAATCAAAGAAGAGTTTGATGCCACAAAACAGCAAATGTGAGGTCAGTTTGGTGCAGTCAGATGTTTTTTTTTCAAAGACACAGTGAAATGCATATTGAGTTATATGAAATATTTAGAAGACAAGTGCCAGAAGAAAGTGACAAGAACTAGAAGACATAATTGTTGTAAATGTGACAGTTTTAAGTATTTTATTTTAGTGGTTACCTATTCTTTAAGTCATTTTTATATCTTTTTCATTCCCTACTCCGTGCTGCCCACCTTTGATTGACAAAAACACTGAGGAGCAGGCACTCTAGGAGTGGTGGAAGGGCAATAACTTACTGTACTAGTAAGTTGCAGTGCAGCTTTCTGCCTTTCTTCATTATCACAGTTTCAGAAAAGTGCTCAAGTACGTAACAGACAGGCAATATTTAACAAGGACAACTCAACATTTCATCATTGCACAGATGCTTTGTCAAGAGTTGCTCTTCCACCAGTCTTAGAATACCTGCTCATCAGTGCCTTTTGTGAACCTCATATTGAGCAGTTACCTTACAGCCAAATGATGCAGCTGGCCTCTTCCTGTTCTGTGACCAGCTCTGCTTGGTCACCTCCCAGCCTCATCCTCCCCTTCTTTGTCTCTTATTTGCTTTCCTTGGGACTCACAGAGCATATCTTTCATGGTGGTGGATTCTATTGTAGGTTGGGAAGGTCCTCTGCATGTTTTTGAATGTGGAAGGCAGTAGACAGTCTGGTGGGTGTCACCTGAGGTGCCAGCTACATTCTATTCATGCTGTAGATTTTCTAAGTGCTTTCTTCACAGTCCTATGGGATGCTGCTGCCAAGGGCACTATCTGCATATATGCACACATAGCCATAGGTGTGTATGGTGCCAGCAGTGAATGCCCCTCACCCTTGAGCCACTTCTACTGCAGTGTCACCTCAGGTCACCTAGGAGCATTATCACAGTGTAGTATGTACTCGCTGACTTCCCAGGAGAAGGGCAGTGTTTATTGGGATGCTCAGTCCTCCTCCATAGCCAGTAACCAACACACAGGCTTGGTTCCACACCCTGGTCACTGGTCCCTGGAGCAGCAGCCCTGTCACTGACAGACCAACCTTTTTCTAAACTATTTCAATTTTAGTGCTAGCTTTGACAGTGCAGTTATGAGCTTACAAGTGTGATAAAGACAAAATCACCCTCTTCTCGGAGAACTTGCTCTGTACCATCACCATCTGAAACAACTTCATCCTTCTCAGGCTTCCATTTTGAGCTCCGCTTACTCTTCCTTTACTTGTCTGTCCCTAAATTCCTGAGTACCCCTTGTGTGCAGAGCAGACACAATATCTACAATTCAATCTTGCCCTTTGCTCTAAAACAACTGACTGCCTTTGAGACCTGCTCCATTGCCAGTTCAACACCCTCAAGTGCTTAGGATAGCATTCTGAGAAACAGTGGTGTACATTCCTCCTACATAAGCCCGTGAAGACTGTAATTACATCAAATTTTCTTATTGGGATTCTAGGCAAGGCAATTGTATTTATTAGGCACCCAATGCAAAAGAGACTCTGGGTGCCATACAGCAAATCACGGAGAGAAAATACCACCAACATGCAAAGTCAGGTAAACATAAAGAAAAATAAGACCTAAAAACCTAATTTAATAAATAAGTTTTAAGTCAAACTTTAAAATGTTCACTGAATGGGCCCCCCTTAATATCTGGAGGAAGGGAATTTCACAGTAATGGAACCATGACCTCAAGTGCTCATTGTGACACTCAGAAGGCCCATCGCAGATGAACAGAAGGGGTGGATGAGATTGTGTTTGGACAGGAGATCTTTAAAGTTGCCAGGGCCCATATTGTGCAGGGCTTTGTAGGTCAACAAACATATCTTGAAGAAAATACATCACCAAAAAGGCAACCAATGAAACAAACACAACACTGGTGTAATATGCTCAAACTGGGAAATCCTTGCAATCCAATAGGCTGTGGCATTATGCACTAGGTGCAGGCAGCATATCAACCCCACAGGTGGCGCTAGGTAAAGGGTATTGCAATATTTCAGTCTGGAGGTAACAAAGACATGACCAATGTTTCCAGTTTGGTCAGTGCTAGCTGTGGTTTGACCCAGGCAATATTACACAGATGGCAGAAACTTTTGTGAATTACTACCAATGCCTGATGCTCCAGTGTCAGCCTATTGTCCACATTTATGTCAAGGTTCCTCACCCTATCCACAGCTCATAGTGTGGTCCTTTTAACAATAGATCAACATCATCCATTGCCAACTTGACTTGACAAGGTTTCACCTTTAACACCTCTATCTTTGAGGAGTTCAAGCAGAACCAGCTTTAGGCCATCCAGTCTTGTATTTTGGCCAGGCACTCGCCTAATACTGAGATAGCATTTATCCTGCAGCAGGCCCGCTGGCACAGCAGTAGCACTACCACTTGTAGTGATGCTGAACCATGTTGAGGAGTGAACTCATGACATTAAGGGGTCTGATGGACTGCTCTCCTCCTCTGGAGAGGGAGGAAGGGATGCTGTGCCTGGTGCACTCCTGACCCCTAGTGGTGGCTAGAAGTTGGGTGCCCAGGGACAGGAAAATCTGGGGTAGGAGGAGCTGTGGTTGCTGATATCCTATGTGCAGGATCATGCATAGGACCATCTAGGTGGCATTGTACTTCCAGCCTCCCAGGTGACCAATAAAGGAGGAGAAAAGAGCTGGGCTGCATGGTGGGAACAACCCTTCCCAGGCTCCACATTTGGCTATATGGCATGTCTCCTGCCAGAGAATTTGTTTTGTGGCCATTAGGCCAACCAGTGGGGAACCATGGGGAAAGCAGGAGTTGGACGTTAAATCCATACAGAGCCAGGGTGACTGGGCTGGAGGGGGGTTCAGTCCCTGATGATGGGGCCAGCCAATGGTGGAACAAATGGCACTAACTGCAGAAAAAGAGATGGCATGTATCCTATCAGGAGCATAAGACATGTATAGCTGGGTATCAACTGCATAGCAGTGAAAACCTATAGTGCACCATCTACTGCTCTCCTCCAATGGCAGCATATGCATAGTGAACAGTTTGGAGTCCAGAACTGAACCATGAGGCACACCACAGCAGAGAGCAGCCTCCTGGGAGATGTTACCTCCCAAAATTATATGCTGCACCCTGCTGGACAGGTAGTACTCTCACCTCAACATGGTTCTTGTAAGTCTCACATAGTGCCTCCGTCAAACCAACAGCACCCCACGATCCACTACTTCAAACACTGAGGAAAGATACAGCAGGACAAGATGGAACAGTGTCCACTGTTTCTCACTAGGAGGAGATCAGTGAACACCCTGTAAAGAGTAATCTCAGTGCTACGTCGAGGCTCTGAAACCAGATTGAAGTGGCTCAGATCTCATACCTTTCCAAATGACTCTCCCACTGTCCCACTACTACCTTTTCAATTACCTTCCTAACATGGTAAGGTTTGAAGTTGGTCTGTAATTTGCCAGAATCTTTTGGTCCAAAGATGGCTTCTTCAGGAGAGATACTGATAGCAGAAGAAAATAGATAATACTTTCCTCTACAAATCCCTTGTGAGGTCTCACCTAGAGTACTGCACTCAGTTCAGGAGTCCTCACTTCAGAGAGGATAAGTGTAGATTGGAGACAGTGCAGCTTAGAGTAAATAAAAGTGATTCAGGGCTAGCAGGGCTCAAGGCACTAAATATGTACTCACTAGAAACCAGAAGGGAGAGAGGAGATATGCTAGAGATCTTCAAGTTCCTTAAAGGAATTAACAAAGAGAACTGTGGGGAACTATTTAGCCTGAATACAATTTGCAGTTGTGTGGACAAGAATGGAGGTAGGTTCAGGAGGGATGTGAGGAAGTACTAATTTATGGAAAGGGTGGTGGAACCTTGGAACTTCTGTCGGCTGAGATGGTGGGTGTAAAAGCAGTCAGGGGGATTCAAGAAGGGCTGGGACATAATGAATGAAATAATGGTTACCAGGGGTGATAGGTCCAAGGAGGAGACTAGAGAGATGATGGGGAGGGTTAGTACCCTGGAGGAACAGTAGGTCCCAGGGATTATAGAGAATTTGGGCAGGCTGGATGGACCTCTGGTCTTTTTCTGCCATTATTGTCTATGTTTCTAAGCGTCACCACCTCCCTCTTCAGTGTAGTTGGATAAATATCCCTTCTTAATGAGCACACAATTATCTCAGCAAAAATTGGAACCAAGGCCTTCTGGCAACTTTTTTTTTTCAAATTGAATAAACTTTATTAAGAAAACAAAAGCAGTAACAAACTATACATGCTCCAGGAATCCAAAAAATTAAAATCATACAAATTCAGACATGGAACAATACCAAGTATCAACAGCCAACCATTTTCATAAACTCCCCCATCCCCAACATACTAATCCCCCCCTCCGATCTCCACCCCCCCACGTCACTGGAAGCATACCAACCCATCCCATCTGATTAAATCATAGGAGTAGACCCAGCCAGAACAGGAATCACAAAGAGTTGTAGGGACCCATCAGAATGACGAGGCCCCACCATCTTACAGTTAGGCCTCCTGACAACTTAACAGATGACAGGTAAGTCTAGGATGCAAGAAACCATAGGTAGGGTGCAAATCCACAAGCATATGGAAGACCCCTTACATAGAAACATAGAAGCTGTCAGCAGAAAAGGAGCTCTTGGTCTGCCTAATCTGCCCTAAAGTCCCTATCTACTGTGCCACGGTAGACCCTAATTGATCTATGCACCCAGCCTTGATATTAAGGTCCCCCTGTGTCTATCCCATGCATGTTTGAAACCTGTTACCATTTTGGCACTCACCACCTCTGCTGGGAGGCTGTTCCAGGCTTCCACCACCCTTTCCATGAAGAAATATTTTCTCACATCCCCTCTGAGTCTACCCCCTTCCAGCTTCACATCATGCCTCCTTGTCCGATATCATCTCTTTTTGTGCAAAATGCCACCCTCCTGTACCTTATTGATACCTCTGAGGTATTGAATGTTTCTATCATGTCTCCCCTTTCTCTTCTTTCCTCCAGTGAGTACATATTTAATTCCCTCAGTCTTTCTTCATTTGGCATTTGATGTAGGCCATGCATCATTTTAGATGCCCTTTTCTGTACCGTCTCCACCCAATATATGTCCATCCTGAGATGGGGCCTCCAGAACTGGACACAGTACTCCAGGTGGGGCCTCACCATTGATCTATACAGGAGTAACACTGCCTCCATTTTTCTGCTGGTGATACCCCTCCCTATGCACCCCAGCATCCTACTAGCCTTTCCCACTGCCTTATCACACTGCTTTGCTACCTTTAGGTCACCAGATATGATGACCCCCGGATCTCTTTCCTGTTTTGTAGTTGTTAAAACCTCCCCCTCAACTGATAAGTTGCTTTTGGGTTTCTGTGCCCCGTGACTGAGCATAATTTTCCATGTTTGGGCGTTGAAGCCCAGTTGCCAAATCCTTGACCAGTCTTCCAGCTTTTCTAGATCTTCCTTCATTTTTTACACGCCCCCCCCACTGATGTGTCCACTCTGTTGCAGATTTTTGTGCCACCCGTGAACAGACATACCTTTCCTTCCAGCTCTCTGCAATGTTGTTAATAAAGACATTGAAGAGGACTGGTCCCATTACTGACCCCTGAGGCACCCCGCTGGTTACCTTACCTTCCTCCAAGTGAACTCCATTTACCACCACCTTCTGAGTTTTGCTACTTAGCCAACTTCTTACCCATTTTACTATCTTTGGACCCACTCCCAGGCTGCCTAGCTTATTTACCAGTCTTCTGTGTGATCTTCCATCAACATAGGCTCAAACTCCCCTCATCGTTCCAGAGTGTCTTTTTTCCTCTGTAAGTGGACACTACCAACCTATGAGAGGCCACTTGAGGTGATCCCAGCCCAAATGGAGGATACCTTATAAAGAAAAAAGTGATTAAACTCACAGCACTTTTGTGCAGAAAATACTCTTCTTGGCTGAAGAAAGGTCAGATTAAGCAAACTCTCTACTATGCTTAGGAATTGAGTCAGTCAATTGTTCCCTTCAGCAATATTCCATTAAAGGAACTCTGCATTTTTCAAGGTGATCACCTGCTGATACTCACCATAGTAAACCTTTAGTATCAATCTACCTCCTCAAACCTGGACCTCCGCAAAAAACTCTCTCACTTCTGTCCCTTTGACTTCAACCACTTTAGCTCATCATCAAACAATGGTGATCTATTGTGGGAAACCCAGGGACATACATGGTAATGTGCCACGGAGTTGAAGGCTGTCATAAGGGCCTGAATATAGCCTCAGTGGCATCCCCTGCTTCCCTAGTACAAGCTGTTACCATACCCGAGATGTCTAGTACTGCCAGGAAATTCTCAGGCTCCAAATTTTTGTTAGGCTGGTTCGTAACCATCTCCACTGGGGGTTAGACAAACTTAAGGCCCTACAAAGAAACTGTACTGCATGATAATCTGAGTGTTAAATAATAAATGGGGTTAACTCCACTGACAAGAATTCTTCATTTAGTATTCTTTTATTTCCAAACACAAATCGTTTAGGGAAATGGTTTTGTGGCATTGCCACTTCCTCAGGCCCTATTGTGTTTCTGTAATAAACACGAAGAACAGTGTTTTAGTCTCACTTAAATACATTCTTAAAGGGGAAAACACCCCAACCACACAAAAGTACGCTTGCCAAACATCAATACAAAATGTTCAGCATATTGGTAAACATAACTCAGACAATATATCCTTAAAAGTCTCATTAACTAGTTAGAGTAAGGTATTATGAAAGAACAAAAATATCTCCCTGCGAGACAAACCAAGTCTACCCAATGGTTATTTTATTTTTTACATTAAGTCTCTACACATCACTCAGTGATTATTTGATTTTTCACATTAAAACTTTGCACTTCATAATTAGTAGACAGTTTAAAATATTTCATTGCTTCAAAAAACTGTATGCTTAAGTGAAAATATGTGTTTTTCTCACCCTTCTACTTTTTAAATGGTGTGTTACCTCCATGTTTCACAATGGTGGTTAACCTCTGAAAAATAATTTTATCACTCTAAGTAACAGTTGTTACTACTTATTAGAAGCTAAAGCATCTCTTGTTGTCTCTCAAAAATTTTACTTAAAAACAGTTACCTTGCTCAAGTTTTATATTTGTTTGACTCCCTGTATGTTTGTTTTGTATGTAGCAGTTCTCTTGGAACTTGGGCTTGTTGCCTCACTGCTCTGTATAAGAAATTAATTAAAAATATCTTTTACTAATTAAGTTTCTACAGGAACAACCAACTTAGAATTCACAGTAAACTAAACTTACTTTTTTGTACTGCATCACAGGCTCCGTCTTTTTTGACCAGGAAAGTGGATGCCTTGGTGCACTACTGGGTTTAAAAAGCCCGTGAGATGTAAGGAGTGCAACTGGCATTGTTGCATCAAAAGGCGCATTACGTCACTACCAACTCTGCAATTTGTAATGCTGAAAATAACCAGCTGATGTGGGAAGCTGTGTGTCATTGTAGCTCAGTTGGTTAGGTGGCTGAAAACAGAGCAATGAGCCACTTGCACAATCAATGGTTCACTCCCCATCTACCCAGGAATGTCTTGGTTCCTGAATGTGCTTAACAAAAACTTTAATGTCTCCAATAATTTTTTTTTTTTTAGTCTTTGGTAATCAGGTAAGGCCCACTAGGCACAAGTGCCTGTTTTCAGAAGCGACCTGCAAGCACAAGTTGGTTAAGTGAGTTGCTCAGAGTCACACAGTATGCAAGTGGAGGTTATGAGAATCAAACCCAGGTATGGTCTGCTGGATGTACCAAGCTCATTCACAGCTCATTATTCAAGCCTCTAGGCTATACTGCCAGCCCTCATCTTACTGCCAGCTGGCATGCTACCTGCCAGCGTCTTAGAACCTTAAATTTAGTTCCACTTGAACTGTGTCTTCTAACTAAAATGTTTTATGAATTGTACTAATAATGTAGGTGGGGAGTCCTTCAGGAGCCCAGTGTGAAAGACCAGTGGGAGGAGGAGGGGGGGTTGCTTTTTGACCGGGGGGTTAGTCTTAGTTTTTATCTATTTAAAGAAAACATAAATCTCTGTCTCTCTATATGAGATACAATACTCAACAATCATTAATATTTATCAGTTCCTGAATAATCCATTGGGATATCATCCTGAAAATATTATTATGTCACACACATAAATCTATTGATCTATAATTCCATCATCCAGATAGTAGGTATAGCCTAAAATGTTCAACACTGAAATTTTCTTAGTAATACAGGCCCCATTCACAGTCCTCATTTAACCACGTATCAGGGCCCAGACAATTCAGTGTAACTATCAAAACACTTCACACTTCCTCAGTGCAGTGTCCCAAAATGTTCTCCATTTTTGGTTGCTTGACATATTCTAAGCCCCAGTAGCAGGGTGAAGTTGCTGAGTGTCTTAAGAGCATTGAAGTACCTTGCCACCATTGAAGTTTCATCACCCAGACATATTTTGCTCTTATGCTCACTTATTCTTCATATGAGTTCCTTGTGGTCTTTCAATACAGAGTTTATCAAACGGACATCTCAGGACATACACCACATGGTCCGATTTACTGTCTATGTGTTCCTTAATAAGGTATGTCTTGTTTGTATAGGGATCTTAAAAATCTTTTTCTTTATCCCCATTGATAGCCATGTCCACAAGGTACCATTACTGGTTTTAGTGGACCCAATAATAACTGTTTTTCGAAATACCTGCTTCATAATGCTGGGTGTGAACCAATAAATCTTTTAATGTCTTGTTCTTTCTGGAAGTTATCAATGGTTTGTTAGTAAATCTGTTGTTCTGAGTATTCTCTCCTGCCTGTAAAATATATTGTTTAGTTTGTCCAATTAAATGACTGTATGGGGTGGAAAATACTATCCTTTCCTCCATTTTTTGTTTGGGATTCTCCTGTAGGTATTGTTCCCTCGACTGTCCTGTGATTAATCTCTCTGTGTCATGCACTAAGGCCTTTCCATATCCTCTCTGTATAAATAAAAAGTACATCTCAGTAGCCACTTTTTTGAACTCACTGTTCTCACTAAAATTCCGTCTCACCCTGATGAATTGGGACTTAGGGTTACTTCTCTTCAATAAAGGGTCATGATAGCTTGTATAATGTAGCAGTGTATTCTTTGCTGTCTCTTTTCTAAACAATGTTGTTTCTAGCCCTCTTGTGCCTTTATAAATACTAAGGCTCAAAAAAGGAATCTTCTCCTTGTCTTTAGACATAGCCAAGGCCACTGATTTACGGTGATTAAAACAATTAAATTCCATTTTCAAGATTTAAGATTCCATAATTTCACCTGTGATTTTACTCTAATTTCTGGATTTTACCGGATTCTGCTATCATTCTTTTAGTATGTGCATAAATAATCAGAATTAAACAAGGCTAATATACAGAGCATTAAATAAAGCAAACTGAAAATAGTACAGGAAGGAATTAAAAGAAAAACACACTTTTTCATAGATTTACTGATCTGATAGAAAATGCCAGATTCCATGAAATCTTCGTTTTAACCGGTCTTCAGGCAACCCTAATTCCGGAATTTTACCGGATTTTCCGGTAAAAACCGAAAAACAGTGGCCTTGGACATAGTAAATACTAGATTTCAATTCCTACTATTAATAAAAACATAAAAGACACTCATCTCTGCCTCTGTCCCTTCCCATACCATGGACATGTTGTCAATATAAATTTTCCAGGTCACTATCTTGTGAAAAAATAAATTTTCCATGCCTACCACCTGTTCTAATAAATCATTGATGTCCTCTTGTATTTCTGAGGTTCAATCCTGTTCCAACATTTAGGCACAAGGGCTTAAATTGAAGAGAATTATCCCTAAGTCCCAATTCATCAGGGTGAGACAGAATTGTAGTGAGAACAGTGAGTTCAAAAAAGTGGCTACTGAAATGTACTTTTTATTTACACAGAGAGGATATGGAAAGGCCTTAGTGCATGACACAGAGAGATTAATCACAGGACAGTCGAGGGAACAATACCTACAGGAGAATCCCAAACGAAAAATGGAGGCTAGAATAGTATTTTCCACCCCATACAGTCATTTAATTGGACAAATTAAACAAATTATATTTGGTAATTGGTATATTTTATAGGCAGGAGAGAATACTCAAAACAACAGATTTACTAACAGACCATTGATAACTTCCAGAAAGAACAAGACATTAAACGATTTATTGGTTTACACCCAGCATTATGAAGTAAGTATTTTACAAAAAAAAGTTATTATTGGATCCATCAAAACTAGGAATGGTACCTTGCGGTCATGGTTATCAATGTGGAAATACAAGCAAAAAGGAGATTTTTGAATATCCCTATACAAACAAGAAATACCTTATTAAGGAACACATAGACTGTAACTTGGACCACATGGTGTATGTCCTGAGATGTCCGTGTGATAAACTCTTATTGGGAAGACCACAAGGAACTCAGACAAAGAATAAGTCAGCATAAAAGCAAAATACTTTTGGGTGATGAAACTTCAATGGTGGCAAGGCACTTCAATGCTGTATGACACTCAGCAACCTCACTCCGCTTCTGGGGCATAGAATATGTCAAGCAACCAAAAATGGAGAAACATTTTGGGACACTGCGCTGAAGAAGCATGAAGTGTTTTGGATAGTCACACTAAATTGTCTGGACCCTGATACAAGGTTAAACGAGGACTGTGAATGGGATCTGTATTACTAAGAAAATCACAGTGTTGAACATTTTAGGTTAATCCTATTATCTGGATGATGGAATTATAGATCAATAGATTTATGTGATGACTTAATAATATTTTCAGGATGATATCCCAGTGGCTTATTCAGGAACTAATAGATAGTAATAATTGTTGAGTATTGTATCTCATATAGAGAGATAGAGATTTATGTTTTCTTTAAATACATAAAACTCAGACTAACCCCCACTGTCAAAAAGTAACCCCCCCTCCTCCTCCCACTGGTCTTTCACACTGGGCTCCTGAAGCACTCCCCACCTACATTATTAGTACAATTCATAAAATGTTTTAGTTAGAAGACATAGTTCAAGTGGAGCTAAATTTAAGTTTCTAAGATGTTTGAGACATTAAAAGTTTTTTTAAGCACATTCAGGAACCAAAACATTCCTGGGTTTGTGGGGGGTGAACCACTGACTGTGTGAGTGGCTCCTTGCTCGTTTCAGCCACCCTAACCAACTGAGCCACAATGCCACAGAGCTTCCAGCATCAGCTGGTTATTTTCAGCATTTCAAATTGCAGAGTTGGTAGTGACGACACGTGCCTTTTGATGCAATGACACCAGTTGCACTCCCCACATCTCACGGGCTTTTTAAACCCGGTTGTACTCCAAGGCATCTGCTTCCCTGGTCAGAAAGATGAAGCCTGTGACACAGTACAAAAAAGTACGTTTAGTTTACTGTGAAATCTAAGTTGGTTGTTTCTGTATAACTTAATTAGTAAAATATATTTTTAATTAATTTTTTATAGAGAGCAGATCAGCAACAAGCCCAAGTTCCAAGAGAACTGCTATATACAAAACAAACATACAGGGAACCAAACAAATATAAAACTCAAGCAAGATAACTGTTTTTAAATAAAACTTTTGATAGATAACAAGAGATGCTTTGGCTTCTAATAAATAGTAACAACTGATACTTAGAGTGATAAAATTATTTTCAGGGTTAATAACCATTGTGAAACGTGGAGGTAATGAATCTTTTAAAAGCACAATTTAAAAGTAGAAGGGTAAGAAAAACACATATTTTCACTTAAGCATACAGTCTTTTGAAGCAATGAAATATTTTGAACTGTCAACTAATTATGAAGTGCAGAGTTTTAATGTGAAATTCAAATAATCACTGAGTGATGTGTAGAGACCTAATGTAAAAAAAAAATAATCATTGGTAGACTTGGTTTGTCTCACAGGAGATATTTTTGTTCTTTCATAATACCTTACTCTAATTAGTTAATGAGACTTTTATGGATATATTGTCTGAGTTATGTTTATCAATATGCTGAACATTTGGACTGATGCTTGGCAAGCTTGCTTTTGTGTGGTTGGGGTGTTTTCCCCTTTAAGAATGTATTTAAGTGAGACTAAAACACTGTTCTTTGTGTTTATTACAGAAACACAGTAGGGCCTGAGGAAGTGGTGATGCTACAAAACCATTGCCCTAAACAATTTGGGTTTGGAAATAAAAGAATACTAAATGAAGAATTCTTGTCAGTGGAGTTCTTCCCATTTATTATTTAACACTCAGTCCTGGTAACTTTGAGGATGACCCAATTATAATCGTTTTTGAAATACAGTGAGGCAGCCTGATATTTTTTTTACTACATGATGATCTGACCATATAATCAGATCATCCTGGGCATTACTAATATCCAACCCCAATGAGAAAGCCATATCCAAGTCATGGACTTTCGTTGGGTCCCAGTTGCAACTGCCTCTACGAGGCCCACAGATATCATAAATTGGAGGAACTGTTTTCCAAACAGAGACGTTTCATCATTGACCCAAGTGATGACATCACCTAGCACCAGTAAGCTGAGCAAGTCCACCACCAGATCAGCCATGAAACTCTCCAGTTCCTGCTACCCAAGAAGAATTTAGTTTTGTTGTGTCACTCATTTCCAAAGACACTGAAGGTTCCTGTTGCTTTTCCATACCATTAGTTATGTTCTCCATCTGCCTAGCTCAAATCCACCCACTCTTTCCTTCACCAGCTGGGATGACTTTGCTTCCTTGTTTCAGTCTAAGAGTACACTGATCCACTGCATCCAATCGGTCTCTCCCAAATGCATAATTGTTCCATCTTCACCATAAATCTCCACCCTCCCAATCTATCCCCTGCATTTCTTCTACCCTCTCCTTTGTCACCCAGTGATCATTTTAATGTCATCCTTTCTCTGAAGAATACCTTTCTGTTAATTTTCTCGTGATTCTGTCTCCTTTTCTTTATTTAAATCCTTTGTCTCTACCCTTTTCTTTTTATCACTGCCACATCAACTTCTACAAATCTGCCATGTTTGCTTCAAAATGCCTACCATCACCTCCCTCATTAAACCCTTCTCTCTGAACTCTAATTCTTTTCACCATCCTACAGAGACTGAGAAATTGGGTTTAGTCTCATCTCTGACACCTCCTTACAACAATATTCTTGACTGTGTTCAAGCTGATTCTGCTGTGGCCTCAGACAGGGACTGTTCTGAGCCTTGAAACAAATTATCTCCTTTATTCTACTGCTATTGGTTCTTTTAGCACCTTATTCTGCTTTTAGTATTGTCTTCAACACTGTTGATCACTTCGCTCTTCTGGATCACCTCCAATGCTGTGCTGGTGTCACTGGCTCCATTCTGTACTGACTCTTTTCTCTGTCTCAAAGGCGGGTTCTCCTGTGCCACAGTGATCCTCCTCTGTGGAGTACCTTAAGACTCTATTCATGTCCTTCTGCTGTTTTCCACCTACAGTTCATTTCTTGGACACATTACAGTAGTAGCCTGAGACATTGCCAGCTATTTCCTGAAATTTCTGTGATATTTCTAGAAAATCTCCATCTTCTGCATTTCTACAGTAGGGGCAGCAAAGAGAAACTCTATAGAAATTTCATGAAATATCTGGAAATAACTGGCAATGTCTGTACTACTATGTCTGCTCTGCATGTTATCTATCATCTCCTATAGATTCTGCATTAAACTGGACATATCCTTGAATCCTATGTTGCCACTCTCTTCTCCTCTGTCTGCATGTCTTAACTAGGAACTTTTGTGACTATATGTCTTAACATCTCTTGCAACCAAAGGCTCAAAACATGGAACTGCTACTCAAGGGCTAGAAAGTATCCTAAAAGTGGAACTCACCCAATACTGCTCTCTAATGTGCCTTCCCTATTTATAATCTTGGCATTCATACTGAGCCCTAACTACAGTAACTTTCATCTCCCACATCTCAACTTCACTAACATCTGTAACTACACCTAGCATCATGTTTGCAATATTGCCTGGGGGCAACGCTGCCTTAACCCTTACTCAGCTGAAATCTACATCCACACCTTTCTGTCCTCATGCCTAAGCTATTACAGCTCACTCTTCCATGGCCTCAACAAATCCTGACTTTTCATAATCCAGTTCATTCAGATGCTGTTGCTTGCCTTATCACCCATAGCAAAAGAAAAGCCATATTGCTGACATTTTCGGTAACATCAACTTACTCTCCATTTCATTCAAAATTGCTAAATTCTCCAAGGACATACCCCATACATATCTCAATGACTTCATATTTTTCTGTACCCCACCAGAGCACACTTTTCTCCATCAATTACTGTCTCCTTGCTGTCACATCCAAGACCTAGCCACTGTTTGTAGCAGAGCTTTCTCTTTAATAGCACCAACCATCTTGAACAGCCTTCCTGCTTTTTTTATCTACTGATTCATCCTTTTCATGACACATTTTAGAATGCATATTTTACTTTCCCATAATCCCTAATCCCCAGCCTCTCTCTCTCTCTCTCTCTCTCTCTCTCTCTCTCTCAGTATGATGGTATGACATGAAGCCAGAGTTCACAAAAACACACAAGCACTTTTGTAAAGGTGTTCTTACTTTCCCACCATTCTTTATAGAAACATAGAAGTTGATAGCAGATAAGGACCACAAGGTCTATCCACTCTGCCCATTTCTTTTTCTACCTTATGAATGTGCTATCAGCCTTTGCTCTGTCATTGACCTAGCTATTCATACTCATCTGTATTGCTCTGTTATGCCTATCCCATGCCTGTTTGAAGCCCTGCACTGTATTCATATCCACCACTTCCTGAAGTAGGACGTTCTATGCATCCACTACCCTTTCTGTGAAAAAGAACTTCCTCACATCACCCCTTAATTGGCCTCCCTCTAATCTCATGCTGTGTCCTCTTGTCCTGCTATTTTTCTTATATTGAAACATGTTAGACTCTTTCACCTTGTTAATGCCCTTAGGTGTTTGAATGTTTCGATCATATCACCTCTCTCCTCCTTTGCTCTAGGGTATACATATTGAGCTCTGTTAATCTGTCCTCATATGTTTTCTGATGCAGACCCTGCACCAGTTTGGTTGCCCTTCTCTGGACTGCCTCAATTTGGTTAATTTCCTTGAGAAAGTGTGGCTTCCAGTACTGCACTCAGTACTCCAGATGAGGCCTAACCAGTGACTTGTAAAGAGGTATTATTACCTCCCTCTTCTGACTTGTGATACCCCTACTAATACACTTCAGCATCCCCCTAGCCTTACATACTGCTTTAATGGTCTGCTTGGATGATTTCAGGTCATCGGTGATGATGACACCCAAGTCTCTTTCTTCCCTTGTGACTGCCAGCAACTCTCCTCCCAGCCTATAGGTGGCTTCAGAGTTCCTCTTCCCTATGTGCATGATCTTGCACTTCTTTGCATTAAACCTCAGTTGCCACTCTTCTGACCATTTTGCTAGTTTATCCAGATCTCTTCTCGTTCTGTCCACCCCAGCTGGATTATCTGCTATGCTGAGGTCTTGAGATGGTATGTTCAGCTAACAAGCCTAACTAGTCGACCTGTGGAAAACCCTTGTGGAAGGAAAGGGACTGAGACGATGTGCCAGTGAATAGGCTGCAGTGTGCTGACCAATGAAGGCCACTGGATAAGTGAGACACATGGTGCAAATAGAAAAATCTTTACTGAAAATGTTGATGGTCCAAGAAATGATAGGTTAATTAACATTAAAATGTTTCACAAGCCACAAATAAAATAAGCCTTTTATGCTCTAAATGTCTTATCACTTTAACATTCTTATATTTGTATCTCCCAAAGGCAGTCCTATACCTGCATCAATATTTACTGATCAAATGTGGCTTAAACCTCCCCAGCTCTACCTTATAACTACTGGGCCTGACTTCTAGGTCACAGTCAACTTACAATCATTACTGGTGACAGTGACTGCCAGGCACATATCCACCTAAGCCAGCCCACAAACCCCTAACAGATACCCATTCCTGAATATCTATCACTACACAATTCTTGACACTAAAATATTGTTATACTCAAAATTATGTTCAATTCCTTATTTACTGTAAGGTATTCAGTAACATTCAATTCAAATACTGTAACTGGTTGACAATATTTCTAATTCCCAGGTAACTACTCCTGGCTGCAAAGTCTATTGAGCTTGAATCCCTTTAAGCAAAATCTCCTTAAATAATGTCCTTTAAATTAATGTCTCTCAGATTAGTCAATTGGCAAATGTCCCTGCTTTAAATTAAATAAATGCACACAAGCCTTATCTGATCTTGCTGGATGTTGGGATGAACAGTAGATCTGTTTAACAGCAGATAATCCAGGAAAAAGACAATTTCCTGCTTCAGTTCAGCTGGATGTGGTAACTGGTTGCTGATCTTCTATCTGAAAAAAAATTTGCTAAAGAAATACCACCATTGTACCTTGCTGCAGCAGGCAATAGCTAACCTTTTTCTTGTCTCACTCACTGTCCTACCGTTCCTATGCTGGGACACAGATGACTCCATTGGCATGGCATACATGAGGTTGGATAATAAGAAGGCTGTGTTGAAAATCTGGGGTCAAAATATTGAACTTTTTGTAAAGTTATGAGCATGCGTAGCGAAATTGCAACACAGGGTTATAACTTTGGCACTTTTGCTATTTTGACCCCAAACTTTCAACATAGCCTTCTTCAAACAACATGAAGTCTTGCTGTATTCTGACATTATGCAGTTAGCCCCAGCACTTGAACTGCTCTGGAGAGGAAAGAGTAACTCTATGCCAAAGCATAGAATGTTGAGCTTGAGATTGGTTCAAACCTCTGTCTGCTGCACTTTGAAGTGTAACCGTCAGATTCTTTACTCTGCCTAACTGAGCAGTTGCTCTGGAGATCTTTTATTCACTATCAGTTTGGTACAATAAAAATGTCAGTTTTAAACTGCTATTTCTTATTTTTATTTTGGTTCAGATCCCTGTCTGTGATACAGTAAGTACTTAGGTAGTGGAATAGTGCTTTTTTCTGTGGAAATTGTAAAAGCAATATTTTTCAATCGGTTTAGCTGAACTGATTGTCTGTCATTTTCTTACGTTTTCTTTGGTTTTCTGAATTTAGTGTGAGATACGGTCTTATCAATTCTAAAAATGTATTTTAACTTTTTTTGACACGGTTAGAACTGATAAGGGTCTTGCCTGGTTTCTGCCAGTAAAGGGTAAGTTTTAGGATGGCTTTGTCTGAGAAACCAAAAGAAAAACCGGGCCCACTGGGTTTCCAACACTGCAGTGGTGTGGGGAAGCCTTTGTTAAGGCTGATCCCACACACCACCTGTGTTTTGTCTGGGTTTGTGCCATGCTTATTCAGACTGCCAGATATGTAAAACTTTTCCTAAGGCCACCCTAGATAAAGATTGGGTAGGCTTAGGAAAAGGAGGCTGAGAAGTCCGTTGACCCAGATGGCCAGCCCAGTTCGGTTCTGACCAAACCTGATGGAGTGCTCACTGACCTGGGCAGACTCCCTCAGGCAAAGGAAAGGTGATCCTGAGGGGTTGGTTCCGGCAAAAAGAAAGAAAAAAGAGAAATCGGCCGGTTCGGATCCAGAACCGCATCATCCAACCAAGGAGGAAATTGCCAGGGCTCTTAGTATAGTTGAATTGCTCTGTTCGGTTCTGGTTGATCCAATGTCTCCTGGTAGGCATTTGGTTCGGTCGGTTCCTCCGGTTCCGGACTATTCCCCAGAAGACTATTATGAACTGGATCTGGAGGGGGATGATGATGATGATGGTGTAGAAGGTCTGGATGAGCCATAGAACCGGACATCTCCCCAGACAGACCTTCTGGTGTTTCCCCTCTTAGGCTTTCTGAGTCCTCTTCCTACTTTATGTTCTACAAAAAAGTGGCAGAAACCCTCCAGTTCCCACTAGAAGAAGCTGTCGAGGAGCAAGAGGAGCCTGACTATGTGGAGATGATGGACATCCCAGAGTCCAAGAGATTGTCTATTCCCCTTCATAAATCTTTTGGGAAACAGACACAAAAGTTACTTAAAGCTCCAGATTCTTTACCTCCTGTGGACAGACAGAATGGACAAGAGGGTATATGTTGTCAGGCCCAGGTACAGAGTACTTGTACCAGCAATGCAGCTATGTTGGGGTCATGCAGGCTGCAGCCTGTGATAAAGGCTAACATACCCTTGGCTTCACACACCCCAGATAAAGACTCCAGGAAGCTGGATACCATGGCTAAAAAACAGTACATGGCATCTTCCTTGGGACTCAGGCAGGCTAACTATATGGCCTAAACAGTCAGATACCAGAAATCCAGATGGGATACTGTTCTGGAACTTGTTAAACAGGCTTTCCTCCAGCTTGCCAAGGAGTTGGAGGAGGTGGCTGCTGATGGGATTGAGGCATCAAAAATCCAGTTTCTTGCTGCTGTGGGCTCCAATGCTGTGTCATCATAAGTCATGGCTACATCTGTTGCTCTTCAGAGACTGGCTTGGCTCAGATGTACTAGCCTGGCACTGGACACCCAGGTTAAGGCCATGGATTTCCCTGTTATGGAGAATTCTTTGTTTGGGGAGCAGACAGAGAATTATATAAAGAAAATGGATGAATACAGGACCACCTACAGGAGTGCACAGGCCAAGGAAAGGCAGGTAACTCCTCAGAAACAGCAATCTGAGGGCAGGCAGGTCTTTTCACAGGCCTTTCTACCAGGCATAGGCCTCTCCCCTTTTCCTCAGAGGGGTTCTTCAGAGGAGAGGCAGAGGAGGTGAGCAGGGCTGCATCATCCTGTCAGTCTAAGGCTTCTTCAAGCAGACACCCTGATGTGTCAGCCCGGGTCAACTCCCCAATTCCTGTAGGAGGCAGGCTGGCTTACTACTTCCAGGCCTGGAAGTCTGTTATCTCAGACAAGTGGGTCCTGGAGGTAGTAAGCCAAGTACTGGCCCTCAGCTTCAAAAAATTTCCAAAGCTGAGGGTCAGGTCTTTTCCACCTGCAAACATCTCCGAAACCATTGCCCTAGATGCAGAGGTTTCATCTCTGCTGGCTATCAGAGCCATAGAGAAGGTTTCTACATCTCACAGGGGCAAAGGTCTGTACTCCAGATACTTCCTTACCCTGAAAAAGACTGGGGAGTGGTGGCCCATCCTAGATTTAAGATGCTTAAACAAGCACCTAGTAAAGCCAAAATTCAAAGTGGTGACTCTGGGAATAATTCTTCCCTCTCTAAGGCCAGGGGATTGGCTAGCCTCCCTGGACCTCAAGGATGCCGATTTTCACATTCCCATCAGGTGCTCCCACAAAAAGTACCTCAGGTTCAAACTGCCTTCAGGCCATTATCAGTTCAGAGCAATGCCCTTTGGCCTAACATCAGCACCAAGGGTGTTCACAAAATGCCTAGCAGTAGTAGTGGCCTTTCTAGGAGATAAAACATTTCCATATTTCCATACATGGATGACTGGCTCATTGTTGGTCAGTCTCCAGACCAAGTCAAGTCAAATCTGCTAGTGACCCAGCAGGTGCTCACTTCTCTAGGATTTTTCCTCAGTCTTCCAAAATCAGTTCTTGAACCAGTGCAACTCTTGACCTTGATAGGGGTAGAACTGTATACTGACAAAACAAGAGCCTTTCTCCATCTGGCAAGGGTAAAGGCCCTTATAGAGCTGGCTTCTTCTTTTCACCTTCTGGTGTCTCGACCAGCAAGGCATTTCCTTCAACTCATGGGCCACATGGCAGCTTCCATTGCAGTGGTTCAAGGGGCCAGATTTCAGATGAGGGACATCCAGTTCCATTTGAGGGCTTTTTCATCTCAGAAAAAAGATCCTCTAACCAAACTAATTCCAGTGACTCAGACTCTGATCCAGGCTCTCCAATGGTGGTTGGAGTAGGGCAACCTCAGGTAAGGGGTCCCATTCATCACTCAGTCTCATTCTGTGGTTCTAACCACAGATACTTCTCTCCTGGGGTGGGAAGCTCACTTGGGAGTCCTCACAGCTCAGGGAGTGTGGTCCCCTCAGATGTCTCTTCTCCACTTCAGTCTTTTGGAGCTCAGGGCAGTGTACCTGGCTCTACAAGCCTTCTTGGACTCAGTACAGAACAAGGTGGTTCAGGTCAGGACAGACAACACCACCACCATGTGGTACATCAACAAGCAGGGAGGCACTCAGTCCACTGCCTTATGCATGGAAGCCATGTAATTATGGTTACTGGCTTATTCTCTACAGATGTCTCTGGTAGCAGTCCACCTTCCAGGGAAGAACAATGTGCTAACAGATGCATTGAGCAGGATTTCCCAGGGCCATTATGAGTGGTCCCTGGATCCTCTAGTGTTAAAAGTGATCTTTTCAAGGTGGGGCACTCCAGAGATGGATCTCTTTGCAGCCCCAGACAATCACCAACTTCCTCTCTTTTCTTGCAGACCCACAGTCTTGGGCTCAGTCCATCTGGATGCTCTACTTCTGGATTGGGAGGGGAAATGTCTGTATGCCTTTGCTCCCTTTCCTCTTCTTTTAAAAGTTCTGGTCAAGATAAGGTCACAGTCTTGCAAAGTGATCCTGATTGCTCCAGACTGGGTCAGACAGCCTTGGTATCACCTGTTCCTGTCCCTAGCAGGCCATCTTCCCCTATCTCTCCCTCCTCAGGAATCACAACCTGTTAATCTCCTCTCACGGGAGAATCTGTTACCTCAACCTTCGGTCTCTCAATCTCAAGGCATGGCTCTTGAACAGCTAGAATATGCAAATTTGCATCTGTCTCAAGGGGTTCTGGACATTCTCAAAGCCTCTCAAAAACCTGCCACCCAAAAAACCTATAACTCCAAAAGGAAAAGATTCAGCATTTGGTGTTCCAAGAAGCACAAATACCCAGATACAATTGACTTGTCTACAGTTCTGGATTACATCATTCATCTTAATGGCGAAGACCTCAGACCAGCTACCCTCAAAGTACACTTGTCAGCTGTTTCTGCATTTCTGTCAGTGGGAAAGCCCTCCTCACTGCCATCTCACCTTGTTTTCTGTAAATTCTTCAAAGGATTGCTTCATACCAATCCCCCCCCCCACTTTAGGGATCCTATTCCTGCTCTGGATCTTAATGTTTGCATTGCTCAGCTTATGCAACCCATTTTGAGCCTTTGACCTCAGCAGAACTTAAGTACTTGACTTGGAAAACTGTGTTCCTGGTAGCTATTACCTCTGCCAGGCATATCAGTGAATTACAAGATCTGTCAGTGGAGCCTGATTTTATCTCATTCCATAGAGACAAGGTGGTCCTTAGAACCAACAGGAAGTTCTTACCCAAAGTGGTTTCAGATTTTCATCTGAACCAATCCATGTCTCTTCCTGTGTTTTTCACTGACCATTCTTCTTCAGGAGAGAGAAGATTACACAGTTTAGATATTAAAAGGGCTCTTAGCTACTACATTGAGCATAATATGGCACTTAGGTTTGACTTCCTCCAGTTGTTCCTCACTGATCGTGAAGTGGGAAAGGGTAAACCTGCTACTAAGAGAACTATTGCCAGGTAGATTGTCTCTTGTATACAATTCTGCTATGAAAATTAGGCAAAGTTAGGCAAAGTACCCCCCTCAGGCCTGAGGACTTATTCAACTAGAGGTACAGCTGCTTCTCTGGCTGCTGCCAGAGATATACCCTTATTAGAGATATGCAAAGCAGCCACCTGGAAAACAGTCCATACATTCACCAAGCATTACTGTCTTGATATCCAGGCTAGGAGTGATGCTAGGTTTGGTACAGCAATACTGCAGAGCCTATTCCCAAAATATGTTCGGTACCCTCTTCCAGGGAGGTACTGCTTAGTAGTCTGCATAATGTCAGAATACAGCATGACTTCATGTTGTTTGAAGAAAAAATTACTCATCTTAGTAATTGTGTTTCTTTTAATGGAGTCTTGCTGTATTCTGATCTCCCTCCCTGCCCCCCCTCTCAGAACCTGTTTTTAGGAAGTGGGCAGGCAGGTGCAGTGTTGCACCTCACGGGTGTACTTGGCACTCATCCCTTTTTAGAGAGGGGGAGTGGGTTATGTTATATGTTTTTGATAATTATATTTGTTCACTACCTAGTTTTTTGTTTTGGATTTCTCGACTTGAGTCTTTTGGGGATCCAAAATATTTAGTTGCCTTTTGACAAGTACATTTTACAATTTCCACAAAGTGAGGGTAGTTAGATAGGGTTAGCTAATAAGAATCTGACAGTTACACTTCAAAATGCAGCAGACAGAGGTTTGAACTGAGCTTGAGCTCAATGTTCTATGCTTTGGCACAGAGTTAACTGTTTCCTCTCCTGAGCAGTTCAAGTGCTGGGGCTAACTGCATAATGTCAGAATACAGCAAGACTCCATTAGAAAAAAACACAATTACTAAGGTGAGTAATTTTTTCTTATGACCACTCCTCATGAACAATATGACTATCATTATGCAAGTCCTGCTTGAAAGGTGAATTTGTCAAGCAACCACAAAATCACCTTTCAGGCAGGACTTGCATAACGAAAGTCACATTCTTCATGAGGTGGGTTCCCCAAATGGCTATGTTGAAAATTTGGTGCCAAGATATCAAAAAATAGCTGAATTATGAATAAAAGTCAGAAGCCCCATTAAAATACATGGAACTGCATTTACCTTAGTTTTTTATATTGCAGTCGCCGGTGTCACAAATGCACTCCACAGGTCAGGCCCTCTGCTCCCACAGTGCTAACCTCAAAGTGCAATAATGTGAACAGGGGACAGACAGGGTAACCCTCCTCTCTGTTTTTGGTCCAAATCACCTACTAGTCTCGAGTTCTGGGGGTCAAAATGTGAATCGTATGCTAGCATACCCAGTTAACAGGCTCAGATATATATTTTCTTTGGGGAAATGCAATATAATCTTTCACCCAGTGGCACCCAGCCAGGTTCCCAAAATGTACCCTTATGACTCAATATGAGACCTAGGTATATTTTTACCTTTTAGCAAGCTTAGTAACACATTCAAGCCCATAACAGCTGTCAGACTTAAACACAGGTTCAGCAATCACATGTAATAGAAAACTGAGAAGACACAGGCAGAATTTCAAAGAAAATATTATTTACTAAAAACTGTAAAACAAGTAAAATCAAACACAGAACAATTATATCACTAACTTACAGTCCCATCAAATAAATGGGAAGTTACAGAACACAAATACGTCTTTCCCAAATACTTAAAAGTTCATGCCTATCTAGATGTTACCATTAAATGCCTTCTAAAGTCCAGAGAATTAAATCTCTTTCTGAGTCCAGAATAATATGCCATGTTTCTCTGTGATGCATGCCCATTTCAGAATCCATCTCCCCCCCTTTGGTGAGGTCACAGTTAGATCCTTCTAGTTTTTCTTCTTAATGTAATTATCCACAAGGATGTATGTTACTACTGTGAAAAATCTGCAACTAGCCATTTCCCAAATATGACAGTCTTTGATCAAAACATCCCCTTTGATGTTTCACAGTCCCACAATCATGTCACTAATTCTTGGCTAGGTGATAAAACCAAGAGGAATCAGACAAATTACTTCCCTTCCCATTGTGTCATAAATGCATACATGGGAACCAGCTTCAAAAGCAGGAGAAGGTTATAAAAGGTAAGAAACTGTCCCTCTGGAAGGAAGCTTTTAATTAGGTTTCCCTAGTCTGTTTATAACATCCTGCTGCTTTTAGCCACACTGACATTTTGAGGTTAAAGGTCAGTCACTGCAGCAGCCAGTCTTTTTTTGTCTAAGCAGATCATCACATACCATATAGTTATATCACAACTTATAAATATAATATTAAGCAGGGGCAGAGTGTCACATCCAGTTCCAGCAGCAAGACATGTCTTCAATCGGAAGAGTGCATCTCAAACCAGGGGCCTATTCAGGTCAGTGAGGGTGTGTGGGGTGTACTGGGGGGTGTGGACAGGTGGGTACTGAATGGAAGGTGGGAGCTGATCAGCAAGGGACTGTTTTCTTTTTATACAGGTTTACAAAATGAAAGACATTGCGGGATCATTTTCTTTTGGATACAGCGAGAAGGTGGGCGGTGCCACTAGACACCAGGGAATCACAAATTCAAATGAGGATGGCATTCTGCAGGTGGGGGTGCTACTAGACACCAGGGAATAAATTTATTCAAATGGAGACAGTGATCAGTGGGGTGCCACTAGACACCACAGAATAAATGTTTTCAAACAGGAACAGTGATCAGCCGGTGGATGGTGCCACTACACACCAGGGAATAAATGTATTCAAATGGGGACAGTGATCAGTGGGTGGGAGGTGCTGCTGGACACCAGGTAATAAATGTATTCAAATGGAGATGGCGATGAGTGGGTGGGGGGCACCACTAAACACCAGGGGATACATGTATTCAAATGTGGATGGCGATCGGCAGGTGGAGGATGCTACTAGACACTAGGGAATAAATGTATTCAAATGGGGACAGTAATTGGCAGGTAGGGGTGCCACTAGACACTAGGGAGCAACATTTTCATAATGGGGATGGCAGGAATGGGGATAGGGATCAGAGGATGGAAAGAGTGCCATTAGACACCAGAGAAACAAAGAAGACGGGGATGGGGATCGGAAGGCGGGGGTAGCACTGGACACCAGGGAAAATGGCTCACTGCTCACACTGCAGCTGGCAGCTCAAGTTCAGCTGCAGCTGCAGAAATGAAGAAATTCCCACTGTTCTCATACAGAGAATGTGAGGGAAGCACTCCTCTTGCAAAGCTGGCTAGCTGGGACATTGAGTGCCCAATAAATGTATTTCTGGCCAGTATACTTAAAAACAAACATCAGAAGCTAGCGAGAACAGGTTCCTTTTAGCTCAGTTCTGATGTTTGTTTCTAAACTCAACATTTTGTGTATTTTCCACATTTGTGGGTTTGTGGAAAAGGTCAACAAGATGTTGATTGGCACAGCACAAAAAAGGTTTGGTGCCATGTCAAACAAGTGGTGCGAAAGCAAAACATGCATTTGCGGCATCAGAATTTACCTCTCAGCACACAACATTATCTCAAAACCGCTATTGCACATGCACAAGCCAAAAAACACTGACATTTAAAGCCTTATAACTCTAGAACCCTTTGATATTTTTTTACCTGACCCATCAAAAGCACTACCTTGGGACATGACACATGCCACTTGTAAATCTGGGGCAACAATTATTTTCTACGTATGCTGTAGGCGAGAGAAAAAACAAAACAGTGTTAAGTGTAGGAAAAATTTTTTTTTCCAAAAATGACGCATGCAGATCTCAGAAACCATACAAGCTTCCTTCACAAAAATATCCACAAATCAAGACTTTGTCTCCTAGACAACACACACAAAATTTCAGCTTATTCTTTCAAAGACAGCCAAATATAATGTACAAATTGTGGGGTTTAACATTAAACAGGCTACTCAACCCTAACTATAGGGGTGCTATCACGCCTCTATGATCTATATCTATATACTACATTTATAGTATATAAACTATGTTACCAAATGGCCTGGAAAGCACACAAAAAATAAATTTATGCAATATATTTCAATCACTCTATTTATGGAGACTTTTGCCTTTGTAAGCATAAAAACAATATAAATAGAGATGAATACAAATACATAATACAAGAAATGGACAGTAATATGTTAAAACAGGATGTTTTCAAAATATGCTCAGAAAATGTCAGATAAAACAATAGACAATACATTTTATTTTCTAAACAAACATTCTCAAGGTTATAAATACCTCAGAGACTGCATAAAACCATATGTAAATGGGTGTTTAAATGAATCCAGTGTTAGGTGTCAACCACTGGCAAAAATCTTAGAGGAAGAAAATTAATCGTCAGAAGGTCTCAGTTGGTACCACATCTTCTTCTGTGCTAGAAGGTTGTGGGTTCTAGTCCCACACTGAGATGGGGTTCATACCATACTTGCTGGCACCCAAATACAATACCAGGGGGAAGCTGTACCTTCAGGGTGTGCTGTCCTTTGTAAAAGATGTTAAACCAAAATATTTTCTGCCCATCTCTGGTGCTGTCCTGTTGGGTGCCCATGTGGAACCAAAAGAATCCAAGGCACTTTGTGCAGGAGCAGAGGATTTCCCCACCATCCTGTTCTACATTCCCCTTACCATAAAACTTGTTCATGCAACTGTTCAAGGCTGTGTGTGAGTGATGTGTGAAGTGGCTGCCAATACACATTTACAGTAACTTCACTACCAGTCCCTCATTGCTTGTAAAGTATTTTGAGATACAATGTGCATGAAAAGTACTATAAAATTGCTAATTCTCCTACTTCTTCCTGCTTCTGTTCTTCTGCTTTTTACTTCTACTTTTTCTTTGTTACAAGGTTACGGTAGAAAGAGAAACATAAATGTCACTCATTGGGGCTCATATTAGAATTTCCACCACACTGAACAAAAAGTCAAAGTGAATTGTACATATGAATGATAAGTGGGAGAAGGCACACTAGCAGATGCTAATAATAACACTTATATAGACAATTGGTAAGATCCCAGTGGTTTGGTTTTAGGCAACACCCCATCTTTAAAACATGACTCAAGAGTTAAGCTCTTACACTCAGAGAGAAGGAATGATAGCCAAATTATGGCTGTAAAATGTATCATTTCCCTACTTGCCAAAGTCAGACTCTGAAGAGAGTTATTATCACTCCCACAGTATCTATCAAGTAATCTCAAAATAACATAATGAAAACTATCACTCCCACAATATCTATCAAGTAACCTCAAAATAACATCATGAAAACTGAGGATGAATAGAAATTATTATACATCGATTGGTTAGAAGTTGCAACTGAAAAGTTTTATTGGTTACAGAATATGTTTTTGGACATGGCTATAACCGAAATGATTTAATTTAAAGGAAAAAAAGAGACTGCATTATTTTTATCTTGTTATATTTACAGGAGGCAGTATAGCCTAGAGGTTTATTTTATTTATTTTTAACAGGAAAGGAAGGCTAAACAATCCTGCCTATTTTCAGTCCTGTTTGGGGTGGGGTGGGGGGGCAGATGCAAACCAACTGAAACTGAACAGATTACATTGTTGGTGGTATTTCTTAAGTGAATGAGAATTTGTCCAGGCACCAGGGAAATTGATTTACAGTATTTGTAATGTTTGAGCAGGAAAGGCACACTAAGTTAAATTGCTTGTTTCCTAGTGCTTCTGGTGGGTGGGTGGGGGTGCAGCAAGTACCAGTTTTATTGACAAGGGCAAGAATTCCCTGCTCTTCTTTGATAAGTGCCATGGGATCTTAATATCCACCTGAACAACCACCAGAACAGGTAGATGAGACCTGAGTTTTAATGTCTCAGCTGAAGAATGGCACACCCTGACAGTACAACATCTCCTTAATACTGCACTCCAGTGCCAGCATTTATGGTTATGAGCCCAGTCCCGATGTGGGACATGAACCCACCACATTCTGGCCCACAGACAGATGTGCCACTGTACCAACAGAGCTATGCTGACACCTAATAAAAAAAAGGTTAGACCACTTAGAAATGAGCTAGTAAATCCAACCTGGGTTTGAAACCCACAACAGCAACTTGCATACAGTGTGATCCTGAGCAAGTCACTTAACCTTTCTGTGGTCCGTGGTCACACCTGCAAATTAGTTTTGATTCAACGCACCTTTCCCGGCCGCAATTCTAAAATAATAATAATAATAATAAAAAACTTTTAGTATTGTAAATTCAGTTTTAATCATAAAACCAACAACTAATTTTTTCATGATTGGATTCTCATCTTTTATTAGAAACGTAGAAAAAAAAGATGGCAGAAGGAGACCATGGGTCCATCTAGTCTGCCCAAGTGTTCTTTGGACCTTCTCAGATCCCAGGACCTAAGCCGAAGAACAGCACACCCAACAGTACAGCATCCCCCCAGTACTGCACTCGGGTGCCAGCATTTGTGATATGAGCCTAATCCCAGTGTGGGACATGAACCCATTTATGCATAGATAGCAGTAAATGCGGCAGGATGTAGATTGTCATCACAAGAGGAAAACATGAGCAAGGATCTCTGAAATTGTGATAAAAGAGAGCATAATAAATAGTGCTTTAGGATTCTTGCTCACGGGCTTCACATGGGAGACTATTTCTTTCATAGGAGTACCTATATACCATCCCACAGGTACAGCAGTGAACTTAAGTTCCATACATAATTTCATACAGCAAATGCTTTCCTTAGTTTAGGCTCTATAAGGGAAGTAAGATAATGTTCCCAACAATGATCTTTTTAAATTAAGGAGTACTTTTATTTTGGGAGATCAGATATATCCTATGACTTTACAGTATCACTGACCCTCTCTTTAAATGTTCTGAGTGTTAAAGGTTGTCTAATTTTACCTGAGTATGCCAAATGTTTCCCAATCTGATGCAGTAAAGTCTCTGAAAATAGTCATGGAAAAACATTAGTTTGTAAGTGAAATGGCTTTGCCTCACCAATACAGTGTTGTGGCAGTCTAATATTCGCTGACAGTATTGCTTAGGGGTTAGAGCCACAAGCCATGAATGAACATAGTACATCCAGCAGATCTAGGTTTGATTCCCACAACCTCCAGTTGAATACTGTGTGACCCAGAGCAAGTCACTTAACCTCCCTCTATTGTTAGATCAGCCTTATAAACTGGCCTTACACAGTTACTAAAAGAGAATTGAAAAAAAAAATCCTCTAAAACAACGGGCCCAATTTTCAAAAGTGTTAGATCAACTCAAGAGACTTGCATCAAAAGAGTTTGATGCAAGGAGTGACTTGTGTCACAGCTTGTGTCAAATGTCATTCTCTAAAGCAGCCTGCATCAAATCCTGATGCTGCTGTGCAAAAGCCCCCTTGTGCCAAGGTTACAGCAAACAACCAGGTGCATTAGGTCACAAGGGGGCTTGTGCCATGGCAGGGCTGCAACATCCCCTTTTTTGGGATTTTGCAAGCCCCACCATGAATGAAGCAAGGGGCACTACTTAGACCAGCCAGGAAGTGGTCTAAGTGGTTCATACTGCAGTTCATACTGTGGTTGACTGGAAAACCATGGGCGATGTGCCCATAAAAGTTCCCATCAGGATCCCGATCATGTACCAGTGGGATGGGGTCTTACACTGGGCTGCAAGGGGCAGTAGTGGCATGGGGGGTGGCAGTGGGGGTGTTGGGGAGACAGGTGGGGCATAAATGGGACAGTTGTGGCACCCAGCGAGGTGCGTTTGCATTATGGTGGTACTGTCTCTCATTATGACCAATACTGTAAATATATATAGAACTCCCCTGATCCCTGATGTCCCCATTTTATAGCCATACATCTGCCCCTGGTGGTCTAGTGGACCCCCTTCCCTATCCCTGATCTCCCCATTAATTATTATATATCCTTCCCTGGTGGTCTACCAGACTCCATCGCTATCCCTGATCATCCCATATATATTTATATAACTGTCCCTGGTGGTCTAGTGGACCCCCTTCCCTATCCCTGATCTCCCCATTAATTATTATATATCCTTCCCTGGTGGTCTACCAGACTCTTCGCATATCCCTGATCATCCCATATATATTTATATAACTGTCCCTGGTGGTCTAGTGGACCCCTTCCTATCCCTGATCTCCCCATTAATTATTATATATCCTTCCTGGTGGTCTACCAGACTCCTTCGCTATCCCTGATCATCCCATATATATTTATATAACTGTCCCTGGTGGTCTAGTGGACCCCTTCCCTATCCCTGATCTCCCATTAATTATATATCCTTCCTGGTGGTCTACCAGACTCTTCGCTATCCCTGATCATCCCATATATATTTATATAACTGTCCCTGGTGGTCTAGTGGACCCTTCCCTATCCCTGATCTCCCATTAATTATTATATATCCTTCCCTGGTGGTCTACCAGACCTTCGCTATCCTGATCATCCCATATATATTTATATAACTGTCCCTGGTGGTCTAGTGGACCCCTTCCTATCCCTGATCTCCCATTAATTATTATATATCCTTCCTGGTGGTCTACCAGACCCTTCGCTATCCCTGATCATCCCATATATATTTATATAACTGTCCCTGGTGGTCTAGTGGACCCCCTTCCCTATCCCTGATCTCCCCATTAATTATTATATATCCTTCCCTGGTGGTCTACCAGACTCCTTCGCTATCCCTGATCATCCCATATATATTTATATAACTGTCCCTGGTGGTCTAGTGGACCCCCTTCCCTATCCCTGATCTCCCCATTAATTATTATATATCCTTCCCTGGTGGTCTACCAGACTCCTTCGCTATCCCTGATCATCCCATATATATTTATATAACTGTCCCTGGTGGTCTAGTGGACCCCCTTCCCTATCCCTGATCTCCCCATTAATTATTATATATCCTTCCCTGGTGGTCTACCAGACTCCTTCGCTATCCCTGATCATCCCATATATATTTATATAACTGTCCCTGGTGGTCTAGTGGACCCCCTTCCCTATCCCTGATCTCCCCATTAATTATTATATATCCTTCCCTGGTGGTCTACCAGACTCCTTCGCTATCCCTGATCATCCCATATATATTTATATAACTGTCCCTGGTGGTCTAGTGGACCCCCTTCCCTATCCCTGATCTCCCCATTAATTATTATATATCCTTCCCTGGTGGTCTACCAGACTCCTTCGCTATCCCTGATCATCCCATATATATTTATATAACTGTCCCTGGTGGTCTAGTGGACCCCCTTCCCTATCCCTGATCTCCCCATTAATTATTATATATCCTTCCCTGGTGGTCTACCAGACTCCTTCGCTATCCCTGATCATCCCATATATATTATATAACTGTCCCTGGTGGTCTAGTGGACCCCTTCCCTATCCCTGATCTCCCATTAATTATTATATATCCTTCCTGGTGGTCTACCAGACTCCTTCGCTATCCCTGATCATCCCATATATTTATATAACTGTCCCTGGTGGTCTAGTGGACCCCTTCCCTATCCCTGATCTCCCATTAATTATTATATCCTTCCCTGGTGGTCTACCAGACTCTTCGCTATCCCTGATCATCCCATATATATTTATATAACTGTCCCTGGTGGTCTAGTGGACCCCCCTATCCTGATCTCCCCATTAATTATTATATATCCTCCCTGGTGGTCTACCAGACTCCTTCGCTATCCCTGATCATCCCATATATATTTATATAACTGTCCCTGGTGGTCTAGTGGACCCCCTTCCCTATCCCTGATCTCCCATTAATTATTATATATCCTTCCCTGGTGGTCTACCAGACTCTTCATATCCCTGATCATCCATATATATTTATATAACTGTCCCTGGTGGTCTAGTGGACCCCTTCCCTATCCCTGATCTCCCATTAATTATTATATATCCTTCCTGGTGGTCTACCAGACTCTTCGCTATCCCTGATCATCCCATATATATTTATATAACTGTCCCTGGTGGTCTAGTGGACCCCTTCCCTATCCCTGATCTCCCATTAATTATTATATATCCTTCCCTGGTGGTCTACCAGACTCCTTCGCTATCCCTGATCATCCCATATATTTATATAACTGTCCCTGGTGGTCTAGTGGACCCCTTCCCTATCCCTGATCTCCCATTAATTATTATATATCCTTCCTGGTGGTCTACCAGACTCTTCGCTATCCCTGATCATCCCATATATATTTATATAACTGTCCCTGGTGGTCTAGTGGACCCCTTCCCTATCCTGATCTCCCATTAATTATTATATATCCTTCCCTGGTGGTCTACCGAGACTCTTCGCTATCCTGATCATCCCATATATATTTATATAACTGTCCCTGGGGTCTAGGTGTACCACCCCAGCAGACAGTTTTCATCACTCCCACTCCTCATCCCATCCCCGAGCCAACAATCTGAATAGTCTCCCACTCTCCACCACAACCAGTCATCGACTGTTGCGTCAAAGAGTGCGCACTGTATACAGTATGTCCTCATTGATGAGCATGTACTGTATAGAGTTGCACTCCTTGACAGTTCAGTCAGCAGCAGCGATCATGATGAAGAGGAGGCTTTGCGGTTGCCAGCTGGGATGGGATGGGGAGTGGTGTTAGACTGCCTTGCAGGGGTCCACTAGACCACCAGGAACAGCTATAAATATATATGGGGTGATTGGGGATAGGATGGGGGTCCACTAGACCACCAGGGACAGATGTATGGCCTGTAATGGGGACACTGGGGATGGGAAAGTTCTATATGTGTTTACAGTATTGGTCATACTGAGAGACAGTACCACCATAATGCAAACACACCACGCCAGGTGCCACAACAGTCGCATTCATGCCCAACTCTCTCCTGACACCCCACTGCCAACTCCTGTGCCCCGGATGCACTGGCTGCCTCCTGGCAAGCAGTTTCTTTACTCCACACACAATCCTGGCCTCTTGCGTTGCGCCAGATGGGGAGGCGGATCCCTGTGGCAATTCCGCGAGGTGCGCCACCTGTTTGGCACAGCAGTCAACTTGCTGCAAACTCAGGAGTTTGGCATCAGGACCCTGATTTTTATAAAATTGGGCACAGGGTCCTTGGTGCACCCAGAGTTTGCTGCAGCCCTGGAGCACTGCAACTTGCACTCTATGAGGCTCTTTGAAAATCAGGCCCATTTTTTCCAATGGGCCAATTTTCTGAGAATTGCCTGATATTTTATGGAAAGCACTCGCGTTTTGTTCTGTAGGAAGCTAGAGGAAGTTAAAGGTGGGACCATTTTTATGTTGCTTGCACGCATGTGCAAGAAACATAGTGCCATCATCGGAGATTTCGGAGGTGTGTCACCTCCTCCTCCAATTCAGTCAGTGAGCTGGCAGGCGCGGCCCCTGTAAGCCAATGCATTTTGGAGCTGTCTATGACACGCCCAAAATGCAGGGTACAGCAGTTGAAAGGGGAGCTATGCTTCAGTGAGCAGCGATAAGAAGCGTAGCTCCCCACACGCAGGCATGCGCGCCCGACGTGACTACTGTGTAGCCGACGGGTGCCTAATCCCCCGCCGGCTGAGCTGCGCCATCCCCCAGTAGCTGGTGCCACGCTGGCAGCCCACCCCAGCGTGGGTAATCAGTCCTTTGGCCGACGGAGGTGCTCAATCCCCCATCGGCTGAACGGCCCCTCATCTTCGTGCCACGCTGGGAGCCCACCCCAGCGTGGCAACGCCCCACGACATCTTTTTTTTTAAACCTATAAAACAAAACGGTCCCACGGGCGCCTCCCGCCCCTCCCACAACCCGCACTCACCCACCGCGCACTCCAGCCTCCCCACACCCGCGCGATGATCTTCAGTGGACTGGAACACGCCTGCACTCTTCAAAGCCGACTGCGAACTGAGAAAATGCCGGTAAGCTGTATAATGGCTGATAGGGGGTTCAACTTTGTTGCATATCTCAGGCATTTTTGGGATTTTGTATCATTCTTCAACATGGGTTTTAGGACCTTCTCATGAATGATGTCACAATATGAGGTTATTCAGGCCCGAAGGGGATTTTTGCAGTGACTGCGCAGTGACTGTGAAATCACCCTTTGGGCCTGAATACCGCCATGACAGTGACATCATTCATGAGAAGGGTCCTAAAACCCCATGTTGAAAATTTGTCCAAAAATTCCAAAAAATGACTGTTTTATGAGCGTGTGTTGCGCAGTTCCTACACAGGCTCGTCAGTTCGCGAAATTTCAATATTTTCACTCCAGATTTTCAACATTGCCATTTTACTACACCTTCTCTCAATGGCGCAGTCGGTGTGCGAACTCAGTGTATGGGACACATTAAGAAAATCACAGTGTCACTGTTCATGAGCAGAGATCTTAAAATGGCAATGTTGAAAATTTGGTGAAAGAATTCCTAAAAATGACTGTTTTATGAGTGTGCGATGCACAGTTCCCACGCATGCTCATAGGTTTGTGAATTTTCAATATTTCCACTCCAGATTTTCAACATTGCCATTTTACCACACCTCCTTATGAGCAGTACAGCTGTCATTTTTCACATCCTGCCCAAAACGTGTTCCTCCTCATGTAGCGACAATGGCGCATTCGTGTGCAAACTCAATGTATGGGACACATTAACAAAATCACAGTGACACTGTTCATGAGCATAGGTCTTAAAATGGCTATGTTGAAAATTTCGTGAAAAATTTCCTAACAATGACTGTTTTACAGGCGTGCATTTCTCAGTTCCTACGCACGCTCGTAAGTTCACAAAATTTCAATATTTGCACTCCAATGACTTCCAAATACCTAAACAGCACATAGAAGCAAGCAACATTCGGCATTGACAAATGCTTGTTTATTGTGTAGAAAGGTAGTTAAGATTGTTTCCATACAGTCCACCATATCTCACCCCCAAAATTCTACATCATATAAAAGCTGTGAATTCACTTAAGTGAAAGACCTAGAGTGTACTTCTGGGATTATTTGCTCCATCACTAAAATGGAGGATACTACCAAAATTCTTACTAGTTCAGCTCCACATAACATGTTTTTGACCAAGACTTGTTTTCAGAAAATAAAATGTTCAGATAATTTTAAGCATTCAACTTTTTCATTTTTTTTAATTAATGTTTGAACTAAGAGAATTCATTCTTCGGGGTCCCAAGACCATCATTTTAGATTTTTATTTTTACGCTCTAATCATCGATTAGTTTAGACATCTTATTATTTTTTCTAACTGTAATCCCACCT
This sequence comes from Neoceratodus forsteri, assembly GCA_016271365.2. Classification (NCBI taxonomy): domain Eukaryota; kingdom Metazoa; phylum Chordata; order Ceratodontiformes; family Ceratodontidae; genus Neoceratodus; species Neoceratodus forsteri. Next base: position 719,740,309 of record CM057459.1, on the reverse strand, counting down.
GGGAGAAAGACATTAGGATCAGATCTATAATAAAGCCTCAGTTCTTCTCCTCTCTGTCTCTGGAGGATGGTAAAATGAGTCAAACATTTTGGGAATTAAAGCAGCAGGGCAACGAAATTGGGCAAAAAAATTTAACTTGTCCAGTGTCATTATAACAGATTCCAGGTGCCTTCCAGTTTTATTTGGTGATAAAATGTTCTAGTTCCACCAACATTGGAGTATTTTATAAACATTTAAATTTTTTCTCTCAAGAAAAAAAAGATGGCCACTACATTTGTCTTACAAATAGCGTTGTAGGACTAGCAAGGATTAGGAACCTCATAGTACGCAGCATAGGAGGTACCTAGAAAAATAAATTTGTCAGGTATGCTGATGTGTTACATAGAAACATAGAATTTGACGGCAGATAAGGACTGCTTGGCCCACCTAGTCTGCCCATTTCCCTACCTAACAGATAAGCTGCAGATCCTAGGTAATCAACAGCCTACTTCCTCCTATCCCCCGCTAGAGTTGCCTTATGTCTGTCCCATGCATTCTTGAATTCCCCCACTGTTTCTAACTCTATGACTTCCTCAGGAGGGCTGTTCCATGCATCTACAACCCTCTCTGTGAAGAAATTCTTCCTCACATTACCTCTGAGCTGTACCCCCTCTATCTTCAAATTATGTCCCCTTGTTCTTGCACATCTTTTTTCTGAAAGATGCTACCCTCTTGGACTTTGTTGATTCCCTTGAGATATTTGAAAGTTTCTATCATGTCCCCCCTCTCTCTCCTTTCCTCGAGGCTATACATCTTAAGCTTCTTTAGTCTTTCTTCATATGTCTTCTGGTGCAGACCCTGCACCATTTTGGTCACCCTCCTCTGGACAGCCTCCACCCTGTCTATGTCTTTGCAGAGATGGGGTCTCCAGAACTGTACACAGTACTCCAGATGTGGTCTTACCAACTGTCTGTACAGAGGGCCAACAACTTCCTGTTTTCTATTGGTGATGCCTCTCCCTATGCATTCCAGTATCCCCCAGCCCTCCTTACTGCCTTCTCACATTGCTGGCCCACCTTTAGGTCATCTGATATGACTACCCCCAGGTCCCTTTCCATTTTTGTTGTTGTTAGTATCTCACCCCCCATTGTGTACTCTTCCCCTGGGTTTTTGTTTCCCAGGTGCATTACTTTGCACTTCTTTGTGTTGAATCTAAGCTGCCATATCATTCATTAATTGTAGCTGAAGCTAGCTTGTTCGAAAAAATATTTTTCATTGCACTACTGCGTCAAATAATTTACAAATAAAGAAAAATGGGCACCAGAATGCTGCCTTTTCTGACCTCTTACATCAGGAACTCCCCAAAGAGTACAAGATAGCATATTGATTTAATTAGTCTTATAAAAAGATAAGGGTACTACAAAATGCATGACACCATTTACAGTCTCATTTAAAGGTACACTGTAACACTTTTTGCATCATGTTATTTCTAACTGAAACCAGACATTTAATGATTGCTCACTGTCTCGAAAATTCATTGATGTAGCTGGTTGTTTTATCTTCCTCCCTTTCTTAGAAGAATGGAAATGCATACTAATGGAGTAATTATACCCAAGATTGTTTTGTTTGAAATCCTTGATCTACTTTTATTTATTACTTTCTAAACATTAGGAATACCCCCAAACAGTGCAGCCACTAATGATGCAATCGTCTTCTCTCTTCCCACTACATCTTGAGTGTCTGGACTGTGTTGAGGGTGTTTCCAAGTCCAGGAAACATGCAGCAATAGTTGATCACAGAATTTAAATGAACACAATCTTGTGTGGTAACAACAGTATGGTGGGCAGTCAAAGACAAAAAGGAATCAGAATCAACCAGCTGCATCAACAAATTCTACAGAAAGTGAGCAATCACATGTGCTTCTTTTCATTTCTATTTATGCCACCCCTTATCCTCTTGATCTAGCTCTAGACCAGTCGGTCTAGCATTCCCTAGGACTTACCTACATCTCCCTATTTTTCCCCAGAGTTTTTCACCTCTTTCAGTGGTGGTGGGGCCCCCCTTACCTCCACTGCTACAGGATCTGGCATGGGAGACTGCACATAGGTAGCCAAGTGTAGGGCCTACGAGCTGGTCAACTTCATCCTGCCACTTAGGTTTTTCCCTCCTTTTCTCCCAAGTTTCCTAGGATGTTGATGATAGGGGCATGTCAAGTATAATCACACACAAGTGAGTCTCTTGTGGTGCCAAAAACATCCTCCCACCTCCTAGGTACTCCAGCTGTACTGCCACCTGTGGTCGCCCAGGTGGCAGCATAGCAGCAAAGCTTGCTGCCCTCCCTCCCTGGAGGAGGAGATCATCCTTTGGGAAGCTCAAGCCTCCTTCCCTGGCTGGCCCCCTGTGTCCCAAACTTGTTCTCAAACTCAGGTTGCCAGCATGGGAAAGGTAAGGCGCAATGGGCCTCAGCCCTCTACATCACAATGACAGCTGTCTTTTTTAATCTAGGGACAGTTTGAGGCAGTTGACAGTGTTCCTTTTTTTTTAATTATTATTATTTTTATTCCCCAGTTTCCACCCCCCGGGTTTTCTCCCTGTTCTGGTCCTGGCCATAGACTCATGTGGAGGCATGCACACGCTGTAGTACTGGGATGCCCTCCCACTGCTTTGCTGTCATTCACTTGCACTGCCTATGGACCTCCATCTGAAGGCAGTGGAACTATAATAGGTGACAGATTCCTTCCTGGGAAAGGAGAGCTACCTTGCGGTTGCTCAGTCCTGCTCCTGCCCCCCCATACCGGCTCTCTGACAACCTGGGCTGATTCTCGAACCCAGGTCGCCAGCATGTCACGAGATAAGGTGTCCAACACTTCAGCCCTCAGCACCACTGGGCTGGCCCTTGACAGTGTCCCTTTAAAGGCCTTGAAATTTTCAGTAAAATTGCAGCTCATACTTTAATTCTCAGAGCTTCAGATCAGTAGCAGGATCAACATTCTGGCAACTTAGATCCCTCTCCTTAAAAATATATTATGTTTCATTATTATTTTCATAATATATTGACTAAGGACAGAACAACTGGCATGCAGTATCTCATTTTCAGTCAGTACCTGCTTCCATACAATTTTTCAGCCAGGAAGTCAAGTAACATGCTCCAGGCCATGCTATGAGCCTGTGGAAGTGGTGGAATTGGAGTCTGAGGCTCTTCTGTTTAACAGTTCAGTGCTTTAACCACTGCACCTCACAAATACTTAGTGAATAAGCAAGATTTCACATAAAAAACAGATGGGGCGGCAAGGCTGATTGCTAAATGATAAGCATATCCATATACTGTACCGCATCGGAGACGTATCATGAGAATACAATCTCTCTGGTTTGATTCATTGTAACTGTGGTCTTGCACTGCTGAAATGACTGATATACTGTAGTTTTTCAAGTTTTTGCTAATCTTTGCACTAAAACATGTATGTAGTGTTTTCCAATATTTGCTGTTTTCCTCTGTCTGTAATTACTCTCCCCCTGCTCTGCTGAAATGACTGATACAGTTATTCAAGTTTTGACAATCCTTGCACAAAATCATGCAATGTGTTGTCTCCTGAATTTGCTATTTCCTCTGTCTGTAACTCTTCTGGGTCATGTCTGAAAATAGGCAAAGTTTTTGTCTAGTACACTTACCTGGTAAACAAAAACTAAATAAATAAATATGCATGTACCACTTAAGACATGGGCAGGACATCCTGCAGCAGAAATAAGGGAAAAGTCATGTGGGTGCTGGGAGACATTGTTTATTTATTCATTCATTTCAAATCATGGCCTGGAAGTATGCTGAGCTGAAACTCATTTTCAGGTTAGACCTGCAGAAGGGATGGGATAAAGAAGTACAAAGCATTTTCTAAATACTACAGAGGCACTGTCCAGAGAGATAATGAAGCACAGCAAATGGAAACAAAGGTAACTATAGAGCAAAGAAGATTTTGCAGCAGCACCAGCCAAGGGGTAGTGAGGCTGGAACTGAGCCTTCATTCCCCCTACCCCCCCCCAATGATCACTGCTTCCTCTCCTTGCACTCCAAGACCCAAATGGAGTCCAGCACTGGACCCAGCTTGTCCACCCAGCTAATCAACAGTGCCATATGTGGGGCTTCCTTGAAAGCCAAATTCAAAATTCCTAACAAAGTTCAGCACACGATCGGTGCTCTTCAGGACCACCAGGATCTTTGCAGCAGCACCTGCAAGGGGTTGTGAGGTAGAGAATGAGCCTTGATTCCCCTTCCCCCTCACCAATTGCCATTTCCTCTCTGCACACTGGGACTTGACTGGAGAAGAGCACTGGACCCAGCTCCCCCCACCCCAGTCAATCAGCAGTGCCATGGGAGGGGCTTCCTCCAGCACCAAATTCAAAATTCCTAACAAAGGCCAGCACACAACTGGTGCTCTTCAGACTTGACAGTACTTTTGCAGCACCACCAGCAAGAGGTCATGAAGTAGGAACTGGGCCAAGATTTCCCCTCCTCCCCACTAATTGCTGTTTTCCTCCCTACCCACCAAGACCTGACCGGAAACCAACAAGGAACTCCACTCAACCCCCCCAAGCCAATCAGCAGTGCCTTGGGAAGGGCTTTTTTAAGCACCAAATGTGAAATTCCTAACAAAGGCCAGTGCAGAATCGGCACTCTTAAGACCTGCTGGGACTTTTGCAGGAGCACCAGCAAGGGTTTGTGAGGTAGGGACCGAGCTTTTATTCTGCTTCCTCCCCACTGATTGCTGCTTTTCCTCCTGCACACCAGGACCAATCGAAGACCAGCACTGGACCCAGCTCGCCCCGGCCAATCAACAGTGCCATGGGTGGGGCTTCCTGGAATGCCAAATTCAAAATACCTAACAAAGGCCAGTGCATGATCATTGATCTCAGACCTGCCAAGACTTTTGCATCAACACCAGCAAAGGATCATGAGGTAGGAACTAATCCTAATCCCCCCTCCATGAATGTTGTTTTTCCCCTGCTCACTTGCACATTCGGACCCAAATGGAGATCAGCACTGGATCCAGCTTCCCCCCAGCCAATCACTAGTGCTATGGGCATGGCTTTCTGTCTTCAGACCTGCTGGGACTTTTGCAGTAGCACCACCAAGGGGATTTTCAAGGTAGGAACTGAGCCCTGATACCCCCCCCACACATACACACACAGATCAATGCTTCTCCCTTGAACACTGGGACCTGATTGGAGACCAGAACTGGACCCAGTTTGCCCCCACCGCCAGTCAGCACTGCCATGGGTAGGGATTCCTCTCCCTGTTATCTGTGACTCCTACTCCGCACTGTGAGCCAGAGTGCTAAGGGTGCAGCACTAAGGGTGTCCACCATGGGTGATATCCGTGGATGCAGCCAGCGGCCAGCCATGCTGCCCATCTAATGAACAGTTTACACAACACTGTAAGTTCTCTGTACTATTCTGCCTCACTTTGTGGCAGACAAATTGCTTTGCAATCTGCCAGTACAGTTGCACTGGACATTATCAATTGTGTATATAATCTACTATAACTATTTATGCAAATACTGTTTAAACACATGTTTAGTGCATTGCCTGTTAATGGTTGATCTATCTTGGACACTAGTTACTGCTGGTCATCTATTTATACATGCTAGTTTGAATCCATTTCTGTATATGCTAACTTGCTGGTTAGTACCCAGTTTGTGTATACTCTTATATTGATTATGCTAGTATCTAGCTAGTTTCTATTGTTTTTTGTGTATTGCTAGATCCCCCTACCTGGGTGCTAATGAAAGTACCCAGTGTACCTGGCAATTTGGTGTGCTATGTAAATTGTTGAATGGTTTCTGCCTGACTCATCTATCTGTTTCGTAATGTGGTGCCCCAATGGTAGTGTGTGCTGAGATCCACTAAAGTAAAAGGGTGATTAGAGCAACAGTGTTGTGATGACCCAAATAAATCGCACACAGTTTACCAACATCAGTGCCTCTTCCTGCAGGTGGAATGGTGGGAGGACACTCCAGGTTCCCAGAAGGTGGGTGTTATAACCTAACAAAGAGAGGCGCGAGTCGGTAATAGGTTTCCAAATGCTTGACAGGCTTTATTCTTCAAACAAGGGGTAAGGAAGACACGGTCACAGGGAAAAGAGGGAAACTATTACTTCTAACCTCCTGTATGAGGAGAATTGTAAAACAGAATCTGCTGTAACAGCTACATTGTAAGAGCGTCTATAACCTTAAAGTCCCTGTAAGAGGGTAACTCTATGGCAAAACTGGCACAATTGTCAAACCGACTGTAACAGCTATGCTTTAAAAGCGTCTTAATCAAATCCTTATATTTACCCCTGAGGTGCACCTCTAACTAAGGCCTATTACCTGGAATACTCCACACTATAGACATTCAGCATACTATAGCGAAACTCTATACATGTTACTAATGGCAGTTCATGCACAGTTGTACTTTCTCTGTCATCGAGAAGAGAACAGAAACAAAGAAACTGGTGTAACAAGGAACAAATTGACTGGCTGGCCAGTGTGACTGGGGACTTCTTGAGAAACTAGGGGAATACAAAGAGGGTTTTTAAACAGACCATGAGTTTCTTGGCCACACCCACCTCTCTTGGGTTGCCAGAATTTAAGAATGAGCACTGAGATTTCCTCGGCTAAAGACCCACTGACAGCTGCCGGAATTGAAGCACAAAGGATTTGTCCACAGTCCACTGTTGGACAGCTGGGTTGAGATGACCAGTACAGTGGCTACCCTGCCAGAGCCCGCTTCTGGACTGCCAGATACCAGCGATGCAGAACACCCCTGCCACAGCCCACTTCTGGACTGCCGGGTGAAGAAGGCAATGCAGAACGCCCTGCCACAGCCTGCTTCTGGACTGCCAGGTGAAGAAGAAGATGCAGAACACCTTGCCACAGCCTGCTTCTGGACTTCTGGGTAAAGAAGACATTGGGAGAACCCCATGGAAATCAGGAATCAGGATGAAGATGTCTTCCAACATTGAAGAATGACAGGGTACTGGGCACCAAAGCCGGATGAGCCAAGGACTGTCATAAAACAATAAACAGGACGTTGACTCTGGGAACTGAAACAGAAGATCTGGATGGCACTTTGGTGCGGATGAAAAAACAAGAAAAAAGATGGCAGACTCTGCACTGGGACAGGCCTTACACAGGGAACAGTTGGAGGAATATAATAAACTTGATGTTGCAAAGGTACTGCTACAAACATGGCTCTTCTCTTCAGGAGTACTACTGCAGACTGATTCTGGAGTGCACAGGTGGAATACCTCTTCTTCGAGGGCTGCTGAAGGCTGATTCAGAAATATACTGGTGAAATGTCTCTGGAGTATTGCTGAAGACTGATTCAGGGACACACCGAGGAGATGTCTCGAAGGAACTACTGAAGACTGATTCGGAAACACACTAGCCCAAGATGCTGGCACAATACAATTAACTGTCACAGTTCCAACAGTGTTGCTTAATATCACAGTTCCAACAGTTTTGCTCAGTGTCACAGTCTCTGAATGTACAAATCACAGTAAATAACAGGCACTTGGTTGCTTCTATCCAGGCACCTTCTCAGTGAAGCCCTTGCGAAATGTGGACCTCCTGCAGTGGGGTCCCTCTAACTAAAACGGGCTCTCCTGCTACTGTGGATACACTGGTGGCAAGACACTAGATGGCCTTCTTAGACTGTGAAGTACACTAGTTGGGTGGGCCGCCATATAGCTGCACTGGGCCTCTTTTAAATAACTGGCCTACTGGGACTGGCTAGGCCTCATTAACACCTGTGGGCCTATATAGCTAGAAAGACCCCTTTAACACTGTTGAGCCTCTGTGGCTGCTAGGCCCTTTTAAATACTGTGGGTCTAAATGGCTAGCTAGGCCCCTTTAACTATCCAGGCTACACTTGACTAGGCCTGTTTACTGTAGGGCTACACTGTACTGGGCCCCTCCACTGGTGTTGTCCCTGTAACAGCTTCCGTAGGGGTTGACTCTTTAAATACTCATTTTACTTCAGATAGGGCCTATTCTGCCCTTGCCCCACCTTAGCTCCACCTCCGGGGCTTCCCTCTGTTAATATTTATAGCTTCTCCCCAAGGGGCCTCTCAACCAAGCCCCTCCCCTGAGCATTGCTAAGACCAAATGAATATTAATTAATGTTAATCTGGCTCTCAGGCCCCTCTTTCTATGGCATTTGGCTGTTTCTATGCAGTGCCCACTGTGCTGCTAAATAAATAACTTTTATGTTAAAAAAATATAACTTTAGGCAGTCAGCACCTACCTGCTGGTGCTGCCACTGACTCGCTGCCCTGGCCTGGGGTAAAGACAATGTTAAGGGAGGCAGGAGGTACTGCTGGCAGAGGGAGGGCTTTTCTTGCAGGCGGGCACAGGACGTCTGGGGACTTTACAAGGTTCTAGTGACTTGACAGCTCCGTGATCATCTGATTTCGTGATGCGGCACTACTACTGCCACCTCCAGGGGACAGAAAACTGTACTTCGAATATAAAAAAATAATAAACGGTCTCCAAGCCCAACACGCTGGACGGAACTCTCTCCTTTTCTTACAAGGCATCCCGATGGTACTTCGGGCCGCATGGCTGCTTCAAAGGCTGAAGGAAGGCAAGATCAGGGACCGGAGGCAGCAGAGGCACACAGACAAGCCCCCAGGCATAGCATCAACCCTCCAGGTAACCTCTGTCATCCCTCTATGCATTTTGTGTCCTCTCTCCTCCACGGTCTCCTCAAATTCTCCTAACTTTTTTTTAAACAGCAACACTCTGGGTTCCAATTTTGGAATGCTAGGCATGTGTTACCCAGCATGGCATTCCATCTTCCCAGCCTGGTATTCCATCCTGAGCCACTTTATATACTGTACATATGCCACATGTGGGCATGGAAGCATTATAGCTTGGCATTTCTGGCTTATTTACATTATTTTAAAAAGGTGTTTGTGATGCTTATATCCAAAGCTTGGGGCAGCTGGGCATTTCTGGGGTACCTTATGTTTCCTGGGGCACCTTATTCTCTTTTTCTGTTGTACCCTCAACTTTGGAACACTACAGTAGTTTGTTTCATTGTGAAGTGTAATAGTGAAGTAGTACTGCCAAGTGTTATTAGTCATTTCCATTGATTTCATAGTAGTGGACTTTGCTTTGCATTGCTGCGATTACTCTATTTTTTAACCTCTGCTTTGCTTCTAACTCATCTCAATGCCATACTCATCTACCTACTCATATGTCTGTTGATTCTGTTTTTTCTTACTCTCTCATCCATGCTGGTTTACTAAACGGTGATTGCCTCTGCTTATGCCTCTTTTTTTTGTTACACCCTTCCTATTCCCATCTCCTCCAATGGAAAGGCCACTCCAAGAAGCTGAATGCCTGGTGGTTTACTAATGCTTCTAAGAGGCTACTAATCCTGTTACTTTTACTGTGTGGTAATGCTGAGCAGAATCCAGACCTCTCTCAAGCTTACTTCCCATCCCTGCATGCCAACATCTCCCCCCAAAGGTCTACACCTTTACCACATCAATATTCACTGCCTTCTGCCCAAGATCTACATTTTTAGGATATGGGTATCTCAGGCTACCCCCTGATGTGCTAATTCTCTCTGAAATCTGATTATCTGCCAAGACTCCCTCACATGACATTGCCCTATCAGGTTTCACTGTCGACTGTCAGGGTAGAGGAAAGGTGGGGGGTGCCCACTATGTATCCTCTGCCCTTACTTTTATTCTTACCTCCTAGGCGGTAATTTCTAGGTTCTATGAGCTAATTTGTGGTAAAATCACCTTCTCCCATTCTGTCCCCATTTATTACTGGCATATATGGCTCCCCAGGTAAAGGTGAAAAAGTTGTCACTGATATTATCTCTAACCACCTAACTTATATTAATACCCCTAGGCATGAGATTATTGGCCTAGAAGATCTAAATCTCAGCTGTCTCATGCCTAAGCTTTTATTTCTCCATTCCAAATTCAAATCCTAAATCATCACCTACTACTCACCTACCCTACCCAATTCAATAGTCAATCCTCCAACCACTCCTTCTTGGATTGGATCTTGTCCATCCACCCTCACTGTATGGCGGTGACTGACACCCTTCCTGATTTGTTCAGTGAGCATTGCATTACCTTTTGTTTTCATAAAATCATGATGAAAAAGGCCCCACCTAAAATCATTACAGACTGATCTTTTCATAATTTCTCCTTGCCTTATTTCCTTTCTGATCTCATGACTGCTGATTGGAGCACATTGTAGCAATTCCCTGACCTGGATAAGGTGCTAGCTCAGTTCTGCACCTTATTCCTAGCCATTTGAGACTCCCATGCTACAATCAGGTCAACCAGGTTGGGGGGGCATCTCCCCTGGATCTCTGCTGACTATATTGAACTTGCTAAACTAAGAGATGCTGTTTGGTCAGTCCACGAGGTTTCTGGATCCTTGTGGACTGTCAGTGATACAACAGGCTCAGGTACCTATGCGTCTTGACCGACCTTTACGGAATATTACATCTGATGTCTTAGCAGCAGTCCTTGACCTATCAGAACTTCCTGTGGATTGCAAGGATCCTGAAGCCTTGGTCTTGGCATATAATATTGCTATCACTTCAGCTTTGGATACCATTGCACCAGTGCATGTGTGTCCTCTCTCCCTCCACCCTTGGGCTCCATGGTTTGATGGAGCCTTGAGGGAGTTGCGGTGACTAGGTCACAGGTTAGATTGTTGTTGGCCAAAATCCGACCTGTATGCCGACCACCTTAGACTACTAGAACATTATCAGTTCTACCAGTCAGAAATTTCCCATAAGAAGGCAGAGCTCCTGTCCAGGGAAATTTCCGCCGCTCAGAATCGACCAGCTCAGCTCTTCAGAACTGTGAACAGGTTGTGCAACCCAACCTGTATGCAGCTCCGAAGAGCTTTTTCACAATTGCAGTATGATGAGCATGCTTGGTTCTTTGCTGATAAGGTGGCTGACATCAGGTCGGAGATTCTTGCGACACATTCTATGTGAGTTGTGGAGGATCAGGACTTGGTCACAGTCCCTCTGTTCTCCTGGAGTACCTTCAACCATCCGGGAGTCACGGATGTTATGCGGATTGTCCAGGTGATGCGCCCTACATACTGTAGTTTAGACCTGGGCCCGACATCCCTGATTATGGGTTGTGGTGATCTTATTGGCCTGGTTCTGGCACAGATAATCTGGTGCTCCCTTGACTCCAGTGTTTATCCCTACGCCTTGAAAGAGGCAGTGGTGACACTGTTGTTGAAGAAAGCTTGTTTGGACCCAGATTCTCTTGGTAACTATAGGCCTATCTCGAGCCTTCCCTTTTAGGGGAAAGTGATCAAGAAAGTGGTGGCTGCACAACTGGAGAACCATTTGACCATCCATAACATTTATGAACCTCTCCAATCTGGTTTCTGGAAGAGGCATAGTACTGAAACTGTGCTGGTTCGGGTGCTCAATGATCTGTTGGTGAGAGACCAGATAAAATGGTCCATTTTGGTACTTTTAGATCTGTCATCAGCTTTTGACACCGTTGACCATGGGGTGCGGCTTGGGCACCTAAGATCTATCTGTGGACTCTCTGGGTTGGTCTACAGACGGTTTACATCATACCTCATGGGAAGAACTCAGAGGGTTATGTCGGGTTGTTTTCCTCTGATCCGATCCTGTTGTCATGTGGGGTTCCTCAGAGCTCAGTATTGTCCCCCATGTTGTTTGCGGTGTATATGCTTCTCCTCGGAGACATTGCAAGATGGTATGGGCTGAGGTTTCATTGCTATGCCGATGATACCCAGCTCTGTCTGTCTTTTGCTCCTGACCAGGAAGGAGCAGTCTCGGTATTTAATAACTGCTGTGATGAAATCCAAGATTGGATGAAGTCCAGTTGGTTGAAGTTGAACCCCGGGAAGATGGAGGTGATGGTTCTGGATCCAGGCTGCTGGATAGGGGGGCAGGGGGCAGGCTGCATCCTGGGATTGTTCCTGGGAGACGCTGAGCTCCAGGTCTCTGAAAAGGTGCATGACCTGGGGGTGTTGTTAGATGCGGGACTGACACTTCGCGCGCAGGTGTCGGCCATCGTAAAGTCATCTTTTTACCACCCAAGAAACATCTCCAGGATCAAGCACCTTGTTCTGTCCTTAGATCTGCCTACATTGATCCATACCTTTGTGATCTCACACTTAGATTACTGCAACTCGCTTTACTTTGGGCTACTGGGGGTTGATATCTATTGCTTGAAGCTGGTGCAGAACTCAGCAGCACGGTTGTTGATGGGGATTTCAAGATCTTCCCATACTACACCAGTGCTGCGGGAACTGCATTGGCTGCCGGTCCAGTGGCGGATCTCCTTCAAAGTCGGGTTACTGACATACAAAGCCCTACATGGACGGGGCCCTGACTACCTGAAAGAGCTCCTGATTCCTTATCATCCTGAACGACCACTTCGCTCAGCCGACAAGGGGTTACTAGAGATTCCGAGGGTGACTTTAAAATCTGTGGGAGCCCGACCCTCTGGAATTCTCTACCCTGTCGGATTAGGGAGTGCGCAACCGTGGGAGGATTCAAACAGGCCTTAAAAACATTCCTGTGGAATAAGGCATACAGTGATGATGTTGGCTGACATGTTTGTATTTATTGAATGTAATGATGTTTTTATATGTTTTAATTGCTCTGATTGTTATGCACCTTGGTTTTGAAAGGCACACTATAAATAAAGAATTATTATTATTATGAAGTCAAAGCCTCTTACTTCCATTACAAATGCATTAAGGAGTCACCAACCAGTCACCAACCCCATAGAAACATAGAAACACAGCTGACAGCAGACAAGGACCACAAGACCCATCCAGTCTGCCCATTTCTTTTTCTACTTTATAAATGTGCCATCAGCATTTGCTCTGTCAATGGCCTATCTATTCATACTCATCTGTATTGCTCCCTTATGCCCGTCCCATGCCTGTTTGAAGCCCTGCACTTTATTCATATCCACCACTTCCTGAGGTAGGCCGCTCCATGGATCCAGTACCCTTTCTATGAAAAAGAACTTCCTCACATTACCCCTTAATCGGTCTCCCTGTAATCTCATGCTGTGTCCTCTTGTCCTGCTATTTTTCTTATATTGAAACACGTTAGACTATTTCATCGTCTAAATTCTAGGAAGTAGTCAATCTACTCCACCCCTCAAGTTCTGGCCATCATATTACCTGTCTCGAAGGTACCACTGGTGTGGTTGCTGACCAGTATGCCATCACTAATGCCTTATATACCCAATTTGTTGTTGGACCCCTGGCTATTGTCACCCCCACCCACCTCTGGCTCCAGCTCAACCTCCTCTACAGTGGTGGTATGACATTTGTCTTCTCCAGCATTACCTCTTCAGAAATTCACTGAGAGCTCACCCACATCAAGCAGAGCTCCTGCTCTGGTCCTGATGCCCACCCCCTGCCTTCTGAAACTGGGTTTTTTTGGCATTACTGCCCCATTGGCCCATACCCATCTTTACCTTTCCCATGCCACAGGTATCATCCCCTGCTCTGGAAGCATCTCACTGTTATACCCATGTGTATGTCCCCCAGTTTGGGCTTACCTGTGTGGGATCCAGCCCTGATCTGGTGCTGATGCCTCTTTAAGGGGTCCCGAGTGGGACCTGAACCCTGGCATCTCCCATGGCCTTGTGGCTGCAGCTGATGATGCCAGTGATGTCCTCAGCCCTGAGGAGTCCCTGTAAAGGGGGACTGAGTGCTGTGACAGGACATCCAATCCTGTGGGCATGAAAAGAAAGAATAACTTGCAGTCCCAGTGTTTTGGGAAGCTGGGACCGCAAAGTAAACAAATAAGATGGTGGCCACGCTCCTGAGCATGCACGGCCATCAGAGCTGACATTTAAAGGAGCTCCGAGGGATGAGACAGGGTTGCTCCCTCTCCCCAGTTTTGTTTGCAATATATACTGAATCTTTGGCCCAGTCTATAAGAAATAATATTTCAGGAATAAAGTTAGGAGGAAGGACTTATACGATCTCACTTTATGCAGATGACATCCCAGTGTATCTTTCAAATATTAAAGAAACAATAAAGAGGTTCATGGAATTAATAACGAAATTTGCAAAGGTTTCCGGATATAAAATAAATGTTAAAAAAACAGAGATGATGCTCCTTGGTGAGTCAACATTAACAGAATGAGAATTAATATTTAAACCTAAAGATTGTTTTCAAATATGTGAGTGTAGTTATTACCAAAAACTTAAATATATTATATGATGCAAACTATGTACCATGAACAGTAGAAATTGTAAATCTTCCCCAGCCATTGCAGGGCACGTCCTTGGAGGCATCTCTCCGCATTCATTTACAGTTATGTTCTCTGCTTAAGATTTGTCCTCATAAAGATATTACACAACCCCTATTTGGCAACCCTAATTTTTGGATAGCTGGACAGTTACTTTCTAAAGGGTTTTGGCCGAGTATGGGTGTGGACACAGTTGGAGATCTCATTCTCAATCAGAAATTGCTCTCTTTTCAGGACGCCCATACCTTATATAATTGGCACAGCTCTTCCTGTTTTCAATACCTCCAATTGTCACACATGCTTTTGCAATTTTTTGGTTTGGGCCCATTGCTTCATCCCTTGGGAAGTTCAGTTCTCCTCTTCTTTATGTGGCTCCTACCTCACATCTTATTTCATATTATTACCACTCTACAGGAACTTCTAGTTGCCAATGAAGGGCCAAGGTTCTATTGGTGGACCAAATTCTCCCGGCTTCTAATCCCTCTAATAAATGGCTGATCATCTGGAAGCATTTATATAAGTTTATTAATTGGGATAGATTCCATCTTATGCAATTTCAGATTATCCAAAACCTTTATTACACCCCATTTAAATTGCACGAGATGGATCATTTACCCATTAACTCTTGCTCCAGATGTGTTAAGAAGCCTGGCACTTTACTTCATATTCTGTGGTCCTGTGAAACAGTAACCCCATTCTGGAATTCTATCAGATCTCACCTAGATTCCCTCATGGGACTGTCTGATACCTTTCTCCCTGAAATATGTATTTTGAGTGACTATAACAATAACCTGATTGGTAGCCAAAAGCTGCACATGGCTTTGATTTCATCATGTGTGAAAAAAGTTATCCTCCGGCACTGGCTTGATTGGTGCATACATCAGTTCCTGGAATGGTACAGGGAGATCCTGTTTGCTCTGCAAGCTGAGCGCCTTATAGCCAGTATGTCTGGTAAGATGCTTACATACAAATGTGCCTGGGAACCACTATATGTTATATTGACAGCATGAATGCACTGTTTCTTGGTCCTCATAGCCTTATACTTGCAGATGGTGCATATTAGATCAGAGACCTATTATCTGTATTTCTGCTGTTTTTATTTTCTGTTCTGGTGGCAGGAGGGGGTGATATGGGGAGATAGTATGGGGGGTGGGAAATATTTGTTGTTGTTTGTTCTTACTTGTTAATGGTTAAATCCTGGGTTTGTTCAAGTTCCTCTCACATTTTATTGGAAGGTTCTGCCTATATTTCAGTGGGGTGGGGGAGAATAGCTCCTCCCCCATTCTCTTCTTAAGCTGTCAGCTTCCGCTCCCTCTTCTTAGAGTGAGTGAACTCACTCAGGTTCTGTGTGGCTGATGGGGCTGGCTTCTTCCTCTATTCCCTCTGTGCCTTCCGTGGTGGCCCCCTCTTCCACCTTCCTCACCTCCGTTTGTTGTGTTTTGCTCCCCCCTTTGTTTGCTGTCTTCCCCTTTCTCTTCCCTGCCCCCTGTTCTGTTTCTACCTCTCTCTTGCTTTCTGTTCCCCATCTTCCTTTGGACTTTCCTTCTTCCTCACCAGCCTTCATGTCCTTCCGTGCCTGCCTGCACCCAGATTCCAGCTGCTCACTCCCGGATTCCATGCCGGTCCAGACAGCTCGTTGCTTCAGAACTCCGTTCTCCCTCACCGCTACTTCAGATTCCTGCAGCATCTTGCTGTACCTCCTCATGGCTGGTGAGTCTCATACCACTTTGCTTTCCTAATCCGCTTCTATACTCATGGTTGGCAGGGGAGCAATTCCTGCATCACTGCCTCTGGACTTGCAGCTGGTGAGCCACCACCATACTGTGCTTTCCCGACCCTTCCCCTGCTGCTTTGTGGGGAAGGGAACCCTGGATTCTCATTTCTTTCTTGGGACCTATGCACCTACTGGCTGTGTGGTAGTGTTCCGCTTTTGCTGATACTCTCAGCCACATGTTGCCTTCAGGCCGGGGGTTCCACTCTTATATTATGGCTGTGACTCCTGGACGAACCACTCTTCTGTAAGTTAGATTTACTGAATTCTTCACCTTGTGCCATACTAGCATGGTCAGCATTTCTATCTCACATCAATGGGGGATCCTTCTCCACACATGCTCGCCATTGCTCTACTGGTAAGCTGAACAAGTCACAATTCGATGTGTTAGGACCCATTCACTTCCACTGGACACTTCATTTGGAACACTAAGTACAACGCACTTGATCCCGCAACTGTTCGTGACTGATGACTGGATTAGACATTTCAGTACATCTATAAATGTCAAGCATGATGGTTAGAGATGCAACAAAGTAAAATTCCGCCCACAAAGTGGTCGCAAAGTGGCCACTTAGTGTTCCACTATGCAGAGTACCCATTTTAAACCCTCACTTCACCACTTCACATTGTAATTATGACTTCACACTGTTAACTCCACCTTATTCTGCCTTAAGGCGGAATGAGAATTCTCAGGCAGCCCACACACATCACATGGCTTACACAGTGTAGGTCACATGCTTCAGGCAGGCAAGCAGGAGGTTGTGGGCAAAAACACTGTCCAACATGGGCTAACTTACATCTTTTGTATGGGGTGTGACAAATGGCTTGGCTCTGCAAATGGCCAGGGGGTGGGGTGTGGATGTGTGATGAAGAGGGGTGCACAGGTGACAAGTCCACAAATGAAGTTATTTTCCCCATTTTACATACAGGGGTTGATGTACCACTTGCACTAGACATGCTGCATTGACCACCACCACTGCTGCTACTCTGACCACCACTTGACAATATTTCTAAATCATAATCCTCCTCCTCATCATACCTGTAGTAATCCTCTGGTGTTATTTCATCAATACTGCAGACATTCCTACTTGGTCTTACACTCATGGAAGGGGATAACATGCTCAGTAAGGTTGATGATGAGGGTGAACGCCCCACTATGGCATTAGCTGCCATCTGGTGCCAGGTCCACAGTGCCATGTGCCTGTTCTTAAGATGTGTATGCTGGCCCCCCATGCACAGATGACTCCCCTTTTTACCTCGACTCACACACTCATGGCAAAGCTGGCAGATTGAAAATGACTCATCATTTGCATCTTGGGCAAACAAATCCCAAACAAGGGATTGTGACCCCCATCTTTTAACATGTCCCTGATGCTGCTTATTGGACTCCAGTTTTTTAATCCCTGAAATGGGGGGTATGCTACATCATTTTTCATGCTGGACACACTTGGACTCTAACTGACCACCACAACTACCTATCATTATTACTGGGTCATCATCATCAACAGGAACCACTAAAATACAACTTTTTTGAGGAGGGAGGATTTATTGCCAACAGACACAGCCACCTTGACTTTCTTTTTCTCTGGCCCCCAACAGGGGTCGCTGACATCATTACCATATACATCAACATCATCCGCATCCACATTTTCAGCTTGGGTGTCATCATGTGGAGAACATGTTCCAACCACAGCAGCATCATCATCACCACCTGATATTTTTGTGCCACACTGTGAATCATTGGATGGCAAAGGCATGACTTCAGCAGCACTGGAAGAAGTGTGACATTGTGAGTTATCATTGCCAGGATCAGAATCATGGTACTACCATGGGGATGTTAATGGGGAGTATGACATCATCTACACTGTCAGTCACAGCTTTAGATACAGCTATATTTCTGAACTGGTTAACTGGTCAGAAGTGGAGCTTGAGGCAGCAATACTCATGCCATCAGAAACTGCACTAACAGCACCAGCTGGGACAACATCATCCCCTCCAACTATGAGAGAAGATACAGATTGTGCTGTAACAAACATTGATGGAGAAATCCCTTTACTGACATCAGCTATGCACTTCTGTGCACTACCACGTCCACAGACAACCTTGTCACTGGCAGCAGTTCCATGGCCAGAAACAGTTTAACTTGCACGTCTCTTTGCAGGCAATTTGGGGATCACCAAGAAAATTCTAAACAAATTCAGATTTCTGAACTTTCAGTCTGGGCCAGTGGATGTGAAGCAAAAAAAACCAACAACTGTGGCTTGCAGATGGAGATTGGGCACTAAACAGATGCAAAAGCACAGACAGACTAAGATTGCACTGCACAATCAAGAAGAGATGCAGATGCAAAGTCACAACAACACCTTAATCAGTGCTCACAAGTCACAATCCAGTCTGGAAAAGAATACCTTTTGCTGGCTGGGGTTGGGGGTGTGCAGTGCACTGCAGTAACAGTCCAAAACCAAGATACCACAAAGCAGTACAAAATCACACAGGTGCAGAGGATAGCAGGTTCACACTGCTGCAATTATTCTGTGGCACAATAAAATGTGTCTGATTTGATGGCACGCATCGCACACACACACACTAACACACACATTACAAGTAATGCATAGCAAATTGAAAACTTCAGTAATATAACCAAATCTTTTAAACAAATTAAAATTATGCTCTGCTGCACCACTACAATCAGCAAAAACAATGTCAAGAATTTCTGAAAATATTACTGTGTGCACATTAACACAGTTGTACAAGAAAAATATAACCAAAACAGAAAGACAACCTTTTTCTCCCAGTTTTAACCTACCTCCACCACAGATATGCCCCTCCTCCAAAGCACACTTCAAGTGTCTGTCAGTACACAGACTGAATGCTCTAAATTAACATTCATAATCCACACACAAACAATAAACACTTGATGATATGAGCACAGGGTTTCCTACAATCGATGTATTAAATTTTGAGAAAAAAAAGGTTCAAAAAGGCTTTTTTAACAGCTTTTAGTGGATTTGAATCACAGAGATCTGAAAGGAAACTGTCTCCATCTACCACTACACACACACACTACACAGAACTGAAGCTGTGCAGAACAATCTAGAGCCCATGTGACCTGCAATCCCATGAATCACTGCAAAATTTGCCTTGGCTCTATAACAAGGCGAAGTGATGCAAAGTACTTTGATTTCTATGTACTTCGCATTAAAATTGGTGCAGAAGTGGTTGGGAAGGCGGAGTAACGTAAAGTCATCATTATCAATGGACCCTCGCTCCTCGATTAGGACGCAGTACTCCGCTTTGTGTTGTGGATTACTTTGCAGATTCTGCATCACTCCATGAATGTTCGCCACTTCGCCCACCTCTAATGATGGTGCATACTACAAAAGGTCACTCTCCATCAGTCCTGATTGTACTCCAGCCTTTGGGCCACTCACCCTCTATTTCTGCACAGCCATGCTTATTGCAGCATGGTACTACTCACCGGAGTGCCCAGGACATCTCACCCTCTGTGATTCAGAGACCTTAACCCTGATGTTCCAGGATATATACACCCCCTACTGACATTTACTGACTACCCCTTTGCATTCTCCTTTAAGATCCACTCCTTCAGGTTCCTTCCTCCATCCTGCCTAGATGGAGGCAGCTACACTGCCATCCTGACTCTGCCAGTCCAGCCAGCCTAGATGGGGGCAGGCTTGACTCCCTCACTTCTACTCCTCCTCAGGCAGACCTATGTGGGGGTCCTGCTCATCCAGCTGGCCTACGTGGAGGCTTAGCCCAACTCACTCACTTCTACTCCTTCTCAGGCAGACCTACATGGGGGTTCTATCACTCCAGCTCACCTACGTGGGGGGCCTAGCTCACTATTCAATCACCTTACATGTTGCCCTCTGTTGGACCTCCTTGGGGTCCATCTGGTGTACCTAACAAAATATGTCATATCACCTAGAAAAGTGCAACCTTTGAATCATCCTCTCCTGCTGCTATGCTGGATAACTGCACGTTAACATTCTACACCTTCCTCATCACACCTTGCGAAGGTTTCAGCTTCAGCCTTGCTACATCGATGGCCTCTTGGCATCCCATTCAACACATCCAGTCATCCTGCATGGGATGTGCTGTTCAGCCTGGCCTCTTTGGAGACCTCGGAAAGCTCACGTTTCATCCATGCTTACTGCAGCGATGGCAGACCCACGAGGGGGCCATCATATCAAACAGCCATGCCTATGATAAGGCATCATCCTCATCGCTCTTAATTCCATAATTCCATATTACAGTGGACTTAACTAGGGTCTTGTCCTCCTTCTATTGGACCATGTGCTACTACCACAATGACGGACTGTGGGGGGGGGGTGGAGGGTCCTGCCATCCTTTACTCAGAAAGCGCTTTATTATGGCAATGGACCACATGGGGTCCCGCCATCTCAAACAGACATGCCCCACAGGGGACCCTTCTTCTTCTTCTTCACTCAAAGGTACTCAGGTTACTACAAGCAGACTCATGCAGGAGTTTCACCCCCCCTTACCTTACAGCATATCATATGATAGCAATGGCGAACCCACGTGGGGGTCTCGCCATCCCAACCCAATTGTGCCCACAGAGGCCTTTCTCCTTGCTCAAGAGCATTTGAACACTGCATATTCCAGATCTAAAGGGAGTCTATGCTCCAGCTTGCCCGTCCAGGCCTACCCTACTTCATCATTCATTAATTCTTCTACTGCAATCTATCTCCATTCTGGTCCATTTCCAACTAAATATCTATGCTGCACATCTCCATAGAGTATTCCTCAATCCTTGGACATCTTAGGGCATTTCCCTTTTTGATAAGTACTTGATTGTAACCTTATGTTTCAATGGATTTCCAGCTTCAAGCAAGCCTTCATTTGTATTAACTCCTACCACATCACTGATCTTCCCTTGTCAGTCTTCACCATTCATTACTGCTGGGTGTAAGCCATGTCTGATTCGGGGTCCAAGTGTAAATCTAAAGTGGGCCATGCCCCTATGCATCGGTGCCCATGTGGCTGGCAGTTTTCCATTATGGATCGACGTGAAGTTTGTCTTTGGTGCCTGGGACCCAATCATGATATGGACCACCATGTATTGGAAATCCATACCTTTAAAATCAGCAGGGATCTGCTGACTTTTGGAGGATGACGTCACCCATGGGCCTCCCAGGCCAGATCTCTTGACCCTTCCTCCAGGTCCCCTCCTGGATCTATATGGCCTGGCGAGGAGGGAACCTCCTCCACTTCCAGCCTTGCCAAGGAGGAGGTTTCTTCTTCTGCACTGGAGGAATGGTGCGATTCCTCCTGGGGTCACATCATTGGCGCTGTCCCAGCAGTCACCTCCTCGGAGGTGCAGGCTCCCCCAATGTCGCAGCCCCAGGTTGCAGAACCCGGCACTGGTGGACCCTTGATGCTGCCTAGTGCCACCATTTTGGGTTCTGGCACTATCTGTGGTGCTGGGGACTCGGATGGCGCATGTGGCAGCGCCGCTTTGGGTTCCGATGCCATCTGCAGCGACGGGGACTTGGTCGGTGCCGCAGGTGGTGTCATTTCAGGTTCTGGTGCCACCTGGGGTACCATGGACTTGGGCAGCACCACTGGTGGTGCCGTTGTAGTTCCTGGTGCTGTTCGCAGCATCGGGGACTCAAGCGGTGCCGTTGGCATAGTCACAGCCTACGTCGGTGCTGCTCCCGGTGCCGTCGCAGATGTTCCTGAGGTTGCCTGTCTGGAGGTCACTCTGCTCAACTCCTTTTCAGGGGAGGATGACTCAGGGGTGGACCCAGACTGGCAGCCTGAGACTTCAGATTTGGAACTCTCTGTAGGCCGGGGTGTCAGGCAGTCCAGTGTTCCTCTTCTCAAGTCCCCAGAGCAGGTTCGCCATGGAGGCCCCATGGCTAGGGGTGGCCGGGGACTTTCTAGGAGTGATGTTTCTGAGATTCATGAGGGGATGCCCTCTTCTGAAGGGGCCCAGGCAGCTGCTATCCCTGGGGCTGCTGAGGCTCCTTCAGAAGGGGCGGGGAGCCCTGCTTCTGTGGCCTCCCTCCAGATGTCTGCAAAGTGGAGAGCCCTGGCACTGGGGTCAAGGAAGAGGGCTGCTTCAGAGTCAGAGGGGTTGAGAGGTCGGGGTGAAGAGTGGCAGTGCATTCCCACTGCCCTACGGGGTGTGGGAAGAAGTTATAGCGCTGATCCCCACCTTTCCCTTGATGTCTCCGGGACGCCTTCTAGTGGCTGTACTGAGGGTTGCTCTCCTGGACACATGCAGCCTCATTCGTGTCACAGGGGAGATTCCCCTTCTGGGCTTTTCCGGGGTTTGCTTCCTCAAGTTACCTCCTGGCAACCCGGTATGATCTTTGGGTCTCCAGTCTTGGTGGATTTGCTCCCTAGATCTCAGATCACAAAGGCCAGGCATATGCTACTAGGTGCCCTTTGTCCATCCCTCTGCAGCCACCCCCCCTCTCCCAGGCCATGTAGGTCCTATGGGGCCCTTAACATGGGAGACGTTCAGAGCTACTGCGTCGGCCTTCCCCTCATATGTTAGGGCCATGGACAAACAGGTCTTCCACCTTCCTCCCCACCGTAGGCGTCCTCTGAGCATTTGAGCTCCACTTCCTCCTCGTCTTCCTCTCCTGAGGAAGAGGAACCTTCTGTCCACCTATCCTCCGACACTGATTTCACTGAATATCCATGGTTCCTCTCGAGGCTGGTTTCGGAGCTTCTTATCTCCTTCATCCACAGGGACAATACCAATCAGCAGACGCATGCATTCCTCAGTGAATTCAGCGCTCGCCACCTCGTGGTGCCTTCCTGGCTGATCCTCTTCCAGGAGGTATCTATCCACACCTGGCAGTCTCCAGCTGCCCCTTCTCCAGCCATGGCAGACTGCAGGAGATGGTATTGTGTCCCCCATGAGTCTCTAGGTTCTCTACCTCACCCATTTCGGGCCTGACGTCCCTAGATACTCCTTCCAGGCCTTGGCACCTGGCACACAACAGACCCCCAGATCCAGATTCTGCTGAATTTGATCGGTGGGGATGAAGAGTCTTCTCTTCAAGTCATGCATTGAAGTGCATAGGTTCACATCAGGCACACCATGCAGCCTATAACAGGCATCTGTGGTTGAGCCTAGTGCAGGTTCTGGTGTCTATGCCTGATATTGAGCAGTCTAGACAAGCCATTGCCCTCTCTGCACAGGGTCTGGAGCTTGCAAAGCACCAGGAAAGGCCATCTTACGATGCCAATGAGGTGGCTTCCAGACTGGCAGGGACAGCAATCTGCATATGACGGATGGCATGGCTTCGTCAGTCCAGACTGTCACCCATTGCCCGGCATAGTATGACTTCTTCTGCTTTCCAGTGGACCCGCCTATTCTTCCCCAGGGCAAGGAGGATTCTTCAGGGTTATCCTCCATCCCCCCCCCAGTCATGGGGGATATCCCCTTGCCCTCCACAACCTTAGACTGCACCAGTCTATTGGTTAGGGTCTCCCCTCCTGCTTTCCACCAGTAGGAGGCTGAGGGATCTGTTCCCTCAGGGACAAAGCTTCAGGGCCCCCTCCGGGGGGGGGGCTTGGTACTCACCCAGCAGTAATAAATGGTGAAGATTAACAAGGGAAGATATGGAAATGACGTACCTACCATAATTCTTGATCTTCTCTTGTATCTTCACCATTCATTACTGAATCCCTCCCACCTTCCCCTCTCAGCTCTCTTTTTTTGGGCATCTCCCCCACCCTGCTAGCCCTCCTTATTCCTTCTGCCTCCTTGGGGGGGACTAAAATCCTCTGGTTCCTTTGGACCTTCTGTTCTTCTCTAAGAAAAAACATGACGAAGGATTTGGTTAAGGAGGAGAGCGGCGAAACTTCGACCTTTTCATCTAAGGAAACTTTCTGATTTCCTGGAAGGTTTTGCCTTCGGGGGCTTTCCTTCAGGCCAGATTAGCTCAATCCCCAGACACAAGGTTCATCTCTTAGACAGTCCTCTATCCTCAGTCTTCAGACTTGGCTGGTGTTCCTAGATTACCCGAGGGGGCCAGACTGGGGCTTATCAGCATTGTTCTAGACCAATTCGAAATTAATGTTTTGAACTGGTGGTCCGTCCCGTTGGCCCCTGTCTTCTCCAAAGAGTCAGAAGGAGCTCCTTCTCTGTCTCTGTCCATCTTAACAGGAGGTCGCCTTTCTTGGGGCTTCACCCTCCCCACCCTCCCTCTCAGGACTGATGCATATCTGAGTGCTAGTGGGTCTTTTTCCCTTTACCTGGTTGGGGGCTCTCCCTCTCTGGAACATATTTTACCTTTGCATTCTGTGAGCTCTCAGCCTGAGTGATGGGTAATAGGATAATGGGAGGTGTAGAGAAATCTGCTTCTCTCATTTCAAGCTGTGTAGAAGGTTCATTTGAGCCTTCTGAACCAGTTTTGTCTGAAGGGGTCCTTGCTTCCTTGCTCTAAGATCCAAGCTGATAAGCTTAAAGTTAATTTCACTCAGGATTTGTGGCAATATTTCCCCCCCTCCCTATATCCCATCCTCTTTTTCTTCCCTTTTCTTCTTTCTTCCTTTCCCTTATCTGTTCCTCCATCAGAGCCGTCTAAGGAAGGAGGCCCGGTGGTCTCTTAGGGTAGGGTTCTGCTCTTTCCTGTTCCCTTTTCGGCTTATTCCTTTTTCAGTTTGTTTCCTTTCCTTTATCTATTCCTTGGCTTTCTTGCCTCACTCTTATTCTTCTAATTCTTTTTATTTCACCTCTCCAGCTTATAGAACTGGGATAGAGGAGGAGGAGGAGTCTACGGCGCCTAATGGCTGCCCCTCGCGCACCACACAGTGTGTCGCTCTTGGGGGCGATGCCATTGGCACTGGCTCCTCCCTCCAAAAAAAAAAAACTCCCATGGTGGGTGCGCGCCTCCAGCTTACATCCAGCAGTAATGAATGGTGAAGATACAAGAGAAGATCAAGAATTACAGTAGGTATGTCGTTTTCATTTACCTGCTGAGCCTGTGACTTCCTCAAATATTTGCATGTTGACATTCATCTTCAACTATGCTGACTGTACATGTATGCTTTACAGCTGTTTCACCACAGCTACCTTAGTTATGGATTAACCATCGTCTCTCATCCAGACATCACTCTTAGCTGATTTTTTCATCTGTTGGAACTTTCATCTTTATTGTTGACTTCCTGCTCATCATCGACTTCGACAACAGGACTGGGAATTCTACTGGGGAAGTCTATCCTTCACCAGCAATTATACATTTACTGTGCGTAGACAGCTGTCTTACCTTCTTACCAGATAGTACCTAGCTCTGCTCCCCATCAAGGACAACATTGATGATCTTACCTCTGCTTCCTTCATGACAGTGTCTGAGAGCATCCGTCTCCATATGGGTCTCCAATACATTGGGCCACCACTCCAGCCAATGGTCTCAGCATTATCCTGGGAGATATTTCCTAATTAATGCTTTGCCCCACTGGGGGGGGGCCTGACGCTGGCTCAGTGCTTCCATTTCATCTTGGCTGACCTACATGGGGTCTCGCCTTCATACTGTACTCTATGTACTGGCTGACCACATGGGGTTCCACCATGTCTCTGGCTTCGGCCCACTATAGGGCTTGGTTGCTTGATCATCTGCATTCTGTCTCATCTCAACTGACCCACATGGGGGTCTCACCATCTGTACTGGACCTATGCAATGGGGGATTGCATGGGGTTCGCTGTGTCCCCTGCTTTGCCCCGCAAGGGGGCCCGGCTACTTGCGCAATGCACTCCTACAATGTCTGCAAAAAGGGGCCTATCTGCTTGCTCTACACATTCCTACTTCACCCTGCAAGGGGGCCTGGAGATTTATCTCTGATTCACCCTGAAAATGGGGCCTGGCTGCCTGCACACCACATTCCTACATTGCCCCACATGGGGGCCTGGTGCCTTCTCTACTGGAACTATGCAATGTCAGATCACATTGGATCCACCATTCTCTCCTACTCCGTCCCAAAAAAAATGGGGCCTAGATGCTTGCTCACCTTTATCCATTACATCTTTTAGACTGAACTTCCTCCTTCATCGCACTCAAGGATTTTACCATCCGCCAGTTCTACATTCTCACCACTCCAAGATATGATTCAGTGAACAGCTGCTAGCCGAGCTGCCTGACTATGTGCAATTCCTCACCTTCTACACCTATGGATATTATGGACCTGAATTTGTTACCCTCTTAAGCTTCTGTCTCTCTATGGTGGACACTTCATTCACCAGTACCTCGCCTTCCAGGATCACCTGCTTGCAATCGAACTCAGGATATGCTTCTTCTACCAGCACTTTGGATCTAGGTATCAGACAACTTATCCATACCTGCCTACCTTAGGATTACTCTCCTTTAGTATGCCCAGAGGATGGGCAGGTCAGTAGTCATGGGTCCTCAGTGGTTTCCCCAATGGTGTTTTTCCT
This sequence comes from Neoceratodus forsteri, assembly GCA_016271365.2. Taxonomy (NCBI): domain Eukaryota; kingdom Metazoa; phylum Chordata; order Ceratodontiformes; family Ceratodontidae; genus Neoceratodus; species Neoceratodus forsteri. Next base: position 719,713,840 of record CM057459.1, on the reverse strand, counting down.
CTCCTGCATGCTACTGGCCACACTCTCTGGAGTTGGAGGAGGTAATCACATTAGTAATTATATTCTTTTTGGGCCTTCAGTCCTATACTTACCTATCATCCTGCCAAAGGTGGGATACAGAGAAAGGCCAAAGATCAAGTTCTAATATTGATCATCTCTCATCCAGCTCAAACATTCTAAGCACCAACCCTATCTCATCCAGTTCCTATGTACTACAAGCAAAGACATTTGTACCAATCCAGCTATAATGTATCTAAGCACCAACCATATCTTACCCAGCTCTTACATATCACAAGCACTGAGCTATGTACCACACACTGAATTGGAAGGCTCTGCCTGTATTTCAATGGGGGAGAAATAACTCCTCCTCTGTTCTCTTCTTAAGCTGTCAGCTTTTGCTCCCTCTGCTTAGATCAAGTGGACTCACCCTCAATCCTCCCCTGCCTCCTCCTCCTTCTTCAGCACTCTTATTTTACCTTGTGCTGGGCCTTCAATCCTACACTTACCTAGTGTCCTGCCAATGGTGGGATATAGAGAAAGGCCAAAAGATCAAGTTCTAACATCAACCATCTCTCATCCAGCTAAAATGTTCTGAGCACCAATCCTCTCATCCAGTTCCTATGTACTACAAGCACTGACATATGTACTAATCCAGCTCTAATGTATCTAAACACCAACCAAATCTTACCCAGCTCTTACGTATCACAAGCACTGAGCTATGTATCACACATTGAACTATAGGCCCAGGTCTTGATTTGTTCCTGTATGTGTTTTTTTCATCTAATGTTTTTTTATTAATAAAGTTTACTCAATTTAAAAAAAAGAAATTGCAAATGATTTAAAGAGATGGATACCCCTCCCTTTAATGCTTGTGCAGTGATTACCCTCAGAATCCTAACTGGCTAGCTAGCTGGGAAAAAAATAAAAAAAACTTCTTATGGCAAAACAAAAAAGTTAGGCTAAAAGTGAACAAAATGTATGTTTCCAAAGAAAAAGGAGGTCTCGATCTGCCAAACCTTAAGTGGTACTATATGGCAGCACAAGTACAGGGATTAAGGTATATCTATCTTGTAAAAACTACTCAGATCCACTGGCAGCTAATTGAACTAAGTGCTACAGTATATCGATCTTTAAATGAAATAGTAGAAATCCCAGTTAAACATTTAACAGCTTAAAATCAAATATCAAGATTCTTGCTAAACTCAATTTCAGTTTTGCTGGAAACCAATAAAAAGTTAGGCCATAAAGTTAAATTGGCAAGATCAATGCCACTTCAGAATTATCCATTTTTTTTAAATAAATTTCATGCAAGTAAGATCTAGAAAGCCTGGGCAGAAAAAGACATAAATAATATAGGAGACTTGTATGTAAATGGTAAATTGGCCAAGTTTGACAACCTTATTAAAAAAATTTATATCAGTAAAAATAACTACATGTCCTATTCACAGTTAAGAAGTTATATTAAAACATTTTGGAATTCTGATTTAGAACCTCCAATGACACCATTGGATGATTTTTTTTTTCAAAATCAAGAAAATTTGCAAAAACAATAGGTAAAACTTATTCTCTCTGGATGTAGCACTAGAAAAAGTTCAGGCACTGAACCGTGCCCCTCTCCTAGAGCCTATGAGAAATAGAGAAATAAGGAACCAGGAGACTACTGAGAAAATAAGATATGCAACAAAGTTCTCTTACAAATCAAATCAGATAAATGTTATAAATAGACATTGGGATATTACTACTTCAGATCCAGTGATTGGTACTATGTACAAAGACAATCTCCCACAGATGGTTTATAAAAAAGGAAGAAATCTGAGGGAAAGATTGGTACATTCATTAGAGCCCCTTTCTAAAACACTAATCAATACTGCCTTTAAGGTATTAGCACAGCAGAGATGCATGGCCTCTGGCCGGTGTAAATTTTGTAAATATGTAGAGAAAGCAAAACCTTTTAAGCATCCAAGAGGCACTCAGGTCTTCACGATAAAAGATCTTATTACCTGTGACAATGAAACAGTAATTTACATGGCTAATTGTAACTGTGGAAAATATTATGTTGGAAAAACTAGTAGATCTTTCAAGTTGAGGATTAGTAAACATATGAATGATATAGTGAATAAGAAAACAAAAATGTGCTAGCCATATGCATAAAATATGCTGGAAATAGGGAACAGCATAATTCGATGTATATAGGGATAGAAAAGGTTACACTAGGAGTAAGGGGGAGATTCGGAAAATCTGTTGCTGCAGAGAGAAGCTTACTGGATCTGCAATTTAAACGCTTTACAGAACCCTGGTTTAAATGGAAAGTTGGAAATGAAACCATTACTAAAAAAGATAAACTAATGTGGTGTTCTGTGTTTGATTAATGTTTTAGAATCTGTGTGAGACAGTCAACTGACTACAGAATTATCCAGTGGCTCTTTGAGATGCACATGTCGCTAGTACATGTTTGCTAGTCTATGTCACTAGTACATGTTTGCTGTACTAGCAACACATGGGGAAGAGGACTCAGGAGACAGCACAAGGGATAGTACTCACGAAGAGGAGTGAGTGAGAGGCATTACTGGTGGAGAGATTGAGCACGGCATGGCAGGAGGAGGATAATACTGCGAGAGGTGAGGAGGGAGAGGGAGGTTGGCAGTCAAACAGGAGGAGGGGGTCACAATTGAGAGTAATGGGGAAGACACTTGGGCAAATGGTAAAAGCACCATCTTGACTGGCCCCGGAATGAGAACTTGGGTGGGGAGGTGGTGATGGGACAAGGAAAGAGGATGTGTTGGGGGAATACTGGTGTTGTTGGACTCCATACTCAAGGGACTCAGATGGGCAGCAGGGGAGCAGCACAGTTGGATATGGGTGGGATCCATACCTGATTAAAGGCAGACAAGGCAGGACAGGCAATCCTAAGGTGCACAAGCAGTGGTAGGAGGAAACCACACATTGTAGTACATGTGGGGACAAATGATCTAGCGGGTGAAATGGTGGAGGTAACAAGGGAGAGGTTGGAGGAAGTGGGAAGGTTGTGCGAAGAAACTGGGGAGTCTGTGGCCTTCTCAGAGGTGCTCTCTGTACCCTGTGTAAGCACAGTGAGAAAGGAAAGGATTGGGGAGTTGAATGCATGGTTGGTAGAATGGTATTGAACTAAGGGGTACGAGGTTGTGGGGGAGGTACCTGGGATAATAATCTGTTTGCAAGGGATAGGCTGCACCTGAGTGGGGAGGGGAAGGAGGTATTAAAGCAAAGACTGGGGAGGTATATTGCGAGAAAGGTGGATTTAAACTAGATGGGGGTGGCAATTGGACAGCAGGTGGCAGGGATCTGATAGAGTGGAGTCACAGCCTACCCCCCAGGCTAGCAGGGAAGGACTCGGGGCAGCTGAAAAGGGAGGGAGTAGAAGGGAGGAGATGGAGGGTGAGGAAGGGAAGGGGCAGGATGGAGGGTGGTCTCGCTGAATGTGAGAAGCTTAGGCAACAAATCAGCTGAGCTACAGGCACTCTTGGCAGTGTGGAGGGTGGATATTTCAGCTGTCACAGAAACGTGGGAAGCTGAATACCAGGACTGGGATCTGCAATCCCAGGTACAAATTATACAGGAAGGACCATAAGGGGGATGGGGTGACAGTCTGTGAGGGATGGGATCAAATGCACAAGGGACAAGAGGGAGGAAAGGAGAACAGAGGCAATCTGGCTGCAGCTCCTAGACTTAAGGAGTAGGAAACTGAGGTTGGGGTGGCAGTCTGAAGTGCTTGATAGAAAATTAGCGGACAAATCAGAAAGGTATGTAGAAAAGGGAACGTAGTCATCATGGAGGATTTCAGCTTGCTGGGGGTTGACTGGAGCATTCCGGTTACCTCCAGTTCTAGGGAGCAAGTGCTCCTGGACACAATCCAGGAGGGTTTCCTGATGCAGTTGGTCAGTGTACCTACTAGGCTAAAGAACACTTTAGATCTGGTTTTGTCAAATGGGAAGGCAGTAAGGGAAATAAGGGTGGAGGACCCACTAGCCAACAATGATCACCAAACAGTGTGGTTTAATATCACGATGTGCGGGGAGACAGAGAAATCAGTAACCTGGGTGGTAAATTTCAGGGAGGCGGACTTTGGGAGGATGCAGAAAGTACTGAAAGGAATACTGAAGGGCATAAGGCAGGAGATAGAAGCAAAGCAGAAATTTTTTTTTTATTTATTGTACTTTTTGTCGTCAATCCTGCCGCCGTTACTTCTGCAAAGTCACGGGCCCCTCTGCTTCGACTCCCAATATAGCCACAGCATTACCCGATACCCCTTACAATTTTCTTCACACTGTGTTAATGTTAACAAAAAAGCAAACCAAAGCCTCAATTGTATCTTACACCACATAAAAAGCAAAGACAAGAGGGTTATCATCCCCCTGTACCAGGCGCTGGTAAGGCTGCACCAGGAGTATGGAGTGCAGGTGTGGGGACCATACAAGAAGGAGATATTTTAAAGTTGGAGAGGATTCAGAGAAAAGCTACAAAGGTAATAGCAGGGAATAAAGATGTGCTGTACCATGAAAGATTGAGAGGATTTTATATGTTCACTTTACAATATAGGAGAGTGAGAGGGGACATGTGCATGATATATAGGGCATTACATGATAATGTTCTATGGACAGAATATGGCCTGAAAATAACAAAATGCGCATATAAAACTAGGGGGCATCATCTTCAGTTAGTAGCAGCTAAGTAGAGTTTATTGAAAAGAAAACATTGATTTAGCCAAAGAGTGGCAACCACTTGGAATAATTTACCTAGTGATGTGGTATCAAGTACCTCAAAGGAGTGATTCAAAACAAGACTAGACAGCTTTTTTGTAAATAAATATGATATGGTATAACTGGAAAGCAACTAAAGGATGAAAGTCTATTCTGCTTGAAAATCCTATGAAACCCCCAGGCTTGTCCCCCGGGGTGGGGTTGTGGCAACTCTCCTCATGCCGCAATTGATGGGGTAGGTTGGGAGCCAGCCACCGAACTAATTGAAGTGGAGGGGCTTGCTTCAGCTAGGCTGCATGTGGTGGATTATTTTCCCTGTACAGGGGCAGGGATGTGCAATGACGCTCCAGAGTCCAGCCCGCCCGAAACTTGTTGGTGTCGGTGCGTATGGTGCACCTAGTCTCTGCTAGGAGTCTGTAGTGCACCAATCACTCACCCACCCTCCCCAGAGAAGGAGAGGAGTCGCTGGATGCTCAAATCCTTCTTCCCCAGCCAGCCCTCCGATGATCTAGATCCATTTCTGAACCCGGTAGCTGGCGCCGAGGTCAGCACTCTACCCCTGCGCCAGCGGGCTGGCTCTCAGAAATGGGATATTAATAAATGGGGGATTACAGAGGCAATGGAAGCCTGTGCCAAGACACAGAGTAAGAGGAGCAGAGCAAGGAAACCATGCTGGTTGAATAGAGAGATAGTGGAGGTGGTGAGGGCAAAACTAGAGGTACACCAGAGGTATAGGAGGATAGGGAAGGAAGGGGACAGGGAGGAGTATGCAAGATGATCCAGGGAGGTGACCAGAAAAGTGGAGAAACCAAGGTCCAGAGGAAGCTAAGATTAGTGCAGGGAATTAATAGGGGGGAGCAAGACTTTTTCAGATACAACAGAGAGAAAAGGAAGTGCAAGGAGACAATAATGAGGATAAAAGGGTGGGAGTGGACAGAAAAGGGGAGGAACGGGGGAAGCACTGAATGAATACTTTTGCTTCAGTGTTCATGGAACAAAAGGGGGGATCGCTAACACCATGGACTGGGAGGGTGGGGACGCGGGGGGGAGAGGAGGTGACGGAAGAATTGATGGAGGTAGAGTCCTAGAGGGACTGAGGGCACTGAGGGTAGACAAGACACCAAGGCCGGATGGTATCCACCCCAGGGTGCTGAGGGAAAAGGTGGAGGTGTTGGCAGAGCTGCTGGCGGATCTGTACAGCACCTCACTGGGTCAGGATGTGTGCTCAGGACTGGAGGATGGCACGTGTGCCATTACACAAGAGTGGGCCAAGGGATGAACCGGATAATTATGGTCTGGTAAGTCTCACCTCCTTAGTGTGCAAACTCATGGAAATGATACTAAAGAAAAGACTGGTGTTGTACCTGGAGGACAAAGGCCTCCAGGAAGTGAGGCAGCATAGGTTCATTTCTGGGAAATCTTGTCAAACCAACCTGATACAATATTATGACTGGGTGACAGGTGAGCTGGATAAGGGTCATGCAGTGTATGTTCTTTTCTTGGATTTCAGTAAGGCCTTCGATTGGGTGCCTCATGGGCAGCTTGGGGAAGTTAACTGGTGTAGGGTAGGGGCAAAATGACTAACTGGATTACAAGCTGGCTGGAGTCGGAGGCTGCAATGGGTGGTGGTGGGAGGGAGTGCTCAACTCAAGCTGGTGACGAGCGGGTGCCACAGGCTGTGCTGGGACCAGTATTATTTGGGCTCTTCATATCAGACATTGCACATGGGGTGGTGAGCAAGGTAAGTCTGTTCGCAGATGACACCAAAATGGGAGCAGTGGTGGATGGAGAGGAGGGATGGAAGCAGTTGCAGAGGGACCTAAGCAAGCTACAGGAGTGGTCAGAGAGGTGGCAGCTGGGGTTCAATCCAAAGAAGTATAAGGTTATGCACTTTGAGGTGAAAAACCCAAGGGGAGAATACTGACTTGGGGCGGGGTTAAGCTGGGGATCACTAAGGAGGAGAAGGACCTAGGAGTAGTGGTAACAGGGCCATGAACAGCACTGCCCAGTGCAGGAGAGTGGCTGCAAAAGTGAACAAAATTCTTGGGTGCATAGCAAGGGGGAGGGTTTCATCCAGGCAAAGAGAGGATCTTGCCCCTCTACAGATTACTGGTAAGGCTGCACTTGGAGTATTGTATGTAATTTTGGAGGCGATACCTGAAACATGATATCAGGCTACTGGAGAGGGTGCAGAGGAGGACAACAAAGATGATATGTGGAATGGAGGGGAGAGACTATGAGAGCAGGCTGGGAGACCTGAATATGTACACCTTGGAGGATAGACGGGACAGGGGGGGCATGATAGAGACATTCAGGTATCTGAGGGTACTCAATAAGGATAGGGCAGATAGGGTCTTTAAGCTAAGGAGGGGAAGGGACACCAGGGGGCATGGGTTAAGAATAGAATGGGGAAGATTTAGGAGGGAAATGAGGAGACACTATTTCACAGAGAGGGTGGTAGCAAAATGGAATGCACTACCAGAATAGGTGGTATCATGTAACTATGTGAACAGCTTTAAGAAGGCATGGGACAGGGAACAGGGGAGAGTGAGGGTGGGGGAGATGGGGGTGGCAACGGGATGACAAAGGGAAGTGGGGCAGCTGCAAACTAGAGGTGCTAGCTGCACACTTGAGCAGACTTAGATAGACTGGGTGGTCTGTTTCTGCTAGCACATTCGTATGCTCATATGTTCATAAAGGGATTTGAACCTGTGAACAAGAAGAAACAATGAGCGACAGACTATAATGGACTGAATGGGTCAAAGCTGTTATTTGATTAACTGCAAAGTCTTAAGTGATAGCCACATATTTATCTGGCTTGCCCATGTATGCATTGAGTCTTTGGAGCCTGTAAAATCAAATAAGTAACTTAGATGTTAATTATTATGAGTAGATTGATAATTAACTTATTATGATTTGCACATTTTAGAGCACTGAGTTTGTATGTATAGGTATGGTGACCGCATGGTGAAACTGCAAGAGCGAAGACCATCACAGCGACAGGATTTCAGCAAATACCTCGGGTTGCTGTGATGGTCTCTGCTGGCACCAGGACTGCATCGCCCAGTGTTTTGCCCCTTCCCCCGAGACAACTCCAACTCGGAGTTGTATCCTTAGAGACCAGGGGGGTGTGGGGGTGGAGCCCACCACATGGGGGGTTCTGGGTGCACAGTCCCCCCGATAGAAACACCAAGACATCCCCTACAGTGCAAAGCCGACACTCGGCATTGCGACTGTCACTGTCGGGGATGTCGGCGAAGCAGATGTCTTCCCGCTATAGTAAAACCATATGTATAAAAGGAGTCATGTTCAGTTGTGCAATAGATCACTTGAAAAAAGCACCTTGCACAGTGCAAAATGATCGTCGGGCATTTGATACCCTGGGTGGTTTTTCTGCACCTGTACCTTTTATTTATTATCTTAACATTAAAGGAATTTTTTAATTGCTATAAATAAGTGTTTAGCAGCATTCTTGGTAGTATTTTGAGCAACCCTTTTTTTGTTTCATTTGGTGTTTCTGAACCCTAGCTACCTTAAACTACTAAGCTGAGTGCAGGAGGAATAGTAGCTGTTTCTGTGTCACTAAAGCAGAAAAACAATTGTTCTATAGCAGCCCAAGCAGTTGGACAGCTTTTTGAACTGGGAAAAGCATTGGGCTGTGGACCTGGAATGAGCCACTGAACCCCTCGGTGGAGAAGTTGGTTGGTAAAGTGAACTTTTGGCCAGGGGAGAGACTGTAAGTGTCGAGGCAAGCCGCTGTGGCAGGACCCAGCACTGCTTGTGGAGGCATCCCCTGATATAGGGGCTGTGAGGGGAGAGACTGGGAGCCTCGCTGCCCTGCTCAGGTCCTGTAGGGTAACTAGATGTGCAACAGAAGGGTTTGAGGAACACAGTCAATCCTGGTTCCTCAGACTGAAGACGATGACACTCCCGTGTTAAAGGATGGAACAGACCTGCCTGAGAGAAGTCTGTCTATAAAGGCCCGTAGGTGAAGTTGGCAAGGCCAGGCAGGCGAAGATCACCACTTCTTGAGTTTGTCCAGTTCTGGTTTCCCACATGTGGTGCACCACCAGTGTTGAGCCTCCATGGTACTGTGCAACTCATCTAGCTGTGAACCCTCTGTGCGAACTACAAAAACTGAGAGTACACCGAGGTGTGACTCTGGGGAGTCTATTAGTTAGCTAGCCAGTTAGGATTCTGAGGGTAATCACTGCACAGGATTTTAGTGACATACCAGTTTGGCAAGCCTAGGATTACAAGTCTGAAGTGTGTTCTGTGTTTATCTGGGCCCTGACGAGAGACCCCAGGCCTGCATCACTGAGCGTTAGGTAACAGCTCTCCCACCAGTATTGCCATTGCTAAGTAGCTTCTCAAAAATATGATTGTGTCCTCTTGTGATTAGACCTGACTTTTTTGCTGGCTTATTGTTGTCACCTACCTGTCCACTAGTTGCTGAGTAGACCCGATGATTGTTGTATCTCTGTTTCTTTGTATACTGTTGCATTTACTTTATATTCTGTATTATACTGCTATTTTCTGTTTACTGATGACTTGTTCCCTCTTCCTCCAGGTCATCTGTAAACAAGATTGTTTCAATGTATCACTGTATGTCTACCTGGTGAAACACTTTTAAGTACATTGTGTCATAAGATATCAAAACGACAGTATTTGCAATCAGAACTAGATAGCTGGGTAGGGGTAGATGTAGGCAGAGAGGCATAGAGGCAAGTGCAGAGGACTTGCCAGGGGAAAGGAGGCTATGGCTGGGAGGGAACTCAAAACATGAGCAGAAATGAACCATGTGTTCGTGGAGCAGGGCCTTAAGAGTGAAAGGAAAGGAAGGGGAGCAGATGGGAGACATTATTTCAAACAAGAGGCAGTCTGTACTAAACAGCTGCTTGCCTAGCAGTGTTTTTTATTTTTACTTTCACTTCCCCCATTTACCCAGCTGGCCCCCATCTTTGGTTGATCTTTCCCAGTCATATCACCTGCTGTCTCTGGGGTGTGTTCCTTCACCTCCATTCCTCCACAGCTAACCACCCTGTTGTAGGTTCCTTAGGTTCCCTAAACCCTTCCAGACATCGTGCTCAGTGGAGGTGGGTGCCCAATAGGTAGTGTGGGGACTGTGAGGGGTTGACATGTTATCTTACTCTTCTTGCAGCATTTTCATTTTCTGTGCCCTGAATCTCCCCAGAAACCTCATGGGCTTTGTTCAGCAGTGCTGTGCTCACATAGATCATGTTCATGCCACTGTCAGGAAACTTCCATCCACCTATTGTGACTCTGGCTTGCAAGGCCACCTGTAGTCACCCAGGTGGCAGCAGTGTAGCAGAGCTCTCTCCTCCCCAGAAAGAACAATGTCCTGTAGGATGTTCAAGCCTCCTCCTCGTCTGGTCTATGTCTAATCCCCAAGCTCACTCCCGAACTCAGGTCACCAGCATTACATGCAGTATCACTACCGCTGCACCAAGGGGTCAGCTTGCCCAACATTGGTTTTAATAAGTGGCATTATGAAAGATTGTGATTCAGAATTTCTAAACGAGTGGGATGGGAGAGAGGAGGAAGAGGTACTGTAGCAGGGGATGGTAGAAGTCAGAATGTAGATACATATGGTGGTTAATCAGAAAGAATGTTTAAAAGAGATAGGGTGTGAAAATGTATAGTATCACACACTACAGCTTTGAATACAGTTCCTCCTTAACTACTGTAACTTGTCTTGCTCTTTCCACATCTGTCTCTTTATGAAGGCTACGCTACCATCTGTAATGTTAATTTCAGCCTTTTTCCTTTTTTTGTTTTAATGCATTAGTTTTATTACCTTGTTTTGCCTTCTGTTTTCCATGCTGACACAGCATCCATTGTTTTTATGATTTGAACTCAACCAAAGACATGTGTATTGTGTACTATCCTTTTAGTATAGGCTTGCTTGGGAAAGAGTTTTACTCCCCCACTTGGTAGATATGAGGCAGGGGAGCCTACTAATGTACATTAAAGAATAACTCCACACTACAGTAAAAGGCTGAAAACCACTATTATTTATACCAGTCATGTTTTAACTTCAGTGTTTTCTGGTTCTTTGTTACTTTTTCCCCAGTCCCTATTGTTGTCCTGCTAAATATTGTAGATAATGCATTACTTATTTCACTGAATCTTTCAAAATGTATCTGACTCGACCCTGCTGACCTCACAGTTGTGGTTTGTGACATCACAGTCTGTTGTCATGGTGAGCACTATGATGTCATAGACAAAAACACTGTGAGGTTAACTGGGTAGAAGCAGATACTTTTTATACAGACTTTTGGATAAGGTACCAAAATGGGCTGCAAATCTTGGAAAGGAACATTGAAAATGAAAAAAAGCATTTCTCTAGTAAATTGTAATAGCTGTAACATCATATTTATGAAATTACATGCTGAAGTGCAGAGTTGATCTTTATGTTAAAACATAATTAATCAACTTTTTACTCTTTCAAAAAATGGTTAATACAGCTTCTGTAATTCAAGATGCAGCCCTGTTTTATGTGTTCAGTTTTCTTTACCACAGCTTTTTAGGTTCCCTGCAGAAGGAGCTGTATGATAAATGGAAAGGGCACTGAGGCAAAGCCCAGAACAGCCACAAAGAAGTAAAGAAAAAATAATGAAAAGGCATTGCAAATGTTCATACAGTATATGTCAGCATTGCAAAGCTATCTTCAAGACTCATACTCCAACCTGACAGATGTATCATGAGATCAGAGGAGTGCACTATTAGGTCAGTGTGCAATGTGACATTTAGAGAGATCATCACTGGTACTGAGCACAGACTGCGGCTTGTGGTTTGTAGATGAAGTACAGTATGGTGAAATGTAAATTTGCTATCACATCTTGAAGAGGACAGTGTGATATGATAATATAATGTTTCAACTACATTTGTTGAAGTCATATTAGGCCTTGTACAAACAGATAGACAAAGCAGATGATCTGATACTTTTTGGGTGGACCAATGACTTCTAGTAGTCAAGCTTTCAGCCATAAAAAGTGTCCTTCTTCTGGCCCTGCATAGACCTAAAAGATTGTATACTGACAATTACTTGTTGTTCCAATAAAATGTATCAATTAGTCTACCTGATAGGGGGTTCTTGGAATGCCTGAGGCACTGTGGGGCTCACCAGCTCTGTTTTGGACTGGTTTGAGTCCTGCCTTACTGGTAGATCACAGCAGGTTGTCTTAGGTCATTTCATTTCTGAGATGGCTGCACTCAGCTGTGGTGTGTCTTAAGGCTCCAACCTGGCCTCTGTGCTGCTTGCCATGTACAGGTTGCCATTGAGTGAGACCATTAGAAACATATAGAAACATAGAATTTGACAGCAGATAAGGACCGCTTGGCCCACCCAGTCTGCCCATTTCCCTACCTACTGGATAAGCTGCAGATCCTAGTTAATCAGCAGCCTACTTCTTCCTACCCCCACCCCCTAGAATTGCCTTATGACTGTCCCATGCATGCTTGAATTCCACCACTGATTTTGACTCCACAACCTCCTCCGGAAGGCCGTTCCACGCATCCACAACCCTCTCTGTGAAAAATACTTCTCTTAAATTACCCTGAGCCGCCCTCTATATCTTCAAATTGTGCCCTCTTGTTCTTGCACACCTCTTTTTCTGAAAGATGCTACCCTCTTGGACATTGTTGATTCCCTTGAGGTACTTGAACATTTCTATCATGTCCCCCTCTCCTCCTTTCCTCGAGGCTATACATATTAAGCTCCTTAAGTCTCTCTTCATATGTCTTCCGGTGCAGACCCTGCACCATTTTAGTTGCCCTCCTCTGGACAGCTTCCATCCTGTCTATGTCTTTGCGGAGAATGGGTCTCCAGAACTGCACAAAATACTCCAGATGGGGTCTCACCAGCTGTCTGTACAGAGGGATAATAACTTCCTGTTTTCTACTGGTGATGTCTCTCCCTATGCATCCCAGTATCCCCCCCAGCCCTCCTTGCTGCCCTCTCACATTGCTTGCCCACCTTTAGGTCATCTGATATGACTATCCCCAGGTCCCTTTCCATTTTTGTTGTTGTTAGTATCTCACCCCCCATTGTGTACTCTTCCCCTGGGTTTTTGTTTCCCAGTTGAATTACCTTGCACTTCTTAGCATTGAATCTAAGCTGCCATACATTTGACCATTCCTCTAACCTTGCCAAGTCCCTTCTCATCCTTTCCACCCCACCCTGTGCATCAACTCTGTTGCAGATCTTTGTGTCATCTGCAAAGAGACATACTTTTCCTTCCAGTCCCTCTGCAATGTCGCTTATAAAGACATTGAAGAGGACCGGGTCCTAATACTGAACCCTGCGGTACCCCACTAGTAACCCTCCTTTCTTCTGAGTGGACTCCATTTACTATTACTCTCTGTGTCCTATTCTCCAGCCAATTCTTTACCCAGGCTGTCATCTTGGGACCCACTCCCAGGCTGGCTAACTTGTATATTAATCTTTTGTGTGGGACTGTGTCAAATGCCTTGCTAAAGTCTAGGTAGGCTGTATGGTCCAGAGTTTCACTACTATAATGATGATACCCTGCTATACTTGTCACATTGACTGGATAAGCAGACCTGGATCCTCTGCTGTGTCGGTGTTTCCAGGAGATCAATGACTGGATGGCCTTCAGCTGGTTAAGCTGCAACCCAAGCAAGACTGCAATGATTGTCAAACCAGGTTCCTGTGGATCAGCAATAACAAGGAGTGTCACTGAACTGCCACCTCTTACTAGCATCACCCTTAGAGCTGTGGATGCTGTGAAACACCTGGGAGTCAATATGGACTGACACTTGAGCATTCTGTGTCAGCAGTCATCCATAGTGTTTTTTTCTATCTTTGAAATATTGTCCAGAGTAACCTGGTTATGATAGTTCATGCTTTTGTCACATCCATGCTAGATTACTATAATGCCCTTACCAAGGGTTATCTAGAAGTCTGATGCATCAGCTGCAGCTGGTTCAGAATGCAGCTGCCTGATTAATATCTAGTATATCTCGTAGGGATCACATCACTCTGGTGCGTTGCAAACTGCACTTGCTATTTGGTAGCACCTCAGCATCAAGATAGGCTTGTTGTTATACAAGGCCCTGTAAGACCCCAACCCCCAACATTTTGCAAATGACAGGTGGTACGCTGTTTGAATCTGACAGCAGTACCAGGTGGGGACTGGTTTCGGGGAGAAATAAATCACACGGCACAAAGGCTAGGTTTGGCTACTCTGCACAGGGGCACCAAAGTAACTCGGAACACAGAAAGCAATAACTGTAATGTCTAATACACGGAATGGGATTCTAAAGTGTGGCTTTATTCACATCCAAACAGAATAAACAAAGCATAGATGGACCCCCACGGGGCTACATTCCTGATAATGCAGATGAAAGAATCAAGAACACTTCTTCAACACTTCAGTCTTCAGGCTCTGAACCCACCGAGCACACAACCCGGACCTGCATGCTGCTCTGGGTACACAGCCCAAACTTGTACACTGTTCTGGGTTTTCCCTAGCTTATCTCCCTTGCCAGCCACTTGGACACCTTCCTTATGTCATGGAAACATTTGCTGGTGGCTCCTAAACCACCTAAGAGCACCTCAACTCTGTAAGGGAATTTTTCCTTTAATCCCACATCTGGGTACTTTCCTCAGGCACTGACCAAGTACCTGAGAGAAAGAAAAGGTGTCACAGAGCAAATCCAGAGGTGAATTTGGCTACTACTGATGGGGTGGTCTCCCACTTCTCGCCTCCCACAATTCATACCCAGCCATTTCTCTGGACAGTAAACACCTCATACTGTAAAGCTTGGCAATGTAGATTATGGCTAAATGTATGTCACATTTCCTCTACTTGTCTTGCTTTCCCTTTGTGCTGGACTTGAACATACTTTTAATAGGCATAGCCCATTGCTCTAGGCCTCCCACTGATTAAGCAGTCCAATCCCCACTTTACTTCACTCTTTGTGCTGGACTTGAACTTACTTGAGTTAACCAGCAATGTCTATTACACTAGACTTCCTACAAATTAAGTAGTCCAATCCCCATGTTTCAACAGTTCAGATGAAAAACATTGGCCCTCTGTCAGAGCGAACTCACCCTTTGGTTGCAGGTGCCCCTAGGCGATTCCTCACAAGAATTTCTCTCTCAGAGCTTCTGGTGCCACAGCACAACTTGAAATAGGCAGCTTCTTCCTTAGGCGGAACCAGGAGGGTTGCCCTGGAAGACAGTTAAACCTCCCCCCCTCAGGGAGGGGGCACTTGGACCAGTGACAGTGGTCTCCACCACTTCAGCAATCAGTATCTGTGTTCCTCTTACAGTGGAAACACACACCTTCTTAACAGTAGCTCTAAAACAGAGCTTAAAGCTCTGAGAGCCTGCACACAGACTGCTGTACTACTGTCTCTCACCAAGACTGCACACAGGCTCTGTTCAAAATCCCCAACATTCTATCCTAACTTCCAACTGCAGCATTCCAATGTGGCTCATTCAGCTGTGATAGTTCTATGGTGATGTCATCCCTCAGTCTCAGCTGAGACTGAGAACAGAGTGAGACAGTGTGAAATCAATTTAACTGGAGTTTCAAGCTTCCTTCCTGCCTACCACTAGGTCTTACTGGGATTCTAGTAATCCTGGGTAACAGGGGGTTACACTCACCCTGGGCCAGGAAAATGACTGTCCACAGTCATTATTTACCCGGCTTAGGCCATCTCACCCTATGTGCTACCTGCAGAGGGTGGTGATCAGGCCCCCTCCTACCATGTGCTAGCACGGGCAGGCAACACTAGGGGCCTAGAGGTCTTTGGCTGACATATCAGCCTCTACTCTACCAGTTAACTATTGGTACCTAGTGGATCTGGTAGAACTGTCCAGAGCATAGCCCTAATAGATCAGCACTGCAGTCCCTATGGCCGTTCAGAGCCACAGCCTGTCTATCCCCTAGCCCTCTATGGAAAATCTGTCTGCCTTTAACTCAAATCCAAAACAAAACAAACAGGGGACCTCTCCAACCTTGGGCACCATGCAGCCACACACCAGGAGCTAATACCATACCATTACATTACTCCTAACTCCCCACAACCATACCTGTGGAAGAAAAGATTACAAACAGTAACAACAGCAACAACAATACTTTAAATACTACACACTAAGGTACTAGTGAGGAACTCCGATGAGTCCTCCTCCTCTTCTTGTCTTCTCTTTTATCTTCTTCAGGAACACCTGCAAGAAAAAGAAAGACAACACACACTCCTTATCTGCATACACAGTCTATCTAAACCCCTACCATCAAAACACTGGAGAATCCAAAAAATATATATATTTTTTTTTTTAGAAAAGTAGAAAAACAGTATAAACATTAGAAAACAGTAGAAAAACAATGACATTATTTACAATATACATACTTGGGGGATGGAGTGCCCTTAAAGTCCCATCTACTGACCACAGTACCCGAAGGCTAGTCCATTAAAGAGTCTCTCCTGGGCCGGAGCCAGTGAAGCACAGTTCTAGCAGGCCAAAGTCCCAAAGGAGAGTCTTTGAGGACAGTTCAAACATCTGGAGTCTGCTAGTGTAGGGTGTGTGCTGCAATGTCATAAGAATAGAAAAGTTTGGACTTACCAGCCCCTTGTAGAATGAACAAAACACAGACCTGGTCCTCAGTCAAAGACTCTCCCTGGCAGCATTCTTCCGATACAGCTGGTGGACATCTTCCAGGAATGACAGGAGAGCACATCTGAAACTGCTCGGCTGATGTCATCTCTGGAGATGGAACCTTGAACAGGAACAAAAGGAAAACAGCTGGTCTGACGTCATCCGGATACCAGTCGATGAATCAGGATACAGCTGGGCTGGTATCCTCTCTGGATCTCTGAAGTCATTTGGTTGGCCAGCCAATGGATTCTGGAAAGTCAGTACACTGTAGAACTGATGAATGTGGGGCACCTGAGTCCTGGACGTCCATACTGGTGGAACAACAAAGACACTGCAATGGCTGGAGTGGCAGCACTGGCTACCACTGCCCTGCTTTCCATTTGGTAGGTGTGGGCACATTTGCAGGAGGTCTTTGCATTTAGTCATATACAACAGGTCAGGAGCTTGAATTATTACCCCGTCTGGCTGCATATATATAACACACTGTGAAAGGTTTCTCATCCCTCTCCATCCACTATTCGAACAGTGTCCATTAACAGTGTCCTGTCTCTTTTCCACTGGCTATATTTTTCATGAAACATTCTGTTCCTGACATGCTTGTTTGCACCAGGATGCACACATTTCATTGCTTCGGCCCAAATCCAGGATTTCCTGTTGTTCTCGATCTCCTCCCAGACTCTCCAAGGAAAGGTAGGAAAGGACATACCATAGATTTCATTGACTTTCCTACGAACCAGTCTCTCCTCTTTACTAGCTTTGGTCAACCTGAGACCTCTGGCCTCGCTTGGGTGCGGCCAGTTCTGGTTCTGCCAGCTACGCATTCTCAACAAGACAAAAAATGGATCCCTGACTTCTGCTTGCACAGCCAGTGTAGTGGAATCACCACTCTCTTCCATGCATCCCTCTGAGGCAAGAGCTTGAGGCTGTGTACCGTTCCTTTTCACAAGGCCACATAGGTTCCCCTCTTCTTCTTCCTCACTGAGAATCTGTGCCCAGGAGTGAGCAGTCGTCCTCCTCCTGAGACTATCCACTCTTACGCTGGGCGTGGAGATAAAACCTCCCATTGAAAGGCCTCCTCATCTTGTCTTCTCCTATGAGACTTGGGCTAGGCCCCTCTCCAAGGGTCTACTGATGCTCTGCCTGAATTGTCTTTTAGCGATCCAGACTCTGAAACATCAGCACATTGTTCTGTCTGTAAATCTGCACCCTCTAGCTTTGTGCCACACTCCCCCGAGGGCTCTTCTCCAACAGGCTCTTCCTGGTGCTCTGTGCTGCCAACTGCAGATTCTTGAACCTTTGTCCATGTGGGAGCCAAATGAATCTTGGGTGCTTTAAACAAGCCATATTTCTCTAAGCACCCCGAACAGTGAAGTACCATGAAGACGTACCTTCCAGCATTTAAGCATATTAAGCACACTTGCACTGGGTATCCAGGAATCACCACATGAGGAGGCAGTTGTCCTCTGTAGTAACACCTCTCAATGTCCCGTAACTTGTTTACTTCTGCTGCTACCACAGCCCAGGCATGATCCGGGTAACGGGCTGGTCCTGCAGCCATGACTGCAGAGAAAAACAAACAAATGCTCACTGTTATTGAAAGTCCCACATCACTGAACACTTTCTTTCACTTTCAAAATAGTTCCTCTGCTGCTGTGTTTACATTACTACCCCACCCTGTAATGGCGGCAGCAGCACTCCTGTGCATTAACATTCTGATATTGGGTCAAGCCACTGCACATCCGATTTACACACTCTACTGATAACTTTGCTCAAAACTGCACAAACTTGCACTGTTCTGTTCTGTTTCCTAGCAAATTTATATGATTTACCATGGACTTTTCACTTGCTGAAAACATTGCTCTAGCTCACAGTCCCTTAAAGCCTCAGTATTTCAAGCACAGGATTGCCTGTAACTCTTGCTGCATAACTTGATACAACTCACAGTCTCTCTCATGGCTTTGAAACTTTACTCTGACGCTGAACCCATAACTATGCTCACAGTCGATGGCTTAACAAGCCTGCTTTTGCTGGTAAAACTTAACACTGTCTTTGTTTGCAAAATGACTACACTGCTGCACACAGATTCAGCTGACTTTTGGCAAAAATCACTGGTTTGAGCAATTATTTCTTTTGGTACTCACTGTTATCAGTAGCTGTTTGCTGCGATGAAAAACGGCCTGCAGCCAGTCTTGGAGGCCTTGAGACAGAAGCGTGTTGGCAGTCCTGCCGATCGTCCCTCCGAACACCACACTCACAATCCAGTCAATCGAGATGTGGATTGTGCCCGAATTTTAGACGGAAAAGTCAAATTTTTTTAAACTTTTGCAGCGCTTTCAGTCACCATGATGCTCCTCCAGTAAGCCAGTACATGCACTCCTCTCACAATCCTTCTCAAGTGCTGGGCAGTCGCTGTAAAGCTGACTTGGAACGGGACTGATTGCAGTCTCACCAATCACATGACGCCATGCAAATAAGCCTCTTTCCCTTATGAGTGCTCTTTTCCTCAAGGAGATCATCGAGCAGGCAAATTTAAATTACAAAACTACTTTTTTTTTTCCGAACTGACTCCACGGTGGGAGCCCATTTCAACCATTTGTCAAGGCCATTAACACAGCAAGTCTCTCCATTCACCAGAAAGCATTTCCAACATCCAGGGCACAATTTTCCTATTGTTTCACCTAGTCTTCCACACTTTTCTTTGTCACAGCAGTTTTTTAAAAACTGGCAAAATGCTGTAAACTTTTGATGCTGGACAAGGGCATACTCTCTCAAGCTTTACTGCTCCTTGGTAAACAGTTGGCATTTTAACAGCAGTATATGGACAACAGCACACAGCGACACACTGGTTAACCTTGGCTTCAGCTTCTTGGGCTACCCACTGCCTGATAACAAAACACTAGCCCTTTGCCCAAGCACCCTCTCCCTAAATTCAAATCCCAGTGGTGCCTCCATTTTTGTAAGACCCCCACCCCAGCATTTTGCAAATGACAGGCGGTACACTGTTTTAAATCTGACAGCAGTACCTGGTGGGGTCTGGGTTCGGGGGAGAATAGGTCACTCAGCACAAAGGCTAGGTTTGGCTACTCTGCACAGGGGCACCCGAGTAACTCCAAACACAGGAAGCAATAACTGTAATGTCCATACCGGAATGGGATTCTAAAGTGTGGCTTTATTCACATCCAGACAGAATAAATAAAGCATAGATGGACCCTGGGGCTACATCCCTGGTAATGCAGATTAAAAGAATCAAGAACACTTCTTCAACACTTCAGCCCTTGGGCTCTGAACCCACTGGGCACACAGCCCGGACTTGCATGCTGCTCTGGGTACACAGCCCGAACATGTACACTATTTTGGGTTTTCCCTGGCTCGGCTCCCTTGCCAGCCATTCGGACACCTTCCATATGTCATGGAAACATTTACTGGTGGCTCCCTAAACCACCTAAGAGCACCTCAACTCTGTAAGGGAATTTTCCTTTTAATCCCACATCTGGGTACTTTCCTCGGGCACTGGCCAAGCACCTGAGAGAAAGTAAAGGTGCCACAGAGCAAATCCTTAGAGGTGAATTTGGTTACTACTGATGGGGGTCTCCCACATCTCACTCCCCCAATTCATACCCGGCCATTTTTCCGGACAGTAAACACCTCATACTGTAAGGCTTGGCAATGTAGATTATGGCTAAATGTATGTCACATTAACTCTACTTGTCTTGCTTTCCATTTGTGCTGGACTTGAACATACTTTTAATTGGCATAGCCCATTGCTCTTGGCCCCCCACTGATTAAGCAGTCCAATCCCACTTTATTTCACTCTTTGTGCTGGACTTGAACTTACTTGAGTTAACCGGCAATGTCTATTACACTAGACTTCCTACAAATTAAGTAGTCCAACCCATGTTTCAACAGTTCAGATGAAAAACATTGGCCCTCTGTCAGAGCGAACTCACCCTTTGGTTGCAGGTGCCCCACAGACGATTCCTCACAAGAATTTCTCTCTCAGAGCTTCTGGTGCCACAGCACAACTTGAAATAGGCAGCTTCTTCCCTTAGCTGGAACCAGGAGGGTTGCCCTGGAAGACAGTTAAACCTCCCCCCCTCAGGGAGGGGGCACTCGGACCAGTGACAGTGGTCTCCACCACTTCAGCAATCAGTATCTGTGTTCCTCTTACAGTGGAAACACACACCTTCTTAACAGTAGCTCTAAAACAGAGCTTAAAGCTCTGAGAGCCTGCACACAGACTGCTGTACTGCTGTCTCTTACCAAGACTAAACACAGACTCTGTTCAAAATCCCCAACATTCTATCCTAGCTTCCAACTGCAGCATTCCAATGTGGCTCATTCAGCTGTGATAGTTCTATGGTGATGTCATCCCTCAGTCTCAGCTGAGACTGAGAACAGAGTGAGACAGTGTGAAATCAATTTAACTGGAGTTACACAAGCTGCCTTCCTTGCCTACAACTAGGTCTTACTGGGATTCTAGTAACCCTGGGTAACAGGGGGTTACACTCACCCTGGGCCAGGAAAATGACTGTCCACAGTCATTATTTACCCGGCTTAGGCCATCTCACCCTATGTGCTACCTGCAGAGGGCGGTGATCAGGCCCCTTCCTACCATGTGCTAGCACAGGCAGGCAACACTAAGGGCCTAGAGGCCATTGGCTGACATATCAGCCTCTACTCTACCCATTAACTAATGGTACCTAGTGGATCTGGTAGAACTGTCCAGAGCATAGCCCATAGATCAGCACTGCAGTCCCTATGGCCATTCAGAACCACAGCCTGTCTATCCTCCCTAGCCCTCTATGGAAAATCTGTCTGCCTTTAACTCAAATCCCAAAACAAAACAAACAGGGGACCTCTCAACCTTGGGCACCATGCAACCGCACACCAGCAGCTAATAACATACCATTACATTACTCCTAACTCCCCCACAACCATACCTGTGGAAGAAAAAGATTACACACAGTAACAACAGCAACAACAATACTTAAAATACTACACACTAAAGTACTAGTGAGGAACTCCGATGAGTCCCTCCTCCTCTTCTTGTCTTCTATTCTATCTTCTTCAGGAACAACTGCAAGAAAAAGAAAGACAACACACACTCCTAATCTGCATACACAGTCTATCTAAACCCTACCATCAAAACACTGGAGAATCCAAAAAATTATATTTTTTTTAGAAAATGAAAAACAGTATAAACATTAGAAAACAGTAGAAAAACAATGACATTATTTACAATACACATACTTGGGGATGGAGTGCCCTAAAAGTCCCATCTAGTGACCACAGTACCCGAAGGCTAGTCCATTAAAGAGTCTCTCCTGGGCTGGAGCCCGGTGAAGCACAGTTCTAGCAGGCCAAAGTCCCAAAGGAGAGAGTCTTTGAGGACAGTTCAAACATCTGGAGTCTGCTAGTGTAGGGTGTGTACCGCAATGTCATAAGAATAGAAAAGTTTGGACTTACCAGCCCCCTTCTAGAATGAACAAAACACAGACCTGGTCCTTAGCCAAAGACTCTACCTGGCAGCATTCTTCTGATACAGCTGGGTGGACATCTTCCGGGAATGACAGGAGAGCACATCTGGAAACTGCTCGGCTGATGTCATCTTTGGAGATGGAACCTTGGAACAGGAACAAAAGGAAAACAGCTGGTCTGACGTCATCCGAATACCAGTCGATGAATCAGGATACAGCTGGGCTGGTATCCTCTCTGGATCTTTGAAGTCATCTGGTTGGCCAGTCGATGGATTCTGGAAAGTCAGTACACTGTAGAA
This sequence comes from Neoceratodus forsteri, assembly GCA_016271365.2. Lineage (NCBI taxonomy): Eukaryota > Metazoa > Chordata > Ceratodontiformes > Ceratodontidae > Neoceratodus > Neoceratodus forsteri. The sequence goes on along the minus strand of CM057459.1, from coordinate 719,691,678 downwards.
CTGATGAATGTGAGGCACCTGAGTTCTGGATGTCCATACTGGTGGAACAACAAAGACACTGCAATGGCTGGAGTGGCAGCACTGGCTACCACTGTCCTGCTTTCCATTTGGTAGGTGTGGGCACATTTGCAGGTAGGTCTTTTGCATTGTGGCCAATAGCACAACAGGTCAGGAGCTTGAATTATTACCCCATCTAGGTGCACATTATTCACACTGTGAAAGGTTTCTCATCCCTCTCCATCCACTATTCGAACAGTGTCCATTAACAGTGTCCTGTCTCTTTTCCACTGGCTATACTTTTCATGAAACATTCTGTTCCTGACATGCTTGTTTGCACCAGGATGCACACATTTCATTGCTTCGGCCCAAATCCAGGATTTCCTGTAGTTCTTGATCTCCTCCCAGACTCTCCAAGGAAAGGTAGGAAAGGACTTCCCATAGATTTCATTCACCTTCCTGTGAACCAGTCTCTCCTCTTTACTAGCTTTAGTCAACCTGAGACCTCTGGCCTCGCTTGGGTGCGGCCAGTCCTGGTTCTGCCAGCTCACGATTCTCAACAAGACAAAAATGGATCCCTGACTTCTGCTTGCACAGCCAGTGTAGTGGAATCACCACTCTCTTCCATGCATTCCTCTGAGGGAAGAGCTTGAGGCTGTGTACCCGTTCCTTTTTCACAATGCCACATAGGTTCCCCCTCTTCTTCTTCTTCCTCACTGAGGATCTGTGCCCAGGAGTGAGCAGTCGTCCTCACTCCTGAGACTATCCACTCTTAGCTGGGCATGGAGATCAAAACCTCCCATTGAAAGGCCTCCCTCATCTTGTCTTCTCCTATGAGACTTGGACTAGGCCCCCCTCTCCAAGGGTCTACTGATGCTTTACCTGAATTGTCTTTCAGCGATCCAGACTCTGAAACATCAGCACATTGTTCTGTCTGTAAATCTGCACCCTCTAGCTTAGTGCCACACTCTCCCGAGGGGCCTTCTCCAACAGGCTCTTCCTGGTGCTGTGTGCTGCCAACTGTAGATTCTTGAACTTTTGTTCATGTGGGAGCAAATGAATCTTGGGCACTTTAAACAAGCCGTGTTCTCTAATCACCCGAACAGTGAGGGTACCATGAAGACGTCCTTCCAGCATTTAAGCATAGTAAGCACACTTCCACTGGGTATCCAGGAATCACCACATGAGGAGGCTGTTGTCCTCTGTAGTAACACCTCTCAATGTCCTGTAACTTGTTTACTTTGCTGCTACCACAGCCCAGGCATGATTCGGGTAGCGGGCTGGTTCTGAGGCCATGACTGCAGAGAAAAACAAACAAGCGCTTACTGTTATTGAAAGTCCCACATCACTGAACACTTTCTTTCTCTTTCAAAATGGCTCCTCTGCTGCTGTATTTACATTACTACCCCACCCTGTAATGGCGGAAGCAGCACTCCTGTTCATCAACATTCTGATATTGGGTCAAGCCACTGCACATCCGATTTACACACTCTACTGATAACTTTGCTCAAAACTGCACAAACTTGCACTGTTCTGTTTCCTTGCACATTTATATGATTTACCATGGACTTTTCACTTGCTGAAAACATTGCTGTAGCTCACAGTCCCTTAAAGCATCAGTATTTCAAGCACAGGATTGCCTGTAACTCTTGCTGCATAACTTGATACAACTCACAGTCTCTCTCATGGCTTTGAAACTTTACTCTGACGCTGAACCCATATCTATGCTCACAGTCGATGGCTTAACAAGCCTGCTTTTGCTGGTAAAACTTAACACTGTCTTTGTTTGCAAAATGACTACACTGCTGCACACAGATTCAGCTGGCTTTTGGCAAAAATCACTGGTTTGAGCAATTATTTCTGTTGGTACTCACTGTTATCAGTAGCTGTTTGCTGCAATGGAAAACACCCTGCAGCCAGTCTTGGAGGCCTTGGGACAGAAGCATGTTGGTAGTCCTGCCGATCGTCCCTCCGACACCGCACTCACAATCCAGTCAATCGAGATGTGGGTTGAGCCCAAATTTAGATCGGAAAAGTCCAATTTTTAAACTTTACAGCGCTTTCAGTCACCATGATGCTCCTCCAGTAAGCCGGTACATGCACTCCTCTCACAATCCTTCTCAGTACTGGGCAGTCGCTGTAAAGCTGGCAGGGTGTGACTGATTGCAGTCTCACCAATCACATGACGCCATGCAAATGAGCCTCTTTCCCTTATGAGTGCTCTTTTCCTCACGGAGATTAATCGAGCAGGCAAATGTAAACTACAAAACTACTTTTTTTCTGAACTGACTCCACGAAGGGAGACCATTTCAACCATTTGTTTTTGCCATTAACACAGCAAGTCTCTCCATTCACTAGAAAGCATTTCCAACGCCCAGGCACAATTTTCCTTTTGTTACTCCTAGTCTTCCACACTTTTCTTTTGTCACAGCAGTTTTTTAAAACTGGCAAAATGTTGTAAATTTTGATGCTGGACAAGGGCATACTCTCTCAAGCTTTACTGCTCCTTGGTAAACAGTTGGCATTTTTAACAGCAGCATATGGACAACAGCACACAGCACACACTGGTTAACCTTGCTTCAGCTTCTTGGGCTACCACTGCTGATAACCAAAACACTAGCCCTTTGCCCGTGCACCTTTCCTCCCCAAATTCAAATCCCAGTGGTGCCTCCATTTTATAAGACCCACACCCCCAGCATTTTGCAAATGACAGGCGGTACGCTGTTTGAATCTGACAGCAGTACCTGGTGGGGACTGGGTTCAGGGAGGAATAGGTCACTCAGTACAAAGGCTAGGTTTAGCTACTCTGCACAGGGGCACCCGAGTAACTCCAAACACAGGAAGCAATAACTGCAATGTCCAATACTTGGAATGGGATTCTTAAGTGTGGCTTTATTCACATCCAGACAGAATAAATAAAGCAAAGATGGACCCCCATGGGGCTACATTCCTGGTAATGCAGATTAAAAGAATCAAGAACACTTCTTCAACACTTCAGCCCTTGGGCTCTGAACCCACCGGGCACACAGCCCGGACTTGCATGCTGCTCTGGGTACACAGCCTGAACATGTACACTGTTTTGGGTTTTCCCTGGCTCGGCTCCCTTGCCAGCCACTCGGACACCTTCCATATGTCATAGAAACATTTACTGGTGGCTCTCTAAACCACCTAAGAGCACCTCAACTCTGTAAGGGAATTTTCCTTTTAATCTCACATCTGGGTACTTTCCTCGGGCACTGGCCAAGCACCTGAGAGAAAGTAAAGGTGCCACAGAGCAAATCCTTAGAGGTGAATTTGGTTACTACTGATGGGGGTCTCCCACCTCTCACTCCCCCAATTCATACCTGGCCATTTCTCTGGACAGAAAACACCTCATACTGTAAGGCTTGGCAATGTAGATTATGGCTAAATGTATGTCATATTTCCTCTACTTGTCTTGCTTTCCTTTTGTGCTGGACTTGAACATACTTTTAATTGGCATAGCCCATTGCTCTAGACCCCCCACTGATTAAGCAGTCCAATCGCCACTTTACTTCACTCTTTGTGCTGGACTTGAACTTACTTGAGTTAACCGGCAATGTCTATTACACTAGACTTCCTACAAATTAAGTAGTCCAATCCCCAAGTTTCAACAGTTCAGATGAAAACATTGGCCCTCTGTCAGAGTGAACTCACCCTTTGGTTGCAGGTGCCCCACGGGTGATTCCTCACAGGAATTTCTCTCAGAGCTCTGGTGCCACAGCACAACTTGAAATAGGCAGCTTCTTCCCTTAGCGGAACCAGGAGGGTTGCCCTGGAAGACAGTTAGAACCTCCCCTCAGGGAGGGGCACTTGGACCAGTGACAGTGGTCTCCACCACTTCAGCAATCAGTATCTGTGTTCCTCTTACAGTGGAAACACACACCTTCTTAACAGTAGCTCTAAAACAGAGCTTAAAGCTCTGAGAGCCTGCACACAGAGTGCTGTACTACTGTCTCTCACCAAGACTGCACACAGGCTCTGTTCAAAATCCCCAGCATTCTATCCTAACTTCCAACTGCAGCATTCCAATGTGGCTCATTCAGCTGTGAGAGTTCTATGGTGATGTCATCCCTCAGTCTCAGCTGAGACTGAGAACAGAGTGAGACAGTGTGAAATCGATTTAACCGCAGTTTCACAAGCTGCCTTCCCTGCCTACCACTAGGTCTTACTGGGATTCTAGTAACCCTGGGTAACAGGGGGTCACACTCACCCTGGGCCAGGAAAATGACTGTCCACAGTCATTATTTACCGGGCTTAGGCCATCTCACCCTATGTGCTACCTGCAGAGGGCAGTGATCAGGCCCCCTCCTACCATGTGCTAGCACAGGCAGGCATCACTAAGGGCCTAGAGGCCTTTGGCTGACATATCAGCCTCTACTCTACCCATTAACTGTTGGTACCTAGTGGATCTGGTAGAACTGTCCAGAGCATAGCCCTAATAGATCAGCACTGCAGTCCCTATGGCCGTTCAGAACCACAGCCTGTCTATCCCCCCTAGCCTTCTAGGGAAAATCTGTCTGCCTTTAACTCAAATCCCAAAACAAAACAAACAGGGACCTCTCCAACCTTGGGCACCATGCAACTACACACCAGGAGCTAATACCATACCATTACATTACTCCCTAACTCCCCACAACCATACCTGTGGAAGAAAAGATTACACACAGTAACAACAGCAACAACAATACTTTAAATAATACACATTAAGTACTAGTGAGGAACTCCGATGAGTCCCTCCTCCTCTTCTTGTCTTCGCTTTTATCTTCTTCAGGAACACCTGCAAGAAAAAGAAAGACAACACACACTCCTAATCTGCATACACAGTCTATCTAAACCCCTACCATCAAAACACTGGAGAATCCAAAAAATATATATTTTTTTTTTAGAAAAGTAGAAAAACAGTATAAACATTAGAAAACAGTAGAAAAGCAATGACATTATTTATAATACACATACTTGGGGGATGGAGTGCCCTAAAAGTCCCATCTAGTGACCACAGTACCCGAAGGCTAGTCCATTAAAGAGTCTCTCCTGGGCAGGAGCCCGGTGAAGCCACAGTTCTTAGTAGGCCAAGTCCCAAAGGATAGAGTCTTTGAGGACAGTTCAAACATCTGGAGTCTGCTAGTGTAGGTGTACTGCAATGTCATAAGAATAGAAAAGTTTGACACCAGCAACTAGTAGAATGAACAAAACACAGACCTGGTCCTCAGTCAAAGACTTTCCCTGGCAGCATTCTTCCAATACAGCTGGGTGGACATCTTCCGGGGAATGACAGGAGAGCACATCTGGAACTGCTTGGCTGATGTCATCTCTGGAGATGGAACCTGGAACAGGAACAAAAGGAAAACAGCTGGTCTGACGTCATCCGGATACCAGTCGATGAATCAGGATACAGCTGGGCTGGTATCCTCTCTGGATCTCTGAAGTCATCTGGTTGGCCAGTTGATGGATTCTGGAAAGTCAGTACACTGTAGAACTGATGAATGTGAGGCACCTGAGTCCTGGACGTCCATACTGGCAGAACAACAAAGACACTGCAATGGCTGGAGTGGCAGCACTGGCTTCCACTGTCCTGCTTTCCATTTTGGTAGGCGTGGGCACATTTGCAGGAGGTCTTTGCATTGTGTGTCTTTAACACAGGTCAGGAGCTTGAATTATTACCTCATCTGGGTGCACATTATTCACACTGTGAAAGGTTTCTCATCCCTCTCCATCCACTATTCGAACAGTGTCCATTAACAGTGTCCTGTCTCTTTTCCACTGGCTATACTTTCATGAAACATTCTGTTCCTGACATGCTTGTTTGCACCAGGATGCACACATTTCATTGCTTTGGCCCAAATCCAGGATTTCCTGTTGTTCTCGATCTTCTCCCAGACTCTCCAAGGAAAGGTAGGAAAGGACATCCCATAGATTTTTTTCACCTTCCTATGAACCAGTCTCTCCTCTTTACTAGCTTTTGTCAACCTGAGACCTCTGGCCTTGCTTGGGTGTGGCCAGTCCTGGTTCTGCCAGCTATGCATTCTCAACAAGACAAAAAATGGATCACTGACTTCTGCTTGCACAGCCAGTGTAGTTGAATCTGCACTCTTCCATGCATTCCTCTGAGGCAAGAGCTTGAGGCTGTGTACCGTTCCTTTTCACAATGCCACATAGGTTCCCCTCTTCTTCTTCCTCACTGAGAATCTGTGCCTAGGAGGAGCAGTCGTCCTCACTCCTGAGACTATCCACTCTTAGCTGGGCGTGGAGATCAAAACCTCCCATTGAAAGGCCTCCCTCATCTTCACCCTGTCATGCCTTATTGCTTAATTCATCTTACGGCATACATTTTCCAAAAGTTGAGCTTTTGCTAAACTGGTCAACAAGAAAGGCCAGTGTACTCTATCGAACGCTTTTAGCATCGTGCGAAATGATTGCCATTTCAGTTTCAGTTGTTAATTTAATATGTTAAGGGCCTTTCATTCACCATTAATTGTCTCCCAGGGATAAACCCCATTTGGTCAGGATGAATAATGGTTTGAACATGTTCTGCTAATCTGTTAGCCCATATTTTCATTATAATTTTATAGTTCATATTCATCAGAGCTATGGGTCTATATGATCCAAATGTTAAGGGGTCTTTATCCTTCTTTAAAATAAGAGTAATTATGAAGTCATTTAATGATTCCGAAGGGTCTCCCTTTCCATATCCCTATATGCAGATAATAAAAGTGGAGCATGTATATCAGAGAATTCTTTATAGAACTCTATTATAAATCCGTCTGGGCCTGGTGCTTTTCTATTTTGAATGAATGGATTGCTGTATGAATTTCCTCTGTAGTGATGGGACAATCAATTATAGTTTTGATGTCTCCAGAAGGGGGTAATAGGAAGATCCTCAAAGAAATTTTCAATGCAATTGAGAAGGACTGATATTGGGAGTATACAGATTAGTATAAAACTTATGGAAACATTTATTGATTTCTAAAAGAGAAGATGATATTTGACCAGATTCAAGTTGAATTTTAAATATAGTTTTTATTTATTTTAGTTTTTGTTGACCAGTTAAGTGCACTAGACAAATTCTGCCTGTTTTCAGGCATGACCCCAGGAGGGGATACAGATGAATGCCAACTGACCTTGAACCAGATTAAACTGTTGGTGGTATTTTTAGTGAATGGGGGAAATTTGGCCAGGGCACAGGAAATTCTCACTCATCTGTAGGGGAACCCATGTCCAAGATGGCATCAACAGACTCTGAAATACGATGGAGGAAAGCTATCACCTTGCTTTGGATACTGAGAGTGCTTCTGGCAGTACTTTGGATGTTTCTGCAGGAATTGTAGCTGAACCAGCTGCACTGACAGAAGGTTTAGTAACTCCACCTGCGAGTGAGCTGCACCATTTCTTCGAGAATGACACAGAAGTTTTGCATAGTCCCGAGGTAGCCAACGCCCAGTTCCAGGGAATGGCAGTGCTGCAGTAGCAGAAGAACCCATGGATATGGAAGTTACAGGGGTTAGAGGTGCTACTGATGATGAGGCACTATCTGCGAGTGACAGAGGATCGGAGAAGGATGAACAACTCTAGCAGGTGAGAGAGGCGAATTTCAGCAGAACGCTGCTGTCTCTCATACTTGGATGAAAGGAACAGACGGTCCCATTGATTTTGATACTTGGTCCCCAGAACAAGCGTTAGGAACATGGGCTGGAAACAGGAGCCAGATGGTTGATGGCTTCCTGTATCGCCATGGCTGATTTTGATGATCCGAAGATGTAGAGCAGCTGATGGAGGAGGGTGTTGGCATATGGGAGCAGAAAAAGAATCTGCAGATTTGGGAGCTGCTGAGACATTTGGACCAGACAGTCTTCCTGTGCCTGACAGGCTTACTGGGTCGGAGTCTCTGGGGATTACCCTCTACAGCCTGCTGCTTCAGTCCAAGTAGGACAGGCGGTGCCTGTATCTGATTCTCCTTGCTTGTCTGGTCTACCTTTTGTGAGCTATGGCTCATGGTTCTGCTGCCTCTCCCAGGCAGCATACATTCAGGTATGCACTTAATGCCGGTCCCTCTACATCAAGGGCTCCCTTATCAGCTTCTGCATCACAGGTTTCTTCTGATGAAGAATCCTGCCCCTCCCAGGGAGAAGCAGACCATTCTACTTCAGGACAGAAACCAAGACCCTCTTTCTCCGAACCGTTTCAGAATAAACTTGCACAAGCCTCATTAAAGAATGCAGTTCAACTTCGTTATCGGGTGGTATGCAGGATCAGCCTGACCAGCTATTCGTAGCCCAAAACTACTTCTGGATTCAATGCTGTTCCATCTATCTGAGATCTATGCTCTTATACATGTCTCAGGAGGATATTTCTGATATAAGTTTTCACCAGCAATCAGGCCTTGATTGGTTCTGGACTAAATATAATCTGTTAAGGGCTTCTCCAGTATGGATACCTTTTATGGCAATCCCCTGATGAAACCTCTCCTGAAAACCATAATAGTGATGTTCTGTAATAAGGTGAATGTGAACTGATATCCTTTTCTGGTTACAGAAAAGATGTTCAGTACTGTGGAAACCTGATCCTGTTTTTGATTCCTTGGACTCTGGACTGGGGATGGCATTTCGAATAAAGTTGTCTCAGTCAAATTCAACTATTCATCATATCCCTAACAGTTTTTTGTGGGGGCTGGGACACAGAGGGGTCTGTTTTTACGCAGGCCAGCCGAGAGCCTGCTATAAGTGTGGCTCTCCAATGCATCTCAGTAGCTCTTGTGACAAGATGAGATGTGCATTGTGTGGGGAGTTTGGTCATGTTAGCATGGCCTGCACTAATGTATTCAAGTGTAACCTGTGTGATGAGTCTGGGCATGCTTACCATCAGTGTCCCTGGGCAGGACAGAACAGGATGGATGGTTTAGACCAAGAATCGTTGGTCCATCCAGCCCAGGATCCTATGCCAGAGCAGCCTTCTGACCCTTCGACAGAGGCCCAGCATGCCCCCTTCCCTCCTTCATGGTTACTCAGGTGGTGGAACCTCTGTAACAGTTAGCCAGAAGATTTCAACTTACTTCTTACTGACCATAGTGGAGCCCTCACAGTCTCTCCTCCTGTAATTCTTGAATCTACAGAGATGCCCCCTGATTTTCAACTTCCAAAATCTCGGCAAGTGACTAGATCTTCTACAAGGGCTATGTCTGTCCCTCACCTCCTTACTACCCCCAATCCCTTTCAGGTTTTGCAAGTTGATGGGGAATCTGACCTGGATTCTGATGTATCTTCATGGTCCAGAATGGTATCCAATATGGAGCAGGAATGCTTATCAGCCACTCTTGAGCCTACTAAAAGAAAGGGAAGAAACATAAATCCTTACCAAGACTGGGGACCCAGGATGATTTAGTCACACTTTTCTGTTTGATGTCTTCCTTACGTATTGCATACCTTAATGTATGCAGTATGTTCAACTATAGGAAAAGTTGACTGCCTTATCCTTTTTCAACACTCTTCATATGACAATATTTTCTTACAGGAAACCAGACTTAAGTCCCTTTTCTTCATTGCTCAGGCTAGACGGGGATGGATGTGGGGCTCTTCATATTGGTCTTTTGGCACTGATGTAGTGGATGGGTTGGGGTCCTGATTCAAGGCTCTGAATTTTCTTTACATAGATTGGAGGATATCACCCTGAAAGAGCCTTTCTTCTCGATTGTTCTTTTGGCACTTTTCTTTACCCTCATAAACACTTATGCACCTCAAACTAAGGCTACCTGGTGGAGTTGTTTGAAGCCATTAGACCCTATTTATTTGCTTCATGTTATGATATTTGGGCTGGGGATATGAACTGTGGCATGGATTGTACATCTAGAACTGATCTGCAAAAGAAAATGTGTTGTGATTCTCATGCTTTATCTAATATAGTTCATAAGGCTAATCTTACTGATGCCTACAGATCTTTAAAGGCTGACCCTGGGTTTACCTATTATAGGAATAGATATGCCACCAGAATAGATTTAATTTTTGTTCCAGATTACTGGCGCCTCAGTCATTTGACCTTTACCATGTGAGTTCTCAGATCACCTTTGCTTTCTTGTTCATTATATTTAGGTAGAATTCCCCACGTTTGTTGTCTAGTACTAAGCGGTGGAGGATGAATGTCTCTGTCCTACTTCAGGAATCTGTTATACAGGAGCTGGAGACTCTTTCAGTTGTGAGTCTGAAATGTTTGTATAGTGATTAGGGGAGCTGGTGGGCTGACACAAAATCGAATATCACAGCTTTGCTTAAATGTCTAGGGCAATTCAAATCTAATCAGAACTATTTACATTATCTGGATAACAGAAATAAATTGTAAAATATTTATCCCTACACATACTCAGAGAGCTCAGTGTGTGTCTCACATTGCTCATCTTAAGAGTCAGATGTTTCACTATCAGTTTAGCAGGGCACTGTCTCTTGAGGCAGAACTGAGATATGGTACTGAATCCCAACCATCTGCTGACCCTTTGCTGCATGCAAATAGCATCTAGATGAGAATTTTATGACAGAGTTGCAAGATTTGGATGGCAATTTGCATACACTGGATATGGACAGTTTACTAACTGTCAGTAAACATATTCAGGGTACTTTTGGGGCCTTTTTACCAGATCACTCTGTATTAGATTATGTGTGTCATTTGCCTCCATTATTGACAGAATCTCAAATTACTGCCCTTAATGCCCCTATTCAATTTGAGGAAGTGGAACTAGCCATTAAGGCCTTGAAGGATGGAGCATCTCCTGGACCTGATGGGCTGTCTAGTACCTTTATAAGAAATTTGCTTCTGTATTGGCTAATTTTTACAGGATTTGTTTAATGATACATTACAGCATTCCTGGTCTTCTGGTGACCTGGGAGCAGCTATTATGGTGTTTCTATATAAGAAAGGTCCACAGCAACTATTTAGAAATTGGAGACCTATCAGTTTACTTAATTCTGACTACAAGATCTTGTCTAAACTGTTATGCTTTAGGTTACAGAAAGTGAGTGCTTACGTAATACACTTTGCCTGTCCTGTTTGATTCCAGGAAGAAATATATCAGCAAATTTGAGCCTGATACAGGATATTTTGAATATGCCAGACAAAATAAACTTCAAGGTTTTTTTGGCTATTGATCAGGCTAAAGCCTTTGACAAAGTGACCCATGAGTATTTGTTTTACGTCCTTACTTTGTATGGGTTTCCTTATAATATGTTGTTGTGGTTCCGAGCTTTGTATTCAAATGCTACTATTTTACCTTATGTCAATGGGCTATTGGGGATCCTGTGCACATGAAGATAGGGATTCTACAGGGATGCCTGATGAGCTCTCTACTCTACGCTTATGCTTTGGATCTGTTCATTAGGCATATGATTAATAATAGAATAGTGGGGTTATCTCCCCATGTTGATTTAGACAGCCAGAAGGTGGCTGCATATGTGGATGATTTGTGTTTCTTTGTTCCTACAGAAGAAGTGGGGAGTGAGGTTGCAGTGGAATTGACTCCATTTTCTCGGTTTCTGGGGCTATAATTAATATGGAGAAAAGTCAGGTGATTGGGATAGAACCTACTGAGGGACAACCTGTTGTTACAGTTGATGGTATTCCATTAATTTTTTACAATTTCTATCCTAGGTGTACAATTTGGAGATGAAATCTACAATTTAAGAATTGGTAATCCAAAATCAAGGTGTGTGAACATAAAGTACAACTTTGGAAATCATGGAAATTTTCAAAGCAAAAGGAATACTAATTATTAAGAGATATTTGTTACCCTTTTACATATTTAAGTTTTATTTATCCCCATCTGTTTGGAGACACGATTATATAGCTGTTTTTCAGATATTGTGTGGCAGTAGACTCAACCCAATTAAGTGAGAGTATACATATCTTCCTGTTAAATTGGGGGTTTGGTATGGTGAACTCTGTTTTTCATTCCTTTTTATTTCTATATTGAAGCTTGGGTGGGTAGTACAGTGGCTCCATGGCAGCACTGGACATTGTTTCTCTTTCATAAGTTTCATGAAAAATGGGTTACTTTTCCTCCAAAATTATTGCAACTGTACACTGTTCCAGAATTTTCTGAATCTTCACTTCGGAAGGTTAGACAATGGAAACTGGATAAGACAGTTTTGTCATCCTCCACTAGGAAGTCGCTGTTCTGGCAGATTATGTCCTCTCAGTTTGTTAGGCAAGTTGTTTTTCCATTCTGTTTTCCGTCTCATCATTCTTTGGTATTGTCAATGTTAACTGATAAGAGAGTTCCTATCAAGACCTGGGATGTTGTGGTTGTGTTGCCATGTGAGGTTAGGGGTTAGAGGAATATGAAGCAGAAAGCCATAGATGAGAGGATCTGACCACGAGAAGAATGTCTCCAACTTGAGGAAACGAAATCTCTTTTTTTTTTGGCTGCCTATCTACTAGATTATCCATTTCTTATTTGGCAACTAGATGTCAGTGGCCTTACCTTAATTCCTTTACTTACGAGAGTCTTATTCTGGGAGATTATTCAGGATATTTAAAGTTATTTCACCCTAGTACTTTGACAGTGATTTTTGCATGTCTTAAATTTTATTTATGGAAGGCACATTGCCAGTTTTATCTCAACAACTGATTATGTCTCCAATTTCTTTGCAGTCCTGGTGGAGACAGCCATTATGCAAGTTAAAATGTCTGATTATAGAAGACTGCCGGAATGTAGGGCTGATGTTCTGTGGACATGAATTGCATGGTTAACTTGATTCTTATAGGTTCTCTTAGTCAATATTGTTTTTATTTCATTTTTGGCTTTAGACTTAACTTTATTGTATTGTTTTTTTATGCTATTTTCTTTTGTTCCTTATGCTTTTATTTTCATTAATTTTCTTTTTTTTTGTATTTATGAATTACTGTGCAAGAACTGATTTTTATTCTTTATGATCATACAAGAATTAGATTGTTGTAATAGGAAGTGCATTTGTATGATTTTTCTTATATTTGTTATGTTTATTGTCACAATAAAATTCCCTACTGTTTTCAAGAAGTGCCACAGGATCTTTACCATCCATCTGAACTACCACCAGAACAGGCAGATGGGACCTCGGTTTAAAGTTTCATCTGAAAGATAGCACCTCAGGGTGCAACACCCCCTTCATGCTGTACTACAGTGTCAGTACTGGGATTTAACCCAGGTGCCTTGTGTGGGATAGAACCCACAGCCTTCTGATCTCCCAGCCTCAGAGGCAAGAGTGCCTCCTGAGCCACTGACACTGACTAGTATTTTGATTTTTCACAGTGTAGCTGATAAACCAATAATCTTTCAGATTTCTCAGAAAAGAAATAATAGTAAGATCTGATATTTTGAAAGACTTGTTCTGCTTTATATGATATCAGAACATTTAATTCCTCTCAGATTTTTAATACTAAAATTAGATCCTCTTCTAATCCTGATGCACTGAAAATGGCCTCAGAAGGAGTTGATGTTCTAACAAATCTAGTTTTTCTTTATGAATTTTTCTTGAAGGATCAGTATGATATAATCCAACCTCTAATACAGGCCTTTGGAGATTCCCAAATTATTATCGAAGAAGACTCCTCATATCTATTGTTAACTAAAAGATATCAATCTCGGCCTTTAAATTCTGTTTAAAAGTGATGTCATACAGTAGAGTGTTATCAAATTTCCAACAGAAATCTTTACAGTTATATTATTTGATATTTCTTCAGAGATAAGAAAATAATCAATCCTAGAGGCAGTTTTTGTACACCAGAGAGGAAAGAATATTGTTTCCATATAGGATATATTTCCTGAAGATATCTATAAGTCTAAGGTCTAACATAAACACCTTTATAATTTTAAAGCCTGCTTTTTAGAATCCCCCTTGGTTCTGTCTAAAGCAGATAATGTTATGTTAAAATCACCTCCTATAATAAAAGGTCCCATAAAGTTAGATAAAGTAATAACGAAATGTTCATAAAAGTCTGGGTCATCCTCATTAGGGCTATATAGTGAGCCAATGGTCACTGATTTATTGAATCTCTGAACTGTGGCTATGACATATCTACCATGTTTATTGATGTCATTCTGTTTAATAGTAATATTCAAACTGTTTTTAAATATAAGGGCAGCACCTCTTGAATTACTTGCAAAACAAGATTGGATCCCATGACCCTAAATAGATTGTATATATCGAAATCATTGGATGCAAAATGGGTCTCTTGTAGTAGTAAACAATTGGCTTGAATTTGATTCACATATTGTATAATTTTATACATTTTCATTCTGTCTTTAGCTCCTTTAAATTCCAATCCAAACATTTCAAGTTTTCAACCATTTTTTTTTCACCATAGCTTTTATAAGAAACTGCTGACTTACATAACTTATTACATTATTGCTTTATATCCTACTTTTTGTTTAGAAAAAAATTGTACCTGAATGAGCATATTACACCTATTTCCACCTCCTTAAAGTAAAATAGCCTACTGCTAAGAACCCTTACCAGACTTAATGCTGGCCCTCAAAAAAACACAGTCTTCAAAGACGGTCGAATTTGTGGTAAGTGTCATGTGATGGGCCCAAAGCCAGCCACATATAGATTCTATCTACATTGTTTTAAACTACTTCCCTAAAGGATTGAATGATGAAGTTTAATAATCTTAAGGGTCTCCATTTTTACTGTTAGTTAAAGGTGAAGAAAGAGAAGAAAATCCAAATATTTATATCAGAATTTATTTTTTCCTTACCCCCTTCCCCATCTCTCAGTTCAGGCTTTCAGGATGGTCATTTCATAAGAGTAATCACAAAAGCCCCATTCAGAAATTGCCTTCAGTATGAAAGAAATATGTTTATAAATATTGATCAGCCTTGAGGGAGTATCGAAAATGTTCTGCTTACCATTAAGAAACACTTTCAAGTGGCCTGAATGGATTAGATTGTAGGATGCCTTTTCTCTCAATAGCTTTCTGATCCCATCAAAAGATTTTTGTTTTGCCATAACTGAGGGGAGTAAATCAGGAAAGACGTGGAGCTGGAAGATCCTCACATGTAGGCCTTTATTTGTTCTTGCCTTCTGTAGCAATTGTCCTTTCACCTGAAAGTAATGGGGTTTAACAAATACAAATCTAGGCACATCTTTTCTAGTAGAAAAGCTTCTGTGAGCATGATCCAGCTCTACCTTTCTCGGGCCAATTTTTGTCCGTAGCTTCTGTTAATAGCTCCTCCATCAATTGTACCATATCACACCCCTCTGAGCCCTCAGGTAACCTTCTATTTTAGGTTATCCCTTCTCAAATGTGATTTGAGGTCTGGCACCTTAAGCTGGAGATCATGTAATTCCTTTTGGCAAGAAGTTACCTTGTCTGAAGTGGGTTCAGTTGATCTTCTGTGGACCCCACTCTGGTCTCTAATTCTGAGACCCTCTTGGTAAGTGGTTTCCATCTTATTATCCAAATATGTGATTGAACCATTTAAGGAATCAAATGCCAGGGACCTAGTTTGAAAGCCTGTATGCATTTCTTCTAGCATTACTTCTTGCATGTGTTGGATTTTCAATGAGATATTTACACCACAGTCCTCTTGTTGCATTTGAGCATCAGGTTTTGCAATGGGATCACTGTTTGAGGCTGCCATATCTACAGCTGAACCACTGGGAATAGGATCTAATAACGTTTCTGTGGGAATCTTGATGTTGCATGCAGTAGCCTCATTGTGTGAAATAATAGACATTGAACCATTTAAGGTTTTTTCCTGAGAGTTCTGCATCACCCCTCCTCTTCACTCTGAGAATCAGAGACTGATTTTTCTGCATCTGTATAGGTTTTACAGGCTCAGCATATTTCTCTAATGAACCCTTGGCTTCAAAACCAGCTGGGCTTTGGTTCTCATTGTTACCCATGGTAGCTACTCCTGGTATGGTAAGAAAGGGCCATCAGCTACCAGTTTGTGCATTTTTCAAACTCCAGGTGGTGTTTTGTTTTTGCACTTAGAGTTTTAATTCTGTTAGAAGAAGTGTTGGGAACGTTAGAAGCAGTTTGAGTAGAGTTAGGTTACTTGAGCCTGAATCATTCAGGTTTATGCCATCAGGCATGTTTGCAGAGTTTGTGGAGAATTGGCCTACTCCAGTGTCGAGACTGCCTGAGAGTCTGTTCAGGTTCCACTTTTCTGAGGCATCTGAATTTTTGGACATCAGGCCAGGGGACAAAAAAATGCAGAGAAAGCTGTAGCACACTTCAAAACAGAGGGTAACAGAGCTATCAGTGCAAAAGATTGCTCATTAAGCAAATTTTCGAGCTCTCCAGCCTTAAAGCTGAATTAACAATTGTGGGAAGCAATAGTTCCCTCTTCAAGTTACTCTGTTAGTTTAAGAACAGTATGTACACAACTCGATTTCCCTAAAAAATCTTCAGCTATAATAGACCCAAATTACAATCAATAGCTTCAGAAAGTGTGGCTAAGCAAATGAATAAGTAAGAGTAAGCCAGCGATTTGTCTTTTCTACTCACTGCTACCAAACAAAGAAGGCAGCCGCTTAATTGATTTCCACAGTCAGGCATCTCTTTTATTTTTCCTTCCTCCTCTTCACTTCCCAGTGTCTGAGCCGATCAATCTTCTGCCTTGATTAACTTCAATGTGGCCCTTCATCATGTTCTGGGAAAGCAGCAAGAGTCAGCAAAACAAATGCGGTCAGTTCTGAAGCTGCTCACCCACACACCTTCAGCGCACCATCTTGGATCCCCAGCAGTGTTGACCAAGCATAAGTTTCTTTTCCTGGATTATGTCCGACAGTGCTCTCTTCTATAGCCCTTCTCAGCCTTGATGCTGAGAAGGCCTTTGACAGTGTTTCTTGGCAGTTTTGGTTTTCCCTACAATTTCTGAATTGACTGCAAGCTATTTATGCTGCCTCAGTAGCTTATGTAAAGGTAATTGCTCATGCAGCAATCCGATAGCATTGCAGTGGGGTAGTTGGAATGGCTGTCCCTCTCCACCCTCCTGTTCACCCTAAATATTGAACTAGCTCAGGCTATTCGACAGAATGAGGGTGGAGTGGGTCCTGATTGGTGGCAGTGAATTTAAGCTTTTTCTGTATGTGGATGATGTATTGTTGACTCTGTTGTCCTTAAAACATCTATACCATGACACACATGTGGAATGTTCTGTTAGAGTACAGGGTGCTTTCTGACTTTTGTTTCAACCTTTCAAAACTGAGCTCTTGCAATTAAATTTTACTCCTAAGAAAGAAATTAATTAGCAGTTCCCATTTCAGTAGAACTACAGGGTGCTTTCTGACTTTGTTTCAACCTTTCAAAACTGAGCTCTTGCAATTTAATTTTACTCACTCTAAAGAAATTAATTAGCAGTTCCCATTTCAGTAGAACAGAACAGTTATTAAATACCTAGGGCTCAAATACCTATTGACTTTACAAATACTGAGCTTTTAAACAATGAGACACTTACCCAGCAGATTAGTCAGGACCTAGATGGCTGTCATTCCCTTTCTTGAGTCTTTTCTCCCTGTCACCTCCATCAGAATAATGGTTCTCCCAAAAATTCTTCATTTTTGCAGACCCTTCCAATACTTTCCTCGAAGCTATACTTTGCAGAATGGGACAAATTGATTTCACTGTACATCTGGATTGGGCACAGGCTTTGGATTCCTTATACAATACTACAGCTCCCTAAAGATAGAGGAGGATTCCGTTTGCCCAATCTTAAAGGAGAATCCACGCTGAAACTGTAAGCCACTTCTTCCAGGAGCAACTGTTTTGTGTTTGTCGGTGTGTGTGCAGCAAACATCTTGCTATGATGATACCTTTTGAGGGTGTGACACTGTCTGTCCAACTCAGAGCAGTGTTTAAGAGTGAATTAGTGCCACACCAATCATCAGCTTGGCTGATCATGATGGTGTTTTGGCTTACTGGGTGAGGAAGTCATGTACTTGAAGATCTTTCCTTTGATCTACACAGCAGAACTGATCTGTCTAATCAGCCTGGAATCTCAAACATCCAGGGGCTCAGGCCATCTGAAACAGAAGAAAAACATCCGTGTGTGTGTGTGGTGTGTGTGTGTGTGTCTCTCTCTCTCTCTTTCTCTTCTCTCTTGCTCTCGCTCTCAGGGATGTCAGCAGACATACACAATACTGTATGTACACAATTTCTAAGTGGGGGCATCATTAAAACATCCCTGAGACCAATAATGGAGCTGGCTTGCCTTCTGTCTCAGTGCTCTGTCTCCTTCAGGGATTGGATTGGAAGCAGTGTTGGCTGTTAATTGAAAGTTTCCAGTGATGCAGGCATATTTATTTTAAACATGATAGGAATTATAGATTTTAATCTACCTCTGCACAGACCAGAGACTATGTTTATAAAAACCTTGGGCGGGACTTAAACCCACACTGCTCTGATAACATGTCATGTCAGGCATTTAAAGACATCTACTCCTTTTACACATTTTTAAATTACTCCATAGGCTTGTAAATGAGAGAATATTGTTTACAATTATAATGAAACTATATTTATTTAAAATAGGATAAATGCAATTTTGTAGCATTTGAAATTTGTAAACAAAGTCTCCCTGATTCAAAAATCCTGCTCTAAAACCCTAAAATGGCTGTCTTGATGCGCCAATGAATGAAGAGAGAGATGCCCAGCTCTGCAGATGTATAATAACAAAATTCAAATGTGAATAACTTTTAAAATGAAAAATGATAGCATAGTACTGTGAGCATAGAAGTTGTTCAGCACAAAATATCTACAAAATGAGCCGTGTTTCATTTATAGATACCTTTCAGTTTTCATAATTATCCAAAAACCAGTAGAAAATTAAGTTTTTCACTTCTTCAACAAACAAATGTTTATAACTTAAAAAAAGCGATAGCATGGTACTGTAAGCATGACATTTGTTCAGCACAAAATATCTACATGAGCAGTGTTTCATTTATATACGTCTAGGTTTTTTATAATTAGCAAAACCAGCAGAAAATTCAATTTATTTCACTTTTGCAACAAACAAATGCTAATAGGTTTAAACGAAAACTGACAGCATGGTACTTTGAGCACAAGTTGTTCAGGTCAAACTAGCTACCAAATGAGAGGTGTTTCATTTATAGATACTTTTAAGATTTTTATAATCAGCAAAAAAATGTCAGAAATTAACTTTTTCTCTTTTTGGAGGTATCCAAACTTTAAAGCTGATAACAGTTTTGCACCCCTTCCCCATTCAGAAGTTGGGAAGTGGGAGCTATTTGAAAAGCAACATAGAAACATACATAGAAACATAGAATTTGATGGCAGATAGGACCGCTTGGCCCACCCAGTCTGCCCATTTCTACTACTGGATAAGCTGCAGATCTAGTTAACCAGCAGCCTACTTCTTCCTACCCCACCCCTAGAATTACCTTATGACTGTCCCATGCATGCTTGAATTCCACCACTGTTTTTGACTCCACAACCTCCTCCGAAGACCGCTCCATGCATCCACAACCCTCTCTGTGAAAAATACTTTTAAATTACTCTGAGCCGCCTCTGTCTTCAAATTATGCCTCTTGTTCTTGCACACCTTTTTTTGAAAGATGCTACCTCTTGGACTTTGTTGATTCCCTTGAGGTACTTGAACATTTCTATCATGTCCCCTCTCCTCCTTTCCTCGGGAGGCTATACATATTAAGCTCCTAAGCCTCTCTTCATATGTGTTCCGTGCAGACCCTGCACCATTTTAGTTGCCCTCCTCTGTACAGCTTCCATCCTGTCTATGTCTTTACGGAGATTGGGTCTCCAGAACTGCACACAGTACTCAGATGGGGTCTCACCAGCTGTCTGTACAGAGGATAATAACTTCCTGTTTTCTACTGGTGATGCCTCTCCCATGCATCCCAGTATCCCCCAGCCCTCCTTGCTGCCTCTCACATTGCTTGCCCACCTTTAGGTCATCTGATATGACTACCCCAGGTCCCTTTCCATTTTTGTTGTTGTTAGTATCTCACCTTGTGTACTCTTCCCTGGGTTTTTGTTTCCAGGTGCATTACCTGCACCTCTTAGCATTGAATCTAAGCTGCCATACATTTGACCATTCCTCTAACTTTGCCAAGTCCCTTCTCATCCTTTCCACCCCACCCTGTGCATCAACTCTGTTGCAGATCTTTGTGTCATCTGCAGAGACATACTTTTCCTTCCAGTCCTTCTGCAATGTCACTTATAAAGACATTGAAGAGGACTGGTCCTAATACTGAACCCTGCAGTACCCCACTAGTAACCCTCCTTTCTTCTGAGTGGACTCCATTTACTATTACTCTCTGTGTCCTAGTCTCCAGCCAATTCTTTACCCAGGCTGTCATCTTGGGACCCACTCCCAGGCTGGCTAACTTGTATATTAATCTTTTGTGTGGGACTGTGTCAAATGCCTTGCAAAAGTCTAGGTAGGCCATGTCCACAGCCCTCCCTGATCTACTACTTTGGTCACCCAGTCAAAGAAATCTATCAGATTCATCTGGCATGACCTTCCGCTGTGAATCCATGCTGCCTAGGGTCCTGTGCCCTCTGGCCTCTAGATACTTGACAATTCTTTCCTTCAGAAGTGATTCCATCATTTTCCTATCACTGAGGTTAAACTAACAGGTCTGTAGTTTCTGCTTCTGCCTTGCTCCCACTTTTGTGAAGGGAATCACATCTGCCCTCCTCCAGTCCTTGGGTACCACCCCATCCTCCCATGATTTGTTAAAAGGGTAGTCAGTGGTGTCACTAGTTCTACCCTTAGCTCTTTAGAATTCTGGGATGAATCCCATCAGGCCCCATTGCTTTGTCCACCTTCAGTTTTAAGAGTTCTTTCAGAACCCTTTCTTCTGTAAATGGGCTGGTATCAACTTCTGTATCCAGAGTGTTTCTACTGTTTGTTTTATGTACCTCCTCTTCATTTGTAAATACTGAGCAAAAATATTTGTTTAGTATCTCTGCCATTTCACAGTCTCCTCTGCCCACCCTCCCTCTCCTTTTTAGCCTCACTATCCCTCCCTTGGTCTTCCTTCGCTCCTGATGTACCTATAAAGGTTTATCCCCTTCTTAACTGGGTTGGCTATCTTTTCCTCGTTTGGGCCTTTGCTGTTCTGACTGCCTTCCCAGCTTCCTTTTGCTTTAACTGATACAGTTCTCTGTCCTGCTCTTTCTGTGATTCCTCTGCTTTCTGAATGCTTTCTTTTCTCTTGAACCTTCACTGCCACTTCCTTTGAGAACCATAGTGGTTTCTTACATTGTTTTGTTTTGTTTATTTGCTTCACACAAAGGCTTGTTACCTCTGTGATGGCAGTTTTATTATTCCCCATTGTTCTTCCACCCCCTTCCTGCCCATTTGCTAGTGCATTCTTTAGGCACTCACCCATTTTAGCAAAGTCAGCCCTCCTAAAGTCCAGTACTTTTGTCTTGTATGGCTTGACTCTATTGCTGTGTTTATTGCAGAACCATACTGTTCGATGGTCGCTAGTTCCCAGATGGCTACCCACTGATGACAATTGCCACAAGGAGGCCCACAGGAAGAAGGCAGAGGACACCAAGGAAAGGAAGCAGCCCTGGTGGGGACTCAATTATTAGGGGTATAGAACTGGGGGGAGCTGGGAAAACTGAAGCAAGGTGCCTGCCTGGTGCCATGGCTTGGAGGGACAGGAAGCACATCCTTAGGATCACGAGAACAGCTGCAAGGACTCTGAGCTGGACGTAATTGTCCACCTAGGGACAAATGACTTGGCTCATCATGAGATTAGAGCAGTGCAGGAGGACATTGCAGAGTTGGGAGGGCCTAAGACAAGTAGCACACACAGTATACTTCTCAGAGGTGCTGCCTGTCAAAGGCATGGGGGAGGCGAGGTAATTAGCACCATGCAGTTTAATGAATGGTTGAAAAATGGTGTGGAGTACAGGGTTTGGCTTCACTGGGGACTGGGGTTCCACCTGGAGGACACCAGCCTATACTGGCAGGATGGTCTGCATCTGTCCAGGAAGGGAACAAGTCTTTTGAGCAATCGGTTTAAATGCTTCATTTGCAAGCTTTTAAACTAGTCAAGGGAGGCACTGACAAGCAGCAGGAAAATCCCAGCTCTCCTACAAAACAGGGTACTAAATAAGAAAAAGACTGAGGTGGAACGGTCAGTGGGGATGCTGCAACAGAAGGTAAAGCCATCAAAAATGGAGAGCAATGAGTACCAATGCCCGTAGTCTGGGTAACAAGCTTCCTGAATTAGTGGCCTTGATGGAGGAGGAACAACTGGATATGGCAGTCACGAAACATGGTACACACAAAACCATGACTGGGACATAAACATACCAGGATACACTATCTACAGGAGGGACAGGGAGGGTAAAGAGGAGGAGGAGTAGTTCTTTACATAAGGGAAGGAATAAAAGCAACAGAACAAAAGGGTAAACAGGGAGGAGAAGAAGCACTGTGGGTAAATTTGGAGACAGGCAATGGCACACAATCCACACGGGGTTGTATACAGACCCCTTCTCAGAGGGAGGAAACGGATAAGGAAATGATAGAAAGTATACTTAGAATGGCAGAAAAGGGAGATATTGCTGATGGGTGATCTGAATATGCCAGATGTTAACTGGAGTGCAGTTGCAGCTGCCACTTCAAAGAGTGCAGTTATTCTAGATGCCCTACAGGGGGCATGCCTTAGACAGCTAGTACTGGAGCCCACTCGAGGGAGCAATATTAGACTTGATTCTCTCAAATGGAGATGGAGAGAGGATCACAGATGTAGAAGTGGGTAGCCATCTGGGAACTGGGAAATTGCAGTTTGGTTATTTGGAGGAGAGAGATCCTCAGATTGTTTCTGACACCTGTGCTCTGTGCAGGTTGCACTGTCACTGGATGGAACTGACAAGCAGTTTCTGCTGCACTGGCTGCCTCCCACCCCATTGAATCTGCCCAAGCCTGTCTAGCTTTGGGACTGTGCCCCTATCACAGCATTAGTGATTTCCCCAGTGTTCCATCACCATGTCTTAGCCTTGTTTACTGGCTGTTTCATTCTGACTGATATTTCCATGTTGCCCCCTGCTGAGATGCATAGTAACCCTGCCTTGTCTCTGCAATTCCTATTTTGTAAGTGTAATGTAGCTATGGCACTTGCTCGTGTGTGTATATTCTGCACTCCCTGTTTCTTGTTTGTTATGCATGAGTATGAGAAGCAATCTGAGATCCCTCTCCTCCTAGTAACCAAACTGCAATTTGCTTTTCAAATATCTCCCACCTCCCACCTTCTGAGCGGGGAAGGGATGCTAAACTGCTATATGTATAATATTTCAATTTCTTTTTCCCTGCTCTGTCAATGCTGCCTCACTGTGTTAGTGTGAGCCACACATTCTTGTATTCCCACTTTATATTTCCAGGCAATGTGATCTAGGCACACTGCATTTCTCACACAGCCACCCACCCACATTTCCTTTTCTTCTTTCCATTTAGTCAGTGCACATGAAAAGTGCCTTCTCCATACTACCCAGAGCTACATCTCACTCTGCTGCCATTTTCCTTTTTGGTTTTATTTTGTGTCATTTGGCTGTGTGGCATTTAAATTGAATGTTACCTCTGGGGCATGTGGTAATTTAGTTTTGCCACTTACTCTATCATGTGTTATTCCCTACTTACAATTTACAATGTGATCCTACTGGAATTTCTTACTGCAGTTCCCAGGTGGTGTGCAAGTGAACTTATCTGTCCATGGCTACATAAATGCTGATCTACAGTTGGTGGCTTCTGTTACAGATACCTAACTAATTTTAACTTAAAAATGGAGTTTATATACTTTTTAACAGAAGATAACTGATTTTAAACCTCTGGCAGTAAGTCCTTTACTACCATTAACACTGCTCATTTTGTGCTACGGCCGGCAACAAAACTTACGATCTCTCTATGGTCCACAGCTCGTATACAGATATCTCAATAATCCTAAGTTAAAAAGGCAGTTTACATACTTTTAACACAATATTCATTATTTTAATGTTCTGCCAGCATGACCTTTATCACCATTCACACCGCATAGTCACTCAAAGTATCTAGTATCCCAGGGCTGCTAAATGCTTGTTAAGTACTGGTTCCAGTTCTGTTATTGCTTCCTCTATACAGGCCTTTTAGTAAACACAGGAATGTTTCTCATTTACAGTCTGATGTTGAGTACCATTTTGGAATGTGTTATGTACTTTATGTCCCTCACAGCCACAAAGTTCTATAATAGAACATGTATGCATTGTGCCAACAATGAAAGAGTTGAGCAAAGGACATAAACTGCATCATACAGTTCTAAAATGGTTCTTACTACTCAGTGTGAATAGAAATGGCTACTAGGGTAACTAAAAAGCCCATACAAAAAGAAAACAATAATCAATAGCAGAATTTAAACCAATATTTAAAATAGGCTTTACAGGGGAAAATGACATACAGTTTCACCACAGTTCTCCTTTAAAGTATGTGCTGCAGCTGCGTAACTTTCGTTATATGCTCTTGGCTTTCTCCATCTTGCATCTCTTGGTGGAAACATATAGAATTTGATTTTAACGGTTTGTTTGATATAGCTTGCCTGCTATTTTTGAATCCTGTTCTAGAGGTGGATCTCATGCATTTGCCACCTACACTACTGTTACTCTTCGACTGGAAGGCTTTCATGAGAACTTCAGCACACGTTGATATCTTACATTGCTGCTTGCTAGAGAAAGATTCATATTTTCACCCATTACAAGGAGATCTCTCATTTCATTGCTGGAGACATCTGGGGTTACACTACCTGTTCCAGTTTCTGAATGAACAGCGATTTCTCCTTTCCAGCAGGTACTAGGCACCTTCAACCCTCCTTCTCCTAAAAATGGTGACCCCTCCTCTCCTGGCAACTTCTGCCCAATTTCTCTCCTTCAACCTTATACAAACTCAACTCGCCCCTTCTCGACTTCTCCTCTTTCTTCATCCCATTTCAGTCTGGCTTTCACAAACATCGCTCACCACCTCCTCTCTCCTCAGGCTCACTGTCTCTATCCATACTAGCATGGACTAAGGCCACCTCACTGCCACCATCTTTGTTGATCTAGCAAAGCTTTCAACACTGTCTCCCACCTTCTTCTCCTTGGCAAACTGAAGTCAACGGGTATCACAGACTCAGCAACCAACTAGTTCAGCTCCTATCTGGAAGGAAGATCTCAATCTGTGAGAACTGGAGATTCCCTGTCTCCCTCCCCCACCCACACCAGCATTCCCCAAAGCTCCATCCTTGGCCTGTTGCTCTTCTCCATATTCCTCAATGACCTCCCTCAGCCTGCTCCTCTACTTCTATCCACATGTATGCAGAGAACATGGCCTTGCTTGCATCTGGGTCTTCTCCCTCAGAGTTAACATCCAGGCTTCAGCTTGATTTTGACACTGTCCAGTAATGGTTCAGGTCTAATCAATTATCCCTAAATGCTAAGAAAATGGTATCCATGTGCTTTGGCACTAGACAGAACTTTCTAGGTTCCCCTCCACCCCACCTTCCACACTCTAGATGGTGGTACAATTGACAATGTATCCTCAGTTAAATACCTTGGTGTCTGGCTTGAGTGGCACCTTGGCTTCTCTCAGCACATAGATGCCATTCACAAAAAGCACTGAGAATGGGGTGGAGTGTTTTGTGAATGATGGCTACATGCTGAGAAGAAGCCAAAGTGCTGGTCAGGTTATAGGTGCCAGTTATGGGAAAAAAAGCTGCATCCCTATACCTGCTCGCTGAGATATAATCTCTAAGATGTTCCTCCCCATCTTTGATTATGGTGACATTGTCTACGGTGCTCATACCAGTAAGTCCACCTTGGCCAGACTGGATCCCTCTTTCACTCCTTCTGCTGTTTGCCCTGGTCTGCCTCCCCCCAACTTACCACTGTTTTCTATACTCTGCACTCTCCCTCCCCCTTGGTAGATCTCCAGCTAATCCACTGTGCCTCCTTCATTTCTAAATTCTGTCTGGCTTCACTCCACCTTATCTCAGTTCACTTCTCCCTATGCCTCCCTCCACTTACTCTCCCTGACTCTGGCTATTGCTTCCTACTGTTCCCCTCTGTAATACCCTTGGGGAAAGAATGCCTTCTCTTCTACTTTCCTAATATCTGGAACTCTTCCCTAACAATTGTTTTGCTCCTCCAAATGCTCTTTTCCCCACTACTCCAAGCCCACACTGCTCCCCTCCTGTAAATGCCCATAGTCTAGTGTCCTGCCTCCCCTTTTTTTTTCCTTTCCACTACCTGTCCCCAAGCTCCTACACCTCTCTGCACCTCCCATTTCCCCACTACTAAAGTATTTCAACCTCTACACTCATCCTCTCCCCAATCTCAATCCCTCCTTTCTCCTCTTACCCCACCATCCCTTCCTCCAACCCTCTTCTCTATCTTCACCCCTCCTCACCCCTCCACTACTACCTTATCACAATTTCTATTCTTCTGGCATCTGTTTCCTCCTCCCTGCTACCTTCTCCTTTCTCCTTCCCTCCTTTATCCTATTCCCATCACTTTGTCCCCTTCCACCTCTATACTTGCTATTCACAACCCTAATCTGTCTTCCTTCTCTTCTATCCTTCCACCCATCTTCTCTCTCTCTGCCCTTTCCCTCTCCTATCCCTCTACCCTCCCTCCTCTCTTCCTCTCTCTCATATTCTGCTCCAGTTGCTCCTCCTGTTGCCCCCTGATTTATGACCACTTTCTCTCCCGTCCTGTTCCTGATGTTACCGCGACAGTGCCTGATACCCCACACTCCTTATGTAATCAATTTATATTGTTATTAATGATGACAATACAATACTGTATATTACTGCATACATTACCATTGTGCTGTCTGCTGTATTGCTTGTCTATCTCTATTGTACTACAAATGTTGTAAACTGTTTGATTTGTAATCTCTACTCCCTTTCCCTGGGTCACACCTGAAATGAGCCCTGGCTCAGAGTGCCTCCAGGTGAACAAGTTGAAATAAATAAATAATAAACATTGCTGTGTCTTATTGCTTTTTTATATTACTGTGCTTTTTACTTGTATTATGTACTTATCCACCCTCCCCAGGATACATCTAGAAACGATTTTTATGGCTCAGTATGTCTTTCCTGGTAAATCTTTTATATAAATAAATAAATACGCCTACAGGGCAGGAACACTATAGGCATCTTCAAATTAGGACACATTTTGCATGCCTGAAGAGACCCACTCAGGTTCCCTGGCCCACCCGCATTGGTACTCCACATCTTGTGACATTACTAAAGGGGAGGTAAGGCAGCATGTACAGACAATTTGTACAATGGCATGCAGGAACTGTGGCCCATATCCACAGACCATATATTAGAGGGATGAAATCAGGATTTACAAGCTGACTTCCAGGTGGAGACCTGGATCAGATACTCTCTTCATGCAATTAAGGTGACTTCATCAGTGTTTTGGTGAAAATTTGCATGAAATATAGGTCAGATACTTTTGAACCCCAACGATGCAGGCACAATACATGTTATTGAAGTACAATAGGTCTGGAGGCTTTATGGGCTGTGGAGGCAGACCTTACATGTGTTTGGTTATGCCCATGCTCACAGTTCTGGCAGGACCTAGAGAGCCATTTTCAGAACACTCTCTGGGTCCTTTTGGGTTTGTCCCTCAATGGTGCTTCTCTCAATTCCCCAGTGGACTTAAGCTGGACTCAAAATCCCTAACTCCTATTTTGCTTCTAGTTGCAAGAAATGCAATAACAAGGCTCTGGCTCCATTCCTTCTATCAGCTATTTAACAATGGCAATACATAGTTCTATTAATTTATCTGATGGAGAAGGTCACATACAGAATAAGGAGAAGAGAATCCACCTTTTATGAAATCTGCATCCCTGGCAGATATACTACATGGACAAAGCCACAGTTTATGCTTTAATGAGACTGGATAGTAAAAATGTAATATTGCTTAGTTATATGGTAGCTATTTTCTAATTTACTGTCATTACCTGATATCAAGCTGACTCATTTGAAAGGAAGGACTGAGTTGTACAGTGCTATTAGGTTAGTAATAAAAAAGTGTAGAGTTATTTATATCAGGGTTACTGATCCTTTGTACCTTTATGTAATTGTCTTCTGTAGTTTTCTGTTTTAGTTTGTACTACAAAATCATTTAATAAACATTGATATACAAAAAGTAATTTATTTCAGTGGCTCTGGTGGATCTGAATCTACATCTCCTGGTTCCCAGACTTGTGTTCACAGCTCAATGCAAATGCAGACAGTTTTTGTAGGTAT
The DNA here is from genome assembly GCA_016271365.2 of Neoceratodus forsteri. Lineage (NCBI taxonomy): Eukaryota > Metazoa > Chordata > Ceratodontiformes > Ceratodontidae > Neoceratodus > Neoceratodus forsteri. The sequence goes on along the minus strand of CM057459.1, from coordinate 719,663,437 downwards.
TGGCATTGGCTTGCTAATTGACCTGTTTCTTACTTTTTTCTTTTGTAACCCTGTGATGTGCATGTTAGGGGTTATTTGTTGATTTTCATGGACACAACGCAGAGGCAGTGCAAGTTAAACAGGAAAGGCAGGCAAACTCAAATAGCACCACTCAGTCCAGGTGGTACTTTGGTAACCTTATGAAAGGGCATGGAGCAAATTTAGTACATGTAGTCTGGTAACACCCCACCTTTATTTTTTATTTTACACTTACAATGTATTCTCTCTCTTTCTTACATCCATGACCTACTCAAGGTTACTCTACAATCCATGAGCTGTTGCTAACTTGTGACTATAATGTGGTCTGAAAGACAACAAACTCGAACACATACTACCCGACCTGAGCTCAAGTTTAGGGCTAACCCAATTAATACAAGAATGCACCAGAATCAACCCCAGGATCCCCTGGCATCCACATGAATTGATCTAATTTTCACATCAAAACCTGTCCACTTTGGTTCCTATGAGGTACTGGCAGACAGTCTTAGTGACCATTAGGGCATCTACTGCACCAGGAACAAGATAAAACATACTTATGTCAAAAGTAGAGTGCAAAAGGTCCTTTAAAAATTTTGATTACATTATATTCATGTGGATGTCAAAGAAATTGACTGGGATAGACTAACCCTCATCCCCACAGTCAATGAGGCTACTTCAAATAAGAATTCCTAAAGGCCTGTGATCAGTATGCCCCCAAAGAAAATTCTACATGAAAACCAACAATGCACTGTGGTACCAGGGTAACCTCAGAAAACAAAAGACAAAGGAACAAAGCATGGAAAAGAGCAAAAGTCAAATGCACAAAGCGCCTGGCAGCACTATAGAAAGCTGAGAAATAAATATCTAGCACAGGTAAGGTCAGCTAAATCACAGAATTATAGTAATCTACTAGGTAACAACACAAACCCCAACCCAGAAACTTCTGAAAACTATATGCAAATTCCAAAATCCTGGAACAGACTACCCACCAAACTTCAATATCAGTGGCAACAATGGTGACAACTACCTTCTGATCCACAGCCACAGAGCGTTCAATGATTTATTCAGTAAATATGTGTACTGCATCCAGAACTAGTCCTATGCTCCAAGACCAACACTGTCCCTCCCCCAATTAGTATGCACACCCTGATCTCCACCTTCATGAAATCCCAGTAAACCAATTTCTGTCCGAACTGCTAAACTTAAATACCCAAAAAGCTTATAGGGCTTGACAATATGCCCAGTAAGCTACTAAAATTCATGGCATCAACCATTGCACATCCCCTATCCACCATTTTTAGCTTATCCCTAACAACCAACGAGGTAACCTTGAATGGAAGACTGCTAAAGTTATCCCTGTGTACAAAGTGAGTACAAAATTCACCATCTCCAATTACAGACTCATTTTCCTCCTACCGTCATATCCAAAATCTTTGAAAGACTAATTGCCAACCAATTAAAGGGGTGGCTGCATGAAAACAATTTAATAAACCTAAACCAGTCCAGCTTCAGAGAAAAGCACAGCACCCAAACAGCACTGATCAAGGCAAACAAACAAGCAATTGCTCCACTCACCAGAGGTATGGTACCTATCCAAAATGCACAAAGTCCATAGCAAAGGACACTTTTCGCTGTTTAGCAAAAAAAAAAGCTTTTATTGATTAAAAGGGTAATAACCACCACAAAACAGTTGCAGACTAAAACCCGACCGGTTTCATATATGTAGCATGTCTTCAGGGGTGTTACACAAGGCATAACAATGAAACATTTAAATACTAAAAGCTCTTAAAGAGACAACACACACTTAATATAGTGCTCAATATAAATTTAAAGTGCCTCAACTAATATGTAGCTATCTAAACAATTAATAAATGTATCATAGCCCCAAAAATACACCATAGTAACAACATTAAAATTAAAATAAAAAATGTATATATTTCATTGCCACTGGCTGAAGAATCAGTAATTTACAAACGTCCCTCCTCAATTTGTAAAGTGCTAATAACATCTCAAGTAAGGTAGCCCAGCATTTCCTTCCATATATCTGTAAAAAGCACATGTAGATAAGGGTAAGTTGTAATAATAACATTACAAAATGAGATAAAACAACCACTGTTGGAGGTCACACAAATGAGCACACACTACTTCCTTCTCTTAATAAAGGGCAGCAGTTCTATTTTGTCATTAAGACCTGGTAAAGCAAGACCTCCCAATTTAAATATCCAAAATGATTCCTTTTGGTCCAGCATATCATCTAAATTGCCCCTCTCAGGCTCAACTGGATCTTTTTTATTTTATTAAGTTGTTTAACCAGGTATAGCACAGTAAGCTGAAAGCTTTTTACAGGAGCGACTTGGGAGCACAAGGAGGTTAAGTGACTTGCTTAGGGTCACACAGTATGCAGGTGGAAGCTGTGGGATTCAAACCCAGGTCTGGTCTGCTGGATGTCACCAGATTTGCAGCTCAGAGCCGTGAGACCACTGCACTATACTGCCTCCCTTTTCAATGCAATGAAACATATACATTTTAATTTTGTTACTATGGTCTATTTTTGGGGCTATGAAATATTTATTAATTTTTAGATTGTTATACACCCACATATACAACATGTTCAAGAAACTAGGCCAGAAACTAGGAGTGCTGTATAGAATCAGAAGGAACTACCCCAAAACCTGAGATAGTCAACACCTTGGTCATCAATTATAGGGACACGTTATACTGTGGGGACTCCAAAACAGACCTTGCAGACTAGATGTGCTATATGTTGTCTGGCAGGGGTCATACTAGATGTGCCAAGATGAATCCCTCACTGTGTAGTATATCAACACCTAGACTGGCTACCATTAGACCTCAGATGTCAGCTCGACATCACTAGCCTGATGCTAAAAGCCACAAGGGCAAGCTCCCAGACTACATAACAAAGAATATTAAAGGTAAGTCCTCAAACAATGGTTTAAGATTGGCATCCACACTGGAATTGATAGAAACATAGAACTTAATGGCAGATAAGGACCGCCTGGCCCACCTAGACTACCCATTTCCTACTTACTGTATAAGCTCCAGATCCTATCTGATCTACGGTCTACCTTCTCCTTTCTACCAGTAGTTTTGCCTTCCCATGCATTCTTGAATTCTTCGACTGTTTCTTTGCCCCACAACCTCCTCCAGGAGGATGATCCATTCATCCACCACCCTTTCTATGAAAAATATTTCCTCATCTTTCCCCAAGTCTTCCTCCAGCCTCATATTGTAAACCCTTGTTCTTGCACATCTCCTTTTCAAAGATACTGCCTCTTGAACTCTGTTGATCCCCTTAAGGTATTTGAATGTCTCTATCATACCCCCCATCCTCTAGAGTTATACATATTGAGTTCTCTCAATCTCTCCTCAAATGGTTTCTGGTGTAGCCCCTACACCATTTTTGTTGTCCTTATCTGACTGCTCCACCCTGTTGATGTCCTTTCGAGATAAGGTCTCCAGAACTTCATGCAGTACTCTAGATGAGGCCACACCAACTGCCTATACAGCAGCATCACCACCTCCTGTTTTCTACTAGTGATGCTTCTCCCTATGCACCCCAGCATTCCACTGGCTTTCCTCACTGCCTTTCTCACATTGGCTATTTTAGATCATCTGTTATGACTACTTCCAGGTCTCTTTCCATTTTGGTTGTTGTTAGTATCCTCCCCATTGTGTATTCCTCTCCTAGGTTTTTGTTCCCAAGTATATGATTTTGCACTTCTTGGCATTGAATCCGAGCTGCCACACTCTGTGACCATCCTCCAACTTACCAAAGTATCTCCTCATTTGCTCCCCCACGGAGTGTCAACCCTATTGCAGATCTTGGTGTCATCTGCAAAGACGATATTTTTCCTTCAAGTCCATCTGAAATGATGCTTATAAAGGCATTAAAGAGGACCAGCCCCAGTACTGAACTCTGTGGCACCCCACTGGTTACTCCCCTTTCTTCAGATTGAACTCCGCTTACCACCTCCCTCTGAGTTCTATTGCTAAGCCAATTTCTGACCCAATTAACCACCTTAGACCTATTGCCAGATTGCCCAACTTATTTTGAGTCCCCCCAACAAAAACCAGGATTGGCTGTTCCTCCTTCTACTACCTGGGACCCCATATATGGAACAAACTGCCAAAACACCTGAGACCACAAGGTGAAGTCATCACATGGAAAAAAAATCAGGCTGGTTCCAATCTCTAGTGTCCACACCTAAACCTTGCTGTCCACACTTTGCCCGAGTAATCCCTGCCCTTCTCCTCTGAAAGGCCCTCCTTGCCCTATCCTCCCCCAGCCTGTGCTATCCCCTATCCTTCAACCTCTCCCAATCTAGATCTCACTGCCTCTGTCTCAATAGCCTCATGTCACTTGCTCTTTGATATTGCTAACCCAGTCCATTCTATGGGTTCCATTTCTCTTGCATGCACAAAATATGCAGACTGTGCTATGATATTCTTGTAAATATGTATCTATGTATGTAAGCTGTACTATGAGTTCCCATGTAATCTATTGCATGTATAAAATTATGTAGCTACTGTATGTAGTCATGCAAACATTATACCTATGTAACCATATGTTGCCATGCAATTATGTACCTAGGTAACTATGTAACAAGCCACTGCAAAAGGTGTCCTTGAAAATGAGCTCTAGCTCAATGGGATATTGCACCTGTTCATGCTCTCATGAATAAAATATGTACTACTACTACTACTGCAAGGCACTATGCATTAACCCAGTGCTCCACTAGCAAGCCCACGCAATGCAAGATACAGCACCTGGCTGTGCAGGCATATGCAGTGCGGCATGCAAGATGAGCATGTCAGACCAATGAGGATGCATGCACAGGGCAACCATGGAGTCGCACTATGGGGCATGGCCATGGAAACAGGTGCTCAGTGGAACCAGCCCACATGCACCAACACAGGCACTGCAAGGGGATGCGACAGGCTCAGGGGTACACAGATATGTGAGGACAGAGACTGCTATAATTACACACGTGACATGTGCGCATGGACCACAATGGAGCCACAGACAACAGGATGACCACCCCAGCCCTGGCAAACCAGAGCATGTCAGAGTGGAGGCAGGTGGCCCCTGGGGCATGCCACCGTATCAACCCCACCACCGCCATATTGCAGACATGCCAGGTGACGGCACAGTAGGCATACATGTGCCACACGGGCAGCCATCTGGCATAGGACACGGTGCTGCACAAGAGCACTGGAAGAGCAGCATTTGCAGGGCATGCCATACGGTACAACGCCATACAGTGGGCATGCCATATGGCACATCGTCGTACACAGGAGTGACTGACACACATGGGGCTATGCAGTGCCACACGGCTGCATGCACAGCACACAGTGCCCGCAGCATGAACCAGCGGTGTCATGGGCACCGTGGCACATGCCAGTGCCACTGTGAGCATGCCAGCATGCACAGGCACAGGCACAGGCACTGTGCAGTGGTATCCTGTTCAGGTGGGCCCCACACCCCGGGCGCACTGGCTGGAGAATGCCTACAGCAGCACCAGACAGACAGCCCCCCTGAGTCAATGAACACATAGGTGGAAGGTAAACAATTTATTGCCAGCACACACAGCAGCACAACACAGAGCGAGGACCTGCCACCCCACAACAACAGGAACAGGTATGTCCAGCAGAGCCCCCACAGCAGCGGGCACTGGCCACACACAGCTCCCCCAGCAGGACAGTCACACTGCACCTCACCCCAGAAAGTGTCCAGCAGGACAATGGCAGCAGTCCACATGGCATAACCACAGTGGTAGCAGGGTCCATCACAACAGCGAAGGCAGCTCGTGTGCAGGTCTCCATTGCTGCTCGAGGTGCTGTCATCATCATCCGGCTCCTGGGTGGGTGGCCAATGTTCCACAGCATGATGCACCACACCAGACCCTGTAGCACTGCAAGACAAAGGAACATTTCAGGCCCAAAGAATGCATCACAAGCACAGCCATGCCACCCCACGCCCTAGTACCTACCAGTGACAGGACGTACACCTCCCACCGCCTGTCATCCACATCCTCATAGAAGAGCATGCTGCCCTCCCCTTCAGGATAAGGTAGTCAGGTACCGCACTGGTACCGCTGAAGCCACTGTTCATAGGCGTACATGAAGCAGAGAGGGCACCATCCAGCTGCATCTGCAGGCTGAACTCCATCTTCTCTGGCCATCCACATGGGTCCTGCATGGGAGACATGAGGGGTGGCAGTGAACCTAAGGCCCACACATGCAGTGGCACAAAACCATACACGCAGTACACACAGTACCCACCTGACTGGAATCCATGGGCCTGCCACAGGTCTCCTACACCCCAGTTCAGGGTATTTGTCTCCTCAGAGACCCAGAAGAAGTGTCATGGGATCAGGGATATCCTGTCAATCACAGAGAACACCATGGTCTATGCAGTCCAGGTCACAACACAGGGCTGTCGTGGATGCGGGCACATGTCACGACACACAGAGCGGTGTGAGGGCATGCCAATATCTGTGTCTGCCATGCCCATGTTGGCATGGGACTATAAGGGGAGCTGTCTGCAGGCTGCATCGTGTGAGGGGAAGGTGACACAGTGCTACAGGATGTGCCATGAGTGGCACTGCATCTGCTACTGTTGGAGGCGAATGACAGGAGATGACAGAATTGGCTGCCTGTGTCCCAGGGTATTCTGTGACAGGGTCAACGACACAGGTTGGTGGGACGCAGCACTGCCTGGAGTGGTTCTGGTTCCCATAGCCCACATGGCCATGGCACCCAGGACCCGGCTCCAGAGGCGATGTTGGTGAGAGCGAAGGTCACATGTGCCCTGTCCTACTATGCAACAGGGTTGTTCCAGTGTATGACCGGGGGATGCAATCCCGGTATGAGCCAGTCTCGGTGTCCCGTACCATGGCGCAGGTCACCGATGCACTGTTATCACACATGGGGACCATGTCTACCTGCCCCGAAATGCACAGGAGCTATGTGACATGAAGCAGGCATTCTCTGACATGCATGGGATGCCCACATGTGCAGGGGCCATAGATGGCATGCTCATTGTGATACTGACCTCATGGAAAATAAGGTGGCATACCGCAACAGGAAGGGTTTCCCAGTGTGAACTGTCAGGTAGTGTACGATGCAGCTGGCCTGTTCATGGATGTGTGCACCAGGTTTACGGGATCGACGCATGACTCCTACATACTGGATGCCTCTGGCCTCAGTGCACTGCTGTAAGACAGGTACCTCGATGGCTGGCTACTGGGTACATATATCGCATGCCCGTCCACACCCGTCCAGCATGGTGGCATGCCACATCACACTCACATTGCATGTTCCTCTCTGCAGGTGACAGTGGCTACCCCTGCGTGCTTACCTCATGACACCTATCTTGGCATCGGGGTCACAGGCAGAGGAGGCCTACAACACCGTGGTATCAGAGGACATGCAGCATCATGGAGAGAACCATTGTACAGCTGAAGATGAGCTCCGTGTCTTGACCACAGTTTTTGTATAGAATATATATGTATATATATATATATATACATACACACATTATAGGGTGCAGTAGCCCTCTATAGTTATAGTTGAGTAGGGTGCTTAATGTTAAACCCATTTTGCACCTTAATAGTTTCACCCCATTCAACACAACTACATGTAATTTTGCATGTGCAGTCTGCAGGGCAAGGTCTCTTGATCTGGCAAGATTCATGAGGGTCAGACATCCAGATTCTGAGATCCAGTTAGTGCAAAAGTGGAAAAATCATGGGGGTTCTGTGCCTGCAGCCCAGATGGTTTAGAATGTTATTCTTAAATTCCCTGAGTAGAAGGGCTTGCACTAGAAAGGTGTCTTTTTGGTTTGGTTTAGTGAAAACATATTTTATCTTTTATTTTTAGTTAGTTTTGTTGACCTGGAAAAGAGGGCTACACAGTTCTGCCTATTTTCAACCTTGTCCGGAGGAGGGGAGCAAATGGTAACCATAGAAACATAAGAACATAGAACTTGACAGCAGATAAGGACCACCTGGCCCACCTAGTCTGCCTCATTTCCTTATGTACTGTATGAGCTCCAGATCCTATTTGATCTGCTGCCTACCTCTCCTTCCTACCACTAGTTTTGCCTTTTGAATGTCCCATTCATTCTTGAATTCAACAATTATTTTGCCCCCACAACCTCTTCTGAGAGGCTGTTTCATGCATCTACTACTGTTTCTGTGAAAAATACTACCTTACATTGCCACTGAATCTTCCCTCCAGCCTCATATTGTGACCCCTTGTTCTTGCACATCTCTTTTCTGAAATATACTGCCCTCTTGAACTCTGTTGCCCCCTGAGGTATTCGAATGCTCTATCATATCCCCTCCCTCCTGTCCTCCAGAGTGTACATATTGAGTTCTGTCAATCTCCTCATATGGTTTCTGATGTAGCCCCTGTACCATTTTCATTGCCCTTCTCTGGACTGCCTCCACCATGCCGATGTCCTTTTGGAGATGAGGTCTCCGAACTACACGAGTACTCTAGATGAGGCCTCACCAACTGCACAGCAGCATTAACACCTCCTATTTTCTACTGGTGATACCTCTCCCTATGCACCCCAGCATCCCACCAGCTTTCCTCACTGCCTTTGCACATTGTTTGGCTACTTTTAGATCATCTGTTATGACTACTCCAGGTCCTTTCCATTTTGGTTGTTGTTAGTACTTCCCATTATGTTTCTTCCCTGGGTTTTTGTTCCCCAAGTTCATGATTTTGCACTCTTGGGAATTGAATCTGAGCTGCCACACTCTTGACCACTCCTCCAGCTTGCTTAAGTCTCTCCTCATTTGCTCCAACCCCCGGAGAGTCAACCCCATTGCAGATCTTGGTTGATGTTGGTGTTTTTAATGGAATGGGGAAATTTGGCCAGAACACCAGTGAAATTCCACCTGCCAGTAGGGGATCCATGCCAGCATGCTGCCAACATGCCAGAGCCTGGTGTGCAAGCAGGAGGAATGACGTGTGTGAGGCCGTGGAGCAGGTCTTCCCTCAGCCTTTGGAAACTTAGAGACCGCAACTGGAACACAGATGAGTGGTTTGAAGGTAAAATGGAGGCTGTGATCACAGATGCAAACATGAAAAACACAAAGTCAGTACAGAATACTGTAAGTTTGCCTGAATTTTCTATTTTACAAGATGCAGTGGAAAAAGTGTCTTGAGGAAATTAGAGCAGAGGAAAATGGCATTAAGAATAAACGGAGCTGCTCCAGTAGACTTTATAGAATTTGGGCTGACACCAAATGTCAGAACTAAGGATACGGCATCTGACAACAATGCCCAGCTGATTTGTGATGATGCAGCATCATCAGAGGCTGCTGTCGCTGTCAGGATGGATTCAAAGAAAAGAAGGGTAAACCAAAATATGTCAAAAAAGAATTAACTACTGCATTAAAAGGCAATGCCCTGACAGGAATGGCTTTTTCAAGTCAGAGATGGCTTGGCCTAAGATGGGCATTGCAAGCTGAACAAACGGAACAAACAGAGGGCCTCTTATTCTTCAGGACAATGACACTGGACTAGAAACTCCTCATATGGAATCAATGCAGGGTACAGAAACCACGTACAAGTAAAGTAGCCTGGATTCAGTACATAAAGGTGAACTAGAAAAGACTTTCAAAATCAAATAATTATGTTTCTTCCTTCATTTTGATGATTAAAGAAGGCCAGGAGGAAGGGACAAAATGAACTAAACTTGATTTTAATACATCCATGGAAATACCTACAACTTTATCTGGTACCCAAGGAATGCCTTTACCAAACAATCAAAATGGGAACAGTAAACAAGAAATATTTTTATTTCAAGCACAGACTGCTGCAGCTTTGGTTCCCTAGCTCGCTAAATGCTCAAGAATCAGAAAATGCACAAGCTATAACTAATGGCCAGAAAGAATCCTTGTCACCAGAAAATACTTCTAAGAGCTGCAGGCTTTGTAAAATCTGCAGACAGTACTTAATGGATTTCTAAAACTATTCTGACAGCACAAGAAATAAAGGATGTGGTAAACCCAGAACTCCTTACAAAAGGTACGATTTCTTCTTTATTTAAACCTGTGTCCTATGCAGAAAATGAGCCCAAAATTGATAGTCGGGCCTTAGTAGCCTCTGAGGCTCAAATAGAAATGGGTTCTGGCAAAGGCACTGTTAAAAATCAAACCACAGAGAGTGACATTGTTTTTCTTAATGCTGGGAAGGGGCAAGTAATATTTTTGTGCAATAGCCTGGGAAGGAACTAAATCAACAGAAACTGGTACAGAAGGACATCTTAGAAATAAACTTAGCACATCCTGGGCAGATAGGGTAGAGGAATAATAAACCTGAACCTCTGCTTCCTCTGAACAGCCCACAGAACAAAATCAAACTAAAATACCTCCAAGAATAGCACAGATGTCTGATCTCTTTCAAAGCTAGGGGACCCAGCAAAAAGGAAAAACACAGTTCATATTAAATACAAAGGAGGTCTGTCTGAAACTCCAGATAGAGTTTTTGTTGCTCATAAACGTTTAAAAGAATCTTTAAATGTTTTGGCCTCAGAGATATTTGCACTGATACATACATCAGGAGATACCATCTTTGATATCAGCATTAGGAATCCTATGTTATTAGACAGATTTGAACAAATACCATACGACCAAATCTGCCCCTATTTGGTCTCATTTCATAGTTATTCCATTAATCAAACCCATATGGAAAACAATAACAATATTTTTCAAGAAGAGAGTGTACAAATTGCAGATACTGTATGTTGCATTGGGTCAAAGAGTAGAAATGTGGAAAGCCCACAACCCATAATAGATTCAGAGAATATTTGGACTGGTGGCTGGTGGATTAAAATAAAGCTCAGGACATCAGAATTGGGAACCCAACACCTCCCAAGTAGTTTTTATGTAGGAAGGATAGAGGATTTGCTTTGATGCTGGTCATCATCTGAAATCCTGACACAGATGTGGGTCACTACCTCACCTAAATTCGCCTGTGACAATGAAGTGTGTGATCTATGTTTGGATATCGGGCATGACAGTCATTTCTGTCTGAATCCTGTTAAATGTAATTTATGTGAGGAAACATAGAAACATAGACTTTGGCAGCAGATAAGGACTGCTTGGCCCACCTAGTCTGCCCATTTCCCTACCTACAGGATAAGCTGCAGAGCCTATTTAATCAACAGCCTATTTCTTCCTAACCCTACAAAATTGCCTCTATATCTGTCCCATGCATTTTGAATTCCTCCCACAGTTTTAGACCCCACAACCTCCTCAGGAAGGCTGTTCCATGTGTCCACCACACCTCTCTGTGAAAAATACTTCCTCATACGCCCTCTATCTTCAAATTGTGTCCCCTTGTTCTTGCACATCTCTTTATCTGAAAAGATGCTACCTCTTGGACTTTGTTGATTTCACTGAGGTACTTTAAAGTTTCTATCATGTCCCCCTCCTCCTTTCCTCAAGGGTGTTCTATTAAGCTTCTTTATTCTCTCCTCATGTGGCTTCTCTTGCAGAACCGCATCATTTTAGTTGCTGTCCTCTGGACTGCCTCCATCCTGTCTGTGTCCTTGTGGAGATGGGGTCTCCAGAACTGGATGCAGTACTCAGATGGGGTCTCACCAACTGTTTGCACAGAGGGATAACCACTTCCTGTTTTCTGCTGGTGATGCCTCTCCCTATACATCCCAGTATCCCCCAGCCCTCTCTACTGCCTTCTCACATTGCTTGCTAACCTTAGGTCATCTGATACGATTACTCCCAGGTCCCTTTCCATTTTTGTTGTTGTTACTACCTTGGCCCCCATTGCATAATCTTTCCAGGGTTTTTGTTTCCAGGTGCATCATTTTGCACTTCTTGCATTGAATCCAAGCTGCCATACTTGACCATTCCTCCAACCTTGCCAAGTCCCTTCTCATCCTTTCCATGCCTTCTTGAGTATCAGCCCCATTGCAGATCTTTGTGTCATCTGAAAAGAGGCATACTTTTCCTTCCAGTCCCTCTGCAATGTCACTTATAAACACATTAAAAAGGACTGAACCCAGTACTGAACCCTGCAGTACCCCACTAGTAACCCCTCTTTCTTCAGAGTGGACTCCATTTACAATTACCTTCTGTGTCCTGTTGTCCAGCCAATGTTTTACCCAGGCTACTACCCCACCTCCAGGCTGGTTAATTTAATTATTAATCTTTGTGTGGGACTGTGTCAAATGCCTTGCTAAAGTCTAGGTAGGACATGTCCACAGCCCTCTCTGGTCTACTACTTTGGTCACCCAGTCAAAGAAATTAATTAAAATTGTCTGACATGATCTTCCCGCTGTGAACCCATGCTGCCTTGGGTCCTGTGTCCGACTGGCCTCTAGGTACTCAACAATTCTTTCCTTCGGAAGTGATTCCATAATGAGTGCACACAAGGTAGTAGTGCTCTGAAACCAAACAGACTTTTAACTTAGCAAAGGTTTCAACACACAAACCTCACAAAATGGGATGCCATCATCACTGTTGTTAGAAATTTAAAACTCATTTATTAACAAGGAAACCAGCAGCATCCTGCCTGATGTGTTTCAGACATTCAGGTCCTTTATCAAAGGCTATGGATGCAAATGTAACTACTATAAATATCTAGCACACCACATGAACATATGACATCATTCAATTAATCACATCAAGAAACATATCATGCAGTGCTAACACCTATGGTGCAAACATTTAAAAAAGGCTAACAGAAATAGTCATCCATACTACTAGCCCTATGTATAAAATTTAAATAATACAAAACATTTTGCAAAATTGCACTAATTCTTAAATCTATGCATATCAAAATTCAAATTCTCTTTAAGAAAATATAACTAGAATTCAACAAAAGAAAACATAGCAAGGAGAATAAAGGGGAAAAGGGGGAGGAGAATACAAGAATTATATTCTGATCACTGTAGCCTATATTCGTAATTCTATCTTCAAAATATCTATAAAAGATTATTATAAATTAGCAACACATCAAACATATCAGTTCTTAAAACCTTTACTAAATTTCAGATACAATTTCTATTCTGCAGATATGGACGTAATCCAAATGACTATTCCAACCAGGTTTCATATGTGCTTTAGTGAAAGAATCCAAACGTTTTCCTACTTAGGACCAAATTATCAAAATTTCCTCCTCTAGGATTTTGGTTTATTTTATCAATTGCTGTAAATGAGAAAATATGCTGTTCCTGTCATAACTTTGCATCACGTGAGCTGCTGTAGCATATTGTATGTCCTTTTAGTGATCGCGTAAATGTTCTCCCATCCTAATTTTAAAATTCCTAATCATTTTCCCACATAAAATGCACTGCAGCTACAGGTTGCTAAATAGATAATTCCTAAAGTATGGCAAGTTATGCACTGTTTTATCTGGAATTCTCTTTCAACATAACAACTCTTAAACACCTTGGTCTGGTTCACTTCTATTAAAATATATGCAATTCTGACACTTAAAACAACCTTGAGGCTGTTGTAGCCATGTACTCATTTTTTCTCTTGAAATGACTATGCACTAAACTATCTTTTAGAGTGTGTGCTCTCTTATAGCACATTCTTATGGGATTAGTGCATATTTGCTTTAAACTAGACTCCACTTCTAAAACATACCAATATTTTTTTTAAATGATCTCTAAATCTCTTGCTTGTGCTGAAAAATTAGTTACAAAATTGAAACTTTCATTCTCTTCCACTCTGTCCACGTTATCTTCTAAGAGGCAGCTACATTTCTGTTGTTTCACCATATGTGCTGTCAACATTTTGTTTTATTATAGCCATGTTCTATCAATCTATTTGTTAAGTCCTATGCCCTCTATCAAGACCTCCTTCTGTTGAGCAATTCCTTTTATTTCTCAAAATTGTCCTTCAGTATATTCATTGTTGCATATTTATGGTGACAGCTACTTGCTTCCAAAATGGTGTTCACATCTATCTCTTTTCTATATGTCTCACTTTCTAATTTACATTTGGAATTTTTCTTAATCGTTCAAATAATTGATCTGATCCTTACTTACAGTATATGTGAATCTAAGATGTGGGTTCATTTGATGTAAGAAATTAACAAATTCAGTAATTTTCTTCATGCCCCTCCCAGACGACCATTAAATCATCAATATAAGATTTCCAAAGCTTAAAGTTTGATGTGAACTCATTCACTAGGGGTCCCATATTACTTGTTTTCCCACATCCCCACATAGAGATTAGCCATCAAGGAGGCACACATTGCCCCCATAGCTGTCCCTTAATCTATAAATACATTTTACCATCGAAGACAAAAGCATTACATTTTAAAACACTTTCTAGTAGTTTCAGTATAAAGGAACAAGTGTATTTCTCACATTAATACTGTTATTCAAAAAATGAGCTACTGATTTAAGGCCCCTCATGGGGTATGTTAGTATATTGAGTCTCTATATCCATTGTAATGAGTAGTGACTCAGGTCTCAGATCTATATGAGGCAGGAGATTTAGTACTTCTTTAGTGTCTTTCAAAAAGGCAGGCAGTTCCATAACCAAGGGTTTAAGAAAGGAGTCACAATATTGGGAGAGTCATTCAGTCAATGATCCTATACTGCTCACAATAAGGCAGCCTGGAGGATCTCATAAATGTTTTGTGTATCTTAGGAAGGACGTAGACAGTAGCTCTAATAGGTTCTTGTGCCACCAGAAAATCTCTCATCTGTTTATCTATTAATTTCTGATTATAAGCTTCCCAATTAATTCATCTATTCCTGATTTAAAAATCCATGTCAGGTCCTCTGATACTTTTTGGTAAAATTCTTGATTATTGAGTCATCTCAGAACTTCCTATACATAATCTTGTTTATCCATCAAAACACCACTCCCTTTATTTGCTTGTTTTATTATTACATTTTGATCTTCTTGTAATTCTCTCAATGCTTTTCTTTCTTTAATATTCAAGTTATTGAACCATGTAGATTTATTTAGTCTTGCTAATTTGTTTAGATCACTTTGTACCTGACCTTGAAATACCTGTTACCGCGAGCAGGCTGGTGGACAAAAGTAGAGGATTTTTAAATTTTGATGTTAAATTATTTTCACTATGTGATATGTCCTGAGACCTTTTACTGAAGAATACTTTCAAATTGAGCTTTCTACAGGCAAGGTTTAGATCTATTTCTGTTTGTATTAAGTCGTTGGTCGTTGGGGCAAAACTAAGCCCTTTGCTTACGAGTGTCTTTTTCTTCATCTATTAATATGTGTTTAGATAAATTAACAATTGGTTAATTGGGTGCACTTACCCTCCGTCCCCATCCCTGGAAAGCTCTCCATTGTTGAAAACTTCCCTGTGTTGAAAGTATGGACATCTGCCATTGTGTATTCTTCCTCCTTCCTCATTTCGTCCTCTTCCTATTTCCCTTTGGAATTCTCATTTGTTTTGTAATCTCTGACTTCTTCTTGGCAACACTGGACCAGGAAGAGTCTAGTATTGATAGTCCTGATTGATCAAGCTCTGATTCCTGTTCTGATGGGGGATCGGAGGTATGTGATCCCTGATGAAAAGGCAATCCATTCATACTATCTTCATTATCAGAGCCACTCTGTCAGTACTAAAGTCAAATGAACATTAAAAGGTTTTTTAAGAGTCCCCTTGGTGTTTTCTTTTCCAATTGAAAATATAACCCTGTTCATAATTTCTTTATCTCTCATGAACCTTGTGTGCTTGATTTGTTGAGTGTCATAATCTAACTTCTTAATGGAGTCTTTCAATTTTTGATTCATTCTATCAAAATCCAAATGATCTTGAAATGTTAAAATGACAGCTTCTTGTTTTTCAATTCTTCCCTAGTTGCATTCCTTTTTCTTTGCTGAAGTGAATGATCAATTCAACTAACTTGGTGCTTGCATCTAATAAGATTTGTTCCATTCCTCATAAAATTTTCATTTTCCAAGCCACATGCTGGATCTTTCATTAATCTTATTCCTCAAGGTATTCATTTAACTTGGATATAAGCATCCAGATTGGTGTAATTCAATAAACTTGTCTCAACTGATGTGTAATTCTGTTCTAACCTTGAAATGCTGTTAATAAAGACTGAGCTTCTGGGATATTATTAGTGTCTGACCCATCTTCAATTAGAAATGGATAAGCTGTGGTTGCTGTTAATAGTAGTTTTTCTACATATTCCAATGGATTAGTTTTCTTCCATTTTTGGTGCATTTTCCAAAGATATTTTATAAAGGAAACATTGTTTCTCACTATTTTAAAATAACAAGGCAAGAAGTGGCGTATACCCACAAGGTTTACATGGGTAGAAAAACTTTTGTTTAATTACTTCTATTGTCCAGAGGTGCAAAAGCTACCTACCTTATTTCTATCCTGTAACCCATGCGTTTCACTCACCTGAATAAGATTTTTCAATAATGAGTGTGACAGGGTAGTGGTGCTCTGAAACCAAACAGACTTTTAACTCAGCAAAAGGTTTTGGCACACACAAACCTCACAAAATGGGACCACACCACTGTTAGAAATTTAAAAAGCTCATTTATTGACAAGGAAAAACCATCAGCATCCTGCCTGATGTGTTTCAGACACTCAGGTCTTTTATCAAAGGCTATGGATGCAAATGTAACTGCTACTATTTAAATATCTAGCACACCACGTGAACATATGACATCATTCAGTTAATCACATCAAGAAACATGTCTTGAGTGCTAACACCTATGGTGTAAATATTTAAAAAAAGGCTAACAGAAATGGTCATCCACACTACTAGCCATATATATTAAATTTAAATAATACTACTTTGGTCACCTAGTCAAAGAAATCAATTAGATTCATCTGACATGACCTTCCGCTGTGAACACATGCTGCTTTGGGTCCTGTGCACCACTGGCCTCTAGGTACTCAACAATTCTTTCCTTCTGAAGTGATTCCATCACTTTCCCTACCATAGAGGTCAAACTGACAGGTCTGTAGTTTCCTGCCTCTGTCTTGCTCCCACTTTTGTGAAGGGGAATCACATCTGCCTTCCTCCAGTCCTCAGGTACCACCCCATCCTCACAAGATTTGTTAAAAGGGTAGTCAGTGGTGTCACTAGCTCTCTCTTCAATTCTTTTAGAATTCTGGGGTGAATTCCATCAGGGTCCATTGCTTTGTCCACCTTCAGTTTGACGTTCTTTCAGAACCCTTTCTTCTGTGAAAGGACTGGGATCGAGACCCCATCCAGAGTGCGCCTGTTAATTGGATTAGGCACCTCCCTCCTCCTCTTTTGTGAATACTGAGCAGAAGTATCATTTTGTATCCCTGCTTTTTCACTGTCCCTCTCTACCCACCCACCATCCATTCTATTCAGCCTCACTATCCTCCCTTTGTCTTTTTACACTCCCTGATATACCTATAAAAGGTTTTATCTCTACTTTTAACTGAGTTGGCTATCTTTTCCTCAGTTTTTGCCTTTGCTGTTCTGACTACCCTTCCTGCTTCCTTCTGCCTTAACTTGTACAGTTCCTTCCCTGCTCCTTCTGTGTTTCCTTATACTTCCTAAATGCTATCCTTTTCTCCCTAACCTTCACCACCACCTGTTTTGAGAACCATAGTGTCTTTTTCTTTCATTTTGATTTGTTTATTTGCTGCACACAAAGGCTTGTTGCCTCTGTGATGGCAGTTTTGATGTTTCCATTGTTGCTCTGCCCTCCTTCTAGCCTGTTTCTAGTGCTTTTCTAAGGCACTCTCCCATCTTGCAAAGTCAGCCTCCTGAAGTCCAGAACCCTCACTTTTGTATGGCCTGACTCTGTAGCTGAGTTTATCATGAACCACAGTGTTTGGAGGTCACTTGTTCCCGGATGGCTACCCACTTTTAGATCTGAGACCCTCTCACTGTCCCCATTTGAGGTATGAGGTCTAAGATTGCTCCCTCATGAGTGGGTTCCAAAACTAGCTGACTGAGTCATGCCACCTGAAGGACATTGAGAATGGTCCTGCTTGGATGTGGCTACAGCAAAGGTGCTCAAGTTAACATCTGGCATATTAAGGTCCCCATCAACAGTATCTCTCCTTTCTCTGCCATCCTAAGGATGCCTTCTATCATATCCTTGTCCATTCCCTCCCGCTGACATGGGGTCTGTATACAACCTCTGTGCAGATTGTGGTGCAATTTTAAGTCTCTAAGGTGACCCACAGTGCCTCCTCTCCTCCCTGTTTACTCTTTGTTCAGTTGCTTTTATCCCTTCCTTACATGGAGAGCTACTCTGCCCTCTTTCTCCCTTTCTCATCTCCTACTAGGCCATTTCAAAACTGTGCCTTTGGGCTGCCTATAATAAAGGTACTTTTTATAATCAAGAAGACATCATTTTGGAGGCACAGAAACAAACAGAAAAAGGACAGAACTGGGGCACGAGAGACTTTCAAAGAAAGCAAAATAACCCCATGCCAGAATAGGACCCACCTCCAGAAGAAGGCCAAGAAAACACATGGAGGAACTTTCACAAATGGAAGTGAATAATGGGGAACCCCAACCAAAAGTTCATATTTAAGAGCAAATGGAGGAGTTCTCAAAACCATAATGCCCCCACCTACTAATCTGCATGAGGATTTTACAATAATTGGTGACGAGAGAAGAAATACTAAACAGTTCCTTAAGTCCAAGATTTCTGAAGAGACTTAGTACCACTACAAACAAATATTCAGTTCTTCAGAATAATACAGAAGAGAATGAAGGGCAGAATCAGAAGCATCCTCAATTTCTGCTTCTTAAAAGACCAATCAGATACTGAGAATGAAAATACCAAGGGGGAAAAACATACAAATGAACTAGAAAGAAAAGATAGTTAAAACAATTGTTTTTCTCCTTTTCACATTATGTTGTCACAGGATCTGAGTATCCTAACATTAAATGTTAACAGTATTAGGAATTATAGGATAAAGTTATCCTATTTTCAGCCTTACATTCTTCAGGAGTACAGATAATAATGTTACAAGATACCAGACTTAAAACAACTAATGAAATTAATACTGCAAAAAGTATGGCTTTGGGGACCCTCTGTGTGGTCAATAGGTGAAGAGGTTTGTACTGGTGTTAATATTTTATTTAATTCTGTCAAAGTTAATATTCTTAAAATTATGGATGTAGAACCAGGAAGTTGTTTTTTCATTGATATAGTAATTCAGAATATAAAAATAAGATTAGGCATTGTATATGCTCCCAAACGAAACAGCAAGGTTCCGGTTCAGGTTAAAGTTTATTGACAGCATGTATAAAACTATGTTTGTTACATACAATATTCATAAAAATTAAATACATTTCTCAACATTAGTCATTACCAATTCAAATACATCTTATGAAACATGATCCCACATCACTTATAGTTTTACTTAATCTTTAAACTTATACAGTACTTTTGTGCAAAACTAGCTAGTTCAAAAATATCTATTATTTCAGTTGGATCAAGAATCCTTTCCAATTCTCATTGGCTTCCATCCACTTAAATTTATTTAACTTTGAAGAAAGGATCAATCTCTTTCTTTCTCCAGAGCAGGACATTCCAACATAACATGTCTAGTTTCAAATTTTATCATCTCCTTGCAAATACATGAATAAACTGGATTACCTGGAAATAGAATTCCATTAGGTGATAGTAATCCCAATCTTAATCTTGTTATAGCTTTTCTTTGTTTCACATTCTTGCAGACCCTTAGATATTTCTGTTCATTAAAGGTATGTTTCATTTTCTTATACATTTTATATTGCCATGAGTCCCTTATACTGCTCATATCTAATTGTTTAGCAGTATCTTCAAATCTCTGAATAACTATATCTCTAAATTTATTAGGGTCGATGACTCAGTATACATATTGTTATACGGTATTCCATTCTTATTAAATTCATCATTAATATCCTAAACCATCCTTTCTTAGTTAAACAGTCAGTTTTTCCAATTTTTCCATTTTTTCTTCTACTCAGCAATGATGATGTAAACTATCATCTAGTGCTTCCATTATTTTAGAAAATTTAAACTCCTTTTTAATTACAGTTGAGGTTGTCAGTATTCCTGTTTCTGCCCTTATCACCACATTTAGGGTAGACCTAGGGACTCCTAGTAATTTCTTTAGATATACATTTTGCATTTTCTCCATAGATTTGAGATTAGTGTAGGGCCCCATACTTCTAGCTGTATAACATTTGTGCATTTATTTTAGCTTCATAGCACCTTTTCTGTGTAATAAAGGAATTATTTGCTATTGTATTTGCAAATCTTGTAACTGCAAGCATTGACTTGGTGACACTAATTATTGTTTTCCTAACATGTGTATTACAATTTAAATTACTGTTTATTATAACCCTAGATATTGAAATTCTTTAATTTCTTCAATATAGTCTGCCCCATCTTCCATTCTTTAACATTTCTTCTACCTCGCCACAAACCATTATTTTAGTTTTTCTATATTTAATTGAAGTTCAAGTTTTACAAGGGTTTGCTTTACTTTATCAGTGCCCTTTTAAACCCAATTGAGTCTGAGATATTAGCACAGCATCATCTGCAAATAACAGAATTTTTACTTTCTGTTTGTTTACATTTGGAGGAACATATCTATCTCTTCTAGCTCATCCATTAGTTTATCTAAATATAAGTTAAACAAGGTTAGAGCTAGTAAACAGCCTTGTTAAATGCCAGCTTCTACTCTTATATTACCAGTCTTTTCACCTTGTTTACTATACCTTACTATTACTTTATTATTAGAATGCAAAGTTTTACAATATCTAAAAGATCTTTATCAATCCCTTTTTACTAAGAATTTCCCACAGAATTTGTCTATTAATTGAATCAAATGTGGCTTTTATATCAAGAAAGGCCATCAAAATTTTCCTTTTTCTTAACTACATATTTCTCCATTATATAACGAAGAATAAAGATTTGTTCAATAGTTGACCTCCTTTACCAAATCCAGCTTGGTTTCTAGATAATATTTTATCTTCTTCTATCCAAATTTGCATTCTATCAAGAAGTAGTCTAGTAAATAGTTTTGCACTTATATTCAATAAAGTTATTGGTCTATAATTTTCTGGTAGTGTTATCAATCCTTTTCTATGGATGGGAACTATAACCCCTATATTCCACCTATCAGGTATTTTATTAGTTTGAATTATATTCTCAAAAGGGTAATAAAACATCAGCCCACCACTCTGGATTTACTTGAAATAATTCTGCACTGATTCCATCCACCCCAGGTGCTTTATTTTTTGTCTTGTAATGGCTAGAATTATTTCCTTTTAGAGATGAATAGGCTCATTACCTCATGCTTTGTTGTTTCTATATTACTAATTGGCATTACATCCCCATTTTCAAAAGATACTGATGTTTTTCAAAAACAATTTTGAAATGGTTCTCCCATACTTCTGGGGAATAACTGCTTCAAGGTTAAATCTCATCTTACTGGTACCATAGGCAACAAATTGCCAGAATGATGTATTATCTTTACAGGCTATTGCACTCTGCAGACTAGACCATAAGTTTTAGCAAATTCATGTTTCTTCTTTCTTATAAGTATTTTATATTCCTCCTTAACCTTTTTTAATGCTACTCTATCATTTACTTCATTACATCTTGTAACCCTTTTCCCTAATTGATTTGTAGTTTTATGCATGTAGTTACACTAATCGTCAAACCATTTTGCCTTATACAACTTTCTAGATTTAATCTCCGATTGACATTTTTAATTCTTTATACAGATGATCTTCTAATTCTATATATAGCTGTTGTAATTCTCTGGCTCTCTTTATATTATCATTGTGGGCATTTTCCTGGATTTTCCTTTTCTTAATTAATATCTTTGAATCATTTAATGAACTCTGTAATTTCTGAATATTATACAGGGTCAACTTTATTCTCTTTATTACAGACCATCAAATTATTTTCTACCCCTCTATACATTCTAAATTCTCCTTTTTTCTCCTTTACTTTAGTTGTTAATTCAATGGGTCTATGATCACTATCCCAATTATTTAACACTTTCAAATTTAGTATGTTATTATATAAAAACATCCACCAGACATAGTCCAGGGTATTCCCACCATGATAATAATTCTGCATTAGTCTCCCATTTTATCACCATTACATCTCCCATTTAGGACATGCATGTTCACAGTATTCAATACTTCCATAAGTAATTCCCTTTTTATTTATTTTCTTGTCCAATGATTTCCTTATTGGAACTCCTGTGATGTCATCTAAATTTCTGTAAGTTGTTTTTCTTCCAATAGTTCTCCTATACAAGCATTAAAATCTCCTGCGTTATTATCATTAGACCTGGGTAAGATGTTTTGCAACTCCATTTATTGTTACTTTTAGTATTTCAAGTGCTGCTTTTAAACCAGGAGATGTAATTGAAATGGGGGAGGTATACATTCACAAAATACCAACATTTACTTTTTTATACTGTATAAGAATTCCCAAAATATAATAATTAGGATCCTTGAAAATACATAGCCCTTTCAATTCATGACCTATTTAACCATAGTACAAATACCTCCTGAAGGTCTTCCATATTTGTTAACTTTCTTAGCTTCTAATGCCCAACTCTGGTATCCTTCCAGTAGATAATATTATACAGTACTTGACCAGGTTTCTTGTAACATTATTATTGAATACTTTTCCAATAATTTTCTACATCCAGTATCTTTAGTTTTCCTGCTAAACCAGTGATGTTCCAACTAATTATTTTCATTTCATCCATATTACCTTGTATAGGAGGTATCTTTTGCACTATTGGTCAACATTCTTCAACTAAATTTTCCAGTATACAAAACTGGTTTTGATTTCTTACACTGAAACAGTAATCATTTCTATTTCAGTGACAACAGAGCATCTGAAACCTCCCTCCGGTCATTTCTACCTTCTTCTTCCTCTTCTTCCATTAATATTATACTAGTATTTATTCTAGGACCTTTTGAAATCTTCCTCTTATTGTTTTTTTTTTTTGTTCTCTATAAATAGCTCCTTCTTCTGGAAGAAGAACATGTTCATAAACATCTGGTACCATATAAGTTGTTATTCTCTGTTGGACCTTTTCATTTGGTTTTGATTGGTTAGTCTTTTAGCAATATGTACTGATCTTGTGTTTGCTACATTTCTTTGATTAGCCATATAATATTCTTTTATTCTCAGTTGTATCCTGTGTTTGATTCCAGATTTTTAAACTGATCTTTATTTTTAGTATATTTTGCCTCATTCTTGGGATATGACCACCAAACATATCCGCGCTTTATCATTTCCGACCAGTATCTATATACTGAACTAATGTCAGTCAAGTGAAACTTTTACCCAAAATTCCTTACATATATTGTATAATACAATTTTCAAAGTAATGTTATTTTCATTCTTCATCTTAAGGATCCCTTAGAAATGCAGTGTAGGAAGCATTTCTCTTTTTTCAATTAAAAGGTTTCTGTTGATATCTTCTACACTGTAAGTTTTGGTATACTTTCTTCTGTTTCCTTTGGGCCATTTAGTTCTATTATTTCAGAAGTTGTAATCTCCACTGATGTATTTTCTTTTTATTTCCACAGTCTCTGTTTGTACTAAAATTTCTTCACTTTGATTTTTATTTTTATTTTCTCCTAACTTATTCTTAATAGATTACTTTAGGTCACAAACCCCTTCACCCTTTCTTATCTTTCATTTGCCTTTACTGGTCTCTCTTTGTACTTAATATTTTTCTGTTTTATTAGTTTTCTCTCTTCTAGTTCTTGAACCAAGGAGGCCATCTCCTTTATTTCCTTCTGCCTATTTCTTCTCTTATTTTTCTAATGGATTTTTCTTTGAACTGCTCACAAATGTTACCACCTTTCCTACTTTTAATTTATATCTTTTCTCCTCATTTTCTGCCTGAACACAATTTTGATGGTTACTATCTTTTAGTAACATCTTACTTAACAAGGAGGTAACATTTAAAAGTAGGTCATTGTTTAACACTATTCCATCTCTTATCTCCTTGAGAAGTTTCACAGAATATCCATCCAATTGAGCTGGTTCTTGTTCCACCCTATCCTATCTTCTATTAATACTACAGTAGATGAACTTATAATATGTGTGATGTCAGGGGCAGGCAGAAGGTGGATCTAATCTAACACGTTTAGTGTAGGGTAATAAACTCATCAAAATCATCAAGAAAAGATTTACTAGAGTATTGATGTGATTTGTCTCTCTGTTCTCTATTTCTTCAACTTCTACTATTTTTTTTATATGTCACTAAATTTTCGTATTTCCTTACTATTTGTCTCTCTTGAGTTTCAACCCCATCTGTTCTATTCCCTCATTATGAATTTGTGCTTGAACCTTAATATTTACCCTTATTGGTTTTGAATAACTACTCTTTTCCTCCCAATCTCTTATTTTTCCTAATAGGGATGCTCTTCACTTTTACCTCTAAACTCACTTCCTGAATAGTATTTATTGGGAATAACACAGTGGGGGAAATGTAGAACTCTGTATTCTCAATATTTCATTTGAATTGACCAGGTTTACTTGACTACCTGGGGCAGGAATATAGCTCATTATTTTCCTTGAACCAGGGTCCAATTTTTTTCGTTATTTTTTGACCCTTATTAGATCTATTTGTCTTATTTTTAACACTTGTTTTACTTCACATGTTTTTTTTCCTTTAGCAGCTCTTGTTTCCATAGTAAAAAACTAAAAAATTCTAAAGTAGGACTAATACTATTGCCCTACCACTGTTTAAATAATAAAATTTACAAGATATTCAACTCTCATTCTACTTCAATCAAAATAAGTAAGAAAAATGTACAAGGTCACACATGGAATTTTTAAAGGTTTGTTATATAAAGTCCATAGCAAATTCACCCAATCATAGGTAAAACTGCTCTTAGCTGAGGACAACACTCTATGACTTCTTTTCCTTCCGTTATTCCTTTTTTTCATTGTTCTTCACCTCATAAGGTCTCTTAATACAAATTAAAGATGGAGTAAAGTACCTTAATAATAATGAGGGTAACTTTCAATTTTCACAAAAGTTCATTTCCTAAGCAGGCTGGTCACTTTCAATACTGTTCCACAGCTACTGGTTCTCAGCTCCTCCCAAACTCTTGCTTCTCTTGTAGATTTTCTGGAAATGGGGTGTCACATCAAAAAGAAAGATTCACCTTTTATTTGATAGTGATAGGAAGGGTTAGAGAGGCCAATTAGGGCAAAACTACACTCCCAAGGCTCCTTGTTCAAATACACTCCTTTGATGCACCCTTTGCTGGTCTCAAGAACCACTAGTAACAAGGTGGAAAGAAAAAACAAGCAATAATAACAGATAATGATACTAGTAAAAAAATGTTGCCAGAATAAATAAGGCAATATAACTTTCAACTAGTAATTCTATTTGAAATTAGCAATTAACTTTCACATCAAAATAAATCATTTATCTAAAAGGGTCAAGAACAATTGGCTAATGACTGGTTGATTCTAAAATATATAAAAGTTTTCTAAAATGCTTAAATATCTAGATTATTGTTATATATTCAAATACTATAACAATTTAGTCTTATAAAAACACAGAGAAACTTACTTTTGTATTATTATATTTACTTTCAGCCAACAGCATAAAAACAGCATAAAAATGATGTCATATCCTAATTTCTTGTCTGGTGTAAAACAAAGGCTAACAAGGATTACCAGAGCAAAACAGATCCAATGTATCGTACTATGCTTGTTGCACCTTGTTATTTTTTCCTTTCACCTTTGTTTAGCATCTAATGTTAAAAACAAAATTATTTTTAGCACTGACCAAATATCTAAAAGGATGATATAATTAAATGTGGTATCTACAACATCAAATCTTTGAGCACTTTGACCGAGCATGAGCACAGGCTTCTACCACTCCATCAGGAACAACTAAACATCACAAATGAATGAAGCCTGTGGACAAGCATCGCCCATATACTAATAGTCATGTGACTCTTTTGTACCACTCAAAGGTGAAGAACCCCCTGCAATTTTAAATAAACTTAAAATTTTAAACTTGAGTTTTTACTTTTAAATTCTTTATTTTAGCCTTTACCTTGCTCTGCCTCTAGAACTAATGAATTATTCTTCCAAACCCCTATAATACAAAAAACAACATTACAGCACTAGCAGCAAGACAGCAAAAAAAATACAGCTACACAAGTAAAGTTTACTCGTGAAAATGCAGTGATATTGCCTTTTTTCTGCCCAAATATTACCTAGTAGCTGTATTCTCACAAATTGTAATAAATATATCTAATCACATACACTGAAAACACTCTATATTTGTCAAGAATTTTGTTTTAATCTGTCTTACTCGAGTTTAGACAAGTTTTTACATAAGTCAATATAGGAGAAACAGGAAGCAGAGAAACAGCGTGCCTTTAGTCACTAGCTAATCAAGCTAAATAGCCAAATAACTAGCAATTACATAGAAAACACAGTCATAATCTCATAATCTCAAAGACTCCTTCAAATACCAAAAGGTCCAAAACATCCATGAAAAGCAGTTCAAGGCAATTTGAAGAGCAGTAAAGCAGTGGACCGATAAGCCTCCTGCGGGCTTTCCTGGAGCTATCTTCTGCTGCGATGCGGGCTTTTCCTGGAGCTATCCTCTGCTGTGATCTGGCTATGGCCACCAATCCAACTCCTCACACAAGCAGGGGTGTCCTGAGGCCTACACCATGGCGATGTAATTCTTCACTAAAACCAGCTCCAAAATAATTCAATAGCATCAATGAAAAACTGAGAAAGTTAGCTCATTTCTTGAACTAAGGTAATGGTGGCATATCTGTTCTAGAGAAAAAGCCTTAATAAACTCCTGCCGCAGCGGCTACTCCTGCTTCTGCTCAGTCCTCTCAGCATCAAATGAGAAACAACTGCAATACCATGGGCCACAGCAAGGTCAGAATTATTTAAAAAAATTACAACCATATTTACATACTGCAAAATTCATTGGGACTTAAAAGATAAAACAGGTCTTTTAAACAAAATATACTGTGATGCAAATTGTCTAAAAAGCATTATGCAGACAGCTAATTTAATAGATACATATAAACAGATACGCTCTGCAGGAGGAGATACATATTATTGTAGAAATACCATTTCCACATGTATAGATTATTTATTTATTTCAAAAAAAGGGAAAGTCATATCAGCCAAAGCAAATGCTTCTGCTTTATTAGATAATATGGAATTACAAATAAAAATAAACAGGAATCCCAAACTATAGGACCAGGTTACTGAAATTAAACAATTCCCTTCTGGAAAACACTATAATACAAAATGAATGTATAAAGTTAATTAGAAATAGAATGTTGGTAACAGTGTGCTATGATACAGTTATGCAATGGTGGATAGACACTAATTTTTTTTTTTTCAAAAAACAGGAAAGAGAAAGGGGAAACAGATTATATGCACTATTTACAACTTAGTCATAACGCTTATAAATATATATCATTACAGACTAAGAAAAACCTTTCCTATAAACAAAAAATTGAAAATATTAAAACCAAAATGTCAACTTATTTATATGATAGGGCAAAATCACAACATTTTGAATAACAATTTGGTACAAAAATATAAAAGGTTCAGTAGATATTTATAAAACAATCAAGAAAAGCTTAAAATCAAAATTATGACAGCAATTGAGATGATCAAGGCATAATGTATACCAATAGTAAAAAATAATTGAAGTTTTTCAAAACCAGTATAAGCTTTTCCATACTGAAATACCAGATAATCCTATAAATGTATAGCAGTTTTAACTGACTTAGTACCAAGTGCACTAATCAGAAATCAAAAATGACTTAATCAGGCCTATAAGTCTATTAGAAATAGATAATGCAATTAATTATTTACATCTAGCAAAAGTCTCAAGTCCAGATGACCTAAGTGCAGAATTCTTTAAGAAATGTCAAAATATCTTTAGAATTATTTTGCATGAACTATATAATGACATTTTAGAATCACAACAAATAAATCCAGAATGGACACATGCAATCACAATTTGATTATACAAAAAGGTGACCCTACAGATATAGGTAACTGGAGATCTAGCTCATTATTAACCCTTGCAGGGCCATGGACTGATATATCCATCCAGAACCTCAATACATTTCTAATTCTGTCGTCAGGCTAAGTGTAAATATAGACCAGAACATTTTTACCAAAATGTTAGTTACAAGATTAAGTTCTATCATGCCTTTGTTGATATCCTCATGTCAAACCTGTTCAGTTCCAGGGTGTTT
Source organism: Neoceratodus forsteri (assembly GCA_016271365.2). NCBI lineage: Eukaryota > Metazoa > Chordata > Ceratodontiformes > Ceratodontidae > Neoceratodus > Neoceratodus forsteri. Next base: position 719,635,158 of record CM057459.1, on the reverse strand, counting down.
TATAGTGAAAATCTTATACAACTGAGGGAAATTTTACCAAAGGTGACATGACTCAAATTGAGGGTTACTTAATTTTCTTGTTAATCAAGAAAATGCTTTTGATTGCATATCACATCATTTTCTTTATTCGGTTTTAAAATACTATGTGATACCTGACAAATTTATAGAATGGATAAAGCTGTTATATTGCACAGCTTCCTTTCAAATGCAAATCAATGTTATTTTGGGAAATAGTATTAAAATTAAAAAAAGGGTAAGGCAGTGGTGTCCCACGAGTCCCATACTATATTTATTTGAATAGATAATTAATTAGGAAAATTAATATATCAAACTTGGCTAAAGGGATAAATGTGTCACCTTCAACATCTCCACATAAAATTATAGCATACACAGATGATTTATCTCACCATAGCTGATGATACCTCTGGGCAGCAGGTTAAAACAATCCTGAGGCAGTTTGAAACCATGTGAAATGCAAAGATTAATGTTCACAAAAGAAGGCAATGGGCTGGATATTCAAACTGCACTATTCTGTGGTGCAAGCCCTTGTGCTGCACAAAATAGTTGCGAGGGTGTGGCAGGCGATATTCAACAGAGTTGCGCCACTGAGCAACTCTTTGAATATCACCCCCGCCACAGCCACTGTGCATGATGCAGTGGAACTTGTGCCACTGCAAGTGGTCAGAGTGGAGCATTCAAGATGCGGTGGCGCAAGTACCATTGTGCCATGTGCAAATTCCTGATAGTCAAAAGGTGACATGCAAATGGGGCCATAATCTCGCAAGGCACAGGGGCCATTTGCATCTATTTATGGCCCCATTTGCATGCCATTAGCATGCAGATGCCGCCGATCCCTGAAGACTTGACCTGGCGCCTGCCAGGCAGCAGCCGTCAAGACCGATACCTCTCTGCAGCCTGATCATGGGGCAAAAGTAAACCTCCCTCCCCTGACTGGCCTAATCGCAGGCATATGTGTAAATCTCCCCACCCCGACTGGCCGATCGTCAGGCATAAGTTTTAAAAACACCCCCAGTAGCCTGATCGCAGGCATAAGTTTAAAAAACCACCCCAGTAGCCGATCGCGGCCATAAGTTTAAAACCCACCCCCAGTAGCCGATTGTGAGGCATAAGTGCAAAACAATCCCCCACACAGTAGCCCGTTCGCGGGCATAAGTTTCAAAAAAACACCCCCCAAGCTCATCCTGGCATCAAAGAGGTCAAACACCCCCAAGAACATATCCTGGTGGTCCAGTGGACCGTGAAGCCCGATCGCAGGCATCAAAGAGGTCAAACACCCCCAAGGACCACCTACCCTGGTGATCTGGTGGTCCCCACCCACTCACCATAGAGCCCCACCACCCGCTCCCCATCAGCCAGTGGGTGGCAGCATCCCACTCACCTGCCACCCCACCACTCCGCCAACTGACTGCCCAGTAGGGCTGCTTGCCCATTGGTTTAGAGCAAGAGCCAATGGGCATGCAGCTCCATACTGTGCGGCAGCTGTCAGATATGTGAATGAATCATTCATTCACATATCTGACTGCCTGTAGGCGGTGGCTGCACGCCCATTGACTCTGCATTGAACCAATGGGCATGCAGCCCTACCAGGCAGTCAGTCAGTGGGTGGCGGGTGGCAGGTGGGTGGATGCTGCCACCCACCGCTGACGGGGAGGGTGGTGGGGCTCTGTGGGTGGTGGTGGGGTCCACTAGATCACCAGGGTAGGTGGTCTTTGGGGGTGTTTGACCTCTTTGATGCCCACGATTGGGCTTCACGTCCACTGGACCACCAAGGATATGTTCTTGGGGGTGTTTGACCTTTGATGCCCATGATCGGGCTAGTGGGGGTGTTTTTTTAAAGTTATGCCAGCGATTGGGCCAGTCAGGGAGGGGGGGTGCTTACACTTATGCCCACGATCAGGCCAGTCAGGGGAGGGGGTGTTTTACACTTATGCCCACGATCAGGCCAGTCAGGGGGATGGGGGTGTTTACACTTATGCCCGCGATCGGGCCAGTCGGGGAGGGAGTTACTATATGCCCATGGATTGGGCTGCAGGGGCACAGGAGTATAGTTGAGGGCCACCCACAGGTGGCAGCTGCTGTGTTGCACCCTGCAATGCGTGCAGCTCACCTGTGGGTGGTCTCGACTTACTCCTTTTTTGGCTCAAAGTTGTGCAGGCGCAGGTTGGGGTTGCACCTGCACAACTCTGCACAGCCCACTGAATATCAGGCTGTGCAGTTTATGCATGGTTCCTCCCTCCGGTTCAGCATGCTTTCATTAGCATTGCGCTGTTGCTCAGCTTGACTTGGGGGTGCAACTGCCTCCTGCTGAATATGGCAGAATGGCGCAATTTCAGACTTGCTCAGGTGCAACCCTATTGCGCATGGCACAACCCTTTTGAATATCCAGCCCAATATGTTTAGGAAATAAAAAGCATTTTCAAAATGACAACATATGCGAATACCAATTGTGAATACAGAAATAAAGCTGTTAGGTATTATGTTTTGGGTTCAGGATATGGAGAAACATAATTGGATTTAAAAATAAAAGAAGGGACTCTTCTTGTTAATAAATTGAAGTCTATACAACTTCCAAAGAGGAAAAGAGGTAACTTAATTAAAACTCTATTATTACCAGTTTGTTATACATTAGTGCAGTTTTCCCATTACCACAAGACCTAGAAACTAGACTTTATAGTTTTTTTCAAGCATTGTGAGGAAGTTGGTTAAATCTGGCTAAAAAGAATTATATATATTTATCAGTCAAACAAGGGGTCTAAATATGATCAATCAAGTGTTTTTTTTCTTTACAAATGTTATGTATACTAATTTAAAACCAACACTATTAAATAATACAAAATATTGGTGCATTTGGGTAACTAATTGGACAAAAAATGTTCCCCATTATGGAAGATGGGAAAAATAAATTTCATAAAATTTGGAGGAAAGAGCTTGTGCCTAGTTATATAATTCATACTTTCAAGAAAATCAAAACATGGAACATAGCCACCAAAGAAATAAAACTCCTTACAAAAAAAAAACAGATATATGATAATATTATGATAGGAAACTACAGTACTATGGATACTTTAACCTTTCCTTTAGGTTACCAGTAACAACAAAAGAGACTTTATTAATCTTAACATACTCTAGGATCCCAAACCTTATGGGACAGACACCCTATGGCACTCGTGTGTCATGGGAAACCTGGGGTTAGAGATTCTCATAAACATAAACAGATAATGGAAAGATATTGCCCTAGAGATACTTGTAATGGGATCTTAGAAACACAAGCTCATCTTTTTAGAATGTTACTATGTTAAACAATTATGGGCTCTGATAGCAGGATACCTTAAAATACCAGACTTTAAAGTACTTATGTATGACATGGTGGTACTAGGTAAACATAAAATTAATGGAGGAAATAATAACAAAGCACTTCAAGACTTTTATGGGGTTAATGAAATATATATGGATTGCAAGATGTAAATGGATCTTACAGCAATGTTTCTGGATGCAACAAGAAGTTATTTTATGTGTAAGACAACATTTGACTAGACTATGTTTGAAGGAAAAACTGTGTTCACCTGCTCTATTTACATCGGTATGGAACAATGCTGCAGGATGGTGTTATAATCCTCCTTAGAATATTTAAAGAACTATTAATATTGTGTTTTCTTTTTTTGTTTGTTATGTTTCTCCTTGTCTCTTTATTATCTGTTAAAAGCTTATGTAAATTGAATAATTGAATTTGCTTTTATGTATGTATAAGTTGATTTGTCCTTGATAAACCCCCTACTCTTTTCATACTTTTATGTGGGATACCCTATGGCTTAGCTGCCATGGCAAACTCAGTGTAAATAATAACAAAAACATGAACAGGTCAGTAAAAGAATGTGCCCAAGTGCAGCTTGTGTAAATACCCTTGAAACACAGGAACATGTATTTATTGAATATAGCTATGTAACAGCTTTTGGTCTTTTTGGCCCATGAATGTAAAGAACCACAGTTTAGGAAGATTATATATCCAGAGTTAATACTAGGAATAGTGGAAAACATGGGAGAAATACATGACAGAAACAATACAAATCGTATTTGCTTTTATTAAGTATTCCATCTGGCAATTCAGATGCCACTGGACAATGAATCAGAGACAACTGACTTATCAAGAAAGGTATAAAATCATAATGATATCAATACAACAGCTCCAAAAGCAGGATATAATGAATAATCCTTTTGAGAAAGTGAAACATTTATGGGAAAATTGCACCTTTGTTGAAGACATGTAACCTTAGAGTACTGATATATTGCTTTAATTTTCACACTGTGCTGTCGATACTAAACCTGTATGGAACTGTATGTAGGTATTGTGTTTGAAGTCCCATCAATAAAATTCCTAATTTTTCAAGAAGTGCTATGGGATCTTTAATGTCCATCCATCTGGACAAGCACCAGAACAGGCAGACAGAACCTCAGTTTAATGTCTTCTCTGACAGATGGCATCTCAAGAATGCAGCATTCCTCATGATGCACTACAGTGTCAGTATTGGGATTTTACCCTCAAGTACCTGGTGTTGGGCTTGAACCGACAACATTCCATCATTCTTCCAGCTTTAGTGGCGAGTGTGCAACCTTCTGAGACACTAACACTGACTAAATTAAATAATTATTAATAATTAATATTAATCTGTTCAAGTTATAAGGATTTGAAATTTCAGTAGTGAGCATGATCAGTAGGACCCTTCATTTATATGTCTGATACAAAAGAAGAATTTTTGGCTCACGAAAGAGAATCTTCTTTGTGACCCCAAATTGTTCCTTTTCCAGACAAATTCTTCTTTCTATAGAAGCCATCTTGTTTACATATTTTTTAAATGTAAAAACCACAAAATGATGCTTTGGAGAAAACAAACACATTAATCAAGCTAAATGGCATGTACTTAGCTCAGTTCTGAAGTTTCTTTTTTGAAAAATGATCCCTAAAATCCTAGGTGGAGATTTAGAGAGGCTTCTTTCATAAGTCAAACTTCTTCTTTCAAGAGTTTCATGAAAGAAGACTGTCAGCTCATGAAAGAGGACTCAGCTCATGAATGAAGAGGGTAAGACTTTTTATAATTCTTTCATGAACTGAAGTTCTTGTTCATGAGTCTCACAAAGAAGTCTGTTGGCTCACGAACGAAATCTCAGCTCCTAAAAGAAGTGAGAGGACTTTTTTTTTTTTTGCTTTTTGTTTTGTGAGATAAAGTTCTTATTCCATAAGTCTCATGAAAAAAACTGCTGACTCATGAAAGAACTATGAAACAAACTACGTCCACCATCTTCTTTCATGAGCTAACATTCTGCTTTCATGAGATGACAATCTTCTTTCATGAGACTCACAAAAGAAGAGCTTGGTTCCTGAAAGAACTCTTAGAAAACCTATGCCTCTCCCTATTCCTTTGAGAGACTAGAGTTTCTTTGTGAGCTTCATGAAAGAAGAATGTTGCTTACAAAAGAGGAATCTCAGCTCTGAAAGAAGTCTTGTGTTTTAAAAGAATACTAACTTTAGTTCAGAATTTGGCTGATTTTAAAGACTTAGGGCCAGATATTCAAAACTCTGCACTGGGGCTAAATTAGCACTGTCTGGCATCTAAATTAGCCCGGAATCAATTGCCTGCTATAATCAAAAAGGATAGCCCCAGTGATAAACCTGCTGAATATAGCATGCTAAGGAAGTCGGACAAACTGGGCTGGGAGTGCAGTGCAAAATAGCCTGGAAAATAAGACAGCTCATAATATAGCAACCAGGAAGTAAAACCACAACAGCATCCCAGTTCACAGAGACGGAAGGATGGTAGAGGTGACTACTGCCAAAGTGTGTACTAGCAAAGGAGTGGAGTCATTAAAGCTGCAAGCACCACCACATGTGAAATTTAATTGTGCAAAATGTACAATGTTTCTGAATGTTTGAGCTGCACAAACACATTTGAGCAGATTTTGCCAGGAGCTAAGCTGTTTGCCCAACACTATCATGTTTGCCTGGGCCAAACTTTTGCTGTATTCAAAAGTGACATGCAAATGAGCCTACTTGGGCAATCCATGGACAAACATCCAGATTTGCCCAGTGCTTTGAGGGTCCCACAGCTCCACCTGTAGGTCAGTCCAGAAGTACAGGTATTGGCTGGGTCTGCCCACAGCTCCACCTGTAAGTCAGTCTGGCAGTGCATGGTGGTAGCTATAGGCTACATTTGTACAGAACCTCATAGAATATTGTGCCCTGCAGGACTACATAGCACAGGCACAGGTGGTGGTGTTGCATGCAATTATCAAACTGTAGTTCTTGCTACAGAGCATAGCAGACACTACAGTAGCAAGGGGACCAGTAGTGTGAGAGACACGGCAATGCCTATGATGTGTGGGCATCAATGACCACTGCATTGCACACAGTGACAGGCCCAACTTGCAAGTGTGTACTGACAGTGGACATTACTGTTATGCTGTTGTGTGACCCACAGACACTGCACCACTGCATGGGATACTCACAATGACATATACATGGCTGGCTGTGTGTGCTGTGGTGTCTGTACAGATGTGCGGTATGTGGCTGGGGGGACATACCATCGGACAGGCACACTGGTGTTTGGGTATTCCCAACACTGGACCATTTGCACTGTATGGCTTGTCCCAGTCTTGTGGCCACACCCAGTGTGTGGTGCAGCCTTGCCACCTGTACACCCTCCCTCAACACCCTCCACACCCACAGTGCTGCATGTGTGTTCTAGCTTCGTTGATGTCCACCGAAGGGTGGTCTGCAGGTGTGTGCTGTATGACCACACTGCCATGGTGTCCACTGGGAGCCGGGTGACCACTTATTGCCTGGCATGGTTGGGACCAGTGGCAGATGATGGCATCATAGGGATTCCATCCATGAGCAGCATGTTTCTTCTATGTCTGGTTTATTTCTATGTTTAATACTTACTGGTTAGGGTTGCACAAAGCCATGCAAAAGTTGGGTAAAGCCACAAAGTCGTTAAACTGGTTTGCCCAGGTTAAGATTACCTTTCCTGGGTGGTAATTTGCACCATGCAAAGTGTTGTGCTAAGTCATGCAAAAACACTTTGTGCAGCACTATTCGCTGACTATAGCATTGCACCTGTATTCATGTATATGCCCCTCAGTTTGTCCCTTGCATACATTATACTTTTGCCTGGCACTAATGCAGTTTCCCCAAGCTAATTGACCTTTTCAATATAGCAGACCACGCAAACCCAGCACTAATCCTAGTAAACGGTTTGCACCCAGTGCAAAGTTTTGAATATCTGGTCTTTAGAATCCAAATGCTCAACATTTGATTTTTATGAACCTATCTCATGAACCATGCTGGCAACATTTTCAGACCAGATCCATAAGGTGACTTTGCAGTTGTTCTGCCAAATTGTATTCTGAGAGTGATTTGAAAATTGTTTTGACTGGTTCATGAGGCATGAGGTGTTGTTATAAAAGGATATGTTGAGAATTTGGGGTAAAAATAATGATAAACAACAAGTTATGAAGTAAGGTTACTGCATGTGTGTATTTGTAGGTACTTGATAGTATTGGGCTAGAGAACCATGTGCTTTCACATGTAGATGGACATCTCACATGATACAGGTACCAGAAGGCCCTGTGTGTGCATCTGTAGCTGCACAGAAGTGCAGGTCATGAAAGGTCCTGCATTCTGCAGTCTGATGGATCCCTGACATGACACAGGACCCAGAGGACCCTGCACGCCTGCATCTGTAGCTAGATGGACCCAGTTACACATCTGCATCTGTAGCAACCCACTCACTTGGTGCAGTGCCTGGAGGGTGATATGTGCCTGCATCTGTACTGACAGAAGTGCAGGGCCCACTGACGTGGCACATGGCTGCAGGGTTCCTGTGCATCTCCATCTGTGGCTACACAGAATCACAGGGCCTGTAGGGTCCTGCACTTACAAAGCTAGATGGTTCCACTCACCTGATGCAGGACCCTGAAGGCACTGTATGTCTGCATCTGTTGCTAGATGTACCCATTCACCTGGCACAGGGCCTGGAGGGTGATGTTCATCTGCATGTATACTGACAGAAGTGCAGGGCCTGGAAGGCCTTGCGCTTCTGCAGCCAGATGGATCCCTCACTTACCATGTAGTATATTTTAGAAATAAAAACACAGAAACAGTAAAATTAAGAAATAAAATTTGATTTCAAGCAATGACATGTTTTTAATACACGACCTATTATATAAATAAAAGTATTAAAATCATTTTAGTTTTTAAATAAAGTCTCCTTCTGAAAAAACAAAAACAAATTGTTCATTTTCTTAAATGTCCACTTTTGTAAGGTGAGAAGGCACTTGTTCTGGGTCCATGGTGATGAGAAGGACTATCTGTGAGCAGTTTTCTGCAGGGTAATTGAAAGTGAAACTGCTCCACTGGCAATGTCCACGGGTGAAAAACTGGTGGTTCAGAGCTTTTGGCTTCACTGGAGAAAGCCAGGAAACATAGAAACATAGACTTTGATGGCAGATAAGGACCGATTGGCCCACCTAGTCTGCTCATTTCCAACCTATTGGATAAGCTGCAGATTCTAGTTAACCAACAGCCTACTTCCTTCTACCCCCACTATAATTGCCTTATGTCTGTCCCATGCATGTTTGAATTCCCCCACTGTTTTAGACACATGCAACCTCCTCAGGAAGGTGGCCCCATGTATCCACCACTCTCTCCATGTAAAAAGATTTCCTCACATTGCCCTGAGCCATCCCCTCTATCTTTAAATTGTGTCCCTTATTCTTGCACATCTCTTTTCTGAAAGATGTTTCCTCCTGACTGTGTTGATTCCCTTGAGGTACTTGAAAGTTTCTATCATGTCCCCATACATCCTTCCATCAAGGGTATACATATTAAGCCTTTCAGTCTCTCTTCATATGGTTTCTGATGCAGACCCTGCACCATTTTAGTTGCCCTCCTCTGACTGCCTCTATCCTGTCTATGTCCTTGTGGAGATGGGGTCTCCAAACTGCACACAGGACTCCAGATGAGGTCTCAACAACTGTCTGTACAGAGGGATAACCACTTCCTTTTTCTACTTGTGATGCCTCTCCTATGCATCCCAGTATCTCCCCAGCTCTCCTTTGGGTTACCATCTTTAGAAGCCTAAAGTGGGACATTTCTTATTGAAATATGATTTATCACTGGACAGTGTAACCTTGACCAATGCAACATACTTATTTTCTCTATATAATCAGAATTAAGGCTAAGTGTTTAGTTTCTTAGTTGCTTCTATTGTTTCTTATCATTTTAAGGTATTTTAGTTAAGGTATTGTAGTTTTCTACAACATTTAGTGGAAAGTGGAAACATCAGGACATTTAGTATTTTTCATGTTTTTTGCAGGACACAGATGCCCAAATCAGGACTGTCCTGAGAAAATCAGGACAGGTGGTAACCCTACTCTCCTTACTGACCTCTCACATTGCTTGCCCACCTTTAGGTCATCTGATATGACTACCCCAGGTCCCTTTCCATTATTGTTATTGTTAGTACCTCCTCCTGCCATTGTGTACTCTTCTCCTGGGTTTTGTTTCTCAGGCGAATTACTTTACACTTCTTTGCATTGACTCTAAGTTACCATATGTCTGACCATTCCTCCAGCCTTGCCAAGTCCCTTCTCATCCTTTTCACCCCGCCTTGTGCATCAACTCTTTTACAGATCTTTGTGTCATCTGCAAAGAGGCATACCTTTCTTCCCAGACCCTTTGCAATGTCACCTATAAAGACATTAAAGAGAAGACTGGACCCAGTACTGAACCCTGAGGTACTCCACTAGTAACCCCTTTCTTCAAAGTGAGTTCCATTTACTATTACCTTCTGTGTCCTGTTGTGCAGCCAGTTTGCTACCCAGGCTACCACCCTGGGACCCAATCCCAGGCTGGCTAACTTGATTATTAATGTTTTGTGTGGCACTGTGTCGAATGCCTTGCTAAAGTCTAGGTAGGCCATATCCATAGCCCTCCTGGTCTATTACTTTGTTACCCAGTCAAAGAAATCAATTAGGTTCATCGGACATGACCTTCCTGCTGTGAATCCATGCTGCCTTGGGTCCTGTATTCCGCTAGCCTCTAGGTACTCAAAATTCTTTCTTTCAGAAGTGATTTCATCATTTCTCTACCTTTGTGGTCAAACTAACAGGTCTGTAGTTTCCTGTTTCTGTCTTGCTCCCACTTTTGTGAAGGGAATCACATCCACCCTTCTCCAGTCCTCAGGTACCACCCCATCCTCTCGTGATTTATTAAAAGGGTGCTCAGTGGTGTCACTAGGTCCCCCAGTAGTTCTTTTAGGATTCTGGGTTGAATCCCATCAGGCCCCATTGCTTTGTCCACCTTGAGTTTTAAGAGTTCTTTCAGGACTCTTTCTTCTGTAAATGGATTGGTGTCAATCCCCCTGAACAAAGTGCTTCTATTGTTTGGTTTAGGTAACTCCTCTTCTTATTATTATTTTGTGAATACTGAGCAAAAGTATTCATTCAGTATCTCTGCCTTCACTGTCTCCCCTGCCCACCTCCCTCTCCTTTATTGATCTTGACTATCCCTCTCTTAACCTTTCTATGCTCCCTAATGTACCTATAAAAGGTGTTATCCCCTTCTTAACTGAGTTGGCTATCTTTTCCTTAGTTTGGGCCTTTGCTATTCTGACTGCCTTCCCACTTCTTTCTGCTTTAACTGATACAGTTCTCATGTGTTTCTTCTGTGATTCCTTATACTTTTGAATGATACCTTTCTCCCTAACCTTCCTGCCACCTCTTTTGAGAACCATAGTGGGTTTTACTGTGCTTTGTTTTCTATATTTGTTTCACACAAAGGCTTGTTGCCTCTGTGATGTCAGGTTTAATTTTCTCCATTGTTCTTCCACCCTCCTTTCTGGCCATTTGCTAGTGCATTCCTTAGGTGTTCACCTATTTTGCCAAAGTCAGCCCTTCTAACGTCCAATATCCTTGTATTTGTATGGCTTGTCTCCATGGTTGTGCTTATTGTGAACCACACTGTGTGGTGGTCGCTATTCCCAGATGGCTACTCACTTCTAAATCTGTGATCCTCTCTGCATTTGAGAGTACCAGGTCTAATATTTCTCCCTTCTGAGTGGGTTCCAACACTAACTGTTCAAGGCATGCCCCTGTAGGGCATCGAGAATGACCCTGCTCTTGGATGTGGCTGCAGTACATGTCATCCAGTTAACATCTGGCATATTCAGGTCCTCCATCCACAATATCTCCCTTTTCAGCCATTCTGAGAATGTCTTCTATCATTTTCTTGTCCATTTCCTCCCCTGAGATGGGGTCTGTATACAACCCTGTACAGATTGTGATGCCACTCCAAGTCTCCAAGGTGACACACAGTGCCTGTTGTCCCCCTTTACCTTCTCAGTTCTCTAGCTTTGATCCCTTCCTTATGTAGAGAGCTACTCCGCCTCCTCTGTTACCCTCCCTGTCCCTTCTGTAGATTGTGTACCCTGGTATGTTGACATCCCAGTTATGGTTCTCCATGTACCATGTTTCCGTGACTGCCACAATATCCAAGTGTTCCTTTTCCATCAGGGCTACTAGCTCAGGAAGCTTGTTTCAGACTATGGGCATTAGTACTCATTGCCTCCATTTAATGTTGTCATTATCCTTTTCCCCATCCCTGCCCTTATTGCCTTTGTCTATTTTTCCATTTACCCCATCCAGCCCTCTGTCAAACTCTGTACCTCAGTGTTTACCTTACTACCTGCCATGTTTTGTGGGGAGGCTTGAAATTTCCTGCTTCCTATCAGCACCTCCCTTGGCTAGTTTAAAAGCTTGCCAAGGAAGCATTTAAACCCTATCACCTAGAGCTTGGTTCCCTTCCTGGACAGATGCAGACCATCATGCCAGTATAGACCTATATCTCTCCAGGAGCTCTTCTGGAGAATCTGAGTCTTGTGCATGATGTTCATGGTGCAGACATTAAAGGCCTGGTCTGTCCTCTGCTGTAGGAGCCAGTTGGTCACGTACATCTCCTCCAGCATCTGATGGAGCTAGTCCTGTGTGTTCTCAGCAGCAGCAAGGTGGTCCTTGACATTTTCATTAAGTTCCTGGCAATCCTATTTAGACCATATTGCTGCTATTGAGGGCATACAGTACCTAATAAGTCCTGTGGTTGAGTCCTTCATGGCAACACATGCTACCAGCTAACCTCTGCTGGGCAGCATGCACTGCTGAGAAGGACCCAGCCAGAGAGCTGACATGCTGCATTAGATGCTGGAGTTCCTGCAGCACTAAAGGCTGGTTTTGAATTTCTGTAAGAAAAAATTACAAGAAATGCAGTCTTTGTTTGTACACAGTAATTTTTTTTTTTTTTTTTTGCTGTGGATACATGGCTTGAGCTGAGAATAGTAGGCACTACAGTATTAGCAAATTAATATTACATGAACCTATGTATTGGAATTAGGTCGATAAAACAGGAAATTCAGTGCTAAAGATATTTTTTTAATTTTAGTCTTTGGTAACCAGGTATGGCTCACCAGGCACAAGTGCCTGTTTTCAGGAGCAACCTGGGAGCACTGTGGAGGTTAAGTGACTTGCTCAGAGTCACACAGTGCATAAGTGGTGGCTGTGGTGGGACCATGTGATAATGGCAATCGCAGAAGGTGATCACAATTGGGCGGTATACATCGTCGAAAATCAATTTCAGCAATGTACACTCCAGCGCACAGCAAAAGGGCACTGGAGATTTTTTTTAATGTGGGGCTGTGCCTACAACCCCCATTGGGGATTCACCCTGCACCCCCACTAAAGGATTCTCAACCCAAGGTGCGTCGAGGGTGCAAAAGCAGGAAAAAATCACGGCAGGGTGCAACAAAATGAACACGCACCTGGAACTGAACCCGCACCCTCACAACCATAGCCTGCCACCCACCCACCACACCCCAGGCCAGCTTGGCAGCCCACCACCACACTACACCTCACAAACCCTCTCTCTCCTTCCACCCATTGCATGGCTTGCTCCTCCCCATCCCCATGTAGGTGTACATATAGCGACATCCTGTCACTATATTTGTGGACCCCATCCGTCGCTTCTCTGACTGGTAGCCCTGTGGACAGGCACTTTGATTGAGTCACCCTTTTTGAAAGCACTCAATCACAGTTGCTGCTGTCACAGGCTACCACTGTCAGAATCAAAATCAGATCTGCTGGATGTACCAAGCTCATTTACAGCTCATTACTCTAACCTCTAACTCTCACAGTGTCAGTGGCTCAGTAGGTAGCACACTCGCCTCTGAGGCCAGGAGATCAGAGGGTTGTGGGTTCAGTTCCCACATCTGGCACTTGGGTTAATATCCCAGTACTGACACTGTAGTGCAGAATGAGAGGGTGCTGCACTTCTGAGGTTCTGTCTTTTGATGAGATGTTAAACCGAGGTCCCATCTGCCTGGATTGGTGGGGATTGGTGGTAGTCTGGTGGATGTTAAAGATCCCATGGCACTTATCGAAAAGAGTAGGGGAATTTCCCAGTGTCCTGGCCAAATTTCCTCATTCACTAAAAATACCACCAACAGCTTAATCTGGTTCAAGGTCAGTTGGCATTCATCTGTATCCTCCCTGGGTCGCACTCTGAAAATAGGCAGGATTTGTTAAGTGCACTTACCCGGTCAACAAAAACTAAATACATAAATAAATAAACTAGGCTATACTGCCAGCCCCAGTACAGTTAATTTTATTCATGTAACATATTATTCTATAGACTGAAAGCAATAAGCATATTTGAACTACAGCTACAACCAATTTGTATGATACAGTAGGACAGTCAGTGGATATTATAAAACATGCTACAAATGAATTATGAGTAAACCTTGCATATTTCTACCACAGGAAACATGCAAAGGTTTGAAGGTTGTGGAAGGATACCATCACCAGTGGTGTTTGCGGCATGTCATGTGACTTACGTAAGCATATGGTGTCAAACTTCAAGTTACTGTAAATCTTGAATACTAAAGATTTGACAGTGTTTAATGCCATTCATGTAACACCATTCTTCACACTCAAAGCAATAAGTATATCTGCTATAGCTACAGGCAGATGCATGATTTTATTTATTTATTTATTTAGTTTTTGTTAACCGGTAAGTGCGCTTAGTCAGCAAGTGACTGTTTTCAGGCACGACCTGGGAGGTACAAATACAATACACAAAGAGTACAGCCGATTATTAAGACAACGAGTACAAAAAATGAGAGAAATACATATGGCAATGTAACATACATTAGTAAACAAAAATATACTTCAGCACTTGATCATGGAACATACTCAAAAATGTGAATAGTAGAAGGCAGAAAATAAGAGAGGATAGGCATCAGTAGAAAAGACACAAGGATGGGAAAACTGGCAAAAGGATGGGAGGGAGAGATTAAGTGGAAAGGAGGTGCCGCCAGATACGGCAACAGCGGGTGAGGTACCAACCTGGGCCGGGCCTATGGAGCCGAAGATGGCAGGCGAAGAGAGGGTGGTAGGGGGATCGGCAGTAGATGGCAACAGTGGTAGGAGGTAGGAAAATACAGCCGGTCTGGTGGAACCGATAGACGGCAGGGCGAGAGGAGGATGCCGTGAGAGGGGATAGAGGCGGAGGAGTTACGGCAATAGCGGCAAAAGTGTCAAAGTCAAGCCGAGCCAGTGGAACCAAGAGACAGCAGGGCAGGGAAGGGGGGTCAGTAGACGGTGGGAGTAGGTGGTAGTAGGTGGAGAGAGGTGACTAAGCACAGCCAGGAGGGTGGGGACTAAGGAGGGGCATGGATGAGGTAGGAACAGGTAAAGGTGAGTTTGGAGTGGCAAAAGGGGGAAGAGGATAAACAGAAGAAGGGGGAGAGAGCAGCAGGGGTTAAGTGAGGAGAGGCTGTAGGGAAGATAAGAATGTCATGGAGTAGAATAGCTACTTACAATTGTCACCAGCTAACATTAGGCTTATAAAGAAACAGGTTAAGGCAACATTAATTACAAGGCACAAAATAAAACATTAATTACAAGGCACAGTATAGAACACCCATTTGGACAGGCAAAAGTGCTAGCAATGAGGAAACAGTACAAATGCAGCGGATCAGGTAGGGTCAAAGCAAACACATTTGTCCATAGTAGTGAGGAAAGTCCTGAGTTTGCTCTTAAAAGTCACATGAGTGGAGACATCTCTTAGATCCTGAGGTAGTAGGTTCCATAGGTGGGGGCAGCATGATGGAAGGAGCCCATGCCCTTTTAGTCTGACAAAGGGGATGGATAGTAAGGTCTGATCAGCCAATCTAAGATTCCTTGTGGAATGGCCGGCCTGAGGAGATCAGACAGGATAGCAGGCTTGGACGCCCTTAGGATGGAATCAACTAAATTGTACAAGTAGTACTGCCTGGTAGAGGAAGGAGAGAGCCAACCAAGGTCCTGATATAAGAGACAATGATGCTGCAGCCGAGGTGCTTTGGTTGCATACCTGCACACATTATTGAAGGTAGTATCCCATAGTTGCAGGAAGATTTGGTGGCCAGGGACAGGATGGGACACCCATATGTAAGGGTTGGCAATAGAATGCCTCTGGCTATCGCGAATTTAGCAGCAGGGGTGAGCAGGTATTTGGTTCTATAGGCAGTCCCCAATTTGCAGTTAATTGACTTGCAGGTTTCCTGTATATGTGCTTTCAGGTCCAAGGTTTGATCCAGGTGGATGCCAAGGTAACGAAAGGAAGTGACAGTTTCTATGGGGTCCCCATCGATATCAGAGACAGAGATGGTCAGAGGACAGGATCTAAGCTTGTTATTGGAGCCAAACATCATAACTTTTGTTTTATTTGTATTTAAAACCAGGCGTTGAGAGTTCAACCAGTGTTGTACAGCACGAAAATCTGCAGTGAGGGCAGCATTTAGATCCAGGACCTTATCAGAGTGATAATAAATTACCAGGTCATCCGCATAAAGAAGTGAGTGACCTGTGGTGACCAGCTCAGGAAGTTTATTGACGAATAATGAGAATAGAAGAGGGCCAAGTATAGACCCCTGAGGGACCCCAGTGTTGATAACAGCACTGTCTGACATGGATGAATTAAACTTAACAGCTTGTGTTCTGTTGGAGAGGTAGCTTTTGAACCAGGTAGTGACTGGGGAGAGAAGCCCAAGGTACTGAGGGTGATAGTAGCAGAGAATGGTCAACCAGATCGAAAGCTTTGGTTAAGTCAATGAAGACTGCCCCTGTTAACTTTCCTCTATCCATATTGGTAACGATATCTGAAGTGAATTTGCAAGTGCTGTCATGGTGCTGTGATGCTTTCTAAAACCATGTTGTGCTGAGCTTAGTAAATTGAATTCTCAAGGTATTCAGTGATTTGCATGGATACTACTTTTTCCAGGATTTTATTCAGAACAGACAAAATAGCAATAGGCGGTAATTTGATATGTCATTTTACTGCCTTCTTAAATACAGGAGTGACTCTGGCTGCCTTCCAGACTTCAGGACAATGCCATTGGAGAGATAGGGTGAAGATGTGTGCCAGGGGCCAGAGATGTAGTAAGAAGCCATTTTAGTAGTCTTGGTTCTAGGCCATCTGAGCCAGTACTGGTGTTTTCAGAGAGTGACCTGAGCAGCTTTAGGACCTGATGCCTAGACACTTCCTGAAATAGAAGGGGTTGGTAAGTTTGGGGTCCTTCAGATGCTGTGGGTTAAACTGTGAAGCAGAGGATTGTGATGGAGGGAAGCTGTGTAGGCAGATAAGTCAGAAAATTGTTGGTTAAAAGCATTTGCAATGGTAGTAGAATCATTACAGTGTACACCATGTAGGACCATATCTGAGGGAGTGACATCTTTAGCAGAACCCAAGAAGGACTTAATGTGACCCCAAAACTTATGTGGGTCATTGGAAGAATTAATCAGCAGGTTTTGGCAGTATTTACTTGGCCTGCCTGATGCATCTTTACAGTCATTTCTGTATTGTTTATACAGAATGAGATCTGACTGCAGTCCAGTTTGTTTGTACTTTTTCCATTGATTGTCTCTAACTTTTAACTTTGAAGCAGGTCTTTTTCAGCCACCTCGAATGCTGGCCCCTTACCTCCTTTTGACTGTAGGGAGGTGCTTCTTTTGGATGTTGCCAAATTCAGTCAGAAATGAATTGAGGGCAGTATCAACATTGGTTGCGGTATAAATGTTAGACCAGTCAACACAAGAGAGGTCAAATAGGAAGGCTTGTTTGTCCAGGGCAGATAGTTTGAAAACCTAATCAGACGTGGTGGAGGAGGAGGAGGTGGACAGGATCGCCATCGAAAAGTGTGGGGAATGATCAGTGATTGAGTCAGCAAGCACTGTGGCATCTAGTACATGATCAGGTCTGGTGGTGAGGATCCAATTAAGTAGGGACCCTGAGTGCTGAGTAGTAGTTCTGGTAAAGCCTGTGATAGTTTGGTGTAGATTGTGCTTCTGTATTAGAGATTCAAGGATGCTGTGCTGTGGACCCAGCCAGTTAAGGTTCAGGTCCCCAAGAGTAGAGCTCATTTGATTTTACATTCTGGGAGACATATTGTAGCAAATTCTGGAGACCACTCATCCCGCTTGTAGGTGGATTGTAGACACAAATGATGTGCAGCAGTTTTGAACCCAGTGCCAGGGTAGCGTGCAGAGTTTCACAAGGTGTTAGGGAATCAGTGCAGGGTAGGATGTTCAGGGATAGATGATTTTTGCACATAATCGCAACCCCCTTGACCCAATACGGTCTTTCCTTAGAATGCTACAACCAGGCACAAGACAAGTGGCATCAGGCACCCAAGGCTTCAGCCAAGTCTCTGATAGGCATAAATGTCAGGGTTAACCAGTTTAACCCAGGCTTCGAGTTCAGCCAGGTGACTCGTGAGACTCGGATATTCATGTGGGCTATAACAGACCTTTTGTTGCAGCTGTTGCAGGGGTGAAGCGCAAACCATAGGGCCCGATTGGTTCAATATTCCGCAAGCATAAGGAGCTGCGGGCAAGGTGAGAAAGTAAGTTGGCAGAGAGAGTGCCTAGCTGGCATTTGGGTCTATGATAGTTCAAGAGATAGGAGTGGATAGACAGATAGATACAGCCCTTTTGATGAGGATAGAGTGAGCAGGGGTAGAATTCGAGTAATAGTACAGCAGGATGTTAGAAAACCTGAAGTCACTATCATTGTTAGTGCAGGGATAAGTAGCAAGAGATGTACAAGTTGTTAGCCAGTTTAGACATAACAGGAGAGACAGGAGTATAAGTGGTGAAGTTTTAGAGGTGAGAGGAGGGTTCATTAGGGAGACTGGGGTGCAGCACCATATCTGAAGTGGCCAGTTTCACAGAAGAAACTATGTTGCTATCTGAATACCCTGATCATGTAAATGACCTAACCTAAAAGTTAAACTTCAGCATGATTTGTGTAATTTGTCGACTTCCAAACGTAATATTAAAACTACGATGCTGACGAATATTTAATTCCAACGCTCCTGCCAGCCCCTCCTGTGCTCTGCATGGTGGGGTCGGCGCTAATTTAATAGTTTCAGGATACTGCTTAACAGTCAATAACAGAATAAATTATTTAACAGAAGCTGTAGTAATGACATTTTGAGAGTGCTGAGGTGGCCCTGCTTATATACACACACTGAAAACTAAATGGCAATTAATGCTCTAATGCTTTAAAACAGTTATGAACAATCTTATTTGCTAATATTAAGATTTTCCAGAATTAAGCAGTAGAATTTTGAATGAGAGAAGTTCGTACTGTAGAGCCAGGCATTTCAAAAGAAACTGGCCAATAGGAGCACACAGTCAGGAGACCAACCAATCAGGTTGCAGAAGTAAGAAAGCACTGCTTTCCGACTGGTCAAAAAGTTACCGTACCTGTCATTGTTGCTGGCTGGAGAGGTGGCGTGGTGGTGGCTTTGAAGGTGCCGGTCGCCCTGCTAAAAGGTCTTGGAGGGCTGTGGTTGCTTGCAGGCTTTTGTGGTCTCCGGTTTTGAGGTGCCACTGGCTGCTGGCAGAGGCACAGTTAGAGGGAGCTTGGAGGCTTGTATGGCAAACGGAACGCCTGCTCAGGGATCCTCCAAGGAGAAATCAGCAAATGAAATAAAAGATAGATCCAGTGGAAATGATGAACTGAAGAGGACCAGAGTCACAGAAAGTGTTAAATTCCTTCAATGTGATGAACTTTGGCCTGGGCATATGCAGGATGTGAAAACCTTTGTCTGTCTGTTTCTTTGTTTTCAAAGTTGTTGTAGAGCAGCCTTTAGAGACAAGTACATTTAAAGTTGATTTAAATGAAAATGCTGTTACCTGGTAGTAAATTTCATCCAGTGGAAACGATGAACTGCTGAAATCCAGGGTCACAGAATGTGTTAAAATTCCTGAAAGGTGATAAACTGCACCCTGGGCATATGCAGGATGTGAAATCCTTTTGTCTGTATGTTTCCTTGTTCTTAAAATGGTTGCTGAATAGCCCAAGTAAAATTCCTTTTGGAGCAGGACAGACTAAAATGTTGATTCAATCGCAGGGCCCAGCATCACCGAGTTTGTCAGACTTAGTTGCTAGAGTTATTTTTCCTTGGGGTGGCTTCCAAAAGTTGATTTAAAATGAAAATGCTGATACCTGGTGAAGATATTTTGCAGAAATTCAGTCCAGGAGACATTCACAGACGTTGAGTGTAAGAATGGCGGGTTACTCCAAGCAGAAAACATGTAAATCCACAAAACTAACCTACAGACACAGACAAACACAAACATCCACCCAGGAGCAGGACATGCAGCAGTTATCAGTAGAACTGGCCAAAATGAATTAATGACCACAGCTTATGAATTGCTAACAGAACAGGTATGCAGTGAGGGCAGATTGGAAGCTCGTTAGAGGATATCATCACATAGAAACATAGAATTTGCCAGCAGATAAGGACTGCTTGGCCTACCTAGTCTGCCCATTTTCACTGCCTACAGTATCACTACAGAACCTATCTGATCTCTGGCATTCATCCTTCCCTTTCCCAAAGATTCCCTTTTGCCTTTACCATGAATTTTTGAACCCTACCACTGTCTTCACCCCTGCCACCTCTGCTGAAAGACTGTTCCAGGAATCCGCCACTCTTTCTGTGAAGAAGGACTTCCTTACATCTCTCCTGTCTCTACCCCCAGCTTCTTATCCTGCCTCCTTGGCCATTAGCACCTTTTCCTGAAAAATACTTCCTCCCTATACTGTATTTATTCCACGACACATTCAAAGGTCTCTATCATATCCCCCTTCTCTTTCAGGGTGTACATGTTTGGGTCCTTCAGTCTCTTCTCATAGGGCTTCTGATGCAGACCCTGCACCATTTTAGATGCCCTCTTCTGGACCATCTCCACTCTATGTTCTTCCTCAGAGATGGTGTCCAGAACCAGGTCCAGTACATTAGGTGGGTCTACCAGCGATGCATACAGAGGCAATACCACTTCTTTCTGCTGGTGATATCTCCCATGCACCCAGCATCCCACTGCCCTCCCAACTACCTTGTCACACTACCTGGCCACCTTTAAGTCATCTAATATGATTATCTCTAGGCCTATTTCCTGCTTAGTCATCATCAATACCACCTCTCCATGTTGTACTCCACCCCTAGGTTTCTGTGCTCAAGTGCATCACTTTGTACTTTTTCACATTGAAACCAAATTGCCATTACCTTGACTACTCCTCTAGTTTTCTCAGGTATCTGCTCATCCTTGCCACCCCCACCGGAGTGTCCAACCTATTGAAAATTTTGGTGTCATCCACAAAGAGGCAGACCTTCCCTTCTAGCTCATCTGCAATTTCTCTTATAAAGACATTAAAGTGGACCAGTCCTAGGCTAGCACTGTTCCCTGAAGCACCCCACTGGTCACCCTCCTTCCTCTGAATGAACTTAATTTACTACCACCCTCTGCCACCTATCCCCAACCAATTTCTTACCCAGTTTACCATCTTCTGACCCACTCCTAAGCTAGCCTGCTTGCTTACTATCCTCCTAAGTGAAACAGTATTGAAAGCTTTACTGAAGTCTGGTAGGCCACAACCACCACTCCACCCTGATCCAATTTCTTGGTCACCCAGTCAAAGAAATATATGTAATTTGTTTGCCATGACCGCCCCATGAATCCACGTTGTCTCAGGTCTTGTAACCCACTGGATTCAAGAAAGTCCACAACCCTTTCCTTCAGCAATAATTCCATTAACTTTTCCACCATCAATTTCAAGTTGACTGGCCTATAATTGACAGCTTCTTCCCTGTTACCTCTTTGTGAAGTGGGACTACATCTTTCATCCTCCAGTCCTCTGGAACCACTCCTGTGTCCAATGAGCTGTTCAGTAGGACTGATAGATGTGCAGCTGGTACCTACCTGAGCTCCCTCAATACCCTTGAATACTTCTCACCTGGTCCCATTGCTTGTCCACTTCCAAATATCACCAATGATGCTTCTGTCACATAATATGACACACGTAGTACATAAATACATAAATACTGTTATGTTGTAAAAGATTTCATCTTCTGTGAATCTTGTGTTTTGCAATGGAACATCTGTTCACCATAAGAAATACTGAAATAAATACAACAAAGAAAAATAATATGTAAGGCTGTACATGACAGACATTTAAGGGTAAATAATTTCTGACTGCATAGAATATGATGTTATTAGCAAAGGTGATCTAAGTAACTAGTGACCAGTGGTGTTTTCAAGCACTGTATGTGAAATGGCCTCACTCTGAACTACAGTATGTACAGTGGAACACAGATGGTACATATTGGTACTGTAATGAGCTAAGCTAATGTAACTTTTATTGTTGTACATAGTATCTGGAACAGGGTACCTATATTTGAATAGCAGTTGGTGTGTCAGTTTTAGAATATAAATAAGTAACCAACACACATGACAAGGCATTTGTTTATTAGGTAATTACGCAGCCAACAACCCCCACCTCCACACACTCTGTGTTGGTTGAATGAGGCATTAGCCAAGTGCCCTTGAATCATGGGGGGTGGAGGGGAAGTGCAGTAATTATCCAACAACTGAAAGCCCTGAATTGTGTTATAGCATTTATAAACTAATACAAAACATAATAATAAAATCAACAGTAAACAAATATGTTAATAAACAATAGATAAATCTTCATCATTGGTAAATCAGTTCTCACACAAAACAGCAGCATTTTCCTCCATCATAGGGATCAAACAGGCAGGCAGGTAAGTCACTCATTAGTAAAACTTGTTTTTTTTCAACCGCTCACATTTAGTAAGAGTTCTACAGTGTACTGATACTGCTAAGCAGTTCAGTCATCCTAGAAAACAAATTTGAAGACTTTCAAGGCAGTTTATAGACTTGTGTAGTTATTGCTCACAGCTATTAGCCAATCACATAACCAGGTTTGTCTTACCCATTGTATAACATAATGTAAGTAATGTAACATTCAAAGAATGTATAACTTACCTTGTTTAACTCTAGCCACAATATAGCAGCAAGCTAGTAGACCAGTTGAAGCAAAATTGACAAAAGAAAACTACTTAAAAGATGCACAGACTGAAGCTATGATTTTGAAACTACATGATGACTTCTTTTATGTACAGCACAAGTTTTTACTTTGCTCAAACACTAGGGTCTTCATAACTAACAATAAAATTATATATTCAACAAGATCAACTAATTATGTTACTAAGTATTATATATTTTTATTTAACACTAAGCTGTCTATGCAAGTTGCTTTCTCATTTCATTTGCATGCAATAAATATTTTTTTCAATTCTTTTTCTGGCACTGGCTCACCAAGGCATCTCAGAGGTGCCTACATGACTCTCATGCCCTGCTACTCCCCACCGTGATGATCCACCACAGATCCCCCATCGTGAGATTTCCCAGCCTCCGGATAACCACCCAGGCAGGGCCAGCCTCTCCTATCTGGCGGTGTCTATCTGAAATTAGAGGGTCCATCTCCTTCTGGGGGTCAGCCATGGGTCATCTGCATGGGCATCCAGTGTTGGGGATGTGAGGGAGGTCTCTGAGGCCCTCATTGCCTCTTCAGTGCTCAGGGTATTTTCCCTCTTTGTTTACATCCTTCCCTCCTCCCCTGAAGAGCACGAGTGTGCAATGATGCCAGGCATGTCCATGATGGCTCTGCATCCCCTATGCCAGCCCTAAGCATTGCAGTGCTCTGGTCTCCACCAGGGCTGCTGCGGTCCACGAGTAGCCAGGATCCCCCAAGAGAGGAGAGCAGTCCTCCAGATGCTCTATCCTCTCTCCCAAACCAACCCCGGCAAGCTGGACTAATTCCTGAACCTGGTCACCAGTGTGGCGTGAGGTGTGGGGTCCAGCACCTCAACCCTTAGTGTGACTGGGATGGCTTGAAAGAAATAAACCTTACCAGCACACTTGACTCTGACCTTGCACTGTGCAAGTATCTGCTGTTGAAGGTCAATGAGGATAACTGTGAGACAGTCTTCTACACATGTCCTATATAACCAGGAACATATACATTAACGTATGTGCAACTGTACTCATGAAGACTATGATTCTACCAAGGGGTTGCCATGATGACAGGGTGACCTTGAGAATGAAGCTATAAAAGTTTCTGTCATCATGGAAACCCTGAGGTGGAAACTCAGCTTTGGAGTGTATAGTTGTACATACCTTATTTTGTATAGTGTATGGGCATGGACAACCATCACAGAATAAACAGAATGTACTTCAAGTTATCATGACTCTTCCTGGAGGCCATCATCAGTCTCACTAATGCCCCAACAATCAATGTTTCTGATTCCCTGGCCACCAACCCATTCCTTGTTGTTGGTGCAGTACAAATTGAATAATCATGTACTGATAGCACAAATACCCGTGATTTACAGCCCCTCCTCTCCCCACCACCCTGCTCCCTGTTACTGCTCATATGCTATATTCCAGGCACTAGTCAGAGCAAGCCGACTGAATGGCCATATAAATGGCTGCTCATTTCTTTACATAATGATATAAGTAGTGCAGCTAAATGAAAAGTTGTGCTGTACTAGTTATGTCACTACCACAGCACAACTGCATTTTACAGCATATGGATTTCTACATAAGCAGACCTCTCTCTGCAGTACACCTGTGTTACATATTTGGCCCCCAAAATAAAAAAAAGAAAACAACTTGTTAGAAATTTAAGTAATAATTATTGCTGTACTTACATTGATGTGCATGGACCAAGCATCCTGTAGTGGGACTGGATGTAATGGGCATTCCAGGCTGGGGCTAATCAGCAGGTTGTAGAGGCTAGCCACCAGCAGCCAGTGGTTCACTATCCTGACCACATGAGGAAGCAGTAAGTGTTGCTGGGTCCCTCTGTGGTTCACTCTGTGGTGCCACTGTTGCTTTCAATATGTGTGTCATTATCTGCAATATATAAATAAATAAGACAGACTTTAGAGCCAGCTCAGTGGCATTGAGGGTTGAGGTGCTGGATGCCACACCTGCTCCATGCCAGCGACCTGGGTCGGGAATGAACTTGGGTCACTGGGGTTGGCGGGTGGAGAGGGATTGAGCATCCGAGGGACTGCTCTCCATCTCTGAGGGAGGGGTTTCAGTGGCGGCATGTTGGTGGCTTAGCGGAGGCTGGGGAGCAGTGTGCTGGTGCTGTGCTTGGGGAGTGAGTTGAGGCATGGCACCGGAAGAGAGTGCATGTGGACGTGTGCATGCTCCCCTTGGCATCATTGCATGCCCCACTCATGCAAGCCACCAGAAATGGAGAAAAATGGCAAATGATCACGGCAGCTTGATGGCATCTACGGACGCTTGACCTTGAGGCCCACTGCAGATGCTGGATTTGGTCTTGGACAGAGAGTGGGGAAACTCTCCAACACCCGGCCATGGGGATAAGCCATGGGGCTAATTGGCAGCGGGGCTCTACTAGCGGCTGAAGTGGACCAAACGGTATGGATGAATAGGATGCCAGGACGTGTAAGGCGGATCGGGAGCCACAGGTAAAAAGGATTAGCAAAAAAAAAGATAGACTTTAGTAACATGATATGATTCTGTTATTTTATTATTGACAATTCACTTACAGTTCAATAATATTGCATTACTATACTGTATTTATCCCTAGAACAGTAGTACCATACCTTAGCTATGACATTTCTATATATTCTTGTAAATTAACTCTTACTAAACAGCTGCTATAACAGTAGCAGTTTCATATTGTGTCAACATACTTTAATATTATACTGTTATCAGATCTTGCTGTGAGATTTTTAAGACAATAATTGTTGAAGTAGCAAGTAAGATTCTGTTGAAATACCATTTACAGATCAATTACTTTTTAGGATTTAGTATACCATAGTACATCTATCATTAGAATTCTATGTCCATAAACAAGCTATAACACGGGTATATAAATATCTTAATTAGTAAATATTTAGTAAACAGTTTTGGAAGAGTAGGAATTATATATCGTGGCAGCTAGATAATATCATAATGAGATAATGTTGAGAAAGTTTGAAGTTCGTGATTGAAGACAGTTGAAAACTTTGTGAAGTGGTACCAGTATTGCTGTTGCTGTTAGTAATGTGCTTTCTCTGGTGACCTTGTGTTCTTTGACACATTTCTGTGGAGGGTTTTGCTGGGTGAGGGTACAGTTTGGACAATTAATGTCTTATTCATCTTGGGAATGGGTTCCCAGGAACATTTGTCACACAAACACCGGGTAGTTGATGACTGTTTGTGATGCCAGTGGAGTGGTTAAGGAACTGATGTCCTCTATGGAGAATGTTAAAATTCTTTGCATGAAGTGTCATGTTTAGAGCTCTATGTGATGTCCTTAGGTAGGTACTGGGTGAGTAGTGGTGTGTCAGAGCATTTTTGAGGTGTGCATATAAAAGGAAACATTTCTATAAATGTCACTATATACAATAAACTGTAAACTGGAAAGAATGATCAGTAACAGTTGGAATTAATTAATTGACTTTGCTTGTGCAATTATACTATACTGTACCTTCTTCTTGTTATCCAGTGATAATAGTGATCGTATATGGCGACTGTCAAAACGGGGACCCATAGTATGGCATTATTATCATGGGTGACATGCCAGGTAGTGAGTACTGTAACTGCGAGGAGAGAGAAGGGCGAGCAGAAAAGGAAAATAGCAAGGGAAGGGAGGGATAGGGAAGAGGGTTATTACCCTCTAGTGTGCCTGCTTTGCTGAGCCAACCATGTGGTGTGGTGGGTAGGGAGGCTGGCTCTGATGGAGCAGGTCCTGGGGCTGGGTGCAGGAAACTTGTTTTGGTTCCAGGGCTGCAGAACTTACAATTTTTTAAAACTGGGCTGTGCCCCTCCCTACCTGCACCCCTGGAGTTGACAATCTATAATCAAGGGACAAGGGGGCCATCCCTCTCAAACACACTTAATGTATTTGTGTGCCTGGTCACCTGCAAGTGTATATCGCCAAATTGCTTTTCGGCAATATACTCTTGCCATAATAACAATCACCACAACGCTGGCTTGCTATTATGACATAGAACCCTTCTTCTAATGATGATGTCATTAGTGTAAAATGTATCGTAATCTAATATTGATGTGGAACCTTTGAAAAGAACAATTGTGCTCAAGGCCAGGCCCTCTTTCACCAGTTCCTGTGGGAGTGGTTCCAAGCGCATTCTTCCTACTAGAGTGGCAGGGAAATACAGGATGGACTGTAATGAGAAAGAATAAATAAACACAAATAATCAAGCAAGTGTTATATTATGTTACATATTCAGTTTTTCAGAAAGCAGTCTGGTACTTATATTTTGTTTTATTAAGAAGTGTTTAACAACTTTGAAGATTCTCTACTTGCTGCTGTGTTGTGACATTCTGTGTAGTTATGATACGATGTTACAACATCCATTGTTATAATTCCTACAGTCATGGCCTTTTCAATCATGAAACAGTTTCAGGTAAAACCAAAATTACTGCAAGCTGTTGGATGAATAATTATTCTAACATTATAAAATTTAGGACATGCTGTTGTCACATGCATTACTGTACACTGACACAGATGGCTCTAGAGGTGCTTTCTGCTATGCAGTCAAGTTTGAATCTTTTTAAGTGTCACAGTATTACAGAAAATGTACAACACATTGAATCAGTAGTTTCAGTCCAATAGTCAAGGCTCCCCTCCCCAAACACCATGTTCACTGAAAGGAAATAGAGTATGTGAAATGGGCATGGATCGACATTCACAATAAAAGATGATGTGTGGACATTGATACACAGACAAGCCTGTGTGTTCATCTTGAGTTTTCTAAGAAAAATAGTGGACCTTGTAGTTAATATAAGTTTTGATCATGTCTAATTAATTTAATATTATAACAATTTAGCATAGACTGTAGTAACTTCCATTAGTATTGTTGTGACAATGTCACACCAACTGTGTTTCTCTATCCAATCAAGCTTGAATGTTTCATTTTAAAAGTTGAATGTATAGAAAAAGAGATGCAACACAATGAATCTGTTATTTGAGACACCACCAACTCTGAATTGCCCCTAGCCCCAACCCCTTTACTGAAAAGAAATACAGTGTCTGACAGTGACAATGGGTGACCATTCTCAGTAAAAGATAATATGCTATGCAACGAATCCAATGCCTGCAATATGTTTATTATACTGCTGTAGCAATGGCACAATGTTGTGCTGCAGAAGTGATGTGGCTACTGTAGCACCACAACTTATTGTGTTGCCACACAGGTATTTTCTCTCTGGAATCAAGCTGGACCCTGTCTTCCTTTCTTTCTTTCTTTGTTAGTTTTGTTTTACAAAACTGGGAACTTACAAAATAAAAGTTTAAAGTGATTGTATCAGTAGTTTGAACCCACCTCCACCTCCAAGTGTACCACTTCCCCACCTCCTCAGTCCCAGTTTATTGAAATAAAACAGGCTGCCTTAACTGGTCATGGATGCCTAGTCAGTATGTGAGATACAGTAATGTATGGATATCCATACACAGGCAAGCCTGTGTGCCTATCTTGAGTTTTCTAGGGCAACTACCAAATCTTTCAAGTTACACTGTTGAAATTGTTGGTTGCCATACATGTCTTGATGCAGACACAGAGTGGTTGTGTATGGCTATCATACATTATCCTGTATATCATATACACAAAATTGCTTTATACTGATAGTAATGCATTGCTTGAGGAGAATAATGTACTTATGTGGAAAACAGCTTTATTCTAACTGTACTTTCTTACGTAACTTACTTCCATTGTGCCTGTCACCAATTTCTGGCTTCCCTGCCACTTCTGATAGTTTTATGGCATACTTGTACCAGTCCTTCTCTGTCCTCCAGATATAGTATTGCTAGCTTTTTTCACCTTATAGAAGCACATGGCTCAGCAGTTTCCACTTCCAAGCTTTTGTACATCCCTTCTCCTGCAGGAAACTACTCACAGCCTGCTATGTAGTTTTTATTTTTGTCAGGTTAGTCCTCTAATCAGAATCTGTGGCCTGCCATTTTTTAGGCCTTTGACTTGGGCAAGTACTCTCCTTGTCATTCTGCAGTTTAGGTATGTTCTGTAAAAGAAAAGAAAAAACCAACATTTTTAATAAAAATGTATGTTCAGGTACTGTCCTTATGCAACATTTTGAAGTAATTACGTTTACTTAACAAAGCTTATGTACAGTTCATTTATCTGTGTTTAACTGTATTTTTTGTCTGTTTTGACCAAGGTCGGTGTGACTGAAAGAGCCATTGTGGGGCGTGCATCAGGTACTGCTCATTTGTATGTATTGATTATTAACACACATCACAACATACTTTGAATCCTATGTTGTGGTCTCCCAGGAAAATAAATATTTCCAATGTCTGAGAGATGCACACCATCTTATAGAAACATTGAATTATTGTAATATTTAATTTGGGGAACGTAATGGGTGCATACCCAGATCACTCAAAAGTCAGATATCTGAATGTTCACCTTTTAGCATGGTCTGTCAGCTCCAGGTGCATACTGCTGACCTTTCCAGATCATACATTTTGTAATATCTGAATACAGAATCTTGCAGTTAGGCAACAATCCATGCAGCTCAGCCAAATCTGATTTAAATGATTCTATTAAATCTCTGTGTTGCGTTCCCTGGCTGATGGTGTTGAATAACTTTTTCCGCTCAGGAGGAGGAGAGGAGTGAGATAGCAGCTGCAGTTGTTCTTCAAGGACCACAGCAGGAATTTGGAAAGGCAATACTCTTGTTTAGTTAAGGTATAACTTAAACCTTGGTGTTCTGCCATATTTTGTACTGCATTTTGAGATTAAGAGGTTCCAAATTCTTTCCAGTCTATCTTGTGCCACTTGTTTTCTCTGGTGCCCCATCTGCTGGTTCTAATTTCTTCCTCCAGGTCATAGGAGTCTTTCAGTGGGAGAGCTTGCCCTTGGTATGAGAATTGAGTGGGTTCCATGGGGACTGAATGCCTGCTGTTACCGGAGGTGCCTGAAGCTGGACGCCAGAGGAGTGGATGGTCATGCTGGTAGAAATTGTCAGAAAATGCTTAACTATGGAGCATAATTATGGAGGAAGAAGGCTGCAGAAGACTATGGAGGATTCTCTGGAGGATACAGCTCGAAATTGAATTGTGGATGTAGTATGCAAGTGATGGAGTTCTGGGAATAGAGGAACCTGAGGACTACTGGAGGTTTTGAATACAGGTTGTGAATGAAGAGCATGAAGTGAAGAAGATAATGATTGGATTATACTGGCACTCTACAGTGTAAAGAGTAAAGTTAAGGCTTGTGAAAAGTTTTTTCTGTATATCATTCCAGATTCCAGGAGTGTACTGCAGTATGCTTTAAAAGAGTCAGATTTTGTTGTTGAGTTTCATGGTAAAGGGGTTGTCTTTTCTCCTTTGTCACTGCCTGGCTAGAACTTTGCCTTTTCTGGGTTTTATTTAAAAATAACCAGAATTTTGTACCCCTGTTTTTCTTTCTCTCCAACCATTACCCTGGTGATTGATTGTGACCTACATGCATCCCTCTTTCTTCCTTCACTCCCTCTTTAGCTTATTTTTGGGGATCTTTATTGGTTTTATGGGCTTTATATATTTTGGACTTTTATTTTTGGATTATGTATTGATTTGTTTTTCACACCATTTGTGTCATGTGACTGCCATAGTTTGAGCATATAGCGAATGCATGGGCATCACTGGAATAGCAGTAGCCACTTTTGCTACACTGAAATGCTAGCCATGCTGGACACCAGCACATCATAGAACTAGTCTCCTTAGTAAGTTTTTAAGTGGTTTTTAGATCCGTTTTAGTGCTTTTGTACTACTGTTGCTTTTATTCTTTTTACTTGTTTTTTAGCTCATTTAATCTTTGACCTGTGTATCCAAGGGATGCAAACATCTCTGCACTAAACAAAGTGATATCCTAAGCATCAGGAACTTGCCATTAATGTTTTGAGTTATCCTGTGGAAGTCTTAAAATAGCTGGTGGAAATTCCACCGCTAATATGTCTGATCTTATGAGCTTATTGAAGTAAGCCTTTAAGCCTTATATAAGTGGTTAAGTTTCTGTATTTTTTATTTTGGTCTCCATGTTCCTATGATATTTATATTCTCTTGAAGATAGGCAGTGTAAGTACATTTCTGTTTTTGTACCTGTATGTTGTTATATAATTTTCTCCTCTCTTTCAGCTTTCTTTGACTGTCTTTTGCTGCACTGATAAGTGATTTAGACCAATTCCCTATTGGACTAAGTTTGTGGAAAAGAGCCAGACTCAGGACCGAATTACCTTATATACAGTGGAAAGAAAATTATTCCTAGAAGGAATTTCTAGGATCTTATTCTAAACACCCTGCTTTGTGAGGACTGGTTTTACCCTTGACAGAGGAAGGAATACATTTTGTGTCTGTGTTATCCTTTTTATATATTCTGTATTTCTGACCTTGGTACTTAGTAGAAATGACAGAGATTTGTGATCTAGTAGTGTTAGAAAGAAATACACCAGTTGAGGCTGTGAAGTTGAGAAATGATAAACTGGTTAAAGCAGAATTAAAATCTAAAAGGAAGGAAGAAATAATAAAATTACTGACTATATGGGTGTATCACAAAAATAAGGTCACCAAGGACTTCCTCACCATCCCATACCTCCATAATTATTGAGAATGACAGCACCCCTGAAATTATATCATAGAAAATATTAAAGCTTTAGAAACACCAAATCAGTCTCTAAAGAGAACATTGCATGACCTGAAAGTGGATAATGGAGAACAGATAACTGGATTAAAACAGACAGAGGAAATAGAGGGACAAATCAAAATGGAGACTATCTTGCTGATTTTGATAAATTCATTACTCCATTTATGAATAAAGGAAAGTTATGGCAAGTGATTTACAAAATCATGTGTCTATCAACACCAAAACTGGGATGGAGACAAATAATCAGAATCATACTCCCCAGAGGATTATAATATACAGGCAAGTATACTGATTTGTAAGCAGCTGTAAGCAATTATTTGGAGATTAAAACAGTTCTTATCTGTACTAATCTATCTATGGGGTAGATTATGAAGAAATTAGGAGATCAAAAGAAACAAATAGAGGAACTGAAGCAAGCTGTAAATGATTCTATAAAAAATCTGAAAAGTATTAAAGAAATAACGGAAATAACAGAAATGAATATAAAGAAATTATGGCACTTAAATTGGAGAACAAGAATAAGAACAAGCATTGGATGGTTAGTGGGAATAACAGGAGATAAGATACGTAAATCTAAGAACAAGGAATTCAGACTATGCCCTGTAAAAAGGTGAACCATTGAAAGGAATGTAGATGTAAGATTAGAGCTCCAAAAAGTCAGAGTTCTAATAAGATAGAAAAGGATATGCCGAAAAGAAGAAATAATTATGATCTGGAGAGAAACTGCACAATGTATATTTTAAAGGCATACAAAAGCAAAAAGAGAGACTCAAGCCTTGCATAATATTGCAGTATATAACATTAAAATCCAGTTAAAATCCAGGGTGTCTTGGGAGAACTTAGTTTCTGCTTATATATATATGGAGCCTTGCCTGATAAAGGTTATGTTTGTTTGATAGTTAAGACTCAGGCGACTGGACAGGAAATATTAAAACTAAAGACAAAGTTATTAAGCTGGGAAATACACTAGATACAACAACTAGAGATTTTGGTAAATACCACAAAGTTGTTAAACAAACCCAATATCTTCAGAAAGGACTGAAAGTGGGTAATGGGCAACAGCAGGCTATAATTAGGTACCTAGAAAAGCTAGAAGTTATTGAATATGAGATGCAAGGTCCTCCAGAGTTTGATAAAATTATTAGAGGAAGGAAACAAAGGGGGGAGAATCAATAGTGGCATACTTTTGGAAGATTCTGAGGACCTAGATCAATATGAAGAAAATACCCCAAGACATTTTTAATGTAAATGCATGGCAAATGTCTCACTGTACAATCAATTTAAAGTGTTACCACAATTGTCAACAAGTTCTGAATCTAATGATTTAGTTCTGGAATTATCAGAATGAAATAGAAAGAATGAAATCATCAAATGAACAATGATGAACATTCATGGCCTAAAAATATTGTCTTGGAATATTGCTGGAGTAAATGGAAAACCAATGATGGTTTCTGTATTCTTTGTTAAAAAACATTTGACATAATCCTTTTACAAGAAACATGGCTGGATGCTAGTAGTCAGATAAATTTCCCAGGTTATAGTCAGTTTACCCTG
This sequence comes from Neoceratodus forsteri, assembly GCA_016271365.2. NCBI lineage: Eukaryota > Metazoa > Chordata > Ceratodontiformes > Ceratodontidae > Neoceratodus > Neoceratodus forsteri. Next base: position 719,602,450 of record CM057459.1, on the reverse strand, counting down.
GCAAGGAAAAAAACTTGACTAAAAGGCCATTGCAAGGTTTGATGGTTTTATTAAATACAAAAATAACTGGACTGTAAAAGACTTATTCATCCCTTGTTGTAAATTGGATTGCTGTTGATTTGATGACAGAATGGGAGGAACATTTGTTTTGATTAATGTATATTTTCCACCTTACTGTATATGAAAGTTATGGATTTTAAAAAGCAACTGAGAATTATCACAGTTCTTGGACAGTCTGTGCTATCAGTCAGTTTATAGACATATCCTAATAATGGGTTATTTTAATGCACATATTGGTAATATGAATGAACTTGATTTGTTTACCATTAATAAAGAGTATGGATATTACCAATTTATCCCAATGAGGAACTTAATAGATAAAAGAAGGATACAAAAGGAAGTACACTTCTTGACTTTGCAGTCCAACATAATTTATGTATAGCAAATGGCCAGAGTAAGACAGATAACCTGGGTGAATATACATTCCCAACTAAAACAGGTGGTACCCAATTAGATTTAGCTTTGTAGATACTGCATTCTTTTTAAGATAAGGATTTTACTATCCTACATGAGATTATGTCTGACCATTTTCAATAGCTTTATTTACTGATTTAAAATTTGGTGATAAAGCAACCACTAGTAAAACAAAGAAAGGGAAGCTGACTATCATATGAGAATCTTGAATAAGCGGATTAAACCCTTTGATGCCATCAAAATGCTTAACATACAGTTAAATGAAGAAACAGTAAGAAAAAGACCAAGGCCCAGATATTCAAAGGGTTGCCTACGCGCAACAGGGATGCACCAGCGCAAGTCCAAATGCGCCATTGTGCGTATTCAGTGGAGGCAGATACACCCAAATCACAATGTGTAAGAGCGTAATGGTAATGAATGCATGTGCAACTGAAGGGGAGGAACCATGAATAATGGCGAGTGCGATATTCAACAACATGCGCCATGTGCAATAGGGGAGCAAACGGAAGTTGCACGTATAGCGAAATGATCCAAAATAAAAAGGAACAAGAGAGAGTGCAGAACACTACAGAAAGCCACATGTGGAAGAACTGTAAGCAGGCACACAGCAACTGTGAGCAGGACAGGGCAGGAGCAGAAGAGAGCACCTGGAACCACCAGGAATAAGGAAGGAGTGGGGGCCTGTGCCACTATGCAGGACAAAGGGGAAGTGCCACACAGCACTGAGGGCATGGACAGTGGGCAGTACGGCCACTACTTGGAGGTGTCCCAGTGCAGGGGAGTAGCAGGGACAGCGGGGAACAGTAAAACAGCGTCTGGGGTAACACAAGCCAGGGACATACAGTGCCACCATTCAGATGGTGGCAGTAATGAGGTGTGGAGAAGCAGGCAGCAGGGGGTGCGGCCGTGAAGGCCCATCGGGCAGTATGCCCCCAACAGGCAGTACCGAGCCCGCACCAGCTTTTTAGCTGTACACTGAGATCGGGGCCAGTACCACCCTGAACTGGATGATCCTGAGGCGGTCTGGAGCTGTGCAGTGATGTGATGCAGGCACCCACACGACGGAGCCATGCTCTGTCAGTGGAGACCAAAGTGACAGCTGTCATGTGCCTGCTCACCATGGGTACCTTCCAGAGACCAACAGGGGACATGCCAAGGATAACCCAGTCAGCTGCATCACGACTTCTCACCCAGTTCCTAAGCGCACTGCTGCCACATGCTGCGGAGTACATCCGTTTCCCAGCACACCGGGCGGACACACAGGAAACAAACAGAAGTTCCACAGGGTAGCACGTATGCCTGGCATGCTGGGCAATAGACTGCACCCATGTGGCCATCCACACACCACCTGGCCCCGAAGGCTGCATATGAAACAGAAGGGGTATGCAAGTATCAACTGCCAGGTGGTGTGCCATGCCAGGGGCACATAATCAATGTCTGTGCCACGCACCCTGGGAGCACATGATGCCTTCATCTGGCACCATTCTGCACTGTGCCACAGGTTCGAGTGGGGACATCTCCACTGGCCACCTAGTGGGTGAGTATGCAAATCACGCAGAAAGACATGGAGCTTGGGAGGGGCATAGTCAGAGGTGACATGGTTACTGTCTAGATGACCAACAGCAGGGCAACGCTGATCACCAAACTAATGTCCACCTCTACACACAGGTGGCAGTGGATACCCACCGCCCCTTGTTGATCACACCATACCGGTGGCCCGTGACCCCATTGAGGAAACACTACAATGAGGCACATGCCACCACATGCAATGTCATCGAGCAGGTGTTCAGGATGCTGAAGGCACATTTCTGTTGCCTGGACACATCTGGCGGTGCCCTACAATACAACCCCTCAAAGGCCTGTGGGCTATTCCTGGTCTTTGCATCCTGCACAACATGGCCAATGACTGTGGGATAGCTGTACAGGTCAAAGAGGGGAACAGCGATGGGGACAATGAGGACACTGGTGAAGATGGTGATGGCAGCCCCCTGGTCGAAGGGACCTCGACTGATCTGGATGGCAGCTGCACTGGGACACCATCACAGAGGAGCACTTCAACCAACCCAGGTAAGTCATGGGGCCATGTGCAACCACCAATGGCAAGGGCACAACCCACAAACACTCATGGACAAAGCCCAGGGGTGTATGTCGTAGGGGAATTGTCTAAGCATGGAACCGCACATGCCGTCAGGGATGAGCAAGGTCTAACACAGCACGCGGTCACACACACACACACACACCCCCACAAGACATGCACAAAGGGTAGGAGGGACGCCAACCCCGACCGCCACCCTAGCCACACACATGTCCACAGACCACCACGCCCAGTGCCTGTCATTGTGCGTGGTCAGACGCTGGGCACCATTGCACAGTGGCAGACAGCACAACGCAGGCATCATCATGCACACGCCACAGTGGACAGCAGCAGGGAGGTGTGCAGATGGAATGTGTGTGTGTGTGCTGGGACGGTACCCCACCTGTGCATTGCACGTTGAACAACACACTGCACACAGGGCAGCGTTAGACAGTAGCCTTGGTGGGAGACAAGTCAGTCATGCACCACAGTGCCATGGCCACCATGGATGCATGGTGGCCCCACTGAGACCCGCCAGCAGTGACAGGCTGACCAATGGCCTCATGGGGTGGCACCAACGGTCCCCCGGGGTTCCGCTGCGTGGAACGCTGACTGTGCTCGACGGCGGGCTGCAGCATTCCGAATACGCCTGCGCCAGGCGTGCTCGGGATGCCCACAGCTTAACCTGGTGTCAACAAGGAGGTTGTCGCATGATGCTGGGAATGGGGTGGACATTGCACTGCACGGTTTCTGTGACACATGGGCAAATAACTGTGTGCCCACTGTGGCCATGACAGCTGTGATTGTCTATGTCAGCCTGTCAATGGCAGCGGTCACATCCTCCGCTGCCGGTCCATCTCTGTCAGAAGCAGACCAGTGTCCCTGCTGTGCCACTCCTCTGCCTGGCACAGGGCGCACTGAGTGCATCCACCGCCATCACAAGCCGCAACTGCTGATTGACTGAATCTTGAGTATGCAGGTGTGCTCATCTAAGAGGTCATCCACCTGATCGGCATGCTGTCCCTCACGGTGTTTGTGGCCATGATGGGCAGCACCCTTGAGGGTGGGCACTGCACACCAGGGCCATGCCTGGGCATGTCCACAGGCAGTGCACTGATGCCACCCCGACACTGTACCCCCATGGCCATTGGCTGACTGCTGACAGTGCCCTTGGGCTGCCGCTCTCCAGGGCTCAATGGTGCTGCCGCAGTGGCCACAACAGCCCCTGTCCTGGACACACCAATGCTGCTCCACTGTGCAGACAGGCACAGGCTGGGACTGTAATGTCACGCAGGCCTTCACGGCGGCACCACCCACGGCTATGCCCATGCTGTAACCTGCTGTGTGGCCATCCTGTGGCCCACATGTATCACTGTCCATGATGTGAGCTCCATCATCATCAGTGACAGATCCGCACTAGTCCGAGTCTCAGCATGCTGGCATCCATGGATGCTGGCATGCTGGGACATGGGCAGGGCCTCCTCCGCACCTGCTCCACCAACATCAGTCCGGACAGCCAGGTGGGCCCACTGTCACCCTGACCCTCGGACACCTGTGGAGGTGAATGGGCTCCTCTATGTCCATGGTATCGCCCTCAGTGGATGAGCCCACCACCGCTGACCCATGTAGACATTCAGGAGCTGTGGGAACACAGTAGCATCAATGTATCTGCCCTACCCTGTCTCATCCCCCAGTGACAGATCAGGACCTACCATTCAGTGACGGGCTACCACCCATCTGGAATCCACCACCTGGAACATCCTCGATGGCACAATGCCGCATGCTGCCAGCAACCCGCTCTTCTTGTGGGGTCAGGCATTGCATGGCTGGCTGTCCTCACTGGTTGCAGTCCATGCTGCCCTGATGGCAGCCACCTTATCCTTAATCCTCCATCTGTCCATGCCCACCTTCTTTGCACTCCTGCACGGACCACTGGTGGCTGCCATAAAGGTTGACGCACATGCCACCTCTCCCCATGCAGCAGCATGGGCCTGTGGTGTTCCCCACTGTCCACTGAGCAGTGGCTCCTGGTCAAGGTAGGTCTCAAACAGGGCATCTGTTTCTGCCTTGGTGAAGTTTGACCTGCTCTTCCTCCCACGTCTCTGTTCCTCTTCCTCCACCTCCTGATCGTCATTATTGATCCTGTGGGAATGACAGGTGTTACCTGTGACTGTGCAGTCCCATGCATGCCCCACGCACCACAGTCCACACTCCCAAACAGCATGCAACTCACCACAATAGACTGCAATACCAGACTATGGCCTCTGCAGCCCAATGTCACATTTATATAGCGCAACACATGCAAATGAGATGAGGCACAATTTTAAGTGATGCTAATGTGGTATCTACCCCATGAAATAGCTGATTAGCTGATTTGTGTATGCCGGCTGAATGTTATGCTGTTGCGCTTTGCGCAATTGTGTTGAACGTGCTCAGCAAGGGTGCATTTCTGTGACAAGCACAGTGGACACTGAACAGCGCATGCCCGGGTGCGGACACCGATGCCTGCCATGCTGCTGACGGCTGTGTATGGGAGGCAATGCAGGGCACGGCCACCATTGTGCCAGTGGTGCTACTGCGCTGTTCACATGTATGGCACTCTGGCACTGGGGCACCTTAGGCGCACTGGGGCCACAGTGCGGTAGGCTGCTACAGGAAGTGGCACACAGGTGCCCTACCATGCCACACGTGGTGAGTACCAATCGCGCTGTGGCAGTCCGTGGGTGAGAGCCCTGACCCTGTGCTGACTTTGCCCCTAGGTGCTATGCGTCCGCATGGGTGCACCTCTATCGTGCTGTTCAGTGACAGTGTGATGGGGAATGGCAGTGCAGTACTGTGCAGCATCTGCACATGGTGGACGTGTGCTACAGAGCACCATTTTGATACTGAAAGATTGCAGGATGTCAGTGATGGGCACCGATCTGGAGCCAGGTCGAACTGGCCAATCTAGTGCAGTTGGTGGAGCCCCATGTTGCTGCCCTATTTGGGAGACACCCTGGACAGGGCCAGGAGTGCTGTGTGGGAGGAGGTGGCAGTGGCCCTGGAGGAGGCCACTGGCATGGAGTGCACAGTGGAGCAGTGCAAGCACCGCTATGGGGACCTGCAGCATCGGGACCGGACAGGCTTGCCCACCTGTGGGCATGTGCCAGGAGGGGTGTGGTGCCACAGCCAGGTAGGACCCCATCCATACACTGATAATGTCCATATGGATATCATGGTGGCATGTGTCCAGCACATGAAGGAGCCATCCAGTGTGGGCCGTGGTGGTGGTATAGGGGTGGGGGCAGATTGGTATGGCTGTGTGTGATTGCACACACATGGGGGTGGGGGGACTTGCTACCGGATTGTAGTGATGTTCCTCTCTCCATGTTTGTACCCTAGGCCCTGAGGAGCGCCAGCATGCCAGGGAGGGAGGCTGTGCCGTGAGCCACAGCATGCGGCAAGGGAGCTGGACCAGACTGGTGCAGGGACCAGCCTGATGATGGTGAGTGCCTTACATCCATGATTATTTTTGTATGCTGTGTAACAGGGCGGGCAGCGAGGCATGGCCACCATCCATTGACACCACTGCCATGCACTCAACTTGGTACAGTCAGCACTGTCCAGTGGCACTACATGTCTGGGAGTGAGTCAATGGTGGTCCATGCATGCACCGGGTACATGGCTGTGCCACTGCCTTCACACCGCATAGCCATGTCACTGTACAGCCATGGTGGTGCTGTGCGGGACTTGGCGGTGGTTGTGTACAGTGGTCCACATGACTGTGTGCACCTGGGTGGGCAGGTTTTGTGGACATGATCACTGTGGGTGGTCACACACCATCACAGAAGCATGTCCTATGGCCATATGCCATGCACAGTAGGTGGGCTGCAGAGGGTTGTGCATTCACACCTATTGACTCTGCTCCCTTGTCCTAGGTGGACAGCAGTTGCAGGTGATACAAGAGATGCTGTGGGAGATACTGCAGGTTGCCAGGGCCTCCCTGGAGATCCTGAGAGACTAGACCATCTGGGAGTCTGACGGTGGCATGGCGGAGGCGCAGCCAGAGCAGGGAGGGGTTCCTGCTGAGCATTCAACACTCATGATTTCCCCTACCCCCTGGACTCACCTCACCCTCCCTCTACCATTTGTTCACCCCTGCCTCTTACCCATCCCCACCTTGTTTGTGGCCTTCCCAACCTTTGTAAATAGCTGTATATCGCTTTTGTTTGATCTTTACAAAACATTTGCTTTGTTATGTCTACTGTGGTGGTCTCTGATTTGCAGCGGCTATAGGTGCTCAGCTGTAGTGGTGTGCATGGTGTCAGGGTGGTGCAGTCATGTGCATGTGTGTGTGTGTGTGTGTGTCCGTGGGGAAGTGACTATGGTGTGGGAGTAGCTATCAGTCACTGTCTGCGGTTTGTGTGTTGTCCTGTGCACTGGATGACTGTGTGCAGTGGTCCACGTGCATGCTCTGTGTCCATGGCTCACCTGTCAGACCATCCATGGCCTGTGCAGCTGACACCCTTGCATGTCTGTGACCTGCACAGTCCACTTAGTGTGTGGTGGCTGTCCATGCTGGACAGCCACTGTACCCGCACAATGCCAGGTTGCCTCCTGTCACTGGTGTGGTGCATGTCTGCCTTGGGTGACACTATAGCCTCTGCTGTTGTTGTCCCACCTCCATGCTGTCACTTGTGTGTGTTGCACGGGATGTGCACCACTGTCTGTCACTTGTGCTCCAGGTGCCTGTGCAGGGTGGCTGGCACTCCTGTGCTATGGAGGGTGCTGGCCATGTGCACAGTTTCCATGGCCACATGCTGGGGCTTGGTTGCCCTGCTACTGTGTCCCTGTGTTGGTGTGCCCTTGGGTATGGGTGGGTGTTTGTCCATGCACTGTGTTGATCCTTGTGGTGCATGCTTCCATGCACCACTGTGGGTGTCTGCACTGGCTGTTGTGGCCTGCTGGGTTGGGTGTGTCCTTGGGAGGGTGTGCAGGGTGATGTGCCACTGGTGGTGGGGTCCGGGACATGCTCTGTCATGTGGGTACCTCATTTGCTGACGCATGGTTGGTCTCTCCAGCTGTACCTTTGGGGACGCATGGTGGCACTGTGTATGCAGTCGCTGCATCACTGTCTGCTGCTACTCACTGACAGGTGCTTGTGGTGGGGCTGCCTTGCATGGTTCTGTGGTGCACAGGGCTGCACTGTCACAGTGGGGTGGTGGCATGCATGGGGTGTCCGCACTGGTGGACATTGCTCCTGGGCAGGGTGTCTGGGATCATGGTGCCGGGTGTGCTCTGCATTGGTGGGATGGTGTGGCATGGGGTGGTCGGCCTTCCTTGTGTGCAGGTCACAGCTTGCCAGGGGTGTGCTGAGCACCATGCCCCGGCTGTGGGTTTGTTGTTGGTATCCATGGGCCAGTGGTTATTCCAGCTCTCCACCAGTTGCACAGTGCATGGGGGGTGATGTCTGTTCTGCTGTGTGCTCCTCTGCCCATCTGTGGCATGGGTGGTGGGCCCTGCATCCTGTCCCTGTGCATCCCTGGTTGTGCTGTTGTACTGCTGCCCTGCTCCACTGAGCATCCCTGGTTGTGCTATAGTGCATCCAAACTGCTCCACTGAGCATCCCTGGTTGCGCTTATGGTGCAGGTGGCATGATATTCAGTCGTGGCCGCAGGTGCATCTTGACCTCCATAGTTTTGAATATCGTGCTTTTTGCACATGGGCGTAGTGGATTTGCACTTGCTTCTGCTGTTGCACTTTTTTGGCGCTAGTTTGAATATCTGGGCCCAAGTATTTAAAGCCATGGGTGTTAGTATTATAGGATGTTTTAATGACTTGAAATACAATGTAATGCTCGTAGTAAAATGGTGTTAAAAACACATAATAATGCTGTCTGGTATGATACAAAATGTGTTAGATATAAAAGAGTTTGAATAAAATTACCCATCTGCATAGGAAAATAAGGATTGTGTTTATAGTAGGGACTTGTACTGTAGAGAAGGAAATACAGACTCTTATAAAAATAAAAATAAAATTTAATAAATGTTTATGGTCACAATCAGGGATACTGGAAAATTGCACACAATTTTTTTGTGCAATCCGTAATTTTCACCATTCTCTGCAAAACTGACATGTTCCACAATTTCTTGCAATTTTGAGTTTTTACATTGAGCTGTGTAAAAGTATTAACATTTTTTTTAAAATACTCTCAAATATATTGACAGTTGTGCATACAGACTTTGACTGGGCCAAATAATGCAGTGCAGGTAGGGTAAGGATTTTATCTGACACTGCTTTCTTTTGAGTCCTTGTCTTGTTTGGTTTCAAATCCACTGGCCAAGCATAAGTACACTTGAACACTTAACATGTGTTTTGTGTTGTAGCAGTGTATCAGAAAACTTTTGGTGCCACAGAGACTGAAACAAAAGCTTGAGAAAAGGTCAAATTATTCCATTCACCTAAATGGGGTGCTAGCTATAGTATGAAGCCTTTTTGCAAGTGGTAGGAGAGGTTTTTCCTTGTGAGCATACTTTCATTCAGATTAGTTTTGATTCAAACAGCTGAGGATTTTGAATAGCCCTGCTGATTTTAAGCTTGAATAAGCTAGTGTTGCTACAGTGATCTCGCCTAGCACTGTACACCCAGATGCTCACATGCAAAGACTACAATAAAACCTGACTTAAGTCTAAAACAAGTTTATAAAACACATAAAATGTATCTGAACATTTATCTTTACCTAAACAAAATCATTGCAGCCAGAGTAAAACAAAGGTATATTACAGGGTACCTGACTACTGTATGATGCAGTAAAGTATATTGGTATTTTTTATATTTTTGGTAACCTGGTAAGGCCTACTAGTCACAAGTGCCTGTTTTCAGGGGCAACTCAGGAACACTGAGGAGGTTAAGTGATTTGCTCTGAGTCACACAGTATGCAAGTGAAGGTTGTGAGAATCAAACCCAGGTCTGCTAGATATCTGCTAGATGTCCCCAGCTCATTCACATTTTGCTTCTCCAACTTCTAGTCTATACTGCCAGCCCCAATAGCCCCAGCTTTAATGTTTAAATATGTGATTTTAAAAATAGTGTACAGTACCTACAGTGCAAATTATGAACATTAAACACTTTAACAACATTTTCTAAAACTCAATTATTCACCAAGGTGCTTGTTCTTTCTCGTACCAAAGTGAGTGAATAGCTAGCAGAACACTGTAAACAGTTGTTGATTGGGCTTTATTATTCCACATCCAGAAACAGTGGAAAATAAAACAACAATAATTGAACTACAGGCTGCTGTGGAATGCTAGTTTGGGACTGTCTGGTATTGCAGTTCATGCTGGCTGCCCATCTTCAGTGCACCACCTTCATTCCTGAGCACAGGCATTTGGACTTTGGAGTTTGTTTGTATAGGGATAAGCTGACTATAGAATGATGTGATAGTATAATTCAAGATGTAGGTAAACAAAATGATATGGGAAGAATGTCCAAGACCACTAACTTTCAAATATATAAAAATCTTTAGTATATACATAAAAGGAAGCCTACATCTATAAATGTGAAGAAAATATCCATTATAAAGTTCTGGCTAACCTAAGGTTTAATGTAAATGCAGCTATCTCAACTAGTTTTATGAAATGGAGTGATTATAGTATGGGCATAGATTGTAAGAACTTGCCCATGAAATGGGATACTGAACATATTCTGTTGAAATGTGAAAATTTGGGTCCATTAAGAGATAAATGGTTAAAAGTTCACTTGGCCAAAATTGGTGGAAAATCAAATGCTGAGAAACTGAGAGAACTTTTAAATACAGAAGATGTCTCAGTATTATATAGAGTGGCACAGTTTATGATTGCTGCCATTAGATTGCTAAAGATTGGAGTTGACTAGATATTCATATCTAGATTTTATATGGGTGACTGTATTTATGTGTAATGATGGTTTTAAATGTATATGTGTTATGCTCTTGTGACACATTTGTAACTTAATAAACAATAAACTGACTTTGAACATTCCATGTAGCTCAGCCAAATCTGATTTAAATGATTCTAATAAATTTATACTCCATTAAGTGGCCCAAATTGTTACTCCTATGTGGATGAGTAGTATGCCTGGCTCAGGATGACTGTTCAAAAGTCTGTAAATGGTTGGCATGAGTTGCTCCCATCTCAGTCTCTTTAAACATACTGCAAATAATAGAAATCCTAAATGTGTGTGTGTGTGTTCTTTACAGCAGTCTCTGCCAACTGACACTTTATTTTCAATTTAACAGTTCTGGGTTGCCAAACAAACTAAACAAAAAAGTTAATCCCTTTCTTGGCATTTCATTGGAAGGTATTAAAAATTGTTTTCGAATCAGTTTACAAAGTTTAACAGTTCAGCTTGTGTAGTATCTTGATTTGTTTTTCATTTCTACAGGTCTACTTGCAGTGAGCTGTCATTGTTTAAATGGCAGAAAACTGAGATCTTTTGGAGAGGAAAACATTTATAAATGATTGGACAATATTTCACTTGAAGAATTGTTATGGTGTCTGATTGGCCAGTGCAAGCCTACCTATTGTGCCACTTAGATTTTTCCTTTCTTTTTGCTTGGCATCATAGGTGGTAAGACTGTGATCTAAATTTAGACATTTTGTTATGGTACTGTATTTGAATTACATTAACATTGTGCAGTAATATTAAATACAGGTTGCATAATAACTATTCTGGCTTAATGGACACTATGTACAAAAGGGTATAAAGTACATGCCAAAGGCCCATTTCCTGCCCACACAGGTCTGCACCCACAGACAGGTGCACACCATGCAATATTCATGAATGCTGGCCACCTGTCCAAGGCCCCACCCTCAGGTGAACAGCCACAGCAGTGCTGGAGCTGAGTGCACAAGGGGCGGAGTGTGGGACCCAGACAAACATCAAATTGGATATCTGCCCTGGGTTCCAAGAGTGGATCACTCATGGGCATGTGGGGAACCTGTGCAGTCATGGACCCCATGGACTTAAAGGGACAATGGCAGCACCTGACAGCTGCATGGACAGAAGATGGGATGGGCACCTGCAGCACAGTAGTATGCTAGTGGTCCCTAGGTGACCATACATATGCCATCCCCTGGACTGGTGTCCACCAACAACATCCACCCACGCATGACCATCGCCAATGGCTAGGCACACCACACACACCAAAACCAGTGGTGGCCTGGGGGCACAGACTGAGGCAGACAACCTCCCCACATGAGGTGCAGGCCACTGGGTTCATGTTGAAGGACCAAAGAACACAGCAGTGCTCACAAGACCACCACAGCCAACAGTTGTTGTGTCTCTTGATGGAAAACTGCACCAGTTGGCCAATCTAAACTGGCCTGACTCTTCAAGTCTGACTCCTCTGTTTCCAGCCCAGTTGTCCCTCCCACCCCAGAGCCCATGCAGCCACAGCTGCTGGGTCAGTGGCTGAGGATGGCACATACCTCCTGTCAACCACCCGCACCCCTCTGTCCACCAGAAGAGTGGTACTGGGCTGGCAGCACTCGAACACTATTAGGCCATCCCTTGGGTCCCTGTATCAGTCTGCCCCTACTCTGGTCAACAGGATTGCCCATGATGGACCTGCTCCTCGAGGCAATACAGTGCATCTACTGTATGTATATGTTCAGTGCAAGGTTTGGACTGATCCCATGCACAGCTGCCCAGCACCCATTAGCATCACAGCACTACCCCACCCTGATCTGCCATTGGCCATGTGAATCCTGTGCTCTTGCTTCCACTGACACTGTTGCCAGGTACACTGAGCTGACACACTTTGGGGGTGGAATGCTGCCTGCCAACACACATCTGTGCCATGTGCGCCACTATTGTCTGCCACTGAATGCAGTGATCCATTCCACAGTAGAGCCACTTTGAACATGTTGTCCATTATACATATACAGCACTGTCTGGCATGGGCATGGGCAGGCATGGGACAGGGTGGGCCTGATGACATATTCATCACATTTGTTTTGCTCCCCTATGGCTTGTTATCCTAGATGACCACCCATATCTCCCAACTGTCAGGCTTGCCCTGCCATGCTGCATGGGGGCAGTGTCCTGCATAGGTGGACAGGTATGTCAGCAGTGCCCATGTCTCACCACACAGCTCCCTGTGCTACCATCCACACTCCCTGCCCATCCTCCTGCCACATCCCAGGACCTGTCACTGAGGGTTGTCTATAAGCACATACACTTCATGCATAGGGCACAGTGGGTGCCTTGTGTCCACATGGGTGGCCACATGCCACAGTTACAGCAGGATCTCTCTGCCATAACTCCTGCACTGTGTGTGGAACTCTGTGTGATTCCATGGCTTTGTGAATCACACAAAGTGTCAGCTCACCTCCACCACTTCCCCAGATTACCCATGGTGTGTTGCTTCCCAGGCAGGTGGGGATCTGGTGTGCATCTGGCTGGTGTGCAGTTTAGTGACTGCTGCCAGGGATCGGCAGGACACCACTGCGTGGCTTTCATGAGTAGGCTTAGTGAACAGGGTCCCATATTATTTAACTATAGCTGCTGTTGTGACAAAAATAGACAGTTATATGGCATAAATTGAAGCTGTATTTCTTTGTACTTAATATGAGGCTGTATTCTTTGTACTTAATATGAGGCTATTTGCACAGTTTATGTGATTTATCAACAATTTCTGGTAAACAACTTGATTACTGTAAGTTTTAAAGGCTGGTAAACATTTCTGAACATTTCACACATTTTAAAACCTCTTGTTTTGTGACTCAGTCTTCTTCTTTAGTGAGTCGATCTTTTGCAAGCCACTCATGAAATAAGGACACTGAGTCACAAAAGAAGAAAAACAATACTTGCATTGATGGCCTTGACATTTTCAATACACTAAATTGCAGCCAAATATATGAGCTGCAATGACAATAGTTACATAGTCCATATCAGTAGTACATGCTGTATTAGGACTGGGCTTTATTTTATCAAAATTCAATTGTTTTAAAAGTATAACATTTAAGAGCAATACTTACCAGGCAGTAGTTGTCTTAGCTAAATTTTCAGGCAAGATGGCAGAATTCCTGTTTCATCATGATGTCAAAACTGCATTTCCATTAGCCTAGAGATTCCATTCCCAGTTTTGAAATGATCTTTAATGAGTTGAAATTCTTCTTTCATGAGCGACTCATGAAAGAAGATACTTTGGTTCATGAAAGAAGAAATTGGCTCATGAAAGAAGCTTTTTAATGGAAATAATGGAAAATGGTAAAAATACAATTACAAACCTATTTTCATTAATATTTTAGTAATATTACAGATGGAAATGTTTCACTGTGTATTTACTTTAAAACAGTTAAATGTTTATATTGGATTTGCATATTATAAAATAATTTAGGTTATATTGTTAATGGTACTATGTACATTTATTAAACAAATAGACTACTGTGTACTGATTTATCTTTTCACAGGTACTGAATTTCATTAGAATGCTATTAGTGTAATTTGACCCAAAATGCCTATAAGACAATGCACCTGCAGTTTGAAAATATGTAAAAGGTACTTTGATACACATGGCATGCCTTACAAAGCTGATGGTACAGTAACACATACTATGTCACAGGCAGTACCCGGTGTCCGTCAGTCAACATAATTAAAGAAGAGAAAGAAACATGGCAGATATGTGTACAATGTTTATAGTTTGTCACACAAAAACACAGCATAGTAAAAACTGATCGAATAAAACAGAAGGAAAAAATCTGGAGTAGTGTGCAGCAAAGAAAACAGAAGAAAACTAGCATCCATCAGAGTTGTGCTACATATTTTAAGATGCTGTCCACCAAAACAAACATAAAGTAGATAATATCTGCAATAATGAGACATACAAGTAATAAAATAAAAGAAAAATTCAGATTATGAAATTACATCCAAGAGTTAAACAACTTGTACATATGGCTCTAAATTTCCAGTCATGTTTGTGGTCACAATTAGTGGCTCATAGATGAAGCACATCAGGTCACAAGGGTGACTGCACCATTGTGGGGCTGCACCATCTCCTTTTGCTATTTCAGAAGCCCTGCAGTGGTTGCAACAGGGTTGTGACTTCAGACCACCAAGATGGTGGTCTAAGGCTCATGCACCACAACTGGGCAGTGTAACAAATGGGGGGCTGCACAAAGGAGAGTAGAGGTAGGAGGATATGGTGCCCCAAGGCATGAGGGGGCATGATGGCAATGTCAGGGTGCAGAGGTGGTACCCAGCAGGGTGCTATGTGCATGTCCTGTGAGTCCATCAGCTGGGGTTAAGAGGGATTGGCAGGGATGGACCATGACCCAGCCCCAACTACACACAGCCTTGGAACCCACCCCATATGTGCACCAATCCCCAACACTATCAGTGGGCAGAAATGTCCACAAGTTGTAAGATACAGTTGTGGAGGATAACATTCCTGGGTACTGTGACAGTTCTCTGGTACTGAGGCACCCACATGGAGGCAGGTTGTTGCCTGGGCACCTATGGGGCAGGCACCAGGGCTGTGTTCAGCTGGGGCCAGTTCACAGTCTGCACCTGACATCCCCTCTACTCCAGCTGAATGACTCACTGGACCTGAACATGACACCCCACTGAGTGCCACCCCAGCACCTGGACATTACCACCATGCCCCTTGCTCCCTAGGGCACCCTCTTGCTTCTTCTGTCCCCACCTTCCTTTCTGGTATATTACACCCCACCTTCATGACCTCTTGGGTTGCACCAGGTGGGGATGATGGATAATTCAGGTGCAGCAACTCCTGGATCAGTGGTGCAGGGACCCCCATTTTACAAAATACAGTGTAGGGTCCATACAGCACCCAGAGTTTGCAACAGCCATAGATTGCCACAAATTGCAGTGATCTAAGGGCTCTTTGAAAATCAAGCCTGAAGTGTTTGCCCTTGGTCGAATGTCAAGATTTGCATGAGTTGGAAGAAGACAATGGGGTGATTCTTAAAGGTGTAGGAATGTTGGAAGCCCAGGTGCGTGAACATATGGTGCATGAAGCTTGCTGCATTCCTGGCTGGCATTCAGGAGTCTTGATCCTGTGCACCACATGCCATGAGTTAGACCAGATTTTGTGGGTCTATCTTTGTGTCAATCATGAGACCTTTTACAGGGTTTGTGCTGAATATTTGGTGCAAGGCACCATGAAATGAATAAGGTGTCACAAATGCACATGACTTATGAGAATCGGGCACAAAGTGCAAAGTGCAATAAGTGGAAGACTAGGTTTGCTGGCCAAGGCATGTAGCTTCACCTGAGCTCTTTTCTTCAAGGTTACTTGAAAGGACAGAGCAAAGAACCTTACCAGAGCAAGGAAAAGGATTAAGGCTTCTTTTGGCTAGGCAGATTTACTGTGTGTTGTTATTTTTTATTTTGTACTCACAGGGATCATTAATGCTTGTTGCTAACATTTTATTGCTTTATTTTCTCTGATTCAAATTGTTGTTGCTGGGTATACCTTCTGCTGCATTATTACAGGGTGTGCATACAGGTGTGTGCTTACAGATTACTGCTGTAATATTCTGATTCAAATTGTCTTTGCAAGGCATATCTTCTGTTACTGCTTTATTTTTACTAACATTTTATTGCTTTTATTTTTCTTTGATTCAAATTGTTGTTGCTGGATATACCTTCTGCTGCATTATTACAGGGTGTACCTACAGGAGTGTGCTTACAGATTACTGCTGCAATCATCTGATTCAAATTGTCTTTGCAAGGTATATCTTCTGTTAATGCTTTATTTTTCTTTGTAGCAAAGTGTTTCTTAGAGGGTATATCTTCCATGAAATTATTACAGGTAGTGCTTTACAGGTTTTACAGTTTTATCTATCATTTGGATAAGCTTTCAGGGCTACTGCATTTGTTGCTGGCTGATTGTTTCTGCTCCTATCTCTTTATTTCTTCATTTGTGGTTCTTCTTTTCAGCAGGGAAGGGCCCAGCCACCCACCCCATCCCCAACCACCCCACACTACACTCCTTTTATAGGTAGCACAGTTGTGATATTTCCTGTAGCAAAGCAGGAAGGGGTGGATCAGAAGGTATCCACAAAGTGACCTCATTTACAGGGCACTAGTAACTTAACCTGTTATAACAAGTTATACAAAACAAACAAACAAAACACAAAATTAAACTTTTGCTTTCATTTTCTTCCTTCTAATTACTCTGACCAGGTTATACAAACAACTTATCTGGAATGGATATCATTAACTGCAGGTACTGCAGAACACTTTTCAGAAGGGCAGTTTTACAGGATTTAGGCACATTTTCCTACATGCTGGGCCATTGGAGATCTAGGGCTCAGCTCAGGCAGCATGGGCAGAGATTGCATGCCTCAAATTGCATATTCAAGAGGAAATATACTATAAGAACTGCCCAACATTTCCCCAACATCCAACAGAAGCACCTTGACCGCAGAGGGTAGTTGGTCCAGGAGGTTGGCAGGTGGTTAGAGGGGCAAATTGGTGCCCATAACTCGGTGCTTCCAACATATCACCTCCACAAACCATATAAAAACTGCAAACAGGTATCTACCTCTATATCTGAAATCAAACAAAGGGCAGAGGACACTGCAGAGCAGGACACTGCAGCACAGGAGCTAGCACAGCAAAACTCACCCAAAACAGGAACCAAAACAAAAAAGCAAAAGGAAATCCAAAACTTCTGATCATAGGAGACTCCATGATTCGGGAAGTTGATACCTATCTCCAGCCAGGAGTAATGGTCAGATGTCTCCCAGGTACATCAACATGGAGAGACACTGACCTCATACATAAAATTGTTCAGGAAGAAGGAGAAAACATTGACATCCTGGTACACATAGGGACCAATGATACCACCAGCTGGTTAGTTGTGGAGACCAAGGAACACCTGACCAGGCTGGGTGACAAACTATCATCCATTTCATCTCAGCATTCCTTCTCTGAGATCCTGCCAGTCTGGGGGGCAGATGGACAGAAGGACAGAGAAGGGGACATAGGGAGCCAAACATGTGGCTCAAGGGCTGGTGCCAGGAAAAAGGACACACATTTGTAAGGAACTGGCAACAGTTTTGGGAGAGAAAGTTCTTTAAATTTGATGGACTGCATCTGACTAAAGAGGAGTCAGTGCATTGGGGAAGAAGTTTAACGTCTTTGCAGAATATTTAAACTAGCAATGGGGAGAGGGGTGCAGCACCCATACATTGAATGGGAAGAATGCCCTTCCACCTCAGCTAGTGGTCAAACAGGAGTTCAGCATGTTTGTAGTTCATTTGCATCACCAGGTAAGGAAAAGGTCTTGCTCCCCATATGATGCACAGGGAAATGCCAGACCGCCAATAACTAACACACTCGAAATCTGCCCAATGGAAAATCATGAACACAATGCTCACAGTCTGGGAAACAAAATCCCAGACCTGCAGGCAATAATGATAGAGGCTAAACTGGACATAGTAGCATTTAGCGAGACATGGTTTACCAGTAACCACACTTGGGAGACTTCAGTACCTGGCTATGTACTGTTCAGAAGAGACTGAGGTGCAAAGGAAAGGGGGTGGCCCTTTATGTCAATAAAAATATCAAAGCTACAGAAATTCAGAATATACATAAGGAGCCAGAAGAACTGTGGGTCACCCTGAAACAGGAAATGGGACAGCTATATGAACTGGGGTTGTATACAGGCCTCCAAACTGAGGGAGGACATAGACACATTACTGTTAGAAGATATACAAAACATGACAGCTAAAGGGAAGGTTCTGATAATGGAAGACTTCAACATGCCAGATACAGATTGGTCAATACCAGCAGGAACATCTGCCAGACTAGACACATGGTGGATTATCTGCAGGGTGGGCCTCAAACAACTGGTACAACAACCCACAAGAGACAGGGCTATCCTAGATCTAGTACTGACTAAGAAGGAAAGGATCTCAGATTTCCAGGTAGAAGATCACCTGGGAGCCAGTGACCAACACATGGTATGGTTCAATTTGGCCACTACATCTAAATCATCCCATTCCAAGGCAAAAATATGAGACTTCAGAGAAGCTGGCTTTGATAAGATGACCAACAGAGTTAAGTTAGCTCTGGCAAAAAGAAATACAGGTGAGGGAGTACAGGCAAAGTGGGCAAGCATTAAGAAAGCAATACTTGAAGCAACATCTCATTGAGTTAGAGAGAAAAGGAAGTGCAAAATAAGAAGGAGACCACTTTGGTTCTCAGAAACAGTAGCAGAAAAGGTCAGAGTCAAAAGGCTGGCCTTCAGGAAATATAAGAGACTGCAGCAGGATGAAGATAGGGAGGCATACCAAACTGCCCTAAGGGAAACAGGGAAGGCAGTAAGGCTGGCAAAGGCCCAAACTGAGGAAACACTAGCACAAACAGTAAAAGAAGGTGACAAGACTTTCTATAGATACATTAGTGAAAGGAGGAAGTCCAGAGGGGGTATCGCTAAGATCAAAGGGATAAGGGGTATGTGAGGAGGAGGATCATGTAAAAGCATCTATCCTAAATAGATACTTCTGCTTAGTATTTACTGAAGAGAGTAGGGCAGGGCCCACAGCTCAGCACCATGGACACGGGGGGAGGGAGTGTGCACTAATCCCTTCACAAAAGAAAGGGTCCTACAAGAGCTCGATAAGCTCAGGGTGGACAAGGCAATGGGACCTGATGGCATACATCCCAGGGTACTCAAGGAGCTAAGGGTGGAACTAGCAGTGCCATTATCAGAACTGTTTAGTGAGTCTCTGAGCACAGGAGAGGTCCAAGAAGACTGGAGAAGGGCTCTTGTGATTCTGCTCCACAAGAGTGGCAGCAGGAGGAGGCAGGGAACTACAGACCAGTCAGTCTTACCTCAGTAGTGGGCAAGATTATGGAGGCACCCTTAATGAGAGGATAGTGCAACACCTGGAATCCATAGGAGCACAGGATCCAAGACAGCATGGGTTTACAAAGGAAGGTCCTATCAAACTAATCTCATAGATTTCTTTGACTGGGTAACCAGAGTGATGGACCAAGGGGAGAGTTGATGTCGCCTACCTTGACTTCAACAAAGCTTTGATACTGTTCCGTATAGAAGATTGATTAATAAGCTGGGTAGGCTCATGGTGGGTCAGAAGTTGGTCAACTGTGTAGCAAACTGATTGACAGGCAGAAAACAGGGAGTGGTGGTAAATGGTATACAGTCAGAAGAGATGTAGGTCACAGTGGGCACCTAGGGTTCAGTGCTGGGCCAGTCCTCTTCAATATCTTCATCAGTGACATTGCAGATGGACTGGAAGGTAAGGTTTGTCTGTTTGCAGATAACACCAAGATCTGCAACAGAGTAGATGATCCAGATGGGGTGGGCAGAATGAGAAGAGATCTGGATAAACTGTCAAAATGGTCAGAAAAGTGGCAACTGGGGTTTAATGCAAAGAAGTGCTAGATCATGCACATAGGGAAGAGAAACCTGAAGCCACCTATAGGCTGGGAGGGAGTTGCTGGTAGTCACAAGGGAAGAAAGAGACTTAGGCATCATCACCACCAATGACCTGAAATCTTCCAAGCAGACCACTAAAGCAGTAGGTAAGGCTAGGGGATATTGGGGTGTATTAGTAAGGGTATCACAAGTCAGAAGAGGGAAGTAATAATCCCTCTTTACAAGACACTGGTTAAGACCCATCTGGAGTACTGCGTGCAGTACTGGAGGCCACACCTTCGCAAAGACATTTTATTTTTTTTTATTTATTGTAGTCTAGGATTACAAATACCTTGAGCCAAGGCTCTTTACAAAGGTTCCATGTCAAGAGAGTACAAACATATTAGGTATGCTACATTGGCCTCAACATAGGCAAAAACCCACATCATTAATAAAGAGTTTAGAAACAACATCCATTGGTTCAAGTGATACATCACAGTAATAAAGTAGTGAATCACATAGGTTGGGATAGGTTCAGAGATCTATAAGGAGTCAGGAGGAAGGGTTGGAGGAAGGGGAGGGCAGCAGCCGAAAGGAAACTAGAATAGGTTCACAGCATTGTCATAGAACAAAGGAGAGGGGTGGTGGGCCACAAGGGAAGAATGGAAGTTAGAGACCAAATTGAGGCAGTCCAGAGAAGGACAACCAAAATGGTACTGGGACTGCATCAGAAAACATATGAGGACAGATTAACGGAGCTCAATATGTATACCCTAGAGCAAAGGAGGGAGAGAAGTGATATGATCGAAACATTCAAACACCTTAAGGGCATTAACAGGGTGAAAGAGTCTAAGATGTTTCAATATAAGAAAATAGCAGTACAAGAGGACACAGCATGAGATTTGAGGGCGTCCGATTAAGAGGTAATGTGAGGAAGCTCTTTTCACAGAAAGGCTGCTGGATGCATGGAACAACCTACATCAGGAAGTGTGGATATGAAACAGTGCAGGGCTTCAAGCAGGCATGAGATAGGCATAAGGGAGCAATACAGATGAGTATGAATAGATAGGCCATTGACAGAGCAAAGGCCGATGCACATTCATAAGGTAGGAAAAGAAATGAGCAGACTGGATGGGCCTTGCAGTCCTTATTTGCCATCAACTTCTATGTTTCTAATATTGTGTTAGCGCACACTGGTTTGACGTAGGGCTTGTCACAAGCCTGTGTCACCCTTTGAGAATCAGTCCCAATGACTCTCTAGCAGAGCAAAACAAGAAATAAGGCTGGATTCTGATGCATGGTGCTTGCACTAAAAACTTTGATGCAAGTTATGACTTTCATCTAAGTTTGCAACATTCCAATTCTACAATGCACCATGCATCAAACCATGGACCACTAGCACCAAAGTGGATTATATCATGCTTACAGCAATAACCTGGTTGTGCCATGTTGCAACAGGGCTTGCATTACAAAATGATGCAATGTCCCCTTTTCTGGGATTCTCAACAAGTGGAAGCCCTGACACTGTGCCGATGATGGTAAGCATCTGTTAGACCAGGTTGGAGCTGGTCTAACTGACAGTGGTACACAAATGGAGAGGGAAGATCACAGATGGAGATGATGATGGAGCCCATAGACCACTGTAGGGCATTTTGGAGGCTGCATATGCTATTGTCGTGGCCATTTCAGTTGCCATATAGTTTGACTCCAGTCTCACCTCATGCAGCGACATTTTTGTCACAGCCAGTGTCAGTTCTGCTCCATGTCTCCCTCTGCAGTTTTTACCCACCTTGGGGCATTCACACCCCCTTCATCATCTGTGTGACTCAGTATGAGTATCCCCGTATATCTTTCTGGTTCAGCCTGAGGCCCATGCCATTGCACCTTGGCTTGCAGCATTTTCCTCTCGTGTGTCATATTTTTGATGCAGCAGACCTCTTGTTTCAGTCTGTGGAATTTTGCTGCAGAGACCACTGTTCTTTCTAAATGCATCACACAGTAGTTAGTGCACCTGACTTTCACACAAGGGCTAGATTCTAAAAGAGCCCTTAGACTAATGCAAGTTGTGGCAAATGGCAGCTTGCATCAAAGCCTGGTGCACCAGGAATCCTGTGCCTGATTCTCTATCTGGCAGGGTCCCAGTGGCAATGTCCCATGGCTTGCAGCAACCCTGGCCATGTACCAAACAGGTGGAAAATCTGGATGGTATGCCAAGTTGTGGGTGGTTGTGCACCACTCTAGCATGTCCCTAGTGGTAAGCTCCCCACCAGCCCCATTTTCCCATTGGTAGATGTAAACACTCGATCCCCAATGTCATCAAATGTTTTATACAATAGTATTTCTTGGTGGTCTAGTGGCCCTCCCTCCCTGATCCACGATTATGCAATATTACCATGGTCATTGGTGGTATAGTGGATACTCACCCCAGCTCTGATCCCCATCAGTCGATGTAAACACCCCTCCTCCACAGTCCCCAATGTCACTAATAGCTGTACTTGTACATGCTTTCCTGATGGTCTAGTGGCCCTCTCTCACCCATCATTGATCTCCAGTTATGCAATATTATGATGGTTATTGGTGGTAGTGCACCCCACCCCAGCAGGCAGTGTTCCACCACCCCGCCCCCAATCCCAAAACCAAACCAGCCACTGGGACCACCCCAACTCACCACCACTTCCAGCCACTGATTGAGCTCTCAGTGAGTGCTCTACTGTATTTAGTATACACCCACTGAGTGACAGCTTGCTAAAATAAATTCTGTGGGATTGAACTAGTCAGACTATGCCCAAGGAGGGACATCAATGACAAGCTGATGGAATGGGAAGCCTTTGGTTATATACATTGGGGACTCAAACATCCAAGACTGAATGCTAAAATAGACATTATTCCACTTCTTATATGAAATAAATAAATTGCAACCAGTAGATTTTAATATGCAAGTAGAAGGTATACTCGCAAGTGTGATACTAAGATATGTATTCTCTCCTTTTATTACTTTTTAGGACATGTAGAAGTATTGAAGTATATTGAAGTCTATGGATTGGACTTTTGGAATTCTCCTTATAAATAATGCGCCTGATGTGAAAATGTATTAAGCTTCACCATTCTACAAATGATTTTCAAACATTATGGACTCTAGATATTTTAATAACTAATGAGTACTTAAATACACATTTTAAAATGGTTGTTTTTAAAGTTATTAATGGTATGTTATGTTTATTGTGTTAGTGATTTTAAAGCACGGTCACTTTAACAAACACCTTTTAATGAAGTAGACACTAGGGGCAGCAACCTTCTGATGATGCACAGTGGGTGTGAAACCAGTTGAGGCAGCTACCTATGCTGTGGGTGGTTGTGATTATATGCACTAAATAAAGCCTCTTCACTTTACCTTGTGGTGCTGTTGTTTGCTGTCACCCAAATTGCAACACTGCATCTGTCTGCAGAAACTACAGGTAGTCATACACACTGTAAGATATACATATTGACTTGTAGCTGCAGAAGTGCAGGCCCCTGCAGAGCCTGTACTTCCACAGCCACTGATAGAAATCCATGATATCCAAACTGCAACAATACTTCTGTCTGGAGAAGTACAGAACCCTGAGGGGCCTGTGCTTCTTCAGCCACAGGGTAAATCATGCACACTGACTTCTGTCTGCAGAATCACAGGCCTCTTTGGGCCTGCACTTTTCTGTTGCATATTAAAATCCATGACACCCAACTTGCAACAGTACTGTCTGTGGAAGCTCATGCCCCAGTGAGACCAGTGTTTGTGCAGCCACAGCTACTCATGCATGCTGTAAGATTTACATACAGTTCCAGCTGCAGGTACAAATCAAAAGGTAGCAAATCAGTGTTACTGCATTTGTGTCATTGGGAAACAGTTGTATGTTGTTTGTCTTACCTGAGGATAGTTGTCTGTGGCTGCTTGTGTGGTCTTGTCCTTTGCTGATTGGGAGGTTCGGGAGTTACGCTGGACAACCTAATGCCACATTTCCCCACTTTTGAGGGATAAGTTGAACCCTACCTGGTGGATTAAAGCAGTTTGTTTTTTTCACAATGAATTTCCTTTATTTTTGAGATAGTGGAATTATAGCCTCATTCACACAAGTCCCCTTGAGACCTGCCTGAACAGATGCAGATGTGCAGGGCCATCTGTGCCCTGCACCAAGGGAAGGCTCTGTCTGCCTGCAGGGCCCTGCACTTCTGTGCAGCCACAGAGGCAATGAATTTGTAGGACTTTTCTGGGGACTGTGGAAATGCAGGGCCCTCTGGCTACTCCTTTCCGTATCTCTACAGATACAGATGTGCAGGGCTAAGAGTCTATCTGTTAGCCAAAGCTTCAGGCTGTCTGGCAGCTACGGGAGCAGAGGTTCAGGACCTCTGAGCCCTGTGCCAATAGAAGACTTCTCTTCACCATATGGTACTTTGGGCCTGATAGCCAAACCTGCACACTCCCTTCTCAGGCTGGGGTAGAGATGCAGTGAGATTAAAATCTGTTGGCTAAGTGAACGGAAGTGGCCACTTTGCACTGTCATAACGCTATGCAAAGTGACCATTGTAAGGTGCCCACTTCACCATGTCATTAGTGACTTCATGTTGTCATGCCCACCTTAATGCCAAGTAAGGTGAAGGACAACAATATAGGCAGCCCTCCACACATCACATGGCTTACAATACTGTAAGTCACATGCTTTAGCCAGGCAGGAAGGAAGTAAATCATACAAGCAGATACTTTCACTTTCTCCTGTGCTGAGTAACAGAGAGGAGGCATTTTGTAGGAGGAGAGTAGAGAGGATTGTTGTTCATGACGTGATCAAACCCAAAAGCTTTTTTTTTTGTACTGTTTTGGCAGTCTATTTTTTCTTGTGGTGACTGATTCTTTATTTTATAGTTGTGTGTGTGTGTGTGTGTGTGTGTGTGTGTGTGTGTGTGTGTGACTGTGTTGTGAAGTTTTTGGCAAGTGTTGCTAGTCGGAGAAGGAAGGAGGGATTCTTTTGAAATGGAGCAGGGACAGGATCTGGACTGTCCAAATCAGGACTCAGAGGGATTGTGGGACTGTGCTGGGGGCAGTGGAGTTGTGTGGCAGCATTGCTGGCAGGAGGGAGGAGTGCACATGTGGGGAGCCAGGTGGTGCTGGACTGCTCAAAAGTCTTTGGTCATTCCCCCTGAAGCAGCAGCACTGCCATGACCACCAAGTGCACCTCCACCACCACCAGTGGCAGCTGCAGGAGATCCAGCAGCATTGCCTCCAGAGCAGCAGGTAAAGCCCCACCATAACCATGCTGCCAGCACTGCATCTGCCCCTCCCTGCCTGGTCCCCCACAGCTGCCCAGTTTTCCAGTTTTTCAACTGTGTTGGGGGAAAGCAAAACTTGCTGTATGCAGACTATGTGGGGTGGAGGTGCTCTGTGGCCCCCAGGGGACACATCTGTGGAGTGTGGGCTGGCATGGCCATGTGTTGAACCACCACAAGGTGGAGTGGTAGGTGCCGCAGAACAGACCAGGCCTCCACCAGCTGGCCCTTCTGTGGCAGTAGCAGAGGGTGCTGCTGTTATGCAGCAGGAGGAGGGCCACAGAAGTAGGTGCTCCACCACCACCACCACCAGCACCACCCTCACCACCACCACTACCTGGTGTACCATCACTAGTGGATCTCACAATGTCTGCAACTCAGGCAGACATTGCACTTTTCTGGGCCACGGTGGAAGAAAATAATGAGAGAGTGGATGCTGTCCAGCAGCAGTTGGAGTAGATAAAGCTACACCAGTTACAGATTGTGTCGACAGCTCCATCTGCTGCTGGACCAGCAGAGGATCTCCCATTAGCTTTTTTTTGCATCACACCCCCAACCCTATCCTGTTTTATCTTTTGTTTAATAACAGAGAAAGGGAAGGTCACCGTAGTCATTTAAATATATACATGCAAATACATACATGCTCCTTATTGCCCTGTTATTATAATCCAGTGCATCAGTAATGTTTGCTTTATTGTGGAGTGAGTTGGAAGAGGATCGAGAAGCGTAAATATAATGTGTTAAATTGCACGTAGAGTCAATGTTGTTTCCTGTGTATGTGTGACTTCAGATATTGTACATCTTCTTGCAAATATATATATGCTGACTTGTTACAGTGTTTATGGTATAAAGAATAGAGATAAGAATATATAATGTATATTGTATTGTCACCATCATCAGCAGCAGACTACGGATATGATATTCTTTCAGAGGTGTCTGGACAGAGTGCACCGTAGTTACATATTGCACACATGACTTTAGACAGCATGTGTTTTTGTGCAATTATCTCCACAAAACATGTGTGTGAGTGACTGAGGTGCACAGTGGCCCGAGATCTCTGACAAAATATCATATCATTTACTCCGCTGATGCTGATTGTACAAATAAAATATACAACATATATTCTTTTCTTATCTTTATTCTTTACATACTGCAACAAGTCACACAATTTATATGTGTGCATGAAGCTGGACAATGTCTGTACACACAGGAAAGAACACTGACACCACACATGCAGTTTAACACAGCATACTTGCACTGCTCAGTCCTGCTTTTTGACAAACACTTCACGAGTCTCGACACAAAGTAAACATTACTGAGGCTCCAGAAATATTTCTTTTTGAAATAGATAGTGAGCAGCAGTGCAATATCTCGTGAGTTTTTACTCATACTTTTTTCTTTATTCTATTTACATCGTTACTTTATTACCTTCCTGACTTGTATGATACCATTCTTTCCAGAGTTTAAGTCTGCTTTTGAACTTTTTCATGTCTGAAATAATAAAGGAGTGCTCCTTTTAATATAGTGCAGACCAGGTCTTCATCAGTATTTTCCACTGTTTTGTCCATCAGTTGTTTATATATCATTTCTGTTGTGACTAACATTAACAATTATCAGCAGGCAATGTTTTCTGACCTCACATAACAATATTTGTTCAAAAACAGCTGCAAATACTGATGTAAACCTGGTCCAAGCCATATTAAAAGGAGTGCTCCTTTAATTTTTCAGACATGAGAAAAAGTACTAAAGCAGACACAAAACCGTGAATAGAAGGGAATCATACAAGTCAGGAGGTAAGCAGCTGGCAATCTAAAATAGTATAAAAAGTATAGGTCAAAATTTTTCAGATCAGATTGTTGCACTGCTGCTTTAATTTATAATTTAATTATGACATTATCTGCTCACAACACACAAAATGCAACAGTCTTGTGTCCAGAAAGTCCCAAATGCTGACAAAGTGAAATGGGAGTGGTACACCACCTGCAAAGTCTCCTAGAATGTATTGCTCAGTCACTCATGCATGCAGGGGTCACACATAGTCCCCAGAATTTTCTGCATCCCCAAAATGCAACTGTCATGT
Organism: Neoceratodus forsteri; assembly: GCA_016271365.2. Classification (NCBI taxonomy): domain Eukaryota; kingdom Metazoa; phylum Chordata; order Ceratodontiformes; family Ceratodontidae; genus Neoceratodus; species Neoceratodus forsteri. Next base: position 719,575,153 of record CM057459.1, on the reverse strand, counting down.
GTCCAGAAAATTCCCAAGTGCTAACAAAGTGAAATGGGAGCAATACACCACATGCAAAGTCCCCAGAATGTATTGTGCAGTCACCATGTGCACAGTGGTCACACAGAGTCCCCAGAATTTCTCTGCATCCCCAAAGTGCAACTGTCTTGTGTCCAGAAAATTTCCAAGTGCTGACAAAGTGAAATGGGAACAGTACACCACATGCAAAATCCCCAGAATGTATTGCACAATCACTCATGCACGTAGTGGTCACACAGAGTTGCCAGAATTTTTCTTCATCCCCATAATGCAACTGTCTTATGTCCAGAAAATTATCATACTGTGATGATGATGTCATGATGCACAGTGTCTTTCCAAACTGTGAAGGAGGGATAAGATAACATGAATGACCATTCAGTGTTCTGTCACAAATGATGACAGTTAGAGAACTGTTGCTTGTCCAAAGTGTGCTGCAATGCAATGCGATCACCTCAACTGAATGGAAGGGTACCTTTATGTACAGTAATAGTAGTCTTGGTGAGTTGAGATATATATACATATATATATATATATATATGGATATATGTATTTTCTAGGTGGAGGGTTGACATATATATATACATGTACTCATTGTATTGTTTTGTATCACAGGTCACATACTGTTGGTGTGCACATTCCTGTGCTTGATGAGAAATTTTGGCATTGGAATTGGAAATGGTATACTCAAGCCAATGAAGGCAAGTATTTTTTGGGGGGCATATTTAAAGTAGGTCTCATTAATGGTTTATTATTTGGTTACTTCTTCACAGATTTTATCTGCATCCTTTTCCAGTCCAGTAATGATGGCCATGGTCATCATCAATTCAAATGACTTCTGCTTGTTGTATGTCTGCCCCAGCATGGGGGTATTGTTGAAGAGGTTCTTTGAATAGGACAACTATGACATCACAAAGCATCTGGAAGTTTCCTAAAAAAGAAATGAAGGACTTATTACAACTTGATTGCAGCAGTAAGACATTATGTTTAAGCTGCGCTGTTCCACCACAGGTATCTAGATTAACACAGATAGCAAGCTGTCCCACTGCAATCATCAGATCACAATTTAATTTAGTACCAGGCTGTGTAACAAATACACTGTGTCAGTGTCCCTGTGTCTCAACTCAAGTTACATTTTAAAACCATATCTTGTCAAGTAGCATGACCTGAGTTCAGCTTTTCAACACTGTCATGGCTGTGCAGCTGCAGATTTGAAATACAGTGCATGACATGTTGCAGAATATTTTGGTGACATACATGTCACCTAGTTTATGAATCATCAGTCAGATTTTTGCACTCTTATTTAAAAAAAGGAACAGATGAAATAAAATTGATATACTTACCAGTATGGATTGGAAATGGATATCCCATAGGTTCCTGTAGACAGTACTGCTGTTGTACCATTGATACAGACCTTTAGTGAAGGAGAGTCATTTGTTGTTAACCTGTAAAAACAAAATAATTTGAACATATGTGTTTGACCATTGCAGCTCAGAAAAGCAACAGAAAACAAAACACACAGCTAAAGGAAGTTGAATAGCATGAAAAACATTAGTACGCATACTCAGTTTATAGTTTTAATAGTAATAAGCCTTGTACCTGTGGCTGATGGAGGTGGTCTCCTGTTTGACTCCCTCTGCCTTGACATGGTCAAGACATGTAATGGAAAACATTGTCACAATGGTGGTGGTGGGTGGTGGTGGTCATAGCTGAAGCACATGATGATGACATTCTCTTACATCTTCCTACATCTGGTGGTGGTGGTAGTGGCTAACAGTGGTCTTATGGTGGTGGTAGTCCAGTGGACACGGTCACATTCCCTATGTTGGCAGTGGTGAACAGCGGCCTTATGGTGATAGTAGCCCAGGGGACACATGGTCACATTTCTATGGTGGCAGTGGTGAACAGTGGTCTTTGGTGGTGGTAGTCCAGGGGAACACATGGTCACACTCCCATGGTGGCAGTGGCAAACAGCAGTCTTATGATGGTGGTAGTCAGGGACATAAGGTCACATTTCCTATTTTGGCAGTTGCGAACAGCAATCTTATGGTGGTGGTGGTCCAGGGAAGGACACACAGTCACATTCCCTATGGTGGCAGTGGCAAACAGGTAATAGCAGTCTTATGGTGGTGGTAGTCCATGGGCCAGGATATACTGTGCTCTGTGTTATAAATGTGATGTGACATATGGAATTTGAGTTACTATGAGTGGGACACTGATTTAACTTTATGAAAAAGAAAACATGTATCATACAGGAAATGCACAGCCTTTAACCACTTAAGTTAAAACCTGCCAACATTAACCTCATCATCATCATTCATCATCATCCTCATAAAGAAAGCTGCACTCTCAGTCTTCTATGTCTTAATTCTGACCACTAGGAAATTCTTTCTCCATTGTGTTATCATGTACATCAGTGGTAATCGTTTCATGCTGCCAGTGCCACCAGGATGGTCCTTTCACAACTTCAACAAAACCATGACTATGCAGGAGTATGAATACTGAGGTTTCAGTCTGAGCTGGTATGTGCCTCTCATTCATTTTATGAATGTCAGCAAACTGACATTTGCAGGAGAGAGGTTTGTATGATGATCCCGAGCTATTGCACCTGCTGAGCTGAATACCTCTCGACACTCACACTGGAGGATGAGCATGTCAGGTACTTCAGTGCCACAGCTGTCAGCTCAGGCCATTCGCTGACCTTTCCACTCTAGTATAAAAGGGACCATCAGTATTGACATATGCCTGTTTTCAGACAAATATGACTCAACCATTCGCTGTGCTGTACTAAGTCCAGTGGCTGATGCATCATCTGCTTCTCCCGAATCATTTGTGTCACAATCCTCAATTGGGACAAAGCCTCCCAAAGTGGGTTAATGCCAACTGCTTTTGATGACAGACCACCTGGAACTGCAGTCCCCTTCACCTTACAGGATATGCTTGCTACTACTCCTCCAGGTTCACCTTCAGCCTGATTATGCTGCTGAGGTTTGCTGACCCTGGCACATGACTTCTGTGCCCCATGAACCAAGAGCACCAGTTTCCCACTGACAGTTTTATCTGTTCAGGCCCACACTCTATTACTAAGGCAATTCCACGATTGTATTGTGGGTCCAGCATTGTTGCTATTGCAAAGTTGTCACTACGCTGGATGCTCAAGATGTGATGATCCTGGTCGAATACTGTCAGCATGTGTTTCAGCAACACACTGCTAGCACTGTCTCCAGCAACATCAAGGCTATGCTGTACATTCACCAATGTCTGCCTCAGCACCTGCAGCAGTGTGGAACTGATTGGCTAATAGAGGCAGACTCACCACTCACTGCCTGTGTGGCATGTTCAAAAGGCCTCAAGATTGTTATTACAGAGTCCATGAGGCACCACTGTTCAGTCATCATAGACATGGATGCCCTGGAACTGTCACAGCTAGTGTGCATGACAAGATATTCTGAGATGGCTTTGTACTGTTCATGCAACCTCTTTGCCATGTATAAGTGGAGTTCCACTGGTGACAACTTCCAGCTTCAAGCTGCGAAGTTAGTCCGCGACCTTGCAGAGCGTGAAAGTGAGAACAGATCACGGGTGCAACTGTCAGCATTTCCTTTATATCAGGGTGCTGCAGAAACTCCTGCACCACAATATTTAAACAGTGGGCCATGCATGGAACCTGAAAACACCATTCTTGATGAATTTCACCACATTTGACCCATTGTCACTTGCTATGAACCCAGCTGTCAGAGCGTGGGGTTCAGCCACTTGTCAGTTTCAGTCAGTACCAAGTCCAACATGTTTTCACCAGTGTGTGAACAGGTCACATTGTGCATAGCAATCGTTGCACTTTCAAATTCCTGGAAGATTGCTACCATGACACTTCACCTTACTGCAATGATTATTCCCACTACCAACAGCACAAACAACACCCGCACTCTGCGCCAATGTGCAGTTATACACAAATATGGACTCTGCGCTTGTTTGCCACTTGTCCACATATCCATACTTAAATGGATGAATGGAGAGGAGGAATGTTGAAGGGCATGTCTTACAGAGTTGGACACAGTGCGGAACAACATATTTGCCAGCAGTCTATTCCATGATTCCATTACCCCTCAGCAGGCACAACTTCCTCAAGTTTCTCCTGAATTTGCCCCTACCAGCCTTCTGTCATGCCCCTACTGACTGAATATCTATTCCATACAAATAGGCCTTCACTTTTACCTTGTTTATACTGTACCCCTGAGAAACTTATGTGTAACAGCCATGTCACCTTGCTGGCCTTAAGCTTATACATGTGTAGGGCCTCCAGCCATTCCTCATAGGATCTGCTCTGCTGGCCCTTGATCATCTTGGTGACTTTTAGCTGTACTGACACTAGTCTGTCAATATCCTTCCTCAGGTGAGGTTCTAGAACTTCTCCTACTGTCAAAACCTCTCCATATACAACCCAGCATCCTCAATGCCTAGCTGTATACATTGTTGCATCAACTTGTTTGCTTGAGGAGTCACTGATTATAATTACCATATCTCTCTCCTCTACTGAACTGGCCAGTCTAACTCATCCCATCCAGAATATTGTGCATTGAGTTTGTCTACCTAGTGCATTACTTTGAACTCCTAGGAATTTAATTTTGTTAAACAGTTTATTAAAGTTTTCATTTAGAACAATATAACATAAAAACAGCCATTAAACATACATACAACAAACAGGAATAATTCCAAAATTCATCTAAGATAATGCAATAATGTATAAGTATAAAAGTATAATATGAACAATAAAGGATATAAACCAGAGAAAAAATAAATGCTAGAAAAAATCTCACAGGTAGTCATGAACAATACAGAATGATAAGGTTGGAAACATAAAACCATTTTGTATATTTACAATCATTAGCTGTGTAATAACAAACTACAAACTAAGAACAAAGGAAAAATAGACAGTTCCAACCATTACAAGAGTTTAAACTGTTATGACCAAACATTCAGTTATGTACAGACTAAGAACAAGAGTTGTCAGAGATAGAGAATTTCAGTAACCAAAACAGAAAGATTCACAGAGAATAAAATGGACAAACAGATATCAGAACAAAAAGGAAGCAGGGCAATTAAGCAATAAGGCATGGTAGGGTGTGCACTGTGATGGGATAACGCAGCACATCTAGGGTGGGTCAAAACATGAGGCCAAAGGCCGAGTGCTTTCGCCACTTAGGTGTGCTGTTATCCCACCACAGCACACACCCTGGAGTGCCTTATAGTGATTATGAAATGGGCCAGTCAGAATAGGAAAGAAAATATATTTTGAAATATTATTGATTTTCATGCACATTTGTGAAAAAAAAGAAAAAGAGAAAATATTAAGGTGAAAAAAGTCTTCTATTTCTAGTTTTAGTTTTGCTTGTAGTCCAATAGGTGGTGCCAACACAGAATTAAAGTATGGAGGAGAATTTATGAGCAGCAGCACTGAGCACAGTAAAGGCAGTACTGTGTGTGGCAGCTTCAAAGGGAAAGCATAATCTGAATCCCTCAAACTATCGAGCTTTCATTTTTTCTTTGTATTGTAGATTTTATTTTGAAGTAGCCAATAATGAGTTTATTATGTGCTGCCTTTTTAGTTTGGTATAATTGACTTGTGGAAGAGAGATGCCAGTTTACTGTGACTGCTCGTTAGTGAGAGTGGTGTCATTTTATTGAGGGACAACCACTCATGAGTGAGAGTGGTGTCATTTGACTGAGGGTACACTGACCAGAAGAGAGAAAGAGAGCTACCAGATGTCAGTTTAGAGAGTGCTTGTGTGCGCCTTGCCAGTGTGCCTCCCCTGTTATTATTGCTGCATGGTAAGCTATTAATATCACCAGTGTTAGGGTATTTACTTCTAGCTCATGATCAATGGCTGCTTACAGACCCATTAAGCCAGCTGCATGTTTACGGTTCTCAGAAAGTAACAAAATGAAACAGCTGAAATAACAATCTACTGTACATTCATTTGGGCTGTGTTTGTGCAGTTATCTGACTTTGTGGTTGTTGCTGTGGATGGATACCATTTTGAATTTATGCTGGATTTTTAAAATCTACTGTATGTGCATTTATGCCAGGGCAGCCATGCTTGGTTCAGGCATTTTTTGTAAGTGCAATGGTACAATAAGTAAACAGTCAGGACAGGTATCAGATCTTCTTCCAGAGCTGTTGTTCTGGGATATCAGCACTCTGATGTCCGAGCTCCTTAGTCAGTAAGGTTTCTGGATGCTCCCTACCCATTTTATAATATGAAATAAATGATGTAAAGGAGAAGAAAAATAAAAGACAGAAATGACATGGCATGACAAGCTTTCTAAATGGAGGTGAAAGGGACTAGAGGCTGAGTTAGGGTTGCCGACTTTGGATGAGACAAAAACGGATCCTACGCCTCCGCCCCAGCCCCACCCCTTTCATGACTCATCATGCACTGCTCTTCCTAGAAAGCCATTTGTTATATCAAAAACACAACACTTAGAGCAGCAGTTCAACAAAAATGTTAAGATGCTGTTCTGTACCTGTTAAAATTACTTTCCCAGTTTCTTCCTAGTTATTTATTTACCTATGTACAATATGTATTTATTTATTTGACCTTGATTTACCAAATAAACATGCAGAGATAAAAATCTCATTTACAATATGATCTGGGAAGACAAGGAAATACTGCAAATAGCATACAACTGTACACATGGTATAGAATAATACATAATAAATTGTTTCCTATAATGTATAATTTTATACATTTTTCTGGCTTCATTTCCTTTTCATATCCACAGCACTATTTCAAAGCCAAAGAAGTGACCATAATTTTTATTTTTATTTGTATTTATTTATTTCAGTTTAAGATTAATACCTTTGAGTCAAGGACTCGTTTTCAAAGGTTCCAAGTCAGTGGTGGACAAAACATTACAGATAGGATAAAAATACAGAGAAACAGTGAATCAAATTACACAGGTAAGTACATAGCAATGATATACATCTTAATTACAATGGTGCCAGAGAAGTGCTTAGGATAGGAGAGGAGGGGGTACACTGTCCTAGTTGTTAACTGGATGGTCAGTAAACCAAAAGACAGAGAGGGTAGGGTGGTCAGCCTTGAAAGGCCACATCAAAGAGAGGAGGGGTGGAGGGGGTGATCAGCAGAAGGATGCATCATCTGGGTGAAGCGTACAGGGGAAAAGTAGGGGTGGTAGTGGTGGCAGAGGGGAGGGGTGGGATGAAGGAAAAATAGGGCAGCTAGGATGCACACTCAACTACGAGGCAGGTACAGGTCTTGGATGTGTCCAGACAGGATCTGAGCCCAGATTTGAAAGTTCAAAGCTTGGCTATATCAGTGAGGTCAGCTGGTAGTTCATTGTACCATTTTGGTCCATTGTACAAGATGGAATTCTGTGCAAGTTTCGAGACATTTTAAAGTGATCGTCAACCTGTGGGAGGATGCACTTCTAGTGTATTTAGTTGGTACTCCAGTTTAAAGAGGCTTCCCAGAGTGGGAATGTAAGCCCAAGAAGCACTTTTTAGAAGAAGACAGGTTTGGTATTGTACTCTAAGCTGGAGAAGGAATCACCCAGATTCAGTGAAGAGGGAGCAGGTGTGTGTCAAGAGAGGACCCTAGTGTTAGGCGGCATGCCTTGTTGAGGAGTGTACTAACCCTGTTGAGTGCAGTCTTTGTGCCGGCCTCATAGATAGGCAGCCCATAGTTGATGGATGACAGTACTGAACTACTGGTAGCAAGTTTGAGTGCCTCGGAGTCATTGAGTGCCTATGTCAGAAGAGGACCCCAAGCTTTATATTTGCTGACTTGACTACAGAGCCTACAGTATGTGGCTTGAGAATGTGACTGCGCCATCAAAGGTGATGCCAAGGTACTTGAACTTTGTTACTTGGTCTAGAACCTCACCCTTGTGATTGTGTAGAGCAGTGGTTGATATTTTTTTGCTTTGGGTTGTAGAGAAAAGCATGCCTTTGTTTTTGTGGTTTAGGAGTAGTTTGTTTTGTGTGAACCAGGATTCAAGTTGGAAGAAGCTGCACTGAAGTTCAGATGTAATGGAGTAACAACCTTTACCAGCAACCAATATAACTGCATCATCCATACAAGTGCAGTCCATGCTGAGCAAACAGATGGGGCAGGGTTGATGAAGAGACTGAAGAGGAGAGGTCCAAGAATGGATCCCTGGGACCCTAAGGACACCCCTTTAGATGCTGACAGAGTATCTACAATTTTGACACTTTGTGATCTGTTTGAGAGGTAACTCGCCAAACCATGACAATGAGTTAGGAGATAGACCTGTTGACTGAAGGCAGCTCAAGAGAAGATTGTGATTCACTGAGTCAAAGGCCTTCATAAGATCAATGAAAGCCAAACCCATAGCCTGCCCACTATCTAGGGCATTGTATGACTGAGAGGAGTAGTCAATAAGGGCAAAGTGTGGAATGTTTTTTATGGAAGCCATGTTGCTGCGGCAGAGTAGATTATAGTTGTCAAGATACTCTGTTAGCTGCTCCAAGACCATTCTTTCTAGTACTTTAGAGAGTGGGGGCAGGATGGATATTGGCCTGTAGTTGGATGTTAGTGTTTTGTCCGGCTTTGAAAACAGGTGTGACAATGGCTGACTTCCATGCATTCGAAACACCCTGATTTTAGAGAGGCTTTAAATACCATGGTTAGGGGATTGGCAAGTCTGCTCAGAAGCAGATCAACAAGCTTCATGTCGACAAGATCTGCTCCCACTCCTGGTCTTGCCTAGGGCCCTTTTAATGTGCTTGATTGTTTTGGACATGGTGACTCATCTGAAATAGAAAGGTGGCAGACCATTTCTTGGGGATTTTGTGGGCAGTATGGTGATGGTGACCCATCAAATCCTTAAGGTAGTTTCCAGAAGTCGCCGGAAGGTCAGTGAATGTGTTATTAAGCCCATTGGCTGATTTCAATAGTTTCTTGTAGGGTCCCATCCACGGTGATTATTAGGTCAGGAGGTGTCTTAGGGAATTTCCTATCAGTGCTTTAATGACGTTCCAAAATTCTTTCCAGAGCCCCACATTTTGCATAGAAGCTTCTTATAGTAAGTTCCTTTGGCCTGTCATTATGAGTTTGGTGCAGACGTTTCTGGCTGCCTTATAGCATTAAGTGAGCAAGGCATTCCTGCTGCTTTAGCTTTGTGCCAGATTGGCTCTATTCTTCATAAGACCAATAAGAAAGTTGATAAGCCATGGGTTAGCGGTGCCCCTAATCTTTTTGTTTTATAGGGTGCAAAAATATCACAGGCATGATTGAAATTCATAATAAAATATGTCAGGGTCTCATTTCCATCAATATCTCCTGTCAGAAGTGACCAGTCTATTTGTGTCAAATACAGCCTGAAGTGGTCGAGTAGCCCAGGCCTCAAACAGTGATTTTGGACATGTTAGGTGGATTTTGGTGAAGTAGTTAGACCAGGTGCATTTCACTGGGGAATGGTTGCTGAGGCTGTCTGGCAGGACAGTGACATTGGAGACATGCTTTTCTTGAGGAAAAGTAATTTAAAACATTTAAAATGCCTAAATTATGTTAGAGATAAAATGTTTACCAGCAAATGAAAGTGGAAGACAACTGGCTGTGTTGCTGTTACAAAAGATGGGGGTAGCTTTGCTGCTATGCCAGTATAATATGCAGTGGAAAATACTAGGTTAGTAAGTGCTACTGGCATTAATGGCCATACTTTACACCTCCCAGGCTGACTGCTTTCACAGACAAAAGCCTGTACTGACAACATAACTTGATTGTAACCTGGACATGTAGCTGAAACAATGAATGAGATGGCAACATTTGTTTCAAAAGTATGTGAGCACTCAAAATGGCTCAAAACCTGACCAGCACAGAACAAAACCGGATTACCTGATAGGGACCCTGAAAACCTGATCACCAGGTAAAAACCTGACAGGTGGCAACCCTAGGCTGAGTAGCAGTAGGGGCAATCAAGATGTGTTTACAAAACATTTGAAAAGCTTCCCAGACCAATGAGTAGCAATCTAAGGTACTGGCAGCATGTGTGATAGGCATTCATATGAGGCCACTGTAGCTAAGTCATTCAGAAAGTCCTGAACAGTGGGGACTACAGAAGTACCTCAATTCTGACAAATGGGGCATTTGCCTCAATACTTGGAAGTTGTAACCAGTCCACTTGTGAGAGTGAGAGAGAGATGGAAGATCCTGCTGCCAACCTAGAAGAAAAAAGTAGGGAACTGCGGAAGGTTCACATAACAATCCATCCCAAAATCTCTCAAACCTGTCTCCAACATTTAGTAAGTTTTGACAGGCCCATAATATGTAAAGATCTGCACCTGAGGTATTGCACCACCAACAATTATCATCTGAAGGTTTCATGAAAAATAATAATCGGTTTCAGAGTTAAAAGGATTGTAAGTTTTTTTTCTGGGCATGCTCAGTAGGGTTTTAGGATAACTCTCTGATACCAAAGATAATTTACCTTTCTCAGCATTTTCTTTCATAAAATTAGTGTTTTTGGGGTTGTGAGAAAATGTTTGAATCGTTATGGCTGTCATCTTAGTTTTTTTTTTAATAAAAAATAATGAAAATACATCAAAAATATTTGTATTTTCAAAAGAAACCCCATAACCTAGGTAAATAAGACACATTTAGCTATATTCTGGTGTTTGCTTTGTTCAGTTTTGGGCCAGAAATACCTTTTCTTGGCACTCCAAAATCCTGAGTACCCAGCTTAGAAAAAGAGCAATTTTTAGGGTTGTAAGCCAAGAATTCCCCTGTCACACAAAATGCTGCGAGGGAGTTTTCACCCAAAGCATCATTGTATGCTTTCTGCCTCTTCTAGCTCAGCCTGCCTTCCTTGTCCTTCTTGATGCTTTTACCAGTATGCTGCCTCCCTCCCAGCTCAGCCAGATCTTCATCATCATTCCTGATGCTGCTGCTGTACTCTTTATTTCAAAGAAATTTGCCATTTATTTGCCCTTACAGTGGTTAGAATGCTGGCATTATGGCACTGGGCAATCAGGGCACTGAATATGGGATGAGCCCCTCTCTAAGGTCTGCCCACTCCCAGAGTAGGAATCTATCAGTCGGTGGGATGTTGGGGCACAGCCCCCACAAGAAAACATGATTAGCACATTGCCAATTGGCACCCTAATTGCCCAGCACAGATTGTGGCACATTCCAGAGGTGGAACCATTTATTTAAAGTGAACCAGGGTGCTCACCCTGTACTGCTCACTACTCCCCTTTCAGATTGCCACGCCACAACACACACATACATGGTGACACTGGGGTGCCCCAATTCCAGTGTGGGTACAATCCGTGAAAAAACTGTCGCTCTTTTTGTGTTTAAACCTGAAAAGCAGAAATGGTCCCTCATTAATCCCTTCCCTCAACACACCCACTCACCCACCATACCCCAGCCCCTACTCAGCACCCACCACCCCACACCCTTACTTACCTAAACAGGGTCCCTATCATACAGCCACTCTGCAATCCAAATGATGTCCTCTGAGAACCATGACTGTGATATGCAGAAATAAGGGTAAGTTCTGTTAATGTAGTTCAATGTGTTTAGAACTGTTTTCATAAATTTGCCACTTTTAAATATTTTACACCAACTTTTCCACAAGGTCTTTTTGAACTACTATCCCCCATGAACAAGGTAGGTAAAATTTTCAAATCTGTGCTGAAAGGTGATTTTGCAGTCACTCTCCCAAATCACATTGCAGGTGGATTTGAACAATTTCACCCATGGGTTTATGAGATGAGGGTCATAAGAAGACCATGTTGAAAAGCTGGCATAAAAATGTGGTAAAATGACCAAGTTATGAGTGAATGCTGAAATATTTCAGTGTTAACTCACAATTTTCAATATTTTTCCATCAAACTTTAACATGGCCTTTTGGGACCCTACCTTATGAACAAGGCAGGTGAAATTTTTCAAACCCGCAGACAGGTAATTTTGCAGTCACTCTGTGAAATCACCTCTTGAGCAGAATTTGAAAATTTCACCTACTAGGTTCATGAGAAGAGGTCACAAGAAGACTATTTCAAATGTGAGATCAAAATATTTAAAAAAGACAAAGTTATGAATGTATGTTGTTATTTTCCATGATCCCTCATAATGTTAGAATTTTCAATATTTTGAATACAAACTTTCCACATAGCCATTTTATTCAAACCATATCATAAATGTGACAGGTTTTTCAAATCCTAGAGAAAATGTGTTTTGCACTTGCGGCATGAAATGACATGTCAGACACTATTCTATAAATGCCACATGTTTATGAGTGGAGTCATAAAATGACTATGTTAAAAATTTGTCAAAATGTTTTAAAATTTAAGAAACGTGTGCAGGGACAGCCTTTGCACCCATGAATAGTGTTTTGTGATTCCCTGCTGGTGAGCTGAGTTTGGGGCAAGCTATGAGCAAGTTTATTTATTTATTTAGTTTTGTTGACCGGTAAGTGCACTAGACAAATTCTTGCCTATTTTCAGACACAACCGAGGGAGGGATACAGATGAATGCCAACTAACTTTGAACCAGATTAAGCTGTTGGTGGTATTTCCAGTGAATGGGGGAAATTTGGCCCAGAACACCAGGGAAATTCTCCTACTCTCCAGTAGGGGCCTCGTGGGCTGTGAGAATGGCCAGTTCAGATCGAACTCTGCAGGAGATGGATGCTGTGGAGGTAGGAGATCAGGCCTCCCCTAACCTCATCGCAAAAACTCCAGTGTGTAAAGATTCAAATGATGGGGCGATTTCAGGAAACGCCAGAAGATATGTTCATTTTGCTAGAAGACCTGAGTGTTCCAGATGATGTACACATGGCAGAAGAAGTTGTTGAGGTGTCACAGGAAAATATGTTGGCTCAACAAAAGCGAAAATTCAGGAGAAACTTGTGGAAGCAGAAAAATCATTTGCAGCTTTTAAAACAAAGCTGCAGCTGCAATTATCAGAGTTGGTAGCTGCGGAAAACCTAGACGGGGGAGTCAAAATGACAGTGGGACGAATGACACAGCAGTTTGCATAGAGAACCTCGAGGAGTGAAGGCGCTTCCATTTCAAGTATCTGGGCATCCTATACCTCATTTTCCAATTCAGACTGTGTAGGCAGGCAGGTAGTAATGCTGTTGGTGTGTGCCTAAGACCACAGATTGTACAAATAGAAACTGTTTTCGATGAGTGCAGATATGGTTGTGAATTATAGGAAAGGGATGAGTTACAATTAAAACTGAGGATATTTACAGCAACAACTAAATAAAAGGAGCCAAGAGAAGGAGGGGTGTGAGGAGAGTATTGCGAAAGATCCAGATATGGGGTTATGTCATGAACTAATAAAACCTCAAAAGGATCCCTGGTCTCTGAACAGGGGCCTCGATGGGAGGAAATATTATTTTTCGGTCCTCAAGGAACATGCAGAATGATGCAACAATATCTTCCTTTACAGGAGAGGTAAGAGCTGGGACTAAACAAGAAAGCAAGCTAAAAGTGAAGCAGTAACACTAGCTAACAGGAGGTAGTTTTCTGCTGGCCCCAACTATCTCGGAAAGAGTACCCCAACACTAAGGAAAGGTCTGCAGCCTCTCCACATCAGAAGCAATCAAAAGACATTTTCTGTGAAAAATCTCAACTCAGCCCCTTGACCCATTTGCTTCATGGTTGCCTGAAACTGCTCTTTTAGGCAGGCTGGAAAAAATGCCTTCGGGACAATGGTTGCGGACCTGGAGTGGCAAGACTCTATGGTGATAAATACACCAGAATGGCGGCCACAGGCGCATGAAGCAAACTCTTGTGGATCACTCTCCAGACCCAAAACAGGATAAATCCTCCCCATGACAGTAACAGGAACCACCATGGAGAGGGAGAGCTACTGTACGGACAATATTACAGTGCCTGAACTTTCTCAACCCTCACCCTCCCAACACAGAATATAAAGGTAAAGGGGAACAGGGCCCTAATGTGGATAGGCCCCAAATCACAACAGATCAGTCTGGAAATGTACTGGGAGGAGCCACCTGCAGAGGCCATTATTATCAGAGTTATTTGTAAATTCAAGGAAGGAAGCAGCACCAAGGAGAAAAGCTGTCTGGATTCGCTACAAGGAAGGCTGGAAAATAGATCTGCCTGTCAGTATGTGGGACGAACATTACTTAAAGATTCTCTAAAGTTTACACCAAAAGAAGTTTTGCCTTCATCAATATTTCTGGTGAAGATAACTTTGACATAAGCTTTAGAACAACTTATGCACTAGATACATTTTGGTCACGCTTATAACATGGTTAAGTTTTCCCTGAATGGTCTCCTTTCTTTGTTATCCCCTGACTAAACCTTTGATAAAGTTTGTGACTAGCATGTTTCGCATTGAGGGGTACATGTAGATGACATTACCTTCTGGCTCTCCTCGAAATCGCGAGGTTTTGAGTGAGCCAGAGGCAGTATTGGATTCATAGCAATTTTGGACGGGGGTGGAAGTACAGAGTGAAACTTCAGCAGGAGGAAGGCAACATAGTCCTAACTCCTTCTCCTTTGGATGTGATAGGAGTCTGTTTTACTCTGGCCAGCCACGGCATGATATAGGTGTGGGGCCTGGATGCACCTTTCAGCATATGTGACAGACCTAAGTGTGATAATTGTGGGAGGTGGGTCATTTCTCCATGCAGTGTAAAAATCTCACCAAATGCGATGTTTGTGAAGAGTCTGGCCACACTTTTCCTGAGTGCCCTTGGGCAGCAAAGAATAAGGCTTCAGTCAGTAGCCTGGAATTGTTGGTTCAGAAAGTGCAGGAAGCAGCCATGAATGCTTCAGGGGGAGAGGATCAAAGTTATGTTTCATCCATGGCCCTAGAGGCCCACTACAGCTGCCACCTAGGGTAGAACAGCAGCCAGAGGAAGTAATTGAGGTGGAGGAAGTTAGGTGCGGAGGGAGGCCACACAAGAACAGCCTAAAATACCACCCAAATCCTTGGATACTGAGAAGACCTTGCAGAGGCAGATTTTCCCCAGTTAGTTATCATGATACTCCTGTGAGGGTCTCTGGGTGTAAGATTCTGGGGGTAGCAGTAGTCAGCCTTTACCCCAAAGGAGGGTGACAAGAAACTCAAAACTCCTACTTTCAGCAGAAATCCAGAAAATTAAAGTACAGACCCTTCTCTGTCTTAACGCCTGTAGAACATGAAGCAGATATGGAGGTAGTAGAATAGATGATTCTGTAACTGTGGAGTAGGGAGGAAAAGTGGATTTGAAGGAATATAAAGGGAAAAAGAAAGAAGAGAAGAAAGGCCCTTAAAAACCTCAGAAGTGTAAGTTAAGTGTATGCTCCTGTAATTGTCACAGTTTACTGAACTCTTTTAAGAGACATGCTGTTTATAAGTACCTTTGGGATATGAACATTGATATGGGTTTTACCAGGAGACATGAATGACACAGCGGACCAGCTTAGAAGGTTTAAAGCAGAATGGAGAACAGGTCCTTCCTTCTGGTCATTTGTCCTAACAAAGCAAATGGGTGGGCATTGTTTTGGCTCTTTTCATTTCAGATGTCTAGGATTATGGATCTGATACCAGGAAGGCTCTTAATAGTGGACGGGTATTGGAAGCAGGTACCATATAGATTGATCAATGCATATGGGCCACAGACCAAAGCAGAGAGAGTGACACTCTTGGCACTGGTACAACCATACTTGTGTACAACCTCAAGTATCATCGTGGCAGGAGATTTTAATTGGAATATGACACCTCTTAACAAAGTGTCAGGATACCAAGACATATTGTGATGCAACAGCTTTGAGGAAATGTATTGAGAAAGGCAACCTAGTGGACTGTGCAGTACACCAAACTCTAGGTCACCAATGCACTTTTCATAAGGGTAGATTAACTTCTAGGATAGACCATGTGTTTGTCTCAAAAGACTAAAGGAACCCAATTTACAAGTAAACCGGTAGAATTCTCAGACCACCTGGCTTTAAAAGTTACCTTCCAGGTGGAATTCAGAGCAACAGGACAGTACAAAGATGGAGTATGAATACCTCATCAATGGAGGAACCAGAGGTGCAGGAGAGTTATTGAACTTGCTGTGGGCACGGGTATCAGTTAGTGATTTGTATGATGATTTAGGGAGTGGTGGCTGGATACTAAACAAAACATAAAGAATGGCTACAACAGAGTGGGAAAAGCAAGGAAAGGAGTACATTTCTCTCCACTATCTAAAGCTCAGAGCAAGGCTGCACACATTGTATTCAGGGAGGCTAGGTTCAGTAATTGTGCAGAAATAGCAGATAAAGGAAGATATGAAGTCATGCCAGTATGATAGGGCAAAGACATTGGTGGCTGAAATGCATGCAGAACGAAAAGATGCCCTTGGGGATCCATATGATGTTTGTAAGCAAAAATGGATGCAATGGCCAGGGACACTTTAATAGCTAAACAGGGTAGGAAGATTGTTTCAGAAGAGAATCTATTTAAAGAGGTGAAAGATTATCTAAAATATTTCAAAATGCACAATTCTCCTCAAAGCAAGCTATACTGGAATTTTTACAGGGATCTAAGGTCCAACTGTCAAAAGCAGAAGGAACTAAATTGATGGAGCTTGAAACAGTGGCTGAGATTGTAAGAATCATTGGGTCTCTAAAACTGGAGTTTCACCAGGACGGATGGTATCCTTTTGAATTTTATAAAGCTTTCCCTAAGTATTGGTGACCTGTCTACTAGCAGTTCTTTCTTTCTTCACCAAGGAGGAAAGCATTCGGATTATTAGTTTTTTTATTTAAAGGGGTTAAGAGGAGGAAATAGGGAACTGGAGACCGATTACTTTGCTGAATACGGACTTCAAAATAATGGCACAATTGTTAAACTCAAACTACAGAACGTTGCACATAAACTGATCTGCCTGGTTCATTTTAGTGGAGTTCCAGAATGGAAGATCAGCAGGCATTAATGGCAGTGCGAGATGTGATTGAGAATCATAAAGGTGATGGCAAACAGGGTTGTATCCTGTCTTTAGATTTGATAAAGTCCACTTGTCTTTCTCTTTCTAGTTGTTCAACAATATGGGATTCCTAAGGAGTTTATCACAAAATTAAGCTACTTTATAAAGGAGCAAAGGTTCAGCCGATAATAAAAGAAAGGTAATGGAAGGTATATCCATAGGTACAGGGTGAGACAAGGGTGCCCCTTAGCCCCTGCTCTATAGTTTCTCATTAGACCCCCTAATTAGGAATCTGGATAGCACCCGGAGTTGGAGGGGTTTGCAAGGGCCCATTGGCACAAAAGAAATAAGGGTTCAGGCCTTTCAGGATGACATTTGTGTATTTATGGCAAATCCAGAACAGTTGGAAGGCCATTATGTCAGTTAAAGAGTATGCCACAGTGCCAAATTCCAAGTTGAATTTTGTAAAATATAAAGGCCTCCTTTTGGGAAAAATGGAATAGACTGGGGAAGTGGGACCAAACTCAGCTATCTTCAAACCCACAGAATATTCTGGGAATTTTATTTAGATCTTGAAATCTCCTTCTGAGAATTGGGACAGGACACTGAAAAGGTAGAACAGAAAGTAAGCCATTGGATGGCTTGGAGGCATTCAAAATTAAGAAATTCAAATCATCAAAGGTTCTTGGTGCCTGCTCTATTGTATGTTGCCATGATATTTCCTGTACCCTTAGCTATGGAAACTAGGATATACGTCTGTTTCTTTCATATGGTCTTGAGGCAGTAGAATAAACCCTGTTAAGCGATGCTTTCTATACTTGCCCCAGGCCCAGGAAAGCTTGGGAATGGTGGACCCAATTCTCTTTTTCTTAAGTTTATTTCTCTCTCAGAATTTGAAAATAGGACTCATCACTTCTAGTAACCATAACTCTGGGTGGTTCCGAGGGACTATGGCAGTTTTTTATTTCTGGGTGGAGGACACCCATAAAATACAATTTTAGATGGCAGACTCCAGAATATATGAAGCCAGTGGTGAGAAACTGCTCCCTGAGGTTTAACTAAGTCACAGATTCAAGGAAGGACAGAGACAATTATATCACCATGTGTTAAGTGTTATACATCCAAGAGGCCAGTATTTAACATTTGCCCATAGGCACTAAATAAAGGGTTATTGAATATCTGAATAATAAAAGGATCCCGATCCATATGTGGGAAATATTGTGGTTGGGAGTTTATGGTCGACTACAGACCAGAGGATTGCTAAGCATAAAGTGTTAGACCAAAGGATTGCCCATATCCAGATTGTCGAATCTGGAGGAAACAATGGAGCATTTTTATTTACTTGTTCTTTTCAAAACAGTTATGGACCTATCTAGCTGAAGAGTGGGGTTTGCCCTGGTTGACCTCTTTGACCTGTGAGGAGTTAGTGTTGGCCTAGTGCCCTCAGCTCAACAAGAAATATGATCAAAGCACTTTAGAGGTTCTCTTGTGTTGCCTAAAATACTATTTGTGGCAGGCTAGATGCCACAAAAGGATGTCTAACATTACTTTTCAAACTTTGGTAGAATCTGCATTGAATAAGGTGTATAGAAGGGATAAGATAGTTTCAGCAAACCACATTGTTGTCAAATTATTGAAGAGCCTGATGGGATTTATTACATTTAAATAAGAATATACAAGAAAAAGAAAAATAACAAGGATTCATACTATGGACAGATGTATGAAGATAATACCTTAGTTGATTTAGTAGTATCTTATATTTATTGCATTGGTTCTGTAGGGCTGAATATTGCTTGACACTCGTTCATCTTGTTAGAATTATACAAAAGTCTTCTAATCCTAAAAGGGGGCTTTTAGTACTAGGAGTTTATTTTGGTGGGTAAAGGATTACAAGAAAGTTTGTTAGACAATGTAGGAACATTATTATTTTTAATTTGTTATGGTTTGAATATGTGTTTTCTGTGTGATTCAACACTGTAGTGCATTTATGTTCATTTTTGTGTCCTATGATTTTTACATTGGTTGTGTGATTTAACACTGCTGTAAGTAATTTGTTTTTGATGTTATTTCAATAAAAATTCCCTACTCTTGCTGCAGAGGGTGCTGTGTGCTACAAAGAGATGGAGGATCTCAGTAGACCTCTAAGAGTGTGAAGGGATGGTAGGGTTCTAGGAGCTCTTGTAGAATCTTTAGCGCTGAATGCAGAGGATTCTCATGCTATACTAGAACAGTCTCCAGACACTATTATGGATAAACCTGTAGGGCCTTCAATGTTATCTGGTGAGAGTATTTCATTGAGGATGGGAGGAGCGGCTGCAGTTGGAAATGGAACAAAAACAACAGCAACTTTTGGCATTGATTTCAGTAGCTGGCCAGGAATTTGTATTAAGTAAATCAAAATTGGATGAAGAAAAGAAAAACATAAGCGTTCAGTGGTGAGTCCTTTGCAAGGTACTAGTAAATGTTTACCTGTGGACCTACTACCTATACAAGCTATGGAACCAGTAGGCATGCAGATGGCAGGACCTGATAAGCAGGTCGCCTATGGGAAAACTACTGTGGATTCTGAGATTGGACTCATGATGTAGCTCTGCAATGAACAGGCTGGAATTTTAATGGAGATGAGTGGATCCCGATCCTCGATACCCTTCCTGGCTCTCGAAAAGTCTTGCTTCATTGCCTCAGGTCAATTCGGACTACAGCACACCACATCTACAGCCTCAATTTTGATAGAACCTATGTCCTGGCAGATGGCTGCTACAATTGCATGGGATGAAGCAGAGGCTAGAATACAATGTACTGTGACAGGCATAGGTTCCCGGAATGGTTACATCAGGAGCAAAATCTGCAGACAGATTCAGTAAAGGAGCAAGTCACTATCGGAACTTCACAGGACATTTTGCATGGGAAGGTAAGGGGAGATATCGCTGGTTCAGGGTGGGGTCACTAGCTATACAAGACTCCTTGGTGCAACCTGGGAGTGCCTCATAGACAAGATACATGCAGGTCAGGGTCCTATGCAGAACTTTTTCAGAAGCCAGCTGAGGGTGGCAAAGTGGAGGTTTTGGTCCATTTACATTATAAAGGGTTGGCTCCAGTTCCCCGATAGACTGTAGGTGGGGAAAATGCTGATTAAAGATTCTATGGATTTCCTTCCCTCAAAGTATATGCTTTCATCCATGATCCTGGGGACGGGTCTATGATGTGAACTTCTGTTCAATTGGTTTGCTAGATGAATTTTGGAAGTTATATTACGAACTAAAGGATATGGATGTTTGGCAAGACTTTGCAGTGATACCTATTACCAAACCCACAATTAAAACTGTTACTTTGTTGTTTCAAAATAGAGAGTTGATGTATCTAACATTATTTTTGGTTGGAAAAAGATGCACCATCTTTGATCATCCAAAGCCAATCATGGATGATAATGGTTTCTGGACTGGGGATGGCATTTTCGAGTACAACTGAAGCAGACTGAAAATGGAATACAACATTTGCCAAGTTCGTTTTTCTTGAAGTAGGAACAGGGCATACTATTTTATGCTGGACAACCCAAGAGCTGCTATAAATGTGGCTCTTTGGCTCATTTAAACAATGATTGTGATAGCATTAAATGTTTCCATTGTGGTGTGCTTAGCCATTCTGCAGCACAGTGTACAGCCCCCATCTGTAATTTATGTGGTGATGATGAGCATGCATTTCAGTACTGTCCATGGGCTGCACATAATTCAACAGATGCTTCTGACCATGATTTTATACTTTCACAGGTGAGACATCCTAGTAGGTAGCCCCCAGGGATGAAGAGCCCCCTTTACCCAGCGTAGGGATAGGGGCCAGGTGGTAATACAGGAAGTAGAAGGAGACCTGAGAATGAAGGGTGGTTTCACTGAGGCTCTGAGACCTACTCCTCCCTACCTTGAGATGGTGATTCAGAATTAGCTATGGAGGTGGTAGAGATACCTTATGTCACCCACAAAGGTTTCCCTAAGAGAGTGTAATCACAGTCCATGTCACACCCTTCTGAGCATTCAGTTTTAGAGTCACAATCTGCAGATGTGGGAGCACCTCTTAGTAAGGTTACAGCTCTGGTCCCCCCACTCAGTTAGCTGCTAGTCCAACTTTACTTTGGACAGGCTTACCCTGTCCACCCTGCCACTCTCTAACGCTTTTAGTGTTACCCCTATGTGGGGTGATCAGGACCGAAATGGAAAACCATATGGAAGAGGGTGATGTTTCCTCCTCACAACAGGTACCTATCCCATTAGAGGTAGCCTTGCAAAAAAAACAAATAGAGGAACCCCAGAAAAGGATGACAGGGTCTAGTACAAATATTTTAACCCCCTCCTGAGCCTACCAGTTGAAGGTAGCCAGTCTCAATGTATATAGCATTAAATCTGAATATAAATGTCTGACCACCTTTGGTATCTTACAACAATTGGACTTTGATGTTTTTATGTTGCAGGATACCCAACTGCATACAATTGTAGAGATCACACAAGCAACTAAAGACTGGAAATGGGGTGACTCATACTGGTGTTTGTGGGCTGAGATGTGTTGTGGGGTGGGTTTATGTTTCTGTTCATAGAAGTTTCAGTATTACGTTTAGTGGATATAGATCTGGGTAGAGCCTTTCTATTGGATGTCAAGATCAATTCCTTTACATATAGATTAGTGAACATTTATGGTCCCCAGATGAAAGCTTTGAGGATTGACTTATTATCGAAAGCACAAATTATTTACATACAAGTAGGCAGATTTTTGGGGAGGTGACTTTAATGTTATTTTAATTCAGTGTAGTGATAGTGGAAAACAGTATTGCGATAAAACGTTTTTTAAACATGTGATTAAACATGCAAGATTAAAAGGCACCTTGGAGTGGAGAGGGTGGTGACTCTAACCTACTATAAGGGCATTTTGTCCTCAGGACAGACTTCTGTTTTTTGAAGCAGGCGCTGCCAGTTTTCAAACTTTTAATATCCTTATCCAAACTTCTGACCATACATTAATGGGATTCATATTGCAGTCCCTCCACAGAGGAAGCGGGCCAGGCTGCTGGAGATTGAATGTCTCTATTGGAGGATTCTGATATTTTAGGGGACTTTAAAAATCTCCTTCTGTTTATATGATAATTTTGAGAATTGGTGGGAGGATTTAAAGGAACTTATGAGAAGTTTCTAACAATATCATGGGAAGCTGTGGCGGTGTCATCTTACAGGAAATATCTAGCACTGAGAGGTAAATTAGGGTTGTTATTAACTAGACAGAGCA
This sequence comes from Neoceratodus forsteri, assembly GCA_016271365.2. Classification (NCBI taxonomy): domain Eukaryota; kingdom Metazoa; phylum Chordata; order Ceratodontiformes; family Ceratodontidae; genus Neoceratodus; species Neoceratodus forsteri. Next base: position 719,552,950 of record CM057459.1, on the reverse strand, counting down.
AGGAGAAAGTAGATTTAATGGAGGAAATTAACTTAATTAAAATAGATATGGGGCATTATCAATATGACCATCTCTGTTCCTTCAAAGAGAACAGTCTTATGGAACGCAAGGTAAAACGGCAAGTATAAATCCTTTTGTTTGTAGTCTGCAGAGACAGGAAAGGAAAGGAAACATATTACTGGGCTTCATCCTCTTCAGGTTTAATAGATACAGGAATGATGGAATAATGTCTTTGCTTGGACAGCACGTGGAGAAAACGTTTGAGTCTCCAGTAAAGGAATCGGGTTCTGCTCAGTACCGGGAGGCGGATTAGGAAGCTTTATTGTTTCTCAAGGAAGTGGTGATGGATGCGGTAGAAGGAGCTCATTCAGGGTTCCTGGTGAGTTTGGTTCAAGCTAATTCTACAAAGTTTCACACCTTTCTGTGGCAATGTTTGGCCTCTTATGGAATCCCAGTACCATTTATTGATTGGATAATTCTATGCTATGAATTAGCTATGTAGTTCCTTATGACAACAGTAACTGCTGGTCCAGATACCCGGATTAGGAGGGGTCTGACAAGGCTGCCCTCTCAGTCCTCTCCTTTATGTTTTTGATAGATCCACTATTCTGACTTCTACAACGCTCACGAATATTTATTATGGTATGGCTGGGGTTTATCCCATAATTGTAAAATGATTGTGTATGCTGATGATTTGTGTTTACTTATTAGAGATGGTAACTCTCTTGAGACAGTAAAACACCTCTCTGCAGGAGGTGGGGAAAATTTCAGACTAGTCTCAACATAGAAAATGAAATGTATTACTTTACAGTATCTGCAGGATGCGCTGGGGTATTGAGGGTCTGTCAGGTAGCAACAACACCAATTAAAGTCTTAGGAATTTACTATGGGGTCAGATATGGCATATTACAATTGGGAAAAGGTTCTCTGTAAAGGGAAAGAGCTGGTGGGATGTTGGAACTTCTGAAATTATCTCCCCAAAATGGGTATACAGTGTTTAATTAGAACTTATTTGGTCCCAGTTTTTTTTTATCTTAGTGTTGTATTCTTGGTTCCAAAACAATTGGAGGTTACTTTGATGCAGTGTTTCTTCTCCTATTTTTGGGAGAGTAGATTGAACCCCATTAAAAGGGATATTTTATATAAAGATTAAAAGCGAGGGGAGTTAATATGAGCCATCCTCTATTATTTTTTTCACAATGTTTTCTATTCCAATTTACTTCCCTTGATGAAGGGTGTTGAGCAGGGTGGGGAGACAGGAGTCTTTTGATACTCCAGAGGTATTTATAAGTGGAAAGGAATACATTTCAACATAAAACAAAAGAAGCCTCAGTTCATGAAAAGATGAGAAGGTGTTTTTGATGGGATTATTAAATGGGGCATTGGTTATGCTACAGTGCTTACCTTACTAGGAAACAATTGCATGTAGAAGTTTTGTCAGTCCACTATGTGGAGCACCCTTTCTCAGGCTTTTCACAAATAGACCAGAACTTTATATCTCAGTATATTATGGATAATAGGATACGGAACAGATGTGGGATACACTCTGGTTAGGATTACATGCAATAAAAAATATTAAAATAATCAAAAACATAAACCTTCACAAGACAAATATTGCCTTAGGGAAGGTTGTGTTTTAAAACTGGAAACAATAAATCATTTATATTTTACATGTCCATATGTAGTACGATTTTGAGATATAATTAAAACCGATGGAAAGGCACATACCAATACCCCAGATCGAATCTATTGTTTTATGGCATAATTCCTAGCTAGCAAAACAACCACATAATAGTACACTCCGAGTTCTGTGTGCACCTTTGGTTTATTGGATATGGATTTGTAGGTGTCATTTGGTTTTACAACAATGTTATATTGCAGACAGGAATTATTTCATATAATAAGTATTGATTTACGCCACTGGAAAGAGGCAGAATTTCAACATCTGGGACTGGGAACCTGGACCCAATGGTGGACCAATTTTGAATATGTTTAAAGTCACTAACTATTCAGCTGGTGAGAACAGTATATGCAGTGTCTAAGATCTTCATTTGGTATATTTGTTAGTATTAAGTCTTTTATACACAGTTATGTCATTATTTCAAATTTGGAAGTGGGATCCCTCCTCTTAATTAATTGGGGAGTTAAATCAGGTAGTACTAAATGTTATTGTGAGATATCACTAGTTTTCTTTTAATTTTGGGGAAAAGGAAAAATAAAGGATTTAGGGTTTGTTATTTTAATAGTGATGTTATTTATCGTAATGGGGACTAGTATACATGTATCTTATCAATTATATTACATTTTGTTGGTTTCCTCGTTTGCCTTTATGTTGACTTTTTCTTTTGTTGAATGTATTTTAATTCTTGTATTGATTTTAAAGCTTTAATAAAAATTCCCTACTCTTTTGAGAAGTGCCATGGGATCTTTAACATTCACCTGAACTACCACCAGAACAGACAGATGGGACCTTGGTTTAATGTCTCATCAAAAGCGTACATCAGGAGTGCAGTACACCTTGTGCTGTACTGCAGTGTCAGTATTGGGATATTAACCCAAGTGCCTGGTGTGGGATAGAACCCACAGCCTCTGATCTCCCAGCCTCAGAGGCAAGTGTGCTACCTGCTGATTTCCCAGCCTCAGAGGTGAATGTGCTACCTGCTGAGTTGTATGGGCAAAGGCTGGGGGCGACACTGTCATGCAACACCACTCCCAGCCTAAAAGGGAAGATGCAGAGTTGCATGCATGGGCCCCAAATACCGTATGGTGAAGATAAATCTTCTCTTTGCATAGGGCTCTACATCTCTACACCTGTGGCTGCCACAGGGCCCTGAGCTTCAACTGACAGATGAACTCCTTGCCCTGCATGGCTGTATCTTTAACCGCATGGAAGCACAGGGATCAGAGGGCCCAGTGCTTCTGTTGACCACCAGACAGCCCCACAAACTCCTGACATCCATTGCTGCATGGCGGTACAGGGCTCAAAGGGTCTTGCACTTGTATAGGCAGATGGACTCTTCCTTGGGGCAGGGGCCCACAGTACCCTGCATGTCTGTCTGTGCTCATGCACATCTCTTCATGACCTGTGTGAATGAGGATACAATTTCACTATCTCAAAAAAAAAAGGAAATTCATTGCAACACTTGTGTTAGTTAATCTGTTAGGATTCAACTTACCACCACGAAGTAGGAAATGGCATTGGCTGAGGACCCAAAGAGCATGGACTGGTTCTTTCTAGCACTAAAGACAACCTTGTTATTTTCAAGCCAGGCCTGGACATTACAAATCTCAGCATCAAGCTGGGAGTTAATGCATGTGGTATCATTGTCACTTTCAAAAAGTACCAGAGTGTCACATAGAGAATAGAGCTGTTAAAGGCATGTAATCAGGGGAGGTCATTTATGAAAAGTGTCAAAAGGACACGTCCAGGGATATACTAATCTTTGAGATTATTATGGCACTATGAAAGTTAATTATCTATCTAGAGAAAATAAGGTAGTTCTTTAGAAAACTATTAAAATGATGTAAGTATGACTATATGTCACAAATTAAAAGCAAGAATGTGAGGAACATAGACTATTTATAACACTTATTACATATCAGCTGTTTGTGACTTGCAGTATATCTCAGAAGAAGGTTTCAAAGTTGAAGCAGTCTAGAATCAGTAAACATATTATATAATGTTTTTATTTTATGAATAGTGTTTCTCTGTAAACAGTATACATAGCACCAGAGTATAAAACCATAAAAGCATGTCACAATGTTTAATCAACAGGCACTGTGTAGGTTGTTTCATATTGATTACGTGGATGTAATAAAGTCTATAGAAGCAATACATTTCTGTATAGACAAGAAGTAATTGCAATAATAATATAACTGTATGAAGCCTGAAAAAATGAGAGAAGTTAAAGAAGTGCAATCTTAAAGAGAGACCATGTCAAGATATATAAAATTGACTGTGAAGCCTGTATCAGCACCAGACACTCTCTCAGAAAAAGCTAATATTCCAAACCATCTTTTCTATACTTTACATCTAGTGACCACAGCCTTCTTGTTCTGATGAAGTGGCGCAATGTTCATGAAAAGTCAACAAATGAAAACAATCAATACAAAGCAACCACATTTAAAGAGTAGAACCTTCATTCTGTTTTTGCTAAAGCACAGTTTTTGCCACTTATATCATGACCATTCCTTAATGGAATTTCATTACAGTTTTGAAAGCTGGTATTCTGGCAAATGATCTCTTGATCTGCCAATATCGGTGACATGTAGCATTTTAGTAGGCATAGCAAAAAACATGAACAAGACGACTGAGCACTGAAAAGGTAGATTCATGTGCCACTGCCTCTGACATTGCAGAACAACCACGGCAGTAATCAGTGCTAGGGAGAAACAGGAAGCTGCTGTCACCATCCCCATGGCTAGTGGTTGGAAACCCATTCCCACCACTGGTGCTGTTACTGGCACTGTATCGCTCCATCACCTCACCTTCCCACAAGGCACTCATCCACCAATTTTGAATTTAAAATTACTTGCAGTGAGGAGTCCATCCCTTGCCACTGGTAGTGTCACCATTACATTTCTCTCTCTCCCACCTTTCCAACCCAGTAAAATGTATTACACCCCATCCCATCACCCTCTGACACCAACCACCTTCCTCATCCCACCCTTACCCCCAAACGAAGGGTATATCATGTCCATTGGCATGTAACCAGGATACCCTCCCTCCACCTTGGTCAGCCACCATCAAATAAAGGAAATCACAGTTGTGCAGTTTCATTCATTAGATGGTGGCTGGCAAGTGGAATGAAACTGTGCCCTCACCCACCATGTGGCATGATATATCCTTTTTAGAGGGTGCCTGGGAGGAAAGGAGAATGCCAGAGGGTGGTAGGTAAGGGTGGATGACCACCAGAGGCAGCATGCTGTAATGGATAATTTATGTTGCCTTTCTTGTATGATTTCCAACCTGTCTCTGTCCTTCCTTAGATGTGGGCTCCAGAACTCCACATAGTGCTCTCCTCAGAGGCATTCAGTCTGCCAGTGAATGTGTGAGATCGGAACCTGTGATTCCCTTTTTTTCAGAGCTCAGTGCTCTAACCACTGAATCACTCTCCATTCATCAGTTCAACCAAAGCCATTCAAATACAGAAGGAAAGTTCTATAAAGAGGCTAAATATCATCAGTGTACAAAACTATTAGATGGTTTAAATACATTTACTCAGGTAGAACATTATTCTCTAACTGAAATGGACTTTTGTTTTAATTAAACATTATGAAACAAACCTTCCATGGATGAATGGCACGTCATCTAAAGTCTACAGCCATTACTGTTGCCACAGTAATTCAGATGACTCTGTTTTGTCAATAAAATAATTTCAGCCTAAGTCCTAAAAATCATGGGCGAAGCAGAATGAAATGATGGAAAATCATTTTGCAAACTAAATTCAATTAGATGTGAGTGCATTGGGTTGCTGCACTGCCATTTAGGAACACCGTTGGAAGACAAAATAGAAAAGTCTCCTTTTGAGACAAAATGCAGTTGTAACACCACTAAACAGATGGTTGGTATGAAATGCTGTTCTATCACAGAAATGCTGATGTCACAGAAATGCTGTTTTATTTTTTTATTTAAAAGTTTCACCAGAAAAGGCATACTGAGCAATCTGCTTATTTCCAGATGTGTCCTGTGAAGAGAGGAGTGGGTACAATACAAAACAAGACATGAAAGTACAGGCATCAACATCTGTTCTGCCACAGTTAAAGGTACAATGAAAACATAGCCTTGCAGAAGATGGCCTGATCTCTCAACAGCATTGTGCTGGTAAACAGACGGCTGTTTCTAGCTGTCCTGTTTAAACTGGAAACAGTAAAATACTTTGCTGAAGACATCTAGGGAAAAGCAAATTTTGCATTTAAATGCATTTGCCCAGGAGTGCTCAGCAGGTGAGATGCCATGTGATGGTTATAGTGGGGTCATGCTGGTTGCCAACTTCACAGATGAGAAGAGTGATACAACCTGGGAAGTATACTGAGTTTTGACCTAGAGTCTTCTGAGTTAGAGTACAGTGCTATAGCCTTCACATTTGGATTGCAATGCCCCCACTCTCTATAGAATGGACCTATAAATAGAGAATAATTCCTGTGCAGGTGTGTGTTATGAATGTTCCACCACACTCAATGTGTGTGATAATCCATAAACCCTGAAAACGAAGCTTGAGGATTTTATGAGATCTTATAACATGGGTTCAGAGCAGCCAGCAATGTCATTGGCTAAACACCATCACCTGACCATGGATTAAATTCCTTATTTAATCCACAGTTCAGTAGAGGGAGTCAGAGAAAGTACCATCAGGACTAGTTCTGTCCTGCAGATCCCAAAAGTAAAAGATAGCCATTTAAACCCACAGCCTGCCTCTACATCATCACTGAGCAGCTGCAGTGACAGAGAGAGACTGGGACATGTAATGCAAATTCTACAGTGCCCTCTCTCTCTCTCTGTCTCTGTTTCTCTGTCTTCTCTCTGTGTCTCACTGTCACATGTTGGACTGTGCAGAGTGTTTGAGAAGTAATTGGCGGCAGCTCCTGCTCACCCACTCACCCACCCAGCATCGCTCACCACCCACATTGGACTGTGAATGGGAGGCAGTCCTGGTAGAGAGAGAGAGATGGGAAGCCAGCAGTCTGCTCACCATCTGCCAGGCTGCCCAGCATTGCTCACTGCCTGCACTGATGAGGAGAGAGAGACCACAACATTTTCTGACAGTGAGAGAGCAAGACCCGACATGTAAGTCAGAAGTCATGCAGTCTCCAGTCTCTGTAGACTTTTCAGGCATGCACTCACAAAAGCACTTATCTGTCTCTATGGTCTGGTTTCTGACAGCATTCCATCTGTGTGATCCAGTTTCTTTTCTGTCTGGGGTCCCGTGGAGCACCACACGGAGACAGAGAGAGAGAGAGAGCTGCCATTGTTTCTGTTCCCCTCCCATCCCAGTGAATTGCTCCTTTTAGGTATTCATCTTGTTCCTGGTTTTGGGTGATGTTGACCTCTACACCAAGCACTGCACCTGCTGACAATAACAAGCGAGAGAGACAGAGAATGACAACAACGCAGGGACATATAGTATAGTGCACAATTCCTCAGAGTCCTGCATCTCTTTCTCCATCTCTCTCTCTCCCTCTCGCTCACTGTTCACCCATACAGTCCTGTTTGTGTGGACAGCTCATGGAGAGCCCCAACCAAAGCTATGAAGCAGCTCAGGACACTAAGAAAGTCTCAGGACAAAGCTCTTGTTGCTATTTTATGAACAAAAATACCAGAAATTATTTCAGGACTATTTCTGGCATTTGTATGTTCATAAAATAACAGACACATTCTGTGAACTACTTTTCAGTGTGACAGCATACGTTCCAGTTTTTCTATTTGAACTGCAAAAAGCACCTTTCTTGATTTTTGTTGTTGTTGTTTCAACATAACTAGTGGTGGGCAAAGTGCTAAAATTCACTCACATAGTATTTTGTGTGAACCCAAATTTACTTACTACTCTGCAAAGCAAAGCAAATAACTATGCATCTTTAAGTAGCATAAAGTTTCCATTGTTCTCTATGAACTTCATGTTACTTTGCAGGGGTCACTCTTAAACTTTTTGCACTAGCCAGCAGGACAAGTTGATTCAAAACTGCAATAGCCCACAGATTGTTGCACTAGCCACAACTATAATGGTACATTTTGATCACTTATACAGTACAAAATGCAAAACAATAAATACTCTGATTTGTTCAACTTCCCAGTCCCTGGGGTTAAAGAATCCCATAAGTGTCAGTGCTAGGTAGGAAGGCAGCTGGTGAATACCTAGTTCAATGGGTTTTCACCTACTCACTCTCTGTTTACTTGTTCTCAGCTGAGAGGAGAGATGAGGTCATTTAGAACTCTCACAGCAGCACAAGCCACAGTAGCTGACTCTGAGTGGGGAGTTTTTAGAATCTCGAGTTAATCTGTCTATTGAGGTAGAGTGTTTTACAAGATGTTTTAAGGTGTAATTCTGAAAGAATGGCTGGGTATGGACATGGAAGCAAAGATGGGCAGCCCCCATCTGGAGTAACCAGTTCAGCACTATGGGTTCCATAAGGGTGCCTGGTTATTCAGGGCATGTTGGCCAATGCCTGAAAAGTTACCCCTGGTGTGGGTTGTGCTAATAATGAGCCTTTGTATTCTCTGTGTGGCTACTGCCACTAGAAAAATGTTTCAATTGTGGCCAGTTGCCACTACCGAAGTTTTAAAGTCCTATGCCATATGGGAAGTGTGTGTGTCCGTTCTGGCCAGTGCCACTAGAAACATGCACGTGTTCAAGTTAAGGCCATTGCCACTGAAGAGAGTTCAATATCCTATAAAATATGGGAATACATAGAGTTTCTGTCAGATACAGTTGTTTGGTTGTTCTGCCAACATGGGTAAACCTTGGGGTCCACCCTTGCTTTAGAGAACATCTTTTGGAATAAAATCTCACTCTAGAATCCCAATCTGGTTTGGACTTTCACATTTCTGCTTCCTGTGTAGAGTTACTGGGTACCCTCCAGAACTACAGAGATTTAGCATAACCCTAGCAAAATGTTCTCTCCTCAGGACCTGGGTTAATTGGTAATGTTTATTTGCTTTTGTACACCCCACCTTTCTCTGACCTCTAGAGGTAATGAGCCTGGTATACATTCCCAAATCTAGGGAATGTACCAATGACCAATGTGGTTTGTGCCCAGTCAAGGGTAACAAGGGTAGCTAACTGTGTAAGTAATGGGGAGGTGGTAACAAAATTGGAAGCTCGTCCAGGATGTTGTTTAATTTGGGGAGAGAACCAGAGATTTATTTGCTGAGGGTATGGTTAGTATTTGTCTGTCTGGTCGCATGGTAGCCCAACAGAAAAGGAAGCTTTGGACAAAGGATTTTGCCCAGAAAAGTACCACCCAAATTGTGCTGCTTGTCTGCTAGCTAGAATATAAAGAACAGAGTGCTGCGTGTGTGTGTGCCAACTTGCAGGGACAGTAAAGCCTGGAAGTGTATGTCCTAGTCTCTGCATCAAAAACATTTACAGAACTTTAACATTGCAATTTTCAAATGCCAAAAGTAATGTGGACTTTAGGAAACAGACACAGATATGTGCCCTAGAAGTTTCATGTGCTTTGTGTGCAAATTGGGGGACTCTAGAGAAATTTCCAGAAACTGTGGAGAAAATGGTCAAAACAGCACTCACTGCTGAAATTGCAGCCGAGAAAAAAAGGATACAGTTTGCAGTTTAAATTTGCTCCTGCTTTCATTGATCACTGTGAAGGAAGAGCAAGCAAGAGAGAGAGAGAGCTCATTTACATGGTGTTGGTGATTGGTGCAACTGCATTCAGTCCGCCCCAGCCAGCATCTGTACTCTGCAGAGTGTTTGAGGAGGAGTGAGAGAGTGGCGTGCAAGCTGGTCAGACCAGGATCAATAATCAAGGGGCTTGTGAACATTCTAAACTGTGGTAAACAGGCATTTGCTGTGTAATTTAATGCTCAACCCATTGTCTGACCAACTGGAAAGTGAGCGTGGCATTCATGGCTACAATCGAGTGGGACCACAACCCATTTCACCCCAGAGGCCTTCCAGGATCAGCACAAGGCTGAAAATTTCCATCAGAGGAAGCCTGCTACTGAATTCAGTAAGTAAAACCAGTTAACTGCGCATCAAACTGTGTGTGATTATCTAGCCAGCTGAATCTGTATGCAAGCAGTGTGTTTTTTCAAGAAGGACTGTGCATTGTTAGAGCAAGTGCAGCAAACACAAATTCTGAGCATAGACTGTGAGCAGTGATAATGGTTTCAGCAACAGTAAATGCTTCTAAGAAAAAGGAGCTGTGAGTTGTATATTAGGGTGCAGCAAACAGGCAATCCTGTGCAAAAGAAAGACTGTGGGCTTGCAAATTACTTTGAGCATGTGGACTAGCTCTCTGAATTGATGCTGATCACAAAGTCAAGTTTAAATTTTAAAGTTTAAATTTGTATGAATGTGCTGAAAGATACCATCAGAGCAATCAGTTACAATCTTGAGTAAATTCAGTAGCCAGCAAGGTCAGAAACACAGTTTTAGCCAGTGAACAGAGTTTGATGCATGAGGAAAGTTAACACCACCATTACAGTGTGGGTCAACAATGTAAACACAGCAGCAAGGGGAGCCATTTTGTGAGACTGCAAGGAAACAAGTGAGCATTTCTGTAACAACAACTTTTGTGCGTTTGCTTTCATATATGGCTACAGGAACTCCCAATATCTGAATCATGCCGAGCAATGATGCATGAGGAGAATTGGCAGCACTAAGAGAAATAGAGAGAACTTTCTATGCTGAAAGGTTGCCTCCAGATGTATCAGTCCCTAGCTATCCAGTGAGACTATGCATTGTGTTCCTCCAGGCTGGAAGGGATGTGTTTCTCATACCCCACTGTTCAGATTGCCTTGTGAGTATGGTATGAGCAGGGGTGCAGTGCCAGAGGGCATCACAAATACATTTGTCTCCCACATGGACTCAAGTAGGGTACTCTGCCTACAGCAGCATGCAGCACAGGTTGGACCTGTTGAGGAAAGTTCCACAGGTGTGTCACAGAAGGAGAGGTAAAGTTGATCCACTGCAAGAGCAGGAACAGAGAGGTTTCCATGTCTGTGTCCCAGATGGACAGTGCAATGGAGGTTCCGTGGACCCATGGAAGCAGGGTCCAAGTCCTAGCCTGGGGGAGGATGAACTGCAAAGACATTGAATTAGTAGGTGTCTACCTCCATGCCCAGTGATGAGTGGAATGTCTCAGGAATGAGGACATTTGCCCACTCTTGGACTTAGATCATGCGCAAGGAGGAGGAGGATGAGGTAATGTATCTTCATGATGAGGGCTCCAGTGAGCTGCCTCAAGCTCTTGCCTCAGAGAAGCCAGAGAGAGAGAGAGGAACCAGTAACCTGCCCACATAGATGGTCAGGGACAAGTTATTTGTTCTTTAGTATGCAACACTAGCTCAGCCAGGACTGGCCACCCCAAATTGGGCCATGGCTTGCAGACTTGTGAAGAGTAGCAGGAGGAGAGACTGATACAGAGGGCTGACACCATCTATGGAAGTCCTTTCCTACCTTCCTTGCCGAGTCTGGAGGAATCCAACAGAACAGGGAATCCTGGTTGTTAGAAGAGGCAAGAAAGAATTTGTACACTGGTGAAGCCCCATGTGTCAGTGATAGAGTCATAAGTGATCGATTTAAATTCTGGATATTGGGCAGGACTCTGTTTATGGACACTTTGTGAATTGTGGATGGGGCACGGAATGAGACAATCTACAACATCAACTTTGAACACCAGCGGGGTCATAGTCCTTGCCCCACACCCTGAGTGGTACTACCCATAATGGTGCCACTTCCTGTGAATATGCTTAGCATGCCTAGTGGGAAGCGAGCAATGGCAGGCCAGTTGCCTGATATCCAAAGCAGCAGTATCCAAGGAGGAAGATGCAGCTCTTCTGGTGTTCCAGGATTCTTCAGGTGTATCCAAATTCATTATCCCAGCAGTGAGTTCCTGTTCCATCACCTGGCCTTCAGATGACATCAACCTAGCAGTGTGTTCCTGTTTCATTGTGTGGCCTTTCAGATGACATCAACTCAGCTGTTTGCATATTCCATCATTTGGTTTCAGATGACATCAACTCAGCAATTTCTTGTATCATCATTTGTTTTTCTGAGGACATCAATCCAGCAATATCTGAAGGTAGCACCTGGTCTGAAGGGAGAGGTCCTTAGCTCATAAAAGTAAGGTGATCCTTTGTTTTCAGTCTTCAAAGAACTGGTAAGACCAAATTTTCTGTCTTTACTGACTTTTCACAACACTTCCTACATTTGAAGACTGTCCACAGAATTGAAGTGACTGTCATCAAAGACTCCCCATGAATTGCAGTGCTATACAGGCCCAGTCCTGTCAAGAACTGTTCTTCAGTAGGCTCTGGCTTAGGAGAGACTCTTTAATGGACCCTGCCTATGGGCAACAGTATTTTGTCACTAGATGGAACTCTTGTAGGGTCTTCCATCCCCAAATATGTTGTATGAATATCTTCTTTCCATTTTTAATTTTGTACTTTTTAGAACTGTGTGGTATGCAGAATGTGTTTTTGTTTTTCTTCTCTTGCAGGTGTTCCTGAGGAAGAAAAGAAGAGATGAAGAGGATGCTGGAGCTCAGCTGAGTTCCCTTTTCTTAGAGATTTAGAATTGTCTGTGGTTATCAGGGTGTTAACATGTTTTTCTTCACAGGTGTGAGGTTGTGGGGAAAGTTTTGGGAAATGTAATGCAATGTAATGTGTGTTTCCTTATTTTTGTTCTACAGGTATCCTGGGAAGTTGGGGATTAGGTTCTCCATTGATAGATTTTCCTAGAGGGCTAGGGGTAGACAGGCCGGGTCCTGATCTGCAGTAGGGACCCTCAGCTCTGGTCTATTAGGGTATATTTCAAGCAGTTCTTGGAGCCACTGAGTATCCATAGATTGTATGATAGCAGCTGAAGTGTCATCAACTGGCCTCTGTGCCTTTACAGTTGCCTGCCAGTGCCTGGCACATGGTAGGGGAGAAGTAGTGCTACCTCCCCATAGGTAAAGATAGGATGGTCTGGGGCCTGGTAGAGAAATGACTACAGACAGTCATTTGCCTGGCCAAGGGTGAGTGTAACCACCCAGTCCCCTGGGGTTACTAGAATCCCATCAGTGTCAGTGTTAGATAGGGAATGCAGCTAGTGAATACCTAGTTCAATGGTTTTCACCTACTCACTCTCTGTTTATTTGGTCTCAGCTGAGAGGAGAGAGATGATGCCATTTAGAACTCTTGTAGCAGCATAATCCACAGTAGCTGACTGTGAGTGGAGAGTTTTAGAATCTTGAGTTAGTCTGTCTGTTGAGGGTTGAAGTGTGAGGTGAGGTTGCTGTGAGCTCTGAGAAGAGAGCCTATTTTCCACCCTAGTCTTGAAAGTCATCAGCCTGCAAATAGAAGTGGTGAAAACCGGTGTCTACAGCAGGAGCTCCTGATTTTCATCCCCAGAGGATGAAAAGGACTGTTGAGAATGGATCCTAGTGGCACTCCCTATTTGATACAGGATTTTGAAGCTGCCTGTACTTTTCTAATGGTGAGTAGATCTGACGTTGTGCTTCCTGAAGAAGGTACCTGTCTTCAGTGTTTCTCTGACTAAAGGGAAAGGTACACCAGTTCTGCTTTAAGTTTGAGATTTTCTCAGCTTAAAGTTGGCTGACAATTGTGGAGTCCAGAGTCAGACTAATGCACATTGTTCAGGACATTAATATTCTACACTCCAGGAGTAGTGTTTTCATATGCTGGATGTGAATGTCATTCCAAGATGCATTTTTTCTTAAATGTTTTACAAGAAGTTTTAAGGTGTAACTCTGAAAGAATGGCTGGGTGTGGCATGGAAGAGAAAGGTGGGCAGGCCACTATCTGGAGTAACCAATTCAGCACTACAGGTTCCGTAAGGGTGCCTAGTTATTCAGGACATATTGGCCAATGCCTGAAAAGTTACTCCTGGTGTGGGTTGTGCTAATAATGAGCCTTTGTATGCTCCATGTGACTAGTGCCACTAGACACAATGGTTCAATTATTCCAGTTACCACTACCAAAGTTTTAAAGTCCTACAGCATGATGGCAGCCACACTGGGCTAGCCGTCAGTAGCAGCAATCGGTTGCAGGAGTTGGTTGCAGCAGTAGCAGCAATAGTAATTCTCTTTTAGGAAATATAATCTGTGTTTTTAACATTTTGGGAAATGACCAGGAATGATTAGTGTGGTGTTGGCGCAGTGTTTCAGAGGCGTGTTTTGGTCACTGACCGCTGGAGCTGGAGCCATTGATTGCCAAGTATTTGGGCATTTTACGCTCCATATTGTGTGGTTGTAATTTGGGATTTGGGTATAGAGGAATTCCAGTGTGATTGGATTTAAACTGTGGAGTATGGGGGCTTCCCAGCGTCTTATGACCCGAGACAGCTGGCAAGAGTTCAAGGACTGGCGTGGAGGGAAGGTGGTGAGTCAGGTTATGCTGGTGGACCGTTGGGATTCCAGAAAGAGTTTTCTGTCACCAAGGACTCTGTGAACTGGTGGGCTTTATCCAGTGAACTGATGGGCTTTATCCAGTGAACTGGTGGGGTTGAGACTTCGCTTGGTTGCTTTTCTGGAGACTATTATTTTATATTGACTGTATTCAAATTCAAACTGACCTGTAGGTGGATTTGGGAATCCAGTCTGGCTGGTTGCAAAGTGGCCCTGTGTTTATGGGTGGGTGGTTTGGCTACTGGAGTCTGTTTCTGGCTGGAGGACTGGTTCTGGACAGGCTGGGGTGTCGACCTGTGGGGCTGTGTTTCTCCAAAGCTCCTGGGTTGATCGGTGGATCGGGTCCAAGCAGGGTGTTGAGGTTATGGGGCAGATATTTACAGAGGTCTCCCCCATTCTAAGGGGCCTTGGAGTTACTGTGCAAATACTGGAGGATCATTGGGAGACTTTTGACTTAAGGAACAGTACTAATAAGAATTTGAGGATTTGTACAGATACTTATCCAGTCAGATTTGGGCAGTGAGAGTGCCTTTGTTTTATTTTGGATTTCCCAGGTGGTGAGAGGGCCTGGGGATCTGAACTTTACTTATTATTTTATTGATTTTGTTTACATTATTTGGTATACCTCAGTGAGAGGGGGTGTACTTGAGTTTTATTTTAGTTATTTTGCACAAAAATACAGACTGTGAGAATATCAAAATTCCATTTTATTTAAAGCTCTGTTCTGACAATGTGTGAGATATTGCTTGAGGAGTTTTATGTTAGAGATAAACTGTTGGCTCAAATTGTTCTGCTTTTGTTTTTAGGTGGGGTTTATTTGTTATTAATTGTGTTAGTTGTATGGTTATATATTTGTTTGGTTTTGGTTTTAGAAAATGTGTTGGCCAGGGTTGACGGTTGGGCATTACTCCCCTCAGGCTGAGGGGTCTTCACCCTTTTTGCCCCTTTTCCCCAGAGGGTGTATAGACACTGTGGGGTCTGGGAATAACAAGGAGGGCTCAGGCTCAGTGTGGACTCAGCCTGCAGGGGAAGTGGCATAGTGAGGTGAGGGTACTTTGCATGCCTGTCAATGGCATGTGAGTGAGGCAGTACTTTGCATGCCTGTCAATGGCATGAGTGAGATGAGAGTACTTTGCATGCCTGTCAATGGCATGAGTGAGGCAGGTACTTTGCACCATGCAGTTTAATGAATGGTTGAAAAAATGGTGTGGAGCACAGGGTTTGGCTTCATTGGGGACTGGTGTTCCACCTGGAGGACACCAGCCTATACTAGCAGGATGGTCTGCATCTGTCCAGGAAGGAACAAGTCTTTTGAGCAATCAGTTGAAATACTTGATTGGCAAGCTTTTAAACTAGTCAAGGGAGAGGCACTGATAAGCAGCAGAAAAATCCCAGCCTCTCCACTAAAACAGGGTACTAAATGAGAAAAAGACCAAGGTAGAAAGGTCAGTGGGGATGCTGCAAAAGAAGGTAAAGCCATCAAAATATGGAGAGCAATGAGTACCAATGCCCGTAGTCTGAGTAACAAGCTTCCTGAATTAGTGGCCTTGATGGAGGAGGAACATCTGGATATCGCGGCAGTCACAGAAACATGGTACACACAAAACCATGACTGGGTCATAAACATACCAAGATACACTATCTACAGGAGGGACAGGGAGGGTAAAAGGAGGAGGGTAACTCTTTACATAAGGGAAGGAATCAAAGCAACAGAACAAAAGGAAAAACAGGGAGGAGAAGAAGCACTGTGGGTAAATTGGAGACCGGCAATGGCACCACAAACGCACAGGGGTTGTATAGACCCTTCAGGGGAGGAAATGGACAAGGAAATGATAGAAAGTATACTTAGAATGGCAGAAAAGGGGAGATATTGCTGATGGGTGATCTGAATATGCCAGATGTTAACTGGAGTGCAGTTGCAGCCACTTCAAAGAGTGGGGTTATTCTAGATGCCCTACAGGGGCATGCCTTAGACAGCTAGTATTGAGCCCACCTGAGAGGGAGCAATCTTAGACCTGGTTCTCTCAAATGGAGGCGAAGAGAGGATCACAGATGTAGAAGTGGGTAGCCATCTGGGAACTAGTGACCATCAAATAGTATGGTTCACAATAAACACAGCAATAGAGTCAAGCCATACAAAGGCAAAAGTACTGGACTTTAGGAGGGCTGACTTTGCCAAAATGGGTGAGTGCCTAAGGAATGCACTAGCAAATGGGCAGGAAGGAGGGTGGAAGAACAATGGGAATAATAAAACTGCCATCACAGAGGTAACAAGCCTTTGTGTGAAGCAAATAAACAAATGAAACAATGTAAGAAACCACTATGGTTCTCAAAGGAAGTGGCAGTGAAGGTTCAAGAAAAAGAAAGCATTCAGGAAGTACAAGGAATCACAGAAGGAGCAGGACAGAGAACTGTATCAGTTAAAGCAAAAGGAAGCTGGGAAGGCAGTCAGAACAGCAAAGGCCCAAACCGAGGAAAAGATAGCCAACTCAGTTAAGAAGGGGATAAAACCTTTATAGGTACATCAGGAGTGAAGGAAGACCAAGGGACTGGATAGTGAGGCTTAATAAAGGGAGGGAGGGTGGGCAGAGGGTGACTGTGAAAAGGCAGAGATACTAAATAAATATTTTGCTCAGTATTTACAAAGGAAGAGGGGAGGTACCTAAAACAAACAGTAGAAATACTCTGGATACAGAAGTTGATACCAGCCATTTACAGAAAGAGTGTGTAAAGAACTCTTAAAACTGAAGGTGGACAAAGCAATGGGGCCTGATGGGATTCATCCCAGAATTCAAAAGAACTAAGGGTAGAACTAGTGACACCACTGACTACCCTCTTTAACAAATCATGGGAGGATGGGGTGGTACCTGAGGACTGGAGGAGGGCAGATGTGATTCCCTTCACAAAAGTGGGAGCAAGGCAGAAGCAGGAAACTACAGACCTGTTAGTTTAACCTCAGTGGTAGGGAAAATGATGGAATCACTTCTGAAGGAAAGAACTGTCAAGTATCTAGAGGCCAGAGGGCACAGGACCCAAGGCAGCATGGATTCAAAGCGGGAAGGTCATGCCAGACAAATCTGATAGATTTCTTTGACTGGGTGACCAAAGTAGTAGATCAGGAGGGGCTGTGGACATGCTACCTAGACTTTAGCACATTTGACACAGTCCACACAAAAGATTAATATACAAGTTAGCCAGCCTGGGAGTGGGTCCCAAGATGACAGCCTGGGTAAAGAATTGGCTGGAGAATAGGACACAGAGAGTAATAGTAAATGGAGTCCACTCTGAAGAAAGGGGGTTAGGGAACGCAGGGTTCAAGATAGATCATGTCACTTCAATGTCTTTATGTTTACATTGCAGAGGGACTGAAGGAAAAGTATGTCTCTTTGTAGATGACTCAAAGATCTGCAACAGAGTTGATGCACAAGGTGGGGTGGAAAGGATGAGAAGGGACTTGGCAAGATTAAAGGAATGGTCAAATGTATGGCAGCTTAGATTCAATGCTAAGAAGTGCAAGGTAATGCACCTGGGAAACAAAACCCAGGGGAAGAGTACACAGTTGGGGTGAGATCCTAACAACAACAAAATGGAAAGGGACCTGGGGGTAGTCATATCAGATGACCTAAAGGTGGGCAAGCAATGTGAGAGGCAGCAAAGAGGCTGGGGGATACTGGGATGCATAGGGAGAGGCATCACCAGTAGAAAACAGGAAGTTATTATCCTCTGTACAGACAGCTGGTGAGACCCCATCTGGAGTACTGCGTGCAGTTCTGGAGACCCAATCTCCACAAAGACATAGACAGGATGGAAGCTGTCCAGAGGAGGACACTAAAGTGGTGCAGGGTCTGCACCAGAAAACATATGAAGAGAGACTTAAGGAGCTTAATATGTATAGCCTCGAGAAAAGGAGGGAGAGAGGGGACATGATAGAAACTTTCAAGTACCTCAAGGAATCAACAAAGTCCAAGAGGGTAGCATCTTTCAAAAAGAGGTGTGCAAGAACAAGGTGGCACAATTTGAAGATAGAGGAGGCGGCTCAGAGGTAATTTAAAGTATTTTTTCAGAGAGGGTTGTGGATGCATGGGCGGCCTTCCGTAGAGGTTGTGGAGTCAAAAACAGTGGTGGAATTCAAGCATGCATGGGACAGTCATAAGGCAATTCTAGGGTGGGGGTAATAAGAAGTAGTAGGCTGCTGGTTAACCAGGATCTGCAGCTTATCCATTAGGTAGGAAATGGGCAGACTGGGTGGGCCAAGCAGTCCTTATCTGCCGTCAAATTCTATGTTTCTATGTTTCTATGTAGTGGAGAGGAGTGGAAAGATTGGGATAGTGGGGACAAGGAGATGCCCTGGGGCAAAATGGGTCCAGGAAGGGATCTCCTGTCTGGTTCCCATATCCAAGGGCTCTGCATATTGTAGACAGGTAACTCGATCTCCCCCAGCTGCTCATTGAACCCAGGTGGTGTTATGCAATGCTAGATCGATTAGGAACAAGACAGCCATATGTGGGATCTTGTTAATTCGACTGTCGGCTTGCATCAATCGAGACCTGGTTGGATGGAAATGCTGGCCCTGTTTTGGCTTCAGCGATTCTCCCCAGGTACTTGGTGATACACCTCCCATGGATCGATCAGAGGCGGGGTGTGGCCCTTTGTTTTAAATCAGAAATGAACCTGAGGGAAATCTCAGTGGGAACCACCAGCTCCTTTGAATGTATCATGGGAGAGGGTATGGGGTGCAGGATTCTTCTGTCTCACCGTCCACCAGGTGACGAGAATGTTTTCTATGGAAGTCGTGGACTTCATCACCGACTCCAACATTGGGACCCCATAGATGGCTGATCCTTGGAGATTTCAATGCTTGGGTTGATGGTGAACTCTCACAGTTTGCACAAGACTTTCTCCAGTTAATGAATTTACTGGGCCTCACACAGGTTGTTTCCTCCTCAACCCATATTGGTGGTCATTCACTGGACTTGGTGTTCCTCCTGGGATGGAGATAACCGACTTGGTGGTGGAACCAGTTGGGTGGTCAGACCATCATTCCATCAGCTTCAGTTCTGAGGCCCCCTAAGAGGTCTGCCCCTATGGAGATGGTCAATACAGCGTTTTGAGGGTGTATCCCGGATGGCCTGATGGCGGAGCTTGACCTATCGGGCATGCTGAGAGAATGCATGGATCCAGAGGATCTTGTGCTTGCCTATAAAAGGCAGTGACAGAGGCCCTTGATTCCATTGCTCCAGTTCATGTTCATCCACTCCCTTTGCCCTAGGTCTCCATGGTTTGATAAGGATCTGAGGGAGTTCAGGAGAGTTGGCCGAAGGCTAGAGAGGCAATGGCGGAGATCTGGCCTGGAGTGTGACAGACTTAGTTTGATGGACCATTATTTGGTCTATCAATCAACAATTCCCATAAGAAGGCAGAATTCCTGTCCAGGAAATTGCTGCGCACAGAATCGACCAGCTTAGCTTTTCGGACCATGGACAGATTGTGCAATCCACTCTATCTTCAGCCCAGAAATGCTTTTCACAGAGCAGTGTGAGGAGATTGCTCGATTCTTCACGGATAAGGTTGCCATGATCAGGTCTGAGGTCCGCATGACCCTTTCTCTAGGGAGTAGCAGTGGTTGGCAGGAGATGTCGGACCCTTGGTTTGAGTGGTGTGACTTTGATCAGCCTACAATCAGTGATATTGTGATGGTTATCCAGACTTTAGGTCCTACCAACTGTGGTTTGGATCTGGGCCCTATGCATTTGCTTGTTGGCTGCGTTGATGTTATTGGCCCAGTCCTCAGGAGATTGTCAGGTTATCCTTGGAGAGTGGAATTTTTCCAGCTTCTCTTAAGGAGGCCATGGTTCAGCCTCTTTATTAAGAAGCCCTCCTTGGATCCTGACTGTCTTAGGAAGTACAGGCCAGTCTCTAACCTTCCATTTTTGGTAAGGTTATTGAGAAGGTGGTGGCTTTACAATTGGATGACCATTTGACCAGCCACAATATCTATGATTCTCTCCAGTCCGGTTTCAGGAAGAGACATAGTACCGAGACGGAACTTTTCGGGTACTAAATGACCTCCTGATAGCGAGAGATCGAAAGACTTGTTCCATCTTGGTCCTTCTTGATCTCTCTGCAGCATTTGATACTGTGGACCATGGTGTGCTGCTGGATCTCCTGTGGTTTATCTGTGGACTATCAGCAGCTGTCCTCAGACGGTTTCAATCCTACCTCATGGGTAGGACTCAGAGAGTGGTGTCTGGGTTTGTACCTCAGCTCCATTCTTCCTGCCCTGTGTGGTTCCTGAGGGATCCATTTTAGCACCCATGTTGTTTTCAGTGTATATGCTGCCGTTAGGAACAATTATTAGATGGTATGGCTTTAGTTTTCACTGCTATGCAGAAGATACTCAGCTATACATGTCTTTTGTCCCTGAAAAGGATGATGCCATTTCGGTGCTCAACAGCTGTCTGGCTGAAATCCAGGCCTGGATGAATATGAGCTGGCTAAGGTTGAACCCTGAAAAAGAGGTGTTGGTGGTGAACCTGAGTTGTCGCGAGGCGGGTGTGTTGGCAGGTTCACCTTGGACTTGTAGCTCAGAGGTGTCCAGCTAGCTACCTCAGACTGCACGGAACCTGTGCGTATGTTTGATAACCGTCTGACTTTGAAATCACAGGTGTCAGCAGTTGTTAAAACCTCTTTCTACCATCTGAGAAATATAGCCCGGTGAAATATCTGGTTCCTCCCGATTATCTTCCGTCTGGTTCACACTTCGTTACCTCCCTTGACTACTGCAATGCCCTTTACCTAGGGCTGTCTGGGGTTGATATCCGCTACTTGCAGCTGGTGCAGAATGCAGCTGTCAGACTGTTGACTGGTGCTTCAAGAACCAGTCATATTATGCCAGTCTCGCAGTCTGCATGCCCCCGATTAAGTGGCGGATCATCTTTAAGGTTGCTTTGTTAACTATAAGGCCCTCCATGACCAGGGACCGAGCTACCTGAAAGATCTCCTTGCCCATACTGTCCTCCCATCCTCTCCCATCCACAGGCAGACATCGGGAGCAAGGGCATTCAGCTTTGCAGCTCCATCCCTGTGGAACTCTCTACCTCATCGGGTACGAGATTGCCTGACCATCCAGAGTTTTAAAACTGCATTAAAACGTATCTTTTGATCTGGCTTTTGGTAACTGAAGTGTTTTATGTGGTTTATATTTACTGGAATTTATATAATGTATGTAATTTTATTTTATTTGTTTTATTTTATTGTACAGGCACCTTGGTTTTGAGAGGAGCCTTTTATAAATAAAAATTGATTGATTGATTGATGCCATATGGGAAGTGTGTGTGCTCCGTTGTGGCCAGTGCTACTAGAAGACATGTGTGTTCAGTTAAGGCCATTGCCACTGAAGAGAGTTCAATATCCTATGAAATATGGAAATATGTAGAGTTTCTGTCAGATACAGTCATTTGATTGTTCTGCCACTGCCATTGACTACGATGTATAAACCTTGGGCTCCACCTTGCTTTACAGAGCATCTTTAGAATAAAGGCACACTATAGAACCCTAACCTCATTTGGACATTCACGCTTCTGCTTCCTGTGTGGAGTTACTGGGTACCCCTCCAGAAGTATAGAGATTTAGCATGGCCCTAGTAAAAGTTCTCTCTCAGGATCTGGGTTAATTGGTTATAATTTTATTTGCTTTTGTACATCCCCACCCTTTCTCTGACCTCTAGAAGTGATGAGCCTTTATACATTCCCAAAGCTAGGGATGGTACCAATGTCCAAAGTGGTTTGTGCCCAGTCAAGGGTACCAAGGGGTAGCTAGCTGTGTAAAGCAGTGGTGGGGGTTACAATTGCATATTTTTCCTGCTTCCACACTGCTTCCTTCCTGCCCCAGTTAAACAATAGAAAAAAAGATATTGTAATGCAGTCTCATGCAGTGCGCACCCATTGTTTTGTACCATGGCTCTCTCACTTCCACTTTCTGCACCTCTCCACCAAACCAGAGGATACTATAATAGTAAATGTTCAATCTAACAATCCTAGCTCTACACACACAATAGCTGACATCATCATGCACCTCACCACAGTCTCACCCTCACCTGTAGAGAAATGGACAAAGTCAGAAAGAGAAAGACACTGTCATTGTTTCAAACTATAGTTTGGTCTGCAGTGGTGTCCAAGGAAAGTATTGAGCTGAGAGATTGGGAGGTGAGAGCACTGCTATGGTGAGGCTGGAATAAACCCACCACCTGCAGGGCAGATCCTGTCTACCTCTTAGCATATTGTCACTAAAATGTTGGATAAAACACTCAAAATGATGGAAAAGAGGCACACTGGTCTTAAGAATGTGGGATGAATCATTAAAGACAAGTTCATAAACTGGAAGCTAGTGTCTAAACAGCTCTCTACCTTTGCTAACAGTCTGCACACTAGCTGAATGTCCTAACAATTGTGTGGTAATGACTCACATTGAGTCTTTTGTTGGATCCCCTTTAACTGCCAGA
This sequence comes from Neoceratodus forsteri, assembly GCA_016271365.2. Lineage (NCBI taxonomy): Eukaryota > Metazoa > Chordata > Ceratodontiformes > Ceratodontidae > Neoceratodus > Neoceratodus forsteri. The sequence continues at coordinate 719,530,362 of CM057459.1, read as the reverse complement.
CAATTGCAGCCATTAATGATCTGATAATCACACTAGGCCACATGGAACATTGAGGGAGATTAGCATGAGGACTACAGCCTGCATATTAGGGACTTTTTAAACTTCATTAACAGCTGTGGAAAACCTGCACTAGTCAAGACAGACAAGTAGAGGGCTAGCTGCACTATCCCTGGTCAATTTGCACTAGGTCCCAGGCTAGTAAAACAATATAAAAATTGACCCCTGCTTCACCTTTGTTTCTATTGACCGTGTTACTTCACCTTGTTTTTATGCTCTTTAAGGTGAATTTTGCAGTAAATCATGAGATGTAAGGTCACATGAGCTTTATATTGTCTTGCATAGCCTCGGATCAGGCAAAACACAGTACCACCACGGCACTGCTGGAATACACTGACTATGCGCATAAGGTGCTGGATGAAGGCAAATTGGTGGGGTCCATCTTCATTGACCTCACCAAAGCCTTCAACACCATCAACCACCCTCTACTAGTACTCCAGCTCCAAAGATTGGGTGTGGCACCAAACGCCAAGAATTGGTTCAATGACTACCTAACACACAGGAGGCAGCGAGTCAAAATCAGGCAGACGTTATCAGCTTCAGAGATGTACCCTAGGAGTCCCTCAAGGATCAATTCTAGGGCCCCTGCTTTTCAGCCTCTTTGTAAATGACCTACCCACAGCTCAGACACCAAACTTATTCTGTATGTGCGGTCAATGCTGTGTTGCTGAGCAGCAGCACCTCTCCAGGTTGCCCTACAAACAGAACTCCTTCAATAAACTCGAGGACTAGTTCAGTAGGAAGCTGCTACTAAATTACAAGAAAACCAAGGCCATGCTACAATCCAGCCCCTACAACAAGCACAAGCATGCTCCCTCAGTAATCACCAACAAGGCTGGTGGGCAGATTGAGCCGGTGCACTTGTTCAAGTACCTAGGAGTCACCACTGATGACTCCTCTTATACACACCACGACTCCTTGTCAAAGTGTAAACACAAAGATCGGGTCCTCTATAGGCATAAGAAATCCCTTACCCCGAAGCACTCCAAATCTGTCTCCAGCTCCGTAATCTCCATGATAGACTATGGGCTGGTGGTCTATGGAGCTGCTACTGATACAGTGCTCAAAAGGGTCAAATTGCACTCAATAAGGCATGCCACCTCACCTGTGTGCAGATCACTACACTCATACTTGCACCTCTGTGGAGCGTGCAAACTGGCTTAACCTAAAAGACAGGATCAAATACCAAACTTGCCTCCTGGGAAAGAAGGCACCTCGAAAAACCCCACCCTGTATAGGAAACCTGCTCGAGGCTTTTCTCTCAACACACATCACCAGATGGAGGAAGAATGGAGCACTGTCCATACCATTCTGCCCAACCTCACTAGGGCAGCATGCTTTCTCCTATCGGCCCCTTCTGGATAAATGAACTCCAGTTAAATTACAAACAGACAACAGCCTGTCTCAATTCAAAGTAGGCCTCAAACAGCACCTAATGTCTAACTCAAAATGCACCTGCTTCTCAGGCTTCACTTGATAGACAGGCCTACCCCTCAAGGTAACACCCAGCAGGGCTACCGAGAACCATGCCTCCATTCCAGCTCAGCCAAGGGCTTAAGTAAGCTATCAGTCCTCTTTAAACACACTTGGTACTGCCCTCCCAAACCCCCACCACACATACACACCATACCGACAAAGCTCTGGAGCTGCCTCCCCATCATAGCCCCCTGCTTCACTATCCTCCCACCTCTCACTCTCTGCAGTTGGTTTCAAACCCAATCCCCTTGTTTCACTGTCACCCAGCCTCTCGCCATCTGGGATAGCATTAAACCCTATGCAGTTACTCTGCCATAGTCTATCAACGGATTTGGAGGTTTCCAGGGTGTGCTACCTAGGGCAACCAATTAGAAATAGCTTAGTATTCAACCACACCGCTCAGTTTTTTCTCCTATTTGTCTAACTGTCATGTAATCGCTTCTTTAATGCCTAATGATCAGGCCTCTGTAACCACTGAATATGTGTATTGTCTTATTGTCCACCCTGACGTGGAACCTTGTAAAGAGCTCACGCCAAAGGTCTTTCCGAAATACTAATTAAACAATTAAACAGGTCATCCTAGTGTGTGTAGTGGAAAGCTGGAGACAGTTTGCTTCAGAACTCTGAGATTCAAACCTCTAAAACCTTTAAAAACACTGTTTTGCCACAGAATTTTGTGACAAAATTTACTAGATCGATTGTAGTAAACCCTGATGTGGTTATATCATTGAGCATTTATTGATGTTTTGTGAATATTGAATGTTAATTTAGTTGATTCAATCTCTGTACTGAGAGACACAGTAGAAGTGTGCTTCGGGAGAGGGGTTGATCTGAGGTGTAGAAAGTTGAGTAGTGAGAAAGGCATTTTTTCCAACCGTTGTTGGCTATTGTTTTATTATTTTTGTGTTCAGGTAGACACAGTACAACTTCACTGAATTGTTTATAAATATTTTTTTTGTTTGCTGGGTAGTTTTTCAGTCTTTTACAGGACTGTCTGTGTTGCACTGTGCTGAACAGTTAAAGTTTCTGTGCCTGACCTTTAATCGGTGTGTGTGCTGTCAATTGACATGCATTTCATTGTGGCAACTCAATAACAGTACTCTGAATTTCTAAGCCGATCTAAAATGTATTTCCTGCTTCTGTAGCTAGGTACTGTGTCTCTCCCACCCCTCATCAAAACAAGGTATTGTTTTTGACTGTCAGCTTTTGAAGACTGGTTAAGGATTCAAGGACAGGTATTGTGTTGTGCCTGTGCAGCTGTATTTAGTGTTTTGCTTCCCAGCCACCCAAAAGTGCCAAAATATCAATTTGTTCTAAATTGTCTGTGTCATCTGAAAAATGCCTGCAAAAGACAGTTAGGCAAATCAGTTTCTGGCTGAGTGCTGCTGCCAGGAAGACTATTAGCAGTGGAAATTGTGAAGATGAGTCAGGTTCATCAGGGGCTACCAATGGTAGCAGTGTTAAGAGTGGTTGTGGTCATGGTAGCAGCAGCAGAAGGGAAAGGTAGTAGTTGGTGCAAGTAAAGGACTCTGTCCGACTGTTTTTCACAGTGAAATCAGTAGCTTCAATGCAGGTTGGAGATGGTGTTGTACCTGCTATTAGTAAAGTTAGTGAGGGCATGGTTGAAAACAACATGAGTTTTGCTACAAGTTCAACCCTGTTTAGTTATTGTTTTTATTTATTCATTCTAGGATTACAAATACCTTTGAGCACCAGGCAGCTCATTTACAAAGGTTTCACGTCAGTAGGGAGGGTTACAAACAGTTGCAGGAAACAGACAAGTCATACAGAATATTTCAGAACAGATGTCATGTGTTTACATTATGGTATAGGACAATTAAGCTTCAGTTATATACACATTCACAAAACCTGATCAGAGGAAGAAAAGTAGAGTGGGGGAGGGGACCAAGAGGAGAGGAGCAGCCAGGCAGCCTTGTAAAGTTGCAGCTACGATAGGGGAGGAAAGAGTCTTAGAAAGGGGAGGGAGGGAGGGGAAGAAGGGAGAGGGACAAAGTCAGGAGGAGGGTGGTAAGATGGGGTGATAGAGTTGTCAGTGAGGGGAGGTCCAAGAAGGGGGATGGACTAGTTGAGGTTCTGAAAGGGACCTGAAATTAGGTGGAGCAATCACAGGAGTTTTCAGTTCTGTTAAATTTATCATGTGGGAAAAATGTTGTTGAAACCGAGACTTGAGTGCAATTGATGTCCCACTACCTACGTTACTTGAACATGATTCTGCTCATGATGATGACTCACAGTCTCATGTTTCCACTGATGCATAGGCCATCCAAACATTCAGACATTAACAAAAAGTGTGGCTGATAATATTGAGGCTGCTGCTGAACTTGAATATCTTCACTGGAGGACAGCCTCCAAAGTGAATTAGTGGATGATGATTATAATGATGATGCTAGCTACCTCATTTGGGGAACCAGAAAATAGAAAGTGAAGATGGCTGTAAATAGTCTGTTAGTCAATTGCCTCTGCCTCAAAGTTCTGCTGTAGCTGTGTCTGTTGATGATGACCCTGAATTAATAGCTATAGATTGTGATGTTCATTCAAAGTCCAGTTGTGCACAACAGCAGAAATCATGCATTATGCCCCATTTCATCACCACCAAAGGTGCAGTTACATTATGCAGCAGCAGCACCAGCAGCGACATGTGAAGAGTAGGGCATCCAAATCTCTAGTTTGGGATTTTTGTACAAGATGGCAACAATAAAACAGTGACAATCTGCCAGCTTTGCCAAGTGCATGTGAAACATGGTAAAAGGGTAGCCATCTGGGCACTTGGAGCTAGCATACTCATCTGAAGAGCAGTCACAAGGCTCTGTGGATGCGGCACCAGAGGGAGCTAATGTGAGATGGGCATTCAGCCTCAGCCACCTTAGTGAGCATGGTATCACCTTCTATCAGTGTAAGTAGCTATGCCAGTAAAGTGGTGAAACAACACCAGAGAATTACTACAGGCATGAGGGAGATGAATTGGAATGTTCAAGCAGTGGCCAGAGTAGCAGTGGTGGTCCATGTAGTAATTCTACTACATCAACCCCTGTGCTTAAAACAAGGAAAATAACCGCATGCATTGGCTTGTCACCTGAGCACCCACCATCACACATCCAAGGTACCCCATCCATATCAATTAGTAGAGTAGAGCCATTTGGCATGCCATGTGTAAAGCAATGAACAATTCAGCCCACATTGCACAGCCTTTTTGCCCTAGGGCAGGTGGAGAATGTAGACAGAGAACTGCTGGAGACTATAGAGTACATGGCAACAAAGGGTGAATTGCTGCAGATGGGTGACATCATCTTGCTGGATGTGGACTGGAGCATCCAGGCAGCAGCCTCAGCCAGGAGTAAGGGATTCCTGCAATCCCTGCAAGGAGTAGGTCTCACACAGCTAGTGAGGGAGCCTACAAGGGAGAATGCAATTCTGGATCTTGTCCTAAGCAATGGGGACAGGATAAAGGAAGTCACAATGGGGACGAGCCTACAGACTAGTGCCCATCAAGCAGTGGATTCATCATAAGGACATCACAGGAGCCTAGCCACACACAGGACTAGAATCCTGGATTTCAGGAGGACAGACTTTGGTAAGATGAAGGATGAATTCAGGAAGGCTATACAGGGATACAATGACATAAGGGAAGTGGTGGAACAGTGGGATAAGATAAAGGAAGCCCTGCACCTAGTAGTAAACCATTGCACCAGGCCCCAGCAACAGCAAAAGAAAGAGGAAACCACTGTGCTCTTGAGGTGAGTAGCAGAGCTAGTAAGGGAAAACAGATGGCATTTCTGAGGTATAAGGCAACACAAAGCAAGGAGGACAGGCAAGAATACTTGGAAAACAAAGGGAAGCGAATAAGGCAGTAACGGCAGCAAAGGCAAAAACTGAGGAAAAACTAGTTAAACCAGTGAAAGAGAGGTAAGGAATTATTTAGGTATATTAGCAAGAGGAGGAGGAAGATGGGGGATTGTGAGACTTAGGGAAGAGTGAGGCAGGGTAGTGGAGAAAGACACTGACAAGGCGACATCCTCAATAAATACTTCTGGTTCAGATTCATGAAAGAAGACAATGGGGATGGTCCCCATTATTTGAGAAGGGCAAACAGGAGAAGGGGTGACATTAGACCTTTTCAGAGGACAGAATAAAAGAGCACTAGAACTACTTTGGGTGGATAAAGCTATGGGACCCAATGGGATACACCTGAGGATCCTAAAGGAGCTCTAGGAGGAACTGGCTAAACCTCTGGCTAAGCTGTTCAGTGGATCACTGGAAACAGGCATGTTTCAGGGGAGTGGAGGAGGGCATGAGTGGTACCCTTCCACAAAAGTGGCAGCAGGAGGAGGCAGGAAACTACTGCCCAGTCAGTTTGACCTCAATAGTAGGTAAAATTATGGAAATCCTGCTTAAGGAAAGACTGGTGGACTACCTAGAGACAAGGGGTTGCTGGACCCAAGGCAACATGGATCATGGCAGGGAGGTCATGCCAGTCCAATGAGCTTGATTTCTTTGAGGGTGACAAAGGAAATGGAACAGGGCAGGGCAGTAGATGGGGCCTATCTGGACTTCAGGAAGGTCTTCGACACAGTCCCACATGGAAGACTAATCCACAAGCTGGCAAATCTTGGGTGGGGACAGAGGTGGTTAGTGCGGGTTAGAAACTGGCTGAGTAACAGAATGCAAAGAGTAGTGGTAAATGGGGTTAGCTCACAGGAGGGACGGTAACAAGTGACGTACCCCAAGGATCAGTGTTGGGACTAGTGCTTCAAATGTCTTTATAAGCAATACTGCAGAGGGTCTAGAAGGCAGGGTTAGCATGTTTGCGGATGTTACAAAGCTCTGTAACAGGGTAGATACACAGGAAGGTATAGAACAAATGAGGAGAGATCTGAAGAGGCTAGAAAACTGGTCCAAGGAATGGCAGTTGGGTTTAATGCAAAAAGTACAAGATTATGTACCTAGGGAAAGGGAACCTAGGGTCAAGTATGAACTAAATGGGGTAACACTCGAGGCCACCACAGAGAAAAGGATCTGGGGTAGTCAGAAGACACCTCAAAGTGACTAAGCAGTGCGACAAAGCTATTGGAAAGGTTAACAGAATACTAGGGTGCATAGGGAGGGGTATAACAAGAAGAAGGAGGGAAGGGGTGGTAATATTGTACAATTTCTAGTAAGGCCTCATCTGGAGTACTGTGTTCAGTTTTGGAGGCCCCATCTCCAAAAAAAAATAGACAGGATGGAGATGGTACAGATGAGGGTGACAAAATGGTGCCCGGATGCAGCATAAGTCATATGAGGAGGACTCAGAGCTCTTAATATGTACTCCCTGGAGGAAAGGAGAGCGAGATGGGGACATGATAGAGACCTTTAAGTATCTAAAGGGGATCAACATGGTACCAGAGGGGAGCATATTTCACATGAAGGGAAATACCAGAACAACGGGCACACAATGAGACTAAAGAGAGAAAACTTAAATGAACTTGAGGAAATGTTACTTTACTGAAAGGGTGGTGGAGAGATTGAACAGTCTCCTCCAGGAAGTGGTGGGGTGGCCATGGTTCAGGGATTCAAGAATGCGTGAGATAGGCACATGGGAATTATCAAGCTAGGCAAAGGGGGATTTGTAGCATCTAGGGTACCTTAAGCATTAGAAAGAGGATAGCACAAGACTGGATGGGCCACAAGGCCCTTATCTGCCAACAACATCTATGTATCTATTTACCCAACCAATCATACAAAAGCACGTGACCTCAATGCTGCCATAGCAGAAATGCTGGCAATTGACCTTTGCCATTTTCCTTTGCAGAGAATGCGGGTTTCGGTGCTTTGTGGCATGCACATGTCCTAAATGGAAGGTCCTGTCCCAGACATATTTTTCCACCCGTGCTGTCCCTGAGTTATATCAGACGGTAACAGAATCTGTAAGACATGCCTTCAACATTCCACATTACCTTATATTCACTCAAGCATGGATATGTAGACAAGTGGCAAAACGGTGGGTAGTTCCTATCTATGTATTACTGCACGTTGGGTGCAGCTACCTGGGGTTGTCTGTGATGGTGGGATGGGAAAGCAGTGTAATAATTCAGACTGTGGTGGTGGTAGCAACCTTCATGGCATTAGACAGCATGCCACGCTTGCAATACGAGTGTAGCAGGGTCACATCAGATGAACACATGCTAGACTTGCTACTGGCAGAACTTGATGAGTGGCTGCACCTCGTCCTCAAAAAGCTGGCTTCAGTAGCTAGTAATAATGGATCAAACGCTAGAAATGTATCAGCAATGGTGACTTTGTGCGGGTTCCCGTATGGCCCACTGTTTAAATCTGGTGGTACAGGAGTTTCTGCAGTACTCCGAAATAAAGCAAATGCTGACCACTATGCCTGCATCTGTGCCCACTTTGCACCTTGAACACTGACTTCCTGCCTATTTAACTGCCTCCCGAATCATGTGACCTGCAGACCTGCAGAGACAGTCAGGCATGTGATCAGCGGCTTGTTTTTAAAGACTTTGCCTTATCAAACTGTAACTCGAAGTGAACTTGAAGTGGACAACATGAAGTAAGGTGAAATAAGGTGAATTTCAAGTTTTAACAGACAATTCACATAGTGCTACATGAATTTGAAGTGGACCACTTTGGGTTCACTTCACCTCTGAATTAAAACTTTGCTGCATCTCTAAACATAAAACATGTTATAAGCACAATAACTTACTCTAGGGTATTGGGTTCTAGGCATTTAATTCACTCCTCATATACTGTGAGGACACTTGGCCAGTGGCCTTGTGCATCAAATGCACTTCGAGGCATAGATTAAATGCCTATAACTCCATACCCCGATGTGGTTATTGCTAATATCACACATCGAGGGTGTGAAAATCCTCATAAAACAAACTTTGAATAAGCATTATTTTTTATAATAACTGGTGCAAGATTTCAACAGAGGAAAACATTGCATTTGTGTGAGCGCTTCCCTCGAACAGCTGCCATACATGTACAAATAAGCGCGAGAGGAAAATACCGCAGTAACCAGCCATCAAGTTATTGCAGAGTCCAGCAGGTTATTATGGCATTTTATCAGGACTGAAGATCCAGTCATTAAGGGGTCAAGTTATTATACTGTAACAGTGTGTTAGAGATAACTGTACCTCTGCAACAAAGTATGTATAAGTGATAACACCTAAAAGGTAGTAGGTTATGTTTTAAGAACTGTATGCCCAGGGTGGTAGTGAGGTAGGAGGTAAAAGTAAGTCCTTTTTACCTGAGAAGTGTGCTGCAGTTATGATTTGTTTATTTATTTAGTTAGTTTTATTAACCAAACATATTTTACCAGTAAGCACCCAGAGCCAAGGCTCATTTCTACTTAAACATGGGGAGGGACAGGACAGTAAGAGGTCTTACAGCATACGTATATTATAGAGTACAAATAAAACAAGAACATAGTAAGCAACAAGTTTAGGCACAGTACAGTGTAGCAACATGACTAGGCAACTTTAGAAAAAACAAGAAGGTAGATCCTCACCAGCTTAACAACAATCTCTTGCTATTCCACTAATGCAATAATTTGAAAATCATTAAACACTCAAAAGACAAGACCTTTAAAGGTACAATGTCAACACCCTTAGGCCTCAAAGTGTCTGTAGTTCAAAAACAGAGATTATGAATGTCACATTCTATAGAATTTGATGATGTAGTTTTATTCTGATTTATTTTAGAGGTGAAAACTGACTGTCCACCATGCTAGTGCTACCACACAAAATGTGTTTGTTTACAGTACTTGATCAACTCCACTGCATCTGTCCTGGACTTGGCACACTCCTGACACAGTCTAGTCAGTCAGGATGCAATGATAGGACAGAAGCCTATTGAATCATGAGTGACTGAACTGTTTGAGGTGTTCCTAATGTTCAGGAAGTATGCAAATAAGAGCAGATCAAGGATTTGAAACAAACAAAGTTAGGTATTATTACACCATTAGCATGAATTTCAGTTCTACCAAGAAAGGATGCCGATAAACATCCAGCAACATCAGTGAATTTTAGAGAAGGTAAGCAATTATAAAATACATATTTTTAACTAGAAATAAAATGATGCAAAACGGGTTAAAATGTCCCTTTAACTGACCTTGTGATTGTTCTGTAATAACTACATGGTCGGGTGACTGGATTTCACCAATAACAGCATAGAAGTTCTCATTCCCATTTTATAGGTTGAAGTAAACATCTGCTGCAGTTAGCTGCAGCACTGCAGCACTGCAGCATTGATGACACAATATCAGTATCAGTGGCTCAGTAGGCAGCACACTCGCCTCTGAAGCCGGGAGGTCAGAGGGCTGTGGGTTCAGTTCTCCATCTGGCACTTAAGTTATATCCCAGTACTGACACTGTAGTGTAACATGAGAGGGTGCTGCACTCTGAGGTGCCGTCTTCGGATGAGATGTTAAACCGAGGTCCCATCTGCCTGGATTGGTGGTAGTTCAGGTGGAAGTTAAAGACCCCATGGCACTTATCAAAAGAGTAGGGGAAAGTTTTATTGTAACAAGAAATCGTGGTGATATACAGTTTAACATAATGCATAACAACATATACGGAAAAGAAAATCAACATAAAAGCAAAGTACTAGGCAATAAAAGCTACACCCAAAAGAAAAAACGTGAATAAAAAGGCATCAAGTAGGAGTCATCAAGTCACGGCCGAATCTGAATCAGTAATCCAGGAAGGGCAGTCCATAAGGCACGCAAACTTGAAGCAGAGTGCAATGTTTGTTCATACTCATATATGGCTTTCAAGTCCTTCACGATCTTCCATTCAAGTTCCAAAAGGTGCAGTCCTTTTGCTGTAGGGTAAAATGACATCGAGCCATCCAAATATTCCACTTAATCACTACTAGAATAAGATTTAGAGTGTCCATATTCCATAAAGACCATCGAGGAGAAAAACACCATACATTAACGTTTGAAAAGAGACAGACTGAATATAGGAGAGGCCCATTTATTCACCAAAAGGCCCACCAATGTTGGATAAATGAACATTCAAAAATAAATGAGATAATGTTTCTTGTACTGCATTACACTGTGGTCTAGAACATAACCTGTCCTGGAGCTGCTTATGTTTGTGGTTGGCTTTAACATTAATCCGTTCATGGCACGACAACCAATGAAAATCCCACATATGTGTGGGATTCTTTTGCACCATAACAAAAGAGAAGGGAGGAAAGATGTTGAACCGACATTTAACAAAGGAGGCTGAGTGTTACACACAGATGCAAGAAGCAATTTATAAAGAGTTTTATGTGAGTGAGCAATGAACAACTGAGGCGTCACTCGCCATTGCTTTAGACTAAAAAACATGTGTTTCACATACAAAGGTGTGCCATGGAAGACTTTAGCATACGTGAAGAAGTTGTGTTCCCACTGGTGGAACCAAACCCACAAGAGTCGTAGAACCACATTTCCTAGCCCTTCTGAGTATTAATCAGAAGCGCCAGAGATTGGCTATAAAAACACTAGAGTAAATAACAAGGGGTTAATCATACCCACACCACCTCTGTTATGGATAAATACGTAACATTACGCTTGATCGGGTTCAGTCTGCTACCCCACAATGCCTGAAAACAAACTGAAAACTGCAGTTTCCAGACACTTTGGGATAGGGAATACATAACTCAAATAAAGAAATAGAGGCAATAAAAGGTCTTAATCAAGTATACTCTTTTCTTCTTCCCAATAGTTCCCTATTCCAGGAGGCAACTGTCAGTTTCCTGACGTAAGTTTCATATCCCAATTATAGATATCAGGGTCACAGATTCTGAAATGGACGCCTAGAATACGAATAGGCCCATATGCCAAATGTAGAGGGCCAATACATGGCATTGGGGCCACTATGGATCCCGACCGATACCCATGCTCTTTCAAAGTTCAGACAAGCTCCTGAGAAACGTCCAAACAATGAAAATTCTTGTAGTGAAGTCTCCACCGAGGCTAGATCAGCCAGTAGGAGGCACATATCATCAGCATATGCAATGGCTTTATATGGTGCCAACATCTCAGCACAAGAAATGGCATGAATATGAGGGTGAGCATTCAGTCTCAGAAGCAGAACATCTAAAAATAGGACATATAATAGAGGGCTCACTGAAGCAGCTCTGGCGGACACCGCTCAACAGAACGCGGGTCCGACCTAACCATTCACAACCGAACCACCGTACGTTTCTGTAGAACTTTTGCATCCAGTGGATCATGGTATCCGTATATGTAAGAAACGTAATGCATGCCACAAAAAGCATGATTAACCGAATAAATGCTGCCTTTTGATCTCACGAAACAATAATACCAGAGGACTTCCTGCAAATCCATGGGAAAACAGTTCCGAAGGAGAATCAGATGATCCGATATCTGTCTGGTAGGTATGGAGCAGGACTGGGCGGTGCAGGACAGATTCCGCAATCCCAGATAATCGTTTTGCAATAATTTTCATCAATAACTTAAAATCCGTATAAACGCAAAGAGGGTGCTAATTCTCCAAAAGGTGAATATCACCTTTTTGTTTATAAACATAAATTAATGTACCCTTGGTAAAGTCCAGAGGTACAGTTTCACAATTGAGCAGGGCATTAAATACAACCGTCAGTTCCATGAGGAAATGGTCATGTAAATACTTACACAAAGCAGCCGGGAGACCTTCCGGACCTAGAGTTTTATGCAAAGGTAAAGAAGAAATTGTCAAGACAACTCTGTCTCTGACAAGGGCACAGGCTATAGTTACACTCTGTGCAAGGGAGCGGAATATCTAAATCTTGGTACAGAAGTGCTGGGTCTTCCCGACATTCAGAAAGTGGGGAAAATAAGGCAGTCGTGGTGGTCCGTCACTATTTGCTGAATGTCAGAGCTGGGTAGTGCAAAGTGTTCCGTCAGAATTAGCAAGACACAACACAGTCCTCCGAGAGACTTGATGTGAATTGGACTCAAAGGGCACACCTCGACCCGAGGACCTGACATATGGAACTTGTGTTGATGGTACAATTGGTGAGATTGTCTAGACAGAAAGCTCAACATGTCTTTCTGGACAGAATGGATTTGGGAGGACAAATTCTGTCCTGTCACATGTGCTATTGAAAACAATGACTGTAGGTGTGTCCGTCTCTGTAAATAATCCAAATAATCAGTCCTACACTCTGTCGACTATAAGTTTTCAGATAAACAGTTAAGGCGTGTTTCATGTCTATCCACCAACGGATGGGGTCATCATAAAGAAAAACACAGACTTACGAGCAGAAATAAAAGACAAGAGGAATCCTGGAACATCACATCCTACAATAAAGAAGTATTAAACTTCCAAAATCCGGGTCCTTTGCTAAAGGGCCATCGCCCACACCGATCGATAGTAGTTTATGATCAGAAAAGGCAACTGCCCGTACTTGAGCTGAACTAATTGGTACTGTGCGTGATAAAAACAAAATCAATATGTGTCGCCAGCTTTCCTTTTGAAAAGTGGGAGTATGTAAATTTACAAAGAAAGGTAAGCATCAGTCAAACGTGCAGTCCGAATCAGGTTATCCAGTTCATGGGAGTCGAAAAGATCTTTTTAGTGGTGGCAAACGAACTCTTATCAAATAAACTAAGACCACAGTTAAAATCACCTGAAAATATTACTTGGAAAAGAAGTATGCAAGTAGGGCGAATCAAGGAAAGCAAGGCAATCGAGCGGATTTAACCCTGGGGGGGCATAAATGTTAATAGCATGGTATGGGCAGTTACCTATAACAAAGTCCAAAACAAGGTTCGCTAGGAGCCAAATCAAACAATTTCAATAAATGGAATCCTGGAACGGAGACCAATATGCCCAGGCCTGAACAGGATCCTGTCCTATGGACCAGAATGAAGGGCCCAAAAGCCAGTCCTGCTTTGCTAGTCTAACTTCTTGCACTGAGTGGAGACTGGTATCCTGCAAGAACAAAATACCTAACGGTAAGAAATGAAGAAGGAAAACACTATTCTCACGCTTCTCCACTGCTTCATACTATTGACATTAACAGTGTGGCCAACAAAGAGCGCCATAGTACCAGGTATACAATGTGAGCTTAACCTCAAGACGCTCGCTTCCCAACTACATTCTTACTTTTAAGTCTGACCTTAGCCTTTATTTCCGCGACAGCCCAAAGCCCAGTTGGAGTTCTGAGTCAGTGGAGCCATCAGGAAGCGAGGATGCAATAGAAGAAGAGTCGGATTCACCGCCTGCATCTTCCGAGTCATATGAAGAATCTCATATGTATTAGATAGGGCAATTGGTGGGGGGTGTCACAGGCAGTATAGAAGGTGAGGAGCACCAGGACCTATCCTCAGTGACCTTCGCTGTGCAACAGTAGCAAACTCACTGGGAGGTGGCATAACACTCGGGCCAGGGGTGTGATCCAAGCTCACTTCTTCTGTCATGGCAAGTGGCAAGAGGGGTTCTACAGGAGCCGGGGTCCAGCTTCTACCACTGCCAAGGCGTAGCAACCTGGGAGACATAGGTACAGGATCAGGCAGGGCAGGATCTACCACAGCTGTAATGGGAGCAGCAGTAGTGGTGCGCAGCCATGCCTTTGTGCCTGCGTTATCACAAAGCGTTGATCTACTCCGCCATCATGATTTGCCTTGGAATGGCAGACCAGGACAGGATTGGAACGTGTATCCCTACCTCCGCAAAAGATTACACTTGCTAACATTCTGGCAGCGGATTCCCACATGTCCCAATACCCCACAATTGTTGCATCTCACGGTATCACAGACATTACTTAGGTGCGAGGGGTTCCACACCTATAACAAGCCTTAGGCTGTCCCGGTAAAACAGCACCCTCGATCACGACCTAGAAAAAAGAGTTAGGCAAATGGATTGGGCCATTGTCATTGGTGCTGTAACATTACTTTAAACTTCCATCCTCTCGTCCAAATATTTTCAGTGTTATCCTCTGTACAGACAGTTGGTGAGACCCCATCTGAGTACTGTGTCCAGTTCTGAGACCCCATCTCCGCAAGGGCATAGACAGGATAGAGGCAGTCCAGAGGAGGGCAACTAAAATGGTGCAGGGTCTGCAAGAGAAGCCGTGAGGAGAGACTAAAGGAGCTTAATATGTATACCCTTGAGGAAAGAAGGAGAGGGGGACATGATAGAAACTTTTATACCTCAGTGGAATCAACAAAGTCCAAGAGGGTAGCATCTTTCAGAAAAGAGACTTGCAAGAGCAAGGGACACAATTTAAAGATAGAAGGAGGGCGGTTCAGGGGCAATGTGGGAAGTATTATTTCACAGAGAGGGTAGTGGATGCATGGAACAGCCTTCCTGAGGAGGTTGTGGGGTCTAAAACTGTGGGAGAATTCAAGAATGCATGGGACAGACATAAGGCAATTCTTGTTGGGGGGTAGGAAGAAATAGGCTGTTGGTTAACTAGGATCTACGGCCCATCCTGTAGGTAGGGAAATGGGCAG
Source organism: Neoceratodus forsteri (assembly GCA_016271365.2). Classification (NCBI taxonomy): domain Eukaryota; kingdom Metazoa; phylum Chordata; order Ceratodontiformes; family Ceratodontidae; genus Neoceratodus; species Neoceratodus forsteri. Next base: position 719,515,361 of record CM057459.1, on the reverse strand, counting down.
ACTAGATGGGCCTAGTGGTCCTTATCTACCATCAAAGTCTATGTTTCTATGTTTCTAGGATAGCCTCAGGTGGCCCTGTACTGTACAACGCTGCCCCAGCCAATATCATATATCCGACACATCAACCCCTCATTCCGGAACATCACCGTAATTGTCTTAAAAGTAGGTTTTGAAAGGGAATGGCCGAAAGGAAGTCCATAAAGCAGTGGATTTCAATGCATGGTATCTAGTCCAAAAGCGGTCTAACCCACGAGAAGTCTGGAAGCTGACATCAAACGTGGATTCTCCGGAGACATGAATAAGGGCATAAATCTCATGAGCAAAGAATTTAAGAGAGTCTTTAACAGTGTCCTGGCTACAAAGACAGAGTCGGGGGTCTGTAGTCCGCCTCTATAAACCAATCGGACTGCATTATGTCTCTTAGCTGCCAAGACTGGAGAGTGAAACAAGGATGAAAAAGAACGAGTATTCCTTACCTGTTCAAGGGTGGCTTACCCAGAACAGCAAAATCCTGAACAGTCCCCATTGAACAGCGAGGAGGAGGAGATATGCGACTCAGATCCTTGTGGGAGGGCCAGTACAGGGTTCTGGTTGGCGCTAGCTCCATCGGAGCAGCTCAACGGGTCTGAGGGCTGCAGGCAGCAGGCAGATTCTGTGATGGTTCCAGGAAGTCGCTGGGACGGGGACGAATAGGGGACAGACCGGAAACTCACTGTTCCTGTCCGGGTTCCCGAATCCAGCCAGCACCCGTAATGCTTCCTCCACCGACCAGGTAGGCTCCTCCGGAGAATAACGTTTGTTCATGCGATGGTGGGAGGGTTTGGTTCTCCAGAGGGATGTCAAATGACAGAACGCTCAGTGAAACAGGCATCAGTCAGCAGCAACAGAGAAGAGTGATCCTCCAAAGGCATAGGCATTGCAAATGTAGAGCCAGGTAAGGCCTCCATAGTAAAGCAAGTAGGTCCCCTTTCCACTTACAGAAGAAGAGGCAGTAGGACAGGCAGCTTGAGCAGTAGCGGGACGAACAGAGAGTGAGTCAGCTTTCAAAGCACAGGCAGGAAAAGAACCACATCGTGCTGTGTCTACCAGACACTGTTCAATATCCTTCTCAGGCAACACACCTGCAGTAGTAGGGAGAGCCTGTTCACCTATCGTAGAAACATCCACGGTAACCGGGCTATCCGGTAGGGACAGGTCCAAAAGAGCTGCATCTCGAGAAATAGGTGTGTCCTGCAGGAGAACAGCAGCAGCAGTAAAGCCATTCACAGACATTGTATTGTCCAACACGGTCTCCAAACAACCAGAGACAGGAGTCGAGACCAAGTCTCCTGTCTCCAGCCACCTCCACAGCAGGTAGAGGAGGATCCTCCATCTTGGACAGAGTATTCTCTGAAAGAGTAGGGAATTTCCGTGTCCTGGCCAAATTTCCCTCATTCACTAAAAAAAAATACCACCAACAGTTTCATCTGGTTCAAGGTCAGTTGGCATTCATCTGTTTCCCTCCCGGGTCATGCCTGAAAATAGGCAGGATTTGTCTAGCGCACTTATCCAGTCAACAAAACTAAAAAAAAAAAAATACCAATGCATTTAATCAAAGCCACACTAACTATTTTGTTTATTCTCTGTGATGCTGTAATAGAAAGTATTGATATTACATTACATTACATTACATGAAAGTTGGCCAAACTGTCACTCAATGATTTTATAATAGTCTTTATTACTACAAGCAAGCTGTCTTACATGATCACCATAGTTACATAACTAACATTCTATAGTCTACAATACTTCATCAGGTGAAGTCTTGTGTTCTTATTCATAGACTAGCCAATCAAGTGAAACCGTTTAATATAATCTGTCTTTACCCATATGCTTTTTTATTCTAACATTTACTGACCAGATGCTAACCTCCCAACACTATCTTTTAAAACCTCTCTACCAAACTCAGCTGTCCCATTCTATATGATTAGGGGTCAAATGGACAAGTGCAGCTCTGGCTACTTAGTTATAATTCTTCCTCTCTACAACACTGCTAACAGCCTCTGAGGTGTGTAAGGTGGGGGTACCAACCAATTATCAATGAGTAATGCAAGACGGAGTGTAACAGAGGAACAGTTCATGGCACATTGATTCATCACCCGTACACTGATGAACACTGAACCAATCCTTTATTACAGTTTCTCTAGCATACCTGCTGACAATAGGTGGCTCCCCACCCATGCTTCTATAGTCTATCAGTGGCACTGTGGGAGAGGGATTCTGACTAGTAGCAGTACTGAACTGTGCCTCAAATCAGGAGTTGAATGGGTGGTGAAGACCTCAGGGTCATGGGCCGATGACCATAAGGAACTGGGGGTCAAGGTGCAGGATAACTATTAAAAGATGGTGTTAGGGTGGAGTGACTGGCAGGAAGTCAAAATATTTTCAACAGAACTTACTGGACATTGGATCTGTTGTCGTTTGCCTTTATGAATGGGGCAGTCAAGAGCTGAACATTAAAATTATGAGATGTCAGGAGGATTAGTAAACATACTCAATGTGAAGGCCATGGAGAGTGGTGGGACAGAAATTTGACTGAGTAGTAGGACTGAACATGGGTCTAGCCCTTGCCCCTGGGGTGGGGGCTACAAACCATGTTTACTGCAAAATGCAGTGTGCATCCAATTATTGAACTTTCACTGGACATACTGTATATATGAACATCAGTAGGGTCCAACACTAATATTCAGCAGATATTCACCTTGAGGTATTTGTATTGTACACCTCTTAGGCCAGAATGTCAAAAGGCAGCCACAGACCCAGTTACTGTATGTGCTGCATCTGTGTTTGCATCTGCTCAGCTGAACTGTATCTGCCTACCCTATTTTAACACAAAAATGCATCTGTTTACAAAACAAATCATGTACTGTGGCAAATGGCATAAAAATTATGTGAATTCAATTTGCATCATTCTTTTACAAATTGGAATGGAAAACTGATGGATGCGGGTAAGTGTTAAACCATCTTATAGATGTCCTAGCAGTTCTTATGTATACAAAGTCTGCAATCTAAAATATAGGCAGGTAAATTTGAGGCAGAGCCATTCGAATTCCTGCCCTAGGCTGTACAGTGCCAGTTTCAGGCTCATTGAGTTGTAAAGTTCTTTGAGATATTTCATGCTTGATAGGTACCATATAATCCAGATTCTATTTTTAAGACATAATGAGCTGCATAAGCATGAATGAAGGTAATTAAATTATCAGGGTGTGGCTACAAGCAGCAATGCATGTCAGAGGTGAGCATTTTGCCATACCTTTTATTCAATTTTAGGTTGTTTCTTATCTCCTGTTTTGTCCCTTTTCCCCAGTTTGAGTTTTCTTTCTCACTTTTGTTTCTTACATTTGAAACAATAAAAGGAGTGCTTTCAATATGACTCAGTCCAGGGTTTTATCAGTATTTCTCTGTTGTTTCTGAACGCCCATTGTTTGACATCACTTTTCTAGTGATTAAAATGAGCTAGCATGCAGCAGACAGGATTCCATGACTTTGGGAAGGTGCACAAAAGCAGCTGAGAATATTGAAGAAAACTTGATATGAGCCATATTAAAGGAGTGAGTCTTCTGATATTGGAAATGTGAAAACAGTGCTAAAACTGACTCAAATGGGAAAAGAATGGTGGTGTATAGCACAGAAGTTAAGGGACAGACTAAACTAAAGTGAAAAAGTATGGGTTAAAAATTTCACTATAACATGCACTGCTAATTTAAATATATAGGTTGTGGCTCGTTGAAAGGAGTGTCATTCTTTTATCAATAAAATCTTTATTGTCCAATGGGTGGTCAAAATTTGCAAATTCATTGTGGAACTTTTCGTGGAATTTCAGAAATTTCATGAACGTTTTTGCACTTTCACCTATGGCAAGATCAGAATCTTCCGACAGTGTTCTGTGGATTTTCGCTGTTTTCTGCAGACTTTTGGCTGAATTATGGAATAATACTTTAAACTGTGGAACTTACTCCATCCACAGTTTAATGTATTATTTAGTGATGCAGCCCCCCCGCCGATTGTTGACCCTGGTTTCTAGTGCCCCCACCAATTGCTGGCCCCATATAAAATCCCATCCCTGGTGTATAGTGGTTCCCCACCCACCAATTGCTGGCCCCAAAGAAAAGAAATACCAGGTGTCTAGTGCCCTCCCACCTGCCGATCACCGCCCCAGTGAAAAAATACCTGGTGTCTAGTGGCCCACACCCACCACCAACCTAGTAGACAAAAAAAATACCTTGTGTTTAGTGGACCCCCACCCACTGATCACCGACACCATAGAAAGTATTTTTGTCTGGTGTCTAGTTGCCCCCACACCGATCTCTGACCCCATATAAAAGAAAATAATTGGTGTTCAGTCCCCTGCCCACCCACTGATTGGCTCTCCATATAAAAATAAAATCCCTGGTGTCATCTAGTGGTCCCCCACCCACCTATTGTTGAGCCAATATAGAAAAAAAGTTGAAATAATTTTTCATCCCTGGTGGACCCGCCTCCTATCCCCAATCTCCTTTTAATACATTTTCCTTCATTTTCTGGTGTCTAGTGACCCCCACCCTGGCAGGTAGTCCACCACCACCCTACTCCCTCCATCGCAACCCTGAGTGGGCAGCCAGTGCAGCCTCCTGTCTCCTACATGGCTGGCCATCCACTGAGCTGAATGAATGATCATGTGCTTATACAAGGAGACCAATAAGTGTATTCCTAGCCCGTGGATTCAATGCCCTCCAAACATCTATCAAACGTGCATTTTCTATTAGATCACTCAGCTGTTTATCTACCCTGGATCTGTGTAGTCTAGGTCTGGGTCTATCTAAGATAGGATCCATGACTGCATTGGCATCTCCCACTAATATAATTGTGTTATTCTTATATTTAGTTGGCAAGTCAAGATCCTATTAAAAGTTATGGTCAGATGCTGTAGGGTCATAGGCATTGGCAAAGTGAACACTTCCTCTCCTATTCTACCATGTAGAATTAGGAAGTGGCCATCTGGATCTGCTGTCTGATGTTGCATCTAGAAAGTTATGGACTTCCCAAAGAGAATCAGTACACCTCTGTTTTGGAGCTATTACCCGCCTCAACCACTTGACCTAGCCATTCCCTATGCACTAGTATATAATGCTCAACTATAAGGTGCGTTTCTTGCAGAAAAGCTGTGGAGGCACCAAGTTTCTTATTACGCCTGATGACAGAATATCTTTTCAATTCATGATTCAGGCCTCTTAAATTCCAGGTTACCATTGCTAAGGAATTAAAGGAAGCCATTATTGTATAGTCGCTAAAGTCATACAAGTTCCTGTACTTTCTTGGTAGCCATAATATATCGTGTATGATGTGCTGATATCATAAAACATATTGCTGTTCAGCCAGATATGCCTGCCCATAGCTTCTCAGTGATTGCCTATGTTCCCACTTTCCATTTGCTTCTAGATTAGTAATGTTCCCTTTTAATGTGCTTATCCAGCATTCTCATTGGTTAACCAGTTCCTCTTAGTCAGTGCCGAGCCCCGAGATATCTGGCATTCCCATATCACTATCATCCACTAGTTAGCACTAAAAAGACTAAAAAGTAATTTGGGAGAGAAATTGGAAACCTCCACCTGGCATTAGGTTTGTTTTTCGCCACTATATTATTACACTATGTCAATACGTTATGCAACAGTTGTCATTACCCCCATAGATGAGGTACAGTCATTAACTTTGGATCCACACCTCCAATCTTCATCTTTCACACTTAGCCCACCCATAACTTCATGAATTGCCTTAATGCTGTAACTTTAAGAGAAAGACACTTTAGACTGTAGTAATGAATTCCATCTACCACATGCATTGTATGAAAAGTGACTCAGTAGGATGCATATTTGGAAGCGTTGTTCCATGTACAGTGAGAGACAAAACAAATTCTCTTTTTTTGTCTCTCTTATTTGATTCCCCTGTATGCCCTTCCATTAAAGAGTGTCTTTAATTGTTTACCAGCTTTTGTCAGTGGACAACCAACCGTATAAATTTTGCTTCTCAAATATCAGCGCCTTCCTCTAGCATTTGAATCACTTTGTTTATACCCTTGTTCAGAAGACATAAGTTGTAAGAGCAGGATAAAACTCCACAATTCCATCCAAAAAGCAAGAAAAGTCTTAATCCATAAACTTATATCCATGCCTGTGCTCCATGGCACCATGCCAGTAAACTCATGGTCCTTATGCGCAATGTCTTGCCTGCACATTCCTGATGACATTATTACCCATATTCCTCAGTGTCATCTATGCTCCCCGGATCTTCAGGCTGACCCAGTGCAGCTCACATGACAGAAGTGCTGCCTTTTTTTTTTCTAAAACTGTGTTTCGAGCCACAGCCATTAGTTGTTCAAATTTGAACCCGACAACAAAATGGCTAAAAAAAAAAGGTTAGATCTCTGAACTACTTCCTTCAAGTCCTCATGCCAAAATTTATTTGTGTAGCTGGGAGGAAGACCATCCCATCCTCCTCCAGGAAAGCACATATTAACACCAAAAATGTGTGGACATACTGATTCAGTCAATTATTAAGATATATTATTTATTTGGTGGGTGACACTGGGGAAGAAAAGACCATATTTGAGCCTTGCTTGTCTCAGCTCCTTTTTAATTGGGAAAAGGCATCTCTCTTTTGATTGTTTCAGGGGCAAGTCATTAGAAACCTTTAATATACAGCCCTTAAATGAAATTGTTGAAGTGTCTCTGAGTGCCCTTTGAATGTGTATTTATGCTGAAAGTTCAGGAATTTAAGTACAAAAGAGTGAGGCTTTTCATTCTTTCCTGGTTTGTGCTTGAGTGATCTATATGCCCTTTCTATGACATATTTTAGGAATAGCCTATTCGCAAACTTTATGGGTTAGTAACTCTATCCTCTCTGAGTCCAAACACTCTCAAGTTGTTTCACCTGTTTCGCTTTCCAGTTCTTCTTTTCTTTGCTCTATCCTCTATACTTCTCACTCTAATCGCCACATCTTGAATTTTCCTTTTATGTAGCACTAGCTCATTTTTGCCCTCCTTAATGTCTTCTGCCATATTGCCCAAGGTTAGATTCATCCCTGCAAATTCCTGCATAGGTATATTAAAATGAACAGCACTTACTGGGGCTGCAGTTGCCTTCTTTTTATGGTCTGATTCTAGGTTTTCAGTCTCCTCAGAGATACTGTCAGAGGTTGGCAAAGGGCATTTCATGGGGTTTACTCTAGCAGCATTTCTATCAGGTTTTCCTCACTTACACTATCCATTTTACCAAATGTCTATGGTATTTCTGTACTATGCTCTAGTATGATCTGTTTTGTTCTGCCTATGCCTCACAAATATACAAAAATATGGTACAACTTCTTTTCTATTATTTTGTTGTATTTTTTAAAAGTTTACCAGACCAAAGTTGTTGAAAAGTCCCTGATGTTCGGTACAGTTAAAACAGTGGACCTCTTTACTTCCCAGCCCGACTGCACCATGTGATTTCTGGTAAACCTTCCACCCAATCAGAAGGACCGACCCTGTGCTGTATGTTCTTTTTTCCCAAGATTTACTTTTCTTTAAAAATCTTTAACCATTCTTTTTCTTTTTAAAGTTTGGTGACTACGAGTGATTGGGAGGAGGGCCACTGCAGAGCTCAGTCAAGTGCATCCACACTGCTCGCCGACATTTTAACAAATCCCCAAATGCCATTCTTTCACAATAATTTGTGGTGTCTATCTTTCTGCCAGTATATAAGCAAAGTAAATACATTTTTGTTTAAAGCACCCGTCCTAGAGGCTCTGTTTGCTGTGCTCAGACCAAAAGTTTTCTTTTTCACATAATGTAATAATGTTTCAATCTTGGTATTGCCCAAAATGTTCAGATCTTTAAAAACAGTTATTGTGGTGAAAATACACACATCACATATATTTTTTCACTGTGCGTTATTAAAAGCAAAAGATTACACACACTCTCTCAATAATTCTTGATGATATGAATGTGTGAACAGTACTCAAATGGCAGCAACACAGATGTCAACAGCAGATGTAGTATGAAACAAACCATGGAAACAGCTACTCAGTGCATGGTGTGAGCTCAGACAGGACCAGGAAGCTGCTTACCACACTTCTGGTTACAGAAATTAATGCAGCAGGCCAACCATTTGGAAATGTCCTGCTTAGAAATAGGAGAGACCATCATCCTGGGGTTAAAGCCACGAACAGCAGAGAGAATATTTTACAATCCTTAGCATGTTGAAGCTACTAATGCAATATCTGACATACATCAAGCATGCACAGATGACATTCCCCACTCACCATGGGAGTTGAAAAGTAAACTGGAAGGTCTAAGGTCTGATTTGGTGCTCACTCAGAAACTACCTTCATCAGAAAATGAGGATTTGTAAGTAAGATAGCTTGATATTTGTAGAAAAAAGATAATGAGGCTCCACAACCAGAGCTTTCAATTCAGACATACATCTAACAGACATCATACCCACAAGGAACAATGACTTTCAAGACAGGCAGCACAGCTCACAAGTAGCAGCAGGCTTGAAGAGAGGCATGATAAGTGGTTTTGGAACCACATTGTAGTCCTACACCAGAACTGGAACATGGACCAGGGATGCAAAAAGTAGAATACCCTTGAGAAACTTGCAAGAAACCACAAGGTGGGCCACCATCTTGTCATTGGTAAGGGCATGAAAGCTGATACCACAGCCAACTGAACCTTTGTTGAGGAATACCCAAGGCCTATGTCCATAAGGGACAAGAGCTAGTCCATAACTTGACTAACTGGACTTGTAAAGGGATCCAGATATTTGGCAGTATATCAAATCATAAACATTTCCATTTTTGTGAGTAGGTAGATGGCTTATGATTCTGCCAGCAGAACAGCTGCAACCATGGTGGAACCCCAAAGCTGGAAAGCTTTACATCCTTAGGAGCCAGGCATGGATGTGCAAGATTCAAAATCTAGATATATTAGAGAGCTCTGCTCCTGTGATAGAAGTCCCACTCATAGAGGGAGTGTGACAGAGGGTTCCACTGCCAACTGCTGAAGCAGAATTTGTCTGACACAGTAAGGAGCCATCATAATCAGGGTGGTTGACTCAGCCTGTAACTTGACCAGAACACTCTGTATCACAGGGAATGGAGAAATGTGTACAGAACCTCCTTTTCTAAGAGAGGGACAATGCATCTCACCATAAAACTCCAATCCTTAGAGCGAGTTAGCAGAGAAGTGCCAGTTTTGTGTTGTATGGCCCACAAAGAGGTCAATGTCCAGGCAGCCCCACATGACAAAGAGGTGACTACAGCAATATCCAACCAACTCCCATTCACAGAAGAGCACTTGGGACCAGCTGAGATGATCTCTAGGGCTCTGAGGGTACCAGGCAGGAAGACGCCAACAGGAACTTGTCATGCTACATGGCCCAGTACAGACTCTCATCACCTCTCAGCAGAGAGGATATGAGTGGACTCCACCTTAGCGGTTGATGTAGTACATCACTGAAATGTCATCTGTATGGTTCAAAAGCTGGTGACCCTGAAAAAGGTAGTGAATCCATGTTTGCCCAGCAGAACAGCCCTTATTTCTATAGTTTTGCTGTGCAGAACCATATCTAAGGAGCCACTGACCCTGAGTTCAGAAGGAGAACAGATAGACACCCTACCCTGAACCCAAGGCATCCATCATCATCACCACTAAAATAGAGACAAACAGAGAAAGAGGGATCCCATCTCCAGGTTGGAGTGGTCCAACCACCAGAGCAGGTAGCAATGAAGTGGAGGAGTCACTTGTATGAGACACTCCAGTTCAACCCAATGCTGAACCCACTGAGCATGGAGGAACCATTGCAGAATCCTCATATGCAGATATACCAGTGAAACAGTAGGAATAGTAGCAGCCATGAGGCCTATAAATCTGAAAAGACATCTGGCTGAGACATAGTAGCTGGACAAGACCAGCTGAGCCTGTGCAATCAGTGCCATAGACGGTCTAGGGAAGAAAAGCCTGACCCATTCCTGTGCCCAGAACTGCCCCAATGTACTGCAGATGCTGAAACAGCATGAGCATAGTCTTTGACTTAGTCAAACAAATGCCCAACTGCTTGAAGAGCTGTCTGAGTGCAACAATATGTAAATTAGCACCATCTTTGACAGGGCCTTTTCAAAAGTCAATCATTGAGATACAGGAAAACATAAACACCTTCCTTCTGAGGGCAGCTGCAACTGCTGCACATCATTTTGTAAAGATGCATGGTGTGGAGGACAAGTCAAGGAGCAATACACAAAACTGATAGTGAGAACCCTGGAGTATAAACCACAGGTACTGTCTGTAAGACTTGTGGATCTTGATATTTTGGCAAGTGCCCTTCATGTCTAAGGCACACAGCCAATCCAGCAGCAAGTAGAGCAGAGACTGTAGAGAGACCATGCAGAACATTTTGTGTTCTGTAATAGGCTGAGGACAGGACACAATGTAAATCTCCTGTCCACTTTTGGTACAAGGAAGTACCAAGAATAGTAGCTCTGATTCATTTCTGGAATTGGGATGGGCTAAATTGTCTTCTTGCAGAGGAGAGCTTTAACCTTCTCCAGCAGGAGGGACAGAGAGGAATTCCATAGTATCTCCTCATGGAACCACCTCTAGCTCCTAAGCCTCCGATGTGATCTCCTCTATTTGGAAGGAAGAGGGAGATGTGGCCTCCCACAAGGACACCATGATCTTCAGGGGCATGTTGAGGCAGAATGGAGTCAGAAGGCTCCAGCAGCAACAGGCTGGTCACCAAGACCCACACCTTTGGTGACTCTGTCATGGGCATGGGAGACAATGGGGCCTGAGGGATGGCTTGGGTTCACAGGGAGCCACAGCCAGGTCCTCTACCAGGGCAGGCACAGGGCCTATGAAAGGAACCCCTGCCTTGAGGCCATGACTTTGGATTAAGGGTATGATGGGGCCTCAATGTCATTTTAGATGTCTGGAGATCCTTCAAGTCAAACTCAACATTGGAACCAAAAAGCCGCTTGCCTTTAAAGGGAGCATTAACGACTGATTGTTGGACATCAGTGCCAAAAGCCACACATGGTTCCACCTCAGAATGCACCCATCATAGTGCACCCATCATTAGGGCACCAGGATTTAATTTAATTGATCACCCTATATGTGGGAGCTTTGCCCCCTGTGTGGGCTGCATCCCCATGCCCCCTAACTAAATATTTCAACTCTGGGGGTGGACATCAGGGAGGGCCAGCAAATTTCCAGCGTTTGGTGCCCTAATGATGGGCATAATCTGACAGGTGCACAGATGGCGGAAGGGGCTACATGCAACCATGAGTGGCAGTGCAGGCAAAGCCAGAAGCAGCTGCATCGCTGCAGCACAAAAGGCATCAGAAGCCAACCTTAACAGGTGCTTACCAGCCTCCATGCCATGGGTAACAGTTTGCTGGCCTTCAGTCCATCAGACAGCTTGTTGGCAATTTTTAATCACAAGAGTGCAGTATGCATATTTATGGAACACATACAAATACAAGAGAGAAAGAAGTAAGTGCCTCAGCTGGAACTTGAACCCAGGCCACTCAGAATACTATTCTGGTTGCATTACCAGCTGCACCACCAAAGCAGCTGGAAGCTGGTCTGTCAAGAGCACATGACTCCTTCTCCAAATGCACAACCTGGTACTGCACAGATAATTACATTTATTATCTGTGCAGTAGTCCTAACTAAGGTACTTACTTCTTTCTTGAAAATATAATTATCTGTGCAGCACCAGGTTGTGCATTGGAGAAGCAGTAATGTGCTTGGGATGGCCCAATTTTCAGTTGCCCAGCTGGTGTAGCTTGTTGACCATGGCAGCCATAGACTTCAGAGGATTTTCTGATATTTAATCATGTAAGCCTGGTAGCTGGCAATCCTTAGAAAATGGGTGAGTAAAACCTAGCATCCTGATTGGCTAGGATGCTGACCTAAGTGGTGAGTATTTCTCGATACAGCCCACAAAAAAATAGTGCAAATTGGGTGCCGCGATACTTAAAATACTATTGGGCACCCCGAACTTTCAAACTCCAGCCGCCATGTTTGTCATCTCGCTAACAACATTCACTTTAGCAACCGGCAGCCCTCCTCTGTACCCCACTTCCACACCAGAACATTAATTGATGAAAACAGTTTTTAGCCACCTGAAAGATGTTTAAAGCAAATCCCAACACTCATGATACTCCATAGTAACAAAACCAGTCTTTTCAGCCTTGCGCTTCTTCCTACAAGTCTACCACATCAGAGGGCCTAAGTGTCGGGAAAGGCAGCTGAGAGACAGCGGGAAGCTACGAGCTAAAATATCAAATGTGTAATAGACACCGACCCAGGCAGTGGGGAAAGATATTTTTCCCCAGTACATTTAAACTCAGTAGCGCGAGCAGAACATGTGCTCCACGCTAGTGGCAACAGCTTCTCAAAGCGCCGCCTTGCCTTTAACCCCGCTCTGACGACAAAAGACAACGAAATACATAAAAATAGGTGTTTTGTTTGTACTGTACACAACCCGGTACCTTGTCTTCTTTCTCCAGTCATCGCCTTCCGATATGACACGCCAGGCATCAAAGCCACGAGCTGTGCCATACATTTTATCATGCTGTGGGGGGCCTTGAATATCTGAATCTGAAAAAAAAAAAAACTGGAGAAAAAGCACCTTCATCTGAAAATAAACAAAAAAATGCAGTTCTGTGGTTCTGAGGGTTCGACTTCTTGTTACCTATAACCTAAAGTCACCATGGCAATCTATAAAGATGCAATGGCTAAGACACAGAGCATACTGCTTTTAAAACAATAGCTACAGTGCCCCTAGTGTCAGCACTAACAATACACGTGCATAATTAAAGAAAACAATTCTAAGGTGGAGGAACTATTTTCTAACAAAAGTTACTTTAAAATAATTTTTCCTTAACTTTTTGTATTAAACTTCGTTTTTCACAGTGTTCATTTTCTAAAGCGCAATAATACCCTCCAGGGTGGGTGGTATGGGAATACTGGACCTTCAGTGGCTATAAGACCCTCCGCCTCTTGGCGTCCCGAGCCCTCATTATACCCCTGGGCGGTCTGGTATTCTAATACCCCAATCCTGTCAGGTATTATTGCTTACTTAGACCAAGGGATATGAAAGTATATGTCCTCTTGCCCATCGTGACAGCTTCATTGATTCGCTGTCAAGAGGAAGAGAGCTCATGTTTTGGAGTTTTAGATCTGTCATGTGCGTTACACTAACCACAGAATCTGTCTTTGGTTGAGTGGAATAATAGGGCTTATACAAAGGGGCAGGATCTTGCTTATCTGCATGCGAGACATGACAGGCAAAGCACTGGGCATGTAGCAAACAGCCATTGTGGCATCCTCCAAAGCTGAATGAATAGGAGGAATAATAATGGGAGGGCTTTAAACCCAAGGTTCGATGGGTGGAGCAACAACGTCCTCCCCATCGAGGCTTAAAGGTCACAACATCCTGGGCCTTACCAGGATTCTTTTTCATTGCAGCTGGAGGCCACGTTGGCTGCACCTTCTCCAGCTCTGTTTGGCCTCTGGCTGCTCTCGCACATCAACGGGTCCCACATCTCTCCTGGGCCCCTCCGCATTCACTACTCGAATAGTCTGCCTTGCTCGCTTCTACCTCCTCGCCCATACCTATGCTGCTGGAATCTTCTGCTCCCTCCTTCATTTTCTCCTTTCCTAGTTTGCCGTGCCCTGCCTTCCAGCATCCTGCTTACCTGGGTTCTGCCTTCCTTGCCTTATGGGTCACGAGCCCTCCGCTGCCCGCCACAAATGTATTTGTTTTCATGGGTGGCTTCCACTGCTCCGCTCTCCTTCCCGCTCTGAAATCTGCCTCATCTGCTCCTGCCAGTCACATCCTTCATTCATAGTGTGCAGTGGCTTCTACTCTTTCCATTCTGGTCTGCCAATTGATCTATCGATTGGGGCAAGTAGTCCCTAGGACCTCAGTAACTATGTGCTAATCTTGGTCATTGGGAGGCGTTGTCTTGCATGGTGCACTCCAGGACATTCATCCTCACTAATCGTTTGGGCTATCAGCATTTGATCTTTTCTGGCTCCTCATGCTGTCTATTCTTTCACATGGAGCTAGACACATGTGCTTTGAACTGGATGGAAGTGAACTTTCATTCCTCTGTTTGTATTGCAATTGTGTGTGTGTGTGTGTTTTGGGTGGAAACTGCGTCAGGAGTCCATGTCAGAGTCCACAGCTCAGTCGCTGCAATTCACTTCCACTTTCCAGCCTAGCCTTGTTCCGTTTAGCTCTTTCCTTTCAGTTTCCCCATCCTAACCCAAATTTGACTTGTTTTGTGGCTCCTTGTTTGTTGCCTTCTATGAGTACTTCTTGTTTATTTCACCTAATCAAATCTTAGTTCCTGATAGTCATCGTTCCTGTTTTTAATGGTGCCATTCCTGCACTGCCCCACTGTATTGGGCCTTCTCTTTCATGCTGGTACCGGCTTGTTGTGCATTCCTTTAGACCCACAAGCACGCCTTTCTTCTCTTGTTTCCCATCACACTCATATCTGTAAACCTTAAACACAGAAACATAGAAATTTGATGGCAGATATGACCGCTGGCCCACCCAGTCTGCCCATTTCCCCACCTGATGGATAAGCTGCAGATCCTAGTTAACAGCAGCCTACTTCTTCCTACCCACCCCTAGAATTGCCTTATGACTGTCCCATGCATGTCATGATTCCACACTGTTTGTGACTCCACAACCTCCTCTGGAAGGCCGTTCCATACATCCACCATCCTCTCTGTGAAAAATACTTCCATTAAATTACCTCTGAGCTGCCCCTTCTATCTTCAAATTGTGCCCCTTGTTCTTGCACACCTCTTTTTGTAAAGATGCTACCCTCTTGGACTTTGTTGATTCCTTTGGGGTACTTGAAAGTTTCTCATGTCCCCTCTCCTCTTTTCCTCGAGGCTATACATATTAAGCTCCTTAAGTCTCTCTTCATATGTCTTCCGGTGCAGACCCTGCACCATTTTAGTTGCCCTCCTCTGGACAGCTTCCATCCTGTCTATGTCTTTGCAGAGACTGGGTCTCCAGAACTACACACAGTACTTCAGATGGAGTCTCACTAGCTGTCTGTACAGAGGATAATAACTTCCTGTTTTCTACTGGTGATGCCTCTCCTATGCATCCCAGTATCCCCCAGCCCTCCTTGCTGCCCTCTCACGTTGCTTGCCCACCTTTAGGTCATCTGATATGACTACCCCAGGTCCCTTTCCATTTTGTTGTTGTTAGTATCTCACCCCCATTGTGTACTCTTCCCTAGGTTTTGTTTACCAGGTGCATTACCTTGCACTTCTTAGCATTGAATCTAAGCTGCCATACATTTGACCATTCCTCTAACCCTTGCCAAGTCCCTTCTCATCCTTTCCACTCACCATGTGCATCAACACTGTTGCAGATCTTTGTGTCATCTGCAAAGAGACATACTTTTCCTTCCAGTCCCTCTGCAATGTCACTTATAAAGACATTGAAGAGGACTGGTCTAATACTAATCTTGCAGTACCCCACTACTAACCCCCTTTTTCAGAGTGGACTCATTTACTATTACTCTCTGTGTCCTACTCTCTAGCAATTCTTTACCCAGGCCGTCATCTTGGGACCCACTCCCAGGCTGGCTAACTTGTATATTAATCTTTGTGTGGACTGTGTCAAATGCCTTGCTAAAAGTCTAGGTAGGCCATGTCCACAGCCCCTCCCTGATCAACTACTTTGGTCACACAGTCAAAGAAATCTATCAGATTTGTCTGGCATGACCTTCCCACTGTGAATCCATGCTGCCTTGGGTCCTGTGCCCTCTGGCCTCTAGATATTTAACAATTCTTTCCTTCAGAGTGATTCCATCATTTTCCCTACCACTGAGGTTAAACTAACAGGTCTGTAGTTTCCTGCTTCTGCCTTGCTCCCACTTTTGTGAGGGAATCCATCTGCCCTCCTCCAGTCCTCGGGTACCACCCCATCCTCCCAAGATTTGTTAAAGAGTTTAGTCAGTGGTGTCACTAGTTCTACCCTTAGTTCTTTTAGAATTCTGGGATGAATCCCATCAGGCCCCATTGCTTTGTCCACCTTCAGTTTTAAGAGTTCTTTCAGAACACTTTCTTCTGTAAATGGGCTGGTATCAACTTCTGTATCCAGAGTGTTTCTACTGTTTGTTTTAGGTACCTCCCCTCTTCCTTTGAAATACTGAGCAAAAATATTTGTTTAGTATCTCTGCCTGTTCACAGTCACCCTCTGCCCACCCTCCTTCCCTTTATTAAGCCTCACTATCCCTCCTTGGTATTCTCCTTCGCCCCTGATGTACCTATAAAAGGTTTTATCCCTTCTTAACTGAGTTGGCTATCTTTTCCTCGGTTTGGGCCTTTGCTGTTCTGACTGCCTTCCCAGTTTCCTTTTGCTTTAACTGACAGTTCTCTGTCCTGTTCCTTCTGTGATTCCTTGTACTTCCTGAATGCTTTTTTTCTCTTGAACCTTCACTGCCACTTCCTTTGAGAACCATAGTGGTTTCTTACCTCGTTTCATTTGGTTTATTTGCTTTACACAAAGGCTTGATACCTCTGTGATGGCAGTTTTTATTATTCCCATAGTTCTTCCACCCTCCTTCCTGCCCATTTGCTAGTGCATTCCTTAGCACTCACCCATTTTGACAAAGTCAGCCCTCCCAAAATCCAGTACCTTTGTCTTTGTATGGCTTGACTCTATTGCTGTGTTTATTGTGAACCATACTGTTCGATGGTCGCTAGTTCCCAGATGGCTACCCACTTCATCTGTGATCCTCTCTTCATCTCCATTTGAGAGAACCAGGTCTAAGATTGCTCTCTCAGTGTGGGCTCCAATACTAGTTGTCAAGGCATGCCCTGTAGGGCATCTAGAATAACCCCACTCTTCAAGTGGCTGCTGCAACTGCACTCCAGTTAACATCTGGCATATTCAGATCACCCATCAGCAATATCTCCCTTTTTCTGCCATTCTAAGTATACTTTCTATCATTTCCTTGTCCATTTCCTCCCCTGAGAAAGGGTCTATATACTAACCCTGTGCGTATTGTGGTGCCATTGCCAGTCTCCAAATTTACCCACAGTGCTTCTTCTCCTCCCTGTTTACCCTTTTGTTCTGTTGCTTTGATTCCTTCCCTTATGTAAAGACTACTCCTCCTCCTTCTCTTTTACCCTCCTGCCCCTCGTGTAGATAGTGTATCCTGGTATGTTTACATCCCAGTCATGGTTTTGTGTGTACCATGTTTCTGTGACTGCCACGATATCCAGATGTTCCTCCTCCATCAAGGCCACTAATTCAGGAAGCTTGTTACTCAGACTATGGGCATTGGTACTCATTGCTCTCCATTTTTGATGGCTTTACCTTCTGTTGCAGCATCCCCACTGACCTTTCTACCTTGGTCTTTTTCTCATTTAGTACCCTGTTTTGTATTGGGAGGCTGGGATTTTCCGCTGCTTATCAGTGCCTCCCCTTAACTTTAACAAAGCCTGACTTTGTTATATCTCAGTTTTGAAAGAATCAGGAGCCTGGTATTTCTGGTTCCTATTTCACCACCTTCCCTGGCTAACCATGGGACCATAAGCTAGTTACAAACCTTGTCTGCTTGAGTCTATCCAGGTATTCAGTGAGTAGCAGTGCAACCCACTGTAGGTGAGCAGTTGCATCTTCCCTGGGATACTGGTTGTACTTTCATTGCCTACTGTACACTGTTGCTCCTGTCTATGCACGCTTCTAGAACCACTGCAAGTCTCTGGGTGTTTCTGTGCTCTGATGGCTGTGCCTGTGCATTTATTTTGGTTTTATCCCCAATCCAGCCCTTTCCTTCCCTATTCATGCCCTTTGCTGTGCTTTTGTAGCATGTGCTCTTATTCCATTAGCCTCCATTTCATCTCCCTTCCTTGCCCTCAGTCTGCCTCTCATCGACCATCTGCTCAAGGATTTCCTCCATCATTGTCCTTCATCCTCCCTACCATTATTTGTTCTTTCATACCGCTTCCTGTACCAGCCTCCATGGCTTCAATCCATAGTCATACCTCATCTGTTCCTATGTTACCTTCCTCGGCATAGCACCTATTCTCATCCCAGCTGTCATGGATTCTCTCCACTCATGGCCTTTTTCTAGTACCAGCCATCATGCTTCACTCTACTCTTAGCTTCACTCCTCGTCATACATCATCCAACTTTGCTCACTCCTCATCATACCTTGTCCAGTTTTGCTCTTTGATCACTCAGCTTGAGTTGCCTCTGGTTCCAGATCTACCTTCTTGGCCTTGGAGCCTACCTCATTTTGAGGATCCTGCTTCCTTTACTTCCTTCAGACAAGTTCATTTTCAAATTCATTCCAGTCTCCTCCTCTTCCAATTCTTGCACGCCATCCAGGATTCACCCACTCATGGCCTGCTCTTGATATTTCTTTTTGGGCATACCTATCATGATTCCTATGCCACCTTATCAACATGCAGCCATCCTGCACGCTCATATTGAGTTTATAACTGCAGTCATCATTCACTCAGCCTTACCTCAAGGTTCATCTATTTACATCACTTACTGGAACATTCCTATCATTGAATCTATGCTACCTCATCAACTACAACCTCAGGGTCTAATCGTTCAAAGTCTAATAGTTCACATTGCATAATCAAGCATGCCTCTTCAACCTCAGTGTCTGCTCACTCGCATTGTTCAACTGCCAGTCTGAACTGTCCTCGGTCCTCATCAGCACATCTGGAATCTCCTTGTGTGCACATCTGGATACCCCTTGTTCCTCTGACTTCTACATGGATTTACTCCCTCCCATCGACAAAGAGAGTATTCATTGTTGCCTCATGTTCTGTCTTTGATCTGCGTGCAGCCTCATGTTCCATCTTTGATCTGTGCTCTCTTTTGGGATTTTCCTACTACATCATCATCCTCCCTACTCATATTCCTCTTTACTGAACCTCTTTTAACGACATACATCCTCAAATCAAACATCGTCAGCCTAGGGGAAGGTGACCTAGGCCTTGGATCCCCAGAGGTTTCCTCCTCAAAGGGGTTTTCTCTCCTCCGTGCCAATGGTCATAATATTAGTTAGAGTTAGTGCTATCTTCAGTTAATTAGTTAGGTTCGTTGGTGCTTCCTTTGGTTAGTTAGGTTCCGCTGTTGGATGGAGGCGGATGGTGGCCCCGCTTTCCCTCACTCTTTGGGAAGTCAGCACTTCTCTTCTCAGAATTCATTTATCATCTCGCCTCTTCAAGCTCAACATCTTTGGGTATTCTTTTGGGCTTCTTCATAACCTACCTTTAGCTGACACATTAATTTCCAGCAACTGTAGGAGGAACCCTCCTCTAGGGTTTCTTGTGTCGTACCCTAGAAGGTGGTATATCCATGGAGAGAGGCGGAAAGCTACAAAGCAAATCACGCTACACAAGCATCATCTCATATTATCTCATCCAGTTGTGCAAGCACATCGAATGGGAGGGTTTTATGCTCAAGGTTCGATGGGCGGAGCAACAATGCCTCACCCCCAAGCTTAAAGGTTACAACTTCCTGGGCCTCACCAGTATTCTTTTTGTTGCCCAGCATCCACCCCATCTCCTCCAGCGACTCATCTCTCTTACCGTTGGACTTCTTCTAACCTACCTTTAGCTGACCACTTGTAGGGGAACCTCCCTAGGGTTCTATGCATTGTACCCCACAGGGTGGTATATCCCATGGATAGAGAAGCGAAAGACACAAAGCAAATCAAGTTCACAAGCATCATCTCATATTATCTCATCCAGTTACGTAGCAACATCTAATGATAGGTTGTGCAGAAACCCCAAAGAATTCAGAGAGATCTTCTTGAGGAATCTTCCTCTGCAGCAGTACAGCCCATCGTGGACTGGATCTGTCTCAGGAAAGCCTGAAAAGAGGCATCTTTAGGAAGGGACTTAGGTGTAATGCACACTGACTTCAGTGTAGGAGTATAAAGTGGAGCTGCAGACCACTAAATTAGAGGGGTATACCATTCTCTTCCTCCATATTCCTCCTCCATCTTTGCCAAGTCAACAAATGGCACCATTGATGGCAAGTGGCAGGTTGAAGGTGAACTGTGGGGAGAAGGTGGGTGACAATGGCAAAGAGCCTGCAGTGCACTCTGTCCTCCATTGCCTTAAGGTTTAAGTAAACTCTAAAGCTTTCTTGTGATGTTGCCGCAGCCTGGTTAAAATCTGGCAAATGCTGCAGTCCTTCACATCATGAGAGAGCCTAGACAGAGAATGCACATACCATGAGCTTTATCCTTATAAATCTTTACCACAATGATGGTGGAACCTTTCTTTCTTTCTTTGTGAACATTAACATTAATTAGATTTATAAAAAACAAAGAAGTAGAAGCTTTAGTGAATACTTGCAATGTTCAGTGATGTTCTTCAACAGCAATGTGTACCTACAAGCAGTGGATGGTGGAGAAAGAACTAGAAGCATGATGGGGACACCCACATTATATAGGTGGCAATGATGCACATCAACATGGGTGACCCAAGCTAGCAAAATGTCCAGGTAGACCTAACGCTGACAGCTTACAGTTCCATGATATGGCTCAATGGAGGAGATATCCTCAAAGAAGATTATTGTTTACACTCTTCCTGTGATTTACTTTTTTAAAAAGTGGTCTCTTAGTGTTTAGAAAACAACAATAGAAGATACTAAAATTTAACTTCATAGACCACGATTGGTCAAGGAGCTACAGCTGAGTGAGGAGATTTGGTAGGGCCACAGTTAATATTAGATTTATGACACAAGGGATGTGGGGGAGAAACTAAACAACAATTTTAGAAGACACATTTTATGCTTAACAAAACCCTCGTCATACACTGGTATGACATCAAAACCATGTATATAGGATTGAATGTATAGTAGAAGAGATTGTCATACTTACGCATAAAAGCAATCTACAGCTTTAAAATTAATTAGAGCTGTGTGAATCTTCCAAAGTTCAATCATGTGAATATGGTGCATGTACCAGGTAAAGTTTGCAAAGTCTGATTAGTTTCAGGCTTGAGCATCCTGGTTTGACTGTACAAACCATTGCTGTCTTATTAATATATACTAGGAGAGTGTTTCATTAATACCAAAGCCTACTGAGCATGAAAAAGAGCATAATGGTGACGTGCCTACAGTGATGGCTGGTGGTTCCAAAATTATGTCTGATCATCACTGTGAAACCTGATGTAGGGTGACAGACATGTTGGACACTCATAGCAGTTGAACAACTTTTCCTTCCACACGTTTTATAAAGCCTGTAGTACAAAAAGGAGGAAAAACTGAAGATGACAATGGTGTAGCTGCCACAGTGTGTGAAGCTATGGGTTCCAAAAATTATGTTTGTTGAAACATTGCCAAACCTGGAAGGCAAAGTGCAGGAACCGTGCACTCACACATACCAGTGGGTGCAAAAACAAACAGCTGCAAGCTCACGACATAAAAGGAGGATTGCACTGTAGGTCCAAAGCTAGTGCTAATGATATAATGAAGTCACATTAACAAACTGGTGTCTGCCAAAAAAAGTTTATTGCTCAAGCATGAAGCTAAGAGAGCAGTTGTGTAAACCCCGATGCTTCACAACTTATGTGTGATGTTTTGTCAGGGAGTCAAATCTGGAAAAGGCTTTATGTTGTGCCAGTTTGAAGTATTTGACCCAGAGTACTTCAGCTAACTTTCAAGAAAATGTTATGTATATATTTATTTGTTAGGCTGATGGTGACAAAGGTAAAACTAGCAGCCCATATATCAAAAGCCATTGGCCATTAAATATTCTCATAAAATACCAACCACACAAATCTGGAATAATATAAACATGCTTATGGTGTAGAGGATTAGCCAATATACAGTAGTATATTTAGTCCCTCCAGTCCAAAAACATGTCCCACTCTTCGAGTTACAGCAGGGAGTATACAGCCTATATAGAGCAAGCCAGACAGTATTAAAATTCAGGTGTGTCTAAGTGAAACAGACACATGGATGAGGCCTAGAGGAGTTGATAAATAACTTTACAAAGCAGTGAGCAACACACAGACAAGAGTAGCCCAGACATGGCAGCCTATTCAAATACTGGCATCGATGACAAAAATGCAGCAGCTCTATGAGGACTTGAAGAAAAGTAAAGACAGTAGGGTCTGCATAAAGATGGACTTATACTGATATAACTAACAGACACTAAGGCCTTCATCCATCCACCTCATCCTGCTCTTGTGTAGGATCTGATAGTGTAAGAGATGTATTGCATCGACCGGGCGGCGAGGAGCCGTCAGCATCGGGCTCCCCACCCAGTGCACCACCCAGGGACAAGCTCGAAATCAGGGGTTGAGGCGCCGTAGCTTAATCTGTACAGCGGCCTCCCCGTTGTAATTGGAAAACAGACTGCGGATTTTGACTACCTTTTTCGCCACGCTGAACACCCGCAAACGGAGATTGTGCGACCATCCTTTCAGCCCTTTGTTCCTGGTGGAGCCTTTGTCTTATTCCAGTGCCCCAGGTCCTGCTTGGTGCCTTTTTTTCCCTGGTTGATAATACCAATGGCACCAGAGCCCATTGGCAGAGAGGGGAGTGACATGGAGCGCAGCCAGGTAAATAGGCTGCTTCCTCCTCTCAGCACTCAGACTGATCGCATCGACCGGGCGGTGAGGAGACCGTCGGCATCGCCCCCAGTGCACCACCCAGGGACAAGCTTGAAACCGCGGGGTTGAGGCACAGTCAGCTTAATCTGTACAGCAGGCCTCCCCATTGTAATTGGAAAACAGACTGCGGATTTTTAAAAATTCCCACCCACCTGCCCTGTTTGTTGTGTATCATTAAATAGAAGGCAGCCCCACCTTGGTGAGCCCTATACCAATAGGAAGTGAGGAGGAGCATCGCCTGTAGCACCGTAGCTCAGTCTGTAACTACCACAGGCTAGCCTCCCCAAAAAAAAAAGTGTGACCTATTATCTTTCTCCTGCTACCCAAATGGAACACTAATGGACTAACTGTCTAATGATGGACTAATCTGGTTAAAGGTTGAAATCATACATTAGACTATATGTTCTTAACAGTGTTTAAATACTGAAATGTGCAATCATGATAGTCAGCTAGCTCAATCCCATTTTTCAATAACTAGTCAGCAATACAGTCACTGGGTTATGTCTAGCTGAATTTTACACTGTTCTGTTGCTACAGTGCTCTTATTTATCAGAGTTAGTAACCAATACTACTAAGAATCCTAAAGTATACTGAATGTTAAGGATCTGTAACTTAAACAGTAAAAGTCATTGAACAAATACAATCCTAAGAGGCTCTTCACACTGTACTGTTGCTATAGTGCTCTGACATATCAGTGTTAGTAACCGATACTTCTAAGAATCCTAAAAGTTTACTGAATGTTAAGGGTTGGAAACGCGACAGTAAAAGTCATTGAACATATATAATCCTACGAGGTTCAAGACAGTTGACTGTCCTGGTTCCCTCCAGTACCCAACCTGTTCTCTTCAACTCACCCTAAATCCTTAATACAAGACAAAGCTCTTGCTGCCTAATAATGCCACATAAGGTTAAAATGCCAGTCAGAGGGTCTCCAAGACTAGTATCTCGGGCCAGCTCAGGCCAAACAAGGGTCTCCTCCCTGCTGCCCTGTACATCGCCACAATACTCTGGGTCGACTGGCTAGCTGGTAAACAAGGCCCCATCACACAGCCTCCTAACGGACCAGCACCATACCAGACCTGGCACCTCATAGCCCACCCCTACCTACAACTTAGCCCTCCTACTTGCTGCAAGCTTAGCAGGAGTGGGATCTGCTACAGAGCTATCTTCCTAATGACCCACAAACCTAAAAAAACTAGGTGCCCACCCCTAAACTATATTCTCCACCTCCTGCAAACAGCCTTGCTATTAGGCAGGGGACATTCAACCTAACCTGCCCAGGTGTTGATAATACCCTATATCTCCACCTCTCAAGACCTGACCTGACTGCATCCAGACCCTGAGGTTAGCACACATGAATATTTGTAGTCTTAGGCCAAAACTCATGAAGTACAAGCGTAGCTAGCCCTCTATAACCCTGATGTGCTTAGTGGTCTCCGAGACCTGGTTAAAACCATTGATCCTAGACTACAATTTGCCACCCCATGATATGGTCTGTTTCCGGAAGGACAGAATCCACAAAAGGGGGTGGAGTTGTCATCTACGTGAAGGCTACCCTGATCTCTCTGCTCATTAACCTGCAAGTAACACTGCCCTGAAGTTGAAGCTATCTTTGTACGATCACCCTCGGCGTGTGTCAAACACCTTAACGTGGGCGTATACAGTCCACCAAAGGATGCTCTCCTCATCCTTTGATACTCACAGAAAACCCTAACAGTTGAGTTTGCATCTGAACTCATCATCCTTGGAGACTTCAACCTGAACTGGGCCAAACAGGCCAGGCCCTCAATAATAGGTATGCTACAAGAGGCAAACCTTTCCCAGATAATCACCCTACCCACAAGGTTGAACTACAAAATGGGTAGCCACTCAATCATTGACTGGGTACTGGTGTCCAACCCAAAACGTCTCAATCGGCTGGCACCATGGCGGATGCTCTCAGCCACCACTCGCCCACTTTCTGCGCTTGGAAAACAGGGGTAAAGGTCCCGCCCAGAATACTCACTTCTAGGGACTACTCAAGTTCTCCCTGGAGCACTACAACACTCTCCTGGGCAACTTGGATTGGAGCCCGATAAGTAGTCTCCCTACCTTGGAAGGGCGAGTGACTACTTTAACAGGTCTATCATGTGGGCTGCTGATCTCCTGGCCCCAAATAAATCCTACCGGGTAACTGGCCACTGCTACAAGTGGATTACCCCTTAAAGGCCCTGATGACCAGCTGGGACAAAGCCTGGAAAACATTCAAGGACACGGCTCTCAAGCAGACCGGTCATCTATAGAACCCTCCAAACCAATGTAAACAGGCCACCAAATTAGCAAAAAGGAGTATATCAACCACCTCCAGAAAGCAAACCTTGGCAACCCAAGGACTTTCTGGTCCCACATCAATGAACTGATTAAGGGGAAAAGACAGCCACGGGCCCTATCACAGCTAATGGACAGGCACTACATGATGAGGCACTAATTGCCGAGTCCCTCAACACATACTTCACAAACCCTGATAAACATCAGGCAGGGTCATTGGTACCCAACAAACAATCCACTCCGCTGAATCCCTGTACTCGACTACCCACCTTTTCACCTGAGACTGGCAAAACAAAGAGGTCCTGGCCATCCTGTAAACCCTGAAAACAAGGGGTTCAGGAGGCCCAAATAGACTCAAGGCTAGATTGCTAAAGATGGGGCCATGGCACTCGCAAGCGGCCACTCACCTGGCTGATCAATAGGTCCTTACTTGAAGGATCTGTCCCAGAGCTGTGGAAGCAGGTGCATGTGGTACCGATTCATAAGGGAGGGCCTGTAGAACCAATTGAAAACTACAGGCCTATCTCCTGCTGTGTACCCTGGCAAAAATACAGGAGAAACTCGTCTATGCCCAACTTAGGGAATACCTGAGGCACACATGCTGTTGTCTCCATCGCAACATGGCTTTAGAGCCAAACACGGGACAGACACTGCCCTGACCAAATTCTCCTCTGACGTACTCAGAGACCTAGACTCTGGATCCAATACAGGGGCGGTTTTATAGACTCTCCAAGGCCTTCACTGGGTGGATCACAGACTACTCCTACAAAAACTCCTCCGCATAGGCTCGATGCCCACACCCTCAAATGGGTGGAAAGCTACCTCTCTGATCTCACACAGAGGGTTAGGTGGCAGGATAAACTCTCCAAACCACAGTCCCTAATGGATGGAGTACCCCAAGGGTCTATACTTGGGCCTCTTATGTTCTCGTTGTTCGTAAATGAACTGCACAAACACTGTGGAAGCAGCAACATAATCCAATATGTGGATGATGCTGTTATCTACAAAACCTCGGACAACCTGGATGACCTCTGCATTTCTCTCCAAGAGGATATTCACGCCATGGAGAGGTGGCTCATCAAGAACAAAATGGTCCTTAATACCAACAAAACCAAAGCCATGCTGTTTGGACCAAGAGCCCTTGGACAAGATAGATCACAACTACTCCAACTTTCATCCCTGGAGGGCAACAAGCTGAAAGTAGTCCCTCAACAAAGTACCTCGCCCTCACCATCGACCAAGGTCTCACGCTCAAACAACATGTGGAACAAGTCACTAAAGTAATCCATACAAAACTCGGATTACTGTATCGGCTCAAGGAACAGTTAACCCCAGAAGCCAGGACTGCTATTGCAGCCAGTGTCCTACTTCCAACACTAATATATGCTGCCCCAGTCATTCAGGGTATTACTAAGCTGGGTACAGCAAATTAGACTCTATACAACAAGGTGGCCCGCTTTGCCACCTTATCCCACTCTAGGAGTCACCACTGTGAGGCGCTAGCTAAGCTTAACTGGCCATCCTTCAGCCCACCTCAGTTACCCTGTACTCTGCCTGACGAAGAAGATAATTAGCCCCACGCCTTCCCTGAATCTTGGGGACTCCTCACAGTAAAAAGAAACCAGCGCAGCTTTAGGTCCCTCGGCCTAATATTACTTGAGGTCCCCAAGGTTAGGACTAAGGCAGGACAAAATCTTTCACGATGCTGCCCCTGCCTTGTGGAACAACCTTCCTCTGGAGGCAAGAGAAACCCAATCAGTGCCGTGCTCGCCCAAGACTCAAGACCTATCTTATGACAACAAGCTGATGCCAGTGCCACCGCACCTGACATTACTACAACGACCACAACTTGCCTGCTTACCAAACTAAAACTCTAACCCCCCAACAAGGTAGCACTAACTTTTCCTCCCCTCTTTGAACCATCCGGATGCTCTAGAACCACCATACCTATTGAACCCCAGTTCTGTCTCGCTGATATGTAGGACAAAGGAGAATGTAATGAAATAACAACTTACCAACTAGTTATATGATACCACTATCACAACTGCTATGTGTACACAGCCAATACTGTATACCCATGATAACCTGTATATGCTTATGTTCAACTGTTTAATTATTCATGTACTGTTATTCCCGGTCGCTTCTGAAAAGGGACCTTTCGGCCCAGTGGCCTACCCGGTCATCAAAATTCAATAAATAAATAAAATGTATCATCTGTGAACCCTGGAGTGGTATACTGTAGGTCTTGTTAAAAGGGCAGGTTTACCATAAAAAAATCAAATATCTCTCTTTTTTTGTGAAAAGCATGAACTCTTGTTGTTGACTATATTTTCTGCAGCACTGATAATTTCTCTGATTATGTACTTGCAGGTGGGCAACTGAGGTAGTCAATAGCTACTTCTGTCAAACAGGGCCAAATATTCTTTCATAGCACCAGTATAATAGAGGCTCATCTCCTTCTGTCAGTGCCATGCATCCATTTCAGATAGTCCTGCACCATTTTGTTTGTTGGCATGCCTGGCACCACTATGGAAGACTTGTCACTTGCTATTTTTAAATTAAGTCATAGTAGGACAGCTGTTCTTACCATGTTTTTTCTTAATGATGTCATTTTTATGTTTGCTTGCATGCATGTGCAAGAAACATAGTGCCACCATACGAGTTTCATAGGTGTGCCTCCCCAGTCCCATTGCCCTGCTCCTTTGCAGCTGAAGCTGCACCACACCAGTGAATGTCCGAGATGTCTATGACAGCCATTTAGAATGCAGTGGGCGACAGGTGCAAGTGGAAAACAGCTGCAATCAGTGGTTGTAATATGTAGGCACTTGTAAACTGGCCGTCAGCATGCAAACTGCCCACACTTAGCACTGCATCCTGAACGGAGCTCATAGGACAACCTCTCTGAAGTTCACCCTCCCCCAAACACTCAAGTAGCATGCTGGGAGCCCACCCCAGCATGCCCATGCGCCCACCACACACACAGTATGGCTGATGGAGTGCCCAATCCCCATCAGCTCTGCTGCCCCCACAGACTTCTAGGTGCCACACTGGGAGCCCACCCCAGCATGGCAAAAGTGAGAATGATGATGGGGTGCCCAATCCCCATCAACTCCACCAAACCCCCAAAAAACTCCCTACAGATTTCCAGTTGCCACGCTGGAGCCTACCCAGTGTGGCACATGTCTGATGGGATTGATGGGGTGTCCAGTCCCCATCGCTCCACTGACCCCCAAAACAAAACATGTTGTCAGTCTAAAAGAAAAACAACTGAAAACAAAAAATGGTCCTCATTGATTGTCTTGCCCCACCCCAATCCACGCCCACCTCTGCGCATCCACCTCCCCACACCCCTCGACCCCTACTTACCCTCTGATCCCAGCGCGATGATCTTCGTGGACCGGGAACACATCTGCACTCTTCAAAGCTGACCGCAAACTGAAGAAATGTTGGTAAGCTGTATAATGGCATAAATGTTTTTTATATCAACTTTGGTGTATCTCGGCTATTTTGGGATTTCTCACCAAATTTTCAACATGGAGTTTTTGGTCCCCACCTCACCTAACTCAGTCACTGTCATTTTGTTATTCAGACCCGAAGGTGATTTTGTGGTCATCAAAGGAACCACCTTTCAGGACCCAGTAATGAAATGACAGTGTCACAATTCATGAGGTAGGCCCCCAAAACCTCTATGTTGAAAATTTGCGAAAAATTCTCAAATGACTGTTGTACAAGCATGTGTTGTGCAGTTCCTATGCACGCTTGTAACTTTGCAAATTTTTATATTTTAACTCCAGATTTTCAACATTGCCATTTTACCACACCTCCTTATGAGAAGTACAGCTGTTATTTTTCATATCTTGTAATAAAATGGGTTTTTAGGTATGTAGTTCCAATGGCGCAGTCAGTGGAGAAATCAATGTTAGGACAGATTAAGAAAATCACAGTGACACTGTTCATGAGCAGAGGTCTTAAAATGGCTATGTTGAAAATTTGATCGCAGAAGTCCATAAATGACTCTGTTAAGAGCGTATTGCAGTTTCCACGCACCGTCGAAGTTCACTTAATTTGAACTATTTTCAGTCCAGATTTTCAGCACTGCCATTTTTCCACACCTCCTTATGAATAGCACGGCTGTCATTTTTCACACCCTGGCTGAAATGTGTTTTCACACTTCGCACAGAAATGCTTGGTCGCTGTGGGAAATCAATGTTCAGGACAGATTAAGAAAATTACAGTAACACTATTCATGAGCAGAGGTCCCCAAATGCCTGCATTGACAATCTGCTGTAAAATATCCCCAAATTAATTACATTATGCATTGCACAGTTTCTAGGCATGCTCATGACTTCACTTTTTCTGCAGGTGGTGGTGGGTTGGCTTCAGTTGAATACTTCACTGCCATTCCTATTATGCATCTCTAACTCCTACACTACCAATGCTAATGCCAGCAAGCAAACATTCGCACTGACAAATGCTTGTTTTAACAGGAGCAGTAGTTCTGGGTGGACTCAAAACATGTTCAACAGCAGCAGAAATACCTTGTGATGCATGTTATCCTTCCTCAGATCTTGACCTGTTATTGGACTTGCAAGTGACAACTGCTCCACTTCTGCTGTGTGTAAACTGTCCTCAGTCTGATCCCACAAGGCATGTTGCTCCATTTTCTAATGACTGGGATGAGGCTTAGGCCTTTAACCTTTGAGGAGTTGCCTGGATTCAGGTGTCATGGCTGAGTAATATTATTAGTGACATGGTGCCTCCTGAAATTGCTGCTGCACTCATGATGTTACCACCAGACAAATAATTTAATTAACTGACATCACAGTGATGGATTTACGTTGACCGCCAAGTTATGATTAACATAATTTGGCAGGGCTGGGATCCTTTTCCATCAGGGGCGCTTGCTGGGGCCTATCTTGGGACTCTACCCTTGCACCCCTGAACTTAAAGATTATCAATTCCGAGTCAGAGTTGATTTGGGAGGGGTGCAGGTGCAGGTGATTAGACTGGGTGCAGAAAGAGTGCGGGTTCTCAGGCAGACTATTACAATGAACTGTCGATCTTGTGGGCATCGACATGCTCACTGTAACAGTGTCGCCAAACAGATGGCATACCTAATTAACTGTCCCACTACACAGTGCAATATTAGGAACCAAGCAATAAACAATAGTACACAGAAATAATAGGATTCAGCCTTTATTCAGGAAAAATGGCAACAAGGTACAAGAACAGAAGAAGGGTAAGGAAAATGTGCTATAACAGTCTGTGTAGTGACAATCCCACACATGGTCCTTTCCACCAGTCTCACAAAGTCTCCTGACTGGTGCACCAAATTTTATAACCCTCAGTCTATAATGAGCTCCTGTTTGTGGGGTTTTGTGCATTTCCCAAACCACACACAAAAACTCCTAAGCCTCAATCACAGTACAAGGCATCATAAATATGCAAATCTTGTGTAAGGCAGGCTGACAAGGCTTTGTCAGAACAGATATTTGACTTGAGTACTGGTCAGACACATTGCACCTGGGGTTCAACACTAAGTAGTACAAAGTCATGCACTTGGGAACCAGGAATCTTGGGAGTTGCTACTAGCTGGGGGAGTGCAATTATCCACTTCATTGGAGGAGAAGGATCTGGGATACTAGTCACAGGGGACATGAATCACTCAGTGCAGTGTAGGAAGACAGCGGCCAAGGTTAATAAGATGCTGGGATGCATTGTCAGGGGAATCACCTCTAGAAGAGAGGAAGTCATTTCTGCCACTGTACAGGTCACTGGTGAGGCCTCACCTGGAGTACTGTGTGCAGTTCTAGTGCCTCTATTTAAAGAAAGATGTCAACTACTGGAGGGGTCCAGTACGGGCAACCAAGATGATTCTTGGGCTGGGGAATAAACCATATGAGGAAAAACTGGGGGAGCTCAACACGTATTCCCTGGAGGATAGAAGGGAGAGGGATATGATTGAGACCTTCAAATACTTAAAGGGCATGAACAGGGTTAGTATTGAGGGCATGTTTAGGTTAAGGGGAGGGACACAAGGGGACACAGTTTGAAACTGAAAGGTGGAAGATTCAGGAGAGAGATGAGGAGGCACTATTTCATGGAAAGGGTGGTAGCGAGGTGGAACGCATTGCCAGAGGAGGTGATATGACTGAAATCTGTGGGCAGCTTTAACAGGGATAGGACAGGTCAAAGGTAAGGTCAAAATTGGGAGAAGCTGGGAGGGAGAGTTGGCAAAAGAGGGTGATAAATCAGATGGACAGGCAAGGGTGGGGAAGCTGCAGTAGATTAGACTGGGAACTATGCACTGAGCAGACTCGATAGACCATATGGCCTGTATCTGCTGGCATTTTCAGTATGTTTGTATATCCTTTTAAACAAGCTTGTACATCTCATCCAGTACAAGCCTGTTTATGAGGGATATCTTCTGGTGAAGCCGATTGAGGATTTAAAGTAGTGTGTGGTTTGGAGAGATGCACAATACCCAAACAATTTAACTATTTATCTCCTAGCTTCTTTTATGAATCCTATGCAATACACTTCCTGCAAACTGCATCTTGGAATGTTACCTCACAGTGTACTAAATACCTGATTTACCTAATCTCCTGTTACAGTTAATGTTGAATGTCACAGTTAAGTTGAATCATTGCAGGCCTGATGAGATGCAACTAGGGATCATGTGTGCGCCATCATGTGATGTGGAGAAATGAAAGAAACCCAACAATGTGCAGTCCCACAAGACTTGATGGCAAATTCAAGGTTGGGTAGCAGTGGAAGCCACATCACATTGCTGCTCCATGACAGATCCTAAAGAACTGTTGCTACAGAATGCAGGAAGACTTTAAACCTTCCAAAAGACAACAAAAGGCAGAAAAAGGAAACCTCCTCTGCAGAAAGTGATGCACTGCTGAAGAAGGGTCTAATAGACAAGTATCTTTGTTTAGAGTACCTTGTCCCAGGTGAGCCATTGGTTGCATTGGCTATGGCAGCTCCCAACATGAGTGCTTTGACTGGAGCACCAGTGGTGCTTGAAAGTGTCAACCCAATGGTCACTTTGAAAACTTTGGCTAGGTCAACGGACCATATACTATTAAATTCTGTAGTTGCTGGATGGAAGGCTGTAGTCAGGCAACAGTGCTTGAAAACAACAGTTGTAATACTCATTTTCCCAGATTTGAATTCTGAGGTGCCAGAAACAAACAAAAAAACTTTAAAGATGTGACACTGACTTTCAGGAGTCTTTTCTCATTCCCAAAAGGAAGACAGGAAAAACTTCATACTTCTGTGCAATGAACATATGTTAAAGTAAAGCAAAACCAAGACAATAAAAGGCAACTGACTTGATGAAATGGATTACAGAAACAACAGAAAAAGGTGGAAGATCTCAACATAGGTCTTTGATGACAAAACGTTAATGATTGCTAATACATATAATCTTGTTTCATTGGGAATATCAAAACACCAGATAATGTGATTAAATATTACAATCTGCATATAGTTGTGTAACCTACAAGTGGAGGTTCCCAAAAATTCTTCCCAGAGCTTACCTAATTGCTCACAGCCTGTTGGTGTTCCGCAATAAAGTCGCTTAAATGGTGCTGCCAGTGAGTACTTTCAAAGCCTCCATGTACTGTCTTTTAAGGGCTGCCTGCCTGCAAATCAGAATTAGTTTAAATGGGGGATCTGTGTGTTTCTATGCCCAAGTCCCGCCCGGTTGTTGACTAATGGCTCTGTTTCTGCCATCGCTACTTGTGCAGAGGAGCCCTGCTGAAAGATGCAACTAATTGCTGGAAATTATTTAGAGCAGTGATGAAAATGTAGTTTGTTCTAACCTGTCTTTCTTGCAGCACGGGCTGTTTCTGTTTATCTCCACCATTTTGGTCCCGAACTGCTGAATTGGACCAATCAGTACGTGGGGACTCTAAAATGGAGCCTGCTGTATTGGGGATATGTGGAGAAGACCTTGGAATTGTAATTTTAGACTGTTGGCACTTTTTTTCACCTATAGAGGAATCCTGTTGTGATTGACAGCTGAATGGACCAACTGGACCTGTTGGATCTGAAGGAAATGCCCCAGGCTGTCTGCTGGCAAGCCAGATTCAAGTTGGAAGCTGAGAGAGAAGGAGCCTCGCCTAGCTTGAGTGGTCGGTAGTGCAGTAGTTCACGCGGAGAACCATGGAGGGCCTGAATTCTGACCTGCTTGCCATTTCTGCAGAGAGAGAGAGAGAGAGAGAGAGAGAGAGATGATTCGGACTAAATCAGAGCTGTGTGCTGTAAGCAAGCTGCTGAAACAGAACCAGGCACAACCTGTAGAAGACCGAAGATTTTGCTAATGCGATCGGCCTGTCAGGAACTCTAGCTACCTCTGCACTCCGGTTTAGCAGTGATTTGAGATTGGGATTGAGGAGCAGCCTGCCTGGTACAGTAACTTTTTCTTTACATATGAATGTGCTATGTGCTGGATGGGGATCGCAATCTAATTCCGCTTTGCTGTGAACTGTAAAAGAGTTGCTGGAAATTGTTCCCAGCTAAATTCAGACTAAATTTGTTGTTGCCTAAAGCAGATAGGCCCCCCATGAGGGTCTTGTTTCCCTACCCTGCTGCACAAAGAAGATCTATCGATGAGGGACCTGCCAGG
This sequence comes from Neoceratodus forsteri, assembly GCA_016271365.2. Taxonomy (NCBI): domain Eukaryota; kingdom Metazoa; phylum Chordata; order Ceratodontiformes; family Ceratodontidae; genus Neoceratodus; species Neoceratodus forsteri. The sequence goes on along the minus strand of CM057459.1, from coordinate 719,481,725 downwards.
ATCAGCCCCTGCTCCATGCCTGAACAGGAATGGCGCTAAAAGCAACTCGAGGGCCCTGCTTCCTCTGGCAATCCAGAACACCCATCCATCATCTCAACTGCCATCCATCCTGTGTCCAGTCTTGGGTATTGTGAGTAATTACCAGGTTGGCTCCCTGCAACCAGTTAAATCAAAAGTGTGTCACCTAATTATCTCGTTGTGTTGCTTTCATGAACTGAGCCTCTGGCTCTAGATTACAAACTGTGTGTGTGTGCATGTTACTTTTTTCATCACAGGACCCCAACTAGCTGCGACGCTGGCCTGCCCCGGCAATGGTCCTGGCTAGCCCTTCCTCCATCCTGGGTACCCAGACAGTGTGACTGAATGGGACTCTGATTGCGATACAGTAGTGTGATTCTTAGTGTGATTAAGTCAATTAACCTGATTGCCCCTCATCCCTGTTACAGTCCCCTGAATAAATCAGATCTTCTTTTCTTTGGAATCTATCTTGACTGCGGTGTCAGTATGTTGGAAGTATTGCATTGTAGCTGTTTGCCTTGCATAACCTTGTTTTACAGGAGGTCCCCAGAGCCAAGCTGAAGGAACCAGTCCTGGGGTAAGTGCCATACATAGTGTATGTATTTTGCATATCTGAGGTATTGGGAAGGTTACTTTTGTGTATTGAGAGGGCCACTAGCAGGAGTCAGGGGGTCACAGTGTTCCAGAGGGCTGTGACCTGGTTAGGCTGACCACAACCAACCCTGACCTTTGGGTGGAGGAACCCATCACTAAACCTAGGCCCCTTAACCTGCTGCTAGCCATGCAGGCAGTGGTAGTAGCCCTTGGGGTAGCACCACCTAGGGATTACAGTTCGTTTACCTACAGTAGTTCTCTGATTTAGAATTTAGAGGCCACTGAAAGATTAAAAGGGTAGAGTAAGTATTGAAGAGGATGCAAAAAGACCAAAAGCCTGAAAGAGAACTTTAGTTGTCTTCACAATGGAGATGAGGAGTCATTGCCAGACATTGGGTGGCAATTCAAAGAGCCATGTATTCACTTATTTTATCTACAACTGAATGGAGGTTCTAATAATGTGAATAACATCTGAGTGGTAAATACCAGACTCTGTGTGCTTCTTTCATTTGTTCAGTTGCCTGTTTAGAGTACAGCGAGGTCAAGACTTTCATGGAAGAGATGCACTGGGTTTTTTGTGTCTCTCAGATGTGCTGTGAAGCCCGAGTCTGTCCGATGTCAGCTCCAGTACACATCTCAGACTTCACAAACAATCCTGCTTCCACTCTGCTGTATACTCGCTCTTGACCATAGTCAGCGATGCATGTATGTACTCATAACATGTTACCATTCAGCAAACTGGCTGGGAAAATGAAGAGCCATCTAACTGGGCCCAGTTTCAGACAATTAGAGAACTTGACCAAAAGTGGAGCATCTTGGTTCTAGTTTCTCCACAATGAAAGGATGGCTGACCTTGGTGTTGGAAGAGGTGGAAGCAGCGATAGATATGGCAGCAAAGCAACAATTGCAGCAATGGAGTATACCAAAAATAAACTTTAAGACTCAGACTTGAACATCTTGAAAATAGTGCCCAGCAGAATAACATGAGGGTCCTCAGTATCACCTTGGGAGCAGAGGATGCCAGCTTGCTTTTAGTTCACCACTAGTCTGCTGGAATCAACACTGGATTAGAATATGACTGGCTTAATAATACAAACTTATAGAATTATCTGAGACGAAGTCAACAAACCAAGAGTAACCCTGCACCATCTTGATGGTTACTGCTGGACTACACATCAAGGACCTTGTGCTCACAAACAGGGACAGTGTGATGGGGGTAACAGTGGGGAGCACCTGGGAAACAGTGACCACCAGTCATTGGGTTTGAAATCACAGAAAGAGCAGAACCAAACCACACAAAAACACGTATCCTGGATTTTAGGGGGAAGACTTTGGGAAAATGGGGAGATACTTGAAAGAGGCATTAAGGGAATGGGACAGGAATCAGGGTTGAGGAACAGTGGGCAGTATTTAAAATGGGATTACAAGAACAACAGAATTATGTACTAAGCAGGTTAGCAAAAGGAAAAGGGAGGGAGACCATTATGGTTTTCCAAAGAGGTAGCAAAGAAAGTGAAAGCCAAAAAGATTGCATTCAGGCAATACAAAAAGACACAGGCAGAAGGGGATAGGGAGAAGTACCAGGAGAAGCAAAGGGAGGCAGGAGGTCAGTAAGGGAAGCCAAAGCTCAGACAGAAGAACACATTGCAAAATCAGTGGGTAGAGGGACAAAACCTTTACAGGTACATAAGTGAAAAAGAAAGGCAAAGGGAGGGATAGGTGAGACTGAAGGGAGGATGGGGCCGATCGAGGATGACAACAGTAAAGCTGACATATTGAACAGGTATTTCTGCTCAGTCTTTACTGAGGAAGAGGAGGGTAATGGGTCTGAAGGAGTACAAGGGTGAGAATGGTGCAGAAATGGACACAAGTCCCTTTACACGAGAAAGGGTCCTGAAGGAACTGGAAGTACAAGAGTTGATGAAGCAATGGGGCCATGGGGTGCACCCAGGTCCTTAAAGAACTAAGAGAGGTGGTGGCTGAACTCTGGCTATCCTGTTTGGCCGATCACTGGAAACAGGAGGTACCCAAAGACTGGAGGACAGCAGATGTAGTCCCCTTATACAAAAGTGGGAACAAAGAGGAAGCAGGGAACTACAGACCAGTCAGCCTCACCTGGTAGTGTGGAAGATCATGGAAGCATTACTGAAGGAAAGATTGGTAGAACATCTGGTTGTCAATGGACTACAGGACCCTAAGGCAGCATGGTTTCACCAGGGGGAGGTCATGCGTCAGACCAACCTTGTTGAATTTTTGACTGGGTGACTAGGGAGGTGGATCAGGGAGGGCAGTGGACATGGCCTATCTGGACTTCAGCAAGTCCTTTGACACTGTGCCACATAGAAGACTATTACACAAACTGGGGAATATGGGTGTGGGCAGGACAGTAGTGTGGTGGGTAGGTAACTGGCTGGGTGGCAGGACACAGAGGGTGGTGGTAAATGGCTGTCACTCCACAGAGGGAAGAGTGACCAGTGGGTACCACAGGGATCAGTGCTGGGACGGTCCTATTCAACATCTTCATCAGTGACATGGGGCAGGAACTAGAAGGCAGAATTTCACTGTTCGCTGATTACACAAAGCTCTGTAACAGAGTAGAGACACCTCAGAGGGTGTAGACAGAATGAGAAGCGACCTGCAGAAACTTGAAGAATGGTCAGGGGTTTGCAGTTGAAATTAATGCAAAGAAGTGCAAGATAATGCATATGGGGCACAAAACCCCTGGCACAATATATCAGTTGGGGTCAGAGATAGCATGCACCAAGCAGGAAAGGGATCTTGGGGTTATCATCTCGATGACCTCAAGGTAGGAAACAGTGTGACAAGGCAGCAGGTAAAGCAAATAGGATGCTGGGATGTATAGGCAGGGCATCACCAGCAGGAAAAGGAGGTCATAATTTGCTATACAAGACACTAGTAAGGGCCCCACCTGGAGTACAGTGTACAGTTCTGGAGACCATACCCACGTAAGGACATAGACAGGGTAGAGAAGGTACAGAGGAGGGCAAAAAGATGGTGCATGGATTGCATCACAAGTCCTATGAAGACAGGTTGAAGGAACTGAACATGTACTCCTGGAGGAGAGGAGGGAGAGGGATATGATAGAGACATACAAGTATCTTACAGGAGGAACAGGGTGCAGGAAAACACTATTTTTAAGTGAAAAGATGTTCCAGTACTAGAGGGCATGGGATGAAGTTGGAGGAGGACTTTTCAGAGGAAACATGAGAAAGAATTCTTCACAGAACGGGTGGTGGACAAGTGGAACACCCTGCCAGAGGAAGTGGTGGGCTGAAACAATCACGGGATTTAAGAATGCATGGGATAGACAAAAGGAATTCTGGAGGTCAGGGTAAGGGCACAGACTTCTAGGAAAACAAACTGAACTTTACAGCTCAAATGGGCAGACTGGGTGGTAAATAGCCCTTATCTCGTCGACACTGTCTATGTATCTATGTATCTATGTAAGGACTCTATTGTTTCAGAAGCTAAAAGGAGAGACAACTATAACTATAGGGCAGCCCAACATTTTACCTGTTCCCAGATTTGAGTTTTGCCACTCAGCAAAGATGTAAGAGTTTTGAAGCAAGTGGGCTGGATTATGGACCTTGGGACTCTTGTACTACCCAGTTCCCAGCCTGCCTCCTAATTGTTTACACCAGCAAAACCTACTTATACTCTGTCCCTCTGAAACAGGCAAGCAATTAGGCATTATAAAGCAGGACTTTGTCTGAAAGGAGCATGAAGATGCCTCAGAGGGAGAGGGTGATGACTAAGACATTCTTGTATGATTTAATGTTGGGCTCACTGTTTTTGTACTGCTTCAGTTCACAGAAGTAACATTTGCAGTCTTATCACTTTTAAAGCCCAGGAGGGCAAGATAAGGTACATGCCAACACTGTGAGTGGAGGAGCAATGCTGATGTCAGTGGAGATGAGCCACCAATTTCTTCAGAAAAATGTTTTAATCTAGTGTGCCTGATGGGGGTGTTTGATCCATGAAGATAGCCAAGTGGATTAAGATGGCCACTGCCTTGTGGCACTGATTGAAACAAGATATATGCATACATGGCCAACTCTGTGACACATAGCAGCTCAAGTTATTGTATCAACAAACGTTGCCTTTTAGAAATTTCAAAACTTTGTGGCAGAAGTATAGCCTGATAAGATTATTAGAACAGATAAAGAACACTAGAACAAGTTAATGTGTTTACAATAATGTTTTATTCCTGTTCATGGAATGCTCATTAACTTGTATAGTCTATTACGGAAGTTTATAAAGTTACATTGACATGACGTATAACCTTGATATTATGGTATTGTAAGATGTCTGAGAGAAAGGTGCTACTTACTGCAACTTAAACAAGCTGTAAGTTTGTCAATTGTTGGAGTTAAGGGACAATCTATATATGAAAAAGGATAAAAGGGCTCTCACTGAGTACTACAATACTAACACATAATACCCTCTAATAATTATGGGCCACATAAAAAATATAAAGATTACAAAATGAAAACTCCCATAGGATAACATTGTAACGTTAGCAAACCATAATTCCATCACTCTGTGGAGTTAAGGAGAATCTGTGTATCAAACAAAAGGTCTCAATGAGTACTACAACATTAACACAATACCCCAAACAAATTAGGGACCATATGAAAAAACATAACAATTAGAAAATGAATATTCCCATAGGGTAACACTGCAACTTTAACAAGCCATAACTCTGTTTCTCTGTGGATTTAAGGAGAATCTTTGTATATAAAAAAAGGTCTCAATGAGTACTACAGAACTAACACAAAAGATCTCAATGAGTGCTACAAAACTAACACATAATACCCCAAAAAGTTAGGGATCATATTAAAAACATAAAAATAAAAAATTAACATTTGCTGGCCTATTCTACCTGTTTGAGGTGTGGTAGGGTGGAGAGTTCTCAAAGGAATAATGCATGAAGGGTGGAATGGTGGGGATATGCATGCCTGGGGTGATTAGGCACGAGGCCGCAGGTCGAGTGCGACTAATCACCCCAGAAGTGACGTTATCCCAGCACGCACACACACCCTGGAGTGCATTATTCCTATTATACAATGGCTTGTTTTAAAAAGTGAGAACAATTATTACCACTTTTATTTAAGCTGTATTTTTCTGTTATTTTTGAAAGGGTAGGTACACTTAAAAAAAAATAGTGCAATTACTTGTATTGTCCAATAGGTGGAGCTGTTGTTTTTATTTATTGCCTGCTCTGCCCCTACCTCTGTTTTTATTTTTTACTCTCTAGTTAGAAGAATATATTAAATTAACATTTTTATGATGTTTGTAGGTTGTTGGCAGTGTGACTCGCTTCAGTTGTTTCACCTTGAGGGGTACAATGAATTTTTATATGGAGCGGGATGGGGTGGCAATATGCTTCCGGTTTCTCGGACAGTCGCCTGGTCGCTCGGTATTTTATTGAGCTTAAAAGGAAGAAACACTGGCCATAATTTCGAATGTGTAGCAGCTTGCTGAGCAAAAATTGAGTAAGTGTTACTTTGTACGCTTATTCATACACCGAAGTTGTCAGGTCTTCATCATGCTTTTAGTGTAACGTTATTTTTTCCCACTTTGAATGTCACGCGGTCAACAGCCTGCATCATCTCGCCGGTTATTTCGAGCTGCACTGCTGTTTTAGTTCATCTGGTACAGTTGTTTTGTACTGGAGAGAACTAGTAAAGGACTGTGAGTGGGAGTGTAGCTTAATGAGAGGCACTGCGAGTGTGTTGGTGGTGGGTGGTGAGCGGTAGCATATCAGTAGTCGGCTGAGCTGGAAAGTGAGTAAGCGCTGAAGCTGGTAATAGGCAGCGGAATGATTTTTTCTTTGAGTGTGGTCGTAGTGTGTTGAATAGAGCCGTGATGTTATGCCAGGATAACATCACGGCTCCAGTGCCACCTTGACCAATCAGAGAACAAGATTTTTCTTTGCCATTGTATAATATACCATATTTTATAGCAATGCAAAAAGCAGCTCACTTCTGGGTGGAGATTAAAACCGCCTGGACCCTTCCTTTGGGCTCACCAATGCTTTTACTCTGGACATTTGTCTTGTTTGTAATTATAGAGGTAGAGGGTGGGTGCATATAAGGTATATTGCTCTGGCAGTGGTGATGGCTAAATTAGTGATTCTACACCACTGGATGGAAAGTGAGATCCCATTCTAGAAGGAATTGCATGGTGAACTCCTGAACACCCTAAGTATGGAACTGCACATCGTAAATATGCATCAGAAGTCTAGGGTATTTCATACTAGATGAAGGCTTTTGTATGCTTGGTTAACTATGGTATCTTTTCATTCTGGACAGGGTGAACCCCACCTCAGTTAAACATTTCTCTAGGCACATTAATGTGGTATTGTACCATGATCTTGCTTGTTAATTCAACATTATTGGCACTTCATGGATGAGGGGTGTTAAGAGGGGATGGTTTTTGTCTTATTTTATATCTGTTGGGGATAGTTTTGTTTTTATATGTTTATGCAGTTTGTTCATTTTGTTGTATGTCGATGGTTGTTGTATTTTGTTCTGTACATACTTCCTGTTTAAAATGTATTAAAACATATTAAATTATAAAAAAATGAAATTCTATAGGATAACATTGCAACTTAACAAGCCAAAGGCTCATCAATAATTGGAGTTAAGGACACATGTATATATATACTGTATATATATATATATATATATATATATATATACTGTATATATATATAGAGGCATAAGTGTTGTTCCATTAGCGACAAAGTGAGAGTTTTTAGTTGAAAACCCCTGATTCTCGCCACTCCTCAACTGGCATTGGGGTGCATTGTTCAGTCAGCCCCAACCTCACTCCATCACATGTGTAAAACAGCAGAAGTATAGGAGAATGGGTGAGAGTTAGGACCGATGACCCCAATGCACGCCCAATGCCGGTTGGGGGTGGGCGGGGATGGGGTTTTCAACCCAACAGCGAATTTCTCACTTTGTTGCTGTGGAACAACCCTAACTAATGCATTAAATGGATTTTTTGCCTCTAATTTCCTTTTTGAGAATGATAACGAGAAATAGTGAATGTAATGCGTAGAGCGTGGGCCAGTGTGATGTCTTGTGGCATAGTAACAGGAACAGCAACGCAAACAGAAGTGCTAATAGTGGCGACATGGTAACGCAAGCCGAATGAGAACAGAGAGGTAACGACACGGTGGCGATGATGGAAACGGTCTCGCCATGTAATGTGTTGTCACATATTAATATGGTGCCTGCAAACGGAAATGTCAATGGGCATGGTACGCAAACTAAAACAGAAAGAGAAACAGTACTGTAGACACAAATGGCAAAAATAACAGAAATGCAAGCGCAAATGAAAACGCGAAAGGATAACGCACATGGTGGGCGTAGACATCAACGTAAGTGAAATGGGTACGAACCACAAGCGAAAGGGCAAACAGTAACAGTAATGTAATGCTATTGCGCTGGTTTTCCCCAAACCTGCATAGAGAAAGACAGTGAGTACAAAGAATGTATGCATAATAATAAGTATCGGAGCAGAAAATGAGGACTTGGAATACTAAATAGGTTATATCTCAGGAACCGTACAACATAGAAAAAAAAATTTAAAAGTCATATGATTTATGACTGTCCTGGTTAGTTTTGTACTTAGCCACCATTAGGGGCTAAGCATTTTTAGACAAAAACCCGTGATCTCGCACCGCTTTCTGAGATATGGGCCCTGAAAGGCATGGCGAACGCTGTAATGTTATCCTATGGGAAAAAAGAGAAGTTCGAGCACCATAACTTTGCCTCCCTGTAATATTATTTCACCAAATCACTGAAAGGCACATCTGTGGGCTGTTGGCTGTCTTCCCTCTAAATTTCAGGAAAAAGACCAAACCGTTATTTTGCAGCAGGGTGCCAAAGGATTCCTGTAATGATGCCGGCGCCGTAATGTTATCCTACGGAAAACACATCAACTTTGGAGTGCTGTAACTTTGCTGCTGTGTAATATTTTTCAACACAACACTGAAAGGCACATCTGTGAGATGTCGGCTGTGTTTCCTCAAATTTCAGCCCACAACTCCCAACCGTTCTTTTGCAGCACAGTGCCAAAGAATTGCTGTCATTTTCCCACAGACTAGAAAACTACTGTCACAATTTGTGAAAGCTTTAAAATTAGTGACACTTTTGAGCACGTAAGTACTTTCTACGAAAGTACTTTTTCCATACATTTGAAAAACATATTTCTGGGGTGTTTTACCCCAAAATAAAGACATGGTTAGCATCCCAGGGTCCGAGTAGGTGAATACAAAAAGAATTAAGTTGCTAGAGGGTCCCAAATTTAAATGCCAACCATTTTTCTGATCATTAACTGAAAACAAAATGGCGGATTTATAAAGTAATAGCCATTTGTGAAAGTAAAATGCATTCTATGAAGTGTTGAACTTTTGTTAACTTTTCCCATTGACTTATAATGGGAAATTGTTTTTGAATAACTTTGAACCGTTTAATATTTTTCACCAAATCTTTGAAAGGCACATCGGGATGCCAGCCGCATGTTCCCTGAAGATTTTGGATCGTCGCACAACCGCAACCTGTAGGCGTGACCATAGAATTCCAGAAAAGCGTAAAAGCGCACGCAGATCATGCTTAATAACTCCGTAGCATATATTTGACTGTACAAAACTTGGCATATCCCAAGGCCTATGGTTCTTGATCATGATTCCAAATTTCAGGCAACCGTTAAACAGTTGCAAAGTTATTAAGGTGCAAAATTTTGGGTTTAATATAGAAATGGCTCTCAATCCTAACTCATGGTAGCACTACTGCTACCATAATATATAAATATATATATATAGAGGCAAAACTCTGTTTAATGCATTAGTTAGGGTTGTTCCACAGCTTATTAAAAGTGAGGAAATTCGCTGTTAGGGTTGAAAACCCTAACTCCGAATTCCCCCCAGCGCCACACACACACAGACACACACACACATTCAAGTATGGGGAGGACCAAGTCAACACAACCAATGACAGACATCCAGCAGCAGGTGACAGAAATAACAAACAATTGTCTAAATGTACTACGAGACATCTCCACCCACCTGACCAGGTACTGCATGCTCAGTGGAGATCAACAGCAAAACTGAGGCCATGTACACCAAACGACACATCCCTGATTGCAGCTGCACACAACGCACTACACTTTAGTAGTTGCATGGCCTTACCTACGATGCCCCACACCACACCACAACTGGTACTGTGCCGTTATTCAATATAAATGCTGAAGGTGCATGATGACAGTTGTAGAAAGGTTTTAACACTAGTGAGTATACATTAATTAAGAGAAGCACATAAATTAACTACAAGACACTAGCATGCTCAAGATAAAAGTAGTGATACATTTAGTAGGTGATTTATATAGTAGTACATTTACTGCAATGGTTTACTCAACATAGAGAGGCTGATGTAAACGTATGGAAAAGCATTGCCTGTTCAACGCCATGAAATTGCATTGCCAGTATCACATGCATTCTTACTAATGAAGGTGTACTGCTGATGTACATATAGACCTTCAGTGTGTTTCAATACTAAAGATGCAGTAAGTATTCTTTGTAAGAAACATTGTAATTGCATGGATCAGGCCAAGCAACTTCTAAATATCATAGCACTACTGAGCCAACAATGATGTACCTGTATCGGAGATGTATATAGGATAGATTTTCTTGTAGGCACTTACTGAGTATGTTGTACCTGATAAAGACAATCTCATTGCATCTGTAATGACTAACTTATTCAAATAGTAATACATTTACTATTGTTGCAATGAGTGATCTATGCCACTTATGGACACAGTGTGATTTTTAACAGTTGTTTCATACTCAGGCTGTATGCCTACTGTTTGGGTTGCCACACTTCTGTCACTGATGCTATCAAAGTGATAACTATGTTAATTGTGGTACAACAGGAATCAAGTAGGTATGGTGTAGATATAAACAGAATGTCTTTTAGTATTGATTTAACTCACAATGGGTAAGTGTACTAGGACAACAGGGGTTATTCTCATCACTGACTTTGTCAGTTATAATCACACTAGGTTTCATGACTGTAATGATCAAGTTACACTGTTCATCTTCATGAGTTCATATTCACAGCCATTCTCCAGTAACTAGACAGTATATGGTGTAACTGGGTGGACACTGTGTTGCAAAGCTACTGCAGTGCCTAGCAGAGGAGAGTATCTACTCATAAAGACAATTAAGCAATAAGGCATGACCAACAGTTATGTTAAATGGTCTGTTAATCATCCTGTAGGGTTTAATGTTGAATGAGGCATAGCCGAGTGCCACATGTCGCTAGACAGTGATAAACTGACCATTAACATAATACCTGGGAGTGGCTTATTGCTATCATAATAAAACTGTTTTTAAACAACATTAAACCATGTTCATCATATGGTTAGGCTCTCACATGTATGTTAATAAAACTAAACATAAGGCTGTTATAATGTTTACAGTCAATTAGAAAGCTGCATTTCTCAAACCCTTGTTAAAATCAGAGATATTATACCTGTACAACTCCTTGGTTTTGCTGAACTCTATTGCTCAGGTGGCCCACCACAAGTGGTGTGGTCTGGTGTGGGCATCGGTAGGTAAGGCCATGCAACTACTAATGTGGTAACGCTGTGTAGCTGCAATCATGGGATGTGTTACGCTGGTGTACATGGCCTCAGTTTTGCTGTTGATCTCCACTGAGCATGCAGTACCTGGTCAGGTGGGTGGGGATGTCTCGTAGTACATTTAGACAATTGTTTGTTATTTCTGTCACCTGCTGCTGGATGTCTGTCATTGGTTGTGTTGACTTGGTCCTCCCTCATACTTGAATGTGTGTGTGTGTCTGTGTGTGTGTGGTGCTGGGGGTGAATTCGAGTTAGGGTTTTCAACCCTAACAGCGAATTTCCTCACTTTTGTCGCTGTGGAACAACCCTAACTAATGCATTAAACGGAGTTTTTGCCTCTAATTTCCCTTCTTTGAGAATGATAACGAGAAATAGTGAATGTAATGCAGCGCGGGAGCGCTGGGGCCCTCCCACCGCATAATGTGTGGTGGGGGGCAGCGGGCCCCACCACATGATGTCTTGTGGCATACTAACAGGGACAGCAACGCAACAGAAATGCTAACAGTGGCGCATATGGTAACACAAGCGCAAATGAGAACAGAAAGGGTAACGACTATGGTGGCGTAGACGGAATGGTCTGCCACGTGATGTGTTGTCACATAGTAACATGGTGCCTGCAAACAGAAATGTCAATGGGCATAGTGACGTAAAGTGAAACAGAAAGATAAACAGTACTGTAGACACAAATGGCAAAAAATAACAGAAACGCAAGCGCAAATGAAAACGCAAAGGATAACGCACATGGTGGCGCAGACGTCAACGGTAAGTGAAACGGGTACTGGAACGCAAGCGAAAGGGAAACAGTAACAGTAATGTGTGCACAGGCTGGTTTTCCAAAACCTGCATAGAGAAAGACAGTGAGTACAAATAATGTATGCATAATAATGAGTATCGGCAGAAAATGAGATCTTGGAATACGAATACATTATATCTCAGGAACCGTCATGTCAATGAGAAAAATATATTTAAAAGTCATATTATTTACAACTGTCCTGGCTAATGTGGTTCTTAGCCCCATTATGGGCTAAGAAATTTTCCGACGAAAAGTCCGTATCTCGCACCGCTTCCAGATACGGGCCCTGAAAGGCACGGCGAATGCCATAATGTTATCCTATGGGAAAAAAGAAAAGTTCGAGCACCATAACTTTGCCTCCCTGTAATGTTTTTCACCAAACCACTGAAAGGCACATCTGTGGGCTGTTGGCTGTCTTCCTCCAAATTTCAGGAAAAAAGACCAAACCATTATTTTGCAGCAGGGATCCAAAGGATTTCTGTAATGCGTCAGTCGTAATGTTATCCTATGGGAAAAACGTCAACTTGAGTGCCGTAACTTTGCCGCCCGTGTGATATTTTTTCACCAAACTACTGAAAGGCATATCTGTGGGCTGTTGGCTGTCTTCCTCCAAATTTCAGGAAAAAGACCAAACCGTTATTTTGCAGCAGGGTACCAAAGGATTTCTGTAATAGGTCGGCGCCAGAATGTTATCCTATGGGAAAACCGTCAACTTTGGAGTGCCGTAACCTTGCCACCATGTAATAGTTTTTCAATACAACACTGAACGGCATATCTGTGAGATGTCGGCTCCGCTCCTCCAAATTTAAGCCCAAAACTCCAACGGTTCTTTTGCAGCGCAGTAGCAAAAGAATCGCTGTCACTGTCCCACAGATGGAAAACTACTGTCGCATTTGCTGAAAAGCTTAAAGTTCTGACACTTCGTGAGCACGAAAGTAATTTGAAAGTACTTTTTCCAGAAATTTGAAAACATATTTCTGGGCGTTTACCACAAAATAAAGACATGGCAAGCATCCTCAGGGTCCGACTAGGTGAATACAAAAAGAATTAGGTTGCTAGAGGGTCCCAAATTTAAATGCCAACCATTTTTCTGATCACCAACTGAAAACAAAATGGCCGATTTGTGAAAGTAACAGGCCCATTTATGAAAGTAAAATGCATTTGTGAAAGTGTTGAACTTTTGTTAACTTTTCCCATTGACTTATAATGGGAAACTGTTTTTGAATAACTTTTGAACCGCTTAATATTTTTCATGAAATCTTTGAAAGGCACTTTGGGGACCCTGGCTGCATGTTCCCTGAAGATTTCGGACCGGTTACAAACCGTATCGACCTGTAGATACGACCGTAAAATTCCAGAAAAAGCATAAGCGTCGCACAGATCATGCTTAATAACTCCATGACCATATATCCGACCACTCTGAAACTTGGCATATCCCAAGGCCTATAGGTTTTGATCATGTATTCCAAATTTCAGCCAAATCTGTAAAACAGTTGCAAAGTTATTAAGGTGCAAAGTTTTGGGGTTTAACATAGAAATGGCTCCTCAACCCTAACTATGGTAGCACTACCGTGCTACCATATATATATATATATATATATACACACACACACATATATAAAGTGTTAATGAGTATTATGACACTAACACATAACCCCCACTAAACATTCATGGGGTAGCATTGCATCCCAAAATTACCTCCAGTTTTCACCATGGTGCCAAATGCACAGCAAAGTGTGAGCATCATCAAAATGCACCAAATCTGTATCTCATCTTCCACTGCAACAATAGCAAATTTCAGAGCAAACTGACAAAATGTTACTGACTTATGGTAACAAAGCAAAAACACATTTTTGCCCATATATAATGAACAACTGTCAGTTAAGGGTGAAATGAGCCCCACAAAAACAATCACAACCAAGTACATACATTGTTTTTATGGAGGTACAGAAGTGCAGGGCTCAGAGGGCCCTGTGCTTCCACAGTCATATGGATGTGTACATCAATGGAGGGATAGAAGCTAATGAACCAGAGGACCCTGCACTTCCAGGATACAATTTTATTATCTCAGAAAGTAAGGAAAGTCTTTGCAAAAACTCTGTTAATACATCAGTTAGGGTTCGATTAAACTGACAAAAGTAGGAAATGTGGTGCTAGGGTTTCAAACACAAACTCCCCACCCCCACCCCAAGCAGGAAAAGAAAAAAACATTACAATGTTTGCTGCCCTGACTCTTGGTGAATTAGGATGGGTCTTCCTTGGGTTCTCAACCCTAATGTTCACCCCATTCCATGACCAAATAAGGTGACATGTGATATGTTTTATTTAGGCAGGGCCTACAAGTTCTTTGGAACATGTGGGAGACACAGTTCTGTATGTTTGAAGGCTATATCACAATGGGTGAGAGTTAGGTTGAGAACCTAAGGAATACTCTATCCCTGGTTCACCAAGAGTCAGGGCAGTGAAACCTGTAATTTTTACCCTTTTCATGCTTGGGAAGTTGGGGCGGGGAGTTAGGTTGAAAACCCTAACACCACATTTCCCTACTTTTGTTGGTTTAATCTGAACCCTAACTGATGCATTAACAGAATTTTTGAAAAAATATGTACTTTATATATCTGAATCTCAATAAAAATAAATTAAAAACAAAACAAAAAAATGATACAGAACCAGCATGGAAAATTTTATGGAGGAAAGGCTCTGAACCTGAACAAGTATTTCTTGGAGGCCAGAAAGGAATATGGTAGAAATCTTCAAGTTTTGTCATGCTTGTACACCAGGGTGCACATAAAAACATACAGTAGGTGTCAGCAAAATAAGACTCACCATATAGATTATCTGCCTATTTTTCTACTTGTACCAACCTAATTTTGATCATTCTTAGGCTGGATGTCTATTGTTAGTCTATCCTCTCCCTTGCTCTCCACTCTCTTTACTATCTTAATCTTCACCAACCCCTTATAGCTGCCCATGATCTTTTGAAACCTTGAACCTTGGCATTTACCATTTCCCTTGGCAAACCTTTCATCTATTCACCACCCTTTCTGTGAAGAAGTACTTTCTGATGTTCTTCCTCAATCTATATCCATGAGTTTATACTTGTGTACCCTAATTGCTGATCCCATGCTATGCTTAAACAGGTCATGACATCTACCCTGTTGATCTCTTTCAGATACTTAAAGGTTTCTGTCATGTTCCTCCTTTATTCTGACCTTAATTGAGTGCATGTTCAGGATGGCTAAACATTCCTCATATGATTTATTTGCTGACCCTGTGTCATCTAAAGGATGTAAAGAATGGAGCCAGGCTGACAGGATGTGGGGGATCATCTTGGAGAGAAGGGGTCAGGCATGGAGGCATAGGAGTAGAGGGCCAGTTGGGGAGAAACAAACCAGATAGGTGCTCCAGAAGGGGGGTAAGGAGGGACTGAGTAATGGTAAGGTTGTGGTCATAGGGGATTCGATAGTATGGAGAGTTGGTTGGGCCGGGGACAGCATAGAAGGAGAGTGGTGCCTCATGTATTATGGCAGATAGGTTTCAGCTGATGGTCATTGTATCATGCAGGGGTAGGAGGGAATTCACATGTGGCCATCCACCTGGGAATTAATGATCTAACTGGATGTGAAGTGGAGGTAGTGAAGGAAAAATTTATGGAAGTAGCATAGATTTGCAGGGGAGAAGCCAAATCAGTAGCCTTCTCAGTTGGTTCCTAAAGCCAGTGCAGCAGGAGTGGGTAGAGATAGAGGAGTTCAATAATGAACTGTGGGAATGGTTCAGGAGGAGGGTTTGGGAATTATTGGGAATTGGGGAAGAGACTGGGATGATGAGACTCTCTACTCACCAGATAGGTTGCATTTAAACAGGAAGGAACAAACTGCAAAGTGACAAAATTGAGGAATACATTAGCAGTAGTTTAAATTTAAACTGATGGAGGAACACTAGATGGTACAGTGCCCAGGGCATCCCAGAGGAGGGAGATGTCAGGCTCTCCCAGGTAAATAGCACGGGTAATAGAAGGGAGTGATGGAGGGAGAGCAATAGGGGTAAGGAAAGGCAGAACTTGGAGGTTGGGCAGGAGAGAAGGGAGTGAGTCATACAACAAAACAGGGATGCTCAAGTTCAAGTAATGACGGGATTAAACAGGACTGGAGAAGGGTTGTGTCCTTTAAAGCCAGAAGTCTCAAAACAAAATGTACGATCAGCGTGCCTTAATGGCTGAGGGGAAGGTTGATTTGGCAGTAGTAACCGAGACCAGGCTATCCTGAACCACGACTGGAATCTTCCATTCCAGCACTACACACTCTTTAGAAAAGACAGGGAGAAGGAAAAGGGGTGGCACCATATGTCAGGGAGGGCATAACAGTCATAAGAAAGGAAGTGGGAAACACGGTCTAGCGCACTGTGGGTCCAGTTACATACGGTGGCAAGAAGACATCTGAGGTTGGGTGTGATCTACTGGCCACTGCAGAAGGAGGAAGATGAGAGAGAAACATGTGGCATAATCAGGCAAGCAGCAGGAAGGGGAGGTGGTGATAGTGGAAGACTTCAACTTAGCCAAGATAGATTGGGGTGTCCCAGTTGCCACCTACAATAGAGCAAGTTATCCCTGGATGCACTGTAGGATGGGTTCCTGCAGCAACAGGTTAAAGGAATCCATTAGGAAGGTGCCATCCTGGACCTGGTGCTAATGAAAAGGGATCAAGTCATGGATATTATTGTAAGGAAACAATGAGAGACAGTGACCGCCAGATAGTGTGGTTCCATGAAGATATGGGGAAAGAAATCTTAAACATGAAAATGTGTGTACTGGATTTTAGGAAGGTGACTTCAGCAGGATGGCGTGATACTAAAGGAGAGATAAGCTAGCTTTAGGGAAGACCTGGATGTGGACCGGAAGTGGACCATGATCAAGAAAGGCATCATAACAGCTACAGAAACTTGCCTTAAGCAGAGGAAAATAAGGATAAAGCCAGGTTTAACAATGAGGTGGCCGGGAGGTTATGAAAAGAAGGTCTTGTATAGGAATATGAAACCTTAAGTAGAGAACCCTGGAGTACTGTGTCCAATTCTGAGGCCATACCTCAGGAAGGACATAGATACATAGAAACATAGAAACATAGAAACATAGAAGTGATTTGCAG
Organism: Neoceratodus forsteri; assembly: GCA_016271365.2. Taxonomy (NCBI): domain Eukaryota; kingdom Metazoa; phylum Chordata; order Ceratodontiformes; family Ceratodontidae; genus Neoceratodus; species Neoceratodus forsteri. The sequence continues at coordinate 719,464,505 of CM057459.1, read as the reverse complement.
ATAAGGACCAAAAGGCCCATCCAGTCTGCCCATTTATTTTTCTACCTTATAAATGTGCCATCAGCCTTGCTCTGTCAGTGGCCTATCTATTCATAGTCATTTGTATTGCTCCCTTATGCCTATCCCATGCCTGTTTGAAGCCCTGCACTGTATTCATAGCCACCACTTCTTGTGGTAAGCCATTCCATGCATCCACCACCCTTTCTGTGAAAAAGAATTTCCTCACATTCCCCTTAATCGGCCCCCTGTAATCTCATGCTGTGTCCTCTTGTCCTGCTATTTTCTTATATTTAAACATGTTAGACTCTTTCACCTTGTTAATGCCCTTAAGGTGTTTGAATGCCTCGATCATATCACCTCTCTCCCTCCTTTGCTCAAGGGTATACATATTGAGCTCTGTTAATCTGTCCTCATATGTCTTCTGATGCAGTCCCTGCACCATTTTGGTTGCCCTTCTCTGGACTGCCTCAATTTGGTTAATGTCCTTGTGAAGGTCTGGCCTCCAATAGTGCACACAGTACTCCAGGTGGGGCCTAACCAGTGTCTTCTAAAGAGGGATTATTACCTCCCTCTTACGACTTGTGATACCCCTGCTAATACACCCTAACACCCCTAGCCTTACCTACTGCTTTAGAGGTCTACTTGATGATTTCAGGTCATCAGTGATGATGATGCCCAAGTCTCTTTCTTCCTTTGTGGCTGCTAGCAACTCCTCCCAGCCTATAGGTGGCTTCAGGGTTTCTCTTCCCTATGTGCATGATTTTGCACTTCTTTGCATTAAATCCAAGTTGCCACTCTTCTGACCATTTTGCTAGTTTATCCAGATCTCTTCTCATTCTGCCCACCCCATCTGGATCATTTACTCTGTTGCAGATCTTGGTGTCATCTGCAAACAGACAAGCTTTACCTCTAGTCCATCTGCAAGATCACTAATGAAGATGTTGAAGAGGACTGGCCCCAGGACTGATCCCTGAGGTACCCCACTTGTGACTTGCAACTTTCTGACTGTATACCATTTACCACCACTCTCTGTTTTCTGCTCACAACCAGTTTGCCACCCAGCTGACCAACTTCTGACCCACCCCGAGGCTACCCAGCTTATTTATCAATCTTCTATGTGGAACAGTGTCAAAGCTTTGCTGAAGTCAAGGTAGGCAACATCAACTGCTCCCTTGGTCCACCACTCTGATTACCCAGTCAAAGAAATCTATGAGATTAGTTTGACAGACCTTCCTTTGTAAACCCATGCTGTCTTGGATCCTGTGCCCCTATGAATTCCAGGTGTTGCACTATCCTTTCCTTAAGGAGTGCCTCCATAATCTTGCCCACTACAGAGGTAAGACTGACTGGTCTGTAGTTCCCCGCCTCCTCCCTGCTACCACTCTTGTGGAGCGGGATCACATGAACCCTTCTCCAGTCTTCTGGGACCTCTCTCTGTTCAGAGACTCACTAAACAGTTCTGCTAATGGCTCTGCTAGTTCCACCTTTAGCTCCTTAAGTACCCTGGGATGTATGCCATCAGGTCCCATTGCTTATCCACCCTGAGCTTAGCAAGGTCTTGTAGAACCTTTCTTTTGTGAAGGGAGTAGTGCTCACCTCCCTCCCCTGTGTCCATGATGCTGAGCTGTGGACCCTGCCCTACCTTCCTCTTCAGTAAATACTGAGCAAAAGTATCTATTTAGGATAGATGCCTTTACAGGGTCCTCCTCCTCACATGCTCCCTTTCTCCATTAAGCTTGGCAAACCCCTCTGGACTTTCTCCTTTCACTAATGTATCTATAGAAAGTCTTGTCACCTTCTTTTACTATTCGTGCTAGTGTTTCCTCAGTTTGGGACTTTGCCTGCCTTACTGCCTTCCTGCTTCCCTTAGGGCAGTTTGATATGCCTCCCTATCTTCATCCCGCTGTGTTCTCTTATATTTCCTGAAGGCCAGCCTTTTGGCTCTGACCTTTCCTGCTACTGTATTTGAGAACCAAAGTGGTTTCCTTCTTCTTTGCACTTCCTTTCTGTCTAACACAATGGATGTTGCTTCAAGTATTGCATCCTTATGCTTGCCCACTTTGCCTGTACCCCTCACCTGTGTTTCTTTTTGCCAGGGCTAGCTTAACTCTGTTGGCCATCTTATCAAAGTCAGATCCTCTGAAGTCCCATATTTTGCCTTGGAATGGGATGATTTAGATAGAGCCAAATTGAACCATACCATGTGATGGTCACTGGCCCCAGGTGACCTTCTACCTGGAGATCTGTGATCCCTGGAGGGATGGCCGGAGACGGTACAGAGAAGAGCAACAAAGATGGTGCAGGGCTTGCATCAGAAACCGTCATTAGGCAAAACTGGATGACCTCAAATTATACCTTAGAACAATGCAGGAATCATGGGGACATAATAGAAACATTCAAATACATTAAAGGCAACAACAGGGTGCACGTGCAGAACCTCTTTCAGGTAAAGAACTACAGCAGAACTAGAGGCACAACCTTCGACTTAGGGAGGAAAGTTCAGAAGAAATACAAGGAAATTCTTCTTCACATTAGCATTCTGGAACCATGGAATAGCCTGCCAGGGGGTGGTGGGAGCCAAGACAGTGGGGAATTCAAGTGGGCATGGGACAGATACTGTGGGATACACAAGTAGGCAGCTAGATGGGGTAGGAAGCCAAGGGCAGACTTTCTGGATTGTATGGTCCCCATCTGCCGACAACTTCTATGTTTCTATGTTTAGAAGGGAAGGAGGCTGGTAATTTGGTCAGGCAGGCAAAAGCAGGGAAGAAACTGCAAATTGTGGAAGTGGTCAGAAAGGGCAAAGCCTTTTCAGATACATTAATGGAAAAAGGGCCACAAAGAAGGCTTAGGTAATATAAAGAAGGGAGCAGGGTGGGCAGAGGGAAGTAATAATAAGGCAGAGGTATTGAATGAATAATTTTCCTCTGTCTTTACTAAAGAGAAAGATAGACCAGTGCCACAAAGGAGGATGGGCAGGGGAGGGGAGGAAACAAGTAGAGAGGATCAAGGTGGACTGTGTCATGAAGGGTCTTGGAACCTAAAGGTGGATAAGTCCTCGGACTAGATGGCATGCACCCCAGAGTATTGAGTGAACTGGTGGCACAGCTGGTGGGATAGCTGGTGGACCTATTTAACAGTTCGCTGGATACAGGATGTGCCACTGAAGCAGAAAACAGCACATGTGCTGCTGGACAAGATCAGTGCCAGGAATGACCTGGGGAACTACTGACATCTATAGTGGTCAAGCTGAGAAAGACCATCCTGAAAGAATGATTGGTTGAATTCTTGAGGCTAACAGACCCCCTGGATGAGAAACAGCAAGGGTTCATGGCATGGAGTGTCAGGCCAGGCAAACTTGATCAATTTATTTGACTGAGTAATGAAGGTGGCTGAGGGTGCAGGCAGGAGACATGCTGTTCTTAGATTTCAGAAAAGCTTACACTCTGTTTCCGAGAGGTTGATCACAAAGTTGGAATATTATGGGGCAAGTAGCAAATTGACCAGGAAGATGGCAAATTAACTCAGTGGGAGAACCTGGAGGGTGGTGGTGGAGGGGAGCTATCAGATTGAGGAAGTTACCAGCTGGTCCTGCAAGGGTCATTACTTAGACCTGTGTTATTTAATGCATTCTTAAAGAGCAACTGACATCTTTGGGAATACTTTAGAAAACATAATATTTAGACACAATTCAGCTTGTATTTCATATAACTGCTATAGATTCCTCATTCCATTATTTATTATTGATGAACTTCCCACAAAACAAAAATCTTTATCCCTTAGAGTTTATCTTCCTCCACAGTTTATTCACTGCTTGAAATTATAATGCTCTGTTGTGACTTCACAGTCTGTTGTCATAGGAGTAACTGTGATGTCACAAGCAGAGCATTATGACATCAGCTTAGGAAGAAGCAATAGTAGCCAGTGAACCCTCAAGGAACAATTATCCTGTGTTTATGCATATGACCTGATTAATAAATAATGGGGATATGAAATACAGAGCTTATGAGAAATATAAGCAGCACTGTGGCCAAATATTATGTATTTCAAAGTTCTTCTCAAGGGGTTTGTGGCTCTTTAATAGGGAGGCACTAGGTGCAAGAGTTGCCTCTTTGCAGACAACACTAAACTCTGTGGGATGACGAATACCAAAGAAAGGGTCAGGGACTTTAGAGAGGACCATGCAAAGCTTGAAAGGTGATCTGGTATCTAGCAACTGGGGTTCAATGCAAAAGTTCAGTCATGCACACTGCTTGCAGTAGCAGAGAGCTGAATATAGGCTGGGGGTCTTGGTGTCAGAGGAGGAAAAGGATCTGGGGATAGCTATAACCAGTAACCTAAGGTAACCTGTGTAAATCAACAAGGCAGCAACCAAGGCAAATAGGATGCTGGGGTACATAACTAGTGGGTTCACAAGCAGAAGGAAGGAGGCAATCCTACCACTGAACACATCCATGGTGTGACTGCACCTGGGCCAGGATATTCATAGGTCCGGATTACGGACCACTAAATATTTGCTCCAGGAGCTACTTAGTGCCTTGAGCAAACTTGTGGTATATTGAAACATGCTAGGGCACTTTGCGAAGCCTAAAGGTATGTTTCACTATACCAGTCAGACACTATCCCAATCTTGCGATCACAATCCCAGCCTCCTACTGGCCATTGGTGGAATGTGAGGAATAAGATGCTATGGGGGACTGGGATCACAATCGGGTGGTTAGGGCCTACTAATGGTGATTGCTCCTCTGTAACACTCTACCCTATTGGTTCCTAAATATGCAAATCATCCCATAGCACTAGCAGTGCTCTAGGGTTATTTACATCTCATTAGAACTGTACAGGTTAGAGTACACAATATTTATTGCCCCCATGTATGAGCCATCATCAGCCAAGTATCTGTCCTGGCACGCAGTGTAAAACAATAAAGTGATACTGCAGTACCCCTACCCTGGTGGCCAGTGCATCCCTGCCCTTGAAGACCCCACAATATGCAATGAGAACTGCCCGGTGGCTAGTGGTACTCCCACCCCAGAACTCCCTGCCACATATTGGGCTGGCAGTATAGCCTAGAGGTTAGAGGAATGAGGTATGAACAAGCTTGATACATTCAGCAGACCAGACCTGAGTTTGATTCTCACAACCTCCACTTGCATGCTGTGTGACTCTGAGCAAGTCAGAGGGGTCGCCTGAAAACAGGTATCTGTGCCTAGTGGGTCTTACCCAGTTACCAAAGAATAAAGAAAAAATAAAGAAAAAAGTAAATAAACATAAGAACTGCCCGGTGGTAATGGTTTTCCCTCACCCAGTGGGTTCAAATACCCCACCCGCCTGTTCTGGTGTTCCCCAGGTCTGACCTCCCAACCTGCCAGTACCACCACTCAGCAACCGACACAGACCTGCCACTTACCTCCATGCATGGCCACCGACTGATAGTCCATGATTGCACTACTTGTATGCACAGCTGATGACAGTAGCATAATTGTGAACTGTCAGTCACGGGCTGGCCATGGACGTGAGTGCTGGCCATCGGGGGCTGGGGACCTGGAGGGGTTATGCTTGGACAGGGTGGGTGTGTGAGGATTTAAACACAGGAGTGGGTGGAAGTTAGGGGGTAACTACTAGCCACTAGGGCAGTTTTCAGTGTACATGGCAGGGTGGGGACCACTATACATAGAGTTGCCACCTTTGGATGAGGCAAAACCGGATCCCACGCCTGCCCCAAGCCCCACCCCTTTTCATGACTCATCATGCACTGCTCTTCCTAGAAAGCCATTTGTTATATAAAAACACAACACTTAGAGCAGCAGTTCAACAAACATGTTAAGATGCTGTTTTGTACCTGTTAAAATTACTTTCACAGTTTCTTCCTAGTTATTTATTTACCTATGTACAGTATGTATTTATTTATTTATTTATTTATTTGACATTGGTTTACCAAATAAACATACAGAGATAAAAAATCTCATTTACAATATGGTCTGGGAAATACTGCAAATAGCATACAACTGTACACAGGGTATAGAATAATACATAATAAATTGTTTCCTATAGTATATACTTTTATATATGTTTCTGGCACCATTTCTTTTCATGTCCACAGCACTGTTTCAAAGCCAAAGAAGTGACCATACTGTTTTTTGAGGAAAACATAATTTAAAACATTTAAAATGCCTAAATTATGTTAGAGATGAAATGTTTACCAGCAAATGAAAGTGGAAGACAACTGGCTGTGTTGTTGTTACAAGGTGGGGCAGCTTTGCTGCTATGCCAATGTAAGGTGCAGGGAAAATATTAGGTTAAGTAAATGCTAATGGCGTTAATGGCCATACTTTATACCTCCCAGGTTGGCTGCTTTCACAAACAAAAGCCTGTACTGACAACATAACTTGATTGTAACCTGGACATGTAGCTGAAACAATGAATCAGATGGCAAAATTTGTTTCAAAAGTATGTGAGCACTCAAAATGGCTCAAAACCTGACCAGCACAGAGCAAAACCGGATAACCTGATAGGGACCCTGAAAACCAGATCACCAGGTAAAAAACTGACAGGTGACAACCCTGACTATGCAACCAGTGACAACTGATAACAAATACCATTGGAGTGATGGAGGTGGGTAGGGACCACAATACCACCAGGGATAACTGATAACAAGCAATGTTGTGGCTATTCAAAGGGCGGCAGCAGTTAGGGGCATTGCTTGTTGTAAGATCTGGTTTGGGGAGGTGGTAATTAGTGTGGCACTAACAGCTACTTACCATTTCTCCAAACCCATGCAGTCAGAGGCACTTCTCAATGGAGTGGGTGGTGTCAGGGTAGAATGAACTGCCAGCAAGGGTTATTAACCCAAGATGGTCAGTGTTTTCAAGAGGGATAGGACAATGTCAAGGAGAGTTAGGATTAAAGGTAGGGGTGGGATCCACGGTAAAGAATGTAACAGGGGCCTGCATCAAGCAGACTAGATAAGACCTTCCTCTGCCAGCGTATTCTCGCCAGTGTATTTGTATGTTTATATCTTTGAAGCCCATCCCTAGACAGATTCTATGCAGCCTTCATCATTTTTCAGGTGTGGGCTACAGAACCGACACAGTACTCAAGATGTGGCTTCATCAGTGATCAATAGGGGCAACAGTGCCATCTCTGGTCTGAAGTTCACTTCCTTCATTCCCTCCCATAGTCAGCCTACTGCAGTCAGGAGGGGCCTCACTTCTACATGAATATTCAGCAAAAATATAAGTGCTCATTAGGATGTCAGCTTTCTTCCCATCCTTTTCTGCACATATATTTCCCAATTTTAGCCTCACAATGCATTTCTTGGTATGCCATTTCTTTTTGATATATTTTCTTTTACCTTCTGTGCTATCCTCAGTTCTGTCTTTGCCTTAGCTCTCCTTATGATTCTAGCATCCCTGCTTGCCTTCCCGAGTCTCTGGTGCACTTGTTAATTCACCTGAGGCTACAATATCACTAGTGATCCCCAAATCGCTTCCTTAGTAATCAGACTTATCTTTTCACCCTCTAGCCAATAACCTGTCTTTCAGTAACCCTTACTTATGTTCATAACTTTGCACTTTTTCACAAAACAAGTTCAGTTGCCACACCTCTGGCCCATGTCTCCAGCTTTTCTGTGTCCCTCTTCATGTCGACCCACCCTTGGAGCCCACCTGTCACATAGGTTAGTGTAATCTGCTAGGAGGAAACATTTTCCTTTGATCCTTCCCTTATTTTGCAGATGAGCGAGTTAAACAGTACTGGTCCTAGCGCCAACCCTTGTTGTACCCTACTGACCTCCCTTACTTGAATATTTCCCATTTACAATCACTTTCTGGGTCTTTCTACTTAGCCATCTACCTAGCCAGTTTGCTAACTACCATATTAACTAGGATCTTTAACCTCTCTCTCATACTGGCCAGTTCCCAGATAGATGGAAACCAGCTACGGTTACCCTGGTCCACAAAAGTGGTGACAGGGCTCTCCATGTGAACTACCAGCCCATCTCCATAGTACCACCTTTCTCCAAGGCCACTGAATGCATTGTAGCTGACCAACTTACTGAATATCTTGACAAACATAAGATCCTATGTGCACAGCAACATGGTTCAGACAAGGGCATAGCACCACCTCTGCCCTTTTGAATTCACCGTACCATCTTCACAGTTCTCTGACAATGGTCAATTAGTCGGTGCTGTCTTTGTTGACTTGACAAAAGCATTCGACACTGTCCATCACCCACTGCTAGTGGACCAGCTACTTAATGCCGGGCTGTCCTGTGACTCCTCTGCCTGGTTTAAAAGCTATCTGGAAAACTGCTCTCAAAGAGTCAAAATTGCTGATGTCATCTCTGACTCAAACCTGTTTGCTCGGGAGTCCCTCAAGGATCCATCCTGGGCCCATTACTAATCAGTCTCTTTCTAAATAGTGTCCACGATACTGCCCTGAACAAATCCTGCTCTACGAGGCGAAACCATTATTTACACTACCCACAAGGACCCCATACCCTTCAAAGCCAGCTACAACTCGGATTGGCCTCAGTAGAGAGATGGTTTAGTAAACACAAGTTGGTACTAAACTACAGCAGCTCCCATAATACACACAGGCAACATCTACTGACTAGTACTAACTATCTTGGAACTGCCCTTGAACAAGTACAGTTATTTAAATATCTTGGAATCACGACTGACAGCAACTTATCATATAGGTGCACATAGACAACATTGCCAAAGCTGTAAATACTGTATTGACCTACTCTACAGACACAGGTGGTCTCTTAATCCAGACGCCTTAGGAGTAGCTGTACAGAGCTCTATTAACTCCATAATAGACTATGGCTTGATTATCTATGGCTCTGCCACTGATACCACCCTCCGTGCATCTCCACTGCTCTTAACAAAGCATGTAGTCTCATCACAGGTGCTCACCGCTCCTCACTCACACGTAGTGACCCTATGCCCAACTGGCTGGTTGCAGCTTAAAAGCTGCATCAAATACCAAACATGCCTGCTTGCCAAGAAAATAGCCTGTGGTCTCTCACCACCTGGAGTACAAGATCTTCTTTGCCCCCTCATAATTCTCGCCATACCTGATGCTCATAATCTCAGCTCCACAGGTCCCTCATTGCTGAACCTCCCAGGACAAAGATCATTCTCCCACAGGGCCCCACTTTGTTAAATGCTCCAGCAGTGATATTACCTCCAAACCTAAGCTGGGACCATTCAAATTAAGCTCTGACTGCTACTGTCAGCTTCAAGCTCTTGTGATTATCTTCCTTAAACCTCTCTCCAAAACGTTGACCTAATCACTTGTCCTTTAATCTTAGCTGCTTAGCACTTTTGCTATAAACCCATCCCTATGTCTCCCACTCTCCCCTTTCCTCCATGTGTTCCCCACTCTACCTTTTCTCTCGTACACCCTCCCATCCTCCCTCCCCACCCTATGTTTCCTCTCATCCTCCTTCTCACTCCCCAGGCCCTCCCCCTTCCTTCCTCCACTCTATGCCCTGTGTGTCTTGACAATGACTTCTGGCTGATATCAAATTGACTGTATGCATTTTCATGTGCTTGTAACTGACTGATTATCATGTGCATCTCTGTTTATTCAATTTATTGTCCTGTTTAATCTTGTGTTATCTTATGACGTGGAACCTTTATAAAAGAGCTCATAGTTCAAAGGTATATGCAATCCTAGACTTAAATAAATAAAAAACTAAACTAATATCCTAGATCCCCCAGCTTCTTGATAAGCTATCTATAGGGGACCAAGTCAAAGCCCCACTGAAATCTAGCTATAGAACATCAACTTCCTGGCCCTTGTTTTGTTATTGAGTAGAAGAACTTGTGAGATTAGTCTGGCATGATCATCCCTTTATGAAGATATGCTTTTTGTCTTTTGCCCCATTCTCTCAAGAAATTCCACCAGATTCTCCTTATTGACAGTCTCCAGGTGTTTTCCTATTAAAGGTGTCAAACTGACCAGTTTATGGTTTTCTGGGTCTTCATTGCTCCTACTCTTGTGCAGAGGGACACATCACCCTCCTTCAATCAATTTTGATTTCCCCAGTCTCCAAGGAGCAGTTGAACAAGACTGTCAAGAGCCATGCAAGTTTTCTGCCCCAATTCTTAGTACTGTGGGGTGTAACCATCTGATCCTGGAGACTTGTCCACCATAATTGCCCTTAGTACCTTAGTACCCAATCCCTAACACTGGTCTGAAGTTACGTCCCTTCATTCCTCTCTCCTATAGCCAGCCTACTACAGTCAGGGAGTGGGCCTCTCACTCTAGCATGAATACTCAGCAAAATACAGTACTCATTAAGGATGTCAGCTTTCTTCCCTCCTCCTCTACACATATATTTCCCAATTTTAGCCTAACAATGCATTCTTTGGTAAGTATTTCTTCTGATATATTTTCCTATACTTACTCAGCTATCTTCAGTTCTGTCTCTTAGCTCTCCTTATGACTTTGCTTGCCTCCTTCATTTTCTCTAAGTATGCCTCTTTATTGCCTTCAGATTGATCCCCTTCTATTTTTTTAATGCAAACCTCTGTGCCCACTACATCTTGTACCTTCCCAGAGAACCAGAGTGACTTCTTGTGTTTTTTTTTTTACTTACCTGGTTCAGACAGGTCTTAATTATCTTCACAAGGCTATCCTTAAAGCGTTGCCATATTTCCTTTACTTCCTCATCCCTTTCCACCTCCCCATCCCCTCAGCTTGTCTTGGATGGAGTCTCCTTCATTAACCTAAAATCTGTACTCCTAAAATCTATGATCTTGGGTAACCCCCCATAAATGGGGGTTCCAAAGTCTTCCTTAGGTGTGCCTAAATGCCCACTGCCGGTGGTGTTCTGTGCTCTAACCGTTAAAAGTAATTGCATGCAAGTGCCCTATTAGCCTCTATGCCTGTCTCTTTAAGAGCTGCCTACCTTGTAGTGTATAATTAATCTGGGTAGGGGCTGAGTGTTCCTAAACTCAAGTCCCCTGGGCTGCCAGATAATCATTCCATTCTGTCATCGCTAATTAGCAGAGGGCTCTGTTAAGAACTGTAATTGTTTGCTAATTATCTGCTTTCTTAATGATATAGTAGTTTGTCTAACCTGCCTTCTTTGCAGCATGGACTTTTCTGTTAATCACCACCATCTTGGTTCTGGACTGCCAATATGACCAATCAGTACTTTTGGGGCCTGAAAATGGAGTTTTCCCCAGGTCTTGTGGGAGTGAATTTATGTAGGTGTAGTTTCTCCCTTTGGCACCTAAACAGACCTGGAGAGGGAGCCCTTGCTGTGACAGACAGATGGATCAACGAATCGAACTTTTGGATCACTGGGAATTTCCTGAGCTGCCTTCAGCAGTGTGTGCAGTGTGAAGTAAGAGTTGAGAGTGAGAGAAGCTTGAGAGATTGAGCAGCTGGTTCTATGAGTGCACAGGGAAATCATGGAAGGCTGTGTCTGGCTTGTCTGTTTCATCTTCCTAAGTGAAGAGTACTGAGAACCTGAATCGGACTTTATCTGAACCTCTAACTTTCTATCAAATTACATAGAAACATAGAATTTGACGCAGATAAGGACTGCTTGGTCCACCTAGTCTGCCCATTTCCCTACCTAATGGATAAGCTGCAGATTCTAGTTAATCAACAGCTTACTTCCTCCTACCCCCACTAGAATTACCTTATGTCTGTCCCATGCATTCTTGAATTATCCCTGTTCCTGACTCCACAACCTCCTCAGGAAGGTTGTTCCATGCATCCACAACCCTCTCTGTGAAAAAATACTTTTCTAACATTACCTCTGAGCTGTCCCCCTTATCTTCAAATTGTGCGCCTTGTTCTTGCACATCTTTTCTTCTGAAGGATGCTACCCTCTTGTACTTTGTTAATTCCTTGAGATACTTGAAAGTTTCTATCATTTCCCCTCTCCCTCCTTTCCTCAGGGTATACATATTAAGCTGCTTAGTCTCTCCTCATATGTCTTCTGGTACAGACCCTGTGCCATTTTGTTGTGACTAATTTAGCCTGAAGAGGGACTGAAGACTTGCTTTTGAGTGATCGTCCTGTCAAGGCTTCCATCATGACTGCAGAGCATAAAGTTTGTACAGAAAACCCGTATTGCAACCAGACTGTTATCCAAACTGTGGTACTTCCTTGCCTTTACTATAAGTGTACTGAATGCGAATAGTGGGTCGTGGATTTGGTTCCCCACTGCTTGAATGTGTCACGCTTGCTGGAAGCAGAATCCAGTAGCTCTGACCAGACTGAATCCATTTCCTTTAACCTGTCTGGGCCTCAACATCATGGCCCTGATTGCCACCACGCTGCAGAGAACCACCCGACAAGAGACCTGCCTGGGGATTCAGCTCCTGGTCAACATCAATCTAACAGGAACAACACCACTGGCAAAGCAGCACTTCATCCTGAGGTCTCCACTTCATCCCTCCTGCAACCTGGTCGGGTATCGTGAGTAAATCACAGGGTAGCTCTCTGCAACCACCTCCTAATCAAAGAGTTTAATCTGATTTAATTGTTTTGATTGATTGTCATGAACTGATCCCCGCCAGCTCAGAATACAAATATTAGATTAACGCGCATGTTGTGTTTTCTTTTCCTAAGGGCTCCAACAACAGCTGCAATGCCGGCCTACCCTCGGCAACGCTCAGGCTAGCTCTGTAACTCAACTGGGTACCCAGAATGTGTGTAACTGTGATAGAGGGACTCTTAGGGGCATGCATGCTTAAACCTGATTTTATCATTAATAGAATCAAGCACCGATTATGCCCCTCCTTGTTCATGTCCCCAAAATGAATCAGATCTGAATCTTTTTGCACTTAAACTGTTTGTGGTGTACCTCTGTACAGACAGCATTGAAATACTGTTGGTTGTTTGTAAATCTTGTTTTATAGGGGTCTCCAGGGCAAAGCCAGCTGATCTAGCCCTGGTGGTAAGTGCAACAAGGTGGGTTAAATCTGTCATAAGGTGTTAATTGTAAATATGTATTCAGTTAACCATTTAGGCCACTAGAGGAGAAAGAGGGGTAACAGTGTCCCGGAGGGCTGTACCCATGGCAGCTATGCTACGATTGACCCTGGACTCTGGGTGCAGACACCCATTCCTAGAACTCAGGCCCCTCACCCTGCTCTCAGTCACGCAGGCAGGGGTAGTATCCCTGGGGTAGCGTCACCTAGGGGTTACATTTATCCTTGATTTTGTCTTCTCGTCATCTAGGGCCAAGGTGAACCAATCCAAGCTATGAATACTAATCCCCAGGGGTTACTTACTGTAACCTTTTCCACTATGTTCTGGTTTGACAGAATCATATCAAAACTGGCTCTCTCCTTGGTGAGTTCTTTCACCTACTGTACAAGAAAGCCCTTCTGCAACACATCTACAGCAGCCTGGTTCCTTGCACTCCTAGCAGTTGATGTTTACCAGTCCACAGCTGGGAGATTAAGATTACCATTAGTACTATGTACCCTAAGGTGGAAGCTCTTTGATTTGCTCCCCTAGCTTCTTGTCCCCTCCATGCCTCCATGTATTAGTCTGGTGGCCTGTAGGTGACTCCCACACTACAGGTCTTCATGTTTTCAGCTACCAGCTGCACCCACACTGTTTCTAGTCCCTCCCAGTTCTTGACTTCCATTGCTTTTATATTGTCTATAATGTAAAGTGCCACCCTCCCCAGCCTTTATCCGTATCCTGTCTGAATAGGTCATATCATGGGATAGTGAAGTCTCAGTCATGGATCTGCATTACTTCTGTGACTGCTATTAGCTCTGGTTGGGTTTTCACCACCACTGTCTGGAGGTCCTCCATTTTGCTCCTGAGATTTAGTGCATTAATTAAAATTGCCTTTCAGGGAAAGGTGGGGAGTGGGGGTTAGTTAGGTATATATTTTAAGTTATCCATGACTATTGACTGTACATGGTACTGACAATGGTTTTGTTCTGATAAAATCAATAAAGATTTTGAATTAAAAAATTGCCTTTCATGATCCTTTCCCTGTGACTGCCACCTATTCCCTTCCTCCTGTTCTCTATATTGGTCTACTAGCCGTCAGCTTCAGGACAGGTAGCTGCAGCTAGTAAGTAAACATCTAGTGGGTAAGGTGTAGTACAAGCCAGGATAAGATTGGTACTGGTAAGGGAGTTAAAAGGAATGGAGAAGACACCTTATCCAGGGTGGAAAACAAATAGGTTTTGACAAGAAAGTGGGGAGTAGTAGACACTCAGATCTGTTAGGCACAGGTAGGTGGGTAGGAAGATAAGAGGTACCCTACCTAGGGTAGAGTACCAAATATATTTCAGACAAGCAAAGGAGCAGTAGGGACTATACTGAATGGGTCCCACTGTGAAGTGGTGGTGTAGCTTGCTCACATTGGAATTGCAATATGAAAACTAAGAGGATCCCTTTTTTCATGGAGTTTAAGTAAGTAAAGCCAATAGGCAGTTAAATTGCTTAAATTCTAATATGTGCCATGGTTGTTTTTTGGGGTGCACTGGTATTTTGTTTTTGAACAGTAGGAACTCAGTAGGTGTAGATATGGAGCAGTAAGGTACAGGGAAGTTTCAGCAGGCACTAAGGTAATGCTAGGAAAGAGCATCGGAGTGGTGCAGTGCAACAGAAGTGAAGCTGCAGTTCTTCAGGACACCTTCTGGTGACTGAGGTCCTCTGCCATTTGTACTTTCCTCTCTGGGTTGATGGCAAAGGTTTCACTGGGCTGAACTGGCAAGGGTTCAGAGAACCTTCTGCCCCACCAGAGGCCAACAGTTCTGCCACTTCTCCCCAGATGATGTCTAGGCAGAGACAGAATAGTTGGACTTTGATGATCCCTGGAGGGTGGGGAGGTGGGAAGGGCACACATTCCCAGCCTGTACTGCTGCACAATTCCTTCACTATACTGGTGGGATGGGACAGCCAGGAGGAGGCATCAGTCACAGTGAGAAGGGAGGAAGTTAGGGTCATCAGAATGAGAAGCCCCAAGAGGAAGAAAAGACCCTAGCTGAGAATGAGGCAGCTGTGGGTGAAGGCTTCTATTGTTAGGGATAGACTTGAGAGATGGGGATAAAGGAAGAGGAAAAAGTGCATCCGTGGTGCTTCAGATTGGAGAGATGGAGAGGGATCCAGAGGATTGCTAGGGTAGCAGGAGATGGAAGGAAGGTAGAGGTCATTGTTCACTTGGGGAAAACTGACTGGCAAGGGACAGGGTAAGTGCAGGAAAATTTCAGGGAGTTGGGCTGGGGCCTCAAGCAGATGGGACACACAGTGGCTTATGCCAAAGTGTTACCTGTATATGGCCAGGGACAGTGTAGGACACTGTGCACCAGGTTTTAACAATTGGTTGAAGGCATGGTGCATGGAGGAGGGCTTGGCTACATTGGGGACTGGGAGCCAACCTGGGAAAATATGGCCTCTATGGGAGATCTAGCCTACATCTTTCCAGGAGGAGGAATAATGTTCATAGTGTGAGGTTTAATTGCTACTTGGGTGGGCATTTAAACTAACCGGGAGGGGGAGGTCAAAATCAAGGAAGCCAACAATTGCCACCCCACCCCAATGATGAGGCAGCAGTGAGGGAGCCTAAGTGAAGTAAGCACCTCCCAGATGAGGGCAAGAAATGGGGTAGGTGCCAGGCAAAGGGCAAGGGAGGTATAAATCAGGAAAGCAAGAAAAAGGAGTAAAGGAGACAGATAATGGAAGAGGTGACAAGAAAAGGAGGGATCATGGTGAGCTTAGAGAAAAGAATAGGCAGGAGGAAGAGGTAAGCAGGGAAGCAGGTAAGGAGGAAGTAAGGTATGGAGAACCATTGTAGTCAGTACAAGTCATCTACAAAATAAAATTCCAGACCTGGAGACCATCATAGTGGAGGCTGTCACAAACACACTCCGCAGTCAGGCCCTCTGCTCCCACAGTGCCAACCTCAGAATGCAATAGTGTAAACAGGTAACAAACAGGGTAACCCTCCTGTCTGCCTTGGGTCCAAATCACCTTTAGCCTTGAGTTCTGGGGATTCAAACTGTATACCTTATGCTAGCATACCCAATGTACAGACTCAGATATGTATCATCTTCTGACTACAGTAGAATCTTTCACCAGGCACCCAGCCAGGCTTCCAAATGAACCCTTTTAAAACTCTGCATGAGACCCAGGTATTTTTACCTTTTTCCAGCTTAGTAACACTGCAAGCCCCTTACAGCTGTCAGACGTAATATCGGTTCAGCAGTGACATTCAAAATGACTGAGGAGACACAGGCAGTATCTTAAAAATGTTGTTTACTAAAAATTGTAAAATAACTAAAATAAAATACAGAACAAATAGCATGAGCTCACAGTCACAAAAGAAAATGGGAAAATTACAGAACAAAGACTCCTACCACAGTACTTAAGACCTTTTCTATCTATAAATGCACTTTCAGAGTTAGAGAACCTCAGAGTCCAAAGATGATATGACACATTTCCCAGATACAATGTTACATTTCAACTCTATCTCCCCACCCCTTTGGTGAGTCAGCTAGCTTCTCCTTTTAGGATTAATTCTTACAAAATTATCTACAAGGAAATATTTTAAATACTGTGACCATCAGCAAAAAAAAAAAAAAACACTTCCCATATATGACGCCTTTGATTCAAGCATTCTCTCTTGAACTGATGCCTGGTTCCTGCTCCTAAAGGAAGATCAAAGGGTTTATGACATTTAAAATGATGTTGTTATCAAATAGTCTGTTCCTCTAGGAAATCATAAAAGTTTATTAGGCTTATCCTCTGGTAGATGGCCAGAGCCTAAATTAAGAACAGAACAGGAACTTCTAGGTTTTCCTTCACTAGTCAATTTCACACATTGAAATCTTTTGTGGTCAGAGGTCAAGTCTCACACTGTCTGTGTGGAGACAATCACATACTATATTTTATATTTAAAATATCATACATAATAATATTTGAGGGTTTTTCCTGTGACAGAGGCTAATCTGGATTTGGTGGCCATCATGGTGCACTGACAGCCACTACTGGGACATGGCCATACAGGGCTATATTCTGTTCAGGAGAGAGAGGAAAGGAGTAGGGAGGATGGGTTGTACTATATGTGAGGGAGGGAATCAAGGCCATGGAAGTATAGTGGCACCTGGAGGAAAACAAAGGGCTGGAGATGTTGTGGGTCATCCTAGAGACAGGTACTGGGGCTGATTTCTGCCCAGGGATGGTATATATGTAAACTTCCAACACAGTGAGAGAAGCTGGATAAGGCACTTGAGGAAGTCATTATCCAGATGGCAAGTAAGCATTAGGTGGGCTAGTTGAGAAATTCAGTCAGCCAGATGTGGATTGGAGCCTTCGAACTGAAGCTTCAGCAAGGAGTAGGGCCATGCTTGAATCACTACAAGGGGCTTTTCTCAGGCAGCTAGTTAAGAAACCCACTATTGATTGGGCAGTGCTGGACCTGGTGATTGTAAACAGAGATGGCATTGAAGACATCACAGAGGCAGTCCCTTAGATATAAGTGATCACTGAAATGTGTGGTTTTGGGAATAGAGGCAAAGCACATGAAGACGAAGATCCTGGACTTTAGGAGGGCCAATTTTAAAGAAATGAGAATCTGCCTCATAAACTGATTCATGGTGGATTGCCATGGAAGGTAGGAGCATAGAGGGGAAAATAAGTGAGGGCATAATTAAGGCAACCAACCTCTGTGTAAAGGAAGTGAGTAAAAGTAGAAGGAAAGATACTGTTACAGTTCTCTAGGGAAGTGGCCAAGGTGGTGAGGGGGAATAAATGATGGCATTCAGGAGGTATAAGAAACTGCAGAGGGAGGAAGACAAGGAGATATACCATAAAATAGAGGAAAGCAGGAAAGACAGTGAGGGAAGCAAAGGCACAGACAGAGGAAAGGATAGCCAGTGGGATAACTAAAGGGACAAGACTTTCTTCAGGTACATAAGTCAGAAGAGGAAAGCAAGGTGAGGGATAGTGAGGAGAAGGAGAGAGAAGAAGGAGACTGCACAGAAGAGGACCAACAAAAAGCAAACATCCTGAACTGGTACTTCTGCTCAGTCTTCACAGTGGAGGGAGGGAGGGAGCAACAGACCACAAGGAAGCAGCAGGAACAAAGGGGAGGTAGACACAAGTCCATTTTCAGAGGAACAAGTCCTGAAGGGAGCAGATGTGATTCCCTCTGTAACAGCAGCAGCAGGAGAGGCTAGCTACTATAGGCCAGTCAGCCTCACATCAGTGCTGGGGAAAGAAATGGAAACCCTTTAATGGGAAAGGATGGTAGAGTATCATTAATCCAACTACAAGACCAAAGGCTGCATAGATCATGGGGGGGTCATGCCAAACAAATCTGATTGATTTTTCTGCTAGGCAACCAAAGAAATACATCGGGGAGGACAGTTGATGTGACCCAACTGGAAATTAGGAAGGCCTTTGAAACTGTGCCACACAGGAGATTGATAAAGAAACTGAGCAGGCTGGGGTGGGATCCAAAGTGGTGAATTAGGTTAGAAACTAGTTAATGGATAGGGACAGAGGGTGATGGTTAATACACCATTCTAATGATGGGAGAGTGACCAGCAGTGTGCACAGGCTCAGTACTATGACCGGTCATCTTCAATGTTTTTGTAAGTGACACTGCAGAATTGAAGAGAAGGTACTGTATGCCTTTTGCAGATGACATCAAAATCTGTAATAGAGTAGACACTCATGAGGGGATGGAGAGAACTTAGAAACGTTAGTGGTCAAGAGCATGACAATTGGGGTTCAATGCCAAAATGCAAAATCATGCATCTTGGGCACAGGAACCCAAGAGTTGAGCCTAGGATGAAGAGAAGGTACTGACAGTCACTAAATAAGATTGGGACCTTGGGGTTATCATATCTGATGACCTCAAAGTGGCAGGGCAGTGTGACATAGCAGTGGGTAGGGCCAGTGTGATGCTGGGATGCATAGGCAGAGGTATCTCCAGCAGGAGGAGGGAAGTGGTATTGCCATTATACCACTCGCTGGTTAGACCCCAACTGGAGTATTGTGTCCAGTTCTGGAGGCCACCTCTCAGAAAAGACAAAGATAGGGTGGAGGCAGTCCAGAGGATGGCAACTAAAATGGTGCAGGGTTGCACTGAAAGCCCTATCAGGAGAGACTGAGTGATCTCAACGTGCGCACTCCCAAAAGAGAGGCGAGGTGAGGACATGATAGAGACTCACAAGTACTCTACAAGGCAGTGAACGTGCAGGTGGGGAGTCTCTTTCCAGTAAGAAACAGTACCAGGACCAGAAGGCATGCAATGAAGCTGGAAGGGGGGAGGTTTTAGAGGAATGTAAGGAACTACTGCTTCACTGAAAGAGTGGTAGACATCTGGAACAAACTGCCAGTGGAAGTAGTGCAGGCAAAACAATAGGGGCTTCAAGCATGCATGGGATAGACACTGGGGAATATTACCAAATAGGCAGGAAGAAAGGAAGATCGCTAAAGACCAATTAGGGTCTCACGGGATAGACAGGAGGGGGGATCATTGGGGCAGACTGGTGGGCCAAGCAGTCATCTTCAGCTGACATATTCCATGTTAAGTTAAGTTAAGTTAGGTTAGTTAAGGTTGACTGGGAAAGGAGGGCTAGGAAATATTTTCTGTTTTCAGTCTCTTCCTAGGTAGGAAGAGCTACAAATGCAAACTGACTTATATAAAACAGTTTAAGTGGTTAAGTTCAAATCCTTTTGAAAATCCAGCTCTGAATTGGGTTAGTTCCTGCTTACATCACCATATCTAGGATAGACAGTCACAACTATTCCTGAAGTAATTATATAAAGCAGTTTTATTTTTAGACGCCCTTTCTCAGGGACTCAGGCACTGCACACATCACAAATCAGATAATCAGTAAGCAAAGAAAACAGAATTATTAAATAAATAAATAAATCAGCAGGTAAACAAGTAAATAGCTACAAAGAACAGACCATCCCCTAAAGCAGCAAATTCATGATCATAAATTAAATCAGGTCAGACTGTATGGCAGCTAAATAGGTGGAACTGTAAGACCCCTTTAAAGGCCTCGACTATGCTGGCCGAATGAACAGAAACACAAAACATAGAATTTGACAGCACATAAGTTGCTTGGCCCATCAGGCTACCCATTTTCCCCTGCCTATACTGTCACCGTGAGACTCCTGCAGACTCTACTTGATCTCCAGCTCCCGCCACCTGCGCTCTTCTTTCCATCAAAATTCCCTTATGCTTATTCCATACATTCTTGAATCCAACCACTGTTTTTGTCGCCACTCTGCTGGAAGACTGTTCCTGGCATCCACCTATCTTTCAGCAAAGAAGTATTTTGAATTCTCTTGAATTTACCCTCCTCCGCTTCATTTCATGCCCCTTGTTCTCGTGTAGCTTTTACACATTCAGTCACTTCACTACCAGTCTAGCATTGCTTGTAAAGCACTTTGGGATACTATGTATGAAAAGCACTATGTAAATGCTGATTTCTTCTTCTTCTTCTACTCTGAAAAACTCCCTCCTGTACCTTCTTTACCGCCATGTGGTATTTCTAGATCTCTATCATATCCTCCTCTCCTCCTCTTTCCAGGGTGTACATATTGAAGCCCTTTAGTCTCTCCTCATAAAGCTTCTGATGTGGACTCTGCATCATTTTAGTTGCCCTCTACTGGATAGCCTTTACTCTGTCTTGGTCCTTCTTGAAATGTTGTCTCCAGAATTGGACACCATACTCACATGGGGTCTCAACAGTGATTTATAAAGTGGTAACACCACTTCTCTTCTGTTGGTGACATGTACAACATCCACTAGCCCTACCCACTGCCTTGTTGCACTGCCTCACCACCTGAAGTCACAAGATATGATTACTTCCAGATCCATTTCCTGTTTGGTGTCTGTCAATTCTTTTTCCCATTTTGTACTCCACCTCTGGGCTTTTGTACTGTAAGTACATGATTTTGCTTTTGCACTGAACCCCAGCAGCCATACTTTGACCACTCCTGGAGCTTTCTAAGTCCCTTAAGAATAAACAGGTAAACAAGTAAACTGCTCTGAAGAACAGAGCATCCTCTAAGCAACAAATTCATGATCATAAATTAAAGCAAGTCAGATACTGTAGTATGCCAGCATAAATAGGTGAGACTATATGACTCCTTTAAGGGCCTCCACTGTGCTGGCAGAATAAATTGAAACGAGGAACATAGAATTTGATAGCATATAAGGACCGCTGGCCCACCCAGTCTGCCCATTTTTCCGCCTATACTGTCACCACATACCATATTTGATCTCCAGCTCCCACCCCTGCCTCCTGCTTTCCACCAAGGTTCCTTTATGCTTATCTGATGTGTTCCTGTATGCAACAACTGTTTTCACCCTTTCCACTGTTGCTGAAAGACTATTCCAGGCATCCACCACTCTTTCAGTGAAGAAGAACTTCCTCATATCTCTTGAATTTACCCCTTCCAGCATCATGGCATGCCCCTTGTTCTCATGCAGCTTTTCCTCTGAAAATACTCCTCCTGTACCTTATTACTGCCTGGTGGTATTTATAGGTCTCTCTCTCATATCCAACCTTTCCTTCTCTTTCCAGGTGTACATATTGAAGTCCTTAGTCTTTTCATAGAGCTTCTGATGCAGACCCTCCACCATTTTAGTTGCCCTTTCTGGATAGCCTTTACTCTGTTTGTATGTCCTTCCATGTCCTTCCTGAGATGTGGTCTCCAGAACTAATAGGTGATTATTACTCCAGTGAGTCTCACCAGCAATCTATACAATGGCAACACCACCTCCCACCTTCTACTGGTGATACCCCTCCGGTACCTCAATATCCTGTTGGCCCTACCCACTGCCTTGTTGCACTGCCTCGAAACCCAGAGGTCATCAGATATGATTACTCCCATATCCCTTCCTATTTTGTGACTGTCAATACCTCTTCTTCCAGTTTGTACTCCACCTCTGGGTTTCTGTGCCTTAACTGCATGATTTTGCACTTTTTCTCATTGAAACCCAGCTGCCGTGCCTTTGTCCACTCTCAAGCTTTCTGAATTCTCTGCACATTCTTTCTACCCCTTTGAAGAGTCCACTCTGTTGCAGATTTTGGTGTCATTCACAGAGGCAAAGTTGGCAGGCCTTTCCTTCCAGCTCAACTGCAATGTCACTTATTAAAGACATTAAAGAGGACTGGTTACAGTAATGAGCCCTGAGGTACCCCACTGGTCACCCTCCCTTCTCCGGAGTGAACCCCATTTACCACAACCCTCTGTTACCTATATTTTAACTAGTTTCTTACCTAGTTTACCATATTGGGCCCCACCGTTAAACTGCCCAGTTTCCTTTTGAGTATCCTATGTGGCATGATGTTGAAAGCCTTACTGAAATCTAAGTAGGCCAAGTCCACTGCCCCACTTTGATCTATTTCCTTGTCACCTAGTCAAGGAGCTCTATCAGATTTGTCTGGTATGACCCCCCACCCTGTGTGAATCTGTACTGCCTCAAGTCTTGCTACTTGCTGGTTTCAATATATTAAAGAATCATTTCCTTTAGCAGTTGATCCATTAACTTCCCCATCACCATTGTCAGGCTATCTGGCCTATAGTTGACAGCCTTCTCCCTACTACTGCTTTTGTGAAGTGGGACTGCATCTTCCCTGCTCTAGTTCTCCAGAACCACTTCTGTTTCCAGTGAGTTGTTCAACAGGACTATCAGAAGTGTAGCCAGTACCTCCCTGAGCTCCCTCAGTACCCTTGGGTGTACCCTTATTTGGCCCCAATTGTTGTCCACGTTCAGATTTAGAACCCCTTAAGGACTTTCACCTCTGTAAAAGGACTAGTGTCTATCTCCTACCCTCCACTGCTCCTGATGCTTTTATGTGGCTCATCCCTTCTCCTTTCTCTGTGAAAACTGAACAAAAGTATTTGCTCTGAATATCTATTTTTCCTGATCATCCTCTGCACTGTCCCTCTCCCTGCCCTTTTTAACCTCACAATCTCTCCCTAGTCTTTCTCTTTCACCTATGTATCTAAAATATATATTCTTCCCCTTTAGTTACCCTTGGGCTATTCTATACTCCTTTTGGCTTTTGCAACCCTAACTGCTTTCCTGCCTCCCTCTTTCTTCTCCTTCTGATACACCACCCTGTACTTTTCCCTCTTCCCTCTACCTCTCTTTCTACCTCCTGAAAGATACCCTTTACATTTTACCTTTTCAGCCAT
Source organism: Neoceratodus forsteri (assembly GCA_016271365.2). Classification (NCBI taxonomy): domain Eukaryota; kingdom Metazoa; phylum Chordata; order Ceratodontiformes; family Ceratodontidae; genus Neoceratodus; species Neoceratodus forsteri. The sequence goes on along the minus strand of CM057459.1, from coordinate 719,441,333 downwards.
TTCCTTTGAGAACTGTAGCAGCCTCTCAGGTTTGTTGCCTTCACTAAGCCCTCCCTAATGCAACAAGTTCCAAAACAGGGCACATCCACTGTGAATGCTCTGTACCCAGATAACTTTAGCCTTGACTGGAACACATTGATTAGACCTGCATCAGTGAAGCAGAGAGAGCAAACGGAGTGTGTAGGGTCAGGAGATCTTTCAGGTAACCAGGTCCCATATCATATCGGCTATTACCCCACGTTACGCGGGGTTACTAGAATCCCAATAAGACCTAGTGGTGAGGCGAGGAAGGCAGCATGTGAAACTCCAGTTAAATGGATTTCACACTATCTCACTCTGTTCTCAGTCTCAGCTGAGACTGAGGGATGACATCATCATAGAACTCTCACAGCTGAATGAGCCACATTGGAATGTTGCAGTTGGAAGTTAGGATAGAATGTTGGGATTTTTGAACAGAGTCAGTGTGCAGTCTTGGCGAGAGACAGTAGTACAGCAGTCTTGTGTGCAGGCTCTCAGAGCTTTAAGCTCTGTTTTAGAGCTACTGTTAAGAAGGTGTGTGTTTCCACTGTAAGAGGAACACAGATACTGATTGCTGAAGTGATGGAGACCACTGTCACTGGTCCAAGTGCCCTCCCTGAGGGGAAAGGTTTAACTGTCTTCCAGGGTAACCCTCCTGGCTCCGCCTAAGGGAAGAAGCTGCCTATTTCAAGTTGTGCTGGCACCAGAAGCTCTGAGAGAGAAATTCCTGTGAGGAATCACCTGTGGGCACCTGCAATCAAAGGGTGAGTTCGCTCTGACAGAGGGCCAATGTTTTCATCCGAACTGTTGAAACATGGAGTTGGACTACTTAATTTGTAGGAAGTCTAGTGTAATAGACATTGCCGGTTAACTCAAGTAAGTTCAAGTCCAGCACAAAGTGAAGTAAAGTGGCGATTGGACTGCTTAATCAGTGGGGGCCTAGAGCAATGGGTTATGCCAATTAAAAGTATGTTCAAGTCCAGCACAAAGGAAAGCAACACAAGTAGAGGAAATGTGACATACATTTAGCCATAATCTACATTGCCAAGCTTTACAGTATGAGGTGTTTACTGTCCAGAGAAATGGCCGGGTATGAATTGGGGAGGAGGTGGAGACCCCCATCAGTAGTAACCAATTCACCTCTAAGGATTTGCTCTTGTGGCACCTTTACTTTCTCTCAGGTGCGGCCAGTGCCTGAGGAAAGTACTCCAGATGTGGGATTAAAGGAAAATTCCTTATAGAGTTGAGGTGCTCTTAGGTGGTTTAGGGAGCCACCAGTTAATGTTCCATGACATATGGAAGGTGTCTGAGTGGCTGGCAAGGAGCTGAGCAGGAAAACCCAGAACAGTGTACATGTTCAGGCTGTGTACCCAGAGCAGCATGCAAGTCTGGACTATGTGCCCAGTGGGTTCAGAGCCCAAGGGCTGAAGTGTTGAAGAAGTGTTCTTGATTCTTTAATCTGCATTACTAGGAATGTAGCCCCATGGGGTCCATCTATGCTTTATTTATTCTGTCTGGATGTGAATAAAGCCACACTTTAGAATCCCATTCTGGGTATTGGACATTACAGTTATTGATTCCTGTGTTCGGAGTTACTTGGGTGCCCCTGTGCAGAGTAGCCAAACCTAGCCTTTGTGCTGAGTGACCTATTCCTCCCCGAACCCAGTCACCACCAGGTACTGCTGTCAGATTCAATCAGCGTACCACCTGTCATTTGCAAAATGATGGGGTGGGGTCTTACAAAATGGATGCACCACTGGGATTTGAATTTAGGGAGGAAAGGTGCTCGGCTAGTGTTTTGGTTATCAGGCAGTGGTAGCCCAAGAAGCTGAGCAAGGTTAACCAGTGTGTCGCTGTGTGCTGTTGTCCATATGCTGCTGTTAAAATGCCAACTGTTTACCAAGGAGCAGTAAAGCTTGAGAGAGTATGCCATTGTCCAGCATCCAAAATTTACAGCATTTTGCCAGTTTTAAAAAACTGCTGTGACAAAGAAACGTGTGGAAAACTAGGAGTAACAAATGGAAAATTGTGCCCTGGATGATGGAAATGCTTTCTAGTGAATGGAGACTTGCTGGGTTAATGGCCATGACAAATGGTTGAAATGGGCTCCGCCATGGAGTCAGTTCAGAAAAAAAAAGTGGTTTTGTAGTTTAAATTTGCCTGCTCGATGATCGCCGTGAGGAAAATAGCACTCATAAGGGAAAGAGGCTCATTTGCATGGCGTCATGTGATTGGCAGACTGCAATCAGTCACTCCCAAGCCAGCTTTACAGCGACTGCCAGCACTCGAGAAGGATTGTGAGAGGAGTGCATGTACTGGCTTACTGGAGGAGCATCATGGTGACTGAAAGCGCTGTAAAGTTTAAAATTGGACTTTTCCGTCTAAATTCGGGCTCAACCCACATCTCGATTGACTGGATTGTAAGTGTGGTGTTTGGAGGGACGATCGCAGGACTGCCAACATGCTTCCGCCCCATGGCCTCCAAGACTGGCTGCAGGTCGCTTTCCATCGCAGCAAACAGCTACTGATAACACTGAGTACCAACAGAAATAATTGCTCAAACCAGTGATTTTTGCCAAAAGCCAGCTGAACCTGTGTGCAGCAGCGTAGTCATTTTGCAAACAAAGACAGTGTTAAGTTTACCAGCAAAAGCAGGCTTGTTAAGCCATCGACTGTGAACATAGTTATGGTTTCAGCATCAGAGTAAAGTTTCAAAGCCATGAGAGAGACTGTGAGTTGTATCAAGTTATGAAGCAAGAGTTACAGGCAATCTTGTGCTTGAAATACTGAGGCTTTAAGGGACTGTGAGCTAGAGCAATGTTTTCAGCAAGTGAAAAGTCCATGGTAAATCATATAAATGTGCTAGGAAACAGAACAGTGCAAGTTTGTGCAGTTTTGAGCAAAGTTATCAGTAGAGTGTGTAAATCGGATGGGCAGTGGCTTGAGCCAATATCAGAATGTTGATGCACAGGAGTGCTGCTGCCGCCATTACAGGGTGGGGGTAGTAATGTAAACACAGCAGCAGAGGAGCCATTTGAAAGTGAAAGAAAGTGTTCAGTGATGTGGGACTTCAATAACAGTGAGCGTTTGTTTGTTTTTTCTGCAGTCATGGCCTCAGGACCAGCCCGCTACCTGGATCATGCCTGGGCTGTGGTAGCAGCAGAAGAAACAAGTTAAGGGACATTGAGAGGTGTTACTACAGAGGACAACTGCCTCCTCATGCGGCGATTCCTGGATACCCAGTGCAAGTGTGTAATATGCTTAAATGCTGGAAGGGACGCCTTCATGGTACCTCACTGTTCGGGTGCTTAGAGAAATATGGCTTGTTTAAAGTGCCCAAGATTCATTTGGCTCCCACATGGACAAAAGTTCAAGAATCTACAGTTGGCAGCACACAGCACCAGGAAGAGCCTGTTGAGAAGACCCTCGGGGAGGGCACAAAAGCTAGAGGTGCAGATTTACAGACAGAACAATGTGCTGATGTTTCAGAGTCTGGATCGCTAAAAGACAATTCAGGCAGAGCATCAGTAGACCCTTGAGAGGGGCCTAGCCCAAGTCTCATAGGAGAAGACAAGATGAGGGAGGCCTTTCAATGGGAGGTTTTGATCTCCACGCCCAGCTAAGAGTGGATAGTCTCAGGAGTGAGGACGACTGCTCCCTCCTGGGCACAGATTCTCAGTGAGGAAGAAGAAGAGGGGAACCTATGTGGCATTGTGAAAAGGAACGGTACACAGCCTCAAGCTCTTGCCTCAGAGGAATGCATGGAAGAGTGCAGATTCAACTACACTGGCTGTGCAAGCAGAAGTCAGTGATCCATTTTTGTCTTGTTGAGAATGCATAGCTGGCAGAACCAGGACTGGCCACACCCAAGCAAGGCCAGAGGTCTCAGGTTGACAAAAGCTAGTAAAGAGGAGAGACTGGTTCATAGGAAGGTGAAAAAATCTATGGGATGTCCTTTCCTACCTTTCCTTGGAGAGTCTGGGAGAAGATCGAGAACAACAGGAAATCCTGGATTTGGGCCAAAGCAATGAAATGTGTGCATCCTGGTGCAAACAAGCATGTCAGGAACAGAATGTTTCATGAAAAGTATAGCCAGTGGAAAAGAGACAGGACACTGTTAATGGACACTGTTCGAATAGTGGATGGAGAGGATGAGAAACCTTTCACAGTGTGAATAATGTGCACCCAGATGAGGTAATAATTCAAGCTCCTGACCTGTTAAAGACACACAATGCAAAGACCTCCTGCAAATGTGCCCACGCCTACCAAATGGAAAGCAGGACAGTGGAAGCCAGTGCTGCCACTCCAGCCATTGCAGTGTCTTTGTTGTTCTGCCAGTATGGACGTCCAGGACTCAGGTGCCTCACATTCATCAGTTCTACAGTGTACTGACTTTCCAGAATCCATCAACTGGCCAACCAGATGACTTCAGAGATCCAGAGAGGATACCAGCCCAGCTGTATCCTGATTCATCGACTGGTATCCGGATGACGCCAGACCAGCTGTTTTCCTTTTGTTCCTGTTCCAAGGTTCCATCTCCAGAGATGACATCAGCCAAGCAGTTTCCAGATGTGCTCTCCTGTCATTCCGGAAGATGTCCACCCAGCTGTATTGGAAGAATGCTGCCAGGGAAAGTCTTTGACTGAGGACCAGGTCTGTGTTTTGTTCATTCTACGAGTTGCTGGTAAGTCAAACTTTTCTATTCTTATGACATTGCAGTACACACCTACACTAGCAGACTCCAGATGTTTGAACTGTCCTCAAAGACTCTATCCTTTGGGACTTTGGCCTGCTAGAACTGTGCTTCACCGGCTCCGGCCCAGAGAGACTCTTTAATGGACTAGCCTTCGGGTACTGTGGTCACTAGATGGGACTTTTAGGCACTCCATCCCCAAGTATGTGTATTATAAATAATGTCATTGCTTTTCTACTGTTTTCTAATGTTTATACTGTTTTCTACTTTTCTAAAAAATATATATTTTTTGGATTCTCCAGTGTTTTGATGGTAGGGGTTTAGATAGACTGTGTATGCAGATTAGAGTGTGTGTTGTCTTTCTTTTTCTTGCAGGTGTTCCTGAAGAAGATAAAAGCGAACAAGAAGAGGAGGAGGGACTCATCGGAGTTCCTCACTAGTACTTTAATGTGTATTATTTAAAGTATTGTTGTTGCTGTTGTTACTGTGTGTAATCTTTTTCTTCCACAGGTATGGTTGTGGGGAGTTAGGGAGTAATGTAATGGTATGGTATTAGCTCCTGGTGTGTAGTTGCATGGTGCCCAAGGTTGGAGAGGTCCCTGTTTGTTTTGTTTTGGGATTTGAGTTAAAGGCAGACAGATTTTCCTAGAAGGCTAGGGGGATAGACAGGCTGTGGTTCTGAACGGCCATAGGGACTGCAGTGCTGATCTATTAGGGCTATGCTCTGGACAGTTCTACCAGATCCACTAGGTACCAACAGTTAATGGGTAGAGTAGAGGCTGATATGTCAGCCAAAGGCCTCTAGGCCCTTAGTGATGCCTGCCTGTGCTAGCACATGGTAGGAGGGGCCTGATCACTGCCCTCTGCAGGTAGCACATAGGGTGAGATGGCCTAAGCCCGGTAAATAATGACTGTGGACAGTCATTTTCCTGGCCCAGGGTGGGTGTGACCCCTGTTACCCAGGGTTACTAGAATCCCAGTAAGACCTAGTGGTAGGCAGGGAAGGCAGCTTGTGAAACTGCGGTTAAGCTCGATTTCACACTGTCTCACTCTGTTCTCAGTCTCAGCTGAGACTGAGGGATGACATCACCATAGAACTCTCACAGCTGAATGAGCCACATTGGAATGCTGCAGTTGGAAGTTAGGATAGAATGCTGGGATTTTGAACAGAGCCTGTGTGCAGTCTTGGTGAGAGACAGTAGTACAGCACTCTGTGTGCAGGCTCTCAGAGCTTTAAGCTCTGTTTTAGAGCTACTGTTAAGAAGGTGTGTGTTTCCACTGTAAGAGGAACACAGATACTGATTGCTGAAGTGGTGGAGACCACTGTCACTGGTCCAAGTGCCCCCTCCCTGAGGGGGAGGTTTAACTGTCTTCCAGGGCAACCCTCCTGGTTCCGCTAAGGGAAGAAGCTGCCTATTTCAAGTTGTGCTGTGGCACCAGAAGCTCTGAGAGAGAAATTCCGTGAGGAATCACCTGTGGGGCACCTGCAACCAAAGGGTGAGTTCACTCTGACAGAGGGCCAATGTTTTTCATCTGAACTGTTGAAACTTGGGGATTGGACTACTTAATTTGTAGGAAGTCTAGTGTAATAGACATTGCCGGTTAACTCAAGTAAGTTCAAGTCCAGCACAAAGAGTGAAGTAAAGTGGCGATTGGACTGCTTAATCAGTGGGGGTCTAGAGCAATGGGCTATGCCAATTAAAAGTATGTTCAAGTCCAGCACAAAGGAAAGCAAGACAAGTAGAGGAAATATGACATACATTTAGCCATAATCTACATTGCCAAGCCTTACAGTATGAGGTGTTTTCTGTCCAGAGAAATGGCCAGGTATGAATTGGGGAGTGAGAGGTGGGAGACCCCATCAGTAGTAACCAAATTCACCTCTAAGGATTTGCTCTGTGGCACCTTTACTTTCTCTCAGGTGCTTGGCCAGTGCCCGAGGAAAGTACCAGATGTGAGATTAAAAGGAAAATTCCTTACAGAGTTGAGGTGCTCTTAGGTGGTTTAGAGAGCCACCAGTAAATGTTTCTATGACATATGGAAGGTGTCCGAGTGGCTGGCAAGGGAGCCGAGCCAGGAAAACCCAAAACAGTGTACATGTTCAGGCTGTGTACCCAGAGCAGCATGCAAGTCCGGGCTGTGTGCCCGGTGGGTTCAGAGCCCAAGGGCTGAAGTGTTGAAGAAGTGTTCTTGATTCTTTTAATCTGCATTACCAGGAATGTAGCCCCATGGGGTCCATCTTTGCTTTATTTTATTCTGTCTGGATGTGAATAAAGCCACCTTAAGAATCCCATTCAAGTATTGGACATTGCAGTTATTGCTTCCTGTGTTTGGAGTTACTCGGGTGCCCCTGTGCAGAGTAGCTAAACCTAACCTTTGTACTGAGTGACCTATTCCTCCTGAACCCAGTCCCCACCAGGTACTGCTGTCAGATTCAAACAGCGTACCGCCTGTCATTGCAAAATGCTGGGGTGTGGGTCTTATAAAATGGAGGCACCACTGGGATTTGAATTTGGGGAGGAAAGGTGCACGGGCAAAGGGCTAGTGTTTTGGTTATCAGGCAGTGGGTAGCCCAAGAAGCTGAAGCAAGGTTAACCAGTGTGTCGCTGTGTGCTGTTGTCCATATGCTGCTGTTAAAAATGCCAACTGTTTACCAAGGAGCAGTAAAGCTTGAGAGAGTATGCCCTTGTCCAGCATCAAAATTTACAACATTTTGCCAGTTTTAAAAAACTGCTGTGACAAAGAAAAGTGTGGAAGACTAGGAGTAACAAAAGGAAAATTGTGCCCTGGACGTTGGAAATGCTTTCTAGTGAATGGAGAGACTTGCTGTGTTAATGGCAAAGACAAATGGTTGAAATGGTCTCCATGCGTGAGTCAGTTCAGAAAAAAAAGTAGTTTTGTAGTTTACATTTGCCTGCTCGATGATCTCCGTGAGGAAAAGAGCACTCATAAGGGAAAGAGGCTCATTTGCATGGCGTCATGTGATTGGTGAGACTGCAATCAGTCACGCCTGAAGCCAGCTTTACAGCGACTGCCCAGTACCTGAGAAGGATTGTGAGAGGAGTGCATGTACTGGCTTACTGAGGAGCATCATGGTGACTGAGCGCTGTAAAAGTTTAAAAATTGGACTTTTCCGTCTAAATTTGGGCTCAACCCACATCTCGATTGACTGGATTGTGAGTGCGGTGTTCGGAGGGACGATCGGCAGGACTACCAACATGCTTCTGTCCCAAGGCCTCCAAGACTGGCTGCAGGGTGTTTTCCATTGCAGCAAACAGCTACTGATAACAGTGAGTACCAACAGAAATAATTGCTCAAACCAGTGATTTTTGCCAAAAGCCAGCTGAATCTGTGTGCAGCAGTGTAGTCATTTTGCAAACAAAGACAGTGTTAAGTTTACCAGCAAAAGCAGGCTTGTTAAGCCATCGACTGTGAGCATAGATATGGGTTCAGCGTCAGAGTAAAGTTTCAAAGCCATGAGAGAGACTGTGAGTTGTATCAAGTTATGCAGCAAGAGTTACAGGCAATCCTGTGCTTGAAATACTGATGCTTTAAGGACTGTGAGCTACAGCAATGTTTTCAGCAAGTGAAAAGTCCATGGTAAATCATATAAATGTGCAAGGAAACAGAACAGTGCAAGTTTGTGCAGTTTTGAGCAAAGTTATCAGTAGAGTGTATAATCGGATGTGCAGTGGCTTGACCCAATATCAGAATGTTGATGAACAGGAGTGCTGCTTCCGCCATTACAGGGTGGGGTAGTAATGTAAATACAGCAGCAGAGGAGCCATTTTGAAAGTGAAAGAAAGTGTTCAGTGATGTGGGACTTTCAATAACAGTAAGCGTTGTTTGTTTTTCTCTGCAGTCATGGCCTCAGAACCAGCCCGCTACCCGAATCATGCCTGGGCTGTGGTAGCAGCAGAAGTAAACAAGTTACAGGACATTGAGAGGTGTTACTACAGAGGACAACAGCCTCCTCATGTGGTGATTCCTGGATACCCAGTGGAAGTGTGCTTACTATGCTTAAATGCTGGAAGGGACGTCTTCATGGTACCCTCACTGTTCGGGGTGATTAGAGAAATACGGCTTGTTTAAAGTGCCCAAGATTCATTTGCTCCCACATGAACAAAAGTTCAAGAATCTACAGTTGGCAGCACACAGCACCAGGAAGAGCCTGTTGGAGAAGCCCCTCGGGAGAGTGTGGCACTAAGCTAGAGGTGCAGATTTACAGACAGAACAATGTGCTGATGTTTCAGAGTCTGGATCGCTGAAAGACAATTCAGGTAAAGCATCAGTAGACCCTTGGAGAGGGGCCTAGTCCAAGTCTCATAGGAGAAGACAAGATGAGGAGGCCTTTCAATGGGAGGTTTTGATCTCCATGCCCAGCTAAGAGTGGATAGTCTCAGGAGTGAGGACGACTGCTCTCCTGGGCACAGATCCTCAGTGAGGAGAGAAGAAGAAGAAGGGGAACCTATGTGGCATTGTGAAAAGAACGGGTACACAGCCTCAAGCTCTTCCTCAGAGGAATGCATGGAAGAGAGTGGTGATTCCACTACACTGGCTGTGCAAGCAGAAGTCAGGGATCCATTTTTGTCTTGTTGAGAATGCGTAGCTGGCAGAACCAGGACTGGCCGCACCCAAGCGAGGCCAGAGGTCTCAGGTTGACTAAAGCTAGTAAAGAGGAGAGACTGGTTCACAGGAAGGTGAATGAAATCTATGGGAAGTCCTTTCCTACCTTTCCTTGGAGAGTCTGGGAGGAGATCAAGAACTACAGGAAATCCTGGATTTGGGTCAAGCAATGAAATGTGTGCATCCTGGTGCAAACAAGCATGTCAGAACAGAATGTTTCATGAAAAGTATAGCCAGTGGAAAAGAGACAGGACACTGTTAATGGACACTGTTCGAATAGTGGATGGAGAGGGATGAGAAACCTTTCACAGTGTGAATAATGTGCACCTAGATGGGTAATAATTCAAGCTCCTGACCTGTTGTGCTATTGGCCACAATGCAAGACCTACCTGCAAATGTGCCCACACCACCAAATGGAAAGCAGGACAGTGGTAGCCAGTGCTGCCACTCCAGCCATTGCAGTGTCTTTGTTGTTCCACCAGTATGGACATCCAGAACTCAGGTGCCTCACATTCATCAGTTCTACAGTGTACTGACTTTCCAGAATCCATCGACTGGCCAACCAGATGACTTCAAAGATCCAGAGAGGATACCAGCCCAGCTGTATCCTGATTCATCGACTAGTATTCGGATGACGTCAGACCAGCTGTTTTCCTTTTGTTCCTGTTCCAAGGTTCCATCTCCAAAGATGACATCAGCCGAGCAGTTTCAGATGTGCTCTCCTGTCATTCCGGAAGATGTCCACCCAGCTGTATCAGAAGAATGCTGCCAGGTAGAGTCTTTGGCTAAGGACCAGGTCTGTGTTTTGTTCATTCTAGAAGGGCTGGTAAGTCCAAACTTTTCTATTCTTATGACATTGCGGTACACACCCTACACTAGCAGACTCCAGATGTTTGAACTGTCCTCAAAGACTCTCTCTTTGGGACTTTGGCCTGCTAGAACTGTGCTTCACGGGCTCCAGCCCAGGAGAGACTCTTAATGGACTAGCCTTCGGGTACTGTGGTCACTAGATGGGACTTTTAGGGCACTCCATCCCCAAGTATGTGTATTGTAAATAATGTCATTGTTTTTCTACTGTTTTCTAATGTTTATACTGTTTTCTACTTTTCTAAAAAAATATAATTTTTGGATTCTCCAGTGTTTTGATGGTAGGGTTTAGATAGACTGTGTATGCAGATTAGAGTGTGTGTTGTCTTTCTTTTTCTTGCAGGTGTTCCTGAAGAAGATAGAAGAGAAGACAAGAAGAGGAGGAGGGACTCATCAGAGTTCCTCACTAGTACTTTAATGTGTAGTATTTAAAGTATTGTTGTTGCTGTTGTTACTGTGTGTAATCTTTTTCTTCCACAGGTATGGTTGTGGGGGAGTTAGGGAGTAATGTAATGGTATGTTATTAGCTGCTGGTGTGCGGTTGCATGGTGCCCAAGGTTGGAGAGGTCCCCTGTTTGTTTTGTTTTGGGATTTGAGTTAAAGGCAGACAGATTTTCCATAGAGGGCTAGGGAGGATAGACAGGCTGTGGTTCTGAATGGCCATAGGGACTGCAGTGCTGATCTATTAGGGCTATGCTCTGGACAGTTCTACCAGATCCACTAGGTACCATTAGTTAATGGGTAGAGTAGAGGCTGATATGTCAGCCAATGGCCTCTAGGCCCTTAGTGTTGCCTGCCTGTGCTAGCACATGGTAGGAAGGGCCTGATCACCGCCCTCTGCAGGTAGCACATAGGGTGAGATGGCCTAAGCCTGGTGAAATAATGACTGTGGACAGTCATTTTCCTGGCCAGGGTGAGTGTAACCCCTGTTACCCAGGGTTACTAGAATCCCAGTAAGACCTAGTTGTAGGCAAGGAAGGCAGCTTGTGTAACTCCAGTTAAATTGATTTCACACTGTCTCACTCTGTTCTCAGTCTCAGCTGAGACTGAGGATGACATCACCATAGAACTATCACAGCTGAATGAGCCACATTGGAATGCTGCAGTTGGAAGCTAGGATAGAATGTTGGGGATTTTGAACAGAGTCTGTGTTTAGTCTTGGTAAGAGACAGCAGTACAGCAGTCTGTGTGCAGGCTCTCAGAGCTTTAAGCTCTGTTTTAGAGCTACTGTTAAGAAGGTGTGTGTTTCCACTGTAAGAGGAACACAGATACTGATTGCTGAAGTGGTGGAGACCACTGTCACTGGTCAGTGCCCCTCCTGGGGAGGAGGTTTAACTGTCTTCAGGGCAACCCTCCTGGTTCCAGCTAAGGGAAGAAGCTGCCTATTTCAAGTTGTGCTGTGGCACCAGAAGCTCTGAGAGAGAAATTCTTGTGAGGAATCGTCTGTGGGGCACCTGCAACCAAAGGGTGAGTTCGCTCTGACAGAGGGCCAATGTTTTTCATCTGAACTGTTGAAACATGGGATTGGACTACTTAATTTGTAGGAAGTCTAGTGTAATAGACATTGCCGGTTAACTCAAGTAAGTTCAAGTCCAGCACAAAGAGTGAAATAAAGTGGGGATTGGACTGCTTAATCAGTGGGGGCCAAGAGCAATGGGCTATGCCAATTAAAAGTATGTTCAAGTCCAGCACAAATGGAAAGCAAGACAAGTAGAGTTAATGTGACATACATTTAGCCATAATCTACATTGCCAAGCCTTACAGTATGAGGTGTTTACTGTCCGGAAAATGGCCGGGTATGAATTGGGGAGTGAGATGTGGGAGACCCCATCAGTAGTAACAAATTCACCTCTAAGGATTTGCTCTGTGGCACCTTTACTTTCTCTCAGGTGCTTGGCCAGTGCCCGAGGAAAGTACCCAGATGTGGGATTAAAAGGAAAATTCCCTTACAGAGTTGAGGTGCTCTTAGGTGGTTTAGGGAGCCACCAGTAAATGTTTCCATGACATATGGAAGGTGTCGAATGGCTGGCAAGGGAGCCGAGCCAGGAAAACCCAAAATAGTGTACATGTTCGGGCTGTGTACCCAGAGCAGCATGCAAGTCCGGGCTGTGTGCCCAGTGGGTTCAGAGCCCAAGGGCTGAAGTGTTGAAGAAGTGTTCTTGATTCTTTTAATCTGCATTACCAGGGATGTAGCCCCATGAGGGTCCATCTATGCTTTATTTATTCTGTCTGGATGTGAATAAAGCCACACTTTAGAATCCCATTCGGGTATTGGACATTACAGTTATTGCTTCCTGTGTTTGGAGTTACTCGGGTGCCCCTGTGCAGAGTAGCCAAACCTAGCCTTTGTGCTGAGTGACCTATTCCTCCCCGAACCCAGACCCCACCAGGTACTGCTGTCAGATTTAAACAGTGTACCGCCTGTCATTTGCAAAATGCTGGGGTGGGGTCTTACAAAATGGAGGCACCACTGGGATTTGAATTTAGGGAGGAAGGTGCTTGGGCAAAGGGCTAGTGTTTTGGTTATCAGGCAGTGGGTAGCCCAAGAAGCTGAACAAGGTTAACCAGTGTGTCGCTGTGTGCTGTTGTCCATATACTGCTGTTAAAAATGCCAACTGTTTACCAAGGAGCAGTAAAGCTTGAGAGAGTATGCCCTTGTCCAGCATCAAAAGTTTACAGCATTTTGCCAGTTTTAAAAACTGCTGTGACAAAGAAAAGTGTGGAAGACTAGGTGAAACAATAGGAAAATTGTGCCCTGGATGTTGGAAATGCTTTCTGGTGAATGGAGAGACTTGCTGTGTTAATGGCCTTGACAAATGGTTGAAATGGCTCCCACCGTGGAGTCAGTTCGGAAAAAAAGTAGTTTTGTAATTTAAATTTGCCTGCTCGATGATCTCCTTGAGGAAAAGAGCACTCATAAGGAAAGAGGCTTATTTGCATGGCGTCATGTGATTGGTGAGACTGCAATCAGTCCCGCTCAAGTCAGCTTACAGCGACTGCCCAGCACTTGAGAAGGATTGTGAGAGGAGTGCATGTACTGGCTTACTGGAGGAGCATCATGGTGACTGAAAGCGCTGCAAAAGTTTAAAAATTTGACTTTTCCGTCTAACTTGGGCACAATCCACATCTCGATTGACTGGATTGTGAGTGTGGTGTTCGGAGGGACGATCGGGCAGGACTGCCAACACGCTTCTGTCTCAAGGCCTCCAAGACTGGCTGCAGGCCGCTTTTCATCGCAGCAAACAGCTACTGATAACAGTGAGTACCAAAAGAAATAATTGCTCAAACCAGTGATTTTTGCCAAAAGTCAGCTGAATCTGTGTGCAGCAGTGTAGTCATTTTGCAAACAAAGACAGTGTTAAGTTTTACCAGCAAAAGCAGGCTTGTTAAGCCATCGACTGTGAGCATAGTTATGGGTTCAGCGTCAGAGTAAAGTTTCAAAGCCATGAGAGAGACTGTGAGTTGTATCAAGTTATGCAGCAAGAGTTACAGGCAATCCTGTGCTTGAAATACTGAGGCTTTAAGGGACTGTGAGCTAGAGCAATGTTTTCAGCAAGTGAAAAGTCCATGGTAAATCATATAAATTTGCTAGGAAACAGAACAGAACAGTGCAAGTTTGTGCAGTTTTGAGCAAAGTTATCAGTAGAGTGTGTAAATCGGATGTGCAGTGGCTTGACCCAATATCAGAATGTTAATGCACAGGAGTGCTGCTGCCGCCATTACAGGGTGGGGTAGTAATGTAAACACAGCAGCAGAGGAACTATTTTGAAAGTGAAAGAAAGTGTTCAGTGATGTGGGACTTTCAATAACAGTGAGCATTTGTTTGTTTTCTCTGCAGTCATGGCTGCAGGACCAGCCTCACATCCGGATCATGCCTGGGCTGTGGTAGCAGCAGAAGTAAACAAGTTACGGGACATTGAGAGGTGTTACTACAGAGGACAACTGCCTCCTCATGTGGTGATTCCTGGATACCCAGTGCAAGTGTGCTTAATATGCTTAAATGCTGGAAGATGCGCTTCATGGTACTTCACTGTTCGGGTGCTTAGAAATATGGCTTGTTTAAAGCACCCAAGATTCATTTGGCTCCTACATGGACAAAGGTTCAAGAATCTGCAGTTGGCAGCACAGAGCACCAGGAAGAGCCTGTTGGAGAAGGCCCCTGGGGAGTGTGGCACAAAGCTAGAGGGTGCAGATTTACAGACAGAACAATGTGCTGATGTTTCAGAGTCTGGATCGCTGAAAGACAATTCAGGCAGAGCATCAGTAGACCCTTGAGAGGCGGGCCTAGCCCAAGTCTCATAGGAGAAGACAAGATGAGGGAGGCCTTTCAATGGAGGTTTTATCTCCACGCCCAGCTAAGAGTGGATAGTCTCAGGAGGAGGACGACTGCTCACTCCTGGGCACAGATTCTCAGTGAGGAAGAAGAAGAGGGGGAACCTATGTGGCCTTGTGAAAAGGAACGGTACACAGCCTCAAGCTCTTGCCTCAGAGGGATGCATGGAAGAGAGTGGTGATTCCACTACACTGGCTGTGCAAGCAGAAGTCAGGGATCCATTTTTGTCTTGTTGAGAATGCGAGCTGGCAGAACCAGAACTGGCCGCACCAAGCGAGGCCAGAGGTCTCAGGTTGACCAAAGCTAGTAAAGAGGAGAGACTGGTTGTAGGAAAGTCAATGAAATCTATGGTATGTCCTTTCCTACCTTTCCTTGGAGAGTCTGGAGGAGATCGAGAACAACAGGAAATCCTGGATTTGGGCTGAGCAATGAAATGTGTGCATCCTGGTGCAAACAAGCATGTCAGGAACAGAATGTTTCATGAAAAATATAGCCAGTGGAAAAGAGACAGGACACTGTTAATGGACACTGTTCGAATAGTGGATGGAGAGGGATGAGAAACCTTTCACAGTGTGAATTATATGCAGCCAGACGGGTAATAATTCAAGCTCCTGACCTGTTGTGCTATTGGACACAATGCAAAGACCTCCCTGCAAATGTGCCCACACCTACCAAATGGAAAGCAGGGCAGTGGTAGCCAGTGCTGCCACTCCAGCCATTGCAGTGTCTTTGTTGTTCCACCAGTATGGACGTCCAGGACTCAGGTGCCCCACATTCATCAGTTCTACAGTGTACTGACTTTCCAGAATCCATTGACTGGCCAACCAAATGACTTCAGAGATCCAGAGAGGATACCAGCCCAGCTGTATCCTGATTCATCGACTGGTATCCGGATGACGTCAGACCAGCTGTTTTCCTTTTGTTCCTGTTCCAAGGTTCCATCTCCAGAGATGACATCAGCGAGCAGTTTCCAGATGTGCTCTCCTGTCATTCCTGGAAGATGTCCACCAAGCTATATCGGAAGAATGCTGCCAGGGAGAGTCTTTGACTGAGGACCAGGTCTGTGTTTTGTTCATTCTACAAGGGGCTGGTAAGTCCAAACTTTTCTATTCTTATGACATTGCAGCACACACCCTACACTAGCAGACTCCAGATGTTTGAACTGTCCTCAAAGACTCTCCTTGGGACTTTGGCCTGCTAGAACTGTGCTTCACTGGCTCCGCCCAGGAGAGACTCTTTAATGGACTAGCCTTCGGGTACTGTGGTCAGTAGATGGGACTTTAAGGGCACTCCATCCCCAAGTATGTATATTGTAAATAATGTCATTGTTTTCTACTGTTTTCTAATGTTTATACTGTTTTCTACTTTTCTAAAAAAAAAATATATATATTTTTGGATTCTCCAGTGTTTTGATGGTAGGGGTTTAGATAGACTGTGTATGCAGATAAGGAGTGTGTTGTCTTTCTTTTCTTGCAGGTGTTCCTGAAGAAGATAAAAGAGAAGACAAGAAGAGAGGAGGGACTCATCGGAGTTCCTCACTAGTACCTTAGTGTGTAGTATTTAAAGTATTGTTGTTGCTGTTGTTACTGTTTGTAATCTTTTCTTCCACAGGTATGGTTGTGGGGGAGTTAGGAGTAATGTAATGGTATGGTATTAGCTCCTGGTGTGTGGTTGCATGGTGCCCAAGGTTGGAGAGGTCCCCTGTTTGTTTTGTTTTTGGATTTGAGTTAAAGGCAGACAGATTTTCCATAGAGGGCTAGGGGGATAGACAGGCTGTGGCTCTGAACGGCCATAGGGACTGCAGTGCTGATCTATTGGGCTATGCTCTGACAGTTCTACCAGATCCACTAGGTACCAAATAGTTAACTGGTAGAGTAGAGGCTGATATGTCAGCCAAAGACCTCTAGGCCCTAGTGTTGCCTGCCCGTGCTAGCACATGGTAGGAGGGGCCTGATCACCACCCTCTGCAGGTAGCACATAGGGTGAGATGGCCTAAGCGGGTAAATAATGACTGTGGACAGTCATTTTCCTGGCCCAGGGTGAGTGTAACCCCTGTACCCAGGATTACTAGAATCCCAGTAAGACCTAGTGGTAGGCAGGGAAGGAAGCTTGTGAAACTCCAGTTAAATTGATTTCACACTGTCTCACTCTGTTCTCAGTCTCAGCTGAGACTGAGGGATGACATCACCATAGAACTATCACAGCTGAATGAGCCACATTGGAATGCTGCAGTTGGAAGTTAGGATAGAATGTTGGGGATTTTGAACAGAGCCTGTGTGCAGTCTTGGTGAGAGACAGTAGTACAGCAGTCTGTGTGCAGGCTCTCAGAGCTTTAAGCTCTGTTTTAGAGCTACTGTTAAGAAGGTGTGTGTTTCCACTGTAAGAGGAACACAGATACTGATTGCTGAAGTGGTGGAGACCACTGTCACTGGTCCAAGTGCCCCTCCCTGAGGGGAGGTTTAACTGTCTTCCAGGGCAACCCTCCTGGTTCCGCCTAAGGAAGAAGCTGCCTATTTCAAGTTGTGCTGTGGCACCAGAAGCTCTGAGAGAGAAATTCTTGTGAGGAATCGCCTGTGGGGCACCTGCAACCAAAGGGTGAGTTCGCTCTGACAGAGGGCCAATGTTTTTCATCTGAACTGTTGAAACATGGGGATTGGACTACTTAATTTGTAGGAAGTCTAGTGTAATAGACATTGCTGGTTAACTCAAGTAAGTTCAAGTCCAGCACAAAGAGTGAAGTAAAGTGGGGATTGGACTGCTTAATCAGTGGGAGGCCTAGAGCAATGGGCTATGCCTATTAAAAGTATGTTCAAGTCCAGCACAAAGGAAAGCAAGACAAGTAGAGGAAATGTGACATACATTTAGCCATAATCTACATTGCCAAGCTTTACAGTATGAGGTGTTTACTGTCCAGAGAAATGGCTGGGTATGAATTGTGGGAGCGAGAAGTGGGAGACCACCCCATCAGTAGTAGCCAAATTCACCTCTGGATTTGCTCTGTGACACCTTTTCTTTCTCTCAGGTACTTGGTCAGTGCCTGAGGAAAGTACCCAGATGTGGGATTAAAGGGAAAATTCCCTTACAGAGTTGAGGTGCTCTTAGGTGGTTTAGGAGCCACCAGTAAATGTTTCCATGACATAAGGAAGGTGTCCAAGTGGCTGGCAAGGAGATAAGCTAGGGAAAACCCAGAACAGTGTACAAGTTTGGGCTGTGTACCCAGAGCAGCATGCAGGTCCGGGTTGTGTGCCCGTGGGTTCAGAGCCTGAAGACTGAAGTGTTGAAGAAGTGTTCTTGATTCTTTCATCTGCATTATCAGGAATGTAGCCCGCGGGGGTCCATCTATGCTTTGTTTATTCTGTTTGGATGTGAATAAAGCCACACTTTAGAATCCCATCTCGTGTATTAGACATTACAGTTATTGCTTTCTGTGTTCGAGTTACTTTGGTGCCCTGTGCAGAGTAGCCAAACCTAGCCTTTGTGCCGTGTGATTATTTCTCCCGAAACTAGTCCCCACCTGGTACTGCTGTCAGATTCAAACAGCGCACTACCTGTCATTTGCAAAATGTTGGGGTGGGGTCTTACAGGGCCTTGTATAACAACAAGCCTATCTTGATGCTGAGGTGCTACCAAATAGCAAGTGCAGTTTGCAACGCACTCAGAGTGATGTGATCCCTACGAGATATACTAGATATTAATCAGGCAGCTGCATTCTGAACCAGCTGCAGCTGATGCATCAGACTTCTAGATAACCCTTGGTAAGGGCATTATAGTAATCTAGCATGGATGTGACAAAAGCATGAACTATCATAACCAGGTTACTCTGGACAATATTTCAAAGATAGAAAAAACACTATGGATGACTGCTGACACAGAATGCTCAAGTGTCAGTCCATATTGACTCCCAGGTGTTTCCAGCATCCACAGCTCTAAGGGTGATGCTAGTAAGAGGTGGCAGTTCAGTGACACTCCTTGTTATTGCTGATCCACAGGAACCTGGTTTGACAATCATTGCAGTCTTGCTTGGGTTGCAGCTAACCAGCTGAAGGCCATCCAGTCATTGATCTCCTGGAAACACCGACACAGCAGAGGATCCAGGTCTGCTTATCCAGTCAATGTGACAAGTATAGCAGGTATCATCATTATAGTAGTGAAACTCTGGACCATACAGCCTACCTAGACTTTAGCAAGGCATTTGACACAGTCCCACACAAAGATTAATATATCAGCCTGGGAGTGGGTCCCAAGATGACAGCCTGGGTAAAGAATTGGCTGGAGAATAGGACACAGAGAGTAATAGTAAATGGAGTCCACTCAGAAGAAAGGAGGGTTACTAGTGGGGTACCGCAGGAGTTCAGTATTAGGACCGGTCCTCTTCAATGTCTTTATAAGCGACATTGCAGATGGACTGGAAGAAAAGTATGTCTCTTTGCAGATGACACAAAGATCTGCAACAGAGTTGATGCACAGGGTGGGGTGGAAAGGATGAGAAGGACTTGGCAAGGTTAGAGGAATGGTCAAATGTATGGCAGCTTAGATTCAATGCTAAGAAGTGCAAGGTAATTCAACTGGGAAACAAAACCCAGGGAAGAGTACACAATGGGGGTGAGATACTAACAACAACAAAAATGGAAAGGGACCGGGGATAGTCATATCAGATGACCTAAAGGTGGGCAAGCAATGTGAGAGGGCAGCAAGGAGGGCTGGGGGATACTGGGATGCATAGGGAGAGACATCACCAGTAGAAACAGGAAGTTATTATCCTCTGTACAGACAGCTGGTGAGACCCCATCTGGAGTATTTTGTGCAGTTCTGGAGACCCATTCTCCGCAAAGACATAGACAGGATGGAAGCTGTCCAGAGGAGGGCATCTAAAATGGTGCAGGGTCTGCACCGGAAGACATATGAAGAGAGACTTAAGGAGCTTAATATGTATAGCCTCGAGGAAAGGAGGAGAGGGGACATGATAGAAATGTTCAAGTACCTCAAGGAATCAACAATGTCCAAGAGGGTAGCATCTTTCAGAAAAAGAGGTGTGCAAGAACAAAGGGCACAATTTGAAGAAGATAGAGGCGGCTCAGAGGTAATTTAAGGAAGTATTTTTCACAGAGAGGGTTGTGGATGCGTGGAACGCCTTCCGGAGGAGGTTGTAGAGTCAAAATCAGTGGTGGAATTCAAGCATGCATGGGACAGTCATAAGGCACCTCTAGGGGTGGGTAGAAGAAGTAGGCTGCTGATTAACTAGGATCTGCAGCTTATCCAGTAGGTAGGGAAATGGGCAGACTGGGTGGGCCAAGCGGTCCTTATCTGCTGTCAAATTCCTATGTTTCTACATGTTTCTAATGGTCTCACTCAATGGCAACCTGTACATGGCAAGCAGCACAGAGGCCAGGTTGGAGCCTTAAGACACACCACAGCTGAGTGCAGCCATCTCAGAAATGAAATGACCTAAGACAACCTGCTGTGATCTACCAGTAAGGCAGGACTCAAACCAGTCCAAAACAGAGCTGGTGAGCCCCACAGTGCCTCAGGCATTCCAAGAACCCCTATCAGGTAGACTAATTGATACATTTTATTGGAACAACAAGTAATTGTCAGTATACAATCTTTTAGGTCTATGCAGGGCCAGAAGAAGGACACTTTTATGGCTGAAAGCTTGACTACTAGAAGTCATTGGTCCACCCAAAAAGTATCAGATCATCTGCTTTGTCTATCTGTTTGTACAAGGCCTAATATGACTTCCAACAAATGTAGTTGAAACATTATATTATCATATCACACTGTCCTCTTCAAGATGTGATAGCAAATTTACATTTCACCATACTGTACTTCATCTACAAACCACAAGCCGAGTCTGTGCTCAGTACCAGTGATGATCTTCTCTAAATGTCACATTGCACACTGACCTAATAGTGCACTCCTCTGATCTCATGATACATCTGTCAGGTTGGAGTATGAGTCTTGGAAGATAGCTTTTGCAATGCTGACATATACTGTATGAACATTTGCAATGCCTTTTCATTATTTTTTCTTTACTTCTTTGTGGCTGTTCTGGGCTTTGCCTCAGTGCCCTTTCCATTTATCATACAGCTCCTTCTGCAGGGAACCTAAAAGCTGTGGTAAAGAAAACTGAACACATAAAACAGGGCTGCATCTTGAATTACAGAAGCTGTATTAACCATTTTTGAAAGAGTAAAAGTTGATTAATTATGTTTTAACATAAAGATCAACTCTGCACTTCAGCATGTAATTTCATAAATATGATGTTACAGCTATTACAATTACTAGAGAAATGCTTTTTTCATTTTCAATGTTCCTTTCCAAGATTTGCAGCCCATTTTGGTACCTTATCCAAAAGTCTGTATAAAAGTATCTGCTTCTACCCAGTTAACCTCACAGTGTTTTGTCTATGACATCATAGTGCTCACCATGACAACAGACTGTGATGTCACAAACCACAACTGTGAGGTCAGCAGGGTCGAGTGATACATTTTGAAAGATTCAGTGAAATAAGTAATGCATTATCTACAATATTTAGCAGGACAACAATAGGGACTGGGGAAAAGTAACAAAGAACCAGAAAACACTGAAGTTAAAACATGACTGGTATAAATAATAGTGGTTTTCAGCCTTTTACTGTAGTGTGGAGTTATTCTTTAATGTACATTAGTAGGCTCCCTGCCTCATATCTACCAAGTGGGGAGTAAAACTCTTTCCCAAGCAAGCCTATACTAAAAGGATAGTACACAATACACATGTCTTTGGTTGAGTTCAAATCATAAAACAATGGATGCTGTGTCAGCATGGAAAACAGAAGGCAAAACAAGGTAATAAAACTAATGCATTAAAACAAAAAAGGAAAAAGGCTGAAATTAACATTACAGATGGTAGCGTAGCCTTCATAAAGAGACAGATGTGGAAAGAGCAAGACAAGTTACAGTAGTTAAGGAGGAACTGTATTCAAAGCTGTAGTGTGTGATACTATACATTTTCACACCCTATCTTCTTTTAAACATTCTCTTTCTGATTAACCACCATATGTATCTACATTCTGACTCTCTACCATCCCCCTGCTACAGTACCCTCTTCCTCCTCTCTCCCCATCCCACTCGTTTAGAAATTTGAATCACAATCTTTCATAATGCCACTTATTAAAACCAATGTTGGGCAAGCTGACCCCTTGGTGCAGCGGTAGTGATACTGCATGTAATGCTGGTGACCTGAGTTCGGGAGTGAGCTTGGGGGATTAGACATAGACCAGACGAGGAGGAGGCTTGAACATCCTACAGGACATTGTTCTTTCTGGGGAGGGAGAGCTCTGCTACACTGTTGCCACCTGGGTGACTACAGGTGGCCTTGCAAGCCAGAGTCACAATAGTGGATGGAAGTTTCCTGACAGTGGCATGAACATGATCTATGTGAGCACAGCACTGCTGAACAAAGCCCATGAGGTTTCTGGGGAGATTCAGGGCACAGAAAATGAAAATGCTGCAAGAAGAGTAAGATAACATGTCAACCCCTCACAGTCCCCACACTACCTATTGGGCACCCACCTCCAATTGAGCACGATGTCTGGAAGGGTTTAGGGAACCCTAAGGAACCTACAACAGGGTGGTTAGCTGTGGAGGAATGGAGGTGAAGGAACACAACCCAGAGACAGCAGGTGATATGACTGGGAAAGATCAACCAAAGATGGGGCCAGCTGGGTAAATGGGGAAGTGAAAGTAAAAATAAAAACACTGCTAGGCAAGCAGCTGTTTAGTACAGACTGCCTCTTGTTTGAAATAATGTCTCCCATCTGCTCCCCTTCCTTTCCTTTCACTCTTAAGGCCCTGCTCCACAACACATGGTTCATTTCCTGCTCATGTTTGAGTTCCCTCCCAGCCATAGCCCTTCCCCTGGCAAGTCCTCTGCACTCTGCCTCTCATGCCTCTCTGCCTACATCTACCCCTACCCAGCTATCTAGTTCTGATTGCAAATACTGTCGTTTTGATATCTTATGACACAATGTACTTAAAAGTGTTTCACCAGGTAGACATACAGTGATACACAAACAATCTTGTTTACAGATGTGACCTGGAGGAAGAGGGAACAAGTCATCAGTAAACAGAAAATAGCAGTATAATACAGAATATAAAGTAAATGCAACAGTATACAAAGAAACAGAGATACAACAATCATCGGGTCTACTCAGCAACTAGTGGACAGGTAGGTGACAACAATAAGCCAGCAAAAAGTCAGGTCTAATCACAAGAGGACACAATCATATTTTTGAGAAGCTACTTAGCAATGGCAATACTGGTGGGAGAGCTGTTACCTTAACGCCAGTGATGCAGGCCTGGGGTCTCTCGTCAGGGCCTCAGATAAACACAGAACACACTTCAGACTTGTAATCCTAGGCTTGCCAAACTGGTATGTCACTAAAATCCTGTGCAGTGATTACCCTCAGAATCCTAACTGGCTAGCTAACTAATAGACTCCCAGAGTCACACCTCGGTGTACTCTCAGTTTTTGTAGTTCGCACAGAGGGTTCACAGCCAGATGAGTTGCACAGTACCATGGAGGCTCAACACTGGTGGTGCACCACATGTGGAAACCAGAACTGGACAAACTCAAGAAGTGGTGATCTTCGCCTGCCTGGCCTTGCCAACTTCACCTACGGGCCTTTATAGACAGATTCTCTCAGGCAGGTCTGTTCCATCCTTTAACACGGGAGTGTCATCGTTTTCAGTCTGAGGAACCAGGATTGACTGTGTTCCTCAAACCCTTCTGTTGCACATCTAGTTACCTACAGGACCTGGAGCAGGGCAGCGAGGCTCCCAGTCTCTCCCTCACAGCCCTATATCAGGATGCCTCCACAAGCAGTGCTGGGTCCTGCCACAGCGGCTTGCCTCGACACTTACAGTCTCTCCTGGCCAAAAGTTCACTTTACCAACCAACTTCTCCACCGAGGGGTTCAGTGGCTCATTCCAGGTCCACAGCCCAATGCTTTTCCCAGTTCAAAAAGCTGTCCAACTGCTTGGGCTGCTATAGAACAATTGTTTTTCTGCTTTAGTGACACAGAAACAGCTACTATTCCTCCTGCACTCAGCTTAGTAGTTTAAGGTAGCTAGGGTTCAGAAACACCAAATGAAACAAAAAGGGTTGCTCAAAATACTACCAAGAATGCTGCTAAACACTTATTTATAGCAATTAAAAATTCCTTTAATGTTAAGATAATAAATAAAAGGTACAGGTGCAGAAAAACCACCCAGGGTATCAAATGCCCGACGATCATTTTGCACTGTGCAAGGTGCTTTTCAAGTGATCTATTGCAACTGACATGACTCCTTTTATACATATGGTTTTACTATGAGCGGAAGACATCTGCTTCATGACATCCCCGACAGTGACAGTCGCAATGCCGAGTGTCGGCTTTGCACTGTAGGGGATGTCTTGGTGTTTCTATCGGGGGACTGTGCACCCAGAACCCCCATGTGGTGGGCTCCACCCCCACACCCCCTGGTCTCTAAGGATACAACTCCGAGTTGGAGTTGTCTCTGGGAGGGGCAAAACACTGGGCGATGCAGTCCTGGTGCCAGCAGAGACCATCACAGCAACCCGAGGTATTTGCTGAAATCCTGTCGCTGTGATGGTCTTCGCTCTTGCAGTTTCACCATGCGGTCACCATACCTATACATATACAAACTCAGTGCTCTAAAATGTGCAAATCATAATAAGTTAATTATCAATCTACTCATAATAATTAACATCTAAGTTACTTATTTGATTTTACAGGCTCCAAAAGACTCAATGCATACATGGGCAAGCCAGATAAATATGTGGCTATCACTAGACTTTGCAGTTAATCAAATAACAGCTTTGACCCATTCAGTCCATTATAGTCTGTCGCTCATTGTTTCTTCTTGTTCACAGGTTCAAATCCTTTATGAACATATGAGCATACGAATGTGCTAGCAGAAACAGACCACCCAGTCTATCTAAGTCTGCTCAGAGTGTGCAGCTAGCACCTCTGGTTGCAGCTGCCCCCTCCCTTTGTCATCCGTTGCCACCCCATCTCCCCACCTCACTCTCCCTGTTCCCTGTCCATGCCTTCTTAAAGCTGTTCACATAGTTACATGATACCACCTATTCTGGTAGTGCATTCCATTTTGCTACCACCTCTCTGTGAAATAGTGTCTCCCTCATTTCCTCCTAAATCTTCCCATTCTATTCTTAACCCATGCCCCTGGTGTCCCTTCCCTCCTTAGCTTAAAGACCCTATCTGCCCTATCCTTATTAGTACCTCAGATACCTGAATGTCTCTATCATCCCCCCTGTCCCGCCTATCCTCCAAGGTGTACATATTCAGGTCTCCCAGCCTGCTCTCATAGTCTCTCCCTCCATTCCACATATCATCTTTGTTGTCCTCCTCTGCACCCTCTCCAGTAGCCTGATATCATGTTTCAGGTATCGCCTCCAAAATTACATACAATACTCCAAGTGCAGCCTTACCAGTAATCTGTAGAGGCAAGATCCTCTCTTTGCCTGGATGAAACCCTCCCCTTACTTGCACCCAGAATTTTGTTCACTTTTGCAGCCACTCTCCTGCACTGGGCAGTGCTGTTCATGGCCCTGTTACCACTACTCCTAGGTCCTTCTCCTCCTTAGTGATCCCCAGCTTAACCCCGCCCCAAGTCAGTATTCTCCCTTGGGTTTTCACCTCAAAGTGCATAACCTTATACTTCTTTGGATTGAACCCCAGCTGCCACCTCTCTGACCACTCCTGTAGCTTGCTTAGGTCCCTCTGCAACTGCTTCCATCCCTCCTCTCCATCCACCACTGCTCCCATTTGGTGTCATCTGCGAACAGACTTACCTTGCTCACCACCCCATGTGCAATGTCTGATATGAAGAGCCCAAATAATACTGGTCCCAGCACAGCCTGTGGCACCCGCTCGTCACCAGCTTGAGTTGAGCACTCCCCTCCCACCACCACCACCCATTGCAGCCTCCGACTCCAGCCAGCTTGTAATCCAGTTAGTCATTTTGCCCCTACCCCTACACCAGTTAGCTTCCCCAAGCTGCCCATGAGGCACCCAATCAAGGCCTTACTGAAATCCAAGAAAAGAACATACACTGCATGACCCTTATCCAGCTCACCTGTCACCCAGTCATAATATTGTATCAGGTTGGTTTGACAAGATTTCCCAGAAATGAACCTATGTTGCCTCACTTCCTGGAGGCCTTTGTCCTCCAGGTACAACACCAGTCTTTTCTTTAGTATCATTTCCATGAGTTTTGCACACTAAGGAGGTGAGACTTACCAGACCATAATTATCCGGTTCATCCCTTGGCCCACTCTTGTGTAATGGCACACATGTGCCATCCTCCAGTCCTGTGGCACACATCCTGACTCCAGTGAGGTGCTGTACAGATCCGCCAGCAGCTCTGCCAAGACCTCCACCTTTTCCCTCAGCACCCTGGGGTGGATACCATCCGGCCTTGGTGTCTTGTCTACCCTCAGTGCCCTCAGTCCCTCTGGACTCTACCTCCATCAATTCTTCGTCACCTCCTCTCCCCGCGTCCCCCACCCTCCCAGTCCATGGTGTTAGCGATCCCCCTTTTGTTCCATGAACACTGAAGCAAAAGTATTCATTCAGTGCTTCCCCGTTCCTCCCTTTTCTGTCCACTCCCACCCTTTTATCCTCATTATTGTCTCCTTGCACTTCCTTTCTCTCTGTTGTATCTGAAAAGTCTTGCTCCCCTATTAATTCCCTGCACTAATCTTAGCTTCCTCTGGACCTTGGTTTCTCCACTTTTCTGGTCACCTCCTGGATCATCTTGCATACTCCTCCTGTCCCTTCCTTCCCTATCCTCCTATACCTCTGGTGTACCTCTAGTTTTGCCCTCACCACCTCCACTATCTCTCTATTCAACCAGCATGGTTTCCTTGCTCTGCTCCTCTTACTCTGTGTCTTGCTGGAGGCTTCCATGCCTCTGTAATCCCCCATTTATTAATATCCATTTCTAGAGCCAGCCACTGGCGCAGGGTAGGAAGTGCTGACCTCGGCGCCAGCTACCAGGTTCAGAAATGGATCTAGAATCATCGGAGGGCTGGCTGGGGGAAGAAGGATTTGAGCATCCAGCGACTCCTCTCCTTCTCTGGGGAGGGTGGGTGAGTGATTGGTGCACTACAGACTCCTAGCAGAGACTAGGTGCACCATACGCACGACACCAACAAGTTTCGGGGCGGGCTGGACTCTGGACGTCATTGCACATCCCTGCCCCGTGTACAGGGAAAATAATCCACCACATGCAGCCTAGCTGAAGCAAGCCCCTCCACTTCAATTAGCTCGGTGGCTGGCTCCTAACCTACCCCATCAATTGCGGCATGGGAGAGTTGCCACAACCTCACCCCGGGGACAAGCCTGGGGGTTTCATAGGATTTTCAAGCAGAATAGACTTTCATCCTTTAGTTGCTTTCCAGTTATACCATATCATATTTATTTACAAAAAGCTGTCTAGTCTTGTTTTGAATCACTCCTTTGAGGTACTTGATACCACATCACTAGGTAAATTATTCCAAGTGGTTGCCACTCTTTGGCTAAATCAATGTTTTCTTTCAATAAACTCTACTTAGCTGCTACTAACTGAAGATGATGCCCCCTAGTTTTATATGCATTTTGTTATTTTCAGGCCATATTCTGTCCATAGAACATTATCATGTAATGCCCTATATATCATGCACATGTCCCTCTCACTCTCCTATATTGTAAAGTGAACATATAAAATCCTCTCAATCTTTCATGGTACAGCACATCTTTATTCCCTGCTATTACCTTTGTAGCTTTTCTCTGAATCCTCTCAACTTTAAAATATCTCCTTCTTGTATGGTCCCCACACCTGCACTCCATACTCCTGGTGCATGCCACCAGCGCCTGGTACAGGGGATGATAACCCTCTTGTCTTTGCTTTTTATGTGGTGTAAGATACAATTGAGGCTTTGGTTTGCTTTTTGTTAACATTAACACAGTGTGAAGAAAAATTGTAAGGGTATCGGGTAATGCTGTGGCTATATTGGGAGTCGAAGCAGAGGGGCCCGTGACTTTGCAGAAGTAACGGCGGCAGGATTGACGACAAAAGTACAATAAATAAAAAATTTCTGCTTTGCTTCTATCTCCTGCCTTATGCCCTTCAGTATTCCTTTCAGTACTTTCTGCATCCTCCCAAAGTCCGCCTCCTGAAATTTACCACCCAGGTTACTGATTCTCTGTCTCACGCACATCGTGATATTAAACCACACTGTTTGGTGATCATTGTTGGCTAGTGGGTCCTCCACCCTTATTTCCCTTACTGCCTTCCCATTTGACAAAACCAGATCTAAAGTGTTCTTTAGCCTAGTAGGTACACTGACCAACTGCATCGGAAACCCTCCTGGATTGTGTCCCGAGAGCACTTCCCTAGAACTGGAGGTAACGGAATGCTCAGTCAACCCCCAGCAAGCTGAAATCCTCCATGATGACTACGTTCCCTTTTCTACATACCTTTCTGATTTGTCCGCTAATTTTCTATCAAGCACTTCAGACTGCCACCCCAACCTCAGTTTCCTACTCCTTAAGTCTAGGAGCTGCAGCCAGATTGCCTCTGTTCTCCTTTCCTCCCTCTTGTCCCTTGTGCATTTGATCCCATCCCTCACAGACTGTCACCCCATCCCCCCTTATGGTCCTTCCTGTATAATTTGTACCCTGGGATTGCAGATCCCAGTCCTGGTGTTCAGCTTCCCACGTTTCTGTGACAGCTGAAATATCCACCCTCCACACTGCCAAGAGTGCCTGTAGCTCAGCTGATTTGTTGCCTAAGCTTCTCACATTCAGCGAGACCACCCTCCATCCTGCCCCTTCCTTCCTCCCCTCCATCTCCTCCCTTCTCTCCTCCCTTTTCAGCTGCCCAGGTCCTTCCCTGCTAGCCTGGGGGTGAGGCTGTGACTCCACTCTATCAGATCCTGCCACCTGCTGTCCAATTGCCACCCCCATCTAGGTTTAAATCCACCTTTCTCGCAATATACCTCCCCAGTCTTGCTTTAATACCTCCTTCCCTCCCCACTCCAGGTGCAGCCTATCCCTTGCAAACAGATTATTATCCCAGGTACCTCCCCACAACCTCGTACCCCTTAGTTCAATACCATTCTACCAACCATGCATTCAACTCCCCAATCCTTTCCTTTCTCACTGTGCTTACACAGGGTACAGAGAGAGCACCTCTGAGAAGGCCACAGACTCCCCAGTTTCTTCGCACAACCTTCCCACTTCCTCCAACCTCTCCTTGTTACCTCCACCATTTCACCCGCTAGATCATTTGTCCCCACATGTACTACAATGTGTGGTTTCCTCCTACCACTGCTTGTGCACCTTAGGATTGCCTGTCCTGCCTTGTCTGCCTTTAATCCAGGTATGGATCCCACCCATATCCAACTGTGCTGCTCCCCTGCTGCCCATCTGATCCCCTTGAGTATGGAGTCCAACAACACCAGTATTCCCCCAACACATCCTCTTTCCTTGTGCCCATCACCACCTCCCCACCCAAGTTCTCATTCCGGGCCAGTCAAGATGGTGCTTTTACCATTTGCCCAAGTGTCTTCCCCATTACTCTCAATTGTGACCCCCCTCCTCCTGTTTGACTGCCAACCTCCCTCTCCCTCCTCACCTCTCGCAGTATTATCCTCCTCCTGCCATGCCGTGCTCAATCTCTCCACCAGTAATGCCTCTCACCTCACTCCTCTTCGTGAGTACTATCCCTTGTGCTGTCTCCTGAGTCCTCTTCCCCATGTGTTGCTAGTACAGCAAACATGTACTAGTGACATAGACTAGCAAACATGTACTAGCGACATGTGCATCTCAAAGAGCCACTGGATAATTCTGTAGTCAGTTGACTGTCTCACACAGATTCTAAAACATTAATCAAACACAGAACACCACATTAGTTTATCTTTTTTTTAGTAATGGTTTCATTTCCAACTTTCCATTTAAACCAGGGTTCTGTAAAGCGTTTAAATTGCAGATCCAGTAAGCTTCTCTCTGCAGCAACAGATTTTCCGAATCTCCCCTTACTCCTAGTGTAACCTTTTCTATCCCTATATACATCGAATTATGCTGTTCCCTATTTCAGCATATTTTATGCATATAGCTAGCATTTTTGTTTTCTTATTCACTATATCATTCATATGTTTACTAATCCTCAACTTGAAAGATCTACTAGTTTTTCCAACATAATATTTTCCACAGTTACAATTAGCCATGTAAATTACTGTTTCATTGTCACAGGTAATAAGATCTTTTATCGTGAAGACCTGAGTGCCTCTTGGATGCTTAAAGTTTTGCTTTCTCTACATATTTACAAAATTTACACGGCCAGAGGCCATGCATCTCTGCTGTGCTAATACCTTAAAGGCAGTATTGATTAGTGTTTTAGAAAGGGCTCTAATGAATGTACCAATCTTTCCCTCAGATTTCTTCCTTTTTATAAACCATCTGTGGGAGATTGTCTTTGTACATAGTACCAATCACTGGATCTGAAGTAGTAATATCCCAATGTCTATTTATAACATTTATCTGATTTGATTTGTAAGAGAACTTTGTTGCTATATCTTATTTTCTCAGTAGTCTCCTGGTTCCTTATTTCTCTATTTCTCATAGGCTCTAGGAGAGGGCACGGTTCAGTGCCTGAACTTTCTAGTGCTACATCCAGAGAATAAGTTTTACCTATTGTTTTGCAAATTTTCTTGATTTTGAAAAAAATCATCCAATGGTGTCATTGGAGGTTCTAAATCAGAATTCCAAAATGTTTTAATATAACTTCTTAACTGTGAATAGGACATGTAGTTATTTTTACTGATATAAATTTTTTAATAAGGTTGTCAAACTTGGCCAATTTACCATTTACATACAAGTCTCCTATATTATTTATGTCTTTTTCTGCCCAGGCTTTCTAGATCTTACTTGCATGAAATTTATTTAAAAAATGGATAATTCTGAAGTGGCATTGATCTTGCCAATTTAACTTTATGGCCTAACTTTTTATTGGTTTCCAGCAAAACTGAAATTGAGTTTAGCAAGAATCTTGATATTTGATTTTAAGCTGTTAAATGTTTAACTGGGATTTCTACTATTTCATTTAAAGATCGATATACTGTAGCACTTAGTTCAATTAGCTGCCAGTGGATCTGAGTAGTTTTACAAGATAGATATACCTAATCCCTGTACTTGTGCTGCCATATAGTACCACTTAAGGTTTGGCAGATCGAGACCTCCTTTTCTTTGGAAACATACATTTTGTTCACTTTTAGCCTAACTTTTTGTTTTGCCATAAGAAGTTTTTTTTTTTTCCCAGCTAGCTAGCCAGTTAGGATTCTGAGGGTAATCACTGCACAAGCATTAAAGGGAGGGTATCCATCTCTTTAAATCATTTGCAATTTCTTTTTTTAAATTGAGTAAACTTTATTAATAAAAACATTAGATGAAAAAACACATACAGGAACAAATCAAGACCTGGGCCTATAGTTCAATGTGTGATACATAGCTCAGTGCTTGTGATACGTAAGAGCTGGGTAAGATTTGGTTGGTGTTTAGATACATTAGAGCTGGATTAGTACATATGTCAGTGCTTGTAGTACATAGGAACTGGATGAGAGGATTGGTGCTCAGAACATTTTAGCTGGATGAGAGATGGTTGATGTTAGAACTTGATCTTTTGGCCTTTCTCTATCCCACCATTGGCAGGACACTAGGTAAGTGTAGGATTGAAGGCCCAGCACAAGGTAAAATAAGAGTGCTGAAGAAGGAGGAGGAGGCAGGGGAGGATTGAGGGTGAGTCCACTTGATCTAAGCAGAGGGAGCAAAAGCTGACAGCTTAAGAAGAGAACAGAGGAGGAGTTATTTCTCCCCATTGAAATACAGGCAGAGCCTTCCAATTCAGTGTGTGGTACATAGCTCAGTGCTTGTGATATGTAAGAGCTGGGTAAGATATGGTTGGTGCTTAGATACATTATAGCTGGATTGGTACAAATGTCTTTGCTTGTAGTACATAGGAACTGGATGAGATAGGGTTGGTGCTTAGAATGTTTGAGCTGGATGAGAGATGATCAATATTAGAACTTGATCTTTGGCCTTTCTCTGTATCCCACCTTGGCAGGATGATAGGTAAGTATAGGACTGAAGGCCCAAAAGAATATAATTACTAATGTGATTACCTCCTCCAACTCCAGAGAGTGTGGCCAGTAGCATGCAGGAGAGGAAAAACACCATTGGGAAACCACTGAGGACCCATGACTACTGACCTGCCCATCCTCTGGGCATACTAAAGGAGAGTAATCCTAAGGTAGGCAGGTATGGATAAGTTGTCTGATACCTAGATCCAAAGTGCTGGTAGAAGAAGCATATCCTGAGTTCGATTGCAAGCAGGTGATCCTGGAAGGCGAGGTACTGGTGAATGAAGTGTCCACCATAGAGACAGAAGCTTAAGAGGGTAACAAATTCAGGTCCATAATATCCATAGGTGTAGAAGGTGAGGAATTGCACATAGTCAGGCAGCTCGGCTAGCAGCTGTTCACTGAATCATATCTTGGAGTGGTGAGAATGTAGAACTGGCGGATGGTAAAATCCTTGAGTGCGATGAAGGAGGAAGTTCAGTCTAAAAGATGTAATGGATAAAGGTGAGCAAGCATCTAGGCCCCATTTTGGGACGGAGTAGGAGAGAATGGTGGATCCAATGTGATCTGACATTGCATAGTTCCAGTAGAGAAGGCACCAGGCCCCCATGTGGGGCAATGTAGGAATGTGGTGTGCAGGCAGCCAGGCCCCATTTTCAGGGTGAATCAGAGATAAATCTCCAGGCCCCTTGCAGGGTGGAAGTAGGAATGTGTAGAGCAAGCAGATAGGCCCTTTTGCAGACATTGTAGGAGTGCATTGCATAGTAGCAGGCCCCCTTGGGCAAAGCAGGGGACAGCAACCCCATGCAATCCCCCATTGCATAGGTCCAGTACAGATGGTGAGACCCCATGTGGGTCAGTTGAGATGAGACAGAATGCAGATGATCAAGCAACCAAGCCCTATAGTGGGCCGAAGCCAGAGACATGGTGGAACCCCATGTGGTCAGCCAGTACATAGAGTACAGTATGAAGGCGAGACCCCATGTAGGTCAGCCAAGATGAAATGGAAGCACTGAGCCAGCGTCCAGGCCCCCAGTGGGGCAAAGCATTAATTAGGAAATATCTCCCAGGATAATGCTGAGACCATTGGCTGGAGTGGTGGCCCAATGTATTGGAGACCCATATGGAGACGGATGCTCTCAGACACTGTCATGAAGGAAGCAGAGGTAAGATCATCAATGTTGTCCTTGATGGGGAGCAGAGCTAGGTACTATCTGGTAAGAAGGTAAGACAGCTGTCTACGCACAGTAAATGTATAATTGCTGGTGAAGGATAGACTTCCCAGTAGAATTCCAGTCCTGTTGTCAAGTCGATGATGAGCAGGAAGTCAACAATAAAGATGAAAGTTCCAACAGATGAAAAAATCAGCTAAGAGTGATGTCTGGATGAGAGGCGATGGTTAATCCATAACTAAGGTAGCTGTGGTGAAACAGCTGTAAAGCATACATGTACAGTCAGCATAGTTGAAGATGAATGTCAACATGCAAATATTTGAGGAAGTCACAGGCTCAGCAGGTAAATGAAAACGACATACCTACTGTAATTCTTGATCTTCTCTTGTATCTTCACCATTCATTACTGCTGGATGTAAGCTGGAGGCGCGCACCCACCATGGGAGTTTTTTTTTTTTGGAGGGAGGAGCCAGTGCCAATGGCATCGCCCCAAGAGCACACACTGTGGTGCGCGAGGGGCAGCCATTAGGCGCCGAGACTCCTCCTCCTCCTCTATCCCAGTTCTATAAGCTGGAGAGGTGAAATAAAAGAATTAGAAGAATAAGAGTGAGGCAAGAAAGCCAAGGAATAGATAAAGGAAAGGAAACAAACTGAAAAGGAATAAGCCGAAAGGGAACAGGAAAGAGCAGAACCCTACCTAAGAGACCACGGGCCTCCTTCCTTAGACGGCTCTGATGGAGGAACAGATAAGGAAAGGAAGAAAGAAGAAAGGGAAGAAAAGAGGATGGGATATAGGGAGGGGAAATATTGCCACAAATCCTGAGTGAAATTAACTTTAAGCTTATCAGCTTGGATCTTAGAGCAAGGAAGCAAGGACCCTTCAGACAAACTGGTTCAGAAGGCTCAAATGAACCTTCTACACAGCTTGAAATGAGAGAAGCAGATTTCTACACCTCCCATTATCCTATTACCCATCACTCAGGCTGAGAGCTCACAGAATGCAAAGGTAAAATATGTTCCAGAGAGGAGAGCCCCCAACCAGGTAAAGGAAAAAGACCCACTAGCACTCAGATATGCATCAGTCCTGAGAGGGAGGGTGGGGAGGGTGAAGCCCCAAGAAAGGCGACCTCCTGTTAAGATGGACAGAGACAGAGAAGGAGCTCCTTCTGACTCTTTGGAGAAGACAGGGGCCAACGGACGGACCACCAGTTCAAAACATTAATTTCGAATTGGTCTAGAACAATGCTGATAAGCCCCAGTCTGGCCCTCGGTAATCTAGGAACACCAGCCAAGTCTGAAGACTGAGGATAGAGGACTGTCTAAGAGATGAACCTTGTGTCTGGGGATTGAGCTAATCTGGCCTGAAGGAAAGCCCCGAAGGCAAAACCTTCCAGGAAATCAGAAAGTTTCCTTAGATGAAAAGGTCGAAGTTTCGCCGCCTCCTTAACCAAATCCTTCGCATGTTTTTTCTTAGAGAAGAACAGAAGGTCCAAAGGAACCAGAGGATTTTAGTCCCCCAAGGAGGCAGAAGGAATAAGGAGGGCTAGCAGGGTGGGGAGATGCCCAAAAAGAGAGCTGAGAGGGAAGGTGGGAGGGATTCAGTAATGAATGGTGAAGATACAAGAGAAGATCAAGAATTATGGTAGGTACGCATTTCCATATCTTCCCTTGTTAATCTTCACCATTTATTACTGCTGGTGAGTACTGCAAGCCCCTCTCCGGAGGGGCCCTGAAGCTTTGTCCCTGAGGAACAGATCCCTCAGCCTCCTACTGGTGGAAAGCAGGAGGGAGACCCCAACCAATAGACTGGTGCAGTCTAAGGTTGTGGAGGGCAGGGATATCCCCATGACTGGGGGATGGAGGATAACCCTGAAGAATCCTCCTTGCCCTGGGGAAGAATAGGCGGTCCACTGGAAAGCAGAAGAAGTCATACTATGCCGGGCAATGGGTGACAGTCTGGACTGACGAAGCCATGCCATCCGTCATATGCAGATTGCTGTCCCTGCCAGTCTGGAAGCCACCTCATTGGCATCGTAAGATGGCCTTTCCTGGTGCTTTGCAAGCTCCAGACCCTGTGCAGAGAGGCAATGGCTTGTCTAGACTGCTCAATATCAGGCATAGACACCAGAACCTGCACTAGGCTCAACCACAGATGCCTGTTATAGGCTGCATGGTGTGCCTGATGTGAACCTATGCACTTCAATGCATGACTTGAAGAGAAGACTCTTCATCCCCACCGATCAAATTCAGCAGAATCTGGATCCGGGGGTCTGTTGTGTGCCAGGTGCCAAGGCCTGGAAGGAGTATCTAGGGACGTCAGGCCCGAAATGGGTGAGAGTAGAGAACCTAGAGACTCATGGGGACACAATACCATCTCCTGCAGTCTGCCATGGCTGGAGAAGGGCAGCTGGAGACTGCCAGGTGTGGATAGATACCTCCTGGAAGAGGATCAGCCAGGAAGGCACCACGAGGTATGCAGCTGAATTCACTGAGGAATGCATCGCCTGCTGATTGGTATTGTCCCTGTGGATGAAGGAGATAAGAAGCTCAAACCAGCCTCGAGAGGAACCATGGATATTCAGTGAAATCAGTGTCGGAGGATAGGTGGACAGAAGGTTCCTCTTCCTCAGGAGAGGAAGACGAGGAGGAAGTGGAGCTCAAATGCTCAGAGGACGCCACGGTGGGAGGAAGGTGGAAGACCTGTTTGTCCATGGCCCTAACATATGAGGGGAAGGCCGACGCAGAGCTCTGAACGCCTCCTGCTAAGGGCCCCATAGGACCTACATGGCCTGGGAGAGGGGGTGGCTGCAGAGGGATGGACAAAGGGCACCTAGTAGCATATGCCTGGCCTTGTGATCTGAGATCTAGGAGCAAATCCACCAAGACTGGAGACCCAAAGATCATACCGGGTTGCCAGGAGGTAACTTGAGGAAGCAAACCCGGAAAAGCCCAGAAGGGAATCTCCTGTGACACGTAATGAGGCTGCATGTGTCCAGGAGAGCAACCCTCAGTACAGCCACTAGAAGGCTCCCGGAGACATCAAGGGAAAGGTGGGATCAGCCTATAACTTCTTCCCACACCCTAGAGCAGTGGAATGCACTGCCACTCTTCACCCGACCTCTCAACCCTCTGACTCTGAAGCAGCCCTCTTCCTTGACCCCAGTGCCAGGGCTCTCCACTTTGCAGACATCTGGAGGAGGCCACAGAAGCAGGGCTCCCGCCCCTTCTGAAGGAGCCTCAGCAGCCCCAGGGATAGCAGCTGCCTGGGCCCCCTTCAGAAGAGGGCATCCCCTCTGAATCTCAGAAACATCACTCCTAGAAAGTCCCCTGCCACCCCTAGCCATGGGGCCTCCATGGCGAACCTGCTCTGGGGACTTGAGAAGAGGAACACTGGACTGCCTGACACCCGCCTACAGAGAGTTCCAAATCTGGAAGTTCAGGCTGCCAGTCTGGGTCCACCCCTGAGTCATCCTCCCTGAAAAGGAGTTGAGCAGAGTGACCTCCAGACAGGCAACCTCAGGAACATCTGCGACGGCACCGGAGCAGCACCGACGTAGGGCTGTGACTATGCCAACGGCATCGCTTGAGTCCCCGGGACAAGTAACAGCACCAGGAATACAACGCACCACCAGTGGTGCTGCCTGAAGTCCATGGTACCCCAGGTGGCACCAGAACCCGAAATGACACCACCCGCGGCACCCCACCAAGTCCCCGCCGCTGCAGATGGCATCGAACCCAAGCGCGCTGCCACATGCGCTATCCGAGTCCCCAGCACCACAGATAGTGCCAGAACCCAAAATGGTGGCACTAGGCAGCATCAAGGGTCCACCAGTGCCGGGTTCTGCAACCTGGGCTGCGACATTGGGGAGCCTGCACTCCGAGGAGGTGACTGCTGGGACAGCGCCAATGATGTGACCCCAGGAGGAATCGCACCATTCCTCCAGTGCAGAAGAAGAAACCTCCTCCTTGGCAGGCTGGAAGTGGAGGAGGTTCCCTCTCGCCAGGCCATATAGATCCAGGAGGGACCTGGAGGAAGGGTCAAGAGATCTGGCCTGGGAGGCCCATGGGTGACGCATCCTCCAAAAGTCAGCAGATCCCTGCTGATTTTAAAGGTATGGATTTCCAATACATGGTGGTCCATATCATGATTGGGTCCCAGGCACCAAAGACAAACTTCACGTCGATCCATAATGGAAAACTGCCAGCCACATGGGCACCGATGCATAGGGCATGGCCCACTTTAGATTTACACTTGGACCCCGAATCAGACATGGCTTACACCCAGCAGTAATGAATGGTGAAGACTGACAAGGGAAGATCAGTGATGTGGTAGGAGTTAATACAAATGAAGGCTTGCTTTGAAGCTGGAAATCCATTGAAACATAAGGTTACAATCAAGTACTTATCAAAAAGGAAATGCCCTAAGATGTCCAAGGATTGAGGAATACTCTATGGAGATGTGCAGCATAGATATTTAGTTGGAAATGGACCAGAATGGAGATAGATTGCAGTAGAAGAATTAATGAATGATGAAGTAGGGTAGGCCTGACGGGCAAGCTGGAGCATAGACTCCTTTAGATCTGGAATATGCAGTGTTCAAATGCTCTTGAGCAAGGGAGAAAGGCCTCTGTGGGCACATAATGGGTTGGGATGGCGAGACCCCACGTGGGTTCGCCATTGCTATCATATGATATGCTGTAAGGTAAGGGGGTGAAACTCCTGCATGAGTCTGCTTGTAGTAACCTGAGTACCTTTGAGTGGAAGAAGAAGAAGAAGGGTCCCTGTGGGGCATGTCTGTTTGAGATGGCGGGACCCCATGTGGTCCATTGCCATAATAAAGCGCTTTCTGAGTAAAGGATGGCAGGACCCTCCACCCCCACAGTCCGTCATTGTGGTAGTAGCACATGGTCCAATAGAAGAGGACAAGACCTAGTTAAGTCCACTGTAATATGGAATTAAGGGAATTAAGAGCGATGAGGATGATGCCTTATCATAGGCATGGCTGTTTGATATGATGGCCCCTCGTGGGTCTGCCATGCTGCAGTAAGCATGGATGAAACGTGAGCTTCCGAGGTCTCCAAAGAGGCCAGGTTGAACAGCACATCCCATGCAGGATGACTGGATGTGTTGAATGGATGCCAAGAGGCCATCGATGTAGCAAGGCTGAAGCTGAAACCTTCGCAAGGTGTGATGAGGAAGGTGTAGAATGTTAACGTGCAGTTATCCAGCATAGCAGCAGGAGAGGATGATTCAAAGGTTGCACTTTTCTAGGTGATATGACATATTTGTTAGGTACACCAGATGGACCCCAAGGAGGTCCAAAGAGAGGGCAACATGTAAGGTGATTATAGTGAGCTAGGGCCCCAATGAGGTGAGCTGGAGTGATAGAACCCCATGTAGGTCTGCCTGAGAAGGAGTAGAAGTGAGTGAGTTGGGCCAAGCCTCCACGAAGCAGCTGGGATGAGCAGGACCCCACATAGGTCTGCCTGAGGAGGAGCAGAAGTGAGGGAGTCAAGCCTGCCCCCATCTAGGCTGGCTGGACTGGCAGAGCTCGGATGGTAGTAGCTGCCTCCCCATCTAGGCAGGATGGAGGAAGGAACCTGAAGGAGTGGATCTTAAAGGAGAATGCAAAGGGGTAGTCAGTAAATGTCAGTAGGGGGTGTATATATCCTGGAACATCAGGGTTAAGGTCTCTGAATCACAGAGGGTGAGATGTCCTGGGCACTCGGTGAGTAGTACCATGCTGCAATAAGCATGGCTGTGCAGAAATAGAGGGTGAGTGGCCCAAAGGCTGGAGTACAATCAGGACTGATGGAGAGTGACCTTTTGTAGTATGCACCATCATTAGAGGTGGTAGTGGCGAACATTCATGGGTGATGCAGAATCTGCAAGTAATCCACAACACAAGCGGAGTACTGCGTCCTAATCGAGGAGCGAGGGTCCATTGATAATGATGACTTTACGTTACTCCGCCTTCCCAACCACTTCTGCACCAATTTTAATGGAAGTACATAGAAATCAAAGTACTTTGCATCACCGCCTTGTTATAGAGCCAAGGCAAATTTTGCAGTGATTCATGGGATTGCAGGTCACATGGGCTCTAGATTGTTCTGCACAGCTTCAGTTCTGTGTAGTGTGTGTGTGAGTGGTAGATGGAGACAGTTCCTTTCAGATCTCTGTGATTCAAATCCACTAAAAGCTGTTAAAAAGCCTTTTGAATTTTTTTTCTCAAAATTTAATACATCGATTGTAGGAAACCCTGTGCTCATATCATCAAGTGTTTATTGTTTGTGTGTGGATTATGAATGTTAATTTAGAGCATTCAGTCTGTGTACTGACAGACACTGAAGTGTGCTTTGGAGGAGGGCATATCTGTGGTGGAGGTAGGTTAAAACTGGGAGAAAAGGTTGTCTTTCTGTTTTGGTTATATTTTTCTTGTACAACTGTGTTAATGTGCACACAGTAATATTTTCAGAAATTCTTGACATTGTTTTTGCTGATTGTAGTGGTGCAGCAGAGCATAATTTTAATTTGTTTAAAAGATTTGGTTATATTACTGAAGTTTTCAATTTGCTATGCATTACTTGTAATGTGTGTGTTAGTGTGTGTATGTGTGCGTGCCATCAAATCAGACACATTTATTGTGCCACAGAATAATTGCAGCAGTGTGAACCTGCTATCCTCTGCACCTGTGTGATTTTGTACTGCTTTGTGGTATCTTGGTTTTGGACTGTTACTGCAGTGCACTGCAACCTCACCCCAGCCAGCAAAAGGTATTCTTTTCCAGACTGGATTGTGACTTGTGAGCACTGATTAAGGTGTTGTTGTGACTTTGCATCTGCATCTCTTCTTGATTGTGCAGTGCAATCTTAGTCTGTCTGTGCTTTTGCATCTGTTTAGTGCCCAATCTCCATCTGCAAGCCACAGTTGTTGGTTTTTGCTTCACATCCACTGGCCCAGACTGAAAGTTCAGAAATCTGAATTTGTTTAGAATTTTCTTGGTGATCCCCAAATTGCCTGCAAAGAGACGTGCAATAAACTGTTTCTGGCCATGGAACTGCTGCCAGTGACAAGGTTGTCTGTGGGCGTAGTGTCACAGAAGTGCATAGCTGATGTCAGTAAAGGGATTTCTCCATCAATGTTTGTTACAGCACAATCTGTATCTTCTCTCATAGTTGGAGGGATGATGTTGTCCCAGCTGGTGCTGTTAGTGCAGTTTCTGATGGCATGAGTATTGCTGCCTCAAGCTCCACTTCTGACCAGTTAACCAGTTCAGAAATATAGCTGTATCTAAAGCTGTGACTGACAGTGTAGATGATGTCATACCCCCATTAACATCCCCATGGTAGTACCATGATTCTGATCCTGGCAATGATAACTCACAATGTCACACTTCTTCCAGTGCTGCTGAAGTCATGCCTTTGCCATCCAATGATTCACAGTGTGGCACAAAAATATCAGGTGGTGATGATGATGCTGCTGTGGTTGGAACATGTTCTCCACATGATGACACCCAAGCTGAAAATGTGGATGCGGATGATGTTGATGTATATGGTAATGATGTCAGCGACCCTGTTGGGGCCAGAGAAAAAGAAAGTCAAGGTGGCTGTGTCTGTTGGCAATAAATCCTCCCTCCTCAAAAAGTTGTATTTAGTGGTTCCTGTTGATGATGATGACCCAGTAATAATGATAGGTAGTTGTGGTGGTCAGTTAGAGTCCAAGTGTGTCCAGCATGAAAATGATGTAGCATACCCCATTTCAGGGATTAAAAACTGGAGTCCAATAAGCAGCATCAGGGACATGTTAAAGATGGGGTCACAATCCCTTGTTTGGGATTTGTTTGCCCAAGATGCAAATGATGAGTCATTTTCAATCTGCCAGCTTTGCCATGAGTGTGTGAGTCGAGGTAAAAGGGAGTCATCTGTGCATGGGGGCCAGCATACACATCTTAAGAACAGGCACATGGCACTGTGGACCTGGCACCAGATGGCAGCTAATGCCATAGTGGGGCTCACCCTCATCATCAACCTTACTGAGCATGTTATCCCTTCCATGAGTGTAAGACCAAGTAGGAATGTCTGCAGTATTGATGAAATAACACCAGAGGATTACTACAGGTATGATGAGGAGGAGGATTATGATTTAGAAATATTGTCAAGTGGTGGTCAGAGTAGCAGCAGTGGTGGTGGTCAATGCAGCATGTCTAGTGCAAGTGGTACATCAACCCCTGTATGTAAAATGGGAAAATAACTTCATTTGTGGACTTGTCACCTGTGCACCCCTCTTCATCACACATCCACACCCCACCCCTGGCCATTTGCAGAGCCAAGCCATTTGTCACACCCCATACAAAAGATGTAAGTTAGCCCATGTTGGACAGTGTTTTGCCCACAACCTCCTGCTTGCCTGCCTGAAGCATGTGACCTACACTGTGTAAGCCATGTGATGTGTGTGGCTACCAGAATTCTCATTCCGCCTTAAGGCAGAATAAGGTGGAGTTAACAGTGTGAAGTCATAATTACAATGTGAAGTGGTGAAGTGAGGGTTTAAAATGGGTACTCTGCATAGGTGGGATACTAAGTGGCCACTTCTGCGACCATATTGGTGGAATTTTACTTTGTTGCATCTCTAACCATCATGCTTGACATTTATAGATGTACTGAAATGTCTAATCCAGTCATCAGTCACGAACAGTTGCGGATCAAGGCGTTGTACTTAGTGTTCCAAATGAAGTGTCCAGTGGAAGTGAATGGGTCCACATCGAATTGTGACTTGTTCAGCTTACCAGTAGAGCAATGGCGAGCATGTGTGGAGAAGGATCCCCATTGATGTGAGATAGAAATGCTGACCATGCTAGTATGGCACAAGGTGAAGAATTCAGTAAATCTAACTTACAGAAGAGTGGTTCGTCCAGGAGTCACAGCCATAATATAAGAGTGGAACCCCGGCCTGAAGGCAACATGTGGCTGAGAGTATCAGCAAAGCGGAACACTACCACACAGCCAGTAGGTGCATAGGTCCCAAGAAAGAAATGAGAATCCAGGGTTCCCTTCCCACAAAGCAGCAGGGAAGGGTCGGGAAAGCACAGTATGGTGGTGGCTCACCAGCTGCAAGTCCAGAGGCAGTGATGCAGGGAATTGCTCCCTGCCAACCATGAGTATAGAAGCGGATTAGGAAAGCAAAGTGGTATGAGACTCACCAGCCATGAGGAGGTACAGCAAGATGCTGCAGGAATCTGAAGTAGCGGTGAGGGAGAACGGAGTTCTGAAGCAACGAGCTGTCTGGACCGCATGGAATCCGGGAGTGAGCAGCTGGAATCTGGGTGCAGGCAGGCACGGAAGGACATGAAGGCTGGTGAGGAAGAAGGAAAGTCAAAGGAAGATGGGGAACAGAAAGCAAGAGAGAGGTAGAAACAGAACAGGGGCAGGGAAGAGAAAGGGAAGACAGCAAACAAAGGGGAGCAAAACACAACAAACGGAGGTGAGGAAGGTGGAAGAGGGGCCACCACGGAAGGCACAGAGGAATAGAGGAAGAAGCCAGCCCCATCAGCCACACAGAACCTGAGTGAGTTCACTCACTCTAAGAAGAGGGAGCGAAGCTGACAGCTTAAGAAGAGAATGGGAGGAGCTATTCTCCCCCACCCCACTGAAATATAGGCAGAACCTTCCAATAAAATGTGAGAGGAACTTGAACAAACCCAGGATTTAACCATTAACAAGTAAGAACAAACAACAACAAATATTTCCCACCCCCCATACTATCTCCCCATATCACCCCCTCCTGCCACCAGAACAGAAAATAAAAACAGCAGAAATACAGATAATAGGTCTCTGATCTAATATGCACCATCTGCAAGTATAAGGCTATGAGGACCAAGAAACAGTGCATTCATGCTGTCAATATAACATATAGTGGTTCCCAGGCACATTTGTATGTAAGCATCTTACCAGACATACTGGCTATAATGCGCCAGCTTGCAGAGCAAACAGGATCTCCCTGTACCATTCCAG
The DNA here is from genome assembly GCA_016271365.2 of Neoceratodus forsteri. NCBI lineage: Eukaryota > Metazoa > Chordata > Ceratodontiformes > Ceratodontidae > Neoceratodus > Neoceratodus forsteri. Next base: position 719,398,433 of record CM057459.1, on the reverse strand, counting down.
GAACTGATGTATGCACCAATCAAGCCAGTGCCGGAGGATAACTTTTTTACACATGATGAAATCAAAGCCATGTGCAGCTTTTGGCTACCAATCAGGTTATTATTATAGTCACTCAAAATACATATTTCAGGAGAAAGGTATCAGACAGTCCCATGAGGAATCTAGGTGAGATCTGATAGAATTCCAGAATGGGGTTACTGTTTCACAGGACCACAGAATATGAAGTAAAGTGCCAGGCTTCTTAACACATCTGGAGCAAGAGTTAATGGGTAAATGATCCATCTCGTGCAATTTAAATGGGGTGTAATAAAGGTTTTGGATAATCTGAAATTGCATAAGATGGAATCTATCCCAATTAATAAACTTATATAAATGCTTCCAGATGATCAATCCATTTATTAGAGGGATTAGAAGCCGGAGAATTTGGTCCACCAATAGAACCTTGGCCCTTCATTGGCAACTAGAAGTTCCTGTAGAGTGGTAATAATATGAAATAAGATGTGAGGTAGGAGCCACATAAAGAAGAGGAGAACTGAACTTCCAGGGATGAAGCAATGGGCCCAAACCAAAAATTGCAAAAGCATGTGTGACAATTGGAGGTATTGAAAACAGGAAGAGCTGTGCCAATTATATAAGGTATGGCGTCCTGAAAGAGAGCAATTTCTGATTGAGAATGAGATCTCCAACTGTGTCCACACCCATACGGCAAAACCCTTTAGAAAGTAACTGTCCAGCTATCCAAAATTAGGGTTGCCAAATAGGGTTGTGTAATATCTTTATAGGACAAATCTTAAGCAGAGAACATAACTGTAAATGAATGGAGAGATGCCTCCAAGGACGTGCCCTGCAATGGCTGGGAAGATTTACAATTTCTACTGTTCATGGTACATAGTTTGCATCATATAATATATTTAAGTTTTGGTAATAACTACACTCACATATTTGAAAACAATCTTTAGGTTTAAATATTAATTCTCATTCTGTTAATGTTGACTCACCAAGGAGCATCATCTCTGTTTTTTAACATTTATTTTATATCGGAAACCTTTGCAAATTTCGTTATTAATTCCATGAACCTCTTTATTGTTTCTTTAATATTTGAAAGATACACTGGGATGTCATCTGCATAAAGTGAGATCGTATAAGTCCTTCCTCCTAACTTTATTCCTGAAATATTATTTCTTATAGACTGGGCCAAAGATTCAGTATATATTGCAAACAAAACTGGGGAGAGGGAGCAACCCTGTCTCATCCTCGGAGCTCCTTTAAATGTCAGCTCTGATGGCGTGCATGCTCAGGAGCGTGGCCACCATCTTATTTGTTTACTTTGCGGTCCCAGCTTCCCAAAACACTGGGACTGCAAGTTATTCTTTCTTTTCATGCCCACAGGATTGGATGTCCTGTCACAGCACTCAGTCCCCTTTACAGGGACTCCTCAGGGCTGAGGACATCACTGGCATCATCAGCTGCAGCCACAAGGCCATGGGAGATGCCAGGGTTCAGGTCCCACTGGGACCCCTTAAAGAGGCATCAGCACCAGATCAGGGCTGGATCCCACACAGGTAAGCCCAAACTGGGGATATCACATGGGTATAACAGTGAGATGCTTCCAGAGCAGGGATGATACCTGTGGCATGGGAAAGGTAAAGATGGGTATGGGCCAATGGGGCAGTAATGCCAAAAACCCAGTTTCAGAAGGCAGGGGTGGGCATCAGGACCAGAGCAGGAGCTCTGCTTGATGTGGGTGAGCTCTCAGTGAATTTCTGAAGAGGTAATGCGGAGAAGACAAATGTCATACCACCACTGTAGAGGAGGTTGAGCTGGAGCCAGAGGTGGGTGGGGGTGACAATAGCCAGGGTCCAACAACAAATTGGGTATATAAGGCATTAGTGATGGCATACTGGTCAGCAACCACACCAGTGGTACCTTCGAGACAGGTAATATGATGGCCAGAACTTGAGGGGTGGAGTAGATTGACTACTTCCTAGAATTTGAGCGATGAAATAGTCTAACGTGTTTCAATATAAGAAAAATAGCAGGACAAGAGGACACAGCATGAGATTACAGGAGACCGATTAAGGGTAATGTGAGGAAGTTCTTTTTCATAGAAAGGTACTGGATCCATGGGCAGCCTACCTCAGGAAGTGGTGGATATGAATAAAGTGCAGGGCTTCAAACAGGCATGGGACCGGGCATAAGGAGCAATACAGATGAGTATGAATAGATAGGCCATTGACAGAGCAAATGCTGATGGCACATTTATAAAGTAGAAAAAGAAATGGGCAGACTGGATGGGTCTTGTGGTCCTTGTCTGCTGTCAGCTGTGTTTCTATGTTTCTATGGGGTTGGTGACTGGTTGGTGACTCCTTAATGCATTTGTAATGGAAGTAAGAGGCTTTGACTTCATAATAATAATAATTCTTTATTTATAGTGTGCCTTTCAAAACCAAGGTGCATAACAATCAGAGCAATTAAAACATATAAAAACATCATTACATTCAATAAATACAAACATGTCAGCCAACATCATCACTGTATGCCTTATTCCACAGGAATGTTTTTAAGGCCTATTTGAATCCTCCGCGATTTGCGCACTCCCTAATCCGACAGGGTAGAGAATTCAGAGGGTCGGGCTCCCACAGATTTTAAAGTCACCCTCGGAATCTCTAGTAACCCCATGTGGCTGAGAGTAGTCGTTCAGGATGATAAGGAATCAGGAGCTCTTTCAGGTAGTCAGGGCCCCGTCCATGTAGGGCTTTGTATGTCAGTAACCCGACTTTGAAGGAGATCCGCCACTGGACGGCAGCCAATGCAGTTCCGCAGCACTGGTGTAGTATGGGAAGATCTTGAAATCCCCATCAACAACCGTGCTGCTGAGTCTGCACCAGCTTCAAGCAATAGATATTCAACCCCAGTAGCCCAAAGTAAAGCGAGTTGCAGTAATCTAAGTGTGAGATCACAAAGGTATGGATCAATGTAGGCAGATCTAAGGACAGAACAAGGTGCTTGATCCTGGAGATGTTTCTTGGTGGTAAAAGATGACTTACGATGGCAGACACCTCTGGAAGTGTCAGTCCGCATCTAACAACACCCCCAGGTCATGCACCTTTTCAGAGACCTGGAGCTCAGCGCTCCCCAGGAACAATCCCAGGATGCAGCCTGCCCCTGCCCCTATCCAGCAGCCTGGATCCAGACATCACCTCCATCTTCCCGGGGTTCAACTTCAACCAACTGGACTTCATCCAATCTTGGATTTCATCACAGCAGTTATTAAATACCGAGACTGCTCCTTCCTGGTCAGGAGCAAAGACAGACAGAGCTGGGTATCATCGGCATAGCAATGAAACCTCAGCCCATACCATCTTGCAATGTCTCCGAGGAGAAGCATATACACCGCAAACAACATGGGGGACAATACTGAGCTCTGAGGAACCCCACATGACAACAGGATCGGATCAGAGGAAAACAACCCGACATAACCCTCTGAGTTCTTCCCATGAGGTATGATGTAAACCGTCTGTAGACCAACCCAGAGAGTCCACAGATAGATCTTAGGTGCCCAAGCGCACCCCATGGTCAACGTGTCAAAAGCTGATGACAGATCTAAAAGTACCAAAATGGACCATTTTATCTGGTCTCTCACCAACAGATCATTGAGCACCCGAACCAGCACAGTTTCAGTACTATGCCTCTTCCAGAAACCAGATTGGAGAGGTTCATAAATGTTATGGATGGTCAAATGGTTCTCCAGTTGTGCAGCCACCACTTTCTTGATCACTTTCCCCTAAAAGGAAGGCTCGAGATAGGCCTATAGTTACCAAGAGAATCTGGGTCCAAACAAGCTTTCTTCAACAACAGTGTCACCACTGCCTCTTCAAGGCGTAGGGATAAACACTGGAGTCAAGGGAGCACCAGATTATCTGTGCCAGAACCAGGCCAATAAGATCACCACAACCCATAATCAGGGATGTCGGGCCCAGGTCTAAACTACAGTATGTAGGCATCACCTGGACAATCCCATAACATCCGTGACTCCGGATGGTTGAAGGTACTCCAGGAGAACAGAGGACTGTGACCAAGTCCTGATCCTCCACAACTCACATAGAATGTCGCAAGAATCTCCGACCTGATGTCAGCCACCTTATCAGCAAAGAACCAAGCATGCTCATCATACTGCAATTGTGAAAAAAGCTCTTGGAGCTGCATACAGGTTGGTTGCACAACCTGTTCACAGTTCTGAAGAGCTGAGCTGGTCGATTCTGAGCGCGGAAATTTCCCTGGACAGGAGCTCTGCCTTCTTATGGGAAATTTCTGACTGGTAGAACTGATAATGTTCTAGTAGTCTAAGGTGGTCGGCATACAGGTCGGATTTTGGCCAACAACAATCTAACCTGTGACCTAGTCACCATAACTCCCTCAAGGCTCCATCAAACCATGGAGCCCAAGGGTGGAGGGAGAGAGGACACACATGCACTGGTGCAATGGTATCCAAAGCTGAAGTGATAGCAATATTATATGCCAAGACCAAGGCTTCAGGATCCTTGCAATCCACAGGAAGTTCTGATAGGTCAAGGACTGCTGCTAAGACATCAGATGTAATATTCCGTAAAGGTCGGTCAAGGCGCATAGGTACCTGAGCCTGTTGTATCACTGACAGTCCACAAGGATCCAGAAACCTCGTGGACTGACCAAACAGCATCTCTTAGTTTAGCAAGTTCAATATAGTCAGCAGAGATCCAGGAGAAGTGCCCCAACCTGGTTGACTGATTGTAGCATGGGAGTCTCAAATGGCTAGGAATAAGGTGCAGAACTGAGCTAGCACCTTATCCAGGTCAGGAATTGCTACAATGTGCTCCAATCAGCAGTCATGAGATCAGAAAGGAAATAAGGCAAGGAGAAATTATGAAAGATCAGTCTGTAATGATTTTAGGTGGGCCTTTTTCATCATGATTTTATGAAAACAAAAGGTAATGCAATGCTCACTGAACAAATCAGGAAGGGTGTCAGTCACGCCATACAGTGAGGGTGGATGGACAAGATCCAATCCAAGAAGGAGTGGTTGGAGGATTGACTATTGAATTGGGTAGGGTAGGTGAGTAGTAGGTGATGATTTAGGATTTGAATTTGGAATGGAGAAATAAAAGCTTAGGCATGAGACAGCTGAGATTTAGATCTTCTAGGCCAATAATCTCATGCCTAGGGGTATTAATATAAGTTAGGTGGTTAGAGATAATATCAGTGACAACTTTTTCACCTTTACCTGGGGAGCCATATATGCCAGTAATAAATGGGGACAGAATGGGAGAAGGTGATTTTACCACAAATTAGCTCATAGAACCTAGAAATTCACCGCCTAGGAGGTAAGAATAAAAAGTAAGGGCAAGAGGATACATAGTGGGCACCCCCACCTTTCCTCTACCCTGACAGTCGACAGTGAAACCTGATAGGGCAATGTCATGTGAGGGAGTCTTGGCAGATAATCAGATTTCAGAGAGAATTAGCACATCAGGGGTAGCCTGAGATACCCATATCCTAAAAATGTAGATCTTGGGCAGAAGGCAGTGAATATTGATGTGGTAAAGGTGTAGACCTTTGGGGAGATGTTGGCATGCAGGGATGGGAAGTAAGCTTGAGAGAGGTCTGGATTCTGCTCAGCATTACCACACAGTAAAAGTAACAGGATTAGTAGCCTCTTAGAAGCATTAGTAAACCACCAGGCATTCAGCTTCTTGGAGTGGCCTTTCCATTGGAGGAGATGGGAATAGGAAGGGTGTAACAAAAAAGAGGCATAAGCAGAGGCAATCACCGTTTAGTAAACCAGCATGGATGAGAGAAGAAAAAACAGAATCAACAGACATATGAGTAGGTAGATGAGTATGGCATTGAGATGAGTTAGAAGCAAAGCAGAGGTTAAAAATAGAGTAATCGCAGCAATGCAAAGCAAAGTCCACTACTATGAAATCAATGGAAATGACTAATAACACTTGGCAGTACTACTTCACTATTACACTTCACAATGAAACAAACTACTGTAGTGTTCCAAAGTTGAGGGTACAACAGAAAAAGAGAATAAGGTGCCCCAGGAAACATAAGGTACCCCAGAAATGCCCAGCTGCCCCAAGCTTTGGATATAAGCATCACAAACACCTTTTAAAATAATGTAAATAAGCCAGAAATGCCAAGCTATAATGCTTCCATGCCCACATGTGGCATATGTACAGTATATAAAGTGGCTCAGGATGGAATACCAGGCTGGGAAGATGGAATGCCATGCTGGGTAACACATGCCTAGCATTCCAAAATTGGAACCCAGAGTGTTGCTGTTTAAAAAAGTTAGAGAATTTGAGGAGACCGTGGAGGAGAGAGGACACAAAATGCATAGAGGGATGACAGAGGTTACCTGGAGGGTTGATGCTATGCCTGGGGCTTGTCTGTGTGCCTCTGCTGCCTCCGGTCCCTGATCTTGCCTTCCTTCAGCCTTTGAAGCAGCCATGCGCCCGAGTACCATCGGGATGCCTTGTAAGAAAAGGAGAGTTCCGTCCAGCGTGTTGGGCTTGGAGACCGTTTATTATTTTTTATATTGAAGTACAGTTTTCTGTCCCCTGGAGGTGGTAGTGTAGTGCCGCATCACGAAATCAGATGATCACGGAGCTGTCAAGTCACTAGAACCTTGTAAAGTCCCCAGACGTCCTGTGCCCGCCTGCAAGAAAAGCCTCCCTCTGCCAGCAGTACCTCCTGCCTCCTTAACATTGTCTTTACCCCAGGCCAGGGCAGCGAGTCAGTGGCAGCACCAGCAGGTAGGTGCTGACTGCCTAAAGTTATATTTTTAACATAAAAGTTATTTATTTAGCAGCACAGTGGGCACTGCATAAGAAACAGCCAAATGCCATAGAAAGAGGGGCCTGAGAGCCAGATTAACATTAATTAATATTCATTTGGTCTTAGCAATGCTCAGGGAGGGGCTTGGTTGAGAGGCCCTTGGGAGAAGCTATAAATATTAACAGAGGAAGCCCGGAGGTGGAGCTAAGGTGGGGCAAGGGCAGAATAGGCCCTATCTGAAGTAAAATGAGTATTTAAAGAGTCAACCCCACGGAAGCTGTTACAGGACAACACCAGTGGAGCCCAGTACAGTGTAGCCCTCACAGTAAACAGGCCTAGTCAAGTGTAGCCTGGATAGTTAAAGGGCCTAGCTAGCCATTTAGACCCACAGTATTTAAAAGGGCCTAGCAGCCACAGAGGCTCAACAGTGTTAAAGGGGTCTTTCTAGCTATATAGGCCCACAGGTGTTAATGAGGCCTAGCCAGTCCCAGTAGGCCAGTTATTTAAAAGAGGCCCAGTGCAGCTATATGGCGGCCCACCCAACTAGTGTACTTACAGTCTAAGAAGGCCATCTAGTGTCTTGCCACCAGTGTATCCACAGTAGCAGGAGAGCCTCGTTAGTTAGAGGGACCCCACTGCAGGAGGTCCACATTTCGCAAGGGCTTCACTGAGAAGGTGCCTGGATAGAAGCAACCAAGTGCCTGTTATTTACTGTGATTTGTACATTCAGAGACTGTGACACTGAGCAAAACTGTTGGAACTGTGATATTAGCAACACTGTTGGAACTGTGACAGTTAATTGTATTGTGCCAGCATCTTGGGCTAGTGTGTTTCGAATCAGTCTTCAGTAGTTCCTTCAGACATCTCCTCGGTGTGTCCCTGAATCAGTCTTCAATACTCAGACATTTCACCAGTATATTTCTGAATCAGCCTTCAGCAGCCCTCGAAGAAGAGGTATTCCACCTGTGCACTCCAGAATCAGTCTGCAGTAGTACTCCTGAAGAGAAGAGCCATGTTTGTAGCAGTACCTTTGCAACATCAAGTTTATTATATTCCTCCAACTGTTCCCTGTGTAAGGCCTGTCCCAGTGCAGAGTCTGCCATCTTTTTCTTTGTTTTTTCATCCGCACCAAAGTGCCATCCAGATCTTCTGTTTCAGTTCCCAGAGTCAACGTCCTGTTTATTGTTTATGACAGTCCTTGGCTCATCCGGCTTTGGTGCCCAGTACCCTGTCATTCTTCAATGTTGGAAGACATCTTCATCCTGATTCCTGATTTCATGGGTTCTCCCAATGTCTTCTTTACCCAGAAGTCCAGAAGCAGGCTGTGGCAAGGTGTTCTGCATCTTCTTCTTCACCTGGCAGTCCAGAAGCAGGCTGTGGCAGGGCTGCTCTGCATTGCCTTCTTTCACCCGGCAGTCCAGAAGTGGGCTGTGGCAGGGGTGTTCTGCATCGCTGGTATCTGGCAGTCCAGCGGGCTCTGGCAGGGTAGCCACTGTACTGGTCATCTCAACCCAGCTGTCCAACAGTGGACTGTGGACAAATCCTTTGTGCTTCAATTCGGCAGCTGTCAGTGGGTCTTTGGCAGGAAATCTCAGTGCTCATTCTTAAATTCTGGCAACCCAAGAGAGGTGGGTGTGGCCAAGAAACTCATAGTCTGTTTAAAAACCCTCTTTGTATTCCCTAGTTTCTCAAAAGTCCCAGTCACACTGGCCAGCCAGTCAATTTGTTCCTTGTTACACCAGTTTCTTTGTTTCTGTTCTCTTCTCGATGACAGAGAAAGTACAACTGTGCATGAACTGCCATTAGTAACATGTATAGAGTTTCGCTATAGTATGCTGAATGTCTATAGTGTGGAGTATTCCAGGTAATAGGCCTTAGTTAGAGGTGCACCTCAGGGGTAAATATAAGGATTTGATTAAGACGCTTTTAAAGCATAGCTGTTACAGTCGGTTTGACAATTGTGCTAGTTTTGCCATAGAGTTACCCTCTTACAGGGACTTTAAGGTTATAGACGCCTCTACAATGTAGCTGTTACAGCAGATTCTGTTTTACAATTCTCCTCATACAGGAGGTTAGAAGTAATAGTTTCCTCTTTTCCTGTGACCGTCTTCCTTACCTTGTTTGAAGAATAAAGCCTGTCAAGCATTTGGAAACCTATTACCGACTCGCCTCTCTTTGTTAGGTTATAACACCCACCTTCTGGGAACCTGGAGTGTCCTCCCACCATTCCACCTGCAGGAAGAGGCACTGATGTTGGTAAACTGTGCGATTTATTTGGGTCATCACAACACTGTTGCTCTAATCACCCTTTTACTTTAGTGGATCTCAGCACACACTACCATTGGGGCACCACATTATGAAACAGATAGATGAGTCAGGCAGAAACCATTCAACAATTTACATAGCACACCAAATTGCCAGGTACACATGGTACTCTTCATTAGCACCCAGGTAGGGGATCTAGCAATACACAAAAACAATAGAAACTAGCTAGATACTAGCATAATCAATATAAGAGTATACACAAACTGGGTACTAACCAGCAAGTTAGCATATACAGAAATGGATTCAAACTAGCATGTATAAATAGATGACCAGCAGTAACTAGTGTCCAAGATAGATCAACCATTAACAGGCAATGCACTAAACATGTGTTTAAACAGTATTTGCATAAATAGTTATAGTAGATTATATACACAATTGATAATGTCCAGTGCAACTGTACTGGCAGATTGCAAAAGCAATTTGTCTGCCACAAAGTGAGGCAGAATAGTACAGAGAACTTACAGTGTTGTGTAAACTGTTCATTAGATGGGCAGCATGGCTGGCGCTGGCTGCATCCACGGATATCACCCATGGTGGACACCCTTAGTGCTGCACCCTTAGCACTCTGGCTCACAGTGCGGAGTAGGAGTCACAGATAACAGGGAGAGGAATCCCTACCCATGGCAGTGCTGACTGGCGGTGGGGGCAAACTGGGTCCAGTTCTGGTCTCCAATCAGGTCCCAGTGTTCAAGGGAGAAGCATTGATCTGTGTGTGTATGTGTGGGGGGTATCAGGCTCAGTTCCTACCTTGAAAATCCCCTTGGTGGTGCTACTGCAAAAGTCCCAGCAGGTCTGAAGACAGAAAGCCATGCCCATAGCACTAGTGATTGGCTGGGGAAGCTGGATCCAGTGCTGATCTCCATTTGGGTCCGAATGTGCAAGTGAGCAGGGAAAAACAACATTCATGGAGGGGATTAGGATTAGTTCCTACCTCATGATCCTTTGCTGGTGTTGATGCAAAAGTCTTGGCAGGTCTGAGATCAATGATCATGCACTGGCCTTTGTTAGGTATTTTGAATTTGGCATTCCAGGAAGCCCACCCATGGCACTGTTGATTGGCGAGGCGAGCTGGGTCCAGTGCTGGTCTTCGATTGGTCCTGGTGTGCAGGAGGAAAAGCAGCAATCAGTGGGGAGGAAGCAGAATAAAAGCTCTGGTCCCTACCTCACAAACCCTTGCTGGTGCTCCTGCAAAAGTCCCAGCAGGTCTTAAGAGTGCCGACAGCACTGGCCTTGTTAGAATTTCACATTTGGTGCTTAAAAAGCCCTCCCAAGGCACTGCTGATTGGCTTGGGGGTTGAGTGGAGTTCCTTGTTGGTTTCCAGTCAGGTCTTGGTGGGTAGGGAGGAAAACAGCAATTAGTGGGGAGGAGGGAAATCTTGGCCCAGTTCCTACTTCATGACCTCTTGCTGGTGGTGCTGCAAAAGTACTGTCAAGTCTGAAGAGCACCAGTTGTGTGCTGGCCTTTGTTAGGAATTTTGAATTTGGTGCTGGAGGAAGCCCTCCCATGGCACTGCTGATTGACTGGGGTGGGGAGCTGGGTCCAGTGCTCTTCTCCAGTCAAGTCCCAGTGTGCAGAGAGGAAATGGCAATTGGTGAGGGGAGGGGAATCAAGGCTCATTCTCTACCTCACAACCCCTTACAGTGCTGCTGCAAAGATCCTGGTGGTCCTGAAGAGCACCGATCGTGTGCTGAACTTTGTTAGGAATTTTGAATTTGGCTTTCAAGGAAGCCCCACATATGGCACTGTTGATTAGCTGGGTGGACAAGCTGGGTCCAGTGCTGGACTCCATTGGGTCTTGGAGTGCAAGGAGAGGAAGCAGTGATCATTGGGGGTAGGGGAATGAAGGCTCAGTTCCAGCCTCACTACCCTTGGCTGGTGCTGCTGCAAAATCTTCTTTGCTCTATAGTTACCTTTGTTTCCATTTGCTGTGCTTCATTATCTCTCTGGACAGTGCCTCTGTAGTATTTAGAAAATGCTTTGTACTTCTTTATCCCATCCCTTCTGCAGGTCTAACCTGAAAATGAGTTTCAGCTCAGCATACTTCCAGGCCATGATTTGAAATGAATGAATAAATAAACAATGTCTCCCAGCACCCACATGACTTTTCCCTTATTTCTGCTGCAGGATGTCCTGCCCATGTCTTAAGTGGTACATGCATATTTATTTATTTAGTTTTTGTTTACCAGGTAAGTGTACTAGACAAAAACTTTGCCTATTTTCAGACATGACCCAGAAGAGTTACAGACAGAGGAAATAGCAAATTCAGGAGACAACACATTGCATGATTTTGTGCAAGGATTGTCAAACTTGAATAACTGTATCAGCTCATTTCAGCAGAGCAGGGGAAGAATTACAGACAGAGGAAAACAGCAAATATTGAAAACACTACATACATGTTTTAGTGCAAAGATTAGCAAAACTTGAAAACTACAGTATATCAGTCATTTCAGCAGTGCAAGACCACAGTTACAATGAATCAAACCAGAGAGATTGTATTCTCATGATACGTCTCCGATGCGGTACAGTATATGGATATGCTTATCATTTAGCAATCAGCCTTGCCGCCCATCTGTTTTTTATGTGAAATCTTGCTTATTCACTAAGTATTTGTAGAGGTGCAGTGGTTAAAGCACTGAACTGTTAAACAGAAGACCTCACAGACTCCAATTCCACCACTTCCACAGGCTCACATGGCCTGGAGCATGTTACTTGACTTCCTGGCTGAAAAATTGTATGGAAGCAGGTACTGACTGAAAATGAGATACTGCATGCCAGTTGTTCTGTCCTTAGTCAATATATTATGAAAATAATAATGAAACATAATATATTTTAGGAGAGGATCTAAGTTGCCAGAATGTTGATCCTGCTACTGATCTGAAGCTCTGAGAATTAAAGTATGAGCTGCAATTTTACTGAAAATTTCAAGGCCTTTAAAGGGACACTGTCAAGGGCCAGCCCAGTGGTGCTGAGGGCTGAAGTGTTGGACACCTTATCTCGTGACATGCTGGCGACATAGGTTCGAGAATCAGCCCAGGTTGTCAGAGAGCAGTATGGGGGCAGGGCAGGACTGAGCAACACGCCAAGGTAGCTCTCCTTTCCAGGAAGGAATCTGTCACCTATTATAGTTCCACTGCTCAGATGGAGGTCCATAGGCAGTGCAAGTGAATGACAGCAAAGCAGTGGGAGGGCATCCCAGTACTACAGCGTGTGCATGCCTCCACATGAGTCTATGGCCAGGACCAGAACAGGGAAAACCCGGGGGTGGAAACTGGGGAATAAAAATAATAATAATTAAAAAAGGAACACTGTCAACTGCCTCAAACTGTCCCTAGATTAAAAAGACAGCTGTCATTGTGATGTAGAGGCTGAGGCCCATTCTCTACCTTTCCCATGCTGGCAACCTGAGTTTGAGAACAAGTTTGGGACACAGGGGCCAGCCAGGGAAGGAGGCTTGAGCTTCCCAAGGATGATCTCCTCCTCCAGGAGGGAGGGCAGCAAGCTTTGCTGCTATGCTGCCACCTGGGCGACCACAGGTGGCAGTACAGCTGAGTACCTAGGAGGTGGGAGGATGTTTTTGGCACCACAAAGAGACTCACTGTGTGTGATTATACTTGACATGCCCCTATCATCAACATCCTAGGAAACTTGGGAGAAAAGGAGGAAAAACCTAAGTGGCAGGATGAGTTGACCAGCTCGTGGGCCCCTACACTTGGCTACCTATGTGTGCAGTCTCCCATGCCAGATCCTGTGGCAGTGGAGGTAGGGGGGGGCCCCACCACCACTGAAAGAGGTGAAAACTCTGGGGAAAAAGGGAGATGTAGGTAAGTCCTAGGGAATGCTAGACCGACTGGTCTAGAGCTAGATCAAGAGGATAAGGTGGCATAAATAGAAATGAAAAGAAGCACATGTGATTGCTCACTTTCTGTAGAATTTGTTGATGCAGCTGGTTGATTCTGATTCCTTTTGTCTTTGACTGCCCACCATACTATTGTTACCACACAAGATTGTGTTCATTTAAATTCTGTGATCAACTATTGCTGCATGTTTCCTGGACTTGGAAACACCCTCAACACAGTCCAGACACTCAAGATGTAGTGGGAAGAGAGAAGGCGATTGCATCATTAGTGGCTGCACTGTTTGGGGTATTCTAATGTTTAGAAAGTAATAAATAAAAGTAGATCAAGGATTTCAAACAAAACAATCTTGGGTATAATTACTCCATTAGTATGCATTTCCATTCTTCTAAGAAAGGGAGGAAGATAAAACAACCAGCTACATCAATGAATTTTCGAGACAGTGAGCAATCATTAAATGTCTGGTTTCAGTTAGAAATAACATGATGCAAAAGTAGTTACAGTGTACCTTTAAATGAGACTGTAAATGGTGTCATGCATTTTGTAGTACCCTTATCTTTTATAAGACTAATTAAATCAATATGCTATCTTGTACTCTTTGGGGAGTTCCTGATGTAAGAGGTCAGAAAAAGCAGCATTCTGGTGCCCATTTTCTTTATTTGTAAATTATTTGGCCTTAGTAGTGCAATGAAAAATATTTTTCGAACAAGCTAGCTTCAGCTACAATTAATGAATGATATGGCAGCTTAGATTCAACACAAAGAAGTGCAAAGTAATGCACCTGGGAAACAAAACCCAGGGAAGAGTACACAATGGGGGTGAGATACTAACAACAACAAAAATGGAAAGGGACCTGGGGTAGTCATATCAGATGACCTAAAGGTGGGCCAGCAATGTGAGAAGGCAGTAAGGAGGGCTGGGGATACTGGAATGCATAGGGAGAGGCATCACCAATAGAAAACAGGAAGTTGTTGGCCCTCTGTACAGACAGTTGGTAAGACCACATCTGGAGTACTGTGTACAGTTCTGGAGACCCCATCTCTGCAAAGACATAGACAGGGTGGAGGCTGTCCAGAGGAGGGTGACCAAAATGGTGCGGGTCTGCACCAGAAGACATATGAAGAAAGACTAAAGAAGCTTAAGATGTATAGCCTCGAGGAAAGGAGAGAGAGGGGACATGATAGAAACTTTCAAATATCTCAAGGGAATCAACAAAGTCCAAGAGGGTAGCATCTTTCAGAAAAAAGATGTGCAAGAACAAGGGACATAATTTGAAGATAGAGGGTACAGCTCAGAGGTAATGTGAGGAAGAATTTCTTCACAGAGAGGGTTGTAGATGCATGGAACAGCCCTCCTGAGGAAGTCATAGAGTTAGAAACAGTGGGGAATTCAAGAATGCATGGGACAGACATAAGGCAACTCTAGCGGGGATAGGAGGAAGTAGGCTGTTGATTACCTAGGATCTGCAGCTTATCTGTTAGGTGAGGAAATGGGCAGACTAGGTGGGCCAAGCAGTCCTTATCTGCCATCAAATTCTATGTTTCTATGTAACACATCAGCATACCTGACAAATTTATTTTCTAAGTACCTCCTATGCTGACTATGAGGTTCCTAATCCTTGCTAGTCCTACAACGCTATTTGTAAGACAAATGTAGTGGCCATCTTTTTTCTTGAGAGAAAAATTTAAATGTTTATAAAATACTCCAATGTTGGTGGAACTAGAACATTTATCACCAAATAAAACTGGAAGGCACCTGGAATCTGTTATAATGACACTGGACAAGTTAAATTTTTTGCCCAATTCGTTGCCCTGCTGCTTTAATTCCCAAAATGTTTGACTCATTTTACCATCCTCCAGAGACAGAGAGGAGAAGAACTGAGGCTTTATTATAGATCTGATCCTAATGTCTTTCTCCCAGGTGGGATTACAGTTAGAAAAATAATAAGATGTCTAAACTAATCGATGATTAGAGCGTAAAAATAAAAATCTAAAATGATGGTCTTGGGACCCCGAAGAATGAATTCTCTTAGTTCAAACATTAATTAAAAAATGAAAAAGTTGAATGCTTAAAATTATCTGAACATTTTATTTTCTGAAAACAAGTCTTGGTCAAAACATGTTATGTGGAGCTGAACTAGTAAGAATTTTGGTAGTATCCTCCATTTTAGTGATGGAGCAAATAATCCCAGAAGTACACTCTAGGTCTTTCACTTAAGTGAATTCACAGCTTTTATATGATGTAGAATTTTGGGGTGAGATATGGTGGACTGTATGGAAACAATCTTAACTACCTTTCTACACAATAAACAAGCATTTGTCAATGCCGAATGTTGCTTGCTTCTATGTGCTGTTTAGGTATTTGAAGTCATTGAGTGCAAATATTGAAATTTTGTGGAACTTACGACGTAGGAACTAGAAATGCACGCCTGTAAAACAGTCATTGTTAGGAAATTTTTCACGAAATTTTCAACATAGCCATTTAAGACCTATGCTCATGAACAGTGTCACTGTGATTTTGTTAATGTGTCCCATACATTGAGTTTGCACACGAATGCGCCATTGTCGCTACATGAGGAGGAACACGTTTTGGGCAGGATGTGAAAAATGACAGCTGTACTGCTCATAAGGAGGTGTGGTAAAATGGCAATGTTGAAAATCTGGAGTGAAATATTGAAAATTCACAAACCTATGAGCATCGTGGAACTGTGCATCGCACACTATAAAACAGTCATTTTAGGAATTCTTTCACCAAATTTTCAACATTGCCATTTTAAGATCTCTGCTCATGAACAGTGACACTGTGATTTTCTTAATGTGTCCCATACACTGAGTTCGCACACCGACTGCGCCATTGAGAGAAGGTGTAGTAAAATAGCAATGTTGAAAATCTGGGTGAAAATATTTGAAATTTCGCGAACTGACGAGCCTGTGTGGAACTGCGCAACACCAAGCTCATAAAACAGTCATTTTTGGAATTTTTGGACAAATTTTCAACATGGGGTTTTAGGACCCTTCTCATGAATGATGTCACTGTCATGGCGGTATTCAGGCCCAAAGGGTGATTTCACAGTCACTGCGCAGTCACTGCAAAAATCCCCTTCGGGCCTGAATAACCTCATATTGTGACATCATTCATGAGAAGGTCCTAAAACCCATGTTGAAGAATGATACAAAATCCCAAAAATGCCTGAGATATGCAACAAAGTTGAACCCCCTATCAGCCATTATACAGCTTACCGGCATTTTCTCAGTTCGCAGTCGGCTTTGAAGAGTGCAGGCGTGTTCCAGTCCACTGAAGATCATCGCGCGGGTGTGGGGAGGCTGGAGTGCGCGGTGGGTGAGTGCGGGTTGTGGGAGGGGCGGGAGGCGCCCGTGGGACCGTTTTGTTTTATAGGTTTAAAAAAAAAGATGTCGTGGGGCGTTGCCACGCTGGGGTGGGCTCCCAGCGTGGCACGAAGATGAGGGGCCGTTCAGCCGATGGGGGATTGAGCACCTCCGTCGGCCAAAGGACTGATTACCCACGCTGGGGTGGGCTGCCAGCGTGGCACCAGCTACTGGGGGATGGCGCAGCTCAGCCGGCGGGGGATTAGGCACCCGTCGGCTACACAGTAGTCACGTCGGGCGCGCATGCCTGCGTGTGGGGAGCTACGCTTCTTATCGCTGCTCACTGAAGCATAGCTCCCCTTTCAACTGCTGTACCCTGCATTTTGGGCGTGTCTGGACAGCTCCGAAATGCATTAACAGAAACGCGCCTGCCAACTCACTGACTGAATTGGAGGAGGAGGTGACACACCTCCGAAATCTCCGATGATGGCACTATGTTTCTTGCACATGCGTGCAAGCAACATAAAAATAGTCCCACCTTAACTTCCTCTGGCTTCCTACAGAACAAAACGCGAGTGCTTTCCATAAAATATCAGGCAATTCTCAGAAAATTGGCCCATTGAAAAAAATGGGCCTGATTTTCAGAGCCCTAGAGCAGTGCAAGTTGCAGTGCTCCAGGGCTGCAACAAACTCTGGGTGCACCAAGGACCCTGTGCCCAATTTTATAAAAATCAGGGTCCTGATGCCAAACTCCCTGAGTTTGCAGCAAGTTGACTGCTGTGCCAAACAGGTGGCGCACCTCGCGGAATTGCCACAGGGATCCGCCTCCCCATCTGGCGCAACGCAAGAGGCCAGGATTGTGTGTGGAGTAAAGAAACTGCTTGCCAGGAGGCAGCCAGTGCATCCGGGGCACAGGAGTTGGCAGTGGGGTGTCAGGAGAGAGTTGGGCATGAATGCGACTGTTGTGGCACCTGGCGTGGTGTGTTTGCATTATGGTGGTACTGTCTCTCAGTATGACCAATACTATAAACACATATAGAACTTTCCCATCCCCAGTGTCCCCATTACAGAGCCATACATCTGTCCCTGGTGGTCTAGTGGACCCCCATCCTATCCCCAATCACCCCATATATATTATATAGCTGTTCCTGGTGGTCTAGTGGACCCCCTGCAGGCAGTGCTCACCACCCCACTCCCCATCCCATCCCAAGCTGGCAACTCGCCAAAGCCTCCACTCTTCATCATGGTCAGCTGCTGACTGAACTGTCAAGGAGTGCAACTCTATACAGTACATGCTCATCAATGAGGACATACTGTATACAGTGCGCACTCTTTGACAACAGTCGATGACTGGTTGTGGTGGAGAGTGGAGACTATTCAGTTGTTGGCTCGGGGATGGGCTGAGGAGTGGGGTGATGAAAACTGTCTGCTGGGGTGGGGTCCACTAACGGGACAGCTATATAAAATATATGGGATGATCAGGGATAGCGAGGAGTCTGGTAGACCACCAGGGAAGGATATATAATAATTAATGGGAGATCAGGGATAGGGAAGGGGTCCACTAGACCACCAGGGACAGTTATATAAATATATATGGGATGATCAGGGATAGCGAAGGAGTCTGGTAGACCACCAGGAAGGATATATAATAATTAATGGGAGATCAGGGATAGGGAAGGGGTCCACTAGACCACCAGGGACAGTTATATAAATATATGGGATGATCAGGGATAGCGAAGGAGTCTGGTAGACCACCAGGAAGGATATATAATAATTAATGGGAGATCAGGGATAGGGAAGGGGTCCACTAGACCACCAGGACAGTTATATAAATATATATGGGATGATCAGGGATAGCGAAGGTCTGGTAGACCACCAGGAAGGATATATAATAATTAATGGGAGATCAGGGATAGGGAAGGGGTCCACTAGACCACCAGGGACAGTTATATAAATATATGGGATGATCAGGGATGAAGGAGTCTGGTAGACCACAGGGAAGGATATATAATAATTAATGGGAGATCAGGGATAGGAAGGGGTCCACTAGACCACCAGGGACAGTTATATAAATATATATGGGATGATCAGGGATAGCGAAGAGTCTGGTAGACCACCAGGAAGGATATATAATAATTAATGGGAGATCAGGGATAGGGAGAGGGTCCACTAGACCACCAGGGACAGTATATAAATATATATGGGATGATCAGGGATAGCGAAGGAGTCTGGTAGACCACCAGGAAGGATATATAATAATTAATGGGAGATCAGGGATAGGGAAGGGGTCCACTAGACCACCAGGGACAGTTATATAAATATATGGGATGATCAGGGATAGCGAAGGAGTCTGGTAGACCACCAGGGAAGGATATATAATAATTAATGGGAGATCAGGGATAGGGAAGGGGTCCACTAGACCACCAGGGACAGTTATATAATATATATGGGATGATCAGGGATAGCGAAGAGTCTGGTAGACCACCAGGGAAGGATATATAATAATTAATGGGAGATCAGGGATAGGGAAGGGGTCCACTAGACCACCAGGGACAGTTATATAAATATATATGGGATGATCAGGGATAGCGAAGGAGTCTGGTAGACCACCAGGAAGGATATATAATAATTAATGGGGAGATCAGGGATAGGGAAGGGGTCCACTAGACCACCAGGGACAGTTATATAAATATATGGATGATCAGGGATAGCGAAGGAGTCTGGTAGACCACCAGGGAAGGATATATAATAATTAATGGGAGATCAGGGATAGGGAAGGGGTCCACTAGACCACCAGGGACAGTTATATAAATATATATGGGATGATCAGGGATAGCGAAGGAGTCTGGTAGACCACCAGGAAGGATATATAATAATTAATGGGAGATCAGGGATAGGGAAGGGGTCCACTAGACCACCAGGGACAGTTATATAAATATATATGGGATGATCAGGGATAGCGAAGGAGTCTGGTAGACCACCAGGAAGGATATATAATAATTAATGGGGAGATCAGGGATAGGGAAGGGGTCCACTAGACCACCAGGGACAGTTATATAAATATATATGGGATGATCAGGGATAGCGAAGAGTCTGGTAGACCACCAGGGAAGGATATATAATAATTAATGGGGAGATCAGGGATAGGAAGGGTCCACTAGACCACCAGGGACAGTTATATAAATATATATGGGATGATCAGGGATAGCGAAGAGTCTGGTAGACCACCAGGGAAGGATATATAATAATTAATGGGAGATCAGGGATAGGGAAGGGGTCCACTAGACCACCAGGGACAGTTATATAAATATATGGGATGATCAGGATAGCGAAGAGTCTGGTAGACCACCAGGAAGGATATATAATAATTAATGGGAGATCAGGGATAGGGAAGGGGTCCACTAGACCACCAGGGACAGTTATATAAATATATATGGGATGATCAGGGATAGCGAAGGAGTCTGGTAGACCACCAGGAAGGATATATAATAATTAATGGGAGATCAGGGATAGGGAAGGGGTCCACTAGACCACCAGGGACAGTTATATAAATATATATGGGATGATCAGGGATAGCGAAGGAGTCTGGTAGACCACCAGGAAGGATATATAATAATTAATGGGGAGATCAGGGATAGGGAAGGGGTCCACTAGACCACCAGGGACAGTTATATAAATATATATGGGATGATCAGGGATGGCGAAGAGTCTGGTAGACCACCAGGGAAGGATATATATAATTAATGGGGAGATCAGGGATAGGGAAGGGGTCCACTAGACCACCAGGGACAGTTATATAAATATATATGGGATGATCAGGGATAGCGATGGAGTCTGGTAGACCACCAGGAAGGATATATAATAATTAATGGGAGATCAGGGATAGGGAAGGGTCCACTAGACCACCAGGGGCAGATGTATGGCTATAAAATGGGGACATCAGGGATCAGGAGTTCTATATATATTTACAGTATTGGTCATAATGAGAGACAGTACCACCATAATGCAACGCACCTCGCTGGGTGCCACAGCTAGTCCCATTTATGCCCCACCTGTCTCCCCAACACCCCACTGCCACCCCATGCCACTACTGCCCTGCGGCCCAGTGTAAGACCCCATCCCACTGGTACACACACCGGGATCTGATGGGAACTTTTATGGGCACATCGCCCATGGTTTTCAGTCAACCACAGTATGAACTGCAGTATGAACCACTTAGACCCACTTCCTGGCTGGTCTAAGTGAGTGCCACTGTTTATTCATGGTGGGCTTCAAAACCAAAAAGGGGATGTTGCAGCTCATGAGCAGGCACAAGCCCCTTGTGACCTAATGCACCTGGTTGTTTGCTGTAACCTTGGCACAAGGGGCTTTGGCACAGCAGCATCAGGATTTGATGCAGGCTGCTTTAGAGAATGACATTTGACACAAGCTGTGACACAAGTCACTCCTTGCATCAAACTCTTTTGATGCAAGTCTCTTGAGTTGATCTAACACTTTTGAAAATTGGGCGTTGTTTTAGAGATTTTTTTCAATTCTCTTTTTAGTAACTGTGTAAGGCCAGTTTATAGGCTGATCTAACAATGAGGGAGGTTAAGTGACTTGCTCTGGGTCACAGATATTCAACTGGAGGTTGTGGGAATCAAACCTAGATCTGCTGGATGTACTATGTTCATTCATGGCTTGTGGCTCTAACCCTAAGCAATACTGTCAGCGAATATTAGACTGCCACAACACTGTATTGGTGAGGCAAAGCCATTTCACTTACAAACTAATGTTTTTCCATGACTATTTTCAGAGACTTTACTGCATCAGATTGGAAACATTTGGCATACTCAGGTAAAATTAGACAACCTTTAACACTCAGAACATTTAAAGGAGGGTCAGTGATACTGTAAAGTCATAGGATATATCTGATCTCTCCCAAAATAAAAGTACTCCTTAATTTAAAAAGATCATTGTTGGGAACATTATCTTACTTCCTTATAGAGCCTAAACTAAGGAAAGCATTTGCTGTATGAAATTATGTATGGAACTTAAGTTCACTGCTGTACCTGTGGGATGGTATATAGGTACTCCTATGAAAAAATAGTCTCCCCATGTGAAGCCCGTGAGCAAGAATCCCTAAAGCACTATTTATTATGCTCTCTTTTATCACAATTTCAGAGATCCTTGCTCATGTTTCCCTCTTGTGATGACAATCTACATCCTGCTGCCATTTACTGCTATCTATGCATAAATGGGTTCATGTCCCACACTGGGATTAGGCTCATATCACAAATGCTGGCACCCGAGTGCAGTACTGGGGATGCTGACTGTTATGTGCTGTTCTTCGCTTAGGTCCTGGATCTGAGAAGGTCCAAAGAACACTTGGGCAGACTAGATGGACCCATGGTCTCCTTCTGCCATCTTTTTTCTCGTTTCTAATAAAAGATGAGAATCCAATCATGAAAAAATTAGTTGTTGGTTTTGTTATTAAAACTGAATTTACAATACTAAAAGTTTTTTATTATTATTATTATTATTTTAGAATTGCGGCCGGGAAAGGTGCGTTGAATCAAAACTAATTTGCAGGTGTGACCACGGACCACAGAAAGGTTAAGTGACTTGCTCAGGATCACACTGTATGCAAGTTGCTGTTGTGGGTTTCAAACCCAGGTTGGATTTACTAGCTCATTTCTAAGTGGTCTAACCTTTTTTATTAGGTGTCAGCATAGCTCTGTTGGTACAGTGGCACATCTGTCTGTGGGCCAGAATGTGGTGGGTTCATGTCCCACATCGACTGGGCTCATAACCATAAATGCTGGCACTGAGTGCAGTATTAAGGAGATGTTGTACTGTCAGGGTGTGCCATTCTTCAGCTGAGACATTAAAACTCAGGTCTCATCTACCTGTTCTGGTGGTTGTTCAGGTGGATATTAAGATCCCATGGCACTTATCAAAGAAGAGCAGGGAATTCTTGCCCTTGTCAATAAAACTGGTACTTGCTGCACCCCCACCACCCACCAGAAGCACTGAAACAAGCAATTTAACTTAGTGTGCCTTTCCTGCTCAAACATTACAAATACTGTAAATCAATTTCCTGGTGCCTGGACAAATTCCCATTCACTTAAGAAATACCACCAACAATGTAATCTGGTTCAGTTTCAGTTGGTTTGCATCTGCCCCCACCCACCCCCAAACAGGACTGAAAATAGGCAGGATTGTTTAGCCTTCCTTCCTGTTAAATAAATAAAATAAACCTCTAGGCTATACTGCCTCCTGTAAATATAACAAGATAAAAATAATGCAGTCTCTTTTTTTCCTTTAAATTAAATCATTTCGGTTATAGCCATGTCCAAAACATATTCTGTAACCAATAAAACTTTTCAGTTGCAACTTCTAACCAATCGATGTATAATAATTTCTATTCATCCTCAGTTTTCATGATGTTATTTTGAGGTTACTTGATAGATATTGTGGGAGTGATAGTTTTCATTATGTTATTTGAGATTACTTGATAGATACTGTGGGAGTGATAATAACTCTCTTCAGAGTCTGACTTTGGCAAGTAGGGAAATGATACATTTTACAGCCATAATTTGGCTATCATTCCTTCTCTCTGAGTGTAAGAGCTAACTCTTGAGTCATGTTTTAAAGATGGGGTGTTGCCTAAAACCAAACCACTGGGATCTTACCAATTGTCTATATAAGTGTTATTATTAGCATCTGCTAGTGTGCCTTCTCCACTTATCATTCATATGTACAATTCACTTTGACTTTTGTTCAGTGTGGTGGAAATTCTAATATGAGCCCCAATGGTGACATTTATGTTTCTCTTTCTACCGTAACCTTGTAACAAAGAAAAGTAGAAGTAAAAAGCAGAAGAACAGAAGCAGGAAGAAGTAGGAGAATTAGCAATTTTATAGTACTTTTCATGCATTGTATCTCAAAATACTTTACAAGCAATGAGGGACTGGTAGTGAAGTTACTGTAAATGTGTATTGGCAGCCACTTCACATCACTACACACAGCCTTGAACAGTTGCATGAACAAGTTTTATGGTAAGGGAATGTAGAACAGGATGGGGAAATCCTCTGCTCCTGCACAAAGTGCCTTGGATTCTTTTGGTTCCACATGGGCACCCAACAGGACAGCACCAGAGATGGGCAGAAAATATTTTGGTTTAACATCTTTTACAAAGGACAGCACACCCTGAAGGTACAGCTTCCCCTGGTATTGTATTTGGGTGCCAGCAAGTATGGTATGAACCCCATCTCAGTGTGGGACTAGAACCCACAACCTTCTAGCACAGAAGAAGATGTGGTACCAACTGAGACCTTCTGACGATTAATTTTCTTCCTCTAAGATTTTTGCCAGTGGTTGACACCTAACACTGATTCATTTAAACACCCATTTACATATGGTTTATGCAGTCTCTGAGGTATTTATAACCTTGAGAATGTTTGTTTAGAAAATAAAATGTATTGTCTATTGTTTTATCTGACATTTTCTGAGCATATTTTGAAAACATCCTGTTTTAACATATTACTGTCCATTTCTTGTATTATGTATTTGTATTCATCTCTATTTATATTGTTTTATGCTTACAAAGGCAAAGTCTCCATAAATAGAGTGATTGAAATATATTGCATAAATTTATTTTTGTGTGCTTTCCAGGCCATTTGGTAACATAGTTTATATACTATAAATGTAGTATATAGATATAGATCATAGAGCGTGATAGCACCCTATAATTAGGGTTGAGTAGCCTGTTTAATGTTAAACCCCACAATTTGTACATTATATTTGGCTGTCTTTGAAAGAATAAGCTGAAATTTTGTGTGTGTTGTCTAGGAGACAAAGTCTTGATTTGTGGATATTTTTGTGAAGGAAGCTTGTATGGTTTCTGAGATCTGCATGCGTCATTTTGGAAAAAAATTTTCCTACACTTAACACTGTTTTGTTTTTCTCTCGCCTACAGCACAATGAGAAAATAATTGTTGCCCCAGATTTACAAGTGGCATGTGTCATGTCCAAGGTAGTGCTTTTGATGGGTCAGGTAAAAAATATCAAAGGGTTCTAGAGTTATAAGGCTTTAAATGTCAGTGTTTTTGGCTTGGCCATGTGCAATAGCGGTTTTGAGATAATGTTGTGTGCTGAGAGGTAAATTCTGATGCCTCAAATGCATGTTTTGCTTTCGCACCACTTGTTTGACATGGCACCAAACCTTTTTTGTGCTGTGCCAATCAACATCTTGTTGACCTTTTCCACAAACCCACAAATGTGGAAAATACAAAAAAATGTGGTTTAGAAACAAACATCAGAACTGAGCTAAAAGGAACCTGTTTGCTAGCTTCTGATGTTTGTTTTAAGTATACTGGCCAGAAATACATTTATTGGGCACTCAATGTCCCAGCTAGCCAGCTTTGCAAGAGGAGTGCTCCCTCACATTCTCTGTATGAGAACAGTGGAATTTCTTCATTTCTGCAGCTGCAGCTGAACTTGAGCTGCCAGCTGCAGTGTGAGCAGTGAGCAGCCTTTTTCCCTGGTGTCTAGTGCTACCCCCTGCCTTCCGATCCCCATCCCTGTCTTCTTTGTTTCTCTGGTGTCTAATGGCACTCTTTCCATCCTCTGATCCCTATCCCCATTCCTGCCATCCCATTATGAAATGTTGCTCCCTAGTGTCTAGTGGCACCCCTACCTGCCAATTACTGTCCCCATTTGAATACATTTATTCCCTAGTGTCTAGTAGCATCCTCCTGCCGATCGCCATCCACATTTGAATACATGTATCCCTGGTGTTTAGTGGTGCCCCCACCCACTCATCGCCATCTCCATTTGAATACATTTATTACCTGGTGTCCAAGCACCTCCACCCACTGATCACTGTCCCCATTTGAATACATTTATTCCCTGGTGTGTAGTGGCACCATCCACCGGCTGATCACTGTTCCTGTTTGAAAACATTTATTCTGTGGTGTCTAGTGGCACCCCCACTGATCACTGTCTCCATTTGAATAAATTTATTCCCTGGTGTCTAGTAGCACCCCCACCTGCAGAATGCCATCCTCATTTGAATTTGTGATTCCCTGGTGTCTAGTGGCACCCCACCTTCTCGCTGTATCCAAAGAAAATGATCCGCAATGTCTTTCATTTTGTAAACCTGTATAAAAAGAAAACAGTCCCTTGCTGATCAGCTCCCACCTTCCATTCAGTACCCACCTGTCCACACCCCCAGTACACCCACACACCTCACTGACCTGAATAGGCCCTGGTTTGAGATGCACTCTTCCGATTGAAGACATGTCTTGCTGCTGGAACTGGATGTGACACTCTGCCCCTGCTTAATATTATATTTATAAGTTGTGATATAACTATATGGTATGTGATGATCTGCTTAGACAAAAAAAAGACTGGCTGCTGCAGTGACTGACCTTTAACCTCAAAATGTCAGTGTGGCTAAAAGCAGCAGGATGTTATAAACAGACTAGGAAACCTAATTAAAAGCTTCCTTCCAGAGGACAGTTTCTTACCTTTTATAACCTTCTCCTGCTTTTGAAGCTGGTTCCCATGTATGCATTTATGACACAATGGGAAGGAAGTAATTTGTCTGATTCCTCTTGGTTTTATCACCTAGCCAAGAATTAGTGACATGATTGTGGGACTGTGAAACATCAAAGGGATGTTTTGATCAAAGACTGTCATATTTGGGAAATGGCTAGTTGCAGATTTTTCACAGTAGTAACATACATCCTTGTGGATAATTACATTAAGAAGAAAAACTAGAAGGATCTAACTGTGACCTCACCAAAGGGGGAGATGGATTCTGAAATGGGCATGCATCACAGAGAAACATGGCATATTATTCTGGACTCAGAAAGAGATTTAATTCTCTGGACTTTAGAAGGCATTTAATGGTAACATCTAGATAGGCATGAACTTTTAAGTATTTGGGAAAAGGCGTGTTGTGTTCTGTAACTTCCCATTTATTTGATGGGACTGTAAGTTAGTGATATAATTGTTCTGTGTTTGATTTTACTTGTTTTACAGTTTTAGTAAATAATATTTTCTTTGAAATTCTGCCTGTGTCTTCTCAGTTTTCTATTACATGTGATTGCTGAACCTGTGTTTAAGTCTGACAGCTGTTATGGGCTTGAATGTGTTACTAAGCTTGCTAAAAGGTAAAAATATACCTAGGTCTCATATTGAGTCATAAAGGGTACATTTTGGGAACCTGGCTGGGTGCCACTGGGTGAAAGATTATATTGCATTTCCCCAAAGAAAATATATATCTGAGCCTGTTAACTGGGTATGCTATACGATTCACATTTTGACCCCCAGAACTCGAGACTAGTAGGTGATTTGGACAAAAACAGAGAGGAGGGTTACCCTGTCTGTCCCCTGTTCACATTATTGCACTTTGAGGTTAGCACTGTGGGAGCAGAGGGCCTGACCTGTGGAGTGCATTTGTGACACCGGCGACTGCAATATAAAAACTAAGGTAAATGCAGTTCCATGTATTTTAATGGGGCTTCTGACTTTTATTCATAATTCAGCTATTTTTGATATCTTGGCACCAAATTTTCAACATAGCCATTTGGGACCCACCTCATGAAGATGTGACTTTCGTTATACAAGTCCTGCCTGAAAGGTGATTTTGTGGTTGCTTGACAAATTCACCTTTCAAGCAGGACTTGCATAATGATAGTCATATTGTTCATGAGGAGTGGTCACAAGAAAAATTACTCACCTTAGTAATTGTGTTTTTTCTAATGGAGTCTTGCTGTATTCTGACATTATGCAGTTAGCCCCAGCACTTGAACTGCTCAGGAGAAACAGTTAACTCTGTGCCAAAGCATGAACATTGAGCTCAAGCTCAGTTCAAACCTCTGTCTGCTGCATTTTGAAGTGTAACTGTCAGATTCTTATTAGCTAACCCTATCTAACTACCCTCACTTTGTGGAAATTGTAAAATGTACTTGTCAAAGGCAACTAAATATTTTGGATCCCCAAAAGACTCAAGTCGAAAATCCAAAACAAAAAACTAGGTAGTGAACAAATATAATTATCAAAACATATAACATAACCCACTCCCCTCTCTAAAAGGGATGAGTGCCAAGTACACCCGTGAGGTGCAACACTGCACCTGCCTGCCCCTTCCTAAAAACAGGTTCTGAGAGGGGGGCAGGGAGGAGATCAGAATACAGCAAGACTCCATTAAAAGAAACACAATTACTAAGATGAGTAATTTTTCTTCAAACAACATGAAGTCATGCTGTATTCTGACATGTATCTGAACTAAAGCAGTACCTCCCTGGAAGAAGGTGCGAACATATTTTGGGAATAGGCTCTGCAGTATTGCTGTACCAAACCTAGCATCACTCCTAGCCTGGATATCAAGACAGTAATGCTTGGTGAATGTATGGACTGTTTTCCAGGTGGCTGCTTTGCATATCTCTAATAAGGGTATATCTCTGGCAGCAGCCAGAGAAGCAGCTATACCTCTAGTTGAATAAGTCCTCAGGCCTGAGGGGGTACTTTGCCTAACTTTGCCTAATTTTCATAGCAGAATTGTATACAAGAGACAATCTACCTGGCAATAGTTCTCTTAGTAGCAGGTTTACCCTTTCCCACTTCACGATCAGTGAGGAACAACTGGAGGAAGTCAAACCTAAGTGCCATATTATGCTCAATGTAGTAGCTAAGAGCCCTTTTAATATCTAAACTGTGTAATCTTCTCTCTCCTGAAGAAGAATGGTCAGTGAAAACACAGAAGAGACATGGATTGGTTCAGATGAAAATCTGAAACCACTTTGAGTAAGAACTTCCTGTTGGTTCTAAGGACCACCTTGTCTCTATGGAATGAGATAAAATCAGGCTCCACTGACAGATCTTGTAATTCACTGATATGCCTGGCAGAGGTAATAGCTACCAGGAACACAGTTTTCCAAGTCAAGTACTTAAGTTCTGCTGAGGTCAAAGGCTCAAAATGGGTTGCATAAGCTGAGCAATGCAAACATTAAGATCCAGAGCAGGAATAGGATCCCTAAAGTGGGGGATTGGTATGAAGCAATCCTTTGAAGATTACAGAAAACAAGGTGAGATGGCAGTGAGGAGGGCTTTCCACTGACAGAAATGCAGAAACAGCTGACAAGTGTACTTTGAGGGTAGCTGGTCTGAGGTCTTCGCCATTAAGATGAATGATGTAATCCAGAACTGTAGACAAGTCAATTGTATCTGGGTATTTGTGCTTCTTGGAACACCAAATGCTGAATCTTTTCCTTTTGGAGTTATAGGTTTTGGGTGGCAGGTTTTGAGAGGCTTTGAGAATGTCCAGAACCCCTTGAGACAGATGCAAATTTGCATATTCTAGCTGTTCAAGAGCCATGCCTTGAGATTGAGAGACCAAGGTTGAGGTAACAGATTCTCCGTGAGAGGAGATTAACAGGTTGTGATTCCTGAGGAGGAGAGATAGGGAAGATGGCCTGCTAGGGACAGGAACAGGTGATACAAGGCTGTCTGACCCAGTCTGGAGCAATCAGGATCACTTTGCAAGACTGTGACCTTATCTTGACCAGAACTTTTAAAAGAAGAGGAAAGAGCAAAGGCATACAGACATTTCCTCCCAATCCAGAAGTAGAGCATCCAGATGGACTGAGCCCAAGACTGTGGGTCTGCAAGAAAAGAGAGGAAGTTGGTGATTGTCTGGGGCTGCAAAGAGATCCATCTCTGGAGTGCCCCACCTTGAAAAGATCACTTTTAACACTAGAGGATCCAGGGACCACTCATAATGGCCCTGGAAATCCTGCTCAATGCATCTGTTAGCACATTGTTCTTCCCTGGAAGGTGGACTGCTACCAGAGACATCTGTAGAGAATAAGCCAGTAACCATAATTACATGGCTTCCATGCATAAGGCAGTGGACTGAGTGCCTCCCTGCTTGTTGATGTACACATGGTGGTGGTGTTGTCTGTCCTGACCTGAACCACCTTGTTCTGTACTGAGTCCAAGAAGGCTTGTAGAGCCAGGTACACTGCCCTGAGCTCCAAAAGACTGAAGTGGAGAAGAGACATCTGAGGGACCACACTCCCTGAGCTGTGAGGACTCCCAAGTGAGCTTCCCACCCCAGGAGAGAAGTATCTGTGGTTAGAACCACAGAATGAGACTAGTGATGAATGGGACCCCTTACCTGAGGTTGCCTACTCCAACCACCATTGGAGAGCCTGGATCAGAGTCTGAGTCACTGGAATTAGTTTGGTTAGAGGATCTTTTTCTGAGATGAAAAAGCCCTCAAATGGAACTGGATGTCCCTCATCTGAAATCTGGCCCCTTGAACCACTGCAATGGAAGCTGCCATGTGGCCCATGAGTTGAAGGAAATGCCTTGCTGGTCGAGACACCAGAAGGTGAAAGAAGAAAGCCAGCTCTAAGGGCCTTTACCTTGCCAGATGGAGAAAGGCTCTTGTTTTGTCAGTATACAGTTCTACCCCTATCAAGGTCAAGAGTTGCACTGGTTCAAGAACTGATTTTGGAAGACTGAGGAAAAATCCTAGAGAAGTGAGCACCTGCTGGGTCACTAGCAGATTTGACTTGATTCTGGTCTGAGACTGACCAACAATGAGCCAGTCATCCATGTATGGAAATATGGAAATGTTTTATCTCCTTAGAAAGGCCACTACTACTGCTAGGCATTTTGTGAACACCCTTGGTGCTGATGTTGAGCCAAAGGGCATTGCTCTGAACTGATAATGGCCTGAAGGCAGTTTGAACCTGAGGTACTTTTGTGGGAGCACCTGATGGGAATGTGAAAATCGGCATCCTTGAGGTCCAGGAGGCTAGCCAATCCCCTGGCCTTAGAGAGGAAGAATTATTCCCAGAGTCACCACTTTGAATTTTGGCTTTACTAGGTGCTTGTTTAAGCATCTTAAATCTAGGATGGGCCACCACTCCCCAGTCTTTTCAGGGTAAGGAAGTATCTGGAGTACAGACCTTTGCCCCTGTGAGATGTAGAAACCTTCTCTATGGCTCTGATAGCCAGCAGAGATGAAAACTCTGCATCTAGGGCAATGGTTTCGGAGATGTTTGCAGGTGGAAAAGACCTGACCCTCAGCTTTGGAAATTTTGAAGCAAGCTTAGCATTTGGCTTTACTACCTCCAGGACCCACTTGTCTGAGATAACAGACTTCCAGGCCTGGAAGTAGTAAGCCAGCCTGCCTCCTACAGGAATTGGGAGTTGACCGGGCTGACACATCAGGGTGTCTGCTTGGAAGAAGCCTTAGACTGACAGGATGATGCAGCCCTGCTCATCCCCCTTCTGCCTCTCCCTCTGAAGAACCCCCTCTGAGGAAAAGGGAGGAGGCCTATGCCTGGTAGAAAGGCCTGTGAAAAGACCTGCCTCTGCCCCCAGATTGCTGTTTCTGAGGAGTTACCTGCCTTTCCTTGGCCTGTGCACTCCTGTAGGTGGTCCTGTATTCATCCATTTTCTTTATATAATTCTCTGTCTGCTCCCCAAACAAAGAATTCTCCATAACAGGGAAATCCATGGCCTTAACCTGGTGTCCAGTGCCAGGCTGTACATCTGAGCCAAGCCAGTCTCTGAAGAGCAACAGATGTAGCCATGACTATGATGACACAGCATTGGAGCCCACAGCAGCAAGAAACTGGATTTTTGATGCCTCAATCCCATCAGCAGCCACCTCCTCCAACTCCTTGGCAAGCTGGAGGAAAGCCTGTTTAACAAGTTCCAGAACAGTATCCCATCTGGATTTCTGGTATCTGACTGTTTAGGCCATATAGTTAGCCTGCCTGAGTCCCAAGGAAGATGCCATGTACTGTTTTTAGCCATGGTATCCAGCTTCCTGGAGTCTTTATCTGGGGTGTGTGAAGCCAAGGGTATGTTAGCCTTATCACAGGCTGCAGCCTGCATGACCTCAACATAGCTGCATTGCTGGTACAAGTACTCTGTACCTGGGCCTGACAACATATACCTCTTGTCCATTCGTCTGTCCACAGGAGGTAAAGAATCTGGAGCTTTAAGTAACTTTGTGTCTGTTTCCAAAAGATTTATGAAGGAATAGACAATCTCTTGACTCTGGGATGTCCATCATCTCCACATAGTCAGGCTCCTCTTGCTCCTCGACAGCTTCTTCTAGTGGGAACTGGAGGGTTTCTGCCACTTTTTGTAGAACATAAAGTAGGAAGAGGACTCAGAAAGCCTAAGAGGAAACACCAGAAGGTCTGTCTGGGGAGATGTCGGTTCTATGGCTCATCCAGACCTTCTACACCATCATCATCATCATCCCCCTCCAGATCCAGTTCATAATAGTCTTCTGGGGAATAGTCCGGAACCGGAGGAGGAACGGCCGAGCCAAATGCCTACCAGGAACATTGGATCAACCAGAACCGAACAAAGCAATTCAACTATACCAAGAGCCCTGGCAATTTCCTCCTTGGTTGGATGATGCGGTTCTGGATCCGAACCGCCGATTCTCTTTTCTTTCTTTTGCCGGAACCAACCCCTCAGGATCACCTTTCCTTTTGCCTGAGGGAGTCTTGCCCAGGTCAGTGAGCACTCCATCAGGTTTGGTCAGAACCGAACTGGGCTGGCCATCTGGGTCAACGGACTTCTCAGCCTCCTTTTCCTAAGCCTACCCAATCTTTATCTAGGGTGGCCTTAGGAAAAATTTCCATATCTGGCAGTCTGAATCAAGGTGGCCAAAACCCAGACAGTAAACACAGGTGGTGTGGGGATCAGCCTTAACAAAGGCCTCCCCACACTCACTGCAGTGTTGAAACCCAGTGGCCCGGTTTTCTTTTGGTTTCTCAGACAAAGCCATCCTAAAACTTACCCTTTACTCGGCAGAAACCAGGCAAGACCCTTATCAGTTCTAACCGTGTCAAAAAAAGTTAAAATACATTTTTTAGAATTGATAAGGACGGTATCTCACACTAAATTCAGAAAACCAAAGAAACGTAAGAAAAATGACAGACAATCAGTTCAGCCAAACCGATTGAAAAATATTGCTTTACAATTTCCACAGAAAAAAAGCACTATTCCACTACCTAAGTACTTACTGTATCACAGACAGGGATCTGAACCAAAATAAAAATAAGAAATAGCAGTTTAAAACTGACATTTTATTGTACCAAACTGATAGTGAATAAAGATCTCCAGAGCAACTGCTCAGTTAGGCAGAGTAAAGAATCTGACGGTTACACTTCAAAGTGCAGCAGACAGAGGTTTGAACCAATCTCAAGCTCAACATTCTATGCTTTGGCATAAGTTACTCTTTCCTCTCCAGAGCAGTTCAAGTGCTGGGGCTAACTGCATAATGTCAGAATACAGCAAGACTTCATGTTGTTTGAAGAAGGCTATGTTGAAAGTTTGGGGTCAAAATAGCAAAAGTGCCAAAGTTATAACCCTGTGGTACAATTTAACTACGCATGCTCATAACTTTACAAGAGTTCAATATTTTGACCCAGATTTTCAACACAGCCTTCTTATTATCCAACCTCATGTATGCCATGCCAATGGAGTCATCTGTGTCCCAGCATAGGAACGGTAGGACAGTGAGTGAGACAAGAAAAGGTTAGCTATTG
Organism: Neoceratodus forsteri; assembly: GCA_016271365.2. Taxonomy (NCBI): domain Eukaryota; kingdom Metazoa; phylum Chordata; order Ceratodontiformes; family Ceratodontidae; genus Neoceratodus; species Neoceratodus forsteri. The sequence goes on along the minus strand of CM057459.1, from coordinate 719,365,531 downwards.
CCTGCTGCAGCAAGGTACAATGGTGGTATTTCTTTAGCAAATTTTTTCAGATAGAAGATCAGCAACCAGTTACCACATCCAGCTGAACTGAAGCAGGAAATTGTCTTTTTCCTGGATTATCTGCTGTTAAACAGATCTACTGTTCATCCCAACATCCAGCAAGATCAGATAAGGCTTGTGTGCATTTATTTAATTTAAAGCAGGGACATTTGCCAATTGACTAATCTGAGAGACATTAATTTAAAGGACATTATTTAAGGAGATTTTGCTTAAAGGGTTCAAGCTCAATAGACTTTGCAGCCAGGAGTAGTTACCTGGGAATTAGAAATATTGTCAACCAGTTACAGTATTTGAATTGAATGTTACTGAATACCTTACAGTAAATAAGGAATTGAACATAATTTTGAGTATAACAATATTTTAGTGTCAAGAATTGTGTAGTGATAGATATTCAGGAATGGGTATCTGTTAGGGGTTTGTGGGCTGGCTTGAGGTGGATATGTGCCGGCAGTCACTGTCACCAGTAATGATTGTAAGTTGACTGTGACCTAGAAGTCAGGCCCAGTAGTTATAAGGTAGAGCTGGGGAGGTTTAAGCCTACATTTGATCAGTAAATATTGATGCAGGTATAGGGACTGCCTTTGGGAGATACAAATATAAGAATGTTAAAGTGATAAGACATTTAGAGCATAAAAGGCTTATTTTATTTGTGGCTTGTGAAACATTTTAATGTTAATTAACCTATCATTTCTTGGACCATCAACATTTTCAGTAAAGATTTTCTATTTGCACCATGTGTCTCACTTATCCAGTGGCCTTCATTGGTCAGCACACTGCAGCCTATTCACTGGCACATCGTCTCAGTCCTTTCCTTCCACAAGGGTTTCCACGAGTCGACTAGTTAGGCTTGTTAGCTGAACATACCATCTCAAGACCTCAGCATAGCAGATAATCCAGCTGGGGTGGACAGAACGAGAAGAGATCTGGATAAACTAGCAAAATGGTCAGAAGAGTGGCAACTGAGGTTTAATGCAAAGGTGCAGATCATGCACATAGGGAAGAGAACTCTGAAGCCACCTATAGGCTGGGAGGAGAGTTGCTGGCAGTCACAAGGAAGAAAGAGACTTGGGTGTCATCATCACCGATGACCTGAAATCATCCAAGCAGACCATTAAAGCAGTATAAGGCTAGGGGGATGCTGAAGTGTATTAGTAGGGGTATCACAAGTCAGAAGAGGGAGGTAATACCTCTTTACAAGTCACTGGTTAGGCTCTATCTGAGTACTGAGCGCAGTATCAAAGCCACTTTCTCAAGGAAATTAACCAAATTGAGGCAGTCCAGAGAAGGGCAACCAAACTGGTGCAGGGTCTGCATCAGAAAACATATGAGGACAGATTAACAGAGCTCAATATATATACCCTAGAGCAAAGGAGGGAGAGAGGTGATATGATCAAACATTCAAACACCCTAAGGGCATTAACAAGGTGAAAGAGTCTAACATGTTTCAATATAAAGAAAATAGCAGGACAAGAGGACACAGCATGAGATTGAGGGAGGCCAATTATGGTGATGTGAGGAAGTTTTTTCACAGAAAGTGCAGTGGATGCATAGAAGTCCTACTTCAGGAAGTGGTGGATATGAATACAGTGCAGGCTTCAAACAGGCATGCTGGGATAGGCATAACAGAGCAATACAGATGAGTATGAATAAGCTAGGTCAATGACAGAGCAAAGGCTGATAGCACATTCATAAGGTAGAAAAAGAAATGGGCAGAGTGGATAGACCTTGTGGTCCTTATCTGCTATCAACTTCTATGTTTCTATAAAGAATGGTGGGAAAGTAAGAACACCTTACAAAAGTGCTTGTGTGTTTTTGTGAACTCTGGCTTCATGTCATACCATCATACTGAGAGAGAGAGAGAGAGAGAGAGAGAGACTGAGGATTAGGGATTATGGGAAAGTAAAATATGCATTCTAAAATGTGTCATGAAAAGATGAATCAGTAGATAAAAAAGCAGAGGCTGTTCAAGATGGTTGGTGCTATTAAAGAGAAAGCTCTGCTACAAACAGTGGCTAGGTCTTGGATGTGACAGCAAGGAGACAGTAATTGATGGAGAAAAGTGTGCTCTGGTGGGGTACAGAAAATATGAAGTCATTGAGATATGTATGGGGTATGTCCTTGGAGAATTTAGCAATTTGAAGAAATGGAGAGTAAGTTGATGTTACCGAAAAATGTCAGCAATATGGCTTTTCTTTGCTATGGTGATAAGGCAAGCAACAGCATCTGAATGAACTGGATTATGAAAAGTCAGGATTTGTTGAGGCCATGGAAGAGTGAGCTGTAATAGCTTAGGCATGAGGACAGAAAAGGTGTGGATGTAGATTTCAGCTGAGTAAGGGTTAAGGCAGCGGTGCCCCCAGGCAATATTGCAAACATGATGCTAGGTGTAGTTACAGATGTTAGTGAAGTTGAGATGTGGGAGATGAAAGTTACTGTAGTTAGGGCTCAGTATGAATGCCAAGATTATAAATAGGGAAGGCACATTAGAGAGCAGTATTGGGCTGAGTTCCACTTTTAGGATACTTTCTAGCCCTTGAGTAGCAGTTCCATGTTTTGAGCCTTTGGTTGCAAGAGATGTTAAGACATATAGTCACAAAAGTTCCTAGTTAAGACATGCAGACAGAGGAGAAGAGAGTGGACAACATAGGATTCAAGGATATGTCCAGTTTAATGCAGAATCTATAGGAGATGATAGATAACATGCAGAGCAGACATAGTAGCTACAGACATTGCCAGTTATTTCCAGATATTTCATGAAATTTCTATAGAGTTTCTCTTTGCTGCCCCTACTGTAGAAATGCAGAAGATGGAGATTTCTCTAGAAATATCACAGAAATTTCAGGAAATAGCTGGCAATGTCTCAGGCTACTACTGTAATGTGTCCAAGAAATGAACGGTAGGTGGAAAACAGCAGAAGGACATGAATAGAGTCTTAAGGTACTCCACAGAGGAGGATCACTGTGGCACAGGAGAACCCGCCTCTTGAGACAGAGAAAGAGTCAGTACAGAATGGAGCCAGTGACACCAGCACAGCATTGGAGGTGATCCAGAAGAGCGAAGTGATCAACAGTGTTGAAGACAATACTAAAAGCAGAATAAGGTGCTAAAAAGAACCAATAGCAGTAGAATAAAGGAGATAATTTGTTTCAAGGCTCAGAACAGTCCCTGTCTGAGGCCACAGCAGAATCAGCTTGAACACAGTCAGAATATTGTTGTAAGGAGGTGGTCAGAGATGAGACTAAACCCAATTTCTCAGTCTCTGTAGGATGGTGAAAAGAATTAGAGTTCAGAGAGAAGGGTTTAATGAGGGAGGTGATGGTAGGCATTTTGAAGCAAACATGGCAGATTTGTAGAAGTTGATGTGGCAGTGATAAAAGAAAGGGTAGAGACAAAGGATTTAAATAAAGAAAAGGAGACAGAATCACGAGAAAATTAACAGAAAGGTATTCTTCAGAGAAAGGATGACATTAAAATGATCACTGGGTGACAAAGGAGAGGTAGAAGAAATGCAGGGGATAGATTGGGAGGGTGGATTTATGGTGAAGATGGAACAATTATGCATTTGGAGAGACCGATTGGATGCAGTGGATCAGTGTACTCTTAGACTGAAACAAGGAAGCAAAGTCATCCCAGCTGGTGAAGGAAAGAGTGGTGGATTTGAGCTAGGCAGATGGAGAACATAACTAATGGTATGGAAAAGCAACAGGAACCTTCAGTGTCTTTGGAAATGAGTGACACAACAAAACTAAATTCTTCTTGGGTAGCAGGAACTGGAGAGTTTCATGGCTGATCTGGTGGTGGACTTGTCTCAGCTTACTGGTGCTAGGTGATGTCATCACTTGGGTCAATGATGAAACGTCTCTGTTTGGAAAACAGTTCCTCCAATTTATGATATCTGTGGACCTCGTAGAAACAGTTTGCAACTAAGGACCCAGCAAGTCCATGACTTGGATATGGCTTTCTCATTGGGGTTGGATATTAGTATTGCCCAGGATGATCTGATTATATGGTCAGATCATCATGTAAAAAATATCAGGCTGCCTCACTGTATTTCAAAAACGATTATAATTGGGTCATCCTCAAAGTTACCAGGACTGAGTGTTAAATAATAAATGGAAGAACTCCACTGACAAGAATTCTTCATTTAGTATTCTTTTATTTCCAAACCCAAATTGTTTAGGGCAATGGTTTTGTAGCATCACCACTTCCTCAGGCCCTACTGTGTTTCTGTAATAAACACAAAGAACAGTGTTTTAGTCTCACTTAAATACATTCTTAAAGGGAAAACACCCCAACCACACAAAAGCAAGCTTGCCAAGCATCAGTCCAAAATGTTCAGCATATTGATAAACATAACTCAGACAATATATCCATAAAAGTCTCATTAACTAATTAGAGTAAGGTATTATGAAAGAACAAAAATATCTCCTGTGAGACAAACCAAGTCTACCCAATGGTTATTTTATTTTTTACATTAGGTCTCTACACATCACTCAGTGATTATTTGAATTTCACATTAAAACTCTGCACTTCATAATTAGTTGACAGTTCAAAATATTTCATTGCTTCAAAAGACTGTATGCTTAAGTGAAAATATGTGTTTTTCTTACCCTTCTACTTTTAAATTGTGCTTTTAAAAGATTCATTACCTCCACGTTTCACAATGGTTATTAACCCCTGAAAATAATTTTATCACTCTAAGTATCAGTTGTTACTATTTATTAGAAGCCAAAGCATCTCTTGTTATCTATCAAAAGTTTTATTTAAAACAGTTATCTTGCTTGAGTTTTATATTTGTTTGGTTCCTGTATGTTTGTTTTGTATATAGCAGTTCTCTTGGAACTTGGGCTTGTTGCTGATCTGCTCTCTATAAAAATTAATTAAAATATATTTTACTAATTAAGTTATACAGAAACAACCAACTTAGATTTCTGAGTAAACTAAACGTACTTTTTGTACTGTGTCACAGGCTTCATCTTTCTGACCAGGAAGCAGATGCCTTGAGTACAACCGGTTTAAAAAGCCCGTGAGATGTGGAGTGCAACTGGTGTCATTGCATCAAAAGGCACGTGTCGTCACTACCAACTCTGCAATTTGAAATGCTGAAAATAACCAGCTGATGCTGGAAGCTCTGTGGCATTGTGGCTCAGTTGGTTAGGTGGCTGAAACGGAGCAAGGAGCCACTCACACAGTCAGTGGTTCACCCCCACAAACCCAGGAATGTTTTGGTTCCTGAATGTGCTTAAAAACTTTTAATGTCTCAAACATCTTAGAAACTTAAATTTAGCTCCACTTGAACTATGTCTTCTAACTAAAACATTTTATGAATTGTACTAATAATGTGGGTGGGGTGCTTCAGGAGCCCAGTGTGAAAGACCAGTGGGAGGAGGAGGGGGTTATTTTTGACAGTGGGGTTAGTCTGAGTTTTATGTATTTAAAGAAAACATAAATCTCTATCTCTATATGAGATACAATACTCAACAATTATTACTATCTATTAGTTCCTGAATAAGCCACTGGGATATCATCCTGAAAATATTATTAAGTCACGCACATAAATCTATTGATCTATAATTCCATCATCCAGATAATAGGATTAACCTAAAATGTTCAACACTGTGATTTTCTTAGTAATACAGATCCCATTCACAGTCCTCGTTTAACCTTGTATCAGGGTCCAGACAATTTAGTGTGACTATCCAAAACACTTCATGCTTCTTCAGCGCAGTGTCCCAAAATGTTTCTCCATTTTGGTTGCTTGACATATTCTATGCCCCAGAGCGGAGTGAGGTTGCTGAGTGTCATACAGCATTGAAGTGCCTTGCCACCATTGAAGTTTCATCACCCAAAAGTATTTTGCTTTTATGCTGACTTATTCTTTGTCTGAGTTCCTTGTGGTCTTCCCAATATAGAGTTTATCACACGGACATCTCAGGACATACACCATGTGGTCCAAGTTACAGTCTATGTGTTCCTTAATAAGGTATTTCTTGTTTGTATAGGGATATTCAAAAATCTCCTTTTGCTTGTATTTCCATTGATAACCATGACAGAAGGTACCATTCCTAGTTTTGATGGATCCAATAATAACTTTTTGTAAAATACTTACTTCATAATGCTGGGTGTAAACCAATAAATCGTTTAATGTCTTGTTCTTTCTGGAAGTTATCAATGGTCTGTTAGTAAATCTGTTGTTTTGAGTATTCTCTCCTGCCTATAAAATATACCAATTACCAAATATAATTTGTTTAATTTGTCCAATTAAATGACTGTATAAATTGGAAAATACTATTCTAGCCTCCATTTTTCGTTTGAGGATTCTCCTGTAGGTATTGTTCCCTCGACTGTCCTGTGATTAATCTCTCTGTGTCATGCACTAAGGCCTTTCCATATCTCTCTGTGTAAATAAAAAGTACATTTCAGTAGCCACTTTTTTGAACTCACTGTTCTCACTACAATTCTGTCTCACCCTGATGAATTGGGACTTAGGGATAATTCTCTTCAATTTAAGCCCTCTTGTGCCTAAATGTTGGAACAGGATTGAACCTCAGAAATACAAGAGGACATCAATGATTTATTAGAACAGGTGGTAGGCATGGAAAATTTATTTTTCACAAGATAGTGACCTGGAAAATTTATATTGACAACATGTCCATGGTATAGGAAGGACAGAGGCAGAGATGAGTGTCTTTTATGTTTTTATTAATAGTAGGAATTGAAATCTAGTATTTACTATGTCCAAGGCCACTGTTTTCGGTTTTACGGAAAATCAGTAAAATTCGAATTAGGGTTGCCTGAAGACCAGTAAAGCAAGATTTCATGGAATCTAGCATTTTCTATCAGATCAGTAAATCTATGAAAAGTGTGTTTTCTTTTAATTCCTTCCTGTACTATTTTCAGTTTGCTTTATTTAATGCTCTGTATATTAAGCCTTGTTTAATTCTGATTATTTATGCACATACTAAAGAATGATAGCAGAATCCGGTAAAATCCAGAAATTAGAGTAAAAATCACAGGTGAAATTATGGAATCTTAAATCTTGAAAATGGAATTTAATTGTTTTAATCACCGTAAATCAGTGGCCTTGGCTATCTAAAGACAAGGAAAGATTCCTTTTGAGCCTTAGTATTTATAAAGGCACAAGAGGGCTAGAAACAACATTGTTTAGAAAAGAGACAGCAAAGAATACACTGCTACATTATACAAGCTATCATGACCCTTTATTGAAGAGAAGTAACCCTAAGTCCCAATTCATCAGGGTGAGACGGATTTTAGTGAGAACAGTGAGTTCAAAAAGTGGCTACTGAGGATGTACTTTTATTTATACAAGAGAGGATATGGAAAGGCCTTAGTGCATGACACAGAGATTAATCACAGGACAGTCGAGAGAACAATACCTACAGGAGAATCCCAAACAAAAATGGAGGAAAGGATAGTATTTTCCACCCCATACAGTCATTTAATTGGACAAACCAAACAATATATTTTACAGGCAGGAGAGAATACTCAGAACAACAGATTTACTAACAAACCATTGATAACTTCCAGAAAGAACAAGACATTAAAAGATTTATTGGTTCACACCCAGCATTATGAAGCAGGTATTTCAGAAAAACAGTTATTATTGGGTCCACTAAAACCAGTAATGGTACCTTGTGGACATGGCTATCAATGGGGAATACAAGAAAAAGATTTTTAAGATCCCTATACAAACAAGACATACCTTATTAAGGAACACATAGACAGTAAATCGGACCATGTGGTGTATGTCCTGAGATGTCCGTTTGATAAACTCTGTATTGGAAAGACCACAAGGAACTCATATGAAGAATAAGTGAGCATAAGAGCAAAATATGTCTGGGTGATGAAACTTCAATGGTGGCAAGGTACTTCAATGCTCTTAAGACACTCAGCAACTTCACCCTGCTACTGGGGCTAGAATATGTCAAGCAACCAAAAAATGGAGAAACATTTTGGGACACTGCACTGAGGAAGTGTGAAGTGTTTTGATAGTTACACTGAATTGTCTGGGCCCTGATACGTGGTTAAATGAGGACTGTGAATGGGGCCTGTATTACTAAGAAAATTTCAGTGTTGAACATTTTAGGCTATACCTACTATCTGGATGATGGAATTATAGATCAATAGATTTATGTGTGACATAATAATATTTTCAGGATGATATCCCAATGGATTATTCAGGAACTGATAAATATTAATGATTGTTGAGTATTGTATCTCATATAGAGACAGAGATTTATGTTTTCTTTAAATAGATAAAACTAAGACTAACCCCCGGTCAAAAGCAACCCCTCCTCCTCCCACTGGTCTTTCACACTGGGCTCCTGAAGGACTCCCACCTACATTATTAGTACAATTCATAAAACATTTTAGTTAGAACACAGTTCAAGTGGAACTAAATTTAAGGTTCTAAGACGCTGGCAGGTAGCATGCCAGCTGGCAGGTAAGATGAGGGCTGGCAGTATAGCCTAGAGGCTTGAATAATGAGCTGTGAATGAGCTTGGTACATCCAGCAGACCATACCTGGGTTTGATTCTCATAACCTCCACTTGCATACTGTGTGACTCTGAGCAACTCACTTAACCACCTGTGCTTGCAGGTCGCCTCTGAAAACAGGCACTTGTGCCTAGTGGGCCTTACCTGATTACCAAAGACTAAAAAAAAAAAAATTATTGGAGACATTAAAAGTTTTTGTTAAGCACATTCAGGAACCAAGACATTCCTGGGTAGATGGGGAGTGAACCATTGATTGTGCAAGTGGCTCATTGCTCTGTTTTCAGCCACCTAACCAACTGAGCTACAATGACACACAGCTTCCACATCAGCTGGTTATTTTCAGCATTACAAATTGCAGAGTTGGTAGTGACGTAATGCACCTTTTGATGCAACAATGCCAGTTGCACTCTCACATCTCACGGGCTTTTTAAACCCAGTATGCACCAAGGCATCCACTTTCCTGGTCAAAAGACGGAGCCTGTGATGCAGTACAAAAAGTAAGTTTAGTTTACTGTGAATTCTAAGTTGGTTGTTCCTGTAGAAACTTAATTAGTAAAAGATATTTTAATTAATTTCTTATACAGAGCAGTGAGGCAACAAGCCCAAGTTCCAAGAGAACTGCTACATACAAAACAAACATACAGGAGTCAAACAAATATAAAACTTGAGCAAGGTAACTGTTTTAAGTAAATTTTTGAGAGACAACAAGAGATGCTTTAGCTTCTAATAAGTAGTAACAACTGTTACTTAGAGTGATAAATTATTTTCAGAGGTTAACCACCATTGTGAAACATGGAGGTAACACACCATTTAAAAAGTAGAAGGTGAGAAAAACACATATTTTCACTTAAGCATACAGTTTTTGAAGCAATGAAATATTTTAAACTGTCTACTAATTATGAAGTGCAAAGTTTTAATGTGAAAATCAAATAATCACTGAGTGATGTGTAGAGACTTAATGTAAAAATAAAATAACCATTAGGTGAACTTGGTTTGTCTAGCAGGAGATATTTTTGTTCTTTCATAATACCTTACTCTAACTAGTTAATGAGACTTTTAAGGATATATTGTCTGAGTTATGTTTACCAATATGCTGAACATTTGTATTGATGTTTGGCAAGCGTACTTTTGTGTGGTTGGGTGTTTTCCCCTTTAAGAATGTATTTAAGTGGACTAAAACACTGTTCTTCGTGTTTATTACAGAAACACAATAGGGCCTGAGGAAGTGGCAATGCCACAAAACCATTTCCCTAAACGATTTGTGTTTGGAAATAAAAGAATACTAAATGAAGAATTCTTGTCAGTGGAGTTAACCCCATTTATTATTTAACACTCAGATTATCATGCAGTACAGTTTCTTTGTAGGGCCTTAAGTTTGTCTAACCCCAGTGGAGATGGTTACGAACCAGCCTAACAAAATTTGGAGCCTGAGAATTTCCTGGCAGTACTAGACATCTCGGTATGGTAACAGCTTGTACTAGGGAAGCAGGGGATGCCACTGAGGCTATATTCAGGCCCCTTATGACAGCCTTCAACCCAGTGGCACATTACCATGTATGTCCTGGGTTTCCCACAATAGATCACCATTGTTTGATGATGAGCTAAAGTGGTTGAAGTCAAAGGGACAGAAGTGAGAGAGTTTTACGGAGGTCCAGGTTTGAGGAGGTAGATTGATACTAAAGGTTTACTATGGTGAGTATCAGCAGGTGATCACCTTGAAAATGCAGAGTTCCTTTAATGGAATATTGCTGAAGGGAACAATTGACTGACTCAATTCCTAAGCATAGTAGAGAGTTTGTAATCTGACCTTTCTTCAGCCAAGAAGAGTATTTTCTGCACAAAAGTGCTGTGAGTTTAATCACTTTTTCTTTATAAGGTATCCTCCATTTGGGCTGGGATCACCTCAAGTGGCCTCTCATAGGTTGGTAGTGTCCACTTACAGAGGAAAAAGACACTCTGGAACGATGAGGGAGTTTGAGCCTATGTTGATGGAAGATCACACAGAAGACTGGTAAATAAGCTAGGCAGCCTGGGAGTGGGTCAAAGATAGTAAAATGGGTAAGAAGTTGGCTAAGTAGCAAAACTCAGAAGGTGGTGGTAAATGGAGTTCACTTGGAGGAAGGTAAGGTAACAGCAGGGGTGCCTCAGGGGTCAGTAATGGGACCAGTCCTCTTCAATGTCTTTATTAACAACATTGCAGAGAGCTGGAAGGAAAGGTATGTCTGTTCACGGGTGGCACAAAATCTGCAACAGAGTGGACACATCAGTGGGGGCGTGTAAAAATGAAGGAAGATCTAGAAAAGCTGGAAGACTGGTCAAGGATTTGGCAACTGGGCTAGCTGCCCAAACATGGAAAATTATGTCAGTCACGGGCACAGAGACAAAAGCAACTTATCAGTTGGGGGAGGTTTTAACAACTACAAAACAGGAAAGAGATCCGGGGTCATCATATCTGGTGACCTAAAGGTAGCAAAGCAGTGTGATAAGGCAGTGGGAAAGGCTAGTAGGATGCTGGGGTGCATAGGAGGGGTATCACCAGCAGAAAATGGAAGCAGTGTTACTCCTGTATAGATCAATGGTGAGGCCCCACTGGAGTACTGTGTCCAGTTCTGGAGGCCCCATCTCAGGATGGACATATATTGGGTGGAGACGGTACAGAAAAGGGCATCTAAAATGATGCATGGCCTACATCAAATGCCAAATGAAGAAAGACTGAGGAATTAAATATGTACTCACTGGAGGAAAGAAGAAAGGGAGACATGATAGAAACATTCAATACCTCAAGGTATCAATAAGGTACAGGAGGGTGGCATTTGCACAAAAAGAGATGATATCGGACAAGGAGGCATGATGTGAAGCTGGAAGGGGGTAGACTCAGAGGATGTGAAAAAATATTTCTTCATGGAAAGGGTGGTGGAAGCCTGGAACAGCCTCCCAGCAGAGGTGGTGAGTGCCAAAATGGTAACAGGTTTCAAACATGCATGGGATAGACACAGGGGACCTTAATATCAAGGCTGGGTGCATAGATCAATTAGGGTCTACCGTGGCACAGTAGATAGGGACTTTAGGGCAGATTAGGCAGACCAAGAGCTCCTTTTCTGCTGACAGCTTCTATGTTTCTATGTAAGGGTCTTCCATATGCTTGTGGATTTGCACCCTACCTATGGTTTCTTGCATCCTAGACTTACCTGTCATCTGTTAAGTTGTCAGGAGCCTAACTATGAGATGGTGGGGCCTCGTCATTCTGATGGGTCCCTACAACTCTTTGTGATTCCTGTTCTGGCTGGGTCTACTCCTATGATTTAATCAGATGGGATGGGTTGGTATGCTTCCAGTGACGTGGGGGTGGAGATCGGAGGGGATTAGTATGTTGGGATGGGGAGTTTATGAAAATGGTTGGCTGTTGATACTTGGTATTGTTCCATGTCTGAATTTGTATGATTTTAATTTTTGGATTCCTGGAGCATGTATAGTTTGTTACTGCTTTTGTTTTCTTAATAAAGTTTATTCAATTTGAAAAAAAAGTTGCCAGAAGGCCTTGGTTCCAATTTTGCTGAGATAATTGTGTGCTCATTAAGAAGGATATTTATCCAACTACACTGAAGAGGAGGTGGTGGCCATAGAAACATAGACAATAATGGCAGAAAAGACCAGAGGTCCATCCAGCCTGCCCAAATTCTCTATAATCCCTGGGACCTACTGTTCCTCCAGGGTACTAACCCTCCCATCATCTCTAGTCTCCTCCTTGGACCTATCACCCCTGGTAACCATTATTTCATTCATTATGTCCCAGCCCTTCTTGAATCCCCTGACTGCTTTTACACCCACCATCTCAGCCGACAGAAGTTCCAAGGTTCCACCACCCTTTCCATAAATTAGTACTCTCACATCCCTCCTGAACCTACCTCCATTCTTGTCCACACAACTGCAAATTGTATTCAGGCTAAATAGTTCCCCACAGTTCTCTTTGTTAATTCCTTTAAGGAACTTGAAGATCTCTAGCATATCTCCTCTCTCCTTCTGGTTTCTAGTGAGTACATATTTAGTGCCTTGAGCCCTGCTAGCCCTGAATCACTTTTTTTACTCTACGCTGCACTGTCTCCAATCTACACTTATCCTCTCTGAAGTGAGGACTCCTGAACTGAGTGCAGTACTCTAGGTGAGACCTCACCAGGGATTTGTAGAGGGAAAGTATTATCTATTTTCTTCTGCTATCAGTATCTCTCCTGAAGAAGCCATCTTTGGACCAAAAGATTCTGGCAAATTACAGACCAACTTCAAACCTTACCATGTTAGGGAAGGTAATTGAAAAGGTAGTAGTGGGACAGTGGGAGAGTCATTTGGAAAGGTATGAGATCTGAGCCACTTCAATCTGGTTTCAGGCCTCGACCCAGCACTGAGATTACTCTTTACAGGGTGTTCACTGATCTCCTCCTAGTGAGAAACAGTGGACACTGTTCCATCTTGTCCTGCTGTATCTTTCCTCAGTGTTTGAAGTAGTGGATCGTGGGGTGCTGTTGGTTTGTGGAGGCACTATGTGAGACTTACAAGAACCATGTTGAGGTGAGAGTACTACCTGTCCAGCAGGGTGCAGCATATAATTTTGGGAGGTAACATCTCCCAGGAGGCTGCTCTGCTGGTGTGTCCTCATGGTTCAGTTCTGGACTCCAAACTGTTCACTATGCATATGCTGCCATTGGAGGAGAGCAGTAGATGGTGCACTATAGGTTTTCACTGCTATGCAGTTGATACCCAGCTATACATGTCTTATGCTCCTGATAGGATACATGCCATCTCTTTTCTGCAGTTAGTGCCATTTGTTCCACCATTGGCTGGCCCCATCATCAGGGACTGAACCCCTCCAGCCCAGTCACCCTGGCTCTGTATGGTTTAACGTCCAACTCCTGCTTTCCCCATGGTTCCCCACTGGTTGGCCTAATGGCCAAAACAAATTCTCTGGCAGGAGACATGCCATATAGCCAAATGTGGAGCCTGGGAAGAGGTTGTTCCACCATGCAGCCCAGCTCTTTTCTCCTCCTTTATTGGTCACCTGGGAGGCTGGAAGTACAATGCCACCTAGATGGTCCTATGCATGATCCTGCACATGGGATATCAGCAACCACAGCTCCTCCTACCCCAGATTTTCTGTCCTAGGCACCCAACTTCTAGCACCACTAGGGTCAGGAGTGCACCAGGCACAGCATCCTCCTCCTCTCCAGAGGAGGAGAGCAGTCCATCAGACCCCTTAATGTCATGAGTTCTCCTCAACATGGTTCAGCATCACTACAAGTGGTAGTACTGCTGCTGTGCAGCAGGCCTGCTGCAGGATAAATGCTATCTCAGTATTAGGCGGTGCCTGGCCAAAAAGACTGGATGGCCTAAAGCTGGTTCTGCTTGAACTCCTCAAAGATAGAGGTGTTAAAGGTGAAACCTTGTCAAGTCAAGTTGGCAATGGATGATGTTGATCTATTGTTAAAGGACCACACTATGAGCTGTGGATAGGGTGAGGAACCTTGACATAAATGTGGACAATAGGCTGACACTGGAGCATCAGGCATTGGTAGTAATTCACAAAAGTTTCTGCCATCTGTGTAATATTGCCTGGGTCAAACCACAGCTAGCACTGACCAAACTGGAAACATTGGTCATGTCTTTGTTACCTCAGACTGAAATATTGCAATACCCTTTACCTAGCGCCACCTGTGGGGTTGATATGCCTGCACCTAGTGCATAATGCCACAACCCTATTGGATTGCAAAGATTTCCAGTTTGAGCATATTACACCAGTGTTGTGTTGTTTCATTGGTTGCCTTTTGGTGATGTATTTTCTTCAAGATATGTTTGTTGACCTACAAAGCCCTGCACAATATGGGCCCTGGCAACTTTAAAGATCTCCTGTCCAAACACAATCTCATCCACCCTTCTGTTCATCTCGATGGGCCTTCTGGAGTGTCACAATGAGCACTTGAGGTCATGGTTCCATTACTGTGAAATTCCTTCCTCCAGATATTAAGGGGCCCATTCAGTGAACATTTTAAAGTTTGACTTAAAACTTATTTATTAAATTAGGTTTTTAGGTCTTATTTTTCTTTTATGTTTACCTGACTTTGCATGTTGGTGGTATTTTCTCTCCGTGATTTGCTGTATGGCACCCAGAGTCTCTTTTGCATTGGGTGCCTAATAAATACAATTGCCTTGCCTAGAATCCCAATAGAAAATTTGATGTAATTCACAGTCTTCACGGGCTTATGTAGGAGGAATGTACACCACTGTTTCTCAGAATGCTATCCTAAGCACTTGAGGGTGTTGAACTGGCAATGGAGCAGGTCTCAAAGGCAGTCAGTTGTTTTAGAGCAAAGGGCAAGATTGAATTGTAGATATTGTTCTGCTCTGCACACAAAGGGTACTCAGGAATTTAGGGACAGACAAGTAAAGGAAGAGTAAGCGGAGCTCAAAATGGAAGCCTGAGAAGGATGAAGTTGTTTCAGATGGTGATGGTACAGAGCAAGTTCTCCGAGAAGAGGGTGATTTTGTCTTTATCACACTTGTAAGCTCATAACTGCACTGTCAAAGCTAGCACTAAAATTGAAATAGTTTGAAAAAGGTTGGTCTGTCGGTGACAGGGCTGCTGCTCAGGACCAGTGACCAGGGTGTGGAACCAAGCCTGGTGTGTTGGTTACTGGCTATGGAGGAGGACTGAGCATCCCAATAAACACTGCCCTTCTCCTTGGGAAGTCAGCGTAGTACACTACACTGTGATAATGCCTCCTAGGTGACCTGAGGTGACACTGCAGTAGAAGTGGCTCAAGGGTGAGGGGCATTCACTGCTGGCACCATACACACCTATGGCTATGTGTGCATATATGCAGATAGTGCCCTTGGCAGCAGCATCCCATAGGACTGTGAAGAAAGCACTTAGAAAATCTACAGCATGAATAGAATGTAGCTGGCACTCTCAGGTGACACCCACCAGACTGTCTACTGCCTTCCACATTCAAAAACATGCAGAGGACCTTCCCAACCTACAATAGAATCCACCACCATGAAAGATATGCTCTGTGAGTCCCAAGGAAAGCAAATAAGAGACAAAGAAGGGAGGATGAGGCTGGGAGGTGACCAAGCAGAGCTGGTCACAGAACAGGAAGAGGCCAGCTGCATCATTTGGCTGTAAGGTAACTGCTCAATATGAGGTTCACAAAAGGCACTGATGAGCAGGTATTCTAAGACAGTGGAAGAGCAACTCTTGACAAAGCATCTGTGCAATGATGAAATGTTGAGTTGTCCTTGTTAAATATTGCCTGTCTGTTACGTACTTGAGCACTTTCTGAAACTGTGATAATGAAGAAAGGCAGAAAGCTGCACTGCAACTTACTAGTACAGTAAGTTATTGCCCTTCCACCACTCCTAGAGTGCCTGCTCCTCAGTGTTTTGTCAATCAAAGGTGGGCAGCACGGAGTAGGAATGAAAAAGATATAAAATGACTTAAAGAATAGGTAACCACTAAAATAAAATACTTAAAACTGTCACATTTACAACAATTATGTCTTCTAGTTCTTGTCACTTTCTTCTGGCACTTGTCTTCTAAATATTTCATATAACTCAATATGCATTTCACTGTGTCTTTGAAAAAAACATCTGACTGCACCAAAACTGACCTCACATTTGCTGTTTTGTGGCATCAAACTCTTCTTTGATTTTATTATTTATTTATTCATTTTTTTTTAAATAATGCCTAGGTCTTAGTTATTTATTCTAATTTAGTTGTGTGTATGTTGTCTGGCATTCTAAGCCCCAGGAGCAGGTTGCTTAAGAAATAAAGACTACTATTACTATTGCCATGGAAGGCACTATGAGATTAGATGGAGACAGGCAATTGCTTTTAGATAGATTTCCTAGATTGGCTGCCAAGATTTGTTAGAAACACTGAAAAGAAACTAGAAATTTAAAAATATTCATCAAGGAGCTGTTGAAGGGATTTGTTCTGCTCATCTGGATTCCTATGGTATCCCTTAGGTACCTCTCTCTGCGTTAAATAGCAGGGAGCTTGATATTATAGAAAGGATTACACCGTAGTAGACAATGTCTGTCAGCACAGTTAGAATACTTTCTGCAAATGCTACATTATGTTTCCCTTTTGCTTTTGCACTCTATGAAATTAAGCCACCCCATCAGTGCATGAGATTCCCCAGGCTATGAGCAGCTACTCGGAAGCGGGATTCCTCCCCTGACACCCAAAGTGCAGATCCCACTTTGAATAGATGCCCCTAGCTAGGGGAGCCTGGGCGCCTATATATTGATGAGATGGTTTAATTTATATGGGTGCAAAAAGCAGAACGTGAAATGAATGAAATGAAACATTTGCTAAGAGCATGTTTTGATTAGGGGGTACTGAGCTATGCAGCCAGGAAGCACACCTGTATGCAGACTGCCTGTTACATTGCATTGTGATTAAACCGATTAAGTGACTGAGTGGTTTAAATAAAAGGCACACAGTGTAAGCTGATTCAAGTTCCTTTTATGTTCGTTCTGATAGTGCAGATAGATGCTGATTCACCACAGTGTAATCTTTTCAACAAAGTTTAAAAAACATGTTGTCTAGTAAACTGCTAAAGCTAAAACATTGTGTTTGAAAGTAAATACTGAAGTGAACAGCTGCTCATTGAGGGCCTAGCAAATTGTTTGCCATAGGCACAAAATAAGTTAGGTCTTAAGATGTTATAGTATACAGTGTTGCAGAAACAAGTGGAGATTGTCTCACTCCCCAATATTTTTATTTATATAATTCACAATTTCATGAAGCCATACTGTTAGTATACTATTAGGATATGTATTCAATGTTTTGTAACATAAAATGTTACTTCTTCAGGAATAGACTTTTGGCAATTTCTAAAAACAAAAAATTATATATCTGATCATCTTTTTCATATTCACTGACCTCATAAATATTCAAGAATCATTTAGCAAATTAATACTGTACTCATAAATGGATCTGTTTTGTTAGTTTCTTAGTGTGAGTGATTATAACATCATCTTTGTCATACTTGGATATACTTCTCTTCAGTTCTATAGATTGTTAACAAAAATATATTAGTTGCTTATTTTAGGATAGGGAACACATAAGAACATTTGTTTAGTTTTAAATTGTTCCTCAAACTGTCATGGCTGAAAATGGCTCATTCTGATCCAGTCCACCTTCCTGGTTAAATGGCATAGATAGATAGACAGATAGACAGATACCTCTGTGTGTGTGTGTGTGTGTGTGTGTGTGTGTGTGTGTGTGTGTGTGTGTGTGTGTGTGTGTGTTGTGTGTGTGTGTGTGTGTGTGTGTGTGTTGTTTCCCTACATCTGGAGAAATTGTAAATAAATATTCCTATAAACACTTTATTCTTTACAAAATAATTTTCTTATTGTATATCATTCTTATGCTGCATACTTTTTTATAATCACTTGGTTGTTCTGTTCACGTATTTTTCAGAAAGTTCTGTTCTGTTAAGACAGCCAATAATGAGTTGTTCTATTACCCACTGCTTCTCAAAGTTAACTGATGTGCTTACTACAGTATATAGGAGTTTAACCAGGCACTCACCCATGTTTATACAGTGGCCAGAGATAAGCAGCTATACAGTATATCTAGATGTATCCTGGCAAAATTGCTTATTTCAATGAGAATTCACCGTGATTTATACACCACCACTGATGATAACTCTGTGAGGATAATTGTGTATCTCATCGCAACCTCCAAAGTAACATGCTCTTTTGCTTTTCTGTGGGTCACAGCTGACATCTTGAAAGGTTCTGTACATCACAATGAAATTCTGAACTAACCAAAGAGCAGCTTGCCACTGTGTGGCATCACAGCACTTGTATGGTGCTGAAGCCAACAGTTAGAATCAAAGAGAAACAATCAAATCTATATACAAAAAGCAGTTATTGGAGTTATGACTAATAAACTGATGTTATATAAACCAAAGACACTATGGACTGAATTATGCAATGGCCCAACCCCTCACGTGAAAATAAACTAAATTTTTGAGTCCGGCCATTATATAGTCCCTATATATCTATACGATGTTACTACAGTATATTTGGCTGCCAATATAGTTGCTTGGAGTGAGCTCTACTATATACTAACTTTTATTTTCTCCTAATAATAACAAATAGTGGTATGCAGCATTTTCAAATTGCCAAAGAACTAAATTTCATAGAATTTCATGAAATTCTGCTGAATTGTCCAGAAGCGGAATGGCAGAATTCCATGGTGCAACAAGGCAGAATGGGTTTGCCTCTACATTACCATGGTATTAAATTCCACAGATCTCAATATAGTCCATGGAAATGGTCACAGAATGTGTTTCCATGGCAAAATGTTGTTCCATGACATAAAACTCCATGGATCACTGCAGGCAGAATTTCTCAGAATGACCAATGAAATTCCGTCAGAATTCCACTGTCTGAATGGTCATTACTCAATAATTCTGCTGGTGGAATTCCCATTCCATACTACACTAATAACTAATGTGTTGCTACTGAAACATGAATATTTGCCTTGTGAAAAGTTGCTCTGTGGTGAGTGGGACTCTGTTTCCTTTATTTTGCCAAACAGTAAATCCTGTGATTTCATAAAAGCAGTTTTCGTACTGAATATAGAATAGTGTAAGGTGACCATACACAACAAGGCTGTGTTTCTATCTAGGGATATGATAACGTTATATAGACCTTGAAAGTGAAACTCGACAGATCACATTACTGAGATAGAAACACATTAGTTGTGTATAGTCCTCATACTATTTTGTATAGTATATGGTTAAAAATAGAACAGGTGCATTTTTTTTTCTGTGAGAGAGGAGGAGATAGTAGTCCTTAGACTCTTAATGTTGCCAGTTGGTGCTGTCAGTTGCTCTGCTCTCTCCACCGTGTGTGAAACTAGCACTCCAAGTCTCCATTGGTGTCAAGGCTGAATAACAGACATATTTTTTCACAACCTGGAGTCGCAGCATGACCATCCAACCAAAAGGAAAAATGCTGATGGAGACAGTAGACAATGTCCATAAATCCTTTATTGTAGAGGTTCAAAGGTAATCCAATGGATAAAAATGAGCGTAAGTTAAAAGGCTAAGTTAGGCCGCCACCAGTAGTGGCCAACCCTCCCTCAGTGTGAGTCGAGTATCCAGTCCAGTTTTTCATGCACCAAGGGCTTTCAAGACTGGTGAGAGTGGATATTGCAGCTACTTAAATAGGATGGTGCAGGAATTTAAAGTGCAAGTGCAAAAAGGTGCAACAGGAAAAAGGATATATAAAGATGCTGCCACCACATGTCAAAGGTGATAATAGCAAATACAAAGTGATTCTAAAACCAGGTTAATAGCAGGAAAATGAATGAAGTGATGTTATGAACAGTTTATGTACCAACAATGGTTGTTTAAAAAAATAATGTTGTCAGTTGTTGCTGTCAGTTGCTCTGCTCTCTCCACTGTGTGTGAAACCAGCACTCCAAGTCTCTGTCAGTGTCAGGATAAATAACAGATACATTTTTGTTACAAAATAAAATGGGTGATGTTTAGTAGCAGAACGAATCATGATAACTATATGTCGGTGTGTCAGCTGCCATGGACAACTGCTGCCCACTGCTCATTAAGCGTGTGCTGCCATTTTCTGTTTTTTTTTCCAAAGCTGTACATTTGACCAATCGGATGGCATGCCAAGACTGAAAACTTGTAATATCATTGTTACTTCAGGACAATACTACAACAACTTTCTCGACCTTTGAACTGTCCCTACAACATCTTTTGGAAAGCCACTGATTTCCATGCACAATAAATCCTAACCATATAATATAGTACATTACTTGTATTTATAAAAGCTAGAATATTTCTCTTCAATTAATCTGCACTTGGAAACACTGTAAACCAGTCCAGTTTTGAAATACTTTTATTTAAAAACTATAAAAATCAGAGGTATGTGGAATGATAAATTCCACCTATGGAATTCCACAGAATTGCCATTCTGCTTCAAAACATTCCATGAATATTTTAGAAAAATCTCTCAAAATTCTGCCAATAAGTAAACTGGAGATGTTTATGTAAACTGTGGAACTTTTATTAAAGTAAATGTAAACTGTGGATTCTGTTTCCATAGGGTTCTCACACACACACACATATATATATATATATATATATATATATATATATATATATACACACATATATATAGAGAGAGAGAATGCAATAGTCATCATTGTAAACAAAAGTTAATATAAGCTGCAGATGTCTTTCTTCACACACAGAATAGAATAGATGTCAATGTAAATTATTACATTTTGCAATTTTTCAAAAAACATGAGACCGAATTCTAAAAACTGAAATTCCACATAATTCCTGTGGAAGCAGAAGTGTGCAATTCTAAAAGCACTAAAATGGTATGATCAATAAAACAGATTTAGCAACACTGTGAATCAGCAGGTAGGCTCAACTGATATGTACTGTACAAACAGTCTCAGTTTGAACAATAGCAGTCATGAGATACAGCATGGGAATGACTAAAAAGGATCAAACACCATCATCATTATTTCTTTTTGGTAGTTGTTCAGTATCATTTTAAAATGAACTGTGGCAATTCCAGCCATGTTAAAGCAGCAGTTGAAAGAAAAATGTTTTCTCCAAAAGCTAGTTTCAGACACAATTAATAAAAATTTTAGCATACTTGTCTACTATGCTGTGCACCATAAGTTTGTTTTATTTTCTCAGTCCTAACCCTTTCCTGGTCTACAGTGCTATTTCTAAGTAAAATGTGGTGGCTTTTTTTTTGAAAAAAAAATTAATTAAAATATTTATACAATTCTCAAATGCTGCTGGAACTAGAACATTTTACCACCAAATACAATTGGAAGATGTCTGGATTATTTCATACTGAAAAAAGGCAGGGTCAAATTTGCTTTGCCAAATTTCATTGCCCTGCTGCTTTACATGGACATTTCTCAATTCAGAAACCAAAATCATAATTGTTCAACTAAGAACTTAATGAGACTCTGAATATTAAATGGGCTCAGAGCCTGAATAATTCTCTCACATACTAGAGATGGGCACTTTGGTTCAAGGTTGAGGTACATTGGCAGAGTGGGTTGGGAAGCCATCCCTGGAGCTGCACATGCTAAACCTGTCATATGAACCTATTCATTTATTGACATTGTAATCATCAGGCTCCTTGAGGTATGACTTTTTGTTTACAAGGTGATCCCTGGGTATAGTAGAAACTACAAACAGGTAAGGAATAAATGCATATATGTTACAAGTAATTATTAAACGTTACGTTCCGTTAACCACAGGTCAGATAAAGACAGGTTTATGATTACATTTGATGTATTCTGAGGAAGACAGAGAGGAAGACAAAGTGCATTTGATAAGTCCTGTAGAAAAGATAACAAGTAGGTTATAAGGTTTCAGTTTAGTTTATGGTGGGTTAGAAATTAGAATATGCACCAGAGGATGTGAGTCACAAAGAGCTGTATCTGTGTGGGTATTTTTGAGGTGAATAACAGAGTGGGTTGAAGAGCAAGTGCAGTCAATACAGTATCTGGCTTGTAGACAGCAAAATTATTTGTCATCTTATGAAATGCAGTAGCCAGGAAGCAAGTATTGTGTGATACTGTCATGTTAGTGGTTTGTAAGTGGGCTTGAGTGTGAGTACTGTTACAGCAGATTTAGTGGTGGGATTACACTGGTTCAGTCATAAGCTCCCTAACTGTCCTCCAGTTCCACTCTTTGTTAAGTCTAACTTAACAAGTCTGGGGGTGTACCCATATGTAGCTACAATAAACTTAAGGAAAACACCACTGGTATAGTTCCTACTCCCTCAAAGGCTAATCTGTCAACTAGGGATTTAAGGTACGAAATAAAATTTTACTAATTCACTTATAATTCTTTTTACAGGACTTCTGCAACTTTACTGTAAAGTATTACTTACCACCATCACATGGGCAGCAGTACAAGTCTGCCACTCAGTCCATGTCCATTGCTAATGTACTGTATGCTACCAGGTGTGGCATTGATTGGCAGTGCACATTAACCTAGAATGGGAAGGACAAGCAGGCTGCTTCCAGCAAGATGTGGGGCAGATAGCGCTTTACAACAGAATTTACAGAGGACTTCTATAGAGCATTAGAACTGATTTTGAGGTACCAAAGCATGGTTCCTATCTTAAATTCTAATAAGCAGGCTAGCTCTCAGGGTGGAGGTGGGGATCTATTGGTGGTGTTTTCATTAAAGTGCTCCAATAAGTACCGCATACCAGTGCTTTGTGGTCAGCTTATTTTAGAGTAGGCAGTGGTAGTAAAATATCCTCTGCACTATGAGGTTCACTTAGTTGAACCATTTGTACAAGAATCAGTGGAGGCATTGGGGTGGGGTACTACAATGTGACATAACAAAATGTTTTATGTTGGTATCATGTCTGTTAGATAATGCAAGGGTAACCAAGTCGCTGCAGTCTGGTATGAGGAATGTATACTGTATGTTCTTAAAACATACATTGATAGAGGACTTTAAAGCAAGTGCATGTTACAGTGAAAATTATGTACATATACTTTTTACTACATTTTATATTGCCTCTTCTCCTGCCTTGTAATATGCTTTTTACTGTCTTTTAGGCTGCTTTATTTATTTATTTTTATCTTATTTAGCATTTACGCACACCTGGATAGTCTCATTTAGATGCAGCACATATTTTCGGTAGGGTTAATAAAATTACATAGTTCATGTCAAATATTACAAATAAAAACTAATGTAAGCATGCTATACATACATACATACAACAGATGTCCTCTACATGGTAACAAATAATAAACAAGTGGAAAAGTATAACATCGGTAGTGCAGGACAGATACAAGGTATAAGTCATCAGATCCAGATGGTGCAGGAATCAGAAGATGGTTACAGGAAGCCCGCTTGAAGGTGTTGATGGTCCTGAGTCTTTGATGGTGCCAAGCAAAAATTCCAGCTGACAGAGGTGGAAACTTTAAAGGCACACTCTGTGATTGATTTATGTCTCCTATTGGTAATGAGGAGGTGTTTGAAGAGATCTAAGCTGATATGTAGGAGCTGCCTTCATTAGTAGATTGCTGAGATCTTCAGGATGCAGTCCATTTATTTACACACTTGAGGATTGGAAACCACTTGAATTCCTTTCTACTATTGGATGGCAGAATGTTTAATCTGACATACAGCAAACAGAGACTTTGTTAATCTGTCACAATTTAAGGTAAATCTGTAGGTGCTGTTGTGTTGAAGGCTACATCTACTCGATCAGTGCCGTGGGGCTAATGACCTGTAGACTTCAACTTCTTCATATTAAAGTGAAGGCAGTTACATCTGCAGTACAGTAGTCAAGTTATTGATGTGTACATCAGACAAACCTTGCAATGTATTCATCAAAGGTAGTTTCAGCTCCAACTACCCACAAGATATTTGGGATTAGTAACGATTTCCAGAATGGTCCAGTTGCAATTGTGATGTGTAAGAACTGCCGTTTAAAATAATTTTTCTTATTACTAAGGTGGCCTAGCAGAAACAGATACTTCAAGCTTAAGTTCATTTAGGAGGAACCTGAATGGGACCCTCAGCAGTTAATTGCCATTCCTTCGCAGTTTCTAAATGCTTCCATTCTCTTTAGCTCCCTTTTCTTGAAGAATCCTACAAGGAATCCATTCTCTCTTCTCTCTCACTCTCTGTCTCTCTCTCTCTCTCTTTCTTTGTCTCACTCTCTCTCTCTCTTTGTCTCTGTCTCTCTCTTTGCCTCCACGTGCTCTATCTCTTTGTCTCTCATTCTCCTTTGTCTCTCTGTCTCTCTCTCTCACGCTCTCTCTTTGTCTCTCACTCTCTCTTTGTCTCTCTCACTCTGTCTCTCTTCTTTGTCTCTCTCACTCTCTCTCTGTCACTCTCACTATTTCTTTGTCTCTCTCTCTCTCTCTCTCTCTTTGTCTCCTCTCTCCTTTGTCTTTCTCACTCTGTCTCTCTCCTCTCTTTCTATCTCTCTCTCTCTCTCTGTCTCTCTCTCTCACTCTCTTACTAACATACTAAAATGCCAGCAGAATAGGCCTAACGGTCTTCGTGTCTGCTCGTTTGGTCAGCCCCACCCTGGGTGCTGACCTTGTATCCCCTCCTTCTCTGGCTTCTCCCTTCCCAGTTCCAGATATTCTTGCTGCATTGGATTTTGCTTCCTGAGCCCTTCCCCTGTACCTGTCCCACCCTCTTGAACCCCTCCACTGTCTCTGCCTCCACCAGCCCCTAGGTAGTGCATTCCATGGCTCCACCACCCTCTCAGTGAAGTAGCACCTCCTCCTTTCTCCCCTGAATCTTCCCCTCCAGCTTCCACCCATGCCCTCTAGTGGTCCCTTCCTCCTTCCTTGAAGCTTCCCTGACTGTTCCTCCCCTATTTACCCTCTTCATATACCTGAAGACCTCTATCATGTCCCCCGTCCCTTCTGTCTTCCAATGTGTACATATTTAGCTCTTGAGCCTCTCCTCATAGATTCTGTCCCCCAAGCCCCAAATCATTTTGGTTTGCCCTCCTCTGGGCCCTCTCCAGGAGAGTTAATGTCCCTCTTTAAGTGTGGCCTCCAAAACTGCATGATACTCCAGGTGCGGCCTCACCAAGCAGTTATACAGAGGAGTATCCTTCCCTCCTTCTGGAGGTGATCCCCTAGTGATGCATCCCAGCATCCTGTTGGCCTTGGCTGCTGCCCTCCTACAAGTCTCAGAGTTGTTCATCTTGACATCCACCACCACCCCAGGTCCCTCTCAGCCATTGAGACTTGTAGTATTCCCCGGGTGTACACTTGGCCTGGTTTCTGGCCCCAGGTGGAGTACCTTGCATTTCCTGCATTGAACCTCAGCTTCACTTTCTAGACCATCTTTCCAGAGCCTCCAGGTCCGCCTGCAGGCCACCCTCCCCTCCTCCCCATCCACCACTGCCCCCAGTTTTGAGTCATCTGCAAAGAGACTCATCTCACTCCTGATTCCTGTCCTTATGTCAGATCGTAGGCGTTAAACAGAAGGGCCCAAGGACTGATTTTGGGGATGAGACTATCCCACCAACTCTACGAGTCCTGGAGCCAATTGCCTATCCATCTGATCATCTGGTTTCCACCCCATTTCTCTAGCTTATCCAACAGGCCCACTTGAGGAACAGAGTCAAATGCCTTGCTGAAGTCTAGAAAGAGGACATCCACTGGTCTACCCAGGTCCAAGGCACTTGTCACCCAGTCACAGAACTCCACCAGGTTTGTCTGACACGATTTCCTGGATGAATCCATGCTGTCTATTGTCCAGGCACCCTGACTTATCCAGGTCCCCCCTAGCCTCTCCTTGACAATGCCCTCCATCACCTTGCCCACCACCGATGTCAGGCTGACAGGCCTGTAGTTCCCTGCCAGCTCCCTTGATCCCCCTTGGATAGGCACTACATGCGCCACCTTCCAGTCTTGGGACACCCACCTGTCCTCAGAGAGATGGTGAAAAGCTCTGCCAGGGTTTCGCCAGGACATCTGCAAGTTCCTTCAGCACTCTAGGATGTAATTTATCCGGCCCCGGTGCTTTCTCCGTCTTAAGGGAGCTGAGGGCTTCCCTCACTCTCTCTGCTGTGATTTCCACTTCTGGTACCTCTTCTCCCTGCTTAGCCCTCCCCACCTGCCAGTGATGCCCCCTCTCCCCAGACCTGCCGATCGGTAAGGGTCCCCCTCCTCATTATCTCTGTCTCCTCCCATGTATGATGCAGCATCTCCATTTTCCCTGGTGAAAGGGGTGAAGTACTCATTTAGTACCTCAGCCTGCTTTCCTGGGTCTTGTGCCCATCTCTCCCTGATTTAATCCAGCTAATCTGCCCTTCACCCTTCGTCTTTCCCCAATGTATCTAAAGAACCCCTTTTTCCCTCTCCTAATTTCCCTGGCCAGGTTCTGCTCCTTCCTTGCCTAGCCACCTCACCACTCTAGTGGCCCTTCTAGCCATCAGCTCATACTCCCCTCGATCCCTTTCCTCCTTGAGCACTTGAATTTCTTATAGGCTGCTTTCTTTCCCGCACCACCTCCTGGACCTCCCTGGTCCACCAACAGAGTTTTAGGCCATACCGCATTTCGTCTTACTCTTGCACAGGTGCTGGTAGCATCCTGCACCTCTCCTGATGATTTCCCACCTACTATCAGCGTCCATGTCTGACCCAATCCCATCCAAATGCTCCTTGAAGGATCCTTCCCATTTCTAAATCCGCCCCTGAAGTCGGTTGCTTCCGTCTTTGTGCAGCCTTCTACCCTCCTAGTTCCAGGCAGAACCAGACCATGGCATGGTCCTCCCGCAATGGGTCCCTTACCTCAGGCCCCCAATCTGGTCACTGTCTGCCAGGACCACATCCAGTACCCGTGCCTCCTGGTCGGTTCCTCACCTGCTGAGTTAGGAGAGCGTCTTGAAAGACATCCAGCAACCTCTGTTCCCTGGTCACAGAGGATGTCATAGTCTCCCAGTCTGTTCCTGGCATGTTTAAGTCCCCTAACACCACCGCCTTTCCTCTGCCGGTCTGCAGTGTCTCCTAACATCTGTCACCAGACTGTCCTCCAGCTCCTCCGCCAGGGCAGGGGTCTATACACCACTCCTATTTTACTCTCTTGCCCCTTGTTATCAAGGTGACCCAAATCGCCTCCACGGTTCCCTCCGCCTCCTCTACTCCCCTATGCCATGCAGTTTTGACTATCATAGCTACCCCCTCCTACCCTTCCCTCCCCTGTCCTTCCTGAACATAGTGTAACCTCCAGGTTCAGGTCCCAGTCATGTCTTGCAGTGGCCCAAGTCTCAGTGACCACTGCCCATCCACTGCTCCCTCAGTTAACATCGCCTGGAGCTCAGGCATTTTATTGCCCAAGCTCCTGGCATTTAACAGGACTACCTTCCACCCTTTCCCTATAGTTCCATTTCCCCTGCTCGTGTTCCCATGGGAGTTCTGTTTCCTCCTGGGTCTGCACTTTGCCAGTTGGCCTGTTCCTGCAATCCTCCTGGTCCCCAGTGGGGTGGAGACAGAGTCCGTCCTTTGCGCACTCCCTTGACAGCCTTTTTTCCCATCCACCCCTTCACAGAGTTTAATCTCTCTCTCTTTCTCTGTCTCTTTCTCTTCTCTCTCTCATTGTCTCTCTCACTCTCATTGTCTCTCCTCTCTCTCTCTCTCTCTCATGCTCTTCTCTTTGTCTCTTCTCTCTCTCTTTCTCTTTCACTGTCTCTCTCTCCCTTTATCTCATTTTCCTTGGAATCTCTCAGCATTATATTGCAGAACTAGATATATTGCTCTAAGGCACACACACACTCAGTAAACACTAGGTCTGGATACACCTTTCTAAGTGATTCCTTTCAATAGTCTGGAGGGCTACTACTTATGGCCTCTGTCACTTCATCAACTTTTCTGTTCTGGCACAGCTTCAGACTCTATAAAACACAGACCCCTGGATAAGGCTTGCAGTACAGACAGGCAGTGCCTCTCAGCTGCTGCTCACTGCTGAACAGAGCTGGAACACTGTAGACTTGTTCCACCCTGTTTATGACTCTAGAAAGCTTACAAAACAGTGGTGTGGTAACCCTGTAGATGAGAAGAGTAGTAGCATAACAGAGAAATAAACATAAATTAAGACAATTAAAGTGTGATCCAAGACAATTAAACACATTTAACAGTGTAATGCGACAGAGCAATACAAGTTTGCACAATGCGGCCAAGCAACCCGCTGCAGGTATGCCACACGTAGTAATAAGATAGGATCAAAGTTAACAGGAAATGGAAGGAGACAAATTATTTTTGAACAGTGGCTCTGTAGGTACTTCTAGGCATAGCAGCAACAAAGCCTAGTCCACTCAAAACTAAATTTTCAGGGCAAGAAAAAGAGCACAAAGGCACACTCAGAGGTGCACTCGTGCAGAAACTTAAATAATTAAGTGTAATGATTACACTTAAGTCAGAATGCTCAGTGTGCTGAGGAACTTCTTGTGTGCCCCCATTGCCCAGGCTGCTATTAAATTCAGCAAGCATTGTGGCTTTATTATGTAACTGCCTCCCCACTAGTGCACCTCTGATTGTATACTCCAGTTGTTGGAGCCGGTGCTTCTTTAGACTGCACCAGACACTATCATTGGTATGATCTTCTCTGTATTTCATATGCCCTGCAGTGCACTTGCAGCTGGGTAAGAAATGTACATTAACCACTGTTCCTGGAAGGAGCTGGTGCAGAGTAAAGTAGGAGGTTGTTAGACAGAACTTCTAGTAGAGGAATGTACCATGTGTGAGGTATCCACTCAGTGGATAGCTGGCCCCATGATTGTATGGAACCCCTTATCATGCTGTGTGAAAGGGTTCTCAGTACTGGAGGCAGTTATGCTAGAAGACCCTAGATTTTTCCACATATGTTCAGTAGAGGATGAAGCCTGTGCAGCCATGAGGTACTGGCTCTGTGCATTGCCAAAAAGCAGCAAATAGCTGAAGGATGATACAACAGTCAGTCCTGCAGCCTGAATAGATAACACGTGGCAGGAGATGGCTGAGACAGAAGATCAGTTAAAAGCAGTTTAAGCCACAATACAAAAAGCAAAAAAGTCAATTACTCACAACCTCAAGAATACAAAGGCACTGGTCTTCTAGAAGAGCAAACAATTACTTTATTAACATATAAATAGAGGCAATAAAACACATTATGCATTAATAAAGTAGTTTTGCTGTTCTAGAAGACCAGTCTAGATCTTGAGGTTGTAGAGCTCCTATCCTTAGTGCAAACTCTGGTTTGTTTGTTTAATCCACAATACCTTGTTTAATCTTTGTGAATGTTTCAAATGAATGCTTTTGTCATGACAACACAGGCTTTAATTGTTACCCTATTTGTTGCATTACCTATTAGGTGATTATCTGCTGTCATTTTCTCAACTGTACTTCATGCAATTGTAAATTAGAGCTGGTCTCAACTTGCTTTCTAATATATAAACTGAAAATTGAAACTGAAGCAGATTAGAGAGGTGAAGGGCTCATAGACTATAATTGCTATTTTTGCAAGTTAGTACTTCCAAGTAATTGTCTGTATTAGTTTAGCTTTAGTCTGAATGTGTGTAAATATATGTTTTAACTACTGATTTAAGTTAATTATAAACCAAGTATGGTAGTGCTATATGCAAATATGTGCTATATATCTTGTAACTAGCACATTTGTTAGCACCAGATTAGGGAGTATAAACACAGGATTTTATAAAATCTAATTATAGTAACTAATTTGAAAAGGTAAACAAGTCCCTCAGTGCTGCAGCCTGGGAGGAAATAACACTCCTTAGAGGTGCCTGAGACAAAATGCAAGTTGTAACAGATTTGACCAGGTGCAAGGCTCAAAGCCTGTCTACTATAATTGTGTTGTGTCTATTTCATGTAGCACCAAACCTGGAAAGAGCCTACTCTGAGAGAAATGAGCATGAGGATCACACGCCCTGTGTCATTCATCCTTGGGAAAGCCTTGTGACTGGCCAACTGTATCCTATTGGATGGACTTTTTGTTTTACAAGTAACCCAATGCTCATTATGAAGGCGTAAATGTTGTGTTGCAAGAGTGCGCAAGGTAATATTGTGAAGACTGGATTGCAGTATTTCTGTAACCCTATTTCACTTAAAAGTGAAAGCTAAAACTAAAGAAATAAAGCTATAGATAATGTTAGGAACCAAAGCTGGTTATACAGCTTTCAGTATATTACATCTACATATGCTAATAGTGCTATTAAACAGAAGCATTTTTCCTTGTAATCCACATTGGTTTTATCATGTTATTTCTAGAACTCACTGCAGTAGCTGTTCATGAAGCCAGTGCTACTACAGTAGTGACAGTAGCATTACTGACACACTGTCACAGAAACACTGACCAGTACCACAGCACTGAACTCCCCTTGGTCTAAGGACACTTCTGTGCGTGTGTGTGTGTGTGTGTGCCTGTGTTGGGAGGGGTCATGAATGCTCCGGTGCTTTGGTAAAAACCTGCCCTGCATTGGAAAAGTGATAATGTGGAGGAATCTAATGTCTAGGTGACACAGATAAATCAGGTTCTACTAAGGGGAGTGAGGAGTCTCAAACTCCAATCAGTTATCAAATGCAGATATTGTATTGTATGTATGAGTACATAACCGCCTCTGATAAACAGCTGGCCAATTTTTCATGGCCAAGTGCTCTTCCTCAAGGCCCACAGTGGTCTAGAAAAGCTATGTGCTTCTGATCACTTTCTAGCCTAGAAGGCTGATTATAGTTTCTTATCTTCATTTCTATATGGGCTTTCTAAGCTGTATCAGGTTCAAATGTTTTTAGATGCGGTTCCCTCTGTCACCCACTAGGATGGAGTAGTGAGCTGGGCCATCAGCAGATACATAGAACAGCTGAGGAGAGAGGATGGAGTGGAAGAAGAGGAGAAGAAAGGGATCAGTGGTGGCTGCAGGAGGACAGTCCAGAACAAACATCTGAGTGCAGAAGTGGGACTAGAGGACTGGGAAATGGAAGGATCAGCTGGCTGTCAGTTTGGCCAAATTACAGTCCCTTCCCTCCTGAACTGGGGTGCTTGAAAAATTCCAAATTGGGCTTTAATGAACTATTGTTCTTATAAGATAACAAGCTATAAAGTCAATATTAAACCTTGACATTTCCTTAAATGATAAGCGTATAAACCCTATTAGTCAGATTAGAACAACGTGGGTAAATTTCATGGTGATGAGACTTTTCATTCAGTTGTGATGGAACCCTCAGCTGTCAAAATGCCATTTATTTGAGACCAGTTACAGCCAGATGGTCCACTGATTGACCTTGGATATGCACCTATGCACCCCTCAGCTGGTTCTGTATATTATGTTGCCCCTCTTCCACAGGTAGTTTACTCAAGCATTGTGACTGCCCCCAAAAAAATAGTCTTCATTAACCCATTGAGAAATCAGTGCATAATTGATGTGGAGCCCCACACAGAGGGGCCCCTAAATCCAAGACATGAGGAGACCCTCCCCATGTGAGGTGGGATCTGCATAATGTATAATTTACAGTCCTGTCCCCACCCACCCCTGCCAATTAGTTAGCCCTTTAGGGGACTCAAGCAATGAGCAAAACAAGAGCAAATATAATTAAAATGAGCAGCTTAGTAGTGTGCTTTTGAGGTGTCTCTCTCAAGCAAGTGAATAAGCAAAGCTATGTCCAGACAGAGACTGAAGTCCAGGCATATCACCTTTTTGCACTATGCTATTGGATGTATCATGCTGCCCCATCACCAATCCCAGCTCTTTTGCTGTTTACTATGCTATGCTCCTAACTCAGTCCCACAAAGAGTGGTCCTCTTCATGTGTTCAAGTCATCAGCATTTACCTGGCAGAAGGTAGATGATTAACAGTGAATCATGCTCTGATCCTCTTGTCAGGCATCATGTCTGCCCTATTGGGTATCAAGCCAGAGGATGTACCATCTTTTCGAGGTCCCATCCCATTGCTTGAACCACATCTTCCTGCCTCTCATATGGGCAACTTGCCCATGACTCACTCTTCCCTTATCATGTCCATGCAAGATGGCATCAACCAAGTTGTGCATGAGGCCACAACCACCATGTTAAGGATAATCGAGCCAATCTATTGAGGTGAGAGACCCAAAAAGCACAACCCCATTTTCAAACACATTAAGAAAGCAGTTGATCTCCCAAATATGAGTAATACATTTATTTACTGTGAACGTGTGTTCCGACCAAAATTTGCCTTAGTGGCAGAGTCAGTGATTCTATGACAGTCTGCCTCTTCCCAGATGCTCAAACTTGTGGGAAGAATAACAGTCTTAATGAAAAAACACACAGGGTCCTCCAAACCCTATGTGAGGTTTTTATACCTCTTGTACCTAACCTCTGGTGGGGTATCTTTTCTCAGTCAGTGAGGGAAGGGACAAGTGCTTAGTGTTGGGTCCCAGAGGTGATACTGAAAAATTTGATTTCAAGTTTCATTAAGGGTTCCCTACAGCTTTTTACTCCTTTCTGGATTGGTTGTGCTATTGCCCATTCTTGACTTTGTGCCTCCTACTACAGCAATGTGGCCTCTGATCCTGGTGGTGTAGGTAATGGCATGCTCAGACCTTTTAGTGTGTCCCTGGCATCTTCAAGGCAGCAGAAGGATTTTAGTCCAGAATCTGTATGGATCCAGCTGAGTTGGGGCTACAAACTGTGCATTAATCCCTTCTCTTTAAGAACCTTGGAACTGCATTATTTGGCTCTATTTGTCCATGGTCCCCAGAATAAAGTCATGGTTTAGACATAAGCAGGAGTCACCAAAGATTACCTCCTGCTTATCACAGGCCTTACTTAGAATAAGCATCTCTGCAAAGTTCACAAACTGCATAACGATGACTTAGGCCTGGCATTTTTATCACTGGTCTTGGGCATGAGAACTCAGTGGGCTTTCTCAATAATGAAGTCTATATCAGCTGGCACACTGAGCAGTTCATTCAGGAGTGACCCAGCAAAATACTCCATACTCCCTTCTTGATTGTCATCTGGAAGGCTGTATATGCATGTGTTATTCCACTGGGATAACAATTCAAGATCCTCCAGTTTATCTGTTATTTCTCTGTTCCAATGGTATAAATACAGCAACACTGTATTGCGTGAGTTCATTTGTGCCACCATGAAATTTAGGCCCTGCTCGAGGTGTCTCATTCATTGCTAAAGGTTGTGGCTATCAATTCTGAGTGATCAATAGTTTTCTCCAGATTGTGCAGGGATGAACTTATGTTTTAAGTTCCATCACCAGCATGCTGGAAGTTATTGTGATGTTTTCCTCCTCCAGCTCTATTTCTGTGTCTCTCTCTCTGTGGAAAGTCTCCCACTGCCAAAGAAGACACATTGTTAAGCTCTGGTACATACGCTTAAATTTATATTGCTTAGGACATCTTCTGTAGTCAAACCTCTTGCCACAGTCTTTGCTGCAATTTTACTTAATATAATTGTACTGTCTGCTGTTCAGTTCCAGTTGCTGGAGTGGGGATTACCGCTGATTTTGGGGTGAAAGCGGTGCTCAGGAAGCTTGCAGCACCACTGTTGGTGGCCTCAGAAGTCTCAACTTTGCAATTCTATACAAGCTGTGGACAACAGATCTGACTCTTTTATCTCTATTCTGATGACTGAAGAGCTAGAGATGGAAGCAGAAAAAGGAGCACAATGAAGGCCAACAAGATGGCAGATCAGGCACTGACTAGCAATACCTCAGTAGTAAAGAAAAAGTTTTGCTATGGATGAGGCTGGATGGCTGTGAAAACATGCTCAAGGCAAGAAATCTAAAAGTATTGGGCATGCCAGAAGAAATGGAGGTGTGGATATTCTGATATTAATGAAGACATGGCTGGAAACCAAATTGCTTCTACCAGAGGAGCTGTGACTTGAAAAAGCTTACAGTGTAACTTTGCAGTGAGGCAGTAGCCCCACAAAAATACCACTGGGCTATTCTGCATGCATTCTTGCCCACAAAAGATAAACACTTAGCAATTCAAGTGACTTAACAAATACAGATGTCAGTGTGGAAACAAAGAATTTTATTCTTTCAGGACTAGTCATATGCCACCTGAATATGACATAAGGCATTTGAGGGTATTAAACCTGAATTAAGACTTCTGCAAATCCCATTTGTGTTGTTACCACTGGCCAGAGTACATATCACCTGGAGCAAGAAACCATTCCCCTGCTCTGACCAAAAGAAACCAAAGTGTTTCTTAAGGAAATACAACAAAAGCAAATTTGCCACCACTGAACAAGCTGTGGTTAGAAAAATCCTTGAA
The DNA here is from genome assembly GCA_016271365.2 of Neoceratodus forsteri. NCBI lineage: Eukaryota > Metazoa > Chordata > Ceratodontiformes > Ceratodontidae > Neoceratodus > Neoceratodus forsteri. Next base: position 719,331,132 of record CM057459.1, on the reverse strand, counting down.
TGAAGAAGAAACAACATGAACTGTTTGTGGTACTTAATCTTTTATATTTCTTCTTCTTTTGCTGTTTGGTAAGGCAGAGTGCGTAATGGTTTAGATTCCTTTAACACTAGGTCAATATGGGCAGTATGTTTGAAGGGATCGGTGTGGTGAATAGTATGCATTAGAAAATGGGCTTTTATTTGCAGGGCTCTGATTAGCTAGTACCCTGGCCTATGTGGGTAAATTTTTCAATAGATGCCCAGCAAATAAAGTTCAGTCACCTGACCCCATACCACCTAAGGTATCCTTGTGCCCACCCCAATTGCTCATTGGCCAAAACCACCCTATGCAAGCTGAAATTGGCTCCATTTTCACTCTCTTAGTGAGTGATACTGTCACCCAAGGCTTCCTACTTCAGTGGAGAGTTACCCCTGATATACCCACTTGCTACCCCGGCTTACAGTTGCTAATGTGGCTTGAAATAATTGTACTCCATGTAATTTGTGACTTTCCGTAGCCATTCTGTTTCCTAATTATTAAAACAGTTAGTCCATCCCTGCTTTGCCACCTGCACACTGACAGTGGGACCCCAAACAAAGCAGCTGGTCACCCCTCCCCTTTGAGTCTTTTGGTAAATAAAATGAACAGTACTGACATTGAAAGAAATGAAAAAGACTTCTGGTGACGTACAGAGCTGAAAGGAGCTTAGGGTCTGAGGCTCCCTGCTAAGTCCGCTGATCTAACCTCCAAAACTTTGTAAAATACATCCAAAGATGTCTAGAAACTCAGGAGGGAAGCATTTGCCAATCTACAGAGGCAGAAATTGATTGAGAGGCAAAGAAAAGAGTACAGATGGTACCCGATTACAAGAGGATCCACGAGCTCCCATGAGGCCAGCTATGATACTGATGGAGAATCAGAACAACTTTCTCGAGCAAGATTTGAAACCTTAAAGGAGATTCGGAATCCAGAATGGAAAACAAACAGGAGTTTAAAGCTGTTCAAAAGCAACTATCCACTTTCGAGTCCGCATAGGCATAATAGAAGAGCAGGTAGCCCAGAACGAGGAGAGCACCACTCAAATTGCCGAGATTATGCAGGCCCTGGTACAGCAATCGGAAGAGCTGAGGTCCAAATGTCTGGATCTTTGAAGGCCACTCCCACGGGATAATCTTCATTTATATGGCCTGCCTGAGGGTATGGAAACTACCCCATGGCCCTGCTCATAGAGAATTTACTTAAGACATTTTGGACTTGCCAAACACCTTCATCTTTCACAAAGAGAGAGTCTGCAGGTGGCTCCAAGCTAAACCCTCAACCCAGCAGCCAGGCCTCGCTCTATAGTATTTAAATTGAGTTCCTTCAGTGACAAGGAAGAGATATTACGTCGAGCCTGGGCTAAAAGGAAATTAAATACCTCACCACAGATTATTTATGGATCACGACTACCCACAAGAAATACAACAACAAAGTCTAAAGTACCTCCCAATCCTTAAATCTTTACATGAGAAAGTGATTCATTTCACACCCTTACCCAGCTAGACTTCGGATTTTTGGGAAGATGAAACAAAATTGTATTCTACGGTGGAGGAGGCAGCGAAGCCTTGAGAGAGGAAAATACAAATAACGGAGATCCGGAACCAAAACAGTGGAAGAGGCGACCCAATTTTGTGGCCTTTTAAAACAGGAAGAAGATGGGCACCAAATTACTGCTACACAGAGAAGCATTGCAGGATTGCAAACCATGCTCGATAAACAAAGAAGCAAGATGGATAAGCCTACTTGAACCATCTGGAGGACTTCTGCTATCTGAACTGATTGCTGAGCAGTCATGGAATGGCTTCTTCCGAGCCCTTTTCTTTCTCGAGGCAACAGACCAATAACAGATAAGTGTTACACAAGTTGCTTGATTTCAAGAGAAGAGACTGGGGGTGGTGGGAAGTGACATGGAAAAACAAGACTGGATCCAGAGACTTTAAATCTTACAGCAATGTTGAATCTTAAGCATAGGCTTTTGGGGCTGTACAAGCTGAGAGATCCCCAGTGCAAGGCAGGGATACTTTTGTAATTCAGGGTAATAAGTTACTACTATGACCTTAATTGCTTCTGATAAAGTTTTCTTGCTTTTACTTACAAGTTGATGGTGTCTGTCAGTCTTGGATTGAGATTAGGCTAAACACCATTAGGAAGTTGCTAACTGGGTTAAATAAGACAATCTATAATCTGAGGTTGGGATTTCCCACCCCTTAATTCGGGAAGGATACCACGCTTAAGAAGCCAATCCTAGGAGAGCTAAGAAAATGCAAATGGTAACGGAGAACTAAGCTGAACAGCAGTAGCAGGTTGAAGTTTTGGAGAATTCCTCAATAACAAAGCAAATTTAAAAGCCAACATCACAAAGCTTAATTGATGTATTGGGGGCTTGGACATGCTTTTGATTAGTGGACTGGGTGGGAGCACAGAGGCCTTTACACAGTTCAGAACCTAGATAATCCTTATAGTTTCCTTCGTTAGTTCGTGAGGAGATATTTATCTCCATTTAGTAAACCAGAGCATAATACCATTCGTTGCTCAGTAGGAGGACTTCCGGCAATGGAAGCACTAGAATCCTCCTCGTTCATCTCATAATAGAGATTGAACAAAAGGGCTAATCAGGTAATACCCTACCTTGGAAGTACTTGTCGAGCTAAATAAGTTTGTTAAAATTGTGTTAAGCCATGTTGGCAATTGTGAATCTTTTTCTTTACCAGGATGTATGATGCAGACAGAAGGAAAAATGGGCACACAGACTTGGGCGGTGGGAGACTGGAGGGGGTCGCGATGTTTTGGAAATCAAACCAGATATTTGGATAATAAAAGGGCAATTAAGATATAGCCATGATTAAAGGGCACCATATACTATTTGCACATACAATGTGCATGGAATTACCAACCCCATTAAAAGAAGCAAAATTATTCAGAGTATGAAAAGGCTGGGCCAAATGTTGTTTTACTACAAGAAGTGCACTCTCAGTTTGAACATAAAAATGTGAAAGGTTGGGTTTCTTGCACGTAGTGGCCTCTTCCTATAAAGGGAAGAAGAAGGGAACAGCAGTACTAATCAAGCGGAACGCAATTTGAAATCAAGGACAAAGTAATTGATAAAGAGGAAATATGCCATGGTTAAGGGTAATTTAGATGGTCAACTAATAACCTTTGCATCCATATACATTCCCCTGCCTCAGGATATGAGGTTTATAGATCTTTTTTTCAAAATTAGCGAGTGGGCCGAGGAAAAAATGATGTGGGGGATCTAAATTTGAATATAGTTGAAAACCACTGTACACCATAAAATCAGGGGAAAAGAAAGAAAACAAGTCAAGTTAAAAATTACTTCAAGAACTAGGTTATCAAGATATGTGGAGACATTTCCATGGCACAACCCCTAGACATACATACTACTCCCAGGCCCATGATGTTTATTCCTACATAGACTTTTTTATAGCACCTAAAGAACAAATGGGGATATGGTAAAGATTTGGTCAGGAGATTTTGTACTATCAGACCATGCCCCGATCTTTTGTCAGTTCTCCTTCAAGCGGTGAGGAAAGTAACTTTCTGGAGACTGAATCTTTCTCTTTAAGAGACAAACAGGTCCTTAAATGTATAGAGGACACAATAGCTCAGGCTCTGGAGCAAAATGATAGGTCAGACACATCAGTATCTATCCTATGGGATACTATTAAGGCAATCACAAGGGTAAACTGATTAGTATATCAGCAAACAAGAAAAAACTTAGGAGGCTAGCGAACATCTCTTGAAAACAAGATAAAAGAAATGGAGGACTTGCAGGCTATCAAAAGACTAAGGCTAGAAGTAAAGAGCTACTCACTTAAAGAGTGAACGTAACAAATATTAGATTATTCGATAGAGCAGAAACTACTGTTCTTAAGGCATAGCTATTATGATGGGGCCTCGATCCCTCAGACTAATAGCACAAAGGTTGAGAATACAAAAAACAAAGTCAAACATAATGAAAATTAGGCACCCACAAACAGGCAAAATTCACAAACAACAACAAAAGGAATATGCGAGGCTTTCTAATTATTACTCAAAGCTTTATAAGTCAAAGACTCCTCGTCAATACAGAAAATAAGAAATGTTTTAGACTCTTAAATCTTCCGATCTTCACGGAGCAGCAAAGCTCTCAACTGACTACCCGATAACATTGAAAGAAATCGAAACTGCAATAGGCAGTTTAAAAACAGAAACGTCCGGGATCCGATGGACTCCCAGAGGAATTCTATAAATCATTTTCTAAAATTTTAAATACCCTACTCAATAGAGTCTATGCATACATCACATCAGAGGAGGAGTTATCCTACTTAGTGGAATGAGGCTATAGTCTCGAGTTATTCGAAGCAGACGAGGACCTCTCCTACTGTGCATCATACAGACCCATATCCATATTAAACACAGATTATAAAATTTTAACATCTATTCTGGCCAGGAGACTTATACAATTTTCCCTAGTAAAATCCATATGGACCAATGTGGGTTCATTCTGGGACGTCAGGCCCAGGACAAAATAAGATGCCATATACCTATTGGAACATTCACAGACTCAGAACATACCAACCCTCCTCTTAGGATTAGACACAGAAAAAGTGTTCGATATGGTATCATGGAGATTTTAAGGAGGTCCTTGCCCGCTTGGATTCTCAAACAAGTTTATAGAAACTTTATTTAGATTTTACAAAGTCCTAGCAGATATATCCATGCAAATGGGCACCTAACTGAACAATTTTCCTTTTTAGGGAACAGGCAAGATTTCCCCTATCTCCACTTTTATTTGCCTACTATATTGAACCCTGGCTAATACATATGACAATCCCTGAGATGTCGCGCGGCATTACCTTTCTAGAGTGGAACATAAACTGGCTTGTTTATGGATTCCATCTTTTTATTATACTTAACTATTCCAGAATCCTCAATGCCAGCAGTCATGCAGAAAATCCAAGTCTTTTCATATCTATCAGGTTACACTTTAAACATTAATAAGACAGAGGCCTCAAGGTAAAATATGAACCCTCATTCGGGCTTCAAAATAAATTCCCAATTAAATAGGACGGCTCCTCCCTGAAGCATTTAGGAATACAGATTCCATAGATTTATCTCAATTGTACAAACAGAACTATATCCCCTAATAGATACATTGCAGAATGACATGAGAAGATGGGATCTTCTCCCAATCTCCTTTATACTCACACGATGTCCTTGAAGATGAATGCTCTGCCCTGTCTGCTATACCTTTTCAGTGCGTTCCTGCATTGTTGATCTGAAAGAAATGCTATCATGGCAAAAGCATTTGTGGCCTTTCAATGGAATCACAAGAAACCTCGTCTTAACCTTAGAAACTCTCCTCCCTAAAACAATGGGGAATATCATTCCCTTCCTAGCTGACCACTGGGCTGCTGCCCAAATGCACCTGGCATTGCTTTGGGAACCCCTACATACCAGGCAGTCTGGAAACAAATAGACTTATCTGGGAACAATCCCCACCCTTACCTGCAACACTTTTCTCCTTCCCTTTGTTGCAACGAACTCTGCATACCACTTGACTACCTCTACTATATTGGAAGGTTGGAGGAGAGGAACCAAGAGTAAACAGATACTAATCCATTTCTGGAAATATCAATGGTTTATAGTAAAAAGCAATTTGATTCCCTGTGGTTAAGTCCTGGTATAATTCTCAGATAAAGAAAGGCACAGTAGCCCTTGGCAAATAATGAAAGGGATGTCCCATAACCTTGGAAGAGGCACAAGAGAGATTTACCTGGACTGAAAAGGACAGATTGTTCTTTACCAAATGAAGGACTACATAATAACTCAACTTAGAGCAAGGGGAGAGAGTCACAACTCTATGAGGATCAATCCCGTTTTTACAAATTGGTCCTCTTCTTCTGGAGAAAAGGCCATTTCAATAATTTATAAATTCTTAAGTCTGTTATATAAACACTCTATGGATCCAGTCAAGGCAAATTGGGAAAAAATTTAAACAAGTAATTAGTGTTAAAGACTGGTTGAAAGTATGGAAAATACTTGGTCTGCTCCTTGTGGAGGAATTTATGTGGAAGGTTAGAGCAAGATTTTTTAGTACCCACAACTCTGGCTCAGAGAAATCCGGGGTACCGGAAAGTTGTTGAGGTTGTGTGGAGAGGTAAGGCCGCATAAGCACATATTCTATGATTGTCCACTAATAAATACTTTTGGTCCCTAGTCTCGGGCCATATAGTAAAGATTTTTGGTAACCACTTCCAAGTGACAGAGATTAACCTACTGTTGGGTATACCTCCAGCAGGAATGAGGGACAAGCACACCTTATATTTGTGGGCTATTTTGTTGGGAGCAGCATATAAAACAATTACTAAAAATGGCTCCAAACCACTTCACCTACTGTAAGGAATGGAAATCTCTAGTACAGAATATACAACATAATGAACAAGTATCACATGCTCTAAATAATAAAATGGAAATTTATATTACAAGATAGACCAGATAGGAATTAATTCAGAAACAGATTCTGTAGATTAGTATTGGGGCTTTTTGTGATAAGAAGGAAAATAATTACCGCAACTGACAACTTTGACCCGTCCTACCTCCCTCCCAGAAGCCCTTTCACTTGATAGATAGAAAATGAAATAAAGAATTGAAATTTTTTTCTCTTTTCTTTTGAATAACAATATACACTTCCATAACCTTTTCAGGTCTCCTCTTTATGCCCAGTGTCTGTCTTCATCCCATAACTTAATCCTGTTATTATTTATTTAGAACTCAATTATTTGAATATAAAGTGTGCTCTTTTTACTAAGTCTTACTGTATGTACATAATTGATATGATCAACAAGAACATGTATGTATTTTGAACTATATTTCAGAACAGTTATAAGTTGTTAAACATGAGAATGTGTAAAAGTGTAAAAGAATGTAATGTAAAATGAGAAACCACTGATTTAATAAAGGAAGTATATAAAAAAAGAAAAGAAATGAAAAATGAAATGCACAAAAGAAAGAAAGGGAAGCTGACAGTCCGATCAGCTTCAAGTAAACTCCGTGAGCAGTGCAGTGCGAGCCTGTAGCAGTTAAACTGAATTGTATGGACAGAAGAAAAAGTAAATTCCACGCTTGGGGAAAATTTAGCTGTGACTGACCATCACAGGTGCTGGGAGGAACTAGAGTCCATGGCTGCCACAGGAGGGATCATTGTTGGGAGTCACGCCCACCCGCCCTGTAACTCTGACAGCTGTTTGGGAAAAAAGAAAAGAACAAAAACAGAAAGTCACATGACTGGTGATCGTGCTCCTGCTGCCATCTAGTAAACAAAAACAAAAAAGCAGAAATTCCTCACTTGCGATAATGCTCCTACTGCTGTCCAGTAAAGGAAAAAAACAAAAGAAAAACATAAAGTCCCTAATTTGTAATCGCATTCCTTCTGCCATGCAAGATGTGAAGTTCATGGTTCCATCATTGCTGTGAGTTGCCCCCACCCCCACGGGCCAACACCTCTAAGTGTTCTTTGAAAAGAAAACAAAAAGTCCACTGACTTCAGATCATGCTCCTGCTGCTGTCTAGTCAAAAGTATCTTTAAACAAATATGCTGTTCCCAAATGTGTGTGTGTGTGTGTGTGTAACTCCACTAACACAAAAGTCTGTAGTTTAAAAAACACATTGTGATGCAGGTGGAGGAACTATTTTATCACAAAACATATTTTAAATTATTTTTAATTATTTTTATTAAACTAATTTATCTTTACAGTGCCCATATTCTAGCACAACAATACCCTCGGATGGTGCTACTGGGGAATACTGGACCTTCCAGGGGCTACAAGGCCCAACCGCGCATCGAGCCTCATTATGCCCCCTGCATGTCCGTATTTCAATACCACTTCCAGTCAAGTATTATTGCTTACTTATACATGAATTCTGGGAAGTCTGGGGCTGCACACTGGTGAAATCTGTCACAGAAACTGGATTGAATCTGTTAACATGGCTGCTTTTGATGCCTTTTGCATTCATGTTCTGGGGCACTTGAAATAAATTGGACTTATTTCACTGACTGGTTGTCTACAGTGATTTCAGATTCAGGTTTCAGATTCTTTATTGAGGAAAACATGTATAAAACAAACAGTTTATCATATGTGACAATAATACATAAAACTTTAAAAAACAGGATAGATCATTCTTTATAACAGCACACATTTTGAGTGCAAATTTTAAAGCCATAACAAGTCACCCGATTTCCAGTAAACAACGTTTGATCTTATTTTCTATTCAATCGTTGTAGCGATTAGTAAAGGGAGTAGGCATATTTTTAGCATTCCTTTTTCAATAATAACACAGAAAAATATTTTGCTGCCATATTTGTCCTTGTAACAAAAAATCTAGAAAAAAGATGATTTGATACCTTTTATTGCACCAACAAAGATGTTACAAAAGATAACTGGTGCTTAAACTTTCTGATTACACACAATCGCCCGTCAGAAATTAATGACGAAGGATTGTGTTAATCTGAAAATCTTAAGAACTAGTTTCTTTGTAACATCTTTGTTGGTTCAATAAAAGGTATCAAATTATCTTTTTCTTTGATCTTTTCCAATAATGTGCTTTCAAACAGAAGGTGTGCATTCAATTTGCTATTGTTCACATCACATTTGCAACTAATTCTCCTACGTAGTCTCTGACCAGTAGCTTTGCCAACCTTCAGTTTCATTTAGCAAACCCAATCTGTCTACATGTAGCCTTCCTATGCACTCTGTCTTCTATAAGTTCCAGAAAATGTTCAACTTTTATATTTGTCTTAACCTCCTTGTATAGCTTCATTGCTGTGAGTATTCCAACCTTAAGTCTTTGTTTTGCCATGGATGTATAGACATCCAAAAGCTTATATGCCTCTGGGGAGCCATATTAAACCTAGTCCTGCTCATGTCCGGATTTTATCCACCAAATGAAACCACTTTTTGAAACATAGAAACATAGAAACATAGAATTTGACTGCAGATAAGGACTGCTTGGCCCACCCAGTCTGCCCATTTCCTACCTACTGGATAAGCTGCAGATCCTAGTTAACCAGCAGCCTACTTCTTCCTACCCCACCCCAAATTGCCTTATGACTATCCATGCATGCTTGAATTCCCCACTGATTTTGACTCCTAACCTCCTCCTCGGAAAGCGTTCCATGCATCACAACCCTCTCTGTGAAAAATACTTCCTTAAATTACCTCTGAGCCGCCCCTCTATCTTCAAATTGTGCACTCTTGTTCTTGTACACCTCTTTTTGAAAGATGCTACCTCTTGGACTTTGTTGATTCCCTTGAGGTGCTGAGAGTTTCTATCATGTCCCCTCTCCCTCCTTTCCTCGAGGCTATACATATTGCTCCTTAAGTCTCTCTTCATATGACTTCCAGTGCAGACCCTGCACCATTTTAGTTGCCTCCTCTGGACAGCTTCCATCCTGTCTATGTCTTTGCGGAGATTGGGTCTCCAGAACTGCACACAGTACTCCAGATGGGGTCTCACCAGCTGTCTGTACAAAGGGATAATAACTTCCTGTTCTCTACTGGTGATGCCTCTCCCTATGCATCCCAGTATCCCCCAGCCCTCCTTGCTGCCCTCTCACATTGCTTGCCCATCTTTAGGTCATCTGATATGACTACCCCCAGGTCCCTTTCCATTCTTGTTGTTGTTAGTATCTCACCCCCATTGTGTACTCTTCCCTGGGTTTTGTTTCCCAGGTGCATTACCTTGCACTTCTTAGCATTGAATCTAAGCTGCCATACATTTGACCATTCCTCTAACCTTGCCAAGTCCCTTCTCATCCTTTCCACCCCACCCTGTGCATCAACTTTGTTGCAGATCTTAGTGTCATCTGCAAAGAGACATATTTTTCCTTCCAGTCCTTCTGCAATGTCTGTTATAAAGACATTGAAGAGGACCGGTCTTAATACTGAACCCTCATGTACCCACTAGTAACCCTCCTTTCTTCTGAGTGGATTCCATTTACTATAACTCTCTGTGTCCTATTCTCCAGCCAATACTTTACCCAGGCTGTCATCTTGGGACCCTCCCAGGCTGGCTAACTTGTATATTAATCTTTGTGTGGGACTGTGTCAAATGCCTTGCTAAGTCTAGGTAGGCCATGTCCACAGCCCTCCTGATCTACTACTTTGGTCACCCAGTCAAAGAAATCTATCAGATTCGTCTGGCATGACCTTCCGCCAGAATCCATGCTGCCTCGGGTCCTGTGCCTCTGGCCTCTAGATACTGACAATTCTTTCCTTTAGAAGTGATTCCATCATTTTCCCTATCACTGAGGTTAAACTAACAGGTCTATAGTTTCCTGCTTGTTTTGCTTCTTCCCAGCATTGTTTGGGGAGCCTATTCTATTCCATTTTCAATATATTATTCCAATAGCCCACAGCCCTGCTTAAAGCTAATAATTCAATAGCCTTCATCCCTGACTCTAATCTCAAGGCGGCTGTTGGGGTATCATTTGGGAGACCCAGTATCAAGCTGATGAATACATTTCATATTGTCTCCAGCAAGTTTAAACTAGTGTTTAGATCCCAGATTTCTCCTCATATTTGACTGTTAACTTTTGTCTCAATAGCTCTATGCATTGCTGGAAAGGAATTCCTTCCAAATTGTCTTCAAACATAGTAATGGTTATTATCATTTCATCATAACTGTGCAGGTCACTTCTCTCATAGTTCTACATATAAAGATTGCATATAGTACATTTCAAATGTTAGTCAGAACATCTCTGTTATAATTCTACTTGTGTATATATTGCATATAGTACGTTGTATATAGTTCTCAGTGTTGGTGTTTACTTCTAGACATACTCAGTACAATCTTCATATTTAATGTTCTTCCTTGTCTAGGTATTATCTTGCTGTTACTTGTTCTGTTTGCGATTATTGCTGACCAGTCCCACTTTGTAAATGAGTTTCCCTCAATGGTGTTCCACTTGGTTAAATGAAGATTGATTGATTGACTGAAATGCTGCTAACAACACCCTCATGAAGCCCAGCTGTGTCCTAGATAATAAAATAATATAATCTGAATATAGTGATATTTGCACCTTCCCAGTGTTAGTCTACGGACTATGCATATCTGTATCTTGTAATTTTTTTCACCAAGGTTTCAATGTACAGTGGAAACAGTGGGTGGGGGCAATAAACACACCTGTTTACTCCCTTGTCAATCATAATGGGCTCGTCACTGCATCATCTCTGCAGACTCTACCCTTGCAGATATTGCTATGTAGCATTTTAAGAATTAGAAGAAGTCTGTTGTCAATCCTAGTTCTATCAATATAGTCTTTTCTATTCAAATTATAAGAACTGAAAGTCAGAAATAATTTTCCCTTTTTATGTTTAGCAGATTTATAAATCATAATATCCAGGGTGAATATATGGTCAGTTGTATCATAGGACTTGTAAAATCCCGCTTGATATATAGATACATAGATACATAGACAGTGTCAGCAGATAAAGGCCTATGGCCCACCCAGTCTGCCATTTGAGCTTGTAAGTTCAGTTTATATTTTGCTAAATCTGTTGCCCTTGCCCTTACCCCTGACCTCCAGAATTCCTTTATGTCTATCCCATGCATTCTTAAATCCTGTGATTGTTTCACCCCCACCACTTCCTCTGGCAGGTGTTCCACTTGTCCACCACCCGTTCTGTGAAGAAATTCTTCCTCACGTTTCCTCTGAATCGTCCCTCCTCCAACTTCATCCCATGCCCTCTAGTCCTGGAACATCTTTTGTGCTTAAAATAGTGCATTCCTGCACCCTGTTCCTCCCTGTAAGATACTTGTATGTCTCTATCATATCCCTCTCTCTGTCCTCTCCTCCAGGGAGTACATATTCAATTCCTTCAACCTGTCCTCATAGGACTTGTGATGCAATCCATGTATCATCTTTGTTGCCCTCCTCTGAATCTTCTCTACCCTGTCTATGTCCTTACGTGAGTAAGGTCTCAGAACTGTACACTGTACTCCAGGTAGGGTCTTACTGTGTCTTGTATAGTGGAATTATGACCTCCATTTTCCTGCGGGTGATGCATCTGCCTCTGCATCCCAGCATCCTATTGCTTTACCTGCTGCCTTGTCTATGTTCCCTCACCTGAGGTCCTCAGAGATGATAACCCCAAGATCTCTTTCCTGCTTGGTGCATGCTATATCCTCACCCCCAACTGATATATTGTGCCAGGTTTTTGTGCCCTATATGCATTATCTTGCACTTCTTTGCATTGAATTTCAACTGCCAAACCCCTGACCATTCTTCAAGTTTCTGCAGGTCCCTTCTCATTCTGTCTACACCTCTGGTGTGTCTACTGTGTTACAGAGCTTTGAGTCATCAGCGAACAGTGAAATTCTGCCTTCTAGGCCCTGTACAATGTCACTGATGAAGATGTTGAATAGGACCCGTCCCAGCACTGATCCTGTGGTACCCCACTGGTCACTCTTCCTCTGTGGTGTGACAGCCATTTACCACCACCCTCTGTGTCCTGCCGCCCAGCCAGTTACCTACCCACCACACTACTGTCCTGCCACACCCATACTCCCAGTTTGTGTAATAGTCTTCTATGTGGCACACTGTCAAAGGCCTTGCTGAAGTCCAGATACAGGCCATGTCCACTGCCCTCCCCTGATCCACCTCCCCAGTCACCCAGTCAAAAATTCAATGAGGTTGGTCTGACATGACCTCCCCTGGTGAAACCATGCTGCCTTGAGTCCTGTAGTCCATTGACAACCAGATGTTCCACCAGTCTCTTCTTCAGTAGTGCTTCCATGATCTTCCCCACTACCGAGGTGAGGCTGACTGGTCTGTAGTTCCCTGCTTCCTCTTTGTTCCCACTTTTGTATAAGGGGACTACATCTGCTGTCCTCTAGTCTGTGGGTCCTCCCTGTTTCCAGTGATTGGCTAAACAGGATAGCCAGAGGTTCAGCCACACCTCTCTTAGTTTTTTAGGACCCTTAGGTGCACCCCATCTGGCCCCATTGCTTTATCAACTCTTATTACTTCCAGTTCCTTCATTACCTTTCGTAAAGGGACTTGTGTCCATTTCTGCACCATTCTCACCCCTTGTACCCCTTCAGACCCATTATCCTCCTCTTCCTCAGTAAAGATGAGCAGAAATACCTGTTCAATATGTCAACTTTACTGTTGTCATCCTCCACGTGGCCCCATCCTCCCCTTCAGTCTCACTATCCCTCCCTTTGCCTTTCTTTTCACTTATGTACCTGTAAAATGTTTTCCCCTCTACCTACTGATTTTGCAATGTGTTCTTCTGTCTGAGCTTGGCTTCCCTTACTGACCTTCCTGCCTTCCTTTGCTTCTCCTGGTACTTCTTCCATCCCCTACTGCTTGTGTCTTTTGTATTGCCTGAATGCAATCTTTTGGCTTTCACTTTCTTTGCTACCTCTTTGGAAAACCATAATGGTCTCCTCTTCCTTTTCCTCTTGCTAACCTGTTTAATGCATAATTCTGTTGCTCTTGTAATCCCCATTTAAATACTGCCCACTGTTCCTCAACCCTGATTCCTGCCCCATTCCTTAATACCTCTTTCAAGTATCTCCCCATTTTCCCAAAGTCTGCCCCCTAAAATCCAGGATGCGTGTTTTGTGTGGTTTGGTTCTGCTCTTTCTGTGATTTCAAACCACAATGACTGTGGTCACTGTTCCCCAGGTGCCCCTTTACTGTTATTTCCATCACACTGTCCCTGTTTGTGAGCACAAGGTCCAGTATTGCCTTCTGCCGAGTTGGTTCCATGACCAGTTGCTTGAGGAAGGCACCCTGAAGGAGTCCAGGATAAATCTGCTCCTAGTTGATGCTGCTGCTGGGATGCTCCAGTCCACATCTGGAATATTGAAGTCTCCAACCAGTACTACCTCATCTTGTCTGCCATCCTTGGATGGCTAGCATCAACTCCCTATCTGTTTCTTCCTCCTGGGCTGGTGGTCTATAGACCACACCTGTGAGGATGGCTGGCCCCATTTTCCTTTCCAACTTAACCCACAGTATCTCTCTCCCCATTTTGTTCCTCCTGGATCTCTGTGGCCCTTATGTCATTTTCACATACAGTGCCACTCTCCTCCTTTCTACCTGCCCTGTCTCTTCTGAATATCTTGTAGCCAGGTATGCCCATCTCCCAATCATGGTTATCATTACACCAGGTTTCAGTGATGGCCACAATGTCCAGGTCTGACTGCACCATGACAGCCTCCAGATCTTCCATCTTGTTGCTAAGGCTCCTGGCATTGGACACATGGCTCTCCATGATTTGATCTCCTAGACTGTTTCGCTGTTCTACACCAGCCCCTTCCTTGGTTGTCCTTATCCCTGGTTCTCCTTGCTGTCTGCCCTTCTGCTGAATTTTGCCCCTTTTCTGCCTATCCACCTCTTGGGTGCTAATCTCCATCTTTGCACACTGCTTTGTAGAGATAGCTACTCCTCCGGTTCACTGGTTCCACTGCTAGCTGTGGGGTGTGAGCAGTAGGTCCTCCTTGCTGGCCTGCCACCCCCTTGCTAGTTTAAATGCTTGTCAATGTAGCATTTAAACTTATCACTGAGTGCTTGATTCCTCAGGATGGATGCAGGCCGTCAGGCTTGAACAAACCTCCATCCCCCAGGTGGGTCCCCAGTCACCAATGAATCCAAACCCTTCCTCACAGCACCAGTTCTTCAACCATGAGTTAAAGTTCCTGATGCATGCACCCTATGCTCTCCCTTGCCTCTCACAGGTAGTACTTCTGAAAAGTGACAGAAGTAGCTACTTGCTTGAGACCCTCCCCAATTTCCTAAACTCTTCCTGAACTTCCTCTGGCTCCCCATTTTGCCAGGTCATTAGTACTTTTGATCCAGAACCCACACTTATTGATGGTATAATTCTTGTATAATTTTCATTGAGATACATAACAAAGTAATGGGCCTATAACAGGACTGGCTTAGTCCTATCCCCATTTTTGAATATAGATCAACTTTTGATCCAGAACCCACACTTATTGATGGTATAATTCTTGTATAAGTTTTCATTGAGATACATAAAAAGTAATGGGCCTATAACAAGAAGGCTTAGTCCTATCCCATTTTTGAATAAAGGTACTAACAATCCTCATTCCAGCAAGCTGGTAATTTAAGACTGTTATTGTACATATCAGAGCTAATATCTTTGCCAACCATTCTGGGGCTGATTCCAATACCTCTGTTAGGATCATATCAATGCCTGGCACTTTATTATTTTTTCTTGTTCAATATCCCAGACTACTTCTGACTCAGTTAGTTCTGGCCATTGGTCAATCATATTACTGATTTTGTTTTTCATTGTTTGAAGATTTTGACCTTTGTCCATATAGGGATGTAAATGTTCCACCCATGTTCCAGACATAGTAATACATTCTGTATTAGTCTCCCTATTATCAGTACCATATGCTAGTAGATTCCAAAAGGACTTACTGGGCCCAATTTTCAAAGCTCAGCATGGTGCAAGGGGCTTGCACCAAAAAGAATGGCACAAAATGCCTTGCACCAAATGATGTACAGGGCGTGATTCTCAAAAGCAACTGGTGTCAACTGCAGGCTGCCTGCCCCAAATGGGGCTTCAGCCATCCCTGCACCCAGAAATGGGCTGTGACAGGCACAAGGGGCACGCAGCAGATGCAAACTGCCACAGCCCCATGATTGCCATTCACAGACATCTCCTGAACAAAATTTTAGTACCTTAGACCAGCCATGACTGGTTTAAGGGGACTTAGAAGATTCTCCCTGGGTGACATGCCTGTGTGAGGCATGCCATGGTGGTGGTCCAACCTCCAAAATCCCTGAGTGCAGCCCCATATCATATAAAGGTGGCCCCGTCCTGGTGGTCCAATTGCACCCCTCCCAATCCCTGATGCTGCCCTTATTATAATTAATAACCCCCATTCCCAACACTGCTTGTTTCATAATGTAAAGATCCCTTGATCCCAATTTGGCCCCATTACCAGTGAGTACTGAGATCCCTCCCAGAGTGGTATAGTGCCCCTCAGCCCCAGCAGGTGGTACCCACCCTCCGCTACCCAATCCTGAATGATAGCCAGTGCCAGCACAACTCACCTCTCCACCTCCACAGCCTAGGCACTGACACACACTGTTCATAACTGAGCATGTACACTATACAGTACACACTCATTTATAGACAGTGCAGTCCAGCCATGTCAGCGGAGGTGAGATAAGCGTGCCGAGTGCTGGCTATCATTTGGGATGGATAGGAGGGGATGAGGCACCACCTGCTGGGCAATGGGGGCACAATACCATCATGAGGGGGAACTTGGCAGACATTGGTTATGGGTCTGCATCGGGATTGGGGATTCTTTGTATATATGAAATGGGCAGCATCAGGAATGGGGGTTCCTAATGATTATAAAGGCGGCATCGGGATCATGGTGGAGGACACTGGACCAGCAGAGTGGGTTTTCATGACCATTACTGGGGTGAGACAGGGGATCTGTGTTTGCCCAAGTGGCCAGCGGGGACCCTTGCAGTGCATCAGATGTTTGCTGCAGGGTAGCATTCAACACAAGTGTGCTGACTTAGGCACCTGGACTACTCCTGTACCAGAATCTGTGTAGAGTCCCTGGTGCACCTGGCTTTGGTACAATCTGCTATTTGCTGCAGCTTGCGCTAAGCCTGTTTTGAGAATCGCCCAGTGTCTTTTGTAATTATTGCATTTTGCAAACTGTACTGTGAAAGTATTTTAAATTGTGCTTTCTTTTGTTTTCACAGATATTTATATAAATTTTTTTCAGTTAATATAAGCTTCTCTAGAACATATATTATATATGCTTTTACTAAATTTACTGGCTTTTATGACTGCTTTCCATAACCCCTCACATTCACCACTGAACCAACCATTCTTTCTTAGTGCCCACTGTTGTATTCTATCTCTTTTCCCTACAGACTCTAACACAACATCAAAAATGTGTTTGATATAGACAAATACAGTTGCAACCTTAGATACAAACAGATATTTCAAGATATTTCACAGTATTTCTAAAGAAATTCTTCTAGTCGCCAACAGTGGTACTGTAGGCAGGCAGGAATTTCTCAGAAATAACTGGCCATGTCTTCGCTGCAGCTGTATATTACAGACATCGTTACTAGCAGGATATTTTATCCTTCTCTATTAAATTCACCCAACCTGCTATGTCATTGTCAGTTAACAGCGCTATAATTTTTCTTTACAAAATGGATCTTATTTTATCTTTTCTTATTAAAAATAATCTTATGTTCACCCACCTCTCCCAGAGCCTCTGTGACGAAAGTCTTTTACCTCTTAATAGAACAATCAAGAGTGACAGATATGGAAAATGATTAATCTCCATTCTTCCATCACCACAAATTCTTTTCCCAATGGATAGGAGAAAGCATCTATTACTGAACCCCATACTTAGTGGGAAATATAATATTACCATGAATATGTTACCATGAAAACCCCTAGGTCTCCCATTAAGAATTCTTAGCCAATGTTCTGCTGCTGTATTCAGTAATAGCCATATAATTTCTGACTGGAATAGCTAGTGTACCATCAATTTTCCCAGCTTGATGAATTTATCCATTGGCAATTCTAGCAGTTGCATTCCCTTTATACAAATGGGAATAGAACTAAACATTTTATGTAACATTCCTAGAACTTGTGACAACTTCTCAAATATCTCTTCAGTCTTTTTTTTTTTTTTTTGCAATTTAGGTACAACATGCATATTTATACAAACACATACTGCTTCATCTATTTCTCTCCATACAGAGCATAAAACATATGGGTATCTAAGCTCAATTTACGGACTTCCTTGAATGCATGCATGAAGGACTAGGTTACCAAGCTGCCACTGGCATGACCATATTTAGTTGCTCTCTTTGCATACAGTATCATTCTACAATGTTAGGATCTACTTTTCTTACCAGGTTTCCTCCAGCATTATAAACTAATAAATGCTGATAAATTCAAGCCTCTTAATGTCTTCTAATTTTCCCTTAGACTTGCTACACTAAAATGTAAGATTTGTATATTCTATCATCCTTATTTGTGTAGGGGCTGTATTATCAGATTAATTCCATAATACACTATCCAGCTCCATCAATGGGAAGTACGATCACCATCAACATCCAGACTTTTCTCCTCTCTACCTGTACTGGTGATGAAGTGGCCAAAGCCAGCATTGAACTTGTTTCAAAACTGTGCTGATATTTATTCTGATCCCATGTCATTTATATCCTTTAATCAAATTCTCATTCTCCTTTCCCAAGTCACTACCAAAGTAATGTATGATCTCCACTAGATGTAAATATTCTGTTATTCTTTGTTACTAACCTCCTTTTTCCGTGATTTAATTATCATTCTCGTTCTTTCTTTTGTGTGTTATGTTCTCATTTTCCTCTTGCTTTGTGTAGTTGTCACATCCCATGTTACATCCACGTTAATTTCACTTTTCAAAACCCTCTGCATATTTGAGTAAGTATATCTGGATCTTTAAGGGCAACACACACACTCAGCCTTTTTCTTTACCATCTTGATATCTATATGCTGTTTTTAAATCTGTCCAACATGTGACATTTCCCATTGTACCTTTACAGGTGTTATATGTCATCAGTTTTAGAGTAAACATAGTTTGGTAAGCCCTTCAAATAGACTGTGGGAGTGGTTTTCCTCATCTTACCAGCATCTCCTCATTTCTTTCTCATTTCTCCTGTTTTGTTTTCCCTCCTCTCTACATTGGGTTTGCCTAATTTGTCTGCTGTCCTTGATCACCCTGTCTGAAGATGTTCTGAGTCCTTGCTTTGTCCAGATTTGACTATCTTCTCACCCATATCACTGTTTTATATTTGTACTCATCCTCTGCATTTACTCCAGTCTGTATATTGCTCTTCTTCTCTTTTCCATCTCCCCAACCACCTTCCTTTTATTTTAATTCTTTTAGGTTTACAATTTGGACAACTCTCAGTCTCTCCATCATTTTGTACTCTGATAACTTGATTATTGTGCCTCTCATTAGGATTCTCTCTCCTTCTCCACTATATTTTCTATCTCTTTGCCCTCCTTTCTCTTATAGATCTGTAACGGTCTTTACTGTCTCCTTTTTCTTCTTCATACTTCTGTAGATGTAAATTTTCCCTGGGCTGGTATTTATAGCCCACCCAACTCTTTATTATTCTCCCTTAGAACTTTCTTTTAACACGCTTTAGGAGATTATGCAGAAGTTTATTGGTTTTACTTATTTCCTCTTTATTTCTGAGAGTCTTACCAGGACAAGGTTTTGGATCACAAATTACTCAACTGTAGCTGGTAACTGCAGTTTTCACTTTTACTGTGTTCTCTGTTCCCATTTGTGTTTTACTGTCATTTCTCAAATTATTAGAATTTCTGGATGAGTGCTAGAGATATGGCAAGTCAGGGGTGCTATACTGGGTGCATCCAATCTTACGTGCTGTATGTTGGGACTATAACATTTTTAAATTATTAAGGAAATACTTATATTTCCTACATTCCCTAATCTGTTAATTTCTAATACCTTCTGCTTCTCCACCTCTGGGAGTTCCTGCTCCCCTATCAGAAGGGATTTTGCTTACCTGGTTTTTACTCACTTTCTTTTATTCCTCCTACTAGCTTGTGTGACATAACAACCCTCCCCAGAATCTCCTCCTGTTTTATCTTGTTCCTGCATGGAGTCAAATAAAAACGCTTTTCAGTTTACCTCACTGTTTTGATTTATACCAAGCTTCCTCTCCTTTGTTGCTGATCCTTCTAACATTTGTATATGTTGTAACACAGGATGTTCTCTAAGGAGTCACTAATCTTGAGATTTCAGTCTTGGGCAGTGTATTCCTTCCAAAATCCTTGTTATAATTTAATTGATCCTTAAAGCAGCATTACCTGGTAATCTTTTTGCTTTCCTGTACTATCACCTCATAATTTGCTAAATTTTTCTTGTTTTTGTTTACATTTCTCACACCCACCATATTGAATTGGAATCTCTCAAGGACAACCACACATGCACATGACTTGCAGTACTACATAGGGACAGTGGGAACATGCAGCACAGGGTCCCACAGAAATAAACAAAAGATGTGATGTGGCATGAGGGGAAGTTTATGCAAATTAGGCAGAAGCCATATATACTGTGGGTCCACAACAATGGAAATCAATTTTAAATATCTAAAAACTAAAGATTGCTAGAAAAAATATTTACAGATATGGAAACCTGAATTATGGCTGTCATGCTGTCACCCAGTTCACAGTTTTCAGTCTTTCTCTCCAACATTCACCCTCTTCTCTGGCTTCTGCTTCAGATTCAGCCAGGGTCTAGGCATAAGCAGGAGTCACCAAAGATTAGCTCAGGCTTGTTCCAGGCCTTCCTAAAATGAGCATCTCTTTGCGGTAGTTCACAAACTGCATGACTGCTGACTTAGGCCTGGTATTTTATTACTGGGCTTGGGCATGAGAGTTCAGTGGGCTGTCTCAGTAATGAGGTCCATGTCAACAACTGGCTCATTGAGCAGTTTTAGGAACAACCCCACAGAATACTCCATACTCCCTTTCTTCAGTGTCCTCTGGAAGGCCGTTATGTGCATGTTTTTCTGCTAAGATCACAATTCAATTGTCCTCTACTTTATTTTTGTTTCTCAGTCCCAGCAGTATAAGTACAGCAATACTGCACTGTGTGATTCATTTGTGCCACCATGGAATTTAGGCCTGCTCCAGATATCTCATCCATTGCTAAAGGTTGTGGCTATCCTTCTGAGTGACCATTAGTTTTTCCTCCAGATTGTGCAGGGCTGAACATATGTTTTAAGTTCTATTACTAGTGTGTTCGGTGTTACTGTGAAGTTTTCCTCCTCAGCTCTAGTTCTGTCTCTCTCTGGAAAGCCATGCATTGCCAGGAAGACACATCGATTAGCTTGTGGAGCATAAATTTAAATTTCTTTTGCTTAGGAGGTACTCTGCAGCCAAATCTTTTGCCTTAGTCTTTGCTATTAGTTTACATAACATAATTGCAACTGTGTGCTGTTCATTTCCAATTGCTGGATTGGGGATTACCTCTTGATTTTGAGAGGTGAGAGTGGTACTAGGGAGCTTGCTGCATCATTGTTAGTGGCCTTACTAGAAGTCTCACCTTTGCTATTCTATACAAATTGGGCCCTATTCTCCATGTTGCAAAGTGTCTATGCACCAAATATTTGGGGCGCATAGACCCTCCATGGCCACCATGCCCAGTGTTCACTCCAAGGGTATGGGGCTGGCATGCACCATCCCTCACTCAGCTGGTGAGTTCCATGAGGGGCAGTCCAGGAGGGCGTGCAGGGGGTGTGTCTAAGCTATTCTCATGGGCATGGAGTTCTGGGTGGTGGGGCACAGTCTACACATTTCTGAGGCAGTCATAGCCACTGCATGCCCCCACAGACTGTATGCCACCGGCAGCAGCAAACCTGTAGGGCACCCCACCAGGCCACCCCTGCCTGACTGGACTGCCGCAATGGCAAAAAGCCACCATCCTACACCAACTGCCCTGCACCCATCCCCCAGCCACTGGTGGAACACACCACACCTGACAGCTGAACCCCAGCACCGTGATGCTGGCACCCCCATCACACACCTGGGGCACTGGGCCCCATAACTGCAGACACCCTCTACCTGGTACTGCACCCTCAGCCATGCCCCCGACTACAAGCATAGCTCCCAGCACTCATTGGCATTAGACCTAACTCCCAACACTATGGCATTCATCACCCCCACCCCTGTGGCTCTGCCCAATGCTGCTGTGGCACAGACAGCTGTATGGAGTCAGGGGTGTCTCAGCACCATGTGGGCTTTCCTGCACATGGGCATGGCCAGAGGCACAGAGGTTGCCTGGGGACATCTGCATGGGTCTGAGTGCCTGTGGTCAGCATTCACACACACCTGGACCCACCAGCAGTGCATGTGATCCACTGCAGGTCCCTGGATGGGCACTCCATTGGATGTCTGCCTGGGTCCCTATGCCACTTGGCTGCCTCGTGGCTCTGCATGCCAGGGAGCAGGGCCACAGAAAGGATGCCACGTGGTGGATGGTAGCTGCAAATATGGCCACTGTGCATTGTTCTGTGGGTGCGGGACTCTGCAGGTAGGATATGCATCTCTAGCATGTTATTGGAGAATCCCACCATTGTGGTCAAAGGTTTGATTCTTTTGCCTCTCATCTGACTGCAGAGCTGGAGATGAAAGCAGTAAAAGGAACATAATGGAAGCCAACAAGATGGCAGATGGGGCATTGACCACCCATGTCTCAACAGTAAAGAAAAATGTTTTGCTCTGGATGAGGCTGGGTAGCTGTGAAAACATGCTCAAGGCAAGAAATGTAAGAGTATTGACCATGCCAGAAGAAATGGAGGGTGGAGATATTCTGATGTTTGTGGAGACATGGCTAAAAACAAACTGGTGCTTCCAGGGGACTTGTAACTTGAAAACGCTAACAGGTAACTTTGCAGTGGGCAGTAGCCCACACAGAATAACCCTGGTCTCTTCTGCTTACATTCCTGTCTGCAAGAGATAAAGCCTTAGCAATCCAGGTGGCTGAACAAACACAGATGTCAGTGCACAACTGAAGAATTTTATTCTTTCAGGACTGGTCATACGCCACCTGAAAATGCCATATGGCATTTGAGGTAATAAACCTGGGTTAAGACATTTGCAAATCCCATTTGTGTTGTTGCCGCTGTACAGATTACACATCACCTTGGGCAGGAAACAATTCACCTGTCTGATCCTAAAGACACCAAAGTGCTTCTAGAAAACAAATCTGTTTGCATGGTTGCTTTTGGTGCCTTTTGCATTTATGTTCTGGGACACTTTGAAATTATGTGGACTTATTTTACATGCCAGCTCCCCAGTGAGCTATTCACTCTTGGAATGCATAACAAATGAATCATTGACTAACAGTGCTATTTTTTTTCAAGTTTAGATACTGATACCATTATTGGCTTGTGTTACATGCATCCTACTCAATTTTACAGTATGTCTTCCTGCCATAAACCATTGCTTATGTTTTACAATGAGAACTGTGGTTAATATATGAATGTTTTTTTCTGCAGTGATATTGAAGCCTCGTTGCAGAGGCTTTTACAATGGAGCAAAGTTACAGTTTGCTCTGAATATAGGTTTAGCCAGTTGCAGTTTAACATACTATCAGTTTATGATGTACCATTCTGAACAGCCGTTGCACCCACTCAGCCATGTGTGTCATAGCACAAGTGAAGCTGGTATGCTACATATGACTGTTGTAGCTCTGGTCTAACACAGTATATGCAAGGCCTGTGGTGCCCCTCTCCAGTCATCCTCACCACCTCTGTCCAACATACCTCTACATGTCAGCTACAGACCATGTACACCTCATAGTAAATAGTAGGATGCATGTAGCCCCAAGTTCCATACAACAGAGGTACAGAAGCATACCTGTGCAACAGTAGGAGAGGATATTGCACCATAGGTGTAGCCCAACACAATGGCAGGATCAAGAGTTCTACACCTAGTGCACTATAATGGTAAATCATGAATTTTGTGACATATGTCTGCCAGCACCCATACTACATAACACAAACTGTGTACATGGAACAGATGGTGGCTCTGCAAAGTGCCATTCAGTACACCTGTCACCATAGCTGCATGCAGACCATGTCACGTAACATAGTCATTCACCCTGACACTACACCTATGTCACTGTGTTACCACATACCCCTGATGCCATGGCAGGTGCATGGCTGAGAGATCTGCAACAGGTTTTGTAATGTACAGGGCACCAGGGACATCTATTTGGTCAGTGGTCCCATATACCTACATTGGTAAGATCAGGCTATACACTGGATCAGGTCCTATAGGACAGAGGGGCACAACAGAGACACAACAGTACAGTGCACATTCCCTCAGGGACAGTACCCTAGAAGAACATAAGCATGGAAACACAGAAGAACATAAGTACAGAAACAGTACTGCACATAAGACACAACAGTAACCATGCACACAGCTGTCAGGACTTACCTGGCCATGGAACAGTGCTACTGTCCACCATTTCCCCAGAGCTGCTGCATTCACCATAGTTTCCTGTGGGAGAGGTAATTAAACCTGTCTGCACTGGTCCTCCATCCTGTATACCCCGTGCTCCATGCCAGCTGCCTCCCACAGAGGCCCAGATCTTACACCTGGACCAGTCTACAGCCTCAGCCCCCTAGGCCAGGAGCTGGTCCTCCTGGTCACCACCAGGCCAACAAGGTTTGCCAGCTCTATGGTCAACTACTGGGTATCCTGTTGATACTGCTGTCCTCCTCCTCATGGCTGCCATGGTGTCCTGACTGATATGTGTCACCAGTCTCTCATCAAGCTAATGTGGTAGGTAATCTTTTATTGTTCGACTTCAAGTCATTACAAAAATTTGCTATAATAATACATATTTTTTTATCACAACTGATATTTCTCCTCCCCGACGGCCCCTTCTTAGGCCCCTTCCAGCTCAGTCCCTGAATTACAGAGCTTACTTATGCCTAGCCCAGGAGGCGGTGCCTGCGGAGTTGGGCATCATCCTGCCACCAGGTATTTTACATTGCCTCTTTTTACTGCCTGTGCACCATGCAATGGTGCAGCAGCTGCCTCCACCCCCAAGAGGCATCAAGCACCCTGGGCAAGGGCGGATCTCTGCCTGTGCTATCCACAGCACAGAACCCCCACCCTGAGGAAGAAGAGCTGTAATGCTCAGCGCCTTACCTCCCGCCCGACCCTGAGTGACCTTGAGTCCATTCCCCAACCGGGTCACCGGTGTGGTGGCGAGGTGGTATTCAGCACCTCAACCTCAGCGCCACTAGGCCAGCTTATAATAATACATATTTAAACCATTTTAAACATTATTATTGCACAAAACATTTCATATGACACTGTACATATCTATTGCACACAAATTATACCCTAAATTCAAACACCAAATTTAGCATAAGATAAAATTCTGTATTTCAACCTTTTCATCTTATAAATGAACTCCTTTAAGAAGTTTATAAACACCATTAATGTATTTCTATTTTTGTATTAACAAAAATAAAATTAGTTGTTCAGAGGGAGATCAAGGGTAGCTAGTAATGGAGCCAACCATTTTTTCCTAAGAGTCTCATATTTAGGACAATGCAATACTATATGCATAAGATCATCTTGACATCCCATCATACAATTACATTCTGGCATAGAGACCCCATCTAGTTTCTGATCATATAATATATACTTTGCTGAATATAACTCTAATCTAAATCTAGTAAATATTCTCCTCTCCTGCTAATCAGTCAGAATAGTCAAATAAGACTCCAGTCCATGTGATATTTTAATATTTTAAACCAACAAAAATGTCTTCATTTAATTATCTTTTTTGGTCTGAAGCCATTAAGTGGCTTCTGACTCTAATTTTGATTTGTTCACTATTTTAAAGAACGGAGTACTATAAATTTCATACAACATATTTGTCATTCCCCATTGTAAAATATTTTCTTTTATAGTCTTAATTCTCCTGATGTAAAATTTAAAGTGTAATACTTTATTTGTTCTTCCAAACAAAGTTTTGACAGTCTGTGATCTGGAAGGAGAAACAACTGTAATATAAAAATGATTCAGTGTTCAATTGCCAAAGTTATCAAAGAAACTTGTCTTAATTCCTTTCTTAGGATTTCTGCTGCTACTGATTGTTGCATTCTTAATATGAAGAGGTACATTTTATTTACTATCACTTCTAAAGGTTTTAATTCAGCAGGAGGTCATATTTCTATGGCATACAGAATGCTTGTCTTTATTTTTGTATTAATAACTGTTAGTAGTCCCAATATTGAGCTATGACCCATTTTCTACTAAAACATTTGAAAGCTCCAAACGCTGTTCTCAATTTTTTATCATAGATTTAATATGAAAATTCATAAAAGGTTTGATGAAAATCTCAGACCTAAATAATCATAATATGGTTTAAGTTCTATTTTATTTTTCCCAGTAAATAATGTTGGTGTCTTACTCTTTTTTTTGTACAAAAACCACCAGATTTGTTTTTGGAAATTTATTTTTAATCCATCCTCATTGCATAACTCTACAAATCTATTAACCTTATGTTGCAGGCCAAGCAGAGATGTAGATATAAGAACTATATCATCTGTGTAGGCTAAAAGAGGTATTTTTTCTGCAAATACATTTGGGAATGAAAATCCAAATTATTCAGGGCCTGCAAGATAGAGTTAATATATAGTTAAATAACATAGGAGCCAACATACACTCCTGATGTGCCTACATTAGTATGTATCTTAGTTGTTAGATCCCTTGTTGTATTTGACTTTAAGCCAGGTACCATCATGGAGCCAAATAAGAGTGTCTAATAAAGCAGAATCGATATTATAATTTTCTAGCTTTGACCGCAATAGTTTCCTGCTTATAGAGTCAAATGCAGTTTTGAGATCAACAAAGCAACAATATAGTTTACCCTTTTTACATTTAAATACTTCCAAATGATGTGTTGCAACACAAAACAATGTTGCACCATTGAGCTCTTCACTCTGAACCCGTTTTGAAGTTCTGTTAATAATTTATTCTCCTCCACCCATTGTTGCAATCTTTTAAAATAATCCTTGTGAATATTTTTGTGAAGTATCTATTAAACTAATGGGAGCGTACATTGCAGGATCATTAATATCTCCTTTTTATAAATTGGGCAGATTATGCTGCCCTTCTATGATTCTGGAATTTGATTCATTTGAACACAGTAATTGAACAAAACATAGAAAACTATAATACACTATTCAATGAGCTATATATCAGCCAATATCTGATCAGGTCCAGGGTTTTATTAGCTGTAATCTGATCTAGTGATTCTGTTATCTCAGAAGGGATATCAATAAAGGTTTTGGAAAATATACAGTATCTAACGATTCTTTCCTCGAAACAATATATCGTCTGTCTTCTTTTGAAAAATAAAGATCGAGTAATATTGTTCCCAGACTTGAGGGGTGATTCCTGCTTTGATCTCTGTGGTGAACTTATCATATCCCTTACTAACCAAAGTCCAAATTGTTTTGTATCTTTATTAACAATGGAAGTCTTAATTTTTCCCATACTTTTTGATATTTTAATCTTTCTGTATTCAAAATTTCCTTGTACTACTTTCTTTCTTTAATATTATTTATTTCACCCTTTTATATAATCTTATCATATTATTCATTTTTGTTTGCTATTTTGCATCTTAAATTAAATCACATACTTTTTTCCTTTTTTTAAGCTGTGGCTCAAAAGAAATGTTTCAGCTATAAAACCATATCTTCCCATAATGCTATTAAATTAGTCTTAGACTCATTCTTTAATATTTTACTCCTATAATTCTCCATATAAGCTCACCAAAATAGGGATACTTGAATTTTCCACCTTATTCTTTTTTGATTTATCACCTCCAAAACAGTCATATTCTGTTTATTGTTTATCTTTTCAATACCCATTCCTAACTGCAATTTTGTCAAAACTGGTAAATGCTGATTCCAATCTGGGAATTACTTCCACATCTATTATTCTGCTAGCTGCCTCAATATTTCCCCATACTAGGTCTATAACAGATGACCCATTTGGGCCAATAAAGGTACATTCCCTTGTCTGTCACTTTTGGGTCTACCATTAAAGACTATATAATCTAAATCAGATAAATCTTGCCCAGACATTTTCCATTTTTGTTGTTTATTTTGTCTTTTGAAGATTGTTGTCAATATAAATTTTAATTTATTATGTTTATACCATCCTCAATTCGGAGTTTATTTTCCCCATTTCATCAAATCTTTCATTAAAATCTCCTAGGACAATTACTATGCAGTTTTATTTTCCTCCACTAAGGATTCAAGAGTTACTTTATTACTTACATAGAAACATAGACATTATCAATTAACCAAACAGAAGTTACACTTTCTAATTTTATTACTTGACAATTTGGTAAATCCACGTGATAATCAGTAACTTTAAAATCTAGACTGGTTTAACATAACAGGCCATTCAGCCTTTGGCCTTCCAGTCTTTTTAACTTTTGTTGCTGAAAGCATAAATCCTGAAAGCCAGGTATCAAAGGGGAGACTCCCTTGAAACCATGTCTCTTGGAAACAAATTATATCCAAACCATGTATGACATTTTGGAAGTCATTATCTGCTAATCTATACTGCAACCCTTCTATATTCCAAGATAATATGTTTAACTCCCTTAATATCATTGTCTCATTAAATAAAACAGGCTTATCCTTCCTACTTGTCAATCTGGACTTAAATCTTCCAAAGGAGCAAAAAATTTGAAATTTCCAAGGATGGCAGAACATTACTATTTTTTAACCGTCCTGTGTTGTCTAAGGTCTTAACATCAACAAAGTATAACCCTAGACCATCTAGAACCTTTGATGCCTACAATATAAGGGCATCAAGCTAATGTAACTTTCCTGGCTATATGGGTGTGTCCTGCCATTTGCGTGATACATTCCAGTGTTAATGCAACATTAACATTGATTAGCTCAATGCTATGCATGTTTCAGGTGGGTGGGGCCATCCATACATGGCAGGAATGGAGTGGCACATGCATGGTGCACATGCACTGGACAGCAGTGCACATGTGTAATGCCATAGCATGACATCATAGCATGCATGCATGCTGGTGCAGCATCATGGCACCTCTCCAACATGTGATGTCATTTCTGTGCCACAATGGGGATGTAGTGCTGGCGCACTTTCAGTGCTAGCGCTAGTGCTAATATGATAGTGCTTGGGAAAACCTGTAATATTCAGATATTGGAGCAAATGAGCTAATTTCATAGAGGACAAATTCAACATTTTCATGTCATTTCTGAAATGTATTCATTCATGTGCATGCTTCATTGTGTCTGAAGCATATAAAGGAGCAAAGTGCACCACACAGATTCCACAGAGAACTGCAGGCTGCTAGAGGTAAATGGATTAGGGAATGGCCTAAAATAGGGACATGGGTGATCACAGCACTGTGCTTATACTGTATCAGGACTAGACTACTACTGTATCTGCACATGGCCAAGGGCTGTGTTAGCTGGCAACTAAATGTGTGTTGGCCTGGCCATGCAGGAACACATATCTGTGAGTGTCTCAGCCAGTGGACACTGATACCTGCATATCACTGTACATTTGCTCTGTACTCTGTTGTGTGTATGCAATGTTCAGTGCTGTTTGTCCTCCCTATTTCCAACAGGGATCATGGATGATGCAGAGAAACTGAGAAAATGCAAGTTTATGAAGGAGGAAGAGCTAGCCCGCCTAGGCCTACATGGCTTATGGGAGCATGGTACACAAGAGATGGGGGACCAGGGCTGAAATAAGGACTGCCTGGGTAGACATCACAAAGGCTGTCAATGCCATCGGGTGAGAGACTTCATCATCCAGAACATAAGGAAAAGCTGACAGACCTGAAGAGGAAAGGAGGTCTTGGCAAATGCTGCCAAGACCTCTAGGCCACATGTGGTGACCCCAGCACTACTGTCCCCTAGGCCACTCAAAGGAGGTGATGGCCTCCACCCTGCACACAGTGGAGGTGATGGACATCCCAGGAGGTGGCTATGAGAGCCAGGTTAGACCAAAACAGACATGAGAGTAACTGCATTAGACCCATCTCATTTGGCTTGTGCATACATACACCAGTGATGATGAGGTGTGCACATTTACATGGACTATTCACAGGTGTGTGTCACCTTGAGCCCTTCCCTATTGTTTTCCTGGTTGGTTACTGTATCAACTTTGCAGTACGACCTCCACTACTCTGACCATCCCTTCGTATTTGATGTGTTACACAATGGGTGTTGGTTGTATGCTAGTATCCAGATATCAAGTTAAGTGCATGTCTGTGGGTAATCACCTACTGTGCCACATGTGTGTTATCACCTGTGTGATCACTGGCAATTGGGTGTGTGGTGTACAGCCTGGGAGTGTCTAGGCACTACACATTACACTGACCTGCATGGTACCATGTTCAGCGCATAGATATGTACATTACTCTGAAATATCTCTTTTTTCTCTTTTCTCAACAGCACAGTCCATTGTGTAAGACACAGCCCTGGAGGATGGCCTGGTACGGTCACAGCGTGGGTGCCCCTGAGAGTCACCCATGCTGGGGCAACCACTGACTCCAGCAGCAAGGAGGATGAAGATGACATGGATGATGCCTATGTGGAGGAGTGAAGGTGAGAGGGGTCCAGCTCAGACCAGGAGGGGTTGCATGCCTCTTCTGGCCCCTACTGATGGCTCCATCCAACTCTTTCCAGGCATAGCCATCATGATGCTAATCTCCTGCTGCTGGCACAGTCACCACTGTGCCATCACAGAACCTTACCACAAGCATGGCCACAACCATTCCCCCAGGCCAATCCCACCAGCCCAGCCACTGCTTTGCTACCCCAGAACCTGGTACTGGTACTGACATGGCCACTGCCCTGCCCCGGGCAATCCAACTGGCCTAGCCACCATTGTGCCACACCAGCCAACAGAACAGCATGCAGCACCGACCATGGTGCAAACTCAGGCCACTCAACAGCTTAGGGTACAGTCAGACCCTGTCCTCTGTGTAGCTTGGGCTGTTCTAGTCCATGCAGACAGCAGGAGGTGACCAAGGCAGCTGCTGCACTCAGCTGTGGGGGTTCAGGAGGGCATGCAGGCTGAACTAGCACATATGCTGCATCCTGTAGGACAACATGCAGCTTGCTGAGGCTCACCATGCAGAGCACATGTCTGCCTTCAGTGGACTATAGCAATCCCTGTCTGTCAGCATAGATGGTGACTTTGATAGACTGACTGTCATGGTGCTGGAGGTTACAGCCATGGTCTCAGGTACCACAGAGGCTGGATGAAGTACCACTGTTCCAGTGGTGGGAGTGTCACCCACAGTAGAGGCCTCGGCATCATGCCATCCCCGCAGTGTGGGCAGTTGGACACTGAGCATGCCTAGGACACACTGGACATTATGCACTGCTGGCTATGACCTGATCCTCAGTGGGTTTTTACCCCTTGAGACCATGGCAATGGGCAGCTAACACCACCCTCGCACCATCCCCCACAGAGTAGATGATAACCCCTGCTACCCTCCCAGATACAGCACCTGGCAATGTCCATGTCCACAGTGGTAGTACTGGATGCACCTAGGGTGCATATTTCCTCCAACCCTATCCCACATGTTCCACCTTATGCCCCTCCCAGGTTACACATGTCTACCCCACCTGTAAGGCACTGGATTTCCATTTGTCCACCTTTGAGCCCCCCACATGGATGGCATCTTATTTTGTTTCGCCCTCTCTCTCCACCTGGATGGAATTGAATTTCCATTTGTCCCCTTTAGAACACCCCTGCCTGGCTGGCATCTTATTTTGTTTTAGCCCTTTCCCATCATCTGGATGGCTTGTTATTTGTGTTTATCCCTGTTTTCTCCTGAACATTATTATTTTCATACTACATTTTTGAAAACATTGCAGTCTCCTGTATTGTCTGTACTCACTATCTGGGTCCAAAGAGGTCTGCGATGGGGCAACTCTAACTCCCATGACCTCCTGGTCATGTATGTCAAGCTGTTCCAGCAATCCCTGGCCACTGACTCTGCATCTGGTTCAGTGTTTCCTCCAGAGCTGGCAAGCATATCTCACGGTTGAGTGCCATGTTGTGTAGTATGCAACAGGCAAGGAATATGGCACATGCCTTCTGAGGGGTGTATTGTAGGCACCACCCAAAGAGGTATGTGATGAGATGATCTCTAACTCCCATGACCTCTTGGTCATTCTGGGGTCATGCCTGTTAAGCTAGTCCTGAATCCTTTGTCCACTGGATCTGCATCCTCTGCAGTGTTTCCCTCTGGGGCCAGCAAGCATATCTCACAGTTGAGTGCTATGTTGTGTGGTATGCAACAGGCAAAGAATACAGCACATGCCTTCTGAGGGTCTATTGTAGGGCACCATTGAATGGTGAAGGCATCTGAACCACAGCATGCCAAAGACCCAAATGATGAAACTGCATGTTACGTTATGTGTGCCACATTGTACCTTTCCTCTGCAACAGATGAGGTTCATAGTACAGGTGTTAGAAGCCAGGAATGCAGAGAATATACACTTTCCTATGTAAGTTAAGGATATTGGTTAGTGGCATTATTGGTGGCTGGGGGAACAAGTGGCCTTGGGTATACTCACTGACAAGGTGCCCACCAGGTATATATCCCTACCTTCAAACCTCTGGCACTGGATAGAGTTGAGCCATATGAAAGTGTCTTGGGCAGGGCCGTGGTACTGTGCCAGGACATTGGTTATGTACCCTGTTGCACTGCACACACCACCTGGCAGTTGATGGGTGGAAGCCCTTTTCATTCACATAGACTTCCACACCATCACATGTGAATGCCTGGATGGCAACATGGATGCAGTCAACGGCACTCAGTATGATGGGTTGGTGCACAACTAGAAAGAATTGCTGCATGGCTGCTTCATTTTGCTGGTGTAATGGGAATATGATGAATTCTCCAGCATGGGCCAGAAGGACATCCTGTTCAAACAGACGCAAAGTGGCAGACTGCATGATACTGGTAGTGCTCCCCACTGGTATCTGGAATGCTCTGCTGGCCAGGAAGCATAGTGCTGCTGCTACTTTGATCTCTACAGACATTGCATT
The DNA here is from genome assembly GCA_016271365.2 of Neoceratodus forsteri. Taxonomy (NCBI): domain Eukaryota; kingdom Metazoa; phylum Chordata; order Ceratodontiformes; family Ceratodontidae; genus Neoceratodus; species Neoceratodus forsteri. The sequence continues at coordinate 719,298,409 of CM057459.1, read as the reverse complement.
GCTGCGGTGGGTGTCTGTCCAGAGCTGGTCATGCAGCAGCTCACACAGGTGCATGAGCTGTGATGGGGTGCAATTTACTGCTACTTTTTAAATATATTTATTCAATAAATACTTTTTGATAACTGGAACTTAGCCTAAAAGTTTGTTTTATGTCGGTACATTTGGTAGCCTGATCTTTTCTTGGTACTATGGACCTGTTGAGCCTATACCAATGCGATTTGTTTGTCACTGAGGAACTTTGAAGGTGACTCATGGATGGTACTGTCAGTTTGCTGCATAGCCCTCTAGGGCCTGTGCTGAGGCTTGGGAGGCATTGGCTTGCTCCTCATCCTGCATGACTGCCTGTATCAGGTACACAATGTGTGCCATTTGGTTTTCTAGATGGTGAGTGTTTGCACTGCTGTACCTCTCCCGCCTGGACCGAGGGATGCAGGAATAGCTTGATAGGCATGACCTCAGGATGACCAGGAGGTCATGGAATTAGAGTTCATCTCATCAGGTTTGTTCCAGATTAAGACCTGCTTTTTGTAGTCTTTATTTTGCACTGCACTATGCTACACTAAATGCCACTAACACAGTGCTAAACCTTTAAATATAGCGCAGACAAAATATGCACATCATCACACCCCTTTTAGGTACTACATACATTAGTTTTGTGGTTGGGCACTAATGGTAATAACAGGTGCAGTGCTTCCGGCTGAATATTGCAAATGAGTACAAAAATAGTGCAGAATGAGCACTTACCATTTGTGCCAGTCCAAACATTTTAAATGGGACCCACCAAGTCTTTGAATTGGATGGAACAAATTAACAGAACTGCAGCAGTAGTGGCAGCCAGTGCTAAGTTGACTGAGTCCTGCCATGACAAAACTCCCCTTTAAATATTCAAGAAAAGCATTTAAGCTTAAGCACAGGCTCACAAATGGACTGGATAGATTGCTAGTTAAGTTAACCCCTTGGCTCATTCAATCAGTCCTTCTTGAATCCTAACATTACTGGTCCAGATTCCAGACCATTTGGAGGTGTCATCACTTGAGTCTGTGTGTGTGTGTTTGTGTTTCAGCACTTTGGGGTAATAATAGAGAGGCAATGGGCATCCAAAGGAACATTTATGGGACCACCCTGACCATCATCTCATCACTGAGTGGTGGATGAACCTATGAGTGAGACAGAGGACTCAGGATTGGTGTGTCTATCGGATGCAAAATGCAGAAATGATCGGTGTGGCATTTGGATACTGGGAGAATGTCATAGGATTCAGGAGGAACAGCACTGCTTAGCTGCCAGCACTTTAACTTGCACCCATCATTCAGATTCCTAGATTGCAAGTTGGTGGGGTGTCATTGACTTATGGGGTGGCCCCATCTTAGTAGGCACTGTCTTGATGGGACCATTGTTATATCACTCAAGACAGCAACTTGCAAACTGTGTTAAATTTGGAGGGGGGGAACAGGAGGACTGGGAAAAGTTCAGCACCAGCCAGGACCCATAACATGCCATATGAACTCATGGTTTTGCAGCGACTTCTGTTTCATTTTAGGGACACCAGCTCAGCCTAAGAGAAGTAGCTGATTTGACTGACAAGTTTGACAACACCTCCAGGAGCCACCTACAGGTCATAGACTCATTTTATTTCATTACTTGGTCTGTTGAAACTGGCAGGCACAGTATACACAGCCTTATAGTTGTCAGTTTTGGAGGACTTTTAATGGTGGGCAGGGCCAGGGTGGGCACCCATGCATATCTCTGCACCTCCCATGCCAGATTCTTTGTTTCAGGTCCACCGTGGGTGACCAACACTACCACTGCCTCCACTCCAGCTGCTAACATGGAATTAAAGCACTCATGCACTAACTCCTATTGTAAAACTAGCTGGTCGGCTTATTTTACTATAGCAGCAAGCACGTGAGAGCTTTCATTCAAAAGATGGCAGCCGGCCTTGGAGGCAGACAGTAGTGCCAATCGCCCACTGTGGGACCTCAATAAATAAACATTACAAGATGGGAGGGGTTTGGTGTACTGCTTTCTTTTATAAAATGGGTAGAAAACTCCTGGATCCTGATTACCAACAGCATCATAGCTCTCAGGTTCTCCATCTGTGTCTCAAACAAAAAGCAGCACAAAAAAGAAAGAAATGAAAGAAAAATGCTGAATACTGCCATGGACTCTACTGCAGCACAAACCAGGTCTGACTATTTTTATTAATTTATTGAACCTGATCTAGCTATTTAAGACTACTGTGGAAGCAGTGCCTATGCGTGTAGTACCTGCCATGCATTGCTCCACAGGGGAGCTCACTGACCGACAAGGCTCCCCATTGTCATTTATTACATTTAAGCCCTCACATTGCTGCACAATGACTTTCCTGTTCAACAGTTTTGAACTGTTACTCATTGACTTTATCTTCTCCAAGCACTTAAACATTGCCGTAAAGAGCAGCTTTGATTAAACACCTCAGGGCTTTAAAAGTGACTGTGGGAGCAGCTCCTACCCTAGCATTTCCTGCCACCTCCAAATGATCTTGACTTTCCTCTGTCTCCAGCCACTTGAATGCTGCTCTTCTCCACTCCCAACCTGAACCACTGACATAGGCCAGTGCTAGGTAACAAAACATGCACTTGCATCTACCTCTCATGTATGACTATGATCAGCTGACATTTCCTGCCTGCTCCTCTGTCAGTCAAAGAAACACGAGGAGGCAGGCACCTTGTCCAGGGAAAGGGAATCCCACCCTGGACCCTCTGCACACCAGCCAGCTCTTAGTTAATAACCTGGGCCGACCAAGGAAAAATGCCTACCCCAGTTCACTGGACCACAAAGGATAACACAAGAACTGGAAACAGTGGGTGCTGAGGGGCCTAAAGGCTACCCACACCATCTCCAAACAGCACATTTCTCTTTCTCCATCCATGTCCCAAAAACAGCAGCAGCATGAAAAAAGCCATCCTGAAACCCACGATTTCTACAGACAGCATGTATAGTAGTAAAACACTCAGATGTTTGTGTGTGTGTGTGTGTGTGTGTGTGTGTGTGCGCATGTGGTGGGTTGTACTTTATTATGTAAGCACCCATTTGAGGGCTTACTAGTCAAATTCCTGTAGTTAGGCAGGGAAGCTTTGGTGCCTGTAGGTCTGGGGTGTTGGGACTGCCCGTGACCAGCAAGGGCCCCATCCCGTGGTTATGAAAAGGTTGTTTTGTCATGAGAGAGGAGTGAGGGGAAGAGAGCTAGAGTCGGGTGGTGCAGTCCACAAGTTTGGCCTAAAGGTCGTGGCAGGGGACGGGTGGTCCACTTGCCACCCTGGCCCTCCTCCCTAGAAGATCCATGATGGCTGTGCAGCAGTCTGGGCTTAGTTAGCAGGGGACAGTGAAGCACTAGAGTTTGGGGACCCATCGGTGGTGTTGTATGGGAGCTGGAGCCGGAGGAATAGATGTTGGAGCCCGCCAAGTGATCTGTAGCACCTTGGTAGGGGTAAGAACTGATGGGGTTCCTTTTCTAGGGAATTTCTCGCCCATGGGTGAGCGCAGTCTAGAGCCAGTGAGTTTTCTGTGGCAGGGCCTACTATGTCAGATGTGGCCTGAGCGCAGTCCAGAAGTGGCAGCCTGGATTGTTGGGAGTGTAGTGTAGCAGACTTCTCCCATTCCCCAGTCCATGGGGCTACTGCAGGGTTGGGGCTTCCTAGTTTGCGCTGCCTGTGGAGGCATGAGGAGTTCTGTGTGGGGAGTTGCTGGTTGGCACCTCAGGTAGGGTGGCATTCTGCCTGGGTGCTCCAGGTGGCACGTCAGCCGGGTGCCCTGGGTGAAAACAGCCCATCTGCAAACCACCCAACTAGTCCTTTACGCTGCTGACACGGCCCTCTACTGCAGCGACATTAACCTGGACACAATGTTCAGTAATTTGCAGGCTGACTTCAGCAGGCTACAGACTTGGTTCTCTGCCAAAGGCATGGTTCTCAACTCCAAGAAAACCAAGTTTATGATCTTCTGGCCCAAGAAAAGCCCCAGTCATGGGCCAGTCCCTCTCAGACAATCTTGGTAACATCATAGAACAAGTCTTTGAATTCAAATACCTTGGACTGTCCTTAGACCCTCACCTGACCTACGATATCCATACTACCAACCTCATCAAGAAAATCCATATAAGGCTAGGTATCTCTTATACTGAATCATAAAGTTCCTTATCCTGTCTCCAGACTATGCCTCACCAGCTCCCTTCTCTTGCCCCTCCTTGATTGTGGCTCTATTGTCTACTCTCCCCCAACACATTCCCCTTTTCTCCAAACTCAGGACTACATACAATAATATCGAATGCTTTGTGACTGGCCTCCTGGTTGACCCAACACTGTACCCTCTATGCCTCCCTCAACTGGCTCACCCTAGAAGCAGGTTCCAACTTAAAATGCTCTCTTTCCTACACAAAGTTCACCATAACCTGCTGCCAGTCAGTGTTAACTCCTTTTCTCCTTATCACTTCCCAAGTGCAGTACAAAAGGGCCACTTGTCATATCTTTGACACCTCTTTTTACCGCACCAAGCATCGCGAAACTCCATCACAGTACAAGGGCCCTAAGATTTACAATAAACTGTTCTCTGAACTTCAGGCCAGTAGTTGAATTGGCATATTCACCTCCCTCTAGGACCACCTCCTCCAATCCACCACCTGTGCCTTCCCGGTAGGCAACCACCCTGAATGTCTGTCAACCTTTGAGTTACTTTAGAGTTTATACTGTATGTATCTGTATTTTAGCTCTATTATTGTGTTCTGTATTTTTCTAATCTAGATGATCCTGTCATATACACTGTTCTTATTATAAGTACTGTAAAATTTTTTAAATATTGTTTTACCTTTTTCTCTGTCATCGAATGTCTGTACCACCAGACATTTGTGTAAATGTGCATTTTGCTCACATACTTTCCAGTATAAAATAAATTGAAATTGATTGAAACTGGAATTGCTGCATGACGGAAAGTGCCTGAAGTTTCTTTAAAGGCCAGAGGTTTGCATAACCTGGGGGCTCAGAGTCAGGCATGTGGCATCAGAGATTGGGTGGCAGGAGGGTTTCTGGTAGTACCTTTCATGCTGAAAGTGAAAATAAGTAACAGAAAGCAAGAACATCTCAGCTTTAAAGTGTTTCCCTGTATTTGAAGTAACCCCAAGATTAGAAGGAAAATGAAGAATGGGATTGGGACAGTAGAAATGAGTCATTCTGTCTCAGTGCTACCTCAGTCAGAGTGTGATCGAGACAAGAGAGAGAGAGTAAATTTAAGTGTGTTTGCTGGGAAGGAATGAAGGAAGGAATATGAAATGTAGACCTTTCTAATAGTCCACGTATCTCTATGTGAGGCCTTTTCAGCCCACAAATAATTACTGCTCTCAGGAAATGTAGCCTCCTCAGCTCCAGGGATTACTGCATATTTCAAGCCAATCTGTTGGAAAAAGAGATTGCATGCAGATTTATGGTCAGGTCCTGTGCCTACAAGAATGCTCCCAGCACTATTATGTACCCCCATGCTCCATGGTGGTTCATCAATTTAATCTTTACATTAAATAGTTTAGCACTTCTGATTCTGGAGTGGACATTGGTTTTACTTAACAAAGAACTTTGGTATGGTATGTGCCTCTAACAATCATTGCCCTGCAGCATTTCCCTGATCAGTAACGTATTAAGATGCCTGCTCCCCAGTCATGTGAATTCCATTTCACAACAACCAAGATCCAGGTAATGAGTATCTTTATTTTCTGGACTGTGTGTTTCCGGCTGCATGGCTGCCCTCCCTAAGACAATAACCACCTGGCATACCCCTAGACATGGGGGTCTTGCAATTAAAATAATTAATATGGAAAAATACTAAAATGCAACAAAACACTTAGCAAAACAATATATTCTGAGAGCCAACCACCATTTGTTAAAAATATTTGGGCTTCACCATATTAAAGCCACTGAAATCCCCCACCCCGCACTAAAAAACAGCTCTCAGGTTCAGGTTTAACACAGTAACATAGAAACATAGTAGCTGATGCCAGATAAGGACTGCTAGGCCCACCTAGTCTGCCCGTGATTCATTGCCTGCATTAGCAGTCGCTGACCCTACTTGATCATTTGCTACTGCCTCTTTCCACCCATCTAGGGTTCCCTTATGTCTAGCCCATGCAGGTTTGGAATCCCCTACTGTATTAATACCCATCACTTCTTGGGGTAGGCTATTCCAAGCATCCAAGCATCCACCACCCTCTCCTTTGAAAAAAGTCCTCACATTTCCTCTTATCCTGCCCCCTTCAATCTCATATCGTGTCCCCTTGTCCTTGTACAACTCTTGTACTGAAAGATGTCACCCTCCCCCACAGTTTGTTTAAGCCTTTTAACTACTTGAAGGACTCTATCATATCCCTGATCCCTCCTCTCCTCAAAAGTATACATATTGAGGTCTTTTAATCTGTCCTTATATGATTTCTGATGCAATCCTTCAACATCTTTCTCTGGATGGCCTCCACCCTGTCTATGTCTTTGCGAAGATGCGCCTCCTGAACTGAACACCGTATTCAGATGAGGCCACATCAGCATTTTGTACAATGGCATCACCATCTCCTTCTTCTGCTAGTGATGCCTTTCCTATGTACCCAAATTGCACTGGCCCTCCGCACAGCCTTGTTACACTGTTTGGCCACCTTTAGTTCATCTGAGATGATTATCCCTAATTCCCTCTCTTCCCTGGTGAATGTCAGCAATCCCCCATCCTGTAGCTCTCCACAGGGTGTTTTCACCCCAGGTTCATGATCCTGCATTTCTTTGCAATAAACTTTAATTGCCACACCTCTGATTACTCTCCCAGCATTCTCAGATCCCTTCTCATTCTTGTGACCCCTTTGATAAGTCAGCTCTGTTGCAGATCTTGGTATCATCTGCAAATAGGCAAACCTATGGTCATCTGAATCAACTGAGCTACAGTTTAGGGTGCTAGCTGCACAATCAAGCAGACTTGATAGACACTTGGCCTGTTTCTGCTGGCAGATTCATATGTTTGTATGTTCATAACCTCCCTCCAGTCCTTCAGCAATGTCACTGATGAAACCATTAAAAGGACTGGCCTCAGTACCGATCCCTGAGGTACCCTACTGGTCATCCTCCATTCCTCAGATTTGATCCCATTTACTACCACCCTCTGCTTCCTGTCCCTCAACCAGTTGTTAACCCAGTTTTGCTCCTTGTGGCCCACCTGCAGGCTACCTAGCTTGTTATCCAGTCTTCTGTGGTGCGGTGTCAAAGGCCTTGCTGAAATCAAGGCAGGTGATATCCTGATCTACTCTTATCACCCAGTCAAAAATAATAAGATTTATTTGACATGACCTTCCATTGTGAATCCATGCTGCCTTGGATCCTGTGCCCCATGGTTTCCAATGTTCCACAATCCCTCCTTAAGCAGTGCCACCATGATCTTACCCACTACTGAGGTGAGGCTGACCAGCCTATAGTTTCCTGCCTCCTCCTGCTACTACTCTTGTGGAGAGGGACTATATTTGCCTCCTTCCAGTCCTCTGGAACCATCAAGTATCAAGTGACTCACTGAACAGGGCCACCAGCTTTGCTGCTAGCACCGTTCGTAATTCCTTCAATATCCAGGGGTGTATATCATCTAGTCTCATCACTTTGTCCACCTTCAGTTTTGTGAGTTCCTCCAGGACTCTCTCTTCTGTAAAGAGAGTGGTGTTTACCTCTTCCCACCACCTTGTTTTTCCTGCCACCTAGCTGCGGTCCTGTCCCTCCCCTCTATTATGAATACCGAACAGAAGGATTCATTTAGTATCGATGCCTTTTCTAGGTTCCCTCTACACATACCCCTCCCACCCCTTTGAGCCTTACAATCCCCCCAGCCTTCTTTCTGTCATTAGTGCAGCTATAAAATGTCTTGTCCCCATCTTTACCATCTCGCTAATCTCCTCTGTCTGTACCTTCGCTCCCTAACTGCATTCCCCGCATCCCTCTGTTTCTCTAGGTACACTGCCCTATCCTCATCCTTCTGAGTCTCCTTATACTTTCTGAATGCCCTCTTTTGTCTTTCACTTTCTCTGCCACCTGCTTTGTGAACCATGGTGGTTTGTTCCTTCTTTTTCCCTTGTTCCTCAGCCAAATGCACTGATTTGTTACCTCTACTATGGCTTCTTTCAGGTGTGTCCACTGCTACTCAATCCCTCCCCGATCCCTTCCTGCTAGGGTTTCTTTGATCTCTCTCTCCTCATTCTAGCAAAGTTCTCCCTCCTGAAATCCAGTACACTTGTCTCTTTGTGGCTCTCCTGTGACACTGTACTGATGCTGAACCACACTGTATGGTGGTCACTGGATACTAGATGTCCATCCACCCTGACTTCCTTGATCCTGTCTCCATTGGTCAGCACAAGGTCTAAGACTGACTTGTTCCTTGGGTCTCCTGAACCAACTGCCTGAGGCCTGCCCCTGCAAGGATTCCATGGTGAAGAAGAAGAATCAGCATGTATATAGTTCTTTTCATACACCATGTATCCAAAGCACTTTGCATGCAATGCTAGACTGGTAGTGAAGTGACTGAATGTAGTGGTAGCCATATCGCACATCAACACCCATACACAGCCTGGATAATTGCATAAACTGGTTTATGGGGAAGGAATGTTGGCCAAGACACCTTGAATGTCTCTACTCTTTATGTAAGAGTACCTTGGATTCTTTTACTCCACCTGACACCCACCAGGACAGCACCAGGATGGGTAGAAGGGACCTCGGTTTAACGCCTCATCCAAAGGACAGCACACCCCAGCATACAGCACCCCAATACTGCACTCCAGATGCCAGCATTTTAAGTGCAAGTCCAATCCTGATGTGCGATGAGAACACATGACCTTCTGGTCCAGAGGCAGATGTGCTACCAACTAAGCCATGCTGACACCACAGTCTCTGCTCCTGGACCGAGGCAGCTGCGGGATGGTCCAATCAACATCTGGCATGTTAAAACCACCCAGCAGCAGTACTTTCCCTTTGCTGCCATCCCATGTATTTCATCCACAATTTCCTATCCACCTCTTTTCTCTGTGTCGGAGGCCTGTAGATCACCCTGTGAATTGCTGTTCCATTTTCTGGCTTGAGTGTGACCTACAGTGCCTCTGCCCCCCTGTCTACCTTGCATTGATGTTGCCCTAATACTTTTCTCACGTAGAGGCTGCCTCTACCCCTTTTTACCCTCCCTATCCCTTCTGTAGGGCGTACCCTGGTACATTTACCTCCCAGTCATGGTTTCCAATGTACCATGTCACAGTAATTGCCAATATGTCTAGGTATCGTCTGCCATCAGGGCTGTCAGGTCTGGGATTTTGTTCCCCAGACTGAGCATTGCATACATGGCTGTCCATGTTTTGCGCCTTTGCCCCTTACATTCTGCCTTTGCCTTTTGCCCCTCCTTCCAGTCCTGTTTTCTCCTGCCCATTTACCTCTGCCTTACTGTTGTAATGGGACCAGGTATATCTGTCACTGTTTCCACACCTGTCCCCTTGCATGTCTACCCATGCCTGCCTGTACCCCTTTCCAACCCTGTTTTCATTCATTTGCTGCCTCTCTTCCCCTATCCTACCCCTTGTAATGAGTTTAGAAAATCTGTTTTCAACATTTCCTCCTGATCCATCCTGTTAGCTACTCTTACCTGTGGGGATGGGCTACCTAAGTGTTTCTGCTCCTGATGTCCCCTCCAGCAAGTTAAAATGCTTGGCAAGGAAGGATCTAAACTTTTAAATGAGGACTGCAGTCCCTCCCTGGACGGATATAGGCCACCCCCCGTACAGGTCTCCATCCATCCAGGTAGGTCTCAAGTCCCAATAAATCAAACCCATTTATTCCGCACCAGCCCTCAACCAAGTATTGAACTCACTGATGCAGAGATTTCGAGCCTACCTTCTGCTGTGGGGTAGCAGCACCTTCCAGAATGTTACAGAACCTGCCACCTCTTCAATTTGCCTACTCTATCCAACCCCTGAAGTCCTCCTGTACCTGCTCTATGTTCACCTCCTCCTGGCTAGGTTATTTGTACCCAGATGGACCATGATCTCCAGGTCCCCCTCTCCAAGCTACCGCTGCGGTGATCCTCTGGCTCTGCCTCCCCTCCCTCCAAGCTGTGCCTCCTGGAAGGCACTTAACCACCTTCTCCTCCTCGCTACCTGTTCCCAGATCCATTTCCTGGACTATTGAGTCTCCCAGCAGGAGTAGCTTCCTCTCTTCTGGGGTCCTTTACTTCCTGCTCTTGGATCTCCCTCTTGAGGACCACTCTTCCTCCCTGGTCACAACCTCAGGTTTTCATGTGGGGCTTACCTGCTCCTACAGAAAAGCATAGGAGTTTCTTAGTTGGACGGGATGGAGGATGTGCACCTGGCCCTCCTCCCTCAACTTCTCTGACACATCATAGTCCAGCCAGCCCTCTGCCTGGGCAACCATTGTGGCAGTGGCTGCAAATGGTGGCCTTTGGGTGTGAGTAAAGGTTGTCAATACTCCTGCCAACTCTGTATGGAGACTGGAAAACTCTGCACTCAGCCCAGAGATGTGCCTGCATATGGGGCAGTACCGCAGTATCCAGAATATCTTCCTGAAGACTGCTGCTCTGCATCCACTGCACTACCCCACTCCTGAATTTCCTTTCCTGCTGTGCTATTTACCCCTTTAATCCTCAGTAAGTTCTCATGCTGTTTTTTTGTTTTGTTTCTTGTTCTCTCTCTCTCTCTGTCCCATCTCACCTCTCTTTTACTGTCTACTACTTTGGTACTAAACTATTGAAGATGTATCCCTCTGAATTGTTGTTACTGTAGTAGATTGACCCCTTTAACTGTGCTCACTTTAGTTCCCCTGTGGCCTCAAAGTTGTACCGTGATGGTTGCCTATATAGGCAGTGGAACCCTGGGGTGGGTGGGATAGGGGAGGGTGGGCAGGTCCTTAGCCTCTGGGTCCTGCAAAGAAAAAATCAGCTTATTGTAACAGAACAGTTTATGAATCAGGAAAACAAAACCAAACAAACAGCTGCAACCCCAGTGAAATCCCTGAAACTGCCAGAAACATATCAGCAAACAGAAGCCCCTACTCCTGCCCAAGCAGAATGGCTAAGCTCACTGAATTTCAGTTAGGAAAACACACAGCAATTTAAACAAAGTTAATCCCTGTAATGTGATGCCAGCACGTCCTGCTGCTTAAGGTACACAGTCAGCCAATTACAAACAAGTAGAAACTAACCAGCAAACAGAACCCCCTACTCCTGCCCAAACAAAATGTCTCAGCTCACTGAATTTCAGTAAACCCTTTGAGTGCTTTCTAGTAACTGACCTTGAGCTTGCTGAAGAGAGATGCTGGCTGCAACATGATCAAAAAGTACAGAAAAGCATGGTAAAAGTGGCTCAGGGCTTAGCGATCATGAGCTACAGTATTAGGACAGATCGATAGCACTAGGGCCTTTTCATTGGATAAGACAAGACTTGGAGGAGACAAGTTCATGGTATAAATACATGATAGGCATGGCACCATCAAGTCAAACCAAGATCTTCAAATTTACAATAGATAAAACAACAAAGAGGCCACAGTGTCACTGAAGAGGAAATTTCATGGAAATATCAGGAAGAGCTACTTCATGGAATGTGTGGTGAATATGTTGGAGAACAGATTGCAAGACCAGGTCATCTGCCAATAATATAACTAGTGCACCTTTAAACTTAGACTTGATAGGTGTTTTTAGAAAATGGGGTGACAGGGTATTCCCGCTGAGCTGCTGGGAAAAGGAACTCAGTGGGCTAATGGCCTTCTTTCCTCCTCAAAATCAAATGTTCATATGTTTGCATTCACAGGTGCAATTTAGAGACAGTTCAGTTTATACTTGGATCCCATAGGGTGAGGAACTCACCAGAGCATGCAATACCCAGGAAAGAAAACTGTAACATAAAACTAACTTGCTTGGAAGACTTATAATAAAGTATTCAGAGTTTTCACTAAATATTATGGTCACTATACATATTTTCCATTGTAACCACAGAGTTATTTTTAGTTCTTAAGCACACTAGCTGGGCTCTGCTCATTTAACTATAGTAGCTTAGCATGAGATTACTTTGTATCCAGACAGCATTGCAATGGGAAGACATTTTGGAAGTAGGACATGGATCAATGGCAGGTTTGATATCTATTGGCACAAAAAAAATGATTTGGGGGTCAAATATTCTTTCTTGGACTTCAGCAAGGCCTTCGTTTCTGTGCCTCATGAGCGCGCTAGGGAAGCTAACTGGTGTGGGGTAGGGGCAAAATGATGAACTGGATTACAAGCTGGCTGAGTGGGAGGCTGCAACTGGTGATGGTGCGAGGAGCTGTCAACTCCAAGGCCGGTGTGAGTGGGGTGCCACAGGGCTCTATGTTGGGGCCAATACTGTTTGGGCTCTTCATATCAGACATCGCACATGGGGTGGTGAGCAAGATAAGTCTGTTCACTGATGACACCAAAATCAGAGCAGTGGTGAATGGAGAGGAGGGATGGAAGCAGCAGCACGGGACTTAAGCAAGCTAGAGGAGTGGTCAGAGAGGTGGCAGCTGGGTTCAATGCAAAGAAGTGTAAGGTTATGCACTTTGGGGTGAAGAACCCAAGGAGAGAATACTGGCTGTGAGGAGTTAAGCTGGGATCACTGAGGAGGAAGGACCTAGGGGTAATGATAATAGGGACCATGGACAACACTGCCCAGGGTGCATAGTGAGGTTTTTCATCCAGGCAAAGAGGTGATCGCGCCCTCTACAGGTCGCTGCTAAGGCTGCACTTAGAGTATTGTGTGCAGTTTGAAGGCCATACCTAAAAGTGTGATATCAAGCTACTGGACTGGGTGCAGAGGAGGGAAACAAAGATGATATGCGGAATGGAAGGGACAGACTATGACAGCAGGCTGAGAGACCTGAATATGTACACCCTGGAGGATAGAAGGGACATGGGTGACATGATAGAGACATTCAAGTATCTGAGGAAATCAATAAGGATGGGGCAGATGGGGTCTTTAAGGTAAGGAGGCGGAGGGTCACCAGGGGCATGCACTAAGAATAGAGATGGGGAAGATTTAGGAAGGAAATGAGGAGACACTATTTCACAGAGAGGGTGGTAGCAAAATGGAATGCCCTACCAGAATGGGTGGTATCATGTAAATCTGTGAACAGTTTCAAAAGGGCATGGGACAGGAACAAGGGAGAGTGAGGGTGGGGAGGTGGGGTGGCAGTGAGATGACAAATGGGAGGGGTGGGGCAGCTGCAAACTAGAGGTGCTAGCTGCACACTCGAGCAGACTTAGACCTGGTTGTCTGTTTCTGCTGGCACATTCGTATGTTCGTATAGGAGATCCTGTGAAAAAACTTTACAATGAGAGACATATTAGATATATACTTAGAAGCTAGATTAGGTTTCTTTTATAGACATAGAAACCTCTTCCCACCCAAGGTCAGACTCAGACTCATCCAGGTAACATTCCTCCCACTCTTAGACTATGGTGATATAAAATACAACTGCACTTTGGCTATCAGCCTCCACAGGCTCAATGTCCTCTTCCACCGTGCCCTTCATTTTATAATTAATGCATCTCCAGGACCCATCACTGGACCTATATTCTACTGCTGGGTTGGCGCCCTAGCCACTAGAAGACTGCTCCACCTTGGTACATGGATGCTCAAAGCACTGCATAATAAACTCCTAGATTATATTTCCTCTCTTGTCCACATCTTGCATTGTGCTTATTCCCTTAGGAAGTCTTTCTACCTACTCCTAGATATCCCCAGAACTAGAACCTCCTCTGCAAGAGCTACATGACATTCTCTCCTTATGGCTGAAACAGTATTCAAACAGTACTCAAACTCACCAGCCTGGTCACTATTAGTTTCTTCAAGTCACTCGCCTCAAGATTCTTCACAGATCCTTGCAAATGCTGAGGGCTTAGCTCTGAATCCCTCTTCTTCTCCTCCCCTTTCCCTTTAACCTTCCCCTCTGACCCTGTCTTATGTGTTATCCTGTCACAGACTAACTCCCTACCCTCTCCAGTAGCACTCCCTCCTATTAACTGACTATTTCACATTCTTACTCACTCCTGTCCTGTCCCCTACCTCTGCTCATTCCTTGACTTTTCTACATCCTACTGCAGTTTGCCGCATTGTGGCATCATGTAATTGTCTCATTATTGCATTGTCTTGTTGCCAGTACTTGTTTTTATTGCGATAGTATGTTGTGATGTACTACATCCCTTGTCTTATGCATCCTACCACAGATTGTTGCATTGTTGCATTATGTAAATTGCCTCATTACTGCTCCATCTTATCGCCAAGATCTGTTTTTGCTGCTATTGTACATTGTGATGTATGAAACCCATTGTCTTTATTCAAAGTATATTCCTTTATTTTGTAAACCTGTTGTTGTACACCTGTCTACTAGGATCTTCTTCTGAATGAGCTTGCTCAATGGAGTTTTCCTACAATAAACTTGAATTGAACTAGAATGCACTGCACCAGAATGGATTAAATAAAGAAGTACTTTATCATGATTCCTGTAACTGACTCCTGTATTTCTAGGTGACATTCCATTAACAATTAATTTCTGTTACTTCTGTGACTAATTGTCATTAACAAAATGAGTATTTCTCATCTCACTCTGATGATATCGGTAATGGAGTTTTGTGGTTTTACAGCACCAAGCCCCTGATCGGGTGCTTCCTTCTCAGCTGTGTGGCTTAGCTCTCCACCATCCACTTCACCTTGCTGCTGCCTATGGACATGAAAAGTGCGAGACCCCAATCGGGTGTTTCTCTCTCGGTGGTGTGGCTCAAGCTCTCCACCACCCACACATTGCTGCTGCCTATGGGCGTGAAAATGCTGAGCCCCTGACTGGTTGTTTCCCTCTCTGCAGTGCGGCTCAAGCTCTCCGTCACCCACCACACCTTGCTGCCCTATGGACATGAACAGAACTGAGCCCCTGAGCGGGTGCTTCCCTCTCAGCAGTGCGGCTCAAGCTGCCCACCACCCACTGCACCTTGCTGTTGCCTATGGACACGAACAGTGCCAAGCCCCTGACTGGGTGCTTCCCTCTCAGCAGTGCAGCTCAAGCTCTCCACCACCCACTGCACCTTGCCTGCCTACAGATATGAACAGTGTCAAGCACCCTAACTGGGTGCTTCTTTCTCGGCGGTGCGGCTCAAGCTCCGCTGCCTGCTGCACCTTGCTGCTGCCTGTGTACATGAATAAGTATGGTCCTGGAAGCCTGAAATTGATATTTTTTCATCTTTTGGTGGGTGGGCTGGCTGCAGTGTGTGGCTGTGTGGGGTCCTGGCTCTATTCTGCGGTAGCTGGCGATTTAGCCCAATGTCCCTAGGTCTCTCCCTGGGGCTTGCTGGAAAGTGAGCCTGGGTGGGGGACTGATAGCGGCCTGAGACCTGCAGTTTGGCTGCCCAGCAGGATTTGTCGGGCTTTCTCCAGCTCCAGAGTAGTCTATCACTGAAGTGGATCATTCTGGACTTTTCCTCTTTAATTACAGTCAGACACATCTCTATTACTCATTTACAAGTCTGTTTAAGGCAGTAAGAGTGCCTTTTTCTTCTTTTGATCCATGGCACAGTGAGAGTGTGCCTTGGTACTAAAATGTTTGGACACATCCCTAACCCCCCACTTTGTAGTGAGAGTATTCTGGGGATAGGGAAAGTTTTGAGACTTTTCATTAACTGGTCTCCTCGAGTGGTGTGAGGACCATTGGGGCTGGAATTTCCAAATCCCCCGTCAATTACAGTTTAAAAGTTCTCTGGCTATTTATGCTCAGACTGTGATTAGCTTAAAGCTGCAGGCCTGGACTGGATGATTGGGACATTCTCTGCTTATTTTATTGATTTTCTATATAGTTTTTGGTTGGGTATAAGTTTGCGTTGTTATTAGGATAATTCTGTTCTTAGTTTATAGATATTTACTGGTTATAGATTTTATTTATTCCTCCCCTTGAAGTGAGAGTTGAGGGATGTATTATTTTATTTGTAAAGTGATTTTTGTTTCGTGTTTTGTCATTTCATTTTTTAGTAGATTGTGCAGTTTTATTTGGGTTATTGAAATGTGCTGAGGCCTGCCCTATGGTCGTGTGCTATTCATCCTCCGCCTTCATGCTTCCACCCCTTTATCTCCCCATATTACAGTTTACAACCTACCAGCGCTGCAGAGTGCTTGGTATTGCTTTGCCGGGGAGGAGCTGGGGAGCTAACAGTGGAGGGTGAATGAACAGGGCCACCACATCAGGGTTGTGAGATCCAGGAGATGCCCTAGGGTGAAATGGAATCCAGACTGTGGTCCTCCATGTCTTGTCTCCATACTCAAGGGCACCACCAATTTTGGTGGGCAGGTGGCTCGGACGGCCCTGGAAGTTCATCCAACTTGAGCAGTGTTATGCAATGCCAGGTCCATTAAAAACAAGACTGCAATTATTGCAGATTTTGTGGGAACAACAGACCTGGCTTGCATCACTGAGTCCTGGCTGAACCAGAACTCTGGCCCCATATTGAGGTTGCAACTCCGGCTGAGTACTCGGTGATCCAATGCCCAAGACTGGATCATGGAGGGGGTTGCGGGCTGTTTTAAAGACTGAACTGGGCCTCGTGAGTGTACCGGTTGAGGAAACTTAGTCATTTGAATGTACTGTGGTAGCAGGTGAAGGTTGTAGGATCATCCTCATCTACCGTCCACCTGGGGATGAGAAGTGGTTCCTTCCCAGGAAGTGGCGGACCATGTCGACATGGCATTTGAGTTACGCAGGCTGATGATCCTGGGTGACTTTAATGCCTGGGTAAATGACAAACTCTCACAATTTGGTCAGCACTTCCTCCAGTTGATGACATCTCTGGCGCCACACCGATTGTACTACTGCTACCCATAAACATGTTCATTCTCTTGACTTAGTTTTCCTCCTGGGGATCGAAGCCTCAGACTTGGGGTGGAACCAGTTGGATGGTCCGATCACTACACCATGCAGTTCAGTTTTTGTGCCCCCTCTAGTGGGCCTACCCCTGTAGAGATTATCAGGTACCACCCTTTATGGGATATAAGCTCCTAAGGCCTGGCTTTCAGTACTTGACCCATCGGTCCTTCTATTGGCAAACAATGACCCAGAAGCCCTAGTGATGGCTTATAATAAGGCCATTTCTACAGCCCTGGATGTCATTGCTCCTGTCGAGTTCATCCTCTCTCCCTTCACCCTTGGTCCCCTTGGTTTGATGGGTCCTTGAGGGAGAAGCGGAGACTAGGACGAAGGTTAGAGCATTGCTGGTGGAGATCCGTCCTTGATGACGATCACCTTAGATTGATGGACCATTATCAAGCCTATCAATCTACAATCTCCTGTAAGAGAGGCAGAGTTCCTGTCCGGGGAGATTGTGGCTGCTCAGAACCGACCAGCTCAGCTTTTTGAACCATTGACAGACTGTGCAACCCAGCCTGTCTACAGGTCCAAAAGCGTTTTCGCAAGTTAGTGGAATGAGCTTGCTCAATTCTTTACAGCTAAGGTGGTTGACATCAGGCGGAACTCCAACCAGCACACTCTATGGGCATTGCTTTGAATCAGTGTTCGGTCACTGCCCTCAGTTTTCCTGGAGAACCTTCAACTGACCAAAGTTTGTGGATATCATGTGGATTGTCCAGGGTATGTACCCTATGTGCTGTAGTTTGGTCCCAGGACCAACCACCCTGATTTTGGGTAGTAGTGACATCTTTGTTTCGGTCCTAGTACAGATAGTCTTGTGCTCTTGAAACAGGTGAGCCTCCTAGCTCCCTGAAGGAGGCTGTGGAAACCCTTCTGAAGAAAGCTTCTTTGGACCCAGATTGCCATGTGAACTACAGACCAATCTCGAACCTCCCTTTATGGGAAGGTGATCAAGAAATTAGTAGCTGTACAACTGGAGAACCATTTGATCATCCATGATATCTATGAACCTCTCCAGTTCAGTTTTCGAAAGAGGCACAATACTGAGACAGTGCTTGTTCAGGTGCTCAATGTCTCCTGATGGCAAGTGATCAAAAGAACTGCTCCATCTTGGTTCTTCTAGATCTCTCTTCAGCTTTTGACACTGTGGACCATGGGGTTCTGCTCGACTGCTTGAGGTTCATCTGTGGCCTGTCAGGTACGGTCCTCAGGTGGGCTTTCATCTTTCCTCACTGGAAGAACTCTGAGGGTAGTGTTGGGGATTTATTCCTCTGACCCAGTTCTGTTATCATGTGGGGTTCCTCAGGGATCGGTGTTGTCCCCATGTTGTTCGAGTGTACATGCTACCTCTCGGAGACATTGTAAGAAGGTATGGGCTGAGGTTTCACTGCTATGCTAATGATACCAGCTCTACCTTTCTTTTGCACCTGACCAGGATAGAGCTTTCTAAGTATTTAATAACTGCCTTGCAGAAATCCAGGAATGGATGAGTTCGAGCTGGTTGGGGTTGAACTCGGAAAAGACTGAGGTGCTGGTGGTGGACTCAGGTTGCCAGACAGGGAGGGTTGGGGTGGGTTCACCCTAAGGACTTTCTTGGGGTTTACTGCTCCTGACCTCTGAATGGGTGCAAAATCTGGGGGTCATTTTTGATGAGGGATTGACACTGCGTTCACAAGTGTCGAACATCATCAAATACTCTTTTACCATCTGAGGAATATCTCCAGAGTTAAGCATCTTGTTCCGTCCGGTGACCTTCCTCGTTGGTCAATGCCTTTGCGTCCTCATACCTGGATTACTGCAATACCCTATACCTAGGGCTACCGGGGTGGATATCCGCCCACTTGTAGCTGGTGCAGAACACTGCAGCCTGATTGTTGACAGGAACCTCTCAGTCTCATATTTCTCTGGTGCTGCGTGAACTGCACTGGCTACTGGTACAGTGGTGAATCATCTTCAGAGTCAGACTTGGACTTATAAAGTCCTACGTGGACAGGGCCTGGACTACCTGAAAGAGCTTATGGTCCTTACTGCCGTGGGCAATCATCCCACTTGACTGACGGGGGTTGCTAGAGATTCCAAGGGTTTTGCTTAAAATCTTCCAGGGGCCGGCATTTATGCATGCGACCTCTAGCCTTGGAATTCTCTACCCCATCAGTTACATGAGTGCACAACCATGGAGGGATTTAAACAGACTCTTAAGCTTTTTATGTACTCAAGCATTTGAGGAATAATTTGAATACTGTTTGCTGGTTTTATCTCTATTTATAACATTTATAATATATGTGATTTTACACTGTAGCTGTTTAACTGTTTTGTGTGGCACCTTGGCAATTGAAAGGCATCACATAAATAAAATTGATTGATTGATTGATAGCAATCTGCTGATCTCTGATTGGTCACTTCCTCAGCCAACTGCTTGCTGATTGGTGTGCCTGCCAGTCTGGAATTCCACTGCTTTCTCGGTGCCTTGCCATGGTCCAGCTCTCCTTGCTTTAACTCTCCTATATTTTCTTTTGGTTTAAACTGCTTTAAAAATTCTATAAGTGTAATGGCTAGAGCACTGTAAATCTTTTGCTTTAACTGTTTAAACTGCAAGTACATGTAGGAAAGGGTCTGCTATACTATAACTGGGAAGGGTCTAGAGTGGAAATGTTTTGCTAGTTTAAACTTGTAGTTAGTCAATGTCCTGAGTGCACTATTTAAACCATATTTATTTTCATTTGCTTCATTGCTGTCCCTCTCACTCTTAAACACCAAACCCCGGTGCTTGGCATTGACCTGCCCTGCCCTCAGCTTCTTCCCGCATGGGCGTCTAGACCCTGCCCCAATTAAGTTTCCTGTTGTCTCCCTTGCTCTGCTCATTATCTGATGCTATGACTCAGCCTTCCGATTAAGTCTTTAACTTAGTCCTTCCCTGCCATCTCTGCCCTGCTGCTTTGCTGACTCCTCTGTCCATAGCCTTGGCACCCTTCCTAATCTCCTCACCTCCATCCTGTACCTTAAATTAACTTTCTTCTCTTTTCTTCTCCCCAGGCATGAGCCCCCTGACCAGGTGCGCCCTCTCGGCGGTGCAGCTCAAACTCTCCGCCCGCTTTGCTGTTGCCTACAGACATGACAGATCACGGTCTCCAAAGCCTGAAACAGCGTTTATTCATCTTTTGGTGCTAGCAATATGCTGAGCTCGATTGGCGCTTTCTTGACCAACTGCTCGCTGATTGGTGCACCTCACCAACCTGGAATTCCACTGCTTTCTCAGTGCCTTGCCATAGTTCAGCTCCCCTTGCTTTCACTCTCCTATATTTTGTCCCACATGCCCTCCCTGGCCCCAGCCTCTATTAAATAGTCTTTCTCCTCCTTAAAGCTATGCCCTGAATCATTTCTTCCCACTTGGCTTTCCTTTAAAGTGATAGCTCTATTTAAATATGTCTTGCATTTATTTGCCTCACTGATAAAGCCAGCTCTATCTACCGCTCTGTTACTTCTAAAAGTGATATTCCACTCTGGTATTCTACCAGTCTGGGTGTTCTCTCAGCGGTGCTGACTGCTCTGACTGTTATTCTAAAAGTGATAATCCACTCTGGAATTCCGCCATCCCTTATAAATCCCATATATCCCTGTTGCTGACTGCTCCTTCTGTCCCCTCTTAAGCATTAGTACACCTTGCAACACCGCCCTTGGTTGTATAGTAACTTGTGGCAGTACACCTGAGGTGCTCCCAGTTTTGGATTCCCCCTCTCTCACTTTCACCTAGTGGATGTGTGTTATTGGCTCTCAACCCCCAGCATCCTAAACTCCAATTCTTATTGCATAACCACTCCATTATGTATTCATTTCTTTTCTTCTGTATCTTCTCACTAGACATTCTGTAATATCCTAAATCCTCAGTGCCCATAGCTAGGCCATTGTACCTAATTAACACAATACTGGTGAGCAGCATTACCTGTAGTACCATCTATGCCCCTTTGAGGACAGCTCATCCTTCACAAATGGCACCTTCTCTCGCTCAAGTTACAAGCCCACTAACCATTCCATTATGGATACTCATCTTTTCTTCTGGGTTAGGCATTAAATCCTTGGACTGCTCCACCCTCCTACACCTTATCCAAAGACAAAACGGATTAAAACTAAATGCCGTAAGTCACTAACCAGGGCTCTTAAAAGCTAATCCTCCTATTACTTTTCTGTTCAGAAATGTTGAGCTCAATCCAGGTCCCACCCTTCCTATCTCTACCCTTCAGATATTCAGTACCTGAAAGGCCTTACCTTTCTGCACCTAAATGTGTGTAGCATCCTATAGAAATTGGATGCTGTCCAAGCTGGGTTGCTCATACAAAACCGGATGTTATAGTCATCTCTGAAACCTGGTTGAAGAAATCTACCCCAACCATGAAATCAGCCTCCCCAATTACAATGTCTATCACGAGACAGACAGACAGAACAGGGGCGTGGGTGTGGCAATTTATGTCAAGAACAAGTTCATGATAACTCTTTAGAGTCCTTATCTGTCCCAAAGGAATTTGAATGGGTCTCAATAAGGCTCTCCTCCCATCCACTGAATCCATCTGTATTATTAGCTGTTAGCGTGCTCCTCTGGTAGTCTTATCCTTCTAAGTCACCTATCGTAAATTAATGGATTCACAACCTATGAAGTTATCCTACTGGGAGACCTAAATATGGACTGGTACACTAACTCATCCAAACCTCTAAAAGATTTGTGCAATGAAGTAGGACTCACACAGCTCATAACAGAAGTTACCTGCCCCAATTCAAAAATCCCACTAGTAGCACATTACTTGATGTCATCTTAGTAAATAACCCCATCTTTTCAGCCATGCTGTCTCCTTTTCAATGACATCAGTGATCCATATTGCTATAGCCTGTGCACTTGCTGCTCAAAATATGTCCTCCTCCACCTATACCCAAAAGCAACCGTTACAATTTTGACCTCAGTAAATACATTGCAGATCTCAACAGCATCCACTGCCAAGATTTTTACCTTGCACCACGGTGGACACAACTTATGAGATTTTCCAAAGACTGGTCCTAAATGTCATAGATGATCATGCACCCTGTCCAAATCATGAACCAGGAAAAGATCTAGTCCTTGGTTTTCTGCTGAACTAAAATTTGCATTACACAACATATATGCTCTATGGAAAAGGGCCAGAAAAATAAGGACACACTAGTTTTAGGTCACCTTCAGAAGGCTAGAATTGTGCACTAAAATTGTGAGGGCAGCCAAAGCCAGTTTTTCAGGCTAGATTAGCCTCGGCTTCCAACGACTCAGCACTTTTGAAAACCCTGAGGGAAATCGAAGGACAACACCCTGCTAATGCCCTCCCCATGAAGATTACCTCAGGCAATACAAGTACCACAGATAGACACCACATACACGATCTATTAAATAACCATTTTGCTATGGATGGCCTCGCTTTCAATACATCCAGTAAACTTCGACAGGCCCTAGCCACTGACTCTCTTAGTCATCCTTCCAAGACCTTGGTCCGTGAGACCCAATTCTCCTTCAACTTTGTCTCCTACAAACAGGTGGAGGACTTACTCTTGAGGTTATACACCAGAAAAACGCAGGTGTGGATAACCTAGAACCTTATTTCATAAAAGTGGATTACCATGTTTTGACTGCACCCATTGCTCATTTATTCAATTTGTCACTTGCTCATGGCAAATTCTCGTCAGCTTGGAAAGTGGCACACATTGTCCCATTATACAGATCCGGGGACCCTAGTGACCCGAACAATTATAGGCCTATATCATTACTGCCAATCATCTCCAAATTACTGGAAAAGCAAGAAACATCCAGATTAGAAACTGCCTTGACTCACTCCAGTTGTTAAACCCTATTCAATCTAGCTTCAGAAAAACATAGCACTACATCTACCTTAACCAAGGTAACTAACGACTGGAACTGGCATTCGACACTAAACATTACATCAGTGCCTTATTTCTTCACCTAAGTAAAGTCTTCGACATGGTCAACTTTGATCTGCTGTTGTCCGCCTCAAAGAGATTGGCTTGGATGCTATAACTGTAAACTGATTTACCAGCTACCTTAAGGGAGAAAGCAACAAATTAAGGCACAAGGGATCTGTCAACGCTTAAAACACTCCAGAGAGGTGTTCTCCAAGGTTCTATTTTAGGTCCTATTGAACTTTATATTAACAGTATTGATGCAGGCATCAGTCAAGCAAGCGTACACTTGTTTGCTGACAATACTGTTATTTATGTTGCTGAGCCTACTCTTGAACTGGCTTGCAGCTCACTGCAACATGAATTTGTCCTCTTACAGCACAGTCTCCTTAACCTAAAACTTTTGTTGAACATTAAGAAAACAAAAGCCATGATTCTTCCACCAGAGCCTAGTTCAGACAATTCCCTGTCTCCAGGAATGCCACCACAAATAATGTCCCTTCTGGGGAGCCTATGAAGTTGTGGACAAATTCAAATATCTTGGTTTGTGGATAGACCATAAAACTCTCTATGTGGTCCACATTGAGGAATTGAGTAAGAAACTGAAACAACGCTTAGGACTGTTTTTCAGGATAAGACACCTACTAAAGCAGGAAGCCAAGCTAAGACTTGTACAGTCTACATGCCTACACTTGTTGGATTATGCAGACACCTTGTACACTCATGGCCCCAATTCAGTGCTGGCAAAGCTTGACATACTATACAATAGGGTCATAAGATTCATTATCAATGCTCCCCTTAGGACTCATCACTGTGCACTATATGCCATGTTGGGTTGGCCGTCCCTAAAGAACTAGAATACTTATAAGTATGGCTACCTGGACATATAGAGTCCTCATCGGTAAGCTGCCTTCTTATATTTCTAGCCTGTTTTCTTACTCCACTATTCCTGTCAATCTCTTTTCATCCCCAGATGTAGAACTAACCAGGGGCCTCTGCCCTAAGCTACACCCTACCAGCACTTTGAAATAACCTACAGAAATCACTGAAGCTCTCCTTTCTGATTAAATTGCCCTCTTTCAAAACACTATTAAGGCAGCACTTCTTTGAATCCTGCAACTGCTACTCATAAGCTTTGTTTTTCCAGCAACTATGATCTTTCACGCGCCCTCCTAAGTGTTCTGTTTGGGCGTATGTTTTCCTTCTGACTCCTTGCAGCCCATTTCTCAATCATATTTATATTGCCTTCATCCCAAAGTCCCTGATTCTCCTCCCCTCAAGGTTCCCTCCCACTCTTCCTTTTCCTGTATCCTTCCCCAGAGCATTCTTCCCCCAAAACAAACCTTCCATATATTTGTCTTATGCCCATTGGTCCTTAAAACTGATTTGTAGAATTATAACACCTTTAGATATAGACCTTGTAAGTCTGCTGTTGTTCACCGTTCACTGTATAAAATTCTTTGTGTCATAGTCCATGCTACTTTTTAGGAATATACTACTGTTTTTCATACTGCATCCAACCTGTCAATATCCCCTTCTCCTTAGTTGTAGCCATATTAGTAGGTCCTATGAACTGTATTGTATTTGATGTATTCTGTTTCTTTAGGCTCTATTTTGCTATGCTGTATGTCTGTATTTTACTGCTGATCCAGGTCCACTCCGTAGATGAGTTTTTCTCAGCAGTGTTCCACCTGGGTAAATAAAGATGATTGATTGACTGATAAATTTACTTCTATATAAGCCTCATCAGACTAGCTCCTCCTAGCTCTGACAAAGGTCTCGACTGACATAGAAAATTAGCACATTCTCTTGATCATAAGACAGCAATCAGGCACCAGAGTATGTAATGCTGGTTTATTATTTTATAGGTGAATATGTGTTTAAAACCCATATGTGATTGGTGCAATTTTCTTTCTGTACAGAGTAGAGTTTGCACAGCACAAAAGCACTTTGTAGAGGTGTGGTTAGCCCTAAGCAGTTTTGCACAGCATATTGCACTTTACTAGTGGAAATGCATGAGAAACTTGTTGAGTTTCAGTTGTGTTTTCACAATACCACAAATTTGTTCAGACTATGGCTTTTTCTGCATGAAATGCTTTGGAAAATTAGAGTTGCCCTTTAGCATACACAATGGAATACAAACTGGTAGACCTTCAGACTGGTAAGCAGATATTCTTGTAACTCAGATATGTGCATATATGCATGTGCTGACCCACACCTAGGCCCGATTCTCAAAGTCCTGCGTCTGATGCAAGGTGCTTGCACCAAACAGAGATGGTGTAAGGTGCACCTTGTGTCCAGAGGCTGCCTCCATTCAATTCACAAAGGTGGCCTGCATCAACCGCAGGCCGCCTCCCCAAACAAGGTCCTGCACCAGCCCTGCACCCTGCACAGTGCTGCGACACGGTGCTAGGTGGACTAGTGCTGACTCAAGCTGCAGCTTGCTAGTCTCAGACAGCACCCAGTGGAAGATATTCTAAGTGCCCTTAGACCAGCCAGGGCTGGCATAGTGGCACTAGAATATATTCCACTGGGCAATCAACTATGTGCCAGTGTATGTTGTGGTTGCCCCCAGTTCGCTGATGGTGCCCCATCCTGCCAGGTCCTGTCACCCATCCCCAATGCCACCACCCAATCCCCGATGCTCCCAGCCCACCTGTGTGTGGCATGGGCATGTGCCCTGATCACTGCAGTGCCTAATACCTGGTGGTCTAGTGGAACCCACCCCTTGGTGCCCGGCCAGCCACCGACTGTGGTCTGCATCGGCACCATACTGTACTATGGGCACAGTATCTGAAACTGGTGGCAGTCACTGTACACATATGTACAGTAGGTGCCGTTTCCCATGATGCACCAGGCTTGCAATGGACACCTCCCATCGCCAAGTGTTTGCCAAGGGATGGAATGGTGCAAGTGTGGGGACTTCAACGCTGGAACCCTCCTGTCACCTGAATCTGGTGCAGGGTCCTGGAGTATGGGGCTTCAGCGCTGACTGCTGTTTGCTAGCTTGCACCAAATGCAGCCCAGTTTGAGAATCGGACCCCAAGCCTCTAAGTGGATGTGAGAAGACTGATTTTTTTCTTAAAGGGGTACAGGTATATGTGCAACTCAGTGGAAGCCTCTGAATGTATTTGTGTTATGATAGTTTAAAGTTAGATTTCTTTGCTTCAGTAAGGAATAGCCCTAAAGGTTTTATGTTTCCCTTTCTAAGAGCCCACCCTTGTGTGACTTAGTTTCCTTAAACAGTCAATCAATTAATATGCATTAGGTCAGCTGCATCTACAAGGAATTTGTTTTTCTGTTTTCAGCTGGAAGCACAGACAGCATATCGTGAACTTTTTCAGAAGAAGTTGTCTGTATATGGAAGAAATATTTGTTCATTACTCCAGTGACAGAAACTGATATCTTTCCTCTGGTGAAAAGACTTGTAAAATAGTAACTTAGTAATTTAAAGTTGGAAGGGACTGTATGTCCATCATATCTATTCCACCCCATCTCACTTTATAGCAGGGATAGAAAAGCACTCGTACCAACTCCACTATGCAGGGTGCCTGTTGCATCACTTGGTAAGCAAAACTAATATCCAGGCTTTCCTTAAAAACCTGTACTGTCTTCATATCTACTGTCTGTGCTGATAGGAAGTTCCACAAGTTCACAACCCTCTGGGAGAAAAATGGCTCTAATGGTACCCTGGAATTTGCCACCTTGAAGCTTCAGGGCACGTCCTTGTGTCCAGCCAAGGACACCTGTATGTTCTGTCTTGCTGATCCTCTTGAGTATGCAGACAACTGAGATCATGCCCCATTCCAGCCTCCTTTTGTCCAGAGTGAATATACTAAAATGCTCTAGCCTTTCTGTATAGCTTTGTTCCCCATACCTCATCATTTTGTTGCCCTGTGTTGCTCTCTCTACCCCTTCAATATCATTTTTGTATGGAGGAGTCAAGAACTATGTAGTACTCCACTTTGGGAATGACTGCAACCAACTCAGTCCTGCAGGCCTAACGTGTGCATCCTAAGGCATTAAGGACTCTGTCCTTTACAGCCAATTTGTCAGGCTGAGGCAGCACTGCAGTTCTCGAAGTATTCAATGAACAAGCAAAGGGACTCAAAACTAGGTTACTACACAGGGGTTATGATGAACCACTGTTGGAAAAATCATGTAACAGGGCCTGTAATCTTGATAGATAAAATTACTGAGCAGTAATAGGAATCAACAACACCGAACCAAAAAAAAAATTTTGGCCCCATAACCTTTGTCACTGAATTCAGTCATATAGCAGGGAAAATTGGTACTATCATACACAAAAACTGGCCCATGTCGTAAGGTGATGACAATGTTGCCAGAGCTGTAGCAATCCATCTTGAATATGTCTCATGTATAGTGCACTGGTATCCTTTGTGCAGAAACTTGTCATGTACAACAGTATAAAAGGCCTTGCTGAAGCCCAGAGACTATATTCACTGCCCAGCCCCTGTACACTTGCTTGGTCACCAACTTGAAGGTGATCAGGTTGGTTTGGCACAATCCACCCTCATACAATTGCACTGAGAGGAGGAGGAAAAGTTGAGTTTTTCTCAGGACTTCATCGTCACCATACAGTATACAAAGTAATAAAATATTTTACCTAACTGTGTTGATCATGGTTCATAATGTACTTACTGTACAGTGCATTTTATTATTTTTAAGTCAAGTAAAATTTATTGGCGACTTTAAAAGTAATTTCAATATAAAATAATAAAAAGTTCCCTGCATTTTAATAGAGGCATATAACAAATAATGCATTTCAATTTCCCACAATTTAAATGCAAGAATGCATATTTCATCTTATCTAGGAAGTCAGTACACAATTAATATTCCACTTCAAGCATATTATATCCTCCCCAGCTATCCTGACATAAAATAAGTTGCTTTATGAGTATTAGTCTTAAATAATTCAGGAAAGCAACTGCAGGGTTTGGACCTGCTTACCAACACTCTCTGATGGTGTAGTCTGCAGTAATCTCATTCTTCATGCAGGGGTCATAATGCACTAGGACATTATGCGCAGCAATATATTTTGCAGACAATACAGTGCAATATATTGCCAGCAGCATAAGTCTTTGTTTTGCGGGGTTTTCCTCACACCCGCTGCACCCTGAACATCCCCAACTAAAATAACCAACTCGGGGAGTTAACACTTAAATTCACACAAAGTGCAAAAATATAAAATCCCATGCATCTGGAACCGAAACCTGGTCCACAGACGCACTGCTCCCTTGCTGCCTGTGGCTCATCCCATCAAGCCACAACAGCTGCTGGCAATCCCTCATCCCAGCAGGATCCTAATCCTGTACCAGGAAGACTGAGAGGGTGCACTACTGCGCATGCATCCTTTCATGGTTTTGCATCCTCTCACTCTTTCCTACTGTGCTGCTCCCATTACACAGTTATGTCATCGCTGTACAACATATTGACCCAGTAGGAGGGCAATATGACCTTTAAGAGCAGCACTGAGCAGGGCCACACAGAGTCTGAGACATGGGTGACACCCTTCAAAATCCATGGCCCTGTATAAGCCCCTCCCTCAAAATTACTGAGGCACTATGACCTTCAGTCCAAGTCTTCCTGTCCTGTCTGACTCTGTTGAAGTCATTGGTGCATATCTCTCTTTCTCTCTCTCTCCTCTCTCTGACTAACAAAACAGGTATTTTATCATTTTACTGTGGAGTCTGTGATGTCTGCACTGCTGTCTACTCTGCACTCTGCTGTTGAATTCATTGGTCTCTCTATTCTATCTCTTATGAAAAAAAATCCTTTTTTAATGAGTTTTCTCAGCTCTTGCGATATCTGCAGCACTATACTGCTTTTGCTGTTGAATTCATTGGTCTCTCAGTCTCTACTCTTTTACTCTCCTCTCCTCTCCCCAACAAAGTTTTGCCATTTGTTTCGGGTGGGAATCTCCACACACAAACAAATGACTGTCTCCATTGACTGTAAAACCCCAAATGTGCTTGATACTCAGTTTCCTAGGGAGGTTCTGTGGTGGCTGACGCACAGGAATTGGGTAGAACTTGTGTCAGTCATAGAACAGGGACCCTCAATGGTTGGCTTTCTTCAGTGCCCCAGGATCTAGCAGGCTTCCCTTTGTTGGTCATGTGACAGTCCAGGGACTTGCTAGTATTCACCAGAGGTTGGGAGAAAATGTTTTTCTGCCTTTTCCATGCAGTGGTGGTGAGAGTGTTATTCCAGACCAGACTGCACTTCTGAACCTGGTCAAATCGACAATCCGGGTCAAGCCATGAAAGGTTCAATTTCCCAGTCAGAGCTGAGTTGGCCCAGTTCGAAGGGGGGTCGGAACTGCATGGGAGCTGGCTGGTCCATCCCTAAGGGAATTGCTTGCTACATTTATGACAACTGAAGGTGAATATTGTATTTTCAGAATTGTAAACTTTCTAAATGTTGTTAAAGAAATTAGAAGGTAAAAATATGCTTTCTTACTTTCCTAATCATATAATTGTAATTATCAACTTCAGAATAATCTTGGCTGCGTTTAAAGTGCTGGATATGTGTAACTTCAGATTCTATATTGTTTTTAATGCAAATGGATGTAACTTAAGAATGTGTTAGTTTGTTCTTATCATGTACAGTGGAGCCAGCTATGATGTAACACTCTAACTTGCAGTAAGTGACATGTCACAAAATACTGCATAAGAAAAGGGCTTAATTGCCGTTGAATTATACAGTTCCTGCCACATACTGCAGCATTTTGTGATCTTCTGCAGCAACACTGCATTACGTCCTGGCTGGTGCCACTGTAAATATATTGATTGATGACATAAGCGGATACATATGGTGTATGGAAATACTGTTACAGTACACAAAATGTGGTTGAATTAATAGAAGTTTTCCTGTGGGCATTAGACTTTAAAAGTCTTATGAAATATAGTTTTTAAAATCTTTGCAAATTTTTTGCTTCCGTTGTGAAGAATGACCTACCCAGTCAATATGTGCGATGCTGTACTGCGTAACTGGAACAGTGTGGTAGGAAAGCGACAGGGTGCAAAACTGCAAAAGGATGTATGCATGGTAGTGCACCCTCTCACTCTTCCGGTACAGGATAAGGATCCTGCTAAGATGAGGACCACTAAGCAGCTGACATGGCTTGATGGGATGAGCCACAGGCAGCAAGGAGGCAGTGTATCTGTGGACCAGGTTTTGATTCCTGGTCCAGGACACATGGGATTTTATATTTTCACACTTTGTGCAAATTTCAGTGCTACCCCTGGGAGTTAGTTATTTTAGTTGGAGGTGGGTTGGGGGGACTAGCAATATATTGCGCTGTATTGGCAGCATGATATAGTGCTGCAGTATAATGTCTTGTGACATTATGACCCCATGCCTATTGCCCTAGACTCTGTGTTGCCCATCTCTGCAGAATGCCAAACAGATTGTGAAGTGGGACATCATGTCTCAGACTCTGTGTTGTCCATCTCTGTGCCTGAATTAGTACTAGGTCATATAGTGTCTCACATATTTTGAGAGGGTGTCACCCACATTTCAGACTCTGTGTTGCTCATCTCTGTGCTGCTCTAAAGGTCATACTACCCTAGACTCTGTGTTGCCCATCTGTGTGCCATAATGCCATACAAATCAAATCAAATCATACTTTATTTATAAAGTGCCTTTCCAGAGATCAAGGCACATTGTACATAAATGCCGAAACATACATGGCCATAATTAAAAACAATCATAGCAAACCAATACATCAATAATTCCATGAAACTGTAGCTAATAAATTTATTAATCAGACTAAAAGAGTCTGGATATGCAAGGCTAAATGAAGAAGTCTTCAGTGCTGTTTTAAAGCTCAGGATGGTCAGGCACTCTCAGGGACTGTGAAGCAGGTGTCACATCTCAGACTCTGTGTAGCCCATCTCTGTGCTGCCCTGAAAGGTCCTACTGCTCTAGACCCTGTGTTGCCCATCTCTGTATTGTGCCATACAGATTGTGAAGGGGCGTCAGATCTCAGACTCTGTGTTGCCCATCACTGTGCCTGAACTAGTACTAGGTCATAGAGTGCCTCACATATTTTGAGAGGGGTGTCACCTATGTCTCAGACTCTGTGTTCTCCATCTCTGAGTTGCCCTGAAAGGTAATACTGCCTTAGACTCTGTGTTGCCCATCTCTGTGCCATAGTGCCATACAAATTGTGAAGGGGAAGACATCACATCTCAGACCCTGTGTTGCCCATCTCTGTGCTGCCTTGAAAGGTCATACTGCTTTAGACCCTGTGTTGCCCGTCTCTGTATCATGCCATACAGATTGTGAAGAGGTGGGACATCACATCTCTGACTCTGTGTTGCCCATCTCTGTGCCTGAAGTAGTACTAGGTCATAGAGTGCCTCAGGTATTTTGAGTGGGGGTGTCATCCACATTTCAGATTTTGTGTTGGCCAGCTCTGCATCTGAACTAATACTGCTAAGTAGGCAATTAAGTTGGACCCCCAAAATGGATTCAGAATCAGAGTCTGTTATGGAAATGGAACATGTGGCCAACACCAGCTGTATGGCTGAAATTAGTACACCTAACAATAAAAATATTTCCCAAAACAAATTGAAAAAGGGAATTCACTGCTGAAGATAGCATTAATACAATTGATGAAAGTGAAGCAACACAGCCAGAAACAGATGACACAACACAAGCAGAAAATGATGAAGCGACACAACCAGAAAAAGATGAAGCAACACAACCAATTGCCAGTAAAACCAGATAAAAGTAAAACCCAAGACAGGTAGCCAGAACACCTAGACCTAGAAAGTCAATGTTAAAGGAAAGACTCTATCTAGTATCACTTGATGTGGCACTCCACGTTATGCCACTCATGCATATTGGGCCCTTCATTAGAAAGCAGTGCCTCCGATGAAGAAGAGGTTGTAAATATATAAGAACAAGATGAAGATCACGATCACGATCGCGATGTATCATAGCTACATTCTTCCAAGGTGATGAATCAGTATGTGATACTGATGAGGTAGAGATGCCACCTGGGTTCCCCAACCAAAAAGAAACAACACATACAGCAAGCACTAGCAGTAGCCACAACCAGTTGTGGGAGAACAATGATTAATCAAGGTAGCTCTTCTGGGAACAGCCACAGTGTGCATAAATCAGGGTCAGAAAAAAACTGCCACCAAAATTGCTGCAGTATAACAACAAAACGTTCCACCTCAGTTGTGTGGAGCTATTTTCATATAAGTCCCAAAGTGAATGTGTTGCTGTCTACAACTTTTGTCATCAGGAAGTTAGCAGGGAAAGTGAGGGGCCAGTTCGGGACAACATCACTTATAAGGCATTTGTAAAGAGCACAACCAACCATTTGGCTGGGCAGCATGCCTGAGCAAGGAACAAATATCTGTGATGAAAATAAGCCTACAGACAAATGTGATGGCGAAGGGACTGACAAGGCAGAAAAAGAAACATGTTCAACATCACTGACAAAAATGTTTAGACAAGCTGCAGCTTTGCCAGTGCAATCCCATGGTTTTTGCCCCCTGCACGAACTAAACAGCAGACCATTACTATGATGCTTGAATAAAAGACTGCCTACAGTAGATCACATCAAACCACATTAAAATGAATCATTTAATATCTCAATTTATTGCCAATGATCAGCAAACATTTTTGTGGTGGAGAATGACAGTTTTAGAGCCCTTTTAAATATTTTCTCACGTTACAACATACCAAGCTGTAAATATTTTTCGACCGTCGCTGTTCCCAAAATGTACTAATGTATACAAAGTAAAATAAAATTGTCTCTTCAAGACAGTGAATGTGATTCTGTGCACCTGACCACAGACATGTGGATGAGTTCTTAAACCACTGTTTATATGTGCATCGTAGCACATTGGCTGTTATGATCGTCTTTAAACACTAAGACAAGCAGCAGTGAACAGGAAGGTAGACAAAGAATGGCAGCTCTTTGCATTAGCATGTTTGGTAAATATCACACCGCTGACAATATTTTGGAAGTGTTGCATGAAAAATTTTGAGTGGTTAGTGCATTGAAATGTGGTGGTTTGCTCGCATTCCGTGCTTTGCACACTCATTAAAGCTGTTAGTATGGGCTTTCCTTTCCAGTGACAACAGTATCGTAACACTAGTGGGAGCTGCAAAGAAAATCTATGGCCATTTTAGTCACTGTAAAATTATGTGGTATCTTGGCTGACCTCCAGAAAAAATATGCTTGCCACTACAGCAACTAAAACAAGATGTTCTGACAAGATGAAACTCAATATTTTACATGTGTGAGAGACTTCTCACACAAAGAAGGCAGTCCATGAATATACCATGGAGCACAATGTAGCAGATGGTGTTGTGCTGAATTCATTCCAGTAGGGCCTTATAGAGCAACTTATGTTGCTCTTGCCTCTCTTTGAGGAAGCAACTCAACAGATTAGTAAAGAGAATGCTACTCTAAACCAGTTTATTTCCATAATAAATTTATTGAACAAGGAAATCAGGAGGCTGCATAGAGGTTTTGAATAAAAAGGAAACAGACAGGTAGTAATTAGGTTTACCTCCACTTTTGCACGGTCATCTTAAGGTATGAGTAATCAATACTGCTTTGTAAGTTGGAATATCAAAGGAGCCAAGGATAGGGTCAAGAGGCAAATTATCCTGAGGCACCTATTACAACTGGGAGCACAAGTAGCCTTTTGCAAGAAACACACTTGAAGAGGGAGGATATCCTCCTTTTCAAAAGATCATGGGTGGGACAAGTTTTTGGGGCAGGGGTATCCCACGAATAAAGGAGGGTAGCAATACTAATGGCAAAGAATGTCCCTTTTAAATCGATTCAGGAAATTTGGGACCGGAGGCCGATATATAATAGTACATGGCTCGTTGGAATCTTGCCCGTCCTCTTTGGCTCAATATATGGTCCAAATAACGACTCCTCCACCTTTTTATGCAGTTGTTAAATATAGTGTTGACTAATCCACCAAAGCTCACCATATTAGGAGGATTGGAACTTAGTGCTCCAAACAGAACTGGATAGATCTGATCGTGAGAGAAGACGCCTATCCCCAGCACAGCGAGCAATGAAAGACCTTGTTAACAGTGCGGCACTGGTCAATGTATGGAGGGTCCTTAATCCATCTGAACGACAATATACTCTTTTTTCTACAGCACACAAAACATACTCATGAATTGATTATATACTTATAAGTTCCTTTGCAATGTCCGGGGTCATGCAGGCAGATATATCAGCCAGAGTTTTATCTGATCATGCGCCTGTTAGCATGGAATTTTGGCCAGGGTAGGGAGTAAGCGCTCCCTACAATGGCGACTGAATAGCCAGCTACCACGAGATGAAGCCTCCTTGGGGCACATCTTGGATTTTATTACCTTTTTCCTTAATAGTAATCAGGGTTTAGTGGCTAAATATGATTTAATTTGGGCAGCTTTAAAATGCTCCTTAAGGGTGAATTCATAAAATGGCTTCCCAAAGAGCTCAGCACCAAGGGGCACAGATGGATGCCCTTCTAGTATCCATCAAAAACCTGGAGTGTAGTCTATCCCGCCCTCTTTGGCAGAGATGTGGGCTAGGCTTTATCAGTTGCAGGCCCAGTAATGCAGGATTAGTATCTCAAAGAGCCTAATTAGCCCTTCAAAGAGCCAAATTTAAATATTTGGAGACAGGGGGAGGCAAGCAAGTTGCTTGCAATGCACATCCATCAATTAGAGACCTCACAATTTATTATAGGAATCCACATGGGGCAAAGCGGACAAGTTTGTACTGACCCTCAAGAAATTGCGAAAGTGTTTGGTTCCTATTTTCAAGAGTTATACACAGTAGACCCAGCTCTACTGCCCACTGAAGCCGGTATAAATTCCTTCCTCAGTTCTGTGACTTTGCCTAAGGTTACAGACCTAGAAGCGACCTTCTTAGGTGCTCCCAATGTCCTTAGTGGAAATCCAGCAGGCCGTTCAACAGATGCCCCTGATAAATCCCCAGGCCGGATGGACTACCAAGTAACTTTTACAAGGCCTGCCAACCTGTAATAGCACCAGTTTTAAAGGATGTATTCACATATTGGTATGACAATGGGATATCAGACCCCAGTTTTCAGGAAGCTGTGATATCTCTAGTCCTAAAGCAGGGGAAAGATCCACTTAATCTTGGTAGCTACCGTCCCATTTCCTTATTAAATACAGATATTAACATTTTGGCCAAAGTTCTGGCAAATAGGCTCTCTAAAGTTATGGGCAAGCTTGTAGGCTGGGAGCAGGTTGGATTCATGGCGGGAAGGACATCTCAAGATCACATGAGAAAGTTGTTACATCTAATCACTATTGCTAGGGACTCTAGCATACCAATGGTGTTGGTCTCGTTAGATGCCGAAATGGCATTTGATAGAGTCTCTTGGGAGTTCCTATTTGCTACCCTGACCTCTTTTGGACTACCTAAAGAATTTCGGAGATGGGTACAACTTTTATATTTTCTTCCTTCAGCTAGAGTTAAATGTAACGGAATACTGTCTCCCTCCTTCAAACTGACTCGAGGTACAAGGCAGGGATGTCCCTTGTCCCCCTGCTGTTTAATTTATATCTAGAGCCATTGCTCTGCAGACTGGCAGGTAACGTTAATATAAGGGGGATTCAAATAGGAAATGTTAAGATGCCTTTTCAGTGTATGCGGATGACATCTTATTGCATGTTGAGAGGTCAGGTCTCTCAGTTCCAGCCATTCTAGCGAGATTGAGGAATTTTCTAAAATATCATTTTATAAACTAAATCGGCCAAAACTAAGGTTCTTCCTCTAAATTGTAGGGTAATAAGGTGAACTCCTTCCCTTGGCCTATCTTGGGAAGCAAAGTCTATCATATACCCTGAATAAAAGTTTCTAAGGAACCTAGTACTATAATAAAAGATAACTTGGCAATTTAGTTAGAACGATAGTTGGGACATGGAGAGATGGTGTTTACTGCCTTTCTCCCTATGGGAAGGCTAAGCATAGTTAAAATGAATGTTCTACTGAGGATATTATATCCAATGGGTATGCTGGGTACTTATCTACCGAAAGTATGGTTTTCCAAGCTACAAAGCGCAGCAAACCTTTTTTATGGAACAAGAAAGGTGTTTGCAGATCCCACCTCAAATTGATGGCCCTGAAAATCAGATGGGGCCTGGCGGCCTTCCTTTTTCTTTTATTATATAGCACAACACATGAGTAAGTTGGCCTATTGGCATAAAGAGATTGAGCACTGGGATATCTCCCGTTGTGGCTTGATATTGAACAATATTTGGCAGCCTGAGTTAAATGCTCGCTAAGGGCTCTCCTATATGTCTCCCCATCCTATATTCCCAAGCCCCTTAGAAGCAACCCCATGGGATGGTCACTCAAGGCCTTTACCAGATCCAAAAATACCTTGCAGTGAGGTGGTATCAATCATCAGATCAGCCTGTCACGGTAATCCGCATTTTAAGATCGGTGGTGCACCAATATCCTTCATTTATTGGCCTCAGTTAAATCGTCCCCTTGATCAACTACAAGAATCCATTGGAGTATCAGAAAAAGAAGTATTTAAATACCTTCAAGTTAGTAAGGCCCTAGCTTCCTTTTTCTCCCAGGTCCGCTGGCAGTCCCGGAGAAAGAGAGTTAACTATACTCTTTCAGGTAGCTTCCCAGTCACATTTAG
Organism: Neoceratodus forsteri; assembly: GCA_016271365.2. Taxonomy (NCBI): domain Eukaryota; kingdom Metazoa; phylum Chordata; order Ceratodontiformes; family Ceratodontidae; genus Neoceratodus; species Neoceratodus forsteri. The sequence continues at coordinate 719,261,853 of CM057459.1, read as the reverse complement.
TTTCTAATCTGTATGAAGCTCTTCAGGCTTGGAACTCTAGATTGCCATCGGGGATCTGTTTTTACTGGACAAGGGTGCTTGGTATCCCTGAGGACCCTGATCTATGGAGGAAACTTTGGCTATCAATGTACAAATTCATAAAACAAGATAGGTTCAGATTAGTACACTTCAATATTATGCATGACATTTACCTCATGCCAGCTAAACTGTTTAGGTATGGGACATTAGATGCACTATTGTGTGGTAAATGTAAGAAGGACAACGGTACACTATTTCACATGTTATGGTTATGTCCCCATGTACAGGCTTTCTGGCAGTCTATTAACAACATTTTAGACCCTATCCTTGGCTTAGAAGCCCTGTTTACCCCTGAAATTTGTCTGATAAACTATTTTCCAGATGGCATTACCAAAGTTAAGAGGGCACATATGACGCTTATCTCTGCAACAGCTAAGTTGATAATCATGAGACATTGGGCAGAAGATAAGCTTCCCACCACAATGGAGTGGTACAGAGAGATCATCCTGGTGTTACAATTGGAAAGGCATATAGCTTCCATGCAAGGCAGAATTAAGGCCTACTCATCCTCTGGGGCACCCTTGAGACTCTCCTGATAGCCTGGAAGCCTTGATAACTGAATTTACCCCAGGTGCGGTGAATTAATTGTAAACAAAGTGTGTGGTCTGGGAGGGAGGGTGGAAGGAGTTTGTGTTATTGGTTACTTGAGTTAATGTACATTGTACTTGATATCCATGTGATTGTTCTTTACTGTCTTATTTATTTTAACTGATGGTTAAAACTAATAAAACTGGTTTAATAATAAAAAAAAAAATAAAGAAACAGATCTGGTATATCCCTCACAGACTGACTGATGCAGCAATTCCAGAATTGCTGAAGACTTCACAATATCACGACAGACAAAAATTTGTCTTCTTTCAACTCTTCTTGACCCTCAGTCTAAGTTGCAACAGCTGCCTCCTTCAGATCTTGGTGACTCGGGTCTATGTGATAACAGCGAATGCCTAAAGGTGATCACCGTTATCACACAGTCAGAGTGCCGAAAAACTTTCAGCAATCTGACAACCCTGGTGCACAGGACAACAGCACCAGGAGATTTTTTAATGCTTTCTGGGGTTGCACCCTGCACCACCCTACTTAAGGATTCTCAACTCCAGGGGTGCATGTCAGGGGTGAAAGCTTTAAAAAAGGTTCAGGCCAGGCACAATAAAATCGCACCAGTGCCCAGACCCAATCCCAGTACCTCAGCCACCCCAGCCAGTAGCTAACACCCAATGCCACAACGCAGCTCAGCCATCCACCACAGCACCACCCCTACAGCCTCTCCACCCCTCCAGCCCACGCTGCCGTGCTCACTCCCACCCGTGTGCATATGCATAGTGACATCCTGTCGCCCAGTTCGCCCACCCCTCATCCGGTCACCCTACCCTCCATCACCATGAGGATTGCGCTGGAAGGTGTCACCATTATGGATGGTGCCCTTTCTCATGCGCCCACCTCACGGGTTACCTGGTGACTCTTATCTTGAATACAAAAACTTTCAGCAACTGCACAGGAAAAGGACGGGACTGTATTTGACAACACAAGTTAATCACATGATGTGGATGCTGCATCTGATGATACAACATCTATTGGTGGTAACAGTAATAATTTCCACTTAGTGCTACCATGTACTCCTTCTTCAACACTGGGAAGTTCTGTACCAAGTTCTCTTTCACAGCCCTTGAAAAAGGCATGTCATTCTGACAAGCACACACAGACTGTCACACTTTTTGGTCAAAACTCATGGAAACTGATTATTCAGATCAGTCTGTTGTGGAGCTGCCTTCTTTGTCTGATATTGTGGATGCCTATTCACAAGAACCACTCATTAATATTACTGATGACCCTTTTGCGTCTGGCTGGAAAAAAAAACATCTGCCCTACACTATCTGCCTTTGCTATTAAACTTTTAGTTGCCCTGCCACTGGTGCCTATTGTGAGTGTATATTTGGCACAGCTGGAAATGTTGTCTCAGATGTACACACAAAGTTTGCTCCTGAAAATGTACAGTGCCTAACTTTCCTAAGCGTCAGTCTCAACAAATTCTTTACCAGTTCAGTGAAGAGTGGCAGGAACATAACAGTGATGATGATAAGCAGCTGACACATGTGTCTCTAATAAGATCACTTCCTTGGTGGCGTTTAAAGATGATGGTGATAATATTATTTAATTTAATGATTTATTTCTTTAAATTCAGAGGACTGAGGTTAGAAACCATAACAGAAAGATCAAGTAAAAATTCATTCTTGTGCGGTCATGGTGTATATGTATTGCTGTATGTGTTTTTCAGTTTGGTAACCTAGGTGGATTGTACCGTGTGGATCCTTGCCAGCTTGACAACAGGGGGGGGTTGCGACAGGGCTGGGGACTGGCACATGGGTTTTGTGCAGGAGTAGGTGGCAGTTGAGTCAAACAGCTCTACAAAAGAAGTGCAGTGATTGGTGGGGGTGCAAGGTCTACTAGATAAAAAGAGTAAGTTAGAAACATAAGTGATAAAAAATAATTGGCCAATCAGGCAGGGTGTGTGGATGGTTTGGGGCACATGATGCTTGCTATAACACCAAGTAGGCAAGCAAAATAATTGCAAATAAAAAAAATAACATCTCAAGTCAAAGGCAGGAGAGGTGCCTGGAGCCCCATGACATATCCTGCTCATGTTGTTTGTCTCCACCAAAAGCATGCCAGACTCATTGAAGCTCTGCACTCTGTACTCTTTTGTTGTCTTTCTACTGTTGAATTTATTGGTCTCTCCCTTTTTCCAACATTTGACATGCTGCTCCTTTCACTGCAAAGCCCCAAATGACTTGTATACAGTGGGCTGGATTCACAAATGCTTTTGGGACAAAGTCCCACACCGCAACTCCAGTTGTGGACAAAAATCTCCGCAGCTGCAGAGATTGCTATTCACATCTGCTGCAGCTGCAGAAGATGTTACAGCTGGTCCCACTGGCCATAAAATGTTTCCACAGCTGTGGGATTTCAACGGCAACGCCACCCACAAGCTGCTATAAATCATGGAGCCAGTCGTAAACCAGCTCCACTTTTGAGAATACAGTAACTGCACGAAAAATAGCAGTTCCACAAGTGGCAACCCACTACTTTAGTTTTCCCTGCAGCTGCGGGATTTTCAAAATTTTGTGAATCCAGCCCATGAATGTCTTCTGGTGGCTGACACACAGGACTGGCAAGCACAATAGTCAGTTTATTTTACTGCTGTTGGCTGCTTGTTGACCTTGAAAAGTTACATGAAAATACAGACACAAATGTGTTTTTTTTAAAGATTACATTTAATTTTTTTAACAAGAGGGATCTAAAGAATAATACTGATGCATTTCTCATACCCAAATAGACTAAAATAGGTCTACAATTCAGCAGAGTAAATCAGAGTAACTCAGAACCTTTTTAAAAAATCAGAGCCATAATCAGAGCTGGGTCACAGCCAACTCGCCCATCCTAATTTCCCTACTCTTGAACTATAGTCTTGAATAAATTGACCCAACCAATGGTTCCTTATACTTTTACAACAGAGGCATTCCATGGCTATATGTATTAAACTGTCTATCCCACTGTTCCCACAATGAAACAGTTTATCTTCAAAATTCCTACGTTTATTGTATCGTGAATTTAGTATCTTAGTAGGTGAAGTCTCAAATCTAAAATTTGTGAATATAGGGGATATGTGATGGACACTTATGAAATATGACATTTATCTTCATGGTGGTCAGTGGCGTCTTAACCTTAACAAGTGGTGAAGCCACGAGTGAGGTCAACCAACATCACTGACCTTGAATGAAGGTAAATGTCTTATAACACACATCACATGTATCGGTTTGTACAAAATGCATTTGCATTTTTAGGCAATTGGTAAAGAATGTGAAAGTTCTAACAGCTTTGTAGTGTGTGCATAATTTTAGCCTGTTCAGTGAATGAAATTGTGATTGACAGGTTGCCTAAATTACACTATCTATGGGAGCTGGTGTCTTAGCAATAGTTCCTATGCTGTTCCCATATTGGATAGTATAGCATGGGAACTTTACCGTGCTAGGATGTTATGTAATTGAGCAGTCTCAGGACATTCTGTGGATGCAGTAGTTTAGTTTGTTGCTGGCTGTGGATTGTGAGGGACCTGCAGTTCTGTACAGCAGAACATGGGAGCATTGGAACTGAACTAAGCAGACCTGGGACCGGCAGTATTTGATATGGAGGCCATGCAGTGGATGCTGGTTTGTCCTACTGCACTGCTGTCAGAATAAGTAAAATACCAGCAAAGTGAACTGATGGATGGGGTTTACTTCTGATTAATTTAAGGAGATTGAGAATGGTAACAATCATTTTATGAGGTTCAGTTGGCATATCCTTAGTGGTGGTACAGAAGGTTAGGGGTTGGAGTGTTGTGAGCTGCCATGCACTGACTGTATAGATCGAGGGCAACAGGTGGTGCAATTAGAACTATACTGTGATGTACCCAAGTAGCTAGATAAATTTAGTGACATACCCTACCATGACAATAAGATAATAAAAAAGTACCTAGTTACTTGGTGTTTTCTGTTGTTGGTAGCATTTTATTTGCACTAAAAATGCTAATATATTTTGTATAAAACTTCCTCATTTCAGGATCTGTGATAACATGAAGATAATATCTATAGCTGTGTTTAATATCCACCAACCAGACAGAATAATGTAAAATCCTAATAATTTCTAGTTTCCTACAAGTCTACACACCCTAGTACAGTATATTTCTTATATTTTAAATTAATCGTGATGTTTTTCCTACTATAATCCCATAAATATTTAACATAAAAGTCATGAAATTATGAATTTTTTAGTTTGTTCAACCAGACTGCTTTTGAACACCCAATATTTTCCCGCTCAGTTTTTTCCTCAGAACACTGCTTTGGGAGCGTCTATTTACTCACACTCAATAAAGTTATCCAATAATTAATTTTTCTGATCTGCACTAATGTTCAAACACTAGAGCACCCCAGTTCAGCTCTATGATATGTTGCTGGGAATGGGTTAGGCACCCAATAATGAATGTAAAAATTGCTTCTCTGTTTATCCAAGACATCATTAACTTTATCAGCCCAGATTTCTACTCCATATAAAGTGTGGGCATTGTATTTTGCTGTCACAGACACCAAAGCAGACACTACTGAATATCCTTGAAATCAGTGGATCTGGGCAACTGTAGTGTAAACCAGGTGATGCAGATACACAAAGCTATCCAATAAGGAAACAACCAATCAATCAATAAATGGAATATAATATACAATGGTTATATTAGAGATAGTAAAAAAAAAAAAATAGAACATTTTATTGTGAGTACTTATTGTTATGGAAAAATAGATATCTAATAGTGACAGACAAAACAATAATTTCCTGAAGGCACACACATCAATTCAACAGATTGAGGAGGCAGGATCAGGCATGGCAGCACCCAAAGGTCTGAGTAAGGGAGGCAAGCACAGCAGCTGCAGAGTGGCAACATCATATGACAGCAATTTCAGCCAGTCCAAATCTACCAAAGAGTTGATTTCCATTAGGGTTCTTCATACTCTGAGCACTTGTTCTGATCCATCCTCCCTATGTCTGAGCTGACTGTCGGAGTATGGCACATCAAGCAATGTTAGCAGGACTGAGATCACCCACTCTTGTTCACTTGAAAACATTTTTAGTCCTGGGGTCAGATTTTCCATTGCTGTGGAGCCTGCTACAAAGGGCCACAAGCTCCATAACCAACTAGTGCTATGATTTCCAGGCCATTCAGGCAAAATTGTATCAAAACTTCAGTCATAGTTGCAGAAGAAGCAACTAGGGCTCAGTGAAATGCATCACAAGTTTTTAACAATGGTTTTCACACAAATGGCAACATTGCATAAAAATCACCAGTTTTGCATGAATAAACATAGAAACATAGACAATGACCCAGAAAAAGACTATTGGTTCCAGTCAGTCTGCCCATAAACCCTAACAAATCCTGGACAAATTGTCTATACAGGGTTCTAGCCCACACTATTCACCCATATGCTCCCCACCCTACCGCAATCACCCTGAGCAACCACTAAGCCCTTCTTTATGTTCCAGCCATGTTTGGAACCACTGGTAATGTTGATGCCCACCACATCAGCTGTCTGATTGTTTCATAGCTTCATCACCTTTTCTGTAAAATAAAGTTTCTCACTCCTTTTGAATCCCCACTCTTGTCAATTTCTACTAATCTCCCGTGTTCTTGATCCACTGCTTATGGTGTTTGCTTTGTTCATTCCTTGAAGGTCTCTGTCATAGTGCCCCTCTGTCCAGCAAGTACATGTTTAGTGCCTTGAGTCAATCCTCTTAAGATCTGCCCCTACTGGCCCTGAATCATTTAGGCCAGTCTATGTTACACTGTCTCCAGCCTATCCTGATCTTAAAGGCGAGGACTCCAGGACTAGGCACAATACACTAAGTGGGGCCTCATCAGTGATCTATAGAGAGGTAGTATTACCTCCTTCCTTCTTCTGTCAGTACCCTTCCTATACACTGCAGCACCCTGTTTGCCTTACTGTAAGCCTTGTCACTCTGTTTTGATTGTTTTGGAAGTCACTGATGATCACCCTCAGTCTCTTTCCTGAAGGTCTTGCCCAGCTCTACTCCCCACCATCCAATACTTGGTCCTGAAATTCTTGTTCCCTGTGTACCTCACCTTGTGCTTTTGGCATTGCATTTCAACTGCCAGACCTCTGACCACCTTTCTAGCCTTTGTGAGTCTCTCTGTATCTCCTTAACCCCTTCCAGTAAGACTACCCTGCCCCAGAAACTTCGTTTCATCTACAAAGAGATACATCTTGCCCGGTATTCTTTCTCCCATGTAGCTGATGAACATATTGAAAGGACTGGACCCAGGACTGATCCTTGTTGCACCACACTGGTGACATCCTTCTCTTCTGATTTAGCTCTGTTAATCTCAACCCTCTGCCATCACCCTTCCAACCAGTTTCGCACCCATCTAACTGTATCCTTCACCACACCAAAATCCTCTAGATTCTTTGGTAACCTTCTGACCTTCTAGAGGCACCAAGTCAAAAGACTTGCTGAAATCAAAGTAGAGTAAATGCACAGTATGGCTCTGATCCACTTTCCTTGTTACTCCAATGTTTTGGAACTACCCTGTCTAAACTGAGCTATTACACAGCCCACCATGGATTCAGTTAGTTTCTATTGAGAATTCCTTAAACACCCTCAAATGCATCCCATCTGGTCTCAGATTCCTTGTCTATTTTAGGGCTGTTAGCCCTTTTCAAACCCTTTCACTGGTAAATATTTGCTACTTCATCTCAGCAATCCACATTACCGCTGCCTTAATGCCTTTCTCTAGCAGAGACCCTCTATCTTCCCTTGTGAATACAGAGCAGAAGTAGTCATTAAGAATGGTTGCTTTCTGGCCATCCTCCTCGATTGCCCTATCTCCCGTAGCCTCATAATTCCACCTCCTTTCTTTTGCCCTATTATAATACTGTATATACTATAATATATACTATATAATATGTACATGTCCCACTATACGTGAAAATGGCAATTTTCTCTTATGAAAGCATTAATTCCTCTTGCAATTTTTGCAGTTTCACCAATGTGCAAGAATGGCCAAATCCTTGCTGCATCCATGATAAACCCATCAAGTGAAAAGGGTTTTCATGTGGTCTTCTCAAGTGAAAAAAATTCATTTAGGGCCCAATCAACATATGTCAAATTGAGCCTACCCCAGCTTTGTCTCTGCAACCCTTAATGCCCCTCTGCAGTGGTTGGCATCCACAGCCACTGCTTGCCATGCTTCCCTAGTGCAGATCCATGTGTGGAGCAGGGGGACAATGCTGGTCCAGACCACAGTATCCAATGGGATACATGTGTCTGGCTTTCAGTGGATCCTTCCCTCCACAGGGTAAAGTGGATGAATGATATGGCTGTCCTCGAAGACTGCCCAATCCCTACAAGGGTGTCAACAGAATGTAAAGTTTGTCAAACATTACCAGTTGGCGTAGTACTACCCCAGCCACAGTGGAGGCTACTAGGGTTGGGGGCTGGTAGAGGGGTCTGATTGGGGCCCTAGAACTGGGATGTGACTGGGTGGTGTGGGCACATAGCTGATAATGCAGCCCTCTGGGCTGAGTAGCTTCACCCTCCACCAGCTGTCCACACTGCAGAGACTGATTGTAGGATCACATGCATAACTACCATGCCACCTGACCCTTCCCAACCACATGTCTAGCCACATGGACAGGGACTGGGTACAGATGGGCAAGTAGCTATTGTTCCTGGATGTTTGAAGGTTCTTGCATGTGTGAGCTCAAACTCTGTGCACCATGAAAGTACCTATAGTCCCTTTGTTGGAGCAGAAGGGATGCTGGCTTGTTGCTGATCAGGCCCTTAGTCATAGTTTTGACAGACTTGCTTATTTACTATCACTAGGATTTAAATCACCACAACTGAGAAAATGCTTAGGGCCAGAAAGGTGGCAGAAAATGGAAAAGTAAATTGCAGATTTTTTCAGAAACCTTTTATCATTTGCAGCCTAATCCTCTCTTTGTTTTTGCACTTTGGACTTGGAAAATTGGTCAAAGTGTCATGTTTTAGAGCTGGCAATAAAAATCACAAAGTCTAATCTCTGCAAATATTTGACCAGATCATTTATTTCATTTCTGTGGAGCGGAAAGGAGGGCTAGACAATGCAGCCTATTTCCAGCCCTCATACCGGTATGTGGGTCTAGCTAGCACATAGAAGATTGATTAATAAGATGGATAGGATTGGGGTGGGTCAGAAGGTGGTCAACTGGGTGGCAAACTGGTTGGTGGGCAGAAAATAGAGAGCAGTGGCAAATGGTATACAGTCAGAAGAGATGCAAGTCACAAGTGGGTACCACAAGGATCAGTCCTGTGGTCAGTCCTCTTCAATATCTTCATCAGTGACATTGCAGATGTACTGGAAGGGAAGGTTTGTCTGTTTGCAGATGACACCAAGATCTGCAACAGAGTAGATGATCCAGATGGGTGGGCAGAATGAGAAGAGATCTGGATAAACTGGCAAAATGGTCAGAAGAGTGGCAACTGAGGTTTAATGCAAAGACGGCAAGATCATGCACATAGGGAAGAGAAACTGAAGCCACTTATAGGTTGGGAGGGAGTTTCTGGCAATCAAGGGAAGAAAGAGACTTGGGCATCATCATCACAGATTACCTGAAATCATCCAAGCAGACTACTAAATCAGTAGGTAAGGCTAGGGGGATGTTGGGGTGTATTATCTGGGTATCACAAATTGTAAGAGGAGGTAATAATCTCTTACAAGACACTGGTTAGCCCCATCTGGAGTACTGCATGCAGTACTGAGCGCGCACCTTCACAAGGACATTAAAATAATGGAGGCAGTCCAGAGAAGGGCAACCAGACTGGTGCAGGGACTGCATCAGAAAACATATGAGAACAGATTAACAGAGCTCAATATGTATACCCTAGAGCAAAGGAGGAGAGGTGATATGATCGAAACATTCAAACACATTAAGGGCATTAACAAAGGTGAAAGAGTTAACATGTTTCAATATAAGAAAAATAGCAGGACAAGAGACACAGCATGAGATTAGAGGAGATCGATTAAGGGTGCTGTGAGGAAGTCATAGACACTCAATGACTCCTGATGCTCTCAAACTAGCCATCAGTAGTTCAATACTGTCTACCATAGACTATGGATTGCCTATTTATGGGGCAGGCACCAAAACAGCCCTAAAATAATCAGCATTCTCCTCAATAAAACCTGCCAACTTGCTCTGGGGTTGCCTTTGACACCTATACCTGCATGCTCTACAAAGACACTGGGTGGCTCCCACTCAACCTTCGAGGGCAATATCAAACCTGCCTGCTTCTAAAAAGGTGCTGCTGGGCCTGTCATCTTTCACACTGGGAGGCCCCTTTAGGCTGGCTTTCTCAACGAAATCGACCAGTACAGCCACTGACAGGATGATGATTCCCTTCAAAAGGACAAACTTGGCCTAAACTCCAACCTGTATTAGGGACCAAGTGGTACAAAGAACTACCCACTGACCTCTCTGAGACACCCAAGATTAGTACTTTCAAAACTGGGCTCAGAACCTTCCTTGGCTCAAAATGACCTGTATTTGCCGGTGATAATGTGATAATACCTCAGCCTACAGTCTCCCAGTACCTACCCCTTTCCTCAATTATCACTCCACTAAATATCACCTTCCCCTGAACCCCCTTTACCCTTACCCCTTGTAATTAACAATGTCTTCCCATCTCAACACTCCCTCCCCTCCTCTGAAGATGCCACCTTTGGCTGACCCCTCCACACTTCTCTTTCCTTGAATCAAGCTTGTGTAATTAAGTACTAAATGGATGTGTAATACCCCAAACTTTTTCTATTATTGGTTGTGTATATGCTTCAATGTTCCTTTACTTTTAACCCTGCATTTTATACTGTTATGTCTGTTTTAAACAATTGATGTGGGACCTTTGGAAAAGAGTCCTTGACTCAAAGGTATTAATCCCAAACTGAAATAAATAAATAAAAGTTATTTTTCACAGAAAGGGTGGATGCATGGAAAGCCTACCTCAGGAAGTGGTGAATCTGAATACAGTGCAGGGCTTCAAACAGGCATGAGATAAGCATAAGGGAGCAATACAGATGAGTATGAATAGATAGGCCATTGACATAGTAAAGGCCTATGGCACATTCATAAGGTAGGAAAAAAATGGGCAGACTGGATGGGCCTTGAGGTCCTTATCTGCCATCAACTTCTATGTTTCTATGCCAATGAACGGAAACTGATCTCAGTAAGCTGTTGGTGGTATATTAATGAAATGGGAAATTTAGTCAGGACACTAGGAAATTCTCCTTCTCTTGTCTAGAAGTGCAATTGGATCTTTAATGTCAATTCAACAATCACCTGGAAAGGCAGATGGGACCTTGGTTTAATGTTTCACACAATGGATGGCACACCTGAGAGTACAGCATCCATTAGTACTGCCCCAGTTGCCAGCATTTATGGTTTTAGCCCAATCCCAGTGCAGGACTAGAACCCTGATTCCTGGCCCAGAGGTGGATGTGATACCAACTGAGCCAAGCTGACACCGTTAGATTATAGTTTTGCTACTGCATTATAGGGCATGGAAAATCCAGATCCAAAACTGGAGCTGGGACAGTGCAATATTGTTCGGCATGGCTATGCTTTGCTGGGACTTGTATGTGTCTGGCATAGTAGAATGTATAAATGAAAAAGAAAAGAAAATTAAAATTTCTTAAACAAAATCTGAACCTAATGGATGTTATAACAAGTGACAACCATGGTGTCATGAGTGAAGAACTTTGTAGCCTTAGGTACAATGGTAACCACACTTCTGTATAAAGACATCCAAATCCATTACAGAGCGAAGGTCTTCCATAATCAGTACAAGTAGGAAAGTCTGTTCCCCTCTCCATGTCTTTGTGAGAGCAACATTTCAGTCAATCATAGCTAGACATTTTGTTCCTCACAATAGATGTTTTTAGAACATGCTGGCCATCTTTCGATTTGTTGTTTATTTTCAACAAGAAGAAAGGAAGTGCTGCCCTTTAAAAGAAATGGTGGTGCAACTCTGAAAGAAAGCATCCTTTCTTTGTTTGATATTGATTGAGCTGTCTTGCTACTGGTGTCCGAGGTTAAAGGCTGCACTTCTAAAATGAGGTGGAAATGTAGAGTACACATGAAATATTCTATAATACACTCCCCATTGAGCACAATAATAAACAAGCATTTGTTAATGCTGAATGTTTGTGACTTGCATTGCTGTTGCACTGGGTCTTGCTTGTACACATTTTACTATATATTTACCCAAGACAGACCAGATGAGATGTAATATGTCATTTGCAATGGGGTCCTGATTTCACAGTTTTATACTGAATTTACCCAGAATAGTAGAGGTGAGATGAGAGCTCTCATTTTAGTGTGGTCCTACTTTTATAATGTATTTTTCTAGGACAGATCATCTTAGATGCAACATCTCCTTTTCAGTGGGGTTCTGCTGTAGGGTCCTGTTTTTACATAGTTTTAAAATATATTTAGCCAGGATAACCCAGATGAGATGCAATATCTTTTGACACATTTTTGTACTGTATTTACCAGTATAGCATAGCTGAGAAGCTATCTTGTTTTCAGTGGGATCCTACTTTTCCCAATTTTTACTCTTTACCAGGACAGCATAGCTGATAGGCAATATCTCACTTTCACTGGGGCCCTGCTTTTACCCATTTTAATCATGTATTTATCCAGGATAGCCCAGCTAAAGGCAAGTTACATTTCAGTGGGGTCCAGCTTTACACACATTTTTTCCGGGATAGAGCAGCAAATATGCACTGTTCATTGGGGGCTCTGCTGTACTGGGATCCTGCTTTTAAATATTTACCCAGGATAGACAAGATGACATGTAATATCTTATTCTCAGTGCTGTCTTGCTTTTACACATATTTTAATTGTATTTACCAGGATAGGTCAGCAGAGAGGCTGTATCTAATTTTCAGTGGATTCTACATTTTGACCTCAAATTTTCAACAGTCTTTTATGACCTGATGTTATAATCAAGACAGGTGGAATTTTAAAAATCCCATCCAGAAAGGTGATCTTACAGTGTGACTGCAAAAACATGTTTCGGAAGAGATTTGAAAAATGACACCTGTCACGTTCAGAGGTGGGTAACACAAGGGATATGTTGAAGATTAGGAGCCAAAATCTTTAAAAATAAAGTTATGAGTAAATGTTGGAACAATTCAATGTTTCTTCATCACTTAGTTGTTTTTTCCATTTTGAGCACAAATTTTCAACATAGTGTTTCTATGACCCCTCCTTCTGAACATGACTGGTGTCCTTTATATAGTACTGGCAAAACGTCATTTCACACCACAAATGTGAAAACACATTTGACCAGGATCTGAAGAATGACAGCAGTCATGTTCATGAGATGGTGTGAAAAATGGTTATGTTGACAATTTGGGTTAAGATATTGAAAATTACCAAAGTTACAAGTGTGCATTAAAAAAATGTCAATGTACGCCGGCCGGTGGCGCTGAGGGTTGAAGCGCTGACGAGAAAGATTGCTTCAACGGCTTGCTCTCCTTCTCCGGGTGGGATGGGAAGCTTTCCCTGCTGCGATACCACTGCCTCTCGTTGAACTCAGGGATGTTGGTGCAGTTGGGAGGGCAACACAGGGTTGACGTTGGCAGGGACTGGAGCGGACGCACATCTCAGTGTGCCCCTGACCACTTGCTCCCCATTGCATGCTGGTGTCGGGAACAAACACAGAAACAACCTTCACCCTCCTAGGTGACAATTCCTTGAGCAACATATGTACCCACCCACCGACTGACAGGGCAGACACCACCGTGCAAGCCTCTCCCTGAAACACTTGGAGGGAAGGAAAGGGGACCCTTCTCTCACCCCTGTCTGGGGCAACCTGGGCCATCAAGGTCCTCAGGAAGTTGAGCTGTGCACTCTAGGGCAGACCTTGGGTCAGGAGGGTAGACGTGTGTGTGGTGCATTGTAAGGGTCCGATTGAGTGGAGAGCTGGGGCAGTAGAGGCAAGGATAAAAGAAAGTATAAAAAAAAATTCAATGTACACTCATAACTTTGTTGTTTATTTATATTTTTACCCTAAATTTTCAACATAGCCTTCTTATGAGCCGACCTCATGAACAAAGGTGGAGAAAGTTCAAATCATGCCTAAAAGGTGATTTCATGCAGTGATCACAAAATCACTTGTCGGGACAGATATGAAAATTATGTACCTACCATAATTCTTGATCTTTCTGTGTATCTTCACCATTCATCACTGGTGGGTTCTGGCTTGAGGAGCAGGACCCACAGAAGCATTTTTTTGTAAAGGGAGGAGTCGGTGCCTTGGGCAGAGCCACCCTTAAGGCCAACGCACTGCGTGGTGCACATGGGTTGGCCAGCAACTGACGCCAATGCCTCCTCCATCCAGTTCTACACACCAGAGAGTGAAGTTAGAAATGAGAAAGGAGGAGGGCAAGGGAGCCCAAGAGCTAGGAAAAGAATAGGATATAAATGGAAGAAGAGATAAAGCTGGCCAAGAGGGCAGCAGGGTGAACCTAGGGGTCTGGGTCAGGGACCCCAAACCACTGAGCAGGCAAGGGAGGAACAGAGTAAGAGGATAGGAAAGAAGGAAGATAAGGAAGAGAGGAAAAGGAGACACTGTGCCACCTCTACAGATGTCCAGAGGACTATCTAGGGCTCTGGAAAGAGGGTCATCACTGTCTTAAGCCACATCTGAGCTTTTTCATATCTCCCCAGAAGTGGAGGAGAAACAATACCCCCAGGTTTGAGGAAAACGGGGAGGGCTAACTGGACAACATCCCAGAAGACAGGAAGCAAGTCAGGGCACAAGACTTGAAGGTGCTCTCTCCGTCAGCCCAAAGGAGGTGGAAAGGTGGTGAGCATCTCCCACACCTGTCTTTAAAACATCCTGGGTTCAAACAAGACCCACACCACTGCAGGGTCCCCCTGTAGAAGGATTCCTCCCACAGAGGGTCTAGAGATGATGCACCCTGAAAAAGAAGGGGAAAAGGATGAGGAGGAGAACCTCCTTTAAGGCATAATCTTACAATTCAGAGGAGGACCCTGCATAGGAATAAGTCAGCTGGAACCAGCAGGGGAGAAAGAGAGTCACAGCTCCTGAAAGGACGGATTCTAGGGGTCACTAAAGAAATCCCAATTGCTATAGTCCGAGGAGGATCCCAAGGAGATGATGAATTGAACCCTCAGAGAGGTCCAGACCAAGCCGGAGGAGGGGTCCTCATCAGGAATGCAAGAAAGGGCCCAGGTGAGCCCTCATATGAAGGGACAAGTGCCTCTGCTTGCCCTCTCCCCAACAGTGAACCTCTGTCGCTTTCACCAGAAGGAGCAGAGATCTCAGAGGTACCAGCAGGACTGGGCCCACAATTGGCCTCAACTGGGGAAAAGCAAACAGGGAGGAGTCACTGCCCAGAGTCTGAGGTCCAAGAGGGGAAGGAGGAGAGCAGTGATGAATGGTGACGATGCACACAAAGATCAAGAATTACGGTAGGTACATACTTTCTATCTTATCTATGTCAATCTTCACCATTCATCACTGGTGAGTGATTACTAGCCCCCCAAGGGACCTGGTAGCTTCCTGAGGGAAGAATGTCCCTCAGCCTCCTGTGGGGAGACACAGAGAGGGAACCTTACAGGCCTAGTTAGGCCTGGGACTGGTCAGAGTCAGGTGCGGGTCTCCATCTGGTTGGGAGAAGGAAGTCGCCTGAAGTTCCCGCCTCACCCTACAGGAAAAAAGGTGGGTTCCCAGAAGGAGGAGGCAATCACCTTCACTGGACCATGGGTTATAAACATTAAAGATGAAGCTATGCCATCCACCTGTTGCAGATCGCTATCCCTCTAGTATGGACACCACCTCATTGGCATCATACAATGCCCTTCCTTGATGCCTTGCAAGCTCCAGGCCATGTGCGGAGAGGCAAAGACTTGTCTGGTTACCGCCATATCAGGCATAGATGCTAGGATCTGTCCTAGCAAAGACCATGAGTGCCTGTTGTAGGCAGCATGATGGGCCTGATGTGCTGCAATTGAGAGAGACAGAGAGAGAGAGAGATGCCCATGGAACAAAACTCCCCCGGAGTCAAACTTCACAGAGTCCGCATCCAGGGGAGTCACATCTTGGGCTTCTATGCGCGGAGGGAGTGTCCAGGAGCACCATGCCTAAAGAGGTTTGAGGTAGGTCTCCCAGAGATCCCTTGGGTGCACAATACCTGCACCGGCAGTCCATCAGTCTCGATATGTAGAGCTTGTAGACCAACATCGAAAGGAAATGCTGATAGGAGGTCTGATCAGCGTCCGAGGTTAGTGGACAGAAGGATCCTCTTCCTCATGTGAGGAAGATGAGGAAGCTGATGAGCCAGTGGATTCTGACTGCTGCAGGGGTGAGTGGTGAAACACCTGCTCATTCATGGATATAATGTAGGCTGGGAAATGGGCAGCCATGGCTCTAAACTGCTCCCAGGTTAGAGGCTGCATAGGACCAGAGTGGCCCAGGAGAAAGGGAGGGAATGCAGAGGAAAGAGGCCAAGTGCCACTGAGGAAGAGAACAATCTCTGCCAGGGCTTGGGGACCAAACAGGCGAACCAACACCCTGAAAGGATCCATGAGTTGAGGCAGTTATTGTCCGCTCAACCATTCTGAAATGGTCAGGACTGAACCCTGAAGAGGATTCCTCCCATGAGGTGACCAGGGCCATGTGGGTCCAGAAGGGTGTTCCCTAGCCTCAAGAGATGAGATCTCCCCAGGGGAGAGTTCAGGGAGAAGACAGGGCTGGCACTGCTACTCCTACCCAAGCCCGTGCAGGCTACTAGGAAGGACACTGCCCTGACACTGCCCCTCAACCTCTCAGACTCAGAGAGGGACCCTTCCTCAGGACCAACTGGGGAGCTGAACCTCACCTGCCAACCCCTGAGGGCAGCAGATGAGGGAACCTTCACCCCATCCCAGACATCCTAGCAGTTCCAGAAGGGCCCAGCCTGGACACCCAAAATGAGGGGTTCACCTCCTCCAAGTCCAAAGGTCCCACTGGCTCTGGTGGACTCTCCAGTGCCACCCATGGCACCAGCAGATCCATCAATGCCACCAGTGATAGAAACTACCACTTCCAAGGAGGGGTTGGACAGATGCAGAAGTGCTGGACAGGGAGAGTCTGAGGACTCAAGAATCCAGAAGCCAGTCCAGATCCCTTCTGAATTGTTGTCATTGACCAAGGAGGAACGATCCAGAGGACCCACCAACTGTCCCGCCCCCAGCACTGCAAGTGGCACCATGAGCCAGACCAGCACTGCCCACAGCACCATCTTGATCACCGGCACATGGCACCAAGATCTGAGGTGGCACTGACAGGTGGCACCGAGGGAACCACTCAGGCCAGGCCTGGCAGACACAGGCCATGACACCTGGGACTCTTTACCTCCGAGGAGGTGATTGCCAAACGTGCAGCCCGCCCAACCCCGGAGGAATTGGACCAGGTCTCTGGCACCATGAGAGGGCTTCCACATGGCAAGGCTAGAAACAGTGGAAGCCCCCTCCTCTGCAGCTGATATAGAACCAAGAGGAAGAGTCAAGGGACCTACATCTGGCATCCCTAGTTCACGCCTATCCTCCGAAAGTAAGCCATATGGCCAACTTTAAATGTGTGATGTTCCAGTACTCTGCAGTCCATGGAAAACAGGTGCTGCAACAGTCCATATCATGGTTAGGGCCCAGGCAGGTCAGGCAACGATCATGCCAGCCTGAGATAGAATAAAGCCGCCACAGGAACACCACTGCATTGGGGATCAGCCCACCTTGAAGATTTCATTTTTTATCCCTGGGATGAGACCTGATCAGATGAGAGAAAAACAAGAATAAATCAGCAAAAAATTGTGGCGCTGAAGAAAATAAGGAAAATCTACCAGAGTCGATGACGCTAAGAACGGAATGGCTCCTGCAGAACTAGGATGGTTGAAAGATGATTCAAACTGACTAGGCCCGATGCTGCAGTATCAAAATCACTCTTCTCTCGAGGTTGGGCTTACTCGATGGCAGGAGAAGCAGAACTGAGATGGAGGAGGAGTTGGTGTCAGTTGCTGGCCAACCCGCATGCACCATGTAGTGTGTCAGCCTGAGAGTGGCACTGACCATGACACCGACTCCTCCCCTTTACAAAAAACAATGCCCCCAGGGTCTACTCCTCTAGCCAGAACCCACCAGTGATGAACGGTGAAGATTGACACAGATAAGATCAGAATAATGGGAAAAAATATAAAAATGGGCAAGTTTTGAGCACATGTTCAAAAGCATTGAAATACATTGAACTGCATACCTGATTTCTTCAGTTTTAGATCCAGCATTGAAGAGTGAAGACATGTCTCTGGTTCATAGAGTACATGTTGGACCTCAGTTAGTAAGCGTGGGTTAGGATGGTGGTGCTATGGGGGTGGGGTGGGGATGAAGAGTAATGGTGGTGGGGGTACAGGCAGCAACATACATCATCGGATAGTTTTTTTTTTACAAGATGTAAAAAATAAAAAGCCTACAAGGATGGTTTTTTATTTCAGGTGCTAACACTGTGCACCCCAGTGTCGGTTTAACCTGTCCAAGCATGGGAAGTGACAGGGAGGTGGGAAGGATACTTGGCAGAGGGTGGGATTACAGTAATTTAAAAAATGAATATTTAAAAAAGATGAGGGATGGTTTTCTGTGTTTCAGGTAACAACACTGGGAATTGGGCACCCCAGTGTAGGTGTTAAGTTTGGTAGCACCAGGAGTGGGCTCCTGGTTTTGCACAGTGAAAACAGGCAGGGTGGGGTATTAGCTGGCACCAGGGATTGAGCACCCTGATGTTGGAAAATTAAGAAGGAAAAGAGAAGCTATGGGAGGTTGGTGAGATACTTGGTAGAGGTGGGTGGGATTGTTTTTATGTTGTGGAGGGACACAGCAGGCTGATCATGAGCTGATCAGCTATGCATGCTGGATGATGTTATGCAGATCAAAGTAAAGACCAACCCTATGATTCAGGTAGCTCTTTTGTTTGAACTTGTTGCAGTTTCCACCCAGCAAGCCTGGCAGAGTGTCATGATCAACCTGCCTGATCATTGTTCTGACCCTGTCGAATCCCTTGCAGACTGCCCTGCATTGGACTGACAGTGACACACCTCTCAAAATCCACTATCATACCAACATGTTTGTTCTGTGCAAGCACAATGGCAAACATAAAACAGCATTCTGCCTCATAGGTAATACCTTCATGATCCACGGCCTTGGGCTTTTTCTATCCAAGAGTGATACAGAGCATCCCAGCTTCACCCTTGACACAGGTGCCTCTGCTGCTGCAAGCAGCCGGGTGGACCCCTTCTGTCCACTGGCTGCCTTCCTTGCTGTACTCACCCGATCACCAGACCGGCTACACTGCAGAAACTGGACTGTCCAGAACCATTGACTCTGCCTGCTGACGGCTGCTGCAGTTCTTTAATTCTTTGCTACTGCTGTTTCCTCTGGACCTTAAGCTAATGTTATATTCTGATTGTGGTACTTGTTAAGTCTCCAAATTGTCTTGTAAATCCTAATTTAAACGCGAACCTAAGCTTGTTTACAGCAATTTTGCACTCAAGGGTAGTTTGAAGAGCAAGTTCATTAAGGCTGCAGGTTTGTAGATTGTAAAATATTACAGCTCTCTTTGTTTTAAGGTCCAGTGATAAGTTACTCTGAATCAGAAACTAAGTTTAAAGTGATACAGTTTTTTCTGTTTAGACCAGATTCCATTTGGGTCACAGTTGTAAGCTTTGCCCTGCAAATAATTCAATTCTCTTTCACTTTCTGTCCTTCTGTCTCCTTGCTGCTTGAATTTTGCCCACCTCCTATCACCCACCTCCAGCCTTTATTAAATACTCTCCTCCCCTCGGCACCACCCCAACAATGTACATCCTCCCTCTCACTAGTATTGCAACTCCTCTTAAGATACAGAGTGCAGCTATTAGGCTCAACACTTGTCCTGTCTTACCTTTAAAGACATCTTCCTATTTTCACCATCTGCTTGCCTATCAGCTTTGCTTAGCACTTGCTCTGCTATCTACTGTGCAGTTCCATACCTGAGTTTCCTCCCTTGCTACCCTAGTAATTTTCAAGTTGCCTTGGTACCTCTGCCCTAGCTAATAACATCCTCTTAACCTACGCTTTATATCTTAAAATAGATCCACTGCGCCTGATCGGGTTCCCAGTGAGCGGCGCTGTTAATCCTGCCAGCTGCCCCACCTCCATCCTCCTGATGAACAGGACACCTTCAAATCTGATTAAGTGTCTGGGCTGTCTGCAGCACTATGGTTTGATAGGCTGCCACCTGCTGCCACCTCCTCTAATTGGACTACTGCTCTCTGCTCGTCCACTGTTTGCCCTGCCTTTTCTCTGTCAGATTAGCAGTCTCTACCATGCCGCCTGTTTGTATTGACTCCTTCTGCCACTAGGGGTGCCTTCTAACATATCTTGAATAGGTCTTCATTTCCTCACTGTAATCTTTACCACAAGTAGAGCCTCCGGCTGGTCTGCTTTTCTAATTAACCTTTGCGGGCTTTTCTGCTTCTCTGATCCACTTCTTCTAAATAATTGCTACGCTAGTAGGAAACACTTTGCTGTTTTTGCTCTATCTCTAATTTCGCCAATGGTTAAAACGGTGTAACTCGGTCACCCTTAGCAGTCTTAATTTTACACACACTATCTCTTTATCCCTAAGAGCTAATCCTCTGTCTCAGTATATCACTAGCCTTCCTACCCAAGTCAAATAGTAACACTATGGTGAAGTATAGTCTACTATGGGTACTTCTGTCATTTGTCTTTTACTCAGCCTGACACTGCCATATGGGCTCTCCCATGTAACCAAATGGCAAATACTCCTCAGAGGCTTACTGCAACTATAGTTTCTCTAACTTGATTGCAGAGACAAAGCCTGATCTTCAACCTAACCCTATCCTCCTTGTTAGAGGCAGCATCTATTACCCTCACATGCCAGGAGGAAGCTGCCATGGAGATGTGCTTTCACCCTAACCTGCCACTGTGCAAGGCTTTGGTTCCTAGCTATGTTCATTATTCTGTTATCTGGGGATGTCAAACTAAATCCAGGTCCACCTACCTGTTTCTTTTCCCCAAATGAGTTATCTGGCATGTCCAAGAAAGGATTATTAATTGCTCATATCAATATCAGAAGTCTTACCTGTCACCATGCAGAACTCGAGGCCTGGGTGAAACTCTACAATCCTGATGTACTCTGCTCACAGAAACTTGGCTAAACCCGTATACCTGATGACGATGCTCTTGCCTAACTATTCCCTGTTCCGTAGGGATAGATCCTTATCCAAGCATGGAGGTGGGCTGCCTATTCTTCAAAACCACCTCAACATCTCTATTGTCCTGGCATCTGCCTCTCCCGCATTATGCAAATTCATACAGGCAACTATTGTACTGGGGAAAGAAGCTTCATATTATCTGTGCCTATAATCCCCTGCTGGGACAATAGTAGGTCTTCAAGAACCCCTTGACATCACCTCTCAGACTGTAAATCATAATGAGGCTGTCATCCTAGGTGATCTTAACCTCAGTTGGTTAGGGTCAGCTCAAATATCCTTGCAATCACTCACACTTAGTTATAATTTCACCAGTTGATCTCTGAAGCAACTAGAGCCATGTCATCCCATCAAAAGGGGTACACTCTAGACTGGGTGATGGTTAACTGTATGGAACATGTGTCAAAAGCAGGAATCCTTGCAGATGCACTAACAGACCATTCACCCACTTTTTGTATCCTATCTATGGTTGCACCTCCATCTCCTCCATCAAGACTAATCACATTTATAAATCTAGCTCATATTGACCAGGATGCATTTCTCTGATTTCTCCAATATCGACTGGGCAGGTATCTATCAACAAAGGATGTGGAGGTTGCTCTACAGATATTCATAAATGAATTTCTTGCCATTCAGTATAAACATGCCCCCAAGACTACTAGTAGGTCAGAGGAAACAGATGAGGTGGCTACATAAAGACCTCCTTGTTAATCTGCGCCAGAGAGACAAGCTCTGGATTCGCTACAAACAAACTGGCCTACAGTCAGATCTTATTGTCTATCGTGAACTAAAGAACAGATGTAAGAGAAAGTTAGAGCTGCTAAGCAAATACTGCAAGGACCTTCTAAAAGGCTCTGCTCATATCCAAGAAAATTCTGGCTCATGTCAAAACATTCTCGGTACCTTGGGAGTCGGTCACTCCTGATGAAATGATCATAAATGGGGCAATTGTAATGACCCTAGGACCATCTTAAACAGTTTTAACAATCTCTTCTCTGATCTGTCACACTATACCTTGGCTTTACAACCTAGTGGATCGCACTCCAATCTACCTACCACACTACCATCAGACAACCATACTGCCCTATCGTATGATGCTCCTCCAGCGCCACCATTCTATTTCAAGGCTATATCAAGAGCGGAAGTTCTGTAATTACTGAGATCCATATCTGCCAATACCAGCTCTGGTTCTGACTCATTGGGACTTCATCTTCTTAAGCTGGCTGCTCCACTCATTGCCTCTCGGAGTTCCAGAATCTACACTTTATCCCTTATCCATAGCACTGTGCCAGACCTATGGAAATCTGCAAGAGTAACGCCTGTCTTTAAAAAGGTGACCCAAAGGACATGGCCAATTACAGACCTATAGCAATTATCTCTGTCCTTAGCAAGATCCTAGAGAAAATAGTTGCATCACAGACCATTGACTACCTTACACGCTACTATCTCCTCTCAGACACCCAGCATGGTTTCAGAAAAGGTCATAGCACCACTCACGCTCTTCTTCAACTAACTACTGATATTCTGTCCAACATGGATTCTGGAAAACTCACAGGTGCCATCTTCATTGACCTCACTAAGGCTTTTGACCTTGTACACCATCCCTGCTTCTCTCCACTCTCCATAAATTCCATTTCTCTACCCCTGTTGTGGACTGGTTCTGTAGTTACCTGTCAAACAGGTCCAAGCTGTTAAATTTAACTCCTCCCTGTCCAACACATCTACTATCAACCTTGGGGTCCCCAGGACTCTATCCTTGGGCCCCTTCTGTTCTCAATTTTATCAACAGTGCAGCTGAGGTCCTGGAATCCTGCTCAGCTATTCTCTATGCTGATGACCTGATCATCTATACTAGTTCTTCTAGTATTGCCTGCATAAACACATCACTTACTTCAGACTTCAATAAGATCTTAGACTGGCTACTAGACCGTAAGCTTGTACTAAATGAAAAGAAAACGAAAGCCATGCTCCTAGATTCTGCAACGAAGATTAAGACCTGTTCTAGTTTGGAGGTTCTTCACTCAAGAGGATTTCCACTTGAAAATGTTACTTCCTTCAAGTACCTTGGGATCCTGCTGGACCAGTCCCTGGATTTTAATCTTCACATTCAGTCCTTGTGCAAGCTATAAACTCGAAACTGGGAGTAGCTTACAAACGAGCTACATGCTTACACCCCCGCCAAATTAGCATTGTCCGAAGTATTCTGCTCCCAACCCTTACTTATGGTGCCTCTATTCTTACCTCTGCCCAACCTCCCTACTAAAATGGGACGTAACTTATAACAATATATGCCAATTAGCCTCTTTGTCACCTCGACTCAAACATCACTGCCTTCTTTATAAGGATCTGAATTGGCTCTCACCCTCTGCCAGTAGACAATACTACCTTGGATCACTAATGGACTCGATCATCCAGGAAAAAACCCATCCCAGCTGGTGGCGTTGCTGGTCCCTCAGCCATCTTCCCATGGCCTAAGATCAGCTGAAAATCCTTGCTCTATGTTCCGAGATGTCGGACAGCTAAAGGCACAGGGGCCTTCACTTCTCTGCTCCCAGGCTATGGAATGCTCTTCCATTCAACCTCCGCTGTCTCAGTCTCACTTTGGATTTAAAAGTGAATATCGTCATTATCTATCCTAGCTGATGCTTGTACATGCTTTGACCCAACCTGAAGCTCCTGAGACTTACCAGTAATGTCACCCTTGCTTAATCCAGCTCCAAGACTGTCTCTCTTCCCTCCCCATATTTTCCTTCTCTTTGTAAATAACTTCTTGACTACTAGCTCTCTTCCTTCTCAAACCTTGTTGCTGACCATCCACTGTTGTTTTGCCAATTACCACCCGACCTTCCTTCTGTCAGTCTTTCTTGTTATGTTTGAACATTCCTCACTTTCTCTCTATATAACCTTACTATCTTATTAACCCTTTCACCCACAGGTCCGATCCGTGGTTTCTGCATTTATTATATATCTTTCTGACATTATTTTTTGTTGTTTCTACCCATTGTATTTTTGTAGCACTGCTGTACTGCTCCTCTATTTGTATTACTGCACCCATGTTGCTGTTGTTCCACTGTTCTCTTTTGTTATACTTTCCCAGGTCGTGCCTGAAAATAGTCATTTTATGGATTGTGCACCTACCCGTTAACAAAAACTAAATAAATAAAATAAATTCTGTGCATTTCTGCCAGCACTCTTTTTGTCTGAATTTTAAAGCAAATCTGGCAGGGGAACCAACATTAGGATCCATAAATGAAAGCCTAACCCAGTATATAAAAAGTCACCTAAGTGATACCTTTTTATTTATTGTGTTTGTAAAACAGCATTACATTCCAATGAATAACATATGGAGTACATTATCACAGCCATACATTAAAAGGAGTAACAAGTCATTTCCTTTTGTGGTATGCCTTTGACGAATATATCATAGAACTATTTTATGTAAGTCCCCAACTCTGCATCTGAACCATTGCAGCCAATGCTTTTTCAACTTCATATAATAAAATAAAAAAAAACTCATAACAATGAATCTAAGGTCTTGACTTCTCTCTTGCTTGCCGTTCCTCCTTGCTCTACTAAAATGGTTGAGCAAGCTTTCTCTCACTTGCTCCCAAATTCTGGAACTCTCTTCTCACCAATATTAAGCATTCCCGTCTCACTATTCATTCAAAAAGCACTTGTTTCTTACATGAACTCTCTTGGTGTCTGCACTTGCCCCTAATTCCCACTCTGGTTTCTTCTGCTCACTCCATGTCTAACAATGCTAAGTAGTCATACTGATGTTCTGTATAATTGCTTGGCTGGCTTGTTGTTTCCACTCATACATGGGTGTTTTTATTCTGTACTTTGTTTGACCACCCTGTGTGGCGTCCAGTGTTCTGTGCATATACCTGTCTTGTCCTCTGTAATATTGTCTCCTTTATTGTTGTACACTTCGAGTCGTGCTTGAAAATAGGCAGGTCTTTGCCTAACGCACTTAACTGGTTACCTTTGATCTGGCCCAGCTGTCAGTGTGATATCCAAGTTTAGTTCTTGACTACTGACAATGTTGGTAAATAAATAAATAAACTAGCCTACTTGGGTTTTGTTTGTTTCTGATAAAGGGCTCTCTGCACAGACTCAACAGAGCTACACAAATATTCTGTCCCCATTAACATTTGGCATTAGCAATAACTTTAAATCTAACATTAATAGGCTTTATTTCAGCATAATGAGTAAACATTTGTTTTGTTTGGGGAAGCCTGAGGATTAAAAAGAATGCAGCAGTCAGTCTGGCTCCATTGTTCTGAACTGTTAGTTTGTTCTTGCCTCCATGATGTGGGGAGTTTGTGCATCTGAACCCCATTGCCCAGTCCTCCAGTCCTGAGGTTTGCTCTGCTGAGGGGCAGGACTACAGATAGATGAGGTGTTTGCAATTGAAGCCACATTCTACAGCCACCAATCAGCTGTTTGGGGACAAATGAGGATTTAACAGGCTGTGGGAGCCAGTCTAGATCTGTTGTTTTGAACTGTCAGTTTGTTCTTGACTCCATGATGTGGGGAGTTTGTGCAGCTAGAGCCCTCCAATTGGAACATTTGCGCTGGTAGT
Organism: Neoceratodus forsteri; assembly: GCA_016271365.2. Taxonomy (NCBI): domain Eukaryota; kingdom Metazoa; phylum Chordata; order Ceratodontiformes; family Ceratodontidae; genus Neoceratodus; species Neoceratodus forsteri. Next base: position 719,236,288 of record CM057459.1, on the reverse strand, counting down.
TGGTGGGACTACATATCAGCATGATGATTTAAACTGAAGCTGCATTTTACAGCCACTGATCAGCTGTTTGGGGAAGCCTGAGGATTAAAAGACTGTGGTTGCCAGTTTGACTCTGTTGTTCTGAACTGTCAGTTTTTCTTGCCTCCATGATATGGGGAGTTGGGCAGCTGAGCCTAATTGCCCAATCCCTCCAATCGGAAGTTTGATCTGCCAGTAGGCGGGCTACAAATCCGTGCAATGTTTGAAACTGACGCCACATTCTACAGCCATCAATCAGCTGTTTGGGGATGCCAGAGGATTAAAAGACTGTGGAAGCCAGTCTGGCTCTGTTGTTCTGAACTGTTAATTTGTTCCTGCCTACCTGATGTGGGAAGTTTGTGCAGCTGAGCTCCACTGCCAATCCCTCCTGTTGGGAGGTTTGCTGTGCTGGTAGCCATGGCTGCAGATTATTATTTCAGAGGCCTCTCCTTAGCAGTCCTCTGCTGTGATCTTTAGCTAAAGGGTCATTACTAAAGGGTGTCACAATATGGATGTCAGCATGGGGTGGCAGTCAGCAGGAGACACTGCATCCTAGTGTGACACCCTATGTTTCCCTAAAGTAATATAATTCAAGTGCAGATTAGTTTAAGTATGTGATTTGTGTAAGTGTGATACTGCAGCAATCAGCGTCAAGGCATCGAGCACTGTAAGCAAGCGGTGGGGTAAATTATACTAGTTACAAGTGGGTTATGCTGAGGGGTGGGTAGATAATATGATAAGCAGGGCTTAAAGGGGACATACTGTTATTTGTATCTTTAAATATTTCACATTACATTACTTTGTGTTCTGAAAGTGTCTTTATGCATTGACGTTGGGGTTTATTTCCTAACTATACTAGGTAATAAGTAATAGACAAAAACACTGTCTTTTAAATATAGTATATCAAGTAACAGTGTGAGAAAGATACTATAATCTAATGTAATGTACTAGCTTAATTAAGAGTAAATAATTATGTAGAGAAGGGTTAGTGACAAGAGGCAGTATCTCACGGCTTCCTCCAGGTAAAAGGGCAAAGCTGGGAATTCAAAATTAAAGGGAGGATGTAGGATTCATCAGATTTAGGAACAGGTAAGAGGGTTTCAACAGGGAGAGCAAGAGACACTATTCCCTATCTAGGGTAGGCCTATAGAGGCAGGAAATAGTGGGCTCTGCAGTACTCCCTACCTGGGTTAGGTCTACAGAGGCAGGTAGTAGTTGGATCTGTAGTGCTCCCTATCTGGGGTAGGTCTCAGAGGTAGGTAGTAGTGGGATCTGCAGTGCTCCCATCTGGGGTAGATCTACACAGACAGGTAGCAGTGGGGTCTGCAGTGCTGCCTATCTGGGGTGAAGTCTAAACAGGTAGGTAGTAGTTGGATCTGCAGTGCTCCCTATCTGGGGTAGGTCTACAGAGGCAGGTAGTAGTGGGCTCTGCAGTACTCCCCTACCTGGGGTAAGTCTAAAGAGGCCGGTAGTAGTTGGATCTGCGGTGCTCCTATCTGGGGTGGGTCTCCCGAGGAGTGGGTAGTAGTGGGATCTGCAGTGCTCCATATCAGGGGCAGATCTACACAGACAGGTAGCAGTGGGGTCTACAGTGCTGCATATCTGGGGTAAGTCTAAAGAGGCAGGTAGTATTGAGATCTGCAGTGCTTCCTATCTGGAGTAGGTCTACAGAGGTAGGTAGTAGTGGGATCTGCAGTGCTTCCTATCTGGGGTAGGTCTACAGAGGTAGGTAGTAGTAGTAGGGATTTGCAGTGCTTCCTATCTGGGGTAGGTCTACAGAGACAGTAACTAGGATCTGCAGTGCTGTCTATCTGGGACAGGCCCACTGAGGCAGGTCACAGAGGAGGCTGAAGCTGCTCCCTATCTGGAGTAGGAATACAAATACAGTCTGAACCCAGAAACTAGTTCTCTCTACAGATATTCGGGTAGTGACTGATAGAAAAGGGAAGAGAGTCACTGCATAAATACTACATGGCACAACAAGATCTGGACAAGGAACATTAAAAGGGAGGGAATATGTACTGACAGCAGGAGGGTAGGGATAGGGTGGTGAGCTGTAGGGAGTGTGGGGCTGCAGTATTCTAGGGTACACTGTGAGAGATAGGGGTTCCCAGTGTGCAGGAGCTTGAGCTACTTGTTGCTGGAGGTACAACAACTTAAGTGGGAGCTGGAACACTGGGGTGGGGGGAAGAGTAGGAGCCATATAAGAAGGATGTGCTGGCAGACTGAACAGGCAAGAAAAGCAATCAGGAATGGGAGGGTACAGGAGAGGTGGGCCCAGATGCTTAGATCCCTCTGCCTCAGAGGTTGAGGAAGCCAAGGTAGAGGAGTGGGCAGTAGTGGATGGGAAGTGGGGAGCTAGGATGGGGAAGGCAAGAATGGGAGCACCTACTAGGGTGCAAGTGTGGAATAGAATCCTTCCACTAATTAATGAAGAGGATGGGGAATCAAGGCAGCAAGGGGAATCAGTTGAGGGAGGAGGAGTGAGGGAGGTTAAAGGGTAAAGGTGGTGGAGGTGATAGTGGTAGAGCGAGGTGGGATTAGAAGGGGGTGTAGTAGGGGAGCAAAGGGGAGAAGCAGGAGCATAGGAGGGTAGTGTAGCTAGGGATGGGATGGCAAGGGGGTAGCTGTGAAAGGTAGGAGGAGAACATGTAGCTTGCAAGGTGAGGCAAGAGGTAAAGTTGAAGTGCTAGGGGAGAGCAGATAGGAAGGGGAAAACTCAGGAGTCAGGAAGTGTGGGGGGAGAGGATGGGGAAAGAGGTGGAAGAGTTGCAGTCCTGGGTGACTCAACTGTATGCTGGCAATGACAACAGACTGAGTGTGCCCAGTGATAGGTCAGCTTATGCAGGGATGAAAGAAGAGTCATGTAATTATACACCTAGGTATGAATAACCTAGCAGAAAATGAGGTGGAGGTGGTGCAGAAAGGTTTAGGGTGGTGTGGCAAAGTTGCAGGGAGTGTAGGATCGGTAGCCTTCTCAGAAGTGCTACCTGTACTAAGAGCCAGCACAGCCAGGAAGAAGAAAAAACTGAAGACTTCAATAGCTGGCTGATGGAATGGTGTGGGGCCAGGTTTTGATGTATATGGATCTGGTGGGACCTGGAATGACAAAATCCTCTATGCACAGACAGGCTGCATCTTAGTAGATGGTGGTTCCAGAGTGCTCAAGGATAAGCTGGGGAATACATGCACAGGAGCCTAAATTTAAACCGGGGGCAGAATGGTGAATGCACCCAGTGTCCTTGGGAAGAGGGGCCTTAAGGCCCCAGGCTAAACAGGTTAAGATGGCAACAAAATCAGTGAAAGACAGAACACAAAACAAGAGGGAGCAGAAGGAAAGGGATTTTAAGGGTAGGGAGGAGACAGAGAAGAAGACACAGAGTCAAATGGGGTGGAATCAAGGAACTGGAGGAATATCAGGAGAGCGAGGTGCAGGAAGGGCAAGTCAGTGTTTGGTAAGAGGGAGGGAATCTAGGCCAGGAGAAAACAGGCAAGGAGTCCTGGTGGAGAGTGGTGTTTCTAAATGCAAGAAGCCTTGGTAACAAAATGGATGATTTATGATGGCAGAGAGGAAGGTGGACATTGTGGCAGTCATAGAAGCTTGGGCTATGCCCAGCCATGACCGACCTCCCTGATTCTTGAGTACAAGTTATATAGAAGGATGGAGAAGTAGGAAAGGAAGGTATGGCGATAAATGTAAGAGGGGTATAATAAGCACAAGGGAGGAGGCAGAGAGTGGAAGGCAGAGGTACTGAGGGTACAACTGCAAACTGTTAAGGATAAAATGGTAAGGCTGGGGTAGTATGCATACCACCTAATCAAGAGGAGGAAAGGAATAGGTAGTTGGGACCCATAATCAGGAAGGCAGCGAGAAAAGGGAAAGTGGTGATACTGGGAGACTCCAGTCTGCCCAAGTTAGACTAGAAGATCCCAAACACATTTGCGCCAGGAGTCAGTTGATCCTGGATGTGGTTCAGAAAGGGTTCCTGATCCAGGGTGTCACTGAGCCCACAAAGGATGGTGCCATCCTGGACCTGGTACTAATGAATGGGAAGCATGTTCAGGACATCAAGGTGGTGGATCACGTGGAGAGAGTGACCATCATACAGCTTGTTTCAAAGTGGGCATGGGGATGGAATAGGCAAATACCAAGACTAGGCCCTGGGCATCAGAAAGGTGGACTTTAAGAAGATGGGAATTTTGAGAGGACACCTGTCTAGCTTCATAGAGGAGATGGGGGATTGATCAGAGGCAGCTCATCATTAAAATTGCATAGCAACTACCACAAATGAGTGTGTCAAAGATGAAAGACAAAACTCTAGAACCAAATTACAAAGTTGGTTTAATACAAGGTGGCCAGGCAGTCAGAGAAAAGAGAAACACATAGAAAATCTACAAGGATCCGTAAGGAAGAAGTTAGGAGGATTACCTGGGAAAAGCAAAGGAGGCAAGTAAGCAGTCTGGTTTGCCAAGGCCAGAAAGAAATTGAAATTAGTGGAGGGATCAAGGAATGAGAGAAAGCCCTTTCCAATACATCAGGGAAAAATGGACCATTGTCATTCTATAAAGAGAGAAGGAAAGTAGTATGGAAAAAGCAAAGCCACTGAAAGAATACTTTGCTCCATCCTTACAAAGGAGGAAGGCATCCTGTAACTGCAATGGGAAGAGGTTGGGGGAGGGGGGGCACGGAAGAGAGGATCACTGGTGACAGGGTGAAGAAAGGGCTCATGGTCCTCAAGGCTGATAAATCCCCAGGTCTGGATGGTATCCATCCCAGGGTGCTGAGGAAGCTGGAGGGGGCTAGCAGGACCTTTGGGGATCTGACAAGACAAAACAAACTAGGGCTGTGTAATGGCCAAATATTATTTTCCAAATGCCACGAAAAATTGGCTATCCAATATTCAAACCAAATATCGAATAGACCACTATCTGAGTGGTATCATATATTTGGTCAGTGGGTGGTTTAAAATAAAAAAGCCTTTTCTGGCTTTTCCCTCCTGGCCAACATTACAAAGAAATCTGTCAATCCCCTGGTGTCTAGTGGTCCCACCCTCCAGCCGATCGCTGGCACAATGTGAAGAATTTGCACCCCACCACCACCACCACCGAGATTCACAATACAAATTTACAAAAAATAATGTCCCTGGTGTCTAGTGGGCCCCCACCCTGTCAGATAGTGCCACCCACCCCACTTCCCCCCCACCCCTCACTCGCAACCTTTGAGCAGGCCACCAGCCAGCCCTCCACTTACTCCCCACGGCCAGCAGCCCGACTGAGCTCCAATGAATGAGACGGCTTGGCTGTACAAGCATGCTTTCATTTATTCAACCAGCTTGCCAACAGTGTAGAAGTGTTTTTTCGGGGGAGGCTGCTCTGGTCACCGGTGGGGTGGGATTGGGGGACGGCGTTGTGGATCCTGCCATTCCCCATCCTGCCCCCCCACGGGGACCAGAGCCACCCCTCCTCCCCTCTATGTCCCCTGAAAACCTTTTCTGCACTGACCTCGAAGCTGGCTGAAATTTGTCATCGTATGGAGCATGTGCTTATACAAGCACACACTTTTCATTGAAAGCTCAGTCAGGCTGCTGGCCATGGATGTGAGTGAAGGGTCACGGTGGCCTGCTTGGGGTCATTGGTGGAGGCCTCTATCTGACAGGGTGGGGCCTATTAGACACCAGGGACATTTTTATTTTGTAAATTTGTGGGCAGGGGATGGAGGTGAATCTCGGCAGGGGGCGGGTGACTTCTTCCATATTGGACGATCAATAAGGTGAAACAAAGAACCTCTTCAGTCTTAGTGGGAATAAAACCATAAGGGCATTGCTTTAAACTGGTAGGAGAATGCTCAAGAGGGAGATCAGAAGGCAGTCCTTCATGGAGAAAGTGGTTACAGAGTGAAATGAGTACCTGCAAGAGGTTGTCTCCTGGAAACAGTAGATGGACCCAACATGGGGTGGGATAAAGAGATGATCAGGGTCAGGAGGAGGGTAAGAAATGAGGGAGATTGGATAGTGAGGGGTGGAGCCCTCAGTAGTCATTGATATATGGTTCTGCAATACAAGCAGGCTTGATAAACCACAAGGCCCTCTGCTGGCAACATTCAATTCAATTCAATTCACTTTATTTACCAGGTAAGATAACTGGGCCTAGTCCCTTTTCAGTATCGACCTGGTGCTTCAATATAAGGGAGCAAGTTAAAGACAGATAATACAAACATATATACAATACAATAAATACTTAAGCAATGAACAGAACAATACATTTAAAGTTCCTAAGAACAGTTGCATACAGCAAGTGATTGCAAATAACAGTACAAAACTTTTTTAAACTTTCTTGCTTAGAAGCAGAAACACAATTAACAGGCAATGCATTCCATAAAGTCGGACTTGGAATGAGAAGGTTCTCTCACCCATGCAGGTAACAATTCTAGAAATGAATAAATGTTGAACATTAGTTGACCTGTAAAAAACTAATATCTTCCTTAAGTTAATCAAACTATAAAGAGGTGATGTAATGCCCTGCACAAAAATACTATTGGTCAAACAGCCTAATTTGTAAGAATAGGCCAATTTAGGGAGTAGCTATTTAAGTTCATTATATAAATTGCGATGATGCATGTTATAAGGTTTAGCCAAAACAAATCTACAAATGGAATTAAAAGATTTATTTACCAATTCCAAGTCCTTCATAGCTAATTTAGTAAACAGGAAAGAGTTATAATGCAGAGTCATAAGTAATACACTTTTAGATATCATTTCTCTTGCTTCCCTAGTTAGTCAATCCTTAATTTGATATAAGGCACCTATTTTTTGATTTACAGACTTTACTATATACCTAATATGTGCTGAATAACTTAAACTACAGTAGAATCAAGTATTATTCCTAGATATTTAGTTTCAGTTACTTGTCTTATCATATTCCCTGCCAAGTCACTTATTGATAAAGATTCTGCATTATGGATTTTGGGTACAGAGCCAAATAGAATACATTCGATCTTTTGGAATGTAATACTAAACAATGATCCTGCAACCATTTATTCAAAGCTAAGAAATCCTGTTGTAATAAAACATTTATCTCCTAATTTTGGAGAGCTAGTAAACAATATTATATCATCCGTATACAACAATAATCTAGAATAATGTGGAACCTCAACAATGGGGTCAGTGAACACGGAGAATCCTGAAATGAATTAATGCTATTTACCATTCTACGCTTGCTGCAAATGGGCACCAACATTTTGTTACACTAAAAGGATTTGGGTGTCACTGCTGAGACCATTGCAGTTGAAACTGGAAGGGCTCAGCAGTCTAGACCAATGACCACACATTGTGGTTGTAGCACCAGTCACTGCTTGCTGGGTAGAAAACTTGTACTTTGAAAGGACCAAGCCACTCTAATCAGAGAGTGCTTCAGTCCTTTCATTTGCATGAAGACAGTCAGCAAGCAGCTGTTTGGCTGTCAACACCTGGAGCCTTTCAAGGGAATGTCCAGGATTACTAAGTGTACTCAAGTGGGTTTTTAGTGTCATAGCCCATTACTAGAACTGTCGAAAGTTTTTTATCTATTGCCCATATTTTATAACGTTTTCTATTCTGAAGGGAAGGGATCATAAATTGGGTCGAACAGATGCCAGCTGATTCCTTCCACTTCCGGTCTGTCGGTCCCACCCAGTTTATGGGACCAATTTTGAAAAGAGCTTTATAGATTTTACAACGCTTGATATAAAAAGATTGCTTAGTTAAACACTGGCTTTCATTTATATCATGCATTGCCACCTGGGGAGGGGGCTCCTGAGTTATGTGTGCCTGTCCATTCATTAACCATTCCATTCTGACTGGTCAACTGCTGTAGCACCAGTTAGTCTTAATCATCTCTTGCCCCCACTGCTGTCCATGAGCCTGTTAAAATAATGGGGACTCTGTTTAAGTATTGAGTGTTTCTGTGACATTGTGTGGGGGGCATGGGTGTAGCCAGGCATACTCCAAGTACTCCATGGTTTGCAACTTTATTTAAGGGGTAGCAAATAGGCTCTGAACTGCTTCCTTTTTCCATGAAAACTAATAAAGAAAATGCTGAACCTTTCTGTAATTGCATTCCTAGGAGTTGAAACTAGAAGGACTGGTCACTAATACTTTCTTTGCATCCCAATGACAATACAACTTTACAGGCTCTGAGCTGGTATTTGGGTGTCTTAGGAGCAATGCATGGCATTTGTATTTACCCATGCATGGCAACAACCATTGTCATGAGATACAAAGTTGTATTTATTGTGCCAAATGAGGCAACAAACACGGTCCTAGTGTACATTTGTATATTGTTTGGCTACACCCTGGGGGGGAGCAAACCCTAAAAAGGGGGAGGGGCAGTGTGAGTCTACTTGGTGGGCCGATCTGAAATCCTTGGCTAAGCACCCTAAGCGGGTTATTGTTACTGTTGTGCACAGGTCCTTGACCATGACAGAAAATCCGCCCTCAGTTGCTGACTTTCCTTGATGATTCATGCCAGCATGCTGCACAATATACCTTGCTTTCTTCTTCACCTGGTGATGGGGTAGATAAAGTCCCACCACACAGATCCACTGACCAACCGCCACCCATGTCAGTATGGACACAGTGGCACTGGCATGCAAATAAGGAGGAGCTGAAGGAGATATGTGCAGTCACAATGACTTGCTGTGCATTGTCTGTGCAGCGGCTGGCCTGGAGGAGGAGCCAAGCGTGAGCCTAGCAATTAGTGCCATTCACCATTTTGATGTGAGAGGGGTGCAGGACGGACAGGACAGCCTGGTAGGCATGGGCCACTGAGGCTATATTTGCCAAGCAATGTATTGTAAAACAGCAGTCTTGGTCGTCGAGTTGGGGTGGGATCACTGGTGTGGGAAGATGATGGCTGCAGTCAGACCTCAGTGCATGAGTTCTGTCACTAAGTGACTGCCCACCATCACTGACAACTTGTCGGACACTGAAAATAAATGCGCCAGTCAGAGCAGATCTGAGCTGGCCTAGATGAGTTTATGACTGGGACTGAGAAGACAAGAAGAAACACGATGAAGCAAAGAGCAGGTGGATGAAGTTCAGATTGATTGTAAAGAAGGGCTGCAACTGAAAATGTAGTACTTTTTTTTTTTCACAGTTGAAGCCATTTAATTGGGATGACCTGGTTGCAGCCTTTCATCCCAATTAAGCCTCCTTCTCGATTAGCAGAATTTCAGTTTTCACTGTTTTTAGGGCTGACTGGTTTTCTAAGCCCAACAATTCATTCAGCTTTAGACTCCACCCCTACTCCCATTACAAGTACTATAACATGTTCACTTTTCATTGCACTGTGTCAGTTTAATCACCACTAGCATGTACTGATTTAATATCTAAAGTACAGTACTGTATAGTCAGGCAGAGAGAAAGCCACATGCAACTGTGTACGATCCAGAGTTGGAAAAGGAGAAAAAGAAAATGTCAACACTGTAACTAAAATAAATTTCTTTGCCTTCACCTTTTTGTGTTTTGAGCATGTTTCAGGCTTGGAGAGTGGGGGTCAGAGTGTTCGGAGTTGAGGGGTGATGGAGACAAGCACAGCATAAACCGTGAACAGCATGTCAGCTTGAACAGCATATCAGTGTGTCAGCTCAAACAACGTGTCAGCATATCAGCTCAGTGTAATTTCAGTGCCGAGGTGACTGAGACTGTAACTTTTGTCTCTACTGCTCCACATCCTTACAGGCAAACAGAAGAGCTCATTCACAAAAGGAAGTGACAGGAACAGAAGAGACAGGACAGGACAGGACAGGACAGACAGCTTCAGTCTGCCATTTATAAATTTTAATTTTGTAATCTGACAGAGATTAATGTCTGGAACTGACTGCTAGAGAGGCTAGGCTACCCAAAAGTAAAAGGTAGTTATGGTGGTCCTGTACTGGTTTTGTTTGAGCTGGGTGAGAGGAAGAGAACTGCTGTCCTGAATTTGTTGTCCCCTGGCTGTAATCAAGGTTCCCCATACCACTCAGCCATTCATTGCCCATGGCTGTAACAGGATGTGAAAATTGCAAAAAAGTGTGACAGACACATCATCAGATATGACACTGTAACAATCTGGATATCGTTACATTATTGATTGAAATGTTTGCTGATAACTGAACATAACATAATTATTTGAATTGTGTTGATAACTGTACATAACAGATAATTATTTGAATTTCTGTTAGTAAGTCTCAGTTGTCACTGCGGAATGTTCTTTCTCCATGTGGCAGTAAGGATTTCTGAGCAGTAAAATGACTGAACTACCTGGTAATGTGAGATAGTTGAAAAGTATGCCCTCCTGTAATAGCCATGATAAGGTGACTGGTTAACTTGGCATTTGCTAAGCAGCGCTTGTAGGAAGATGTAGGCATGACAAGTCTTACTAACAAAACATTTGACTTTCAAAGCTGCATGAACATTTAAGTGACTAGCTGAGCTCACGTAGTTTGTGTGTGAGATTTTGCATTTTGGAAAATCAGATCTGCCATCACTTCAGCTACTTCTACTAAGCCTACCAACTAACTATGTCAGTCAGTCACTCATTCACGGTCAAAAATAAACACTTAAGGTACAGGGCAATTTGGTTAATCAATGATTTGTTCTGGATCTGCTCTAGTCAACTGTGTGGGTTGTTTTCTTCTGACAGACCAGGCCAGGTGTGAATCTTAATTTAAGTAGTCAGACTAGGAGAACCACTATGCCAGGCTTTTTCTGAGTTGCTGGTGGGGCGGTTGTGGTTACTGGATCATTATCAGATTTGTTAGCAGACATGTGAATGTGCATTCACAGAGGCAGAGGGTTAGGGGCTTACATGGGTCACAAATGGAGGTTTAGACAGTAGGAGTAATTAATATGCAAGTGGGCCAAGGGAGGAAATTTTATTTTGAAAAAAAAATGAATTCACTGACAAGCATCGAGCTTTGTGGACCACGTTATTAAAAGTAATAGAAAGTAGTAGAAAAGTAATATGCCTTACAGTTACAGTTACTGATTACTTTTAAACACAAGTAATAACTGTAACTGATTACATTTATTTGAGAGTAACTAGTAACTGTAACCAATTACTTTTCTAAAGTAACTTACCCAACACTGTTTTTTTTTTATTACTCCCACACCCCACCGACTCCGACCCTTTGGGAGGCCAAGGAGTCATCCTTCTGCCCCTGCTCTGCCCAAGCCAGCCTCACAGACCCCATGGAGCTGCGGCTTAGCCCCGAGGGCGAAGGGGGGGTGGCATACACCCCATAAATCAACTTGCGTCAGTCCAGAGGTGGCTGGGAGAGCAGGGCACATTGGAGACACACTCCAGGCCACCTGGCTTCCTGGAATCAGTGTGCTTTCCCATTTGCTCCCCTGCCACAGTGTGTGCTCTGACATCAGGCACTGCATGCCGATGTCCACTGAGTGACTGGGCTGCCCATCCCGACAAGCGGGCTTGCAGTTCACCGAGCCTCCACTTGGGATCAGGCAAGTTGTAGGCTATGGTCTCCACCTCTCCCCAGAAGGTGAGCTAACATGGAATGCTCAAGCCATTCTCCCTAGCCAGCCCTCCAGTGACCCGAGTTCACTCCCAAACCCGGTCACCGTGTCACAAGCAGAAATCCAACTGCTGCGCCAATGGGCCAGCTACCCAACACTGTTTTGAAGTGAATTTAAACTTCAACAATCAGGATATCCACAAAGGCATCCTCCATGCTGAGCTGCTAGTTCCACCCACCAGTGGTGCCATTTTACATTACCTTATACAAACATACATTTATACAGCTCCATCTGCTAGGGTGAAGCCCTCTTGTCACAGTTCTGCCAGTAATATCTTTGCAGAATGCTGCTGAAATACAATATAATCCAATGGCAGTTACTCCAGTTTGTCATGCAGGAACATAGAGTGCTTAAAGAGCTACTGAAGCCTTCAAAGAAAACTTTAAAAAATATAATAATTAGGTACTATTCTGCCTGCATTCCATTTATATTGAATATTTTCTACTACCCATTATTTATTACTAAGGAATTCTGCATGAATATATAATCTTTATCCCTTGAGTTTTTAGAGTCCATCTGCCTCTATAGCCTACTTCCTACTAAGTCATAATCCTCTGTTGTGACATCACAATCTGTTGCCATGGCAGTAACTTTGATATCACAAGCAGTGGTCTATGACTTCAGGTAGGAGAAAGCAGCAAGAATAGATGAACTCTTCATGAGCAAAGATCTTGTTATCATACAGATAATGGATAATAAACTACAAGTAGAACTCTAGTAATAAATAATGGAGGAGAAATACAGCATTAATGGGAAATACAAGCTGGACTATGTCTAAATATTAGGTTTTGTTAAAGTTCTCCTGAACATGTCACTGTGACGGATAGCATCTGCTTGTTTTCATATTGTATCATATTTGTGATATAAATATATGTTTCTTTGAATGTCTGCTTGGAAAATATGGCAACCAGCAGAATAGCACCATGGGAGTTGGGATTTCAAAAGTGTGGTAAGGAAAGATGACCTCTCCATGAACCAGTGGAAAATCTAATTGAGCTTCCTTCAGATACCAGGTTGTAACACATTGTAAAACATCCTTTACTTTGGAATCCAGGAAATCAGGCTGCATTTTATGATCTATTAGGAAGAATCAATTTCTAACTGATACTTGTTATTGTTCACAAATAGGTGACTTAGCTCATCAGGAAGTTTGCTCTGAAGATCAAAGGGTTAACTCTGACCTGTCATGAGGCATCACTAATTAGGAAGAACATACATATTTTTAATAGAATGTTGAGCTGGGGCATGTGACTGATCAATTAATTAGTATCTAGGTGTGCGTGACCTCACAGCCTGCATCACTGTGAGCTGTGACATCACAGGAATTTGGGACTGAAACTGAATATCACAAGCTGGCTGAAAGAAAATAGGCTGTTTTGATTCTGGACTCCTGACAAGACACAGTCTCAAGGGCACTTCTACTGTAGTAGGTAATCAACTAACGCTATTTATTACTGGAACTTAGGTAGGAGAAAATATTCAGTATTAAGGCAGTTTTGTTTAAATTGTCCATTTAATTTAAATGACTATAACCCAGTTTTACATGTTCTGTGTTTTGTATTTCATCTATTATTTTTTTAATTGTAGTAAACTTTATTTTCCTTGAAATTCTGCCTGAGCCTTTTTCTCATTTTGAATGTGAATGCTGGGACAGTGATGATAAGTCTGACAGAACTGTTACACGCTTAGTGTGTTACCATTTTGCACCAAGCTAAGAAAAGTACCTAGGTCTCAACTGAGTCAAAAGGGGATTGTGAACCAAGTTGGGTGCCTGCTGGGTTAAGTATTGCACTGCATTTCCTGAAGAGGGTGTGATATTTGATCCTGTTAACTGGGCATGCCAAGGGTTCATATTTGACCTCAGAACTCAAGACTGGTAGTTGTTTTGGACCCAAAACAGACAGGAGGGTTACCCTGTTTGTTTCCTGTTCACATGTTGCACTTCGAGGTTTGGCACTGTGGGAAAAAAGGCCTGACCTGCTGGAGTGCATTTGTGACAGTCACCAGCTCTTTCATCATGAGGAAGACACTGTGTACACACATGCATCACACACATGCACACACACACACACACACACACACACACACTAACCATTCCTTACATACTCTCTGAGTCTCACTGCACTCACTTCTAAGTGATATGTGTCTAAGGTAGAGGAAGACTCAGTCATCAACATTACAACCAAGTTTAAATGTATTGGCTTTGGTTCAAGTGATTTTATTAGCTAATCTAGGAAGCTGTAGCTATAGCTCTCTAATAGAGTTCTTGCCTAGGAATCAGTGTTATGTCTTCTCCTCTACTTGGATAGATGTACTTCAGCACTTTCTTGTATTCAAACTGGCGATCTGAGTCACAAAAGCAGAAGCTTTAGGCATTTAGCTAAATAAAAAAATTCTTCATAAATTAGAGTGTTGCTTTGACTTTCATACACTGCAGTCTCAATAACCACCAACAGGGATCTGAAAGTGCGTGCATGAAACTAATTTGGCTCTGACTGAAATGAGTGGCATCCTCCTGGAGACATCACTTGTGAGTGTGTTTACTGTTTTGTATTTTGTTATGTACGAATAAATTGTGGAAACTGTTGCAGTAACTGCTTTTGGTGGCTGGTGCCATTATTTTCATGTTCCAGCCATAGTGGCAGCCAAAGATACTGTGGTAGTGATATATCTCTATAGATAGATAGATAGATAGATAGATAGATAGATAGATGGCATGTGCATATCAGGGTTGAGTAAGTACTTAACCCCAATTTTTGCACCTTAATAACTTTATCCCTATTCAACTGACTTACTTGAAATGTGGAATGCATGCAGATGGTGCCAGGATCTCTGTATCCTAAAACTGTGTGGCAATTACTTCATGGGGGCAAAGTTACAAAAGGAAAATACCCCCAAATCATACAAATTAATCCTTTTTGCTGACCCATAACTAAAAACTAGGAGGATTTCAACACTGAAACTTGTAGATTTGATAGAATTTGGGTCAAGGTACTCACTTTTGTTGTTTTTTATCTCCAAAACATAAGTAGTTTTAAAATATTTAAGAAAAAAACTGGTTTCTGAGCATGTGCAGTTTAAAAAAAATCAGCATTCTAAAGTTAGCTGAATTTCTACTATCACATGAGGTCATGTTGTTGTATTACAAAAATGCACTAGTTTATCAGCTGGCAGGGCCAGTTTCCTGTCTGTGTATGCCTTTGTGCTGTTTTTGTTCAGCAGAGATGGGGCTACGTGTCAGTGTATAGTCCTGATGCTGCTGAATGTACTCTGCGTGAGTTTTTCCTTTCTCCTCCCTGATCACTGCCATTAACAACTCACATTGACCTGCTTGCTATAACCTGGACATCAGGGTACCCAATCCAAAGTGCCAGATTTCTATTTAGTATTTTAATATGCCAACACTGGGGTGCCTAACCTGTTGCCAGTTTGCCTCCCCCACATCAATGTACAAAAATTTGGGTGCCCAATCCCGGTGTTGGCATACTTAAACCCCAACCCAGCAGTCTGGGACACTGGGGTGTTGACCACCACTGCCACCAAATATGAAGGGCAGAATTCACTAAAATATTTGGGATTAAGTCCCACACCACAACAGCAGTTTTGAACTGAATCCCTGCAGCTGTGAAGATTAAAATTCACAGCTGCAGCACCTGTGCAGAAGTTATGGCTGGTCACACCTGCTGTAACAAATCTCTGCAGCTGTGGAGATTTCTCAGGAACACCACACACAAGCCACTAAAATCATGGAGCCAGTCCTAATCTGGCTCCACCTTTAGAATTCACGCAGCTGCAGGAAAACTGTGGCAACTTCAGGAATCTGCAAGTGGTAACCCACTTGCACTGCATTTTTCCTGTAGCTGTGGCATTTATGGGCATCTGTGAATCCAGCCCAGTTTGACACTGAGGTTCCTAATCCTCAGTGTTCAAGGTCCCAGACATCTTTTCTGTTTGTTTTTTTCACTTATCAACCTGTAATAAAGGAAACAGTGCCTCATTGTCTCTTTTCCGCCCTTAGAAACCTGTAAATAAGAAATGGTCCACCAGCAACCACCTCCTACAGCCCACCCACCCCACCGTGACCTCCCACTCAGCACCCAGCATCCCACACTCACCACACACCGTAACTTAACCAAGAGTGTCCATGGCATAGATCTACTCTCTGATTGAAAACAAGTCTTGCTACAAAACCAGCAACTGTGATATAATATGAGAAAGAAAGTGCCATATAAAGTATTTCAAAGCATCTTGAACTTTTAATCATACCTTGGTAATTTTTTAATATTTTAGACCACATTTTCAATTTCACCATTTTGTGACTTCCACCTCATGAACAAGGGTGATGACATTATTCAAATCTGGCCAGAAAGGTGATTTTGCAGTTGCTGCACAAAATCCCCTTTCAGATGGGATTTGAAAATGTTCAACACCCTTGTTCATGACGTGGTCCCAAAAAGTCCATGTTGAACATTTGACTATAACTATTAAACAGGTTCTGATCAGAGCCTATATAGCTGTGAAGAGCTGTTGGGATGCTTTTAGCCATTCTTTTTTTTTTGAATTTAATTATCTTTATTAGTTTTAAGTTATACAGTCAAACAAAGAGTATCTTACATAAAAAACAGGACATGTTCAGGTAAGTAACCATACAAATGGTACTAATTCACCCAACTCTCTTCCCTCCCAACCCCACCTCACCCTTTAAACCTTATCCTCTCCTCTCACTTCAGATACCACAGGTAAAACAGAGCATTTGTTCTGGAGCTACAATGTTAATTTTGGAGTCGTAAAGGACTTTATCTACAATTTGATAGAGTATCAACAATGTGTAGATGGGGCATGCTATACTCTTCCATTAAGGGTTATTTGCATCAATAGCAAGGCCTCTAGTTTATTCCATTTCTCGTTATATGTTTGAGGACAGTTCCTAAGGCTAGCTATGGATTTTTAACTCTCAGACTGTATAATATTTCATTCAGCCACTGGAATATGAAATTTAGTTCTGGTCAAGCCAGTGGCGAGGACCAGTCACTTAACTGTTGAGGAGATTAAGGAAATATGAAACCTTCTTTCCTTGATAGGGATTGCTGAGAGGGTTCCTACAATACAAATTTGGGGAAAAGTATTCCCTTAATCCCAATAAAGGGCCCATTGCATTCTTTATATTCTCCCACAGCTGGTTACTTTTGCTACACTCCCAGAAAATGTGAAACAAAGAGCCTCCACAGATGCACATCTTGTACATGTTGCAGTGGGAAGTTTCTTCATTTTATGTAAGTGCACTGGGGTGAAGCAGATATTGTGAAGGATGTAAAATTAGGTAAGGCGTAACCTCTCATTAGTAAGATATTGGTGAAGATCTAGCCAGAAGCGGTCCCAATCTTTGGACAATGTGGGCAGTACCCTATTCCAATAATAAGAGTTCCCAGTTATATTAGGATGAATGTAGGGGAATAGAAAGGCTACTAATTGTGATACCGAGTGGGGTGACCATGCAAGGATTGGATGTGGGAGAAAATCTTCTGATTAATGCCCCATTCTGCAGTACCAAACCACTTTATCAACATATGATGGATCTGATACATTTTGAAAATTTGTGATCGTGGGAGCCCAAAAAACAGTAACAAAACTGGACTTTCAGGTATCCCTCCCTCCAGTAAAAATCAGAGCTATGTTTCTCAATTAATTCTGGCATATGAATAGTAACCCTTGAAGTTTAAAATTTGGATTCTGACATACTGGTTGAGAAGTATCATGCGTATTTCTATATTTCATAGCTCTACAGAGTTGTGTATGTACTTTAACATCTGTGCCTATGACCATGTTTCAGTTGCAGGGTGGTCTAGTCAGGAGAGAAAGTATTTGGCCTCTGAGAGATCCCGTTGATGCAATCAAGTTCCTTTCGATCTGCAACCAAATGGGCACATATGTCAATGAGTTCAAGGTGCAGGGCCTATAGCCCAGCGAGCATATTTAGAAATGTGGCTAACTAGATAGTATAAATAGAAATTGGGCAGTTTAAGCTCCCGAGGTGTTTTGGAGTGCCAAGCTTGACATATGATCTGCAGGGGCACTTTTTCTCCAAAGAAAGTGAGATATGAGTGCATGGAGTTACTTAAACCATGTGGGTGGGATATAGAGATTAAGCATATCTATTGGATAGAATATACGGAGGCGAAGAAACAATTACTCACCTTAGTAATTATGTTTCTTCTAATGGAGTATTGCTGTATTCTGACTATTGCAGTTAGCCCCAGCACTTGAACTTCCCCGGAGAGTAGAGGGTTAAATTCTATGCAGAGCATAGAACGTTGATTTCGAGCTTGGTTCAGACCTCTGTCTGCTGCACTTTGAAATGTAACCATCAGATTCTTACGAGCTAATACTAACTAGCTACTATGTGGAAATTGCAAAATTTTTACTAGCCAAAATGGCAAACAAATATTTTGGATCTCCAAAAGACTCAAGTCGAGAAATCCAAAACCCCAAAACCAGGAAGTGAACAACTGAAGATTATTAAATTAACAAACGTAACCCACCTCCTCTCTAAAAAGAGGGAATACCCAAATGCACCCCTGGGCTGCACACTGCACCTGCCAGCCCACTTCCCAAAAACAGGTTCTGAGGGGAGGCAGGAGGGAGATCAGAATACAGCAAGACTCCATTAGAAGAAACACAATTACTAAGGTGAGTAATTTTTCTTCAAACAACATGAAGTCTTGCTGTATTCTGACTATTGCAGACTACTAAGCAGTACCTCCATGGAGGAGGATTCAAACCTACTTTGGGAATAGCCTCTGCAGTACTGCTGCACTAAACTGAGCATCACTCCTAGCCTGGATATCCAGGAGTAATGCTTGGTGATCATATAGACTGTTTTCCAGGTGGCTGCTTTGCATATCTCTAGTAAAGGAATATCCCTGGCAGCAGCCAGGAAGCAGCTGTACCTCTAGTTGAATGAGCCATCAGGCCTGAGGGTGGTATTTTGCCCAGCTTCTCACAGCAGAATTGTATACAAGAGACAATCCACTTGGCAATAGTTCTCTTAGTGTCAGGTTTACCCTTTCCCACCTCTCCATAAGTGAGAAACAACTGGAGGAGTCAAACCTACGTGCCTTAGTACACTCAATGTAGTAGCTAAGGGCTTGTTTAACATCCAAACTGTGTAATCTTCTCTCCTGAAGAAGAATGATCAGTGAAGAACACAGGAGAGACATGGACTGGTTCAAATGAAAGTCTGAAATCACTTTAGGTAAGAACCTCCTATTGGTTCTAATGACCACCTTGTCTCTATGGAAAGAGATAAATTCAGGCTTCACTGGCAGAGCCTGTAATTCACTGATATGTCTGGCAGAGGTAATAGCTACCAGAAACACAGTTTTCCAAGTCAAGTACTTAAGCTCTGCTGAAGACAAAGGCTCAAAGGGTGGTTGCAGAAGCTGAGCAGTGCAGACATTAAGGTCCCAAGCAGGAGTAGGATCCCTAAAGGGGGACTGATATGAAGCAATCCTTGAAAAGTTTACAGAAAACAGGATGAGATGCCAGTGAGGAGGGCTTTTCCACTGACAAAAGAGCAGAAACAGCTGACAAGTGCACCTTGAGAGTAGCTGGTCTGAGGCCTAGGCTATTGAGGTGAACCATGTAATTCAGAACTGTAGACAATTCATCAGTATAAGGGAAATATGCTTCTGGAACACCAAATACTAAATCTTTCCATTTGAAGTTAAACATTTTTCTGGTGGCAGGTTTTCAAGAGGCTTTGAGAATATCCAGAACCCCTTGAGACCGATGCAAATTTGCTTACTCTAACTCTTCAAGAACCATGCCTTGAGGTTGAGAGACCAAAGGTTGGGATACCAAATCCTCCCTGAGAGGAGGTTAACAGGTTGTAATTCCTGGGAAGAGACAGGGAAGATGGACTGAGTAGGGACAGCAACAGAGGATACCAAGGCTGCGTGGCTCAGTCTGGAGCAATCAGGATCACTTTGCAGGGTTGTGACCTTATTTTGACCAGGACCTTGAACAGTAGGGGAAAAGGAGGAAGGCATACAGTATAGAAATGTTCCTTCCCAATTCAGAATCAGAGCATCCAGAAGAACTGAGTCCAAGACTGGGGGTCTACAACAAAATAGAGGAAGTTGGTGATTATCTGGGGCTGCAAAGAGATCTATCTCTGGAGTGCCCCACCTTGAAAAAATCACCTTAACACTAGAGGGTCCAGGGACCATTCGTGATAGCCCTGGGAGATCCTGCTCAATGCATCTGCTAGCACATTGTCCTTCCCTGGAAGGTGGACTATGAGACAGGTCTGTAGAGAATAAGCCAGGGACCATAATCTCATGGCTTCCATGCACAAGGCCATAGATCAAGTGCCTCCTGCTTGTTGATATACCACATGGTGGTGGTGTTGTCTGTCCTGACCTGAACCACCGTGTTCTGTACTGACTGAGAGAAGGCTTGCAGGTCCAGAAAAACACCCTGAGCTGCAGGAGGTTGATGTGGAGAAGAGACTCCTGAGAGGACCATACTCCTGGGCTGTGTGAGTCTCCAGGTGGGCTTCCCACCCCAGGAGAGAAGCATCTGCGATAAGAACCACAGAATGAGACTGAGTGATGAATGGGACTCCTTGCCTGAGGTTGTCCTGATCCTGCCACCACTGGAGAATCTGGATCAGAGTCTGAGTCACTGGAATTAGTTTGGTTGAGGATCTTTTTCTGAGACCAAAAGCCCCAGGTGAAACTGAATGTCCCTCATCTGAAATCTGGCCCTTGGACCACTGCAGTGGAGGCTGCCATGTGGCCCAGAAGCTGAAGGAAGTGCCTTCCTGGTCGAGAAACCAGAAGGTGGAAGGAGGAAGCCAGCTCTATAATAGCCCTCACTCTTTCCAGGGAAGAAAAGCTCTTGCTTTGACAGTATCCAGCTCTACCCCTATTAAAGTGAGAAGCTGTACAGGCTCAAGTACTGACTTGGGAAGATTGAGAAGAAACTTAGGAAGAGAACACCTGCTGCTTCACTTGCAGATCTGACTTGACTTGGTCTGGAGACTGACCCACAATGAGCCAGTCGTCCAGGTATGGGAATATGGAAATATTCTTCCTTCTTAGAAAGGCCACTACTACTGCTAGGCATTTTGTAAACACCCTTGGGGCTGATGTTAGGCTGAAGGGCATTGCTTTGAACTAGTAATCTCCTGAAGGCAATTCGAACCTGAGGTACTTTCTGTGGGAGCACCTGATGGGAATGTGGAAGTAGGCATCTTTTAGGTCCAGGGAGGCTAGCCAGTTCCCTGGCCTTAGAAACAGAAGGATTGTTCCCAGAGTCACCATTTTGAATTCTGGTTTTAAAAGATATTTGTTCAGGTTTCTTAAGTCTAGGATGGGTCGCCACTCCCTGTCTTTTTGGGGTAAGGAAGTATCTGGAGTACAGACCTTTGCCCTGTGCATTGTAGGAACTCCTCCCATGGCCCTTAAGGTCAGTAGAGATGAAACCTCTGCCTCTAAAGCAATGGTTTCAGAGATACTTGCAGGTGGAAAGGATCTGGCTCTCAGCTTTGGGAATTTTTGAAGCTGAGAACCAGCCCCTGGTTTACTACCTCCAGGACCCACTTGTCTGAGGTAACTGACTTCAGTCCTGGAAGTAGTAAGTCAGTCTGCCTCCTACAGGGATGGTGGAGTCGACCCAGGCTGACACATCAGGTGTCTTCTTGGCAGGAACCTTAGGTTGAGGGGTGGATGTATCCCTGCTCATCCCCTTCTACCTCTCCCTCTGAGAAAATGGAGAGGAGGCCTGTGCTTGGTGAAAGGCCTGTGAAAAGGCCTGCCCCTGCCCCTAGAATGCTGCCTTTGAGGAGTTGCCTGCCTTTCCTTGGCCTGTGCACTCCTATAGGTGGTCCTATATTCATCCATCTTTTTATATAATTCTCTGTCTGCTCCCAAACAGAGAATCACCCACCACAGGGAAATCCATGGCCTTAGCCTGGGTGTCCTGTGAAAGGTTAGTACATCTGAGCCAAGCCATCCTCCAAGAGCCACAGATGTAGCCATGACTCATGATGACACATCATTGGAGTCCACAGCAGCATGAAATTGTACCTTGATGCCTCAATCCCATCAGCAGCCACCTCCTCCAGCTCCTTGGCAAGCTAGGGGAAGTCTGTTAGCCAGCGCCAGTACAGTGTCCCACCTGGACTTCTGGTACCTGGCTGTATAGGCGATGTAATTTGCCTGCCTGAGTCCCAAGGAGGATGCCATGTACTGTTTCTTTGCCATGGCATCCAGCTTCCTGGAGTCTTTATCTGGGGTGTGTGAAGTCAAGGTATATTAGCCTTATCACAGGCTGCAGCCTGCACGACCTCAACATGGCTGCATTGTTGGTACAAATACTCTGTACCTGAGCCTGATAACGTGTATCTCTTGTCCATCCTTTTGTCAACAGGAGGTACAGAATTTGGAGCCTTTAACAGTTTTTGTGTCTGTTTCCCAAAGGACTTATGAAGGGGAATAGACAACCTCTTGGACTCTGGGATGTCCATCATCTCCACATAATCAGGCTTCTCCTGTTCCTCCACAGCTTCTTCCACAGGGAGCTGGAGGGTTTCTGCCACTTTTCTGTAAAACATGTAGTGGGAAGGGACTCAGAAAGCCTAGGGGAAACACCAGAAGGTCTGCCTGGGAGATGTCGCGTTTGATGGGCTCATCCAGACCTTCCATACCATCATCATCATCATCATCACCTTTGTAATCCTCTTCCCTCCAAATCCGGTTCATAAAAATCTTTAGGGCATAATCCTGAACCGTGGAACTGACCAAACCGAATGCCTGCCAGAAGGCGCCGGATCAGACGGAACTGGATGAAGCTATTCCACAATCCTAATCGCTCTGGCAATTACTCCTCGGTGGTCGGAACAAGGGTCTCCAGATCCGAACCGCCGATTTGTCTTTTGTTTTCTTTCAACAGAACCGATCCTCAGAATCAGTTCTCCTCTTGCCCAAAGAAGTATCATCCTGGTCAGAGGGCACTCTTCTGGTTCGGTCGGAACCGAACCGGGCTGGCCAATGGGGTCAGCAGACTCTTGGCCTCCTTATCCCTAAGCCTGCCCAACCATTTTCCAGGGTAGACTTAGGGAAGTTCTTGCAAATTTGGCAGTCTGAATCAAGGTGGTCAAACCACAGACAATAAACACAGGTGGTGTGGGGATCAGCCTTAGCAAAGACTTCCCCACACACATTGCAGTGTTGAAACCCAGTGGCCCGGTTTTCTTTTGGGTTTCTCAGACGTAGCCATCCTAACCAAAAACTTACCCTTTTACAGCAACAGCTAGGCAAGACTCCTTATCGGTTTCTAACCATGTCACGGCCCATACTGTACCTGTCATTCAGCAGGCAGCTGGGCGGTATGTGGGTGGGTTGCAGCCACCAGCCGATGATGGGGGAGTGGGTGGGCAAGGGTTTATGTGTGGATGGGAGGGGTGGGGAGTGCCACTGGATCACCAGGCATTTCATTACAGGATTTTACCATGATCGCGCAACAGGTGGGTTCCACTAGACCACCAGGGATGGTCATATTGTCATTTATCAGGAAACAGGGACTTGGATGGGAGGGGACCACTAGACTACCAGGGATGGTCATGTATCATACTAATCGGGACTGGGGGCCACTAGACTACCAGGGACTTTATGAACATATACTGCACGATCGTGGCTACGGGTAGAGAATGCCCTGGGATCCCCACAGCACATGTCATGCTGTGCAGAGTGCCAGGCACAAGTCACCGGCTGCTCTGCACAAGGCATGCAAATGGCCCCATTTGTACCTTGCATATATTATGGCCTCATTTGTATGTCCCTGCTGAATATCGCGGGTGATGCGCCTAGCACAACTGCACTTCCGCTGGCACATCCCCTGCTCCCTATCTGTGACTTGCACCAGTGCAGTGCCACTGCGCCATGTGCAGTTTGTGTGCAAAACGTGCCATATTCAATGGTGCTGCTCCATGGCGCATCCTGTTGAATATCACCTGGATCTGACCTGGCTCATCACAGTTGCACTGCACCCAAGCTTGCACCACTGCTTGGTGCAGTCTGATTATCCCAGCCACTGCGTGTATGTATATATATATATATATATATATATATACATTATGGTAGCACGGTAGTGCTACCATAGTTAGGGTTGAGGAGCCATTTCCATGTTAAACCCTCAATTTTGCACCTTAAAACTTTGCAACCGTTTGATGTATTTGCCTGAAATTTGGAAAGTATGATCAAGAACCATAGGCCTTGGGATCTGCCAAGTTTTATACTGATCGATATACGGTTGTGGAGTTATTAAGCATGATCTGTGCGCGTTCGCTTTTTCTGGAATTCTGTGGTTGCGTACAGGATTAAATGCGTTTGCGGACCGGCCCAAAATCTTCAGGGAACGTGCAGGCGGGGTCCCCAATGGCCTTTCGAGATTTGGTGAAAAAATATTAAACGGTTCAAAAGTTATTCAAAACAGTTTCCATTATAAGTCAATGGGAAAAGTTAACAAAAGTTCGACAGTGTCGCAAATGCATTTTACTTTCTCGAATGGGCCTGTTATTTGCAAAATCTGCCATTTTGTTTTCAGTTGGTGATCAGAAAAATGGTTGACATTTAAATTTTAGACCCTCTAGCAACGTAATTTTTTTGTATTTAGCTATTCGGCCCTGAGGATGCTTGCCATGTCTTTATTTTGTAGAAACACCCCAGAAATATGTTTTCAAATTTCTGGAAAAGTACTTTCGCAAATTACTTCGTGCTCACAAAAGTTCAGAACTTTTATAAAGCTTTACCAATGCTACAGTAATTTTCTAGTCTGTGGGGAATGACAGCAATTCTTTGGCCACTGTACTGCAAAATAACCGCTGGGAGTTTTGGCTGAAATTTGAGGGAACACAGCTGACATCTAACAGATGTGCCTTTCAGTGCTGTATTGAAAAATATTACACGGCAGCAAAGTTATGGCACTCCAAAGTTGCCAGTTTTTCCCATAGGATAACATTGTGGCCAAGCATTACAGGAATCCTTTGGCAACCTGCTGCAAAATAACGGTTTGGTCTTTTTCCTGAAATTTGGAGGAAGACAGCCAACAGCCCACAGATGTGCCTTTCAGTAGTTTGGTGAAAAATATTACAGGGAGGCAAAGTTATGGCACTCGAACTTCTCTTTTTTCCCATAGGATAACATTATGGCGTTCTGCACGTCCTTTCAGGGCCCTATCTCGAACGTGTGTTTAGGATACGGATTTTTCGTCGAAAATTTCTTAGCCCCATGGGCTAAGATTCAAATTAGCCAGGACAGTTGTAAATAATATGACTTTTAAATTTTTTTTCACGTCGTACGGTTCTTGAGATATAATGTGTTTAGTATTCCAAGATCTAATTTTCTGCTGATACTCATTATTTTGCATCCATTATTTGTACTCACTGTCTTTTTCAATGCAGGTTGTGGGGAAACCAGGCTATGTGCTTACATTACTGTTACTGTTGCCCTTTCGGCTTATGGATCCGCACTCATTTCACTTACCATTGACGCCTGCGCCACCATGTGCTGTATCTTCATGCTTTCATTTGCGCTATGCTTGTTGTTTTGTGCCATTTCTGTGTACAGTACTGTTTCTCTTACTGTTTCACTTTACTTCACCATGACCATTGCCATTTGTGTTTGCAGGCACCATGTTACTGTGACAACACATCATGTGGCAGACCGTTCGTCTCGCCACCATGTGCTTACCCTTTCTGTTCTCATTCTTGCTTGTTGTTAGCAGCATGTGCGTCACTGTTAGCATTTCTGTTTGCGTTGCTGTCCCTGTTACTATGCCACAACACATCATGTGGTGGGCGCTCCCGCATACGTTATGAGCAGGAGCGGCCCGGCTGCCCCGCCGCTGCATTACATTCACTATTTCTCGTTATCATTCTCAAAAGAAGGGAAATTAGAGGCAAAAACTCCATTTAATGCATTAGTTAGGGTTGTTCCACAGCGACAAAAGTGAGAAATTCGCTGTTAGGGTTGAAAACCCCTTGGACCCCGCCCACCCCAACTGGCATTGGGGTGCGCATTGGGATCGTGGGTCCCAACTCTCACCCCATTCTCCTATACTTCTGCTGCTTTACAATGTCATGGGGAGAGAGTTAGGGCTGATTATCCCAATGCGCACTCCCAATGCCGGTTGGGGGTGGGGCGGGGTCCAAGGGGGTTT
Source organism: Neoceratodus forsteri (assembly GCA_016271365.2). Lineage (NCBI taxonomy): Eukaryota > Metazoa > Chordata > Ceratodontiformes > Ceratodontidae > Neoceratodus > Neoceratodus forsteri. The sequence goes on along the minus strand of CM057459.1, from coordinate 719,210,495 downwards.
CAACCCTAACAGCGAATTTCCTCACTTTTGTCGCTGTGGAGCAACCCTAACTAATGCATTAAATGGAGTTTTTGCCTCTAATACAGTATATATATACACACACACACAAATGCAATTTTGCATCTTATAGTTATTCGCTTTCAGACAAATTTTATAGACTTTATATGTCCACCTGATGGAATCTTGAATGAGTTAAGTAAATGTTAATATTTTATCAAGGCCCTGATCCAGCAACTAAGTAAATACACACTCAGTATGTCATATTATAAAATGACAAAAACAGTTTTCTGTTTGTAGTTGTTTGATCAGGAATTTTATAAATGGTATAAGTTATTTTTGTTACATCTATGTTGGTCCAATAGAAGGTATGACATAATTTGCTTCTGTATCACTCATGGTTTGTCAGCAGTTAATTCATTAGATGAGGTCTCCTTGCTATAGTTTGACTGTTTCTCCACCCTCCCCCAAACACACGCACACACTTAAAGAGATCTCAGTAACTCTTATCTGTTATGTTTGGGAAGCAGGCGTCAGCCCTTGTCAAAAGAAGTGTATGTATTTAGTCTGGGTAGCTCACTGAAGACCTGGCATTTTATCAGATAAGTCTTGAGAAGTTAAAAACAGTGTAAATCTTTACAAAATTTGCTGGGAAAAGTTAACATTTATGAGGTATGAACTTTTCTTGAAAGATATTCATCCCCAACTGAAGTGAATGTTTAAGTGCTAATCATTTAAATGTGCAAGCTCTTGCATTTATTTCAAAGGGATAAACAAATCTCCTGTTTAATAGGCAACCAACAATTTAACAAGCTGTTTCAGTTTCCTAATGGCCATTAGATAAGCAGCTTGGAGTTATTTCTCCAACATTCTAAACAGAAATAATGGATCATTTTATTTTAGTTGTCATAGTGATTTGTAGATATAGAAGGATACGTTGAAATGTCCATAAAATGTGTTCTACGAAACTCCATTTTCAAGCTACAAATAGCAAAATGACTGTAGGCACCGCTACAGACATAAAAATGACCAAGTTATGAGCATACATTGAATTTTTCTATGCTCACTCATAACTTTGTTAATTTTAATGTTCTCACCCCAAATTTTCAACATAGCCATTTTTTCACACCACCTCAGGAGCGTGACAGCTGCCATTTTTCAAATCCTGGCCAAAATGTGTTTTCACAACTGTGGTAAAAATGACATTTTGTCTAGGATTTTAAATTTTCACCTTTTGAGTTCAAGAAGTGGAGTCATAAGAAGACTATTTTGAAAAGTTGGGTTCAAAATATTAAAATACAAAGTTATTGAGGTACAGTGGCATTTTTCAGCACTCATAACTTTGATAATTTTCAATATTTTGACCCCAAATTTTCAACATACTCATTTTTTCCACATCACCTCATGAACCCGACAGCTGTTATATTTTAAATCCTGACCCAAATGTGATTTCGCTTGTGGCACAAAATGAGGTTTTATTCAGTATTTTATAAATGACACCTGTCATGTTCAGAAGGGTGGGTCATACAAAGACTATTAAAATTTTGGGTCAAAATGTCAAAAAATTGATAAAGTAACATTGTTTGCAGGAGTCGGCTGTTGGCCCAGTGAGACTATGTTGCCTTCCTGTGCCAGTGACCTAAGTTTGGGTGTGAGATCAGTGAACCAGTTGAATGGACTAAGGCTCGGGGAGGTGCTGCAGTGTTTCGCACTGGCCTCAGCCTGGGAGGACAGATACAAAAATTAAGAACCAGCACTCCAGACTTGAAAATTCAGTGAAAGAGTATTTTACTTAAATAGACTTCATAATATTTGCAAAAAAAATCACATGATATGATAAGTCACAATGACAAATTAAAGCTCCCACATACATCTTGTTTCAACACTCGTGGTATCCCACTCCTTCGTCAGGAGGCATGGCTAACATTATTACTCAGTGATTATTATACCCTTTTAGCCAGGAGTATGTCATAAAACAGTGTTTAACACAAACTAAACAAACTAATGTGTATAAACCAGTCGTGACACACACTGTGTTTAGGATGGTATCTGTTACTACTTTTCTCCTGTCAGCTCTCATTAGTAAAGCAGGTCTGTGAAAGCCTGTATAAAACAAGCTCATTTAAAAGTACATTTCCAAAAACACAGCATGCATTACTACTGAAAGTGAAAAAAAAAGCAAACAGGACCTCCTTATTATGTCATTCATTTAAAACTTTATTCTTTATGCAAAAGACTTTATTTAGGATAATATGGTGCCACAGTATTTGGGACATATTACATATTAGATTCACACACACAGGAACTTATTAGATCTCTAAATGCATATGTTATTTCACATTTCATTTTGTACAATATTGTAGATCACACTCACAAAATACTGCACATAATTAGTGAACAAAGGATTTCCAATCCATCTGGTCATTAAAACCACTAGGTCTCAGAGTCCTAAGTTTAAAAATCCACATAGACTCTCTTTGATCTAATAATAGATTTCTGCCACCCCCGGTTCTGTGAGGGACATGATCAAAACCCATGTACTTTATTATGTGATCCCCTTACTTTATTATGTGATTCCCTTAAAGTACTGATTGTGTGGAAAGAAATACCATTTGTGACAGCTGCCATCTGGTTTATTTTTAGCTCACAAACATTGAAAGTACACAAAAATGTATCTTTTCAGAAAACATCTGAACTTAGGTAAAGGGGACCTTTTTACCTAGATTCTAGTGTTTGTGTTTTGAAAAAATTTCCAGAAATACCTTTTCTGGGCACCCCAAAATCCAGAGTGCCCAGCTTAGTGAGAGAAGCCATTCACTCACATTCTCTGTACAGTATGAGAACAGTGGGCTTTCTTGAATGCTGAGTCTGCAGCTGGAGTCGTGCTGACAGCTTCAGCTCAAGCAGTGAGCCAGCGATCCCCTGTTCTCTCTCTCTCTCACTGTCTCTCTGTCTGTCTCTGTTTCTCTCTTTGTCTGTCTGTCTGTCTGTCTATCTATCTATCTATCTATCTATCTATCTATCTATCTATCTATCTACCAGCAACAGCTGGTGGACCTAGCCTGTGCTGGGTGGGGACAGAGTCTGGCTTCACTCCCGGGAGACCAGTGTGCTGTTCAGAAGACTGCTGTCTGAGCTCCCTGGGGTATCCCAATTAGGGATCGGAGGTTGGCCTTCCTGCAGGACCTGGGTTGGTAAGGGTTGCCGGACAGTGTGGGGCTGGGGCTGGCTGTAGGTTTTAATTCATGGACAACTCCTGTGAATCTGTCTTTATAATCTCTGTGTGGGCCTTATCGTGTGGAAGTGGACATTTGTTTTCTGTGTGGGTTCAATCCCCTTGTTCTTTGAATTTTAACTTTCAGTTAACTGCTGTGATAGTGAGGTACCACATTTTGGACAACTGAGGGTTGGTGGTGGGTGCCCACCCTCAGACATTTGTACCTTATACTGAGTTTATTACTTTAATTTTTATTTTTAGTCCTGAAGGAGATTCATTAACTGTTGGACTATGATGGTGAGACCCCACTCTTAAAACTTTTATTTACTCACATGACAGAGTTGTCCTTTTGGACTGGATTCAGTGTATTTTAGGGCTGCCGGTATTTTAGAGTACAATCTTATACATAATTAATTGTATTAGCTGTGTCTGTTGGCATGTTGGTGGTTTGTATGTGTGCTGTGCATGTCTGTCTGTTGTGGTTGTTGTTTTTTGTTTATTTTTTGGGTGGCATGGGCTGGATAGGTGTTCAGACAGTCAGGCAATATTCCCTCACTAGGCTCAGGGAATTACGTCCCTTTGTTTGCCCTCCTCTGCCTGCAGAAATCTACAGGAAATGTTGATCCTTTGGGATTGCTAAGCAATGCAGGACAAGGAGGGTTTTGGGCCTAGTGAGAGAAGGGAAGGGAAAGGGGGGCTGATTGAGGTGGTGGGGACTAGGAGATGCCCTGGGGTGAAATGGTGCCAGGACAGAGGTGCCCCTGTCTTGTACCCATGCCCAAAGGCTCCACAATTAGTGGGCAGGAGCCAAAGTCTTCTCGAAAACTCATCCAACTCGGGCGGTGTTATGTAATGCCAGGTCTATGAAAAACAAGACAGCTATTATAGATGATCTTGTTGGAACAACTGACCTGGCCTGCATCACTGAGACCTGGCTGGATGAAAATGCTGGCCCTATATTGGCTTCAGCTGTTCCAGTTGGGTACTCGGTGATACACCGCTCAAGGTTGGATCAAGGGGGTGTTGCCATTATATTTAAGCCAGAACTGAGCCTTGTGGATATGCCAGTGGGGATCACCAGGTCCTTCAACTGTATCCTTGGAGCAGGTGTGGGATTCAGGATTCTCATCATTTACTGTCCACCAGTTGATGGTGGAGATTTCCTGAAGGAGTTTGCAGACTTCTTCATCGACATGGCATTGGAGTCCTCAAGATGGCTAATTCTGGGGACTTTAATGCCTGGGTCTAGATTGGCTCTCACATTTTGGACAGAGTGTCCTCCAGCTTATGTCGATGCTGGGTCTCACATGGACTATTACCTCCGCTACCCATGTAAGGGGTCACTGTTGGACCTGGTGTTCCTCCTGGGGATGAAGATCATCAATTTGGGTGAAACCAGTTGGCTGGTCTAACCATCACAACATAAGATTTAGTTTTGGGGCTCCCCTAAAGGCATGCCCTCACAGAGATGATCCAGTACCGCCCTTTAAGGGTATCACCCCGAAGGCCTCATGGCGGTATTGGATCTATCGGGTTTGTTGAGAGAATTTGTTGTTATACCTGAAACCCTGCATAGCTAGTGCTTGTGTACAAGCGGGACATTTTACATCAGTACACGAACTGTCTGTGACAAGGCTCCTTTCCTGAGGTGATGTTATAGCCTGTGTTAATCTGTGATGCATTTGAAATTCCCGGTCATCGGAGCCCCAATTATTGCCAGCAGGTGTTGTGAAGGAGGGACATGCAGCTACGCTATTGGAAGAGGAGGGCAGAAAACAGTTGAAAAGCATCGCGCTGCTACTGCGTGAGCTTGAGTGGTGCGAGCTCCACTCAGAAGAGAAAGTGGACTGTAAAGTATTTACCTAATTATTTGTACTGTCATGTTTTTTTTAATTATGATTTTAGCTGTGCGCTATAGTGTCCTCAAAATGTATAGCTTATATGATGCCTATGGGGAGCCTTCATATTCTGGAGGTTCATTTTATAATGAGGGGAAGCAAGAATCTCGGGCCTTTGGGGAAATGTTTATGTTACTGCTAGTCTCCTGCCAAAAGATTGTTATGGTTGTGGAGATTATTGTGCCACATAAAAACTCTCCTCCTTATAGGAATTTATAAAACCCCTAGGGTGGAAGCAGGGCTTTTCACTTTTTATTGGAGTTTTTGTTGGAATTTAAAACTCTCATGAGTTTTACTTACTGGTGATTTTAATGTGAATTGGGAGGATATAGAAGTAAGCCATCCCTAGTTGACTTGCAGGTTGATTTGGGACTCACTTAGTTGATATTAGAACCCACTAGAATTAATACCAGAGAGCCTAAGAAATACACTATTTTGGATCTCATGTTTACTAATTCTCCACAGAATTACATTTCTCATGGAGTATTACCTGACTCCTTTTCTGATCACCAGTTGATTTATGCTACTAGATTAAGTATTATTACCCTAATTTATGTCAAAAGGTGTTTTGGAGAGATTTCAGAAGATTTTATTATTTATTATTTATGTTAGATTTGGAGAATGTCCAATGGTCTAGGTTGAATTTAATCCCCTCAGCTACGGATGCCTGGGAATTTTTGTATCAGAGTTTGGGACTGTCTGTGACAGACATGTACCTTTGAGATCTAGGAAATCTAAATATAAGGGAACACATGGTTTAACAGTGAATTGTTTAAGGCCAGGAAAGTTCGAGACAAAAATGGGGTATTGCTGAAAGGACTGGAAGGATGCTGACTGGCTTGCATACAGACAAGCCCGCAACACTTATACATTCAAGGCTAGGTTAGCTAAACAGGAATTTGTTAGACATAAGTTAGACAATGATAATAAACATGAGGCTAAACATTTCTGGAGGACCATATTGGACTTAACAGGGAAAACCATAATTATGAGTTAAATAAAATCATAGTAGAGGGAAATGAAGTAAGTCTTGGGAGGAACTTGTGGATATTTTCAATTCATATTTTAGTAAGGTGGTTTCATCTGTACACTCAGAGGATGTTCAATTGGACCATAAGTCAACTGTGGCTATAACTTACCAGAGCAGCAAGCCTCTGGGTTCTTTAGTTTTCATCATATTTCACTAGAAGAAGTGTTGATCAAATGCTGGGGTTAGATATTTCTAAAGCAATTGGGCCTGATGGAATCTCATCCAGACTGCTTAGGTATGTTGCCCTTGTATAGCTGAACCTTTGGCTCTCATCTTCAATTTATCTTGTAATTGTGGTGAGTTTCCAGAGGATGGAAGGTGGCTAGAGTTAAACCTATTTCAGGGGGGGACAGGATCGAGCTGGGCAATTACAGGCCCATCTCGCCTCCTGTCACAGATTTCTAAAATTTTTGAGAAAATTATTTCTGTTCATCTGAGAGATTATTTGGACTTTAATGGTAGAATGTCTACTTATCAGTGTGGATTTATATCCCAACACAGTACTAATACTGCATTGGTTAAGGTGGTTAGCGATCTGCAGTGGAGCCTGGACAGGAGACAAATGGTTGGAGCTTTATTTATAGATCTTTCTAAAGCTTTTGATACTTTGAACCATCAGGTGCTCTTTCCAGGCTCAGCCAGATTGGGTTATCTATCCAAGCTGTTAATTGGTTTTCATCTTATTTGAACAGGAGGAAACAGTTTGTCAAGATTGGTCCATTTAGTCCAATTTAGTTGATATGTTAAATGGTGTCCCATTGGGACCTTTGTTATTAACATTTATGTTAATAATCTTACTTTTGACCTTCCAGACATAGGATGTCATCTTTATGCTGACGATACGATAATATATGTAGACGGTCCTACCTTGGATGTGATTAAACCCAAACTTTAGTCGGCTGTCGATCAGGTTCAGGATTATTTTTAGTATTAAATTCTAAGACACCCAGGTTGTTGTTTTCAGGAATAAGCAGACTAAAGATCAAAAACTAGGCCTGAATATAACTACTTTGGATGGTACTATCTTAACGGAAGGGGATCACTATAAATATCTGGGTCTTTGGTTAGACTGTAACTTTTCTTGGTCCTTTCACATAAATAATATGATAATGGGTTTTAAATAAAAAACTAGGGCACTATACAGGTTTAAGAGATATATGTCCAGGGATGTTCACTTAAAAGTTGTGAACTCTTTATTAATGCCTAATTTAGATTATGGGATCTCCTTTATGGAGGAGCCTCTGGTTCTTTATTGGATAGGGTAGATATGATGTTTCATAGAATGGCTCGATTTGTCTTGGAGGTCCCTTATAGGACCCGTAGATGTCTTTGTTTACCAGTTTAGGTTGGGAGTGGCCCTTTGAGCACAGGAATCTTCATCTCCTTAAATTCATGCTCCAAATTTGGAAAAAGAAGTTCCAATTTATATCTCTCGATTGTTCCCTCCCAGAAGTGCAAAGGATAATCTTAGGTCTGCCCAGGGGTTGCATTATTTAATCCCAAAATGTAATCTGAGCATTAGTAAAACAGCGGTCCCCATTTAGAGGATGGCTCTTTGGAATAAAATTTCTGTACGTTTAAGGGATGAGAATCAGAAAAATTTTTCTGACCTGTATAAATGGTATCTGAGTTGGGTTAGTAGTCAATTTAATTGTAGACAATGTGATACTTATTAACCAACCAAACATTTTATATAATGCTCCTTGCTGCATAAATTATGTATTTTATACTGTAGTATGATTATGCTGATTGTTATGTCTTTGAAACTGATGTTTGATGTTGTTTGTCTTTTGATACCTGGGACTTCATTGTAAATGAGTTATGCTCAATTGAATGTTTCCCTTATTCTTTATGAATAAAAGATTTACTACTACTACTACTACTACATAATTCCAGGGGATCTGTTTCTGGCCTATAACAGGGCAGTGGGAGATGCCCGAAGAAGACTGCACCGTTAGTGTTCGCTCATTACTCTCCGCCCAAGGAATCCTTGGTCTGATGGTTCCATGAAGGAGTTGAGGAGAGTGGGTTGAAGGCTGAGAGAGCTTGGTGGAAGTCTGGCTTGATGTTGACAGGCTTAGATTGATGGAGCACTATAAAATCTATCAATCAGAAATCACCTGTAAGAAGGAAGAATTCCTGCCCAGAGAGATTTCTGCTGCTCAAAATCAACTGGCTCAGCTCTTCCAGACCATAAACAGATTGTAAAATCTGATCTGTCTCCAGCCCTGAAGAACTTTTTTCAGGCTGAGTTTGATGAGCTCCTTGGTTTTTGCAGATAAGATTGCCAACATCCGCACCAGCACCAGCCTGGCATTCCCATGAGGGGTTGCATTGATCGGGTGAGGAGATGAGCACCCGCCTACCTGGTCAGACTTTGACAAGCTGGAACTCATGGATATCATCCAAATCATCCAGACTATGTGACCAACTAGCTATAGTTTGGATCCGGCCCAACCCTTCACTAAGGAATTGTGTTGATACTATCTGCCCGATCCTAGATGAAATTGTTTGGGGTTCCTTGGAGGGGTCTTTCCTGATCCCTCAAGGAGGTGATCATCCGACCATCCTAAAAAGTCCTCCTTAGATCCAAACCAATTAGCTAACTATAGGCTATCTCTAACCTGCCTTTGTAGGCAAGGTTATAGAAAGGGTGGTGGCATCACAACTGGAGGATTATCTGGGATTTCACGGTATCTATGAGGCTCTCCAGTCAGGATTTAGGAAGAGAGACACAGTACGGAAACTGCCCTCATTCAGGTATTGAATGAACTCCTACAACTGAGAGATTGAAAGGAGCATACCATCTTGGTCCTTCTTGATCTCTTGGCAGCATTGACACTGGACCATGGTGTGCTTCTGGAGCACTTGCACTTTCTTTGTGGGCTATGCTTATTTATGTATTTATTTAACTATGTGTTTTATGGCCCCCTTTGTTCTCATCCCCCATGTCACCTGCTACCTTTCACAATGTTTACAAATTTAAATATGTTATGTAAACATACCAGGGTGCCCACCCTAGTACTTCCCTCTTGACCCCCCACTCCAGGTCACCCTAACCGCATTTCTACTATGTACCTGGTGATACTGGGGTGGCACAACCAGTGCCACTGAACAGTAGCCTGACACTAGGGTGCCCAATCCCAGTGTCAGACGATCCCTGAAATAAAAGAAACCTGTCACTCAATTTTTTTTTCCTGTAAAAAGAAACCATCCCTCGCTGATCTGACACACACACACACACACGCTACAAGACACACACACCACCCACCCCACCCCACCCCAATCTCTTACTCAGCACCAACCCCCACCCCATCCTCTCACTCACCTGAACATGTTCCACAGCATAGCTCCACTCTCCGACTTCAAGACATGTATTACTGCTGGAACCGATGACTGCAATATGAGAAAATCAGATACGTGTGGTTTAACGATTTCAATGGGGTTTGAACTTTGATTCATAACTTTGCCATTTTACATATTTTGACTCCAAATTTTCAACATGGCCTTTCTGGGACCCCACTGCATAACCAATGGCCATTGAATTATGCAAATCTGGCCCAAAGATGATATCATGGTCACTCAGAAATCACCTTTCAGGCTGGATTTGGAGATTTTCACCACCGTGTTCATGAGGTAGAGACACAAGAAGAGTATGTTTAAAATTTGGGTCAAAATATGTAAAATGACAGTTATGACTGCATACTGAAATTTTTACGCTTACAAAAAAGTTTGGTAATTTTCAATAGTCATTTTTCATACTACCTCATAAATGTGATAGCTGTCATTTCTCAAATACTTGCCAAAATGTGTTTCCACCTGTAAAGCAGAAAGACATTTCAGCAGAAATTTGAACATTTTCACCTACGGTAATAAGAAGGCATGCTGAAAATTTATGTGTAAAATTATTGCAAAATGACTAAGTTATGACTGAATGTTACAATATTTCAACATTCATTCATAACTCGATAATTTTCAATATTTTGATTCCAAACATTCAGCATAGCCATTTTACATACCACCTCATAAACGTGACAGGTGTTACTTTTTAAATCCTGGATGAGATGTGTTTTCACTCTGGTATGAAATGACGGTTTGACCAATATGCTATAAATGCCACATGTCATGTTTATAAGAGGAGTCATAAAACAACTATCTTGAAAATTTGAGGCCAAATTTTAAACAAATATATTATGGTTATGAAACTTTGAGTGCATTACTGTTCTTGATTCCAGCAGGCATGTTTTAGTATCCTGTCCCGATGATCTGTGTTCAGGGGTGAGGTCAGTGTCCTGGCTGGATGGGGTGGCGGTCTGGGGATGGTACTGTTATGCAACTCTCCCCAGCCAGGGAATGAAAGATGCAGAGTTGTCTGCATGGCCCCAGGTACCATAGAAACATGGAAACATAGAATGTGATGGCAAACAAGGGCTGCTTGGCTCACCCAGTCTGCCCATATTATTATTTGTTTTGTTTTTCCTTCATTTTTGCTTTAGACTTTACTTGATCTATGGCACCATCTCTTCCTCCTTCCTTACCCCTACAATTCCCTTTGTGCTGTCTCAGGCAATTTTAACCCTCCCTTGTTTTCACCCCTACTACCTCCATTGAAGGCTATTCCAGGGTTCCACCACCATTTCTATGAAGAAATATTTTCTTACATCCCTCCTGAATTTACCCCCTCCAGCTTCATAGCATGCCCGCTTGTTCTAGAGCATCTTTTCTCAGAAAATACTCTCCTCCTGTACCTTAATAACCCCTGTTAGGTATTTAAAGGTCTCTGTGATATCCCCCCTCCACCACGGTGTCCATATTTAGTTCTTTCAGCCTGTCCTAGTATTGCTTTTGATGCAGACCCTGCACCCTTTGGTAACCCTTCTTTGGACCACCTCCTTCTGTCATTGTCCTTTCTGAGATGTGTCTCTCCAGAATGGGACACTTCAACTGAGGTCTTACCAGCAATCTATATAGGGGCAGCATCACCAATCTTCCTGCTGGCAATACCCCACCCAATGCACCCCAGCATCCCACTCATCCTTCTGACTGCCTTGTCACACTGCCTGGCCACTGTTAGGTCATCTGATATGACTACTAAAGGTCTCTTTCCTGCTTGATCTTTGTCAGTATCACTCCACCCATTTCATACTCCACTCCCGGGTTTCTATGGCCCAAGTGCATTATTTTGCTCAGAGGTGCAGCCAGTATCTCCCTGAGCTCCCTCAGCACCCATGGACGATTCCATCTGGGCCCATAGTTTTGTCCACTTTCAGGTTAGTGGGTGCTTTCTAGACTTCCTTCTCAGAAAATGGAGTGGTGTCCACTTCATTTCCCTCAAAGCTCATGGTGTCTTTTGAGGTCCTTCCTTCTACTGTGAATACTGAGCAGAAGTATGTTTCAGGATGTTTGCCTTTTCTTGATCCCCTCAATACAGTCGCCCATCCCTCTTTAACATACAATCTCTCCCTTGGTCTTCCTTTTCTTGCTAACATACTTAAAAATGTCTTGTCCCTTTTGATACTCCCCAAGCCACTCTTTCCTCAGTTTGCACCTTTGTGCTCCTTACTGCTTTGCCTGCCTCCCTTGTTTTACCAGATACATTTACCTATCCTCCTCCCTCTGGCTCCCTTTATACCTTCTGAAAGCTATTTGTTTAGCCATTACATATTCTACTATCTCCTATGAGAACCATAGTGGTCTCCTCTTTCTTTCAGTTTTGCTTACCTGCTTGACACAGAGGTTTGTTGGCTTCACTATGCATGCTTTTCACTTTTCCTCCACTCCTCCAGGTCCTCTCCCCTCCCAGATCATTCCTGAGGCATTCACCCATCTTTATGAAATCAGCCCTTTGAAGTACAGGACTGTCACCACTGTGTGGTTGGATTCTACAGCAGTTTTATGTTGAACCATGCAGTATGATTATAATTGGTCCCCAGATGGCTTTCCACCTCTCATCTATAACACTGACTCTGCTTGTAAGCATCAGATGCAGTATTGCCCCATCATGAGTGGGTTCATTGACTACCTGCCTGAGGAACTCCACCTGCAGGAGTCCAGTATGCCCAAGCTCTTAGCTACCATATAGTGAAGACAGCTCTTCTCTTGGCATAGGGCCCTGCATGTCTGTACCTGTGGGAGGAAAGTACCCTGTGCAAGGCCTGACAGATGGACCCTTGCCCTGTGCATCTGTATCTGGGCCACATGGAAGTGCAGGGAACAGAGGGCCCTGTGCTTCTGCAGCCCATTTGATAGCCCCATGTTTTCTTGGCATCTGCCACTGTACAGAACTTCAGGGTCCACAAGGGCCCTGCACTTCCATAGGTGGACGATGTCTTCACTTTTTCCCTTCGCCATGTGTGTCTACATCTGTTCATGCAGGTCCCCTGTTCATGCAGCTCCCAAAAAGACCTGTATGAATGAGGATACCCACCCACTGTCTTAAAAAGAAAGGAAATTCTTTGCAAAACAGTTCATTAATGCACCAGCTAGGTTCAATTTAATGCCACAAAGTAAGGAAATGTGGTATTAGGATTTACAACCTATCTCCCACTCCCATTTCAGTAGCAAAGGAAACATTAGTGTTTTGAGTCTTTGGAGTCTTGGCAAATCGATGGTGTGGGGTCTTTGTTGGAGTTATCAAACCTAATTCCGACTCTGTTCCCTGAGCAATAAACATCAGACATGATCTGCAAGGCCCTACATGAAGAAGCTACAACAGATTGTGTTGGCAACATGTAGCGAGACATACTTCTCTACCTTTGAAAACTGTACCACTATGAGGCAATGCCTTGGAACTGTACTTTGTGCTTACAACAGGTGGCTTTGGGTTGAGGAGAGGAGTAATCCTTAGGGTTGACAACCTTAGGGAAGACCCCACTACTGATTCACCAAGACTCGGAGACACAAAACACTAATGTTTTTCCTTTTGCTGCTTGAGGGGTGGGGTGGGGAGCTAGGGTTGGAAACCGTAACACCACATTTCCTTACTTTTGTGATGTTAAGTTGTACACTAACTGGTACATTAATGAAGTTTTTGCAAAGAATATCTGTATTATTTGGATACGGTAAGACCCCTATTGTTAGGGTTGTGTAGGTTGTTTAATGTTAAACCCCAATATTTCACACCTTAATAACTTTGGCATCATTTGATGAAATAGCACAAATGTGTCTTCTCAGTCAGGCTGTCAGAGTCTAAAGCCATGAACAGTGTCATGTCGGCATCTTGTTCAGTTTTCGAGATATAGAGCACTAAAAAACAGATAAAAACCCTTTTGAGTTCCTATACTTAGCATTGTGTTTTGTTTTGTTTTTTTTTGCTCTCACCTACAGCCTGGATGGTGTGGAATTTTTTCATGAAATTATCAGGATTGAAGAGGCCTTCGCCAAAGGTGTGTCTTTCAAAAGTCTTGTGACCAATAGCCGGCCTGGTGGTGCTGAGGGTTTAGGTGCTCGATGCCACACTCAGCACCATGCTGGCAACCTGGACTCAGGAACAAGCCCGGGATGTCAGGGTCAGCAGGGGAGAAAGGGGTTTCCTCAGCCCTTGGCTACCACCTGGTTGAGGACAGATGGCATTTTGGGCAATGGGGAATCTGTCAATAGCCAGGGTGGGGTGAAAGGGGCTGAGCTGGTACCTGGGTGCATGTGCACTCCACATGCATGCGCTGCCATGTCTGCCAGGGTCCCAGGATCTTCAGGGAGAAAACCAAGGAAAAATGCCAAAACTATTAATAAAAGAAAATACTTTTGACAAAACATTATACTGTTCCAGAGTTAAAAGATTTTTTTATAACCAACAACTGCAAACAGTAAAAACAGAACCTGTCATGAGCACTTATTTTCATGATTTACTTGTCATGTGGAAAAAAATACTGATTGTCTGAAAAAATATATTGATCATGATGGCCACCATCTTGTTTCTTTTCTAACTCACAAACACTGAAAATACATTAAACTGATATATTTCCAAAACACAGATACTTGAGCCTAGATAAACAGGACCCATTTAGCTAGATTCTGGTGTTTGTGTTTTGAAAATTGTCCTGGAAATAATGTTTCTGGGCACCCAAAAATCCTGGGTGCCCAGCTTAGTGGCAGGGCCATTCACTTGTGTTCTCATTATGACTGCTGACAGAGGGGAGTGAATGCACCCAGCTTTGCTTCAAAGGTGTTGTATGTATGTATGTATGTGTGTGTGTGTATATATATATATATATATATATATATATATATACACACATACACTAAATATGTATACCTCTTCCTTTTGAAAGTAGCAGGGTAAGAGGGGAGAAAGAAGAGATGTGTAAGCAGTGTTTGGGACACTTTGAAACTTGGTAGGCAGTTTGTGGTACCTTGAAACTTGTAACAGGTGGTGTGGGGGAAAGTAGCTCAGGAGCTTAATTTTGGGGTAAGTATATTCAGGAAGCCCTGTGAATTAGTGTGTAGTTGGGGTGGAACTGACAGAGGTTTAGTGCCTTCTTACAAGAGCATTATAAAAGTACTTCCACTCTAATATGTCCAGCTCATTCATGTTGCAGCGGTAGGTGGCATCATAAGTGTCAGTAGGCATCAACAGTAGGAAGTGGAGAACTCTGAGAGTTGACTAAGGCAAGGAACTTGTTCACTACTGTGTAGCAGTCACTACTGGGAAGGGTAGAAGATCAAGAGTAGGTCAAAACTAGGAGATGCAACACCTTATCTAGGACAGGAGTGTAAAGAGATTTAAACAAGTCACAGGGAAACACAAATAGAAACAAACAAATAAAGGGAAAACTAAAAACACTCTATCGGGGTAAGAGTACAAAAGTATTTCCAGGTAGCACAGGAAGAATAGAAGTTGAGAATGCTGGGAGTGGTGCAATGCAGTGCAATGTCTGTGGGGCAGCAGTATTCAGAAGACCTTCCAGAGACTGTGTTGCTGCCATCTGCACATATCTCTGAGTTGAGGAGGAGATCACTAGACTCCAGGCTGAGTTAGCTAGGATTTAGGACCACCTCCCCACGAGGGGCCACCAAGTCTGCCACCGTTACCCCAGAGGATGCCAGGGAGGAGGAATGGGTGGACTGTGGTGGGCTCTGGAAGGGTGGGGTGGTAGGACATAGGCACATTACTCAACCAGTACCACTATGTGATTCCTATGCCACTCTGGCAAGGAGGGACTGTCAAAAGAGGCACCTGCAGTAGTGACATGGTGGCTGTCCATAGTGGAGATGGCAAGTAGGGTGGTAGGCCCCAGAGGAGAAGGAAGTAACTTCTGGTGGGGACTTGATTGTGAGGGGATAGTTTTGGAATAGGAAAGGGAGAGGCAGGTTAGGTGCCACAGCCTGGAGGGGATGGGAAGGGATCCTGAGGATCGCTAGGGTAGCAGGATGTGAGGAATGTTGGGTGTCATTGTCCACCTAGGGACCTAATGATCTAGCTAGGGACAGGGCTGGGATAGTACTGGGGAGTTTAGGAGTTGGGAGGGGTCTTAGACAGGTAGTTCACTCAGTGGCTTTCACTGAGGTGCTGCCTGTCTACAAGAGGGGTTAGAGAGGATCTCTGCACCAGGAGCTTCAACTCATGGCTGAGTGAATGGTGCAGAGGACGGGTTTAGCTACATTAGGACTGGGTACCCAGCTGAGAGGGTAAAGACCTATACAGGGGTAATGGCCTACATCCATCTGGGAGGGAACTGAAGTCCTCAATGGACAGTTTAAATGTTACTCAATGAACATTTAAAGTAGCCAAGGGGTCATGAAGGAATCAGAGAGGCAGAAACTGCCTCCCCACAGACTGAAGTAGAGAATAAGGAGAACCTGATGGGAGTGGAATCCCCAGGGTAAAATTAATAAAGGAAGCAGGGTGGTAGAGGTAGAGCGGAAGGGAATGGTGGCATTAAAAAGGGGGAGGAGAGAGGAGGGAGGCAAATGTAAAAAGAGGGGCAACACGCAGAGTGGATACAAAATCTGGAAAGCCATGTGTGCAAATGCTAAAAGTCTAAGAAATAAGATTCTGGACCTAGAGGGCCATCAATGGCAGAGGCTGACCTGGACATTGCGGTCATCACCATGTCATGGTACACGAAAACCATGACTGGGACATGGCCATTCAGGCTATACTCTGTTCAGGAAGGACCAGGTGGGAAAGAAAGGAACCAAGGTATAGAAATGCAAATAAATTAAAAGATGAAGAGTGGCAGAGGCTGCTCTGAAGGGAAGTCCCTTGGGACTAAAGCCTGAGTTGGGAGTAAGAACAGCAAGGAAGTAGAGGAATGTCCCATGACTTTGAGGAGTTGCCTGTCTGAAGAAACTGTATCCAAAGCATAGGGGACATGGGAATGTTTTGCTAGGAGGGGTAGGGAAAAAGGCTCACCAAAGTCTGAGACTTTCTACAAATGTGGTCATAACTAGTCCACCAGCCCACCATCCGTGGGCAATAACATGGCCTTCTGTTTATCAAGTACCAGCTAAAGGCTGCAGGTCTTATGAAAAAAACCTGATAGTAAGGGCTGAGGGAACAACTGTCACAGGACTGCTTACATATGTAAAAGAGGTGTTGTGGGTCCCTCCAGGATTTGAGAAGAGTTATTAGGTGTTTATTTGGTGCTATGGGACCTACTAGAACTGCCTTTTCTTGAGCATGTTCCAGAAGTGCTAGTCTTAGGGTTGTGATCTCACATTAATGAGCATAAAATGTGCTTGAAAGGCACTATATGAAAACTGATACAGTGTGAGGCATTCCTTGCATGATGCTTCAGTTCAGTCTGTGTGTTTAATAAATGTGATGCTCTGCTTAAACCATCAGATCTCATGTGCATGCTCTACTTTGCTGCAAGGTACATTGAGACTGCATGTATGTTACAGTATTCACAGGAGACATCACCCTTGTGCCCAGAGTGCAGGAAGGAGTTACCCAAGTGGACACAATGCACTGACTGAGTGAAGCCAGAATATAACACCAGATCTGGGCCTATTCACTTAAAGATCTGATGGTAAAGCCACTCTCTTTATCTATGGCTATCTACAACTGTACCACACACTGTATGTGGGGTTTATAACAGGGATGCACTACCAGTCAGGTAGCTGGAGTGGGTAGATTGGGTATCAGCATTTTTTTTCCAGCTAGGGTAGTTCGGATAATATACTACCTTACCCAACATAACAGTGTACTTCATGGGTTGGGTACTGTGGACATGGGTAATGGGTTGGGGAATGAGTAACTGAAATTTTAAACTGGCATTACAGGCAGCCTGTGGAGTCCTGGGACTCTTCTGAACTTCTAATCAGGCATTACAGGAAGTCTATGGGGTCCTCGTAGAGAAAGGAGCACATGACACCAGCCTGACAATTTGATTGGTCAGTGCTGGTGTCTGAGCTCCCTGTCTGCTGTGTGAGTGAGCAGAATAGATCCAGAGTTTGGTGAGAGAAGGAGCAATCAGTGCTTACTGCAAACGTTGTGAAAAAGAAAAAAGTTTATATTTAAAAAAACAGAAGCACAAGCTTTAGTACACAAGGAGGCTAATGAGCAAGGGCTGGAGACTGAATGGAGAATAATTGAGGCATGGAGTACAGTGCTTGGGAGAGAAGCAGAAAGGGGAGGAGGCGCTTGTTGCTGGCAACAGCTGTGAAAGTCATTTAAGCTGTATTACACACTGTCTATTGTTTGGTGCCCCGAGCCCTGTTTGTGACATAGCTACTCTGTGTGTCTCTGCAGTATAGTGAAAGCTATTTTAGGCTGTACTACACACTGTCTATTAGGTGCCCCTAAGCCCAGTCTGTGATATATAGCCACTCTGTGTGTCTCTGCAGTATAGTGAAAGCCATTTATGCTCTATACACACTGTCTGTTAAGAGCCCTGAGCCCTGTCTGTGACAGCTAATTTTCTGTGTGTTTCTGCAGTATAAGGAAGCCATTTAGGCTGTATTTCGCTTGTTTGGTGCCCTGAGCCCCGTCTGTGGCATGGCTACTCTATGTGTCTCTGCAGTATTGTGAAAGCCTTTAGGCTCTATTACACAGTGTCTGCTAGGTGCCCTGAGCCCTGTCTGTGACATAGCTACTCTGTGTGCCTCTGCATAAAGCCATTTAGGCTGTATTACACGCTGTCTGTTAGGTGCCCTGAGCTCTGTCTGTGACATAGCTAATATTCTGTGTCTCTGCAGTACAGTGAAGCCGCTTAGGCTGTATTACACATGTCTGGTCCCCTGAGCCCTGTCTGTAACATAGCTACTCTGTGTCTCTCTGCAGTATAGTGAAATCCACTTTGGCTATAGTATACACTGTCTGTTAGGTCCCTGAGCCCTGTCTGTGACACAGCTACTTTGTGTGCCTCTGTAGTATAGTGAAAGCCTATTTAGGCTGTATTACACACTGTCTGTTAGGTGTCCTGAGCTGTATCTCTGACATAACTACTCTGTGTCTCTGCAGTATAGTGAAAGCCATTTTGTCTGTATTATACACTGTTAGGTGCCTCTGCCCTGTCTGTGACATAACTACTCTGTGTGCCTCTGCACAAAGCCATTTAGGTTGTATTACCCAGTGTCTGTTAGGTGCCCTGAGCCTGTCTGTGACATAGCTGCTCTGTGTCTCTGCAGTATAGTAAAAGCCATTTAGGATGTATTACACTGTGTCTGTTAGGCACCCCAAGCCCTGCTTGTGACATAGCTACTCTGTGTCTCTCTGCAGTATAGTGAAAATCATTTCGTGAAAGCCACTGAGTCAGCTACCTGTCTAAGACCCTACCCAACTCCTTAAATTCTACCTGTACTATCCCAGCCCTGTCCCTTGCCAGATCATTGGTCCCCAGGTGTTAGGTCTTACTAGGAAAATATGTGGGCATTCATCCTGAAGAGGCTGCAGAGGTCAAATAACTTATCTTGCATACATTAAAGCAGGAAGTTCCAACCTGCTGGAATTCAATATTTTACATGTTGGAAAGGCTTGTTGAACAGAAAAGCTGTACATGACTACACCATGCAGAATCAAATAAGTGAAGTAGACATCATGTTCAGTTCCAGCAGCTAGACTCTACTGGAATCTTTGGTCACCTTATTGGAGCCATTTAAGGCTGCCACATATGATGTCAAAGGACAGTGAAACTCTGAGACAAATTCTTCATCAGATCCAATTTCTTCACATTTTCTTGATGACATAAAGAAAGACTTTCAATCAAAAGATGACACCGCTGTTATGCTTCCATATGACTTGAGTCTCAGACTGTTGACTGATCAGGTACTAAATGCCATGTTTAAGAATGACACCCATGTGTTGGCTACATTGCTAGATCCCTGCTTTAAGTGGAACATTGAAGCCATCCTTCCTGCAGGGAAGACATTGAGTATTGGAGAGATCTTCTGCTAATCAAATGTGATGTTGCCCTACAAACACCATTAACTGATGTACAGCAGTCAAACCTCGCGAACCATCACAGTGCACCTCTGGCACAGACAATAGCATATCTATCAATTCTTCACAGTCAGCAGTGTCATTAGCGAGGGAAAGAATATCTACAGCTACTTCTCAGGCAACCTATGTTCAGGGATCAGAAAGGCATATAATTTCTGAGTTGCCTTCAACAACATGGACTCTGGTATCCTGTAAAGAAAGTGCAGCTGTCTCATCTGCAGACTGGTAACCGCCTCACACAGCATATGATCCTGGAGTACTTTTGCAAACCATACTGTAATTGGTCTTGAGGAAAATCCATTACTGTATTGGAATAGAGATGTGCAAAACTGATAAATTTTGTTACACAAAATATTTCACGAAATTCACCCGTTTCACAAAATTTTCGCAGAAGTGAAATTCGAGTTTGAACATGTAATATGAAATGTTACCTGTGTAATTTGGAAATTTGCTCTGCGTAATACGAACTTTTGTCCAGCATGCAAATTTACCTGAGAAAGGTGAAATTCACTTCATTGGCGAAATTTCACCCTTTAATGGTGAAATTTTGCATTTAGTAAACAAAAATCTGCATTTCACCGGCAAAATATTTAACGTAATGGGTGAATTTGACGAAATATTTTGGTATGGCAAAATTGCCAATTTCACGAATTTCACCGGCAAAATATAATTTCACCACATCTCTATATTGAAACAAAGGAGAACAATATGGCCAGATCTGGCAAATCTTGCAATAATGTACCTCAGTTGTCCACCTTCAAGTGTACATGCAGAATGCATATTTAGTACAGCTGGAGGAACAGTCACTGACCACAGATCACTGCTAAGTCCTGAAAATGTGGAATGGCTTACATTTCAAAGGAATGCTGACAATTTCCTATTGTCACAAACACTGAATTATGCAAATCTGACACTGAACATGAACAACAGCCTGGAAACAGAGATACTGAATATGATGATTATGTTGTGTCTGAAATGAATGGAACCATCACCACTGTCACCATGCCAGCCACATGTGCCACACTAGTACTACTCTTAGTTTTCTTTTGTCAGTCATCAGTTTATATTGTTTAAGTTTGATCGATGCCCACCATGGGTATGTTTTCTGGAAACAGCAGCAGCCTCACTCAGAGCAGCTGCACTCTCTCTACTACTCAGAAATACCCATCATGGGTATAATTTTGTACACAGCAGCAGGCTCTCAAAGAGCAGCTGCACCTCTCATACCTGCCTGGGCAATGCTCACCATGGGTATAGTTTTTGGAAACAGCAGCAGGCTCACTAAGAGCAGCTGCGCATCCTCATACCAGTCTCAGCAATGCACACCATAGGTATAATTTTGGAACACTAACAGGCTCACAAAGAGAGCTTTCATACCTTATAGCTGCCTCAAAATGCCCACCATGGGTATAATTTTTAGACACAGCAGCATACTCACTAAGAGCAGCTGCACCTCTTGTACCTGCCTCAGCAATGTCTGCCATGGGTAATTTTGAAACAGCAGCAAGTTTGATAAGAGCAGTTGTGCCTCTTGTACCTGCCTCTGCAATGACCTCCATGGGTATAATGTCTCGGACACTTAACAAACAGTCTAACAGCCCAAAAAAAACAGTCTTTCACATGATTTTTGTCATGGTTAGTGTCAGGTAATCGGGAAGTAGAACAAGTCGGGTATTAACTACCTGACTTGACCAAAATACTAATTTTCATCAGGGTATTTTAGGGTACTTTTGGGGTACCCACGGTAGTCTTGAGGGTTGGTATTTTACAACCTGCCCATCCTTAGTTTATAACTGTTTTAACAGTTATGTAGCATTGTTCTGTATGCACTATATTTACAGAGCTGACACCTCTAAGTTGTTTTTCATAACTTGAATCTAGATTACATGATTGCTTTATATAAAATAGGTATACATATATACATGGCTTAAATTCTTAAAAGTACAGTTGTATGAAAGATCTATTTCACTTTTATCACATTTTACCACACCTTACCATACAGAGAATAGTTGTGGAATTGATGAGGACTGTATTATGATCTAGAAGACTGCATGTATATTACTAGACTCATCCCATACCTTGACATTTTTATTTGTTTGGGGCATACTCCACTTACAGGTGCTAAACTTTAATAAACAGAGAATAAAAAATAATAATTTATGAATCACTCAGAACTAGGCCTTAACATTGGTCCCACAAAAGGCAATCGGCTCAAAGGTTTGTTGTTGGATTTTGCTTTGCCACTAAATGGTTTTCCTACAGTTGGATGATCAATTTAACAGAGATTAATTGAGCATAAAGCTAGCAGCATCTCGAAGCAGTTTATTAGAACAGAGAACCAGAATGCACTGGAACAGACCAGCTGTCATTATCCTTTTGTTCAGAGGGCCCAACACACACCTGAGCCTCACTGAGGGCTGGACGACAGACACACAGGTCCACAGTGCTTTCTTTAACATTACCAGGCTGCACACTAGAATAAAAGAACAGCATATCATATCCAAAGAGGGTTAACAAAATGCCAGCTGAAGCAATCTTTCTGTTAAAAGTATAGATAGGACATTGACAACAACAGAGTAAAATGCATTTGTGCATGATGGAGGTAAAACTGTTTCATGCCACTTCACTTTCACCTTGTTTTAAAGACATTTTGCACTTTTTTTGTAATGTAAGCATATTATTGAGCAGTTTTATTTTAAATGAATGTGTTTCTTTTGTTGCACCTTGTGGGGAGAGATACTGACAGTCATTAAGCAGGAAAGGGACCTTGGAATCTCAAAATGTACAGCTGGGAAGAGAGGAAAGTGAGACGGGACATGATAGAAACCTACAAGCACCTCACAGAGGTGAACAGCGCAGCAGAAGGGAGTCTCTTTCAAATGAGAAAGAGCACCTGGACCAGAGGAATGCAATGAACTTGGGGGAGTTTAAGAGGATGTGAGGTAGTACTACTTCAATGAAAGACTGGTGAATGCCTGGAACAGACTATGAGCAAGAAGTGGTGAGCAAAACAGTATGGGACTTCAAGCATGCAAGCGACAGACACAGGGAAATATTAGTAAATAGCCAGGGAAGAGTAAAGGTTGCCTAGAAACCAGTAGGGTTCTGTGGAGACAGACTAGGCAGGAGCCATCTGGTCCACTGGTGACAGAATGGTCTGAAAAGCGGCAGGGCCAAAGATGTAATGGTAGGGATGTAAGTTTGTCATGGCAGTCATACACGTCCATTGATTCCATGATGTTTGATCTTTATTCAGGACTTCAATGCCTTTCACTAGTGTCATCAGAATGTAACAATGATGACAGTGCCACAACATTTACTACTGTTTACTAATGATTTCATGAACAAACAACGAGTCATTAAAACCTCATCCATGACAAACTTACATCCCTAGTAATGGGTAATCCCTCCCCGCCGAATGGGTCCACCCACAGAATAAGTTTTTCCTCATCCCAATTTGTAATCTATGGAGTTACTCCTCCAGTTCTATGTGATTTTAGCGAAAGCAAATGGCAACAGAAAACAGTGATTGCAAAAGAGCGAGGCAGGAAAGAGCAACCCTCACTAAATAGTGATCGCCGAAACAGTGACAACACTGCAGTGCATTTCTGTGGGAGGGATTTGCCCCCACACCCTTTCTAAATATAATCAACTCCGGAGGAAACTTGGGCAGGAGGGAGAAATTGTAAGTTGCCATTTCAGCTATCACTGTTTATCCCTGTTGCTCTTTTTCCCCGCCGTTTCCCATTGCCGTTATTGCCATCACTGTAATGCTGTCATGCTTTTCATGCAATACCACCCCCTACCACCACCACCAATTGACAGCAGCCAGTGCCTAGTTCCTTGATACCTACTTAAAAGGTCTGTCCCTTCCTTTTCATTTTTTAACATTCTTTATGCCACTTGGACTCTGGTGGAGATGTACCCCTCTGTCTGCACCTAGACCTGCCTCCCAGCATCCCCCAGGCTGCCCAGTCTGGGAAGCCTGTAGCTTGCCCCTGCAGTACTCCCAGAAGGGAAAGTCTGAGATCCACCTGAGGCCCCAGTTGAGACTTACACCTGGATTGTCATTCAGGTGGAGGTCCGGGTGTCACCATGCTGCCAGTCAAAGGATTTTTACTTTAGTTCCCCAGAGGAGCAGATGTGCAATGATGTCAGTGTGGGTTGTGCCTGCTCCTGCACACATCATGCAGATGTTCACCATCACCTCTGCCCACCTCGTGTGAGTCCTGACCAGTGTGCACCCAGTCCCCACTGGGTGTCACTCGATACCAGAAAACCACAACCCTCCCCTGGGAGGAGGAGAGCTGTCCATTGGAAACTCATTCTACCTTCCCTAGTAGACCCTCTGAAGCTCTGTGCTCATTCCCAAACACGGGTCATCAGCTGCCAGCAGTAACCCTACCGCTCTGCTGGTAGACTGGCTCCTTTTCATTTTTAAAGTTTGACCACTGTTCCTTAACTCAGCAGGCCATAAACCCAGCCAACCCACATCAACACTACTCAGGCCTTCAAGTTTCAAAGTTCTGCTGACACCCTGCAAGCCACAGAGGGAGTGATTAGAAAGTAACACTGATTACTGCACATGCTTTATTTAAAGTCACAGTCCTCCTTGTTGACATGGGTACAACAAAGGCTAAAAGGCTGTGGGGGACATTGCTCTACCAAGCATTTTACACCCACCAGTAGAAGCTTTTATTTTTAAAATACTGGATCAAATTCTGTTATTGTTCCATCTATATGGGCTTATTGAAAACTTCAGTTGGTACGGGTGATTATAAGCGCAGACTAAACCAAGCATGAAGAACCGTGCAGTCTGTAGCATGTAGTGCTTTAGAGTGACAGGGGTTCCATGTAGCTACACCTGTCACTCTGCCCAGGAAGGGAAGAGAATATAGAGACAGTTGGTCGGATGCTTGGTTGAGCCATTCCCATGGTGGAGTGGCTAGAGCACCCAATCATTCAGTAGGACACATTGCAGGGCGAGGTTTGATTCTCTGATGTGGGCATTTTTTTCAGTTCTCATCAGTGTGCGGACGGCTAAGTGCCACAGCGGAGTTCTGTTTTACCTGTGTCCACACCCTTGAAGTTGATTATAAATGGGCCAGTCTGTGGGGTGGGGGCACCCCATCGGGGGTGGAGGGGTTTTCGTTGCAGTTGGCATTATGTGCCACTGCTGTGTTGTCGATGCTGTTTTTGGTGCTCGGTTTTGACCTGCACTATATTGTGTGCGACACTGTGACCCCATGCCACTTCAGTTTCTGTTTCTGATTTATACTCTCTGTTAAGTACCATTTTAAAACTGTGATGTTGTTTATGTTCCTCTCAACCACAGAGTTCTAGAGTACAACTTGGATGCATTGTGGCAACAATGGAGGAGCTGAGTAAGGACGTAAACTACATCATACTGTTCTAAAATGGCACTTACTACCTGTGGGTAAATCAGAGATGTCTATTGTGATAACTAAACAGCCTTAGAGATGGGACAGTAACAGAACTGGAACCAGAGATTAAAACAAACAAACAAAAAAACAGTTTCCCAGGGAAAATGACCTACAGGTTCAGTGCGGTTCTCATTTAAAGCAAATTTACAGAATCTAGAAAAACACAATGTCCAGACACAAAAACAGCTCATATTTTACCAGTGCCCTGTGTCCATCTCTCTCATCCCTACTATCAAGGACATTTGCATAAAAACAAGATCAAAGTCCCCAGTCTGACCTCCCTCCTTCCCAGGCACTCCACCTGTGACATCACAATCATTTTCACAACAGAGCACCTTGAAGGAAAAGCAGGAGGATGAGGCAAAACCTTAACAGCAAGACCTCCCACAAATCTCCTCGGCAACAAAGAAGACAAAAGACAGAATAACGATGAAATCTAAGTGGTCCTGTGTCTAAGCACCGCACTTCAAAAGCGCTTTCTAGGATACTGGAAAAATCACCTTAAGATGAACAGAAACACTACAGCACCCATCCAGTTCATATCTGGCCACACTATCTCTCCTTCCTGCTTTCTGTCTCCCTTGTTCCCAAACCAGCCCTCAATGCCACAGTTTTTTAAACCTCATACAGAAACACAAAATCATGGAATGTGACAGTACAACGGTCCTGTGGCCCATCCAGTCTGCCCACACTATCGATTCTTTACATTTTCCCAAGTGACACACATTCCAGTTCCACTGTTGACTTTAGAACCTCAACCTCCAGTGTTATACAAGACAAAGACCCCCACACTTTCATTTAGCTACAGTACAGGACCATGAGGACCTCCCAAACACCACCCCACCACCAACAGGCAACCACATCAATGGCAAACAGATCATCCCTGTTTTTGTAAAACAAACTTGTATTACATGTGATGATGTGAGTTATATTGTGCCCAACACAGTACATGTATCCTGTGAGTAGCTGCTGTGAACTCCACTCTGTGACTGACCTGTGCTGCACAAGACTAACATGTCTATGGAAGTGTAATAATTGGCTGATGCTGCTAGGCCTCTCTAGGCCTTCCAGGCGCACTCTGACTAATTACCTTCCATCTGCTAGGAGCATTCAGGGTAACTACTCATTTGACACTGTAAGGCACCTGCTCTTCCTGTGAATACAGCCTATACAACATCTGATGGGAGACTTCAATTTACCAGATGTAAATCTGAGCACCACACTGCAGCCACAGCAAGGGCAGAGAGTCCTTTAAGCACTTCAGGCGCAGGACTCAGACAGCTAGTGGTAGAACACACCGTGAGGGCCAGTATTGGACCTGGTGCTCATCAATGGGGACAGAGTGACGGAGATAGAAGTGGGAAGTCACCTGGGGTCTAGCGATTACTGTACAGTGTGGTTTAAAGTGAGGACAGTGGAGGAATCCAGCCAAACAGAGGCAAGGGTCTTGATTTCAGAAGGGTAGACTTTACAAAACTGGAGGTATGTCTGCAGAAAGCTCTAGGGGTAGAGGGTAAAGAAGGAGGCAGAGGAGCAATGGGCACATCTCAAGGGAGCCATAACGGAAGTCATGAGCCTTGTGTTACGCAAATAAGCAAAACAAAGAGGAAAAAAGACCACTGGTTCTCAAAGGAGGTGGCAGGGAGGTAAGGGAAAAAGGTTAGCGCCAGAAGATACCAAAATGCAGAGGAAGGACATCTAGAAAAGCTAAAGAAGGCAGGGAAAGCAGTCAGAAGAGCCAGATCACAGACAGAGGAAAAATAGCCAAGGCAATTAAGAAAGGTGACAAGACCTTTTTCAGATACATTAGAGAAAAGAGAAAAAATGGGGAGGTAAGACTAAAATAGAAGGGGGTGGCAGAAGGGACCAAGAAAAAGTAGAAATCCTGAACAAATATTTTGTTCAGTGTTCACAGTAGAAAGGGAAGGGCCCACTCAGCTAGGTGTTAGCACCAAGGGGGTGTAGATCCAAGTCTGTTTACAGTAGAGAGAGTCCTAAAGGAACTAGAAAAACTAAAAGTAGATAAGAAAATGGGGCCAGATGGAATTCATCCTAGAATACTCAAGAAGCTTAGAAAAGAGCTAGCAGCACCACTGACAGCCCTGTTCAACAAATTGTTAGAAACAGGTGTGGTTCCAGCAGACTGGAAGAGGGTGAATGTTGTCCCTCTTCTTAGGAGCGGAGCAGGGAGGAGGCTGGTAACTACAGTTAGCCTAAGCTGAGTGGTAGGGAAATTGATGGAATTATTACTCAAAGAAAAGACTGTGGCATACCTGGAATCCTGAGACAACAGGATCCAAGACAGCATGGTTTTAAAGCAGGCCGGTCTTGCCAAATAAACCTGATAGGTTTCTTGACTGAGTGACAAGGAGATAGATCAGGGAGGGGTGGTAGATGTGGCCTACCTGGATTTTTAGAAAGGCCTTCGATACTGTCCGCATGAAAGGCTAATTAACAAGATGAGCAGCCTGAGAGTGGGATCCAGGGTGGTAAACTAGGTTAGAAACTGGTTAAGTGGTAGGACACAAAGGTTGGTAGTGAACCGAGTTCAGTCTGAAGAAAGGGAGGTGGCTAGCGGGGTCCCTCAGGGATTGGTGCTAGGCCCAGTCCTCTTTAATGTCTTCACAATCAACATTGCAAAGGGGCTGGAGAGGAAGGTTGATTCTTTGCAGATGACAAAAAGATCTGCAATAGGGTCAACACACCAGCAGTGGGGGTGAGAAAGGACCTGGGCAAGCTGGAGGAATGGTCAAATGTATGACAGCTGAGATTCAATGCAAAAAGTGCAAAATTATCCATTTAGGACATGGGAACCAGAGGAGGAGTATTCATTGGGGAGGGGTTACTGATGGCCACCAAACAGGACAGAGATCTAGGGGTGATTATATCTGAGGATATAAAAGTGGTTGAGCAGTGTGAAAAGGCAGTTAGAAGGGCCAGCCAGATGCTGGGGTGCATAGGGAGGGCATCACCAGCAGAAAAGGAGGTGGTGCCACTATACAGATCATTGGTAAGGCCTCATCTGAAGTACAGCATCCAGTTTTGGAGGCCACATCTCAGGAAAGACATAGACAGAGTGGAGGCAGTCCAAGAGGGACTACAAAATGGTACAGGGACAGCACCAGAAGTCATATGAGGTGAGGCTGAAAGACCTCAATATGTATTCTCTGGAGATGAGGGAGGACATGATAGAGATGTTCAAATACCTTAAGAGGATAAAAAGATAAGGGGGCAGCATCTTTCAGAAAAGGGAGGAACAAGAACTAGGGGACATGATATGAAGTTGGTGGGAGGTAGAATAAGGGTAATATGTGTAAGCCCCACACACTGGCTTACCTCCAGAAGCTGTGGCTCGGTTCCCTCAGCACCGGACAGTGGTCCCTGGTGGGATTCAGTCCTGTGTTCCTTCTTTTTGTGGCTCTGACCACCAGATCCCGCGTGCTCAGCTCTTGGGCGGGCCAAGTACCAGGGATTGTTTCTGCACCTCCGGTGAATGGCAGGTCCTGAGATGGTTTACTGGATTGCTGGGCTTGGGACCATGCTGGGGGTCAGACAATGAATAAATAAATAATATAAATAGTTTTGGTGGCCCACACTACTGTGCATGCCTTGACCTCCCATTGAAAAAATTTAAAGGAGTGGCTGCTCCATATCAGGGGTTAATGTCAGTGCTGGCTGGACGACGCGAGGTAGGGCACAGTTTACATAGCTATTTAGGACTACATGTCCCATAGGGCTTTGGGGCACAGAGAGGTTTTGGCACCATAAAATTCAGTCTGACTGGACCTTTGTTTTAGGCGGGATTGGTTTAGCACCTGGAAGAGAGAGAGAGAGAGAGAGAGAGAGGACCAAGTGGGGGCATTTGGCTCACTTGGTCATTGGGACCAATTTGATTTTCTTTTTTTTTTTTTTATGGCATCTGTCAGTCAACACAAGTGCAGAGGATGTGGTGGTGGCCATTTCTGGGAAGCCCCATGTGGGACGGGCAGTGAAGTTTCAGGCAGCCAGGAGGAGCAACGATGTGAGAGGACCATGGGCAGAGCTGAAGTGGAAAAGTTGGCCTCTAGCAAACTGCAGTTTGGGGGTGGGCTGGTTGTGGTTGGTCCAGAGGACCACTGCTAGTTAGACCCCCACAGAAGGAGGACCGCCTAGGAGAACACAGGAAGAGGGAAGAATTTAGCCTGTGAGATGAGGGGCTCAGTGGGTCCCAGGGACATGGCTCAGACCCTGGTTCCAGTACTGCCCCTAGTTTGAGAATATCCAGTGTCTTGAGACAGGGTCGGGTAGGGACATCTGCCTTTTGCTGGTTGCGGTAGGGAGTCACCTGCTTGGGCCTCGTACAAAGACAGCTTGTTTAAGGAGGGTGGTCATTGGCTGAGTTGGCTACCCCTCCTAGGGTCTGTGATCCTGACCTTATATCCAGAGTGTGAACAGGAAGAGGCAGGGAACTTAGCTGCCTGTGTTTGGACTGCTGAATGCCTTGGTTTAAGGTAGCTGCATGGACTTTATGCTCTGATGTGACCTTTCAGTCCAAAGCACCAACTAGCTTCTGATGTGACCCCTCAGTCCAGAGCAACCTGTGTATGTTTTACTGCTCCATGGAATGACTGTTTTCTGTTTTATTAACTGGTCATTAAATGGGATCCCTTGTTCCTGCAGTTCTGGTGTTTGCCTTATTCATATGGATAACCTGTTTGCTGCTAACAGGACATTGTCTCCACAGCCAAGCATTCTAGTATGTTCAGGGTGGCATCCAATGGGTCTAGAATCAGAGGACCATTGAGGGAGATGGCATGAGGGCTTCTTGGTGAAGACTGTCCACAAAGGCCTCAGAGGCAAAGTTGATAAGGCCAGGCGGGTGAAGAACCAAATCATCTATTTCTCCTGTCCATCTGCTCTGCAACTAGAAACTTGGAGCACCCTGGTTTCATCAGATCTGGTAATCAGGCCGACCAGGTGTGTTGAATTCTGTTTTCTGCTGTGTAGTGCCCCTTCTCTGGACTTGTTTACCATCGTACCCCTAGATGTGGGGAGGGAGCTTACATATGAGAAAGTACTTCTTTACACAAAGGATGGTAAATGCTTGAAACAGCCTCCCACAGCGGTGGGTGGGGGAGAAAAATGGTGCAGGAATACAAAATGCATGGGACAGACACAAGAGAACCCTAGAGCAGAGAAGAAGATGGGGCCTTTGACCCTTCATCCTGAGCAGCCCTTTAATGCCCAGGTCCCCCAGCACCTCATCTCATTCAGGACCTCTACCCAGTGTCCCTTGGGGAATGCTACATGCTTTCCTGGAACTGCAGTGTCCCTGGGTACAGCGTAAGATCTATCCCTTCAGGTTAATACCATGGGGACTGAAGCACTAGATCAGACCCTCAAGAGGTTTAATGCTAATACTACTCCTGTTATCTGGAAATGTCCACCCTAACCCTGGCCCAGCTGCCCACCCCAGCTATAGCAGCCAAAGAAAGTTAAAGGCAGTCTCACTAAATATAGGTAGCCTCCTACTTAAAATTACCCAACTTGAAGCCTGAGCCACAGCAATATGACATGACATCATATCACCTACTGAAACCTGGCCCAGTCCCAAAATACCTGACTCAGCCAACTCTATACAAAGGTTCATCATTATTAGAGAGACTACAGTAGGGAAGTGAGGTGGGGCTTTGCTTATCTACCTTAGGGCTGACCTACAAAGCTCCAAATTATAAATCAAAGATCTGGATAGGGACTCGAATGCCTGACAATTAAACCACTGCTGTGGCAAGAATACAAGTTCCTTGTCCTCCTGTCAGTCTACATCCCCTTGTAAAAACAAACTGGCCTTGAGTGCTTTATTAAATACAAATCAACTAAAACTGGGTGCCTAGTTACCAGTGATTTCAATATCAAATAGGTTGCTAAGTCCAGCTCTAGCCAAAGGGACAAGATTGCCAAACTGTTCCTAGCACAAATGGTCACAGAAACCACCCAAACCAATTACAGAACTGAGACCATGCCATTAATAGACTGGGTTCTGTTAACTCCCTCTGATGGGGTTAAATCAGTCAAGGTTTGCCTGACACCCTAAGCGATCACTCACCAGTGCAATGTGTATGAACAGCCAAACAGCCAAAGCTTCCTCCCCACCTTATTACAAGCTGGGTCCTGAACCAAAGAAAGGTGCTCCACTTCAAATCTCATCTGGCCCTGATAGACTAGAGCAACCTAGATGTAATTTCCTATATCAGTTTTACTCTTGAATTCTTTATAACTGAATTCCCTAAAGTCTGATACAATTTGCGTTGCTCAAAATGTAAGGTATGGAACACCATCTGCCTGGATCACCCATGAGCACCTTACTCTTGTGAAACAGAGGGACAGACTGTGGTCAGTTGCCATTGCCAGGAGACAGGGTCCCCAGCTCACATCCAAAAATTTAAAGAAGCCAGAAACAAATGTACCAGAGAGATAAGATTTACCAAATGAGAGTACTGTAAGGACCAGCACACAGTTAATTGTGGAAATGGGAAAAGATTTGGGGAAAATGTTTCAGAGCTTCTGGGCAAGGGTAAAAATTTACCAATTTGCTCATGGTTGATGAGAAGGAGGTCCTTGACCCATGTGAGATTGTTAGTAGAGTTAATGAAGCTTTCACAGACCTCTGTGCCATCATCCCAGATGTACGGACCAACCTGTCTCCGGGTTATGATCACAAAGCTAGCCTCTTGGAGGATCCCGACCTAAGGCACCCTAAATTTTACTTCAAGCTCATCTCAGTTAAAGATACCCTCAAGTATATTAGAAAGTCCTTGGCAAAACCAAAGTTTGGGGATACCCTTGGCATGCAATTATTCACCCTGGCACTGGATGAGCTCTCCTTCCCCAGCTCCAGAATCTTCAACTTCTCTCTGAGGTATGCCCAGCTCCCAGAGAAGTGTAAATCTGCACTAGCCACACCTGTATTCAAAAATGGTGATTGTTCCATACAATTACAGACCCATCTCTATCTTCTCACCACTTTCTAAGGCCCTGGAAATTGTGTCAGACTAGCTAGTCACAGGGGTGGCTAAATTGGGAGGCCCAGGCTGGTCATGGCCTTCCCACTCTGATTCCTGGGTGGACAGCGAATGTATGTTGCCCCCCACACACACACATACCTTTACTGCAATTTATTACACATTTTTATGGTTGGTAAGAGACAGACTAGGAGATGGAGTCCATTTACAAAAATCAATGCAACTGCCACTGTGCAGAGATCAGAGCGTGATCAGTACGATCAATCAGCCTTAAAGACATACAGACTGATGTGAAGATTGTCTGTCTGCCTGCCTGCCTAGTCACAATGCAACTTTGCATAGTGAATCAGCAAATGCATTGACTGGTTCAGCCTCTCCTAATAGTTATGTGGCTACAGGTGCTGGCCAATGAAATCTTTGCAACAGTGTATTCACTGGTTGGAATGGAAACACAGTACACTTCTCAACAGATGGCGGGCTGTCAACAACTGCTATGAGGTAAATTCTCCTCGGTCTTTGGCCTTACAATTATACAGATAAGGTTCTAATCAAATCACAGTGCAGCAGATACAGTAAAACTCCATTTATCTAAATGCACTGGGGACATGAAAATGTTGCAGATAAATGGAGTTTTGGATAAAGGAGGACACTATAGTCAGGCAATAGAAAAACACACACAGCTGATGTTACAGTAGTTCAGTACTGTATATGGAGTCGAGGAAATCACAACCAATTCTGAAGCCACTGATGAAAATGTTGTGGAACACCAACAACTGCAATCAGGTTGGTGTTCTTTCCAGCAACATTTTTGTTGCTGGTTTCAGAATCAGTCATGATTTGTGCAGCCTCTTATTGATTGTCTGCTTTTTGCTTCATAATGTGTTACAGCTGGAATCATTGCTGCAGCAGTAAAGAAATATTTTGCCAGCATTTTTCATTTGCTCAGAACTCTGAAAGTCTGATTTTGTGAATAAGGGACTGATTTTACTGAAATACAGTATCACTGACTTCAAAACTGGTCAGTCAGGATTTGATTTCTGATTTTCTCAAGAACTGTCACTTTCAGTGCCAGTCTACGCTGACAAGGGCAACAAGGGTTTGGTGCTGCTGCAATATCCTTTTGTCAATGGCTTCAGAATTGGTTGGGATTTGATTTCGATGTCGGCATCTACAGAAATTGATTATCTGTTTTTCCAACTTGCGTGTTTTGCAGTCTGAAACTACAAGATCCAATACATGCAGCTCAATAAAGCAGCAGATAGCATGAAGGAGCAGTAGCTGTACATGTGTTAGCCTGTAACAGCCAGTGTATATGGTCAACAAAACCCATTAAATTCTTGCTAACAACCTGAGATTAGACCTGACATTGGCTATTCACCTCATAGACTTTGTAGCATTAATGCCGCAGGCACCTATTCTTTGTCATGATATTAGTCAGTATATCCTTCAGAAACCATGCAAGAAATGGGGGTTCCTGGAGCACTACCAGCAGAGTATCTCAAGCACTACAGCTGTAGCTGCTCGTCCAGTTTAGCAGTCTAGAGTGATGGGTGTGGGGGATGCAGGTCACCCTCAGTACAGTGTCCATGGAGATGAAGAGAGTCTAGCAGGTAGGCTGCATAATTTGCAGAATTGGTAGACAGCAAGCAGTTGAACAGTGAAAACTCATGTAAACCCAAATCACGATGCGTAGTACTTTCCACCACACTCCCTGCAGGTCACGGGGAGGCAGAGAGCGACCAGATGGAAGGTTAAAGCATCCTGTGCTGCTGAAGTTAACAACCTGTCCAACACCACCATTAGTGCCTCCTCCCTCCCGCCACCTTTAGCAACTTGCCCCATGAGCCCAATCAATCGCCAAGCACTGACCCTGGATCCCACGTCTGCCACAGCATAACTCACTCTCAGCCATCAGAGGGAAGTGCAATGTGCTGTCGGCCCAGGCACACAATGTTCTTTTGTTTTGTTTTGCCCTCTGGGCTTGATGACCAGGTCCTCCTTCAGCTGCTACAAAGGGTCAGATACCCATTTGGCAAAGCAATACTGAAGCCTATCACTCTTAGGACTCTAGTACACCAGCTTTATGCCACAGAGGCATACTTCTTCCGAAATCTGAAGCCATGTTGGCCTTGCATAACTGAGAATTTACTCAGTTTTTAGATGAGATTTACTCATCAATGTAGCTGACTTTGTGCTCTGTGAGTAAACATTTAGCATTATCACTGTTATCATGCACTTTATATTGATTTTTCTAGAATACATTCCTGATAATACACAGTATAACAAATGGCATCAATTATTTTTGTCAAGAAAGCATTGTGAAAGACAAAAATGCACTGGAACACTGCAAAATGTAAAATTTTATGGGAGCCTGAGTTGCCCCTGACCCCCAGCCATTTAGGTTCAATTTCTTTGCCCCCACCCCAAATAAAACTACTTGAACCACCCATGGCTAGTCACATACCTAGAAAAGTATGAACTGCAGTGTGCGCAACAGCATGGTTTTAGGAAACCCACAGCACCAGTACTGCCTTGATAGAATACACCAACTACATGCACAAGGCCCAGACACTGGCAACATGGTGGGAGCCATTTACATTGAACTAACAAGGTCTTTGAACTGGTCAACTATCAACCACTTCTCCATAAGCTCCTTGGCCTTGGTCTGTCTACAGACTCAGTGGTCTGGTTCCAATGTTATCTATCTGAGTGCACACAGAGGGTGAAAACTGATTGCTCCGTGTCTGACATTTTATTTATTTATTGAAATGTTTCACCAGGAGGCACATTGAACAACAAGTTGCTCGCCTCACAGTGCGACCTGGGGAGGGGTACATAGGGTTGTGAAGGATGATCAGTTACAATAGTATGTGAGTAGTACAAACAATACAACATTGTAAGATTGTGCAACAGCTGGAACACAAGGTATTGTACAATAAACAGTAGTGGGACATTGGGTAAATTGCAATACAGGTCCAAAATCATACAAAAGAACATATAAATGTACAAAACAGTAAAAATGTGATAAAACCATTTATAGTGCATGAGTGTACCAGGAGCAGGCTCGGGTAGTACGCAAGTACTGTTAGAGTAAAAAGATGGGGTTAGGTTGTGCGCACTGGTGACCCAGAAGAGCAGGTGGAAAAGAGAGAGGGGAGAGGCTAGACCTGAATATGAGGAGACGGGATAGCCATTTCCTGATTTCCTCCTTCAGGATGTTGAGAACCCTGCCAGGGGGTCATGGTAAGAAGGCAGAAACTGGGGATAGGTAATTAAGGTGGGTTAAAGCAGGAACAGCTAAGGAAAGGTAATTGTGTAGGGAAGAGGTAAGGGAGTAGTTGGAGGAGGAGTGTCGCATTTCAGGAGGGAGGAATTCCAGAGTTTCCATAGGTATGCCATAAAGCTCCATTCTGGGCCCTCTCCTGTTTGGCCTTTTATTAATCAATTGCCATATGACTGTCAGTCAGCTCATGTTCTCCTGTATGCACATGCTGTCATCTATGCTAAGAACACAAACCTTAGTAATCACACCTCTAATCTCCAAGATAACTCTGAGTCCTTAGAAAAATGGTTCTCTAGTAATAATCTAGTCCTCTATTACAAAAACATTTTTTTACCAGCAATCGTAGAAAGAGAAAGGTATCCCTTCTTGTCATCCTCAACAACAAAGATCAAATGCTGGAACAGGCAGAGACATTCAAATATCTCAGGGAGTACTGGACAACACTCTATTCTTTGCCCCCTTGTGGACAATCTGTGTCCTCAGTAAATAGAAGACTGTGTACCCTATACAAAAATCAGAACAGCATTATTGCGAAGCTAGGCGACTGATTGTGTCCAGCACCATCCTGTCCCTAGTTGACAGTTCCTGTGACTCTATTAAACTAGATCAAGTTGATATGCAATAAAGCTTGCCACTTTGTGTTAGGGACTGAAAAGTGCATTCACAGCTGTAACCTTTATTCATTAACCAACTGGCTACCCTTTCCCAGTAGAATAAAGTTCCAAACCTGTCTACTAGCCAAGAAAGCAATGAAGGGCCTAACACCTCCTGCACTAAAACATTGTTTCCTCCCAGTGTCTAACCAGTATAGCACAAGAAGCATGACCTGTAATGCCGTTGAGTGCCTTTCCATAGAACTCAGCTGGGTAAGCGTTCCTTTGCCACTAGGGTTGAAGGTTGGCTAAATGAACTGCCATAATCCATGCTGAACCTTCCAAATCCATGCAGGCCGCCATAGCAGTTCAGTGCAATTGAAATGTATCATTGAACTATTCATCACTGTTGTGCTCTGCCTTCTCTAGCAGCCTGTTGTCCAATCAGGTTTGCACGCACAACCTACATGTTTCTTGTTTGTGTAGACAAGCTTTCCATCTGGAATGTGTTCATTCACCCAGTCTCTAACTTAATAGTAACATCCACTGTAATTCTATTGTAACATTTGTGTTAAAACTTGTAACTTTAACATGGAACATTTGTAAACATTTGGAGGCAGTATAAGCGCGGTGGTTTAAAGCTCTGAACTGCGAACCTGGAGATCTGGGTTTAAATCCCACAGCCCCCACTTGCATACTGAGTGACCCTGAGCAAGTCACTTAACTTCCTTGTGCTCCCAGGTTGCACCTGTAAACAAACTTTCAGCTTAGTGTGTCTCCTGGTTAAAAAGCACTTGTGCTCAAAGGTATTATCCGAATCTTTTAATTAGTAAGTAAATATATTTATTTCACAGTAAAACAGAAGGTTTTTTTTTCACGAATGGGTATAACGTGAATCTGCATTTGGTTGGCTCTGTAAACAGAAAATAGGGAATAGAAGCTATATTCCTTATTTTTGGTTCATATAGTCAGACAGATCCTACTTCATATTATACCGATCTATGAAAAACAAACAAAAAACAAAACAGCTCTCTGCTTTTCACAAAATTCTAAGTACACAATACACATTAATCCTACCTGTTCTGTGTCCTCTGAGCTCCTGACCAAGAAATCTCCCTTCCTTCTTTTAATAAAATAGCCAGACTATAGTCTGGTGAACTTCAGTGCATTTATATGTAACGGGATTACCGTGCCTTTAGTTGGACAGCTGTGGTTATAACCCTGCCTTACACACACAGAGACCTACAAGGTTGAGGGGCCTGGGTTCTTTGAAACTCCTTGGGGGTTCATAGCCAAAGAAAAATAAAATAACATAGTGCCTCCACCCAGAGAACAGATCAGTGGGCCTGGTGATAGGTGTGGTACAACCCCTTGAGATGCAGTACCTGCCCACCTCCCCACTGTCTCAAACACGACACTGGATTCTACCCATGGAGCAAAATCTAAACAGCCAATACAATACAGTACCAAGAGTACTCAGTGCAAAATAACATGCACTCACACACAATATGAAAACTGACAGCAGGACTTGATTTATGGGTCCTGTACAACCAAAGGAAAGTCAGAGAACACCAATGTTTATAGTCAGGCTGTACCCAGCATGAGCCCACCCCAGTACACTTCCTCCCTCTCCTGTCAAGCACTTTTGGTGGCCCAAGCCAGTAGACCTGGGTGTTATTAGATTTAAACTAACCAGTTAACTGGGTACCACAGTTAAAAGTTACAGTCACAGGCCTGATCATGCATTGCCGTGGTCCGTAGAGATGGTACACAATTTAAACAAACTCAAACCCAAACAGGGATGAAGTTTTGTTAGTGTGCTAGCACTCACAGCCCAAATGTTTGTATGCCACAAACAGGGTATTCCGAGGTCAATTCCAAACAGTAATCCACAGAAAGGTGAGCACTTCCCAGCCCAGCAAAGTACTCACAGATCCTGAAACCAAGAGGTAGACAAGATGGTGTCCACAGCTCCCAAGGGGTTGAATAGCAGGTGTGTAGCTCCTCACAAGATCCTCCAGACATCAGTGGTCAAGCTGATCAGGAGGATGCTGAAGTCTTCACATAGCAACAGAAATTGACAGTCTTGAACAATGGCAAATATTTAACAAACACCAGAGAGCATCTAGGTAACTTTAACTATATTACAGCTAAACTAGAATTGCTACCCCTAAATTTACAAAATAAGGCTACTCTGTGTGGCTAGCAGTAGTAGCAACTGATCAGAAGCTAAGGAATGTCAAGTCTGCACTGGACTATTCTGTAGCAGGCTGAAGCTCACAGGGCAGGAACAAGGCTGACAGCCTCTGTCTCCTTTGGTGAACCAACCAAGAATACTCACTCTTTTAGAAGCTTCTGATGACACAAGGAAATTACAGGCTCTGATTGGCCAAAAAGGGCTGTCATTCACATGCATGATGCCCAAGTGGCTGTAGGCTTAAGTCCCAGCCAGTGGCAGTGGCTGGCTTTGTTTGGCTGAAGGCAGAGTGCCTGAGAAATCAACATGACATACCCCAGTCAAGCATAATAAACATCGCCTTTAAAAATCACAATTTGTAACAGCTTTGCACACTTTAACACATTGTCCCAGTGCCCTTAATTTATTTAATACCATTGATCTGATGGCCCTGTTTGCCCTGGGGGTCGATCAGAAGAACTGTGAGCCCATCCTCAATATGCGCCACTCCTGGCACCTTTTTCAGTAGCTATTGCTGCTCGCACTCATAAGTGCATCCCTGGTGCACGCATGTGCACTTTAGTAGTTACATGCCCGAGCCCCACTTACCAATGGGGCTCGAGCTATAGACAAGCCCCTGCTTGCTCTGATTACATGGCCTAGCCACATTAGGGACTTCTCCAGCTCTTCTTTTCTGCCCGCATTAATGGAAACAAAGCAGCTGGTGGGGACAGCAGAAAACAGAAGTCAGAGCCCTGGGGACACGGCAGCAGCAGGGGGGACTTAGGACGCATGGCCCAAGAGGTAAGCCCAATTTGGGAGGGAAGTAAGCCCGATTTGGGGCTGCTACAAATATATTTACAGATAATCTTTCCTTAACCATTTGTAACTTTATTTAGCCTCATCCAAATCATCCAAACCACGAACAAGAAAGCAATTTTTGTTTAAAGCAGCAGTCATTATGTAGTCATGTAGTTTTTTCAGCAATAATGAGTTTCAGGCAAAAACATCAATGCATTTGTATTTTGGTTTTCTTTCATTCTTCAAAAGATAAAGGATTTCAAAGTGTAAAAAGTTTTGAAAAGTTGCTGCTCCAATCAGTGCCAGTCATGAAGAAATTAAATATCTTCATGGTGTGGTGCTGTGTTGTTTACCATTGGAAACAAGTGGAAACACCATCCTAAAACATCCACAATATAAATCAAGCCCAGCATAAGAGATTTCTAAAAATTGTGAGTGGTGTCCATCTTTAATTGCTTGAGTCTAATTACACAATTGGCTATATAAAATGGTTTAAAAATATCTGAGACAATTATAAATACACAGAGGATGAATTAAAGAATGTCTAAGGATGCCAAGCCCAGAAACACATTTTTGCTAACAAAAAAAAGATTACGTGTTTTGCAGACTAATAAATACTGAGAATTAACAAAACAAAACTCTAATAACTACATCAGGAACAGGATTACAAGAAACAGCACCTTTAGAAAATTAAGGCCCTGTCCACTATTGCCTCTGTAGCGTTACAGAGTGCCCAAACCGTTACCACAACAGTTTGCGTTTACATCTGTAACGTTACAGGGCGTTTTCATAACGTTGTTGAAACCACATATGAGGTGGTTTCAACACCAGATTATGAAACCGGTCCCTCTGGCTAATGCGTTACGGCGGTAGTGTGGACAAGTGATAATGTCCCCTGCAGGGACGAAGCACAGCAAGCTGCATTGTGGGATCGGTGCCACCATAACAGTTGCCTGGCTCTCGATGTGTGGACCAGCAGTGCCGGTCCTGTGAACGGACACCACCGGGTGTGGATGCACTGCACCGCTCCCAGCCATAACGGATTGCATCCGTTACCAGGCCAGAGCGGTGTGAGTATGACAGGGCTCTTTAGGGGTGGCTGTTGACTTTGGTCCCAAGCAGCCTTCCTCCACAAATACCTTACATTGCTAAGGGGAAGTCAGAATTACTCCCCATTGGTGATTTTAACCACAGGCACAATACTGGTTCATTGGAGGAAGTCATAGGCAACTCCATCTCTCTCAAATGATGACAAGTCTGGCCAGAACTGTGCCCAATAATAACTATCAGTCCCTTCTAGACTGGATCCTCACAAACAGGAAGGACGCCTACCTGATGCTATCAGTGACCACATGCCTGTCTTTTATATATGGAGTGCTCACTCATAAACCTCCTCCCAAAGAAATTCAATTCTGAGACTTCTCTAGCCTAGACTATGGATCCTTGGCTTGGGCCGCCTAACTCATTGACTCATCCCCACTCTGTCATACCACTGACATAGATGAAGCATTCTGCTTCCTACATACCACTCTTCTTAACCTCCAAGATGCATTTGTTCCCCAAGAAATGGCGATCACAGGCTCCCTGACCAGAAGGATAAACAGTCAACTACTTACACTAATGAAAAGGAGGGATAAAGCATGGTCCAATGCTAAATGCTCCCAGGATCACTTGGACTGGACTGAATACAGACACCTCAGGAAGGAATGCAAGAAAGCTATCCACAATGCTTATAGTGCCTATTACCAACAGCTCCTTTGTACATCTACTCATGACCCCAAAGTTTTTAGAACTACGTGAAATCCTGCATGGGACAAGGTATTAATTCATTTATAATCGACATGACCCTGGATGGCACCAACTGCAATAACTTAGTTACCATTTCTAATGCCCTAAATGCTCACTTCTCAGATCTATCCCATTTCTCCTGCCAGTTGAATCATGATTCAGCCTCCCCATGGATCCCCTGTCCCCAAGCTCCCCATGCCTCGACCTCAAGCCAGTTACCAAGAAGGAAGTTTTTGACTTCTCAGATCCATCCCGAATGTGGCTCTGCTGGCTCGGATGGGCTCCTACTGAGATTTCTTAAACTGGCTGCCCTCTCATAGCACCCCCATCACAAGACTGTTCAATCTGTCCCTTACCTGAAGGTCTGTGTCAATGCTCTGGAAGACAGCTTGGGTCACTCCCATACACAAAAAGGTGACACCAGATGTATGGATAATTATTGGCCCATCTCAATTCTTCCACCCTCAACAAACTTCTTGAGAAAATTGTCGCCTCTCAGGTTACAGGCTTCCTGCAACAAACCCAATAGATTACTCTGTGCCAACATAGTTTCAGGAGTGTCCACAGTACCACTACAGCTCTCTTAAAACTGACTAATGACATCAGAACAGCTGTGGACAAGGGATGCTCAGAGAAGCGATATTCATAGACTTAGCCAAGGTAATCTACCTGGTATATCACACCTTGCTGCTAGAGAAACTGCTTGCTTTGGGCTTCTTGTCTCCTGCACTGTCTTGGTTCAAAAGCTACCTGTTTGGTAGATGGCAGTTTGTCAAAATAAGTGGTGACAAATCAGGTCTTGCCTCCATCAAGGTCGGAGTTCCCCAGGGTCCATCCTTGGGCCTCTACTATTCTCTCTCTATTTGTTAACAACCTGCCCAAATATCTTCACTCTTGCAAAGCCCTTCTGTATGCAGATGACATGGTCCTCTACACCAGTGCTTCTGTCATCACTGACATCAACGACAAACTCAGCCTGGATTTTGCCACCATCCAGTCATGGATATCCTGAAACAAGCTCCTTCTCAACGTGAAAAACAGTCACCATGCTCTTGACTCAGCACCCAGACTCAGAGTCTGCCTTCTACACTTATTATAAGGGGCCTGGAGGATCCTCTCTTGACATGGTGGACTCTTTCAAGTATCTGGGCATCACTCTTGATACATCTCTTGACGTCACCCTTCATATTTCAACTGTATGCAAATCTGGCCACATTAAGTTTGGCATCACGTATAAGACTCGCCACAACCTTACCTCTGCTGTGAGACTTGCCATTGCTCAGGGTATACTAAGGCCTGGCCTCACATATGGCCTCTTATCATACATGGATGCAAATAAAGCTGTTCTAAACCATACTGGATTAATACCGCACATGTAAGATGGCACAGTATTAGCTGCACTGTATAGTGAGTTCCAGGATTTACAGCAACAGGGTAGAACAGCAGTGGAAATACTGCTACCCCTGTTGCTGCTACATAACTAGAGAGTGGATGAGTAGCCATGTGCTGGGTGCCTGTTTGAGCTGCTCCCATAGAGGAGTGGCTAGGGCACCACCACACAGTGCAGTCGGGAGACCTGGGACCATGGTTCAGTTCCCACAGGCATCCCTGCTACAACTTTTACTGTGATTTAAAAAATTACCTCCCTCCAAGTTTCTCCCCATCCCAAGATCCCCGAGTTGGTTATTTAAGTTCTGGGGGGTCGGAGAAAGCCCCCATGCTGGGTGCAGTGGTGAAGTCCCCACAAAAAAATTTAACTACGCATTGTTTTGAATGGTGCAGTGCACAAAACAGGTTGGTATTTTACCCAACTCTGTTTTGTTGGGAGATTTTTGGCTGTGGCATTTTAGCTGTACTGTTTTGACTTGTGGCTGAATGACCATGTGCCATTCTAAGCAAATGGGAGACCTGTTATAACAGCATCTGTCGTTTTGCTCTATCTATGCCAAGGCACACCCACTGCTGTGTGCTCTGTGCTGACCTTGCCTGGCTCTCCCTAACTCATACTGGAAATATGCCACTGGTTGTGCCATAGACAGAATAATCAGAGAAGGCCTTCCTGAGTCTATCATTTGCTGGTTCAAACCTTCCTTACCAACCTACTCCCTGCACTCGATGGACAACACTCTACTGGATATCCCCAAATGCAGCACTAGGATGGGCGAGTATGCCTTTGCGTGTGTCTGGACCAAAACCTCTCCCTAAGGAACTGAAACACCCACAGTCCCACCATATCTTTAAAATGGCCTCAAAAGCCACCTACAAATCAAGGACAAATGCTCTTACCCTAAACTATATGGAGTACTGACCTGATTCTTGTCTCTCCCCAAGCCCCACTAGATCTTCTGGGACTCTCCTATCCCAGCTCACTGCTCTTTGAACTGAGCTGCTGGCCATGTAACCCTTGACTCCTATTAGCCCCTCTGGGTAACTCTTCCCACCCTCTGTTTCATGGTGCCTCTGTACTTACATGTGTTATTTTTTTTCCTTACAGTGATGATTACCTGTTGAATTCCTTGTACTCTCAGTGTATATTCATTGTATACCATGTGTTTATCGTAAATTCTACTGTTTTCTGTGCTGTCTGGAATTCCCTGTTATAATATGCTGGTTTTGTCTGTAACTCTCTCAGGTCATGTCTGAAAATAGACAACATTTTTGTTTAGT
This sequence comes from Neoceratodus forsteri, assembly GCA_016271365.2. NCBI lineage: Eukaryota > Metazoa > Chordata > Ceratodontiformes > Ceratodontidae > Neoceratodus > Neoceratodus forsteri. The sequence goes on along the minus strand of CM057459.1, from coordinate 719,167,216 downwards.
GCACTTACCCGGTCTACAAAAACTAAACCACCTGACACATACCTGTTCCCTATACAATGACTCCCACTCCACCACAGGATCCAATACCAGACCTGCCTACTCATTAAAAAGCTGTGCTGGGACTTATGCCTGATTCAACCTGCAGACTATTCAAAGCTGCACAACCCACTCAGCAAACCAGAAAAGCATCCAATGGAGGCTCCTGGTGTCTTTCAAGTTCACAAAGCTTGCCCAGAAATCACTCTCCTACCAGGGACCCAGACTGTACAGTGAACTACCTACTAACCTCATGGAGAGTACCATCATCAACAAATTTAAACCAGGGTTATGGACCTACCTTGAGCGTGAAAAGGCCTGTCAATGCCCTAACCAATCATCACACCTGCAACTGCTACCCTGAATCTCCCTAAACACCCCGCTTAACCTCTCACTGTTTGCTTCCTCCTCTACCTCATCCAATCCCTGCACCCCATTTCCTAATCCTCCCATCCTAATCCCTTACCCCCTACCCCATCCTCCCTCCCTAAAGCACTTATTCATGTTGCCCCATGTTCTCCTGAAAAGCCTTTCTCTGGCTGATCTACCCCTTACACCCTACCCTTGACAAAGCCTCTGGCAGCATACCACCCCACTGACTACTGGGATTCTTCCCAACCTGTCGGTTTCCAGCACTTTGCACAATGACTTTAATCGACCTGCAGTGTGCTGATTGGATGTACTCAGAAATCCCAAATTTTTGCCTCTGGAATCTTCTGCTTGCTTCTTTCTTCCTAAACTCTGATTATATGGTCACGGGTATATCAAGAACTGAAAATAGCTGTTACAACTGTGTCTTTTTCTGTCTGTATGGTTATGCCCTGTTTTGTATCCCACTGTAATGTGTTTGATTGACATGAAACCTTTGGAAAAGAGTCCTTGACTCAAAGGTATTAATCGAAACTGAAATAAATAAATAAATAAATAAATGATCAACACACAGTCCAGCTCTGATCCATTCTGCTTCTTCCCAGTCTCTTCTCTTCAGTGACTACTTTCTATGGCTTACTGATGTGCGCCCTGTTCTTTCTAATCTCCACCAAACCTACCATGTTATAGCCCTAGCTGAGCCCTGATTTTATAGACCATGCTGTCAGGTTGTTTTGAAATTTTTGGCCTCAGCAGGAAGGGTACCATTTGAAATAAAAAATAATTACCACATGGTCTGCAGAATTTGCTGACACTGCAAATATTTAAGTTAAAGATAAAGACCCCAGCAACCTCTGCCCCCAATACATGCTAACAGCTCCTGTCTCATTTATGTAAAATATGAATTACTTTAAAAAAAATTCTCTATGGTCTAGATAGAAACTGCCCCAAAACATTACACCAACTTTAAAGTTTGTACTGCTGCAGCTGGATCACACGGTCCTTATGAGGCAGTAGACCAGCAGGCGCTGTGCCACAGCTTCACCATGCAGCTTGGCCTTGGCAACTGAATACATGCTCTTTAGAAATTGTGTCCCAAGCTCAGTCAGGACAATGCCTGGCCACTGTCCGGCTCCAGCTCTGACAGATTTAAACTTATTTCTTCTGGGTCATGTTATTCTGGTGTATATTATGCTATACATGCAACATGTTAGAATAAAATGACCTAGAAGAAGCTGGAGCAACCACACACAACAACTCAACAACAATTTGACTGGCCAACAGTAAAGACCGAATATCTACTCAGACTTAACTTGCTCTGACTGTTGGACTGGGCTGTGCAGAGCTTCTGGGCTGCAGGGATGCTGGCAGTACTCGGATATCATAAAGTATTAATAATTTATTAATATTATTGATAATAAACTCCTGACTGCTATTTTGCTGTGCTTGACACTCTGTGCCGATCCTGCATCCTGCTGCCTGTTCACCCCGACTGGAGGGGATGCTGAGGCCAGCAGGGTTGGGCAGGCTGCACCTCAAAACCAGATCCAATAGGAAGGGAGCAGTAGTGAGTTTGCAGTAGGCCAGCAGCTCAGGTTCAAGCATGGAGGAAAGTTAGCACCAGAGAAGGGGGCAGATGTGCTTCCAAATCTTAACAACCCCCAACCATGCCCCCACCCCACCAGCACTGGCCTCACTACATACACAAGAGAAATAAAGTTACCACCAGTGACAGACCAACAAAAGAACACACAAACTGCAACTTGGACATGAGCATATTATTACAGCTTTACTATTGTTACACGAGGTCCCTGCACCCTTATTGGTACCCCAAATGTACACCATAGACAGCTAGAATTTAGGTATATGATATACTAACATATAGGGCATTGGGCATCTACCGTATAAGACTAGATGTCAGGATATGTATGCATATTATTGTTATACACTTTGCTTTCTAATACATATATGTATTTCTTGCTTATAAGATGTTAGGACGATTGTGTCCTTGTAATGATGATGATATATAAGTCGGCATTGCCATCTTTTGGTAATTAGTATTATTACACTAATACATGTATAACTGAGCTTTCTTTGTCTTTACAAAGTGATGACTACTACAACATTGTATAATGTTATCTTGGACTGTGGAGCCACCTCTAATTTAGCCAATAGGGCTAATCTCTGTAACTAGAAATGTTTCTATCTTACGGTAATCATAGTCATTATCATAGGTATATAATGCAAGACACTACATCTTATACTTTGGAGCTCCCTGAGACACAAAGAAACCTCAAGGTATAGGGAACGCTTAGCATTGGCTCCAAGTTCAGGAGAAGGTAGAGCCAACCACTTATCCTACCATGGAGAGGTTTGCGACATTCTTCGAAAACCAAGAGAGTTTATCAACTCTACATCCATGATCTGGGCTCCAGTTCTGAAAAGGTAGCTGCCATGGAGACTACTCGAAGGCCATGTTGCACTACACTGTGGAAGGGCAGGCCATGAGAAACAGCCCTCCCGCAGACAATCAACACCCCCAACAGGCCCAACCACCACAGCCAGCAGCAGCAACAACAACAATGGGGTGGGAACCAGAACTATTACAAGAATAAGAAACACCATAAGAACAACAAGGGTAAACAACAAAGACCAGGCCCTTCCTATAGGAGATAGCAAAGAAAATTGAAAGTTCCGAGAACTTCTAGGCAAGCGTGCTCTGTAGCGGATGCTGTTCCCACTCAGGGCCTTGAGGCCATACAACCGGAGCCTAGGCCTCAACAGGCCATGGAGATATCGGAAGTACAGGCCCTCAGGCCCATACGGCCCTGAACCTAGAAGTGGCTTCCTATATTGCATCAGTGCAGCATGGTGCAGTGGTTCAAAGGAGCCAGGCCCAGCCCTCCATGCTTCTGGAAGTACAATTGACAATTACAGGCCCCAGTCCATATTGCAAACAAGCTGATCTTGGATGCAAACGGAAGGCCCTGCACTGAGGCCGAGGTCGGTGGCCACCTATTAACAGTACTACTAGATACAGGTGCGGCTGTGTCGTATTACATGATGACCACCCAGAGAATCTCCTTGTTCCACCGGACGGAGGACCAATATGTCAGAGTAGATGGCACTAGGTTGTCTGCATACCGCTTCTCTACCACTACCTGTAGAGTTGGGACACTTGAAGGCCTATCACACCTTCCAGCTAATGGTATTGCATGACCATCCTAGTATAATCGAACTGATCTTTCAGCACCACACGGCTGTGTGGTGGACCTAGCCAATATGTTACTGATACAGATTCAAGGTGAGTATCATACCATCATGATTCCTGATTCACATGTGGTGGCAACAATATCTGCCAACAATAAAGAGTTTGATGTCATAGGTTTGTTCAAGAACCATGAGCTTTTCCCAAAGCTGCTCCCATTCTACAAAGGCATTTGGAGGCATTCGGTACCAATAAGCATGACTGTAGCAGAATGCACACTGTCATAGAAGTGACAGACCCAGCACATGAGAGGCAAAGGCAATATTCTTTTCCACCAGAGGCCTTGCCTTCTGTTAGGGAAACAATAAAATCACTCCTCAAACAAAGTGTGATCAGAACATGTGTCTTTACTGCCAACTCTCCAGTGTGGCCTGTGAAGAAACCCACAGGTGCTTGGAGACTTACTATTGACTACAGGAGACTGATCCAGGTCACCCCAGTTGTGCCCTCAATCTGTGCATCAGCACCTGGTGTGCTGCAACTCTTGACCCCTGCCCAAAAGTGGTTCAGTGCCCTGGACATCTCCAATGGTTTCTGGTCATTGCCATTGGCTCCCAAAAGTCAATATAAGTTTGTTTCACCTTTGAGAGTAGACAGTACATGTGGACCTGCTTACCACAGGGATTCCATAACAGCCTGTCCCTGTTCCATCTCCATATGATGGACGCTTTTGAGGGTTTCTCTACTCCCCAGTGTCTCTTGCAGTATGTGGATGACCTGCTGTTGGCAACAGCCACACAAGAACAACACTTGGATCTCTTGGATGAACTACTGACTCTCATTCAGAGAGCAGGCCTCAAATGCAATCCAGCAAAAGCACAGCTATGTCAGAAAGAGGTACTCTTCTGGGCCTGAGAATAACTGATCAAGGCCAAAGTCCTACCTGGAAGAAGATACAAGGACTGCAAGATCTGCCATTACCCACTAGTGTGGCCACTCTTAGGAGATTTCTAGGTATGGTAAATTATTCCAGAGATTTTATTTGTGATTTTGCTCAGAAGGCTGCCCCTGTACTGAATCATCACTAAAACAGGCCTTGACCTCTGCTCCAGCTCTGGTCAACCCAATCCAGCCTTGCCATTCCATTTGGAATGTGCCACCTCTGATATAGCCATGTCAGCAGAGTTGGCCCAGAAGGTTCATGGCACTTTGAGACCCATTGCATATGCATCGCAGCTCTTGGCCCCAGTGGAACAGAAGTACAACCTTTGTGAAAGGAACTCTAGCCACCTACTGGGCTGTCAATCACTTCTTGTATATCATTGGGTACTTCCACTGTTCATCTACACAAACCACACCCAACTACCTTTCTGCTATCAGACAGAGTGAAGGATGGGTCATTCACCAATACCAGGCTGACACACTGGTCACTTCTTCTCCAAGATAGGAATATCCAGGTCCACCCAACCAAAATGCCATCCATGCTGACGCATGGCCTCCTTTTCCAAGGAGAACCCCATGACTGTACATTGCAACCACCTGATCTTCCAGATCCAGGTCCTTTCCTCCCTGCCACACCACAAATACTTGAGAGCACCTCATTGTGTCATATCTTTACAGATGGTTCAGCTTCCTATTACCAGGAGAACAAATTGCAGGGATGGGAATTCTAGTGATTTATCGTTATGGTAACACTGTCAAAATCTCTAAGAGTTGCAGTGTGGCATTCTCACAATATGTTGAAACGGCAGTAGTGGCCTGTGCCTCAAGTTCATTCAGCATGGGACAGAGGATACCATCATCTTTACAGACTCTAACTGGGTTTGTTGTTCTCTTACAGTATTTCTCCTTTTGGCAGAAGAACTCCTTCCTCTCATCTGATGGCAGCCCAGTGAAACACAAAGAACTGGTAATATACATAGATTCACCGCACAGAAGTTTGCACACAAACTCTATGTACACAAAGTTAAAGCTCACTCCAACATGACCCCAATCATGCTTTCAATTATATCATGGACACCATGGGGACACCTGGATGATGGATCACCCAGAAGCCAGGGTAGCTGGACACATTGCCGCAATCAAAAGAAGCCCAAACCCTTTTCCCCTTGACCTGTTGGCAGCCCAGCATGCTGACTCTGAACTCAAGGATGTGTTCAGATTCCTTGAGAAGAGCACTGAAAAAAACATACCTACCCACAACCTGCACTGGAGGCATGAAGGTAAGTTACACTTGTCCCCTGATGACAAGCTCATCTGGTATTAACCAGATGATACCCCCACTAAATTGTGGGTGGTTCCCAGACATCTTAGATCCAAATTTCTGCACCAAGTGCATGACACCCCTACTAGTGGACACCAGGAGTAGAAAACACCCTCCAAAGACTCAAGACCACCGCATGGTGGCCCGGTATCACCAAAGATGTCAAACAGTACATAGATAATTGCCTTGTTTGTGAGCAAAACAATCCTATCCCCACCAAACAAAATGCCAAACTACTACCACAAAGGCACTCTGGCCCTTGGCATGCCATACAGATTGACTTTATTGGCCCATTGACCAATACCAGCAGAAATAACAAATATGCCCTTGTGGTGACTGATCTTTTCTCTAAGTGGGTGGAAGCTTTCACTAAGACATGTACTGCTAAACGACTGCCAAAATCCTGGTGGAACAGACTTTCACTAGGTGGGCCTACCTCTCAAGGTAGATTCTGACAAAGGAACCAGTTTTACAGGTGAGTTGATGAAAGAAGCACTTGAACTCCTCGGGCTCACCAAAATTCCACATACCTTATCATCCACAATCTTCAGGTCAAGTAGAAAGAGCCAACAGATGGATTAAGCAAATGCTTTCCAAATTCATTGAGGACAATCCCAAAACCTGGGATTCCCTATTGCTGCTACTCCTTATGGCAATTAGGGCACACCCTCAGTCACCACCCAGTTGACACCATTTGAGGTGATGACTGACAGACAGATGAGATTACCTGAACACTTGTTGTTTGACCTGCACAACCCCACAGCAGACCGTGTGTCTGTAGACCAATATGTGGAAAAATTTAGACAAGACCTCATACACACACACTTGTATGTTGCTAACTGCATGGGCAAGGCCCAGCAACAGTTCAAAATACAGTTTGACAAACACGCACAAGAAGTGGATTGGCAAGTTGGAGATTAGGTAATGGTTCTCAGATTTGCACATCCCACACACTCCTTCTCCAATACATTGAAGACCCTATCCCATTGTCAATAAGCTCAGTCCAGCAGTCTATCAGGTTAGATCAATGCACAACAACAAACTGACTGACAAATGGTTACATGCCAACCAGCTGAAACTGTATTAAGGAGTATAATTACTTTTCCTCACCCCATTGGGTGGAATAGTACTAACTTACTAATATTTGGTTATCCTTTTAGGTGCACTGAAAAGATGGCTATCTTGTTCCACTTTCTTCTCATCTCAGGAGTCATCCCTGCATCCAAGGCATGGTGAAGCACCTCCTTCCACATCTCTATCCTCCAACATCTGCCCCAGAGGGGTTTCTATCAATATACCCGACAATTTTATTACTGTCCAGGAAGGTTCTGATGCCTACCTCACTGCCTTGGATGTTGCTCTGATAAATCTACCCTACAAATTGAATGGTAAACCACGTCGCAAGGACAAATTCTGTCTGTGACAAGCTTTCCAAAGGAACTTTCCATGGCTGGCCCAATGCAAAATTATCCTCTAATGGTTTGCTGTCCTTGCTCCAGACTGCTGTTAGACATTCTGGTTTATACAACATCACTGTCTTGATTGATTCCTCATATTGTAGTTCCTTGTCTAAAGACTCTGCTAGAAAATTCTGTGTTGTACACAACATGGCCTCTGCTGCCATGTACCTTTCTGTGTTACTCTAACTAATAAACAGCTTTTGGAATGTCATTCCTTGTGGTCTAGCAGCCACTGCCTTACCTGGTACACTTAAGCAATAAGCTACGAGGGGTGTATGGGGTTATCGGGGGATTTACGCGGCTTTCTGGTCTGCCCACCGGTGCAACCAGTGGGTAAATCCAACAGCCGTGGTAACCCTCCGATAACTCCACACCCCCAAGTGGCTTATTATGATAATACTATGGAGGGAACTAATAATATAAAAATGATATTAAAAAAGTAAAAAAATGTTTTTATTGATTTTAATGTGAGTATTCTTACTCTATAGTAAATAGTTCCCTGTTGCTAGGCAGAAGATGTGCTGTGCAGCTTGTAATGCAGCTTCACCCCACCGTCCCTCCCCCTTTTCAGGCACTGCACGGTTTCTAATACAGGCCTCTCCCCAGCAAAAAGTAGGTAGCATGCCATTATGTGCTGTTTGGTTTTTGCTTATAGTTTGTGTTGGAGGCAGCGCAATATTAGGTAGGAGCAGGCAGTTTGTGTGGTGCGTGCAGGAGCTCTAACGCTAACAGCTGCTGTGTTTGAACTGCTGCCTCGGGTACAAGCTTCTAGCAAGAAAAACCCTTGTAACACGTAGACTTTTCGCTTTTGTTATGTGGGAATATGGAATTTTATAACTAACACTGTGAAGGTGAAGGTGGTCTGGACGTAGCACTGTGGCGGGTAGGAGGTATGAGCGAGGAGCTAGGAGATGGAAGCAGCGAGAGCGATGGAATTTGGAGGAGCGAAGCGAGCATTACAGGGACATATATCAAAGGTTTGCCACATGTTTCTTAAGCTGCCGTTACTTTTTGAAGAAATGCGAGAGTGGAATTTGTGTTTATGCCAGGCAGTTTTTTTAATGTCGTGAGCTATGGGAGAAGGTTGGGGGTGCCATGCTGATTTGCGCTTAGCGAGGAAACGAAGATGGCGGCTTGGAATGATTTAAAAAATTTTTGTAGTTGTTGATTGAGAAGCGCTGGCTGGCACCTTTGTGGTGATTATCAGAAGATTTACAACAGAGGTAAGATGCCAGCCTGCCGTTTTCATTGGTCGGTGTCCGAGGTCCATGGTATAATTATTAATAACTTACAATTTATGCATATACCTGTTTTGTTCAATTTAACTTACTGGAATATGAAAGAATTTGGTATGTGTCATACTACAAAACTTCAACATTTTACAGTACTTTATTGCTTGATAGTCTAGCAGCTTTTCAGATTCATACTCAAGACCCTATTGCTGGGGTACATACCACCGAGTGTAGAGGCAATTTCAGGAGAAAACCTAATCCTGATGATCAAAGCCATAAACCTAATAATGTGAAGTTGACAGTTCTGTTGTCACTGGTGCAACAGGCACTGTCACAGGTCTTTGGCACAGCTATGTCTATCTGGAACAAAGCAGACATTGCTGCTATCAAATCTCATTCAGTTAAATTCCAAACTGGTTTGGTAAATGATATAATACCCCATTATTGCATGGTGTGGATGGCCTTAGTCAGGAACATAGATACATTGTATACGATATGCAAGATATTGGTAAGGCATTTACAGACTCTAAAGATAAGATTAAGGCTCTTATTGCACAAAATAATAAAGAAGCAGATAGACAATACATTGCCCATGAAATTTTGTGCTCAGCCCATGGCTCATATATTATCACTACCATCAATAATCTTTTCCATGATCTGGAATCCAGAAAGATCCCTGATATCATTCATGACAGACATATCTCTAAATGGTATTGTCCATGGTGTAAAACCTCTTGTTGTATTGCAGTGTGTATGCAACAAACTCTCACCATTCCACTTTCTACAGCTAGGAATTTGGGTTTTGTGACCAGGCACCCTAACACTGGTCCATGTTTCACTTCTAAGAAATGTTCTATTAAGGATATCATGTTTGTTTCTTTTACTGTCTCTTTACCACGTTTTGATCCCACTACAGCTCTATTTGACAAACTTGCAACTGTCCACTCTGCAGGACACCTCGATGAAGACATCTACAGAGAACGCCTCGACTTGCCTCCTCTACTGGTCTTTCATCCTTTCCTGGAAGCCTGGGTCACCCCAACATGGACTGTTGTGCTGCAAAGCAGTATATTTACTTGTGTCAATGTGATGTATTTGATGTTATGAAAGCTGTATGTGGTCATTCTCCTGACAGTATTGATTGGTCCTTTTCTATGGATGATGACATCAGCACTAATGGCACAGACTTTTGTACTCAACATTGGCTCCAGATAAGCTTTACCAATCTTATCGAGAGGAGGCTCATCGCCTGTCAACACGGATGACGAAGACTACCTATACTTGTCCAGTACAGTTGCAAAAGTGGAGACTCCCCACTGTTAAAATGCAATATAATTCTGATGGGGAATACTGCGCTGTCAGTAATGTAAAGTCTTATGTGTATGGCACTCAGACATATGTTATTGATAACCCCAACTTCTGCTTCATCCTCATCAGAAAGCAGTTATTGGACATACCGTTATAACACCTGTCCCTCTTATGGACGCTGATCTCATTGATGGCAACCCTGATTATCTGCTCACCCTATCTGAGTATCTACTGTATTTTAAGTCACACATTGACCCCTACCCGGACATTAAAATCACTGTTAGAGAGGAAAGATACTCATCTCATCCACATCAACAATAATATCGCTAAGGCTAATGAAGCTGTCCTTGCACTAATTAATGATGGTGATATAAACAGTGCACTAACTAACATGTGGTTAGAGATTACATTCAAAGGTTTTGTTATTATACAAGCAATTTTGATATTTTTCTTATTATTATGCTTTGCTGCTACTATGCGCGCACTGTGTCAACACTGTGTCAACACTGTGAGCAGCTGGAATTCCATTACAAAGCTCACGTGTCAGGTTTGTAAACAACACCTACTTCTCTCCACATCCCTACTTTAGCTGTGTTTTCCTGAGAGGCAACGGGGATGTTACATGTGGTCCCTGCACCTTATTGGTACCCCCAGAGGTACACCATAGACAGCTAGAATTTAGGTTTATGATATACTAACATATAGGGCATTGGGCATCTGCTGTATAAAAGTAGATGTCAGGATATTATGCATATTATTGTTATACACTTTGGTTTCTAATACATATATGTATTTCTTGCTTATAAGATGTTAGGACAACTGTGTCCTTGTAATGATGATGATTTATAAGTCGGCATTGCCATCTTTTGGTAATTTGTATTATTACACTAATACAAGTATAACTGAGTTTTCTTTGTCTTTACAAAGTAAAGACTACTACAAAATTGTATAATGTTATCTTGGACTATGGAGCCACCTCTAATTTAGCCAAAGGCCTCATTTCTGTAACTAGAAATGTTTCTATCTTACGGTAACCATAGTAATTATCATAGGTATATAATGTAAGACACTACGTCTTATACCTCTGAGATCCCTGGAAACACAAAGAAACCTCGAGGTATAGGGAATGCTTAGCATTGGCTCCCAGTTCATAGTTGGTAAGAACTGCTTAGGAAGTGTGATTTATCCTTTGGCAGTAATAAACAAGTTTATTACTCTTATGCAATGTGTCTGTGATTCCTTGCATTCCCACTATTGCCAAGAACCTGAGAGTGAGGTTTAGACCTCTTGACACTATAGGTCCAATTCCTAATCCAGTGTAACAAATTTGGCACATCCAAGGGTCAACAGTTAACTTATCTAAAGCTCTTTACTTCTGTTGTTAATTTTTTAAACACACACAATAAATAAAACACTGGTTTGGATTGTTACCTTTTCAACATCAGGCCACTAACAATTGTAAGCCCCCAAATGGGGTTACCTTTATAAGTTGTGGCTCCTGAACCCCATGGCACTGTTTGTGTCAGTGGCTCGAGGGGGTACTCATACCTTGCAGATCCATTTGCACTTGTGGCTCTAGCCACCAAAATTCCTGGTGCTCAGTCTTTGGTGGTGGGCCAAGCACCAGGTGATTACTTCCACACCTCTCGGTGCATAGTGGATCCTGGATCCGGTTTTCTGGATCCGTCGGGCTCAGGACTGTGGGGGAGAAAAGATATCTAAATAAATAATGTAAATAGTTTTAGGGAGGCCTGTGCTATTGTGCATGCGTGGCTGCCAGCTTAGCAAAATTTAAAGTAGCTGCAGCTCCAGTTCAGGGTAGTGTTAGCACTGGTCAGAAAATGAGGGATGCACAGTGTAAATAGATATGTTTGGGACTACAGGTCCAGTGTGGCAATGGTATTGGTGGGTGGTTTTGGTGCCTGGAGGATATATGGCACCGGGTTTTGGCGCACTCTGGGGAAAGGGCTAAAAGGAGAGGAGCATAGGAATTGGTGGTGGGAGTGTGAAACACTGAGTGGGAGGCGGTTGCCCACTTGGTCAGTGGGATCTCCTCTTTTCTTTGTTTATTTTGTCAGCAGTGAGTTATTCAAGGAGGGCTGGGGATGGTGGCCTTTACTATTAGAGCCCCATTCTAGGGCAACTGTGGGATCAGTGGCACAGAGGGAAAAAGAAGAGACTGCTGCTAGGACTTGCTGCAGTGGGTGGGCCATGTTGCTGCCAGCCCAGAGGACCACTTTTGAGTGGAAACCCATGAGGATTGATGCCATGGAGGATGCAGAGGGAGAAGCCACTGTCTGGTCCCAGGAACTGAGAAGGACAGAAAATGGAGAAAGGCACCTAAAAGGTGAGGGATCCAGAGGTCTGGGCACACCACTGGTCCCAAGACTGTCTCACCAGCTGGAAGACATGGAGACACTGTGAGAGAAAGGGGACCTTAGGGACCTAGGGGTCTGGGGCAACCCATGGTCTTATGGCCCCTATGAAGAGACTATCCAGTTTGGGAGTTAAACGCCAGGTGTGGGACATTCAGTTTTGTTGCTTGGTGTGACGTTTGGTTGCCTGGAATGGAGAACTTTTGCTGCTTGTTATAAAAGGTCTGATTCAGCCACAAGTTATTCTGCCTTTGTTTGGACTGTTGGACTGTGGCTGCCTAGCCTGTAAGTTAGCTGCCTGTAACTTAGCTCCTGAAGTGACCTTCAAGGTCCTGAGCACCAGTTGAGCTTCTGATATGACATCTCAGTCGAGAGCAGCTTGTTGTGTGTGCTACTGCTCCACAGAATGACTGTTTCCTGTTTTGAATTAACTGTTCATTAAATAGGATCCCTGTTTTTGCAGTTCTAGTGTTTGCCTTGTTTGTTTGGAGGAACTGTTTTGCCACTGACAGAGTTTACCTCCACAGCCCAGCTGCTTGCGTGTGTCTTGATGTGCATACAGAAGAACAGAAGACACATTGGAAGAAGACATCAAGAGGCCTGCCTGGTGAAGACTGTCTACAAAGGCCTCTGAGGTAAAGTTGGCAAGGCTGGGCAGGTGAAGTCCAGCATTCTTCATTCCCCAGTCTCCAACTCAGCACCCAGAGGTCCAAGGGTACCCCTGTTCCACCAAATTCTGGTAAACAGACTGTCCAGGTATGTGACATTTTCTGCTGTACAGTGCCCCCTCCCTTGACTTTTACCATCATACCCCTAGACTCATGGGGGTTACACAATCATTACCCTTTTCTATTATCTGGATTGTTTTACAGCAGAGAGTGTGGTAAAGAAGAGTTTTTCCTCCATTCCACACACTACATGCCAGTTCTCCACAACACATGTACAGCACTGATGTAACAATGTAACGTGAGTGGTAGTACTAAACCATATCCCCATATCTTCTCCAACAGACCCTCTGCTCAAAATGAACCCTCCCTCTCCAGCTCAACAGCAGTGGCTCTTCCACATTACCCACCACCAACAGCAGTGAGTGAATCATTCCGGCTCCTGATCAGCCTGACTGGCCTGCTGCACTGTCCCCAACTGCAGTCAACTACTTACCTGGCTAAGCTAGTTGGTGTCAGTCTAAGACTGTCAAGATGGAGGATTCACTCCACTGATCCAGACAGTGCTCAGGATGTCTGCAGAATGCAGATTCTCTTCATCGCTTCATGAATGATGACTCCAGGACTGTCTGGGTGGTGAGCTGTCTACCCGTGTGCCAACGCCTGCACTTAACCCATGCAAAATCAGAACAAAAGCTGACAACTTGTAAGTGTGGTCCTCCCAGACACTTTAAATTAGATGGACTGGGTGGCAATGGCAGGTTCACAGGCTCACATACAGATATGCCCCGCCAACCAGTCAATTGACCTGGCTTGCAATCTCTGAATAACCCTTCCCCAACAACAATCACCTAAACAGTTGGTCTACTCTAGATGCCACACTGTTTCTGAAGCACTGTGGACTGTGTTTCACAGTTCCTTCTCTGCTGCAGCCAACACTGCAGGGTCAGTGGCATAAGAATGTGACTAAATAGTAAATCAGAACTCACTCCCATGATCAAAGCAGCAATTAACCTTTAAGCTGTATAAAGGATGGAGCCAGAGACAGCTTGGGTAGGTAATTGACACCTAATCTCCCCTTCTTCTACAACAGTGGGCAACCTGGTTCTGAAACCTCACACCTCCCTAACTAATTGATATGTGTGAGTGTCTGTCTCTGTCATGTTGGCTTGTGATCATGCTGTCTGCTGTCATAGCAGCTGTAGTGTGGATTTAATACAGACAAACTGAGCCTAAAATGTTGAGGTGGACGTTGTAGCGGGCTTAAAAATTGCAGGGGACAAGTCTCCTCATCCCCTCAGTGGTTGTCCTGTGCCTATTAATAAATCAACATGATTGCAAAAACTGATAGGGTCAGGCCGTAACACTTATGAAGTGGTAAGGCCATGGCCATGGTGCCCCATTCCAGCACCTGCAGTAAGAGGGGTGGGTGGGCCAAGTGGTCCTTTTCTACCGATAAATTCTCTTTTTCTGTGTTTGTGTACTGTAATGTTAAGTGCCTTGAACTCTGAAAAGGTGCTATATGCAGTCAATGAACTTCAATCTCTTCACCATGTAGAAGCTGTACAAGATGTAAATCACTCCCACTAAGAGTTATTTCTCTAACAATTAATTTCTCCAGTTTAAAGATGTTCTCTTTATTTTTCCTTCGGGGCTATCATTAGCAAGATATAATAATTATCTCAAGTCCCAGCAGAGGAGAACCAATAAACCTAGTAGAGAGAGATGAGCACTATTTTCCTTTTTAAAAAGAAAAATATTTTGATGTCAGGAACAGAAATGTGTTCGTAAATATATATCATAATATTTATATTCATAGGTTTTTCTTAGCAGCAAGAAGTTGAAAATACATGATAATTATTAAAACTCCAACAAGACAGTAGATGAAAGAGCTGAGGCTACCATCCAACATGTCTAGGAAGACTTCTCCAAGTATGCTATAATTGTAAGAATACACAAACAACAGCAAATTTCAAAGCCATTTCAGTAGTACTAGAAATGAAAATTTATCAATGATTAAAAACTCCAAAGACTGGAGTTTTGAACTAATCCAAGTGGATGCCCCATAAAGGTATATCAGATTATTTTATTTATTTTAAAATGTGGTAACTGGGAAAGGCACACTAAGCCAAGACTCATTTCCAGGTGTGACCCAAGGAAAGTATGGAGGAAAGCATCAAACAAACACAATAAAATAGATGATTACAAACAAGTTACATGCAAGCAAACAGTAGTGCAATAAGGCTATATGATGCAGAATTTGCAAGCAAGGGTATCAGGAGCAGGAAAGCACTCTAAATCCTGGGACAACAATTAAGCAACTGGTAGACAACCATGGTGAAGAGAAATGGAGGCATTCAACCTTCCGGAGAGGGGCAAAATCGGGAGGGAAGGCAGGTTAAGAAGGGAGCTGACAGGTGCAGGAGGGAGGTTGGAGGAGTTTAAGACCTTGCTTAAAGGAGGTTGGGGAGGGTGAGAGATAGAGTGCAGAATGGAGGAGGTTCCAGAGAGGGAGATGAATGGAGAAAGCTGACTGCCCAGCTGAGGGAGTGAGGGTGGGGAGGAGAAAGTGTGACGATTTCTGGAATGAAGAGGATGTGAAGCAGATGGGATGGGAGAGATGAGGTGGATAAGTGCGATGACAGTTCCTCTAACCAGTGTTTCAATCAATCGAATCTTTATTTTATTTTACCAGGCGAACATCATTGAGCAACGCCATTTTCAAGATGGACCTGGACAGAACATATAGTCACACTTACATTGATCAAAAGTCAAGAGGTAAAATAGCATAGAATTACAGAGACTAGATGATCTCAGCAGGCCTAGGCACGTTATTTACAGTGTATACACATTTCATTGGTCAACAGCAGATTAAATAGTACAAACAGGACTAGACGTTGTATTTACAGTATATATAGACATTTCCTTGGTCAATACTAGGTTAAATGATGCAATCAGGAGGGCTAGCCATAATATGTACAATATATAGCTTTCCCAAGGTCTATGAGCTGGTTTAAGATAACTGTGCTCAAGTAAAGGTATTCAAGTCCAAAGCTACCAGAGGAGGGAGGACAGCGGAAAGTACAACACCGGATGATGTGGTGGTGGCGGTGGTAGAAGATAGGACAGTAAAGGGTATGGAAAGGAAGTGCCAGTAATTGAGATGATATAGAGGCCTTGGAAGTGCTGGGCAATAGGGCAATTTTAGCGCATGAGCTAGGGGAGGTACTGTAGGAGAGGAAATTGAGGACCTACAGTGCTGGTTCAGAGGAGCATATTTTCCGAGCATATACCGATAGGTAACCTCATCACTATCCACTCTGCCACAGAGCAGTGTCCTTCACAAAGTGACACAAGATGAAAGAAGCACTGTGATGCAGGCAATGGGTGGGAAGAGGCAGGATTGATAGGGAAGAGTAGAGTGTGCAATGATGGGTATGAGGAGGTGAGTTAGTGACAAAATGACAGAAGGCATTACAGAGGGTGTCCAGTCTGGCAAGGAAGTGGAAGGAGCAGTACTGTATACCACATCAGCATAGTCAAAGACTGGCAACACCATTTTGGTTACCAGCTCCTGACTGACATGCGGGACAAACAGTCTTATTACGGTATCGGGCTCCAAGTTTGGGGTGAAGTTTAGCATGGATGGCTTCAATGTGAGCAAAGAAGTCTAGCCTGCTATCAAGCCACATACCAAGATACTTATAGAAATGGACCACATTGAGGGAGAACCATCCAAAGTGGTGAAGGAAAGGAGGAGGCAAGCAGATACCAACTTGCAAGCAATTTAAAAACTTTTGTGTATTTAGTGCTCAGCTAGAGCTTGGCTATCACACTGCTGCAATCACTAAAAAAATCTGGCCATAGCAAATATCCTTGAGTTCCTCTGCAAGTCTGTGCTGGACAACCAGCTGGGGGAACCTCAATGCGTAGTTACTGCATGCACGTGATCAGTTTACTTATCGCCAAATACTAAGTTCGACAGAGCTCTTGCAAGCTGACTTCTGTTATGGAACCATGGAGCAGGGTGCAACTATTTTAAATGAAGATATATGGTAAAGTATTGTGTATGATGTGATGTCTACTGCTGGACTGGGATTTGGCAATTTTAGATGCATATTAAATATTTATAGAGGGTGCATAGACATTTGAAGCTGAAATGTTGTGTTTATATGTTTAACAAGAAAGAGTGCCAAAAGGTGTGACAGTACAGTTGGTATTTTACACCTTCTTATCTGGTACCATTTCAGTAGTATTTGGTTCCATGAATTCAGATTGAATCTATTAATTAAGGCCAGTGTCATATCAAGGAAACTCCAGAAACCAAGACCCAACTTCCTGAGCTAAGATTTTTTGCTCACATAAAATACGCAAGAGTTTTGTTCCAGATATGAACTACTTAAAGTAGCAGAAAATGTGTTAGTCACCATGTCTTGTTTTGTTAGAAATATCGTGTTTCAGGCAAAAACATCAACATGCAGTATCCATATTTCTTTTCTTTCTTTTTCTTTTATTTTATTTTTCGGTCCTCTTCAATATGTTCATCAGTGACATTGGAGGAGGTATTCATGGCAGGTTGTGTCGCTATGGCGACACTGCTCTGTGGCAAGGTGGATAGTGATGAGGGAATCAGAGAAATGCAGAGTGACTTACAATAGTTAAATAGGTTGTCTATGGTTCATCAGTTGAAATTCAGTGCCAAAAGTGCAAGGTAATGCACCTTGGGAATAAGAACCCCAGAGACAGAATACTGGATACGTGGATGAGAGTTAGGATTATGGCTAAGAAATGTTACCTAGCAGTTATCAATGACACCTCAAGCAATTGAGCCAGTACAAAGTGCAAGAAGGCTTATGTAAGGCAAGTAGGAAGCTGGGTGTATAAGAAGGGGTGTTGATAGTAGGAGGAAGGAGGCACACTGCCCTTTATAGATAGTTGGTGAGGCCACACCTGGAGTATTACGCCTAGTTCTGGAGCCCTCACCGAAAGAAAGACAGGGACAGGCTGGAGATGGTGCAGTGCAGGTAACAAAAATAATTCAGGGCAAACAGGGCATGTTTTAGAAGGGAATCTCAAGGCACTTAGCATGAACTCACCAGAGACCAGAAGGAGAGGGAGATATGATAGAGACCTTTAAGTTCCTAAAAGGAATAAATAAGGTAAACGAGAGAAACTATTTAACTTGAATGCTAGTTCAAGGTCATGAGGGCATGAGTGAAAACTGACAGGAGGGAGGCTCAGGAGGGACATGATGTAAGGAATAAGACTCAATGAGGTGTGGTTTATGGGCTGATAAGAGCACACCCCAGGTGCGTAATGAGGAATGAGGCGCTTGCTGAGTACCTTTAGCACCTGAGAAGTGCTCTTATCTACCCATAAACCACATCTCGGAGTGTCCTATTCCACTTATAAAATGGTTCCCTGAGTTAAAAAAGAAAAAAAAATACAACATTAAGTTATCCAGATAAAAAGCATTAAAAATGTAAAATTTATGTTAAAAGAAAAAGTAGTCCTTGCCACTGGAGGGTGTTAATGTATGTGTCCACCCAACTTCCACACACATAAAAATCCTCAATACAGTTTATCTTTTATGCCCCATCCCCACAGAAGCACCTTCCAAAATGTATTTCTTTTAAACATTTTACATTTTATTTCAATGTGAGACAGTTTTAGTGGAACAGCTTGTCCCTTACTGGCCACTGTAGTCAGCGTTTTCTCGATCATTTTCATTTGATCATGGTGGTATGAGGAAGTTACAGATTGCTATGTCCATGTAATATACAGCAAAAGCTGCTGTGTTACATATGTTGTACAATTTGTTTAATGACCACTAAACTGTTTCCTTGCTGAGGAGGAGCGGATTTTGGCTGTGATTTCAAAGTCGCATCCTGTCGGCACGTGCTCATTGCTCACTGGATCAGGATTGGCTTCATGAACAGAAACAGGTGACACTTTGGGGTATTTAAAATGAGGGATGGGGATTAAAAAGTGTCTTTGCCTGATCCTGTTACTATGATGCTGTGGCTGTGTCTATAGGAAAAGACAGTGTGTTGGGGGCTCAAGGAACATATGTTGAAGCGATTTCAAGCCGCATAATGCACTATGCACATCGCCGCCAAGTCACTTCACTGTGGTTAACTTCTGGTTTCATTTATTGTAGCAGCACAGGTTAGGTAATTTTAAAATGTTTAAATGTACTCACCCAAGTCCCAAATTGATGTGGATCAGATGGATAGTGTAGTGCAGTCGACGGGGTGTGTGTGTGTGGGGGGTCTCCAGCTCAGCCAGGAAGGTCCACTTTTTTAAATACAGATGCTGGCAGACTGATTTCTGTTGTGACATGTCCTGACTGGCTGCCAGGATATGCGCTGATAAGGACACATCTAAAGGTACCTCTCAGCCAATCAGTAGACAGAAAATTCCTGACCCATTTTATAAGAAGTATTATTTTGCCGAAAGTGGTGGAGCCATGGAATAGTCTACCAGCCAAATTGATGGGTACTAAAGCAGTTGATGGTTTCAAGCATGGTTGGGAGTCTTGGGACAGTGTGAATGGTATAGTGGTCACCGGGCAACTAAACTTGAAAGGAGGGAAGGGCTAATACCCTGGATGGACAGTAGGTCCTAGGGTTAGGTAAGGAACTCGGCAGACTGGATAGACCATTGGTCTTTTCCTGCCATCATTGTCTATGATTCTGTGTTTCACTTGTGAACTGAGATAAGGGAATTTGATGTGTTTATAAGTTCTTGCTCCCTGCAGCACACGCTATAACAAACATTCAGTATCTTGGTGTGGTGCTATGCCGCTTATCATCAGAAACACAAAGCAGCAGCATTCTACTACATCCACAGTATGAATCTAGTGTGTACACGTAAAAGGTAACCTCAGTGGAGGAGATATATTAAAACTGAAAGCAGCGGCCATCTTTCATGTCTTGAGTCATTAATTATAAAGTTAGTAATAAAAGCTGTTTTAAAGATACCTGAGGGATACAAAATAATTGATAATAAATCTAACAATGTCAGAAATTCAATTTTGCTAAAAAATACTTTTCAAATTTTTTCCCAAGTAACAAAAATTATGCTTTAAACAGGCCCTTCAGGGCTCATCCCAGGTGTTCACATGCCCATGTGCTACCATAGGAGGTCCTTAAGAAGCATAGGAGTGCAGGTAAGCCTTGTCAGATAAACTTTACCTATCAGGCCCTAGAAAAATCTGCCAAATTGGTAACTGTTGCAGTCCTTATCTCTTGCAATATCATCCCATTGGGCTGTTATTATACCTCAATTTTGAGCAATAGCTAAGTTGTCTAAGAGTTTGCCTGTGAATAACCATAATTGTCTCTTTCTTTGTGGAGGATGCTCTACATTTTACGATTTGGCACTTTCAGTTTTGCATACTGTAACTATCCCAAACACGTCTATCCCAGACCCTTTCAGAAAGTATTTAATCAGTTGTATTAGCCATTTCTGTGTTTGCCCTTGTTTTTCTGCAAAGTGAACATATTGCTGTGATAACAGCATTTCAGAGGTGTGTCATTGTCAGATCCAATGCAGCTCAAGCTGTAATGGGCTTGACTGTGACAGTCCAATGATTAGCAAGGCTGATCATGATGCTGCTCTGCCGATTGATAGGAGGAAACTTCATGTAGTTGACAAGAGGTGGCTATGCCTATTGGACAGTGGCTACTTTCCTTCATCTACATGACACTGCCCACTAACCAGCTGAGTGGTGTTTCTGCAGATCACATCATTATGGAATTTGGAACATGCAGCTACATGTTCCAGGTGTACTGTATACAGTTCCTGACAGCATGATGCATACAAGTGCCACACTTGCACAGAAGAGGAAATGGGTGTTGCCGACAAAATAGGATTCCTATTTCGGTAGACTGGACAGACCATTGCTCTTTTTCTGCCACTAGTGTCTCTGTTTCCACAAGAGTAGTAACTCTATCATAGCTTACCAAAACATTTTCTGTACTGTACCTATATTTGTTATTACATATGGGTCAGAGTAAACCCAGACAATGATATGCATTCTGATGTCACAAAAGTGTAACGTAAGGTTTGAGGCCAAATTCTTCATACCGGACAAAATGACCATTCATAGAGAATATTACATTTATTGGTGCATGTGTATGCCACAGTTTGTAGAAAAGAAAAACCAACCAGGATTTGCATTTAAATGCAAGTTTTGATTTTGTCCAGTCATACTTGCTTATTTTTAAGGAACTGGACATGGATAGTACTCAGTCCCAGTTCTGGGACATCTAATTGTAGAACATTTCTACCAATTGAAATGGACATCACAGGTACCCCCATGTCCCAGGAACTTTAATTGCACAATATCTTCCCAACTGGACATGTACAGCATAGTACTTTCCTTTCTGGGATCCTTAATTGCAGAATATCCCACTGATTGATGGCCATGGGCTGTGTTTGCCAACCCGCATATACAGAGCTGCCAATATACCGCAATCTCCTGTATTAAAATAATTGAGTGCATATTCAACTTTTAATATAGAAATTGCAATAATATCACAGCTGATAATTTTACATTCTAATAAGGCTACCAAATTATTAATATACACAGTTAAAAACACTGGCCGGATATTTAGACTGTGCAGGCTGTGGCGCAAGCCTGGGTGCAGCGCAACTTGGCTGCTCAGGGGCGTTGACTGGACGATATTCAACAGAATCGCACCATGGCACAGCATCATTGAATATCGCACCCTGGCCACCTGCAGTGTGCATGGTGCAGTGGCACTGCACCAGTGCAAGTGGCCAGAGTGGAGCAGGGGTATGCGCTAGCGCAAGTTCCATTGCGCTATGCGCAACAACCATGATATTCAAAGTGCACATGCAAATGGGGCCATAATGTATGCAAGGCAATGGGGCCATTTGCATCATTATGGCTCATTTGCATGCAGGTGCGCCTGATCCCTCGGCAACTTGCGCCTGGCACCCTGCCAGGCAGCAGCCACCGGGCACCTACGCCCCTGCACAACATGGCAATGTGCCCCACAGCCCAATCGCAGGCTAGGTAAAATAGATCATCCTATATCCCTGGTGGTCCAGTGGACCGCTGTCAGCCCAATCCGGGCATTTGTAATAATAATTTAGAGTCCAATATCCCTGGTGGTCCAGTGGAGGGCTCGCAGCCTGATAGCGGGCATTTGTAATGATAATGTAACATCCAATAGTCTCGTGGTCCAGTGGTACCCCCTCCCCACCCGCCACTGAGCCCTACTGCCCCAGTCCCTGGTCAGTGGCAGCACCCCACCGCCTGCCGCCTGCCGCCCCGCCCGACCGATGACACCATCGGTACGGCTGTCACGCCCATTGGTCCACAGCATGAGCCAATAGGTGTGTAGTTTGTATTGTGGACATTCCAGATATGTGAATGGATCCATTCACATATCTGGAATGTGTAGTATAGTATGGCTGCAAGCCCATTGGCTCACGCCTGGACCAATGGGCGATAGCCATACCGATGGTGTCAGTCACGGGCGGTGGGTGGCAGGTGGTGGGTGCTGCCGCCACTGACTGGAGGATGGGGCAGTGGGGCTCAGTGGGTGGGTGGGGAGGGGTACCACTGGACCACCAGGAATATTGAATGTAATTTTATCATTACAAATGCCCACGGTCGCAGTGCGAAAGGTCCACTGGACCACCAGGGATATTGGATGTAAATTTAGTATTACAAATGCCCACAATTGGCTGACAGCAGTCCACTGGACCACCAGGGATATTGGACGAATTTAGTATTACAAATGCCCGCGATCGGCTGCGGCAGTCCACTGGACCACCAGAGATATTGGACTGACATTTAGTATTACAAATGCCTGTGATTGGGCTGACATTGGGCCACTGGACCACCAGGGATATGGGACATTATTATTTTAAACAGATGCCCATGATCGGGCATGGGGGTGCCACCACAGAGGTGCAGCCGGACTCAGGTGGCCACCCACAGGTAGCAGCTGCCGTGTTGTGCCCTGCAACATGCGCTGACCTGTGGTGGCCAGCCTTTATTCCTTTTTTTGGCTCACCTGTGCGGCACAAGTAGGGGTTGTGCATGCATGGACTCCAGCACATCCTGGGCTGAATATCGGGATGTCTTCGGAGTATGTATCAGCATGCCCCCCTACCTGTGCCGTGATACATTACTGATGCACTGGTGCATTGGGATTTGTGCCAGGCACAATCTCATTTGAATATCACGCTGAGCTCATCAGTGGGTTGCGCATGGCTCAACACTGTTGCACCATATGCAACCCTTTTGAATATCTGGGCCATTGTGCCATTTTGTAAAAATAAACCAAACTGACTTAGATTTAGATCATTATCTCCACTTGAAAATACCCTATAAGAGTACAAACATCTTGATCATATTTGCATTGTGGTTTCTAGAAACAACACATCTTTATAGTAGTAGTGCCTAATGCCTTATTTGGAGCTGAAGGATCTTGTAGACTTACATACAGTATTTGTATAGGTGAACATCCACATCACCTACTTGGAACATCTTGTAGCTGGAGTGATCTATACATTTATAATCACTTGATTTTCAGGTCTGTAAAGCTTACGCTTGGCATAGTAATGTATGTATTGCTTCAGAAATACTGGTAGTGAGGTTGTCTGGAAGCAAAAATGGCTAAAGAAATAATAAATTTAGGTGTGGATGTAAATGCAGGTGGGGGGTCACAATCTGGCACAAATGTAGCTCAAGTTTTGTTGTGCCCAGTGACCATGGTAATAAGTCAAAACCTGCCAGTTTACCCTTTCCTGTGTTTGCATGCTGTGCGTTTAACTACACATCCAGAGGGCTTGTTAGATTTTTAGGTATCATATCTGAAGATTTAGACCAAATAAAGTGATGGTGAAGGACAATAAATTAGTGTGGACACCCACATGCATACTGAAAGGTTTATAAGCACCACATATCAGGAAGAGCACATTCTGGCAAGCAAACATTAACACACGAAACCATTAGAATGCCATACAACAAGGTACTTATTCCTGAAAGCATGACGCATACATGCCCACACCTGCAGACAAGAGGAAACAAGCACTTTGATATCTTTTGCATCGGAAGCATCTTGCACAAATTAGTCATGAAGTGTATTACATTAGTAATTGGCACATAATTACAATGAATTTTGTGAAGGCAAAAGGATGTCTTACTGAAAATGCAAAATACTTTTTTTGTACAGAGTACACACATGGTGCACGTAAACACAAATTCAGTTTCAATGTTTCCACTACAGCAGCCTGGGGAATGTGAGTTGGGATATGTATCACCAGTGACATGTTCCTTGTGTACAAGCAGGACTCAGTACAACAACAATGTAAGTGGCAAACATTTGGCATTGACAAATGCTTGTTTATTTTGTGGCGCTGCAGATTATACATGTCCATGCTCAGTGTTAGTCAGAGTTTGCCAGCCCATTGGGAAATAATTTAAAGGAGTACTACAATCAAAACTGAAAAAAATTATGTTGTGCAGAGGGTTATATTTGTGTGTGTATTCCTGGTGTGACCTTCCTTTTTTGCTATTAGGAGTTTCCATCTTAGCATGGTTTATTGCTCTTCTTTTTCTACAATGCCTCCTGACTCACGTGACAGCAATGCATCCAAGACCAGCAATTCAGCAAGTACAAGAGATAGGATCAGATGTTCTAGCCTCTACTAAATAACTCTTGTTCAATATTTTTGTTTTCTGTGTGTGTGTCAAGTCTAGCCAGCAGGAACAAATGTTTCGCTTTTAAAACTTTTCACTTTATCAAGCTACACATAACCATCAAAAGCACACAAATCACCCCAGATCATCAATGCTATAATTAGTAAAGATTGTAGCTGTTTTCATACAGAACAACCCACTCAGTTAGCTTAGTGGATAAGGCAACTTACTTATAATCACAGCTGTACTGTTCTCAAATTGATTCTAAGCCAGTACTTGCTGAATCTATGGTCCTGGATACATCACTGTCGCATGGGACAGGAGGCGCTATAGTTAAAGGGGCACTGTCAGCTTTTTAAGCCATTTCTACTGCCCTTGTACTTTTGTGCCAGTTAGCAGACCTTTACTGAGTATTTGCTCTGATTCTCCTTAAAATGCATAAAGCCCCTTTTAATGTATAATTTTGATAAAAAAGTCTTCTGGTCATCCCGACCAAAATTCTGTGGTCTACTCCTTACTGTATTCCCAACATCCAGATGACACTGAATGACACCGAACTCATGCAAGAATGAGCTTGGTAATTTGGGAGGCATAGAAACAAAACCCATTGCTTAATAACACTGAATGTGTTGGCTTCTACAATGTTAGTGTTTTTTTAAACCAACAGCTCTTTTCTACCTATAAAATTGGCAAAAGAGTTTCTAAATGCAGATTGACTGAAACCCTTTTTCAGCCATGTCCTTTTCAAGAGATAATGTTGCAACAGCACTAATTGTGCCAACCTGAGCCATACAACACAAAAATATCAGTGTGCCCAACGTCTGAATTTTAAAACAAGGTAGACCTGATGACTGTGATCTTCACATCCTTCTACTAGTCATGTAACTGCTGTCTGACATGAAAACACCCATTACCCTCCAACACACACATAACACATGGTCTTCTGTAATTCCCTTAATCACTTACTTTGAAACTAAAGCCTGATCTGTGCTGCTGTTGTTAAAGCTGACCAGAGTACAGTGAGCTAACCAGGAGCTGTGACTTTCTAGTCCAGCTACAGCTACTGTGGCAGTAGACAGGGCAGCAGCTTTCATACAGAAACCCAGACCCACTCCTCCACCACTACTCTCATCCACAGTTCATAAAAACACAAAAATATCTATTATGGGTGAGCGCTTGAGTTAAAAGCTCAGGATCACCGGAGAAGCTTGCATGGGGGGAGCTGGATGTCATTGTCCACCTAGGAACAAATGACCTGGCTGGGAAAGGATCAGAGCAGTGCAGGAAGAGTTTGTGGAGGTGAGAAGGGCCTTAGACAAGTAGCACACATGGTAACCTTCTCGAGGTGCTGTCTGTTTATGGCATGGGTGAGGCTAGGTGCTCCACACCATGGATTCAATCAGTGGTTGAAAAACTGGTACAGAGCTCAGATATTTGGCTTCATTGGGACTGGGGTCCACCTGGAGTGATGCAGGCCTGTACTGGCGTGATGGTCTGCATCTGTCTGGGATGGGAACCAGGATCTAGGAGATAGGTTAAATGCTTCACTGGCAAGCATTTAAACTAGCCAAGGAGGGAGGCACTGAAAGGAGCAGGAAATCCTAGCCCCCAACAAATCAGTGTAGTAAATGAGGTAAACACCAAGATAAAGATGTTGATAGGAGAAGGGCAAGGATAAATGGAGAAAATGATAAAGGCAATAAGGACAGGGATGGGGCAAAAGGGGTAAGACCATCAAGAAATGGAGGGTAATGAGTACCAATTCCCATAGTCTGGGAAACAAGCTCCCTGAACTCATGGCCTTGATGGAAGAGGGATGGCTGGATATCATAGCGGTCACAGAAACATGGTACACAGAGAACCATGACTGGGATGTTAACATACCAGGGTGCACAACCTATAGGAGAGACAGGAAGGGAGGGAAGGGAGAAGAGGGGAGGAGTAGCTCTATGTAAGGTGAGGGATAAAAGCAATGGAACAAAAGAGTAAACAGGGAGGAGAGGAGGCACTGTGGGTCACCTTAGAGACTGAAAATGGCACCTCAATCCGCTGAGGTTATACAGACCCCATCTCACGGGAGGGAATGGACAAGGATATGATAGAGGCATCCTTAGGATGGCAGAGAAAGGGAGATACTGTTGATGGGGACCTGAATATGCCAGATGTTAACTGGAGCACCTTTCTGCAGCCACATCCAAGAGCAGGGCCATTCTCAATGCCCTACAGGTGGCATGTCTCAGACAGCTAGTTTTGGAACCAACTTGTGAGGGAGCAATCTTAGACCTCATACTCTCAAATGGGGACAGTGAGAGGATCTCTGATCTAGAAGTGGGTAGCCATCTGGGAACAAATGACCATCAAACAGTGTGGTTCACGATAAACTCAGCTACAGAGTTGCTTACACAAAAGTTGAGGGTAGTGGACTTCAGGAGGGCTGACTTGGCAAGATGGAAAGTGCCCAGAAAAGCACTAGCAAACAGGCTAGAAAGAGGGGTAGAGCAACAATGGGAAACATCAAAACTATCATCACAGAGGCAACAAGCCTTTGTGTGAAGCAAATAAATCAAAATGAAAGAAGAAGAAGCCACTATGGTTCTCAAAAGATGTGGTGGGAAGGTTAGGAGCAAAAGATAGCATTTAGGAAGTATAAGGAAACACAGAAGGAGCAGGACAGAGAACTGTACCAGTTAAGGCAGAAGGAAGCAGGGAGGAAGTCAGAATAGCAAAGGCCCAAACTGAGGAAAAGATAGCCAACTCAGTTAAGAAGGAGATAAAATCTTTTATAGGTACATCAGGAGCATAGAAAGACAAAGGGAGGGATAGTCAGACTGAATAGAATGGAAGGTGGGTGGGCAGAGAGGACAGTGAAAAGCAGGATACTGAATGAATACTTCTGCTCAGTATTCACAAAAGAGGAGATGGGGTGGTGCCTAATCCAATTAACAGAAGCACTCTGGATAGGGGGTCGATCCCGTCCTTTCACAGAAGAAAGGGTTCTGAAAGAACTCTTAAAACTGAAGGTGGACAAAGCAATGGAGCCTGGCAGAATTCACCCAGAATTCTAAAATAATTAAGGGAGAACTAGTGACACCACTGACTACCCTTTTAATGAATCATGGGAGGATGGGTGGTACCTGAGGACTGGAGAAAGGTGGATGTGATTCCCTTCACAAAAGTGGGAGCAAGACAGAGGCAGGAAACCACAGACCTGTCAGTTTGACCTCTGTGGTAGGGAAAGTGATGGAATCATTTCTGAAGAAAAGAATTGTTGAGTACCTAGAGGCCAGTGGGGCACAGAACCCAAGGCAGCATGGGTTCACAGCAGGAAGGTCATGTCAGATGAACCTAATTGATTTCTTTGACTGGGTGACCAAAGTAGTAGACCAGGGATGGCCTGTGGACATGGCCTACCTAGACTTTAGCAAGGCATTTGACACAGTCCTACACAAAAGATTAATAATCAAATTGACCTGCCTGGGAGTGGGTCCCAGGGTGGTAGCCTGGGTAAAACACTGACTGGACAATAGGACACAGAAGGTAATTACAAATGGAGTCCACTCTGAAGAAAGGGGTTACTAGTGGGTAATGCAGGGTTCAGTACTGGGTCCAGTCCTTTTAATGTCTCTATAATTGACATTGCAGATGGACTGGAATGGAAAGTATGCATCTTTGCAGATGACACAAAGATCTGCAACAGGGTTGATACACAAGGAGGTGTGGAAAGGATGAGAAGGACTTGTCAAGGCTGGAGGAATGATCAGAAGTATGGCAGCTTGGAGTCAATGCAAAGAAGTTCAAAATAATGCACCTGGGAAACAAAAACCCAGGAGAAGATTACACAATGGGGTAGTAACAACAACAAAATGGAAAGGGACCGGGGTAATCATATCAGATGACCTTAAGGTTGGCAAGCAATGTGAGAAGGCAGTAGAGAGTGCTTGGAGATACTGGGCTGTATAGGGAGGGCATCACCAGCAGAAAACAGGAAGTTGCTATTCCTCTGTACAGACAGTTGGTGAGACCCCATCTGAGTACTGCATCCAGTTCTGAGACCCCATCTCCGCAAGGACATAGACAGGATGGAGGCAGTCCAGAGGAGGGCAACTAAAATGGTGCAGGGTCTGCAAAAGAAGTCATACGAGGAGAGACTAAAGGAGCTTAATATGCATACTCTTGAGGAAAGGAGAGAGAGGGACATGATAGAAACTTTAAGTACCTCAGTGGAATCAACAAAGTCCATGAGGGTAACATCTTTCAGAAAAAGAGATGTGCAAAACAAGGGACACAATTTGAAGATAGAGGGGATGGCTCAGGGGCAATGTGAGGAAGTATTTTTCACAGAGAGGGTGGTGGACGCATGGAACAGCCTTCCTGAGGAGGTTGGGGTCTAAAACTATGGAAGAATTCAAGAATGCATAGGACAGACATAAGACAATTCTTGGTGGGGGTAGGAAGAAATAGGCTGTTGGTTAATTAGGATCTGCAGCTTATCCTGTAGGTAGGGAAATGGGCAGACTAGGTGGGCCAAGCGGTCTTTATCTGCAGTCAAAGTCTATGATTCTATGTTTCTGTTTCATGTATTAAGCACTGTTTGAAAAGTAGTAACTTTGGCAGCTGCAGTCGGACATGCTCACTGTCATTAAAATTGCATGGTCTCTGTCAGGCAAACAGCCACTCTAGCAACACCAAACACTCAAGAAAAAAAAATGGCTGTGGGAGGGAGTGTAAAAGCAGTAGCAGCAGTGATACACAGATGTATAAGAAGCATAAAAGCAGCAGTGATGGACAGACATATAAAATCCCTCTACTGCTGATGAAACAATTGTCAAAGTACATTAATAGTGTAACCCCCTTCAAATGGGGTTCCAAAAAGTCTTCCTTGAGCTTGACTAAATGCTCACTGCCAGGCTGGTGTTTTGTGTTTTAGTAGATTAAATATATTGCCAGCGAGTGCCTGTATAGCCTCTGTGTACTGTCTCTTTAAGAGCTCCCTGGATTGCAGTCTTGATTAATCTAAAAGGGAGCTCTGTTAGAAGATGTGCTTGTTGCTGATCATTTGTTAGAGTAGTAATAATATTGCAGTTTGTTCTAATCTGCCTTCTTTGCAGCAAGGACTGTTCTGTTTACTTCCACCAACTTGGCAACCAGGACTGTCAGAATGGGCCAATCAGTACTGTTGGGACTCTAAAATGGAGCCTGCCTAGAGGGCTTGGTGGGGTCAAAACTTGTAGGAATTGCAGTTTTGCATTTTGGCACCTAAAATATCCAGGAGGGGAGCTCTTGTTGTGACTGACAGACAGATCAGCCAACCAAACCTTTTTGGACCTTGGGAAATTCCCAAGCTGCTTGCAGCTAGTTTCAGTTCTGAGTCGGGAAGTGAAGAGACAACAGCTTGAATGATTCAAGCAACATCCCGGCGACATTAGCATGGGAGAACTGTGGAAAGGCCTGAGTTTTGGCCTGCATGCCTGCCTGCTGTCTCTGAAAGGGAACTTGTGCCTTTTTCGGACTGAATCGAACTTGGAGAGTGAAGTAAGCCACTGAATTGTGACCAGACTCTACTTGAAGAAGACTGAAGATTTGTTGAATGCAATCAGCCTGTCTGGACTTCAGCCACCTCTGAACTCCCAGACTGTGCAGAGACTCTGTAATTGTGACTGGAGAGCCTTTTGCCTGGTGCATTGGAATTTGATTACATATGAATGTGTTGTGTGCTTATAGTGGGTCGCGATTTGGTTCCTCACTGTGGTTTGAACTGTATTCTGCTTACTGAAGCTGCATCCAGCCCCATGGACTGAATCTAAAATCATCTCCATTGGGCCTGGGCCTTGACACACTGGCCCAGCCCGACTACCCACTGCACAGAGAAAGCCATCGATGAGAGACCGCCTGGGGATCATCCCCTGCTCAACACTTGAACAGGAATGATGCCTCGATGATTTGTGTGGCCCGCTTCTCTGGGCTTTCCAGCTCAACAACCTGCAGTTTTGATTTCATCCTGCCTGTGTCCAGTATTGGGTATTGTGAGTAAACATAAGGGTAGCTCCTGCAACAACAACTAAATCTAAAGTGTTGTCATCTAATTGTCTGGTTGCTTTTTCTTTCATGAACTGAGCCCTCTGGCTCCAGATGGCAAATAGTGTGTGTTGTGCAAGTTGCTTTCTTTCATCACAGGGCTCCAACCAGCTGCAACTTTCCTGACTAGCCCATTGTCACCCTACCTAGATACCCAGAGGTGTGACTGTGTGGGACTTAAAGCGCATGCATAACTGTTTGATTAATATAGCCTTTAAGCCAATCAACCTGATTATGCTCCTTCCTTGTTCAAGTCCCCTGAATAAATCAGATCTGAAATTTTTGCTGCATTTAACCTGACTGTGGTTGCAGTTTGTGCCAAGAGTACTGTACTGTTGCTATTTACTGTGCATAACCTTGTTTTACAGGGGTCCCCAGGATCGAGCCAGAGGAACCAGCCCTGGTGGTAAGTGCAAACAGTGTGGGTACTGGTATGGTGTACAAGGGTACTGCAGAGTGATTATAGTATGTTGCTCAGGCCACTAGAAGGGAAAGAGGGGTTACAGTGTCCCAGAGGACTGTGCCCAGGTTAGTTTGACCACTACCAACCCTGACCTCCAGGTGGAGGCACCCATTTTAGAACTCAGGCCGCTTAACCTGCTTCTAGCCACACAGGCAGGGGTAGTAGTCCTGGGATAGCGCCACCAAGGGTTACATCTTGAGGCTCACCGCTGGGATTATTTGCTTTCTAGTGGCCAAAATTACAAATTATTGTTAAAGATTAATGGCTACCCCAGTAAAATGGCTGTACACCAGTTGGTGGTGTGGTGTACAGGGCAGATTGACCCCAAAATGCTCTGCTTATACTGGATATTCCCATGGCACCAGTAAGGACACTGTAGATGGAGCACTCTCCAAAGCTGAATATTGAAAAACCCTGTGGTGGTGGGTCGACAGACTGATTTGATCGCCCAAACTTTCATAGCCTTGGTAGAGTGTAGTGACCTCATGGACAGCTCTAAAGTGTCACAGACTATTGCCTCAGAAGAGCTCCTAGCCACTTGGAGAGTGATAACAAAAGACAGTAAAGACCCTGAGGAGGATGAGCTCCCACCATTATCTGAGACTTTTCAGGAGAAATTTGCTAGTTGTTGCTGGGGAAGGAAAACTGTAGAGGACTTTAAGAAACTATTCCTGCCACCTGGGGTATTCTTCCCAACACCCCTCCCACTTCAGCACCTGTTACTGCCCTGCTCTTCTGTGCCCGTGCCAATGCTGGCCCTATATCTTACTCCGTCATTAGTCACGACTGATCACTGGCTGAGGATGTTTTCAGGCACCCTTCCCACACCCTGGGGACAATTGGGAGACTTGGATATACTATGTTGCACCTCAGATCTGAGAATGGTAATGCCCAAAATCAGAGAAGAAGAGAAGGGTGGTTGAAAGCCTCAGAGGCCCCACCCAACTTTCTATCCACGCTACACAGGCTAGTAATCCAGAAGCAACTGCTCAAGATTTTTGAATGTATTGGAAAATGTGTATGGGTGCCCAAATTCAGATAAGGACCTGTGGGATAGGGTCAAAACACTCAGCAATACCCAGGGAGCCCTTATCCATGTATGTGTCTCAACCCAAAGTGGTGCTACAGGAATGCCTAAAGAAAGGTGGCTTGGCCCCAGCTAAGTTAGATCGGAATAGGTTGGACCAACTTCTCAAGTCAGCCCCATTCTCTGAATTATTGCTGCTCAAGCTACGCCTTGCTGTTTGGTTGGATGCGCCTCCTACCTATGATGGACTGATGAAGGAAATTTGGGGGATTGAGAGGAGGCAGCCACATGGGGGCTCCTCCTGTATCTGCTGTCCATATGACCGAGGATGCACATGTGAGTGATGCTCAGGGGCAAAATACAGTGCCAGTTGAACAGTGGGAGGCTAGTAAGATGCTCCGCCCTGGGGCGAGATACTGCGAGAGGTCCGAGAAATGAGGGCTACAGAGATACAATGGGCCCAAACCCCTCTCAGAGCATGTCTGCTATGTTGGTGGGGCTGCACTCCTAAGCATCCCTGTTGACAGCAGCTCAAAGATTGATAAATTGACTACGAGTGACAGAATTACTGAGGCATCTCCCGTGCTCATCACTCATCAGACAGAGGTCAATCACAATTTTCTTTTGGTGGCACCCTGCCAGCCCCCAATGTGATGCCTCTGCCATGCCAGACTCTAGAAAGCATACTGTGTCATAATTGTGGGAAGGAGGGCATATGAAGAAAGAATGCCGGTCCCCAAAAGACTTAGATAAGGTTGTACACAGACTTCAAGGGAGCTCAGAAAGTGAAACCATGGCTGAGGGTACTGTAAATGACCGCAGGAAGGCTCAAGAAATCCCAACTCCATCTTCTTTGTTGCTAAGTCATCTGTACTGGCCTCTGCTACTGCCCCTCCAGATGGGTTCAAGATAGGGCCCTTCAATGGAGACTAATGTGACTGTGAATGGTATTCCTGCTTGGCCTGTGGTTGACAGTGGGTCACAAGTGACCATTGTGTTTAAGGACTGGTATGACAAACACTTATCTGATGTGCCCTTACAATCCCTGGAAGGCCTACATGTGTGGGGCTGAGCAACAAGTCTTATCCATATCTAGGATATGCCCGCCTGGTTGTCTTTTCCTGCAACTGTC
The DNA here is from genome assembly GCA_016271365.2 of Neoceratodus forsteri. NCBI lineage: Eukaryota > Metazoa > Chordata > Ceratodontiformes > Ceratodontidae > Neoceratodus > Neoceratodus forsteri. The sequence continues at coordinate 719,133,917 of CM057459.1, read as the reverse complement.
ACTGGTGTACAGGAGCAAGTAGAGACACTGGCCCTAGTGTGTCCCTCCACAGGACTGTATGATGGGGTTCCCTGTTAATTGGAACAAACACCCACATGTTTGGGAGACTAGCTCAGTTCTGCCATGAGAAACAAGGGCAGCTGACTGGCGGAGACCTAAGAATTCCAGCCTTATTAAAATGGGCTTATGACTGTCAACAGAAACCCGATGAAGTGGATCCAGATGAGCCAGTGGGACAGTGTGGAAAAGGAAACTGTCTCCTTAGTATTGGCTCCCAACCCCAATGCACAATCTGTGGAGAAGTCCTCCTGAAAAGAAATGTAAAGAACAAAATATTAATGTTGGATGCACCTGGAGATGGAACATTGCCAGAAGGATTATTAGTCAAACTTAGCATCTTGCCTGCTCGTGCCCATGCCTAAGCACGAGTGATGGTCCAGATTCAGAATGTGCCAGATTGGGAGATTCGAGTGAACAGAGGGTGCACCCTAGCTACACTACACTCTACCAACACTGCCATATTGCCCAGCAACAAGTGCTGTGGTGAGGAGAGTGACCCCAGACTTATTTGACTTTGGTGACTGCCGTGCCAGCTGAATGGAAGGCTAGAATTAGCAAGAAACTCGCTTAAAGGGGCCAAGTGTTTTCATTAAAAGAATGGGACACGGGTGTGTCAAGTGCAAAGCATCACATATGCCTGCATGATGACCAGCCATTTAGAGAGATCCCAACATCTCACACCAGCAGACATAGATGATGTGAGGTGGCACCTGCAGGAAATGCTTGCTACTGGTGTGATATAAGAATCAAGGAGTCCATATGTCTCTCCCATTGTGGTTGTGCATAAGGGAATGGGTCAGTAAGGATGTGTGTTGATTATCGAACCCTGAACTAGCGGACCATCCCTATCAATACACCATGCCCTGTATACAAGATGCCCTGGATCATTTGAATGGGAGCAAATGGTTTTCGGTATTGGATCTTCATAGTGGATACTACCAGATCCCGATGGCCCGGAGGACCTTAAGAAAACAGCTTTCAACTGTCCTTTGGGGTTCTATGAATTCCTCAGAATGCCACAGGGATTTCAGGTGCCCCGCCACCTTTCAGTGACTCATTGAACGTCGGTGGGAGATATGAACTTGCTGGAATGTCTAGTGTACCTAGATGATGTCATTGTGTTTTGGGCACACATTAGAGGAGCATGAGACCTGACTGTTTAAAGTCCTAGACTGATTGGAAGACTTTGGCCTCAAGCTGTCCATTTACAGGTGCCATTTTTTTCAAACCTCTGTGAAGTATGTAATAACATAGTATCTACAGAAGGGATAAAGACTGATCCCAGTAAGGTTGAATCACTGACTACTTGGCCCCAGCCCAATAATTTGAAAGAACTACAATGTCTCCTGGGGTTCTGTGGCTACTACCCCAGGTTCATAAAAGACTATTCAAAAGTGAGTCACCCGCTCTTGAGTCTTACCCTGGTTACCCTCCTACCAACCATAACTATAAAAAGGGTCCATCAAAGAACCGGAGAAAGTGTACTTCCACACAGGTGAACTTTTTGCCCTGCTGGACACTTGAATGTGAAGCAGCCTTTCACGAGTCATAAACCAACTCACCACACCCCATCCTCATCTATGCTGACCCCACCAAGCCCTATGTGCTGCATATGTACGCCAGTCTGCAGGTTCTAGGTGCTGTGCTGTATCAAGCCCATGAGGATGAGTTGAGACCAGTGGCCTTTGCCAGTAGGAGTTTGACCCTATCAGAGTGAAACTACCCTGTACACAAGCTACAGTTCCTTGCACTAAAATGGGCCATCGTCGACCAGTTCCTGAATATCTCTATGGGGAAAGATATTGGTGAAGACTGCCAATAACCTGTTAACGTATGTACAGACTTCAGCTAAGTTAGGTGCCACTGGGCACCAGTGGCTCTCGCCTTATCAACCTATGATTATGCTGTTGACTACAGACTGGGACTGAACTATATTGATGCTGATGCCCTGTCACGAAGGCCTGCTTCCAAGAGTGATTGGGTCAGGCTGTCTGAACCTGACATCCTAGCCTTGTGCCAAAAATTTGACTGAGATGATATGTCTGCGGATACAGTGGACTGTTTAATAGACTGCTTGGGCCACCTGATACCTGCATACCGACTGCCTATTGCCACTTTTCTGCTCTAGATATTAGTGCACTACTTCAATTTGACAATGACAGCAGTCAGTGGGCTCAATCCCAAGATCCTATGATTCAGCCCGCACTTCATGCCCTGAGTGTGGGGCAGTTGCATTTCACTGACTTGCAAACTGCTCTATTGTTTAAAGAAGACCACAGGTTGAAGCTATTCAATCAGTTGTTGTACAAAGAGACAGTGGATCATGCTGGTCAAGTAGACAGGCAGCAATTGGTCCTGCCCATGGGCTTTAAAGATTTGGTACTGAGGCCCTCCACAATCACATGGGGCACCTTGGTATTGACAGAAGTCTCGGCTTGGTAAGATCTCGATTCTACTGGCCCAAGATGAGGGCCGATGTTGAGCACCATGTAAAGACCTGCAGTCATTGCCTGCAAAGGAAAACCCTGCCTCAGAGAGCTGATCCTTGTCAATATTACTACCAGAACCCCATGGAACTGTTCTTCATAGACTTTTGTGTTTAGAACCTGATCAGTGGAATACTGGCAATGTGTTAGTGGTTATGGATCATTTCACATGGTATGCACAAGCTTTTCAACTAAAGATCAAAAGGCCTCTACTGTGCCAAGGTGCAAGTAGAAAAATTCTTCGTCACTATGGTGTCCCCCAGCGGATCCACTCTGACCAAGGCAGAAATTTTGAAAGTCGGCTAATCAAAGAAATGCTCTCTGTATAGGGGTGTGGAAGTCAAGAACCACCACTTATTACCCACAGGGGACCCTCAGCCAGAATGTTTTAACCGCACCCTTCTTGACATGCTGGGCACCCTCCATCCCAAAGACAAGCCTAAGTGGAGCCAGCAGATTAGTACCTTGGTCCACGATACAATTGCACAAAAATGGTGCTACTGGGTTCTCCCCACCGCCTCATGTTCGGAGGAGGCCGACTGCCTGTTGATGTCTGCTTTGGGGTGTCTCCAGATGGAATCGGAACTTAAAGCTAAATTGAACCATGCCTATCAACTGGCCCAGGCAATGGCCACCAAAAGAAATCTTACCAATAAAGAGAGGCATGATAAAAAGTAAAGGCTCAAGAGCTTCGCCTGGAGACCATGTGTTGTTACACAATTTGAGATTGCATGGCAAACACAAAATTGCTGATAGGTGGCACCATCTTCCCATGTAGTAGTTGGAAATTTGAGTGATTTACCAGTGTACAAGGTGCACCCAGAGAATGACTCAAAGCTGTCAAGACCATGCACCGTAACCACTTGCTACCTATTGTCCAAGTCATAATTGAGCCTGAGCCAGCAGACATTGCCTCCTGGCTGGTGACTTGTGCTGCTGCAAAAATACAGAGTCAACCTACCCCAGTAGTTACAGATTTAAGGTTTCCCACAGCAGGCCCAGAATGATAGTGACTGTCAGTCCATCTCTGATGAAAGTGACTATGGTAATGCCTATTACCCCTCCTATGAACTGAGTCAGTTGTTTCATGGAAACCTATGCAGAATCGGGGGATGAAGCTGGGCCTTCTGGACTGCCTAACCCCCAGCATCGTCCTTGGAGCCAATGCTCCTGAAAGTGAAGTGCAAAGTATCATGTCTGAGGCTGCAGACTCCTGTGTTTAGTGGAACTGTTTGACTTGCCCGAAAAAGGAGCTGATGGCCTGAGTCTCTCTGGTGACAAACCAGAACTTGAACAACAATATGAGAGTGCTGACAGCTCCTTCAGTGCCACAAAGCCTAATTGTGCAGGAACCTTCTCTAATGAGCCATCTTTTGTGGAAATAGAGCTTACAGAGCAAGGAGCTGACAGTTTGGACATTCTCATCCATGTAGAGGCACCCTCACAACTGACGAAAGCTCCAAACCTGAAAGCACAGAGACTGTGGCTGCCTCCGAAAGACTGTCTGAGATGTCAAGTCAGTACTATGCGTTACTTATGATTCCCCTGGAGGACAATGGATTTGTCTTCAATGTGATTCACAAAGTGATTTATGTTTCGCCAAGCTCACTGCCCAAATTGAGCTTGGACGGACAATTCCAGGTTACTTGTTCTTCCTTCACATGGTGCCCTGCCCATCCAGCCCCAAGTTAGCTGATAGGAAGGGCCCCTCTACATTGTTTTATGTACAAGAAGTTATTAAATGAATCAGTATTACTTGTATGAAACCTGCATAAGTATTGTCAATATGGATGTAGTAATGCAAAGTATATTGAAATGTATAGTAATGTAACAAGCTAATGACATATATGTCTTGTTTATATCGCATTTTGATGTTGTGATGGTACAGACTTGATGCAGACACCGAGTTTTCTCCAGGCAGGGAAGGGTGTAACCCCTACAAATGGGGATTCCCGAAAAGTCTTCCTTGAGCTTGACTAAATGCTCACTGCCAGGCTGGTATTCTGCGTTTTAGTAGATTAAATATATTGCCAGAGAGTGCCTGTATAGGCTGTGTGTACTGTCTCTTTAAGAGCTGTCTGGATTGAAGTCTTAATTGATCTAGAAAGGAGCTCTATTAGAAGATGTGCTTGTTTGCTGATCATTTGTTAGAGTTGTAATAATATTGCAGTTTGTTCTAACCTGCCTTCTTTGCAGCAAGGACTGTTCTGTTTATCTCCTCCAACTTGGCCAGGGACTGTCAGAATGGGCCAATCAGTACTGTTGGGACTCTAAAATGGAGCCTGCCTACATGGGCTTGGTGGGGTCAAAACTTGTAGGAATTGTAGTTTTTGCATTTTGGCACCTTAAATAACCTGGAGGGGAGCCCTTGTTGTGACTGACACACAGATGAGCCAACCGAACCTTTTGGATACTGGGGAAATTCCTAAGCTACTTGCAGCTAGTTCCAGTTCTGAGTCGGGAAGTGAAAAGATAACAGCTTGAATGTTTCAAGCAGCAGCCCCGTGTAGATCCATGTCGGAGAACTGTGCAAAGGCCTGAGTTTTGCTCTGCATGCCTGTCTGCTGTCCCTGAGAGGGAACTAGTGCCTTTTTCGGACTGAATCTGAACTTGGAGAGCTAAGTAAGCCACTGAATTGTGACTAGGCCACTACCTGAAGAAGACTGAAGATTTGCTGAATACAATTGGCCTGTCTGGACTTCCAGGCACCTCTGAACTCCCAGATTGTGCAGAGACTCAGTAATTGCATCGGAGAGCCTTTTGCCTGGTACATTGGAATTTCTTAAATGTAGTGGGTTGTGTGCTTATAGTGGGTAGCGATTTGGTTCCCCACTATGGTTTGAACTGTATTCTGCTTGCTGGAAGCTGCATACAGCCCCATGGACTGAATCCAAAATCATCTCCATTGGGCCTTGGCCTTGACACACTGGCCCGACCCGACTATCCACTGCACAGAAAGCCATGAGCGAGAGACCTGCCTGGGAATCAGCCCCCTCCTCAACACTTGAGCAGAAATGACACCTCGGTGATTCGTGTGGGCCCGCTTCTCTGGGCAGTCCAGCTCAACAACCTTCAGTCTCAATTTCATCCTGCTTGTGTCCAGTATTGGATATGGTGAATAAACATCAGAGTAGCTCCCTGCAATAACAGCTAAATCTAAAGTGTTGTCATCTGATTGTCTAGTTGCTTTTTCTTTCATAAACTGAGCCCTCCAGCTCCGGATTACAAATAGTGTGCTGTGCATGTTGCTTTCTTCCATCACAGGGCCCTAACCAGCTGCAACATTCCTGGCTAGCCCATTGTCTCCCTACCTGGGTACCCAGAGGTGTGACTGTGTGGAGACTTAAAGCACATGCATAACTGTTTGATTAATATAGCCTTTAAGCCAATCAACCTGATTTCACCCCTTCCTTGTTCAAGTCCCCTGAATAAATTAGGGTCTGACTTTTTGCTGCATTTATCCTGACTGTGGTTGCAGTTTGTGACAAGAGTACTGTATTGTTGCTATTTACTGTGCATAACCTTGTTTTACAGGGGTCCCCAGGGTCGAGCCAGAGAAACCAGCCCTGGTGGTAAATGCAAACAGTGTGGGTACTGGTATGGTGTACAAGGGTACTGCAAAAGTGATTATTGTATATTGCTCAGGCCACTAGAAGGGAAAGAGGGGGTTACAGTGTCCTGGAGGGCTGTGCCCAGGTTAGTTTGACCACTACCAACCCTGACCTCCAGGTGGAGGTACTGCTTCAGAACTCAGGCCCTTGCTGCTACTAGCCACGCAGGCAGGGGTAGTAGCCCCTTGGGATAGCGCCACCAAGGGGTTACAATAGGGGACTATTTTTAAAATTTCCACAATTAAAACCTCCTTTTTATAGTTTTGAGGGTTTTTATTCTTTTTTAAATAATTACTTGGGGGCATTTATAAGCTCAATAAGACATTCTGAGGTGTAGGTTATGACCTAAGAGCACTTCCCAGGTGCTAGAGGCACTCAGCACAAGCACCTCATGCCTCATAACACACCTGGGACATGTTCTTATCAGGCTGTAACCCACACCTCTCGTGTCTTATTGCTTGGATAATTGTTATTAGAAAGTGAAACCAGGACATCACACATCCAATTTCAATTTTCAAATAACAATTATGTAGAAAATAGCCCTCAGTTTTAAAGAACATCAACATTGTAGATCTCAGCACATTCAGCTCTATTAAGCAATGGATTTTATTTATCCACCTCCAAAATCATTGCACTCATTCATGCGCAAGTTCAGCATCATTCACTGCCTTCTCAGTGTCGGGACATGCAGTAAGAAGCAGACCATAAAATTTTGGTTGGAATGACCAAAAGTCTTTTTTTTATCAAAATACACATTAACAAGCATTTGTCAATGCCAAATGTTTGCTTGCTGGCATTGGCATTGCTAGTGTAGGAGTTACAGGCTGCACAATAGGAATGGCAGTGAAGTATTGAACTGAAGCCAACCCCATCACCACGCTGCAGATAGTGACAGGCATTGGGGTGTGCCTTTGGGTCATCAGGCATAACGGCCATGACATTTCACTCAAACCCTACCATGCAGATACTACAAGTGTCACGGTGTCTTGGGGTCTTTGGTTCTTATGCGCACCCCATTCCATCAGGAAATATTGTGAGATGGGTGCGTATAGGAGAACGGGTGAACTTTGGGGCCAAGAGTCCAAGGCACACCTTGATGCCTGTCAGTGGCTGCAGGTGTGGGTGGGGTGGAATGGTATGAGTATTGCAGGTGACAATCCCAAGTCACAGCCCTGATGTTTATCATTCTCTACAGGGTGGGTGTTATGGTCAGAAACCTTAACGCCTCAAGCATTCGTTAGTATTTTCACTCCAAATTTTCAACATGGGTTTTTGTGACCCCACCTCATGAACAGTGGCAATATCAGTTTGTTAGCTGAAAGCTGCTTTTTGCACAGCGACTACAGCATCTGTCACCACAGGTGCAAAACACATTCTGAACAGGATGTGAAAATAACAGCTGTGCCGCTCATGGGGAGGTGTAAAATGGCAATGTTGAAAATCTGCAATGAAAATATTTAGAAAACTGGTGAAGTCACGAGCATGCATAGAAACGTGCAATGTGCACCTGTAATGTAATTAGTTTGGGAATTGCTTACAGCAGATTGTCAACACAGGCATTTTGGGACCTCTGGTCACAAACAGTGTCACTGTGATTTTCTTTATCTGTCCCAAACAATGATTTCCACAGCGACCACGCATTTCTGTGCTGAAAGTGTGAAAACACATTTTGGTCATGTTGTGAAAAATGACAGCTTTACTGTTCATAAGAAGTATGGAAAATGCCACTGGTGAAAATCTGGACTGAAAATATTACAAATTCATGAATTTCACGGTATGAGGGTGCGTGGAAACTGCGCAATGCTCACTCGTAACACAGTCATTTTAGGAATTTTTTACCAAATTTTCAAAATAGACATTCTGAGACCTCTGCTCATGAACAGTGTCACTGTGAGTTTCTTAATGTGTCCCATACATTGAGTTCACACACGACTGCGCCATTGCACCGCTTCCATGCGCAGAAACACATTTTGGTGAGAAGTGAGAAATGACAGCTGTATTTCTCAAGGAGGTGTGGTAAAATGGCAATGTTGAAAATCTGGAATGAAAATATTGAAAATTCATGAACTTATGAGCATGCGTAGGAACAGCGCAACGCATGCTCGTAAAATAGTCATTTTGGGAATTTTTTCACCACATTTTTAACATAGCTATTTTAACACCTCTGCTCATGAACAGTGTCACTGTGATTTTCTTTAATGTGTCCCTAACATTGATTTCACACACCAATCATGCCATTGTGTGCTACATGAAACACATTTTGGGTGAGATGTGAAAAATGACAGCTGTACTACTCATAAGGAAGTGTGGTCAAATGGCAATGTTGAAAATCTGGAGTGAAAATATTGAAAATTTGTGAACCTACGAGCGTGCGTAGGAACAGTGCAACGCGACGCTCGTAAAACAGTCATTTTAGAATTTTTACTAAATTTTTCAGCATAGGCTTTTTGAGGGCCCACCTTATGAACACTGGCACTATTATTTCATTAATCAGTCCAAAAGGTGATTTCATGAAGTGACCATGAAATCACCCTTCAGGCCCGATCACACCATGACAGTGACAGAATTCACGAGGAGGGGTCCCAAAACCCTATGTTGAAAACTTTGTGCCAAAATTCCAAAAATGCCTGAGATATGCATCAAAGTTGAAAACCCTATTCATTACATTATACAGCTTACCGCATTTCCTCAGTTCGCAGTCAGCTTTGAAGAGTGCAGACATGTTCCTGGTCCACTCAAGATCGCCACGCCGAGCTCTGGAGGTAAATATGGGGTGAGGTGGGGGTGGGGAGGCAGGGTGCGAGGGTGGGTGCGGTGGGAGGGGGTGAAGACAGCAGTGAGGGAAGGTTTTTCTTTCAGGTTTTTTTTTATTTGACTCATGTGGGACATTTGCCACACTGGGGGGGCTCCAGCAAGGCAGCTGGAAGGCTGTTGAGGGGGCAGTGGAGCCGATGGGGATTGGACACCCCATCAGCCATAGGACCTGTTGCCATGCTGGGGTGGGCTCCCAGCGTGGCACCCGATAGTCTGGGGGGACAGTAGAGCCAATGGGGATTGGGCACCTGTCGCCATACAGACGTGGGAAACAGTTGAGCTGGCGGGGAGTGGGCCCCATCAGCCATACAGTGTGTGCATGGGGGAGGTAGGAGTGCATAAGCATGCAATGTGCATGCACGCTGTGTGTGTGAGGGAAACGCTGCTCACTCAAGTGGCGCCTCCTTCAACTGTATGGCACTGCATTTTGATCGTCGCACTATGTTCTTACTCATGTGTGCAAGCAAACATAAAAGGGTGCTGTCTGCATTTTAAGCAAAATAAGTGTAAATACTCAGTAAAGCTCTGTTAACAAGCACAAAATACAAGGTCACTAGAAATGGCTTAAAAAAGCTGACAGTGTCATTTTTATGTTGCTTGCACGCATGTGCAAGAAACATAGTGCCATCATCGGAGATTTTGGAGGTGTGTCACCTCTCTCCTCCAATTCAGGCAGTGTGCTGGCAGGCGCAGCCTGTAGCCAATGCATTTTGGAGCTGTCTATGACACTCCAAAATGCAGTGGCACTCACAGTTGAAAGGGAGCTACACTTGGTGAGCAGCGATAAAGCTGCTCATCGCAGCCCCACCCGCAGGCGTGCGTGCCCTGCATGCACTGTATAGCCGACGGGTGCCCAATCCCCATCGGCTGAGCTGCATCATCTCCCCAGTAGTTGGTGCCACGCTGGGGAGCCCACCCCAGCGTGGCAATCGATCCTTGCCGACGGGGTGTCCAATCCCCATCGGCTGAACACCCCAACATCCTTTGTGCCACGCCAGAGCTCACCTCAGCGTGGCAAACGGTCCTACAACATCTTTTTTTTTTTTATACCTGTAAGACAAAACGGTCCCGGCACATCTCCGATCCTCCTCCCACAACCTGCACCCACCCACTGCGCACTCCAGCCTCCCACACCCCTCACCCCATACTTACCTCTGGACTCTGTGCGACGACCGGTGGACCGGAAACATCGCCTGCACTCTTCAAAGCCAACCGCGAACTGAGGAAATGCCGGTAAGCTGTATAATGGGCTAGATGGGGGTTCAACTTTATTAGATATTTCAGCCATTTTGGGAATTTTTGCACCAAATCTTCAACATGGGTTTTGGGACCCCTTCTCATGACGATGTCACCATCATGGCGTTATTCGGCCCGAAGGGTGATTTCGCAGTGACTGCGCAGTGACTGCAAAATCACCCTTTGGGCCTGAATACCGCCATGACAGTGACATCATTCATGAGAAGGGCACCCAAACCCCCATGTTGAAAATTTGGTGCCAACATTCCAAAATGACTGTTTTATTTAGCGTATGCTATGCAGTTCCTACGCAGGCTCGTAAGTTCTTGAAATTTCAATATTTTCACTCCAGATTTTCAACATTGCCATTTTACCACACCTTCTTATGAGTAGTACAGCTGTCATTTTTCACATCTCACCCAAAATGTGTGTTCTCCATGTAGCACAGAATGGCACAGTCGGTGTGTAAAATCAATGTATCGGACAAATTAAGAAAATCACAGTGACACTGTTCATAAGCAGAGGTCTTAAAATGGCTATGTTAAAATTTGGTGAAAAATTCCTAAAATGACTGTTTTACGAGTGTGCGTTGCACAGTTCCCACGATGCTCGTAGGTTTGCGAATTTTCTATATTTCCACCCAGATTTTCAAAATTGCCATTTTAACACACCTCCTTATGAGCAGTACAGCTGTCATTTTTCACATCCTGCCCAAAATGTGTTTCGCTTCATGTAGCGACTAATGGCGTAGTCGGTGTGCAAACTCAATGTATGGGACACATTAACAAAATCACAGTGACACTGTTCATGATCAGAGATCTTAAAATGGCTATGTTGAAAATTTGGTGAAAAAATCCTAAAATGACTGTTTTATGAGGGTGCTACAGTTCCCACGCACTGTCAGTTCGCAAATTTTCAATATTTGCACTCCACTGACTTCCAAATACCTAAACAGCACATAGAAGCAAGCAACATTCGGCATTGACAAATGCTTGTTTGATGGTGATCCCCAGGGCAATAAAACTACCATAAAACTAGCAAACTAATTTAGAAAAGACTCCAATAGGAGACAAAGGGATGGACACATTAGGGTTACACCCATAAGTCAAAACACTCTGCACAACATATGTTTTTACAAATTCTGAGTGCAGTACTCCTTTAAACAAATTTATCAGCCATTTTGCAGTAGTTAGATGTGAGCCAGTAGTTCTACATGTCCATGCCCAGTGTTTTCCCTATTCACTAAAACAATACCACCAACAGCTTAATCTGGTTCAGTGTTAGTTGAGCTTTTCCAGATGACTGCATAAAATAGAAGAGTAGGAGTCGATATAGCCTAGAGGTTAGAGCATTGTGCTGCCATCCTGGAGACCCAGCAGATCTGGATTTAATGCCACAATGTTTTCTTTACTTAGTTGTGGCCCTCTGCCTGTTTTGTAGCTTTCATGCCCAAAGTTATCTGGGCATTCTCAGCCTATTGCTAAAATAGGTTAACAACTGCATAACCATTTTGCTTCCTGTCTTGCTCACCTACACCTAGCATTAGTGGGGCTTTCCACCCAAAAAATAAAAACATTGTGGCAGAAAATGGAGCACTCAAAGGAAATAGCAAGCAGGTCACATGTCCAGACAGATGCTTCAAGCTCAACCTAGAAGTCAAAGTATACTGCTTTCACCACCAGCAATAGTGCTGCACTAATGAAAGGTATTCCAGTAAACTGAACAATGCAAAAAGTAAGCTACTTAGCAGGAGCAATCTCCAACATGCAGGGCTAGAAAATGTGATAACATTGTGCAGCAGGCAGTACATTGGGCACAGCAGGAGTTGAGCAGGGTGTGGTGTGGGAGGAGGAAGGAAACTGAGACATACAGTAGATCCAAAGTACACAGCAAATAAAGTTGCCTTGAATATGATTAATTGAATCAGATTAGTCAGAGTCAGGTCTGTTTTTAAGATTTAGGATTTTTAGAATTCTGAACTTTAAATCCTAAATCCAAAAATGGCTTAATCAGACTCAGAATCAGAATCTTATTCCTGAATAAGAAATTTGGTGCTAGATTCACAAAAAAGCACAAAGTGCAGTGCAAAGGTTTGCATTGGGCTTTGCATTTGCCCAGGTGTCAAATCTTGCTATTCACAGTTGGATAGCACACCGCGCTTTCCAACTGAGAACAGGGCCAGGTGGTGTCAGCACAACCAGTACTGCTAGTGGTAACCCCACTCAGCACCACCCCAACATGTAGCAATAAGTATGGCTCTACAGTGAATAGCGCAGGTGCACTATTTCCAGTTCACTAAAGTAGCTTGTAAATGAGCCCATTGAGCATGCAAGGCAGTATGTGCCATTTGCATATCCAGTTTGGGCCCTTTTCATAGGCTGCAGTGAGTTTAGTGTGCTGCCCATCCCTGGCCTCAGAGACAGCCATTGTCCAGAGTTTTACAATCTCTCTGGTGGCTAGTGGTCCCACCTCATCCACTCCCCTGTTTATGAAACTGACACCATTCCCGGTGGCTAGTGGTCCCTCCCCACCTCCACTCAATATCCTGTATATGAAACTGACACCATTCCCTGGTGTCCTAGTGAGCCCCATCCCCAGTCCCCAGTATATAAGTGAACATCTAGTTCCTAATGGTCTAGAGGACCCTCCACCCCTCACCCTGGCAGGTATTGCCTTCACTCTGCTCCACCCCATCCCAACCCCGAGTCAGCGACTGGCATACCTGCCTCTCCAACATGGCCAGCCACTGACTGAGCTGTCAGTGAGCGATACTGTATACAGTACATGCTCATTGATAGCTCTGTCAGTAGTTGGCCACGGTGGAAAATGGAGGGCTGTGCTGGTCACCAGCTCAAGGTCAGGATGGGGTGGAGCTGGGTGGTGGGGCACTACCTGCCCTCAGTGGAGGGGGATCCACTAGACCACCAAGGACTGGATGTTCATTCCTGTACTGGGGATCAGGGATGGGGCTCCACTAGGACACCAGGAATTGTGCTGCTCTATATGCAGGGAATTGATGGAGGTTGGGAGGACCACTAGCCACCAGGGAATATGTTTACAGATATTGAGCATGGGATTGGGTGAGGGACAGATCACTATACACCAGGGAATATGGTTCTGTATAAGTGGGCAGGGGCATAGGGTGAGGGGGGACCACTAGACACCAGGGAGCCAATTGTGGGATGGGAGGAGACCACTAACACCAGGAAAGGATGCAATTTTATACTCAGGCTGGCAATTGGCAATCACAGCCAGGGGCGAACACTGGCACCATGGCACTTTATGTGAATCAGGCCAGCGATCGTGGGTGGGGCACCGCAGTACCTCTGCCAATCATTAGGTTATGTGGATAAGGCAAGCTCTCAGTCAGTGGTATTTTCTCCACTAAGAGGATCCCAAATGATGGTCTTGTGCAGAGCAAATGCTTTGTGAATGGGACAGTGCTGATATTGACTTTCCTCCCCTCATTTGAATTGAGGCCCCTTCCACACTTTGGCCTGGTGTAAACTGGGCTTTGTGAATGCCAATTAGGCGAAGCCTGGTTTGCTCGATAACACTAGGTTTGCGCCACAAAGTTGTAAATCTAGCCCTGATTCAGTCTTTGATAAAGGATCAGGTGGATCCAAAATGTATCAGGTGGGCAAGTTTGTCCAGTACTGTCCAGTGATTGTCAATCAGTGACAACACAGTTATTACAGCTTTGATGCTCGGCATTTGTTTTTCTAGTTAGGTGGTGAGTGCTCAACTTTTGTGTGGTAACACTTAAAATTGATCCAGTTTATGCCAAGTACAGTGCACGAAACATTTCCATTTTTGTGAATAGGTGTACAGAGTAGATGGAGTTCTAGCTGACAAGACAACATCTGCTACTGCCTGGGAAACTGCAGTGATCACAGATCCAGGTGCACTGCAGCACCCTGCTCCTAAGTCAAAAGTCCTGCTGACAGGAGGAGTGAGACAGGAGGGTCCACTGCCAGTTGCTGGATTAGTGCAAACCAAATTAGTCCATGCTAGTAAGGAGCCACAAAATCAAGAGAGCTAGCTCAGCCTGGAGCTTGACCAGAACCCTCTGTATTAGAGGGAAAGGGGAAGCATACTGAAACCTCCTTTTCCAGGTTAGGGACACTGTGTCTTGCCAGAAAACTCTAGGCCCTGAAGTGAATGAGCAGAAACACTGCAGATTTGTGTTGTATGGAGATGCAAACAAGTCTGCAGTATGTCCAGAGTACCCCATTTTCAAAGTGGTTTACTATGACAGAGTCTGAGAGTTCCCATTCATGGCAGAGCACAAGGGACTAGCTGAGGCAATCAGCCAGTATATTCAGGGTACTGAGGAGGAAAACTGCTTACAGGAATATGTAACATTTCACGGCTCAGTTCCCAACTTCATTGGCTCTCTGCAAAGAGTGTACGGATGCACGCTGCCTTGTCAGTTGATGTAATGCATCACCAAAATATTGTCTGCATGGATCAACAGCTGATTCCCATGAATGATGACAGCAAAGTCCTGTAAGCCACACAGAACAGCCCTCATCTCCAGAGTTTTTCTGTGAAGAACTGTATCAAGAAGCCCCATTGGCCCTGGGTTCTGAAGGTGCCTAGATGAGCACCCCATCCTGAACCCAAGGCATCCATGGTCATAACCAGGAGGTGGGATGACTGGAAGAATGGTCCCCTTCTCTAGGTTGAAGTAGTCCAACCACCAGAGCAGATAGCAATGTAGAGGAGAAGTCACTGAATGAGACACCCCAACTTGTCTGAATGCTGTTTATGCTATAAGGAACAATTTAGGGATCCTCACATGGAGGTGAGCCTGCAGGGCAGTCAGGATGGCAACTGCCATCAGGTTGAATAATCTTAGAAGACATCTGGCCAATACATAATCACTGGTGAAGCACCAGTGCCATGGCACAGTTGGAGGGCAGAAATGTGTCCAGACCAGCCCTAAATAGTGGAACCTCTGCTAAGGGGTAAGGACCAAATTTGGCTCATTGACCAGTACACCCAGCATGTTGAACAATTTTGAGTTCAAAACAGTGTGTAAACAATGGCTTCCTGAGACATGGCTTTTAATAGCCAGTTGTCTATGTAAGGAAGACATACACACCTTCCATGCAAAAGGTAGCAGCAACCACAGCAAATCCTTTGGTAAACACATGCAGTGCAGAGCACAAACCAAAGAACAAGACATGAAATTGGCAGTGTGAGCCCTGGAGCATGAAACGCAGATATTCCATATGAGATTTGGATCATGACATGAAGGTATGCTTCATGTCCACTGCCACTATCTAATCTCCTTTCAGTAGGAGGGAAAGAGGGACTGAGGAAACCATCCTGAACATCTCGCATTCTATGAAAAGGTTCATATACCAAAGGTCTAGTACTGGTTTTAGATCCCTGGTCCATTTTGGAACCAGAAAGTACAGAGAATAATAGCCTTGGTTTATTTCTGAAACCCAAACAGGCTCCACAGCCCTTTGCAGAGGAGGGTTTGAACCTCCTCCAGCAAGAAGGCAAGATGTCTTGAGAATATCTGTTTTGCAATGGGGAGGGGTCACCAGAGTTAGAATTCTAAGTCATGTTCATGCTGAACTATCGCCACTACCCATTCATCTGTAGTGATGTTCCTCCATTTTGTAGAAAGAGAGATGTGGTGTCCCACCAGAACCTTCTGGGGCATTGAGACTGAAGGAAGGGGAGAAGAATCAGAAGGCTTCTGGGATGGCGGGTGTTCCTGTGATGGTTTGACCTTTGAAAGTCTGACATGGGCACTGGGGTGGAAGTTGGTAGCTTGAGAAGAGGTAGAGTGAGGTCTCAGGGACCCAAGTCCAAGGATCCTTGAATTATTATGTTCTGACAGGAAGAGGGCTCTGCGACAATAACCATGGCCCCTTTCCCTGCAGCTTAGGGTTCAGAATATGCTGGGATCTAAGGGTAATGTTAGAGGATTGTAACTGTCCCAAAGCATTTTCAATATCAGTGCCAAACAATTGTTTGCCCCTACATGGAGCATTTTATTACAGATTGTTGTACTCTGAGACAAATCCAACCAGTCTCAGTCAAGAGTGGCAGTGAAGGCAAATCCCAGAGGCAGCAGCCCTGGCAGCAGCATCAGATGCATTATATGCAGAGTACAGCAGATGCTTACCTACCTCTTCATTATTATCATAGTCTGCTGAGCTAATATTTATCCTGCCCTCTGGTCATTTTTCAGCCAGGGTAGCCATAGTCTTCCAAAGGAAATGCTGATATGTAATCATATATGGTGCTATAGTTAGCAATTTAGGCCTGGGGATGCAGAAGCAAAAGTTTTCTTCCCCATTACATCCAGCTTCCTCGACACTTTTTCAGGAGGAAGAACAAACCCAGAACAAATGTTTTGATACATTTTATTGGACCAACAGGGATGTTACAAAAGAACAAATAGTTTTAACTTTCGGACCAACAAGTCCTTCTTTGGAAGCTTAATGACAGTTATTTAGAAAATCACGATTATTAACACTTAGAACATGCAGGAAAAAATAATTCTCATTGGTTTAAAACAGGCATTCAAAACATAATTAAAGTGACATCAGAGAGCTTGAATATCTTAAGTGTGCTTTCAGCTGAACCAAACTTAAAGGGCAAAGGTTGTCCAGAGATAACAGCAGGCAGAGAGTTCAACCCACATATATTATACAATGTATCAGTCTAATGAATAACAAACACCAGGATTCTCTACTCACTAAATTATATGTCAAGTGAAAAACTCCCAAAGACACATGCTTCAAGAGTGAGATAAAAGCACATCAGTAGAAAACGATGTGCTTGGAACCTTGGATCTGTTACAAGCAGCCATAACAATCACAGAGTCTGTTTCAGGCTATGAGTAATAATAAGCACAGTAGGGATTGGATATTGTTCTAATCACTGTAGGAGAGGTGGAAAAGAAACCTCCAAGAAGTCATAGAGATTTCTATTGAAGGAGTCCTCTTCTTCTGCCTGAAACCCCAGTTTAACCTGAACCTATTTACGGAAGCCTAAAATGAGGCATCCTCAGGTGGAGTCCTTGGATTGTTTTTCACAGTGTCCTCTGAGAAAAAGGAGAGAGTGGAGTTTGATTCTATTACATCTCTTGTCTCTTCTCCTTCTTCCATGGCCCCTTCTCCATATATGCTGAGTTGTACTCCAGTTCATTGCCAGTGTTGACCAACAACCACTGAGGGTCAATTGATAAGGAGGCAATGAGGAGGAGACATTGATGGGTGTCCCATCAATGGAGGCCATTCAGGGCCTGGCACTGTGGCAGGGACAGAGAACTGGAGCATCAGTGGTAAGGAAAATGATGGATCAACTGAGGGTGCCAACAGAGCTGGAGATGACATCGGGAGTGGCAACAGATGCTGGAACAGTTCAGACATAGTCTGCTACAACAGATGTGTTGACAGGCACTGAAGGGGTCAGCAATGGCTGAGCCATTGACTTGACAGTGCCTGACAGTGGAACAGCTGAAAATCCCCTGATAGGGAAGACAAGCCAATGCTGGACCCCAACCTTGCTGTCTGAGAGATAGTTGGTGAGGGGTGACAGGACTCATGGCCAAAGCCAGTGACCTGTCTTTGTCAGTAGACTTACCCCATCTAATAAGTGAATGGGAATGGTTTTGGGACATGGCCTTACCCTTTAGCTGCTTGTCCATCTCTGAGTAGCTGTGTTTCTCCACCAGCTTAGAAGATTAATCCATTTTTGACAAGTCAGTTATGACACCCATCAACCACAGGGATCAGTGGGCTGATGGTGAATGGTGCTGAAGCAATTGACAATTGTAAAGCTGCCTTCACTGCAACCTGTTTCTCCATTTCTTAAAGTTTAAGAAAGACTTCTAAACCCATCTTGCAATATATCTTGGTTGCCTGGTTAAAGCTCTGGCAGACTAAGCAGGCTTTAACGTCATGGCTTGTACTGAGTCAAGGGATACAAATGGAGTGGTCACCATCTTTATAAATCTTAATATCGCCACTATGGCAATAACGAACAAAAGTTCCTTCTTTCTGCAGCAGCACAAAAGAAAGTTTTAAAATAACAAACTAGGAGAAGTAGTAGCTATAGTGAATACTCACAAGTTCAGTGGAGTTCTTCAGCAGCAGTGAACTGATGAGTGTTTTATGGTGGAAGAAAGAACTGAGGCATGCTGGGGTGCCTATTATATGAGCACCAACAAGGTGCATCAACATGGGTGACCCCATCCAACAAAAATATTTCCAGGTAGTCCTGATGTCAATGGCTTACAGCTCCATTATGGCTAAATGAAGGGAATAGTCTTAAAGAATATCATCTGTTTTCCTTGCTTTTTACTACATATGAGGATACATTAATTCCATGAGTTGCAATCACTACATCATTGGTATACAAATGATATGAACTGTGCAGCACCACTGCAATTCCTCAGAAACAAAGTTCAGAACAGTAGCAACATACATAGTATCACTGTTACATTATGATAAAAGAAAGATACAGCACAGGTAGATAAGGCTTAATAAGATTTATTGCCCAATTAATAATTGGGAGAAGGCCAAATTAAAGTTCAAATTGGTGCACAAAAATCAGTCTCACAAAACAATCACATAAATGTTTTTCACTGTTGCTTGAAATACATAAAACCACTATCACAGACAGTAAATCTGTGACAAGAAGGGTAGGCATAACATCACCCTCTGAACACGGTTTACACATATGAAGCAATAATGATGTTGTTGTTATTGTGTGACTGATAGTGTGAATGTTCCTGAGGTGGGCTAAAACCAGATGCAACTTGTAAACTCATAGCAGTACAAACAGGCTATGGTTTACTAAGAAAATATATATCTGAAACTAACAGTTAAACTTTGAACGTTAATGTATTTTATGTAGACATATGAATACATACACACATAGATGTACATGTCAAGTCATACTGCAATATTATTGCATTTTGAAAATTTCCACCTGACACCTCAATAGAGGCGATTAGAGAATATTATCAGGAACAAACAAAATGCTCTGTTGTCATCACTGAAAGTGTCTGATGTACAGTTTTCAACTATTGTTAACATACATAAAGTTAAGGTAAAACACAAAGATTTCTGATACCAAATGGTAACAGTATTATATACATCACTGTAAATGTTCAAAAATAATTACATAGGTACACAACTAGTTAACCACCTACATCTGTTACATCTTTACTTACATGAAAGCAATTTTTAACTGAATACTATGAATATAACATCTTACGATGTGATAAGCAAAAACTTTTGCACTAAATGATAAAGATATCTTCAATGGAACACATAAACTTGTTAATGATGGATATGACATAACAGAACATTACATATGTGCAACTGCATAATATCTCATGCTAACAAATATAAGCATACTACTTCTCTACTTTTATGAGTCTACAACTGTTTAAGAGAAATTCATACTAATAATTGCTATCAATCAACGTATATGGTAGTTAATCATTAGTGTTTATAACAGAGTACTAAGTACTACCCAAAATATATTAAACATTGTATATATATATATATATATATATATATATATACTGTATGTATATATATATATATATATATATATATACAAAATCCAGATACACGACAATGAAACAGTCATAGTAATGCACTGTTGCAAAAGAAATTTAGATATTTGTTCAAGACGCAAACATAAGAACAAAAACTAATACAGAGCACACATCATAGTTCTCAACACATGACAGAGTGCTGTTAATCTTAAGTTAAAGACATGATACACAGTTCTGTAAATACACATGGACAAGTATCGTACCTTAGTACAATCACACATGTATCAAATGTGCCAAGTGAGATTTTTCACGTCTGCATATAACACACTCATAAGAAAGACTATGACAGAAGAGTTTGACCAGATAGGAATATCTCTTTTGACATGCAGAAATATTTGTTAGATATGTGTGTGTTTCTCTAGTGACTGTGAAGACAGCTGGCACCGATTAAAGACCACTGCATCTATTTTCACCGTGTCACTGATCAACCAACAATCTTAAAGTCACAATGAGTCTAGATATGCAACAGATCCTTGTGATAAATCTCCTGTGTAATCACCACTGTACGCTTTGCCAACAACAAATGACAGTGTGACAAAACTAACTCTGTAAAAAATGGACAGCAAAGTAAAGGAATTTCACATGTTGTGTAACTATTCCTCTGACACATTAAGATTGTCATAATTCTTCAGTATCAGAACATATGCATTTTTTAAGTGCTGCGTCAGTCTCTGTTTGAAACAGCTTGTTGAATCATCGCACTCGACCCATCCAGTTCTGTACCTCAACAAACAAGTGTAATGTCCAGAATGAACAGACTGGCTAGTGGTAGATCACAGCATAAGTGTCAAACACTGTTTGGTTAAATAGTACTCTACCAGCTGTGAAATCAGTGATGGGTGTGTCAAATCTGATCCCATTGGAGTCCAATCTATGCAATACTAGCATAAGATATTGAGATGAAGTCCTGAGATGTATGGACTGAGTACATGTACACTCACACACAGGTAACCACTTTCAACATTAGTAAACAGTTGCAGAAACTTCACAGTTTTACTCTGAGGCACAGAGAAACCCAAAGCATGTCTTCTGTGGTTTCTCATTCTGAATGACCACATAACAGACATACCTACTTGGTAACATATGACACAGTAAAATAGTGATGCACAGAAGTTCTCTCTTCATCCAGGCTGTTTATGATAGCCATCATAAACTCAGTAGCACCTGCTGCATGTTTGCAGCAAATGTACTGCATCCATCATATATGCCCAGCACTTGCCGCAGAGGTGTTAGTGACTGCACATTCTTAGACTGATCAGAAGCCATGTTGACAACCTGCTTCAACTCCTTTGATTGTGCAGAGTCTTTAAGCAGATATTGCCTCAGCAAAGTGTGGCATATGGAGAAAGACCTGCATAGCTGCATTAGCATAGCAGTTAACTCTAGTACTGTTGTCAAACACAGACACAACAGCTATTCCAACTGACTTCTGAACAACAGCTGGCTCTGCATCTGTATCAGACATTGTGACCTTCATAGAACTCTGCACAGTTCCATCAGTTGCACAAACTCATTTTCTTTGTTACCAACTGTAGACGTGACTGGAAGATGTGAGACAACCACATACATTGGTAGTGGTATTAAAGACATCTGTGGCTGGTATAGAGTACGTAATCTGTTGTTGTCAATGATACAGTGCTTGTCAGCACATATCTTCTGAGGTGCAACTGTTATGATGTGCAACGAGAAAGGCTACGCACACTGAAAGTGTGATGTAGCTCATGCCATCTTTGAAAATGTCTGTACCTATGTCTAGTATTGCTGAATCCAAACTCAAGCTTTGAGGCTTGTGAATGGAAACAGCATATGCAACACATATTGGGAACTGTTTCCGTTCACATAGATATCCTTCAATACCTGGAACTTAACACAGGTATAATCAATCTGGACAGGCTGTTCCACGTTGTCAAAGTGGACAGCAAGTATCTCAATAAATGTCTTTGAACATTCTAGACAAAGTCAATGATGTTACCCATGGCACCATTTACCATACCAAGATCCACATAATGATTGCATCATAGCATGAGATGTGCATTTTACAAACTGTAAGTACAGCTTCTAGACCAGCTGTGTGTGAAACATCTGACTTCAATTCAGACAGACGTTCAGTCATCTTAGCTACCAGCTTCTGACTTAAAATGACATCATTGACTGTGTCAACAGCATATAGTGTGAGAATTGATTGATTTTCTCTCTGCAACATGACACTGTTGAACTCAGTGCATTTCCTTAGTCATGGCATAAGACACACAATGCGTGGCCCATGGAACACACATCACTGAAAACATCACATGCAGTTTCTGTGGATGTAGTGTCCATTCTGATTCTTCATCCATTTAACATTGCAACATGTTCTGGTGACAGAGAACCTGTACACGCTTGATCCAACAGTGCCTTGTAAATGATGTCAGCACTTTGGCATATGTTCTGATACAGCTCGACATAGGTAAATAACTCCCAGAGTCAAAACCTCCAGTGCAGTCAAGTGTATTCTTGGCCTGCTTCACAGTCAGAGCTGCAAAGACATGTTCTGCATTCACAGGTGCAAGCTGTAAAGGTCTCCAAATACAACAATGCCTTTTCCACCGAATGCATCTCCATAGTCACTCCCCAGTATCTCTTGTAGACTTAGATGTATACAGGCAAGCATCAAATTAGAGACTATACTAATCTCATCAATGATGAGTAACTTCATCTTACAAAACATTGAACAAAGCTGAGATGCAATGTCAAATGACAGTTTGCGATACTCCTGCTTTGCCATGCTCCACTGACAACATGAACAGATGATGTAACATCACGCTACCAATGTTGTATGCTGCCAGTCTGGTGGGAGCACTAACAGCAACAGACATCGCTGACCCTGTCAAGCTCTGTACTTCAGCTGTGATGGCCTCAATAAGGAAACTCTTCCCTGTACCAGCCGACCCACTAACAAACATTAGCAGTGGTTTGTAGTCAAGACAGTCACATTTCTTCTCTTCATGCAGTATCCCATGCTGGACTGCGCCAGTTACCTGACAGTGAACCACACACTGTTGCTCATTGAGTCTCTGTCTCAACTCAGCTGGGTCAGCACCACAGTGCCTACCATGTTCCATGGTACTTCCACTTCCGACATGAGTACTTCTGGGGCATTCAGAGGCAGAGGTTCCCCAAGGATACCTTGTCCTTCTGGATCAAGATTGTCCTGTGAAGTAACAGGAGTATCCTCCTCAAGTAACTTCTGTGCCTTTTCAAGGTGCTTCTTCTCAGTATCTAGTCTCTGTATGTATATCTCTGAGTATTGACTTTGAATGTCTCATAACTGTGAGTAAATCTTCTTTGAATGCATCACAGTCACCTTTCAATTCAGCCGCCATTCCTCCAGGGTCTAAATAGGAATAACAGAGCAAAGTATTAATGCTCTCTGCTCTCAGATGTGCCTAGATGTAACTTACAGTGGTCAATGAGCCAAGGCTTTTGTCTCTTAACAAGACAGCTATCCACTTCTCTGACCTTGTAAATGTCATGTGTACAATCAGGTGAGACACCTGTCTTGTAGTCATACCACTTAGCCACCTGAAATAGACACATATCATCCATGTCTTCATGTCTACAGGGTAGTATATGTCATGAGGTTATTCTTCAAGATATGTCTTGAAGAGGGTCTATTGACAGTCAGTTCCTCAATCTCAGCATGAGGAATAAGTACACGCTTTTGCTTCTCTTTGTAGTTCACACTGAGAAAGCGGACAGCATCGGACTTGCCATACAGATGTGTACCAATCAAGTGATCACCAGTCTCATACTGTAAGCACCACATTCTCTGTGTGAAAGGGTCTTCAAGCCTAGTGACCACAACTGACATGTCAGGCTCTTGCTTGAACTAGCAATATCTTCACAAAGATCTTGAAAGCTAGTCTGCTCACATTTAGTTATGTACGGGCGGCATACCGCACCAGAGCCAATGAGTTGTCAGCCACAAACTGAACATCTATGTTTGCTTGCCACATTAGGGGAAGAGTAGGTTGTAGTCATTGATGCACACCTCTTTCTCATCTCTGGGTAACTCATATACCTTCTTAGTTGATTTTGCCTTCAAGAGGTGTCACATTGCTGAAAACAGATCATTTATGCAACTGTCCTGACAGACATGTCTAGGAAATCAAAACAACATCTTGTGTACCAATTAGATTTGTTCTTCACTACCCGCAGCAGTATTTTGCACAAATATGTTGCTGGAACTTTGCACCAGCTTCACAGTGTTGGACTGTCATACTTGTCCGGAATGCAGCAAGTGATATATTCTTCATGAATGCGAGCACTTGTGCTGCTTCATGGTCACCTATATGGGGGCATCCTTGATCCACAGCAACATGTGAATATGAGGAGCACCTGGCACCTGATACTCCATCCTCCAAAAGTAATGTTCCACAACACCAAGAGGCGGATTGTCCTTTGACAAAATGAAAGTCAGAATATCATGGAACCACTTGTGGAAATGCCTTGTGACAGAGACAGGGTCCTGTGAGCACATCTCTGAGAGTCATTGATGCAATACTCCAACATCAGTGTTTGCCCACTTCAACAGTTCTATGACCTCATCCCAGGCATACTCAGCACAACTGAGTGTGACAAACCATGTGGTTGCACCATGCTCTGCAGCATTGTCATCACCTCAGAGTGTCTGCGGTACCAATATTCTTTGGTGCCACGTAGACTTGACAGAATAGAAGACAAATTAACTTGCACATTTTCATCTTTTTGCCTCAATTTCTCAAGATACTGTGCAGTCGTAATTCCATCAAGTGAGTAATCAGACAAATAGTATGCAATATAGATGAGACAATATGCTGAAGTTCACTCTCCCACAGGAAATGGAACAGGTACTATATATTGCATCTGAATTTTCCATCTTGACTGAGCACAAGGCTTGTTCAGTACTCAGCACCCTGTACATGAACTTCTCTTTCATACACTGACCACTTGATCCTTTTGGAATAAGTCTGGAAGCAGCATGCTTCCAGTGTTGCTCCCAAATGCTGACAGGCTCACCTTCCACCTGTTTCATTTGATAGAGATCAATGTTGTCCCCTACCTGATCTCTGCCATGTAGTGGATGAATTGTATACTGTTCATACACATTGTCATTGGTTTCACATTGACCTTCTCAATCATTGGCTTTGTGCTTTCCAACTCATCATGATCAAGAGGCATACTAGTGATCTGATCAATATCAAGGTCTGCATAAAAGGGTTGTTGTTTTTAAGTGAGTAAGGGCAAGCTTCACCTTCTTAACATTAACAACATCCTGCCAAATCACCTTTGACTTTGTTGGCACACCGTTAATAAGAATGACCAAAGTGTTTTCAATGGAGATAGCCTCCACATTTTCCTGCAGAGGAAGTGGAAGATATATGGCGGAACCTTAAGAGATGTGATAAGTTCTTTTGTGGAATATTCCATGTCTTTGTGTTCATACATAGAATAGTTTGAAATGGTTTCATTGTCTGAATAAGAATCTGTTCAAACATATTCAATGTGGCAGTCTCAGTTGGTGTTACATGTGCCTCCATGTTGTTCAAGACTGACCTTGGTGGCAGAATGTTACACTTCACTTTGGAAAACAGTGATGATTGGGTCTAACTGAAAGTCAGACTTTAACAGCAGAAATGCTGAAAGTTGAAACCACATGTCATTGTATGGTGACAAGGTTTCCAGGTTCCCTGTGACCATTTGCTTCTCATAATAAAGGTGCTCACATGACACACATACAGAGTCAAACTTCTGTCTCTTTGCCAACTCAAATTTGGCAATTGATTTCCCAAACTGTTTGAGAATATCACTTCTAGGACAGACACACAATACCCATCAGAAACAGATCCATGAGTAACTACAGTATCAGTCACACTACTGACATGTTGCAGCTGTTTCAAAATTGAATGGCACCATGCATGTCACCAGATAACAATAACTCATTCAGATGAGTATACTGAGCGACAACTCGATGAACATCATATACCCTGTACATAAAGTTCCTCATCCCCTGATTGATGTACTCCCAGCATGCGCATATGGTGAAAGATACTGTCACAAACACCACTATCTATGTATGCAAGAGAGTGACCCATAAGTCCAGTGTGTGGATGGATTTCACATAGTCTATGTTCTCAAACAGTTCATGTCTGTCTTTATGGTCAGTAATGACAAACAGGTTGATAAAGTGCTCAACTTTATCAAACGATGATTGACTACGGTTACAAGTGTCATCGCATGTCCATGAGAGACAGTGATGTTTACAAGGCTGAATAGTTGCCTCATATTCATCATTTGACTCCATTGTAGTATCATCACACACACTGAGGACATTACACAGTTTGCGGACTCATCAATGCACAACTTGCTGTCCTTTTCTGAGAGTAATATGACTCTCCCAGAAATATGCCCTGAGTGTTGTGTGTGCAGCCACTGTCCTATGAAAACATCACAAATTGTGCAGATTCAAGATAGGATATCATTGTAGCCTCATGTTTACATCATACACAATTTTCTTAAACTGCTCAAGTACATGAGACATCTTGCCACAAACGTTGAAGAGCAAAACTGCTCTATTAACAAATGTTCATTCTTTCAAGTGCAATTTCATCAAGCTGAGACGACTCTTGATTTTCTGCTCCACATCTCATCACAGCAGCAAAAGTCTTTCAATCTTGGCTTTAGAAGCTAGAGATTGAAAATACTTCTGTTTTCTCAGAGAAGCATCAGCAGCAATAAATATTTGGTGCTGCATAGTACATGCGTTTATCGTGTCTTTGCAACAGTAGCTTCTGCTTACAGATCTACACAACTGTTGCTTAGCTATGCGTTGTTTCCTTGCTCTTAATCAAGCATGTCCTTTCCCTACAAAGTGATAAAGCTCTGAATCCACTCCTTTACTGTGATGATGAATCGCTTTCACGCCTTGAACAAGCATCACTGACTTTCACATCACCCTTATGCAACAGTGAACTACTGTGATGCCTGTTTTGTCTGTGCATAGACTTCTGTCACTGTTTAGATGGCATCTTCCATCTTTCACTATTCACAGTTCAGTGCACCAATCTTACAGAGCACTCAGACACCTGTATGGGAAGTACAAAAAAAGAACAAAATTAAAATCCATGTCTTCAGTGTATTTCTAACATCACATACTATCATGCACAATCTCTATGTCATTTAGAACCAAAATACTACTGCCCAGTAAACTTAGTTCAGGTAATTACTGCAGAAAGCGAAAGTCATTGAAGCAATAAACAGTATTTTCAAATAGTGACGAACATAACATCAATAATAATATGACAATAAACATCTATAAATGTGAAAATTCAAATTGTGTTACAATGTTAAACAGCCACACTGCTGTTCTAACTAATAAAAATATATTTTTAAAAATCTGAAGAGTAGTGTTGAATATATGACACTTTCAAAATTATAGTGTTGTGCATGCAACACTTTCGAAAAAAGTAGTGTTGAGCTGGTGTCATTGTTTCGAATATAGTGTCGCACTTATTTTCTGGTGGTCATCTATTGAAAATTAATGACCATCTTTTGACAATTCATTGTTGCCAGTTATAAATGTGTATGAATGACTTTGGTGGTCAGTACTTTGACAACTGAATACAATCAAATTAGAAAATAATGCTGTAGAAATGATATAGTTATTTAGTTAATTAAATATTTGACATTATAACAAATGTCTGAGAAATAGAGTTTTCTGATTGGTTGTAAACATTCTATCAGCTCTGTGTTAATATTTGATTAACATACACGTACAGCCTAATTGTATAATGAACAAGGTGTAACACTATATGAAATACATTTTATTATAATAGCAATAAGCCACTCCCAGGGATTATGTTACTGGTTAGTTAATCACCCTGTATGGCCATGTAACACTCAGCTATGCCTCATGCCACATTACACCCCCAGAAGGTGATAAACAGAGCATTAACATAACGTCTGGTCATGCTTTTATTGTTTAAATAACAATCAAGAATTGTGTGCACTTGTGGATTTGTACAATGTAGGAAGCAGAACACTTCTCCTTCAGGAATCATCATTTTTTGAAAAAAACACATGAAATAGTGTTGTGCATTCGAAGTGACACAAAATTGTGTCGATTGCACAAAAGTGTTGCAAATAGTAGTTTTGAATGCTCAAGTATTGTACTTAATGTCAAAAATGTAGTGTTGAACATGCTAAAGTGTCACAAAACTACTTTCAAACTTCGACAGTTTCTGAAAATAATGTCACACATTCGAAGGTGTTGAAAAGTAATGCTGAACCTTCGATAGTTTTGCAAAGTAATGTTGTGAGCTCAAAGTATCCATATTTCTTCCTATAGGGAGTAACTCGTGCATTAGTGAATGATACCTTGATTGCTATTTGGCTGACAGCTAGTTCTGCCAATGTTGTGCTAGATTTATTAGGCCATGTAAGACAACCAATCAGAGTTGGAGAAAACTGAAGAAGAAGGACACAGCAGCCATCTTAGCCTACATGGAGACACACCACATTTATAACTGTAAGTACATTATATTTTATAAATCATTTTCTACTATGATAAAAAGTGCTAGAAACAGGTAAATAGTATTAATCAAAACATTTTGTACTCCTGTATTTGACTATGTTGCTAGAAATAACCTATGATGTTGCATTATTTAGGTATAACTGTTTAAAGTCGGACAGTCATTTGGTACTTACTTGGACAGATACAGCTGCAAATGGAGGGAGATAGAAAGGTGCACATGTACCATAACAGAGCGGAACCAATCAGACATGTCCCTGTACTTGTAATTGTTTGAAACTGCCTATCAAAATGATGCATTTTTGCGACCTTGAAATTCTCCCACATTTTAGCTGGAGCAGAACTGCAGTCATAGTCAGTGCACACTACATTGGTTAAGGAGGGCAGACTATTAGCCAATGATTAGTTTTATTTGTGTCTCTAGGTCAGCCCACTGAAACAGTGTTG
Source organism: Neoceratodus forsteri (assembly GCA_016271365.2). NCBI lineage: Eukaryota > Metazoa > Chordata > Ceratodontiformes > Ceratodontidae > Neoceratodus > Neoceratodus forsteri. The sequence goes on along the minus strand of CM057459.1, from coordinate 719,105,114 downwards.
AACTTAGAGGAAATTGCATTTTTACTTTCACTACTGCTTAGGTACTGCAGGGTGAACACTGACTTTTTGGTAGCTCTCTGTCTACTTCTAAGTTGTAAACTGAGAATGACAGAAAACAACAAAAGGATTTTGTGGATTGTTGGCAGCAGTATAGTGAGGTGAGCATCTGATTATGCTCAGCACAGTGATTTTGAGAGAAACCTGCTGCTCCAAAATTGCTTTGTAAAGTGGTTTGTGAGGGATGGGATGAGGTGGGAGCACCTGCATGCACAGACTTTGAGTACTCAGGCTCATCCAGACATATTGCTGATACATCTTGAGGCAATGATTTGGGAACCAAACACTAGGTAGATTTAGTAACAAGCAAAATTAGACCTCACTTCTATTATGAGTATGTTGCCTGCCCAAAATAATTTTTTCGGATATTAAGACATAGGGTCTGGGCAAGCAGAACACTATATGTACCTGATTGACAGAACCCCAAGAAAGTCAACATACAAATATTGTATTTCTACACATGGCTGGAATGTACAATCACATCATCTGAAATTAGTATTCTTATGACTGGCTGTACCTACCAGACGGTGTACACTTTTCACATGCTGGCAATTGCCGCTTCCTGGGCTACCTTCAAGATGCAATCCTCAAAGTCCTCTGAGATTGTCAGTCTGTTTAAACAGATACCAGACTAAAAAAAGTTATTTTCAGAACCAAAAACAGTTGGTCAAAAAATAGAACAGTTCTCATGTCATGCACACTGGTGAAAGAGACACGGGGTAGTGGGCTGGAGGTGTTACTGCAAAGGTGGAGAGCATGTCTCTGTGCTGTTCCCACTGTATTAAGTGCAATTGTAAAAGGGTATGATAAATGGAGCTTTCTGATTGCTTGAAAAAATGCTAACAGCTTTATGTTAATCTTTAATTAATATACATGTAGAGCTTAGCCATAGGCTGAACAAGGTTTTAAACTGTTTAAAAACATATTTTTATTATAATAGCAATAAGGCACACACAGGATTATGTTAATGGTCAGCTAATCACCCTCTAGAAGCATGTGGCACTCAGCTACACCTCGTGCCACAGTACACCCCAGAAGGTTATTAACCAACCGCTTAACATAACCCTGGTCACTTTTTATTGCTTAATTATGATGGGCACAGATTTGCACCAGCAGGGATGATACTTTGAAGGCATCTGATTGTTGTGGGTGGAAGGCTCTAGTTTGAAAGGAGTGATTGATGTGCTTTTACAGAGTCTGTAATCAGGTGCTTAGGTATGTTGCAGACAAAGAACAATGGGTTGTAAGAACATTGGTTGCGGCTCAGCACAGTATCACATAGTTGTTGATGTATAGCACCAGAGCTGCATATGTATATAACCATCATGTAATGATAATTGACCAGTTCATGGCCTACATTCATGATGGAATTATTTTTAACCCTTCACTGAATATTGTGTTTTTTAATTTCATAAGTTAACTTTTGGTGATGCATCGTCCTCTTGTTCTCGTACTGCTTGTCCTGTGACAGTCCCACTGTAGGATATATAATGCAGGTGGCAATGGCACTATTTTATATACTGTTGAGCCATCCCACAGAATGGTGCAGTAATGCTTGGACTGTGCTGTGGCTTAGCCAGCCATGCTGTGCCCAGGGTTGCTGGTACAGTTTGGCACAGTGTGAATATCCTGGAGTAAATGTTAGTTTTCATTGGTGAACTATATTTAATACATTAAGATGTTCAAATTTCTGTGAATGCTAAAGACATATTATACAATGGCAAGAACATTTCCTGGACTCTGATTGGTCAGTGTGTCCCTGGCACAGTGAGGTTATCCCAGCACAACCTCACTGTCATTGATAAGCATGATGAGTGTGACTTTTTTTGCTGCTGTCATAGACAAGCTTGACCTTTGTTTGCTGTTGTCATAGATGAGCTTGTCCTTTTTTGCTCTTCTCTTAATAAACAAAGCTACACTGCCTCACTAAAAATGTACTAAAGCATTTAATTTTTTTTTTGTATAACAAAGAGCCATTGTATAATAGCAATAATGCAGTCCAGGGTGTGGGTTGTGCTGGGACAACCTCACTTCTGAGACATTGAGTGTACTCGGCCTGTAGCCTTGTGCCCAACCACCCAGGTTATCCTAGTACAATGCACAACCTGGCATGCCTTATTGTTTAAGTAAACACCATGCATTTGAAATATTTTTAATGTGTTATGTCTTGACATACAATAAATATAGTGAGATGGGTAGAAAGACAGATAGGTTCTCATTGCCCATCATGGCTGCAACTAGGCACTTATTCTTGCACAAAGAGGGTCAGCAAAATGAGATGCTTAACAATCCAATGAAAAGTAGTATCAAATTAACAATTAACATTATCGTTCTGACGTATGGACTGTTTTTTGTCTATCTACTGCAAAACACATTGTGGAACAATGAGGCAGTGAAGCTTAAGAGAGATGTGTTTGCTGCTTGATGCAGTCCAGGCAAGTGGTAGTGCTTGCATATTAATGTGGAGCGTAACCGGAAGTTGGATGAAATGTGGAGGTGCATCAATTGCTTTCTACACATGGTATTGAAAGTGAAGAACAAGACCATTGTCCAGCTTAAGAAGAAGTGGAAGCTGTTGCACCAGCGCTTTTACATATTAAAGTGCAGAGAGGAGACACAGACAATGACAAGTGCTGGTACTACCTTCATGATGAACTGTGGGAGGCAGCAGGCAAGCCAGCTTCAGCGAGCATCTTACTCAACATAAGTTATTCCGAAACTTTAGTGATACAATAATATAACAGTACTACCACACAAATGGGAAAATAAGTGTTTCTGGGATTGATCACTTTGTTGCTGTAGCCATGGTACTCTCACAGCATGATGACACAAGTCAAGTGTCAGCACAGTGGACCAATTAAATATTGTGCAGGTCAGCATAGATATAATTGTTTTGTGTTTTGTTTTGCTTCTCCTGCTTAGAGAAAACTATTTTTCCAGGGTAATTAAATAAGTATTAACATTTTTCTTGCCACTCTGTATTATGGCAGCACGGTCCTAACTCCAAGCCCATTCTCCTATTTGTCAGCTTCTTCACACAAGTGATGGGTGAGAGTTAGGGTCAAGTTGGGGTGGCCTGGAGGGGTCCAAGGGGGCTTTCAACCCTAACACCAAATATATATATATATATATGTTCAGCAATTTATCATGTCAGTTATGCAATTAATGTTGTTGATACACAACATTCTGCTACTTTGGGTTTGCTGTGTGTCAATTTAGTGGTGGTGGGGCCAAATGTTCTAACACTCAAATTGCACTCTTGAATGTGATAATCACTGTGTATCAACTACATTTTATCTGTTATGATGTATTCTACTATCAATATGTATAACTGTTATCACATACTAGTGTGTAGTTACTATGGAGTATGTGTTTAATTCAAGAACAATGGTATTTAATTGTTGTCACTGTATTAGTACTAAGTATTGAAATTATGCATCAATTTTTAATTTACTGTAGAACAAATATTAATTAGTACAAAGTTGTTATGTCATATGGGTGTGCAATGACTGTGCAATAGTTGAGTAAGGAGAATGTTAGGTACCAGAAACATGTTAATTACTTAGAGAAAGTGGTGTGAAATTTGTGAACACAGAGAGCAAACAGTCAGTAAATCTGCTTATAATCTTTCATTAACAGATCATCGAAGGCAATCCCATGCCACACAGAGGTAGTACCAGCACAGTCAGAAGTTGTGGAGGCTGAACATTCTGACACCGACAGTGTCATCATTGTTGAGTCAGATGGTAAGATGATAATACAAAAATTACATTGGATACTTGGGGTGGTATATTCAAAGGGTTTTGTATGGTGAAATACTGTTGTGGCATATAAGACCCAATGATGTGCCCAGGCACGATATACAGAAGAGAATATTGTGCTGTGCAGATCATGATGTGCTAGGGTGCACACTAGTAATACATGAAAGTCAGATGAAGGGGGCAACCCATGAATATCTGGCAGGTCCTGATACTCAGTTTGTTTTGTGCTGAGCACATATTGCACAATCTCAAAATTGAGTGCACAGTATTGAAAGTTCATTAGAAAAAGAAACAAAACAAGAGTTTGAAAGGATGTCCATCCACAGTTGAACTGCGTGTATTGCAGGGTGCAATGTGGGTGTGTGACCTGTGGGTGCCAAGTAAGCTGTACTGTGGTACTTTGACAGTATCATGCTGCAGTGCCAGTTTGTGGGATTTGTTATAGTAAAAATATCACTAATGCTCCAATGGACCTGCTCCCCACCTTCATTGTGTGCATTGTAACAATAACTGTATCTTAGGTGGCCCACTGCTAGAAATGTAGTTCAATAATGGTGTTTGTGAAGTATTCTGTAGCCCTGGTGTTCCACTGCAGCTACTCACAAGTCTGATTGCAAGTTTTGTAAAATTAGCAATCCATGGTGGCACTCTGCTACACCTCTCACTAACTGTCTACTCAGACATACCAATATTATCCTCCTACCTATGTAGTAGTGGGGCAGGGCTTACTTATATGACAGGTGCCTGCCGATTGACTGACAGCATACAGTAGGTTTGCATGTTCATTTGTACAGAGTCGAGACAATCGGTATACAGTCCAAAATGTACAACATAGAGGCAATATTTGAATGACTTACATTCAGATACCATAACTGTGTGGTACAGAATAGGTTGCACACCTTTTTCCCCACACTGTATAGCAATGACTGTTCAGCTGTTTGTGTCTTGTCCGTCCAACAGCTGTACAGGCAGTGTGTGGATAAGGAGCTACCATTCCAACTGATTGCTGGGTGGAGTGTGTAGGGTGGTGTGACTGAGTGGATGAGTATGGGAGGTGGTACCCTAGACCTCCAGGGATCCTAGGATTTAGTAACAATCTAATCAGGGTTGGCAACAGTTTCACTTTGAAATGAGGCAGTGATTGACTATTTCAATAACCATGTTTAATCGTTATTGATCTGTGATGCCAAACCACAGGGGCTATTGGTCGCCAATGCCTGCAGGTTGGTAGAGTGGTTGATGCAAATTGTTGTTGATAGTGTACATGCATGTATATGGGTGACATTTAAATTAAAATGGCTGTATTTGAATTCCATGCATAAGTTACACACTTGCATAAGAACTATTGAATATTATTGTTACTCCAGTAGTGCAATTGTACTTGTACTTGTGAATCACCCTGGTCCTCATTTGAGACTAGTGGTGGTATAGGCCTGTCGCATGACAGGTCATGCAGGAGGCAACTGTTGCATGCTTTACAGTGATGCCCATGTTGTGGTACAATTGAATATCAAACAGGATATGTCCTACCACATGTTTCTTTTACTGCACCAGGGCTCTGCTAGAGCTCGACGCTGTCTAAACATCACAACTAGTATGGCACTACTTTTGCTACAGATTACCAATATTGTGTAAACAGCCTGTTTTTTTTTGTATTGATGGCTTATATAAAGTTCTAGTATACCTCTCACTACAAAGGAAGTGTCTCATATCTGATATCACATACTGAAGAATGACTGTGGGGGCATGGATGATGGCCATGCCGTTATCAACTAGTAATGGTTGTAGGGTGACATGGTAAGCAATTTAGAGTGTAGTTTAGAGTGTGGAGCATTGCTCGGTAAGGCCATGCAACTCCTAAGCTTGGTACAATGTGTGCACCTGCAGTCAGGATGTGTACATTTGGTGTACATGGCCTCAGTTTTGCTTGTGGATCTCCACTGCGATGCAGTACTTGGTCAGGTGGGTGGGGTTGTCTTGTAGTACATTTAGACAGTTGTTTTAATTTCTGTTACCTGCTGCTGGTTGTCTGTGATTGATCGTGTTGCCTTGGTCCTCCCCTACTTGCATATGTGTGTGTGTGTGTCCGTGTGTGTGAGGTGCCGGGGAGGGTAAATGCCAAGTTAGGGTTTTCAACCTTAACACCAAATTTCCTCACTTTTGTCGCTGTGGAACAATCCTAACTGATGCATTGAACTGGGTTTTTGCCATATATATATTTATAAATACAAATAAGATTGGAAATATAACCATATCAATGTATCAGTCTTCTACTGTTTGAAACTTTACTTCAAACTTTCTGAAACCCTTATTAATTACTTAGGCCCCAGTATTTAAAGCCAGCAGTTAGTGGTGTGCAGCCAGTAGCACTTCACAGAAACAGCACATGTCCAGCCCTGATCAATATTTACACAGTTAGCATGCTCAATCAGAGAGAGAGCTGTCTGAATATGGGGCCTGTCATGGGGTCTATACAAACTTCACCTGGGACCCCTCTCCACTAAGATAGTAGCAGAACTGGGTGAATTGAAACCCAGCCCTGCTGATTTATGGCTTGACCCTTTAAAGGACATCTGCTTTGGCTGTATGCACACCTGGAATTCTCTGCAGGGGAAGGGCACAAATCAGCCTCATCAGAAAAAGGAAACCAGACAGAGCAAGAGAGATGATTTGGGGCTTGAGATAACAGGGCTGCTGTGAACTGGAGAACTGAATCAAGCTAAAAAGTACTTTGCTTTGTATTTGATCTGCCAAAGTAAGCTGCTTTGAACCCTTGTTTGGTGCTGAAGTACAGCAACTTTTTATTTCATTGAACTTTTCTTGCTTGGGTTTCTTTCTAAGGGTTCCCTCAAAAGTCTTGGCCTGCTACAACACTTTTACATATGATGGCAGTGGTGGGATCAAACTTCCTGTTGTCTCCAAACAGTAAGATGGACTGGATGGCTCAGCAAGTGCAACATCAGGATCAGCTATTGCAACAGCAGACCCAGGAAGACCAATAACTAGCACAACAGGACCAGATGCAAAGGGACTGATGGTCTGTCAAGACAATTGCAACTGCAAGGAAACCAGCAGCAGTTGTAACAATAGGCACAGAAAGACAAGTAACAGCAAGAGTTTATGAAGCAGGTGCTGCAAGCATAGAAAGAAACTGTGTTCCAGCTACAGGTCACAGGAATGCAGTCTCAGAAACTCACCCTATGCTAACAAAATGGGTCCTGATGATCCTGAAGCTCCTTTATGACTTTTAGAAGATTTGTCAATACCATTGCCTGGCCACAAGAAAGTTGGGCTAATAACAGTGTATCATATTGAACTGGAGATGCCAAGTGCAGTATAGGAATAATGCCTGACAGGGTGGGTGTTATGCTGGGATAACATCCCACCTTGGGTGGTTGGGCCTGAGGCCACCGTCGAGGGTGTCCAACACCCAAGAAGGATGTTATCCCAGCATAACACCCAATTCTGGAGGGCATTATTCTATTATGCAATGGCTCATAGTTTTATACAGAAAAAATCATTTTAAAGAATTTTATTTAGTGTTTAAAATATTTTTTTAAGAAAAGATGCAAGCAATCAATGTGGTGGTCAGTTAGATTATCAGCAGGGATGTTATGCCAGGATAACATCCCTGCTGTGATGGCCAACTGACCAATCAGAAAACAGGATTCTTTCTTGCCATTGTATAATGTAGCATATATGATGTTACTGCAAGAGACTATGACCAGGTAAAGTTGGCTAGCCACAACTGGATTGGGATAATTGAAGAGTTATTGATAGAACTTTGCATATTCTGTTTTAAAGCTGGAACCCAACCCATAGTGGTGCTCAAAATCGGAAGACTTGCTTATCCAGTGGCTAAAACCAGAGATACAGTACTCTCTAAAGAGGACATTTGGATTTACCTGTAATTGTGTTGAAGCAGTACCTGAACATTTTGCCAAATCAAGTAAGTGAGTGAGTGGGTCATCATGAACAAATACCCTGACTGCTGCTGTCAAGATCAAGAGCATTTTTTTTTTGCTTTTTTCTTTCCTTTCTGTGCCAGGGTAGGTTTTGTGGTCTGTTGTTCTGGATGCATTTAGGGGGCTTTGTGTCCCTTATGATGTGCTACATTTGTATTTTATAAACAGTACAAGTCACATTAAACTATTCCATCAACTCACTGCTGTAGAACTGTTTTTTGTGGTGCTACTGGACTGGCAACTCAAACTGCTGAAGCTTTCAAATATTTTACAACCATCCTTCACTGCCTATTCAGCTCACATGTAACTGTTTAGTGAAATGGCAGTAGCTGCATTTTCATGGCATTGTTTATAAGTATCACAGCACTCCTTTAGAGCACTGTTTATAAATATCACAGCATTCCTTATGAGCATTGTTTATAAATATCACAGCATTCCTTAAGAGTTGTTTAGTCTGTCTTCTGAAATGAAACCCATAAGCACTCAGCTGAAAATAAAGTTATAGCACATAACAGCTAGATGCAAACCAACACTAAACTTTTACTAATTCATTGTATTAAACCCTGTACAGATTAGGAAACTCATTGAACAATGCTACACCAGTGAGTTGCAGGGTGTAGCTACAAGGGTGCAGGGGTGCAGTGGCACCTGGGCCCATGAGGTTTGAGGGCTCAAATCATAATTTTGATGTTTATTCAAAACTGGGAGGGCCCTATAACATCACCTTGCACCTAGGCCCTTTGGGAGTTTGCTATGCTACTGGTGAGTTGAGGGAACAGTTTAATGTAACTTGTACCGTATTTTATGGTTTCTTTTCACTTATTAAATAAAGTTTATTTAATTGCAAAAAAAAAGATTGCATAGCATTATGTGAAAGTGCAGAGACCAGAAGCTGCTAAGAAGAGTGGAACCACAAAGAACCTTGGGTGGTGACCCGAGGTGATGATCTCTGTAGAAGAGGGAGAAACACCAATGGGAGGATGGGAATAAGCATAATGGTATTGATAAGTGGCCAAGAAATAATACTACCTCTCCACACCAAAAATGTATAACCCCAGGATCTAGTGTTAATCCCCAGTCCTAAGACCCCAGTTACCCCAATTAGGGGCACAGATCAATGATCTGCTAGTACCATTATATGTTTCGCTGTGGTAAAATGTGACATATCCATAAGTTTTGTGACAGGATAGACTGTGACTTTCTTGAATGTGTAGCTATGGACCACAAGAGTGGACCCCATTCCAACAATCCATATATGGTCCCGGTGCAAGAAGGGATGGAATGTGGCCCTGGTGGATTTGGTTTGTGGGCAAACATTGGTTAAATAATCTGTGGTAGGATCCAGTTTAGGCCATTGGGAAACCAACAATATTGCCTGTGTAAATAGGGCTACCTGCACATATCCTACACACCCAGTGTGCTTAAAGGTGGGCAATTGGGTAGGAATAATAAAGGTGAGAATTTCAGAAACCATACCTTGGTCAGTAGTACTGAGCCAAGATTGGAAAGGTTTTCATGCCCTCCTAAACTGGTGCTGAACTGTTGGCCCAGAAGGAAGCCAAAGTTCTGGGACAGAAACAGGGGAAACAAAGGAACCCCTCTGTCCAAGGTTGTAGTGGTTGGGTTGGAAAGCAAGGACCTGGGTTCAAGGAAGGTCAGAAGTGACTCTGATGTGGAACTGGCTTCCAATCAATGGGAAGTAAATGAGACATTTCCAGAGGTCAGGTCAAACATGTTTCAAAATCTGATCAATATCACTTCCGAACAAAGAAATGATGAGGTTCTTAAAATGCATATCAAAACCTAACTGTAACAAATGGCAATGTGGTTGATGAATAAAAACAAATATTTCCAAGTTTTGAACTGAAAAGTGACATTTTGTACAGAGTGGAATGGAAAACAAAAGGGAACTGTAGACTATCAGCTTTTGGTTTGGGTTGCAGGTCACATGGGACCAAGAGAAAACCCAGAAGTACATACTTACCCTTTTTTCAGGCCAGACATACGGAAAGAAGTGTTAGATTTTTATGCTTCCTGCCCAGAACATAAGTGATTACCCTCCAGAAGCAAAAGCAGGCCCCATTGATCCCTATTCTATAATAATATTCCATTTTAAAGAACTGAGTTTCATATGGTGGGACCACTGGTAAAAGTTCAGTAAGGTATCAGTATGTTATGGTGATAATGGATTACACTACCTGATGCCACAAGGCTATTCCCATGTGCTCCACTGTAGCCTGATTAGTAGTGAAAGCAATGCTAAAGATATTTTTCAAGTTGGTCTGCCAAAGGAGATGTTAACTGATCAGGGTACCAACTTTATGGCAAAGGTTATGAGGAGGTGTGTGCTTTATTGAAGGTTAAGTCCTCTAGGCATTAGTGTACCACGCCAGACCAATGGCTTAGTCAAACAATTTAACAAAACCTTAAAGGGCATGCTGTCTAAATTTGTTTCAACTGAGGCAAACTGGGATGAACTGTTGCCTTATTCAATGTTTGTGGTTTGGGAGGTGCCAGTCATCCATAGGTTTCTAGCCCTTTGAATTGTATGTCTGACAATCTCAAGGGATGCTGAATCACATAAAAGAAATAGGGAAGAACAGGCATATAGTCCCTTAATGTGATCTGATATGTAATGCAAATGACAGAAGGACTGGACACAGCTGAAAAGTTACCAGAGAAAATGTATTCAAAGCACACCAAATCCAAGCAGGACACTATAACCAGGTTATGGGAGTTCAAATCTAGTGGCAGAGTACTTATCCTGCTCCTAGCTCTGAAGTAAACTCCTGACTAAATAGCAAGGACCATATGAGGTCCTAAGAAAAGTAAGTACAGTTGATTATGAGATATTACAACCAGACAGAAAAAAGGGAAACAAATTTATTGTGTTAACTTTGGAACCCTGGAAAACAGGAATGTTTTGCTAGTTGATCCAGAGAAACCTAAAGGCCCATAGTCGAGTAACGGATGAGGACACGGAAGACAGAATCCTCAACTTAGGTCCTAAAATTTTAAGAAAATCAAGCTCCATCCCATTGGATGAATGGCTCAACTTGACCCAGAAAAATGAAGCCCAGCAACTCATAGAAAACTTTGGTATGTGTTCTCCCCAAACCATGATGAACTCATGTGATCCAGCACCACATAAATACAGACCCAGGTATCCAGGTCAGCCAACAGCAATTCAGGCTCCCAGAAAATGTCCAAGAGACAGTACAGGAATCCACTCTATTCTGAAAATGAGCCACTGAGGAATCTCAGAGTGACTGGACCATCCCTATTGTATTAGTCCTAAAACCAGATGGGTCCATTCTGTTCTGTATTGACTCCTAGAAAGTCAAAGCAGTCTCCAGGTTTGACACATATCCTACCCTATAGTGGATGAACTTCGACTGACTGGGTAAGGCACAGTATATTAGTACCCTATATCTGACCAAGTAGTATTGGCAAATTCTACTAACTTCTGAATCCTTGGAAAAAATACATGTGTCACCCCACTTGGTTCTGTATCAGTTTACCATGCTCCTTCTGGTGCATGGTTTCCCAGTCACATTTCAGAGAATGATGGATTTAATCATCCCTCCACATGGGTTATATGCAGCAGCATACATGGCTGATGTTGTCCTATTTAGCTCTCATTGTAACACGCATCACGTGGGAAGTGGCTGTGTACTTCAGTTGCTCAAGAAGGTAGGTCTCATGGCCAATGTGGCAAAATGTGCCCTAAGGTGACAGGAAACTAAATACCTAGGATACATGGTTGGAAATGGCCACGTATACCATTTGGATAAGATAAAACCCCTTGCTAACTGTGGTATACTGCCCTCCAACAGCGACACCAACACAGCGACCTACATTGCTATTTACAAAATCGACATTCGCTGACAGGTTGCTGTGTTGGTGTGACCTGAGACAGGGCACAGTCTCCCAGTCCTGCACCCCTTCCCTGAATCAAGACAATCGAGACAATCGGGATTGATGTCAACTGCAACTTGCAGTCTCATAAATCCATCACTGTGATGTCGGTCGACAAAAGTGTTGTTGAACCAACATTGTAGACCTCTAACTGTCCTATTTCAACTACCAGAAAGCAAGTTAGGCCTTCCTTTGCTTATTGTTGTATTATCACTGGTTCAATTTGGACTTTAAACACTTGCTGCCCCACTGACTAACCTGACTAAAATGGCTGCCCCAAATAAAGTTCAGTGGTCCTCACAGTGTTAGAAGGCCTTCAAACTATCAAATGTGTGTTGTGTAAGATCATATGAATTCCTGATTTCAACCATCCATTCATTCTGTACAAGACTGCCTCAGAAGTAGGGTTCAAGGCTGTTTTCTCACAAGAATTTGATGTTTGATGCTCTCAGTCCTCTATGTTCCAGAAAATGGTTTCATAGGGAACAACAGTATGCCACACTAGAAAAAGAGGGCTGGATTTTCAAAGAGCCCACTGAGCATACTGTATATAGTATGGGTCACTGTGAGCTCAGTCAGCAGTCAACATGATAGTAAGAAGAGGCTGTGCTGGTCGCTGCCTCCGATATGAGATGGAGGCATGGGTTTGTGGGACAATGGACTATCAGGACAATTATAACAAATTATATGGTGATCACGGGAGGGGTTCTACTAAACTGCCAGGAATGGTATTTTCTACAGCATGGGGTGATCAGGGATCAGGGAGTCCACTAGCCCACAGGGATGGAGGTTTTGCTTATTAAGGGGATATCATGGGTCGGGGAATAAGTGAATTGTAACTTACTGTTCTGTGCCACCATACAGCACACCCACCTCAACAGGTGCTACCATACCATACATTTATGTACAAAACTGTCTCCTGATGCCCACATCACCACCTTCCTGGCCCCTAGTGGCCCCTACCACCCCTGTAGGACCCCATCACACTGGTGCAAGCCACTTAGACCACCTCCTGGCTGGTCTAAGGGTGCCCTTGATGCATCCATGGCATGGCTTTGAAAATCCCAAGAAAGGAATGTTGTAACCTTGCCATGGCACAAGCCCCTGTATCTTGGTACACCAGGTTGTTTGGCACAACCTTGGCACAAGGGGCTTTGACTCAGCTGCCTCTAGACTTGACTCCGACTGCTTTTGAAAATTGTGTTTGACACAAGTTGTGATGCAAATTATTGTGTCAAACACTTTTGATACAAGTCCCTTGTGTCCATCTAAACCCTTTGAAAATCAGGCCCAGAGTGTCTGGCAATGAAGTGAGCAGTAGTAGTCCTGCCCTAGTAGTAGTAGTTTTATTTATTTTTGGTGCCATTCCTTGGAAGCCCAGGGTACCATTACAAAATAATACATTGGGACAATCAAAGCTACATGGCCCACTTAAATATAACTATAAAACTCTTCAATCACAAATAAATTAATCAACTAAGATCAGTTAAAATCCACAGTAGAGCCATATGCCTGAGCAAATGAGTGGGTTTTAATACCTTTTTGAATACTTCAACCAAGGACCTCTATCAGAGCCCTCGGTAGTGAATTCCAGATTATTGGTCCAGCCACCCTGAAGGCTCTGTCTCCAGATGTTTTTAGTCAGGTCTTGAGAACCTTTAGGAGGCCCTTATTGGAAGAATGGAGAGGGTGAGTGGGGCAGTACAGATGCAGATCATTCAAGTAGTCTGGGCCTGGCCCATGCAGGGACTTATAGTTAACAACCCAATCTTATAGGAGATGTGCCACTTAATTGGCAGCCAGTGCAGTTTCCACAGCACCGGAGTAATATGACACAACCTAGACAGGCCTATCAACAGTCTCACAGCCACATTCTATGCCAGCTGCAGGTGTTGCAGTGCACCCCACTGACCCCAAGGTAGACAGCATTACAGTAGTAAAGACGAGATGTCATGAAAGCATGCACTTAGAAGGCAGGTCCTCAGGGGGACAAGGAATGAATCTGGCTAATATTTCTAAGATGGTAGAAGCCACTCTGGATGACCTCTGACACCTGAGCCTCTAATGTCACCCTTTAGTCCAGAATGATGCCTAGATTCTTCACCTGTTGGATGATGTCAAAATAAGTGGTACCAAGACAGAGGTTTGATATCCTCTCTGCCTCATCTGTCCCCATTTCCTACCTGGCTCAAGCACCAGTACTTCAGTCTTATTAGGACCGAGTCTCAGCCAGCCTGAGGACATCCAGCTTTGGATCTCAGCCAACATTTGTTCAGCACATCCACCACCCGCTGGTCTTGAGATGCAAAGGACAAATAGAGCTGAGTGTCATTTGCATAGCAGTGAAACCATACTCCATAATGCCTAATGATCTTGCCAAGTGGTAGCATATACACCAAAACAACATAGGCAAATGACTGGTCCTTGAGGTACCCCACAACGCAGGTCCCTTGGGAGCAATGAAAATTACTCATTACCACCATTTGAGACCAGCCTTGAAAGAAGGACTCAAACCAACTAAAACTGTGCCAGTGAATCCCATATATTCCTGAGACAGTCCAAAAGCAACCCATGGTCAACGGTGTCAAATGCAGAAGAGATATCTAGGAGAATGAGAATTGATCTATCTCCTCATCCTCACTATGAGCAGATCATTGTGCACACTGACCAAGGTGGTCTCAGTGCTGAACCTTGACTGAAACTCTGACTGAGATACCATAAATATGGAAGGTCTCCAGGTGAATCTCAAGCTGCAATGCAACCACTTTCACAATAATCTTACCAAGAAATGGCATGTTAGAGACAGGTCTGTAATTTACTAGGACATCTGGTTCCAAAGTTTTTTTCAAAAGGGATCTCACCAACACACATTTTAGTTTGGCTGGGAAGACCCCCAATGAGGAATGTCCAAAGATACCAATAAACACTGGATCCAACTGCTCCACACAGCCTCCAAGAGCCATGTTGGGACTGGGTCCAGTTCACAGTAGGTCAATCGCAGCCCAGAGATCAGCCTGATTACCTCCTCCATTGTTACTGGCTGAAACTCATTCCTTGACCACTAATAGCCATTGTGATATTTCATTCTGCACTGATGGATGGTAAATTTCCAGAAGAGATGAGCCCAGCCTAATGGAGGACACCTGCCCGAGAAGAACCAAGCAAACTCCTTGTATTTTACAAGTGATGCAGCTTTCATGGGCTCCAGAAAACTGATTGAAAAAGCCTGTGTACCACCCCGAAAAAGCTGATCAGGTTGTTTCTTCCCAGTCACAATCTTTCTGGACAGAAACTCTGCCTTCTTATGAGAGATTGCCTTTTGATGCTCACCATGGTGGGTATTCAAAGCCAGTTTGTCTTCCTGAGCCCTGGACCCTCCAACACCATTCTAACCTTTATCCCTTAGCCTTTATCACTTTAGCTCACCATCAAACCATGGTGAGTCAAGACACAAAAGCAAAGGATGGACACAGACTGGAGCTATCAGGTCAAGAGCTGCAGTAACACCCTATTATAGGCTGTTACTGTTTTCTCCGTATTCTCAACACAAGCCACCCATATACCTGAGATGCCAAATACCACCAGAAGAACCTCAGGGTTCCATCCTCTCAAAGGGTGATATCTGACTACCTCCACATGGGAAGGGCTACAGGGGTGCCCAGAACTCAAAAAGCTGATGGCACAATGATCCGACCAACTGACCGGGTCAATCCTTGGCTCTGTAACTTAAATCCTATATGGAGCACTAAGTCCAATGCATGCCCATGTTGGTGAGTTCCAGCAGCAACTACTTGTTACAACTCTAGCCCAAAACGTGATAGCTCATCATTGACCCAGGCATTAAAATCACAGAGGATAATCCATCTTGGCGATTCAGATAGCCAGTTGGTGATGAACTCCTCAGTCTCCCACAGAAAGTCCCCTCATGCTCAGGTGGATGATATATGAGGAGAACTCTGCACCCAGCACCTGGACCCCTTGCATGGACATGCACTCAAAGGATGAGGTGTCCCCACATGATGCACCACCATTCCCAGCTCAGTTCTAAAAGATAGATATCCCACCTTTCCCACAGTCCTTCCTTGGGCAGTGTACTACAGAGAAACTGACCAGCACCACTGTTTTCAAAACTGGACCAGCTTCATCACCAAGCCAGGTCTCTATGAGGCATGCCAGGTTGACTAAGGAGCAAGAAACAAAATCTGCAATAATTGCTGTCTTATTCTCATTGATCTGGCACTGCAAAGCACCACCTGAAGAGGATGAGTACTCACAACCAGCCCATCAGCTGCCGGTCCACTCAGTCCAGTGCATACCCAGGTGATGGGAACCAAATATCTACCACTCCTCTCCAATCCCCTCAAGGCCAGGCCATCTCCTAGTCAGC
This sequence comes from Neoceratodus forsteri, assembly GCA_016271365.2. Lineage (NCBI taxonomy): Eukaryota > Metazoa > Chordata > Ceratodontiformes > Ceratodontidae > Neoceratodus > Neoceratodus forsteri. Next base: position 719,089,026 of record CM057459.1, on the reverse strand, counting down.
ACTATCTCAATCACCTCATGCACAGCCCTCCTCTCATCCCAAATCCCAGTACTCCTGCAGTGCCTCCTGAGATCCCAAACCCTTGCATCTGCTATAAACCTCTGCAGTTAGGAAACATCCTGGAAAGGACACAGAGCATGTAGCTGGGATGGGGAGTAACCAACTCTACCCAGAGGCTCAGGCAAACACATAATAGTAAATTAATATCAAGTTAAGCTTAAAAGAAACCCACCCTAACCCCTCACTCACCCTAATCATAAAACACACTCATACAAACCCACTAATGCAAATAATACTGCACTACACATATACAATCTCACCTAACCATGCATACACCCCAGACCTACCCCAATAAAATGATGACTATTTAACAATACATAAGAGAATGCAACACTGAAGTCCAACAATGTCCTAAAACTCTGTGAACAGAAGATTCAAATTAAATAAGTCCAGTATCAGGTGTTATCCACTGAATAAGTTCATATTTCAAAGAAAGTTCAAGTCTGAGCAAAAACACCAAAAAGAATCAAGCTATGGGACTGAATGTTCAGAGATATAGTAGCTTTCCTTGCTGTCACCAAGGAAGAACCACAGGTTCAGATTCAACGAATATAAGCTGAAGGAATGAAAGTTTAGACATTTAGTAGCTTTCCTTGCTCTCACCAAGGAAGAACCACAAGCTCCAGTCCAATAGAATAAAGTACAATACAAACACTGCTCTCATACCACAGAGCTTGCCCAAGTCAATTACTCAGTATACAGCAGTAGTGGAGTCAATACAACCAGAGAATATTACTGAATGAGATAGTGAAAACCAAGGCAGAGTGGGAGCTGTAAAATTCTCAATATCCACAACATTAACTGTAGACTAAAATTTCGCAAAAATACAGCTGGCTGGAAAGTTTTAACTCATTGAGGCCCCAAGATGCCTGTAGGTGGCAGCAGAAAAGATATTCCTGAAGTCTTTAATGCCTCCAGACATCCTACACTTTATGCCATTGAGGATGTAGGACGTCTGAGGACATCACTGCTTAAAACTTAAATATTTCACAAACTGGAGTGAGTAGAATTGACTGCATAGCACCATTGAAAGGTAATGTGGTGCCAAACAACTTTGCTGCCGATACTTTGTGTCTGTCACGTATAGTTTAGAAGATATTCACATTTTTGTATGGTGTGTATGGCTGACATTTGTCTCTCAAGCTTCACCTAGCCACCTTGAATAAAACAGAATATAATACATGTATCATATTAGAACAATTACTTTTACCTACAAAATGTGTTTTGTACTTCCATCTAATGTATGGATGCTAAATTTGGTGTTAATATGTTAAATATTTTCCCACAAAAATGGTTTACGTTGCCTTTTTATTAAAAACAAACAAACATTTTTCCCTATTTCAACCAATACAGAAAAATTGGAACTACTTATAATTAATTGCATTAGAAATGTGCTGAACAACTTTGCTACTCGTACTTTGTGTGTTGCACTTACGATTCATGAGGTATTCACATTTGTTTGTGGCATGCTGTTATAACTTGATCTTGCTCAGAAAGCTCCAGGTTGCACTGTTAAAAGTATACAGGCCACAAGTGGTGGAACTTTCAAGATCTCCTGAGGTCTCAGTGAGTTAATGTATCTTTCTGCCTAGGTTGCAGGGATCCTGTACTTTCAAATATTACAGGAATATGCAGGGATACTGTACTTTCAAATATTATGGGAATCTGGGTTAGAATACTTAAGGAAATGTGCAGAGAAGGCAGTTTGTTCGTCCAAGATTTTGGAACATTACAAAGCCTTAGATTTGGAGTATCTCTCCCATTTGAAAATCTCCCTTGGTTCAGAGTTAACGATAATGTGCATTTTATAGATATCATTATGATATTCTTACTGACCCAAAACAAAGGACACCATATACAAAATATAAGTTACAACTTTTTCCAAGCAATTTTTGGATGCTTTATATAGGAAGGAGAACTTCAGGAATAATAAACTTTGTTTATGCACAAATAGCCATGCAGAAGATCTCAATCATGTTATATTTGTATGTCGTTGGTATAACAAGCCTGAGTTAAATGGATTTTTCCAATCTGCAATTCAATATTAACTGTGGACTTGGATATCTTACTGAAATTATTATTTACCACAAGAGATGAACTGATTGTTAAGGCAGTTGCCATGTATCTAACAAATATTGTTAAAATCCATTTAAGGTATAAAAATTAAAGGGATAGAAACAAGTATTATGTAGCAGGGTACTGTAATTGCAGCATGTTAAATACTCCATGGAACCTACTTGTTTTCAATAACGTGATTGATATGTGCAATTTTTCTATATACTGGTCTACTTAAGCACCTTATGTATTAAGATGTTTTGATGTATTTATATGTATTCATACATGAGTTAAAATCCTTATGAATGTTCTGTAATGGTCTGTGACTGATCAATAAAAACTACTTCTGCTACTTTCAGGGCTGAACAATAAGTCAATCGTTGTTAATACAGAACACTACCTCGGCTCAGGCAGGTGAATCCTCATCTCCTTCCAGCCCCAAATGGGCTGGATGCATTAAACTGTTCAGAAAATTAGCAGTTTGGATCACAGAACCATCAGCCCGGATCCTCAGAAATCTTGGCATCACATAACGTGTCCTGCTCTTGACACAGCGCCACCAGAAGAAACCGTTCCATTCCAGCTAAACTCCTGCTCTGAAAGTAGTTTCCTTTGCCCTAATAGACAGGTGCACACTAGGATAAATCCAGGAGGTTAACTCCTGAAATAAAAGTCCACTCTACTCCAAAACACAGCAGAAAATGATGAATCACATCAAGCATATAAACTGCAAATTCACAGAAGTAATGCCAACTGGAGTTAATTTGTTAAAATAAAATATAGGCTTCAGACTTGCACTTCCAAATAAAATAAAAAAAAAATAGCACACCTAATGTTAACTCACTTGATTCCTTAAAGTAGTGCTCCTACTACACTAAACCGCCTCCAATTGTAAAATCAAAAGTTTAATTTGGGGTTCTGCTCCAAAACAACTAAATTTGACCAGAAATCTCAGACTAGCCCATAGATTTTGACTAGACTTAGCATTTTAAACAGACAGCACACCCAGCCTGGCAGCCCTACTATTTGCTGGGAAGACACTTCACCTTGGTCACTAACCACATACTCCACAAATGGTTGCATGCCATGTGAGGCACTTTATTTGAGAGTCACCTGGTGGTACCTGGCTCTGCAGCTGTTTTTTGTTCCAGGTCCATCACTGGATGTGTTCCTTGCATAATAATGCTTTTGCTTCCAAGAGGGCTGCATAATGGTAGCCAGGGCCAAGCATGCCATGGGTATAGCACTAGCGAGAGGATTTGTCAAGGAGTCCATAAACTTCATTCAGGACCTCCTTTCCACTAAGATAGTAGCAGGAGAACAGGGTGAATTGAGACCCAGCCCTGGTGGTTTCTGGCCTGACCCTTTAAAGGCCATATGCACTGGCTGTATGCAGGTTTGGAAATCCCTGTAGGGGCAGGGTACAAATGATCCTGACCTGGGGAACATAAAAGGAAAACAGACAGAGCAAGAGGGAGGATTTGTTGGCTGAAATGAAAGAGCAGGGCTGCTGTGAACTGTAAAGCTGACTCAAGCTAAAAAGTATGGGAGGACTTTGCCCAAGATTTTTGATGTGGAGGAATAACTCCTCCACCATCTGCATTTAAGCCAGTCCTCCTCACTTCATGCTTAGTGCAACTCAAACGCTGAGCTCTGCACGGTCTGTGTGGCTGGACTGCTTCTCAGCTCATTTCATTTGTTCCACACCTCTGCTTTCCTTGTGCTTCCTGCTCTCTGCAACTATCACCACCCTACCCTGCCTGCATTCTTCCCTCATCCCATTTTTCTCCATCTGCCTGTGCTCCTCCTCCTCTCTTCTCTGAAAGCCACCTCACACCTTTGGTGGTTCTTCTCCACCCCTTCCTCCTGTATCTCCTGTCCTGCTGTTCTTTGGATCTCCTTTTCCCATTCTTGCTTTCTCATTTGGGGTTTCTGGTTTTGCTAATTTTTCAGCTCTTTTCCCCTGGCTCCATTTGCCAAGTCACCATTCTTCTGGGTCTTTGATGCATGGTGATGTCACCACCTGCTTAAAACTGCAGCTCCATTTTCTGTTCTGTAGTTTCACTCTCATACCTTTTCCTTAAATCACATATATTTGGCCATGTCCATCCCACTCTAGCTCCCACTTTACAATCAAGCATCATTTGTTTTAGTCTGCTTCCTGTTCCTCCAGTCATCTGTCCTTTTTTCAGCCTTTCTCTAAACTTTTACAGCTCCTCTCTTTCTAGCAGCCCTCACCAGCAGCCTGACCAGACTCCATCTCCCTAACTCATACCTTTGGAGGTCTATGAGTATAGGTGGGGTTCAAATCATCCACCAGAGACAGGAGTCTGTGTCTTCATGCATCAACCCATTAATTATCATATATCTTGATACTGTTACAGTACAATGGCATCCACTCCATCTGAGCCTTATCTCCAGACATTGAAGAAGGTCCTTCAGGGCTTTTGAACTTTTTCAGATTTGCTAAGTGCCTCACAAAAGATCTTCAAAATTGAGAAATAAAGAAAGGACAGGACTGTTCTGTGCCTGATTTCTGAATTACAAAATTGGGTATTTCTTATTCAGTGTCCACTCAAAACAGGAGCTATTCAATTTATTTGTAGCAGCTTAGTCTCAACCTGCCAGAGATCCTACTCCTAGCCAGCCTGTTCTCCAACTAGCTTCTGCTTTGTGAAATTACAGTAAAGAATTCATGGCTTATCTGGCTACCTCAGTATCAGAGCTTCAATCCTGCATCTCTTCTCTTTAAACTCACCTGCCCTTGCAACATGCTCCTGCTTGAAGCTCGGCAACTCCCACTATTCCTAGGACCACTTCTCATATCCAAGAGGATGTTGCATCAACTAGTACCACACCAACTACAGGTATAAGCATTCCATCTACCTCTGGTCTACCAACCTGTTAAGATTCAGGTACTTCTTCTCCAGCCACTTCTCCACCATTCATCTCTCCTATTCAACTCATCTCAGGTCATCTCCACAGAGATATTTTTAGAGAAGGATCTAAACCTGATATCTCTTCTTATCTCTATCCCATGATACTATAGAAAACAGAATAGTATCCTGTGGGATGTTTTGTCATCCTGAAGTCAAAATCCCAGACCCCTGAAGAAATTGACTATACCTGAATTAGTCCTTGCCTTCAGCTTACACTGTGATGTCATTTGCTCAGTATTTCCCTCTAGGCACAAATAATTGGATTCATATCTCTATCTTCTGGTCAACCTAGGCATTCGGTATGGAGGAACACATTTTTATGATTATCATCAGTCTTTTCCACAAAAGCTGCAGCTGCCTTGGCTCATTTTAACACAAAACTGAATTGGGCTATTCTGGACAACAAGCTGTTCTACCATCACTTTGCTGGCCAACAAGCCTATTCCTGTCCATTGTGCAGCTCCTTTGCTTACTTCACCTCTCACTGCCTTTTGACAGTATCTGATGCCTTATCTTCCATGGCAGCTAGGAAGGATTCATTATTTAGTCTGGCTTCAGCTTCTTTTTCATTTTATGGTTGACCAGTACGATTTCTATTCCTAATACCTATGTTCACTCTAACTTAGACAGACATGTAAGGAAAATTAAATATGTAGGAGGTAAACTGATCTGCAAAACTTCAATGACAATGGATGCTCAGGTTCTGGTTGACAGTTTCTTCATATTTGCAGTTTCTGTGGTGAAGCTCATGCTTGATTCATTTGCCCAAAAGCGTCTTGGTCTAAACAATGACAATTACTGCACCCTCAACTCCTGTCAATCTAGTGCTTTAGCCCAAGCACTAGTTTCTCATCCTTCCCACTCATTTGTGGAATATCTTTTGTCTGGCTTCTCTGAAGGATTCCATACTGGCATTGCTGTACTTCCCTCTGACACCTTATGCGTCATAACTTGCAGTCTGCCTCAAAAGAACCTGAAGTCATTCAGCAACTACTACAAAAGAATTTCAAAAGGATTACTCATTGGTCCCTTTCTGCAACCACCATTCCCCATCTATCAGATCAGTCCTATTGGAGTAGACATTAGAAAAGTTTCTGTCATGAAGTGATTAATCATCAACTTATCAGCACCTCAATTGAAATCCATTGCTAGTATCAGTTCATTGATTCCATCTGATGAGTATTCTCTCTCCTATGCTTGCATACATGATGCTATTAAAATTATTAAATGATTGGCCCCAGCTCCTGGCTCTTGAAAGTGGACATTTCAGACTAATTTAAACTGCTGCCCATCCATCCTTCTCTGTGGCACTTTGCCGCACTTATATGGCATTAAATGGGAAGATCATTATTACTTCATCATTTGTCTGACCTTTGCTCATAAAAGCAGCCAAAAATTATTTGACATGTTTTTGAGGTGTTTGTTAACTACTGCTCAATGTTTGACATCGTCCAGCCATCATATGTCTTCTAGATGATTTCTTGTTAATTTATCCTCCTGATTCACCTCCAGCTGCTGGCATTGCTGCACTTGTCCATGTCTTCCAAGAGTTGGTGGTGCCTTTATCTGAGGAGAAAATGTTAGAACCATCTACAGCTATCACATTTTAGGTATTGAATTGGATGCAAAATGCATGGAAGCCAGATTACTAAACTGCCATGGGTTCAAGCTCTAGAGGAATCTTTTTCTGTTCATTCCTACTGTACCAAATACAAACTTCTTTCACTTCTTCGATATTTTAGTTTTGCAATGCAAATTATTCTGCAAGGCTGTTCATTCATTTCTTACCTTCTGACATTGGTCTCTTTGGTCATTGGTCTTCTGAACTACACCATCACATATCCATTATTACCACAGCCAAATCTGATTTAGCCATGTGGTCCCACTTTCTATCTTGTTGGAATGGATGCTTTATGTTCTACAAAGAACCATCTCCCATTTACATTCCAGGATATACCCTGATGCATCTCCTAATCATTGATTTGCAGCTACCTTCAAGCATTCCTGGTTTGTGGCTCCCTGGCCTCCCAATATATATACTCTTCAAAACTTCTCAAACATCTCTTCTGTTCAAAGTCTACCCAATCATAGCTGCTGTATTCATATGGGAACACCTTTGGTTTTTGAAGACTGTCTCAATCTTCTCTGATAATCAACCCACTGTGGACATTATTAATAAAGGCAGGTCTTTGTCCCATTCCATCATGTCCCATTCTATCATGTCCGTTTTCAGATAAGATGTTAAACCGAGGTCCTGTTCTGGTGGTTGTTCAGGTGGATGTTAAAGATCTATGGTTCTTCTCGAAAATAGGAGGAATTTTTATTGAAACAATATAAGTCAAAACATAAACACATTGCACTAAATCTCACCCAAATTATACTTGAGCCCACTTGCCTAAATCATAAAACTCTTAACACTTGACTCTTCGGTCCCAGGTGTCAGCAGTGGTTAAGTCATCCTTCTACCATTTAAGAAACATCACCAGGATCAAGCACCTTGTTCGATCCAGTGATCTGCCAACTTTAATCCATGCCTTTGTGACCTTGTGCCTAGACTATTGCAACTCACTTTACTTTGGCTTCAGGGTTAATATCCACCACTTGCAGCTGGTGCAGAATTCCACAGCACTGTTGTTGGTGGCTACTCCTAGATCTTCTCACATTACACCAGTGCTGTGGGATCTGCACTGGCTCCCAGTTCAGTGGTCGATCATCTTCAAAGTCAGATTACTGACTTTTAAAGCCCTGCATGATCTGGGCTATGATTACCTGAAAGAACTCCTGATTCCTTACCACCCTGTGAGATCACTCACTCAGCCCGGCGAGGTTGCTAGAAATTCTAAGGGTGCGTTAAATTCTGCTGGGGCCCATGCTTTTATGTTTGTGGTCTCTTCCTTTGGAATTATCTACCCCATCGGATTAAGGAATAACGACTGTGGGGAGTTTTAAACAGGCTTTGAAATCTTTTCTCTGGGAAAAGCCTATGGTTGTATTGTTTTCTGATTTGATTTTGTTTGGTTTTATCATGCTGATTTTGTATTTATATCTTATTGTACTGCGCCTTGAAATCTGAAAGGCACACAATAAATAAAGTATATTATTATTATTATTATATTATTAACCATACTCTACTTGACTGGGCACTCACTACGCATCAAGACAGGTATCCTCCCAGATGCCCTTAGCGACCATAACCCCATCTTCATGGTTCGCAAGGTCCATCGTCCCAAACCCCTCCCAAAATCATTCAGCTTCACCTTTAAATCCTTAGATCTTAGCCCACTCAAATCTTAACTTGCCTCTACAGACTGTGTCCCTCCTATGCCTCTTCCGTTAACCACCCCTTTGACTACTTCAAGAACAAATTCACCTCCATGGAATTTCGGGAGCAGTATAGCGCGGTGGTTTAAGGCTCTGAGCTGCAAATCTGGTGACATCCAGCAGAGCAGACCTGGATTTGAATCTCACAGCTTCCACTTGCATACTGTGTGACCCCTGAGCAAGTCCACTTAACTTCTATGCTCCCAGGCCGCATATGTAAAAAAAACTTTCAGCTTAGTGTGCTATTCCTGGTTAAACAATTTAAAAAAATTTGCTCCCTTCAAGAGGACCAGCATCTGTGGATTCAATTCCCTGGTTCACCCCGAATTACTGGCCTGCTTCAGGAGTGCAACCGGCTTGGAAAACACAAATCTACAATGCTTATTAGCGATTATATGCGACATACAGAATGCTATGCAATCTTTGTACAAAAGCAACTAGATTGGCTAATTCTGAATATTTCAAATCCTCATTCCTTACAAGCATAAACTCTCCATCCAAATTTTGAGGGTGGTCCATGCCCTTTTCCTCCTCCTCCTTCCCACCCCTAGTTCTTAAGTAAATAACTCCCTGGTATCTAACTCTTGCTTCGTGGCTAATGAATTTAATGCCTACTACACCTCTTGCACCACTTCTCTTCTATGCTCCTCCTACCAACTCCTACCCCAATCTCAACACTCCTCCAGCATCTCCCCTTTCTCCTTCTCCACTATCTTCTCCAAGGAAGCGTTATGCACCTCTCCTTAACCCTCTAAAGGTTCTTCTCCTGATGACCTTGATCTCAAACTTCTCTATATCTCTGCTTCTGCTATTGCTTATCTCATCTCTGTAATTTTAAACCTCTCCTTCACATTTGCTAAAGTCCCTCCTCCTGGAAGCATGCCATTGTCCTTCGTCTCCCCAATGGTGGTGACCTGTCCATTCCTGGTAACTATTGCCCTACTCTCTCTCCTTCCTACCCTTGCTAAACTCAAAGAACACCTGGTTCTCTCCCAACTTTCCTCCTTCCTCACTGATTCCTCCTTCTTCACCCCTTTCCAATCTGGCTTTCAGAAGAACCACTTGAGAATCACTTCCTCCTCAGGCTCACCAATTCCATCATCACTGGGATGGATGATGGCCTGAATACCTCAGCCATTTTGTTGATCTAGCCAAAGTTTTCGACACTGTCTTCCACACCCTGCTACTTGACTCCCTCACCACAGCAAGTCTTGCAATGTCTGCTACAAACTGGTTAAAATCCTACCTCATCGGTAGGTCCCAATCGGTAAGAATCATTGATTCTATCTCCTCCATGCCCCATCAACAGTGGAGTCCCCAGGGTTCAGTGCTTGGTCCTCTGCTTTTCTCCATCTTCCTAAATGATCTTCCCGCAGCCTGCTCTAACTCCTCTATCCATATGTTTGCTAGTGATACTGTCTTGTACAGTTCTGGCAAAACCCTGCTGCTGTGGAAACCAACTTGTAGCATGATTTCAATAAAGTTCAGCTCTGGTTTGCCTCCCACCAGCTGTTCCTCAATGCCAAGAAGACAGTCTCCATGATCTTTAGCACCAGGCAAAGACTCTCTCGGTTCACCACCTGCCCTCCTTCCACACCCTAAATTGGACAACTCTTGAGAACACATCCTCATTTAGATATCAGGGAGTTTGTCTTGAACAACACCTCAACTTCTCTGTGCATATTAGCACCATCCTGAAGAAACTGCACCCTAAGCTAGGAGCCCTGTACAGGAATCATAGTTGCATCCCACTGACTGTGAGGTGTGAACCTGTCCAGAAGATGATACTCCCCATCTTCGAGTACTGTGATATAACTATGCTGCTGCTCCCAAATATTCCCTGACCAAATTGGACATCTCTTTAACTCCTTCTGTCACTTTGCCCTTGACTCTTCCTTTCGTATCCATCACTGTGAACTCTGTCCTCCCTAGCTTTTTCTCCACTATCAAACAGATGCATCTCCACTGTGCCAAACTAACCTCTAAACTCTGGCTTGGTGAACTTCTTCAGTACCTCTCATTCTTGCTCTCAACACCTCCCCACCCTCTCACTCTCTCCGATCTAGTGATACACACACTTTGGTGGTTCCATACCATTCCACCCTCATTGGCCAGACTGCCTTTGCCCATCTCTTGCCTAAAATCTGTAACTCCCTTCCCCCAAATACTTCACTCCTCTTCTGCCTATTCCCTTAACTCTATCCTCTATAACTTCCTCTCTCCCAGCTGTTCCTGTTTTAACCCTCGTTAACTTTTTTATTCCTACTTCCGGCCCTCCAACTCTTTACCCCAGCAGGGTTCTCAACATCCTGAAGGGGAATCCGGATTGGCTGTTTCTCCTCAGTACCCAGCTCCCTGGGCAGGGTTTCTCCACCTATTCCCTATTTCTAACCTTCATTATTTCCTCTCTCCCAGTTGTTCCTGCTTTAACCCTCCTCAATTTACTTTCTCCCTAGTTTATTTATTTAATTATTTATTTGCTTTTGGTAACGGGTGGTGCACTAAGCATAGGAAATGCCTATTTTCAGGCACGACCCTGGAGAATACAAGAGGACATACATAAGTATACATGGACACAGCACATGAGATAATGTAACATAGTAAGGATGAGGACCACATACAATCAAATGCAAATTGAAAACATTTTCAGCATTATAGAATCAATACAGTTTTGACAATCAAAGAAAGCAAGAAATGCAAAAGCATGTGAGAAAACTGATATTCTAAAAGCATGTGCAGTATACAATAAGTGCTATTATGTGACCATTAGGTTTAGGGAGAGTAGAAGCTGGGAGGAGAGGGAAATGGAGAGGGTGAGAAACAGAGGAAGAGGGTAAGGTGATAGAGGGATTAGAATAGTTATGAGAGAGGTGAGAGAGGTGTCAGAGAATTTGTTTCTCGGGTTATGGAGAGTAGGAGAAGGATAGTCTACAGAGAATGAAAGCAAGTGCAGGGACTAGTAGCTCAGAGATGATCATGGTGTAGTTTCTTGAAACTAGCATGGGTAGGAGCTTGACGAATAGTTTGAGGAATAGAGTTCCAGTACTTTGGAGTCATGTGTGAGAAAGAATGTGCACCCATATTGGTTTTGCATCTGGGGATATGGAGAGGGCTTGCTCAGTAGAACGAAGCCCATGGGAGAGGGGTGTGAGGAAGCAGAGAGGCGAGGAGATTGGAGGAGGCCTGATCTAGCAATGCCATCAATTAGAGAGCAATAAGACTGAAGCCTGTGGGCAGTTGTGGAGGGAAGTCTTTGTTGCAGGGAGGTAGGTGGCTGAGCCATAGGCCAGGGCTGGAGCAGAAAGCCTTGTGCCACAGCTAGTCTAGATGATGGGGTGAGGGCATAATGAGTACAGTAGGCCTCCTATCTTAGCATTGACAGATTTACAATTGGTGGTGATGTGCAGATCAAAGTCTAGAGATTCATCAAGAAGAATGCCCAGATATTTGAAGGAACTAGTGCTAACCAGTGGGGAACCATCAGCACATGATAATTTGAGGGAGTTTTTGTTTGCTTTAAGTTTGGCAGGTGAGCCAAAGAGCATGGACTGTGACTTGTTTATATTGAGAACGAGGTTGTTTCCTGTTAACCAGGACTGACTACTTAAGAAATCCAAAGCAAGAGAGTGGTTTATATCCGAGATATTTCTTGCACTGTTGTAGATGACAAGGTCGTCCACGTAGAGTAGAGATGAGCAGGTTGGTGCGAGCAGCAGGAGGTCATTTATGAAGATTGAGAAAAGCAAGGGCCAAGTATGGAGCCCTGTGGAATGTCAACATGTATAGGCAAGAGGTCAGATATGGCTGAGTTGAAGACTACAGCCTGTTTCCTATCAGATCGATAGCTATTAAACCAAGCCACTACATTGGAAGAGAAGCCTAGGGAATGTAGTTTTTGAGAGGGGGATGATTAACTGGATTGAATGCCTTAGTTAAATCAATGAAAATCATGCCTGTGAGGAGCCAGAGTCCATAGAAGCATAGATGTCATTTGTGATTTTTAGGATTGTGGAAGTGCTGTGGCCTTTGTGGAAACCATGCTGGGAGCCAGAGAGAAGATTGTGCTTTGAAGATAATCTATGGATTGAGTTGCCACTAATTTTCAAAGATTTTGCTAAGCACAGAGTTCCTACCTTCCAACTTTACCCCATGCAGGGTTCTCAGCATCCTGATGGGAACCCAGGATGGCGCCTCTACCTTCCAGCACCCAGCACATTTTGCAGTGTTTCCCTATCATGCTGATGGGGTTACTGGTGTTATTGCTCTCTTCCACTCTCTCTCCTCACTCTTCCCTTCCTCCTGCCCTTCTTCTTTCTCCCTCTGCACTTAGAAACTTCTCCTGATACAGCACTTGTGTTATTCCTTGAGCTTGCTCCTAGCATGACATTGCACTAAAGTTTGTACTGTCTCATTATTGTCTTGCATGTTATATTGTACCACACTCTGGGACTCCTTTGATTGTATTATATTCTCGTGCTGTAATTGTCTGTATTGAGCCCATTTAGTAGCTTTAGCTTGTCTACCTGATCACACAAAATTTGTAACTGTCAATTTGTATTCTGCTCAGTGTTCATCCTCATGTATTCCTTCCCCAAGGTCGCACCATGAGACAAGCAACTTGTTCTTCAGTGTGCCCTTCTGGTGAAACATTTCAATAAATAAATTAATAAACAAAAATAAACAAAAAAATAGGTTCAAAACACAATATTTTCTGAACACTTCTTATACATTCTTCTCCCTTTTTCTATTTCATATAATGTGTAAAACAAATGAAAACACACAAAATTTACAACTTGTGGTATTTAAAGTAAAAAATCAAAATAAAAAGAAAAAAATAAAGGTACAAGCGTTATCGCTACCCTTCCTTTTCCCCTTTTCTCAGTGCTACTATTTACATATTTTCATTTTTTTCTTCTTCTTTTTTTTTCCTTTATTCTGACAAAAACAGACACAATTTTTCCATAACGTCTTACACTTTGAAGCAGTAAGGTTTTGTGTCTCCCTGTTGTAAATGAAGCTAGGGCAAACTTTGTGTCAAAACCGCATTTGGTGAAAATTGTTTCTGCTGAAGTACAAGAGTACAACGAGCTTGCCACAGATAAAACTGACATACTGCAAACACCAAGTGAGTGGTGCTTTGATGAAATTTGACATAAGCTGGTGGGTATTATCCTAACACCAGTATTCATAAGCAGTCGGGAGATACATATTTCTCCCAAAGGTCCACTAACAGAACAAAAGTTTTGGAAAAGGGCAATATAAATAAAATGTTCCATAGTTTCGAGCTCCCAAGACACATAACATGGGGTCACATTCACTCCTCCATTACATTGTGTTTATGATTATTTTTCATCCCCAAACAACCATAACAAGACAACCAGGATATATCCCAAAACTTTATCAGGACTCTTTTATCAGTGAATTGTACAAATACTTTGTCCAAGTCTTCCTCTTGTGCACCTGGAATCTTGGGGGCTCATAAAACTGATCCCAAAGTACAGTAGCATAAAATGCCTTCCTTGTATTTACCATTACAAAGAGCTGTAATTTACCATTGTCATAATTTAAAAAAATTGTATGTATAAAATTTGGAATTTGTAACCTTTTCTTGGGACTTCAAAGGATCTGAATTCCATATGTTACATAACTATAATATTTTAAAACACAAAAAAATCATATCAAGGTAATATGTTTCCTTCAATAGTGGTAAAAGGTCCAATAGATAAATAAACTGATAAAAAACAATACTGGGTGTACCATGCGTACTTCGATAACAATAATCATGGTATGTATGTATGTAATCTTTTATGGGGTTTAAACAGCTGTTCCAAAGCCCTATAAAAACAGGCTATTGATTTTTGCCTCTAATTTTAATGGAGGCAAAAAATATGCACCAATAGTATGAAAATAGGAAGAATAATTTTTTAAGAAGCAACGCTCTTTTCCTTTGGAAATGGACTTATATTTCAGGAATAAGTATCCCAGTCACTTTGTCGATGCCTGGCTCTAATTTAGGCTAATATCATCTGGATTACCAAACAGTAGTCCCAAAATTGCTATTGGCTCTTCAGAAAATTTTATATTTGCAATACACTGCCTATTATTTGTCTCTTCTGCAGAGTACAAACTAATTCCCTTACTTTTCTCATAATTTAATTTTGCACCAGGTATTATCCCATATTCTGGGATTATGTTTATTAGAACCAAATTTTGGACTTTGTCTCTAGTACTTATGCAAATATCATCAGCATAGGCACAAACTGAAGATAATATGTGCTGATTTGGTAAAAGTATCCTAGGGATACTGGGATTTGCCAAAATCTTACATAAAGGGATCTATTGGAATTCTTAGAGCAGGGAGCTTAAAGGACACCCTGGAGGCACCCCTTTTTGCCTGAAATTTGTGACCTGGAATACCATTACAGTAAGGCTCTATCCATGCCTATGTGTACAGCATACATATCCAGGAGACAAAAGTCTCCAGAATATTACTGTATATGCCTGTGACAATTCAAACAAATAAAAATGATCCACCATGTCAAAGGCCTTAGCTTGGTCTAGTGAAAAGATTAAATTTGAATTTCCTGTAGTCGGTAACAAATAGAACCTATATGTAAATTAAGTTATGGAAGATGGATCTGTTCGGAATTACACAAGACTGGACTGGGGATATGAGTAGATCTGTCACTTATAAGAGATGCACTATCAAAATAGAGGCCAATATTTTGTAGTCCACATTTAAGAGACTGAATGGATGCCAGTTCTCTAAGTTTGTCTAATCTCCTTTTCTGTATAATAATATCATTATAGCTTGAGCCATTGAGGATGGTAAAGATTTCTTCCAAATAATGTCATTAAACACCAGGGAT
Organism: Neoceratodus forsteri; assembly: GCA_016271365.2. NCBI lineage: Eukaryota > Metazoa > Chordata > Ceratodontiformes > Ceratodontidae > Neoceratodus > Neoceratodus forsteri. The sequence goes on along the minus strand of CM057459.1, from coordinate 719,073,782 downwards.
AACATTGGTGCAAGAATTTCTGTATAAGTTTGATATAATTCCACAGTTAACCCATCCTGACCCGGGAGGATTTCTTCTACATTTTTTATAGCCTGTGCAACTTCCTGTAGCTGAATATGCTGCAGCATCGTCCTCTGCACCTCCCTAGGGATGGTCGGTAGGTCCAAAGACTGAAGGTAGCAACCATCCCACATGGCAGAGGAAGGGGTCCCAAAGATTGTCTCTAGATATCTTTACACAGTCTGCAATACCATTTCTGGAGGACTGCAAAGACTGGATGTTTGGGTTTCCTACCAATTCCAGACTTGTGTGGGAAAGTCTATCTTTATAATTTTTAAAACTGTCCAAAAGTGGCCTTTTCCCTGTGTTCCATGCTGGGCCGCCATTTTAGTGTGTCCACCCTATTATATTGGTACTCAGCCATTTCTGGTTTTATACTGTCAATCTGAGTTTTCAAATCAAGTTTTAGCTCATAAGCAGTTGAAATGAAGTCCAGCAATTTTTTCTAAGGTTTAAATATGTGAAATAAGCATTTTGATGCTTTGTCCAGGCTGAAGACTTAAAAAGATACTAAATCTTTCTTTGCATCTAGCCACCAATCTGTTAAATTTTCATATGCATCCATTATAGAAATTTGTGCCATTAGTAAGTCTTCCCTGATTCCTTTATCCAGGATTCTTCTAGCAAAGAATTAATTTCCATCTGGGATGATTAGTGTTATTGTAGCTCTCACTTTTGTACCAACAGACCAGGGCCATCGCAACATGGTTTGAGGTTTCACATGGAATAGTGCTAGCCTGAAGAACAAAAAGGTTTTGTGAAATAAAACAAAGTCTATTCTAGTAGCCATGGTTCCTTGAAAATAGGTTTTGCCCCAATGATGTGTAATTCTTTGCACCCATCCTTCAGGCCAGCTGTGGTAAGTATTGATTTTAACAGTTTGTATCCCCAAACAACTTGGTTGTGGCTCCTCCCTGATCCTCTGTGGTGAGTGCACAATTGAAATCACCTCCCCAAAATATATCTTCCTATATGCAAATAGGATTACATTTTTTAAAAGCTCTGATCTTGTGGCAATGCTCTGAAGGCATAAACATTAATTAGACAAAACTTTTGGGAGTGGTAGGTAACATCCAGCATTAAGACTCTACCAAAACTAATTTCTATTATTCTATTTACATGCAGTCAAAACCCTTAAAAGAATGGCTACCCCATCACATAAGTCCATACCTTGTGACCAGTAGGAGGCGTAACTGGCCATAATCTTTTTGCCTGCGAGATTTCTGCAGATGTTTTCAGTGCGTGTCTCGCAAAAAAAAAGATACTGTATTATCTGGCAAACTTTGCACAATTTGTAATGTTGTAATACATTTTTGTAAGACTTTATGTTGCAAGTATTTAATGTAAGGATGTGAATATGCAAATTAGCCATCACATAAACACTGTAGGAAAAACACACACATTATCCATTATCAACTTTTCTCTTCACATGATGTTTATCCTTTTGAAGTAGATGACTCATTTTCAGAGTCAGAAGAAATATCCATTTTGAGGAAACCACAGAGAAATGTATCAGAATCTTTCACGCCCTCATCTGTGTCCCCCATTGCTTTCATTTAGGCCAGAACTTGGAAGCGATTCCTGGTAACTACCTGTGATCTAGAAGGAACTTGGTTTGTGCTACAGCACCCATGACCCATCTAGTAGATTTTATTACAACCTTATGAGTCCCACTCTAAGGGAGGCGCAAGACTTCTCTTGGAGAGGTCTGAGGATAGTCTTAGGGGTAATCTCCTGTGGTTCAGAGATGTCCTGCACTGTGTGGGAGCTAGCAGCTCTTGAGGAAGAAAGGATGTGTTCCTCTTGAATGTTACTTCCTCAGTTTTCCCTTCTGAAAGCAATGTCTGGGTGTCTGGGTCTGCAGCTCTTCCCCCAGTGAGACTGATCTTTTAATTTTGCTTCCACTTGGGATTCTGTAATCAAGTGCTCTTGATTTTGAGGGGCCAATCAGCCTATTTGGTCTGCCCAGGGGCACATTCTATAAGAATGTCCAACCTCATCACAGATGTTGCAATTAAAAGGATTTGGGCATGCCAAGCTAAAATGCCCATGATCTAAACATAAGTTGCATCTAGGTTTGTCACATATGAAACTAAGATGTGTGTGGGCTCCACATTTATGACAAATTTTGGTTGTCCCAGGTAAAACATATGCCTTGATTCCTCCCAATGTGAAAACTCCTGGGAGGTGTGCACTTCAGTATCAGTCTGTCTTAATTTAACTTTTACTTTCCAACCTCCAGTCCAGAAAGTCATCATCTAAAACAGGGATAGGTCTATCCCTGATTTCACATCTCTACCTAAGCCAGTACTGTATGTCAACTATGCTCACCCCTTCATTCCTGAATAACAACGTAATAGTTTTCAGAGTAGGTTTGGTTAAGGGAATAGGAAAAGGGTGCCCATAAAGGGCTGTCCTTCACTCCTGGATACTTCTGCCAAAACTTCTGTAAGGTAGTAACATTTTAAAACTAATATCATAAACTACCTCTCCTTAACATGTATAAAAGTGATCAATTAATTTACTGAAATTCCATCATGTCCTTAACATTTGATGTAAAACCATCTTTCTGTCACGGCTGGCAGCCTCTCAATAAACTTTAAGCAGACAGCATTCCATCTCTGAGCAGGTTCCCCACATTTTAAACAGATCTGCCATCCTAAATCTTTGATTTGGGTTTAGTTCTGTGCTGTTTGATTCAAATTCAGGGCTGTTTCAGACACCAGAGCTGTCATTCCTGCATCTGGTAAGCGCTGTGTGCCAGAAGGAGGTTCCACTGCAATGGCACCCGTATGTTGCCTCACATCTTCTGATTCCTGAAATGTTTGTTCTAATTCAGCAGACTTATTTGTGATTAGGACTTCTGGTGTAGTTTGCTTTCCTGCCACTGATTTAATCTTACTCCCAGAAGAATGTTTTTTCATGGGGCAGTAAACCCAAAGTTTGGATTGTATCATGCCGTCAACTTTGTCCTGAAGTACCTGAGATGATTTATTTTGCTGTAACCAGCCCGGAGAAGTCTAATGTTTCTCATCTGGTGCCTGCTGCCAGCCATCAACGAAGAGCGTATCAGGGCTCCAGGGTGTTTCTCTTTATCCCTGTCGTCTGTGTCAGAGCTCCAAGAACACCCATGGATCTGGTGAGTGCATAATAGTCTGTTCTCCAGATATTTTCATAACAGTGTCAAAATCTGGGATGGTTTAGTGAACTGCGAGGCTGAAACTGTATTGTCCATTAACACTGCAGCAGTACTACTCTGGGCAGTTTCTTCTTGTAATACTTTTAATAAGAATGCTTTATGTGTTGCCATAGCCTTTTTCAAGAGTTCCTCCTGTGGATCCAAGATATCTGTAGATTGCTTCTCCAAAATTGTTGTAGGTTTATCCAATGAATTTGTTTCAGAATGTCATTCTCAGCATTTTGTGCATTTTCTATTGTAAATGATGCAGTGCCATGTACTGTTCCAAGATCTTCACAATCCATAGGCTGTTGTTCCCTGAACAAACAGATATTGAGTTTTCTTTTACAGTGAGCACAGTCCCAAAACTATGGGATCTCTAGCTTCTTCATCCTCCTCTGTCCACCATTTTGTAAATGGCCAACAGGGTTGTCCTACAGGAGAGTAGGGAATTTTATTTGATTACAATATAAAAACACAACAGTTACAAATAATATGTCCAATATCTGAAATCAATTTCCATTTAAACAAAGTCATAAACATAGTGTTCAAACCTAGAAAACATACTTCAAACAGTATTTAGTACTTTCATCTTTTACTACGTATCTTTATAAGGCTATATGTTGAGAATCTTATCTGACACTCCTTTCTACCTTTTATAATTACTGCTACAGGTAAAAATTTTATTCTTTCTTCCATATCAATCTGGTTTCTTTTCTATCATTTTACTGTTATTTCCAGAATAATAACTAATTGTTGCATCACAAATTTACATCTTACTTGCCACATAATAAATTTCATACATGTAAAAGTACTCTTAAAGTCCCTTCCTCTGTGTGTTTACAATCACTTATATACTCTAAAATTATATTTACATAGGTGTCTTTGTTCCACCAGTCCTTGCCCCATTTAATACTAATTTCCTTCCATAGTTGTTGTGCGTAAGGACAATTCACCAAAAAAGTTCTAAAGTTTCCTCTATTTGATGGCAGGTTGGTCTAGGGCACCATCTATCTTCCAAGACTTTGTGTTCACATTTCCCTTAACACTCAGTCTCCCATGACTACATAACCAGACTGTGTCCCACATCTTGGGGGTATTCTTTTATCCATTAAGTACCTTTCCATTTGGCTGTTATTTTCTGAGTGTATTCCTTTAAATTCTGTTTGCATATTATATCCTTGGTCTTGTATTACTGCATATAGTTTTTTCTATCTGTATATGATGCCTGTGTAATTGTTAACTTCAATTTCCTTATTTTCTCTAGAACTGGTAAACATATTTTTGGTACATGTATTTTTTTTTTTACTTTTGTGGTGATTGTGCCCATATTCTTAATATTGGTACTAAACGATATCTGATCACTTTTTCCTCTCTGCTTCAGATAGTGACTGGAACTTCATAATATTAGCATGCAGAAATAAGCTATAAAAAAGCTAATTGGGTTCAACAAATTTAGCCCACCTTCATTACATGGTTTATATAATATTTCTCTTTTTATAGGGTTTAGCCAATTCCCCAAACTACTTGAAACACAGACTTTAAATTGTCGTATCCATATTTGCTGGGTGGTGGTGGGGGGACACACTCAAATAAGTAAATAAAGGAATCAAAAGGCTTTAACTATTGCTACTTTTTTCTTTTAGTCTGCTGCCATGTTTTCCAGATTATTACCTTTTAGCCTCAATTTTCAATTTGACTTTCCAATTTTCAGAAGCCATATCTCTCTCTTCCCAAAGGATATTCCTAAAATTTTTATTAAAGAGTCTGAAATGCATATTTTCTGAAAGTCAGTTGACTCTTCTGTGTTGTCACTCACTCACTCTATAGCTTTCATTTTGTCGTGATTTATTCTTGCTCCAGTTAAAGCCAAGAAATGGTCCACCATACCTAGTGCAATTTCTACTGAAGAAATATCTGGTAAAATAAGGCATAAATCATCAGCATATGCTATCATTTTTGTAAGACTGTCTCCATTTGGTATACCTACTCTTCCAATTTCTTCTTTTTGTTGTATTAATTTTAAAGGGATCTATACAAAATACATAGAGTAGGGGACTCATAGGACATCCCTGTTGAACTCCTCTATTGATCTTAACCATAGTTCCTAAGTACCCATTAATTATTGAAAGTGCTGCTGCTACCCTGTAAATGTAGCCAATCCAATTTACAAATTCATTTGGGATACCATATTTCTGCCACACTACCTTTAAATACACATGTGAGTCTGGCCCTGGTGGTGCTGAGGGTTGAGGTGCTGGACACACTCACACCATACCGGTGACCTGGGTTCAGGAGCAAGCTCAGGCCACCGGGGTCAGCCAGGGAAGGGTTGAGGATGAGTGCCCTTGTGGTGCTCTCCTCCCGGGTAGTATGGGGTGGGTTGTCCTGGCATGCTGGTGACCCCTGGTGGAGGCCGAGGCACTACAGCAGCCAAGACAAGCATGTATCTAGCATGGATGACACCAGTAGGGTTGCCGTGTGCCAGAGCGTCGATGTGCACTATGCAGGAGGGAGTGGTAGGGCTCACAGAACAAGGAAACCAACAGTGCCATGGGCAGCCGACAGCCCCTGTCCCCCATGTCCTCACTGGGCCAACCCCAACTAGCCTTCCAGGTCCTCCATCCACTGACCTTCCCGAGCCAGAGTCTGACTAGTAAGAATGCCCAAGAGGTGGGTGACCCACCTGGGCGAGTCAAACCAGGGATACTGGCTACGGGAGGGGAGGAGAAGCAGGTTCAGTTCGGGGAGGCTTCAGGCTGGGCAGGAACCAGGACAAGGTTGCCTGAAAGAGGTTCCTTGGTGCCATGACTGGAGGAAAGAGAAATTGAAAAAAAATACACATGTGAGACTTTATCAAAGGCTTGCTCTTGATCCAACCTTATTAAATATCCATCTGCTTTGCTTTGTATTCCATTTCTACAATTTCTCTCATAAGGAGAAGATTATCTTTAATACTTCTACCTTGTAATGAACATGTCTGATTTTGATCTATGACATATGGTGCAACTGTAGCTAATCTCCTGTTTAGTATTTTCATTAAAATCTTTAGGTCCATATTCATGATGCTTAATGGTCTCCAATTTTTAAGACTTCTCTTTCATTTATTTATGCAAAATATCTGTGCAGAAAGTCCTAACTGTGGTTGTAATACTTTCAGTGTCCAATATGGTATTGAAAACTGCAACTAATATCTCTGCTAATTCTCCTTTAAAATGTTATACAATTCTGTTGTAAAATCCATCTAATCCTGGTGTAGTATTGTTGTTTAGAGTCATAATAGCTTTTCCATTTCATATAATGTTATGGGTAGGATTAACTCTTCATTTTTCCTCAGATATATCAGTTATATCTAATTCTTCAATAGCTTCCCTAACCTGTTCCTCTGTAACATGTTGGTCAGAAAACATAGTTTCCATATATGTTTCTACTACTTTCATGATTCTTTTTGTCTATCAGGAATAATTCCTTCCTGATTTATCAGTTTATGTATAGTCTTTTGTTGTACCCTTTCCTTACAACTCTCAAATATATCTCCTGTTGTTAATTTACCTAGAGTGCTAATTCTATGTTCATACAAAATGGATGTGGCACTAGAATATTGCAAACCTTCCATTTTATTTTTAATTATTTTAACTTGGTTGTAAAAGGCACCATATCCTGCATTCACTAAGGGCAAGATTTTGGCAAACTGAGCTCTAAGGGTCAAGTATGCTTTATATTGTTCTGGTTGTTTGTCCTTAGCTAAGAATCATAGCCTTTTTTAACTTCTCTTTAGTACTTTTCCTCTACCTACTTCAATCCTCTTCCATACATGCAACAGATTTTCTAGCATTTAATAATTCTATTATCTGGTCTTTAACATCCTGATTTTCCAATAATGTAGCATTCAATTTCAGTATTCCTTACCTTTTGTATTTCATTTGTTTGAGATATACTGTATGAGTTAATACTAACAAATGATCTGAATTTTCTACTGGAATAGTATGAGCTCTTAAAGGATGTAATGAATTTGAAGCAAAAATAAAGTCTATGTGTGTAGCTAATGTACTTTTAAAAAGGTATACCTCCTGTAGTATGTATGGACCTATACACATCTTGTAATCCACCTTCTTCCGCAATTTTAAGGCTTTTGTATCACAGAATTGTTTATCTGTTTTGCCCTCTGTCTTTTATGTTTTGACACAATTAAAATCACCTGCCCATATAATTAACCTGGAAGTAAATAAATACAGTTTAGCCAGATCCATTAAGTCTAGTCTATCTTTTTTGTTTGTATCATATAAATTAATCAGCCTGCAAGCTGTATTGTTATGTAACAATCACATTAATGCTCTTCCAGGCCAAATATCTACAACTTTAGATATAGTATAATCATAACCTCTAAAAAGAATTCACTCCTTCACAACGTTCCAAACCCATGGGATAAAAGATGGACCCCAACACCATAATTTACTTGTTGCAGATGTATCACTATCAGAAGATGAGAGAGTGTCCTGTAAAAACAAATGTCCAAATCAAGTTTCTTTAGTATAGAAAACGTGAGCACTCTTCTTCTGGGGTTCTTGATACTATTTACATTTAACGTAGCTACCTCTTATGTCTGGGAAGAAGACATAGGGAGAGAAAAAAAGAACATGTTTCTGTTTAAATATTTTTCTTGTCCAGTCTTCTACTCCTTCTTGGTTGAGGCCCTAACTGTTTTTGTTTCACTCTAGCAGCTTGCACCTTTTCTGCAAGTTGTTCATCCTCTGAGTCTGAGGTCACCCTTGCTGTGATGAGAGGGTGGAAGACATCTCAGATTCCCTCCTGATTCTACAGGGTACAGAATTTCATATTTATTAGTCAGCACAATGGGCTGTGGGGATGTAGAAGTTTTGGTACCTTTGCTTTTGGATTACTTTTCTTAATCCTCTCTTTTAGAGCTACTGTAAACATTTCAGGAGAAGGCATTATAATGATGTCCAGATCATCTTTTTGCTCTATAGTCTGTTTTACAGGAACCTGTAAATCCTGGTCAGAAGGCCCTGGTTCAGAAGTTTCCTTGGTAGTCCCAACTATTTCCATTCCTGTCTAGAGGGGTCTGTGGGCTATCCGTATGTTTTGGATTTTGCTTTTCCAATGTAGGCTCTTATTCAGTTAATGCTTGTTTCTCCAAAATCATTCGATGGTTTATCAATACTTATTTTTTGTGCCTGATTAAGTATAACCTCCTGATCTGTACAATCTGTTCTATGTTGTGTTGCCCATTCACAGTTCCTATATACATGTTCGGTTTCCTCACAAAGATTACAAGTAATTTGTTACAACATTGTGCCCACTATGACCATATTCAAACATAGGTTATATTTTATTCTATTGCATGCATTACTCAAGTGCGATAATGCCCGCATTTTTAAAACATGTTTTTGGTTGGCCTGGATAAAACATTAGCCTCTGTCTCGTCCTAAAAAATGAGCTTGGAAGATGCTTAGGCCCTTGGGCTCCCACCCTTAATTTAACTCAAAAATCTCCAACCCCAGTCCATATGTGTTCATCATCTAAAATAGGGTCTGGTTCTCCCAATAAAAGCACCTGTGTTATAACCAATGCTTCATATCATGTACATTGATGCCTTCATTCCAAAACAGAATTGTAAACATTTTTTATAGCTGGCTTTGTTAGTAGGATGGCTCTAAACAGAAGCCATAATGCTGTATACCTTACTTTTTCATATGTTGCCAGAATCTGTCCAGTCCCACAGGTGTTTTAAGGTAACATCAAACAGTGTATCCTCCAATGCATGGATTAAGGCATATATCTCATTGGAAAAATCCTTAGCAATTCCTTTAATAGGGTTTTCCCATATATCCTGTCTGGAGGGTGGGAGGGCCTCCTAGGTATTGCAGGCGAACCACATTTTTCTTTGTGCAGGCATTGCATTTTGAAATACTTGGTCTTTTTTCATAACTGGGCCCACAGCTGTGGGGCTTGTGATGTTACAGTTTGTTTCTGTTGTGGATTCTCCTGTTCCATTATGTCTCCCCATGTTTGTTCTATATCTGTATTATCGGTTTCACTGTACCCAGTACTGGTGTCTGCATAGGGAGAAGGGGAGGGCAGGAATAGGACCCTGTTCCTTTGGGTCTTCTATCACATCTTCTGAATGCAAGGCCAAGCCAAAATCTGTAACAAAGGGTGTACTCCGTTTTATTGCTTTTGTTTCCTTTTCCTGTAACTTTATGAGCAGTCATAACTCCTGTGTTTGCTAACCATTTCCACGTATTAGACTGTTTCCAGCCTGCGCCTGTTAGCGCTTTCTCCACTGTCCATGAAGTTCTCTCCACCTCAGGTTTTACATCTTCTCACCTGCTGCTTCTCTGTCTGTAGCTGTTTTATAGCTCCGTTCTCCCATTGCCTGATTCCTATCTGTCTGTGGTAATGCCTGACTTGGTTTGTTTACTTCTTTCAGTTCAGTTGCTTTCCCTGCACGTTATTTACATCCTGAGTTCTGTCATCAATCTTAGAAATGTTTTTACTTACAGTGTGTGCAGTTTCTGTTGAAGGACGGTGCCCTGTAGCATGTTTTGTTTCAAGCTCTATTTCATTTTTTTCTCTGTACTTGGTGTCTCATTCTGTGTACCACTGTCAAAGGGCATTGGCGCTTAACTTAGTTGTTCCTTTGATGCATCTGCATCATCGATTCCAACAGTCGTGCTCTGAGCTCACTCAGTATCATCCTGTTTCATAGTTACATTTTCCTGCAGTTCGTCTTCTTTGTTTTGCTCCATGATTTAATTTGTTTCTTCTGTGGTTTGCAAGAGGTCCAATAAATGTTTTCTTTTGATCTGGTGTAAGATTATGCACTAAATCATATTCTGTTATCACCTCAGGTTCATTTTGCTCTATTTCAACTTCCATGGCTATATTTTGCAAGTCATACTGGCATTCAAACTCCTGATCGGACCTGCACGGAGAGAGATCTACTAACCTGCAGGTACACCAGCATACTGAGTCCTTTCCTCAGCCATGGGACAACAGCACCCTACCAGAGAGTAGGGGAATTTTTATTGGACAAAACTGCAAAACAATACAAAGAAGGCACAAAGGGAAAACAAGCAGCATGAAAACAATAAATGATAAGAGAACAATACCTAATAGCAAAAACAGAAACAAATAAACCAAAACCCACTATTTGAAACAAGAAAGAAGTTATGCACCACTGAACTAAAATAAAAACTGATATAATCAGCACCTCATAGCATACCATAGTAAAAACTGAAAAATCAAGTAAAAGCATCACAAGCAGATAAGCATAAAACAGAAACAGCTATCTCATCTCACAACCCACCCTCCCTGTTAATACTATGAAAAAAGGCCCAAGCTAGAGGAGTGCAAAAAATAATTAGTATGTCCACAATAAATCAGACAGGACCTTATAAAAAGGAAAATAACCCCAGCCCTCCACCAAGATTGGAAAAAGAGCCAGAAAAATTGAGTCTTTCTTTAGTAAACACCATACAATTTCTTGCTCGAGTTAAAGTTTTAAACCTGATAACGAGTAGCTGTTTCTGTTGTAGCACAAACTGACATCTTGTTTGCCAAATAACCCATTTATAAGAGCCAAGACAACTCGAGTCATCCCTACATGGAAACCCCTCCATGTTGGCATACTATGCTGCCCATAAATCAAAGTATCATAATCCATATTCCATAACTGTGGGATGCACCAGGAAGACACCAGCAAGGACCACAAACCAGTAATATATGGACACTGGAAAAATAAATGCATCATCGTCTCCACCTCCAACCCACAACCTTTCCTCAAGCAGGATCTCTCCTGAACACATTTATGGAAATCATTTCCTTGAACATTTAATCTGGAATGGCAACAGAGCCAAACAGAATCCACACCTTAGGAGGATCCTAGGATCTGACAGTTGGTGAAGAACGTCAGAAAGAACCACAGCCAGCCCATCGGCACAGTAGTTGGATTCCACTCATGATGCCAGTGACCCAGGTTCGGGAATGGACTTGGGTACTGGAGGCTGGCTGGGAGAGGGCTTGAGCATCGTGATGGCTCGCCTTCTCGGATGGAGGGCAGGACATGACCCAATGATTGCTGACCCTGCAGGCTGGGGGTATGGCAATATGCAGGGTCCCAGATACTATAGGCATGGTGAACGCTAGCATAAAGCTCACGCTCATGACACACCACGCCCCATGGGAAGCAACGGAAAGAGTCCCATTGCCAACCAGATGACAGTTGCCAGCTCCCATTGCTGTGAGTCCATGGACAGTGCACACCATCCCCAGCATCACCCGGAATGGGTTTGGTGCTGGCACCCCACCGACACCGTCCTCCTTGGGGGACCCACCCAGTGAAGAGTTACATCCGGGTCATCTGAGGAGCTGCATATGGGGGAGAAGAGGTGGCTGATCCGAGGCAGTGTGGCATGGAGGCGTAAGTGGCCTGAAGGAGAGTCCGGCCTGGAGCTGGGAGGAACAAAATAGAATTAAAAAAGAAAGAACCACAGTGTCTGGTAGAACAAGAAGGGATCTATAAAACAAACAGAATGAAGAAGTTTCCGGTATTCCATTTTCCTAGTGTATGTAAAAGATCAAGAGTTGTAACATGCCAGACTTTTAACTTTCTACAGACTTCCAAAAGATAAGGAGACAAGTCCCATGGAATATTTGGAAAAGTTCCCCATTGCTCAGTGTCCCATCTCTGCCAAAATATAGGCGTCTATCTTTTAACAAAGAAACCCAGGGAAGTTGTTTCTGCATCAAAATAGGCACAAAATTTGCATATAGGAACATAAAAAAGAAAAATTACAGGATTTATCATATTCAGGCCACCATCACTCACAGGTCAATAAGTACTATTTCTTTTTATAGGGTTAAGCAGGCTCCCCAAAGCAATTGAAAAGCCACACTATACATTTTACCTCTGATTTGACTGGCAAAGGATAAAGATGAGTAATATTCAGGAATAAAGGTAGAATAAAAGTTTTGTACATATATACTCTTTTTTCTTAGTCATAGGATAACTTTTCCATTTATCTGCTTTGTCTGCCACTTGGGATAAGGCAAGTTCCCAGTGCAAAGCTGAATCAGAGGCCCCAAACAAAAACCCAAAATTTTGATAGGTAAATCTGATATAGAATACCCCAATCTCCAGTGGAACAGTACCAGAAACACGGATACTGATAGCTTTACTCTTTTGCTTATTTACCCTAGAACCAGAAACCACAGAGAAGGAATCCACCACCCTCATAGCCAGTTCCCAGAAACCCAATCAGCTGATAAAATGGTAGTATCATCAGCATATGCAAAAGCAAATGGGAAAGAACTACCCTAAGTTCCACAATGGGTAAGATGCCATGTACCATAATCAAAATCCTCAATAAAGGGTCTAAAGAAAAAACATATAAAGAGAGCTCAATGGGCACCCTTGTCGAACACCTCTCCGATTCAAGACAGACCTCCCTAGTCTGCCATTCACCAAGGCCGAGAAGATGCATGTTTATAAATAATCTGAAGCCAAGTAACAAAAATACGAGGAATACCATAACGTTCCAATACCGGAACAAAAAGACATGAGGAACCTCATCAAAAACTTTAGCTTGGTCCAGTGAGATCAAATACCCAGAACCCTGGACCCATCAAAAGCTTCTCTCAATAATTTAGCCACATCTCCATACCTCACTGGAAATGGCACAAGTCTGTCCGGGAAATCACTTCCTGAGCCACCCAGGATAAATGGTTACACAAAATTTTACATAAAATCTTCCAGTCAACATTGAGGAGACTAATAGGTCACCAATTGCTAAGGTCCAGTCTGTTTCTTTTTGTACAAAAAACAAAAAGACTATCAGTTAGTGCAGTGGAAATGGGACTGAACCAGATAATATATCATTATAAACCACAACCAAAAACTTGCTTAAGAAGCCTACAGCTTTCTATAAAATTCTCCAGGTATGCCATCCGGGCCAGGGAAAGACCCATTCTTTAATCTGCTAATTACGTCTTCTACTGCTTTCTGTGAAATAGGGAGGCCAACACTTTTTATCAGCCTCTAACAATTCAGGCACATCAAATTGACCAAGAAAATCATCAATGCCAGCAAGAGGAGGAGAGTTGTCACTAAAGAGGATTCCACAAAATCAGTAACAATACCTGCAATCCCATCCCAGTATCCATAACAATCTACAGTCTGTTCTTAAAGCTGCCATATATTTGGACTCAATCAGTCTAGCAAAACAATCGTAAGGATTAACATTCTGAGCCTTACCTTGTGTACCAAACTTCTACCCAAAAACAGAGAATGAGCTCTGTCATATTGATACTTACACATCTCAAGCTTGACAGCCTGTATGTCCTCTGTGAGGAGTTCTCCAGTTTCAACAGACCTAGACAACAGCCTCTGAAGTCTATCTCTAAAATGCAAATAAGTAATGTATTTAGTATTGACGGCCTTCTTGGCCAAAGAACCACATAGAGTTTTTAAATCACGTTTAGTATCTTGCCACAAAAAGGGAATTCTCATGTAAATCGAAGACAGAGGATCTGGCTTCCAATTCGGGTGTCAGCGTGGCTCACTTGGTAGCACATCACGTCCTGGACCAGAAGGTCATGGGTTCTCATCCCACACTGGGATTGGGTTTGCACCTAAAATGCTGGCAACTGGAGTGCAGTATTAAGGGGTGCTGTACTGCTGGGGTGTGCTGTCCTTTGAATGAGACATTAAACTGAGGTCCCTTCTACCCATCCTGGTGGGTGTCCAGGTAGAAGTAAAGAACCCAGGGCACTCTTTGCAAAGAGTAGGGGACATTCCTGTGTCCTGGCCAACATTCCCTCCAATAAACTGGTTCATGCAATCATCCAGGCTGTGTGTGGGTGATGATTGTGATATGACGTCACTACACATTCAGTCACTTCACTACCAGTCTAACATTGCTTGTAAAGTGCTTTGGGATACACTGTGTATGAAAAACACTATATAAATGCTGATTCTTCATCTTCTTCTTCTTCTTCTTCCTCCTGAATGGTAGCCCAGGTGTCTTCATCCGATAATAATGTGGAATTCATCCTCCAAACAGGATTAGGGCCAGGTTTATTTAAAGGCTGCCCCACAACCACTTTAATCAATCTGTGATCGGAGGATTCAACTGAGAAACTGAAAAACTCTGCACGGGACCCATTGAGAGACAAAACAAGAAGTTAATTCGTGTTGATAAATAACCCCTGGAGTATGTATGTTCTGGCAGCCATGAGAAATTAGCCGCACAATCTTTGAGCCTAGCTTGTGTATACATTTTGTTCAAAAATTGGAATCAGAGTACAACTTTTGTGTTCTTCCTGTCTTATCCAGAGAGATAGAATACAATTAAAATCACCTCCCAAAAAAGCGATCTGGTAGTACATAAATATGGTTGTACTTTCTGTAATAAACCAACCCTCTGATAATTAGTTTGAAAGTTATAGACATTAATAATACATGTCATGTGCCTCTAGACTCGCATCCAAAATGTACACCCTCCCAGGAACCAAGTCAATAAGTCGGAAGACATGGAGGTCAGGATTTAAAACTAAAACCCCATCCCTGAGCATAACTCCTCTCCCAAAGACCAAAAAAGAGCCCTAAACCAATCCTTAGATGCCGGTAGGTTTCTCTGGTGGTATGTAGCAGTATCCTGCACTAGGCAAATATCAAGCTGATGACCTGCGATAATAGAAAAGGTGGTAAGTCTTCCTTTATGATTTTTAATACTGCTGACATTCAAGGATCCCAAAGATAGGTGCCACTCCATTATTAGGTGTTGGGAGCAACTGGAACATCAGAAACCACAGTCTTCAAAGCTTTAGCAACAATGCATTTTGATTTTTCTTTTCTTAACTCCCCTTTCATAGTGACAAGGGGCCTCAGAATCAGTCACATTTTCTGGTTGAGAAGAAATCATGGAAGAGGAATCCAAATCAGCTTCCTCCTCATCCCACTGCTTCTGTTTAGTAAGAGGAAGAAATCTATTTGACATGCTAAGTCCAGTATCACCCTTCAACACAACTTTTACCCTGTTTCTGGGCGCTATGTGTCATCCATTTAGTCTTTTGCAGTTCCCACTCATCAGTCAGTGGTGGAGCCATCAGAGAGATCTGGAGTGAAGAAGGACCCAGCAGTACATCAAATCCACTAGGCATAGTAACAGTCACAAGAGGAAAGGAGACCCCAGTGGTATCATCATGCACCTGAGCAACCCCTTCAGGGAACATATCCCCCAAAAAGTGGCTGACAGAGACAGAGGAGATGGTCACCACCCACCCCTTAGGGAAGGTACAGGAGAGGAAACCATATCAGAAGACAGGGTGGGAAAACAGGAGGTAAAACTTCAGGGCAAGACACCTACTCAGGCTGCTGGGGCTCAACCTCTATGTTATCCTCCAATTCTTTCTCTCCACATTGTGAGAAGCCCAGGAGCAATCCTTGAAAGTGTGAGTAAACTCATCACAGGGTTACAAACCACGGGGTCTGGCATGCAAAGTCACATGACCAATTCCCCACAGATGAAGCATTTAATCTTATCACAGGCATTGCTGAAGTGAGTGTGTGCCCCACACCTAAAGCAGGACTGAGGTTGACCAGCATAAAAAATAAAACCCCTATCCTCCCAAGATAGAAGCAACAAGGCAGATGTTGAATGATGCCTCTATCTTGAGGTAGCTTCACCGGATCCGTCACCCCCAGTCCAGATGTCTTCAGAATCCATAACAGTATCTGAAGGCCAAATACCCAACATTTTGCCTGTAGCCAGAACAAAATATCTGAAATAGCCACTCTTTCATTTTAAATAAAACAGTAACAGTCCTGAAGACTGGTTTAGTCAGAGGAATAACTACAAAGTTTTCCACTCAGAATTATGTTGAACACCATGATAACACTCCCAAAACAGCTCCAATCCACCAGCAATCTTAAAACTGGCGTCAAAGTTGGGATCATCGGAGTGTGGGTGAAACATAAATTTCATGAGCTGAGAAGCCCATACTGTCCTTTAGGAGTATGACCCACATACACCGGTGAGGATAAATGTCTAGACCACCCTTATATTTAATCCAAACTGTATTTCTGCACTTAGCAGATTCTGGGGTGAAGGAAAGAGACCCGATAGGATCTTTGGCAAGAGCCTCCACCAGAGTTATCCTGTGCTCCAGGACCCTCCGTGGCTGGATGAGGAGGGGGCCAAATGATCTGGGGCAGGCTCAGGAACAGTGAGTACAGAATCTGGTATGTGATTAGCTGGGGGTACTAGGGACAGTAGAAATATCCTCATGAGGAATGGGTACTGGCTGAATCCGGTCAACAGGAAACAAAACTGGGAGTCAGAGAGTCCAATGAGGAGGGAAGTTCCAAGGGGTCAGCCAGGTCATCACCCAGCCATGCAGGAGACACCCAAGTATGACTTGGTCCAGGCTTAACCCACCCAGCAGCCTGTAAGGCTTCAGCCACCATTTGACCAGCCACCAAGACATTATCATCATAATTAGGACCCTCAGGATTAAATGCAGTGCTTTGTTCTACTGTAGAGGAGAAGATCCACAAACAGAAGTAGAGCTTAAATTCTGCGAGTCCTGACCACCAGACTCACGGTCCTACTGACACCCCCTCCTCCACCTCAATACAAGGTTGTGCATTAGAAAGTAAAGAATCAGTACTTCCCGAGGAGATAAACGAAGACAGTCCGTTCATCCATGGCAGGCAAAAGCAAACAGCTCGCATAGAAAGCGCATCAGAACCAGGGCAACATATTTCTGCAGCATCTATAGTAGAATATAGAACCGAAGAAGAGCCTCCAGACTTTAAACCCATCTCAGGAGATAAACCGCATGTAGAGCAGTGCACAAGATCTTGGGACTCTACAGCGCTCCTCCTCGGCCAATAGCACCCGTTGAAACTTACTCCTCATCTGAAACTGGTGACCGCATTGAAAATCCACATGGAACATCAGGTGGACAGAAATATCAGGCATCACGGGAGATCATTACAAACACGGGAATCCAGAAAGCTCCTCCATAGGAACGACCAGAACACCGGTCTTAGGCAAGTCAAATCGGTGTCAGGAATCGCATCCACTTCCATCTTCTCAGAGACAGAAGAAGCCTCTCCTTCATTTTAAATAAAACAGTAATAGAAACAGAGGAAGAGGAAGCTCCTCTGTTCCAGCAGCCATCTCATGACCACCTCCTCCACCAGGATTCATGGAGCCACCATCTTGGCCAAGGACCAGGATGACAAAGGTTCCCCTACAGGAGAGTAAGGGAATTTCCCATGTGTCCTGACCAAATTTCCCCCATTCACTAAGAACACCACCAACAGGTTACTCTAGTTCAATTTCAGTTTGTTACCATCTGTATCTCCCTCCACGAGTCACCCTAAAAGGGACTTCTAGTCTCAGTGGGCCTACCGGTCAACAAAATTCAATAAATAAATGTTATTCATGCAGAGGCTGATTTGGTTATCATTGTACTACAATTTCACCATTAAATGCTTTCATATTCCTGACTTATGTGCATGTAGCTGCTGATTATCTATCCAGATTTCAGTTCCAGAACTTCCATCGCATGTGTCCTTTAGCAGATTCAAACATGACCTCTCCTCCTCGATTCACTGATCTCATCATGACTTAGCATTCTATCATTAACAAACTAAATCCATCATGTGGTCAGCCTTAACACCTACTACTGAGCAATTTATACTACTGCTGGGAAGAAATTTGCCTCATTTTGTGCCTTTCAGTCAATTCATCCAAGTTCCTTCTCCATTGATCATATTCTGACATTCATAACCTTCTGCCATAAATCCTTGAAATTATCAGTTGGGACCATTACACAATTCTTATATCAGTCAAATCCATCCATGTCTTGATCCTATCCAACACTTCAGTCAAACTCCTACTATTTAGAATCCGTAGAGCATCCTGAACAAAAGCTCCTAAATGTCTACCTATTGGGGATCTATATTTTGAAAATTGTTGGATTTGCTTCGTACCAGTTCTTTCAACCCTACCAAAACATCATGATCTCATCAGCCATTTGTTTAGCATTCTATAGCTTTCTGTGTCCCAGAGAATTTTCCACATCTTCAGTTTCCTCAGCTGAATCCTTACAGTTGCCAATTTAAAGAAGCAAGAAGATCACTATATTCTCTTATTTCTAACCTCAAAAACCAATAGCCTGCACCAAGGATTCCAGATCTCATACTACCCTATTTATAATAACTGGTGTCCAGGAGCTGTATTGGATCAATTCATGCACTATCATGCTTGCTCCAGTTCTTCAACCTCTCCTATCTGTCGACAACCTTATACCAATATCAACAAGGACTTAATCCTTTTCCTTTCACAGGTCACTCTTTTCAGATCAAGCTGCATCTTCTTCATTGAAGAACAACATCCCTGCTCATATTAACAAGAGACTCAGAAGACAGACCTGTTCATGCTTCAAGCCTACATCCCCAATCCTGAAGAAGAACTCAGGCAAGCTTTTAGGATTATCTCAGTGTCAGTGTCTCAGTAGATAGCACACTGTCTCTGAGGCCAGGAGATCAGAGGGCTGTGGGTTCAGTTCCCACATCTGGCACTTGAGTTAATATCCAGTACTGACACTGTAATGTAGCATGAGAGGGTGCTGCACTTTGAGGTGCTGTCTTTCAATGAGACGTTAAACCGAGGTCCCATCTGCCTGGATTGGTGGTAGTTCAGGTGGATGTTAAAGATCCCATGGCACTATCAAAAGAGTAGGGAATTTTTATTATAATAACATCAGAAACAAATAATGAAACATAATATGAAATCATACAGAATCATAAACCAATCATGTAGTACAAGGAAAGAGAAAAATCCAAAACAATGTGAAAACATAGTAAAATAAATCAGACCAGAGGAAAAAATAAACCAAAGGAATTATACAGTCTGAATATAGCTAACTAACTTCCTGAATCTTAGGCACTTCTCATATGAAATCAGCAAAATGAAGAATTAAAAACAAGGAAAAATCACTCCCCCAACTTAGTGGTCTTACAACACATTTTTTTTTTAACATCAGTGTTAATTCCTATTACATGCTCTTGCCAACCAGTAATGCCATACGAATGAATCTATACTTTTTGGCCTAAGCTTAATACCTAAATGAGACAGCATGCTACAACCTTTCCATAGCTATTATCCCATTCATCCACCCTCCTACAGACAATTCATTCCATACTTTATCCAAGAGTATACCACCTCTTCCCTTATTTGTATTTAATAAACTTTGTAAACCCTTTCCACCACTCCCTCACCTTCCTATGGGATGAGAATTCTGAATCATGAATATAAACCCTATTCATGGCCCCTTGAATCAACATCTGTACAGCATCAAGGGCATTAATTTCGATATAACACCCATTGGCACCTAGCTGCCATAGATAATATATTAAGGTACTACAAAAGATCTGTAATGTCTCTAAATTATACATAAACCTAAACTGAGGAGAATGACCAAGCACCAATGTGTCATAATCCATATATGCTAACCATTTCATATTCCATTTTCTGGCCAGGAATTTCCAAAGAGACAGGGCATGGGTACAAGAGAAAAGAAATGTTCTACCATTTCTTCCTGTGCCACACATTCCAAAATGGACAATTTCTTTCCTGTAAGGGTTTATGTTTGGCATTCCTCGAACTCCAATCCGGCCATAAACCATAAGCATTAAAATTTCTCACATATAATTAGGTAATCTTGGATTGTTTAATCTACATAAGACTATTTCCAAACACCGTGAAGGACAGTTCTTTAAAACAGGTTCCCTTGGATATAATTGTTGCATCACTGTGTTATACAACTGAGATCCCGATATTAACTTTTACAACCTATGCCAACAACCCCCATTTAAAACTTTTTGCAATAGTCACAAAATAAGTAGGAATAAACAACATGGAATCGGTTTGGAGGCCTCGTGCTCCAACTAGCATAATACTGCCCCATCACTTGTCTCAGGAGTATCTCATAGCCTCCTGTTGAAGACCCCAGCCTGCCTTAACATTAGTAGAAATAAATAAAGTTGAAAAAATAATCGGATCTATCATCCCTAAACCTCCTTTTGTTTTATCTAAATATGTATATTCTCTTTTAATCGGATTGAGTCTACTACCCCATAACATCTGGAAAATAAACTGTATAACTTTGTTTCCAGGTTAAGTGGTAATGGAAAATCAGCGCTGTATATAATAATTTGGAATAATATATTGTTTAATAACCGATACCCTTTTCAATTTAGATAATTTCCATTGTTTCCAAACATGTATTTTCCAGTCTATCAAAGCTAAAGCTGTTTCCCAATTAAGCTCCGCACATTCTATGGCCCATAAAATAATCCCAAAATTTTTATCGACTGACTGAAATACGTAATCCCTGCAAGATGAGTTCAGTCTGACCACCCGTCCCGATAAACAAACCTTGACTCTTGGTTTTATTCAATATAGAATTTGATATTAGAGCATAAGAGTTCATAAATTATAAAAATAGACTACCTGTTTACTGTTGGAAAAAAAAAACACATAAATCATCAGCATATGCCTGTATATATAGATCATCCAAGCTGGAGACCTACCTATCCCTACCCAATGTGGAATCTGTGATAATGACCTAATTAACATAACAATTGTGAAGGCATATAGCAATGGGCTCAATGGGCATCCTTGACGGACCCCTGTCTAAATATGGAACCCTTCACTGATTTCCAGCTGAATTACCGGTGGTAATAGCAGAATGATAAATTGATTTTATAATTTGTAAAAACCTCCGGTATCCCATAGTGTTGTAAGGTGAAAAACAAAAAGGGTGGTAAACCCTGTCAAAGGCTTTCATTTGGTCCACTGAGATAATACACCCCAAAGCTGTTTCAAACTTGAAAGCTCTATGATATCTCTTATGCCCATATGAGCTTGATGAATTTTTTGCCAGATATTCCACAAAATTGAAATGGGAAAGAACCGTAGCAGCGAACTGTTTCAATCTGGTATTCAGAATGCTCATAAAAAGCTTATAGTCAGAATTCAATAGCGTAATAGGTCTCCAGTTGTCTAAACCATTTTTGTCCCCTGATTTATATAAGAAAATTAACAATCCCTTGGAAAACCAACTTGGAATAACTGGGTCAGCAAGAAAGGAATTAAACACCAACACAAAACACTCCGAAAATTCAGCTGGAAAAGCCTTATATAATTCCATTGTTAAACCATCAATCCCTGGTGAGGTCCCAGTTTTCTGAGTTTTAATGGCAGTTATTATTTCTATTTTAGTTATAGGCTGAATTAATACTGCTGTATCAAAGCTGTTTCTTGGTACTCTAATCTGGTCCAAAATTCTGTAATGGAATTGTCACTAGGAGGTTTTCTGGCATATTTGCCAAGAAAAACTGTTTAACTATGTCTTGAAGAGATTTCTGTTCCCTCACTAAGTTCCCATCCTTGTCGAGGAGCATGTCTAAATGTGTAGTTTGTTTATATTTTTTGAAGGCTTCGTATGGATCCCACTGTCTGTTTTTAACCCCATATTGAAAAAAGTGCATTTAGTGTCCTAGCCCTATTATATTGGACTTCATTAATTTGTCCTTTCAGAGTTAAAATTTGAGAACTAAAATCCAATTTAGATGTATTAGCTACTGAAAATAAATAATATAATTGCTGTCTCAACTTTAGATACTGCAAAAGCTACTATTAGCCGAGCCTTCCCTTGCTGTTTTAATACTTGGCAAAAATCTTCCTTAGAATCTTTCCACCATTCACTCACATTGTCATATAAAAGGCTACTGAAAATCTTGTAGTCAGTAATGCTTTAATTTTACCCAATACCACCTGGGAATTCAATAAAAGTGGATTCAACTTCCACCGTGCCTGCTGTTGCAATGGTCTGGAATGTGGAGAAAGGGTACAAAGTAGAAGTAAATGATCATAAAATGAAACCGGACATGTTTAATTTGAAAGGAATTTTTCAGAAAGAAAAATATAATCAATAGTAGAAGTATAAAGGTTTCTTTTTATAAGTAAATTTCAA
Source organism: Neoceratodus forsteri (assembly GCA_016271365.2). Lineage (NCBI taxonomy): Eukaryota > Metazoa > Chordata > Ceratodontiformes > Ceratodontidae > Neoceratodus > Neoceratodus forsteri. The sequence goes on along the minus strand of CM057459.1, from coordinate 719,051,470 downwards.
ACCATTACATTGCTGACTACTCCCATTGATTAGTCCAGATGATTGTATCATTTTGCCAAGGCATTAGAGTCACAATAAATTTTCTTTCCAACTCCTACTGGTCGATTTCCTACACCCTTTAATTCACAATTAAAGTCCCACACAAAAAAAAACCTCAGAAGAGGTGATCAAAAGGTTGCAACATTTGAAAGAGTGCAACCCGTTCTGCCTTAACCTGTGATCCATATACATTAATAAACGACATAACCTTGATGTCCAAAACCCATCCAATATCATTAACTGTCCAGGAATAAGATCCATTAATTTAATTAGTGTAAAATCATAAGAATGGAACGAAACCCTATACCATCCACTGATTGTTGTCCAAAAGACCAGTAAGATGGTCCCCAGCACCATTCTCGTTGAAAAACCTGGCCTGTTCCATAGTATACATCCAAGTCTCTTGTATTAAACAAACATCAATAGTATTAAGATGTAAAAATCATAGATCACCTGCCGTCTCCTATAATTCAATAGGCTATGAACATTTAAGGAACCCAATCTGAACTGCATCATTCAAAGTCAAAATGTTACCTATCTTTTTCTGTCTTTTCTTCTTTTTCCTTTATATCCCTCTGGAACCTGTAAGGGGAAGGGGACTGTCTAGTGTCTGCTGGGAATCATTATCCTGACACTCCATATCCAACTCCCCCATTGACTAGTTAACATTGCATAGGAATTATTAGTTTCTACCTCAGTAGCGGACTGAGGTTGGAGGGTTCTAATGTTCCTGGAAGACCGTCTGACTGAAGTCACCACCGTGCTCGAAAGGGCTCCTGTGGTCTGATATCCTCTTGTTCCATATAGCCTACTGGAACCTGGGTCAAAGAACCTTGGTCAACGATTACTAAGTTGTCTACCTCCTCACAGTCCTCCCTGCAACAGGAACAGAATGCAATTCCTCAACGATCTTTGTTGGGCCAGTCTGACCATCACCTGTTACCAAATCCTGGGCTTTCTGTATCAGTAAATCAGGGCTACCACAAGATGCTTTATTCTTGGCTGCCCAGACATATTCTGAAAAACATGTCCTGTATCCTCACAAAGATCACATTTCGTAAAATTAGAACATTGAAATGCTATGTTTCCAATTTCCCCACAATTGTCTGATCTCGGCTTATCACAGGAACTTGATAAATGTGTTCTAGCCCCACATTTATAACAAGCTCTTGGTTGTCCTGCATAAAACACACACCCTATCCCTTTCTAACAGGAAAGAATTCAGAATGTGTTCAATTCCTGTGTCCGATTGTCTGAGTTTAATCTTGAAATGCCACCCCCGTCCAAAATTGCTCTGAATCTAAAATTGCCTCGGGAACTCAAGATCTCACATTTCTGGGCCAGCTAATATGAAATATCATCCACATGGATGCCTTCATTTCTAAACATGATAGTCACATATTTTATCAATGGTTTAGTTAAGGGTATCACATAGAAAGGCGTCCATATGGGGAGAATTTTACTTGATTATACCGCTCCCAAAAGGTCAAGGGCATAAGCAGAATGAAAACTTCATCGAAATTGTCTTCACCTGAAATGTTAATAAATGCAAACACTTCCCTTGGAGAGAAGTGCAAGGATTCTTTCAATAAGCATTTACCCACATACTGTCTATCAGGCCTAACTTCTAGTCCTCCTTTATAATGAAGTCGCACCGCATTCTCACGTGGTGCTGCATCTTTTTATTTTTGAAAACAAATCAGACAATAAGGGTTTATCCACAACAGGGTTTCCTGTACTGTAACCCCTCCCACTCCAGAGCCACTGGCATGGCCACTACTGGAATTTCTGGTGGTACTATCACAGTAGGAGGCCCATCCCTCCCTCCCTCCCACCAGCACCGGATCCCCACCAGCATTAATTTCTTCCGGCAACTTCAGTTGCCACGTTAGCTTCGTTTGTGAAAAATTTAACTGGGTCCCAATCAGGTGTGGGTTTCCATGACTCACTCTCTAAAGTCCAGCCAGCTTCACTAAGCTCTTTGAGAGGACCAGTTTTCAGCCATTAAAGGCTCTTGCAAAGGGTTAGAAATTACAGCAACCCCACCAGTCTCTCCTTTACCATGCAGGCTCCCAGCCAACCCCACCACAGGCAGTTCCAAATTTCTTTTGGCAAAGGTCACCACTGCTCTTTTGTCTTTCCTCCTCTCTCCTACCTTGTCCTGATGTTGTTTTACAAAGGAAAACTCTGACACCCCTTTTGAGTCTTGGGATCCGTTTGAAAGATACAGGGCATTTCCAATCCGTGCCAGGAACTGGACTACTGATTTGGCCCGAAAACAAACCTGCAGTTTTAAGTGAGAGTAATCTGCTGTGCATCAGCGATTAAGCACCCTGCTCCACTTCCGCTCCTCAGTCACTTCCTTGTGCAACCCAGCAACTGCAGGTACACAACCGTAATTCCATACTCTCTATCGGCTTCTCGCACTGAATTAAACCCACATCCTTACTGCCAACCGCTTCTGCACAACGCTCCGATCATTGCTGAGAATCCTTCATTGTCATCGTGTGAACAAGCCACCTGATATTTACATCACAGAGGCGAACCGACTCCAGCTTCAACAGGCAGTCCGCCTTCCATTGCGGTAAGCACCGTAATCTCTCCTGCTCCTAAAGCCGACAATTGCTCTGTAACTTCTCTTGTTCCTTCATAAGTATTCCAATCTGGTTTGCAATGTTTCCACATCAGGTGACACTCGATAACAGATATTGCAGGTTCCACAACCTCCAGATTCATTAGATCTTCCATCGAAACAAAGAAATCATTTTCCTCCGTATCCTTAATCATGGTAAAGTGCCCTCGATCTCTGGTGCACCAACTTCTTTCCGTGCAGCCCTCGGCCACTTATTCAGCTCCATGACATCCATCCTCCTCCAGTGCAGACTTCCAAATGGGCCTCGTCCAGCAAATAGAAGTCCCCTACTGGCCACGCAGTGAGGAATTTCCCCAGTGTCCTGGCCAAATTCTCTAATTTCACTAAAAAATCACCAACAGCTTAAGCTGGTTTAAGGTCAGTTGGCATTCATCTGTATCCCCTCCCTGGGTCGTGCCTGAAAATAGGCAGGATTTGTCTAGTGCACTTACCAGGTCAACAAAACTTAATAAAATAAATAAATAAAATTCATCTTAGTATTTTCAAAGAAAGGACAGTTCAGTAGCCATGTTTTCTGATAGGTTTCTCCTCAAAGGAGTTTTTCTCTTCTTAGTGCTACTGTTCACACTATCTGTGAGTTAGAGGAGGTATCTCTCTCTCTTTTGGGCCTTCTAGTTCCATAATGCCACCCAGTTCCTCTGGAAGGTGAGGATAGTGAAAGGCCAAAGTTAAAAGTTCACTGAAGCATTTGCACTATTCATCAAATATTGATTTGCCGAGATTCAGTGTGGAAATAACTCCTCCCATGTGCCACATTTAAGCCAATCTCTCCCTTACTCTGTCCATTCTCCCTTCTCCTCCTCAACACTCCTTCTCACCCCTTAGTTCTGGGCCTTATGTTTTCATAATACTGGCCAGCTCCTCTTCTGAAGATAGGAATAGAAAGGCCAGAGTTAAAGTTTGCACAAGCAAATATTCACCAAAAATTGAATAATATTTTGTATTTTCTCCTGCTTTGAACTCATATACTGTATGGTGCTGAAGTAAAGCAACTTTTGTTTCATTGAAGTTTGTCTGGAGGTTTTTCCTAGAGTGTTCCCACAAAAGTCTTGGCTCACTACAAAACTGCCACATTACCCACTGACTGACCTGACTAAAAGGATATCACATATAAGGTGCAGTGGTCCTCAGTGTCAGAAGGCCTTCCAAACTATCAAAAGTGTGTTGTGTTAGAGACCTGTCATACAGTGTCCTAATTTTAACTGTCCATTCATTTTGTACATGGACACCTCAGAAATCAGGTTGGGGATGTCTTGTCACAAGAATTTGATGATGGGATTCACCCCATCCTCTATTTGTACAGAAAATTGTTTCCTAGGGAACCACATGTCTGGCAGTGAAGTGGGCAGGTGTATCCATGCATTACTATTTATTGGAAAGATGCTTCACCTTGGTCACTGGGCATGCACCCCTCAAATGGTTGCATGCCATGCTGGACACTAATTCCTGAGTCACTTGGTGGTGGTTCTCTGTCATAGAGGCGATTGCCAAAAGGCGATGGAACTTAGGGTGAGTGTACAACCCCAGTGATAGAGAAAATGGCGCAAGGAATTGTATCTTTTACTTTTATGTGGAAGGTTGTGCCCCTGCACCCCCTACTTTAGATTCTCAACTCCAGGGGTGAATGTTAGGGGGTGCAACAGTGAAAGAAAAATTTCACCTACTTGGGCCTGGTGCAACAAAACATATCTTTGCCTGGACCCGGACCCTGCATCTCAGCCACCCAGGCCAGCACCCACCCACCATGCCATGGAGCAGCTCGGTGGCTGACCAGCTACCACCCTCACAAACCCTCCACCCCTTGCTCAAGCATGCTCTCTCCCCCCATGTGCGTGTGCATGTAGTGACATCCCATCACCATTCATGAGCCCTCCCCATCCAGTCACCCTCCCTACTCCTTGCCAACTGGGTATGAGCCACAAGGGGTTTCCATTTCAGTGGCGCCCACCTGGGACATGCCCACATCACAGTATACCCCTGGTATACCCTAGTGGTGCCTGCCTCTGTAGCCATTTTCTTCCAGGTGCATCACAGGATGGGTTCCCTGTACAATAATGCTAGCTTTTCTCCTGGGAAGCAGCTTGCTGGTAGCCAGTGCTGAGCATGCCATGGGCACAGCTGTGAGGGGGTATGTGAAGGTCTACACACCCTGCACCCATAATTCCTTCTCCACTAAGATACTAGCAGGAGAACAGGGTGAATTGAAACCCAGCCCTGTTGAATTTTGGCCTGGCTTTTAAAAGGTTATCTGCATTGGCTGTATGTAGGCCTGGAATTCCCTGCAGGGGTGGGTACAAATAAAGCCTCATCTGGGATGCATCAGAAAGAAACCATACAGAACAAGAGGGAGGATTGTGGGCTTGAGAAGAAGGGCTGCTGTGAACTGCAGAGCTGAATCAAGTTGAAAAGTATTTTGTTATGTATTTGTTCTGTCAAAGTAAGCTACTTTAAACCCTTGTTTGGTGCTGAAAAAGCAGTTTTTGTTTTATTGAACTTTTTGTCTGGAGTTTTTCTGAGACCTCCTCCAAAAAGTCTTGGCTTGCTAAACATTACTACAGGGGCCATGCCAGCACAGGCGCATATTGAATATGCACTGTGCTGACACAATCTAAGAGCTGACTATGGCCCATGGGGGAGCACACTGAGATAGCACTGCCCAAACAGGATAGTGCCAGGGCTCCTGTGGGCCATATTCAGCCCTAGCATGTAAATGAGCCCATTGGGCATGCATGGCACTAAGGGCCATTTGATAACCCATTCTAGGCTCATTAGTATGCCTCATCCATCTTGAGGCCCATGCTGGGCTTCAGTAACACTGAATCTAGTGGCTCCCCATCCCTGATCACCTATGCTGTAGTTATGACTAATAATCCAGACATCTAGTGGTCTCACCACACCCAATCATCCATGCTGTAGTTCATTGTAATATTTTGATGTAGTGGTTGCCCCCCACCCACCTCTGATCACCCAAGTGGTGGTTGCGGCATTCAAACCCAGATCTGCTGGATCTCAAGGTTGGCAGAACCAATGCTCTAACCTCTAGGCTATGCTGCCTCCTACTGCTCTATTTTATGCAGCCATCTGGAAAAGCTCCACTTATACTGGTCATGGAAATGCACAACTGATACTGGCTCTTACTAACTACGCAAAATAGCTAATAAATTTGTTTACATTCTTTCCAGCTGAAATACATTAAATGGGCAGTCAGGGGTGGGGCTCAGTCATAGCATCCAGTTAAGAGCAGGTTTTCTATGGCGGTAAACAACACTGTGTTATTGGCTGTTTAGCACTGCTGAAACCTATGAATACACTGCTGCACCCATTATGCATGAGGGTACCCTTATTTGCATGGGCACCATGGTGTATTTTGCATGGTTGCACTGCTGGGTCAATATAGCACTCCATTGGCCTCTGTATCTGGCCCCACCCTCACTGCTGATACTATTCACAGTTAGCCACATGCTAACCATTTGAATATGCAAGCCACAGTTACTGCACTGAATCTTCCATTTTGTGAGGTAGGATTTATATTATATCATAGATGGTGCCAAGTTTTTAATCTGCTGCTTTTCAAAATGTTTACTTAATTTAAATATAAATAGTTCCTCCATGAAAACAAGCTAAACTGAAATATATTCAGCAGAAATTTCCTCGCTGCTTTAAATTATTATAACGTGTGAGTTGTACTGATGATAGTTAAGAATTATAATGTGATCACAAAGCAGTTTTTATTTTGACTTAATTATTAGAAATAACTCTGCAATATGTGATTTAGTATCAATAAAGATATATGCAAGCAATAACAATGACAAGGTGTAGGTTACGTGCTGATAAGAGCACTACCAAGGTGTACTAAGGCACGGGCGCCTCGCGAGTGCTGTATACACCTGGTGTGCTCTTATCAGCACGTAACCCACACCTCGGAGTGTGTTATTGCACTTATAAAATGGGCAACAGTAAAGTAAACAGGCATTGGTAGTTGTAACTTTTTTTATTGAAATTTGAAGCATTTAAATACAGTAACACTTTTTCTTTGTAGGGACAAAAATAGTCAGTTTTGCCATTGAAAATGTATGTAACTGGCTTACTTATTGACTATAACTTGCTTAAATACATTGTTAAAACTTTTAAAATGGTATTTTTAAGATAATTCTATGCAATTTTCAACATTTTAACTGTTTTGAAAGTGTTTTAATGAAGGAAATATTTTGAAGAGTGAATTGTCTTACTGTGACTGACGTAGAAAGTCCGTTTTTACTTCCTGAAGATGTCAGCTTGGTTGTCCTTTGCAGCAGTTAAAACTAAAGAAAACATTTAAAAACTTAATATTGAATTATGAACATTTTAAATTACAGGTTTCTGAACTGGTGCGATCATTATTTTTGTTAGATGTTTCTGTTTTCTGTTACGTGGTGGTGCGTTGTTCTTTGGAGAGGGTTATGAACTTGACCTTGTGCATCATGTAGTTGTGCATGTTGAATGCTGATGTTTTGTTGTTGCATTAAACTGCTGGATCAGGCTTGTTGGTGGGAAGGGTTGTTCTGGGGTTTGATTCTCAATGGGACTGGAGCCAGAATATGCCCTTCCATCTGGTTAAATCTTGTTTTAGCACATCAGGTTATCTAGGTTAAGTTTCTTTAAGGAGCTGTCTTCCTTTGTTAAGTATAAACCTAGGTACTTTAAACCCTTAGGCTCCCATTTCAATCCTAGGAACTCCATCTCCTCCTATTAACCCTGAAGTTAAGGGGAAAAATGTTGTTTTGTCAAGGTTTAATTTGTAGTTTGAATATTGGCCAAATTCTTGGATGAGATTTAGGACCACTGACATAGATGCTCAGGCGTTTGATACATGTAGGGTATATCGTCTGCATAAGCAGACAATTTAAGTTTATGGCCTCCAACTGTCACCCTTTTATCCCAGGATGCATTTTAATCTGAACCAATGACAGTTCTAAATACAAATTAAACAGTAGTCGGGATAGGGGACAGCCTTGCCTCATACCAGAAAATAAAGAAAGGTGGAGGAGAAGACTTGGTTACAGTAAATCTGTGCACTAGATTTACTGTACAGTGCCTTGACCCACTGTATCAACTGAGGGGAAACCCAAATCTGGGCAAAGTACAGAACAAAAATTCTAATCAACCCTGTCAAAAGCTTTTCAGCATCTAGGTACACCAGGACCATAGGATGGTGTGCATCCCTGGACACTGAGAAAACATGAGCTAATTTCCTCAAGTGATCTGTCGAAGACCGACCCACCATAAATCCCACCTGTTCCAGAATGACTAAGTACAGGCGTACCGGTTCATTCTGTCAGCTAAAAGCTTAGCTAACAGCTTGATGTTGTAATTTAGGAGTGAAATTGGCCTATAATTAGCAACTTGAGTTGGTTCCCTCCCGCCTTATGTAGAACTATAATCAGAGCTTCAAATAACCGAGGGTCATGATCTTCTGTAGATAAAATGAAATTAAACAAACAATGTAGCCACAGGACAACCAAATCCATGAACTATTTATAGAAGTTGGGAGAAAACCCATCCGGTCCTGGGGCCTTATCACTGGGAGGGCTTTGATTGCCAATCTAATGTCCTCCTCTAAAATTGGGAGGTCAACCAGGTTTGTTGTTCTGGGAAAGAGAGGGCAGAGATATACCAGCCAAGTAATTATCTATCTGATCTATTGTTGGAGGGTTGTTTATAGCACAATATAGGGCTCTATAAAGGATTCAAATTCTTTGGCGATAGCTTTAAGTTCAGTTGTAAGAAGCCATCCTGTGAAGATCTAATCACACTAATAATCCTAGAAGCTTCTTGCTGCCTAACTCACATGAGTAACCATCCAGCCTTTTGCCTTGATCCACATACACAGCCCTAGACTTCAGAATCACATACTCAGCCTTATTCTCAAGCAAGTTGTTGTACCTAGCCCTTAATTTAATGAGCTCCTGTTGAGTTGCATCTGTGGAGGAAGGTGAGAGAGACCTCTCCAACTCTCTTATTTTATCCAATAACTCAAGATCTGGTTATCCCTCTTATGCTTCTTTGTGGAGGCAATCCTTATAAATTCTCCCCTTAAGAAACATTTGAGGGCCCCATTCCATATCTATACATTCAGTGGTACCCCATTCTCCCTAGTGAAGTGTTCAATACTTTGTGTTATTGTATCGATAACCCACTTCTCGTGCAAGAAATGATTGTTCAACTTCCAGATGGTCTGACTCTGGCAGCTAGAGGACAGAGAAAGCATACATCAGACCAGCGAATGATCTGAGATCACTCCTGGATGAATCTGGCATTCTATGAGCCCTATCATGAGTCCTTGGCTCAGGAGGAAGTAATCAGTGCGGGATAAAGTGCCATACACAGGCAGGTGGAAAGTATATTCACTTGCATTGGTATAAGTACACTCCAAGAATTATATAACTCTAGGTTATCTACAAGGTCTCTAATGGATCTCTGAGCCAGAGATAGCCGTTGGTGAGATAACCCAGACTTGATTGATGTCTGGTGAGAAAGGAGATTCCAGTCACCCCTAAAATTATCGGGAGCTAGAGAATGGGACCAATACATTTAGTAGGTCAATAAAAATGAGGAGTGTCCCCATTGGGACCATATATGGAACCTAGGACTAGCTCTGACCTTTCCAGGGTAACTATCAACAGTATAAACCTTCTCTGTGGGTCCCTAATACATTGCATACAGGAGAATGAAAGAGATCTGGAGATTAAGATCGCTACCCCTCTGCTCTGGGTGCTGTCCCCTACTGCATACACCTGGCCTATATTCATTCTCTTAGCAAGGGCTGCCTCTGCCTCCAGGAGATGTGTCTGTTGCAAAAATTAAATCTGACCTTCAACCATCTGCAAATGTTTGTATATCTTATACCTCTTCTTGTTGTTGTGCATACCTCTAACATTCCATGATATCATATTTATAACTTTATCCATCAGAACACAATTTTGTACTATTATGATCATCTTAATATCTCCGTATAAAGATGTAACCCTTCTGATACCATGACCCGCCCTCCCCTCACATCTCCCCAACAAAACATACAAAAATCATACAGTCCACAAGAAAAAAAACAAATAACCACAGATATCCCCTACCCACCAACATCCCTTTGAATAAGGAGCAGTATAAGCGCAGTGGTTTAAGGCTTTGAGCTGCAAATCTGGTGACATCCAGCAGGCTGACCTGGGTTTGAACCCACAGCTTCCACTTGCATATTGTGTGATCCTGAGCAAGTCACTTAATTTCCCTGTGCTCCCAGGTCACCTGTAAAAAACTTTCAGTTTAGTGTGCTAGCCCTGGTTAAATAACTAACAAAAAAAGGAAGAAGCAAAACCATTACTCTCTTTGCTATCCCTCTACCAAATCATAAGATAATTGGCCCATGATTACCAGCAAACCAGACACTGTCCCATCAGCTCTGTCAGCCCCCATGGTACCGGTTACTATTACCCCATCAAAACCTAAAGAGCCCTCCTTCCACAATGTTCCTCTTAAGCTCCCATTTTTGATAATAGTCCCTTCCCAAGTAAGATGAACAATTACAGACCCAGCAACACTAATGTTAACAACCCCTTTAACTTTCCAACCCTCTCCAGTACCCTTTGTCTGCACAATCCCCAGGATCAGTACATCTGTAGGAGTCCCTTCAAAACACCAGAGTAATATGTGCACTGGATACCCACAAAGTAAGGCCAGGCCCTGTAATAACATAGCCATCTGGGTCAGAAAGCAAGTCCTGATTAACAGCCCCTTCCATGCCTGGGACTGGCCTTACAAGCTCTGATTTGTCAGAAGAAGTGTGCCACTGATGCCCGAACCTGTGGTGCCTCCATAGTAGACTCCATAAAAAATCTGTGTGAATACTCAGTAGTTCACATCGTTGAGGAGATGAGAGGGAGGGAGAAATTACATAGACTGGTGCAACTGAAAAGTCCTTTTACAAATCCTGCAACTTGAAAATGCTGGGATAAACACCATTATTCTGTTCAACAGACCAGTCGAGCAACACGCCTTCAATCCATCCCTTTGGTACTGTAAGAACTTAACCATACTGGGTCACCATGCTGAAACCTTTCTCACTTAGTGCAAAAGGTCCTGGAAGGTTTTCTTCAGAGCTTCCCCAGCCACTTCAGACTCTTCAAAACTCTGCCAGGAACCTGAAACTGAGACCTGGAGCCTCCCTGGATATAACATTAAACAGATCCTGGCTGCAATAAGCCTCTTAACAATTGGATGAAATTCCTCCCTCTTTAAATGGATCGAGCTTCATAGTCCTGGGATCTCAGCTTGGCATCCTCCCATTTTATCTTCTGTATGTCATGCAGCTTGGTGAGAACAAACTGTTTCTCTTGAAAATTTAAAAATGTGAAAATAAATGGCCAGGGGCTAGAGCCGGGTGCTGGAAGGGGTGAAGTGCCTGAAGTGCCTGTTCAATAGTATATGTCACACTGAATGGGAAAGGGCCAGCCAGCTTCTGAATGAGTTTCTGAATGAAAAGAATAGGGTTAGCCCTTCCTCTTTCTCAGGAGGCCAAATATAAGAATGTTACTCCTTCTCGACCTCCTCCAAGTCTTTGATCTTCTGCTCATTTTAGCCATCTTCTGTTGGATCCCAGCTAACTCAGGGTCAAGGAGGTTGGCCCTCTTCTCACAGAGAAGACACATGCTTCTATGTCCCCAATCTTCTTTCATAAATCTTTCAGTTTCCCAGCAATGGATTTAACATCAGATGTAAGTGACTTGAGCTCTTCCCAAAAAGTTGAATTATTGAAGAACTCACTCCAAAGTCAGTGGTGTTTGATCCAGGGTAGTATTGCTTCTGCACCTGCTAGAGGAGGCCTGGGCCTTGGGTTTACTCAACTTCTTGGGCATGGTGGGTGGCGTATGCTTGGGAGGGATTTCTTATTGCTGTGTCCATCTCAGTGGAATCAGGTACCAGAAATGAGTAGACAGAACTCTTAGCACCCTGAAACAGCCTGGCAGGTAAGCTAGATGAGGCAAATGTTGAAAATATAAAATTTAATGCCGAGAAGTGTGATGGAGCAACACAAATGTACTGTTAAGCCGACCACTGCATTACGGACTCCCAGAAGTATCCTTCCTGAACGAACCATTCAACAGACTCTGAAGGTGGAACAGCATCTCTACAAACAGATTACCTTACTCAGAATTAGAATATGATCACAAGACTCTAGGATCTTCTCTTCTTAATTTGCCCTGAGGATGGAAGGGTCAGTAGCCATGGGTCCTCAAGTTTCCTCCAGCTAGGTTTTTCTCTCCTGTGTGCTACTGGTCATACTCTCCATGATTTGGAGGATGTATCCTTTTGGGCTTTCTGTTCACTACTCACTACCCAGCTTCCTACCAAGGGTTGGAATAGAGTAAAGCCAAAGTTCAAAACATTACAAGTATACACAAGCATTACTCTATTCACCAAACATTGAATAAATTGTTTACCAAGCTATAGTATTGTTTCTGTTTTGCTTACATAGATCATCTTTCACCACTTTTATATAGTCCTGGTGTAGCACTTGAAATATTAAATAACAACATAGGGATGTCAATGGCAAAGCATTCTAACTATGACAGTTTGCAGTTAGTTATGTGTGAAGTTATGAAACTTTGCTTGGTGGATTAATTTGCAGATCCACCTCATTTCATGAAGTTAATCCACCTTGAGAGGTCTAACTTTGTGGTGAACTGATAACTCCATAAAATGGCACAGAGGTGAAGTTTACAATGTACTATGGTGTTGGAGGTCACATGTTGCTTAAACAAGCTGTATGCCACGGGAGGCTGTTTTCAATGCAGTCTTCTGAAGACAGAGTCTGAGAGAATCTGTGTGTGCTTATCTGAGAAAAAAGCCTTCAGAATACATTCTAAACTGAGCTTTTTGAATCCAAATTGCTTACAAATTGTTCAGAGGGTCTTGTACTGCTGGGTTTGTGTTTTTTGTTTATTGTTTCACTGATTATTTATTTTAAAGTAGATTAATTTCAAGTAGATTTTATTGATCGACTAAAGTCTTTACAATATTTGAAAATATACACATGAACATTCATTCGAAAGTTCACAAAAATAAGATATGTCATTGTATAAGGAACAATGGGGACTAGCAGTTATGTTCAAATAAGTAATAAAAGTACCTGCAGTGAAATATACTTGCACTGCAGGATCATACAATAAAAAAGTTGTGTTGAATAAATAATAAAGTGCCAACAGTAAAATAAAATTCTTGAGTATGCTCCTATTTCAGTTATTTGATATGGTCCTGAGGATTACCCAAGACCATTTTCAAGGGCTTTCATCTGAAAATTACCTTCACATTTGCACTCCTGTAACACCCCACATCACTGAAACATATCCTTGAACACAAAGATGCGAAATCAAGCTCAGCTTCTGATCATTAATCCAAATCCACTGATAGCGATTAGACCAAATCTGATAGCCACCTTGAATTCGGTTTACATATTGGCAACCTAAAGGATGCTCTAATAGCTCCTGAATCAGACACAGAATTAGCCATAAAAGTCAGATTTTTCAGACCATATACAATATAGAGAATAATGTATGGGAGGTGGTTATAATGAAATTTTACACACCGTGTGTGATGCCCATAAACCCGAGGCAAAGCCTATGGGGTTTATTTAGGCATCCCACACTGAGGGTGTTTGTAAAATTAGCAACAACCACCTCCCCATCACTTATTTTTATAATTGCAGGTGGCAGTTTTGCTACACATTTAACACGCTCCCCAACCCACGCTAACGTAACACTCTCTCTGACAATTGTGTCACCCAGATCTCCACAGGAAGCAGATAACTACGATCACCACGCACAAAGATCTCTAGCAGGTGAGTATTTGTTTAGTGTCAAGGAGAACAATGATCGGAACTGAGAGAACACCAGCAGCTGACAGAGCACTAGTGGCTGAATTTTTTGCCACATTTAACACGCTCCTAACCCACGTAACCTAACGCTCTCCTCTGACAACGTGACACCCAGATATCCACAGGAAGCAGATAACTACGATCACCACAGCATGAAGATCTCTACCAGGCAGTATTTGTTTAGTGTCACGGAGAACAGCGCGAACTGAAAGAACACCAGCAGCTGACAGAGTGTGAGTGTCTGAATTCTTTCATTTGCTCTGCAGGTGTTTGTGTCTCGCACTTCTCTAGAGAAAGCTTGGCACATGTTTGCCATTATAACCAGCTTGGCTGGTTATAACAGCAAATTATAACTGGCTTTCATGGAAAAAAATTGGCCAGTAATTATTAAGAATTTATGTCTTATATTGAACACAAGACTGACATTTTGGTACTTTCCTGAATGTGCTTTGCATTCAAAATGGGTACCATTATAAAAGTTAATTTCACCATCAGACAGGTTCACCATCCAGCAGCATTTTAAAGTATGAACAGAGACCATCTTAATCAGTCCCCACATCAAGCTTAACACAGGGACGTGAAACAACGGAGTGTATGGAACATGATGCAATATTAGCCCAAAAGCATTAATAAGTGAAGCATCAAACAGAGACACTTAAAAAAAGTAACAGCTACAATAAATCTTTAACAAACTAGATTCCCTTGCAATAGGCACCTTAAATTAATAATTTTAGACCTGGTAGACCTTTTACAAAATTCATACAATAAAATGCCAATGTTCCTTAATAGAGAGTCTTGCTATATGAGCATTAAAAAGACAATTATCTGATTGCTAAACTTTAAAACATGTATTAAAGAACCAGCCTTTTGTGCAGGTCTGATTCAGTCTTTTAAATACAGTCATGAACTTTATTCAATTTGGAGAAGGACAGTTAAAGTTTTGAATGGTAGAAGGCTCTAACGTTTTGGCATTAAATGCCCCAGTCATGTCAAAACACTAAAGTATTGTGAATCCATGAACACGATCTTGGCATTCCTGTGTAACTGGTCAAATCTTCATTGTAATGATTTCTGTTTTGTCAGTCAAAACAGTGGTGGGGGAGGTAGGTGTACTGTAAAGCAAGGCAGCCCAGAAAGATCTAGAGCTTTATTTCTCTAAGCAGGATATTAGAGTTATATTTTATGTTTTTCACTCTTTCTTGTTCATCATTTTTGATCTGTAGTGTATAATTTCTCATTTTATTCCTGTGGTTTAGTTTGGTGTGTTTAAGTATTTTGCCAGTGTCTTTCTGTAGCAGTTGGAGATATATTTTAGTTATATTTTTCTTAGAGCGACTGTGTTCTGTCACTTTTTGTTATAATACATGCTCCACATCTTAGACCGCAATACACATATTTCAACATTCTGCAGTCTGAAGATTTTGGGATTGCCATCTTTCTGACCCACAATATAAACATGGTTGGCATCAATAAATGAAGGTTGGCATGAAAAGTTGACAGATCGTCTAATAAGAAGGGTACACAGGGCACAGGTGCTAAGACACATTTCTCTAAGGCACAACATGAAACTCTACAGAGACTGTGAGTTGCTTCCACCACCTCACTTGGAAAATGGGATGAGAAATCATGCAAGTTAAAGAGAAAATGCCAAATTATATTTGGGATGTTTTATGTCAGGTTGGAGTTGAAGACATGGAAGAAAGGAGGAGGAGGAGGTTGATGAGGCAGCAGTACTGGGGAAGCACAGTTCATAGTAGATGCATATTTGTCACCAACAATTCTAGCTTCCAACCACAAAGTATGCCAGATGCAAAATTAATCCAAAATCAAAATCAGCAAACAGTGGCACCAAAGGAAATGTGAAGTAGGCTTAATGGTGCAGAATAACAAACCATCACAGGAAGTTACAGGCCTAGCTGTGGTGGTGACGTTATTCTGCACCATTAAAGACTACTTCATACATTCATGTGGTGCCGTTAGATGCATTTTTGGCAGACACAAGGCACCTTACTGTTGCTGATGAGCCCTTGCTATACTGGAGCAGCAAAGTCACTGAGTAGCCAGCACTGATCTCAGTTGCAACAAAATACCTCAGCTGGATTACCATACACAATGAAATTAGACCATGAACTATAGTCCTTTACTTGATGGTTCACAATTCTGTTATTTTCATTTTACTGTTTCCTATCCCCAACTGTTGTGCTGCTGTTTTCTTGCACCTTATCAATTACCCTGCTCCATCACTCAATGTGATGTCCACAGACAATGCCTGCTCCAGTCAGCAAGGCACAGCACGCCTCCTCCTCCTCTAACCTGCTTGGGTCCTACACAGCCACAAACAGCAAGGGCCACCACCTCCACACTGATGCAAAAATTGTCCTGACTCTAGGGAATACAGTTTGGCTGGATCTTATGGTAAGAGTTACAAAGCTCCCTGACATAAAGACTTATATAATGAATACAATCTTTGTTCTCAGATAATATCTACTGGATTTGGAATTGACAATCCACACCATATGGAACAGCTAAAACACTTTGCAGAGAATCTGGAATCAATACTGGGAATGGTAACATCTAACGCTACTGCAGCCCTCAAGAAAAAGAGAAGAGTTACATGGTATCTTCCTAAACCATCTTAGTGGCATGCACCAGCCAGTAAACAGCATGGCCAACAGCACCAGTGTAATGGTAAGTATCATTATGATTTTCTTTCTTTTATTTTGTTCTCCTTTTCACAGGTACACAGTGTGCCACAGTGGCCAAGGGAGCTAAATAATTTATTTTTTATTTGCAGGTAACAGGTATTGTAGGACGGGAGTTGACAATGGCTACACCATATGGCCACTACCACAGTGGGTACTTGAGTAAAGTCGAAATAATTTTTCTTGTTTTGCAGGTCTCTGTGCTGCTATCTCCTCCACCAGCAATCAAGCTATTGCCACCTTTTCCACCCGGACAACATTACAAAAGACACCTGCTGGAAATTATCTAAAATTAGAGCAACAGTAACAGAAAACAGTGTGACATCTGCAAAACTTTTCAGAATTAACCCCTCCCAAAAAATACTTGTCTTCTGTGGTTGAAAAATTGCTAAATTCCCCAAAAGATACAGGCTGAACCTATGCTGCAACATGGGTTCATCACCTTAGTGATAATGCCTGAAAATAGAAAAACAGTAAGAAAAATGGTTAGAAATAAAGTGGTTGTAACCCCTCCATCGAAAAAAAGAAATAAAATAAAATATTTACCTTTGCTGGTAGGTCACAAAGCTGTTGAGTAAAGAGAACAACAGACTGCATCTTTTCCACGCAAAGTACTGAATGGCCCATCAATGTCTTCCCCATTTGTGTATCATTTTGGCATAAATGGAGCTGTAAATATGGAAGGGCCAATGAACAGGTTCAAACATCCTCCAGAGGTACAGCAAAGAGATCTAATTCCTTCAGGAGCTCATTTTTATTATTTAGCTTTAGAGAATTTCCAGAAGTTAGAAATGTATATATTGTGCTTATCAGTTGTGTGTACTGAAGTGCTAGACAACCCATACTGTTCAAGAAGGTGACTTAAACAGCACAGTAACAGGAAGCAGCAACAGTCTATTACCAGCATTATTGATTTATGGTTTGGGAGAGAATTTCCAGAAGTGAGAAATGTATATTTCAATATGAGAGAATAACTGTGCTTAAGTGAGCTTAGAATGGTTGAGCTTAGTAAACTTGGATTTTGATTTGGTGTGGTTGTACTCATCCCCACCTCAGTAGAGAAGCTGGGTAGTGAAGTAGGAATGAAGGACCCAACCTAAGGTAAGAAGAGTGCCAGAGAAGGAGGAGGCAGGAGGATGGTGGGATCAAAACAACAGACTAAGTACAGTAGCAAGGCATGAGAGGGGTTAAATAGTGCAGGGTGGAGTTATTCCCCATTTAACCATGGTGAAGCCCTTCAATTTAATGTGAGATAATAACTGTGCTTAAGTAAACTTTGATTGGTTGTGCTTAGTGCAAACTTGGATTTTTGATTTGGTGCAGTTTTACTCATTCCCACCTTAGTAGATAAGCTGGGTAGTGAAGTAGGAATGAAGGCCCAAAAGAAGTGTTAAAAAATGATAATGACAATCTCCTCCAACTCACAGACAGTGTGATCGGTAACACTGCAGGAGAGGAAAAAACCTTTGTAGGAAACCTCTGAGGAACTGTGGCTACCCAACTGCCTTTCTTCTGGGCATACTAAGAGGAGATGGAATGGATGCTAGGCCAATTTTCCTATAGATGCTGCAAAAGTGACCTGGAAGAAAACTAAGTCCGGAGCAATGAAGAAAGTTCTTGTTGTTTTCAGTAAAGTCTTTGGTCTATGGAAGCTTTTGCTTTGAAAAGGAACGATGGAGTTGAGGATGGATTTAGATGAATGATGGTATCTGATGAATTGGTCTATGATTTGTAGTCATTGAAGTTGGATATTAGTGACATGAAATTTGTTTGGAGTGGATAATGGTCTTCTTGATTCATCGAGCAAAAGTGTAAACATTCACTGAGGTAGAATGATGCTACATTATGATTAAGTAGGACAAGGGTAATTTGGACAAATGCTTCTGGAGTGAGCTTCACCACAAAAGTCACAAAGATGGAGATATTTGCAAGTTGGGATCAAACAGTGGTCTGAATTAAATAGCTGCACATTGCATTGTTTCCTATGAAAGTCATTGGTCAACCACAGTTGTCATGGTAGAGTGAAGAAGAGCAATGGGGTTAGGAATTGTCAAGTAAGGGTAGTAGATAGTGTATAAGCTGAGTCAGGCAATGAACTTCTTGGCTGAAGCATATATGTTTTGAATATAGTTAATGGGCAGAGGAAGCAAAATGAGAATGGGGTCACATAATTGGCAGGAGAAAGTTTGTTGGCCTGCAAAATGACAGCAGAATAATACATTATCTAGTACTGCCCAGTTCAATTTACTATTAAAATGTGCTAGGGCTGCTACGGCTTTTGCAGAAAAGGATCTATGATTTGCATATATAGCCCATGATGCTTTGCATTAGGGGTATGTGTGATTTTGTATTTCTATGATAGTTATAGAAATTAGTGCATCTGTAACATACTCCATACTTCAAGGTTAACTATGAGGTAGAGATATGAATCCAGTTCTTCGTGTCTACAAGGGAAGGGGAGCAAATTATATCTCTGTATAAACTGAAAGCTAAAATGAATTCTGGAATGATTAGCTTTTCATAAGTCTAGGATCCTTTGATTTCAAGATTACTGAAACATTGCCACAGGAGATGACTCTATTTTCTATGAAGTCATGCGAGGAGATAGGGAGAGCTTATTAGGATAATGTCATCACCTTCGATGACATTCCTTGCATAGGTGCTTGGTATAAGGTGTATTTAAGAAATATTCGTAAAGAAGGATTTGGATATGCAATGTCTAGTTCTGTTGAGGATTTGAATCAACAGGCACTGGGACAATAGATGTAGGAGTAGCATAAGGTAAAGCAGTTTCTTCACTAGATGAGGAGAAGAACTGGAGCATTGGAGGAGATGTATTGGAAGACATCACGGTCTGAACAGGAAGGTGAGATTCCAGGTTAAGAGATTTATTTATTTATTTAGCTTTTGTTGACGCGGTAAGTGCACTAGACAAATCCTGCCTATTTTCAGGCACGACCGGGGAGGGATACAGTTGAATGCCAACTGACCTTGAACCAGATTAAGCTGTTGGTGGTATTTTTAGTGAACAAAGATGGGACTGAGTGTCAGATATGGAAGCAGCAAGGTGAGAGATGAGGTCACGGATTTGGGAAAAGGCATTGGTAGCTGGTTGAGAGACTGGCTGGGTTAGAGCAGAATTTTCATTCTCTCAAGATTTTGCAGCTACATATAAATCAAATAGCTCTTGCTTTCTAGCTGATGCTGGAAAGGAGATGCCAAGTTTTTGAAGTTCCGTTATGAGGTGGAGAACTGTCCATTCCTTTATCAAGTTGTTGGACTTTGAGGACCATTTTCTAGAGAAGACTTAGCAGAAGAGCCTTCTTCTGGAGTAAGAGGTGAAGTGCCTTCTTCCGAGTTTGAGATGAGAGACTGGGAGTATTCATAGCATGACAACAAGTGGTACAAAGACATCAGGAAGCAAAAGGGAGGAATTCTCCATAGAGAAGCCAGCTGCAAGGTGGTTCAGTTTAGGAGCTTTCAATAAGTTGATGATTTAAACTGCTACGTAAGCTGGCAGGTAAAACAGCATCCACGCAGGCTTAAGGGACAGAAGGAGTGCATGACATTAATAATAAGTCCTCCCAATAAGTATGCTGAAACCATGAAGAAGCTCAGCTGTGCTCAAAAACAACGGACTAAATGCAGTAGCGAGACATGGGGGGTTAAATAGTGCAAGAGGGTGGAGTTATTTCCCCAGTGAACCATGGTGAAACCCTTCGAATTGTGCTTGGCAGTTGTGTGAGATTTGAACACTTGAGACAAATCATGAGAGAACCAAGTAATGTGTATTGGATTAATGCACAACTAACACAAAATGCATAAAGAACAGTGTTGATGGCAGTGACACACAGTTCAGTACCATGTGGTAGTGACAGTACTACTAACTGTAGCCACCTGGCATATTTATTCTGGTAGCCGAGGAAAATTTCAGTAAAGATAGGAGAAACAGAAAGAAAGGAAAGGTGTGATGTATGGAAATTGGAGGCAGAACTTCATGAAAGAAAATATAGATAAGAAATAACATTTTTGCGCTTTTTAATGGAAGATAAAACTGAATCAGACAATACAGAAATACAGACAAGTGGAACAGTAAAGAAATGTACATTAAATTTTTTCAACATTTCTTATTTTTTTATAAGAAAAAAGTAAGACAGTGTAGCACAGACTTGCAAAAGGATAGGAGAAGTTATACACTGTGTAGGTAAAGGAAAGGCATGAGTTTTTTAAAGAACATCACTGACCTGGCCCCAGAAGTGCCTGCACTACCACCCGCACTGCCACGCCATCTCTTCCAACAACTGCTGTTGGTTGGCCAGAATTCTTCCACAATCTCCTCCCTAGCAGTGACCCTCATTGAGGAGGTCCCCATTTCCTCCGTAGTTACCCAGCTTCTCACTGATACAGGCTGGTGTCCTTGTGAGTGCTGCTACTGGTTCTCTTTCTGGTGCAGCCCCTCTAATGGGGTTTGCCCACTGCACCTGTCTTGCACATCACGATGCAGCTGTGTGGCACCTCTGCAGGCAGAGGAGGACCACCATCTCCCCACCACCACCATTTCCCACCTCTTTTGTCAGGCCTCACACTGCTCAGCATGATGAATTTTCAGGGGTTCTCTGGCCACTTGTGCCCAAGTGTGTCCCTTTTCTCCCCACCTTACCATGGCCTTTCATAATTGACATGTGACAATGCTGTCTTCACTTTCATCAGTTTCAAAGAACTCACACACAAGGAAGATCTGATCAGGTGGTGGCACTTTCAATGACAAGCTAGTGGTGAGGTACAGAGATGATGGTGAGGCCCTCTGCTTGGGGGCTAGCTGGTGATAGTGGTGCTTTCATGGGGGGCGTGGGAGGTTCTGGCCACTGACTCTCACAAGGAACTTGGGGCTGCTGTTGCTGTTGCTAGTCAGGGACACACTGACCAGCATTCTCTAAGGACATTGCTGCAGCTGCTCCTGCTGCTGAGGGAATGTTGAGGAGGTGCTGGGGTGGATCTGTTGCAGCAGTGATGCACCACTACCATGGATGCCAACCAGTCCTCTGTCCATCACTATCACCATGACCTCACCAAACAAAAAGAAAAGAGATTGCAAGAGAAAGATAGGAAAATTATAGAAAAGGGCAAAATGAAACTCCTAAAAGTACAAAAATACATTCTAAATAAAGCTTAACTAGAACAAAACTATTCACAAGAACTAAATCAATAAATCAAGAAAGAAAAAACAGTCAAAAATGAACTGTGATTCTCTAAATCTCTAATATAGCACTCTGCTGCAAACAGGCTCCTACTCCTCTCTCTGGCAATGCAAAATGAAAGTAAGGCAGAGTCATTATATAGATATATACAATGTGAGTTCAGAAGCTGAAACGTGTGACCTGGAGACAACTTGTTTACCACTCCAGAAGCCTCATTTTAAAGTCTTTGCCTTTGGCACCCTAAAAGAGAAGTTAACATGCAAAGTTACTGGATGAAGTTACAAAAGATGAACTGCAGATTTTAAAGGTAATAGTAAAACTTCACGGATTGCTCAGTAGAGACAGAGTTGGTAACTTCACTAGAACTTGACCAGCGAATTAAAACTTTGCAACAGCTCTATGTACAGTATATACTGTAATATATGTTGACTATAAACATTAGTATATGTTTACTACTAATCATCATCATATAATTCATTATATTTTCAAGGCTCCTTATGAATGACTTATATATCTCTGTATCTCAATATAAACTTGCATAATTCAATACTATGAAAGGTCCAAGACTGAAACTGATAAGATCAATGCTATATTTCAGTACATGCCCGTTCTAAGAGTTTTTAAAGTTTCTGTCTGTATAAGGCAAGTTGAGTAGACATAAATATTTCTTAAGATCATAAAAAGGTTGCTGAATCAGTGAGTTTTAGTTAGACCAGATGGTGGGGTAGAATAGCTGAATGTGCTGCCTCTAACAGTGCTGAGGCTGGTGGTTGGGGAGCTACCATGTCCATGTCATACCTTTGCATAGTGAGAAATTCCGTCAGTCAACAAATTGTTTTCTACTTTATTTAGTAATCTCTAACAGTCCTCCCCAGCTATTGACAGTCAGGATGTTTACATACCCCATTGCTAAGAGGGAGGAGAGGAAGGAAGGAAGGAAGGAAGGAAGGAAGGAAGGAAGGAAGGAAGGAAGGAAGGAAGGAAGGAAGGAAGGAAGGAATTGGTTTTATGTAGCCCATTTTATACAGACTGCCTTCCAAATTGATTTATAATCCAGAGAGGTAGAGAAGAAAATATTGATGCCATTTTGGCACACACAGAGATTCAAAAAGTACATACTGGCATAGATTAGAGATCACAGAGAGAAAAAGCAGTTTGCTATGGGTCACACAGTAAGTTGTGGTTGTAGGATTTAAGCCCTGAAAAACAGAAACTTTGATCCTAGAAATGCCATTGGGGATGTCTGTAGTCTGTACATAAGTGTTTTTACTCAGTAGTTGTTTGAACAAATGCAACTTTGGCATTAGCTACCACTTTGCCAATTTCTCTAGGTCCTCTTTCATGTCCCTAATCCCTTCTCCACTTTTCACACTGCTGCATATCTTACTGTCATCCTCAGAGAAACAGAGACACACTTTGCCCAGTACCCTGCCCTCATGCGCATATAAACAGACTAAAGATCACAGGTCCCAGGACCAACCACTAAGGAACCCCACTGGTCACCCTCCTAACCTCAGATTGCCTTCCGTTAATTACTACCCTTTGGGTTCTTCACACTAACCACTACTCTACCCATATTGTACATCCCCCCAAGTCATGCAATTTCTTTGCAAGGCATCTGTTGGACACTGAGTCAAAGCCTTTGCTGAAGTCCAGATACAGGATGTCCATCACCTGGCCTTTGTCCCTGCCTCAGACTCTGTACTGAAGAATTATATGAGGTTCATTTGGTAGGATCACCCTTTACAAAGTCATGCTTTTACTGTCCTGAAGACTGATGCTTCAGGAATTCTACAAATTGTCTCTAGAAGCTTCCTTATGGTCCATATCAGGCAGACTGGTTGCGGTTGCCCACCTCTCCTCTGTCACTGTTCTCATGCACAGACACATCAGCACACCCTCCAATCCATGGGGACCATGCGGTCACTAACATGCAGTTAAACTGGTCTGCTAATGTTGCTACCAGAACCTGCATCACCCTCCTGAGCCACCAGAGATGTAGCCCATCATGTCCCAGTTGACTTCCCACCTTCAATACCCTCAGATCCTCCTTGAGCACTCTGTCCTTGGTGATGATCCACTCACTGTTTTAGTCTCCTGCCTAGCTTTAATACTGCATTCAAGTAGTGGCCCTCCTTCAACCATGAAGACTGAGCAGAAATATTTATTTACTGTAATATTTCTGCTTTTTGTCCATATTGTAAACCCATATCCCCTTCTTTTATCACTCTATTCCTCCCTTGTTGTTTCTCCTGATGTACCTAAAAGGCCTTGTTATTTTCCTTCAACCTTATGTTATTCTGAGCTTGCCCCCACCTTAGCTCTCCCTCTGCATTACTAAACTCCTTCACTTTGCTAAGGTTGGGCTCCTTATTTGACTCTGAGAAAATTTATACCTTCTGAAGACTTGGTCCAGACTGCTTCCTCCACCTCCCAAGAAAACCAAGAAACTTTCTTGAGTCTATCTTAGGCATGCCTTAGATACCTCTCAGATCCCTGTTTGATGGCATTCCATTTATTTTCCACCACCTCAGATTGGTCAGACCACTTGAATCCATCCCTATGCTCTTCCTCCATCCTCTTGAAGTCTGCCCTTCTAAAGTCCAGAACTACAGTAGCATCTGGGACCTCTGACACTGGGCTTTGAACACTATGCTGAACCACTTTGTGTTGTGGTCACTTGACCCAAAGCTCATCCACTGTGCCACCTCATACTGTCCCAATTTGACAGAACTAGGTCCAGTATTGCACCGTCCCTAGCCTGTTCTTCTACATGCTGTGTTGAAACAGTTTTCAAAGCATCTGCAGTCAAGACTGCCTTCAGGCATATGCAGGTACAGTATACACACCACATACCTTAAATTACCATTGTTGGAGTACTGGCTTTAAGTTGGTTCCATCCTGTGGTACTGCTTGGTGGCAGTGCCACCATAGAAAATACAGTTTAAATTAGTTTGCATATCATATGTAGAGGTTTGGAGGCAGCCATGTCTACAGGCACCTGCTTACCAGTGCTTCATGCCCCAGGAATGCTCCAGTCCACATCTTGCATGTTAAAATCTCCTAGCAGGACAACCTCATCCCTACCACTACCTTCCTGATCTCCCTATTGGTGCTTTGCCCATCTCTTGACTGGTTTGTCAGCAGCACTGTAAGCCACCCCTTTCGAGATTCTCTCACCACCACTAGCAGCTGAACTCGTAGAGATTCCACTCTGCATCTCACCCCATCTCCTTATCCTCCATTGACCTGGTATCCTCCATGGTGAACAGCTCTATTCCCCTTCCTCCTTCTTCCTGTCTTTACTGAGCAGATTATGGTGAGGGACCATGAGGACCCACTGATGACTGGATGTTGCCCATGTTTCTATTATGGTCATTATATCTGGCCTACCTGCTGCCACAGTCTGGAGGTTACTCATTTTGTTCAGAGGATTCTGGAGTTTATGCAGAGCACCTTCCAGGAGCCCTGTTTCCCTCCCTTGCTTGCTGCCCCATCTCTTGATCAACCCTTCCTTCCTTATCCCTTGTGTCTTTTTGTATCTTCTACCACTCTCCATGGCTGCTGGGATTCCTGCTGCCTAGTAAACCTCACTGACACATACTCTGTCTGAATTATCTATGACACCCTGAATATCTCCTCTAGTTGGCAGGTGAAGCTAAGTCTCCCTCACTTGAGTTCTCACCAAAGATGTCCCTGTCTCAGCTCCTCCTTGCTAGCTTAAACACCCTGAAATGTATGCTTCAAACCTCTGTCACAGTGCTCATTTCCCACTCAATTCCTATGAAGGCTGTCTGGTTTAAATAGACCTTTATCCTTCCAAAAACACCAAAGTCCTCCAGGAAGCAAAGCCCTCCTGCTGTATTCCTAAGAAAGCTGTCCAGTTTAAATAGACCTTTATCCCTCCAAAAAGCACCGAAGTCCTGCAGGAATCAAAAGCCCTCTTCTGCAAACCACCTTTAACCAGTTATTAAACTTGTAGATTGTCAGCTTCCTTGCCTCACCTTACCTGTTCACTGGGAGAGCTTCTGAAAAAGTTACAATACCAACATTGCCCAAGCCTTGTACTCAGCTTCCTGGAAACTGGCATCCGTTACACCTAACAGACTCCCTACTATTCTAATTCCTAGATGACAATTACATCTAGCTTCCCACCATAACCCCTAACCAACTTCTCCATCCTGGGCAGAACCTAGCACCTGTTGCCTCTGGGAGATGCCCACCTCCCTCCCTTCTGGGTCTTTAGTGCAGGTCACATTCTCAGTATCACTCACAATAGAATCCTATAATTAGTGCCCTTTTCTTGGCTGCCTTGTGCTCAAATTCAAGAAGCAGGATCAGTGCCTTTTCCCAAATGCTAATGTTACTTTGTTTGTTATGGCAGTATGGGAGATGAGGTGGCATCTCTTGTTCATTAGAATCTGACTGTTGAAACAAAATATTGTCAATAAACTTCTGGATTTTGCAGTTGGGACCAAATTCATACCTGATCACAGCTGTGAATGGGCACTCTATCGGAAACTGCATATTACCCCAATAAAAGTTTGCTTGTAATAAAAGTGAGTCACATATACAGCTATGGTGTTCCAAAAGCATATTTCCTTTAGTTTGTTATCACCATACTTTGAAAGTTTGCGTAATATTAGCATATAGTACTGTATTTATTTAAAATTGCTTCAGTAATGTATGTCTTCTGAACTCGTAACTGTTTTATAAATGCATGAAGGTAGTAGAGATATACACATGTGATTTGTTCATCCATCTATTTATTCATCTGCCTTGATACCTGACATATGTTTTGCATGTCATCCAGGTCACTTGCAGTACATTTTGCCATGTTGTTTATGCTTCTGCCTGTTAATAAAACCATCTCTTTTGCCAACAGTTTATTTTCCTACACTGTAATTAACTCCCAATAGTCATTTTAGCTTGGAAACTGGATGCTACCTGTGTTAACCTTAGTTCTGAGGAAAATGTATGCTTCAGGGCTGTGGTATGATTAATTCAGTGACTTTGCAGATGATACAAGCCAATTGCCCAATTAGACAAATAAACAGAATGACAAACACATTGTTTAGCATTTTCCAAGTCATATCCCATGTTGTTTGTGAGAAAGTCAGTCTGTGCCAAGCAGCACTAGATATACCTAACATAAGTGGATATGGTATGCTTTGCCCTAAGAAAGGGGTGGTAGTGTTCAGTATGAGAAGAGGCAGTCTATTCAAACAACACCCATCTGTAGTGAAAACTGTGGATGACAACAGTCCCATAGTGCTGAGTAACTATAACAGAAAAGAGAACTTTACTGCTGGTCATTCTGATTGCAATGTATAAAGTCTCTTTAGGAGAATGGTTAAAGTTGCTGCCTTCGGGGCACAGTGTCCCACATTTGAGTCTCATCCATGGATGGAAAACAGACACATACATACATACACACACGCATGCATGCATGTGCATGCACACACAGACATATGCACATACACATGCATTTATATGACTGGTATCAATGAATCTGTTTCACATATTGGATTATATTTTCAGAAGGATTGATTAAGTTTTATAAGACAGCACAACCATCAGGCTGAAGTTGTTTAACATGCATAAATAAAATAAACTGGCATCCATAGATAATAAAATCACAAAACATTCTTTAGCTAGAAAACCAGCACAATTCAGGTGGTAAGGCTGTTATGTTAAAAGTCAATGAAAATAATATGACTGTTCTTATTGCAATTGTGGGCAAAGCCTTCAGTTGAACTAGGCTACATAGAAAAGGGCACACAATAAAAATGACAATACAGTATGCTACATTAATATGAATTGGCATACAGACTGTACATTATAATTATTGCTATGAATTCCATAAAACAACTGTGAGGTGAATTTATTCTATACATCTTTAATCTATAAACTACATATGTTGTAGTTTGTTGCAATCTAACAGAATGTTTTATGTTCCATAGAACTGAACTGTTTTACATGCACCTGTATTATTCCCCATTATTTCTGTTTACCTAGTGTATTGTATTGACTTTGATGTATTTGTTCCATGATGTATTGTATTGCTTTACTCTTGTGCCATCTCTGTGGCCAGGTTCATGCCTGAAAATGGTCCTTGGATCAGTGCACCAACCTGGTCATCAAATGAATGAATGAATAAATACATATATATATATATATATATATATATATATATAATGTAACCCCCAAGGTATGCAGTTTCCATCTAACAGCTCTACCTGGTGGGCTGGGTTCTGGGAGGAATATGTCACTCGGCACATTGGATAGGTTTGGTTACTCTGCAACAGGGACACCCAAGTAACTCCAGACAAAGGAAGCAATAACTGTAACGTCCAATACCAGAAGTGGGATTCTAAAATGTGGCTTTTATTCACATCCAACAGAATAAACAAAGCATAGATGAACCCACAGGGCTACACTCCTGGTAATGCAGATTTATGGAGATCAGAACACATCCTCATTCACTTTAGCCCTCAGGCTCTGAAACACACTGGGCACACAGCCCGAACTTGTATGCTGCTCTGGGTTTTCCCTGGCTCGGCTCCTTGCCAGCCACTTGGACACTTTCCATATAGCATGGAAACATTTACTGGTGGCTCCCTAAACCACCTATGAGCACTTCTGCTCCATAAGGAATGTTCCTCATCAATCCCACATCTAGGTACTTTCCTCAGGCACTGGTCAAGTACCTGAGACAAGCAACAGGTGTCCCAGAACAAATCTGTAGAGGTGAATTTGGTTACTACTGATGAGGGTCTCCCGTCTCGCTCCCACAATTCATACCCGGCCATTTCTCTGGACTGTAACACCTCATCCTTTAACACACTTTGTTGTGTAGATTCATTTTAAATGTATTTCACATTCAGTCTACAGTCTTTACATCCCATTTGTGCTGGACTTGAACATACTTAATAAGTGGCTTCGTCCATTACTCTAGACCCCCACAGAGTTAAGCAGTCCAATCCCACATCTTCAAACTGTACTTGGCTGTCTTTTCCGGACCCCACAGTAACAGTCCCTTTAGTTTCATCTTGATGCAGGTGAAAACACATGGCCCTTTAGCAGAGCGAACTCACCCTTCAGTTGCAGGCACCCCACAGGTGTTTCCTCCTCAAGGAACTCTCTTCCAGAGCTTCTGGTGCCTCAGCACGAACTTAAACAGGAAGCTTCTTTTCCTTAGCCAGACCAAGGGGATTGCCCCTGGAAGAGGCTGATACCTCCCCCATCCCAGCAGGGATGGGGCCTAATTCATTGAAAGCGGTTCCACCACTTAATATGTTCTTGTGTTCCTCTTCAGGTGGGAACACATCTAAAACAACAAAAGTAGCACTTTGACAGAGCTTGGAGCTCTGAGGGCCTGCCTACAGCAGAGGACCTCTTTCAGACTGCCACCTACTCTACTGAACTCTACAGACTCACTTCAAATTCCCTAATGTTTACTCTAACCTCCAACTGTAACATTCCAGTGTGGCTTATGCAGCTGCATCAAGTTCTAAATGATGTCATCCCTCAGTCTCAGTTGAGACTGAGAACAGAGTGAGACAGTGTGAAATCCATTTAACTGAGTTTCACAAGCTGCCTTCTCTTTTCCTACCACTAGGTCTTACTGGGATTCTAGTAAGCCCGGTAATGGGGGTTACATAAATTATTGCTTAATAGGTACAATTATCTAAGTCCAGGAAACAGGACATTATTAGGTACAGGAGTGAAGGAATTCATCTAAAACATATTATGGCTGATGGAATGTAATTAATCCAGTATAGCTATATTTCTGTTCTTCCCAGCTTTGCTTACTCACATGCATCTTTTCCCCAACAAATAAGCACATTATCATCTGAGAATCAACAGGCTAGTTAATCTACAGTATGTCCAGGTTATGGAATTATACAATAGTTTTCCAGTGCTACAAAACAAAACTATTTATGATTAGAGCACTTGTAACACATAGAAGAGTTTTCTTTGAAGGAATAGTTCATGTCTCATTTAAACTTTCCTTGTTATAATCATTTTTGCTGTGTTTTAAGTCCTGGGTGCAGTCTGTCATTTCTGCCTCCCTCCAATTCACTTTGCATTGTATGACTGTAAGGTATCAAAAATATGTTCTCTCCTTTACCTAACTGAGATTGATCTGACCCACAATTCTTAGCATGCCTTGTATGCTGAGCGTGTGACAGATTTGGAAAAAAATCTCAAAGTGAGAGATTGTTACCTTTTTATGAATGATCGCAAGTGAACTGTGAGTTGAGACTGAGTGCTATTAGGAAAGTTTTTCCAAGGGAGAGGATCATCAGGGTGCATTTGTGCGTGGTCCTATGTGAGGCAGGCAACCTTGACATGCTACAAAGACAAACACTTGCATGAGATTGTTACAAGAGCCAGTCAGTTTCTGCCTGTTTAGGTATGGTGTGTATTTACTAACCTACTTCTATTTGCTACAAGGGATACTTCCATCTTTATACATTACAGTAATTTACTCCAAAGCTACAAAATATTTATTTATTTGTTTGTTTGTTTGTTTGTTTGGTAACTAGGTGAACCCTAAGCATGCACCATTTTAAGGATGACCCATTATAATATAAATTATGTGTTCTAATATTTTTTCTTATAAAACTATTAATGGGAGCCAGGTATTGTGAGCATCATAGCAAAGTGTGTGTTAAATAACATTATAAAGGGCAAAAAATCTAGAAATCTCATTGGCCAAGAGACATCAGCTGACTGTACATTAAATCTCTGTATACACACAGTCATCCTGGTACTAAACCACATCACACAATGAGCAAATCAGTCCTCCTACAACCAGAACTATCTTCCATCAGTCCCTCTGCAACCAGAACTGATCTTCCATCACAAACATGGCTGCTTCCTTTACACTGTAAAAACCTTTGACTAGGTCCTAAAAATAAAACTACCTTATATAAAAATAAAACATTAATTAAACATTGTTTCCTGATCATCACACTCTCCTTACACACATAAACAAATTAGAAACATTAAGTACTGTTTATAGTTTTCATTACAACTGTTTCTTCACTAACAGTGAAAATCCCCTTCTGTCTTTATCTGCTCACCAGGAAATCTCTTCTGCTTGCCCTGACAGTGAGATAATTGACTCACTGGCTCTAAAACAAGCCTTTGCTGTCTGTGTGTACAGTATGTTAGGAGAGTAACGTTCTAAAACAAGCCTTTGCTGTCTGTGTGTACAGTATGTTAGGAGAGTAACATTCTTCCATTGGAACTGAGCAGAATTTTGAATCCCTGTATTCCATGGCAAACATTCCATGATAAACATTCTGGGCCAGATATTCAAAACTTTGCCTTGGGGCTAAATTAGCACTGCCAGGTGGGCAAACTTAGCCGGAGCAAAAAGCAAGCTATATTCAAAAGGAATAGCCCACTGAATATAGCAAGCAAAGGAAGCCAGGCAAACAGGGCAAGGAGTGCAGGGCAGAAATAGCCGGGAATAAGACAGCACTGAATATAGCAACAGGGAAGTGCACACTGATACTGCAGCTCATTAGACCCTGGAGAAAGCCAGTGTTGCAGGTGGAGAACATTGTGTGACTGCACAGAGATGTCTCACATCTACTGCAAACAACAGTGTAAGCCACACACTGCAGAACTGTGCTATGCTGAAGTGAGGTTTGGACCGGGCTAACTTGATTGCACAGTGCTAACACATTAGCCCCTGGCAAACTGGTTAGCTGGGGCAAATGAGCTATATTCAAAGCTCCCATGCAAATGAGACTACTTAGGTAATCTGTAGGTAAACAGGTACATTTGCATCTCATTATCTGCTGCTTAGCATACATTACCATGCACATTTGCCCAGTGCTACTGCATGGAACACAAGCTCCCCTTTGGTCGGAATGGAAGTACAGACAGGATGTTGCAGGCCAAGGTATGCCCACAGCATCCCCTTTTGGTCGGAATGGAAGTACAGGCTGGAAGCAGCAGGAACTGTGTGCCAGCAGGCACAGTCAGTGCACTACAGCACACCCATGCATCTGTGCAAGCATGGCCTGTATATGTGTATATGTGCGTGTGTGTGTATATATATATATATATATATATACACACACACACACACACACACATCAATAGCTAAACACAGACACACTGCCCATGGCCACCGTGGCACATGCCCTGGAGGATGCCCCACCCCAACAACATAGGTACCCCATTGCAGTTGTGGGTGAAATACAGTGGGGAAACACAATGCACGGGACAGGCATAAGGTGAACCTGGTGGGGGAAGGAGGCCACAGGCCATAGGTTCACTAGGATATGCAACATATCCATTAGATAGGAGCAGGGCAGACTGGCTGGGCCGGGCAATTCCTTCCCTGCCATCATGGTCCCTGTTCCCATGTGTGCCTGTTACACACCCTGGCATACCCTCAGCTCTTGTGTCACTGAAAAGAGGGACATGGACATGTTGGACACTCAGGATGAGGGACAGATGAAGGACAGGGTAGTTTAAAGGGTAAAATGAGGGCTGTCCCTCATAAACAGGGACAGTTGAGAGGTATGCACCCTGGTAGGCTAGTGTCTCTCCCCCAGCATGATCCCTGACCCCTGGTAGCCCCGACAACCAAAGAAATACCTAATGATCTAGTAGTCCCCCACCCCCAGCACAATCCCTGACCCACGGTAGCCCTGTAAATCAAAGGAATACCGGGAGGAGGGAGGGTGGAAAGTTGATCTCGCACATGTTTTTTTTTGTTCCTGTATCATATGTGTGTATGATAACTGGATCCTCTCTCTGTACATGAAAACTAAATAAAGTTTGAATGGCAAAAAAAGAATACCTGGTGATCTAGTGGTCCCCCCAGCACAATCCCTGACCCCCAGATCAAGTAAAAATAAGATATTTTCCATGGTAGTCTAGTGGTTCCCCCACCCCCAGCATGTATCCGACCCCTGTTTCAAATAAAATATAATCATTTCCTGGAAGTCTTGTGGTGCCCCCACCCCCAGCATGTATCCGACCCTGTTTCAAATAATAATAAAATCATTTCCCTGGTAGTCTAGTCATCCCCCACCCCCAGCACATATCCCAACCCCCATTTCAAATAAATATAAAATCTTTTCCCTGGTAGTCTAGTGGTCCCCCTACCCGAGTGACACCTGCTCATCCCAATAATGTCCCAGAACAGGCCAGTGACTGGCTCAGCCCTCCTCTCACCACATTGCAGACTTGCTTGGACTGAGGGAGGAAGGTGGTGCAGTCCTTCCAACCACCCTCCCTCCTGAGCTATGTAAGTCAGCTTCTTCCAGTTGCACTCAGAAGCACTTTTTCTTTGTTGCAGCTAGAGGATCCCCCAGTGTTCATCTTCTGCCCCTTGCAACTTTGGCCTTCTGCTTGGTTTGTGTTTCTCAAGTTTTCTATGTATTTTACTTTCTTCCTCCTTGGCTGCAGTTTGTGCTTCTCTCTGTTTATGTCTGTTGCTATCCTATCCTCCTTTACTTGTGTTTCTTTCTGTTTTGCTTCTTTTTGGTGCTTTCTAGTTTTCCTAGTGTCCTGCTGTTCCCTTTTGCGGTTTATGTAAGCGATGTACTCCCGGTGCATAGCAAAGGGTGTGAGGGACTTTGAATTTACTGGTTTATGTGGGGGGCTGCCGTCCCTGTACCCCTTCTAAAGATTCTCAACTCTAGGGGTGCACATCGGGGTGCAAAACCAGAGAAAAAAGAAATTCAGGCCAGTCGCGAACAAAAACATACTTGTGCCCAGACCCTAATCCAGCACCTCCAAACCCCAGCCCTGAACCCAACGACCATGCAATGGGGCCAGCTCAGCAGCTCACCACTGCACCACCCCTCACAATCTGTCCCTCCCTCCGCCCCTCACTGAGTGTGCTCGCCCCCCACACACATATACATGTAGCAGTATCCTGTCACTACGTGCATGAACCTCCCCATCCGGTCACCCTCCTGGTGCGGTAGCCCCAATGACATGCTCCGCAATTGAGTCGCCATTTTTGTAGGCACCAATCGAGGTCACCTATGTCATGGGATACCCTTTGCTACCTTTTGCTATTCAGGCTTCCATTTTTCTGTTTTTTCCTACCTGTAACAATCCTTAGTTCAACAACAATAATTAACTGTTTATGGCTAGCTCCAGCTAGTAGCCACTCCCTTCTGGGTTATTTGTTCACTGCAGCAGCTCTGCTCTCTAGTTTTCAGTTCCATGTACTTTCTGCTTCCCTAGCAGTTTCATTTGTTACTTTTACTGCCTCAGCCTCCTGATTTGCAATGCATC
Organism: Neoceratodus forsteri; assembly: GCA_016271365.2. Lineage (NCBI taxonomy): Eukaryota > Metazoa > Chordata > Ceratodontiformes > Ceratodontidae > Neoceratodus > Neoceratodus forsteri. Next base: position 719,017,693 of record CM057459.1, on the reverse strand, counting down.
AACAATAAACACTAACCTCCTTATGAAACTGGTTGGCATGCATTCCTCATTCAGTCTAAGCTTGTAACAGTCTCATGCGATGTTCTAGTTGCCATTCAAAGTCATTATCAGCAATCATGCAGTACTCAGTCTTACCAGTTGCACACCAACTAATGCAATCTGTTATGTCTGCAGTGCTAACAGTCACTTACTTATGCTCCATTTCTTTTATGTGCTCATGGCCCTCAGGCTTTGCCATGGCCTCCCACTACTCCTGCATTCAGATAAAAGGGTATTCAGCCTTACTTGCATTTTGTTTCTTCCATGTGCACATGCCTTCAGGTTTTGCCATGGCCTCCTATCATGTCCTAGTTGTAATTTTCTGTCTCAACCAGTGCCTTCATCCTGCATTCAGTTTAGTAAGCAGCTTTCAGGGATCTTGGGTACCACTGAAATGCAAGCAGTGGTACACCATGCCCTGCTGATGTGGTGAGCAGATACCATAGGAAGGATCTTGAGGCACCGCTGAAATGTGGGTAGCAGTACAGTGTGCCCTGCTGATGCGATAGATGGATGCCATAGACATGGATCTTTGGCACCACTAAAATGTAGGCAGTGGAACAGCGTGTCCTGCTGATGTAGTAGGCAGATGCCATAGGAAGAGGATCTTGGGTGCCACTGAAATGTAGGCAGCAGTACATCATGCCCTGCTGATGTGGTAGGCAGATACCATAGGCGGATCTTGGGCACTGCTGAAATAGGCAGCAGTACAGTTTGCCCTGCTGATGCAGTAGGCAGGGATCTTGGGTGCTGCTGAAATGTGAGCAGTGGTACAGTGTGCCCTGTTGATGCAGTAGGCAGGGATCTTGGGAGCCACTAAAATGTAGGCAGTGGAACAGCGTGCCCTGCTGATGTGGTGAAGCAGATACATAGGAAGGGATCTGGGCACCACGAAATGTAGGCAGCAGTACAGTGTGCCCTGCTAATGTGGTAGGCAGATACTGTAGGCAGGGATCTTGGTGCTGCTGAAATGTAGGCAGTGGTACAGTGTGCCCTGCTGATGCAGTAGGCAGGGATCTTGGGTCCTGCTGAAATGTAGACAGTGGTACAGTATGCCCTGCTGATGCAATAGACAGATGCCCTAGGCGAGATCTTGGATGCCTCTGAAATGTAGGTAGTGGTACAGACTGCCCTGCTGAAACACTAGGTGGATGCCATAGGTAGGAAAAGGTTATCTACCACCAAACTCATAAGAATGGCACCTTTTGCACTGCTTAAATTGTAGGCAGTGAGTCATTATTGGGTTCCTACATAGCAGTAGCCACATCATCACTAATTTATCCCAGACCTGTGGGAGGCAACCAATGCCTTGGATCCCCAGAGGTTTCCTCCTCATAGAGTTTTTCCTCTCCTCCATGCCAAAGGTCATAAAAGTTAAGTAGTCCATATTGTAGTACATTCCATTAGTTTATCCAGCTAGGTTTCTACTGTTGGATGTAGTATGATGGTAGCCCTCCTTCCTTCCTTCCTTCTCTGTCTCTCCTCCAGAAGTCATGCCCCTCTGCTATCAGTTCCATTATCAGTTAGCCTCTGCTCATCTCAGTCTGTGTCTTTTTCCAGTCACACTGGTTGCCATCAATCTGTCCTCAGGCTCAGTAATCTCCACTCACTGCTCAGTCTTTTTGGGGCTCCTTCATCAGGTACCTTTTGCCTAAATGAATTCTACCCATGGCACTTCTAGGGGTGGAACCCTCCTTGAGGACTCCTTACCTTCATTGAAACACATATATTGAAACAATATTTCCTGATTATGGGGCCTTAAGAGTTGAAGTGATAAACCTAGTCATATGTAAAACAAAAACAAGGTGCTGCATCAGCATGTGGTCTGAAAGCAAAACAAAATGGAAATATTAAATGCACATTGAAAATAGAAAAGAAGTTAAAATATACATTTCAATCTTAGGTCTTCTTCAGGAAATGTCTAAAAGAAAAAAACTAAGTTAAGGTGGTCATACGTGTAGGTCAGTACTGCCCTTTTGTAATGACTAAACAATGAATTGATTTTTACATTTTAACACATGCCATTTACGGTGATGTGTTCATTGTTTTGTGATATGTAAGCAATAGGACAAGATAAGGTGTTGGCTGTGCTGGGATAAATGCTTACTCAGGGTTGTAATGAGACATGAAGCTGAAGGCCAAGTACTTATGTCCTGGAAGTGTGTTTATTTCAGCACAACCAATACCCTGGAGTATTATATTGCAATTATAAAAAGTTTTTGTTAAAATGTTAAACTGAAAAAGATATGAAATGAAAACAAATGTGCAATTATTAACAAAATAATCCCTACTCTGGTGGGCTGTCACCAAGGGGCATTGGCATGGCATATGGGCACCAGTGTGTACAGTGTCTGCTATATGCATCTGGGATATTGGCACGCTGTTTACACTTTTTACAAATGTTTTTATTGATAAATGTTTGTTTTTTAATAGGGTTATAGTGATAAATACAACATTATTAGTCACTAGAGTGGGTTTAGTTTCATTAGTGCAGAGTATCGAACCACTGTGTACTTTTATAATAGGAGCCACATTGGAGTGCTGAATGCAGAGTTTTTAAACCATATGCTACAAATTAGTGGCTCAGTGAAAGTTCTGAGTGAAGAAGCAAGTGTTTTACAAATAAGGCAATCAGTGAGTGTACCTTTTGTGAAGGAGCAGGGAGGCTTGAGAGAGCAACCTTGAGCAGAAGAGCAGGTGGGCAGACAAAAGAAAACAAAAATGCAAGATATGGGAAAACAATTAAATAAATATGCTAAAGTATGAACATTTATTTTACGGCAGGTCTGGTGCAGTTCATGGTGTTTTATTTTACAGCTAGTGGGGACAAAAAAAATTGGTGGTTGTTTGAAAAATGAACAGTCTAACATGACACATAAATATAGCTGGCAAAGGGCTTAGCTGATACTTTCTTTTCACCGTTGGTAGTGCTGAAATAAAGAATGGGTATAAGTCTGTCTCAGCCAATCAGAATGCAGAATATTTCTTATCCATTTTATAACAATGTCATACCTGTAACTTGATATTCTGTAACACATGCCTGTATTATGTACCAATATTAGAATTCAAGGCATTCAGAATAAAGATTTTGTCATAATCCCAATTGTCTAAAGTACAGCACTAAGTGGAACCTCAGAGACCTGATCACCAAATCTGTGCCGAGCCACTAAATCTGTTTTTCACAATTCTATTAGGAAACCATGACCATAGGTAGACTTGTTCTGAACCATGAGTGGTTCTCAGATAGTATACAGAAACAGCGGTCAGGTGTCCAGTGTATACTTATAAATCCTCAGTAGCCAATATAAACTAAGTTTCAGAGGCCAAAGGGTCAGTAGAGTAAGGGCTCCCATCATGCACTATATTTTTATTATTTAAATATTGTGGCTTTCCTCCCTTTCCCTCTTCCCAGCAATAGGTGCTTACATAGCTTTACCCTTCCTTGAGGAAGGCATGTGGGCTAGTGTCTACCTTCACAGCTGCAGCCAATCCCATCACTTGGTCATTTGGCAGAGAATGCATGAGATGCCTCACCCTGCCTTCCCAGAGAACTTTCTCCCACAATGTGTTTGGCCCCAGCCAGCACCAGTCTGGGATTCCATGCCCTGATCAAATACTGTCAAAGCAAAAGTTTGTAAGGCTGCTCAAGCAAAAAATGCTCATCGCACAAATTCAGTCTTAAATTTTTCTTTTTCAAAGTCTGTACAATAGGTCCCAATGTTTCACCTGAATAAGGCTTGATCTGGGGAGCTATTAATACTTAAATATAATATTTTAGTATATTTATCATTTTTAAACATTGTTAATATTTTCATTTTTTCAACTATATTTTATTTGCATTTTCAATAGAAGGTTTCAAAAACATCAGCCAGTCTGTACATTAATTTCACACTGTCATTTGACTTACTAGTTTCAAATAATACAAGTATTTACATATTTACATTTTGCCCACACGATCGGCTACCAGTAATTAATTGGCATATAAACTGCTGCCTGACCTTTTAACATGGCCATGCGGCTCTGCTGTCTGCCAGTATTTCTGTCTGCATCCACAAGTTGGTTACCATCTTTGAATGTGAGAAAAATATTTTTCAGTATGCAGATTTTAGCAAAACCTTCAACTAGTGATTAATGATTTTTTATTTAGAAATCACTTGTTTCATCAGTTTGTTACACATGCATTGCTTTTGCATTCCTTATTTTTCTTTTCAATAATTTTCAAAATTCCTGTCAATGTATAAACAGTAAAAGCTTAACCTTAACTTATGTTGGTGTTTTATATAATAATCTTGACTGGTTATACATCACTACCTTGGTTTCATTTGATTTTGCCTTCACTCTGTTAGAAAGCAAATTCCTATTTCATGCTGTTCATAGCGTAGGTAAAAGTTGCCTGAAAACAATCCTAAGATTTAAGTTTCTAGTTACTTATTTTGTTTTCTTATGTTATTTCTATGGCATCTGTTTCTGTCTTTTATTTAACCATTGTTGAGGTGCATCATTACATAACTAGTTCAACACCTGCTTTAAATAACAGGTTTGTTACTGTGATCAGGTAAGCACTGGTTGCCTTTTACATTTTACAGTGCTTTATCTTGGGTTAAAATGGCATATGAAATACTCTTTTCTTATCCATGTTGTTACTTAACTGTTAGTGTTAAGCTTTCTGTTTCTTTTTGTTCTTGTTCTATTTTATCTCTAGTCTTAGACTGTCTTTGCATTTATAAAATCATTACAGCCGTGTCAGAGAGAATCACCACTTCAATTGCAATCTGATACGACTCAGTTATGAGTTTAAAATGTTAAGCTTCCTTCTATTAACTTATTTTAATGCTTTCTCTGTTCACATCAATTGAGAAAATACTGTACATGAAATTATCACAATTGCGATTTTGGTATAGCAGCCAGCAAGATACCAAAACATGAAAATGATGTATTGTAATGAATAAATCTGTCTGTTTATTCAAAGTTTGCACATATAGGATTTGTTCTAAGAGATGCCTCTCTAATGCATTTGGCTTTGTTGACCAAAAAGGAATGCTAGATAATACTGCCTATTTTCACCCTTGTCTGGGGAGGGGATGCTGATGCAAACCAGCTGAAATTGAACCACATTCGCTATTGGTGGTATTAAGTGGATGGGAAATGCGGCCAAAACAGGGGACATTCCTCTACTTTTCTTGGGAAGTGCCATGGGATCTTTAACATTCACCTGAACAACCATCAGAAAAGGCAGATGGGATCTCAATTTAAATGTTATCCAAAGCACAGCACACCCTGACAGTAGGGCATCCCCTAGTACTGCATTTGGGTTTGTTCAGTATTTATGAAATGAGCCCAATTCTGGGCAGGACTGAACCATGACCTTCTGGACTAGAGACAAATGTGCTTCAGATGCATCATGCAGATTGTACAAGTCTCACTTAACAGAATGTCCTGTTGTCAGTTTAAACATACAAGTAAATAAAATAAATATTGAAACAGTAAATAAACTGACAAGATCCTGGGCCCTCAAGGGTTTAACTTGCAAAGTGCAGTACAGGGGTACCAAACTCAGGGAAGTCAAGTTCCAACTGTCTTTTCAAAACTATGAAGAAGGCAGAGTCTCCACCAATATGTCACCAGCATTAGTCTGCACGTGGCTTGTGGTGCGTGCACGTTCCCCAACTTCTGACTCATGGTAGTGGGAACTGTTTGTTTCCACTACAAGGAAACTGAAAATATAGAAAAAGGATATGCATTGTTTCTGCTTTAAGCCTCAGTTGTAGTGTGCTGTCTGTGTTTTGCAGCTATGAAAATCATTGAATAAATATATCATTAAGGTAAGGACAGCTTGTCTCAGTCACTTGTCGTTCCAGCTGTAGGAGTGTGACTCCCTGAAAGCACCCTGTGTGCTTTCTTCATTCTATAAAATTGAAATATTAGTCACAACATGTACAGCACTCACTGTGTGCTCACATGAATAAAATAAATAAAATGAATAAAATACAGCATGGAACTGGATGGACTACTGTCTGAGTGCTAAGCTTTATTTCCTGAGCACCTCGCTACTAGTCCTGCATGTGTTCTGCTTGCTTTTGGTGGAACAGCACATACACTCAGATTGCAGTTTCAATACAGGAACTGTCATAGCAACTGTGGAGGTACAGTTCCTAAGATGGGGATCCAGGGGTGCCAGGAGAAAAGGTGCATGAAAATGAGAAGAAGCTAGCCCAAACTATGAGAGACACTAGGATGCAATAAGGCCTGTGGAACATATATTATCTGACTTCACATTGATAAAGCAGTGAATGCAATTTGTCAAAATATAAGGCACTGAAAAGGGCATGTAAGGACCTATACATAAGGTTGTGCCAGTTTATTTCCTTCTTAAATCAAGGAAACCCAGTTTAGGAAAGGTAAGGAACAGCACTCACCACTCATATCATCAGTGACTGGTGAGTGAGGTCACTAATCATTCTTAAGTACTGATTTTTGCACTGGAACCAAAACTCTTGTGCTTACCTCCAAAAACCCAATTTACTTCATGCAGTAGGTTGCAGTGATGTCTGTCCCAGGTATTTTTAAGATACAACACATTAATCTATAGTAAAGAATGGATAGTGGGGCAGATAGCAATCAGATACATGTTGATAGGTGACATTGGACCAGATTTTCAAAAGTCTGAGACTGGTGCATGGACCTTGCATCAAAAGAAATTGATGCAAGAGACAGTCTGCATCAGAAAATGTGGCGTCCCAATTTTCATAGGCCACTTGCAGTAAAACCAGGGCCCCTGCACCAGATTGCCTTGTGCCATGCTTGCAGCAGACAAACTGTGACATGGTGGTAGGGGACTTGCTCCACACAAGGCTGCCACATCCCATACATCGGGATTTTCAACACCCCAAAGACCACACAAGCCACAAGAGTTAGACTAGCAAAAGATGGTCTAACAGCCCTGCATCATCCATGTCCTGAGTCACTGGTTGGCCAGATGGTACAGCATGGTCCAGAAGGTGTAGCTTGCCCATGGACCATAGGTGGGGTGCAGTGCCTACCCTGTTCCCAATCATCTGTGACACCCCAGCACCCCTATGGCTGGGATCAGGGTGTGGAGGTGGTACATCATGGGGTAGCCTGACATTGGGCAGGGGTCTCTGTAACAAGGTGTGCCACACCATTGTGACACCTGGGTACTGTGGGCATATTCCTAGGCACAGCACTGCAGGAGGAAAATGGGTGTATGTGGTCAGGGAATCTTGGTGCATAACATGCTGGGGTGACTGTCCGGCTGGGTTGCAATGGAGGTACCCACCTACAGAGAGCCAAGATCATCTCTGGGACTGTCCCTTAGTGGGCACACCAACCATATGTCAACATACCTCCACAAGCATGATGCATCTGCATGTCCTTCATTGGGTTGTATGGATATCTAATCAACCCTCTCAGGTAGTACATGGGGACCTAACAGAGGCAATATTGGATGGTGTATACAAGTGGAGAGCAGTGCATTGCTGTGACAGCAGAAACAACTATGGTACACTGTCATATTCACAACACATACTGGCAGATATGATGTACACTACCTGAAGACACAAACAGAACAAACTGTCCAAAAACCTAGTACAGTGTTTATCTGGGCATTCAGTGAGTCCTCTACATTTCCACAATGTACACTTGCACCTGGGACCATTGTGGCAGTCTCCTATGGTGGCCAAATGGTAGGCAGCACTACAAAGGCACATCACACACACCAGCTATGCTACCCTCAACCATTTGTTTACTCCATACAGCCTGGGGACCTGACTACCTCATGTTACTCATTCCAGTGGCATTTTCTTCTTGTGTTCTCTGATAACCATGGAGGTTATCATGGGACAATGGAGTGAGGAATGTAAATTGTTGTACTATGACTAACTGGAGGTCTATGGGCAGTATTTACGTTGGTCAGGGGATGATGACAGCCTTCATCAATCCTCCAATGTGTCAGCCATTGAACACAATGATCCACTTGCAGCAGCATCCATGACTTTGGTGCCAGGAACCCACATGTACCAAAATCGGTACAGGGTCCCTGGCACACCAGACTTGCTGAAAGTGGCTATTTGGCACATCTTGCACCAGTTCAATGAGCCATTGAAAACTGGGCCCATTGTCTTATTTTAAAATAGGCAACATGGCCTGGACAACAACTCTATCAATTTGGGATAAGCAATGCTTAGGATACCTAAGACATTCCAAGCAAGTACAGATTTTCAAGACAGTATGATTAATGTGGGGTATGAAAGGCAGAGAGGAACAAAAATTAAGACTGAGATATTCAAAATTAGAAATAAATTCATAGAGGGGGTGGGGTTACCACTGAGAGAAATAGTCAAAGGAACTGTCAAGCGCTGCAGGAATGTAAAATGTGCCAATAACACTGAACAAGTTTTCTTACCATTGATTACAAGACAATTGTCTGTGAACCAGGACAGAATGCTAAATATAGAATAATACATGGGGTAGTGTGTATAATGAGAATTTTACACATGCCTGAGATGTTGGATTTCATACTAGATTTCATACTAGGAAGAGGTAGGCATACAGAAGGCTAATGCCCATAAGTGTATGTCTCCAGCACAGCTCAGGGGTTTATAGAAGCATCCAGAACTGAGGGTGTGTGTAATTTCAGTTTTATACACTACACTGTGTCTTGTTTTATATAATTGCTGTGCAGCATTTTTCCTAACAGCAATTTTATAAATACTGTACAAGGCAACTGATCTGCGTGCTGAGAAAGATGAGGAAAGTTGTGTGTGCATGGGTACTGTTAATGAGGCAGTGTACATAATGTGAGGAGTAAGGAAACCCAGTGCATGTTTAATGTTTAACCAGCTGGTTATAACAGTGAATTACAACCAGGTTTCCTATGGTAGAAAATGTTTCACATTTTATCATATTCCATTTGTAGCTAGTCTAAGGCAATCAATGGATGTGTTAATCAGAAGTGTTGCATGGAGTGCAAACAAATAACAGAGGACTGGAAAAGGTAGTTAAAGGTTCAATGAACAGAAAGAAATTAATAGGACCCAGAATACATCCTGAAAAACACCAATGTGAAATAGATGGAGAAGAAAATGAACTGCTCCAAGAAACAAACTGAGTCCATTCAGAAAGATAAGACTTAAACCTGTCAACAATATTATTAGGAAAAACTAGAAGTGGGAAGATGTTTAAAGAGAATGGAGTGGTTAGTCAAACTGAACATTTTCAAGAGGCCAATGCAGATTGACCCCAAAAGACTGACCAGGATCCAAACAACAGGACAGTGGATAGTGAAATCAGTGAGAGCAGATTGTGTACAGAACTTAGAATGAAAGTCAACCTGAAAATTCAAAAAATATTCTGCTGGTCCAAAACTCCATCATTGGCTGCACACAATCTTTTGAGGAGTTTAGAAGCACAAAAGTAAACAATTAGGGTGGTAATTGTCTGCGAGACACGTGAAGCCAGATTTGTGAAGGGAACAATCACTGACTGCTGCTGAAGTAAGATAAACATTTCATAAAACAGGAAAGGCTGTGAAGAAAATTAAGTGGAAAAACATGAATGTCAGCACCTGCTTTTAACAAAACTTACATTTGCCCAAGTCTTGGTTTGTGTCAATTTTAAACCAGGCAACAAGGATAGTCCTGCATTTCAACATGCCCAGCAAGTTCAAAATAGAACTGGAACATGTTTGAAGAACAGTGGTACCAGCATCAGGGTCCCTTATGACTAGAGATACTAAACACTGCTGTCATGATGTCCTCAGTTGCAGCTAGTTGTAATGGTAGGTGCCACACAGGTCTCTGTTTTAAATGCTAAAAATATACATTGCCATCTGTAGAGTTGCTAAAGAGCCATCAAGTGGCATTGTTCAAAACAGAGCTGCACATGTTTGTACCAAAGCTCTTTAATCAGCAGGCTCTACTTGTCAGCTGGCAAATCACAAGTAGACAAAACAAGTGCAAACTGATGACCTTGACTATTCTCTTCTCATATTTAAAATGTTTATTAAATTTGTCAAGTACAAGTCATAGACAATAACAGGGCCCCACACAGCATTCACTGGGGGCACAGGACAGGTATGCTCTGATCCCTGGCTGCACAGATAGTAGTATGCCAGGGTGGCAAGATGGCATGTGTCGGGGCATGCTGGCACTCCATGCCATTTACAGAGGTGTGGGTGCTGGGTACAGAGGATCACACTATATGCCAGGGCAAAATCAGCCATACAACTTACGTGCCCCAGCGATGCCACCGTGGGTTGTGGCGGTAGTATGTCGGGTACACCAGATCCCCCGCCAAATGCCACCCAGCCAATGGGGACCATGTACGGAACCAAGGGTGGCCGAACGGGCTCCCACAGTCCCTGTGCCACCAGTGCTCACCGCACCATCAGCTAACATCTGTGCCTTGTGGGCACAAGGGATCCACTGGAAGACTGGTTCCAGGCATCCCAATGGATGCATGCCCAGTCCACAGAGCACTCCACTGTGCACCTGCGCACTGGAGGGAAGGAGCTGAGGACAGGTGGGTGCAGGCCAGCATACCGGCACAAGCACCTGTCCATGGGTGCGCAGCTACATGGGTGGGGTATGTGCATTTTCTTATACCCCCATCTGCATAGTGCATAGGGCCCAATACCAGAAATATACAGATTCACTCATCAGATAATAAATGATACATACATGCCTCCCAGAATCAGTTAATTTTTGTGGCATAGAGGATTGCTGTCATATAAACAGTGCACCATAAGGACTGTGGAATCCTGTTAGTGCGTTCTCTCCCACTGGGATATAAAATCTGGGTTCTAGTAGTGTTGCTCAGATGGTATCCTACCAGGTTAGGTACCACTGGATACCATCATTTTGGCTGGATATCTGCATTGGGTGGCGTAGACATCTGACCAAGGATCTGACCTGTTAGAATCCACAGTAAGTATTCAAGATATCCATGGATATGACCTGGTTCTGATGGATCCAGCCATTGGATCCAGATATCTGACCATTGATCCAACCATCCAAGGTTGGCTCTGATGGATCTGACCTTCGTATTCAACCATCTGACTATGAATCCTGAATCCAACTTTAGTCATAACCTAGGTAAGATAACTGTACTATCCGATGGAGAATAGTCAGATCCACAAATTTGAGCACCACTAAAGGAAAGGAGGGAGAGTTGTGCTTTATGTGAAGGAAAGCATAAAAGCAACAGAAATACAGGAATTCAGGGAAGAGTGGAAGTGCTGTGGGTCACCCTCGTGTCAGAAATAGAACCACTATAAGAACTGACATGATCTACTGGCCTCTGGGTACGAGAGGAGGAGGAGGTGATAATGAAATGCTGATAACAATTAGCAAAATGTTGAAAAGGGGAGGTATTGCTGATGGGGGATTTCAACTGCCAGATGTAGATTGGTGCCTCCCAGCTGCAGTTTCAGCTAGAAGCAGAGACATCCTGAACTCCATGCAGGGGCATTCTCAAGCAACTAGTCAGTGAACCCACATGAGATGGGGTAATACTGGACTGGTGCTTACTAAGATGGACAGTGTTGTAGACAGCAAGGTAGAAAGCCACCTGGGGATCAGTGATCATGGTATAGTAAGGTTAAGCATAAGAACAGCTGCAGAATCCACCACACAATGGTGAGAGTCCTGCACTTCAGAAGGGTTGATTTTACAAAGATGGGTGAGTGCCTCAGAAATGAACTGTTGAGGTGATGGCCTGGGGTGGGTGGAGGAACAGTAGGCAAAACTTAAAGAAGCCATAGTAAAGGCAACAAACCTCTGTGTTAAATAAGTAAGCAAAAGTGAAAGAAAGAGCAGACCACAATGATTCTCGAAGGAAGTGGCAAGAAAGGTAAAGGCTAAAAGTGTATCATTCAGATGATATAAGGAGATGCAGAGAGGGAGGACAAGGAAGTGTATCAGGAAAACAGAAGGAGACAGAAAAAGCAGTAAGGAGGGCTAAGGTGCAAACTGAGAAAGAATAGTAAAACACAAAGGAGCAGCAGCTCAATGATTGCACTAGTAAATCACAAGCATAATTCAGGGTGCACTCACCAGGACAAGTTATCACAGACAAAACACAAAACCACGAAGTGGCAAGAAGGTCAGCATTTCCATTTAGCCCAGTTTAACAGTCCATATTATTCCAAAGTGTCATGTGTCAAAATTGGGCATCTGAATGGATTTAATAAAGCAGCACAATTATTTATTTTACAAACACAGCAGCAAAACAGGTACCTCGTATCAGGTGAAACAGGCAAAGTCATTTCTAGGCATAAATTCCACAGAGCGGTATGTTCCTATTCAAACCTTTATATCCACCGCTGTTACAAAGCTACCTGCCACCTCTGCACACCTGAGAACCTGACCATGTACTGATGTTTTGACGTCACAATGACGCCTTCTTCAGAGTGTGGAAGGAAGGGTTTGGGTCCCTAATATACTGTACGTATTGCTGCAGGGTGAACAGCACCAAAATGCATAAACACCCCAATGTTTTGTACCCAATACTCCCTCAGGCTGAACTACTTGGAAATATAATACAGAAACATTGGGGTATTCTTAAGGCTGACAAAAATATGGCAGCATAAGCAGTACAGTACCAAGGATAAGTTATCAAAGAGGCCCAATTTACATGACTTGTTGGTCCACACTATCTTGCCAAAGCAAATATCCACTAGCCAATGGCTACCAAAGTCACCAGCTGGAAATTTTAAATGTGGCCACTGTTCGCTGTAACGGTACAAGCAATACTAGCTCTTTTAACACCCAAGAAGTGGTAAAAGATATCAGATAAATCAGTTTATTAATTGTAGTACTGAAGGTGTCATCTATCGCTATTCTGTCCATGTGGTCTTATGTACATTGGGCAAACAAAGCGAGCTCTTACATTATACATTGCAGAACATAAAACAGCAATACTAACTGGCAATACGTGATTGCAAGACATTTTAGAGAAGCACATCATGGATCCCCAGATGTTTATGACATTTAGGTATTGAAAAGGTGGAATTGGACTGCAGAGGTGGCAGTTTAAAAACAAATTGTTGAGATGTGAGGCATATTGGATGTTAACTTTAGAGACATTACATCCATTTGGACTAAATGATAAAATATCTCTGTACTCTTTATAAATTGTTCTGTATAGGCATGCTTTAACTGTTCAGCTGTATATGATAGACAATTTTAACATTATCTTTTCTTTTTCTGCATTACTAATTTAGGCATATGGCTAATTAATGATTTGGACTTATTTATATTTCTTATTTATTTGTGGATAGAATAGTTAAATATGCTATCATAGATGTTTCGTATTTCTGAGTACACATTGTTTGGTTTGGGATTTGTATACTTCACTTTCAAATTTGTACACTGTGCCTTTAAATAGCACAGGACTTTTAACTATACATGGTGTATTAGGGACCCTACCTTCCTTCCTTCCACACCCTGAAGAAGACGTCATTGTGACGTCTAAACGCCAGTACACGGTCAGGTTCTCAGGTGTGCACAGGGAGCAGATAGCTTTGCAGCAATGGTGGACACATAAAGTCTGAATACAAACATAAGGCTCTATGGAATTTATGTCTAGAAGAGGTACCTGTTTTGCTGCTGTGTTTGTAAAATAAACAATTATGCTGCTTTATTAAAACCATTCGGATGCCCATTTTTGACACGTCGCTTTGGAAAAATATGGACTATCAAACTGGGCTAATTGAGTGCTGACTTTCTTGCCACTTTCATGGCTTTGTGTTTTGTCTGTGAAGAAAGAATAGCTCAGGAGGTATCAAAAGGGACAAGACATTTTTAGGTATGTTAGCGTTAAAAAGGAAGACTAAGGAGCCACTGCAAGGTTAATGAGAGAGGAGGGATTGTGCGAAGGAGAACCAAGAAAAGGCAGACATCTTGAACAGATGCTTCTGATTAGTGTTCACAATGGAAGAGGAAAGGAGAAAGCAGGAAAAGCATCAGGAACTTTGATGGGAGGAAGTGGACACTAGTCCTTTCTCTGAAGAGAGAGGAAAGTACTTGCTAACCTAAAGGTGGATAAAGGTATGCGACCAGACAGGTAACATCCAAGAGTGCTGCAGTAACTCAGGGAGGTACTGGCTACATCTTTGACAGACATATTTAATGGATCGCTAGAGATTGGAGTGGTCCCAGAGGACTGGAGAAGGGTAGAGATAGTCACACTTCACAGAGGTGGTAGCAAGGAAGAGGCGGGCAATTATAGGCCTGTCAGTCTGACATTGGTGGCAAGTAAGTTAATGTAGACACTACTTGAGGAAAGGATAGTGGAATATCTGGAATCTAGTGGATTACTGGACCTGAGGTAGCATGGATTCACAGTGGGGATGTCATGCCAAACAAATCTGATAGATTTCATTGACTGGGTGAGCAAGGAATGAGATCAGGGTGGCGTAGTGGATGTAGCCCACCTGGACTTCAGCAAGGATTTCGACACTGTTCCACATAGGAGACTAGTAAGCAAGCTGAGTAGCTTGGGATTGGGCAACAAGGTGGTAATCTGGGTAAGAAACTAATTAGTGGATAGTAGACAGAGGGTGGTGGTAAATGGAATGCACTCAGAGGAATGGAGAGTGACCAGTGGGTACCTCAAGGTTCAGTGGGACCGTCCTCTTTAATGTCTTTATTAGTGACAGAGCAGAGGGTCTGAAGGGATGAGCTGCCTTTGTGGATAACACCAAGATCTGCAACAGGGTGGACACTATGGAGGGGGAGAAAGGATGGGCAGGAATCTGAAAAATGGAGGAGTGGTCAAGGTATGGCATCTGGGTTTAATGCAAAAAGTACAAAATAATCCACTTAGCCATAGAAATCTAGGGACAGAGTACAACATGAGTGAGTGATACTCACAATGACCAAACAGGAAAGAGATCTGAGCATAATCATATCAGATGATTGCCAGGCAATGTGACAAGGCAGTCGGAGAGCTAGTGGGATGCTGGGATACATAGGAAGGATATCACCAGAAGAAAAAGGAAGATGTGGTGCCTTATATAGATCACTAGTAAAATCCCACCCTGAGTACTGCATCCGGTTCTGGAGACTTCATCTCAGGAAGAACACAGAGTGGAGGTGGTCCAGAGGAGGGTTACTAAAATGGTGCAGGATCTGCATCATTAGCCCTGCAAAGAGGGCTAAAGAGCTCAATTTGTACACCCTGAGGAAAGAAGGAGACAGGGATATGATAGAGACCTTTAAATACCTCACTGAGGTTTATAAGGTACAGGAGGAGATATTTTTCAGAAAAAAGGCACTCTAGAACAAGGGTGCAAACAAAGGACACAGTCCAAAACATGTCAGGCGGAGCCTGCTTAGATCTGATTAAAATGATTTTAAAAACAAGAAGATTTTGCTTGGCATCCTCCTTACAGGTTGGTGTGTGCAGGAACTTTTGAAATAAAATAAAAGCAAGGTACATACTCTGAAGCTGGAGGGGACGGTTCAGGAGAGATGTGAGGAAATACTTCTCTACAGAAAGAGTGGTGAATTCATGGAACAGCCTTCTAGCTGAGGTCAGGAGAAAAAACAGTGGCGGTGTTCATAAATGCCTGGGATAGGCACAGGGAATCTTTGAGGTAAGTAGGGGTGGAAGAGACAGCACCTTAGATCAAGTGGGTCTTTAGAGAAAATAAAGGTAGAAAAAAAGAATAATATGGGTGCACTGGGTGGGAAAGTGGCCCTTATCTCACCGTCAGATTCTATGTTTCTATATTTCACTAGCTCATAGACATTGCTTATATTAACCATCTGTTCCATCTATTCAGACATGTGTCAGCCTGGAGCTAGAGAGCATATGTCACTGTTTTTAACCTACAGTATATACTGAATATTGCTCACTAGGGCCATCCATTCTTCTAATGTAGGGATCACTGAGGTGAGCCAACATTTAGTAATGCACTTTTTGCTGCCACTAGTAAAGAGTCCTAATAAATACCTATTAGTGGGCTCTCATAGCCCTGTGGATATAGTGTGAAGACAAAAGTGTATTGGACTGTTTACTTGAGGGTTAAATATTTCCTTTTAGAGCTCCCTCCGCATCTTGTAAAAAGAGTTAACTTTGGACAGTCCTACAGCCTATGGAAATGTGCTGCCCTAACTGCTCCACACTGTTTCCAGCAGTGAGTTGTGGATGCTATCTTCGATGAACCTGTTGTACCAGAGTTAGAAAATATCTAATTTTACTTTTCCATTTGAACTAACTCTCTTCACATCATCAGGAAGTAACTTTATGTGATTTGAGATGTGTGGTTTCCACAGCTCCAGTTCAGTGGGTTTTCCTAGCTCCTTGTTCCACATCTCAAAGGCTTTAAGGAGAGGGTTTGCTGCATAAACAACAGGGAGGCACAGAGCTGTGAATAAGGTGCGAGATAAGTTTGCCCAACAGGGCTGTGATAACCAACTGTATGAAGGGTTTCTGAATTCAAGACAGGGACACATCTTATCCATTAGACAGATAACACCCTGACCTGGAAGTAGTAGAACACATCTATTTGAGGAAGCCCCAAAGTTTCCTGCACTGTCTGAAAGGTTTTCAGTGTGCCCAATGATTTGTTGAAAGGGTACCTAAGGCCCCTGCAATACAAATTCCTTTACCCTGTATCTAGCCTGGCTGGAGCAAAATCAGAATGCAGATGCAGGGCAGTAGTTAGAGCAACTACTCTTTCAACTCACTCCTAGTATCCAGGACATCCAGACTCATAAAGGAGTGAGACTGAAGGTAGATGTACACAATGGGCAGTAAAATTATGTGGATCCAGAAGTCCACTTTCTGGGGAGTGGTAGGTATGCGGCTCGCTTAAGCATGCCCAGTGTTGGCAGTTGCATGGCTTCATAATCTAACCTTCATAATATAATCCAGATGTACCAGACCTTCCTATTCTTTTCGCCTGAATAGAGTGGCAAACTATTCTGCAGGATTTTCTGTGCCACAGAAACCTGGATATCCACTTTGTTCAAGGTGTACCACAACTGTTGTGGTACTGGAAATGCTAGGTATTGAAAAAAAAGTTTTGAAGGGTCATCATTTTGATGGTCACCACACATCTTCGACTGCCAGTGGGAACACACACCACCTATCCAGGTAATTCTGCAATTGTACTTGGGGGCAGACGTTAGCAAAAAAAGTTGAGAGGAAGTAGATGTAAGCTGGACCCCAAAAGTTCATTTGGGGCCGTCCTGGTGGCACTGAGGGTTGACGACTGGACGCCCTACCGTGGCATGCCAGTGACCCGGTTTGGGAACCGAGCCTGGTCGCCGGAGGTCGGCAGGCAGGGGAGGGCAGAGCTGAATTGAGCTGCCAGCAGGCTGGCCTCCTCCAGGAGGGGATGCACCCTCGACCGATGGGGGACCCCTAGTGGAGGCTAGAGTGGACGGGCTATGGGGGGCTGGGAGCTAGACCATGGGGTGGGGAAAGGAGCGTTACTGGAGCCGTAGGGTGCATGCATGCCTCACAGATGTGCTCCTACTCCTGGGGCTCCTGGGTAACTGGAGGCATAGAATCGCTGGCAGAAAGGCAGGATGAAGACCGATTCCCGCAGGCTCTGCTCCAAGCTGGGCACAAGGTAAGCCTGGATATTCCGGAGACGGGGCTGAGGAGGGGTCATGGAAGGGGCTGCCACCAGAGGAGCAGAAAAAAGAAGTGATTAAAAAAAAAAGTTCATTTGGGATAGGTACCACTGGAAGGTATATTGAATTCTGAGGATTGTAACAGGGTTATAGTTAATTGCCAGCGTCCCTATCTTACTTTCATTGAGTTTATGCCCAGATAAAGCTTCATAGGAGCACAGAAGAGTCCAGAGGGCTGGCAGATCATTATCTGGAGCTGTCAAGTACAACATAATATTATCTGCATGTAATGGAACATGGTGGTCTGATCCATCTGGAGTCTGAAACTCCTGATACTGGGATGTTGTCATATGGCCCGTACTAATGGCTCAATATATATCATGAATAACAGTGGGGATAATGGACAACTCTGACATGTGCCCCAGTGCAACTCAAAAGAGGAGAGATGACCATTTGCTCTAATCTGAGGCATTGAGGAGCTACTTATATGGAACAGCATTTTTATGAAAAGGGAAGGAGCCCAAATTTGTGTAGTGTGGCATGGAGAAAGGTCCATGACAGTTGATTGAATGCTTTCACCTCATCAAAACTAAGTGTGAGAAGACGGGATCTGGAATGAAAACATTATGCATAATTGAGAGAGATTTCTTGATGCTATGCATCATCTGTCTGGCTCTCATAAACCTCCAGCTGATCCAGGTGGGTTATGCAAGGGGAAAACATCTAGCAGCTTGGCCAAGATGTACATGAATAATTTATAATCAGTGTTGACCATAGATATCAGCTTGTAGGATTCACATTGCCCTATTGCGTTTTCCTGGTTTAGGAATGGCAAACATTACTGCATAGCTCCAAGAGGCCAGAGGTATGTACCAGAAAGAAGGGAGTTAGTGACCCTGAGTAAAAGAGAAGAGAGTTCTGATCAGAATTTCTTGAAGAACTATGCTTGGCATCCATCAGGCCCAGACATTTATCTAGTTTAAGGTGCCAATGGCCTCCTGCAGTTCAGTGTCTGTCTCTGGGGCCTGTAATGCTTCCTTAGCCTGGTTATCTAACCGTGGAGCTGGAGGGTGGTAAAGAAGGAAGAGATCATCTGGGGTTGGGGAGGGGTCCACAGTAAACAGGGTTGTCTAATATGCCACAAATACTGCCACTATGGAACAGATGTCTTGAGACAACATATAGCAGTCTCCGGTGGTAGATCTTCAAATGAAGGTTTGCACTCAGAAGTCCTACTCTCTGTGTGCTAGTAGCCAAGCTGCCTGGGGACCACCTTTATAATACTTTGGTGAAGGCACCTCATAACCTTTTCCATTTGTGCAACTGTTAGGTCACCTAATTGCTTTTTAACTAGTGTCAATTGGTGGGGTCGACAGAGCACCCAGTTTGTGTTGTGACTGCAAGAAAGACAGTATTGCCAATAGGTCGTCTCTATGTGCCCTATGCTCTTTTTCCTTTCCTGCTGCATAGCTAATTAGGTGTTCCAGAGGACCACTTTAACAGTGTCCCAAAGAAAGACAGATTGAACATCAAGGGTATCACTGAGGGATGGAATGTCCTTAATCTGACAGAGTACCAGCTTGAAAACCCCTCATCCTTCAAGTAGAAGGAATCTAGGTGCATGGTCTGAAAGGAGATGGGACCCACAGTGCAAGAAGGTATCTTATACAGATTATTATGTTGGACAAAATGTAATCTATTCAACTATACATTGAATAGGGATGAGAACAGTGAGAATAGTCCTCCTGCCCTGGGTGTGGTTTCCTCCACATCTTGCCAACCTAGTAAGGTAGTAGTCTGTAAAAATTTTTTGCACAGAGGGTTCAATGACAATTTACTGTGGTGGCAACTACAGGAATCCTCTCTGATTGTCTAATACTAGCTTCAGCAAGTGATGGTAAAGTGAGTGTCTGACCCAAGTGGAGATGCAACCATTATTAGGGCACCATCTATATCTCCTTGCAAAACAGCGCAACATCCATCCAATTTCTGACCATCTTGACCTCTTGAAAAGTGAACGAGAATAATAACTTCCTCCTCTTTCCTTGTTCATAACAGTAGATAACACTGCAGAGCATCCAAATTTAACCAGTTCTGCAGCTTCCACCTGAAACAAATTGGAGGCATACCATGTCTGGTTTATCCTTCGAGGGAAGAGAACATCTTTGCCCATTTTACTGGTTATTTAAACTGTTGACATTGATAGTGTATAATTTCAATCTGAGGATATTCAGTGTGACAGGTTAATGAGGACCCGGAATGACCAATAAGTGCTTGAATATTGCAAATGTGGGATCTAACCAACCTGGGATTGCATGATCCCTTATTGCCCTCATAGAAGCCCCAGCAGGAGACTAGAGCTTAGATGGAGTGTTGCACAAGTACTAGCTAAGAATACATTGTCCTTACTTGATGAAACAGTGCTTGCCCCACAGTAACCACCATGTGCAATCAAAAGTCAAAGTCCACAAAACATAAAAGACTGGCTGCAGTTACTTTATTTGATACAGTACGCATTCTCCTGTTGCTGTTGCTGCTACACAGCACTGTGTGAGTAAACTTGTGTGTGATTTTAATACATTTTTGTATCAAATAAAAGTAACTGTAATTTACACCAGTGCCAGTCTTTGAGTTTTCAGACATTGTCCTTACTTGGCTGACTGACTGAGTCACATGTAAATATATAAGAACAATAAACTATGAATCTCAGGAGCTATGAACAGTGGACTAGTGGCATCCAAGGATTCCAAGGTAGGGGCTCTTTGTAGAAAGGCCTTGTGACTTGATGCTGGAATGATATCAGTACAGCGTTCTTTGAGTAAGGAAGAAAGTCAAGTTTACAATAACTTCAGCTTCCGTGGAGTTGCTGCTCCAAGGGTGGTGTGGGTGGATGCTAGTAGAAGGGACGATCAAATGGAGATAGAGGGACAAGTGTCAAAACAATAAGGGAAAGCAGGAAATAGTGATGTCCTCCAAGGTGCCATAGATGTTTAGGGCATGGCTTTCAGAAGAGCCATATGGAGGTAACCAGCAGATGTGTTGCCTCCTGTCTAACTCCAGGAGGTACTCCCCTGATTCTGAGAGCTGGGTCAGGAGCCCCACAGGGAGATGTAATATAACCCCTATCACTTGAGGGTATAACACTGGAGGCTAGGGAGAAGCAGCATGAGGCTGCAAAGGGAAAAGCACAATCGGAAACTTCTGACATTAAGCATAATAGCAAAGATTATTCTGAGGTGGTTTAGCCAATGTACATCCCATTTGAAAATTTGAGTTCAAATTTAATAGGCCTGAAAGAAATACGTTATCAAGTCCAGGGCTATGCTATTCAGGGTGCTTGTTATATGGTAGACTGAACAGGACCTTTGGGGCACAGCATCCCAAATATCCTGTTAACGGGGGCATCCCATCCATAAAGAGCACTTCAAGGGATATAGAGGGCTTGAAGGGTGTCTACAGTTGTACTTTTTATAATAATCTTTATCCATTTCATATTCCATATACAATTAGAACATAAGATGAAATAATCATATAGGACACAAGAAATACATGGAAGTGTAATTCCAGTTATAGATTTATCTAATACACTATCCCTTCACCCCCACCCACACTGGAATATCTACACTATAATTTAGTTAACTAGCCAGATTAATTCATTTTTGTAAAGGTTGAAAGTGTTTCTGTATTTGTTTCAGGTGGTGCCATAGATATCATCAGTTGATTCACCAATTATATACATTAAATGTTCAAAATAATGGTCTCACCAAAGGTATTCCATAGTATAAGTCTTTTCAGAGCAATAATTGCTAGGGAAAATATTTTTGTTGGATCTGATCTAATATTACTCAATCAAAATGACTAAATAAGAACAGATAGATATATTTTGAGGGAATAGTAATTCCAGAAGGGGAGGACAGGGAGGTGAGGTGCCTACCAGGTGCCACGGCATGGCAGGATGGAAGGAAGATCCTGGGGAACGCTGGGAAGGCAAGACAGGAGGTAAGCTGGATGTCATTATCTACCTAGGTACTAATGATCTGGCAAATGGGGATCCAAAGAAAGTTCAGGAAGAGTTTAGGAAATTGTGGACTGGGTCTCAAGCAAGTAGCTACTTCTGTCACCTTCTCAGAAGTACTACCTGCGAGGAGGCATGGGAGGCATAGGGTGCAACATCCAGGATCTTTCACCATGGTTGAAGAACTGGTGCTGTGGAGGAAGGATTTGGATTCATTGGTGACTGGGGACCCACCTGGAGGGATGAGGCTTGTTCAAGCCTGATGGCCTTCATCCAACCTGGAGGGGAATCCAGCACTCAATGATAAGTTCTAAATGCTACGCTGATAACATTTAAACTAGCCAAGGGGGTGGCAGACCAGCAAGGAGGGTAATGAACTGCCCACCCCCACAGCTAGCATTGGAACCAGTGAACTGGAGGAGGGATATCTTTACAAAGTAGTGTGCAAAAGATGGAGATAACTGCCCAAGAGGTGGATAGGCAGAAAAGGGCAAAATTCAACAGAAGGGCAGACAGCAAGGAGAACCAGGATAAAGGACAACCAAGGAAGGGCTGAAGTAGAACAGCTAAACAGTTTAGGGAGGTCAAATCATGGAAGCCATGTGTGCCAATGCCAGAGCCTTAGCAATAAGATGGAGGATCTGGGGCTGTCATGGTGCAGTCAGACCTGGACATTGTGGCCATCACAGAAATCTGGTATAATGATAACCATAACTGGGAGATGGCCATACCTGGCTATATCATATTCAGAAGAGACAGGGCAGGTAGGTAGGAAGGGGGAGGAGTGGCACTGTATGTGAAAAATGACATAAGGGCCACAAAGATCCAGGAGGAACAAAATAGGGAGAGATACTGAGGGTGATGCTGGAAAGGTTAATGGGGCCAGCCATCCACACAGGTGTGGTCTATAGACCACCAGCTCAGGAGGAAGAAATAGATAGGAGGTTGATGCTAACCATCCAAAGGATGGCAGACAAGGGTGAGTAGTGCTGGTTGGAGACCTCCAATATTCCAGACGTGGACTGGAGCAACCCAGCA
Source organism: Neoceratodus forsteri (assembly GCA_016271365.2). NCBI lineage: Eukaryota > Metazoa > Chordata > Ceratodontiformes > Ceratodontidae > Neoceratodus > Neoceratodus forsteri. Next base: position 718,994,995 of record CM057459.1, on the reverse strand, counting down.
GTAGCAGCAGCAGCATCTAGGAGCAGATTTATCCTGGACTCCTTCAGGGTGCCTTCCTCAAGCAACTGATCATGGAACCAACTCAGCAGAAGGCAATACTGGACCTTGTGCTCACAAACAGGGACAGTGTGATGGGGGTAACAGTGGGGAACACCTGGGGAACAGTGACCACCAGTCATTGTGGTTTGAAATCACAGAAAGAGCAGAACTAAACCACACAAAACACGCATCCTGGATTTTAGGGGGACAGACTTTGGTAAAATGGGAGATGCTTGAAAGAGGCATTAAGAGGAATGGGGCAGGAATCAGGGGTTGAAGAACAGTGGGCAGTATTTAAAATGGGGATTACAAGAACAACAGAATTATGCATTAAGCAGGTTAGCAAGGGAAAAGGAAGAGGAGGTCATTATGGTTTTCCAAGGAGATAGCAGAGAAAGTGAAAGCCAAAGAGATTTCATTCAGGCAATAAAAAAGACATAGGCAGAAGGGGATAGGGAGAAGTACCAGGAGAAGCAAAGGGAGGCAGGGAGTTCAGTAAGGGAAGCCAAAGCTCAGACTGAAGAGCACACTGCAAAATCAGTGGTAGAGGGGACAAAACCTTTACAGGTACATTAGTGAAAAAGAAAGGCAAGGGAGGATAGTGAGATTAAAGGGGAGGATGGGAGCTGTGTGGAGGATGACAACAGTAAAGCTGACATATTGAACAGGTATTTCTTCTCAGTCTTTACTGAGGAAGAGGAGGGTAATGGGTCTGAAGGGTACAAGGGGTCAGAATGGTGCAAAGATGGACACGTCCCTTTACACAAGAAAGGGTCCTGAAGGAACTGGAAGTAATAAGAGTTGATAAAGATGGGTGCACCCCAGGGTCCTTAAAGAACTAAGAGAGGTGGTGGATGAATCTCTGGCAATCCTGTTTAATCAATCACTGGAAACAGGGAGGTACCCAAAGAATGGAGGATAGCAGATGTAGACCCTTATATAAAAGTGGGGACAAGAGGAAGGAACTGCAGACCAGTCAGCCTCACCTTGGTAGTGGGGAAGATCAGGAAGCACTACTGGAGAGAGATTGGTGGAACATCTGGTAGTCAATGGACTACAGGACCCAAGACAGCATGGTTTTACCAGGTGGAGGTCATGTCAGACCAACCTCATTGAATTTTTTGACTGGGTGACTAGGGAGGTGGATCAGGGAGGCAGTGGACATGGCCTACCTGGACTTCAGCAAGGCCTTTGACACTGTGCCACATAGAATACTATTACACAAACTTGGGAATATGGGTGTGGCAGGATAGTAGTGCAGTGAGTAGGTAACTGGCTGGGCGGCAGGACACAGAGGGTGGTGGTAAATGGCTGTCACTCCACAGAGGGAAGAGTGATCAGTGGGGCACCACAGGGATCAGTGCTGGGACCGGTCCTATTCAACATCTTCATCAGTGACATTGCGCAGGAACTAGAAGGCAGAATTTCCTGTTTGCTGATGACACAAAGCTCTGTAACAGAGTAGACACACCAGAGGTGTAGACAGAATGAGAAGGGACCTGCAGAAACTTGAAGAATGGTCAGGGTTTGGCAGTTGAAATTCAATGGAAAGAAGTGCAAGATAATGCATATGGGGCACAAAACCCTGGCACAATGTATCAGTTGGGGGTGAGGATATAGCATGCACTAAGCAGGAAAGGGATCTTGGGGTTATCATCTCTGATGACCTCAAGGTAGGGAAACATTGGGCAAGGCAGCAAGTAAAGCAAATAGGATGCTGGGATGCATAGGCAGGGGCATCACCAGCAGGAAAAGGGAGGTCATAATTCCACTATACAAGACACTAGTGAGGCCCCACCTGGAGTACAGTGTACAGTTCTGGAGACCTTACTTACATAAGGACATATACAGGGTATAGAAGGTTCAAAGAGGGCAACAAAGATGGTACATGGATTGCATCATAAGTCCTATGAGGACAGATTGAAGGAATTGAATATGTACTCCTTGGAGGAGAGGAGGAGAGAGGATATGATAGAGACATACAAGTATCTTACAGGGAGGAACAGGGTGCAGGAATGCACTATTTTTAAGTGAAAAGATGTTCCAGGACTAGAGGGCATGGGATGAAGTTGGAGGAGGACGATTCGGAGGAACGTGAGGAAGAATTTCTTCACAGAACAGGTAGTGGACAAGTGGAACACCTGCCAGAGGAAGTGGTGGGGGCTGAAACAATCACAGGATTTAAGAATGCATGGGATAGACATAAAGGAATTCTGGAGGTCAGGGTTAAGGAGCAACAGACTTCTAGGAAAACATAAAGTAAACTTATAAGCTCAAATGGGTAGACTGGTGGGCGTCGAGGCCCTTATCTGCCAACACTGTCTATCTATCTATGTAACTGTTTGAATAATAACAGTAATTGAGGTGAGAGGTTCCATTTTTCTCATACTTGAAACATATATGTCCTATCTATGATATGAAATGCCTTAGGTGTCTGATTTATACTGTGTTAATTTATTAATAATATAAAAGATATTTTGTAGTTTCCTAATAGCTTGAGGGATAGTGTGTCCTTTAATAAAAACCATACTGACTTTTATGTATTAATTGATTTAATAGAGGTTGTATTCTGTTATTGATAAATGTGGCCATTATTTTATCATCTGTATTGAGTATGGATATGGGTCTAAAACTGTCTGGTAAATCACTTGGTTTCCTTCTTTAAGAATCAGAATGATTTTTGCTTATTGCATTGATTCTGGTAGATCAGTTTTGCCTTCAATTAATTCTTCAGTAACTCTTAAATACATGATATTAACTGATTTGCAAATGCTTGAAGAAATGCATTAGTTAAAATGTCCAATCCTATTTTTTATTTCTAGGTAAATTTTTAATATTTCATATATTTCTTTATGTGTAAAAGATGCATATTCCGATTGTATTTTTGTAAATTGATTTTACTAAGAAAATCTTGTAATTTTTCCTCATTAATTTCAATTTAGTTTTTTATAGTAAATCATAAATACACTGGCAATATCATCCTCTTTAATTTTCATATTACCAAGCTCATCCTTAACAAAAGTTATGATATTTTGTTATTTAGTGTTCCTCAAAATACTTACTAGAATTTTGCCACTCTTATCCATATGGAAATATTTTGCATGTTTAATATTTTGTAAAGATATGGGGTCTCTTGATTAATAAGATTTTTTCTTAAAGAAATCCATTCTTCAGAGTATTTATTATATATAGGATAAAGTATAAGGTGGTGTGTGTAATGAGAAGTTTACACACACCCAAGGGGTTAGATGCTACATAAACCTGAGAGTTAAGCTCAAGGGGTTTGTGAAAAGCATCTAACCCAAGGTGTGTGTAGACTTCGAGTTTATACACACTACTCTATATTTTATTTATATAATTGATTTGATGGATTTCCTTTTTGCCTCATCAATTATATAAAATAAAAAGTTGCTGTGCAGCCATGATCCAGTTAGCTCAGGCTGCGGCTGCAGTCGCCTTTTATTTATTTAAAATATATATATATATTTTGTAGGCAGCTGAAAGGTACTTGCTGTGCATTTTAGTTTTCTATTTACTTACTGCTGACTCTGTGTGACAGTTCTGTGTTCATTAGCCATTCGGTGAGAAGGCGAGAAGCAAGAGTGGTCGTTAAGTGGAGAACTGCACGGTGCATGCGCAGAGTGAGGGAAACTGTATGTGTGTTGCCATAATAAACACTCCTTTATTACGACATATTACTCCAATGTTTCACTAAGGAAAAAAAGGAACCCATTTATTATAATCCTGTAATATTAATGCATCAAGTTACTTTAGTTTCCGATCAATATCTATGGTTTGCTGTTTCCTAGTTTTATTTATCTTTATCTGATATGAAATTATTGCACCTTTTACTGTAGCTCTGAATGCATCCCATAGATGGGATAGTGTTGTATGCCCATCATAATTGTAATATCAGTATTTTTTATAGTTGTCTCAATGAGATTAATAAAATCTTGATTTTTTTTACTGCTACCAGGTGCCTCCATACTCTTCACCCCTACTCCTCCTGAATCACTCCCGCGGGTGAACAACAGCATAGTAACAAGTACCCATTAGGGGAAAACGTGTGTAAACACAAACCCTAGTAACCTTTAAATTTTGGCACCATCTCTGGGACCTCAGCTCTCTCAGTTAACCCAGTCCCTGTAAGATACAGTGCCTTCCTCGCACAATCTGGAAATCTTCTCCCATACCTCAAAAGCTAGAGGGGTGAGAAGGAGAAAGTATACAGACAAAAAGGTACAAATTGTTCTTTCAGGTGCCTCATGTGGCAGTGGTATCCTCACCTCAGAGGATGTAGATGAACCAATAATCTCTGCTTGACATCTGCAGCATGGTGTTTCTGTTTGAGCCGACATCTTTCAGGCCTCGGTGTGAGCTGAGGTACAACAGGCCAGATTTGCGCTGTTGCATTATAATACCTATAGCTGTTAGCACTTTTTATCAGGTTCTACATTGTCAAAGGATTGCAGGCCATCTGGGAACAAGACCATCATCCAAGCAGGGTAAGGGGTCAGAAACTTTAGCTGGTTTGTGGTAGAGGGCCTGCAGAATGGGAGAGAACATATGGTTCCACATCATGGTATAGGGCAGGAAGTCCTTAATGAAACAAATTCTGAGGCTTCCCAACAAAGCCTCTTTCATTCACCAAGCTCTCAAAAGTGTATCCTGTTTGTCTTTATATTTGATGAAGCAGCTTATCTAAGAGTGAAGTGGGCACCATGGCCAGTTGGCTTTGGTCCCAACACATGAGTACCTGCTCCACCTCTAGCATGACAGAGGGGTAAAGCAGCAGGGTCATATGAAAGAAATTAGCCAGGAAGGAGTCCATTTACTGCCCTTCAATATTCTCAGGCAAGCCATATAATCTGATTTCTTAGGCCTTGCATGGCTTTCTGAATCCTCCTGCTCTCCTGAATTTTGGTGCGTGGTACTGAGGTGTAGGACCATGCTTTCAAAATGATCAACTCTGCAGTCTGTGGCCATGAGTTGCACATTGGCCTCATCCACTCTTTTTATAAGTGTTTTAATCTCAGCCCTAACAGATTCCAATTTAGTTGTTATGAATGCATGAAAGTCCTGGAGTCACATAAGATGGCATCGACCTTCTTGCCTTGTTTTAATTGGTTTAGAGGGTGAGTGACATTCTGGCTCCAAGGAGGCAATGGAGCCAGAGGCTGGCAAGCTGTCTGAGTTGATGGGGTCCACCTTCTATCCTCTGTCATCTGCCTTTCCAGTCAACATTTTCTGACAATCTGATCTCTTCATGCTCCAGGTTAGTACTCCTTTATAGTATTCAGTTGTTTTCAGTATATTTTGTGTGAAAGGAGTTAATTAAGCTGGCCCATGATGGAGCTACTAAACTATGTGACCATTAGTGCAGGGACATCACGGAAGTCGTCTGTGACTATTCTCAACTAATCTTCACTCAAGATACTGGCTGGCACAAGGGAAAATGATGTTGAGCACTACTGTATGGCTAACAAAGCCAGAGGAGGAAGGAAAGGGCTTGCAAAACTGGAAATTGAATTTTTAAACTCAAGTTGGATCAGTTCCTCACTGAAAATAACACTGTTGCATACCATATTTAATTCATTGAGTAAGGAGAGTCATGAAGATCATAGTTTATAGCAAAAATAGTATGCCTAGGAGGAAATGGTGGATCACGTGGCCTCAGGTTCCAAGAGTTCCACTACTGACAGTGTTCCTCTCCATGGTGCCAACAGCTACAGTATAATATTTACTGGCAGCACTTCCCATTTAATAATGGCTACAGCTCTTTCTTATTATATTGGATGCTGCCACAGTCTGGATGGCAGGAGATCAACATGACTGTCTTTGGCATTTTCATTTAGCATTATGTTCCTGTATTCCTTAAATTATAATACTAAGTGAGGTTTCCCACAACCTTTACTGAATACTGTTTTATCATCCAAGGAATGGCTATCCTGATATAACAGAATGTTTATCCCCAGAATAGGGATACTAAGTGGGTAGGAGGGAGGATATAATAATGAGTTGGCCCACACTGCTAAAGTCATAGAAGGCACTAGCAGTGAATTGTATTGGGCAAGAATGCTGCAGTTGAATGACCCCACTGCAATCAATGGATATTAATACTATGAGGATTGGCAGTACGAGATTGCAAAGGGTCCTTTTCAGCAGTGGGTCCAGTATAAACATGAGTCACGTATTGCTGACCGAATTCACTCTGCATGAGATGTTGCTTGGTATACCAAGTGCACTGGTGGCATTCATGGACTCACACCAAATGGGGATGATTGTGGGATGGCCCTGAGGCTAACTCTGGCCACCTGAGTCATGGCTGTGGGAATGGAGTGGCCATGGGGCTATACCTGTGGGGTTGGTTAGCCATGGGACAACTCCAGGCCACCTGCAACTTGACTATGGGGCTTGGATGTCCTTGGGCTACCCCTGGCTGCCTGGAGCATCACTGTGGGAAAGCATGGCCATGAGGACAGCCCTGGCCAACTGAGGAATACCATGGAGCTGGGGTGGCCATGGGATCAACCCTTGCCACTTGTGGCTTGACTGTAGGGGTGGGTTGTTCAGGGGCCAACCATGACCATCTGGGACATGACTGTTACCCTGGCTACAAGGGGCATGGCTGTGAGGGTGGGTTAGCCATGAGGTTTATGCTGGCCACCTGGGGCATGACTGTGGGGTGGTTTGCCAATGGGCTTACCCTGGCAATCTGAGGCATGATGGGGTTTAGTTCTGAAGCCAGTCCTGGCCACCTGAGGAATGACTCTGGAGGTGGGCTGACCCTGGGGCCAACCCCAGCCACCTGGGGCATGTCACTGAGGCTGGAATGGTCCTTTAGCAACCCCTGGCTACCTGGGGTATGACTCTGGGGCTGGGAAAGCCAGGACCAACCCTGGAGAACATGTGACATTAATGTGGCACTGGAGTGGCCCCAAGGCCAACTATGTCTCCTTAGGTATGATTGTGAGATGGGGCATGACTGGGGTTGGGGTGACCCTGGACCAACCCTGGTCTCTAGGGCATGACTGTGTGGCTGGGATGACCCTGGCACAAACCCTGACCTCAGTGGCATGACTGTGGGGCTGGCATGGCCCCATCACCAACCTTGACCACATGGGACATCTCTGTGGGGTATAGTCAACCCTGACAATCTGGGGCATGACTGAGAGGGTGAGTTGGCCATTGTGCAAAACTGGTCACCAGGGCATGAATATGTGGCTGGGGTGCCCTGGGGACAACTCTGGCTACCTGGGGCATGACTGAGAGGGAGTGTTGACCCTGAGCCAACCTGGTCACCTGAGCATGAATATGTGGCTGAGGTGCCCCTGTGGACAGTACTGTCTTCCTGGAGTATGACTGTGAAGTTGTGGTAGGATGGTCATGGGACCAACCCTGGCCACCTGGGGAATGACTGAGGAGGCAAGTTGGCCATGAGGCCATCCCTGCCCACCTGGCACATGACTGAGGGGTACATTTGCTCATGGGACCAACCTTAGCCATCTGGGGCATGATTATAGGTGTGAGTTGTCCCTGAGGCCAACCCTGGCCACCTGGGGCATGACTCTTGGGCTGAGGTTGCAATAAAGTAAACCCTGGCCACTTGCAACATGACTGTGGGGCTAGAGTGGCCACAGGGTTAACACTGGGAATGTGACATGACTGTGGGGCTGGGGTGGCCTCTGGACCAACCCTGGCCATCTAGGTATGACTGTGAGGTTGAAGGGGCCCTAGTACCAACCATGACTACCTGGTGGATGGCTGTGGGTGGCCCGGTGCCAACCCTGGTCACCTGGAGCATGACTTGGGGATTATGGGTGCTCTTGGGCCAAATCTGTCCACCTGGACATGATGGTGGAGTTGGGGTGACTGACTCTGGCTGGTGGAGCCATAGAGCCAACCATTGTCACCTGGAGCATAACTGCATAGATGGGGTGGCTCTGGGACTAACGCTAGCCCCAGGGGCATAATTGCAGGTGGGACCACTGGGCAGTGGGGTGTCCTTGGGGCTAACATGATCACCTGGGGCATGACTGTAGTGGTGGGGTGGCCCTGTGGCTAGTCCTGGCCCCATGAAGCATGACTGAGGGGATGGAGTGGCACTGGGTCTAACCCTGGTTACCTGGGACATGACTGTAGTGGTAGGGTAGCCCTGGGGCTAACCCTGGCTCCATGAGGCATGACTGTGGGAATGAGGTAGCACTGGGACTAACCCTGTCCACCTGGGGCATGACTCTGGGCTGGACTGGCCTTGGGACTAATTCTGGCCATCTATGGAAGGGTAAAGGCTTTTAAAGCCTTATTGTTTTTATTACATATTTTTGGTCCAGATACCAAACACCCACATGTTTGGGTCCCAAATATGAGTACACTTACAATACTTAAGAGAATGTATTTACACAGATGCCAAACAGTTCTTGGCTAAACAATGACACTACTCAGCACCATATAATTATTTTATCCTTTTATTAGTTCAGGCTCACAGATATAGTCAGCTATGGAATATCAGACTTTCACAGCTATGTATTTTGCTGCTTCCACAAGACCTACTCTGACCTTCAAAACCATTATCAATAAATAAAACAAATTTCTTCTTTCCAGTAAATGTTCCAGACCAATATTGTATTTAAAATATATATTGTGGCCAGCCTAATAGTGAAGATGGCTGAGGTGTCTAGTGCTTATCTGTTCCCATGCCAGTGACCTGGGTTCAAGAATGGACTCTGGTCATTAGCTGGGAGGGAGAGGATCAAGTATCCATGGGACTGCTCTCCTGGGGAGGGTGGCATGTTGGCCCAGCCTAGGCTGCCACCAGGTGGAGGCCTGGGAATACAGCAGCACTAGGGAGGCGCGTGCTGGGGAACTACAGGGACACATTGGATGGGTGAGCCTGCATGCATGAGTATGATGCTCTATGGGGGTGGGAGAAAATCACAAAATGGCATTGGAGGGGCTTAATAAAGCACAGCATGGCTACTCCATGCTCACGTTGCTATCCAGTCTCTACACTGGCCTATCTTGGATGTGTTGAACAGGTGGGAAGGATGGCCCTCTCTTCACAGCCCTGCCATGAGGGAAAGCTGGGGTGGTAGGGGCTGGTACAGAGGGTGTGAACTGTGCTGAAGAGCTGCTCGTCTGGACACAGACAAAAATGTATATGGAAAAATATAGATAGATAGATAGATAGATAGATAGATAGATAGATAGATAGATAGATAGACAGACAGACAGACAGACAGATAGATAGCAATGTAATATCTGTATATTGTTGGGGAATGGTAGCACCCATGTAGTTAAGTTTGAGTAGGATGCTTAATTTAACCCTAACTTTGCACCTTAATAACATTGAATGTACAGTGACTAGAAGAAATTTTGCATATGCTGTCTAAAGTAAAAGGCCTATTGATCTGGCAAGTTTTGTGAAGGTTAGATGTCTGGATTCCAAGGTGCTGATAATGTAAAATTGGAAAAAGTGTGGGGAAGCATGGGGGGCATTTTGCTCTCAGTACATCCTAGACAGTCTGGAATTGTGTTCTGCAATTTGTAGGGTAGTAGGGCTTACCCTAGAAAGAGGCCTTTTTGGCATGGTGAAAAATATTACTCAGTTTCTGAGTTATAAGGATTTGAAAGTTCAGTTCTGAGCATGCTCAATAGGGTCTCTCATTTACAATGAAGATCACAAGGATGAAACTCAATTCTGCAGCATTCTTCCAGAGTCATTGCAGAAAACAATGCAGTTTCTTTTTTGTTATTCTCTTTTTTATTTAATACTCAACGGCATTATCATCAGGTACAGACTTTACATCACATATATTCAGTTCAGCAGTCTCCTTAATAGATACAGAAAAGATTCATGAAATTCATATAGTGCCAGCTGGTACAGTAAAATTATGGATATTTGGTCTATTCACATTGTCAAATAGTGCAAATTATCTGGATACACATGTATATTATATTATATAAACCTGCATTTTCCAATTATCCCAATTCATTATGTTAATATGTCTCTGAAGGGCTAAGTCCCTGAGATATTGCTACCTTCAAAGAGACTTTCCAAGATGGTCCATTGATTCTTCCATAGTTGACAGGGGTACAAGACTCTATTGTATTTCCAGGAAAGGAGGAGGGGAAGGAAAATCTGGGGTTGTTTCCGTCCTTCAACTAGGGGACAAATGCTGGATCTTTAAATGCATAATAAAAAGCCACCTGTTCCATCTCGAGTTAAAGACCTCTACACGATTGTTCAGTTTATAGGTTATTTTTCCATGTGGTAGATTTGCTTTGTTATATTGTGCCAGTCCTCGAGGGATGGAGAGGCAGGGTCTTCCATAATTTAGTTATAGCCTTTTTCCCGTCGTCAGAAGAGTAGCTAGTAGATATCTGATATTTTGGTCCTTAATGTCCTTGGAAAAATCAAAGAATAAAGAGTTGCGGTGAGAGTTGGCGTTGACATGCATTAAGTGGGCCTTATTCTCACCACATAATAGTTCAAGTTCAAGTTCAAGTTTATTGCAGGATAACTCCATTGAGTAAGCTCATTCACAAGGAGGTCCTGTGACATAAACACTTAAGTACAAACACAGATAGGTAATAACAGTATATACATGAAATACACGTTACATGATGCAGGCTGGATATACATACAAGGGTACCACACAGGGTGACCGCAGGTGGTAAACATTGATATGAGACAGGGGAGGCGACTTATAGGTCACATACTGATAAATGAAACATGATGACTGGTGTGATTTGATTTAATCAAATCAAATCAAATATACAGTATTTTGGCAGCTAGAACAAACAACAGTCTACAACTGATATGAGAGGGAGGAGAGATTTGATAGAGTAGCAGTGGAGCGTAAGCAAAGATAAAGCCAGGAGTAGAAGGGAAGGGAAAGCAGTTAATATGACAAATCAATTATACCTTACCAGTGGATAAATATGGCACACATGGGGAAGGAAGAGACTTAATGACAGTTACAGGTGTCTTTTATTTTGGCTGAACTTAGCGATTTGTAGAAGTTTATTGAAACTGTGCTAGTTAGTTTCAATAAGGTTTGTAATTGGTTCCAAATGGAGGAAGGGCATATGCGATAGCACGTTTACCAAAGGAAGTCCGCGTCCTTGGTATGTCAAGCATAATAAAGTCAGATTTTCTTAGCAGTATGCACTATGTGAGATACTAATAAGGGAAGAGAGTAGCTTGGCAATTTCTGCAGGAGCAGTTTAAGAGTCCATAGCCCAGCATGGAGCAGGTGTCTAGTAGTAAGGGATGTCCAACCAACAGCTGCATATAAGTCACAGTGGTGCAAACGGTAAGGGAGTTGGTAATGAACCATAGCATGCGGTGATAAAGGATGTCCAGTTTACTTAGATTTGCAAGAGTGGTGGAGGAATAGATTACATCTCCATAGTCGAGTAGGGGAGAAAAAGTGGCCTGTACAAGCTTGTTTCGAGTTTCAAGTGGGAAAAGGGCCTATTTCTGTAGAAGAAACCTAACCTTGCTTTTAACCTTCTAGAGACATCTTGATGTGGTCACTGAAAGATAATTTATTGTCGATCCAGATACCTAGATATTTAAATTTGGTTACAACTTCCAGAGGCTCGTTTAGCGTGGTGACAATGAAGTCTTGGGCAAGAGTATTGGGGGCCTGAGACAGCACTGCAGAGAGAATATCATCGCTTTAGTCTTCTTGGCATTGAGCAGAAGCTTTGCCTTTATTAAATTATGCTCAAATTTGCGAAGTCCGCTGAAGCACTCCTTGACTTCAGATAACGATGAGCAGAAGTATACAACACAGTATCATCTGCAAAAGTGCAGATTGGACGTAGATATGTTAGCATCTAAGTCATTGATGTACAGAGAAAACAAGATAGGGCCTAAGATGGATCCTTGGGGACTCCTCTTGCAACTGGCAAGGCAGCAGAAAAAAGCCTTCCCCTTTACTTTTGGAATCTTCCAGTTAGGTAGCTAGAGAACCACTGGGTGGTATGGTATGTGGCACCCAACTTTGCAAGGCAATTGACTAATAGTTTGTGATCAACAGTATCAAAAGCTTTGCTGAGGTCCAAAAGAGCACCAGTTACCTTCTTAGCATCTATAGCAGAGATCCAATCATTGGTTACTTTTGCTAGTGCAGTGATTGTGCTATGATTAGCCCAGAAGCCAGATTGAGCTGGGTTAATGAGAGAGAAGGTTTCCAAGTGAGATTTTAACTGAATATGGATCATTTTTTGAGAACTTTAGAAAGGATAGGCAATATGGAGATAGGCCTATAGTTGTTTACATCGCATGGGTCACCAGATTTAAATAGAGGGAGGATATGTGCTGATTTCCAGCAGGACGGCACAGCAGCAGATGTAATGGAAAGATTGAAGATGTGGAGAATTGGGGCAGTGAGATGAGCATAGCCTGACCTTAGGAAAAAGGGTTCCAAGTCACGCCCCTGCACTTTTTGGTGTCTAAGTTAAGAAGAGAATCTTCTACTTCTTTATAAGTTATCTCGCGCAGTTGGAAGGACTGGGTCCAGGACTAGATGTGGCGGAAGGGGTATGCTGGCTCACCGCAGCACCAGCATAAGGTGACGAGTCAAAAGCTAATCCAGCTGTGGCAAAGTGGGAGTTAAGTTCCTCCAGGATTAGGGACTTGTTTTCCACAATCTTGCCACTGCGACTATCTTTGTTGGGACAGAGGGGCCATGGGCCGTCCTTCTATAGCTTTGATAGTCTTCCATATTTTATGAGGGTTACCTTTAGCTTGTTTGAGAGTAGAAATATAATAGTTAGCTTTAGCAGAGCAAAGTTTTTTCACACAGTTATTCCTGGCTGTTCTAAATAGCCAGCAGGATGCTGTGCCATTCTGCTTAAAGTGGCTAGAAATCTCTGGTGTATAGAAATATCTAACTAGAAACTTCCAAGCATACTCTGCCATTTAGTGCGATCTAGTGGTGCGAGCAATCTGCCGACAGGCTTGCTGCCATTGCTCTAGTTCTATATGTGCATCAATTCATGTTGCCATTTCTGTAGGGTTATTCTCATATATTCCTGGTGTTGGGTTATTAGGATTTATAAAGGTAGAAATTAAGTGTCTCTGATTTGGGGTGTAAGCATGGACTGTATGGAGGAAATTAACGGGGATGGCAGCTGGGAGTGTGTACTGTTAGTGGTAGGGAGTTATAATAGTGCCTGAGCTGCAAATACCTATAGTGATGTGAGCTGGGTAGACCAAACTTTGTTTGTATTTCCCAAAAGTCCATAGTCTCCCATCTGTCATAATCTGAAACAGATACTTAAGCCCGTATCTTGTCCATTTCTGAAAGGCATCATCTAGTTTTCGTGGTAACAAACCGGGAGAACAGGTATTGGACATATTAATGGAATAAAGGGAGATCAGGGTCTGCTTTCTAAGTTGATGCCAGGCCTGAACCCTGTATTTAATTTCGGGGCAGTTTCTGATAATCTTCCATTCTGGGGCCTCACAGAAAAGTGTACTGATATAATCGGTGTCTGAAATGATGGACCTTTCGAGATCCGCCCAATGTGTATCAGTATCTAGTATCTGTCTAGCTAATGTATGGATTACATGTGTAGCCTGGTAGTAGCTATGCAGATCAGGAAGGATAAACTCCCTGATCTCTTGGGATAGTCAATATTTTGAATTTAATTCTGGGTCTGTGTCCAGCCCATATGAAATGTGTTATAGCTTTATTCCAGTCTCTAAAGACTGATTGAGGGAGTATAATGGGGACGTTATTAAATAGGTACAGTGCCCTAGGGAGAGTGACCATACGGAGAAGATCTATTCTTCTAGTTAGATTTAGTGGAGTGTAGCCCAGTTTGCTAGGTCATCTTTAAGGTGTGCGGTAAAGGGAATATAATTATATTTAAATGCATCTCTCAGGTCTCTAGAAAGGGTTATTCCTAGGTATTGAAGCTTGTCAATATCCCATCTACATGGAAATTGTTCCTTAATTTTTGGGTCAGGAGTGTAATGAAAGGTTAATATTTTAGTTTTAGTTATATTCACTTTATAATCTGAAAGCTCTCCAAACTTATCAAGTAGATAGCCTACCCTAGGAAGTGAGCTGGCTGGGTCTATTAGGTAGAGGAGGACATCGTCTGCATAGAAGCGTCGGTGTTCTCTCCACCTGCCACTATCCCGGGGTATCTTTTGCTTGCCTAATCAATTGGGCCATTGGTTCCATAAACAAGGCAAACAGCAGGGGGACAAAGGACACCCCTGCCTAGTACCTATGTAGGGAAATGGGGTGGAGTGATGTCCAGCAACCTTAACCAGGCTTTAGGTGAGGAATAAATATTGGAAATGACCTGAGTCAATGTTGTAGGGAATCCCATTGATTCCATAGCTGCATATAGGAAGGCCAATAAACTCTATCGAATGCCTTCTCGCGTCCGAGACTTACCAGGGGCTGTTGGAGAGCCTAATGCTTTCATCTCCTGGATAATATGATAGGTTCTTTTAATGCTATCCGTGGTGGTGCGACCTCCTACAAAGCCGTGTGGTCTTTATTAACAAGCTGTGGAAGAATACCTTCTAGTCTTTGGGCAATTATCCTATGAACAATTTATAGTCTGTATTCAATACAGAGATTGGTGATAAGATTCGCATAGTTGTGGATTTTTCCTGGTTTGGGATAACTGAGATCGTAGCAAAAGCCCAGGTAGGAGGGGTGAGTCACCTTGGAGGACTGAGTTACATGTTCTAAGTAAAGGGGAAGGAGGGATCGGCCTGCTATTTTATAAAATTCGGCTCCATTGCCGTCAGGGCCTGGAGCCTTCATAGTTTAGCCGGGTAACTATGTTTGCAAGTTCTTGCATTGTAATTGGGCTCAGCAGTTGTTCACCCTGTTGTAGTGTAATTCTGGGAAGGGTAAGGTCTTGTAGAAATCTCTTTATGGAGTCGGTGGATGCAGTGTGTTCTGGGGTGTATAGGGTGGAATAGAAAGTTGTAAATGCCTCGACTATATTATTTAGTTGACTTTGAGGTCTACCAGTTACGGGGTGATGGATGGTTGTTATAGTGGCCAGTTTCTCTGCTTTCTAGTTTGGTATGCTAACAATCTTGTGGCTCTAGGGCTGACTTCATAGTACCTTTGACGAAGAAAAAAGAGGACAATCTCAGTCTGTTGTTGAGCTAGTCTGTCTAACTCTTGTTTTATTTGCTGTAATTGTGGGAGTATAGTGGCGTCACCACTTTTGTGCAGCATTTGGAGAAAGTGCAATGTATCTTCCAGCTGATTTTTATGTTGTTTACGTTCCTTTGCTTTTTGTGAGGTGTAGTTTAGAGATGACCACGCAAAACTGTTTTGATAGTGTCCCATAAAATGGCTGGGGAGACATCAGTGTCTGTATTATCGGCCAGGATTTCAGAGATTTAATCTGTGATAAATTCCTTAAATTGGTCAGATTTTAGGTGGGCAGGATTTAGGCACCGAAAGGAGTTTCTTTTGGATACCCATACTCCAGGTGCTCATTATAGGGGCATGGTCCGAGAGGTTAACATCTCCTATCTGTGCTTCCTTTAGGCAATCCGAATGTTCTATTTGGATATAGGTTAAATCTATTCTAGAGTAAGTTTTATGAACAGCGGAATAATGTGTATAATTCCTAGTGTGGGGTGCATAAATCTCCAAACATCAATCCATCCGACTTGGGATATAAATCTGCTAAAAACCTCTGCTGAGGTTTCCTTGGGGGCCAGGTCTAGAGGAGTCCTTCTCTGGTTTGGGGAGTATGTTTAAATCACCAGAGAGTATAAGTATTCCTTAGTAAATTGGGTAATTTTGTCTAATAAGTTTTCAGTTCACTCACAGGTGAGTCTGGTGGAATATAAATATTTGCTAATGTGACTTCATTTTCACCAATCTGTCCTGCAGAAGCACCAATCTGCCATTTGGGTCAATCCACTTGGTTTCATAATGCCAGGGAACCCTCTGTGGGATTATTATTGTGACTCCTCTCCTCCTGCCCCCCATAGGATGAACTATAAACCTCACCTTTTGCAAGCCTCCCTAGCTTTCCATGTTCAGAATTACTCAGATGAGTTTCCTGCAAATAGATAATATCAGCTTTAGAGTTCCTCAGCTGTGCGAAGACCTAGAGAGCTTTATAGGAGAGAAAAGACCATTAATATTCCAAGAGATGACCTTCAAAGGGCTTTCCTGCATATTAGGACCTAGATAAAGTCAGTTTAACACCAGGGCACTAGGCAACTTTAAGGGATTACCACATCTATAGTCTGTACCTTATTCCATTTTGTAAAAGGTTTAACATATTCAGAGTTTTTAAACGCTTTAGAATCATAATAGTATTCAATGAACTTCACAATTTGAACTTCTTCTAAAAGTCGATGACCTCTTAACTGGTAATCAATTTTAACAGTATATTCAACAAAAACTGTTATAAATATAGACATCGAGAAGGCACCCAGCTCAAAGTAGCCTAAACCTGCAATCTCAATGCCTATGAATCAACTATTCATGAACAGAATAAACTTGAGCTTCAAGATCCGAGCACTTAATGAGCTTTCGAGGGGTGGGAATATCCCACCTAAGTAGGGTATCCTTGACAGGATCAACCCACAGCTCTTCTAGAGCTAAAAGGGATTGGCTCATCACTCTCCCAAGCAAGCTGCCTAATAAGGGAGGTGAGTTCCTGAGGAGAGAGGTTCTGAAGTTATTAGTCAGGTATTTGCTAAGGGGTGGGAAAAAATGCAGGAAGGGGTTCCGCTGTTCAACAGGTTGGTCCGGGAGCCCCCACAGGTTGCAGCTTCCAGTTGTTAATGGGGGTGGTCTATTGTCTCTCCTCTATCAAGTGATATTTTAATGGGGAGTTATAGAAGAGATTAGTTAATGCAGAGGCGAGAGCTACACTGCACACACACGTGATGTGTGCACTTCAAAAGGCATCATGTTCAGGAACTAACACCTGCTCTTAGTTGAGTATTTTATGGTCACTTAAAAAAAAAAAAGGAGGGGGCCCGCCTTCCAGACATAATTTACCTAGTCAGATTTAGGAGGTAGATAGAAATCATCACAGAGGTAATGAGTACATAGAGACAGACCTGTCATGCAAACAACAGGCGTTAGTATTATTAGAGTGTTATTCTCAGTCATTGGCATGGTAGTTATTGTTCTCCTTTATCTCTTCATCAGAATGAAGAAACGAGGAGGGCTGAGTCACAGACAGGAGCGGGGAATTAGGACATCCTAGAAGCGAGGGATGCCACCAAAGCACCAACAACCCGAGCCCGAGCACAAGGGACCCCAGGCCACCACACACCAGCAGCAAGGCCCCCGCCCATCCCAGGTGGCGCACCACAATAGCGAGTAAGCCTCAAGAGAAGGAGGAGACAGGCGGTCTGAGTTTAGGGTTAGTGTTGTTAATGAGGTATAAATTTTGAATTTCCAATAATAATCAGCTAGTCATTAAACTGAAAGTCCTGAGTGCTTGAGCTGTCAGCTAAATGGTCAACAGGACTTGAAATCAAAGTTATCCTTGCTGTGTCTTCAGCCTTGGAGCATGGTAAAGTTCCCAATTAAAGGCGTTAGATCACTTAGATACTTCACCAGCAGTTCCCTTGGTTTAAATTCAGGTTTCACCTCTAGATTGGTCACGTAGAGAGTCCACGATTTTGCGAATCTTTTCCATCCCTTGGTGCTTCCTGGTGTCTCTTTGCCTGACCTGCCAGGCCTGCTGGGCCAGTTTAGCAGCTAGTGTACCTCTGACACATCCGTTCGAGGGGATCTGCACCTCTATGTTGTATTTTTAAGCGTTTCCACCGCTTCCTCAACTGATGCAAATTTTAGCTGGCCCTCTGTGTGGTAAACTATCAGTTTAGCAGGGTAGGGGGTTCTGAAGCGTATACCGCACTTTTCAGTTCCTTCAGAATAGGGCTATAAGCTCTCCGTTTTGCCATAATTTGAGGCGTGTAGTCATTTTCAAAAAAACAGTCTGTGTTCTTTATAATTGGTCTGACCTTTTTCCAGGCAGTGTGTAGAATGAGCTCTTTTTCTTGATATCGGAGGAACCGAACCAGCATAACTCTTGGTCTTGCTTCTGGGGGGCCTGGGCCCAAGGGTGCGATGGACTTGCTCAAATTCAAGGTGACTTCAGTTGGAACTTCTAAGATTTGTTTTAGTAGCAGTGGATAAAATTGTGAGGATCTGTTCCTCTTCCTCCTCCGGAATCCGGAGATTGGATATTATTAAGTCTATTTGACTCTCTGCATCTTCTGCCTGCTCCTGTAAGGCCTGTACACATTGATTCAGCTGTATGTATGGCCCTCTCCGCTCTGTCTACCCTGCCGTCAGTCTCTGTGTATTGCTGCTCCAGCTGCTCTTGCTGCTTCTCAAGTTTTCCTATATAGGTTCTCAGCGCTGTAGTTGTAGGCGGATCGCACCCTGAACTCCTGAGCTCACTAAGTACCATTGCCATTTGTCACTGTAAGGTACTGAGAGGAGGTTGCTAGGTAGTGTCATTACCCTGTCTCGAGGACTCTGGGGCCTGTGGCTTCACTGCCTGAATCTGATATTCCACCATCCTCGCGGCGATTAGGCATTTTTTATGGCTCTTCTCCCTCTCTTGACATTATGACACCTCCGATGTAGTTTCTGATGTCCAGCCTTTTAATTAATGTTGTTGTTTTGGAGTTATTCGTATGTCGGAGAGCCCACGAGTTAAGCTTGCATCGGGGAGAGTGGCGTCACGGAAGTCAACAATGCAGTTTCAATGGGAGTTTTTTTGTCATGCAGGAAACTGTGACATTGCCCTTGATCCTAGCAGGCTTCACTGCATATGTCTGATACACTAATAGAATTTCCAGCTCACACAAGGATCTTCTTTGTCAGCTGAAATTCTTCTTTAAATCGAGAACATTTTTCTTTTGTATGGCCTTCAGAGTTTGTTTTCAAAGAGACCCCCAAATATGACTTTGAGACATCCCTAAAATGATAGGTAGAAGGCTAGCCACAGCTCCCATTCTTCTTTCATGAGCCAAAATTCTTCTTTCAAGCATCTCACAAAATAAGAATCTTGGCGCATGAAAGAAGAATTAAATCTCACAAAGAAGAAATTACTTGTTTCAATCTTCTTTCATGAAATGTCATGTTTTCATGATTTTCTTTCCTATCAAAAGAAGCTCACAAAGGAATTTCTTCTCATGTGAGGCAATCTTCTTCTTTCATGAGAGTTCTTTTTCATGATCTTCTTTCATGAGACCATATGAAAGTAGAAAATCTGCTCATTAAAGAACATATTCTTTGTATAGAAAACAACCTCTGTTTATACACTGGCTGTTTTAAAAGATTTTTACACCAGATTCTTAACATGGCCTTTCTGACAACACCTCATAAACAAAAGGTGACATTTTTCAAACCCAGCTCAGAAGAAGATTTTGTGGTTGTTCTGTGAAATCACCTTTCAGGCAAGATTTGAAAAATTTCACCTTACTGGTTCATGGGGGGTCATAAAAATCATGTTGAAAATTTATGATCAAAATATTTAAAAACAACAAAGTTATGAAGAAAAGACCCACGTATCTGTATCTGTAGCTGCATAGGCGCGGGGCCCAGAGGGCCCTGCATTTTCACAGCTACTGTAGATGGACTCTTCACTTGGCACAAAAGCACAGGGCCTGCAGGGCCTGTATTTCCATGCCAGATAGATTTCTCTCTTGGTGTGGAAGGACCCGGCACATCTTCATCTGTAACCACATGGAAGTGCAGGGCTTAGAGAGCCCTGCACTTCTGCAGCCAGATGAACTCCTCACTTGTACAGGACCTGAAGAGTCCTACATATCTGCATCTGTAGCCACTTGGAGTGTGCAGGGGCCCAGAGGGCCCTGCACTTCCACAGCTACAAAGACTCTTTACCTGGTGTGGAAGCACAGGGCCCTGTGCTTTGTTACCCAGATGGAGTCCTCACTTGGTGCAGGTCCCTCTGGGGCCTGCACATCTGCATTTGTAGTTGCATGGAAATGCAGGTCCCAGAGAGCCCTGCACTTGTGCAGTCTAATGGATTCCACATTTGTGCAGGGCCCGAATTCCTGCATGGCTGCATCAGTTGCCATGCAGAAGCCAAGGCCTCTATAGTACACACTTTAGTCTGTTTTTGAGAAGAAGTGGGCATTGCTTTATTGGGCAAAAGTGATTTTTCCATTAAAATGCTTTTCTGTAACTGTATAGGAAATGGTGTATGTATACTGTTCACAAATGTTAACAGAAAATAAAGACATACAGTAAACACATAAAAGCCATCAAGGTGTTTTGTCAGAAACAAAAATGCTTTGTAAACAATAGCAGTGCCATGAACTTCTTGACCTAGACTTGTGGTGTAGCTGCTGACTTTACACAATCTGATTTTGTTTGGGGGTGGGGAGGGACAGAACACCTACACAGAGAATTCTTATTAAACCGGTAATGATTTTAGTCTCTGTCATACATCTCTAGGTAGATTATATGTTGCTTTGTTTGATGTAATACATAGATTAACTCATTTTTATTGTTTAAACTATACATATTACCCTTACCTGCCTGGCCCATCTATAATGTAGATGGCAGCAATAAAATTACTTTTGTCAGTGCTTAGATACTAATGCTCCTTTACTCTAAATCTCCTACTTCCATTTGCAGAATGCCCAGTTTGTTTGTCTTATTCCTGTCTCAATAAGTGAACAGCTCCTAAATCTTAATATACCTTCTACATAATAAAACCTGTGTCATACACATTTTAAATACATTTACAAAGAACATAAATGAGCAGTACGATTCTACTAGGAAATAAATAGTTTTCATGTTTATAAACCAAAGAATAAGAGTGGGAAATTCCATTCAAAGATAGCCAGTGTGCATCAAGGGGTTTCTAACAAAGGGTAGGAGATACATTAGCACAGTGACATAGTGACATCATACATGAGACATCACACCTCTCCACTCAGTTCAGTGCTTCCTAAGGGATAAAAGGCAAAGAGAATTCTAATCAGGCACTGGATGCCATTAGAAGAGATGACATGAGTTTGGGAGTAAGAATATATAAGCTTAGCACATTATACAGTATTACAGTGTCTGGGCAGATTAGTGATATCTGTATGTTATGTGTATGGGACAGAAGTTGTGAATGGAAGCACTGTTGGAGTGTTATAAACAAATACAATGAAACAGCCAGATTTTGAAGCAGGTATAGAGAGAGCTGTATCAGATAACTAAGAGTAAGAAATGAATAATCCTAATTCAGTACTTTAGAAACAAATGGTTTATGACAAAATAAATGCAAACTTTGGGAGAAAGCCCCAATAAAGGTGCAGACTCTTTTAACCCTCTTAGTATTAATGGAAAATGTAGATGAATATGAACATTATATAGAAAGTGAATTCAATGTTAGTTGAAATTACAGGTGTAACCCCATACAAATGGGGGTTCCTAAAAACCTCTGTGGAGCTTGCCTAGGTGTTCCCCTGCCTGCTGGCATTCGTCGATTAAGCCATTAAGAATGGCACTGTGAGTGCTGGTAGAGCCTCCTCAAATTGTCTCTTTAAGAGCTGTCTGCTTGCAGACATGATTACTATTTTCTAGGGGGCTGGTGTTTTCTCTGCTCGAATTCCACCTGAACTGCAGGGAAATCGCTCCGTTTCTGCAGTCGCTAGAGCGCAGAGGGAGCCTAAATGTAACTGTTTGCCTGAAACCGGTTAGAGTGTTAGTAAAATGCAGTTTGTCTAACCTGCCTTTCTTGCAGCTGGGGCTCAGTATGTTTTGCCCCTCCATTTGGATCTGAACTGCCGAATGGGTCCAATCAGTGTGGGGGACCTTTAAAATGGAGTCTGTTTGGACCAACTAGAATTTGGACTCTCAGGAGCCGACTACAATGAGAAGGTATAGCTAGTCATTCTGGGAAGTGAGATTCTGGACCTTGGTGCCTATTGCACCAATGGAGGAGTTTCTGAATGATTGACAGCTGAGTCCACCAACTGGACCGGTGGCGCCCAAAGAGAATGCTCTGCCTTGCGACTGGGAGATCAGATTCATTGTGACCTTGAGGAGAGAAGGAGCTCTGTGCTTCTCGTTGTATAGTTTCACGTGGGAAGCACGGGAGAGAGGCCTAAATTCAGGTCATTGCCATTGCCAACTTGAATTGGACTGAATTCAAGAGTACCAAAAGGAAGGAAGGCTGAAAGAGTGGAAACCAGGCTCACCCTGTAGAAGACTGGAGAAATTGCTGAATCACGCTCGGTCTGTCAGGAATTGAAGCTGCTGTGTGAACTCCCTGGTATTTGCAGTAACTGCATTGGGACTTGAAAGCAGCTGCCTGGTATAGTAATTTCCTTTACATATAATTGTGTTGAATGCCCATGAGGAATAGCTATTCGGTTCTCTTGTCTCTACGCAGTGTAAGCTGAATGTTGAGCTGAATGTATTTGGGCTGAATCCATCTGCTGATCCAGGCAGTGTGGCCTGGGTGGTAGAATCTCATCTCCTGCTTGTGTGTATGGCAATCCAGAACCACCATCTGCACTAGGTTTCATCAGCGTGGGGTAGTGGGAGTACAAATCAGGACATCCCTGCAACCTGATAACAATCACCAGTGTTTCATCTGATTTTCATTCTTTCATTTCCTCAAGGACTGAGCCATCTGGCTCTGGATTACAACTGGGTATTGTGCATATCTCTCTTACAGGGCCCTTTCCATCTGCCTGCTGGCTGGCCAGCCGCGGACCTGGTTAACCCCTCAACCTGGGTACCCAGGTGTGACTTTTATGACTTTGTATGAGTGCACAGTACAGTGATTTATTTCTGCCAATCAGCTTGATCTCCCCTCCTGTGTTTCACTCCCTAAATAAACCAGATTGGTTGTTATTAAGATTAACCTGTTTAGAGTGTCAGTACCTATATAGCAGGCATTGCATTATTTTGTGTAAATTGACCAACCTTATTTCACTGGGGTCCTCCAAGATGAACTGCAGAATCAGTCTCAAGGGTAAGTGGTACCTGATGATTGGATCCAGTGTACATGTTGGGTATTGGCATTGCAATTCTTGTATATCATATGGACCATTAGAGGGAACAAAAGGGGTCTCAGTGTCCCAGAGGGCTGTGACCAAACTCGGCCAACCATTACCAACCCTGACCTCTGGGTGGAGGCACCGCCATAGAACCTAGGCCCCTCAATCTGTTGGTGGTCCAGCAGGTGGGATAGTAGCCCTTGGGATAGCGCCACCTGGAGGTTACACAGGGATAGTTATGATGTCCAGACAGTATAAATGAAAAGGTAAAGAATGTAGAAAAAATAAAGCAGGTGAAAGGAGCACTCACTAATCAAGATGATTCCCTTACATGAGTGTTACAAATTTGATGGGAATTCATATATAGAGACTTGGTTACAATACATATTTTTAAATACAATATTGATCTCTCTAGAGATATCAGCATGAATTTTGAATATTTACCAGAATGAAGAAAATTATTTTATTTATTAATTATGTTTTGAAGGTCAGTGTAGGCCTGGGGAAGCAACATGCATATATAGCTGTGAAATGCTGGCATTCTATAACTGAAAATCTCAGTGAGCCTGAAGTAATAAAAGGATAAAATAATGTTATGGTGGTGAGCAGTATCAATGTTTAGCCAAGAACTAATTGGGTATGTAGTAGTCTCCATATCTCTGCTCAGACACCTTCCCCATTGCTTTTTCTCACTGCCATTAAATTTCGATGGTTGATCTACCAGTCATGCAATAAAGGAGTATTTACAAAGCCCCAGTCTGTAAAGTTTTGATCTGCTCTCTCAGTGGTACTAGTAGAACACTGCTGCATGCCTATGAACAAATAAGATAGAAAGTTGTTTTAAAAGGATCAAAAGTCATTTATGCATCACAAAAAATAATTAATTGCCCTTACTCCCTCCCCAACAGCAAGTAACAGAGGATGGAAAACATTCTCAAACAAAATATGTGAGACTTAAACAATAACAACAGTTACTCTGTGTATTACAGTACATCAAACAAAACAACACTAATCTACCTAGAGAGCTATGACAATGACAAAAATGAATATCTGGTTTAATAAGAATTCTCTGTATAGGTGTTCTGTCCCTTCCCCACCCCCAAACAACATCAGATTGTGAAGCCTGTAGTTACAGCACAGGGCTAGGTCAAGATGTTCACATCACTACTATTGTTTACAAAACATTACTGTTTTGACAAAATACCTTGATTGCTTTTATGTGTTTATTGCACAGCATGTCTTCATTTTCTGGTAACATTTGTGAACAGTGTACATATGGTTTCTTCTATACAGTTACAGAAAAGCATCTCAGTGGAAGGCCACTATCTGCCCAATAAAGCAATGCCCACTTCTTCTAAAAAGAGACAAAAGACAGAATTCACATGTCCTGATTTCTGGGAAAATATGAAAATCATTAGCAGTTGAGAGCATGTAGGCTTTGCTTTCTGACGTACTGTAAATGTTTGTGATTGGCTGCTGTGAATTATGGTGGGGAAGGAGGACTTGGAGGAAAGACCCCAATCCAGGCAAACCTTGTACTACTGGTAATCTAGAAACTGTGAGCAAAAGAATCAGAAAAATCAGACTGGATATTTAATATTTTTATTGCAAATTATTCATCCAAGAAAGTCCAAAGCCTGAATGAAATGCTTTTCAGTGGGATATTACTTAGCCCAATTTTATAGGTGGGAGGTCAGAAGAAGGAGAGGTCACATGAGTTATTCATGGTCACCAAAGAGTCAGTGGCATGGTTGGGCTTGAACCTGGGCCCATCTGATTCACATTTCTGTGTTCTGACCTCTAAAACAAAGCAATATGCTAATGGTACATAATTATAGTGTGCTATGTACCATAAACACTTGTGATAAATGGTGATTTGATAATACTGTGGTGTATTTATTAAATTGTGATTTAATAGATTTTTTAATGATTGTAACAAATGTTGTTGTCAATAAAACTACTACTACTACTACTAATCTCTACAAGCCACACTGTTTTCTGTAAGGAATATGCATTATACCATTTCAGTAGTGCGTGCATGAAACAGGTGTGTACCACATGAGGTGCAGAATGCTGATCCCCAGAACACAGGATATACAGGTTCAAAACATATTAGGCATGTTGGATATAATCTTGAAGGAGAACGCTTTCTGCATCACATTAAAACAGTATGACGTCTGTATGTATTACTTCACCCTGGAGTTGCTGATGGCATGGCTCCTCTGTTAATTTGTTATTTATTCTTTAAACAATGAAAATATCAAATTTTGAATGCATTTCTCTTTTGCAAGAGCAAGTCCTGGCCAAGATAGGGATGACACATGCTTAGGATACTTAACAACTAAACCACTATCAGAAATGTTAATGATAAAACTGGCACTTGGTACCATAACACATTACTGGATAGCAAACCTGGAATGGCACATTCCCTGGATGTTGAGAACTGTGGAAATTAAAATTTGAGGGGTTAGCTGTGGTCTTTTCCCCATGCAAAACAGACGGGGTATTTTGAACTTGGAAGCACTACAGTCTGTGTATTTACAGCCAGTTTCTGGTAGGACAACAAATTACATCTTTAAACCAAATTCAAGCACAGTTTTGGTTGCTTACAGATATTTGCAAGTTAGACATTGAAACTTTGCTGTTCCATGAACTATACCTGTCCTGAAAAATTCAAATGTGTTCTAAATCTGTTGACAGATGTTAACAGATAAAAGTTAAAAGGAAACAAAGTAGGTGGCAAATGTCTGAAGTGGTAAGATATTTGCTTGACTGCATCGAAGAGCACCCCACAACCAGAGTAGTTAGTAGGGTCTGCCTTGATATTATATGCCACAGCAAGCCTACAGAGCACATGAACCTAAAATGGGAATGAAACTGAATCTAATATTTGGGAAGGATAAATGGGAGGAAATATGCTCTGTTGTGTATAAAGGACTGAATTTTCAAGCTCATATAACCAGCAAAATTCCCAATTTTGGGCACAGCTTGCATCATAGCAAATGTGTCAAAAGTTAAAGGCTATTTTCAAATGTTATGACACATTTGAAACAATATCTCGTTTTACAGGAAAAATAATGACATGCATTGTTTTCTTAGCATACATCATTTTCACTGTGCAACTTGTGCACTCATAATGTGAAGTTACACCACCATTTGTGTGGTCTAACAAACATGTCACAAGTAATATGATTGGGCTAACAACATGCCGCAGATCTCTGAAAGTCCAGTCCCCGTGTTTACTTTTGCCAGAAATGGGTGAAATTGTGACATAATGTGCTACTTTCCACCTCACTGACTGTGATGTTTGTCTCGTTTATTCATTTGAAAATTGGTAACTGGGAAAGGCACACTGAAACTGAGCATGTTTCTAGGTGGGACCCAGGGAGGGAATGAGGAGTACAAAGACAGTGAGCAAATCATTTACTCTGCCTTAAACGTGCCACTTCTGCCCACAAGCTGGCACGGCTCTGACTTTTTTTCTTGAGGGGTAGGGGAGTTAGTTCTCAGAAAGAGTGGTGGGTCCATGGAACAGGTTGCCAGAAAGGGTTGTGGAAGTGGATACAGTGGAAAATTCAAGAGAGCATGGGATATCTATATGGGACTTGGTGAGGGAGGGCAGGGGTGGGAGGTAAAGAATAAAAGTGGGGATATCTCTTTGGGCAGACTGGATGGGCCAAATGGTATTTTCTGCTGGCAAAATTCTATGATTCTGTGATTCTATGAAGACCTTTTACTTACCTGACAGAGCAAGACCTACTAATACTCAACAATATATGTTGCATCAGAGACCTCTGGCATGAGATATGTTTGCTATGCCTCCTTCAAAACATCCAACCTCTTGGATTCCTTTAGTCCTTATTGGGGTCCTTCTCCACTGATGAGAAAAATGAACATACCTTCATATAAAGATACTGGTAGGGGTTACTCTTCTGAAGTCAGTTTACCATTGTTCCTTGTTCTGCCTAAATGGGACACTCTAGCCCCAAGCATTCCATAAAAACAATCTGTATTATTCCTGGAAGCAATTTACAGGCAAGCTGCATTTGAAATCAATCACTGTACAGTAAATAAATTCATTTACTGGGTAATCTCTTTGAATACACATTTCAAGTTATCAATACTGTATAAAGCTTTGTGAGTCAGTCTGGCTCTTTATGGTACATAAATATATAATTTTGGAGACAGAAAACAACTCAGTCAGTAGATCTAGGTCTCTACTTTAGTCCACACCAGTCTTACTCTGGAAGGGCCAACACTGTACACATTACCGTTAGAACTACACTGTTATTATTCTGGTCACTTTGCTGACTGGTACTGTTGGAGTTAACTAACTCTGGTCAAACTGTGAGTGTTTTTGTTTTTGCTCTTGCTTTAGAGGTAGACTTTTCCCCACATATGGCATACTTTAGCAAATGGGGTGTGAGATGCCTTTCCTTACAGTACTTTAGTTCTTTAATTTAATGTGATGACTCTTAACAATAAGTGGGTGTGTTTTCTCCCATAAGGAAACCCTGTTATAATTCACTGTTATAACCTGGTGGTTATAATGGTGAACACATGTCGAGTTTCCACTCACTCCACCCATGCCCACACTACCTCCCTTGCACATGCATTATGTTTCAGCCAGACTACGTTATTTAACTAGCACTACTGGTACCACTGACTATACTGTTTTCTATACTTGCTGGTAGTGTTTTCAAGGAAAACACTACCCAGCAATCATATAAAACAAAACATTGGAAGGTGTATAAAACCTGAAGTTCACACACCCTTGGTATGGGATGTTTATAACCCCCAGCTTCGCTCTCAGGGTTTAAGTAGAATCTCACAGTTCAGTGTGTGTAAAATTATTGTTATACACACCTCTGTATGTATCATTCTATATTTATTATACTTTAGAGTTCTGATTATATCAACATCGAGTCACTGCTCAACTAATAAGGAGTAGAATAGTTGAGCAGTGCTTTGATTTGATATAATCAGAATCTAAAGTATCATAAAAAGCAAGAAAAACATCCATATTCTCAAAATCAATCGATCAAAATCTTTAATCAGGCGAACACCGTTGAGCAGCACACTTTTTGAGGTGGACCTGGGTGAAAACAAGTACAAGATAACAGGGTAATACACAAAAGTAACAATACACAGGCTTGATCAAAAGAAGCATGGACAATAAATTGTAAGGAAATACAGGATAAATACCTCAATAGTTTGCAGATAAGAAAATGAGCTAACAACAGTAATACAGATAAGATCAGCAACTGTGAAATGATGAGGTGACAAAACCATGGCTAATCTACTGGGACCCTGAAGCACAGGTAGGGGAATGGAATATGGGCGGAGGAGAAAGGAGGAGATGGTGGGCTAGTAGGATGGAGGACAGAAATGACAGTGGAGAGGAATGAGGACCAGGAGTGCAAAAGTAAGGTGTGGTACCTGTTGAGGGGACTAGATGGGGGGCAGGGTGAGGGGGAGAGGGTACAATACTGGGAACAGATATGGGGTAAAAAGATAAGGAGAAGAGAGGAAAGGAGGGAGGGAAGGGAGAGGGCCGGGCAAAGGCTGGATCAGCATCAACAGATCAGGGGTGAAAAGATAGAGAGACGCAAAGGAAGGAGGGAGGGGAAAGAGAGGCCATGCAGAAGCTGGGATCAGTATCCAGGTAAGAGGCCAAGACGAGAGTGGTAAGGGACTCCTGGGGAGTCATTTGATCAGGAGTAGCAAAGACAGGTGATTCTTTATTATGCTGAAAAATAAAGTGTTTTGAAGGCTGTAACGCTGACTTTATGCTTTAATTTCAGAGTTTTTTGCAGATTATTCCATAGCTGGAAGAGCATGACTAATGGAAGCCAAGCCAAGTGGGATCTGGCCTTAGTTACTGTCAAAGTAATATAGGAGGCACTTTCAAAGCATATCTGCTTAGAGTACAAAGTAGTAAGCAGGCAGAGATGTAGTCAGGCAGTTTGTTGATAATAGCTTTGTATGTCCAGATGGCAGCATTTCTTTGTTGTCTGAGTGTAAGAGAAGACCAACCTACTGTGGAGTACAACAAACAGTGGTGGGTGGAGTAGGAAAGATCTGTTATAAACCTTAGGACTCTGTGATAGAGCGTATTGAGTTTTGAGAGTGTGCTGACTGGTCTTCGCTGGCTATAAAGGAAATCAGCATAGTTTAAAGGGAGGAAGGTAGTTTGGACTAGTCTTGTCTTAGCATCTGAGGTGAGGAGATTTTTATCCTAAAAGAAAAGGCCAAGCCTTTGATGAAGCTTCTTTGTCAATTCTTCTATGTATACTACTATTGTGAAGCCATAGACCCAAGTATTGAATTGATTTACATACTCAAATGTTCACCCAGGGCAGTGGATATCGAAGGGAGAGTCCCAGCGAGGCTGGGTTAGATAGTTTGGGAAAGGGTGAGAAAACATAGCTTTTGTCTTCTTAGCGCTCAAAAGCAACTTTTGATTTAGGAGCTGGTGCTGCAGAAAGTTAAAATCATCCTGGAGAGCTGTGCATGCCACAGCAGGAGAGGGACCACTAGCATAAAGTACAGTGTTATCCACAAAAAGGTGTATTTGGGCTTTTTGATAATGGCATCTATCCTGTTTATATAGATAACAAATAGCAGTGGTCCCAGGATAGAACCTTGAGGTACACCTCTCCAGAAGGGGTTTTAGAGGTGAAACTTCACCTTCAGCTTTTACCTGCTGATAGTGGCCTGTGAGATAGTTCTCAAACCAACTAGTGGATAAAGAATCCAATCTGATATGCCGGAGGGCCTTCAGGAGCAGGTCATGATCGACAGTATCGAAGGCTTTGCTTAGGTCCAAGAATACTGCACAGACAAAGTTCTTGTTATCCAACTCACACTGCCAATCATTTGTAACCTTGGCCAGGGCTGAGACTGTACTATGTTGTGCTCTAAAACCTGTCTGTAGTGGACTGAGCAGCTTCCGATTCCAGATAGTTTCTGAGCTGGGCGTTCACAATTGTTTCCATTAACTTAGACAGAGTTGGTAGGAGGAGATTGGCCTATAATTGTTCAGGTCACAGGATCTCCGACTTAAATAAGGGATAACATGTGCCATTTTCCAGATGGTGGGAAGGTCACCCTGTGAAAGGGATAAGTGAACAAATGTGTAATGAGCACTGCGAGCACATGGTAGCCTAACCTTAAGAGGTAAGGCTCAATAAGGTCTGCTCCAGCACTTTTCTAACATCCAACTGGAGCAAAAGGTCCTCAACTTCCTTCAGGGTTGTGGGTTGGAAGTGAGAAGGATGGATTTGGGAAGGAGATACCTTGATTTTTGACTCCAAGCTGTGAATGGAGCATACTGGCTGGGGAAGTGTGAAGGTGAGCCCTGCAGTGGTAAAGTAATTGTTGACTGACATCAAGGATTGATGGTTTGTCGGGTGAGTATGTTGGTGCCAGTTGAAACTTTTGATGGCAAGGAGGCACCAGGAGTGGCCTTCAATGTCTTTTGATTAATTTCCAGAACTCTATGGAGTGCACCCCATGCTCTCCATTTACTGGTATCACTGAAACATGCAAGGCAGGGGCATGTCACAATAGGAAAGTAGCAGCATTTTGGCTATCAGCTCCATGGAGCCAACACAATCTTTTTTCTTATTAAAGGTGTATAAAACTTGAATTTTACACACACTTTCGGGTATGCAATGTTTTCATATACCCCTCAAGCATTGCCCACAAGGTTTAAGTAGCATCTCACACTTTGGGTGTGTGTAAAATTCTTATTATAAACACCTCTGCATGTATTATTCTATATATAATACATGGATGGCACCACCTCCTCCAAGAAGTGGTTACCAATTATTTCCTGCACACAGTTGCCCTGTATACGGAACCTGTACTTATGATAATTGCATTTGTACCTGAATCAATGTATTTGTATATAATGTATATATATATATATATATATATATATATATATATACTGTATATACATATATATTTATATAGATAGATAGATAAATAGATATGTTTCAAGGTTGTTGTCTGTATTTCTCCAATGGATTTGTATATATTGTGCATATGTGTTTCAAGGTTGTACCACATTTTGCGTATTGCATCATATACCTATTGCTCCTCTTTGACTGAATTCTATGCACTGTCTATGTTTTGACTGCTTACATTATTATTAACCTTCATTGACCTTTAATGACCCTCCTGCTTATTGTAGTATCTAATATATGCTGCATGCTGTATTGTAACTTAAATGTCCCTCTCAGGACCTCCTTGCAAATGAACTTGCTCAATGAAGTTTTCTTGCTTAATAAACTTGAAACTTGAACTTGAAACAGAGGCAGAAATTAAATAAAAACAGGTTGCAGTCTGCTTGGGGCCAGGTGAGGTTATTATATGATTGGAGTGGGCCATATTAGGAAGCTACTCCTTGATGAACAGCCATAGCATTTTGCAGTATCTGTCTTCCTGGACTTTCCACTCCACTGACACCTGTACTAATCCTTTTTGTCAGCTCCTACACTGAACACAGACATTTATGCCCTTGATATGTAGAGCATGAGTTAAACACAAATCTATACATTTCCTTTCTGGTTTAATTCTCTCCTTTGCTTGCTAAAACCCTTATACAATAGAATTATTTCAGGACTGGGGCTGAATGAAACTTTTAAATTCTGAATATTTTAGAAATATTTAATTTTCTTGAATTTCATTACATTTTGCCTTGCATGTAAGCCATGATAATCTGTGGAATAACTTCTTTGCCCATGGGAAAATCACCTTAGCATGGATTCCAACCAATCTGAGGGAAGAAATCAGCCATTTGCATAAATTATGTGGTTTACATAGAACATGCATGAATCTACAAGGAGGAAAGTATTACAAGCCACTGACATCCGTTGAAGATAATTCTGCAGTTTGAATTAGGAAATAAAACATTCCACAGTTTACACACATTTTCATTTTAAAACATATGGTTTACTTATTGGTCATATTTTTCAGAATCTTCTGAAACATGCTTTGAATTATTATGGCATCAATATTCTGACTAAATTCTGCTGATAAAATTTAAACTTCACACAACTGTGAATTGGGGACCCCATACAAAGGAGAAATATAATGCAAATTCAGATGCCACCTGTTAGCAGAAGTGTGGAAAGAAGTATACCAATCATTGACACGCATTTTGGCTCTGATCCAAAGTGCAATTTTCTGGAATTGGATAGATCAGAAATCGGGATGGTATTTGGGGCACACACAGACTTTCCCCTCATACTTATATTTTAGGTGGTGTTCTGAACACAACAGAGAGAAAATGTACATGGTTGATTTATGTGTTGACACAAAAGAGGGAGATCAGAACCAACAGATGGACCAGATGGTTAATAAATATCATGTACAATGCTCCAAACTGTTCCCCTGCTGATGCAAACTTGCAAGCGATTGGGTGTGAATAATCTCAGAGCAAATGTACTGTAGTTTGAAATATTTAATCATTATGTTTTCATTTTGGACTTTTATTATGTTATGCTTATTTTTCTAATGGGAGGAAATATTGTATTCTGTATTCTGTGGTGACAAAAAGAAAGAATGCTTTGGGATGACATAAAAGGAATTAACTGACTTTTACAGTAGTTTTTGTTGACTGGTAAATAAGGGCTAGGCAATTCTGTCTATTTTCAGCCTTGTCCCAGAGAGAGGGAAGATAAGATGGAAACCAACTGAAGCTAAACACATTAAAGAGGGATTCAGGTGATATGTCTACAATTTTAGCTGCTTATGTAATGTTTCCTGTTTAAACTATGGGCAGTAATGAAAACTATGAGTTCCTACATGGTATATTTGTTACACATCGTGTTTTGCCATTTTCACTGTCTCCAGCCAGATGTTTGAAAATGAC
The DNA here is from genome assembly GCA_016271365.2 of Neoceratodus forsteri. Lineage (NCBI taxonomy): Eukaryota > Metazoa > Chordata > Ceratodontiformes > Ceratodontidae > Neoceratodus > Neoceratodus forsteri. The sequence continues at coordinate 718,962,056 of CM057459.1, read as the reverse complement.
TTCGCACATGAGGCGTGTGTAAATGTCATGGCCAGAAAAGTTAAGTGGGCTCAATGGATCTGTATGATGATTACCTCAGCGATGAAGTGGATAGCACTCAGCCTGGTAGTTCTGCTATGTTTGACAGCAATAGCAGTGCAATGTCTAAATATTCAGAAGTGTATTTTTCTGATCCTTACCAGCTAGATCCATTGGTTTCTGAAAGCAGTTCTTCTCAAGCGGCTGACAAGAATGTTGTCTTGGTTTCACTCCGCGGTCATCTGACAATACATGGTGAATGAGCTTAGCACTTTCCCCTTTAATTTCAGTTCCCAATTGAGATTGTATGTGCATTTTAAGATCATACATGTTGATTATATAAACTGACACACTCAAGCCAAGTTTCTGTAGTCTAACCTTCATTCAGATGTTTCATCGCTTAGTATCGATTTGTTTGTAGGAATACATTCATTTTACTTTGCAGTACTGCCCTGATCGTGTGATGTTGTGCCATCTGTCAAAGTGATCTCGTCTGTTAAATTTTGTTTTATTGACCTACAGATACAAATAGAGGTAGGGCTAACACAATGTGTTCAATGTATAGTTGTATTGCCTATCATAATGACAGTCAGCTTTTCGTGATTATTCAGCAGTCATGGAGGTGTACTTATAGGCTTGTATATGGAAGCCAGATGTCTAGTTAATCCTCTGTTAGAAGTACATTATTTTAATCTGTGATGATTTTCATGTATTATGCCATTACTGGCTTGCAAGTAAATGTAGTCACTGTATTCATTCATGGCCGTTTGTTATGGTCATTGCTGTGGTGGGATCGAGCACAGGGATCAGTCATGATAACTTGATGCAACTCCCTATTAGTGCTTGTTTTGCCTTCTTACTGGTAAATTATTTTGAAGTTATTTTAAAATCGGTTTCTGCATTCCCATATACAATATAATTTTTTACAACTGTACTTCTGAGATATGTTTTGATAAATCATTATCGTTATATAAATCATTATTTTTGGCTGCCATGGACAATCTCACCTTCCTGCCCAACATAACTTCAAAGATTATAGAACTGCATTTTGATGCTGATTAAAAAATACAATAAATGTGGGGTTTGAAACACAAATTAGTCCTACATATTTTATTACTTTTAATTTGTGTAATTACTTGTCACAGTGCATAACAAAATGGAATGTTAAGTATAGTAAACACTTTTAAGTTATTAGACCCTTATTTTTATCCAGAGTTGTTTTTTTGGATCTGTCTTTATCTGTAATGTGACTCTTGACTTATTTATTAGAAACAATTACTCCACGTTTCATATTTTTGTTTATTTGACAATGAATGGGGTGTTGGTCAAGAGGAATTGACTGGTTAACATTAGTAGCTGGTGGTGGACTTTGCATAGTGAACACGCAACATGCAAGTGGCATGTTGGCATTTTAATGATTATTGTGGGTTGATGTTTGTGTTGATTGATGGTCAGGTATGCAGAAGAAGCAGTTGTGTCAACAAACACGCTTGCCATAAGGCACCATCATCCAGGATGGCAGGATGAGTTAGGTTGTGAACTTGCGGAGGGATACTGTGGTTGTATATGGATCTGTCAGTATTGAGCAGTGCATTGTTGTGGTGGATGGTGATAGGAGAAGCAGGGGTGTCAGGTATTTGTGTGGGTCCATGGATAGGTGGGTAGTGAACGTGAGAATCAGTGGGTGCCCACACAAGGTGTTAGAGAACCTCGGTGAGGAGGAAGGGATGGATATGGTGGAGAAATCATTATATATTCAGAGAAAGGGCAAGAAAAACAATTTTGAGGATGTGGTGGCTGAAAATTGGGCCTTATGTGTAGACTTATCATCCTGTGTTGCGGAGGTATCTTCCTGAGTGTCACTGAATGTAGTTAGTGCCTGGAGCGGATGGGTCAGCTGAGTCAGAGGGCAATGCCAGTGCTGTAGAATGGGTATCAACTTGTGTGTTGCTCCTATTGTTGGACCAATGATTCAGAGTATCCACTGGGATGGGTAGGGCAGGAATATGGCAATTACTGAAATGATTGTGGTCCTATTGTGGGTCTGCATGTTGGTAATGGGAGGAATTAAGGAGCTACACAGCACAATGAAAAACAGGATGGAGCTACTTCAAAGACATGGGTCATAGACAGTGTGGGGTAGTCCTAAAGTCCCTTAAAAAATAGCTGGTCACTGGCCCATATGGGTATCACCGTGAGGTTCTATGGTAGTTGGACTACATTCTGACTACATTTCTGGTGGTCCTATTTAACACATCCTTCTGGACAGATAAGGTACATCAGGATTGGATGGTGGCACAAATTGTATCAATTCATAAAGTGGGCTAAAGGGAGAGCTGGTGTTTTATTTGATTGTCAGCCTGACATCTGTGTTTTGGCAAGTTGATGGAGGCCATCATAAAGGACTGACTGTGTGTATTTTCTTAAATTAGTAGATACCTGTTTTAATTCATATATTCCATGCCACAATTCTGTGTGGCTTTGGGAGGGTGGAGCATTCTACTACTGGAATAGTGCAGGGCTTTGAATTCTTCTATTCCATGATAAACAATCACACAGTGTATTGAGTGTGAAGAAAGACAGATGACTGACAGTTGTAAAACTTCTGTAGAAGGAATATTTTACAGTATTTAGCAAAATTTAATTATATTTTTGGTGAATTGAAAACTTGCAAAATGTTCTCTTTTTCAAAGTTATGTATGGGCCCATTTTATAGAAGCAAAAAGAAATGGCTGTGTGTCATGCAGTCTCGTGCCTTACTATGCCTCTGGGTGTGTGGGTATCTCAGTACTACCAACACCCAGCCATGTCTTATTACTTACATACCATTTTTGTAGTTTGTGGTATAAATTTAAAGTTATTATGGTGATCGCACTAACCTTATTCTGTTATTTCATGTTTTTATAAATTTTTCACATACAGTTTGTTGTACTTTTTACTAATAGGTGTCTTTGTGGTCATTGTATGCCTATGTCAACAAAAATGGAATCCATATGTTGTCAAGAAATACCATGTGTTGTACATAAAATTGAAGTAATGGATGATTCCACGACGGGCACCATATTCGATGGCTGTATAACAACTCATCCTGGATTTCAAGATATCTGCTTTAGTGAGTGGGTTTGGAGATGGCAAGGGCTAAATTTGTTCAGTATCATGGCATGCAGAACTTTCCTTGAAGGAGTATATGTATGAATGTTTACTTGTTTGGCACATATTTTTGGAATATTCTGACAGCCATTCATTTTCATGCTGCATATGCCCTTACATGCGAAAAGGTCTAGGACCTCTATTTACCCACCTATATTGAAACGTCTAATGCTTGACCACTCATGTTTAGTTTCCCAGCACTGTACTCTCATGCAACCATTTTGGCTTTACTATGAGCCATGTGTCAACACCCCTTTTGTGAATATACTTTCCGTAACATTTCTAGTCTTAAATTGATGATATTTGATTTTTATTTAATTTGTGCATCCATCTACGGATGTTAATATTTATTACCTAGGAAGGTAGACTTTGATGGTCGATAACAACCACTTGGCACACCGAGTCTGCCTGTTACCCTACCTATTGGATAAGCTGCAGATCCTAGTTAATATACAGACTATTTTCTTCATATCAAAATAATGTTTTATTTATAGATTACTCTTTCTCAATCTCCTGTGATTATGTTTAGTTCTTCAACGCCATTGTTTTTCTCACTGGTTGCATCTCTTTCTCCCGTTGTAAACAGCATAGGTTTATCCTCTTTCCTATTGCTACTTTTCCAGATGCATTGGTCCATCTCTTTTGGAATTCCTCACTTTATTAACACCCACACCATCTGATCCATGTGTATTCTTTATGCAAAATCATCCCCCTACTGTCACTACCTACTTGGTCACTTTCTGTGTCTACCCCAATCATCACCCTTGTCTGTCTCCAATGGGTCAACAGCACCTGTTTCATTATCTCCTCTCACTAAGATTATTCCACTTCATTCTCCCAGTGGACACAGGCTCTTATATTATCTAACTCTGTTGTATCTCCAGGTGTTAAATAATTGTTACTGCCAATTATCCTGTTAATTATCTCTGGCTGATACCGCCTCTGTCCCCCTCTCTCCACATCCACCCAGTGCCCACCGCAGCCACCATAGTTCATCTTTCAGCTGTGTAAGTTGATAAACACGAATACATCCGCTCATCCTCGAAGCCCAAATCAGAATTTCAGCCCCTTTTTAATCAAGTTGACTATCTTGTCCTTTGTTTGTGCCCTTGCTATTCTGAATGCATTACCCGCTTTTGACTGCATTAACTGGTACAGTTATCTGACCTGATCCTTCTGTGTTTCATTGTTCTTCTTGAATTCTATGTTGTTCTCCCTAATAGTTCAGACACCTTTTTTAAACCATGGTGCCTCTATTATACTCAAAATAACAATCTGCCATTTACTATGGTTCAGTAACAACAAAATTTTAACGATTAACATTAGTTCATGTATAAGTAGATGTTTCTAACAGGATTACAGAAAGAATTTCACAGACATATTTGATATTTAGATCCATCCTTTATATGTATAGTGTTAGCATTACATATATAAAAGATTTATAACAGCAAGTTCTGCATGTGACATATGATGTGATAGTATATATGTATAACATGCACTTAGCTCAGATAGTGTGCATTGCTCAATTATTAATTTATCTTTCTCACCTTTCAACTACAAAAAAAATAAAGGTAGTTCAGCTTTTCCCATTAAGCAATACTTGATCCTCGACCTCCTCTCTTCACATGTTGTATCATGTTTGTGGTGGATCACATCACAAGAGTGTTGACACAAAATTTGGATAGAATAGTTGGTGTGAAGATCTAAATATGTAAACAAATTTGAGAAGGAGTTTTGGAACATGGTCGCCAACTGCGACAAGGTGAGATTGAGCATAATATAACTACATATGGAACCTTATCTAGATATTCCATTGGGTAGGTCCTGACTCATAAGTCAGGCAGCTTGAGTGAACAGTAGTGGTACGCTGAACAGACAACGCACCATCTATGTGTGTCACTAAACACTGTTGGGTGGTGGGCAGTACCTTCACATTAACATGGGGTCACAGGTGGGCCATTGTCCCAATACAACCACTGAGCAGCCCATGTCCCATATGTGTATTACAGTACTTTGTTATATGGTGATCAACTGCCCCCGATACACTGTCAACCTTATATTGTTTATTTGTTTACTTATTTTATTGTGAAATTTAAATTGTTAACAGATGAAAATTTCCATTCAGGCTCAGGTGATATAATAAATGAAAAGTTCAGATCACGAATATTGTTTATTCTCATGTAGCTGATTCGTTTATCCACAGGCAGAATCGATTCTTGGCATATCGATGCTTTGTTCATTGGTGTTAGGGATGGTTGGGAAGAAGAGTGAGAGTCATTCTGCCTGCATGTGTCGTTGCATCCATTCGTGACAGATGGCCTTCAGATATATGGATTTTGTGCTTTTAACGAATAGCAGGTTTGTTATCTATAATTTTATTTGCATCCAGCAACCACTGTATTTGTTTAAACTCATATATTGAATCGATGATGTTTTTCCCAACGGTCCACAGCATCTGTCTTCTTCGGTTTCTCAGATCTTGCAGTTAATGGAGGAGGTAATTTCACATGCAGTGTTGTTTTAGAATGGGTACCAGAGGAGACCATCTGCATCACTTCATTCAAGATTTTGTGAATGAATCCTGAAATGAAAAGTTAAAAATGTCAATGCCGAATAAACATTATATGACTTGTAACAGTAAAATTTACTCAGAGCATGAGAGCGCAGCCTGGAGAGTGCCATATTTTAAAATGACTGCGGCTGTGAGAAATGATAATTTGTCTTTCCCCAAGTGTAACAAGTAAAGAAAAAAGGTTTCTGCTCAGTTTTGAGGTCCATTCCATAATTGGTTGGATGTCATTCAGGCTGCAACTTAGTGCATCAATATGCATCCGAGGCATACATAAAGTAAGATATAATATTCAACAGGGTGGGTGTTATTTGGCAATACCAGACCACCCAGGGGGAATTAGGTCCGACGCCACTGGCTGAGGGCCTTATAGTCCCTGGAAGGTCTGGTGTAGCCAATAATGCCCATCCTGTTGAGTATTATTGCAGTAAGAACAGATGAGTTTAGAGATTACACAGATGCAAACATTTAATTTGTGTGTGTATGTGTGCGCTTTTACTACAACACAATGGCATTGTGACCACTACTGGTTTGGGGCCAATAGGAGATGGAACAGTACAGAGTGACTAGTTTTCCATAAAAACAGATTGTTAATTTATCTGTTCTAATTTTGTTATATAATTTTTGTTTTCACAAGTGCTCATGAAAATATAACATGTAACCCATTTTCTAAGTGCAATAAAATCCTCCAGGGTGAGCTTTTATTAGGAAATACCAGACCTTCCAGGGCTATAGGCCTCTGCCTGTGGCATCTGGTTTCATTACGCCCATTGGGCAGTCCAGTATCCCCAATAAAGCCCACCCTGTCGGTAATACTGCTTACGTGATATCCATGGACAGATGTGGGTTGTTGCTTACCTACTACCTAGTCTACCACCACATGTTCACATCCACTTCATTATTCCTGCTATTATCACCTCCTCTACCCCATTCATCTTATTCTCTCCCTTTGTGGATGAGAGACACGTTATGTTACTTCCTCTTGTCATTGACATTGGGTCACACCTAGCTTAGTTACTCAGTTTGTGATAAGTCGCATATCTGTCAGTTGCAGACTGTTGCTTTGCTTGATAAATCACTTGCACTATTGTCATGAACACTTGTAAACATCTATCCCTTTATATATAACCAATCATCTATTATGCTACGACATGCTGTACTAATGAAAGTCATTAAATATCATATTTCTATCTGTGTTTATTTCATTGTAGTTTATGATTTCATAAGCTTTTACACATCTGTATATAAACTTGTTATTCACCAATGTCATCACCATGATAAGACGGTAAAATAAATAGTCAGTCATAAGGGTGCAAATTTCAATGTATATAGTAGAAATGCCATATTTCTGGTTCGGACGATCTGATTGGCTGTTGCACAAAAGTGTTGAAATTACATAACTTTTTCACTTTATCATGTCACACATGTGTGCCTTGCAATAGCACTTGGTTTAATTTTCTGATTTGTGGCCCTTTTCATAACATTTGACATTTTGGGTTCAGGCGATCTGATTGGCTGTTGCACAAAGTGTTGAAATTACATAATTTTTCACTTTATCATATCACCCATGTCTGCCTTGCAATACCACTTGGTTTAATTTTCTGATTTTTGACCCTTTTTTAATAAAAGTTGACATTTTTGGTTCGCGATCTGACTGGCTGTTGCATAAAAGTGTTGAAATTACATAACTTTTTCACTTCATCATGTCACACATGTGTGCCTTGCAATAGCATTTGGTTTTTAATTTCTGATTTTGGCCCTTTTTATAAAAGTTGACATTTTTGGTTCGACGATCTGATTGGCTATTGCACAAAAGTGTTGAAAATACATAATTTTTCACTTTATCATGTCACTCATGTGTGCATTGCAATAGCACTTGGTTTTATTTTCTGATTTTTGACCATTTTTTTTAAAAGCTGACATTTTTGGTTCAGATGATCTGATTGGCTATTGCACAAAAGTGTTGAAATTACATAACTTTTTCGCTTTATCATGTTCTTCTATGTTCCAGGGCGCCAAGAACCTCCTTTGAAGAATCAGTGCTGTCTGATGCGGGGTTCTTTATGTAAGTTGGACGGGTGATTTATCGTACTGTAACAGTGTACATTCAAGTTTACACATCCATAAAGTATGATTAAAGGTGCACTATGGCCCTCATCCCTCAGGTGCGATGGCAACACCAACAGCCTGACAGACCCAAATGTTCAGGTGCAATTGCAACACAAATAGTACTAAAATCCCCATCTTTCTGGAAGAAGCAACCTCAAATCCCCATAGGTGTGCCAGAATCAGCTGAGGCCAGAGGCACGGCTACACATAAAACAGTCATTTCACAGTTGTATACATACCAATATGTAACATTCCGCTAACATTTAGCACTTTACGTAGAGTATGTACCTGCAGTACATCTCTTTATATTCAAATGCAGCACTCTTTGGGTGCATACTGGATTAAAAGATGATGAAAACTCTCCAGGGCGAAGTTTGATATTTTGGAGAACGCTTTTAACATCTCTTTCCACTGTTTTAGTTAGCAGCGTCATCTCCACTTTTTCATATGCTTGTCACCTATATTATAGTGAAAAACATCAAATCACAATCAGATATCACAATTATTTGCAATATAATTGGAAACTTTTCAGTGGTTCAAAATATGGTGAATGGGTACAAGGGGTGGTTGTGTGTGTGTGTGTGTGTGTGTGTGTGTGGTAAGAAGAAGGAGTTATTTGGGCGCTATAAGATAGGATGGGACAACTCATCATGCTGTGGACCATGCAATACGAGCATGTGAAGCTATTCATATATTTTGTTTTATCCTCTCATTATGAAGTTTAAACTCCACCCCAGTATGCTATAAATAAATTGAATCGGCACTTCAATATAAATAACTATTCATAATTATTAGTCATTATTAAACAGTCATTTTCTAGAAGTATCAAAGAAAACAAATGCACAGCACAAGTCTTACAGCCAAAGTATTCCCTCTTGTCAGCTTGCCAACAGTGCACCCTGTTTGTGTCACAGCATAACACTCTCAATCGTTTCGCCCCTGGCACTTAATCATAGGAAAGCAGCTATGAGTGTTATGCTGTGAAGCAAACAGTGCTTTATGGAAGCAGGTGCACTTATCTAAATAAAATAAAGCACTTGTAGCACCATGAGGAAAAGTTCTTGCTTCCTTTGTTCATGAATATCGACTGTTGGTGCAAGCTGACAAGAGGAATACTTTGGCTGTAAAACTTGTGCTGGCATTTGTTTTCTTTCATATTCACTTGTTGCCACAGCACAGTTCCGGGTGCAGACCTGTAACTCTTTTTTCAACATTTTCTAGAAGTAAGCCATTTCCTCTTTGCGACTGTTCTGTTTCAAGCTCTCCATGTGCACATTCCTGGAATCGTTGATCTTCGTGAATATGGATATTTTGAATATGATTCAGAATGGAATGACGTTTTGCATTCATGACCTCTCCATTCCCATTTGGTGTGGACTATGGAATCCAATACAGCATATTTCTTATACTGAATCCATGGCTTGATTTCATCGCATCCAGACTGACAAGATACAGTTCCCAACTTCTTTGTTATCGCTTTAGAAAATGGGCTTGGAAAATTAGTGAATCTGACTGGCTGAAATGCCTGGGGATGCATTCATTTATTTTTGATAGAGCCCTGTAAAAAGAGTGCCAATTAGGGTGCCCTATTACTCGGCTATCTTTGGGCGCAGATGTTCATGATAAACAGCCACCATTTCTGGCACTTTCGCCAAGTGAGCCATTTAAAAGTAGCAGCTGAGCTGCTCTGCTGCTCCACCAGAGCAGCCACCCAAAAATACTAAAATTAAAGCTAATAGGTGGATATGCCCTAGGAAACGTTCCGACTTCCAAAAGGCACATTGTGTTCACTGAGAAAGACTGACATCTCCAACCGTTATTGAGCATAAGAGCAGCGGACTTTCTTAGTTTCCCATACCGCGATAGACATCCATCTGCGGTAAAGGAAATCAAGAAAATACGCTTCTCTCATACACAGCACCTGGAGATACCATTCGGTTGCTTAATCAGTAATGAAAAATAAACACATGCCTCAAGTTAATGAAGACCCTCCCTGCCTCTCTCAGTTTCAATTTAAAAAAGAACACTTTTACTCAGCATAGTGCTGTTAGAAAGCACTATCGATGCTCTGGTCAAGTCACTGCTCATCGTGCCAGTCCTCTTCAACATCTTCATTAGTGACCTTGCAGATGGACTAGAGGGTAAGGCTTGTCTGTTTTCAGATGACACCAAGATCTGCAACAGAGTAGATGATCCAGATGGGGTGGGCAGAATGAGAAGATATCTGGATAAACTAGCAAAATGGTCAGAAGAGTGGCAACTGGGATTTAATGCAAAGAAGTGCAAGATCATGCACATAGGGAAGAGAAACCCTGAAGCCACCTATAGGCTGGGAGGAGTGCTAGCAGTCACAAAGGAAGAAAGAGACTTGGGCATCATCATCACTGATGACCTGAAATCATCCAAGCAGACCTCTAAAGCAGTAGGTAAGGCTAGGGGGTATTAGGGTGTATTAGTAAGGGTATCACAAGTCGTAAGAGGGAGGTAATTATCCTCTTTACAAGACACTGGTTAGGCCCCATCTGGAGTACTGCGTCGTATTGGAGGCCACATCTTCAAAAGGACATTAACCAAATCGAGGCAGTCCAGAGAAGGGCAACCAAAATGGTGCAGGGACTGCATCAGAAGACATATGAGGACAGATTAACAGAGCTCAATATGTATATCCTTGAGCAAAGGAGGGAGAGGTGATATTATTGAGACATTCAAACACCTTAAGGGCATTAACAAGGTGAAAGAGTCTAACATGTTTAAATATAAGAAAAATAGCAGGTCAAGAGGACACAGCATGAGATTAGAGGGGCTGATTAAGGGGAATGTGAGGAAATTCTTTTTCACAGAAAGGGTGGTGGATGTATGGAATGACCTACCTCAAGAAGTGGTGGCTATGAATACAGTGCAGGGCTTCAAACAGGCATGGGTTAGGTATAAGGGAGCAATACAGATGAGTATGAATAGATAGGCCACTGGCAGAGCAAAGGCGATGGCACATTTATCACAGTAGAAAAAGAAATGGGCAGACTGGATGGGCCTTGTGGTCCTTATCTGCTGTCAACTTCTATGTTTCTATGTTTCTATGCCTGACCTCATGAATCCCTGTTGTCAACTGAGTGCCTCCTCCTCCTCCTCCTGATGCAGTTAACGTGGTGACAAATGAAAGAAACAAATCAAACTTAATAGTACCTAACCCCAGATGTTCCCAAATGGTTCAGGAAATGTAGAAATCACAACTGTGCTATGAGTGTGTGTATATTGATGCTCCAGTCAAGTCACTCGCTCATTGCTTTGTAACTGCCGCTGGAGACGCACTTACATTTATTACCCCATCAAAACTGTCCACGCATTTCCCCTGCAAGAGTGGCTTCAACAACAAAACAGCACTTAAAACATTTATTTCAGGTCTAAATTAATGCGTCCTGCCCAGACCACTCACTCTAACTGAAAAATCCAGGAATCCACCTTATGATTTAGGAGTCCAGTACACAAGACGAGGAATGGATGCTCCTCAGCTACACAGCTCGCCTTAACTGCAGCCCTCTTGCCAAAAGAAAATGAACAGTCTCTTTTACGTTAAAAAACACTACTTCAAGCAGCTTGTAGGTAGCAGAGGTACTGTTTCAACTGACAGTACAACCCTGGCTGCAGATTGATTGGGCCACCCTTGCATGCCATTTCTGAACATCAAAAAAAAAAAGATCAGAACCGGCGGTGAACTTGCAAGGGCTGGCAGTGAACAGCTTTCTTTTAAAGTTACCAAGTGTGCTTACCTCTCCTACCCGTCCAAGTCAGTTCTATTCTTTTTTACAGCAGAGACAAAGGCAGGAGAAAAGTGTCTTAAAATAGCAGCACCTTCTACTGGTAATTGTATCAGTAGAGGGACTACTTTACAGGAAAAATTTTTTTACCTTTTTTTTATTACTTGTCAAGTGGCTTTCTTTTATTTTAAATATTTTATATATTATTACACACTTGCCCATTTTCTAAAGCGCAATAATACCTTCCAGGGTGGGCGGTATTGGGCTATATCAGACCTTCCAGGGCTATAAGGCCCCTCTGCTGTCATCGGGCCTCATTATGCCCCTGCTGGTCCGGTATAGCCCATTACCACCCACCCTGTCAAGTATTATTGCTTCATAATAAATAGGCACATTTAACATGGAGATGAGTAAAGAAAAAAATGATTATAACTAAGCCTTATAAATAAGGCATGAGAAATGGATGACAGTACCTTATGAACCTATCTCCTCTATGTTATTACAGTGTGTTCACAAACCAGAATGCAAGGGTTATTTAAGCAATGGAACACAACAGGGTGTAAAAATTAATGATAACTGTACCAGGAGCAGTGCCATCTAGCAGTCGGCCCGCAGAGAGGTGGAACTACCTGATGAAGTGCTTAGAAAATGTGTTCTTTGCAGGAGGCCATGGTACGATTCCCCAGCACTGTGGTGTAATTGGACCCTTTGCAGCACCGCAAGACCAATTATCAACCCCCAACTAAGATTAAATGCATATATATTTTGGGTGACCATTTCATAAGTGCAATACCACTCCAGAGTCATCATAAAATTAATTAGTAAACACACATAATTGAACCGCTTAATACTTTTCACAAAGTGCCTACATCATAGTAGTGGATAATGTCAGGCTCATTTTCTCTCCGATACCGCTGGATTTGCTGGTGATGGTCTGTAACCAATGATGCAACCTTCAGTCCATTTCTTTAACGTCATCCAGACCTTATTTCAGTCCCTCCAACTCCATATGATCAGTGGACTTTACTTCATTACTCTATATATAACCAAAGCAATATATGAATGGTACAGTAACACACCATATAATAAGGTAACAACATGGGCCAGATTCTCAAAATGCTGTGACTGTTGTTACGTTCTATACTGGCATGCTCCAAATCCCAGAAAATTATGGCATTGCTGTATTTTGCACCCACTTGGGGTTTCAAAATTTGCCACCAGCCCGATCACCCCATATATGCAACCCCCTAAGACCCCTGCCAAAACAAGTTCACAAAGCCACGCAAGGTAATCGATCCATTCAGTACCTAAGCACACAGTAGTGTGCACATAAAAGTGATGTGCAGCTTGAGCAAACCTGATCAGGTACAAATTTTGTTTGGCATAACAATCATTCAGAAGACTGGATATTTAAATTTATAAGCAAGGCCAATTCATAATAAATATAAATATCCTTGTTGTTACTGAAGTATGTATTCATTAAATAGAGAATAATGGATGGGGAAAGGTTTGATGAGAATGTAATGCATACCTGAGTTGTGGGATGCTACATAAACCCCGAGGGCAAAGCCCGAGGGTTTATCAAAGCATCCCACAATGAGGGTGTACATTAAATTCTCATATGAAACACCCTCCCCATCTTTAATTTTTATAATAATGGATCAGCAATTTTTCTCCAGCAGTTTGTGAGACTGTTTGGCCCGCCAAACAAGAACGTTGGCCAATGAGGCAGCAGCATAGTTTGACTGGCATGGCTTGGAATGTCATAACAACCAGCCGTTGTTATGGAAAATATCAACCTGGTCAGTTCATTGAGGGAAATTGGTGACCAGTTATTATATAGAGAATAATGGTTAGGTCGGTGTGTGTTACGATATATTTTACACACTCGAGGTGCGTGATAAGCCATAAACCTTGAGAACGGTGTGTAAAAACATTATACACATACACTGTCCTAATCTTTATTTTTATAATTGCTGGTGCGAAGTGGTGCAGACTTTGGGACCCTTAGCCTAGTGTGACTAAGAGGCATCCACTTGTGTAGAAAAATACAGAATGCAGGCAAACTGAAATGCTGAGTTTAAAATCCTGCTCATAGTAGCAGTTCACCTAATTTTGTTTCTTTCTTTGTGTTGAAGGCCCAGAGTGCAGATTGAGGTGAACTTACACCTGAAGCAAAATTAGGTGAACTGCTACTAGGAGCAGGATTTTAATCATAGCCTTTCAGTTTGCCTGAATTTCGGTATTTTTTCTACACAAGTGAACGCCTCTTGGTCACGCTACAACTGGCAAGAAGGTGAAAGTGAGTAGCTTGAACGCTACTTTCAAGATAGAGGTTGTGGATTACATTACTAGGAAATCAATGAGGTTAGTACCGCCACATGCATGTAGAGCATTACATGACATAGCAGTCATGTGTCAACTAAAATCATAAAAGTAAAGAATGAAAATCTTATACTTGCACTGCATTTATAGAGACTAACTTGGTTTTCTAAATCCATTAGGCTGTATGTCCCATATTTAGCACAGTGTCCGGACTGTCACATCGCCCATCTCCACTCAAATGAAAACTGTTCTGAGATGCCGTTAAAGCTGTCTAACATTTTTCCTCTCTCAACAATCCACACCTTTTGCACAAGGCTGAACAAATGTATGCAGGTGTTCATAATACGTGTGTTTGAAAATATAGATATGTTAACGTGCTGCAACATTCTTATAATCTTCTGTGGTGAGTTACCACTACATCCGATTGATGTAGAAAGTAGTACATTACCAGCCGGAATCCACCTACATATGATTGAGACTGCCAAGATCGTTTAAAACCGCATGAACTTGGATATCGTCATTGCTGCATTGGCTGAAATGAGCAAGTAATGGATAATATCAGTAGGTATAAAACTTATTGAAAATGCAAAGTCACACGGAGCAATCATTGTCAATATTTTACCATCCAAATTGTAAATTATTCAAATAATGTATGGGGAGCCCATATTATCCGCTGAAATCAATAAGCAATAATACCCTCCAGTGTGAGCTTTATTGGGAAATACCGGACTATCCAGGGGCGTAATGAGGCCACACTGGAGGGTATTATTGTGCTTAGAAAATAGTAACTGTTAGAATAAGTTTATTAAAAGTTTTTTTTTTAATCAGTTGAATATATGTTGTGGTGGGATGACTGCAAGTGCAGCAGTGAGAATGAAGACGAGCGAAACTGTTAAATGCCGACTGAGTATGCAGGAAGAAAGAAAATGGCACAGCTGTTAGAGCCATAGTGAACCTGCTGAAAAAATATGTGCTTTGACAGGGACGGAGGAATAGCAGCTAACGGTTGCAGGGGAAACAATCAGCATGTTTTATTTTCAAGCCCATTTTCTAAAGCATATTACAACCTTGTAATCCCATTCTTGTGATGTCAGAACCTTATAAACATATCTCATCTATGGCATGGCAGTGGGTTTACAAAATGGAATACCATTGTTATTCAGTATTCTACACACCCAGAATGTGACTGTTAATCTAAGTACAGCATTCAAATAACATTGCAATTGACTCAGTTTACTATTACTGAGTCTAGCAATCTCTGTGTCTGATAGAGATTGTAACTGTGGTGCTATTTTGGCCTGCTGTCGTTCAGTCCATGTATCCTAATAAACTGTTTTCCTACACAGTCATTTGGCCATAGTGCAGATTCATTAATAAGGTATGGATAAATTACTTGCGCTTAGAGTCGCCTTCCATGTCAAGTCACATGCACGTTAAATGACAATGTCTGATGTAGGTGATAACCATGGTGTATTCATCTCTTGAGGTTGCTAGGAGCGTGGTAAACCTCTCGAGCTGTGCTCTCAAGGTTTATTGATGCCCTCACAACCACTTGAGGTGATCACACCATGGTTACAATGCAAATTCATACAACTTTCATATTCACCTAGATGAACACGTGACAACGATTTCAGTATCAGATGGTCATAGGTTTCATCGAAGTCACACATTTCCATAATTGATATCATAATCTGAGGTTGGAATCGATGTCTGAGAAGAACATATTTCTTCTTGGAAATATGGGTCAGATTGAGTTTTGACAATAGCTGTCATACCTTCAACATCGAGAAATACAAAAAGATGTATGTGTCTTCCAACATAAACAATATCAATTATTTACAGTATTATTGTTTGAACCAGGGTAACTGTGACTGTGATATGCCTATCACATCAAGTGCCAGCAATTATATTTATTTAAATATGATATTGTACCACTTTTAATAATAGTAAATCGCATCCATACTGCCGTAGTGGAGTTTCTACCATGAGATTCAAATATGATCTACTATATAATAAATCTAAGTATATACAAAATATATAACCAAAATAACATACCAACTGAACGGTGAGGTACACACCTACCACTGAACTGTGTACCCTTGTCGACCAACCTTTTAACGATCTCAGTGGTATCAAATGTTGCAATTGATGGGGTACAACTGTCTAAGTGGATGTCAGATGAGGCCTCTTCACACTGACATTCTTCAGGTTGATACTGTCACTGTCTTCAACACATGGCTCACCAGTATTGTATTGTATTGTGATATCATCTGTTAGAATAAAAGGTAATATGCTCAAACTTTCATGAAACTAAAACGTTATGTAATATACATTACTAGGAAATTGCCTGGGATTTACCGTATCCCACTACTCCACCATGTCCTCATCCCTGACATATTAACTGCCTACTTCTGCCTCCATCCCAATACAGTCGGGCCCATCCTCAACCATTAACTTCCTTGACTCTTGACAGTGAGGATGGCTCTGTTCGCGACATTTCAGGGAGTAAGAATGTACCCACCCTCCCAGAAAAAAAAAATAACAGTATAATAAACACTTTCTGCAGTACTGTTTACTAAAATTACCCATTTCAAAATTGCAATAAGTCAGTACAGGGGTGTGTTATGGTGGGCTACTGGCACTTCTCAGGTGGTGGAAGCACTTGATTACGCCTCGTGCTTCAACCCACCTGGAGTGGGCCATTATCCAACCTAACACACCACCTGTCATGCCTTATTGCCTACTTAATGCTGTTTAATTGCTGACCATAACCATATTATTATCACAATATGCCATCCTAGGGCTTTCATCACTAATAAAGTCACACCTATGATGGCGGAATCACTATAGGTGTGGCGTTATTAAGATATGCAGCACACAATGTCATACCATGCACTGCTATGCTACTCTGCAACACAATGGCTAAAATGCCACCTGATTACCTTGAGAGGATAGCTCTAGAGGTCCCCAAATTGACATTGTAACCTTAAGGTGAAAGAATATCATATCAGGTATGAGGTCACCATGAAATGTAATATACAGTGCATGGTGACTGCAAAATAAAAAATAAAAATAAAAGTATCACATTGTACAACAGCTCCATGAATCAACCTTGATAAACCAACACTGGGCAACACAAGCACAATCCACTGTGCACATCAGGGATATGAAATCACAACGGCTGATTGAGTTCTTCATATTATGATACCCTCAGCAATGCAGAACGTAAAGTCATTTTGTGTTACTCTAAAAGAGAATAATGTAGCAGAAAAATAGTTATAAGTGTGTGGATTTCCATATAGAACTACATATCACCACACAACATACACACACATATATATATATATATATATATATATATATATATATAATAGTAACTGAAAAATCATGATTAATTTCCATTACTGTATAAACACAAAAATACAAACACATGCATTATCATTTGGTGATCAGATCATGCATATTATGTGAACATTATCTGGCACTACATGCACTGCATGCAAAATTGAATGGCATGCACAGTGTACTTACCATAGTGATGAATGTAATAAATCACTTCAACAAGGTAAAATCCAAACAAAGAAAATATGTAAGGCATGTTTCATTCTACTTGGAGCTCGTCAGCGTGGTGCACAAGTGACAGTCACTGTACCATCTCACATAATTTTGTTGAGATGAGTAAAGTAGATCTGTCACATTGAACCACGGACACACCTTCAGAAAGCACAAAAGAAATTAACCTGTTCTGCAAGGTACAAGTCAATTGTTTTTCTTCCTTTTTTTTATTATTTTCAAAAAAAAAAAATAACAATTCACATATAGTTTTGGCGTTACAGATATTTACCTCCAGGATTTCATGCTTCACAAAAGCTCTACCACTTTTCCTTCTCTTGACGGGCATTTCATATACAAAGTCACTTATGAAGTCAGTGTCTGATGCTTGATTTTCATTTACATTAATGCTCTGCTTGGTTGGAATGGCATTGGGAGCCAACAGCAGACGTCTTGTGAAACCCAGCTTAAATTGAATCGGATTAGACTGATCAAAACTGCTTTCTGTAAAATGTGCAGAACATAAAAACACTGCTACTGCTTGCTCTGGACCAGTTTGCCCTCTTCGTCCTTACAGACTTCTCCACAGTTTCCATGATATGTGGGTTTTAGGAACGTGAACAGAGATAAACCAAACTTTATTGTGCTCCCACAGTTAGCAGCAACACATGTAGCTTGCATTGCAAATCTCTAGAAAATATACATTAAAAGATTGTTTATGATTTAGATAGTATACATACTTGATTTTCAATTATTCTTCAAAAAAGGAAATGCAAAACTCATAACATCAACATCAGTATCAACAATACGCCTCATTACATATCCAAGTGCCAATAAGACCACATAGGGATGGCAGTATTGTGATATAGCTGATCGACAAGTGATGTAATGAAGTCCAAAACCATATGTGTAGGGCCTTATAACTAAAATTCAAAACCGGTCAACAGGACAAGACATAAGAGCAGATGTTGAGGGTGCAGAACATTTACTAAATGGAAGACATGAGAGAAAGAGAATGGACATCGGTTGGGACCTTAAATTACTTGACAATCCAGGGTGCACATCCATCAAAGACAACTTACACATGCTATGAAGTGGCGTAAGTGTTATTGCCATCCACAAGGGTTTGTCGCTAGGCCCTAGATATACAGTCACTGTGGGCTACGGTCCCATCTACAGCCACGTTCCCAAACTATGGCTACAATTTAACCCATATGTCAATGTAGATCACACTTCCGCATGGCTGGATCAACTCAAATGTCAACTTCCAACTACATGCCATGAATCCACAGTCCCCCATAAATGTAAATCCCTCCACACACCCATACACAGCATGCAAGTATATTCATGGTAGTCTAGCAGACCCCAAAACACCCTTTACAGAAATTCTAGCACCCACCCCACTCCGACTCACCCACTTCCATCACCCACACCCAGCCAGAGAATAGCATATTCCTCCTCTCAGCACCATGGCAGGTCACCGACTGAACATCGCTGGGAACACGTTCACAAATTATTAGCACTCAGAGGATGACAGCCACTGCCAGATGCGGGCAGCGTGACTATTACTGTCGCAATCTCTGAACAAAGCAGTTGTCATTTGGCAGTGGAGGAGAGGTGAAAAGTGTCAGTTGTCGAGTCACGCCCAATGTGTGAATGTGTGTGTCTGTGTGTGTGTGGGTCAGGAGGGTGCATAGAGAGAATGGGATGGGATGAAACTATTTGGTTGGGGAAACCAGTTGACAACTATATAATTATCCAGTGAGAACTGAGGGACGGGGGTGGCATAGTGGGTTTGTGGTGGGGGGTGGAAGAAACATGCCATGCTTCATTCTTCAAATACTTCTGCCAGCCAACTGTCCCATTGCTTGTGACATTCATGGGGCAGCGTCCTTCATGGGACAGATGTCATAAGGCATGGCGTTGGAACACTGTCTGATAATGGTTGGGGCACAGCGTCCCAGCCACAAACTGTGATTCCCACAGTCTGTGATAAACATCTGTAACTGGCCAAAGATACACAGTGGCTGGTTGCGACATTAATGCACAGGCACAGACTACTAGTAATTTCAGTTATGTGCACAATATGAATTTGTGACCCCTCCCAACATTTGCATCATACACATCCCCACACTACCTCTGCTATAACTACAATAACTGGCTTATAAAACCTATCTCCACCCAGCCGTGGATGGAGCCAACAACATTTTTACATTATGCTATTTTACAAACGTCATATACAGTTTGTGGCAACCTATATAAACCATTAACAATGTAATATATTTACTTAGTACACTGCAACACACATACATTTGCAGGCACTTATTTTTTCCAAAAATATAACCATTGCAAAATGTTCAGAGTAGCATGCTGTTAATGGGTTTTGTACATCCAACTGACATGGGTTTGAATCCCACTGCCTCAGATTGCGTCCTATGTGTGCATGAGATAGTCTGTAACCCTCACCAGTACCCATGTTATCTCAAGAAAGTCTTGCAGATGTATGTTCAGGTCTCACAACCTCCACTTGCATGCTGAGTGTCCAGAAGCAAGTAAATAACAACAGTGCCCCTGGTTGAAATCATGCCATATCAGACCACAAAAGTAGTGAAAAATTAAACCACGACAGAAAATAATCCAAAGGAGTAAATCTGGCACCGTGTACTGGATTTACTGTGCAGTGATAACATCAGTAGCAGGAACACGCTACAACATATGGTGCTACTTCATGCCTTAAAATATCAATAAAATAAGTACTTCTCCACCTATTCACACTTACAGGAAGCAGACATTCACATCAAAGCGAAGACAAATTAGTATCGGGGAGAAACACATTTCAAGCCAACAGCAGATACTATTCAGCATGAACACAACATGCACAAACCTCTGCCAGATTATCTGGCAAGATATTACCGCCTTATTTGAAAATAGGGTTCTCACTCGTGCACATTTCGTGGCATGATCGATGGCAAGATTCTGAACAAACATACATCGGAAACTGCTCTCCTTTTTATGGTAACTCACAGTCAAATGCTTAGATATTCCCTCTGTAATTTGAGGCAGAATAGGTTCATAACTGCGAGCAGAGATTTTGTGGATCTGGTCACTCGTCACTTCAGTTGCGAAATGGGCTGATCACAGAGGTTAAGCTGAAGCTGCGTGGCAAATTATAGAAAATATGCAGATGTACACAGCATAACAAATCACCCACTACACAAAATTAACCTACATTACTACAACACTCTTCATTAAATAGCAAATATAGATGACAGCAATCACTAAAGTCCCTCTTTAAGATGTTGGCAGTATGTTTAGTGAAATAATGCCACAAAGAGAGCTTTATTTACAGGTAATAGTAAAGTCCTTTACAGCAATAGAATATGAATTGTGACAAAAACTCCTTTGGGCTGTATCGGGTCCAAGGGAGTTTTGTCTGAATCACATCTCCTGCTGCCACCACTTGGTTATCCCAGGAAAATACCTCTGTCCTGCTCAGAGACTTGGAAGGCCAAACACAGTAATATTTGGTAGAGTATGCTTTGGATGGCAGACTTTAAACAGAGAATTCTTACTTTGCCCAGCAGAAATATTACATTTACCTTTGCAATAAAGATGCTTAGCAACTGGTTCTATAAAAATAGATTCGTTACTACTAAATGTCACATACAAAAATCACATGCAAACAGGATATGTACAGTAATAAAAAGATATACATTTACAGGAAAGGAAAATAACACAGTTTGAACAGAGAAATGGCTTACTGAATAAACTCACAATCTAGTGTCACTAGATGCTACAAAATATTACATACAAACAGGATATGTACAGTAATAAAAAGATACACATTTACGAAAGGAAAATAATACAGTTTATTTATTTATTGAAATGTTTCACCAGCTGAACAGAGAGATGGATTGCCAAATAAACTCACAACCTAATGTCACACTAGGATCTATATTTACCACCCAGCTAACTTGAAAGAAACATTCACTAAATATGTCCTTTCCCTTTCTCATCTTGCAGCTTTTATTACCCTGTTTACTTCCTAGCTGCTTGGCCTCTGTGGGAAAAGTAGCACCCTCACTTCTGGCAAGCTATTTTCTCTTGCAAGGTTCCAGGATAGCAACTAGGATATGTGACCTGAACTCCATTTTGTTTGCTCTATACCATTCCAAACATAAAATCACTTATGTGAGAATACATGAAAAGAAAATGATTACAATAACAAAATGAGATTACATTAACATGGTCACATTGCCGTCAGAAGAATCTATCAGCTAGTGTCTTTCTAGCTGAGCCATTTGATGCCAAGACACTGAACATTAAGAGGTCAGAAAGTTTGCATTCCCTTTCCTTTATAGACTAAAGCTGCAAAACATTGGCATCTGAATAATGACATCTTTGAGTGACCTGATTTCTTTGTGTTATATAAAAGTGTATGGCTGTGTGTACCTGCAATATAGCATCTTAAACAATTATGTTTCATAAATTTGGCAAACTTAAGTATGCTTGTGGGACATTTAACAATGCAATTATAGGCAAGAATCATTATCTCTGAACTATAAAGGTTACACATATCAAGTCCTAACTTTTATAAGCAGTTGGTCTTGAAAAGTCCAAGGAGATGATTTTGGTGAAGAAATGTCTTTGCTGAAAGGAGATATACAGTACAAGTTTAAAATAAACATTTCTTAACACTAGATGAAAGTAGCTCTTTGAAGACACAAAGATCTAATACATTTTCACTCCTACAAGTGCCTACATTCCTGGTTTAGACATACAAAATAGGACCTAAGTCTTACTTTTAAATATTTGAGACTTTTTAAATGAACAATATAAGATGCAGACTTAAAATATAAGTAATTTTGCAAGAATGTTCTTCCTTTCAAATGAATTGCAGTATAGCAACATACAAAACTGCCAGCAGGATAAGATCACTAGGCCTACCCAATCTGCCCAAGGGTTTCCTGCCTGTTGTACCTCTGCAGACCCAAACTGGTCTCCGGAGATCCTCTTTCCTCCCTGTTTCTGTAATATTGCCCTGTGTCTTTCCATGCATGCTTGAAGCTTGATACAATACATAAGCAATAAGACATGACAGGGGTGGGATATTCAAGGTGTTGCACATGGCGCAACAGGGTTGTGCTTGCGCAACCCACCTGTGCACCCTGGCACGATAGTCAAATGGGCGGGTTGTGCTGCACAACCCCGATGCACCAGTGCACGCAATGTATCTGGTGCAAGTGTGGCGGGGGTGTGCCCATGCATATGTGGCACATTCCAATATTCAGCCTGGGATGTGTGGCATAGATGTAGGCACAACCCTGCCTTATGCCACTCGGGGGTCCAATGTTGTGCCCATACAAACAGGGAACAAATCCAGGACACCCAGAGGCAGGCTGCCATATTGCTGGGCGCAACACAGCAGCCACTTGCCATGGGTGGCCTCCCAACCTCCTGAAGCACTGACCCCATGCCCCCTGCCCAGTAAGCATTGTGCCCCATCACCCAATCATGGGCATTTGTAAAGGAACTCCCTGGTGGTCCAGTGGACTGCTATACCTTGCCCGATCACAGGCATGTGTTGAACCAATCCCTGGTGGTCCAGTGGACCCTACCCTTCACCCAATCATGGGCATGTGTTTATAAACACCTGATGGCCCAGTGAACCCTACCCCATTGCCTGATCATGGGCATAAGAATAACATCTACCTGGTGGTCCAGTGGACTGATCCTCAGTGCCTGATCGTGGGCATAGATTACTATCCCTGGCAGTCAGTGGTACCCCCACCTCACCCTCACACTGTGTCCCCGCCACCCTGCACCCCCAGTCAGCAGAGGGTGGCAACTCCTCTTCGCAAGCTGCCCACTGACTGACAGCATACAGTAGGGTTGTATGCCTATTGGTCCACTACGTGGGCCAATGGGCATACAGATATACTATGCTCTGATCCCAAAATGTGAATGAGCATTCATTCACATTTGAGACATATCAGTATGGTCTGCATGTTCCTTCCGCAGTGGACCAATAGGCATACAGCCCTACTGTAGGCTGTCAGTCAGTGGGCAACCGAGACTTGCAGTTGGGAGCTCCACCTGCCACTGACTGGGGGTGCAGGGTGGCAGGAGACACAGTGGGCGGTGGGTAGGGTACCACTGGACCACCAGGGATAGTAACCTGCTATAACCATGATCGGCACTGATCAGTCCAATGGACCACCAGTGAGATGTTATTCTTATGCCAGTGATTGGTGTTGGGTTAGGTCCACTGGACCACCAGGGAGATATTAAACATATGCCCATGATCGGGTGCTGGGGATTGGTCCACTGGACAATGAGGGAGGTATTGAACATATGCCAACATCAGGCTAAGGGGTAAGATCCACTGAACCACCAGGGCGCATATGTACACTTCGCCAAGCGAATGGGCGACAGTACGGAGTCCACCAAGGGCAGAGAGTGGTGGTCCCTGATGGCTGCAGCCTGGCAGGGCACCAGGCACAAGTCACCAGGGACTGGCACACCACATGCAAATGGGGCCATAATGACATGCAAATGGCCCCATTTGTGCCTTGCATGCATAATGGCCCATTTGCATACCCAGTGCTGAATATCATGGTTGATGTGCCTAAGCGCAACTACACTTGCGCTGACACATCCCCTGCTCCGCTGCTGCCACTTGCTCTTGTGCAGTGCCACTGTGCCATGTGCGGTGCTTGCCCTCAGTGCCATATTCAATGGTGCTGAGCCATGGTGCAGCACCATTGAATATCGCCTGGTCCATGCCCTGGCTCTTCCCAGTTGCAATGTGCCCAGGCTTGGGCCCTGCCTGGCACAGTCTGAATATCCCACCAGGGTGTGCATTATGGTGAAATAATCACAAGCCTCAGGTGCATTGTTAGGATGAGGCACAACCAAGTGCTGTTAAATGCACCTGAGAAGTGCAATTATTTCACCATAATGGCACAACCCTTGAGTGTCTTATTGTGCTTATAAAATGGCATTTAAATATATATGACTTAAAGTGAATGAAAATAAGAAGAAAATACTTTAAAAAGATAAAAATTGGACCTTTCATTGAAATATGCTTCCATTTTAACTCTTAATACAAAAATAGTCCCTATTCTGGTAACTGTGGGGTTAGTTAAAACAAAACATAATGAAAACTGTGTGTTGCACATATTTTATAAGAAAAAAAAATGTTACCTTGCATTTTAAATTAATACAAGTACTGTTTCTTAATGGAAATGTGTTCAAAACTTGAAATCTGTCAGGTTGCCTTTCTTTGGTGTGGGGGTGATAGATTTCACCTGATAATACCATGTATGATTCACCTTTGCGCTTTGTTTATAACGCATTATTGCCTACTCTCTGTATCCTGTTTTTTTATCTTTGACTTTCCCCACATTCAAGATATGGACTGTTTACTATGGAATGTTTACCATGGAATACAGGGATTCAAAATGCTGCTCAGTTCCACTGGCAGAATGTTCCTCTCAACATACTGTACACACAGACAACAAAGGTCTCTATTAGATCCACAGACTCAATTATCTCACTGTCATGAGAAAGCAGAAGAGATTTCCCGATGAGCAGTTAAAGACAGAAGGAGGATTTTTCATTGTCAGCAAAGAAACAGTTGTAATGAAAACTATGAAAAATACTTAATGTTTCTAATTTGTTTATGTGTGTTAGTAGAGTGTGATGATCAGGAGACAACATTTAAATAATTTGTTTTATTTTTATTTAAGGTAGTTTATTTTAGGACCCAGCTGAAGTTTTTACACTGTAAAGGTTGCAGCCATGTCTGTGGTGGAAAATCAATTCTGGTTGTAGGGGACTGATGGAAGATAGTTTTGCTTGAAAGAGGACTGATTTGCTCATTGTGTGATGTCATTTAGGACCATGATGACAATGCATTATGCACTAATATTGAATGATCACCTGACTGGTTTTAACCAATTAAAGTTCTTTGATTTTAGACCCATTTTATAAGGAACTGTAGGATACTCCTAACTATAGTTATTTAGAAAAGCATTTGACAATGCTGAATGTTCACTGCTTGCACTGCTGTTGTACTGGGTCTTGCTTGTACACATTTTACTATATAAAGACAAAGAACCTCTGTGCGCAAGCACTGAGGCAATAGTTACCAGTGGTTTGCATATGCAGCCCATGAGGCTTTGTATTGTGGGGCATGTGTGATTTTGTATTTCTTTTACTATATAGTTACCTAGGATAAACCAGACAAAATGTAATATGTCATTTGCAGTGGGGCCTTGATTTGACACAGTTTTATACTGCATTTTCCCAGGATAGTAGAGGTGGGAAGTGATATCTCATTTTAGTGTGGTCCTGCTTTTATAATGTATTTTGCTAGGATAGATCATCTTAGATGCAACATCTTGTTCTCAATAGGGTTCTGTTGCATGGTCCTGTTTTCATGAGTTTTGCAATATATTTACCCAGGATAACCCAGCTGAGATGCAATATTTAATTTTCAATGGGGCCTGCTTACCATATCTTTGTACTGCATTTATACAAGATAGCACAGTTTAGATGTTATTTTGCTTTCAGCGGGATCCTACTTTTCCCAGTGTTTGCTCCGTATTTACAAGATAGCACTGCCGAGATGCAATATCCTGTTTCGATAGGACCATTCTGTTACTCATTTTATAGTGCATTTACCCAGAATTTTCAGTGGGGTCCAGCTTTTACAATTTGTTTTCCTGGGATAGAGCAGCATTGAAATACATTTATGTGGGAGCTCTGTTGTACAGAGGTCCTGGTTCTATCATTTTACTAAATATTTGTCCAGGATAGATCAGAAGAGATGCCATATCTTACTTTCAGTGTTGTCCTGTTTTATACATTCTTAGATTGTATTTACCCAGGATATGCCACCTGAGAGGCAATATCAAATTTTCAGTGGTCTCCACATTTTGACCCCAAATTTCCAACCATCTTTTATCACCTGACTTTATGATTGAGACTGGTGGCATTTCTTAAGTCCCATCTGAAAAGTGATTTTGCATTGTGACTGAGAAAACCTATTTTGGAAAGGATCTGAAAAATCACACCTGTCATCTGGGAGGTGGGATAACTCAAGGGATATGTTGAACTGTAGGGGCAAAATCTGCAAAATAAAGTTATGAATAAATGTTGGAACAATTCAATGTTTCATCATAACTTACTTCTTTTTCTTACATTTTGACCTAAATTTTCAACATAGTCTCTTCTGAACATGACAGGTATCATTTATAAAATGGTGGCTGAAATGTGCTTTCACATGAAGTGCAAAATACATTTCAATGTACATTCATAACTTTGCTGTTTTAAATATTTTTACCCCACATTTTAATACATTATGACTCCATCTCATGAACAAGGGTGGAAACAATTACAAATCTTTCTTGAAAGGTGACTTCACACAGTAACCACAAAATCACCTTTCAGGGCGGAGTTGAATAATTTCACCACCCTTGTTTATGAGGACGCATCATGTTGAAAATTAGGGAAGAAATAGTAAAAATTACCAAGTAATGAGGATAAGTTCAAAACATATTGAAATACATTGAACATAAACCTGATTTCCTTGGTTCTTGATCCAGGATTGACTAGTGAAGACATGTCTTCTAAGTTCACAGAGGATTACGGTGTTGGACCCCAGTAAGTAAGTAAATAAGGGTTTGGGGTGTGGTGAGGTGGGTACTGAGTAGAAGGGTCAGGTGGGAGGAGGGTAACAGTGGCAGTGGGCCATCAACAGCAACAGACATCAATTGATGGTTTCTTTTTACAGGGTAGATACAAATTAAAAAAATAAAACTACGAGGAATGGTTTCTTGTTTCAGGCACTGACACTGGGGATTGGGCACCTCAGTACTGGTTTAACCTGTAGTGACACAGGAGCAATGGTGACATGGGAGGGATACTTGGCAGAGGGTGGGATTACAACAATTAAAAAAGTTTTTAAAGGATTAAAATGGATGGTTTTCTTTATAGTAATGGTAGAGACACTGAGGATTAGGCACCCCAGTATTGGTGATATGTTGACAGTACCAGCGGTGTGCTCCCCACTGTCATACAGTAAAAACAGGTGAGGTGGGGTTTACTAGCCAGCGCCAGGGTTTGGGCACCCTGGTGTCAGAAAATTAAGAAGGAAGTGGGAGCAATGGTAGATGGGAGGACACTTGGCAGAGGGTGGGAGGGATTGTTTTACACTGGGGAACACCACAGCAGGCTGATCATGACAGGAACAGCTCTGCTTGTTGGACAGTGTTATGCAGATCAAAACAAAGAGCCAAATGATTCAAGTGGCTCTTTTCTTTGAACTACATGAGGTTTCCACCCAGCAAGACCATAAGAGTGTCATGATCAGCCAGGCTGAAGATTGCTCTGACACTGTTGAGCCCTGCAGACTGCCCTGCACTGGATCAACAGTGGCACACCTCTTATCATCCAGTATCATGCCTACATGTTTGCCCTTGTGCAAGTCAAAGGTGAACATAATAAATACATTTCTCAGAGATTAAAACTTGTACAAAGACAGAGGTAATTTAAAATGGTTCCCTGATGATTACTGATATGAGACTATATTTTGGCATGTTATCTAAAAACAGAATCTTGAATCCAAAATGGGACACAGGTGAAATTTCTGTGCTGGTTCCTCACATGAAAGGTAAACTGAAGGAGGGGAGGTTACTTCTCTCTGATTCAAAACTGTCCAATCTACATTAGCCAGCTTGGCAAATGTGATAAAATAAACTGGCTTCAAAAACCCTATAAATGACCTGAAACAGAACCATTCAGAACACTAACCATCAACTTTCTGGGTGCATACACTGAAAATGTTCAGTAGTATGCTCATAACTTTGTTGTTTTTAATATTTTAGCCCAAATTTTCAACATAGCCTTATTATGACTCCACTTCATAATTCAGGGCAGAGGAAATTTTTAAATCCTTCCCAAGAGGTGATTTCAAGCAGCAACCACAAAATCACATTTGCGATGGATTTAATAATCTCCTGCACCCTTGTTCATGAGATGGGGTCTCAAAAGGCCATCTTGAAAATTAGGGGAAAAATATTAAACAACAATCAAGCTATGAGGACAAGCTCAAAACACATTGAAATACACTGAACCATATATCTCATTTCCTCAGTTACTGGTCTGGCACTGAAAATGAAGACATGTCTCTGGTCAGAGAGGACTTTGATGTTGGACCCCTCGTAGGTAAATAAGTGGCAGTATAGCCCAGAGGTTAGAGTAATGAACTATAAATGATCCTGGCACATCTAGCAGACCTGGGTTTGATTCGCAACCTCCACTTGCATACTGTGTGACTCTGAGCAAGTCAGTTAACCTCCCAGTGCTCCCAGGTAAACCCTGAAAACAAGCACTGTGCCTAGTGGGCCTTACCTGGTTACCAATGACATGAGAGAGAGAGAGAGAGAGGAGAGAGGAATATTTAAATTGACCATTTGGCCCAGGGAACAAAAACATCGGGCATTCATTTGGAAAAATATCCAGGATCCAGAACCCTAGAAGAAAAGAACGTGATACAGTGGATCTCTGTAACATCATCAAGAGGCACACCCTGCTGTATAATACTAATAATCCTTCAGGTATTTGTGTTACATAGTACAGTGATGGCTTAGTAAGAACTAATTACTTGATGGATTGACTGAATAATTGATTGGTTAACTAGTTAAATAATTGATAAAATTTTTTTATTCATATTGCTTTTTCCGTTACTTTTCGGTTTTTCCTCATACACCCCCTTCCCCTTGCAGTGTGAATATGCATGTGGGAGACACACGACGTCACATCTCCATGCTTCTGTGTCTTCCAGCCTCCAATGCTGTCTTCTGGCTTCCACTAGGGGGCAGCCAAGGAGGGATGACAACCCTCCTCCCCTCCTGGGAAAGGAAAGCAGTCCATCATATGCTCAATTCTCTCCCTCCCTACCAATCCCTGGCAACCGAGGTCCTCCCAACCCGGGTCGTGGCATGGCGTGAGGTGTGGCATCCAGCACCTCAATCCTTAGCGCCACTGGGCTGGCCAAATAATTGATAACTTTTAATGTTTTTATTATTTTTAGAAAATTATTTTGCCTCATAGAAATATGAGTATATTTATTTAATTATTTATTTAAAAGTTTCTCAGGAGGGCACACTGAGCAGGGTTGCTTGTTTGAAGGTGTGTCTTGGGGAGGGACTGAAACAGACAAGTAGTACAGTTACATTTCTTACAACAGCAGTGCAGTAGGTTTAGTTGGAGACATACAATATGATACAATACAATGGTGAGAAACAGTTACTCTTAATACAAAATTACTGCAAATTGAAGTGCATAGATACTGATCCAGAAGCTATAGGGATGTCAATTACTACTGGACAACAGAAGACTATGAACTAGACAGGAATTAGCTAGTATTGTAAATTGACTGTGCATACATTCAGGCAGAGTCAGTGCTAAGATAGAACAGGAGGATTACTTGCACTTAATTGGAGAGGACAATGTAAGTGGCCTTCAGGCACAGTTGCAGACTGGGTAGATAAAATCATGGAGAATATCAAACAGGGAATGGAGGAGGCATTATGGATGGAAGGGGTAGGGTGTTCCAAAGTTTAGGGCAATGAAACAAGAAGGTGAACTGGCCAGCAGTTGTGGACCTGGCAGGAGAGCCAGAGTGCAGAGCCCAGAGTTTCAAGGGAGTAGGAAAATGGGGAGGTATGGAGTACAGAGGTGAGATAGGAGGTGGGGCCCAAACCAGAGTTTTGCAACAAAGTTAGAGTAGTGGGCAAGGCACCTGTCTTCAAAGAATGGAAAGAGAGGGATTTATTAAGGTCACAGTGATGAGTCAGCGGTGGGTAGCCTAGGACAAAATGGCAGAAAGCGTGGGAGAGGTATCCAGTCTGGATAGGGAGGATGTGAGTGGCACCATAGACTGTACCCCACAGTCGAAGATAGGTAGGATCATTTTCTGGGCAATCACATGGCGAGCTGGCAGAAGAATGCATCCATTGTTCCAATACAGGGCACCAAGCTTGGGGTGCAATTTCATGTGGATAGCATTCAAATGCACAGAAAAGTTTAAGTGCCAGTCAATCCAGATCCAAAGGTACCTAAAGTAGGTGACAGCCTCTGGTGTTGCCCCATTCAGGGTGTGGAAGAGAAGGCAGGCATATCCTAGAGAGTCTTTGCCTTGTGCTGAAAGTCATGGACTTGGCATTTAGGAACAATTGATTTGTGCAGAACCAGAGTCAAACATTGTCAAAGTCACTCTGGTCTGGCCACCACATCAGAAGTGGATGGTCCAAAGATGTACAGAACTGTGCCATCTGCGTACATGTGAATGGAGGTGGAGGTACAGGCATCAGGAGGTCATTCAAGAAGACTAAGAATAGAAGTGGTCCTAGTACCCGAGACCTGTGGGATGCCAGTACTGATGGGGAGGTAGGAAAAGGGAGTCACTTACCTTGACAGATTGGTAGCTACCCTCTAATTAGGAATGAAATCAGTCCATAGCAGGGTAGGAAGTCCTGTGGCAGCAAGTTTGGTGAGGAAGAAGATGGAATACTGTGTCAAAAGCATTGGGCAGGTTGACAAATATCGCCAATGTAAAATGGCCCTGGTCCATACTTTAACATATAAAGTCAGTGAGCTGAAGGAGGAAGGTAGTGGTAGAGTGTGATTCGAATCCATACTGGAAAGGTGTGAAGAAGAGGAATCAAGGAAGGAGAGAGCTGGAAAGCACAATATGCTCCTGAATTTTAGAGGATAGAGAGTAAGGAGATACGGTAGTTACCTGGGGTGGAGGGTCACCAACTTTGGGGAGGGATGACCGTTGCATGATTCCAGGCCACAGGGAAGGATGCACAAGAGACTGAGAGGTTCAGGAGTGAGGCAAGTGGGGAGGTGATGGTAGGGGAAGAGAGATGTAGCAGTTTGGTGTCTAGCCCATATGGGTTCTTGCCCTTACAAGGGCTTATGCCTGGGATGCCCTTGAGTAGAGCTGACAGGAAACTGGTGAGAAGGAGAAAGATGGGTTGATCATGGCAGAGGTGGGGAGGAGGGATGGGGATGGAGGTAGAGGGGATAGGAAAGGGGCGAGGACAGATGACACACAGGAGGTGAAAATGGCATTGAATTCAATGGTCATGGGAGTAGGTCAGAGAGGGGTAGCTACCTACCCTGAGGACAGGCACAGGAGGCTGAATAGGTGGGCAGAATAGGGACTGAACTACCTTCCAAAATTTGAAAGAGTGGTTAATGTTAGATTGGAATGAGGTAGAAAAGTACTCTGTTTAGCAAGTGTCAGGGTGCCCTGGTACATGCATTCCTGAGGTGCGGTACTTGTGGAGATTAGAGGAAGCTGGTGACTTTCCATGCCAGGTCTTGCACCCACATGGAAGCCATCAGGTCAACCCATCAGGACCCATGGGGTGTGGCCCTATAACTCTCATGTTCCTAATTGGGGCATGCATTTCCAGATGCCCAGGAATTTGGAATTGAAGTAAGAGGGCTTTATCAATTGAGGAGGTGGCAGGAATAGGTGCCTAGTCTGTATGCAACAGGTCATCTAGGAGGAGAGACAGGTCTAGAGATCTGAACAATCTGATCTGTACGAGTTTGGTGGGAGCTTTGGGATGGTGGACTTTTCGGATGAAACAGGTCATATGATGATCCTTAATGAATCTGGGAGGATGCCAGCAGCTATTATGCCATTTGGGTGGGTGGTAAGGGCCCATTCTAGGAGGGAGTGGTTGTGGGATTTAAGATTTAGATAGGTGGGTTCCATAATTAGCTGGGTCAGGTTATGAGATCGAGATGACATTACAAGTTTTGGCATGAGCTGCGGAGAGCCAGTCAATGTTAAAATCACCAAGGATGTAAAGTTCACTGGAGGAGGCATGTGATGTGAAGGTAGTCAGTAGACCGGTAATAGATGTGGAGGAAAACCTGGGCAGCAATACGCACCAGCCACAAAGATGGGAAGGAAGGGTAAAAGGGAGGAAGGAGAATTACCTCATAGGCCAAAGGGAGGAGGTTGTGAGTATAGGAGAGAACTGGATGAGGGAGGAGATATATATGGCCATACACCACTCCTACTGGGCTTATCCTGATGAATAAGAAAGGATCTGGGATGAGGAGGCTGTTATCTGGGATTGATGAGGGGCCAGGTCTCTATGATGATCAGTATATCTGGTTAAATGTCTAGGATGAGTTTCTGGAGAAGGGTAATCTTGTTGGGGAGGACTTCTAACAGTAAGATGAACAATTTTCAAGCTTTTACGGAGACAGATGGGGGATGAGTGTACTGGGCTTGTGTTGGATTCAATGTCCCTCTGCAATGAGTAGTAGACATGAGATTATAAACCTGGGTTTAATATAGGAAATCTGAAGCAATTTAAATTGATGTGTATGTCTTTCTTTTAGGAAAGCGTAGTTGATAGAATGTTACATTTTACATTTTATTTCTTTCATTCTTTTGTATGTTAATCCTCCTAACTCAAAAATATATTTATGCACTTTAAAATGTGCAATCATTTTAGTTATTTTACCATCTAATATTAAAGTAAAATATCCATTTTAATACTTCTTGGAACCACATGCAATGTTCATTTATAAAATCATTTGAACCTTTTAAACAATAGATTGTAATAGGAAAGCGTGAGCCATTTTACCAAAGACATTTAAAGTGTTTACATTAATTTTCACTCATAATGAAAATCAGTGTTGAGATAATTCCAGCAACCATTCTATTCCTGCTTAAGCAAACCCTGAGCCCAGGCTGGGTGAGTCCAAAATACCCCACAGGGTTTTAAATAATTGATTAGCAATTTTTTCTTGGGACAATACTAACTGTACAGAAAGCATTTATATAGGTTTTCTTGAAGTGTTATGTTTGTTAAACACAGTGAGGCAAGTGCTACGCATTTTCACAATGTTTTAGAACTTTTATGAAGCAAACCGCTAATCAATTTTTAGATTTAAATAAAACCCTGCTCCATCAGGGTACAGATACCCAAAATACAGAAATGTAGTGGTCAGATACAGTCTCAAGGGTGAGCCTGCCCTGTCCCTTCCTGAATGGTTCTCCCTTCCCGCTGACCACCCTAGGAGATGAGCAGTTGGGCAGTTTATAAATAATATACTCAATAAACAACAGCAGTACAAATAAGTAAGCATAGGGTACCCTCGAAAGCTGTACCTAAGGAAAAGGAGTCCCCCTTTCTTGGATTTCACATTGTATTACTAGAGAATATTGATTTTCTGATATTTGATATGTGTGCCTCTGTGGAGTCACCACAAAAGCTATTTATTATGTATGTGTTTGTCACAACCAGATCCTTAATAAAGAATATTAACACATAAAGATTAAAATTCCAGTCTTTTGTTCTGACAGTACTAATGCAGTCCTTGTGGCAGAAATTCAACTGACAGCTCAGTGCAGTCAGTATTAGTTTGGTGATTAATAATGGAGGAAACAGGATTGAAATGATAATACAGGAGTCAGTAATTGAAGGAAGGAGGCAAGAGGGTCTGTGAAGGGATAAAAACAAATAATCAAGCCAGATAAGTCCCAAGGGCAGGCACACTAGAATCATAGTGGAGCTGGAGGTACATTTGGTGGTTCCTCTTGCAGTACTCTTTCATGAGTATATCCATACATGTGTTATTCTGGATGACTGAAAAGTGGCTAATGTGACTCCCTCTTCACAAAGGAGGCAAGATCAGACTTGAGATACTACAGGTCAATCTGCCTGACATCAGTGCAGGGTAAGTTCTTAGAAGTAATTATCCAAATAGAATAACAGAATACTTCACTGAGGCCAAAGTTCTTTCCCCTCTTAAAATGGATATAGAAGGAGAATTTGATGCCAAAACACCATTGGCATTGCCAAGGGTGACCAGGAAGGATGCAGGGTCAGGGCCTTAGATGTAGTCTGTTTGGACTACAACAAAGCCATTGACACTGTGTGCATGACGTGCTTTTTGGCAAAGTTTGTTAGAGCAGCATACAAGATACATACTAAAGGTGGATTCCTAATAGGTTTTGGGTCAGGAAGAAGAGAAAAGCACTACCCTTAGTGGAAAGAGGTACCCAAAGGCATTCTTCGGGACTGGTGCAGGGGCCACTGCTGTTCTATTTTTCATCAATGAACTGGAAGCTTGGGGTCTTCAGTTGACTGTTTAAGTTCACTGATGATATTAAGCTATCTAGGGTGGTGGAGTTCCTTAAGGATAGGGGCAACCTTTTAGAGCACCCAAACAAGCTGGTTGATTGGTCAGACTCCTAGAGTCCCAGATTCAGTGAAGCCAAATGCAAGATGTTACATGTGGGAGGAAAAACAGAGGGAGGACCTAAACTCTGAGTGGGACTCCTATGGTTGCAGAGGAGGGAAATGGACCCCAGTGTCATAACAGACATGGGACAGAAGACTAATAAGCAGTCTACAGCTGCTACCACAACAACCAACAGGATGCTGCAGTATATCAATATGGGACATCAGCAGAGCATGGAAAGTAAATCTACCACTTTACAAGACCCTGGTCATGCCCAACCAAGGTACCACCTACAATGCTGGTTTCCTCAATAGAACATTAAACAGCAGTTGACACCATTGAGAAAACTTTGAAAAACGAAATAGTTGAACATAATTCAGCATGTATTTCACATATTTTCAATAGATTTCTCCTCTTTATTATTTGTTACTGAAGACATTGCACAAAAACAGGATCTTTATTCTTTAGAGCTCATCTGCCTCTATAACTTGCTCCTATTTGGCATCATAAAGCTCTGTTGTAACATCACAGTCTGTTGCTATGAGAACAACTGTGATGTCAAACAAAATATTATGACATCAGGTTGGGAAGAAGCAATAGGAGCTGATGAACCCTCAGAGAATAACTCTTCTGTTTTCATGCATCTGACAGTAATAAATAATGGAGGTAAGAAATATGGAGCTAATGAGAAATATGAGCTGCTTTGTGTTCAAATATTATGTTCTTCAATGTTCTTCTTGAGGTGTAGGTGGCTCTTTAAGGCAGTAGAGAAGGTGTAACACAGGGCCACCAAAATGATAAAGAATATGGGGAACCTATGAGAAGACACTGAAGGCCATTCACATGTTCACCCTAAGAAACGATACTGAGAAGGGACACCATCTCAGTCTTCAGCATGCCTAAGAGTATCAACAAGATTGACAGACAGAGATGTTGATCTGGTATTCTCCAGTAGGATGCAGGAGATGCGGACCATCAGCACAGCAGTAGCACTATCGTTCGTGACACTGGTGACCTGGGTTTGCAAGTGAGCCTGAGTCATTGGAGGCCGGCCAGGGGAGAGAGAACTGAGCATCCCAGATGACTCTGTCTTCCTTCAGTGGAAGTCTATGCTCTGCTGCAACACTGCCACCTGGCTGACCACAGGTGGCAGTATAAGCAGAACTACAATGGGTGGGTGGGTGTCTCCCTACTGAGATGTTGGAATGCTTGCATGCAATGTCTGCTAGTCCTCATCCAGGAGGCACTCGGGGAGGAGGGACAGGAAAGTGGAGCCTCCACAGCAAGATGGTGCCACCTCACTTCTTGCAGGACCTGCACCACTCACCAGGCTGCTGACCAAACAAAGGAGCTAAACTCTTCCAGGGCCTGGGGAAACCCAGGAGGTTCTGCCATAGGAGACAATCCATGGGCACATTCGGTTCAGAGGTATGTTCTAGGGGTAACATATGATGGGGCTGAGGAGAGAGTGGCTGATGGGGGCTGGTCATGTGTGGGAGAAAGCACAGCAAATTCAAAACAGGATGCAGGGACACACCCTGAAGTGCAGAGGTGATAAATCCAAGGGTAACATTGAGAGGCAATTTTCCTCCTGATAGTGATGAACCTATGGAACAGCTTACCAGCAGAGACAGCAGATATGAAGACAGTACATGCCTTCAGGGTAAGCTTAGACAAATTTCTGCTTACCAAGTGAATCACAGTGTACCCTGGTTAGTAGAATGGGTTGGGTACCCATGAAATTAGTACATGTTTGCACAGCATACTTATTAATCACTGCTTATGAAGTGGGAGTTACCTGATGGATTTAAAGTCCTTCAAGCCTTAAATTACTATGTTATTGTATCACTATACATGACCAGTTTGACTATATCTACATTACTGTACATTACATTACTTGAGACAAAGGAGACAAGGCATATCATGTCTGCCCCCCACACACATCTCTCAGCAGGAATACCGATGAATACTGTTTACTCTAAGAAAAGCATCCAGTCTCATCTTGAACTCTCCTGAAGTGCTAGCCTGCACCAACCCTGCAGGCAGGCCAATCAACAACCTCACAGTCCTTTCTTTTTTACTTGAGTTTTTTATTGGGAATAGTAGTACACTTTTCCAACAGTAACATAGTATACAATACTTTTGGTTACAGTTTTGCCAATCATATCTTGTAAGGTTGTATTACTACATATATCATAATAAAGCACATCAGTGAACTATTCAGTAAAAGCTGTGATCACCAATGTCTTTATAAAGTCCTCAGTTATTAGATACCAAGAGTCCAAATAAATCAACACAGCAATTTGCTATACTAGCATAAAGAGAGCTGCTCTTATAAAAATGCACAGATCTATACCACATGCTCACATATAAACAAGTATTATAATTAACATATTTTGAATAACTACTTTATTGATCTAAATTTCTCATATTAAACTATTTAACATCAAATAAAACTAAACAAACATACTGTAGATGTGTTTTCTCCCTTTCTCCCCTTCCTCCCATTGTCCTAGCCACTGATGTTACAATCTATTTATTTGTATGAATAAATTAGGAAAGCAAACCCTTCAGAAGCCTGTGTCTGACACCATATTTCTAGAAATTTCTCATGTTTTAGCCTTATTGGGCTTGTTATCCCTTCAGTCATTCCAGCTCCGATGCTTTGGATTTCCAACCCTCTAGGGTTGGTGGAGTGGGAGAAAGCCATCTAGAAGTGATGCACTTGAGTGTTGCCACTCTTAGAATTTGGCCCAGGCATTTTGTATTAGGAGAACAAGATAACAGAGCCAGGAATCCCAAGATCATATCAGTAAATTGAAAAGGTATCATGAGACCAGTTAAGGCTTGTATTTCCACATGAACTCCCCACCAAAATCCCAACAACTTTGAGCAAGCCCAAAATGTACAATATGATGGTGGGGAGCCACTTCTGCCACACCCTCTCCAGCATAGATCAATGTGGGTTGTGTTAAAGTGTTTAGTTATAGTAGGCATGCGGAAAAATCTAACTTAAGATTTTCCAGTTGAACT
Organism: Neoceratodus forsteri; assembly: GCA_016271365.2. NCBI lineage: Eukaryota > Metazoa > Chordata > Ceratodontiformes > Ceratodontidae > Neoceratodus > Neoceratodus forsteri. The sequence goes on along the minus strand of CM057459.1, from coordinate 718,924,253 downwards.
CTTGCCATGAAGGCGAGGCTGTAACCTCCCAGCCCAGTTTTAGCTTTTTGGCCCATTGTCTCTGAAATATCTGGGTACCTGCATCTAGTTCCCATTTAAGTCTTATGTTCTCCAAAGGGGTTATCGAGTGTGTCAATATGGAATATAGCTCAGATATGTATCTAATTCTACTTCTAAGAATGATAACAAAGTAAAAAAGGATTCAAGAGCTGTTCTCTCTCTCTCTTCAATTTTGAGGTGATTATCTGATGACATTATAAAATGCCAAATTTCCAAATTTGCCAATATCTATAATGATGCTCCTTTCTAAGGGTAGGTGTCCTGCAGTTGGTTAAGCGGTAGATGCCATGGTCATCTGTGCATTTAAAAAGTTGTTAATCTGTGCCTTTCCAAAACTCATATCCTGGGTCTAGCTTGGGTGGGAAAATAATCTTCATGGCGTATGAGGAGAGGGACCGATAGTGTTAGGGGTATGTGCATTTCTTTGATGACGCAAAAGAATGCACCTCACAACCCTTTTGGTGAAGAAATTCTTTTCAGTTCTAATTTAAAACCTTCAGATCCCAGTTTAAATGCATGCTGCTCTCTCTGTATCCACTTAGTGTCCAAAATACCCCATCACAATTTTTCCTGCACACTTCATGAACATGTACCCAGCAATCTTGTCTCTTCTCATTCTGCTATATAAAGGGTATACACAAGGTCTAAAGGAGTATACACTAGGTCCAAGTCCAGCAGCTGTTCCTAGTAGCTCATATCCTTCATCCCTTGAACTAGTTTGTTGCCCACCACTGTACCCTCTCATCTCACTACATCCTTCCTCACGTTTAGAGACCACACCTGTGCACAGTGCTCCAAGTAAGGACACACAATTCTTTCACAGTTGCAGCATCACTTCCTTTGTCTACATATGAAGCTTCTGCTGATGTTGCACTATTTAATACCATGCATGCCCCATGACACATCTTTGCACACTGCATAGAAGTCTTAAGGTCTCTAATCATGATTACTCCAAAGTTCTTTCCTCACTTTACCATTTTCAAAACCAGCCCACCCAGTAATTAGTTATAGTCTCTATTTCCATGCCCAAGATGTAGTGCCTTAGATTATTTGGAATTAAATACCCTATTTATCTGCTCAGCATTTCAATGTCATTCTGTAGCCTATTAGCATATCTGTCAGATGCTACTGTTCTACCTATTGTTGATCGCTGGTGAATTAAGAACCCAGCTTCCTAAAGTGGTATCTATTTTAAAGAGTTCATACAGAATAAGAAATGTGCATATTAGTGACTATATACTCTATAACCAAACTGGCCTTAAACAGTCATAGAACATAAAAGGATTGTGTATGAGCAGTCATACACAACAAGGACATTCTTGTATCGAGAGGTTTCCTTAGTAACAGATGACCTCAAGAGCACAGCTCAAGAGGTGCTGTGTTATCAAGGGAACCTCGAGAATCTGAATATCCTTGTTTGTGTATGACTGCTCTACCTAATCTTTTATGTATGGGCAGTCACAGCATAGAAAATCATACAAAATTAGCTAGAAGACAATGGAGAATAGAAATTATAACATTTTCTTTTTTTTAACTGACAACGTGCTGCAGATGTTTCTGCAAGTTCAAGTTAAAAAACAACAACTCAACTTAATTGGATAGAGGAAAGCAACTATGTGGCAGCGTTCCAAGTTGTTCTGCTGCAGTAGTGACAGCACTACTGCAGCAGAACAACTATGATGATCACTACTGCAGGAGAACAAGCATATTCCAGGCATGAAATTCTATGCATTACAGCATTCTACCATACACTATACAGCAATGCTCAATTAAATTAATTTGATCTTTCTCTCTATATATATATACTGTATATATAAACACTTTGTGTACATGCTCTTCAGTATAAAAATTAAGCTTTACGGAGTAAGCTCTTAGGGAATGGAATTCCCTTTTACAGAAGTATTTTACATACAACCTTTATTATAAGACTAACAGTTACAAAGGATTACACAGGATACAAGTCATTTCACACAAGACACAAATGACACATACAGCTTTAAAGCAATTTACCAGTATGTTGTAAATTAGAAATAAATAAACAGAGATTTCAGGCTTGGGGTTCTTTCAATTTTGTTAACTAAAACACGAGAATCAATTTGACATAAATCATGTATTGCTGTAACTCACTCCAGGTTTTCCTAGCATGAGTAAAGAACTTCTGCCCCATATTAAATTTCATGAGTGGGACCCTTAGTAAGTTTTTATTCGAGGACCGTAGGTTTAAATTTGACTCATACTGTATCAGAAGCCCAGCTAATGAATTAGTAATGCTTTGAGTCATCATTTTAAGCACAAAATATATAAATTCAGTATGTTTGGTTTTCCAGAGATAACCAAATATTTTACAAGTAAAGGTGACAATGATGCACATTTTGGTTTACTGACAGTTTAAATCACCTGGTAAGGCTATATAGTACATATTCATTGCAAAACACTATGTTAAAGCATCAATTAGGGCTGCAGGCTTGCAACAAAAAGTAGAAATGCAACAGTAGGTTAAAAAGTGTAGTTGGCCTTTCTGTATCTGTGATGCAGCAATCTTCAAGGCTTGAAGTATGAGATGACAGCATTGGTGCTTCCCTAATTTCAGCACCATGTTTCAAAGTATTTGTGTATGACTGATGCTTCTCTGCCTAGACAGGCAGCGCCTATGTTAGGGCAACATCAACAGTGCATTATGTATGCGTTCAGACCCGATGAATGCCACCACAGATTTGACACTTATATATAATAAGGAATATGTCATGGCCCCATTATAAATATCTAAGTTGCTGGCCTGCCAGTGCAGCAGTTGGACATCCACCTGTGACACCAACAACCCAGGTTCAGGAATGGACCTGGGTGTCAGAAAACTGGCGGGAAGAGATGGCTCAGTGTCCCATGACAGCTTGCCTTCTTCTGGGAGGGAGGCTGGTATGAGGCCCCATGTTTGCTGACCTCTGGCAGAAGCCAGAGACATTGCAACATGTTGGGCCATGCTGAGTAGGAGCATGACAGACATTGGCTCATGCCTTGGCATCCTGGCATGTTTCAATCCGGGGGAGAAACCAGGAAAAAATGGCTCCCTGAATGGCCGAATGAGGGTTGTCAGTCCCCAATGCCATGAAGCTCTGGACAGCCCGGACTGACCTCAGCAGCACCGGGCCAAGTAAGATGTGCTGGGTGCCCCAACAGCACTTTCTTCCCCGAAGAGACCCGTCAATGAAGTGAAACAGGTTACCGGGGGGCAGCAATGTGGGGTGGTGGATGGTGGTGGGGTGGAGTGCTGGCAGGTACCCAGGTAACCCAAAGGGTGGCTGGTCAGAGAGTAAGGAGCTGCAAAATAAATAAATAAATAAATATCTAAGTTATTTTTCCCAAATGCAGTTTGACCTTATGACATCACAAATGGTAAAGCCATGAATGATGTTATAGGTCAAACTACGATGAAAATAACGTGAGACATTATAATAGGGCCATGGCATATTCCATTTATACAATGTCCAAAGTTTTTAAGTGCTGTTTTTGTGTGTGTGTGTATGTGTAAAGATGTTTTTAGGAAGGCTGAGCTGTGTTTCAGAATGACCGAACAGTTATTTCTGCTCAGCAAGTGGGTGTGGCCCGTTACCCTCTTGAGACTGCAGAGGAGGTTGTCAGCAAGGAGCATGCTAGAGTGGTGGTCGAGAGAGGGAGCTTCATGATCATTTGTGAGGGGAGATAAAATTGCTGTAAATGTATTCAGTGACATTAATCCTGTTGCCAAATTCATGTTAGCAGGGATTTAAGTTAAAAAAGTTTATATTTAAATACGAAATAGTAAATTTATCCGTGAATGCTTGGTAAGTTTAAAAGCAAAAGTACTGAGTGGGAGGCAGCCAACAACTGAAACTGCAAACTTCTAAATGTGACTGTGTGAAGCTCATGCTGCTGACTTGGACCATTCGGGACCTACAGTGGGAATATTTTTGATCATGGAGACCTAGAGTGAGAATATTTCTATATTTTCACTCTAGGTCTGGAGAAACAAAAATATCACTGATAGGTTAGATATTCTTTGCAAACCTTTGTTAATGCACTAGTAAGGGTTGAAGTGACAAAAGCAGAAATGCGGTGTTGGGGTTTCAGCTAACCCCATTCCCACCCTGCGAGTAACAGCAGGTGTGGGGTATGCCCTGGGGTTGTCAACCCTAACGCTTACCCCATTCTGTGAGTAAATAAGCTGAGATAGGTAAAGTGTATGAGAATGTAGTGTGTGAAGGGTTGACAACCCTCAGGCACACCCATGCCTTTGCTGCATTCAGGGTGGAGGTGGGGTGTTAGGGATGGAAACCCTAATGCCTCATTCCCTACTTTTGCACTTCAGTCCTAACTAGTGCATTAGTGAAGCTTTTCAAAGAATTTCCTTACTTTTGCGATACTGTAGTATAATTGCATCCTCATTTTCTTATCCCTCCTTAGATGTGTACATACATATTGTTATGAAGGTGAAGGGCCTGAAGGGCCCTGCACTTACATTTGTAGTAAAACAGGAATGAAATTGTCAGCACAGCCTTTTTATTACCCCACCTCATAAACCCAGTAATGAAACTTTTGAAATCCACGCAAAGTGTGATTTTGCACCACTTCAATGCCATTGCATGCCACAGGTGCAAAAACACAGTTTGGTGAAGATTGAAAATGACAGCTGTCATGTTCATGAAGCGGTGTAAAAGATGGTTATGTTGACAATTTTGAGTCAAAATATTTAAAATTGCCAAATTTATGAGTGAGTATAGCAAAATTTCAACATATGTGCATAACATTGGCATTTTAAATAATTTTACCCAAAATTTCAACATAGCCTTCATATGACCCCACCTGATGAACAAGGTGGTGGAAATTTTCAAATCCCACAGAAGGTGATAGAAACATAGAAACACAGACTTTGACAGCAGATAAGAATCGCTTGGCCCACCTAGTCTGGCCATTCCTTTCCTACAGGATAGGCCACAGATCCTAGTTAACCAACAGCCTACTTCTTCCTACCCCTACAAGAATTGCCTTATGTATGTCCCATGCATGCTTGAATTCTCCCACAGTTTTAGACCCCAAAACCTCCTCTGGAAGGCTGTTCCATGCATCCACTACCCTCTCTGTGAAAAAATACTTCCTCACATTGCCCTGAACCTCCCCTCTATCTTTAAATTGTGCCCCTTGTTCTTGCATCTCTTTCTGAAAGATGCTACCCTCTTGGACTTTGTTGATTCCACTGAGGTACTTAAAGTTTCTATCATGTCCCCTTTCCTTCTTTCCTCAAGGGTATACATATTAAGTTCCTTTAGTCTCTCCTCATATAGCTTCTCTTGCAGACCCTGCACCATTTAAGTTGCCCTCCTCTGGACTGCCTGTATCCTGTCTATGTCCTTGAGGAGATGGGTCTCTAGAACTGGATGCAGTACTCCAGATGGGTTCTTACCAACTGTCTGTACAGCGGGATAACAACTTCCTGTTTTCTGCTGGTGATGCCTCTTCTTATGCATCCCAGTATACCCCCAACCCCCTACTGCCTTCTCACATTTCTTGCTAACCTTAAGGTCATCTGATATGATTACCCCCAGGTCCCGGGATTTCACCAAGTGACCATGAAATCACTTTTCTGGACAGATTTTATGTAATTCCACTGACATTGTTCATGAGATGGGGTCACAAAAGGCCATGTTGAAACTTTGAGCTCAAAATATGCAAAAATTGCAAAGTTAAAATACCATTGAAATACATTGAACCACATTTACCTCACTTTCTCATATTGCAGTCACTGGTTGCAGCAGCAAGACATGTTTTCAGTCAGACAGTGGATCTTCATCCTGTCACCTGTTCAGCTGAGTGAGGGTGTGTGGGAGTGTGGAGGGATGCGGGGTGGTGGGTGCTCAGTGGGAGGTTGGGTGGGGAGGATCAGATCTCAGAGGTACCGTTTCTTTTTACAGGGTAAAAAAAGACAACAAGGGACTGTTTTCTTGTCTTCTTTATTTCAGGCAGCATACAATGGGAGGGTGGGGAGGTGCTACTAGACACCAGGAAACAATGCATTTAAACAGGGATGGGATCAGAGAGTGGGGGTGCCACTAGATGCCAGGGAAATATAATTTATATACAGGGATGGCAATCGGAGGGTGTGGGTGCCACTAGACACCAGGGAATTAAATAATTGTGGGGCCAATGATCAGAGGGTGGGGGTGCCAATAGACACCAGGAAATAATAATTGGTAGGTGGCAATTGGATGGTGGAGAGTGCCACTAGACACCAGGAATTAAACAAATAATTGTGGGGTGATGATGGAGGGTGGGGTGCCACTAGACACCAGGAAATAAATAATTAGATGGGTGGTGATCGGAGGTAGGGGTGCCACTAGACACCAGTGAAAAGATGTCACCAGGGACTAGACACCAGGAAATATATATATATGTAGTGCAGCTATAGTTTGGGTTGCTTGACCACTTCTATGTTAAACCCAAAGTTTGCACTTTAATAACTGCCACACGTACACCAGATTTGCCTACAATTTAGCATGTGTGATGTGGTACCATAGATCTCTGGATCTAGCAAGTTGAGTTACAGTCAGATGAGTGGTTGCAGAGCTTATGAGTGCCAAAAACATGCTAAAACTTTTTTCACATGTCTTTGCTCATGGCTACAGCCCACACAATTTGTCCCTCTGGTCTGAAATCTTCAAGGAAGATGCGTCTGAGTCATTGATGTGCCTGTTGAAGATTTGGTGAACACATATTAAACCATTCAAAAGTTATTTGATTTTAAGTTTTAACATTGAAGTCAATGGGAAAAATACATGTGCCTCTCAAAACTGTCATAAACCCTGTTTTTACTGTTGCAAATCCACTTTTACTGTCATGCTGCTGTCATGTTGTTTCAGTTAGTGGTGAAGAAAAAAGTCTGTAGTTCAAATTCTAGTGTCCCTGGGTAAACACTGACAGTTATGTTTACCTAAACTGGGCCTGAGGAACACAGTGGTGCCATCAGTATTTTCTAGGCCCCTAGAAATACCTTTTTGTCAAATTGGGTCCCCTGTAGTGTCACAAATCATGGCAGTACATTTGCGACACTCTTGCAAATCCGACACTGTCGCAAATGTACTTTCACAATTTGTGACACTACTGCAACAAAAATACCATTTCTTTGCCACACCACTGCACCTAAATGGTTGGGGCTTTCTGGCTGAAATTTGCAGGGTGGCAACACCTATACACAGATGTGCCTTTTAATGGTTTGGTAAACATTTTTAAAGGGCTACAAAGTAACAGAGTTCCAAAGTTGACACATTTCCCATAGGATAAGATTCGGCGCCCGTATCTTGAAAGCAGTGTGAGATACAAAGTTTTCATTCTCCACAGTTAGTCCACCTTTAAGTGGACTAAGCTTTTAAGGAAGTTTCAAAGTCATAGATTATACCTGCAGTGGAATGTTTTCATAGTTGCTATGGTTACCGAGCTATTGCCAAATTAGTGTTACATTTCGGGACTGTGTAGACAGTGCGGTCTGCATGCCTATTGGCCCACACAGTGGACCAATAGGCATACAACTCATACTGTATGCTGTCAGTCAGCAGGCAGCCAGGTGGCTTGCGGGTGGGGCTGCCTCCTGCCGCTGACTGGGGGAAAGCAGGGTGGTGGGTCTCAGTGGGCGGGTGGGGAGGGTGGGGTGCAGCTGGACCACCAGGGATATAATTTCATTGTTTGCCTATGATCGGGCCAGAGATTGGGTCCACTGGACCACCAGGGATTTAATTTCAGTATTTGCCCATGATCAGGCCAGGATTGGGTCCACTGGACCACCAGGAATTTCATTTCATATTATGCCCACGATTAGGCAGGGGGCAGGTCCACTGGACCACAAGGAATTTAACATCTAATTTTACCGGGATCGGGCAGGGATCGGGTCCACTGGACCATCAGGATTGTTTACTCTATGCCCACGATTGGGTGATGGGGTAGGGTCTACTGGACCACCAGGGATAATATATTTATATGCCCACTATTGGGTGAGGGCATGACACCCGGCCTGTGTCTGGGGAGGTCGGTGTCACCAGCAACAGGTGGCTGCCATGCTGCGCACGGCATATGGCAGCCACCTGTGGGAATCCCCAACATGCTCCTGCTTTAACAGGCACATCCTTGTGCCCCCTGTGTGGTGCAAGGTTGGTTTGTGCCTGCATATGACGCCGCATCCCAGGCTGAATATCGGGATGTGCTGCATATGCATGGGCATGTCCCCACACTTAGCCGCATATATTACTAGTGCACCCTGGTGCATCAGGAGTGTGCAGCACAACATCTCCCTTTGAATATCGCACTGGGGTGCATCAGTGGGTTGTGCATGGCGCAACACTGTTGCGCCATGCACAACACTTTGAAAATCCCACCCATGGAGTTCAGGGCCACAGACTTCAGTTCCTTTGATCTGCAACAAATACAGAACCAAGGGACACAATGCAGAGGATTCACCACCCCAGTTCCATTATTCACCAAATGAGTTACTGTATGCCGAATGACAGTAGACCTACTATCCCTCTCCCTCGCAATGCCATTCCAGGTCAACTCAACCCCCTCAAAATAAAGAGGCATTAGTCATTTACATCATTATGGATTTCCTTTGAGAAGTTCATGAGAAACATCAAATCATGTTCTACCTCCTGTCTCTAAGGGTTCCTGAGCTCTTACCCCCATTTACAAATTTATGAGCTCAGTAAATGTCTCCTTTGGCAGAAAAAAAGCTTTCTTCTAAACTATGGGGATTAGAAATATGGTTAAGGTTTGAATTGAAGTTGTGAATATGATCATTCAAAAAGCAAAATGTAGATTCAGCCAGTTTTGTTTCTTTGAAAATGTTTTAAATATTGCATTTTTTTACTCTTTGAGTCCCATGTGGAAGCCTGGGATCAAAACTTCAGTGGGTGGGTGGGGAGCGTAGCACAGACTAATCATATGTGCAGTAGCAGTGTACCAAAACACACGTTCTCTGCCATTCACTCATATGGATCTGTTCCACAACCCGGCACATCGGTTAAGTGGAGACCATGCAGTGAAACTTGTACTGAAAGCTTTCATTCAAATGACATTGCCCAAGCTGGTGATCTTGGATTGTGTCCTGAGCCTGGATGTCAGGAGTGGAGGCCAGCGGGGAGGGAGTTCAGAGCATGCTTTGGAGGCTTCCCTCCGGGGATAGGTTTGAGCCACACCATTACTACAGTGGCTTCTGGCAGGTGCTTGCAACGATGTCCTTGGCAGTGTGGTGACCACATGCTGCCAGACGTCCCTGTCCCAGGATTCCACTGCAGCCATGCACATAACTGGGAGGTGGGTGGGCCAGAAAACAGAAAAATACCCAACCCAGCCAGCTGGATGATGGCTGCCTGTCCCGCCACACTAAAGTCCCCAAGGTGCATCATTCTCATCCTCTGCACTTCTTGCTCTGGAAGGATCAGAGTCTGATACTCCTCTCCCCATTCCTCCCCCTCAGGGGAGGGCCTAGTAGGAATAAGCTGAAACCCTCTGGACACAGGTAATGTGGGGACCAGATGGTGGGGCATGGCAGTGAGGTGAGACTGGTGAGCTTTAGGGCATGTTTAACCAAAGGAGTGGTAGGCTGTGGGGCCAAAGTGGGAGGAACAACAGATAATACAAATGACATTGCCTGATTCCAGAACTCAGCAGCAACTATAAAAATGAATACTAGACAGGAAAAGTGCAGCATCAAAATGGACTGTAAGGAAGAAAAAAAAGATTGTTTCAAAGTGATTGAATCAAATTACAGTAGAGCCACTACAGATGCTACACTAATATGCCCAGATCTTTAATTGTGTTAAATGTTAAGAAAGGTATATATTGCTGGGTTGATTCAATCACCCACCGATTTATGGCAGCTGAGCAATGCCATTATTTGCTGCTAGCAGTGAATAGTGGTGTGTGAATAACATCTCAAAGTGTAAACAAAGACTCAATTACCCTGCTACCAGCAGATAACACTTACTTACAAAACAACCATACCACTGCACATTCCTACCACTAGGAACACCTTATTCACACTCAGCTTATTCACACTCATTTCATGTTCCCAAACACATTCCCACATGGAAAAGCTACATAAATACAGGCCCACTCATTTACCATGCAATATAACAAATTACACAAAGGTGTCTGTGAAGAACTTTGTGGAAATGTCCTGTGAAGATAGGGGCAGTAGAAGCCATCCATTCTTTGGGCTTGTGGTTTACCCTTTCTGCACCTAGTTTCATTTAATGAAATTACCAACCTGTTCTTCATAGGTGCCTATGCATAATTTTGTATGTATTCCCATTCAGGTTTCTGACAAATGCACTCCTATGTGATTAATGAGAACAAGAGACCTGCAGGATTCTGATGAATTGTTAAGAGTTACTTGATGGGTGAAACACTGTTCAGGACAGGTTTAAATCTTTCAAGAGTACAGTATGAGTGAGAAAAAAAGAAATGGAAAAACATAATTATTTCACAGATTTGGGAAAATAAAGCAATTACACAAATAAAAATAATCAGATCATAAGGTCAGGAAGATATTACTTTTTAAGGGGCTCTGGTAGTAGTACAGTAGTTCTCTCTTAACGCTTATCCTGTTTGCCTATTGAGAGAATTGCATTAATGAGAGCTTTCATACCCTCTAATGGAAAAACAAAACTGATTGAATTTACATTATTAAAAATGGGTTATTTCATTAAGGTACTCACTGGGACTCCTTTAGTCTCGCTCACATTACTGATTGTGAGTGATTAGGAGTGATTTTGCACTTCAATAGCACTTCACTAAACACAACAGCTGTTAATGAATAAAGCACTCATTATGAAGGTGACATATACAGTAGTACAATCTAGAACATGAAATATACAGTAATATAATATGAACACTGTCCTGTGGAACTAGATCTAAGCAACTAACTGGGCTCTGAAATGCATTTAACAGGTCAAATTAACATTGAGAAAATACAAATGGAATCTGGACTTTAGAAACTTATTCACCACAGAGGGCTATGTGTTAATGAGGTGTTCAGTTAAATCGACTGACTGGAGTAGTGATAGTAGTAGCAGTGTTATTCAAAATGCCAAGGGTAGTAATCTCAGATATTGCTCAGATAGTCGAAGAAATCAAGAAATATTTTACTACTTTAGGTGCTGAAATGGAAACAGCTAACTTACCAAGTGCATCACAAAGTTCTGTTGAATTGAATCTGATGACAGCAGTGAGCATTTTGAGTTTAAGTACATCAGTCATTGTGTTAGGGAGGAGTAATTACCTTGACTCTGTTAGTATACATAGGAAATGTGAAACAGATGTCTAGGAACCTGAATTACTAAAAACTGCAAGGGATCATTTGTGGGGGTTGGGAGACGGCTGTAACTTTCATTATGAATTTGTCAGAACAAACTGGTGTAATACCTAAAGCCTGGAAGCAGGCACTGGTTCTACCTGTTTTTAAGAGTGATGACATATGTAGCAAAATATGACAGGCTAACCTTAATAATCCCTTTCTTAAGTAAGATACTTGAGATCATTGTTCACACCCAGCTGACGTTCTTTGTCAAAGAAAATAGTCTTCTCACGTAACATCAATCAAGATTTACACTCTTTCTACAACTATTCCATTGTTAATTAATATTAACTTCCATCAATTCTAAATGAGGCTTTTACCTCATCTTAAAGCCTATTGCAAAACTGCCAGGTCAGCTGGGGCCACAATTATGGAACAATAGGCAGACACCTGTTGTAGAAGCCCATATTACTTCTTAACATAGAATTTGCCTTTAATCCTTAAATATCAGAAAGTGGTCGTTTACAAAATCAGGCCCAAAACATGAATATAGTGCCTGGCCCAGTGACAAGGAAACAGCCATGTTGGTGGGGAGTACTTAAAGAAGTGAAATTAAAACTTTTGGCATGTGATACTTCTGCCTACTGATCCAGCTGCATTAGAGGGCATAGCTTACAACTGGGGGTGGGGGAGAAGAGCAAAGGTACAAAATATGAGGAAGTATTTTTAGGAATGGGAGAACTGGTTCGGATAAGTGCATAGGTCTCCAGAACCTGTGCAATGTTCTGCAAAGAACCTTATCAGAACATTTCTTCAAGGCTCTGATCATTTTGAAAAACTTTGTTTCTGGAACCATACCTCTCAACCTCTCAGCATTCAAATTCATAGCACTGGCTTTCAAAATTCAGAGCAAATGGCCAGACTGTGTAGCAGTTTCTTATTTTAAAGAATAATAGGTCTACAAATAGTTGGCCCCATATATTTAGTATTCAGGAATGCTTCTGTCAAGTTAGTTCAATGATTTAATAGTTTGTGTGTCCAGCATCATCTCTAACATTATTAAGAATATCAGTAAACTTTCACAGAACATAGGTGAATTTCAACATAAAAGTCATAGCATTATGCCACAGTCATAGCAGTTGAGAGGTATGTCTGGAACTTAATATACTCCCAGTGGCAGGGTTTTATTTAGAAAGATGTCTGGTGGTGGTGAAAAGACCTGGAAAAAGGCTGGAGGAGGAGAAAGATTTGGTGAACCAGGTCTGCATTCAGTGATCATACTCCCAGTAGTGCTGGGTACTAACTAGGATAGTATAGGACACTAATTATATTTACTGTAGTACCACTTCAAGTTCTTTTAGATTCCTTTCTCTTCACTGTCAATAGTTCATAGGAACATAGGAATATAGGAATTGTGTCAGCAGATGGGAACCATATGATCCATCTAGTCTGACCGTGTTTCTGCTCAGCTCCCTATTTAGACAGCACCCTGATGTGTCCACAATGTCTGTCCCATGTAAGTTTGAACTCATGTACTGTCTTGGATTCCACCACCTCCTGAGGTAGGCTGTTCCATAGGTCTATGACCCTTTCTGTAAAAGTACTTCCTGAGGTTGCTTTTGAACCTGCCTCCTACCAGACACAAGTGGTGCCCCTCTTGTACACACATCCCTGTTTTGCTGGAAGAGGTTTCTGCTTGTGTTGATTCCTTAATGTACTTAAAAGTTTCAATCATGTCCCTCTGTTTCTTCTCTGCTCAAGGGTGTATAGATTTAGTTCCCTGAGTCTTGTATCATATGGCTCACGATGCAGTCCATACACCATCTTTGTAGCCCTTCTCTGTACCATCTCCAGGTGGTCCATATCTTTTGAGGTGGGGCCTCCAAAACTGACAGTAGGACCTGAGAGGAATGATAACCTCACTCTTCTACTTGTAACTCCCCTACCGATGCAGCCAAGGATGCCACGCGCCATCTGGGCTGTCTTTTCACTTCTGTTTTCCAAACTTTAAGTAATCTGTGATGAATACTCAGAGGTCTCTTTCGGTCTTTGTGTGGTGATCTTCTCAAATGGGTGCTGACCTCGAAGATCGCCTGTTCAGCTGCACTCCCAGTGTTGCCTCAAGAAGGTGGACTGGCGAGACAGCTGTGGTCTGAATAAGGTTGGGTGAAAAGAAACACCATTTAAGGAGAGACAGGAGACAATCTGAAGTTTGATGCCCAGCAGACTTTTATTTATACCAGGAAGGTAGACATGGTCACAAGGGAAAGTGAGGGAATAACTCTTATAGGCAGCAACTAGCAACTAACACTCTACTCACTCTACTCTGTTATACTCCATAGGTACTTGGCCTAAGACCACTCTATAGTATTCACCTCAGCTTAAGGCCACTCTATAATATTCACCTCAGCATATCACTCATAAAATACCCTACTAAGAGGCCTATGCATCAAAAGTATAACTATTACTTTATCATACCATGTAACAAGCATTCAATGTACAACCAGCAAACAGTATCACACTTTCAAAGTCTATTAGATGCAGATGTCCATTATCTTCTTGCACAATTGAAGAGTAGAGGTCAAGAGAAAGGTGAACTCCTGCTTGGCGTCAAGCTCACCAGAAAACTTATGAGAGGTTGCAAAGGGAATGGAGAGATTGGTAAACAGACCATAGGTGTCAGCCAACTCACTCTCAGGGTTGCCAGAATACAAGAGCATGAAAATGACTGGCTTGTGGTAATGCTCTTTCTTGGCACAAAACCCTTGAAGTGGGTTGCCAAGGATGAAGAACCAAAATCTGGCAAGGAATTCACCTACAGGATTGCCACAAGAGAAGGAATGTGCTGCTTTCTCTTGCACCAACCCTCGATCAGGGTTGCCAAGGGTGAAGAAGAACTGCTGTGGGTTTTCCTGGCACCTACCCTCGACTAGGGCAGCCAGAAGAACACTGGACTTGGTGAAGAATCCACTAGGAGGACTACCAAGGATGAAGAAGACACTACTGAGCTGCTTTGGCAACAGATCTGCTTGGAGGACCACTAAACTTGAGCTGCTGCCCTGAGAATTGCACTGGTGATGCAGGACAAAACATTCAGGAAGGAGTAGAAGCTGAGGATTAGGATTCCACGAGGATGGAGAACAAAATAAGAAAATGATGCCCACGAACACACTTGGCTATGACAGACTTATCTCCTGAAGGCGTCTGGGAGAGATGGATGAGGCACTTTCAGTCATCTTTCTTCCAAGATGCTCAGGAAGCGGTGGCTGCGACTCTTCAAGGACATCAATTTCAGCTACGGCAGATGAAGGGCAAGAAGATGCTGAAGTCTTTGCTGACTGAAGATGGCTATGGTGAAGAGTTGATGGAGGCTGAAGATTGTTATGGTGAAGAGTTGATGGAGGCTGAAGATTGAATCACAGACCTGATACTGCACAATGGCACTTCTTTTAGCACGATACACTGGAAAGTTCACTTTCAGGGCAATTTGCCTGGAGCAGGGAAAATTGCAACAATCCGGAGCAGTTGTTCACTTCAGGAAATTCACCTGGAGCAGGGTAATTGCAACAATCCAGGGCAATCATTCACTGGCAGGGGCAACTTGCCTGGAGCAGTGGCAAATTGCAACAATCAAGGGCAATCATTCACTGGCAGGGCAACTTGCCTGGAGCAGGGGCAATTGCAACAATCCAGGGCAATTGTTCACTGGCAGGGCAAATGACCACAATCCTAATATTATACAATACATTTTCAGTGTTTCATGCAATAAACACAACACTTGAGATGCTGGAGGAATAAACAGTTAGTAGAAACAGTGCAGCAGCTGATAATCACCTCATAACAGGTTGTGTGCTTAAGCACCCTTAGTTGAAACAAACATAGAAACATAGACTTTGATGGCAGATAAGGACTGCGTGGCCCACCTAGTCTGCCCATTTCCCTACCTAGAGGATAAGCTGCAGATCCTATTTAACCAACAGCATATTTCTTCCTACCCCCACAAAATTGCCTTATGTCTGTCCCATGCATTCTTGAATTCCCCACAGTTTTAGACCCCACAACCTCCCAGGAAGGCTGTTCCAAGCGTCCGCCACCCTCTCTGTGAAAAATACTTCCTCACATTGCCTCTGAGCCGTCTCCCTCTATCTTCAAATTGTGTCCCCTTGTTCTTGCACATCTCTTTTTCTGAAAGATGCCACCCTCTTGGACTTTGTTGATTCCACTGAGGTACTTAAACATTTTTATCATGTCCCCTCTCCATCCTTTCCTCAAGGGTATACATATTAAGCTCCTTTAGCATTTCCTCATATGGCTTCTCTTGTAGACCCTGCACTATTTTAGTTGCCCTCCTCTGAACTGCCTCCATCCTGTCTATGTCCTTGCAGAGATGGGGTCTCCAGAACTGGACACAGTACTCAGATGGGTCTCACCAACTGTCTGTACAGGAGGGATAACAACTTCCTGTTGTCTGCTGCTGATGCATCTCCCTATACATCCCAGTAGCCCCCAGCCCTCCTTACTGCCTTCTCACATTGCTTGCCAACCTTAAGGTCATCTGATATGATTACCCCCAGGTCCCTTTCCATTTTGTTGTTGTTACTCACCTCCCCATTGTGTAATCTTCCCTAGGATTTTGTTTCCTAGGTGCATTACTTGCACTTCTTTGCATTGAATCCAAGCTGCCATACTTCTGACCATTCCTCCAACCTTGCCAAGCCCTTCTCATCCTTTCCACACCTCCTTGTGTATCTACCCTGTTGCAGATCTTTGTGTCATCTGCAAAAGGCATACTTTCCTTCAGTCCCTCTGCAATGTCACTTATAAAGACATTAAAAGGACTGGACCCAGTACTGAACCCTACGGTGCCCACTAGTAACCCCTCTTTCTTCAGAATGGACTCCATTTACAATTACCTTCTGTGTCCTGTTGTTCACCAGTGTTTTACCCAGGCTACCACCCTGGGACCAACTCCAAGGCTGGTTAATTTGACTACTAATCTGTTGTGTGGGACTGTGTCAAATGCCTTGCTAAAGTCTAGGTAGGCCATGTCCACAGCCCTCCCTGGTTTACTACTTTGGTCACCCAGTCAAAGAATCAATTAGATTTGTCTAACATGACCTTCCTTCTGTGAACCCATGCTGCCTTGGGTCCTGTACCCCACTGGCCTCTAGGTACTCAACAATTCTTTCCTTCAGAAGTCATTCCATCACTTTCCCTACCACAAAGGTCAAACTGACAGGTCTGTAATTTCCTGTCTATGTCTTGCTCCCACTTTTGTGAAGGGAATCACATCAACCTTCTTCCAGTCCTCAGGTACCACATCATCCTCCAATGATTTGTTATAAAGGGTAGTCAGTGGTGTCACTAGTTCTCTGCTTAATTCTTTTAGAATTCTGGGTTGAATTCCATCTGGCCCCATTGCTTTGTCCACCTTCAGTTTTAGGGTTCTTTCAGAACCCTTTCTTCTGTGAAAGGACTGGAATCGACTCCTCTCTCCAGAGTGCTTCTGTTAATTGGATTAGGCACCTGTTCCACTTCCTCCTTTGTGAATACTGAACAGAAGTATTCTTTCAGTATCCTGCTTTTTCACTGTCACTCTCTGCCCACCCACCATCTATTCTATTCAGCCTCACTATCCTCTCCTTTGTCTTTCTCGCTCCCTGATATACCTATAAAAGGTTTTATCCCCCTTCTTAACGAGTTGGCTATCTTTCCTCAGTTTGTGCCTTTGCTATTCTGACTACCCTCCTGCTTCCTTCTGCCTTAACTGGTAAATGGTACATTTCTCTGTTCTGCTCCTTCTGTGTTTCCTTACACTTCCTAAATGCTATCTTTTCTCCCTAACCTACCGCCACTTCTTTTGAGAACCATAGTGGCTTTTCTTTTATTTTGATTTGTTTATTTGCTTCACACAAAGTTTTGTTGCCTCTGTGATTGCAGTTTTGATATTTCCCATTGTTGCTCCACCTCCTTCTAGCCTGTTTGCTAGTGCTTTCTAAGGCACTCTCCCATCTTGCAAAGTCAGCCCTCCTGAAGTCCAGAACCCTCACTTTTGTATGGCTTGATTCTGTAGCTGAGTTTAGCATGAACCACACTGTTTGGTGGTCACTTGTTCCCAAATGGTCACCCACTTTTAGATCTGAGATCCTCTCACTGTCCCCATTTGAGAGTATGAGGTCAAAGATTGCTCCCTCATGAGTAGGTTCCAAAACTAGCTGTCTGAGGCATGCCCCTGAAGGCATCAATAATGGCCCTGCTTTTGGATGTGGCTGCAGCAAGGTGCTCCAGTTAATATCTGGCATATTAAGGTCCCCATCAACAGTATCTCCTTTCTCTGCCATCCTAAGTATGCCTTCTATCATATCCTTGTTCATTTCCTCCCCTGACATGGGGTTTGAACACAACCCTGTGCAGGTTGTGGTGCCATTTCAGTCTCTAAGGTGACCCACAGTGCCTCTTCTCCTCCTCCTGTTTACTCTTTTGTTCAGTTGATTTTATCCTTCCTTACATGAGAGCTACTCCCCCCTCTTCTACCCTCCCTGTCTCTCCTGTGGTAGTGTACCTGGTATGTTAACATCCCAGTCATGGTTCTCTGTGTACCATGTTTCTATGACTGCTATGATATCCAGGCATCCCTCTTCCATCAAGGCGACCAATTCAGAGAGCATTGCTACTCATTACCCTCCATTTCTTGATGGCTTACCCCTTTATGCCCCATCCTGTCCTTATCATGTTTGTCACTTTCTCCATTTACCCTTGCACTTCTCCCTATTGACATCTCTATGTTGGTGTCTACCTCACTTAGTACCCTGATTTTTGGGGGCTAGGATTCCCTCCTCCTTTCCAGCACCTCCCCTTGGCTAGTTTAAATGCTTGCCATCACCTAGGATCCTGGTTCATCTCCTAGACAGATGCAGACCATTACGCCAGTATAGGCCTGCATCCATCCAGGTGGACCCCCAGTCCCCAATGATGCCAAATTCCTGAGCTCTGCACCAGTTTTTCAACCACTGATTGAATCCCATGGTGTGGAGCACCTAGCCTCATCCATGCCATAGACAAGCAGCACCTCTGAGAAGATTACCATGTGTGCTCTTTGTCTAAGGCCCTCCTCATCTCCACAAACCCTTCTTGCACTGCTATGAATCCCTTTCTTAGCCAGGTCATTTGTCCCTAGGTGGACAATGACATCCAGCTCCCTCCCTGTGCAGCTGCTCCTGTGATCCTCAGGATTGCTCCCTATCCTCAAGCCATGGCACCAGGCAGGCACCTTACCTCCCTCTCCCTTTCCTCCCCAGTTCTACCTTCCTAACAAAGGAGTCCCCACCAGGAGTTGTTTCCTTCCCTACGGGATCCCATGCCACCCTCCTGTGGGTCTCCTTTGTGGAGGTTCCCAGCATCCACCTTGGTCTCCACTGTGGGTGCCTCCATAGAGAAACCACACTTTTCAAGAATGGCATAGAAACTGTGGAGAGGTACAACTGGAGGGATGTGTCTCTGTTCCACCACCCTTACCCTCCCTCAGCCCACTGTGGTCCAACCTCTTTCTTGGCAACCTCTGAGGCAATGGCAGTAACCCTGGTGGTTTCTGGGTGGAGAGGAGGTCCCACAAATCCTGGCCACCTCAGCCTGGAGATGAGCAACCTCCTCCCTCAGCCCAGAGAGGTGCCTGCAGATGGGACAACACTGCATCGTCCAGAACGTCTCCCGGAAGACTGCTGCTCCACAGCCATTGCACTGCATCACTCCCATCATGTCTTTTACTGACCCCTAACTGTTGTTTGGAATACATACTCTTTCCTCTGTTTGTTTATTTTCTTTTTTTCCCTACTTACTTACTGCCTCTGTGCCCTTTTAGCTCCTGAGCTTCCTGTTTGGAGACAAGAATTCCTATATTTCTCAGTAGTCTCTTACTTATTCAGAGTCACACCTCCAGCGGCTGGGGGGATGGAGAGTTAGTCTTGCCCTTCTAGAATGGTGAGTCTTTGGTGGCTCTGTGGTCACTCACTTCCTGCTCCCAAACAGGAAGTTCCTGTTATCAGTTAAATCCTGTGCCTATAAAAGTAGAACTGGTTTAGGGTGGGGGTGGAGGTGGAGGGAGGGTTGGACCCTTTTCCTCTTGGGGTCTGTCTTAGTTAGGATCTGGCTACCCTTGAGCACTTTAATGTAATTACCCCAGCTACTTAGCCTGGTTATACTAATTGCCAGTAAGCCTGCTGCCCTCGATACACTGGGCCTGGATGCCTTAATTGAATTACTATGGGGCCTGGCTGCCCTATTCCCAGTGGGCCGGGATGCCTCACTTTACTGGGCCTGGTGCCCTTACTACTATGGGCATGGTGCCCTATGTTTGACTTGGCCTGGTGCCCTTATCTACCATGGGACTAGCTGACCTTACTTTATTGGGCCTGGTGCCCTTTACTACAACGGACCTGGTTCTCTTTACTTAACTGGGCCTGGTGCCTTTATTACCATGGGCCTGGATGCCCTCTGAACTGGGCATGGTAACCTCTGATTAAACCTGATGGGCCCTTTTAATATTTTGGGCTGCTTGAAACTGAGCCCTTTACCTTATGGCCTCTGATAGCTGAGTCCCTTTAAGAACCTTTGGGCTGATTGCTTTAAATCTTTAAGGCCCAACTGAGCCTGTTGTCACTCTGCCCTTTTGACCGGCCTTGTGTTCCTCCCCAAATGAATATTTATAACCTTCCATGGAGCCTTCCTACTGGCTCCTCCCCATGGGTGTCACTAGTCTGCCCTCTCTTTAATTATTAAACAGGGGTCCTTGCTTGCTGACCCTCCTCGGCACTCAGCCACTTCTATTGTATCTAGCACAAACAATTTATTTTTAAAATAACACAGTCCTTGCTCTTCTGTTAGGCGGCCAGCACAAAGAGAGTGCTGCCTCCGACTCACCACTCCTCTGGACTTCTGGGGTGGATCAGGAGGCAGAGTCATGTGCAGGCAGTGGGAGAGATGCAGGCGATGTGGCGGGCATACTGGGGTATCTGGATGGCCGACAGGCAGAATGGCGATGCGGCTCTGGGAACAGCCGCCAACAAGGGACCAAGGAATCTTTTAAATTAAACAAAATAAATAAAATGCGGGCTCACAGCCCAAATGACCAAACCAGATAGCTTATCTTTCTTTGTTGTGCCCTGATGGCACCACCGACCATGCCACAGCAGCAGAAGAGATCTTGGGCACTGAGGCAGAGCAGGCATGAGGTAAGCCCTTTGGGACAGCTTCAACCCGAGGTAAACCTGTCCCTTGACTTACTGCATCCTCTCTCCAAAACAGCTGCCCAGGAACTGCCACCAACTGAATAATCATTTAAAACTTAAACCCTTCTAGTTCCAGAATGGATGGAGTGGAATGTGCATGAGCAGCTCAGCACAACATTCCATCAATCCATTGTTTCAAAACTGCAACAAAATCTATTTTTGACAGTATTTTTAGTGCAATGGGCACTTTTTCTATTTTACCAGCATTTCTCCCATGCAAGGAGGAAATTTTACTCATGAGGGGCCCTTTGGACTGTACTCTGCAGCCCACACCTACAGCAGTCACCCTGGGCACCTGTAACCCCTATAGGTTTATTGCTTCTAATTTTACTGTGGTGCCTCAACTTTGGGGCATTATAGATTCGGCTCACCAAAAATTACATGTCCTCATGTATTCTCTTTAAACAATTTATATAGCACTTCTTAAATATTACTACTGTAGGCATTTATTTTATCTATTACCATGTTAACATTCTACTTTAACCTCTATGTACTTTAATTAAAACCTTCTTAAAACATTTATAACTTCCAGAAAACTTTCTTATTTACTTAGCTAAGTGACTGTGTCATGGGGAATTACTCTGAACGGAACTATCCTGAAAGGAAGGTACTAATTGAAGAGCTTCTAAAATGTATCTTCTAGGAGAAATACCAAAATTAGATCTCTGAGATCTACATGGCTAAAAACTACTGGTTCTACAGGACTAACTGCTGGTTCTGGTACATCAGGAGGTTCTGGAGTTGCTATTGATTCTGCTAAAGGGTGATTATCTGATCGTACAAGTGAATACCTAACCCAAGGATCTATACACCATTCTGTTGGTAAATCCATCTCCATTACTTGGCAGTTAGGGTTCTCCTGCCTCTCCTCTGATGTAGCTTTTCTTGTAGCATTGATTAGAGCACTGTCTCAGAAGGTACAAGCTTTAAGAATTTCTATGCACTATTTTTTGTACCACTACCAGTCTCTTTTCAATCTTGTACATGGTTAAGTTAGGGTGGGGATATTGACAATGAGGAAGGTTTGGTTTCCCATCTGGTAGCTAATTTATGACACTTCTGAGTTCTTCTTAGCAATACCGTTCTTCAGTCTGCAATGGGGTTGCATTGGCTTTTGCATCATAGGTCACTTTTGCTTAAGTCGTACTTGTTCCATGCGTTGACTTACAACTTGACCATCTTTTCTAATCTTTTGCTATGCTCTTGTACCCAGTCTGTAACAGGTAATTCATTTGGTTGAACTTCCAGTACTAGATCCATGGGGAGTCTACCATGGTGACCAAACATTAGATAGTGCAGTGTGTATCCAGTAGAACAGTGGATCGTACTGTTATACAAATAAGCAAGTTCAGGAAGTAAGGCAGGCCAATATGGATGTTTATATTCAGGAAGAGCTCTTAACATTCCTAGAAGTGTTTGATTTGTTCTCTCACACAGTCCATTGCACTGAGGGTGATATGCAGTGTTTTTTTATTTTCTTATTGCCATATAAATGTACAGAGTTCTTTGAAAAGCTGTGATTCAAATGTGGTTCCTTGATCAGTCAATACCTTGGTCAGATATCCATAAGGATGGATGAAGAGTTTTAAAAATGTCTCAGCTGTTATTCTGGCAGACAAATCTTTAACAGCACTGACAACCATAAACTTGGAACAATGATCTACCATTGTTAAAGCGTATGTTTGACCATTGGCACTTGGTTCTAGTTTGAGGTGATAAAAGCAACTAATTCAAGAGGTGTCTTACTAATTATAGGATGCAGAGGAGCTCGCTGGTTGCTTTTATTGGGGTATTTTATACTGCAGGTTGGGCATTCTTCACACCATTTAATAACGTCACATCTCATCCCAATCCAATAAAATCTTTTTCTAATTATGGTCTCTGTTTCTTATTACGAAGTGTTCAGAGTTGTATTGATATGCTTCAAGTACTACTGATTCATCTTTTTAGGAACAATGGCCGGAAATCTCACAGTGAGTAGTGGGATCTCAGGTTTGTGAATGAGCTTAGAAACTTTTGGTCAAATGAGTCCTGTGTCTCCATAACTTTTGCTTCTGGATCCATCTTCTTTTGTTCTTGAAGTCGTATGTTTTGTCTTGTTGCAACATAAGTCTTAATTTGCTTAATTACTGGGTCTTGTTCTTGCAGTTGTACCCTAAGTTACTCTGTTTTGCAAACTGGTTCATACATTCTGGTTTCTGTTCTGGTTCTACATCTTCCATTGCATTGGCGTGACAATAGGCCTGAACAATTTCTGAGGGTACCTGTAGAAAGATGACATCTCTGTATTCTCTAGATGTGTCTCATCCATTTCACTCTGTCTGATTAGGCATTCTGGATAGTGCATCTGCATTAGTATTAGATCTGCCTGAATGATTCTTTATAGAAAACTGGTAGTTGGCTATTCTTGAAGCCCATCGCTGTTCCTGAGCTTCCAGTCTTGCTCTGTTCAAATGTGCCAGTGGGTTATTATCAGTAAACACAGCAAAAGGAGTGACTGCTAGGTAATGCTTAAACTTTTGGTAACTGCCCAGACCAAGGCTAGAAATTCCAGTTTAAATGAACTATGATGAGCATCGTTTCTCTCTGACCTCTCAATCCATGGCTTGCATCGCTATGACTCACTCGATGCTCTCTTGCTCCTGCACTAACACTGTGCCTAGCTCTTTATTACTTGTGTCTGTGTACAGCGAAGGGTTTGGAATAATCAGGGTATGCCAGCACAGGTGCTTGGGTAAGAATTTGTTTTAGTTGGTTGAAAGCCTCTTGTTACTCTTTGGCCCTTGACTGGTTGCTTTCTGGGTACTTGTCCTGCCTTGGTTCCTCTGAGGGGTTTGTTTAGCAGTAAAGGCTATTTTGGGAAGTTCTTTACAAAACACGGTAATATCCAACAAAACCCAAGAATCTCCTGACATCTTGTACTGTTATGGGAACTTGCCAGTCTTTTACTGCTTTTAGTTTCTCTGGATCGGGTGACATTCTGTTGGCAGACACAATGTGATCTACATAATTCACCTGAGACTGTAAAGATGACACTTGAAGGTTTCTCTTTTAAACCATGTCGGATAAGTCGGGTAAAGACCTCATCTAAATGCTGCAGGTGTTCTCGGTGGGTCTTGGAATTGATGATGATGTCATCAGGTACAATAACAAAATGTCAAAGTTCCGACTTCCTAAGCAGCATTCCACTAGCCTCTGAAACATTCCTGGGACATTGCACAACCCAAAGGGCATACGGGTGAATTCAAATAAACCATAGGTGTAATAAAGGCAATCTTCTTTTGGTCTTCTGGAGCCATGGTTACTTGCCAGTAACTACTCGTTAGATCCAGGGTGGAGAAAATTGCAGCTGACTATAAGGCAGTGAGAGAGAGTCATCTTTTGTCGGTAATGGGTGAGGCATCTTTATCGTTATGCTCTTCAACTTCCAATAATCAACACAAAACCAGATCTTTCCATCCTTCTTCTTAACTAGGACAATGGAGCAGCCCAAGGACTATGGCTTTCTTTTGTCACCTTGGCTTCCTTCATCTCCCAAATCATTTCTTTTACTGGCTGGTACATGGCCATGAGAAGCGGTCGAAATCTCTCTGATGGGTGGATGTCATTGAGTATGAATATGATGCTGTACCTATTGTGCCAATCCAAAGTCAGAGGAATGCTGGCTGAAAGCCTCCTGGTTCTTCAACAAAACTTTATAATATCCTTTTCTGTTGCACCGTGGTTTTGGGGTGACTCAGGTTAATCTCTCGCATCCATGCAGGTATGTCGAGTCACAAGAGGCTCTTCTTCCTCTTCAATGTCTGGTATCTTGGTCTTCTCCTGAACTTCATCTTCTGGTTCCACAATGTCTTGCAAAGATACAGTATGCAGCTTACCACCGACTGGTTTCTATGGAGTCATACATCGTGATTCCCATAGTTAATGACTTGCACAGGGATCCTTCCTTCAGTAACAGTAGTCACACTTCTAGCTACCAATATGGGCTCTTTCTTTTCTGTTGGGCATGGTTCAAAGAAGGCATTGCAATCCTGGTTTTGAGGTCCTACTTTAGTTTTACACCACAGGGTAGTCTCAGTACCTGACTTCAGAATGACAGGTCGGGCATTGAAACTCGAGCTTTCCACTTTCACCAGTGCTGCTCGCAAATCATTGGTGACACTGGAGCAGCTGTATGGTTTGTTGCGAGCTCTCTTCTCAACACATGGAGACTTCTTCACTTGGTTTTGTAAAACCTGTACTAAGTCTTCCAGACAGTGCTGAAGAAATTAATCCCAAGGATAAGTGGTGGTAATCTCACTTTCTGCCTCACTAATGATAATCCCTTGACCTTCTGCACATTTTTCCCCAGCTGGATGCTTGCTTCAAGTATCCTAAGTAAGTAACTTCGGCTCCATTACTGGCAATTAACCGTTATTCATGACTTAGGCGGTGGCTGAAGATCTTCTGTCTTCCAATATTGTAAAAATACTGCCTCTGCATGGTTGTGACTTGAGATCCAGTGTCTAACAAGGCCATTAAATCAATTCCATCCACCAGCACCAGAATGGTTGGGCTTCTTCAATGAAATTCAATCGGTTCATTACTGAGCTTGGACCTGATTGAACATTCTCTGAGGATCAGTCTCTGTCCCTGAGAGATTCCTGTTTAAAGCCACCACAGGTTCTGGAGGCTGCTGGCACCACCTTGCATATGACCATTGACTCCATATTTATGGCATATTGGCCTGCCCTGACCGTCAAATGGATCAGTAGGGTGCCTTCCTTCTCCTCTTCATCTTCTGTACTGGGTTTGTCGAACCATCTTCCTCATTAGTCTGGCATCTGGGCAGCTTCTCTTCTCTTCTCAGCCCTCTTTGAGCCACTTGACTTCCTGACACCTTCTGTCATAGCGTATGTCAAGGTAGCTATTTGCTCCAACAAGTCCGAGTTTTGATGCAAGGCATTAGCCATAGGATGAACCGAGTGCTTGTACCATTTGCCCACACAAGGGTCTGGTGTCTATGGGATAACCTGGGTGTTCACTCATGGATTCTTGACCGTACATCCTCTTTGCCTGGCAGTTCCTCACTTGCTGGCTGCCTGTGCCATGGGCCTTCTCATGGCGATCTCTCTATCAGATATTCCGGCCATGTTGTGCTCAGAGCGTCTCCTTCTGTGGGTAGGTCACCACATACTCTCCCGCTCAACTAGATCCTAGCACCGTTATGGCTTTTCCTTGAAATCGATGAAGCCTGCATCCGGGTCTTGGAGTTGTAGCATTCTCAATTCCTTCTTAGAGCTTCACCGTATACCCCTTATACAAACTTTTCTGTTAGCACTCGATCTGCATTCATGAGCTCTTTGGGCATCCACTCTTTCAATTGCTCTCAGTAACTTTTGAAGGCTTAAAGCGTACTCCTGAAGGGTCTCCTGAGGCACTTGTGTTCGAGAGAAAAAATTCATCTTTGACTGGATACAGTCAGTGTCAAAAATTTGCTACAGCCTCTGCAGGATTTGGTCAGCTGTAGTCTTCACACTGCAGGCCATGATTGCACCTCTCTGTGGGCAGCGCCTTTAACTGTCTGATAAGTATCTCCACCTTCTGTCTTTCTGGAACCTGATACAATCGAACATGGCCTGCATTTTAGATCTGAACTCCCTAAACTGCTTGCTCCATTTACATCCTTCTCTCCCGTGAACTGGGAACCCACAGCACCCAGTAATATGGCATTGTGAGGGTGATGGTGGTATATTTTCTCTGTCCTCCATCCCAGTTTATGTATATATATATCCATTGCCAATAGATGAGTTATATCCTCCGGACATTCCACTACCACAAACTGGTGTTGCCTGCAACTTGACTCCAGAAGCTCCGACTTTAGACTCATAAATTTAAATCCTGCCGACTATGCCAAAAATTTTATTATGGTGTGGTGATCTTATCAGCTGGGTGCTGACCTCAAAGATCAGCTGTCCCAGCTGCACACCCTGTGTTACCTCAAGCAGATGGACTGGCAAGACAACTCTGTGTGCGAATAAGGTTGGGTGAAAACACCCTTTGGGAGAGGCAGGACACGATCTGAAGTTTGATGCCCAGCAAGCTTTTATTTATAACAGGGAAGGTAGACATGGTCACAAAGAAAGTCGGGAATAACTCTTCTAGGCAGCAACTAACAACTAGCACTCTAATCACGCTACTCTGTTATACTCTACAGGTACTTCAGCCTAAGGCCAATCTGTAGTATTCACCTTGGCTTAAGGCCACTCTATAATATTCACCTTGGCTTAAGCCACTCTATAATATTCTTATCACTCATAAAATACTCTACTAAGAGGCATATGCATCAAGGTATAACTTATTAATTTATCATACCATCTAACAAGCATTCAATGTACAGCCAGCAAACAGTATCACATTCTCAAAGTCTATTAGATGCAACATAGAAACATAGACTTTGGCGGCGAGATAAGGACTGCTTGGCCCATCTAGTCTGCACATTTCACTACCTACAGGATAGGCTGCAGATCCTAGTTAACCAACAGCCTATTTCTTCCTACCCCACAAGAATTGCCTTATGTCTGTCCCATACATTCTTGAATTCTCCCACAGTTTTAGACCCCACAACCTCCTCAGGAAGGCTGTTCCATGCATCCACTACCCTCTCTGTGAAATAATACTTCCTCACATTGCCCTGAATTGCCCTCCTTCTATCTTTAAATTGTGCCCCTTGTTCTTGCAAGTCTCTTTTTCTGAAAGATGCCACCACTTGGACTTTGTTGATTCCACTGAGGTACTTAAAGTTTCTATCATGTCCCCTCTCCTTCTTTCCTCAAGTGTACACATATTAAGCTCCTTTAGTCTCTCCTCATATAGCTTCTCTCTTGCAGACCCTGCACCATTTTAGTTGCTTTTCTCTGGACTACCTCTATCCTGTTTATGTTCTTGCAGAGATGGGGTCTCCAGAACTGGACACAGTACTCAGATGGGGTCTCATCAACTGTCTGTACAGAGGGATAACAACTTCCTGTTTTCTGCTGCTGATGCCTCTCCTATACATCCCAGTATACCCCAGCCCTCCCTACTGCCTTCTCACATTGCTTGCTAACCTTAAGGTCATCTGATATGATTACCTCAGGTCCCTTTCCTTTTTGTTGTTGCTACTACCTCCCACCCATTGTGTATTCTTCCCCTGGGTTCTTGTTTCCCAGGTGCATTATTTGCACTTCTTTGCATTGAATCCTAGCTGCCATACTTCTGACCATTTCTCCATTTCTCCAACCTGGCCAAGTCCCTTTTCATCCTTTCCACATCTCCTTGTGTATCAGCCTGTTGCAGATCTTTGTGTCATCTGCAAAAGCACTTTTCCTTCAGTCCCTCTGCAATGTCACTGATGAAGACATTAAAAGGACTGGACCCAATCTGAACCCTGCGGTAGCCCACTAGTAACCCCTCTTTCTTCAGAGTGGACTCCATTTACAATTACCTTCTGTGTCCTGTTGTGCAGCCAATGTTTTACCCAGGCTACCACCCTGGGACCCACTCCCAGGCTGGTTAATTTGACTATTAATCTTTTGTGAGGGACTGTGTCAAATGCCTTGCTAAAGTCTAGGTAGGCCATGTCCACAGCTCTCCCTGGTCTGCTACTTTGGTCACCCAGTCAAAGAAATCTATTAGATTCATCTGACATGACATTCCCACTGTGAACCCATGCTGCCTTGGGTCCTGTGCTCCACTGGCCTCTAGGTACTCAACTATTCTTTCCTTCAAAGTGACTCCATCACTTTCCCTACCACAGAGGTCAGACTGACAGGTCAGTAGTTTCCTGCCTCTGTCTTGGTCCCACTTTTGTGAAGGGAATCACATCCACCTTCCTCCAGTCCTCAGGTACCACACCATCCTTCCATGATTTATTAAAAGAGTAGCCAGTGGTTTCATTAATTTCTCCCTTAATTCTTTTAGAATTCTAGGGTGAATTTCATCAGGACCCATTGCTTTGTCCACCTTCAGTTTTAGGAGTTCTAGCAGAACCCTTTCTTCTGTGAAAGGACTGGGATTGACCCCCTATTAAGACTGCTTCTGTTAATTGGATTAGGCACTTCCCCTCCTCTTTGTGACTACTGAGCAGAAATATTCATTCAGTATCCCTGCTTTTCACTGTCCCCCTCTTCCCACCCACCGTTCATTCTATTCAGCCTCACTATCCCTCCTTTGTCTTTCTACACTCGCTGATGTACCTATAAAGGTTTTATCCCCTTCTTAACTGAGTTGGCTATATTTTCCTCAGTTTGGGTCTTTGCTATTCTGACTTCCCTCCCTGCTTCCTTCTGCCTTAACTGGTACAGCTCTCTGTCCTGCTCCTTCTGTGTTTCCTTATACTTCCAGAATGCTATCTTTTTCTTCCTGACTTTCACAGCCACCTCTTTTGAGAACCATAGTAGCTTTTCTTTCATTTTGATTTGTTTATTTGCTTCACACAAGGCTTGTTGCCTCTGTGATGGCAGTTTGATGATTCCCATTGTTGCTCCACATCTCCTTCTAGCCTGTTTGCTAAGTGCTTTTCTGAGGCACTCTCCCATCTTGCCAAAGTCAGCCCTCCTAAAGTCCAGTACCCTCACTTTTGTATGGCTTGACTCTGTAGCTAGTTAACATGAACCACACTGTTTGATGGTCACTTGTCCCCAGATGGCAACCCACTTCTAGATCTGAGATCCTCTCACTGCCCCCATTTGAGTACTAGGTCAAGATTGCTCCCTCATGAGTGGGTTCGAAACTAGCTGTCTAAGGCCTGCCACCTGTAGGGCATCAAGAATGGCCCTTCTCTTGGATGTGGCAGCAGCAAATGTGCTCAGTTAACATCTGGCATATTCAGGTCTCCCATCAACAGTATCTCCCTTTCTCTGCCATTCTAAGAATGCCCTCTATCATATCCTTGTCCATTCCCTCCCCTGACATGGGGTCTGTACTCAACCCTGTGTGGATTGTGGTGCCTTTCCAGTCTCAAGGTGACCCACAGTGCCTCCTCTCCTCCCTGTTTACTCTTTTGTTCAGTTGCTTTTATCCCTTCCTTTACATAGAGAGCTACTCCTCCCCTCTTCTCCCCTGCCTGTCTCTCCTGAAGGTTATGTACCCTGGTATGTTAACATCCCAGCCATGGTTCTCTGTGTACCATGTTTCTGTGACTACTATGATATCCAGGCATCCCTCTTCCATCAAGGCCACCAGCTCAGGGCTTGTTGCCCAGACTACGGCATTGGTACTCATTACCCTCCATTTCCTGATGGCCTTACTTCCTTTTGCCCATCTCTGTCCTTCTTGCCTTTGTCACTTTCTCCATTGACCCCTGCCTTCTCCCTATAGACACCTTTATGTTGGTGTTTGCCACACTTACTTCCATGATTATTTGGGGGCTAGGATTTCCTGCTCCTTTCCAGTGCCTCCCCCTTGGCTAGTTTAAAGCTTGCCAATGAAGTATTTAAACCTATCACCTAGGATCCTGGTTCCCTCCCGGACAGATGCAGCCCATCATGCCAGTATAGGCTTGCATCACTCCAGGTGGACCCCAGTCCCCAATGAAGCCAAATCCCTGAGCTCCACAACAGTTCTTCAACCACTGATTGAATCCCATGGTGTTCAACACCCTAGCCTCTCCTATGCCACAGATGGGCAGCATCTCCAGAAGGTTACCATGTGTGCTACTTGACTAAGGCCCCTCCCCAATTCCCAAACTCTTCCTGCTTCTCTAATCCCTTTCTAGCCAGGTCACTTGTCCCTAGTGGACAATGACATCCAGCTCCCTCCTGTGCAGCTGCTCTGGCAATCCTGAGGATTCGCTCCCTGTCCCTCAAGCCATGGCACCAGGCAGGCACCTTTACTCCCTCCCCTTCCTCCCCAGTTCTACCTTCCTAACAATGGAGTCCCCCCACCAGGAGTTGTTTCCTTCCCTGCAGGGTCCCTGCCATCCTCCTGTGGGTTTCCTTTGTGGAGGTTCCCAGCATCCTCCTTGGTCTCCACTGTGGGTGCCTTCCATAGAGGAACCACACTTTGCCAGAATGGCATAGGAATTGTGGAGAGGTACAACTGGAGGGATGCACCTCTGTTCCACCACCCTCACCCTCCCTGAGCCCACTGTGGTCCAACTGCTCCTCTTTCTTGGCAACCTCTGAGGCAACGGCAGTGGCACTGGTGGTCCCTGGATGGAAGAAGAGTCCCACAATCCTGGACAACTCAGCCTGGAGATGAGCAACCTCCTCCCTCAGCCCAGAGAGGTGCCTGCAGATGGGATAACACCGCGCATCCTCCAGAACGTCAACCGGGAGATTGCTGCCCACAGCCATTGCACTGCACCACTCCAATCATGTCTTATTTCTGGCCCCTTAACCGTTTTCAATCCTTACTCTTTCCTCTGTTTTTTTCTCTCTTACTTTCTGCCTGTGTGTCCTTTAAGCTCCTGATTGTCCTGTTCTGAGATAAGAAAATCCTATATTTCTCAGTAGACCACTTACTTGCTCAGAGGCAGACCTCCAGCAGCTAGAGGGGCCGGAGAGCTACTCTCGCCCTTCTAGGATGGTGGGTCTTGGTGGTTCTGTGATCACTCACTTCCTGCTCCCAAACAGGAAGTTCCTGTTGTCAGTCAAATCCTGTGCCTATAAAAATAGAACTAGCTTTGGGTGGGGGAGTGGAGGGAGGAAGGAGGCAATATAGTCCCAGTAGAGAAGTCCAGTCACACAGCAGTCCTTTTTCCTGGTGTCTTCTGCCAAGCTATTAGCAGAATCTTGCAGATGTCCTTTGTCTTTATGCACAGTTGTAGAGTAGAGGTCAGAGAAAGGGAACTCCTGCTTGGCGCAAACTTTACCAGAAAAGCTATGAGAGATTGCAAAGCGGAATGGAGAGATTGGTAAAGAGACCATATGTCGGCCAACCCACTGTCCAGGGTTGCCAGAATACAAGAGCATGAACTGACTGGACTTGGGGTAATGCCTTTCTTGGCACAAAACTGTTGAACTGGGCTGCCAAGGATGAAGAACCAAAATGTGGCAAGGAATCCACCTGCAGGATTGTCACAAGAGAAGGAATATGTTTGCTTTCTCCTGCAACAACCGATCAGGGTTGCCAAGGCGAAGAACTGCTGTGGGTTTTCTGGCACATACCCTCAACTAGGGCTGCCAAACAAACACTGGACTTGGTGAAGAATCTACTAGGAGAACTACCAAGGATGACGAAGACACTACTGAGCTGCTTTGGTGACAGATCTGCTTGAGGACCACCAAACTCGAGCTGCTACCCGAGGATTAAACTGGCGATGCAGGATGAAACAAGCAGTAAGGAGTAGAAGCTGAGGATCAGGATTCCGTGAGAATGGAGAACAAAATAAAAAAGGGCCACTTAACACTTGATCTGTACAGACTCATCTCCCGGAGAATGTCTGGGAGGGACGGACCAGGCATTTCCAGTCATCTTTCTTCCAAGATGCTCAGGAACCAGTGGCTGCAACTCTTCAAGGGAGGTTGATTTCAGCTACAGTGGATGAAAGGGCAAGAAGATGCTGAAGTCTTCTACTGTCTGAAGATGGTTATGGTGAAGATTTGATGGAGGATGAAGATTGCTATGGTGAAGAGTTGATGGAGGCTGAAGATTGAATCACAGACCTGATACTGCACAATGGTACTTCTTTTAGCATGCTATACTGGAATGTTAACTTTCAGAGGCAATTTGCCTGGAGCAGGGGCAAATTGCAACAATCTGGGGCAATTGTTCACTTCCAGGGCAATTCGCGTGGAGCAGGAACAAATTCAGCAGTTCAGGGCAATCGTTCACTGGCAGGGGCAAATCACAACAATCTAGGGCAATTTTTCACTTCCAGGGGCA
The DNA here is from genome assembly GCA_016271365.2 of Neoceratodus forsteri. NCBI lineage: Eukaryota > Metazoa > Chordata > Ceratodontiformes > Ceratodontidae > Neoceratodus > Neoceratodus forsteri. The sequence continues at coordinate 718,891,751 of CM057459.1, read as the reverse complement.
ACTTGCCCAGAGCAGGGCAAATTGCAACAATCTGGGGCAATTGTTCACTTGCAGGACAAATGACCACAACCAAATTTTATACAATACAGTCTCAGTGCTTCATGCAATAAACACAACACTTGAGATGCTGGATGAATAAACAGTTCAGTAGAAACAGTACAACAGCTGATAATCACCTCATAACAGGTTGTGTGCTTAAGCACCCCTTAGTTGGACCCTTTCCTCTTTGGATGTCTTAGTTAGGATCTGGCTACCCTGAGCACTTTAATGTAATTACCCCAGCTACTTAGCCTGGTTAAACTAATTGCAAGTAAGCCTGCTGCCCTCGATACACTGGGCGGGATGCCTTAATTGAATTACTATGGGGCCTGGCTGCCCTATTGCCAATGAGTCAGGATGCCCTGGCTTTACTAGGCCTGGTGCCCTTTACTACTATGGGCCTGGTACCCTTTATTTGACTGGGCCTGGTGCCCTTTACTTTATTGGGCCTGGTGTCCTTATACCACAGGCCTGGCTGCCCTTACTACTACTATGGGCCTGGTGCCCTTTACTACCACGGCCTGGTGCCCATTACTTGACTGGGCCTGGTGCCCTTTATTACCATGAGCCTGGATGCCCTCTCTGAACTGGGCCTGGTAACCCTCTTTGAACTGGGCCTGGTGCCCTCTCTGCACTGGGCCTGGTGCCCTCTCAGATTAAACCTGACAGGCCCTTTTTAATATTTTGGGCTACTTGAAATTGAGCCCTTTACCTTTATGGCCTTTGATAGCCAAGCCCCTTAAGAACATTTGGGCTAACTGCTTTAAATCTTTAAGGCCCGACTAAGTCTGCTGTCACTCTGCTCTTTTGACCCACCTTGTGTTCCTCCCCAATGAATATTTATAAGCTTCCTGGGAGCTTTTCTGCTAGCTCCTTCCCATAGACATCACTAGCCCGCCCTTTCTTTAATTATTAAACAGGGTCCTTGCTTCCCGACCCTCCGCGGCACTCAGCTGCTTCTATTGCACCTAGTGCAAACAATTTATTTTTAAAAACACAGTCCTTGTTGTTCTGTTGGGCGGTCAGCACAAATCGAATGCTGCCACCGACTCACCACTCCTCTGGACTTCTGAGGTGGATTGGGAGGCAGGAGGTGCACAGGCAGTGGGAGGGATGCAGGTGATGCAGCGGGTGTACAGGGGACTCTGGATGGCCGACAGGCAGGACGGCCGATCACGCTCTGGGAACAGCCACCAACAAGGGACCAGGGAATCTTTTAAATTAAATTAAAAATAAAACAATGGGGCTCACAGCCCAAACAGCCAAACCAGATGGCTTCTCTTTTTGTGGTGCCCGATGGTACCACCATCCACTACACAGCAGCAGGAGGGATCTTCAGGCACTGGAGGCAGAGCAGGCATGGCAAGCCCTATGGGACAGCTTCCAACCCGAGCTAAGCCTCTTACGTGTCCCCTTGACTTGCTGCATCATCTTCCTCAACAGCTGCCCAGGAACTGCCACTAACTGAGTAATCATTTTAAAACTTAAACCCTTCAAATCCCAGAATGGCTGGAGTGGAAGGCTGTGCATGAGCAGCTCAGCACAGCGTTCCCATCCAGGCCACTGTTTCAAGAGCTGCAACAAAATCTATTTTCTGACAGTATTTAAGTGCACTGGACACTTTTTCTATTTTACCAGTGTTTCTCCCATACAAGAAGGACATTTTACTCATGAGGGCCCCTTTGGACTGTTCCATAAGCCCACACCTACAGCAGTCACCCTGGGCCTTAACCCCCTATAGGTTTATTGCTTCTAGTTTTTACAGTAGTGCCCTAACTTTGGGACATTACATTTGTTTCCTCTAACTGATGCCTCCAGTGTGTACTTTATCCATGGATTCTTTTTCCTATGTGCATAACCTTGCACTTCTTGGCATTAAACTTCAACTCTGAATCCTGGACCATTCCTCAAGTTTTTAAGGTCTGCTTCCATACCTTTTGTCCTCCTGTGTGTCTACTCTGTTGCAGAGTTTTGTGTCATCTGCAAACAGGCAAATCTTCCCTTCAAGTTGTTTGCAATATCCACGATAAATATGTCAAAGAGGATAGGTCCCATCACAGACCCTCTGGATTGCCACTTGTCACTTTGCCTTTCCTTGATAATGATCTATTGACAAGCACTTTCTGCATCCCATCTTGCTGCCAGTTGATGATCTAGTTCACTATCTTATGACTGACTCCTGTATGCTCTAATTTGTTAGCTAGCCTTCTGTGGGGTTGGTGTCAAATGCTTTGCCAAGTCCAGGTATACAATGTCCACTGCTCCTCACTGGTTAACCGTTCTGGTGACCCAGTCGAAAAGTAGATTATATTGGTTTGACAAGAGCATTCTGCTATAAAGGCATGTTGCCTGGGGTCAATCTTTTGCTATCTTCCAGGTACTACACTATCCTCTCCTTTAGCAATGATTCCATAATTTTCCTACCACCGAGGTCAAACTGACTGATTGGTAGTTTCCTGCCTCCTCCCTGCTTCCACTCTTGTGTAAAGATACTGTACTACTGTTGCCCTTTCCAGTCCTGAAGTATTATTCCACTTTCCAGTGACTTGCTGAAAAGCTCAGCCAATGTTGTGAGTTCTTCCTGAAACTCCTTCAGTACCCTAGTATGGATGCCATCTGGCCCCATTACTTTATCTACCTTGAACCTATTCAGCTCTCTAGGACCCTTCCCTTGTGAAGGGTCTTGTGTCTGCTCCTGTGGTGTTGTGTACAGACTTACTTAGTGTAGAACCCTTCCCACTGTCTTCTATGGTGAAGACTGAGCAAAAGAAATCAGTTAGTAACTCTGCTTTGTCTTTGTCTTTGTCTGACTCTGCCATCTTGCCTTCCTTTGTTGCTAATCTGATTACCCCCCACTGGGTGGACAATGATGGTTACAAAGCTTTTGCTCTTCAAACTACAAGTTTCTGAGTGTTTTGACAAGGCTTGGATAATTATTGCAACTTTTCATGACTTTTCAAAACCTTACAAACCCCAGAACCCTTGGTAGTTCTCTTAGTCCTACTGTTTTTTTTCACCCTGAGAGTGAAAACCTATGGAACAAGCTGCCTAAGAAGGCTGTGCACTCGAAGAGTATTGAATCTTTCAAACCTGGTGGATCAGTTTACAGGGAAAACCTACTGGGCCACCTAAAGCCCAGTGGCAATATGCTGCACTGAAGTGCAGCTGACCCAAGTTCAGGAGTGGATTCCGGTTGCCATATTGGGAGGCAGGCCAGGTTGGGGTAGCTGCTCAGAGACAGTGGGTCTCAGCTGTGGAGGGTTGATGGCAGATTCCACCACCACAGCAACCCATGTAGTAAGGCATGGGAACGTTCTCCTGCCACAGGGGCATGCTATACCTGTGTGAAACCATGATGAAGGCTGAGCCAATGTGAGGGGAGAAGGAGGTGCTATTCAGGAAGAAAAAACACCTCCATTGCAATCTATATGATGTTCGGCACCCTTGGGTCCAATGCCATGGAAAACAAACTCCATTACCAGTTCTTAATTGCTGGGAGGTAGCTCCCCGGACCTCTGCCATGGAGGCAGAGCCATAGGGGACAAAGAGAGATACCAGGTTAGTAGTGCTGTGTGGCGTCACCACTAATGACTTGCACAGGGGTAAATCCCTGAAGTCTGAGGGCAGCTTGGCAGGGAAAATAAATCCTTAGGGAAAAAAAAAACAATAACGTTGCTGGCTTCAGCATTTAAGTCATTGGGACAGGTAGGACCACAAGGAATGCACCTCTGAGCAGCATCAGTATGCCTGGGAGGAAAAGGTAACTAACTTGTCCCAGATTACCAGAGGTTTCTGCCACCAGCTGTTTTCCTCTCCATAGTGCTAAAGTAAATACAATGTACTAGTATAATTTCTAACAAACAATGACAACTTTTTCATGATATTGAATACTTGCAGCTGCCTGGATGGCAGAAGCTGAGCACAATCAACCCTTGGTCTTATTTTTTATGATGGATGTACTGTGTTCCTGCAACACCAGTGATTCAGGTTGGAGAATAAGCCTAGGGGGACTAATGAGGAAAGGTGTCCCCTGGGACACATACCTTCATCGGGGTGGTGGGTGTCTGTTCTCACCTTGCTAGTGCCTGTTGGATTGTCACAGGTGGGACAGAGGGTGAAACAGCTCTGGGAGGGAGAGAGAGAGAAATAATATGGCTGACAGAATAATGCCCTAAAGCACTCCTGGGTCCTAAACTTGTCATTTCCAAGAATAGAAGGCTCTCCACCCCACTTCAGATTCATCACTGGAAGGGAGTAGTGTCCCCAAAGTTCATGAGAGGAATGGTGGGAGCCTCTGGAGGTTTGTTATGGTCACAGATTGTGAGGTTGCCAAGAATAAGGCTTCAGAAGAGGGTCACACCAGAGGCGAGGTGGACAAATGTTATTACAAAATGTATAGAACCTGTAATTGTTATATTAACAGTAATAAAAGCAGTTATTTTTCTCTGTTTTGTGCTGACAACAAACTAAACAGTGTTAATAAATGCTGTATTATACTGAAGAAAATATTTAAAAGTCTTCCTAGACAGGTGTCACCCAGCTAGTGCAATGTTTGTTGATTTGATGAAGGCTTTTGACATAGTGAAAATGATTTTATGGCTCTCACAATCCTATATTGTTAAAGTAGTAACTATCTGTAGCAATGCCATCACATAGACACAGTTTTAATGTGTCCCATGTTTGTCTGATTCAAAAGATAATGTCTTAGTATAGTCACTTATTCATATTGGGGCCTATGCATGAATGTGCTGAGTGCCTGTGCTCCTCGTATCTGTGGTACATAGCCACTCTGCATGGGATGCATGAAAGATGCGCATCTTGTATGCACCTGATCCCGGCCATGCAGACAGCAACAGCGCCAGATGATGAGAGGCATACCTGCACTACACACCATTTGCAAAGGCACCCAGTGCAGCACACAGGGGTGTAGTGATGAGCAGGTTATGACAGGAGGACCTTCCATAACCACCATACGTGCCACATGCAGAATTAACACCCGCCTGGTCCCAAGCAGCAGTGAACAACCCCCATTGAATACCCACCCAGTCCTGCATGCCAGCCCCCAACACACATGCAGCAGAGCCCTGTCCCAGTGCGCAGATGGCATCCCCCACACCTGAGCCTTGTCCCTGGGAGAAAGACACCCCAGCCCAGCAGGTGATGCCACCCCAATCAGAGCCCATCCAGCGATGGCCTGGACCCGTACATCTGTGCCCACCCATCACCTGACCCCAAACACAGCTCCTCAACCTGCTCATTGATGTTCAGTGGCCCCCCGCCACACAGCAATGCCCATCCATCATAGGGTGCACAAACTCCCCCACACACAAACATCTGTGCCCCATCCTCGGTATAGTGAAACCATCCTCCACCCCAACACATGTCTGCCCCTTCCCCTGTATGGCACAGGTATACCCCTGCCCACACCAGTGCATCGGGTCCCCGGAGATGATCATGACCCCACACACACACAGGTACCCATGTTCTCAGCCCCTGACCATAAATTATGGCCCCTCTGGCTGAACATTAATGTACAGTGGATCCCCTCACCCTGCACAGCACTGACAACACCATCCCTCCATCCCCTGCCTGCCCATCAGTGCCGTGGCTCTGGATGGCCAGTGGCACAACCCTCCTCACACCGCCTCAGCCACCGACCGTCCAAGTGCTGCTGGTGGTGCACTGCATATATAGGTGGTGTGCTACCAGCATCACTTGATGGCTGGTATCCAAGGAGATGCAAGGAGAAGCTGTGCGCTAGTTCCAGAGCCATGACATCAATGGGCAAGTAGGAGGATGGGGTGGGCTACAGTGCAGCAGGTGTGGGAGGCCACTGTTCATCAATGAGTTACGGCAGGGGTGCAGGGATCGGGGTGAGACACTAGTATGTGGTCAGGGGATGAGTCATTGATTTGCGTTGGGGTGGCGCCCTGCCAGGACAGGGACGGGTACTCTTGTGGTGTATGTGTGGGGGTTTGCCTACTGGTGCCAGGATGGGGGTTGGGGCTCATTGCCATGATCACTGGGTCCGGGCCACTTATGGGGGTTACATCTGTAACAGGATGGGGTTGGGGCACTGCTGTCTGGCTGGGGAGGTCCTGGCTTATGGTGTGGGGGCGGGTTTGCTGCTGTAGAGGGATGTCCGGCTGCAGGAGCGGTCTTGAGCAGGGGCTAGATGGCACAGCGGTGTGTGTCTGGGTGCCTGCAGGAGTTGTTCACCAACCCAGACCCATGCTTACATGCACAAGGGATCCACATCCAATTGGATGCCCATCCCAGGTCCCTCTACTCCACCACCGACTGCCCTTGCAGAGTCCTGCTCACCTGGAGGGGCAGACCTGTGGACAGGTGCCCTGCAGGTCCATGCAGTAGTAAATACCATGCACCCTATGTCTGTCTGGGGCCATGGAGCTACATGGGTGGGATACACACCTCCAGCATGTATTTCCCACCTGTTCATGCATAGGCACCACTGTTTAAAAATGAAATTTTTGTGTCTGTCAGAACAGCAGAATCTATTTGTATGCTTGCAGTACAGTGATTCATAATAGTGTCAGTAGTTTGGAAGAGCCCTAGGCACAAACTGTACTCCCCCCACCATGGGATTTACTCCATTTGAGCATGGTACAGCTTCTTTGATTGTGCATCGCATTGGTATTTCACAAGTTCCATCCTTGTCTGACAGGAAACAAAAATGAGCTAAAAAGAGAACCATGATATGAGAATGTACATCAATTCTGGAAGACCTCATAGATTCATAGAAGACCTTTAATGTGTTTTTACCTGGTGCAGAGCAGGTGTACAAATTTTACACACACACACATAGTGAATAAATGGATTAAAAATGTATGTAAAATATTTCTGTATGTTTTAGTATCCCAAATTCAACAATCATCTACGATTGTAAAAATGATTAATGACTGAAATAATTAATAAGCCTGAACCAGTGTGTGGGTAGGGCAGCTGACCTGTTGCAGAGTTCCTTGTGGATTGTAATAGAGAGCCCTCAGGATCTACATGGAACCTACTATGGGAACATCAGGTATTAACTAGAAGCCTGATTCCCCTATATGCCATGGCTTCTCCACCTTAGATACAGGTGCCCTTCAGTACATGGGGAGGAGACTATTTTAGTTTGGATCATTAAGACATGATCATTGCAGTGGAGCAAGTGTGCAAGATTTGGAGTAAGTTGCTCTCAGGGCCAGATACCACCCTGCTTTATACAAAGTACCATGAATGAAATTTGAAAAATCTAAAACTTAGCTCTGTAAAATGTATTCGATACTTATTGGGAGCCAGTAGAGGTTATCTAAATTGAATTAATCCTGGGTAGAATGTCCCAGAAGATGCAGGCATCCACTTACCAGTCCAGGAACCTGGTACACTTTCCCAGCCTATGTTTGTCAGTCTGGCTGGCAGGAGGTAAGAATAAAATGCTTGGATATGCAGTTCCTCTGAGTAGGATTTGTGGAATCTGTTGCTGCAGGCTCCCACAGGAGGGAGAGTTGAGTGGCCACACTAGGGTAGTGAGGATCAGGAGATGCCCTAGAGTGAAATGGAATCCAGAATGAGGCTCACCTTGTCTGGTGCCCATACCAAAGGGCTCCATGGTAAATGGGCCTGTTTGGTCAGCCAGTCTCGGTATCTCATCTGACCCGCTTGGTGTTGTGCAATGCCAGATCTAATAAAAGCAAGATGGTTATTATAGCTGATCTTGTTGGGTCATCAGATCTGGCATACATCACTGAGACCTGGCTGGATGAGAATGCTGGCCCCATTTTAGTGGCAGTGATTCCAGCGGGTTCTCTGTGATACACGGGTGAGATCAGATCACAGGAGTGAGGGTGTACCAATTTGTTTTAAATTGGAATTGGGCCTTGTAGATGTGCCAGTTGAGGGGTCAGGTCCTTTGAATGTACTGTGGTCGCAGGTGTGTGCAGGATCATCCTCATCTACCGTTCACCTGGAGGTGAGAAGTTGTTCCAGCAGGAAGTCATGGATTTCGTTGTTGATATGGTGTTGGAGTCTCCTAGACTGATGGTGCTGGCGCCTTCAATGCCTGGGTTGACGATGAACTCTGCAGTTTGGTCAGGACTTCCTCCAACTTATGATCTTGTTGGACTTCATACAGGCAGGTACCTCTGCAGCTCACAATTATGGTAACTCATTGGACCTTCTCTTCCTCCTGGGGATGGAGACTTCCGACTTGGTGGTGGAACGGTTGGATGATCTGATCACCACACTATAAGGTTCAATCTCCTGGCTCTCCCTATAGGCCTACCCCTGTGAAGATGGTCCGACACCTCCCTTTCTGGGAGTGACCCCAGAAGGTCTTCTGGCAGTGTTGAACCTATCGGGATTACGGGTACAAGCAAGGGTCCGAGAACCTGCTACAGGCTGATAATCGAGCACTGGTGGGGTCTCTGGACACCTTGGCTCCTGTCCATGTTCTCCCTCTCACCCTTCACCCTTGGTCCTCTTGGTTTGACGGTGCCTTGTGGGAGCTGAGGTGAGTAGGTTGAAGGTTATAGCAATGCTGACGGAGATCTATCCAGCATGCCGACAGAGTTAGACTGATGGAACATTATAGAGTATCAGTTGGCAATTTCCCAAAGAAGGCAGAATTCCTGTCAGAGAGATTGCTGCAGCTCGAATCAACCAGCTCAGCTCTTTCAAACTGTTCTGTTGGATGCAGTTAGAGTGGCTGGAGATCGCAGATGTCACCTTGAATTCTCTAAAGTATGCAAGCAACTTTCTGTAGTTTGGACCCAGGTCCAACCCGCCTTTAATAGGGTGTGTTGATGTCATCGGCCCTGTCCAGTGGAGATAGTCTGGTGTTCACATGAGTCAGGTGAGTTTCTGAACTTCCTGAAGGAAGTGGTGGTAACATCCCTTCTCAAGAAATCTTCCCTTGAACCAGACTGCCTGCCAACTACAGATCGTACTCTAACCTCCCTTTTGTGGGAAAGGTTATTGAGAAAGTAATTGTGCTGCAGCTAGGAGTGCCACCTTACCATTCATGACATCTATGATCCTCTCCATTCCGGATTTTGTAAGAGGCACAGCACAGAGACCACTCTAGTCTGGGTGCTCAGTGATCTCCTGATTGCGATCCATCTTTGTACTTCTAGATCTCTCAGTCTTTGACACTGTGGACCATAGGGTGCTGCTGGAATGTCTGCAAGTCATCTGTGGCCTGTCTGATGTGGACATATGATGGTTTCATTCTTTCCTCAATGGCAGATCACAGAGAGTGGTGTCAGGGACTTGTTTCTCTGAGTCATTCCCTGTGCCATTTGGGGTGCTGCAGGGCTCCATGCTATCCCCACATGGCTTGCAGTGTACACATGCTGCTGTTAGCAGACATGAGGCAGTATGGGCTGGGTTTTCACTGCTAAGCAGATCATACTCAGCTCTACTCGTCCCTTTGTGCCTGACCAGGATAGTATGCTCTCAGTGTTTAACAACTGCCTCACACAAATCCAGAACGGATGAATATCAGCTGGTTGAAACTGAATTCTGAGAAGACTAAGGCATTGGTGGTGGATCCTGATCACCAGATAGAGGGTCAGCAGCAGGATATCCCTCAGGGCTTTGGCTGGGGTGCCAGTTGCTGACCTCTGATCAGGTGCGGAATCTGGGGGTGATACTTGATGATGGGCTGACGCTTTGTTCTCAGGTGTCGGCTGTGGTCAAGTCCTCTTTACCATCTGAGGAATATCACCCGGACTAAGCACCTAGTTCCATCTGCTGCACTTTCAGCTTTGATCCACGCCATCATGACCTCACACCTGGACTACTGTAACTCCCTTTACCTAGGGCTTCTGAGGTTGATATCCACTGCCTGCAGCTGGTGTAGAAATGCAGCAGCCAGGTTGTTGTCTGGATTATCTCGATCCAGTCATATACGCCTGTGCTGTGTGAACTGCACTGGCTGCCAATTCAGTGGCAGATCACCTTCAAGGTCCGGCTTGCTGACCTATAAAGCCCTACACAGACTGGGTCTGAACTACTTGCAAGATCTCCTGCACCCTTATTGCCCCTCCAACTGCTCTACTCAGCCAATAAGGGATTGCTGGAGATTCCCAGGGTATGGTTAAAAACTTCTGGATAACAGGCATCTTCATTTACAGCTCCAACCCTGTGGAATTTTCTACCTTGTTGGATATGAAAGTATCTGACAGTAGACAGCTTCAAAACTGCATTAAAAACATACTTTTTGGGCTCACCTTTGAAGAAACTATTTAATTTATTTATTTATTTCAATTCTAGGATTACAATTACCTTGGAGCCCAGGGCTCTTTACAACGGTTCCACGTCAAAATTCAATTTCATTTAATTCCTCAATTTAATTCTTGTTAGATTATTGTAACCTGTGATTTTATTCATATTGACTGGACTTTAAGATGTGATAGGAGACGTAACTGTTTTTGTGCTTTTAGAATTCCTATCAATTTAAATTGATATTGTATAGATTTTACAGCACTTTGGTACATTGTGAATAATGCTTTATAAATACAGATTTATTACTGGCCCAGGATCATTGGAGCAATGCAAAAGAACCCTCCAGGCAGGCCCTCCTCTACATGCAGCGAAGTACAGTGTGTATCAGTCATGTGCACACTAGGGTTGTCAGAACTAGTTAGGAAACATTCAAACCGTCTCGAACCCTGGTGTTCGAGTTCTAATTCAGAACTCGAACACTAGAGGGTTCAAAAAGGTTTGAATCAGTGTGAAACAAATTATTGTTTTAATGCATTAAACCGCAAGCAACAAGCAACCTGCCCAATTTGAAATCAGCAGCCCCAGTGAAAAATCTCACTTTCCTGTAGGCATGCTGCAAACTGTCAGCTCCAAGTCCCACTTTAGCTCCAGTATGATTCTTGTCATGCCATCCATTATTAGTGTTGTTGGGGTGGGGGATGGATGGTGTGGACTGCCATTCAGTGAGGTCGGCCTCCGTATTTGTTGATCCCTCCCAGTCCATGTTACCACCTGACCATATGCTCTGCGGTCAGGTGGTGAGTGGCTCATTGGCAAACCGTGTGGCTGCAGCTCCATTCATTTAGTCCCATAAAGGAGTTGCAGCTTGTGCTACTATGCTCTGGGCTGGCTCTGCTAGTCTCTGCTAATTGCTATTTGCGGCCAGTGAAATCGTTGTGTCAGATTTTTCACAATAGTTGATTTATTACAAAGAAAAGTACAAAAATAAATAAAAAGCTAAAGGGTGGATGGGGTGAAGAGGTAGGAGTGGGACAGAGGAAAGAAAGAAAGAAAGAAAGAAAGAAAGAAAGAAGAAAGAAAGAAAGAAAGAAAGAAAGAAAGAAAGAAAGAAAGAAAGCTAGCTGGAAGGAATAGTTGGTGGTGGCCTCAGGACGGGCAGAGGGAAATTAAGGAGCTAGTTGCTGAATATTTGTGAGAGACTGAGAATTCTTATTTATGATCTCATTCTCAACTCAAATTCAATCAACAGTTCATCTCAGCTGTCTGGCGTGACTCGTGACACACTTGGGAGGGAGCGATCACCCTGGCTGGGGAGAGGTGAAGAAAATAAAACATATTCAGATTTACTTGAGAGGAAATTAAGTTTAACTTTAAATTAATGCGTGAAGTTGAACGGAAACATTTGAATTTGATGGCGTTTATTTACTACTTTAAAGTCAATAAACAGGAGAAAAAAGAATTAAACCCTTACCCTACTCCACAAAACAAAGTAAAAAATTGTCAGGAGGACAGGATTCTGTCTAAGGACTGTACTGTGCTGAATGTTCTTCTCTTCCACCCTAATAAATTCCTGCTAGAACAACACGGGCTGTTTTTTTTTTTTTTTTACACAGTATTCCCTACTTGTGTGTTGTGCATGTGACTCACTCTACTTCTGTATCTCCTGTGGTGTTAGCCCATCACCTGCTGCTGCTGCTGTGTACCCTACCCATTGTGTGTTACCATGAGAAGCCCATTATTGGGCAGTTGTGTGGTGGCATTATATTTAAATACATGACTGAAGCCTATAAATAAAGTTTAGTGTTGAGAGGAGAGGCATAAAATCTCTTTCCTTGGGTTGTGTGTGTGTGTGTGTGTGTGTCTGTGTGTGTGTGTGTGTGTGTGTGTGTGACTTCATCCTCTGTGGTCAGCCAATCACCCTGGTCAGTTTGTGGTGGCATTATCCTTAAATACATGACAGAAGCCTAGAAATATATTTGCCTGTTGGGAGGAGAGACAGAAAAATCTCTTTCCTTGGGTTGTATATGTGTGTGTGAGTGTGACTCTGTCTCCTGTGGTCAGCCCATCTGCTGTGTGCCTTTTGACTGCACTGTACCCTATCCAGTGTGTGTTACCAAGAGAGCCCAGTGGCCAGTTGTCGTGTGGTGGCATTATCCTTTAATGCATGACAGAAGCCCAGAAATATATTTCCCTGTTGGGAGGAGAGACAGAAAAATCTCTTTCCTCGGTTTGTCGTGTAACTCCATCTTTGTGGTCAGCCCATCACCCTACTGCTGTAGCCCCTTCACTGCTATCGTATGCCGATGCCCAGCAGCCCAATCATTCTGTAAGCCTTGAACCTGGGATCCTTTAGTTGCAAACCGTCATATTCTTCAATTACTTTCAGTCTACTGCATCACAGTGTCACATAGCCAAAATAAAATTTTGGAGTTGTAGCCAGTGATCATAGATCACGTTGCTTTCTTACACAGGAATTGTGTGGGTGTATTCTCTGCAGTATACTGGTTCTGTTATGGCTGACACCAACATAGATGAAGCATCTAGTGCTGGTGTTGGAGCAGGTGTTGGTGGTAGTGGTAATCCTGGTGCTAGCAGAAATAAACAAAATATTTCACGTGATAAAAATTCAACAAACAGCAAAAGAGCAACAGTGAAGTGTGTAAAGGGGACCTTTTAAGAAAACCTGTACAGCTGCTGGGGTCAGACAGAGAGGCACCATAAGGTATGCCATTCATGCTGTTAAGATCCCTGTGACTAGCAGCAATAATGCAAGTGACAGTGAGTCCCTCTCTGACTCAGACTGTAGCTCTTTGTCTCAGTCCGACACTGTTGTGTCTCATGACGAATCATTACTTCCTCAACAAAGTGAAATGAGCAAGTCTGCTGACAATGAATCAGGTAGTGCACTTGCAAATACATCCAGCACTGTTGGCAATGAAAAGGACATATCCATTGAATCCACCACTTCTGTGTTGGCCAGCAATGAAAATCCATCAGAGTCTTCTGCCCACTCTTCTAGCACCAAGGAGCATGTCCCAGGTTCTGTTAGGACAGGTGAAAAGACACAAACAGTCTTTAGCTATCTTCCTAGCACTCGAACAAAATCTGTCACATCTGAGGTGTGGAATTATTTCTCTGTCAGTAAAACTGATCCATGCAGAGCAATTTGTTCCTGTGTAAACAGAGTGTAAGCTGTGGTAAAGTTGTGTCATGCCTTGGCACTACAGCTCTTAAACGCCATCTGAAAAGCATTCAGTTTTGCTTGATCATCCAAAACCCATGTCCTCCATCTTCCAGATCACACGTGAGAAGGGTCAGGAATCTGAAATGGATACTGAATTGTCTGAACTTAATGGGCAGAACCACTGCCAGCCCTAGGATCACTGTTACCACCAATGCCAGCACCATTAGTACCAGTTGCACATCCAGTGATGGCACTGAATATATATGAGTCCTAGTCCACCATCTCCGCGTCCATCTGCCCATCAAGCACGGTGTATAATAAACCAGCAGGGACATGTTGTATACAGCTAACACTGTCTCAGGCATTTGAAAGGAAGAATACCTTTACTAGAAATCATCCAAGGACCCTTCATCTTAATCACGAATTGGTGAACTGTTAGCTTGAGCCCTTCTCCCATACTCTTTGGTAGATCATGAGGTTTTAGGAGCTCATGACATTAACAGAGCCTCGTTACAATGTTCCTCATCAAGGTACTTTTCCTATGTTGAAATACCAAACATTTATCAGGCTTTAAAAGCAACAGTGATGCTTGCACTTAAAACTACGGAGGGTGGGGTTATTCATGTCACAACAGATATGTGGACCAGCACTCAAAACATAGATTACATGTCCCTTACTGCTCATTGGGTCACGTTTTCTTGTGCTTCTTCAAAACAAAGACACCCCAAAGATGGCGCTGCTGCATATAAAGAAGTTTGGGCAAGTCATACTGCTGCAAACATCTTGCAGGAACTAAATGACCTCCTTGATGAATGGGTTTATTCTCATGGTCTAAAATGTGGCTTCATAGTAAGTGACAATGGAGCCAAAATCTTGAAAGCAGTACAGGATGGAGGATTTCTGCATGCTTCTTGCTTTGCACATTGCTTACACTTATTTGTCACAGGATTTCTCAGCAACGAAACACAAGTGGATGGTATGATTGTTGTTTGCAAAAAATTGTGACTCACTTTTCACATTCAACCAAGGCTATATGGACATTGTCTGAACTGCAAAAAAACACAAGTTGCCCCAGAAAAGCTGATTCAAAATGTCCACTCGTTGGAACTCAACGCTTTATATGCTACAAGCCCTCTTGGAGCAAAAGCAAGCTGTACATGAGTATTGCTCCAGTTACATTATTGGAGATGGCATTATGCTGTCTGTGCTGCAGTGGAAATTAATGGAGACAGTGTGCTGTATCCTAGCTCCTTTAGAGACAGCTACAAGGGACATGTCTTCTGAAGGTGCATCTGTGAGTCAGGTTATCCACTCATAATGCTCATTTCATATCATCTTAGTGTTCTAAATCTACAAATAGAAAAAGACAGATCTGAGCGCAGACAACATGTAGCCTGTATCATGGGAATCTAAATAAAAAGAATGGCGGGCTTCAAAACCAATGACAAATTAGTTGCAATGCAAATCAAAACACTACATCCTTGCAACTCTCTTAGATCCCAGGTTCAAGTCTATACATCTTCAAAAACAGATGATATAGAGCAGTACAAATGGATGTTGCTAGATGAGCTGCAACACTCACAGGAGTCAAACACAGACACGCACAGTACCCTCAGGTTGTCATCACCACAACATGCAGGTTCATCTTAATAAAGGGATACAGAACTGGAAAAGTCACCAAGCATTAACAGTAGTTGTTCACAACTCCCACTTCTTCAACCCTTAGTAGCAAGCTAAATCTGTGGCAAAACCTTTCCCAAATTGCTGCCATACCAGCTTCTCTGATTCCTCTTCTAAGCGGTCTCTGTCCATCATGGTAGACAGTTACCTGCAAGAACTGCCTATTCCTATTGATGCATGCCCTTTTGAATACTGGAGAAAAAAAAGTCAATTTGGACAGAGCTGTATGATGAAGCCTGTAAATATCTTGGTTGTCCTGCAACAAGTGTCTCTTCAGAATGCATGTTTAGTACAGCTGGCAATATTGTGACAGACAGCAGAAATAGGTTGCTGCCAGAAAATGTACACGTTAACTTTTATTAAAGTTAATGTCAAGATTTTGTATCCCTATAAGAGTATACAAACTGATCCTGAAGTGATTGATGTTGTGGATGTTGATGGTGATGACAACTCAGATGGTGGTGGCTGGTAAATACTGTGTGGGACAGAGTCTCTCTGCACAAAAGGAAAACTTTACAGACTGTGATGACTTTGGTTGTCTCTCTCCTTTCGATCTACTACCTTGGACTATATACCCCCAAAACTTTCCCATTTCATGGCAAACTGCTTTGTAGCTAGGGTCTAAACTAAAGTCAACAAGTTTTATATACAGGGCAATTTTAACATCAGTGGGAACAGGCCCAAATTTGGCATAAAAGGGACACTGTCACGTCAATCCTTTCTGTATCATATTATTTATAGTTAAAGTGCAAACATATATTTTGGATTTACCTTCTGTGACTTTGTGGTGCATCAGTATGGGCTGGGACAGGAGACGGTCTATTTTTCAGTTTTAAAGAGGACAAAACAATGAGTTCTAATTGGTAGCTGTTTATTATTTTTCAATTACAGAAATGTTAGCCATAAACCAAAAATGGATGCTAGTACATGGGTGAGGGTTGTGGGTTGGTTTTAACATGTGGGTGTAAGGGTGGCATGAGTGCTACTGCACAGATGAGGTGGTGAAAAGAAAAGTGGAATGGGTGATGGGGTGAAAGGTGGGTGTTGTTTTAGTCCTTTCATTTACAGATTTGTGATCGGCTGGGGATGGTGAGGAAAAATGATGACAGACCGAACCTACTGTCACATAATATATATTCTTATTAAATACATTGCAAACTGCTGCCACCTAGCACAATTGTCCTGTCCCTTTAAAAAGAATAAAAGAATCAGAAATAAAGAAAAATCTGCATCAGCAGTTTTCATAGAATGTGACCTATCATAAAGTGTTTTTGCTTTACAAGTAGTGATAATTTGATACATAATGGGGTTGACAGGCGCTGTCCCTTAAACATCACATGCAAACTGCTGCAGCTACATTAAATGTTCCTTAAGTTAGTATGTGGTGAGAAATCACTTTTTATTTATGTGACTGAAATACAGATTTTATTGAGTATCAGCTGCAAAATGCATCATCTTAGAAAGTTGTATGTATTACTTCAATTGCCAACAAAAATGTTGGTATATGCATTATCTTATTTTTATTTTTATTTTATTTAAACAGCAGTTTGGAAAACCTTTGAACCATAGGCTCATTTACAAAAGTACCTTGTCACAGTAAGACAAACCAAAATACACAGTATAGCAGTACAACACATAAGTATAACAGTAAATTAAGACATAGAGTACAAACAAGCTGGTACAGGTAGGATGGATGCAAACAATACCAGAAGTTATATGTTGTCCATAGCAGCTTAGTAATAAGCTTTGTCTTAAGTACTGAGTACGGCTTTGACTAGTGGCAGTTACAGCATCGGGTGTTAATAAGGTGGTTATGTAGGAAGTTTTGAAGCGATATAGTTGGAGCTTCAGAGATGGAGGGGGCAGTGTGTTGAACAGGGAGGGGCCTAAAGCTGAAGGCTCTTTTGCCGTGAGAGGTCCTAGCTCTAGGGACAACAGAGAGGTTTTCCCAGAGGTCCAAGTATGAACTAGTGGGACAGGCGGCATATGGTGGTGGTCAATCCTGGTGGGATAGCCCAAGGAGGGTCTTTTACAAAGGGTACAGGTCAGATATTTGAGGGTGCTCGTACCGAGGATCAAGTACCAGCGCTTTAGCATACAGTGAACAGGTTGAGTGTCATCCTAGGTGCTCCAGTAATTAACCTGCGGCCTTATTCAGGTAGTGCGAGATTTTATGGGTGCAGTCTGATCAGCAGCACCATACCCGGCAGTCCATGGTCCACACTAGGGACAGGATAGAGGAGGTGACTGGAGTCGAAGACCTCCGGGGAGGCAGTGTTTATACCAAATGTAGGATGCCCAATCAGATATTAGTGGCAGTGGCTAGGGCAGCGATGTGTCCATGCAAGGAGAGGGAGGGTCAAAATGGATCCCTAGGTATTTATAAGAGCAAACTTGTTCGAGTGGGAAGAGGACCCAGAATGAATGAGGAGTTTGAAGTTGCAGGACTCGTTTTGGGGATGAGTGAAGAACATGGTTTTGTTTTTAAGATTTATCACCAATCTATGTATGAACCAGCCCTCGGCTTCAGTGAAGGACTTCTGCAGCGAGTCCTGGAGGGCAACAGGGTTATGACTTGAGGCAAAGATGACTGCATCATCAGCGTACAATAAATTTTCCCGAGCAAGGCGTGGAAGGGTGCTAAGGTAAAGGGAGAATAGTAAGGGGCCCAGAATGGAGCCCTGGGAACCCCAGAAAAGATGGGACAGATGTCTGAGTAGGTCCATTAATTTTACGCTGTGAGGAGTCAGACAGATAACTGGTGCACCAGGAGATAGGCCCAGCAGCAAAACCAGAGACTACAGGGCATCAAGAAGGAGGGTGGGAGACAGTGTCAGCTTTCGAGGAGGTCAATGAAGACAGCACCAGCCAGAGAACCAGTGTCTAGGAGGAGTGGAGAAAGTTGGAGAACTCTAGGAGGGCTGTGTTGGTACTGTGGCTTCTCCAGAAGCCATGCTGCTCAGGACAAGGACATTGTAGGTGGAGAGGTAGTCAGAGATTTGAGAGGCCACCACTTTTCCAAGGCCTTGGAGAGGAGAGAGAATGGAGATCGGTCGATAGTTTCCAGCCACAGTCCTATCACCACCTTTAAAGATGGGGTGACAGTGGTGACTTTCAGGCAGTTGGAACCTTCCCAGGCAAAGAGAGTGGTTGATGAGGCATGTGATGCGGGGTGAGACTGTGTCTAAGACCAGCCATAGGATACACGGATCCAGTGTCACTGCCTGTACTATTACTCTTGAGGGCAGTGACAAGGTGCGGCCTAAGTTCTTGGGCAGAAACATCAGGAGGAGAAAATAAGGTGAGAAAGATTTATGGCAGGTGCTGGGGAGGAGGTCAAAAAATTTGTAGGGAGGATAGGGCTAAGGTCAGTGAATGAGGTGTTGAGGTGGTTGGCTATGAGGGCTGGGTCTGAGGAGATCACACCATTAATGTTGATCTGGGTGGGTGGGGGATGTGCACTCCCATTTAACTGTTTAATGTTATCCCAGAAGGTTCTGGATTCCCCATGAGGCAGTGAGTGAGGACCGATAGTGCTCAGACTTGGCCTTTCTGATGGCCAGTGCACTTGTTTGAGGTGACAGCATATAACTGCTTGTCACTGGGCCGGCCAGTCTCAATGCACGGTGCCATAGGTTGTCCCTATGTTTGAGCTGGTGGATCAAAGCTGGGGTAACAGAGCATTCTTCCTTTAGAGCAGCGGGTCAACACTGGGGCAAGATATCACAGGCATTATAAAAGTTCGGGTAAAGAAGAGGCTGTGTCGATGTCAGGAGTTGCCTGTATAGGAGACCAGTCAATTTGGGACAGAAGTTCCTTAAGTTTTATCAGTCCACCAGGTATTAGGCGCCACCGGCATGTGGACTGTGCTATGGGTTTGGGGACTGAGGATGACCAGTTGAATAGAATGGGGAGTGATCGCTGAGAGGTCTGGGAGGACTTGTACATTGGGGATCCGATTAGAGGCGGTTGGTGAGTATCACATCAAGCAGGGTACTGGAGCCTCTCTTGGGTTAGTCCTGGTAGGGTGGGTAACTAGTTGCGTTAGGTCTATTGCAGAAAGAGTCTCGGGTGAGGAGGAGGAGGGCTGAGCCAGTTGACATTTAAGTCACCCACCAGAATTTGATCAGCGGAAGGAGGAGAAAGTAAGGTATTCTGTAAGAGGCAATGGCCTCGTTAGGTCC
Source organism: Neoceratodus forsteri (assembly GCA_016271365.2). Taxonomy (NCBI): domain Eukaryota; kingdom Metazoa; phylum Chordata; order Ceratodontiformes; family Ceratodontidae; genus Neoceratodus; species Neoceratodus forsteri. The sequence continues at coordinate 718,872,437 of CM057459.1, read as the reverse complement.
ATGGGGGCACGTATGCAGTAGTCAGATAAGGGTCCCTTTAAAGGGTCAGGGTTAGTTTCAGCTGGCGCCTGGGCCCTAGGTCTAGGATGGGAGGCGGGCAGGACTAGTACGGAGAGATTCCTTGACATAAATAGAGCAGCCACCTTGCGTCTCCCAACACGGTCAGGACGGAAAAGGATGAAACAGGAAGGGAGACTAGGGAGTCAGGGGAGGATTTGACAGCCAAGTCTCAACCAGGTGATGACATCAGAGTTAATTGATGTGACCAGGCATTGTAGAGAGTCAAACTTTTTAGGAGGCTACAGATATTCATGGAGACCATGCATGGGCCTGTGGTGCGAGTTGAGGAGCTCCTGGGAGCAGGACAGGGTTTGGATGAATGTTCACTGACGAGGATGTAGCATGTACTAACACCTGGCAGGGAGATGGTGAGAGGTTTTCCTACGATTGACAGGAGGGGAGGGAGGCTAAGGAGCAGGGGTGGGTAGGGAGGTACAGGTGGGAAAGCAAGAATAAGACACCCAGATGTGCCTGAGGTGAGAAAGCTAGGGAGGGCAGAGATGATGGGGACACACGAGGTCCAGGGGCAGGGGAGGAGGATCAGGAGCAAGGGAGGGAGGTTGCCAGGGCACAGTGTGACTAGCAGGTGGGTAAGTGGGTGAGTGCACTGCCTGAGTGGGGATAGGCACAGTCAGGCGTGAGGCAGGGCCATACATTGTGGTGAGCAAGATACCAGGAAGTAGTGCTGTAAGGTAGGAGTAGGAAGTAGTGAGGCATAGGTCCTCTAGTGAACAACAGAGTATAACCTGCAAATGGGAAAGTGGGAGATAGGTTCTGGGCAACAGGGGCGTGATGTTACAGAGTGATTTCACTGGGTGGATCCTTAAAATTGACAGCCGCCCTGGGTGGGAGGTGTGATACCAGGTGGGTGAGGCAGGCGGCAGAAGGGGCCGTCGGTGCTTTACCCTTCTGCAGCCATCCAGATGAAGAAGAGGCTCTCCTTACCTCAGAAGTTATCAGTCTGGAGATTTGGCTTCCTCAGCTACTCAGGTGAGCTGTTTGTTGCTTCAGTTGCTTGATTGTCCCGAGTGCCTAGCTAGGGGAGCTGCCTATATAGTGGAGAAACAAAGCCTCTCATTACTATGCAGTGGAGAATATGTTGTGACTTACACAAAGGAGCTCCACTCTAAGCAAGCAGGGCTATTCAAAATGAGGTCACACTAGAACCCAGCTAACCCTAATGCCTTCAGTTACAAGCACAATTAGCTCAATAGCCACCATATTAAACAAGTCTGATCTATATTAGCTGCTCGGTATATCTGGCTTTAGATGTAATCAGTGAGGCAACTCTAGAAAACCAAGTGAGTCCCTAGGTTTACACTTCAGATTAGTAGCGCAAAGAAGCAAATAACAAGCCCCAGTGGTGAAGAGGAACAAAGTTCATAAAATAAAGTGTTCATCAGGTAGCACCCTCTGCAGGCGTCAGATGAAGAGAGGCTCTCTTTACCTCGAAAGTTATCAGGCTGGAGATTTGGCTTCCTCAGCTACTCAGGTGAGCTGCTTGTTGCTTCAGTTGCTTGATTGTCGAGTGCCTAGCTAGGGGAGCTGCCTATGTAGTGGAAAAACAAGCCTCTCATTACTATGCAGCGGGGAGAATATGTTGTGACTTACAAAAGTAGCTCCACTCTAAGCAAGCAGGGCTATTCCAAAATGAGAGTCACACTAGGACCCAGCTAACCTAATATCTTCAGTTACAAGCACAATTAGCTCAACTACCATATTAAACAAGTCTGATCTATATTAGCTGCTTGGTATATCTGGCTTTAGATGTAATCATGAGAACAACTCTAGAAAAATCAGTGGTCCTATTTTACACTTCAGCATTAGTAGCACAAAGAGAAGCAAATATCAAGCCACAGTGGTGAACAGGAACAAAGTTCAAAAATATAAGTGTTCATCAGGTAGCACCTCTGCAGGCATCCAGATGAAGACAAGAGCTCTCTTTTACCTCAAAAGTTATCAGGCTGGAGATTTGACTTCTCAGCTACTCAGGGGCTGCTTGATGCTTCAGTTGCGCAGTTGTCCCGAGTGCCGAGCTTGGAGAGGAGCTGCCCATGTAGTGGAAAACAAAGCTCTCATTACTATGCAGCGGGAGAATATGTTGTGACTTACAGAAAGGAGCTTCCTCTAAGCAAGCAGAACTATTCAAAATGAGGACACACTGGGACACAGCTAACCTAATGCCTTCAGTTACCATGACACAATTAACTCAATACCACCATAATAAACAAGTCTGATCTATATTACCTGCTTGGTATATCTCGCTTTAAGATGTAATCATGAGGCAACTGAAAAAACCAGTGAGTCCATAGCTTGACACTTTAGCATTAGTAGCACAAAGAAAGCAATTAACAAGCCCACCGAGTGGTGAACAGGAACAAAGTTAAGTAAAAATATAAGTGTTCATCAAGTAGCACCTCTGCAGGCATCCAGACGAAGACAAGAGGCTCTCTTTACCTCAAAAGTTATCAGGCTGGAGATTTGGCTTCCTCAGCTACTCAGGTCAGCTGCTTGTTGCTTCAGTTGCTTGATCGTCCGGGTGCCTAGCTTGGGAGGAGCTGCCTATGAGTGGAGAAAACAAAGCCCTCATTACTATCCAGTGGGAGAATGTGTTGTGACTTACACAAGGCTCCACTGTAAGCAAACAGGGCTATTCAAAATGAGGTCACCTAGGACCCAGCAAAACTAATGCCTTCAGTTACAAGCACAATAAGCTCAATACCACCATATTAAAAAGTCTGATCTATATTAGCTGCTTGGAATATCTGGCTTTAGAATGTAATCAACAAGGCAACTCCTAGAAAAACCAGTGAGTCCCTAGCTTTACCTTCAGCATTAGTAGCACAAAAGAAACAAATAACAAGCACCACCCAGTGGTGAACAGGGAACAAAGTTCATAAAATATAAGTGTTCTTCAGATAGCACCCCTGCAGGCGTCCAGATGAGAGAGGCTCTGCTTACCTAAAGTTATCAGGCTGGAGATTTGGCTTCCTCAGCTACTCATATGAGCTGCTTGTTGCTTCAGTTGCTTCATTGTCCCGAGTGCCTAGCTAGGGTGAGGGGAGCTGCCTATGTAGAGGAGAAAACAAAGCCTCTCATTACTATGCAGCGGAAGAATATGTTGTGACTTACACAAGGAGCTCCACTCTAAGCAAGCAGGGCTATTCCAAAATGAGGTCACACTAGAACCCAGCTAACCTAACACCTTCAGTTACAAGCACAATTAGCTCAATACCACCATATTAAACAAGTATGATCTATATTAGCTGCTTGGTATATCCTGACTTAAGATGTAATCAGCAAGGCAACTCAAGAAAAACCAGTGAGTCTAACTTTACACTTCAGCATTAGAAGCACAAGGGAAGCAAATAACAAGCCCACCTAGTGGTGAACAGGGACAAAGTTCATAAAATATTAGTATTCAACAGGTAGCACCCTCAGCAGGCGTCCAGACAAAGAAGAGGCTCTTTACCTCAAAAGTTAGGCTGGAGATTTGGCTTCCTCAGCTACTCAGGTGAGCTGCTTGTTGCTTCAGTTACTGGATGTCCTGAGTGCACAGCTTGGGGGAGCTGCCTATGTAGTGGAGAAACAAAGCCTCCTCATTACTATGCAGCGGGAGAATATGTTGAGACTTACACAAAGAGCTCCACTTTAAGCAAGCAGGGCTATTCAAAATGAGGTCACACTAGGACCCAGCTAACCTAATGCCTTCAGTTACAAGCACAATTAGCTCAATACCACCATATTAAACAATTCTGATCTATATTAGCTGCTTGGTATATCTGGCTTTAAGATGTAATCAGCGAGGCAACTCTAGAAAAACCAGTGAGTCCCTAACTTTAGACTTAAGCGTTAGTAGCACAAAGAGAAGCAAATAACAAGCCTACCCAGAAGTGAACAGGGAACAAAGTTCATAAAATATAAGTGTTCATCAGGTAGCACCCCTCTGCAGGCATCCAGACGAAGAAGAGGCTCTCTTTACCTTGAAAGTTATCAGGCTGGAGATTTGGCTTCCTCATCTACTCAGGTGAGCTGCTTGTTGCTTCAGTTGCTTGATTGTCCCAGTGCCTAGCATGGGAGGCTGCCCATGTAGTGGAGAAACAAAACCTCTCATTACTATGCAGCGGGAGAATATGTTATGACTTACACAAAGGAGCTCCACTCTAAGCAAGCAGGGCTATTCCAAAATGAGGACACACTAGGGACCCAGCCTAATCTAATGTCCTTCAGTTACAAGCACAATTAGCTCAATACCACCATAATAAACAAGTCTGATCTATATTACCTGCTTGGTATATCTCGCTTTAAGATGTAATCAGCAAGGCAACTCTAGAAAAACCAGTGAGTCCCTATTTACTTCAGCATTACGTAGCACAAAGAACAATTAACAAGCACACCCAGTGGTGAACAGGAACAAAGTTCTTAAAATATAAGTGTTCATCAGGTAGCACCCCTCTGCAGGCATCAGATGAAGACAAGAGGCTCTCATTACCTCAAAAGTTATCAGGCTGGAGATTTGGCTTCCTCAGCAACTCAAGGTGAGTTGCTTATTGCTTCAGTTGGCAGTCGCCCTGAGTGCATAGCTTGGGGAGCTACCAAGTGTAGTGGAGAAACAAAGCCTCTCAAGTATTACTATGCAGTGGAGAAAATGTACAGACTTACACAAAGGAGCTCCCACTTCTAAGCAAGCAGGGCTATTCTAATATGAGGTCACACTAGAACCCAGCTAACCTAGCCGCTTCAGTTACAAACTGCTTCAGCTCCAATACCACCATATTAAACAAAGTACTGATACTATATTAGCTGTGGTATATCTGGCTTAAGATGTAATCAGCAGGCAACTCTAGAAAAACCAGTGAGTCCCTAGCTTTACACTTCAAGCATTACTAGCACAAAGAGAAGCTAATGAACAAGCCCACAACAGTGGTGAACAGGGAACAAAGTTCATAAAATATAAGTGTTCATCAGGTACCACCTCTGCAGGCATCTAGATGAAGACAAGGCTCTGCTTTACCTCAAAGTAATCAGGCTGGAGATTTGGCTTCCTCAGCAACTCAGTGAGCTGCTTATTGCTTCAGTTTGCTTGATTGTCCAGAGCGCCATAGCTTGGGTGAGGAGCTGCCTGTGTAGTGGAGAAAACAAAGCCACTCATTACTATGCAGTGGAGAATATGTGTGACTTACACAAAGGAGGCTCCATTCTAAGCAAGCAGGGCTATTCAAATGAGGACACACTAGGACCCAGCTAACCCTATGCCTTCCAATTACAAGCACAATTAGCTCCAATACCACCATAATAAACAAGTCTGATCTCTATATTACCTGCCATGGTATATCTCACATAAAGATGTAATCAGCAAGAGAACGCTCGAGAAAACCAGTGAGTCCATAGTTTTTACACTTCAGCATTAATAGTAGCACAAAGAGAAGCTAATAACAAACCCACAAAGTGGTGAACAGGGAACAAAGTTCATTAAAAATAAGTGTTCATCGTAGCCCCTCTGCAGGCATCAAGATGAAGAGAAGAGGCTGCTACCTCGAAAGTAATCAGGCTGGAGATTTGGCTTCCTCAGCAACTCAAGCTGAGCTGCATGTGCTTCAGTTGCTTGATTGTCCAGGTGCCTAGCATGAGAGAGGCTGCCTATGTAGTGCAAAAAACAAAGCCTCTCATTACTATGCAGTGGGAGAATATGTTGTGACTTCACCACAAAGGAGCTCCACTCTAAGCAAGCAGGCTATTCAAAATGAGGTCACACAGGACCCAGCTAACCTAATGCCTTCAGTTACAAGCACAATTAGCTCAAATACCACCATAATAAACATAGTCTGATCTATATTACCTGCATGGTATATCTGACTATAAAAATGTAATCAGCGAGGCAACTCGAGAAAAACCAGTGAGTCCATAGCTTTACTTCAGCATTACTAGCTCAAAGAAGCAAATAACAAGCCCACCCAGAAGTGAACAGGAACAAAGTTCATAAAATATAAGTGTTCATCAGGTAGCACCCTCTGCAGGCGTCCAGATGAAGAGGCTCTCTTTACACTCGAAAGTTATCAGGCTGGAAGTTTGGCTTCCTCAGCAACTCCAGCTGAGCTGATTATTGCTTCAGTTGCTTGATTGTCGAGTGCCTAGCATGGGGGGAGCTGCCCATGAAGTGCAAAAACAAAGCCTCTCATTACTATACAGCGGGAGAATATGTTGTGAATTACACACAAAGAGCTCCACTCTAAGCAAGCAGGGCTATTCCAAAATGAGGTCTGATAGGACCAGCTAACAAATGCCTTCGATTACAAGCACGAATTAGTTCAATACCACCATAATAAACAGTCAGATCTATATTGCCTGCTTGGTAGGTCTCGCTTTAAAATGTAATCAAGCGAGGCCAACTCGAGAAAAACCAGTGAGTCCATAGCTTGTACACTTCAGCATTAGTAGCACAAAGAGAAGCAAATAACAAGCCCAATTAGTGGTGAAACAGGGAACAAAAGTTCTTAAAGTATAAGTTTCATCAGGTAGCACCCATCTGCAGGCATCAGATGAAGAGAAGAGGCTCTCTTTACCTCAAAGTTATCAGGCTGAGATTTGGCTTCCTCAACCAACTCAGGTGAGCTGCTTGTTGCTTCAGCTGCACGCTGATCGTCAAAATTGCTAGCTTGGGGGTGCTGCCTATGAAGTGGAGAAAACAAAGCTCTCTCATTACTATGAAGCTGGAGAATATATGTTAGACTTACAATGCTGAGCCCACTTCTAAGCAAGCAGGGCTTATTCCAAAATGAGGTCACAGTAGGACCCAGCTGGAACCAAATGCCTTCAGTTACAAGCACAATTAGTTCAATACCACCATAATAAACAAGTCTGATCTATATTACCTGCTTGGTATAGTCTGGCTTAAGATGTAATCAGCGAGCAACTCGAGAAAAACCAGTGAGTCCTAGCTACACTTCAGCATTAGAAGCACAAAGGAAGCAAATAACAAGCCCACTCAGTGGTGAACAGGGAACAAAGTTCATAAAAGATAAGTGTTCAACAGGTAGCACCCTCTGCAGGCGTCCGGAGATGAAGAAGAGGCTCTGCTTACCTCAAAAGTTATCAGGCTGGAGATTTGGCTTCCTCAGCTACTCAGCTGAGCACCTTGTTCTTCCAGTTGCTTGATTCCCGAGTGCCTAGCATGGGGAGCTGCCTATGTAGTGCAAAAAACCAAAGCCTCTCTCACATTACTATGCAGCAGGAGAATATGTTGTGACTTACACAAGGAGAAATCCACTCTAAGCAAACAGGGCTATTCAAAATGAGGTCAAACTAGGACAGCTATACTAATGCCTTCAGTTACAAGCACAATTAGCTCAATACCACCATAATAAACAAGTCTGATCTATATTAGCTGCTTGGTATATCTGGCTTTAAGATGTAATCCAAGCGAGCAACTCTAGAAAAACAGTAAGTCCCTAGCTTTACACTTCAGCATTAGAAGCACAAAGGGAAGCAAATAACAAGCCCGCAGTGGTGAACAGGGAACAAAGTTCATAAAATATAAGTGTTCAACAGGTAGCACCCCTCTGCATGCATCCGGACGAAGAGAGAAATCTCTCTTTACCTCGAGGTTATCAGGCTGGAATTTGGCTTCCTCAGCTGCCTCAAGTGAGCAACATTGCTTCACTTGCTTGATTGTCCTGAGTGCCTATCTTGGGCGCTGCCTATGTAGAGGAAAACAAAACTCTATTTTATGCAGCGAGAGAATATGTTGAGACTTTACACAAAGGAGCTCCACCTAAGCAAACAGGGCTATTCCAAAATGAGGTCAAAATTGAAATCTAGCCATATACTTGGCTGCTTCTAGTTACAAGCACAATTAGCCTCATCACCACCATATATTAAAACAAGTCTTAGATCTATATTAGTTGCTTGGTATATCTGACTTAAAAGATGTAATCAGCAAGGCAACTCTAGAAAAACCAGTGAGTCCCAAGCTTTACACTTCAGCATTAGAAGCACAAAGCAAATAACAAGCCCACCCAGTGGTGAACATGGAACAAAGTTCATAAAATATAAGTGTTCATCAGGTGGCACCCTCTGCGAGCATCCAGATGAAGAGAAGGCTCACTTTACCTCGAAGTTATCAGGCTGGAGATTTGACTTCACGGTACTCAGGTGGGCTGCTTGTTGCTTCAGTTGGCAGTTGTCGAGTGCCTAGCTTGGAGGGCTGCCTATGAAGAGGAGAAAACAAACCCTCTCATTACTATGCAGCGGAGAATATGTTGTGACTCACACAAAGGAGTTCCACTCTAAGCAAGCAGGGCTATTCAAAATGAGGTCAACTAGGACCCAGCTAACCTAATGCCTTCAGTTACAAGCACAACTAGCTCAATACCACCATATTAAACAAGTCTGATCTATATTAGCTGCTTGGTATATCTGGCTTTAGATGTAATCAGCAAGGCAACTCGAAGAAAACCAGTGAGTCCCAACTTTACACTGGCAGTAGTAGCACAAGAGAAGCAAATAACAGCCCACAAAGTGGTGAACAGGAACAAAGTTCATAAAATATAAGTGTTCATCAGGTAACACCCCTGCAGGCGTCCAGACGAAGAAGAGACTCTCTTACCTCGAAGTAATCAGGCTGAAATTGGCTTCCTCAGCGACTCATGTGAGCTGCTAGTTGCTTCAGTTGTGATTGTCCGAGTGCCTAAACTTGGGTGAGGAGCTGCCTGTAGTAGGAAAACAAAGCCTCTCATTACTATGCAGCGGGGAGAATATGTTGTGACTTACACAAGGGCTCCCATTCTAAGCAAACAGGGCTGTTCCAAAATGAGGGTCACACTAGGACCCAGCTAACCTAATGTCTTCAGTTACAAGCACAATTAACAATACCACCATAATAAACAAGTCTGATCTGTTACCTGCTTGGTATATCTCGCTTTAAGATGTATTCAGCATGGCAACTCTAGAAAAACAGTAAGTCCTAACTTTACACTTCAGCATTAGTAGCAAAGAAAACAAATAACAAGCACACCAACTGGTGAACAGAACAAAGTTCATAAAATATAAGTGTTCATCAGGTAGCACCCATCTGCAGGCATCCAGATGAAGAGGCTGCTTTACCTCAAAAGTTATCAGGCAGGAGTTGGCTTCCCTCAACTACTCAGCTAAGGTTGTATTCTTCAGTTTCCTGATTGTCCAGGTGCCTAGCATGGGGGAGCTGCCTATGTGGTAAAAAAAACAAAGCCTCTCATTACTATGCAGCGGGAGGGAATATGTTGTAATACAAGGCTCACTCTAGCAAGCAGGGCTGTTCCAAGTAAGGTCAGACTAGGACACCTTCAACCCTAATGCCTTCGATTACAAGCACAATTGTCCCAATACCACCATATTAAACAGTCACAGTCTATATTAGCTGCTTGGAATATCTGGCCCAAGATATTCAATCAGCGAGGGGCAACTCTAGAAAACAGTAAGTCCTTTAGCTTTACACTTCAGCATTAGAAGCACAAAGGAAGCAAATAACAAGCCCAACCAGTGGTGAACAGGGAAAAATTTCATAAAATATAAGTGTTCAACGGTAGCACCCTCTGCAGGCATCCAGATGAAGAGAAGAGGCTCGCCACTGAAAGTTATCAGGCAGGAGATTGGCTTCTCAGCTACTCAGCTAGGTTGCTTGTTGCTTCCTTGGCAGTGTCCTAAGTGCCTGGCTTGGGGGAGCTGCCTATGTGGGAGAAAACAAGCCTCTCATTACCTTGGTGGGAGAATATGTTGAGACTTACATAAAGGAGCTCCCTCCTATAAGCAAGCAGGGCTATTCAAAATAGTCAAACTGGGACCCAGCAACCTAATGCTTCAGTTACAAGCACACTAGCTCAATACTCACATATTAACAATTCAGTCTATATTGGCGGCAGTATATCTGGCTTTAAGATGTAATCAATGAGCAACTCTAAAAACCAGTGAGTCCTAGCTTTACACTTCAGCATTAGAAGCACAAGGAAGCAAATAACAAGCCCAACTCAGTGTGAACAGGAAAAAGTCATAAAATATAAATGTTCTCAACAGGCACCTCTGCAAGGCGTCCAGATGAAGAAGAGCTCTCTTTACCTCGAAAGTTATCAGGCTGGAGATTTGGCTTCCCAACTACTCAGGTGAGCTGCTTGTTGCTTCAGTTGCTTGATTGTCCTGAAATTGCCTAACTTCAGGTTGCCATAGTGGAAAATAAAAGCCTCTCATTACTATACAGCGGGAGAATATGTTGTACTTACAAAAGGAGCCCATCTCTAAGCAAGCAGGGCTATTCAAAATGGTCACACTGGGACCCAGCTAACAAATGCCTTCAATTACAAGCACAATTTGCTCAATACCACCATAATAAACAGTCTGATCTATATTCATTTAAACTTTAAGATGTAATCAGCGAGGCAACTCGAAAAAAACCAGTGAGTCCTAACTTTCCTTCAGCATTAGTAGCACAAGAAAAGCAAATAACAACCCACCCAAGTGAACGAAGAAAGTTCATAAAATAAGTGTTCATCAGAGCACCTCTGCGGTGTCAAGATGAAGAGAGGCTGTCGCACCTGAAAGTTATCAGGCTTGATTTGGCTTTCTCAGCTACTCAGGTGAGCTGCTTGTTGCTTCAGCTGCTTGATTGTCCAGTGCCTGGCTTGAGGCTGTAGCAAGATTATAAGGCGGAGATTTAGCATCCTCAGCTGCTCAGGTGAGCTACATGTTGCTTCAGTTGTGGTGTCCGAGTGCCTAGTTTGGGGAGCTGCCTCAAAGTTATCGACTGAATTTGACCCTCAGCTACTCGGTGAGCTGTGACCTTCAGTTGTGATTGTCCCAGGGGCCAAGCAGGGGAGCTTCTCTGTGGAAAAAACAAATCCTCTCATTACTATGCAGCAGGAGTATGTAGTGACTTACACAAGGGCTCCTCTAAGCAAGCAGGGCTATTACAAAATGAGGTCACACTAGGACCCAATAACCTAATGCCTTCAGTTACAACAATTAGTCAATACCACCATATTAAACAAGTCTGATCTATATTAGCTGCTTGAAATATCTGGCTTTAAGATGTAATAGAAAACGCAACAAAAAGCACTGAGACCAAGCTTTTCACTTCTGCATTAGTAGCACAAAGAGAAAATAAGCCCACAGTGGTGAACAGGAACAAGTTCATAAAATATAAGTGTTCATCAGGTAGCACCCTCTGCAGACGTCAGACAAAGAAGAGCTCATATTACCTCGAAGTTATCAGGCTGGAATTTGGCTTCCTCAGCTACTCAAGTGGCTACTTTACTTCAGTTGTGTGTCCAGGTCATAGCTTAGAGGGGAGGGCTGCCTATGCTGGAAAAACAAAGCCTCTCATTACTATACAGCAGGAGATATGTTGTGACTTAAACAAGACTCCTCTAAGCAACGAGCCTATTCAAAGAGGTCCCACTAGGACCAAAGCCAACTAATGCAACCGTTACAAGCACAATTAGCTGAATACCACCATATTAAACAAGTCTGATCTATAATAATACTTGGTATATCTAGCTTTAGATGTAATCATGAGGCAACTCTAGAAAAAACAGTGAGTCCAGCTTTACGCCTGCATTAGTAACACAGAGAAGCAAATAACAAGCCCACCCAGTGGTAACAGGAACAAAGTTCACAAAATGTAAGTGTTCAACAGGTAGCATCCATCTACAGACATCAGACGGAGAAGAGGCTCTCTTCACCTGAAAGTTATCATGCTGGAGATTTGGCTTCCTCAGCTACTCAGGTGAGCTGCTTGTTGCTAGTTGCTTCATTGTCCCCAAAGTGCCTGGCTTGAAGAGGGGTGGAGCAGCCTGTAGTGGAAAACAAAGCCTCTCATTACTATGCAGCAGGAGAACATGTTGTGACTTATAAAAAGCTCACTAAAACAATCAGAACAATTCAAAATGAGTCACACTAGGACCCAATAACCTAATGCCTTAAGTTAAGCAATTAGCTCAATACCATCATATTAAACAAGTCTGATCTATTAGCTGCTTGGTATATGGCTTCAGATGTAATCAAGGAGCAACTTTAGAAAAACAAGGTCTAACTTTAAACTTCAGCATTAGTAACACAAAGAAGCAAATAACAAGCCAACAAAGTGGTGAACAGGAAAAAGTTCATAAAATATAAGTGTTCTTCAGATAGCACCCCTCTGCAGGCGTCAGATGAAGAGAAACTCTTACCTCAAAGTTATCAGGCTGGGTTGCTTCTCAGCTACTCATATGAGCTGCTTGTTGTTCAGTTGCTTCATTGTCCGGGTGCCTAGCTAGGGTGAGAGCTGCCACAGAGCAGAAAACAAAACCTCTCATTACTATGCAGCGGAAGAATATGTTGTGACTTACACAAAGGGCTCCACTCTAAGCAAGCAGAATATTCAAAATGAGGTCACATGAACCCAGCTAACCTAATCAGTTACAAGCACAATTAGCTCAATACCACCATATTAAAAACACCCAATCTATATTAGCTGCTTGGTGTATCGAAGCTTTAAGATGTAATCAGCAAGGCAACTCAAGAAAACCAGTGAACCTGGCTTTACACTTCAGCATGAGGCACAAGGGAAATAACAAGCCCACCTAGTGGTGAACAGGAACAAAGTTCACAAAATATTAGTATTCAACAGGCAGCACCCTCAGCAGGCATCAGACAAAGAGAAGGCTCTTTACCTCAAAAGTTAGGCTGGAGATTTGCTATCAGCTACTCAGGTAGCTGCCAGCCGCTTCATTGTGATTGTCCTGGGTACTGTAGCAGGAGACTGCCTATGTGATGGAAAAAAAAGCCTCTCATTACTACCAGCGGAGAATATGTTGAGACACACAAAGGCTCCACTTTAACAAGCAGAGCTGTTCAAAATGAGGTCCTAGGACCAGCTAACTAATGCCTTCAGTTACAAGCACAGTAGCTCAATACCACCATATTAAACAATTCTGATCTATTAACCTTGGTATATCTGAAAATAAAATGTAATCAGCGAAACACTCTAGAAAAACCAGTGGTCCCTAGCTTTAGACTTCAGCGTTAGTAGCACAAAGAGAAGCAAATAACAAACCTACAGAAGTGAACGGGAAAAAAGTTCATAAAATATAAGTATTCATCAGGTAGCACCTCTGCAGGCATCAGACGAAGAAAAGGCTCTCTACCTTGAAAGTTATCAGGCTGGGTGCTTCTCAACTCAGGTGAGCTGCTTGTTGCTGATTCTTGATTGTCGAGTGCCCTGGCAGAGGAGCTGCCCATGTAGTGGAAAAAAAAGCCTCTCATTACTATACAGCAGGAGAATATGTTGTGACTTACACAAGGCTCCACTCTAAGCAAGGGCTATTCAAAATGAGGACACACTGGACAGCTAACTAATGCCTTCAGTTACAAACACATTAGCTCAATACCACCATAATAAACAAGTCAGTCTATATTACCTGCTTGGTATATCTAGCTTTAAGATGTAATCAGCGAAACTCGAGAAAAAACATAGGTCCCTAACACACTTCAGCATTAGTAGCACAAAAGCAATTAACAAGCCCCCAGTGGTGAACAGAGACAAAGTTCTTAAAATATAGTAACATCAGGTAGCACCCTCTACAGGCATCAGATGAAGACAAGGCTCTCGTACCTCAAAAGTTATCAGGCTGGAGATTTGGCTACTCAGCAACTCCAGGTGAGTTGCTTGTTGCTTCAGTTGCTTGATGCGTCCTGGGTGCCTGGCAGGGGGGCTGCCTGTAGTGGAGAAACAAAGCCTCTCAGTACTATGCAGTGGGAGAATGTTAGCACCTCTGCAGGTGTCAAGACAAAGAGAAGAGGCTTTACCTCGGAAAGTTATCAGGGTTGAGGGCTTCCTTAGCTCTCAGGTGAGCAGTTTGTTGCTTCGTTGCTTGATTGTCCTAGTGCCTAGCTTGGGGAAAGGGGTATGTCATGTAGTGCAGAAAACAGTTTCATTACTGCAGGAGAATAGTCAGATTTATACAAATGAGCCTCACTTAAAGCAGGCAATTCCAAAATGAGGTCACATAGAACTCAGCTAATATAATGCTTCAGTTACAAGCACAATTAGCTAATACCACCATATTAAACAAGTCTGATCTTATAGCTGCTTGGTATATCTGGCTTTAAGAGAAATCAGCGAGGAAACTCTAGAAAACCAGTGAGTCCCTAAATTTACACTTCAGTATTAGTAGCACAAAGAGTATAACAAGCCCACCTAGTGGTGAATAGGAACAGTTCATAAATATAAGGTTCAGGTAGCTTCCTCTGCAGGCGTCCAGATGAAGAGTAGAGCTCTGCTTACCTCGAAAGTAATCAGGCTGAGATTTGGCCTCAGCTGCCTGGTGAGCTTCTTGTTGCTTCAGTTGTTTGATTGTCCTGAGTGCCTAGTTTGGGGGAGCTGCCTATGTAGTAGAGGAAACAAACCTCTCATTACTACAGCGGAGAATATGTTGGACTTACACAAGGGAGCTCCTAAGCAAGCAGGGTATTCCAAATGAGGTCACACTAGGACCAGCTAACCTAATGCCCCAGTAAACAAGCACAATTAGCTAATACCACCATATTAAACAAGTCTGATCTATATAGCTGCTTGTTATGTCTGGCTTTAAGATGTAATCAGCGAGGCAATCCTGAAAACCAGAGTCCACACACTTCAGCATTAGTAGCAAAGAGAAGCAAATAAATGCCCAACCAGTGGTGAACAGGAAACAAAGTTCATAAAATAAGTGTTCATTAGCACCTCTGCAGGTGCTGGACTAAGAGAAGAGGCTCTCATTCTAAAAGTTATCAGGCTGAGATTTGGCTTCTCAGCTTCAGGTGAGCTTTTTGTTGTTGTTTGTTGTTGATTGTCCTGAGTGCTAGCTTGGAGGTGCTGCTTATGTAGTGCAGAAACAAAGTCTCTATTATTGTGCAGCTGGAGAATATGTTGATTATACAAATGAGCTCCACACTTAGCAAGCAGGGCTATTCCAAAATGAGTTTACTGAACCCAGCTAACCTAATGCCTTCAGTTACAATTAGCTCAATACCACCATATTAAACAAGTCTGATCTATATTAGCTGCTTGGTATATCTGGCTTTAAGATGTAATCAGTATGAACTATAGAAACCAGTGAGTCCATATCTTATACTTTGTATTAGTATCATAAAGAGAAGCAAATAACAAGCCCAACCAGTGTGAACAGGAAACAAAGTTCATAAAATAGGTGTTCATCAGGTAGCACCCTCTGCAGGTGTCAAGATGAAGAGAGGCTCTCTTTACCTCAAAAAGTTATCAGGCTGGAGATTTGGCTTCCTCAGCTCTCAGGTGAGCTTGTTGCTCTGTTGGATTGTCCCAGTGCCCAGCTTGGGAGGTGTAGCGCCTGTGTAGCAGAAAACAAAGCTCTCATTATTGCATGGAGAATATTGTGATTACACAAATGAGTCTACACTTAGAAGGGTGGCTATTCCAAATGAGGTCACTAGAACCCAGCTAACCTAATGCTCAGTTACAAGCACTAGCTCAATACCAATATAAATAAGTCTGATCTATATATGCTTGGTATATCTGGCTTTAGATGTAATCAGCGAGCAACTCTAAAACCAGTGAGTCCATATTTATATCAGTATTAGCACAAAGAGAAGCAACAACAAGCCCAACTAGGGTGAATAGGAACAAAGTTCATAAAATATAAGTGTTCATCAGGTAGCACCACTGCAGGGCCAAGACTTAAGAGAAGATGCCTTTACCTCAAAGGTATCAGGCTGGAGATGGCTTCTCAGCTACTCAGGTGAGCTGCTTGTTGCTCAGTTGCTTGATCGCCCAGTGCCTAGCTTGGGGAGAGCGTTTGTTGTGAGAAAAGAAAGCCTCATTGCTATGCAGGGAGAAACGGTAACTTACAGAAAGGATCCACCTACAAGCAGGGCTATTCAAAATTAGTCACACATACTAGCTAACCTAATGCCTTCAGTTACAAGCACACTAGCTCAATACCACCATTTAAACAAATCTGATCTATATTAGCTGCTGGTATATCTGCTTAAGATGTAATCAGCGAGGTGTTCTAGAAAGACCAGTGAGTCCCTATTTTACACTTCAGCTCTAGTAGCACAAAGAGAAGCAACAATGCTTCACCCAGTGGTGAACAGAGAACAAAGTTCATAAATATAAGTGTTCATCAGGTAGCACACCTCTGCAGGCGTCCAGATGAAGAGAAGAGGCTCTGCTTACCTCGAAAGTTATCAGGCTGGAGATTTGGCTTCCTCAGCTACTCAGGTGAGCTGCTTGTTGCTTCAGTTGCTTGATTGTCCCGAGAGCCTGGCATGGGGGGGGGAGCTGCCTATGTAGTGGAGAAACCAAAGCCTCTCATTACTGTGCAGCGGGAGAATATGTTGTGACTAACACAAAGGAGCTCCACACTAAGCAAGCAGGGCTATTCCAAAATGAGGTCACACTAGAACCCAGCTAACCTAATGCCTTCAGTTACAAGCACAAATAGCTCAATACCACCATATTAAACAAGTCAGATCTATATTAGCTGCTTGGTATATCTGGCTTTAAGATGTAATCAGCGAGGCAACTCTAGAAGAACAACTGAGTCCCTAAATTTACACTTCGGCATCAGTAGCACAAAGAGAAGCAAATAACAAGCCCACCCAGTGGTGAACAGGGAACAAAGTTCATAAAATATCAGTGTTCATCAGGGAGCACCCCTCTGCAGGCGTCCAGATGAAGAGAAGAGGCTCTCTTTACCTCGAAAGTTATCAGGCTGGAGATTTGGCTTCCTCAGCTACTCAGGTGAGCTGCTTGTTGCTTCAGTTGCTTGATTGTCCTGAGTGCCTAGCTTGGGGTGTGCCCTATGTAGTGGAGGAAACAGCGTCTCTCATTACTATGCAGGGGAGAATATGTTATGACTTACACAAAGGAGATCCTCCTTGCTAAGCAGGGCTATTCCAAAATGAGGTCACACTAGGACCCAGCTAACCCTAATGCCTTCAGTAACAAGCACAATTAGCTCAATACCACCATGATTAAACAAGTCTGATCTATATTAGCTGCTTGGTATATCTGGCTTTGAAGATGTAATCAGCGAGCAACTCTAGAAAAACCAGTGAGTCCATATCTTTACACTTCAGCATTAGTAGCACAAAGAGAAGCAAATAACAAGCCCAACCAGTGGTGAACAGGGAACAATGTTCATAAAATATAAGTGTTCATCAGGTAGCACCCTTCTGCAGGTGTCAAGACGAAGAGAAGAGGCTCTCTTTAACCTGAAAGTTATCAGGCTAGAGATTTGGCTTCCTCAGCTTCTCAGGAGAGCTGCTTGTTGCTTCAGTTACTTGATCATCCCGAGAGCCTAGCTGGGGGGGGGCTGCCTAAGTTGTGGAGAAAACAAAGCCTCTCATTACTAAGCAGAGGGAGAATATGTTGTGACTTAGACAAAGGAGCTCTACTCTAAGCAAGCAGGGCTATTCCCAAATTAGGTCACACTAGGACCCAGCTAACCTAATGCCTTCAGTTACAAGCACAATTAGCTCAATACCACCATATTAAACAAATCTGATCCATATTAGCTGCTTGGTTTATCTGGCTTTAAGATGTAATCAGCGAGGAAACTCTAGAAAGACCAGTGAGTACCTAGCTTTACACTTCAGCATTAGTAGCACAAAGAGAAGCAAATAACAAGCCCACCCAGTGGTGAACAGGGAACAAAGTTCATAAAATATAAGTGTTCATCAGGTAGCACCCCTCTGCAGGCATCCAGACGAAGAGAAGAGGCTCTCTTTACCTTGAAAGTTATCAGGCTGGAGATTTGGCTTCCTCAGCTACTCAGGTGAGATGCTTGTTGCTTCAGTTGATTGATTGTCCCATGTGCCTAGCTTGGAGGGGGGACACTGCCTATGTAGTGGAGAAAACAAAGCCTCTCATTACTATGCAGCGGGAGAATACATTGTGACTTACACAAAGGAGCTCCACTCTAAGCAAGCAGGGCCATTCCAAAATGACACCTCACTAGGACCCAGCTAACCTAAAGCATTCAGTTACAAGCACAATTAGCTCAATAAGAGCATATTAAACAAGTCTGATATATATTAGCTGCTTGGTATATCTGGCTTTAAGATGTAATCAGCGAGGCAACTCTAGAAAAACCAGTGAGTCCCTAAATTTACACTTCAGCATCAGTAGCACAAAGAGAAGCAAATTACAAGCCCACCCAGTGGTGAACAGGGAACAAAGTTCATAAAATATAAGTGTTCGTCAGGTAGCACCCCTCTGCAGGCATCCAGATGAAGAGAAGAGTCTCTCTTTACCTCGAAAGTTATCAGGCTGGAGATTTGGCTTCCTCAGCTACTCAGGTGAGCTGCTTGTTGCTTCAGTTGCCTGAGTGTCCCGAGTGCCTAGCTTGGGGGGAGGGAGCTTCCTATGTAGTGGAGAAATCAAAGCCTCTCATTACTATGCAGTGGGAGAATATGTTGTAACTTACACAATGGAGCTCCACTCTAAGCAAGCAGGGCTATTCCAAAATGAGGTCTCAATAGGACCCAGCTAACCTAATGCCTTCAGTTACAAGCACAATTAGCTCAATACCACCATATTAAACAAGTCTGATCTACATTAGCTGCTTGGTATATCTGGCACTAAGATGTAATCAGCGAGGCAACTCTAGAAAAACCAGTGAGTCCATATCTTTACACTTCAGCATTAGTAGCACAAAGAGAAGCAAATAACAAGCCCAACCAGTGGTCAACAGGGAAAAATGTTCATAAAATATAAGTGTTCATCAGGTAGCACAACTCTGCAGGCATCAAGACGAAGAGAAGAGGCTCTCTTTACCTCGAAAGTTATCAGGCTGGAGATTTGGCATCCTCAGCTGCTCAGGTGAGCTGCTTGTTGCTTCAGTTGCTTGATCGTCCCGAAATTGCCTAGCTTGGGGGCTGCCGATGTTGTGGAGAAAACAAAGCCACTCATTACTATGCAGAGGGAGAATATGTTGTGACTTACACAAAGGAGCTCCACTCTAAGCAAGCAGGGCTATTCCAAAATTAGGTCACACTAGGACCCAGGTAACCTAATGCCTTCAGTTACAAGCACAATTAGCTCAATACCAGCATATTAAACAAGTCTGATCTATATTAGCTGCTTGGTGTATCTGGCTTTAAGATGTAATCAGCGAGGCAACTCTAGAAAAACTTGTGAGTCCCTAAATTTACACTTCAGCATCAGTAGCACAAAGAGAAGCAAATAACAAACCCACCCAGTGGTGAACAGGGAACAAAGTTCATAAAATATAAGTGTTCATCAGGTAGAACCCCTCTGCAGGCATCCAGACAAAGAGAAGAGGCTCTCTTTACCTCAAAAGTTTTCAGGCTGGAGATTTTTCTTCCTCAGCTACTCAGGTAAGCTGCTTGTTGCTTCAGTTGCTTGATTGTCCCGAGTGCCTAGCTTGGGGGGGGAGCTGCCTATGTAGTGGAGGAAACATAGCCTCTCATTACTATGCAGTGGGAGAATATGTTGTGACTTACACAAAGGAGCTCCACTCTAAGCAAGCAGGGCTATTCCAAAATGAGGTCACACTAGGACCCAGCTAACCTAATGCGCTCAGTAACAAGCACAATTAGCTCAATACCACCATATTAAACAAGTCTGATCTATATTAGCTGCTTGGTATATCTGGCTTTAAGATGTAATCAGCGAGGCAACTCTAGAAAAACCAATGAGTCCCTAGCTTCACACTACAGCATTAGAAGCACAAAGGGTAGCAAATTACAAGCCCACCCAGTGGTGAACAGGGAAGAAAGTTCATAAAATATGAGTGTTCATCAGGTAGCACCCCTCTGCAGGCATCCAGATGAAGAGAAGAGGCACTCTTTACCTCAAAAGTTATCAGGCTGGGGATTTGGCTTCCTCAGCTACTCAGGTGAGCTGCTTGTTGCTTCAGTTGCCTGATTGTCCCAAGTGCCTAGCTTGGGAAGGGGAGCTGCCTATGTAGCGGAGAAATCAAAGCCTCTCATTACTATGGAGTGGGAGAATATGTTGTAACTTACACAAAGGAGCTCCACTCTAAGCAAGCAGGGCTATTCCAAAATGAGGTTACAATAGGATCCAGCTAACCTAATGCCTTCAGTTACAAGCACAATTAGCTCAATACCACCATATTAAACAAGTCTGATCTATATTAGCTGCTTGGTATATCTGGCTTTAAGATGTAATCAGCGAGGCAACCTAGAAAAACAGTGAGTCCATATCTTACACTTCAGCATTAGTAGCACAAGAGAGCAAATAACAATGCTTCCAACCAGTGGTGAACTAGGAACAATGTTTATAAAATATAAGTTGTTGATCAGGTAGCACCTCTGCAGGTGTCAAGATGAAGAGAAGAGGCCTCTTTACCGAAAGATATCAGGCTGGAGATTTGGCTTCCTGCTACCAGGTGAGCTGTTTGTTGTCGAAGTTGCTTGATCATTGCGAGTGCCTAGCTTGGGGGAGCTGCCTATGTTGTGGAGAAAACAAAGCCTCTCATTACTATGCAGAGGGAGAATATGTTGTGACTTACACAAATGAGCTCCACTCTCAGCGCATGCAGGGTTATTCCAAATTAGGTCACACTAGGGACCCAGCTATCCTAATGCCTTCAGTTACAAGCACAATTAGCTCAATACCACCATATTAAACAAATCTGTTGTATATTAGCTGCTTGGTATATCTGGCTTTAAGATGTAATCAGCGAGGCAACTGTAGAAAGACCAATGAGTCCCTAGCTTTACACTTCAGCATTAGTAGCACAAAGAGAAGCAAATAACAAGCCCACCCAGTGATGAACAGTGAACAAAGTTCATAAAATATAAGTGTTCATCAGGTAGCACCCCTCTGCAGGCATCTAGACGAAGAGAAGAGGCTCTCTTTACCTCGAAAGTTATCAGGCTGGAGATTTGGCTTCCTCAGCTACTCAGGTGAGCTGCTTGTTGCTTCAGTTGATTGATTGTCCCGAGTGCCTAGCTTGGAGGGGGGGTGCTGCCTATGTAGTGGAGAAAACAAAGCCTCTCATTACTATACAGCGGGAGAATATGTTGTGACTTACACAAAGGAGCTCCACTCGAAGCAAGCAGGGCTATTTCAAAATGAGGTCACACTAGGACCCAGCTAACCTAAAGCCTTCAGTTACAAGCACAATTAGCTCAATACCAGCATATTAAACAACTCTGATGTATATTAGCTGCTTGGGATATCTGACTTTAATATGCAATCAGTGAGGCAACTCTAGAAAAACCAGTGAGTCCCTAGCATTACACTTCAGCTCTAGTAGCACAAAGAGAAGCAAATAACAAGCCCACCCAGTGGTGAACAGGGAACAAGGTTCATAAAATATTAGTGTTCATCAGGTAGCACCCCTCTGCAGGCGTCCAGATGAAGGGAAGAGGCTCTGCTTACCTCAAAAGTTATCAGGCTGGAGATCTGGCTTCCTCAGCTACTCAGATGAGCTGCTTGTTGCTTCAGTTGCTTGATTGTCCCGAGAGCTTAGATTGGGGTCATGTATGGTGGAGAAACAAAGCCTCTCATTACTATGCAGCGGAGAATATGTTGTGACTTACACAAGGAGCCACTACACTAAGCAAGCATGGCTATTCCAAAATGAGGTCACACTAGAACCCAGCTAACCTAATGCCACTCAGTTACAAGCACAATTAGCTCAATACCATCATATAATGTCTCAGTCTATATTAGCTGCTTGGTATATCTGGCTTTAGGATGTAATCAGCAGGCAACTATAGAAACCAGTGAGTCTATAAATTTACACTTCAGCATCAGTAGCACAGAGAAGCAAATCAAGCCCGCATCAGTGGTGAACATGGAACAAAGTTCATAAAATATAAGTGTTCATCAGGTAGCACCCATCTGAGGCCTCGACTGGTGAAAGAGGCCTCTTTACCTGAAAGTAATCAGGCTGAGATTTAGCTTCCTCAGCTACTCAGGTGAGCTGCTTGTTGCTTCAGTTGCTTGATTGTCTGGAGTGCCTATCTTGGGGGTGCTGTCATTTAGTGGGAGAAACAGCTCTCATTTCTATGCAGCGGGAGAATATGTTCTGACTTACACAAAGGAGCTCCACTTGCAAGGAGGATATTCCAAAATGAGGTCACAATAGACCCAGCTAACCTAATGCCTTCAGTTACAAGCACACTAGCTCAATGACCATACTAAACAAGTCTGATCTATGTGCTGCTTGTATATCTGGCTTTAACATGTAATCAGTGAGGCAACTCTAGAAAACCAGTGAGTCCCTAGCTTCACTTCAGCATTAGTAGCACAAAGAGAAGCAAATACCAAGCCCACCCAGAGGTGAACAGGGAACAAAGTTCATAAAATATAGTGTACATTGGGTAGCACCTCTGCAGGCATTCAGATGAAGAGAAGAGGCTCTTTACTCGAAAGTTGATCAGGCTGAGATGGCTTCCTCAGCTACTCAGGTGAGCTGCTTGTTGCTTCAGTTGCTTGATTGTCCCGAGTGCCTAGCTTGGGGGGGGGGTGCTGCCTATGTAGTGGAGAAAACAAAGCCTCTCATTACTATACAGCGGGAGAATATGTTATGACTTACACAAAGGAGCTCCACTCGAAGCAAGCAGGGCTATTTCAAAATGAGGTCACACTAGGACCCAGCTAACCTAAAGCCTTCAGTTACAAACACAATTAGCCCAATACCAGCATATTAAACAAGTCTGACGTATTTTAGCTGCTTGGGATATCTGGCTTTAAGATGCAATCAGCGAGGCAACTCTAGAAAAACCAGTGAGTCCCTAGCATTACACTTCAGCTCTAGTAGCACAAAGAGAAGCAAATAACAAGCCCACCCAGTGGTGAACAGAACAAAGTTCAGTAAAATATTAGTGTTCATCAGGTAGCACCCTCTGCAGGCGTCGAGATAGGGAAGAGACTCTGCTTACCTCGAAAGTTATCAGGCTGGAGATTTGGCCTCTAGCTACTCAGGTGAGCTGCTTGTTGCTTCAGTTGCTTGATTGTCCCGAGAGCTTAGATTAGGGGGCTGCCTGTAGTGAGAAAACAAAGCCTCTCATTACTATGCAGCGGAGAATATGTTGACTTACAAAGGAGCACCACACTAAGCAAGCAGGCTATTCCAAATGAGGTCACATCAGAACCCAGCTAACCTAATGCCTTCAGTTACAAGCACAATTAGCTCAATGCCACCATATTAAACAAGTCTGATCTATATTAGCTGCTTGGTATATCTGGCTTTAAGATGTAATCAGCGAGGCAACTATAGAAAAACCAGTGAGTCCCTAAATTTACATTTCAGCATCAGTAGCACAAAGAGAAGCAAATAACAAGCCCGCACAGTGGTGAACAGGGAACAAAGTTCATAAAATATAAGTGTTCATCAGGTAGCACCCATCTGGAGGCGTCCAGATGAAGAGAAAAGGCTCTCTTTACCTCGAAAGTAATCAGGCTAGAGATTTAGCTTCCTCAGCTGTTCAGGTGAGCTGCTTGTTGCTTCAGTTGCTTGATTATCCCAAGTGCCTATCTTGGGGGGGGAGCTGCCTATTTAGTGGAGAAAACAAAGCCTCTCATTTCTATGCAGCGGGAGAATATGTTCTGACTTACACAAAGGAGCTCCACTCTAAGCAAGGAGGGATATTCCAAAATGAGGTCACAACAGGACCCAGCTAACCTAATGCCTTCAGTTACAAGCACAATTAGCTCAATACCACCATACTAAACAAGTCTGATCTATATTAGCTGCTTGGTATATCTGGCTTTAAGATGTAATCAGTGAGGCAACTCTAGAAAAACCAATGAGTCCCTAGCTTTACACTTCAGCATTAGTAGCACAAAGAGAAGCAAATAACAAGCCTACCCAGAGGTGAACAGGGAACAAAGTTCATAAAATATAAGTGTACATCAGGTAGCACCCCACTGCAGGCATCCAGATGAAGAGAAGAGGCTCTCTTTACCTTGAAAGTTATCAGGCTGGAGATTTGGCTTCCTCAGCTACTCAGGTGAGCTGCTTGTTGCTTCAGATGATTGATTGTCCCGAGTGCCTAGCTTGGGGGAGGGGAGCTGCCTATGTACTGAGTAATACAGCCTCGTGATTACTATGCAGCTGGAGAATATGTTGTGACTTTCACACAAAGGAGCCTCTCTAAGCAAGCAGGGCTATTCCTAATGAGGTCTCACTAGACACACAGCTAACCCATGCCTTCAGTTACAAGCACAATTAGCTCAATACCAATTGTTATTAAACAAGTCTGATCTATATTAGCTGCATGGTATATCTGGTTTTAGATGTAATCATGAGGAACTCTAGAAAAAACAGTGAGTCCCTAGCTTTACACTTCAGCACTAGTAGCACAAATAGAAGCAAATAACAAGCCCACCTAATGGTGAACAGGGAACAAAGTTAATAAAATATTTGTTCATCAGGTAGCACCCCTCTGCAGGCGTCCAGATGAAGAGAAGAGGCTCTGCTTACCTCGAAAGTTATCAGGCTGGAGATTTGGCTTCCTCAGCTGCTCAGGTGAGCTGCTTGTTGCTTCAGTTGCTTGATTGTCCCGAGAGCCTTGCTTGGGGGGCGGGGTGCTTCCTATGTAGTGGAGAAAACAAAGCCTCTCATTACTATGCAGCGGGAGAATATGTTGCGACTTACTCAAAGGATTTCCACACTAAGCAAGCAGGGCTATTCCAAAATGCGGTCACACTAGAACCCAGCTAACCGAATGCCTGCAGTTACAAGCACAATTAGCTCAATACCACCATATTAAACAAGTCTGATCTATATTAGCTGCTTGGTATATCTGGCTTTAAGATGTAATCAGGGAGGAAACTCTAGAAAAACCAGTAAGTCCATATCTTTACACTTCAGCATTAGTAGCACAAAGAGAAGCAAATAACATGCCCAACCAGTGGTGAACATGGAACAAAGTTCATAAAATATAAGTGTTCATCGGGTAGCACCCCTCTGCAGGAGTCAAGATGAAGAGAAGAGGTTCTCTTTACCTCAAAAGTTATCAGGCTGGAGATTTGGCTTCCTCAGCTACTCAGGTGAGGTGATTGTTGCTTCAGTTGCTTGATCGTCCCGAGTGCCTAGCTTGGGGGGGGGGGGAGCTGCCTATGTTGTGAGAAAACAAAGCCTCTCATTACTATGAAGCATGAGAATATGTTGTGACTACACAAAGGAGCTCCACTTTTAGCAAGCAGGGTTATTCAAAATGAGTTCACACTAGGACCCAGCTAACCTACTGCCTTCAGTTACAAGCACAATTAGCTCAATCACACAATATTAAACAAATCTGATCTATATTAGCAGCTTGGTATATTTGGCTTGAAGACGTAATCAGCGAGGCTACTCTAGAAAGACCAGTGAGTCCCTAGCTTTACACATCAGCATTAGTAGCAGAAAGAGAAGCAAATAACAAGGCCACCCAGTGGTGAACAGGGAACAAAGTTCATAAAATGTAAGTGTTCAACAGGTTGCACCCCTCTGCAGGCATCCAGATGAAGAGAAGAGGCTCTCTTTACCTCGAAAGTCATCAGGCTGGAGATTTGGCTTCCTCAGCTACTCAGATGAGCTGCTTGTTGCTTCAGTTGATTGATTGTCCCGAGTGCCTAGCTTGGGGGGGGCTGCCTATGTAGTGGAGAAAGCAAAGCCTCTCATTACTAGGCAGCGGGAGAATATGGTTTGACTTACACAAAGGAGCTCCACTCTAAGCAAGCAGGGCTATTCCAAAATGAGGTCACACTCAGACACAGCTAACCTAATGCCTTCAGTTACAAGCACAATTAGCTCAATACTGGTAGTTAAACAAGTCTGATCTATATTAGCTGCTTGGCATATCTGGCTTTAAGATGTAATCAGCAGGCAACTTAGAAAAACAGTGAGTCCCTAGCTTTTACACTTCAGCATTTGTAGCACAAAGAGAAGCTAATAACAACCCCACGCAGTGGTGAACAGGGAACAAAGTTCATAAAATATAAGTGTTCAACAGGCATCACCTCTGCAGGCGTCCAGATGAAGTGAAGAGGCTCTCTTCCCGAAAGTTATCAGGCTGGAGATTTGTCTCCTCAGCTACTCAGGTGAGCTGCTTGTTGCTTCAGTTGTTGATTGTCCCGGCCTAGCTTCGGGAGCTGCATTTGTAGTGGGAAAACAAAGCCTCTCATTCCTATGCAGCTGGAGTATGTTGTTGACTTACACAAAGGAGCTCCACTTTACAAGCAGGGCTATTCTAAAATGAGTTCTACACTTAGGACCCAGCTAACCTAATGCCTTCAGTTACAAGCATAATTAGCTCAATACCACCGTATTAAACAAATCTGTCTATAATAGCTGCATGGTATATCTGGCTTGAAGAGCGTAATCAGCGAGGCTACTCTACTAAAGACCAGTGAGTCCCTAGCTTTACACATCAGCATTAGTAGTACAAAGAGAAGCAACAACAAGCCCACCTAGTGGTGAACTAGGAACAAAGTTCATAAAATATAAGTGTTCATCTGTAGCACCTCTGCAGTGCCCAGACGAAGAGAAGGGGCCTTTTTTCTGAAAGTTATCAGGCTGGAGATTGACTTCTCAGCTACTCAGGTGAGCTGCTTGTTGCTTCAGTTGCTGGATTGTCCTGAGTGCCTAGCTTGGGAAGGGGAGCTGCCTATGTAGTGGAGAAAACAATGCCTCTCATTACTATGCAGCGGCAGAATATGTTGTGACTTACACAAATCAGCTCCACTCTAAGCAAGCAGGGCTTTCCCAAAATGAGATCACACTAGGACCCAGCTAAACTAATGCCTTCAGTTACAAGCACAATTAGCTCAATACCATCATATTAAACAAATCTGATCTATATTAGCTGCTTGGTATATCTGGCTTGAAGACATAATCAGCGAGGCTACTCTAGAAAGACCAGTGAGTCCCTAGCTTTACACATCAGCATTAGTAGCAGAAAGAGAAGCTAATAACAAGCCCACCCAGTGGTGAACAGGAAACAAAATTTGAAATTGTGTTCAACAGGTTGCACCTCTGCAGGCGTCCAGATGAAGAGAAGAGGCCTCTTTACCTCAAAAGTCATCAGGCTGGAGATTTGGCTTCCTCCGCTACTCAGATGAGCTGCTTGTTGCTTCAGTTGATTGATTGTCCCGAGTGCCTAGCTTGGGGGGGGCTGCCAATGTAGTGGAGAAAGCAAAGCCTCTCATTACTATGCAGTGGGAGAATATGGTTTGACTTACACAAAGGAGCTCCACTCTAAGCAAGCAGGGCTATTCCAAAATGAGGTCACACTAGGACACAGCTAACCTAATGCCTTCAGTTACAAGCACAATTAGCTCAATACCATCATATTAAACAAGTCTGATCTATATTAGCTGCTTGGTATATCTGGCTTTAAGATGTAATCACGTAAGCAACTCTAGAAAAACAAAGGTGAGTCCCTAGCTTTACACTTCAGCATTTGTAGCACAAAGAGAAGCAAATAACAACCCCACCCAGTGGTGAACAGGGAACAAAGTTCATAAAATATAAGTGTTCATCAGGTAGCACACCTCTGCAAGCATCCAGATGAAGTGAAGAGGCTCTCTTTACCTCGAAAGTTATCAGGCTGGAGATTTGTCTCCCTCAGCTACTGGTGAGCTGCTTGTTGCTTCAGTTGCTTGATTGTCCCGAGTGCCTAGCTTGGGGGGAGCTGCATTTGTAGTGGGGAAAACAAAGCCTCTCATTCCTATGCAGCTGGAGAATATGTTGTGACTTACACAAAGGAGCTCCACTTTAAGCAAGCAGGGCTATTCAAAAATGAGTTCACACTAGGACCCAGCTAACCTAATGCCTTCAGTTACAAGCATAATTAGCTCTATACCACCGTATTAAACAAATCTGATCTATATTAGCTGCATGGTATATCTGGCTTGAAGACGTAATCAGCGAGGCTACTCTACAAAGACCAGTGAGTCCCTAGCTTTAAACATCAGCATTAGTAGTACAAAGAGAAGCAACTAACAAGCCCACCCAGTGGTGAACAGGGAACAAAGTTCATAAAATATAAGTGTTCATCTGGGTAGCACCCCTCTGCAGGCCAGACTAAGAGAAGGGCTCTTTATTTCGAAGTTATCAGGCTGGAGATTTGACTTCCTCAGCTACTCAGGTGAGCTGTTTGTTGTTTCAGTTGCTGGACTGTCTTGAGTGCCTAGCTTGGGAGGGAGCTGCCTATGTGGTGGAGAAAATAATGCCTCTCATTACTATGCAGCGCAGAATATGTTGTGACTTACACAAATCAGCTCCACTCTAAGCAAGCAGGGCTTTCCCAAAATGAGATCACACTAGGACCCAGCTAAACTAATGCCTTCAGTTACAAGCACAATTAGCTCAATACCATCATATTAAACAAATCTGATCTATATTAGCTGCTTGGTATATCTGGCTTGAAGACATAATCAGCGAGGCTACTCTAGAAAGACCAGTGAGTCCCTAGCTTTACACATCAGCATTAGTAGCAGAAAGAGAAGCAAATAACAAGCCCACCCAGTGGTGAACAGGAAACAAAGTTCATAAAATGTAAGTGTTCAACAGGTTGCACCCCTCTGCAGGCATCCAGATGAAGAGAAGAGGCTCTTCTTTACCTCGAAAGTCATCAGGCTGGATTACGGCTTCCTCCTACCAGATGAGCTGTTTGTTGCTTCAGTTGATTGATCATTGTCCCAGTGCCTAGTTGGGGCTGCTAGCAATGTAGTGGAGAAAGCAAAGCCTCATTACTATGCAGTGGAGAAGGCGGTTTGACTTACACAAAGGAGTTCCATCACAAGCAGGGCTATTCCGCAAATGAGTCACACTAGGACACAGCTAACCTAATGCCTTCAGTTACAAGCACAATTAGCTCAATACCATCATATTAAACAAGTCTGATCTATATTAGCTGCTTTGGTATATCTGGCTTTAAGATGTAATCAGCGGCTAACCTAGAAAAACAGTGAGTCCCTAGCTTACACTTCAGCATTTGTAGCACAAAGAGAAGCAAATAACAACCCCACCCAGTGGTGAACAGGGAACAAAGTTCATAAAATATAAGTGTTCATCAGGTAGCACACCTCTGCAAGCGTCCAGATGAAGTGAAGAGGCTCTCTTTACCTCGAAAGTTATCAGGCTGGAGATTTGTCTCCCTCAGCTACTGAGGTGAGCTGCTTGTTGCTTCAGTTGCTTGATTGTCCCGAGTGCCTAGCTTGGGGGGGGAGCTGCATTTGTAGTGGGGAAAACAAAGCCTCTCACTCCTATGCAGCTGGAGAATATGTTGTGACTTACACAAAGGAGCTCCACTCGAAGCAAGCAGGTCTATTCCAAAATGAGGTCACACTAGGACCCAGCTAATCTAATGCCATCAGTTACAAGCACATTAGCTCAATACCACAATTTTAAATATATCTGATCAATATTAGCTGCTCGGTAATCTGGCTTTAAGATGTAATCAGCGAGGCAACTGTAGAAAACCAGTGAGTCCCTAGCTTTACACTTCAGCATCAGTAGTACAAAGAGAAGCAATAACAAGCCCACCCAGTGGTGAACTAGGAACAAAGTTCATAAAATATAAGTGTTCATCAGGTAGCAACCTCTGCAGGCGTCCAGACTAAGAGAAGGGGCTCTTTATTTCGAAGTTATCAGGCTGAGATTTGGCTTCTCAGCTTCTCAGGTGAGCTAAGCTTGTTGCTTCAGTTACAGATTGTCCTGAGTTTGTGGGGATTGGGGGAGCGCTATGTAGTGGAGAAAACAAAGTCTCACTACTATGCAGTGAGAATATGTTGTGACTTACACAAATGATCTCCACTCTAAGCAAGCAGGGCTTTCTAAAATGATATCACACTTGGACCCAGCTAAACTAATGCCTTCAGTTACAAGCACAATTAGCTCTAATACCACCATATATATCTAATCTGATCTATATTAGCTGCTTTGGTATATCTGGCTTTAGTTGTAATCAGCGAGGCAACTATAGAAAAACCAGTGAGTCCCTAGCTTTACACTTCAGCATTAGTAGCACAAAGAGAAGCAAATAACAAGCCCACCCAGTGGTGAACATTGAACAAAGTTCATAAAATATAAGTGTTCATCAGGTAGCACCCCTTTGCAGGCATCCAAACGAAGAGAAGAGGCTCTCTTTACCTCGAAAGTTATCAGGCTGGAGATTTGGCTTCCTCAGCTACTCAGGTGAGCTGCTTGTTGCTTCAGTTGCTTGATTGTCCCACATGCCTAGCTTGGTTGGGGGAGCAGCCTATATAGTGGAGAAAACAAAGCCTCTCATTACTATGCAGCGGGAGAATATGTTGTGACATACACAAAGAGCACCACTCGAAGCAAGCAGGGCTATTCCAGAATGAGGTCACACTAGGACCCAGCTAACCTAATGCCTTCAGTTACCAGCACAATTAGCTCAATACCACCATATTAAACAAGTCTGATCTATATTAGCTGCTGGCTATATCTGGCTTTAAGATGTAATCATGCAGGCAACTCTAGAAAACAGTGAGTCCCTAGCTTACACTTCAGCATTAGTTGCAATAAAGAGAAGCAACAACAAGCCCACCTAGTGGTGAACAGTGAACAAAGTTCAAAAATATAAGTGTTCATCGGTAGCACCCTCTGCATTTGTCCAGATGAAGAGAAGAGGCTCTGCTTACCTCAAAATTTATCAGGCTGGGAGATTTGGCTCTCAGCTACTCAGGTGAGCTGTTTGTTGCTTCAGGTGCTTGATTGTCCCGAGTGCCAGCTTGGGGGGAGCTGCCTATTTACTGGAGAAAACAAAGATTCTCATCACTATGCAGCGGGAGAATATGTTGTGACTTACACAAAGGAGCTCCACACTAAGCAAGCGGGGCTATTCCAAAATGAGGACACCCTAGAACCCAGGTAACCTAATGCCTTCAGTTACAAGCACAGTTAGCTCAATACCACCATATTAAACAAGTCTGATCTATATTAGCTGCTTGGTATATCTGGCTTTAAGATGTAATCAGCGAGGCAACTCAAAAAACCAGTGAGTCCCTAATTTACACTTCAGCATCAGTAGCACAAAGAGAAGCAAATAACGATCCACCCAGTGGTGAACAGTGAAAAAGTTCATAAAATATAAGTGTTCATCAGGTAACACCCTCTGCAGGCGTCCGGACGGAGAGAAGAGGCCTCTTTACCTCGAAAGTTATCAGGCTGGAGATTTGGCTTCTCAGCTACTCAGGTGAGCTGCTTGTTGCTTCAGTTGCTTGATTGTCCCGAGTGCTCAGCTTGGGGGGGGGAGCTGCCTCAAAAGTTATCAGGCTGAGATTTGGCTTCCTCAGCTACTCAGGTGAGCTGCTTGCTGCTTCAGTTGCTTGATTGTCCCGAGTGCCTAGCTTGAGGGGGGGAGCTGCCTATGAAGTGGAGAAAACAAAGCCTCTCATTACTATGAAGCGGGAGAATATGTTGTGACTTACACAGAGGAGCTCCACTCTAAGTAAGCAGGGCTATTCCAAAATGAGGTCACACTAGGACCCAGCTAACCTAATGCCTTCAGTTACAAGCACAATTAGCTCAATACCACCATATTAAACAAGTCTGATCAATATTAGCTGCTTGGTAAATCTGGCTTTAAGATGTAATCAGCGAGGCAACTCTAGAAAAACCTGTGAGTCCCTAGCTTTACACTTCAGCATTAGTAGCACAAAGAGAAGCAAATAACAAGCCCACCCAGAGGTGAACAGGGAACAAAGTTCATAAAATATAAGTGTAGAACAGGAAGCACCCCTCTGCAGGCATCCAGATGAAGAGAAGAGGCTCTCTTTACCTCAAAAGTTATCAGGCTGGAGATTTGGCTTCCTCAGCTTCTCAGGTGAGCTACTTGTTGCTTCAGTTGCCTAATTGTACCGAGTGCCTAGCTTGTTGGGGGGGAGCTGCCTATGTAGTGGAGAAATCAAAGCCTCTCATTACTATGCAGTGGGAGAATATGTTGTAACTTACACAAAGGAGCTCCACTCGAAGCAAGCAGCGCTATTCCAAAATGAGGTCCCAAAAGGACCCAGCTAACCTAATGCCTTCAGTTACAAGCACAATTAGTTCAATACCACCATATTAAACAAGTCTGATCTATATTATCTGCTTGGTATATCTGGCTTTAAGATGTAATCAGCGAGGCAACTCTAGAAAAACCAGTGAGTCCATATCTTTACACTTCAGCATTAGTAGCACACAGAGAAGCAAATAACAAGCCCAACCAGTGGTGAACATGGAACAAAGTTCATAAAATATAAGTGTTCATCGGGTAGCACCCCTCTGCAGGCGTCAAGACGAAGAGAAGAGGCTCTCTTTACCTCGAAAGTTATCAGGCTGGAGATTTGGCTTCCTCAGCTACTCAGGTGAGCTGCTTGTTGCTTCAGTTGCTTGATCGTCCCGAGTTCCTAGCTTGGGGGGGGGAGCTGCCTATGTAGTGGAGAAAACAAATCCTCTCATTACTATGAAGCATGAGAATATGTTGTGACTTACACAAAGGAGCTCCACTTTAAGCAAGCAGGGCTATTCAAAAATAAGTTCACACTAGGACCCAGCTAACCTAATGCCTTCAGTTACAAGCACAATTAGCTCAATACCACCGTATTAAACAAATCTGATCTATATTAGCTGCATGGTATATCTGGCTTGAAGACGTAATCAGCGAGGCTACTCTAGAAAGACCAGTGAGTCCCTAGCTTTACACATCAGCATTAGTAGTACAAAGAGAAGCAAATAACAAGCCCACCCAGTGGTGAACAGGGAACAAAGTTCATAAAATATAAGTGTTCATCAGGTAGCACCCCTCTGCAGGCATCCAGACGAAGAGAAGGGGCTCTCTTTATTTCGAAAGTTATCAGGCTGGAGATTTGGCTTCCTCAGCTACTCAGGTGAGCTGCTTGTTGCTTCAGTTGCTGGATTGTCCTGAGTGCCTAGCTCGGGGAGGGGAGCTGCCTATGTAGTGGAGAAAACAATGCCTCTCATTACTATGCAGCGGGAGAATATGTTGTGACTTACACAAATCAGCTCCACTCTAAGCAAGCAGGGCTTTCCCAAAATGAGATCACACTAGGACCCAGCTAAACTAATGCCTTCAGTTACAAGCACAATTAGCTCAATACCATCAAATTAAACAAATCTGACCGATATTAGCTGCTTGGTATATCTGGCTTGAAGACATAATCAGCGAGGCTACTCTAGAAAGACCAGTGAGTCCCTAGCTTTACACATCAGCATTAGTAGCAGAAAGAGAAGCTAATAACAAGCCCACCCAGTGGTGAACAGGGAACAAAGTTCATAAAATGTAAGTGTTCAACAGGTTGCACCCCTATGCAGGCGTCCAGATGAAGAGAAGAGGCTCTCTTTACCTCGAAAGTCATCAGGCTGGAGATTTGGCTTCCTCCGCTACTCAGATGAGCTGCTTGTTGCTTCAGTTGATTGATTGTCCCGAGACCCTAGCTTGGGGGGGGCTGCCTATGTAGTGGAGAAAGCAAAGCCTCTCATTACTATGCAGTGGGAGAATATGGTTTGACTTACACAAAGGAGCTCCACTCTAAGCAAGCAGGGCTATTCCAAAATGAGGTCACACTAGGACACAGCTAACCTAATGCCTTCAGTTACAAGCACAATTAGCTCAATACCATCATATTAAACAAGTCTGATCTATATTAGCTGCTTGGTATATCTGGCTTTAAGATGTAATCAGCGAGGCAACTCTAGAAAAAACAGTGAGTCCCTAGCTTTACACTTCAGCATTTGTAGCACAAAGAGAAGCAAATAACAAGCCCACCCAGTGGTGAACAGGGAACAAAGTTCATAAAATATAAGTGTTCATCAGGTAGCACACCTCTGCAGGCGTCCAGATGAAGTGAAGAGGCTCTCTTTACCTCGAAAGTTATCAGGCTGGAGATTTGTCTCCCTCAGCTACTCAGGTGAGCTGCTTGTTGCTTCAGTTGCTTGATTGTCCCGAGTGCCTAGCTTGGGGGGGGGAGCTGCATTTGTAGTGGGGAAAACAAAGCCTCTCACTCCTATGCAGCTGGAGAATATGTTGTGACTTACACAAAGGAGCTCCACTCGAAGCAAGCAGGGCTATTCCAAAATGAGGTCACACTAGGACCCAGCTAACCTAATGCCTTCAGTTACAAGCACAATTAGCTCAATACCACAATTTTAAACATATCTGATCAATATTAGCTGCTCGGTAAATCTGGCTTTAAGATGTAATCAGCGAGGCAACTGTAGAAAAACCAGTGAGTCCCTAGCTTTACACTTCAGCATCAGTAGCACAAAGAGAAGTAAATAACAAGCCCACCCAGTGGTGAACAGGGAACAAAGTTCATAAAATATAAGTGTTCATCAGGTAGCACCCCTCTGCAGGTGTCCAGACGAAGAGAAGGGGCTCTCTTTATTTCGAAAGTTATCAGGCTGGAGATTTGGCTTCCTCAGCTTCTCAGGTGAGCTGCTTGTTGCTTCAGTTGCTTGATTGTCCCACGTGCCTAGCTTGGTTGGGGGAGCAGCCTATGTAGTGGAGAAAACAAAGCCTCTCGTTACTATGCAGCAGGAGAATATGTTGTGACATACACAAAGAGCACCACTCGAAGCAAGCAGGGCTATTCCAAAATGAGGTCACACCAGGACCCAGCTAACCTAATGCCTTCAGTTACAAGCACAATTAGCTCAATACCACCATATTAAACAAATCTGATCTATATTAGCTGCTTGGTATATCTGGCTTTAAGTTGTAATCAGCGAGGCAACTATAGAAAAACCAGTGAGTCCCTAGCTTTACACTTCAGCATTAGTAGCACAAAGAGAAGCAAATAACAAGCCCACCCAGTGGTGAACAGGGAACAAAGTTCATAAAATATAAGTGTTCATCAGGTAGCACCCCTCTGCATTTGTCCAGATGAAGAGAACAGGCTCTGCTTACCTCAAAATTTATCAGGCTGGAGATTTGGCTTCCTCAGCTACTCAGGTGAGCTGCTTGTTGCTTCAGGTGCTTGATTGTCCCGAGTGCCTAGTTTGGGGGGGGGAGCTGCCTATTTACTGGAGAAAACAAAGATTCTCATCACTATGCAGCGGGAGAATATGTTGTGACTTACACAAAGGAGCTCCACACTAAGCAAGCGGGGCTATTCCAAAATGAGGACACCCTAGAACCCAGGTAATCTAATGCCTTCAGTTTCAAGCACAGTTAGCTCAATACCACCATATTAAACAAGTCTGATCTATATTAGCTGCTTGGTATATCTGGCTTGAAGATGTAATCAGCGAGGCAACTCTAGAAAAACCAGTGAGTCCCTAAATTTACACTTCAGCATCAGTAGCACAAAGAGAAGCAAATAACAAGCCCACCCAGTGGTGAACAGTGAAAAAGTTCATAAAATATAAGTGTTCATCAGGTAGCACCCCTCTGCATGCGTCCGGACGAAGAGAAGAGGCTCTCTTTACCTCGAAAGTTATCAGGCTGGAGATTTGGTTTCCTCAGCTACTTAGGTGAGCTGCTTGTTGCTTCAGTTGCTTGATTGTCCCGAGTGCCTAGCTTGGGGGGAGCTGCCTCGAAAGTTATCAGGCTGGAGATTTGGCTTCCTCAGCTACTCAGGTGAGCTGCTTGCTGTTTCAGTTGCTTGATTGTCCCGAGTGCCTAGCTTGGGGGGGGAGCAGCCTTGAAAGTTATCAGGCTGGAGATTTGGCTTCCTCATCTACTCAGGTGAGCTGCTTGTTACTTCAGTTGCTTGATTGTCCCGAGTGCCTAGCTTGGGGGCTGCCTCGAAAGTTATCAGGCTGGAGATTTGGCTTCCTCAGCTACTCAGGTGAGCTGCTTGTTGCTCCTGTTGCTTGATTGTCCCGAGTGCCTAGCTTGAGGGGGAGCTGCCTATGAAGTGGAGAAAACAAAGCCTCTCATTACTATGAAGCGGGAGAATATGTTGTGACTTACACAAAGGAGCTCCACTCTAAGTAAGCAGGGCTATTCCAAAATGAGGTCACACTAGGACCCAGCTAACCTAATGCCTTCAGTTACAAGCACAATTAGTTCAATACCACCATATTAAACAAGTCTGATCTATATTAGCTGCTTGGTAAATCTGGCTTTAAGATGTAATCAGCGAGGCAACTCTAGAAAAACCTGTGAGTCCCTAGCTTTACACTTCAGCATTAGAAGCACAAAGAGAAGCAAATAACAAGCCCACCCAGAGGTGAACAGGGAACAAAGTTCATAAAATATAAGTGTAGATCAGGAAGCACCCCTCTGCAGGCATCCAGATGAAGAGAAGAGGCTCTCTTTACCTCGAAAGTTATCAGGCTGGAGATTTGGCTTCCTCAGCTTCTCAGGTGAGCTACTTGTTGCTTCAGTTGCCTAATTGTCCCGAGTGCCTAGCTTGTTGGGGGGGAGCTGCCTATGTAGTGGAGAAATCAAAGCCTCTCATTACTATGCAGAAGGGAGAATATGTTGTAACTTACACAAAGGAGCTCCACTCTAAGCAAGCAGGGCTATTCCAAAATGAGGTCAAAAAAGGACCCAGCTAACCTAATGCCTTCAGTTACAAGCACAATTAGCTCAATACCACCATATTAAACAAGTCTGATCTATATTAGCTGCTTGGTATATCTGGCTTTAAGATGTAATCAGCGAGGCAACTCTAGAAAAACCAGTGAGTCCATATCTTTACACTTCAGCATTAGTAGCACAAAGAGAAGCAAATAACAAGCCCAACCATTGGTGAACATGGAACAAAGTTCATAAAATATAAGTGTTCATCGGTAGCACCCCTCTGCAGGCGTCAAGACGAAGAGAAGAGGCTCTCTTTACCTCGAAAGTTATCAGGCTGGAGATTTGGCTTCCTCAGCTACTCAGGTGAGCTGCTTGTTGCTTCAGTTGCTTGATCGACCCGAGTGCCTAGCTTGGGGCTGGGGAGCTGCCTATGTTGTGGAGAAAACAAATCCTCTCATTACTATGAAGCATGAGAATATGTTGTGACTTACACAAAGGAGCTCCACTTTAAGCAAGCAGGGCTATTCAAAAATGAGTTCACACTAGGACCCAGCTAACCTAATACCTTCAGTTACAAGCACAATTAGCTCAATACCACCATATTAAACAAGTCTGATTTATAATAGCTGCTTGGTATATCTGGCTTTAAGATGTAATCAGCGAGGCATCTCTAGAAAAACCATTGAGTCCCTAGCTATATACTTCGGAATTAGAAGCACAAAGGGATGCAAATAGCAAGCGCACCCAGTGGTGAACAGGGAACAAAGTTCATAAAATATAAGTGTTCATCAGGTGGCACCCCTCTGCAGGCATCCAAATGAAGAGAAGAGGCTCTCTTTACCTCGAAAGTTATCAGGCTGGAGATTTGGCTTCCTCAGCTACTTAGGAGCTGCTCGTTGCTTCAGTTGCTTGATTGTCCCGAGTGCCTAGCTTGGGGGGGGAGCTGCCTCGAAAGTTATCAGGCTGGAGATTTGGCTTCCTCAGCTACTCCGGTGAGCTGCTTGTTGTTTCAGTTGCTTGATTGTCCCGAGTGCCTAGCTTGGGGGGGAGCAGCCTTGAAAGTTATCAGGCTGGAGATTTGGCTTCCTCATCTACTCAGGTGAGCTGCTTGTTGCTTCAGTTGCTTGATTGTCCCGAGTGCCTAGCTTGGGGGGGGAGCTGCCTCGAAAGTTATCAGGCTGTAGATTTGGCTTCCTCAGCTACTCAGGTGAGCTGCTTGCTGCTCCTGATGCTTGATTGTCCCGAGTGCCTAGCTTGGGGGTGGTGCTGCCTCAAAAGTTATCACGCTGGAGAATTGGCTTCCTCAGCTACTCAGGTGAGTTGCGTGTTGCTTCAATTGCTTGATTGTCCTGAGTGCCTAGCTTGGGGAAGGGGGGAGCTGCCTAAGTAGTGGAGAAAACAAAGCCTCTCATTACTATGCTGCGGGAGAATATGTTGTGACTTTCACAAAAAAGCTCCACTCTAAGCAAGCAGGGCTATTCCAAAATGAGGTCACACTAGGACCCAGCTGACCTAATGCCTTCAGTTACAAGCACAATTAACTCAATACCAACATATTAAACAAGTCTGATCTATATTAGCTGCTAGGTATATCTGGCTTTAAGATGTGATCAGCTAGGCAACTCTAGAAAAAACAGTGAGTCCCTAGCTTTACACTTCAGCATTAGTAGCACAAAGAGAAGCAAATAACAAGCCCACCCAGTGGTGAACAGGGAACAAAGTTCATAAACTATAAGTGTTCATCAGGTAGCACCACTCTGCAGGCATCAAGATGAAGAGAAGAGGCTCTCTTTACCTTGAAAGTTCTCAGGCTTTAGATTTGGCTTCCTCAGCTACTCAGGTGAGCTGCTTGTTGCTTCAGTTGCTTGATCGTCCAGAGTGCGTAGCTTGGGGGGGGAGCTGCCTATGTTGTGGAGAAAACAAAGCCTCTCATTACTATGCAGCGGGAGAATATGTTGTGACTTACACAAAGGAGCTCCACTCTAAGCAAGCAGGGCTATTCCAAAATTAGGTCACACTAGGACACAGCTAACCTAATGCCTTCAGTTACAAGCACAATTAGCTCAATACCACCATATTAAACAAATCTGAACTATATTAGTTGCTTGGTATATCTGGCTTTAAGATGTAATCAGCGAGGCAACTCTAGAAAGACCAGTGAGTCATTAGCTTTACACTTCAGCATTAGTAGCACAAAGAGAAGCAAATAACAAGCCCACCCAGTGGTGAACAGGGAAAAAAGTTCATAAAATATAAGTGTTCATCAGGTAGCACCCCTCTGCAGGCAACCAGACGAAGAGAAGAGGCTCTGCTTCCCTCAAAAGTTATCAGGCTGAAGATTTGGCTTCCTCAGCTACTCAGGTGAGCTGCTTGTTGTTTCAGTTGCTTGATT
The DNA here is from genome assembly GCA_016271365.2 of Neoceratodus forsteri. Taxonomy (NCBI): domain Eukaryota; kingdom Metazoa; phylum Chordata; order Ceratodontiformes; family Ceratodontidae; genus Neoceratodus; species Neoceratodus forsteri. The sequence goes on along the minus strand of CM057459.1, from coordinate 718,833,535 downwards.
GTCCCGAGAGCCTAGCTTGGGGGGGGAGCTCCCTATGTAGTGGAGAAAACAAAGCCTCTCATTACTAGGCAGCGGGAGAATATGTTGTGACTTACACAATGGTGCTCCACTCTAAGCAAGAAGGGCTATTCCAAAATGAGGTCAGAATAGGACCCAGCTAACCTAATGCCTTGAGTTACAAGCACAATTAGCTCAATACCACCATATTAAACAAGTCTGATATATAATTGCTGCTTGGAATATCTGGCTTTAAGATGTAATCAGTGAGGCAACTGTAGAAAAACCAGTGAGTCCCTAGCTTTACACTACAGCACTAGTAGCACAAAGAGAAGCAAATAACAAGCCCACCCAGTGGTGAACAGGGAACAAAGTTTATAAAATGTAAGTGTTCAACAGGTTGCACCCCTCTGCAGGCGTCCAGATGAAGAGGAGAGGCTCTCTTTACCTCAAAAGTCATCAGGCTGGAGATTTGGCTTCCTCAGCTACTCAGATGAGCTGCTTGTTGCTTCAGTTGATTGATTGTCCCGAGTGCCTAGCTTGGGGGGCTGCCTATGTAGTGGAGAAAACAAAGCCTCTCATTACTATGCAGCGGGAGAATATGGTTTGACTTACACAAAGGAGCTCCACTCAAAGGAAGCAGGGCTATTCCAAAATGAGGTCGCACTAGGACACAGCTAACCTAATGCCTTCAGTTACAAGCACAATTAGCTCAATACCATAATATTAAACAAGTCTGATCTATATTAGCTGCTTGGTATATCTGGCTTTAAGATGAAATCAGCGAGGCAACTCTAGAAAAAACAGTGAGTCCCTAGCTTTACACTTCAGCATTTGTAGCACAAAGAGAAGCAAATAACAACCCCACCCAGTTGTGAACAGGGAACAAAGTTCATAAAATATAAGTGTTCATCAGGTAGCACCCCTCTTCAGGTGTCCAGACGAAGAGAAGGGGCTCTCTTTATTTCGAAAGTTATCAGGCTGGAGATTTGGCTTCCTCAGCTACTCAGGTGAGCTGCTTGTTGCTTCAGTTGCTAGATTGTCCGGAGTGCCTAGCTTGGGGGCAGCCTATGTAGTGGAGAAAACAAAGCCTCTCATTACTATACAGTGGGAGAATATGTTGTGACTTACACCAATGAGCTCCACTCTAAGCAAGCAGGGCTTTCCCAAAATGAGATCACACTAGGACCCAGCTAAACTAATGCCTTCAGTTACAAGCACAATTAGCTCAATACCACCATATTAAACAAATCTGATCTATATTAGCTGCTTGGTATACCTGGCTTTAAGTTGTAATCAGCGAGGCAACTATAGAAAAACCAGTGAGTCCCTAGCTTTACACTTCAGCATTAGTAGCACAAAGAGAAGCAAATAACAAGCCCAACCAGTGGTGAACAGGGAACAAAGTTCATAAAATATAAGTGTTCATCAGGTAGCACCCCTTTGCAGGCATCCAGACGAAGAGAAGAGGCTCTCTTTATCTCGAAAGTTATCAGGCTGGAGATTTGGCTTCCTCAGCTACTCAGGTGAGCTGCTTGTTGCTTCAGTTGCTTGATTGTCCCACGTGCCTAGCTTGGGGGGGGTAGCTGCATATGTAGTGGAGAAAACAAAGCCTCTCATTACTATGCAGCGGGAGAATATGTTGTGACATACACAAAGAGCACCACTCGAAGCAAGCAGGGCTATTCCAAAATGAGGTCACACTAGGACCCAGCTAACCTAATGCCTTCAGTTAGAAGCACAATTAGCTCAATACCACCATATTAAACAAGTCTGATCTATATTAGCTGCTGGGTATATCTGGCTTTAAGATGTAATCAGCGAGGCAACTCTAGAAAAAACAGTGAGTCCCTAGCTTTACATTTCAGCATTAGTTGCACAAAGAGAAGCAAATAACAAGCCCACCCAGTGGTGAAAAGGGAACAAAGTTCATAAAATATAAGTGTTCATCAGGTAGCACCCCTCTGCAGGCGTCCAGATGAAGAGAAGAGGCTCTGCTTACCTCAAAAGTTATCAGGCTGGAGATTTGGCTTCCTCTGCTAATCAGGTGAGCTGCTTGTTGCTTCAGGTGCTTGATTGTCCCGAGTGCCTAGCTTGGGGGGGGGGAGATGCCTATGTACTGGAGAAAACAAAGATTCTCATCACTATGCAGCGGGAGAATATGTTATGACTTACACAAAGGAGCTCCACACTAAGCAAGCGGGGCTATTCCAAAATGAGGTCACCCTAGAACCCAGCTAACCTAATGCCTTCAGTTACAAGCACAATTAACTCAATGCCACCATATTAAACAAGTCTGATTTATAATAGCTGCTTGGTATATCTGGCTTTAAGATGTAATCAGCACGGCAACTCTTGAAAAACCAGTGAGTCCCTAGCTTTACACTTCGGAATTAGAAGCACAAAGGGAAGCAAATAGCAAGCACACCCTGTGGTGAACAGGGAACAAAGTTCATAAAATATAAGTGTTCATCAGGTGGCACCCCTCTGCAGGCATCCAGATGAAGAGAAGTGGCTCTCTTTACCTTGAAAGTTATCAGGCTGGAGATTTGGCTTCCTCAGCTACTCAGGTGAGCTGCTTGTTGCTTCAGTTGCTTGATTGTCCCGAGTGCCTAGCTTGGGTGGGGAGCTGCCTCGAAAGTAATCAGGCTGATGATTTGGCTTCCTCAGCTACTCAGGTGAGCTGCTTGTTGTTTCAGTTGCTTGATTGTCCCGAGTGCCTAGCTTGGGGGGGGGGAGCAGCCTGGAAAGTTATCAGGCTGGAGATTTGGCTTCCTCATCTACTCAGGTGAGCTGCTTGTTGCTTCAGTTGCTTGATTATCCCGAGTGCCTAGCTTGGGGTTGGGAGCTGCCTCGAAAGTTATCAGGCTGGAGATTTGGCTTCCTCAGCTACTCAGGTGAGCTGCTTGTTGCTCCTGTTGCTTGATTGTCCCGAGTGTCTAGCTTGGGGGGGTGCTGCCTCAAAAGTTATCACTCTGGAGAATTGGCTTCCTCAGCTACTCAAGTGAGTAGCGTGTTGCTTCAATTGCTTGATTGTCCCGAGTGCCTAGCTTGGGGGACGGGGGAGCTGCCTAAGTAGTGGAGAAAACAAAGCCTCTCATTACTATGCTGCGGGAGAATATGTTGTGACTTTCACAAAAAAGCTACACTCTAAGCAAGCAGGGCTATTCCAAAATGAGGTCACACTAGGACCCAGCTAACCTAATGCCTTCAGTTACAAGCACAATTAACTCAATACCAACATATTAAACAAGTCTGATCTATATTAGCTGCTAGCTATATCTGGCTTTAAGATGTGATCAGCTAGGCACCACTCTGCAGGCGTCAAGATGAAGAGAAGAGGCTCTCTTTACCTTGAAAGTTATCAGGCTTAAGATTTGGCTTCCTCAGCTACTCAGGTGAGCTGCTTGTTGCTTCAGTTGCTTGATCGTCCAGAGTGCCTAGCTTGGGGGGGAGCTGCCTATGTTGTGGAGAAAACAAAGCCTCTCATTACTATGCAGCGGGCGAATATGTTGAGACTTACACAATGGTGCTCCACTCTAAGCAAGCAGGGCTATTCCAAAATTAGGTCACAATAGGACCCAGCTAACCTAATGCCTTCAGTTACAACCACAATTAGCTCAATACCACCATATTAAACAAATCTGAACTATATTAGCTGCTTGGTATTTCTGGCTTTAAGATGTAATCAGCGAGGCAACTCTAGAAAGACCAGTGAGTCCCTAGCTTTACACTACAGCACTAGTAGCACAAAGAGAAGCAAATAAGAAGCTCACCCAGTGGTGAACAGGGAACAAAGTTCATAAAATGTAAGTGTTCAACAGGTTGCACCCCTCTGCAGGAGTCCAGATGAAGAGAAGAGGCTCTCTTTACCTCGAAAGTCATCAGGCGGGAGATTTGGCTTCCTCAGCTACTCAGATGAGCTGCTTGTTGCTTCAGTTGATTGTTTGTCCCGAGTGCCTAGCTTGGGGGGGGCTGCCTATGTAGTGGAGAAAGCAAAGCCTCTCATTACTATGCAGCGGGAGAATATGGTTTGACTTACACAAAGGAGCTCCACTCTAAGTAAGCAGGGCTATTCCAAAATGAGGTCACACTAGGACACAGCTAACCTAATGCCTTCAGTTACAAGCACAATTAGCTCAATGCCATCATATTAAACAAGTCTGATCTATATTAGCTGCTTGGTATATCTGGCTTTAAGATGTAATCAGCGAGGCAACTCTAGAAAAAACAGTGAGTCCCTAGCTTTACACTTCAGCATTTGTAGCACAAAGAGAAGCAAATAACAACCCCACCCAGTGGTGAACAGGAACAAACTTCATAAAATATAAGTGTTCATCAGGTAGCACTCCTCTACAGGCGTCCAGATGAAGAGAAGAGGCTCTCTTTACCTCGAAAGTTATCAGGCTGGAGATTTGTCTTCCTCAGCTACTCAGGTGAGCTGCTTGTTGCTTCAGTTGCTTGATTGTCCTGAGTGCCTAGCTAGGGGGGGGGAGCTGCATATGTAGAGGGGAAAACAAAGCCTCTCATTACTATGCAGATGGAGAATATGTTGTGACTTACACAAAGGAGCTCCACTCTAAGCAAGAAGGGCTATTCCAAAATGAGGTCACACTAGGACCCAGCTAACCTAATGCCTTCAGTTACAAGCACAATTAGCTCAATACCACCATATTAAACAAATCTGATCCATATTAGCTGCTTGGTAAATCTGGCTTTAAGATGTAATCAGCGAGGCAACTGTAGAAAAACCAGTGAGTCCCTAGCTTTACACTTCAGTATTAGTAGCACAAAGAGAAGCAAATAACAAGCCCACCCAGTGGTGAACAGGGAACAAAGTTCATAAAATATAAGTGTTCATCAGGTAGCACCCCTCTGCAGGCGTCCACACGAAGAGAAGAGGCTCTCTTTATTTTGAAAGTTATCAGGCTGGAGATTTGGCTTCCTCAGCTACTCAGGTGAGCTGCTTGTTGCTTCAGTTGCTAGATTGTCCTGAGTGCCTAGCTGGGGAGCTGCCTATGTAGTGGAGAAAACAAAGCCTCTCTTTACTATGCAGCGGGAGAATAAGTTGTGACTTACACAAAGGAGCTCCACTCTAAGCAAGAAGGGCTATTCCAAAATGAGGTCACACTAGGCCCCAGCTAACCTAATGCCTTCAGTTACAAGCACAATTAGCTCAATACCACCATATTAAACAAATCTGATCCATATTAGCTGCTCGGTAAATCTGGCTTTAAGATGTAATCAGCGAGGCAACTGTAGAAAAACCAGTGAGTCCCTAGCTTTACACTTCAGCTTTAGTAGCACAAAGAGAAGCAAATAACAAGCCCACCCAGTGGTGAACAGGGAACAAAGTTCATAAAATATAAGTGTTCATCAGGTAGCACCCCTCTGCAGGCGTCCAGACGAAGAGAAGGGGCTCTCTTTATTTCGAAAGTTATCAGGCTGGAGATTTGGCTTCCTCAGCTACTCAGGTGAGCTGCTTGTTGCTTCAGTTGCTAGATTGTCCTGAGTGCCTAGCTTGGGGGTGGGAGCTGCCTATGTAGTGGAGAAAACAAAGCCTCTCATTACTATGCAGTGGGAGAATATGTTGTGACTTACACAAATGAGCTCCACTCTAAGCAAGCAGGGCTTTCCCAAAATGAGAATCACACTAGGACCCAGCTAAACTAATGCCTTCAGTTACAAGCACAATTAGCTCAATACCACCATATTAAACAAATCTGATCTATATTAGCTGCATGGTATACCTGGCTTTAAGATGTAATCAGCGAGGCAACTATAGAAAAACCAGTGACTCCCTAGCTTTACACTTCAGCATTAGTAGCACAAAGAGAAGCAAATAACAAGCCCACCCAGTGGTGAACAGGGAACAAAGTTCATAAAATATAAGTCTTCATCAGGTAGCACCCCTTTGCAGACATCCAGACAAAGAGAAGAGGCTCTCTTTACCTCGAAAGTTATCAGGCTGGAGATTTGGCTTCCTCAGCTACTCAGGTGAGCTGCTTGTTGCTTCAGTTACTTGATTGTCCCATCTGCCTAGCTTGGGGGGTGCTGCCTATGTAGTGGAGAAAACAAAGCCTCTCATTACTAAGCAGCGGGAGAATATGTTGTGACATACACAAAGAGCACCACTCGAAGCAAGCAGGGCTATTCCAAAATGAGGTCACACAAGGATCCAGCTAACCTAATGCCTTCAGTTACTAGCACAATTAGCTCAATACCACCATATTAAACAAGTCTGATCTATATAAGCTGCTGGGTATATCTGGCTTTAAGATGTAATCAGAGAGGCAACTCTAGAAAAAACAGTGAGTCCCTAGCTTTACACTTCAGCATTAGTTGCACAAAGAGAAGCAAATAACAAGCCCACCCAGTGGTGAACAGGGAACAAAGTTCATAAAATATAAGTGTTCATCAGGTAGCACCCCTCTGCAGGCGTCCAGATGAAGAGAAGAGGCTCTGCTTACCTTGAAAGTTTTCAGGCTGGAGATTTGGCTTCCTCAGCTTCTCAAATGAGCTGCTTGTTGCTTCAGGTGCTTGATTGTCCCGAGTGCCTAGCTTGGGGGGGGGAGATGCCTATGTACTGGAGAAAACAAAGATTCTCATCACTATGCAGCGGGAGACTATGTTGTGACTTACAAAAGGAGCTCCACACTAAGCAAGCGGGGCTATTCCAAAATGAGGTCACCCTAGAACCCAGCTAACCTAATGCCTTCAGTTACAAGCACAATTAGCTCAATGCCACCATATTAAACAAGTCTGATTTATAATAGCTGCTTGGTATATCTGGCTTTAAGATGTAATCAACGCGGCAACTCTAGAAAAACCAGTGAGTCCCTAGCTTTACACTTCAGAATTACAAGCACAAAGGGAAGCAAATAGCAAGCGCACCCAGTGGTGAACAGGGAACAAAGTTCATAAAATATAAGTGTTCATCAGGTGGAACCCCCTGCAGGCATCCAGATGAAGAGAAGTGGCTCTCTTTACCTTGAAAGTTATCAGGCTGGAGATTTGGCTTCCTCAGCTACTCAGGTGAGCTGCTTGTTGCTTCAGTTGCTTGATTGTCCCGAGTGCCTAGCTTGGGGGGGGAGCTGCCTCGAAAGTTATCAGGTTGGAGATTTGGCTTCCTCAGCTTCTCAGGTGAGCTGCTTGTTGTTTCAGTTGCTTGATTGTCCCGAGTGTCTAGCTTGGGGGGGGGAGCAGCCTTGAAAGTTATCAGGCTGGAGATTTGGCTTCCTCATCTACTCAGGTGAGCTGCTTGTTGCTTCAGTTGCTTGATTGTCCCGAGTGCCAAGCTTGGGGGGAAGCTGCCTCGAAAGTTATCAGGCTGGAGATTTGGCTTCCTCAGCTACTCAGGTGAGCTGCTTGTTGCTCCTGTTGCTTGATTGTCCCGAGTGTCTTGCTTGGGGGGGTGCTGCCTCAAAAGTTATCACACTGGAGAATTGGCTTCCTCAGCTACTCAGGTGAGTTGCGTGTTGCTTCAATTGCTTGATTGTCCCGAGTGCCTAGCTTGGGGAAGGGGGGAGCTGCCTAAGTAGTGGAGAAAACAAAGCCTCTCATTACTATGCTACGGGAGAATATGTTGTGACTTTCAGAAAAAAGCTCCACTCTAAGCAAGCAGGGCTATTCCAAAATGAGGTCACACTAGGACCCAGCTAACCTAATGCCTTCAGTTACAAGCACAATTAACTCAATACCAACATATTAAACAAGTCTGATCTATATTAGCAGCTAGGTATATCTGGCTTTAAGATGTGATAATCTAGGCAACTCTAGAAAAAACAGTGAGTCCCTCACTTTACACTTCAGCATTAGTAGCACAAAGAGAAGCAAATAACAAGCCCACCCAGTGGTGAACAGGGAACAAAGTTCATAAACTATAAGTGTTCATCTGGTAGCACCACTCTGCAGGCGTAATGACGAAGAGAAGAGGCTCTCTTTACCTTGAATGTTCTCAGGCTTAAGATTTGGCTTCCTCAGCTACTCAGGTGAGCTGCTTGTTGCTTTAGTTGCTTGATCGTCCAGAGTGCCTAGCTTGGGGGGGGAGCTGCCTATGTTGTGGAGAAAACAAAGCCTCTCATTACTATGCAGCGGGAGAATATGTTGTGACTTACACAAAGGAGCTCCACTCTAAGCAAGCAGGGCTATTCCAAAATTAGGTCACACTAGGACACAGCTAACCTAATGCCTTCAGTTACAAGCACAATTAGCTCAATACCACCATATTAAACAAATCTGAACTGTATTAGCTGCTTGGTATATCTGGCTTTAAGATGTAATCAGCGAGGCAACTCTAGAAAAACCAGTGAGTCCCTAGCTTTACACTTCAGCACTAGTAGCACAAAGAGAAGCAAATAACAAGCCCACCCAGTGGTGAACAGGGAACAAAGTTCATAAAATATAAGTGTTCATCAGGTAGCACCCCTCTGCAGGTGTCCAGATGAAGAGAAGAGGCTCTGCTTCCCTCGAAAGTTATCAGGCTGGAGATTTGGCTTCCTCAGCTACTCAGGTGAGCTGCTTGTTGCTTCAGTTGATTGATTGCCCGAGTGCCTAGCTTGGTGGGGGGAGCTGCCTATGTAGTGGAGAAAACAAAGCCTCTCATTACTATGCAGCGGGAGAATATGTTGTGACTTACACAAAGGAGCTCCACTCTAAGCAAGCAGGGCTATTCCAAAATGTGGTCACACTAGGACCTAGCTAACCTAATGCCTTCAGTTACAAGCACAATTAGCTCAATACCACCATATTAAACAAGTCTGAGCAATATTTGCTGCTTGGTATATCTGGCTCTAAGATGTAATCAGCGAGGCAACTCTAGAAAAACCAGTGAGTCCCTAGCTTTACACTTCAGCATTAGTAGCACAAAGAGAAGCAAATAACAAGCCCACCCAGTGGTGAACAGGAACAAAGTTCATAAAATATAAGTGTTCATCAGGTAGCACCCCTCTGCAGGCATCAAGATGAAGAGAAGAGGCTCTCTTTACCTCGAAAGTTATCATGCTGGAGATTTGGCTTCCTCAGCTGCTCAGGTGAGCTGCTTGTTGCTTCAGTTGCTTGATTGTCCCAAGTGCCTAGCTTGGGGGGGGTGCTGCCTATATAGTGCAGAAAACAAAGCCTTTCATTACTATGCAGTGGGACATATGTTGTGACTAACACAAAGGAGTTTCACTCCAAGCAAGCAGGGTTATTCCAAAATGAGGTCACACTAGGACCCAGCTAACCTGATGCCTTCAGTTACAAGCACAATTAGCCCAATACCACTATATTAAACAAGTCTGATCTATATTAGCTGCTTGGTATATCTGGCTTTAAGATGTAATCAGCGCGGCAACTCTAGAAAAACCAGTGAGTCCCTAGCTTTACACTTCAGCATCAGAAGCACAAAGAGAAGCAAATAACAAGCGCACCCAGTGGTGAACAGGGAACAAAGTTCATAAAATATAAGTGTTCATCAGGTAGCACCCCTCTGCAGGCATCCAGATGAAGAGAAGCGGCTCTCTTTACCTCGAAAGTTATCAGGCTGGAGATTTGGCTTCCTCAGCTACTCAGGTGAGCTGCTTGTTGCTTCAGTTGCTTGATTGTCCCGAGTGCCTAGCTTGGGGGGGGGAGCTGCCTTGAATGTTATCAGGCTGGAGATTTGGCTTCCTCAGCTACTCAGGTGAGCTGCTCATTGCTTCAGTTGCTTGAGTGTCCCGAGTGCCTAGCTTGAGGGGGGGGAGCTGCCTCGAAAGTTATCAGGCTGGAGATTTGGCTTCCTCAGCTACTCAGGTGAGCTGCTTGTTGCTTCTGTTGCTAGATTGTCCCGAGTGCCTAGCTTGGGGGGGTGCTGCCTCAAAAGTTATCACGCAGGAGATTTGGCTTCCTCAGCTACTCAGGTGAGTTGCTTGTTGCTTCAATTGCTTGATTGTCCCAAGTGCCTAGCTTGGGGAAGGGGGGAGCTGCCTAAGTAGTGGAGCAAACAAAGCCTCTCATTACTATGCTGCGGGAGAATATGTTGTGACTTTCGCAAAGGAGCTCCACCCTAAGCAAGCAGGGCTATTCCAAAATGAGGTCACACTAGTACCCAGCTAACCTAATGCCTTCAGTTACAAGCACAATTAACTCAATACCAACATATTAAACAAGTCTGATCTATATTAGCTGCTTGGTATATCTGGCTTTAAGATGTGATCAGCTAGGCAACTCTAGAAAAAACAGTGAGTCCCTAGCTTTACACTTCAGCATTAGTAGCACAAAGAGAAGCAAACAACAAGCCCACCCAGTGGTGAACAGGGAACAAAGTTCATAAAATATAAGTGTTCATCAGGTAGCACCCCTCTGCAGGCGTCCAGACGAAGAGAAGAGGCTCTCTTTACCTCAAAGGTTATCAGGCTGGAGATTTGGCTTCCTCAGCTACTCAGGTGAGCTGCTTCTTGTTTCAGTTGCTTGATTGTCCCGAGTGCCTAGCTTGGGGGAGCTGCCTCGAAAGTTATCAGGCTGGAGATTTGGCTTCCTCAGCTACTCAGGTGAGCTGCTTGTTGCTTCAGTTGCTTGATTGTCCCGAGTGCCTAGCTTGGGGGAGCTGCCTCGAAAGTTATCAGGCTGGAGATTTGGCTTCCTCAGCTACTCAGGTGAGCTGCTTGTTGCTTCAGTTGCTTGAATGTCCCGAGTGCCTAGCTTGGGGGGGGAGCTGCCTCGAATGTTATCAGGCTGGAGATTTGGCTTCCTCAGCTTCTCAGGTGAGTTGCTTGTTGCCTCAGTTGCTTGATTGTCCCGAGTGCCAAGCTTGGGGGAGGAGGGAGCTGCCTATGTAGTGGAGAAAACAAAGCCTCTCATTACTATGCTGAGGGAGAATATGTTGTGACTTTCACAAAGGAGCTCCACTCTAAGCAAGCAGGGCTATTCCAAAATGAGGTCACACTAGGACCCAGCTAACCTAATGCCTTCAGTTGCAAGCACAATTAGCTCAATACCACCATATTAAACAAGTCTGATCTATATTAGCTGCTTGGTACATCTGGCTTTAAGATGTGATCAGTGAGGCAACTCTAGAAAAAACAGTGAGTCCCTAGCTTTACACTTCAGCATTAGTAGCACAAAGAGAAGCAAATAACAAGCCCACCCAGTGGTGAACAGGAACAAAGTTCATAAAATATAAGTGTTCATCAGGTAGCACCCCTCTGCAGGCATCCTGACGAAGAGAAGAGGCGCTCTTTACCTCAAAAGTTATCAGGCTGGAGATTTGGCTTCCTCAGCTACTCAGGTGAGCTGCTTGTTGCTTCAGTTGCTTGATTGTCCCAAGTGCCTAGCTTGGGGTGGGCGGGGAGCTGCCTATGTAGTGGAGAAAACAAAGCCTCTCATTACTATGCAGCGGGAGAATATGTTGTGACTTACACAAAGGAGCTCCACTCTAAGCAAGCAGGGCTATTCCAAAATGAGGTCACACTAGGACCCAGCTAACCTAATGCCTTCAGTTACAAGCACAATTAGCTCAATTCCACCATATTAAACAAGTCTGATCTATATTAGCTGTTTGGTATATCTGGCTTTAAGATGTAATCAGCGAGGCAACTCTGGAAAAAACAGTGAGTCCCTAGCTTTACACTTCAGCATTAGTAGCACAAAGAGAAGCAAATAACAAGCCCACCCAGTGGTGAACAGGGAACAAAGTTCATAAAATATAAGTGTTCATCAGGTAGCACCCCTCTGCAGGCGCCCGATGAAGAGAAGAGGCTCTCTTTGCCTCGAAAGTTATCAGGCTGGAGATTTGGCTTCCTTAGCTACTCAGGTGAGCTGCTTGCTGCTTCAGTTGCTTGATTGTCCCGAGTGCCTAGCTTGGGGGGGGAACTGCCTATGTAGTGGAGAAAACAAAGCCTCTCATTACTATGCAGCAGGAGAATATGTTGTGACTTACACAAAGGAGCTCCACTCTAAGCAAGCAGGGCTATTCCAAAATGAGGTCACACTAGGACCCAGCTATCCTCATGCCTTCAGTTACAAGCACAATTAGCTCAATACCACCATATTAAACAAATCTGATCTATATTAGCTGCTTGGTATATCTGGCTTTAAGATGTAATCAGCGAGGCAACTCTAGAAAAACAGTGAGTCCCTAGCTTTACACTTCTGCATTAGTAGCACAAAGAGAAGCAAATAACAAGCCCACCCAGTGGTGAACAGGGAACAAAGTTCATAAAATATAAGTGTTCATCAGGTGGCACCCCTCTGCAGGCTTCCAGACGAAGAGAAGAGGCTCTCTTTACCTCGAAAGTTATCAGGCTGGAGATTTGGCTTCCTCAGCTACTCAGGTGAGCTGCTTGTTGTTTCAGTTGCTTGATTGTCCCGAGTGCCTAGCTTGGGGTGAGCTGCCTCGAAAGTTATCAGGCTGGAGATTTGGCTTCCTCAGCTACTCAGGTGAGCTGCTTGTTGCTTCAGTTGCTTGATTGTCCCGAGTGCCTAGCTTGGGGGAGCTGCCTCGAAAGTTATCAGGCTGGAGATTTGGCTTCCTCAGCTACTCAGGTGAGCTGCTTGTTGCTTCAGTTGCTTGATTGTCCCGAGTGCCTAGCTTGGGGGAGCTGCCTCGAAAGTTATCAGGCTGGAGATTTGGCTTCCTCAGCTACTCAGGTGAGCTGCTTGTTGCTTTAGTTGCTTGATTGTCCCGAGTGCCTAGCTTGGGGGAGCTGCCTCGAAAGTTATCAGGCTGGAGATTTGGCTTCCTCAGCTACTCAGGTGAGTTGCTTGTTGCTTCAGTTGCTTGATTGTCCTGAGTGCCTAGCTTGGGCGGGGGAGCTGCCTCGAATGTTATCAGGCTGGAGATTTGGCTTCCTCAGCTACTCAGGTGAGTTGCTTGTTGCCTCAGTTGCTTGATTGTCCCGAGTGCCAAGCTTGGGGAAGGGGGAGCTGCCTATGTAGTGGAGAAAACAAAGCCTCTCATTACTATGCTGAGCGAGAATATGTTGTGACTTTCACAAAGGAGCTCCACTCTAAGCAAGCAGGGCTATTCCAAAATGAGGTCACACTAGGACCCAGCTAACCTAATGCCTTCAGTTGCAAGCACAATTAGCTCAATACCACCATATTAAACAAGTCTGATCTATATTAGCTGCTTGGTATATCTGGCTTTAAGATGTGATCAGCGAGGCAACTCTAGAAAAAACAGTGAGTCCCTAGCTTTACACTTCAGCATTAGTAGCACAAAGAGAAGCAAATAACAAGCCCACCCAGTGGTGAACAGGGAACAAAGTTCATAAAATATAAGTGTTCATCCGGTAGCACCCCTCTGCAGGCATCCTGACGAAGAGAAGAGGCTCTCTTTACCTCAAAAGTTATCAGGCTGGAGATTTGGCTTCCTCAGCTACTCAGGTGAGCTGCTTGTTGCTTCAGTTGCTTGATTGTCCCAAGTGCCTAGCTTGGGGGGGGGGAGCTGCCTATGTAGTGGAGAAAACAAAGCCTCTCATTACTATGCAGCAGGAGAATATGTTGTGACTTACACAAAGGAGCTCCACTCTAAGCAAGCAGGGCTATTCCAAAATGAGGTCACACTAGGACACAGCTAACCTAATGCCTTCAGTTACAAGCACAATTAGCTCAATACCACCATATTAAACAAGTCTGAGCTATATTTGCTGCTTGGTATATCTGGCTCTAAGATGTAATCAGCGAGGCAACTCTAGAGAAACCAGTGAGTCCCTAGCTTTACACTTCAGCATTCGTAGCACAAAGAGAAGCAAATAACAAGCCCACCCAGTGTTGAACAGGTAACAAAGTTCATAAAATATAAGTGTTCATCAGGTAGCACCCCTCTGCAGGCATCAAGATGAAGAGAAGAGGCTCTCTTTACCTCGAAAGTTATCATGCTGGAGATTTGGCTTCCTCAGCTGCTCAGGTGAGCTGCTTGTTGCTTCAGTTGCTTGATTGTCCCAAGTGCCTAGCTTGGGGGGGGTGCTGCCTATATAGTGCAGAAAACAAAGCCTTTCATTACTATGCAGTGGGACATATGTTGTGACTAACACAAGGAGTTTCCTCCAAGCAAGCAGGGTTATTCCAAAATGAGGTCACACTAGGACCCAGCTAACCTGATGCCTTCAGTTACAAGCACAATTAGCCCAATACCACTATATTAAACAAGTCTGATCTATATTAGCTGCTTGGTATATCTGGCTTTAAGATGTAATCAGCGCGGCAACTCTAGAAAAACCAGTGAGTCCCTAGCTTTACACTTCAGCATCAGAAGCACAAAGAGAAGCAAATAACAAGCGCACCCAGTTGTGAACAGGGAACAAAGTTCATAAAATATAAGTGTTCATCAGGTAGCACCCCTCTGCAGGCATCCAGATGAAGAGAAGCGGCTCTCTTTACCTCGAAAGTTATCAGGCTGGAGATTTGGCTTCCTCAGCTACTCAGGTGAGCTGTTTGTTGCTTCAGTTGCTTGATTGTCCCGAGTGCCTAGCTTGGGGGGGGGAGCTGCCTTGAATGTTATCAGGCTGGAGATTTGGCTTCCTCAGCTACTCAGGTGAGCTGCTCATTGCTTCAGTTGCTTGAGTGTCCCGAGTGCCTAGCTTGAGGGGGGAGCTGCCTCGAAAGTTATCAGGCTGGAGATTTGGCTTCCTCAGCTACTCAGGTGAGCTGCTTGTTGCTTCTGTTGCTAGATTGTCCCGAGTGCCTAGCTTGGGGGTGCTGCCTCAAAAGTTATCACGCAGGAGATTTGGCTTCCTCAGCTACTCAGGTGAGTTGCTTGTTGCTTCAATTGCTTGATTGTCCCAAGTGCCTAGCTTGGGGGGGGGAGCTGCCTATGTAGTGGAGCAAACAAAGCCTCTCATTACTATGCCTTGGGAGAATATGTTGTGACTTGCAGAGGCTCCACCCTAAGCAAGCAGGGCTATTCCAAAATGAGGTCACACTAGTACCCAGCTAACCTAATGCCTTCAGTTACAAGCACAATTAACTCAATACCAACATATTAAACAAGTCTGATCTATATTAGCTGCTTGGTATATCTGGCTTTAAGATGTGATCAGCTAGGCAACTCTAGAAAAACCAGTGAGTCCCTAGCTTTACACTTCAGCATTAGTAGCACAAAGAGAAGCAAACAACAAGCCCACCCAGTGGTGAACAGGGAACAAAGTTCATAAAATATAAGTGTTCATCAGGTAGCACCCCTCTGCAGGCGTCCAGACGAAGAGAAGAGGCTCTCTTTACCTCAAAGGTTATCAGGCTGGAGATTTGACTTCCTCAGCTACTAAGGTGAGCTGCTTGTTGCTTCAGTTGCTTGATCGTCCCGAGTGCCTTGCTTTGGGGGGGCGCTGCCTATGTTGTGGAGAAAACAAAGCCTCTCATTACTATGCTGCGGGAGAATATGTTGTGACTTACACAAAGGAGCTCCACTCGAAGCAAGCAGGGCTATTCCAAAATGAGGTCACACTAGGACCCAGCTATCCTCATGCCTTCAGTTACAAGCACAATTAGCTCAATACCACCATATTAAACAAATCTGATCTATATTAGCTGCTTGGTATATCTGGCTTTAAGGTGTAATCAGCGAGGCAACTCTAGAAAAACCAGTGAGTCCCTAGCTTTACACTTCAGCATTAGTAGCACAAAGAGAAGCAAATAACAAGCCCACCCAGTGGTGAACAGGAACAAAGTTCATAAAATATAAGTGTTCATCAGGTAGCACCCCTCTGCAGGCTTCCAGACGAAGAGAAGAGGCTCTCTTTACCTCGAAAGTTATCAGGCTGGAGATTTGGCTTCCTCAGCTACTCAGGTGAGCTGCTTCTTGTTTCAGTTGCTTGATTGTCCCGAGTGCCTAGCTTGGGGGAGCTGCCTCGAAAGTTATCAGGCTGGAGATTTGGTTTCCTCAGCTACTCAGGTGAGCTGCTTGTTGCTTCAGTTGCTTGATTGTCCCGAGTGCCTAGCTTGGGGGCTGCCTCGAAAGTTATCAGGCTGGAGATTTGGCTTCCTCAGCTACTCAGGTGAGCTGCTTGTTGCTTCAGTTGCTTGAATGTCCCGAGTGCCTAGCTTGGGGGGGGAGCTGCCTCGAATGTTATCAGGCTGGAGATTTGGCTTCCTCAGCTTCTCAGGTGAGTTGCTTGTTGCCTCAGTTGCTTGATTGTCCCGAGTGCCAAGCTTGGGGGAGGAGGAGCTGCCTATGTAGTGGAGAAAACAAAGCCTCTCATTACTATGCTGAGGGAGAATATGTTGTGACTTTCACAAAGGAGCTCCACTCTAAGCAAGCAGGGCTATTCCAAAATGAGGTCACACTAGGACCCAGCTAACCTAATGCCTTCAGTTGCAAGCACAATTAGCTCAATACCACCATATTAAACAAGTCTGATCTATATTAGCTGCTTGGTACATCTGGCTTTAAGATGTGATCAGTGAGGCAACTCTAGAAAAACAGTGAGTCCCTAGCTTTACACTTCAGCATTAGTAGCACAAAGAGAAGCAAATAACAAGCCCACCCAGTGGTGAACAGGAACAAAGTTCATAAAATATAAGTGTTCATCAGGTAGCACCCCTCTGCAGGGTCCAGATGAAGAGAAGAGGCTCTCTTTGCCTCGAAAGTTATCAGGCTGGAGATTTGGCTTCCTTAGCTACTCAGGTGAGCTGCTTGTTGCTTCAGTTGCTTGATTGTCCCGAGTGCCTAGCTTGGGGTGGGGAGCTGCCTATGTAGTGGAGAAAACAAAGCCTCTCATTACTATGCAGCGGGAGAATATGTTGTGACTTACACAAAGGAGCTCCACTCTAAGCAAGCAGGGCTATTCCAAAATGAGGTCACACTAGGACCCAGCTAACCTAATGCCTTCAGTTACAAGCACAATTAGCTCAATTCCACCATATTAAACAAGTCTGATCTATATTAGCTGTTTGGTATATCTGGCTTTAAGATGTAATCAGCGAGGCAACTCTGGAAAAAACAGTGAGTCCCTAGCTTTACACTTCAGCATTAGTAGCACAAAGAGAAGCAAATAACAAGCCCACCCAGTGGTGAACAGGGAACAAAGTTCATAAAATATAAGTGTTCATCAGGTAGCACCCCTCTGCAGGCGTCCCGATGAAGAGAAGAGGCTCTCTTTGCCTCGAAAGTTATCAGGCTGGAGATTTGGCTTCCTTAGCTACTCAGGTGAGCTGCTTGTTGCTTCAGTTGCTTGATTGTCCCGAGTGCCTAGCTTGGGGAACTGCCTATGTAGTGGAGAAAACAAAGCCTCTCATTACTATGCAGCAGGAGAATATGTTGTGACTTACACAAAGGAGCTCCACTCTAAGCAAGCAGGGCTATTCCAAAATGAGGTCACACTAGGACCCAGCTATCCTCATGCCTTCAGTTACAAGCACAATTAGCTCAATACCACCATATTAAACAAATCTGATCTATATTAGCTGCTTGGTATATCTGGCTTTAAGATGTAATCAGCGAGGCAACTCTAGAAAAACAGTGAGTCCCTAGCTTTACACTTCTGCATTAGTAGCACAAAGAGAAGCAAATAACAAGCCCACCCAGTGGTGAACAGGGAACAAAGTTCATAAAATATAAGTGTTCATCAGGTGGCACCCCTCTGCAGGCTTCCAGACGAAGAGAAAAGGCTCTCTTTACCTCGAAAGTTATCAGGCTGGAGATTTGGCTTCCTCAGCTACTCAGGTGAGCTGCTTGTTGTTTCAGTTGCTTGATTGTCCCGAGTGCCTAGCTTGGGGGGTGAGCTGCCTCGAAAGTTATCAGGCTGGAGATTTGGCTTCCTCAGCTACTCAGGTGAGCTGCTTGTTGCTTCAGTTGCTTGATTGTCCCGAGTGCCTAGCTTGGGGAGCTGCCTCGAAAGTTATCAGGCTGGAGATTTGGCTTCCTCAGCTACTCAGGTGAGCTGCTTGTTGCTTCAGTTGCTTGATTGTCCCGAGTGCCTAGCTTGGGGGGGAGCTGCCTCGAAAGTTATCAGGCTGGAGATTTGGCTTCCTCAGCTACTCAGGTGAGCTGCTTGTTGCTTTAGTTGCTTGATTGTCCCGAGTGCCTAGGTTGGGGGAGCTGCCTCGAAAGTTATCAGGCTGGAGATTTGGCTTCCTCAGCTACTCAGGTGAGTTGCTTGTTGCTTCAGTTGCTTGATTGTCCTGAGTGCCTAGCTTGGGGGGGAGCTGCCTCGAATGTTATCAGGCTGGAGATTTGGCTTCCTCAGCTACTCAGGTGAGTTGCTTGTTGCCTCAGTTGCTGATTGTCCAGTGCCAAGCTTGGGAGGGGCTGCCTATGTAGTGGAGAAAACAAAGCCTCTCATTACTATGCTGGCGAGAATATGTTGTGACTTTCTGAAAGAGCTCCACTCTAAGCAAGCAGGGCTATTCAAAATGAGGTCACACTAGGACCCAGCTAACCTAATGCCTTCAGTTACAAGCACAATTAGCTCAATACCACCATATTAAACAAGTCTGATCTATATTAGCTGCTTGGTATATCTGGCTTTAAGATGTGATCAGCGAGGCAACTCTAGAAAAACCAGTGAGTCCCTAGCTTTACACTTCAGCATTAGTAGCACAAAGAGAAGCAAATAACAAGCCCACCCAGTGGTGAACAGGAACAAAGTTCATAAAATATAAGTGTTCATCTGGTAGCACCCCTCTGCAGGCATCTAGACGAAGAGAAGAGGCTCTCTTTACCTCAAAAGTTATCAGGCTGGAGATTTGGCTTCCTCAGCTACTCAGGTGAGCTGCTTGTTGCTTCAGTTGCTTGATTGTCCCAAGTGCCTAGCTTGGGGGGGGGAGCTGCCTATGTAGTGGAGAAAACAAAGCCTCTCATTACTATGCAGCAGGAGAATATGTTGTGACTTACACAAAGGAGCTCCACTCTAAGCAAGCAGGGCTATTCCAAAATGAGGTCACACTAGGACACAGCTAACCTAATGCCTTCAGTTACAAGCACAATTAGCTCAATACCACCATATTAAACAAGTCTGATCTATATTAGCTGCTTGGTATATCTGGCTTGAAGATGTAATCAGCGAGGCAACTCTAGAAAAACCAGTGAGTCCCTAGCTTTACACTTCAGCATTAGTAGCACAAAGAGAAGCAAATAACATGCCCACCCAGTGGTGAACAGGAACAAAGTTCATAAAATATAAGTGTTCATCAGGTAGCACCCCTCTGCAGGCGTCCAGATGAAGAGAAGAGGCTCTCTTTACCTCGAAAGTTATCAGGCTGGAGATTTGGCTTCCTCTGCTACTCAGGTGAGCTGCTTGTTGCTTCAGTTGCTTGATTGTCCCGAGTGCCTAGCTTGGGGGGGGCTGCCTCGAAAGTTATCAGGCTGGAGATTTGGCTTCCTCAGCTACTCAGGTTAGCTGCTTGTTTCTTCATTTGCTTGATTGTCCCGAGTGCCTAGCTTGGGGGTGGGGAGCTGCCTCGAAAGTTATCAGGCTGGAGATTTGGCTTCCTCAGCTACTCAGGTGAGCTGCTTGTTGCTTCAGTTGCTTGATTCTCCCGAGTGCCTAGCTTGAGGGGGGGGGGAACTGCCTCAAAAGTTATCAGGCTGGAGATTTGGCTTCCTCAGCTACTCAGGTGAGCTGCTTGTTGCTTCAGTTGCTTGATTGTCCCGAGTGCTCTTAGAAAATTGCATGCATTTTTTGCCAGCAACAATGACTGGCATATTTTTTTTATTCAAATGTCTTGACTGACTACGTTATGACATAATATGTTTTGCAACAGTTCCACATGCTGCTGCTGTAGTACTTGGCTTGACTTTGTTATAAAAGCTTTCTTTTAAACATAGCAACTTTTGATTTACTCATTTAAAACAGAAAGCAGCAAATAGCTGAAATTAGGTAATATCAGTTATTTTTCTCATAATTCATGACAATGAGTATATATAACTGAGTACATAAATGGCTAATGTGCCTTTTTTTCACTAAGGAACTACAAGATGCAGCTGCAGCAGGAAAGCTTTTAACATATGGGTGGGTGGGTGGCCTGTTATGTGTTAAATTGCTGGCTTTAGCAAACAGAAGAAACCATAGATAAACCTACTTGTATTCCTATCAATGTCACACATGATAATTTCTCTCCCCCTTATATTGAACAGTTTTTCCTTTACATGTATTTTATTACTATCTTCATTACTGGCAGCACAATAAAAAAATAGGGTTCGAGTTCTAAGAAGTTCTAAAAAAGATTAGAACCCTAGAGCTTTTCCAAAAGTTCTAGACTAGAACTAGAACCCAGAACTTCAGAGGGTTCTGACAACCCTAGTGCACACTTCCACCACCACTGATGTCACACATTTTGAGTTTTGAGTTACAGTATTGATAGGGATACAAAGAGTGCACAGCAAATGAAGGATTATTATTCAGAATTCTAAATCATCAGTCCACATCACCAACAAGGAGGCTACATAGCACTGAGATACCTTTTAATTCACATACTGTGGCGTCTCATGCATAATAATGATTCTCGGATTAAACCAGCACAATCCAGGAGACATGCAGGAAAAATAGCTTCAAAAAAGGGAGTTTCCACTTCAGAAATGTAGGGATAATAAGTAATACATTTGTGTATATGTTCGTAGCCATCTCTATGGGATTAAGTTGCTGAAGTTGTGTTTGTGCTGTCAATTAAAAAGAAGAGTTTGGCCTCTAGCCTCAATCTACTGTTTAATGGGCAGATTCTTGCACCACCTCTCCATCCCTCCCTCTCCCCTGCTCTCTCTCTCTCTTCTCCTCCCTCCTCCCTCCCTCCCTCTCTCTCTCCCCTCCCTTTCTCTCTTCTCTCCCTCCCTCTGCCCTCTCTCTCCCCCCCACCCTCTGTCTCTCTCTCTCTCTCTCCCCCCCACTCTCTCTCCTCCCTCTGTCAGTGTCAGCATGGCTTAGTTGGTAGCACATCTGCCTCTGAACCAGAAGGTCATGGGTTTCCATCCCAAGTGCAGTATTAGGGGGTGCTGTACTGTTGGGGTGTGCCATCCTTTGGATGAGACATTAAAGCGAGGTCCCTTCTACCCATCCTGGTGTGGTCCTGGTGGGTGTCCATATGGAAGTAAAAGAACCCAAAGCATTCTTCGTAAAGAGTAGGAGACATTTCCGGTGTCTTGGCCAATATTCCCCTTCCCATAAAACTGTTTCATGCAATTGTCCAGGCTGTGTGTGGGTGTTGATGTGCAATATGGCTGCCACTACACATTCAGTCACTTCACTACCAGTCTATCATTGCTTGTAAAGCACTTTAGGATACATTGTGTATGAAAAGCGCTATATAAATGCTGATTCTTCTTCTTCTCTGTCTCTCTCCCCCCTCTCCACCTCACTCTCCCTCTCTCTGAGCCCACTCCCTCCCACTTCCTCTCTCTTTCCATCTCTCTCTGAAGCTCTTTCTTTCTCTCGCTCTCTCTCCCACTCTCCTTCTCTCACTCTCGCCCCTCCCTCCACCTCTCTCTGTCTCTTTCATCAGTCAGTAACACATGCAAAATATAACTATAAAGTCACAATGAAAAATGTTTACATAAGAGGGGGGTACCAGCACTGGTTACATAGGAAATGAGACCTGATGGGGAGTGTGGTATTGGTGCATACCCTCTGGCCCAGGGCATGATTACAGCCTCTGGAAGAATAGGTATCCACCAATACCCCACACCCTGAAGGGTTTTAATGTACTTAGAAAATGGGTTGGACAACTAAAATAAAATTCTAAAAGATAAATAAGACGCAAAAAAATACAATAAAATATTACTTAGAAAATGTCAACTAGTACCCCCAGAGATGGTTTCTACCTGTCAGTCATTTGTCTTTCTACAGATGCTGTAGATGGTTTGTTTGTTTACCATGCAACATACAAATACAATATTGTTTGTTTACCATGGAACATAAGAATTCAGTATTATCAAGGCCCCTGGCATTCCGCGATTCAGCGGCCACGGTAACTGTCACAGAATTCCTGCCCACCCACAGAAATTGGACCTGGCCGTGGAAATCAAGCATTTATGCAGTTTTCACCTCAAAATGGCTGCTAATCACAAAATGGCGTTCCCAAAAAAAAGGCTTTTTTTTTCTTCATCAATGCCAGTGTTTTACACAAACCTGCCGGCCACTCTTTATTCAGAGATTAAAGTTATGAATGTGTTTCTAGTGGCCGGCAGGCAGGACTGTAATCTCTGCACTCCCCTTCCCCTGACATACACAGTCACAAAAGGCACTGTTCTTTTAAATCTAATGATTCAACCAGCAAAAAACAAATGAGGGTGCACATTACCAGGACTGATAGCCAAACACACTTTCAACAGCAGTGGCGAGGAGTAGTTCTCAATAAGCAGCTTCTGAACATGTTCTAAGGAAGGAGCTAGTTGTGGCTCTGAAATATCGAATGCTGTGATGGCATTTTAGTTCTCGGCGTTTGCATGTCCGCAGGTAATTTGAAACTGTGACTGCACAGCTTACATTGAGAACTACTTGCAAACTGCTGCCGAAAATTGTGAATTAAATTAAAGACAAGAAGAAAGTCACAGAGGAGTGTGGACCTTGTTAGAACTCTGTCTCGGAGTAAAAATTAAAACGGCATGTTGTTGCAGCCCCTACCCCACCTGGCACTTCTTACCTTGCTAGCAAACCATCCCGGTGGTGATATGGCCAGTACCTACTCCGTCTAAAAGTGGAACGTCCTGCCTGTTTTCTGGACCTGCTGCCCTGGTCCCTTTGCTGGCTTCCGAACAGGCTTGATTTATTATTCTGCCAAAACAGCAAACCTCCACTCCAGACTTACTAGTGATAGTTTCCAATTTCCAATGTTTCCAGGCAAAAAAAAAACTCTACTAGCAAACATTTTTATTTTACTTACAACTTCAGTTTGTACTCCATGGTGAAAAAAAAGTCTGGAGCAGAGGTTTGCTGTTTTAGGCAAAATAAATCAAGCCTGTTTGGAACCCAGCAAAGGGACAGGGGCAGCAGGTCAAGATAAAAGCTGCTAAAAGCAGCTCAATGGTCAGAGGTTTGTGGCTTTCCCATGTGGGGGTGGCAGCAATAAATAAATACAAAAGCAGAGGCATATTAATTCTGCCCACCAGCCAGTAACATGATGTGGAGCTTCCGAACATAGCGGCTGGCGGCAGGGAAGCAAAAATAACACGCAATCCATTTGTGGGCCACGGACATCACATTTGCCCCCAAAAAGTGTACTAAATTGATGTATACAGCTCATTTAGAAGGCAGAGCTGCCCACTCCCTCAAAAAAAAACAGCAAGACAGTTTGTTCTGTTGTTCACCCTGCTCCCCTGCCTCTCTGTGCTGCTTCAGGGTTCCATCTCCTCAGTCTGTTTCAAGGAGGCTATGTCGGTGTTCAGTTAAGGAGGTGATGCTGCTGCTTGTTCCATTCTTGCCCATTTGCCCCAGTGTTCTTCTAGGCTAGCAAATAAAACTACATTGCTCCAGCATGGGCTTTTTAAAGCTACCCAGGGATTGAATTTGCTGCTTTGGATTTGCTATGTGCATCAGCCAATAATTTCTGTACTTGACTCTTCTGGCAAATGAAAATGTATTCAGTTTCCAACTGCCCAATTGGCAGCAAAGTGTTCAGTGGTAAGGGGGAGGAGATATGGGATTTGTTGACCATAAAAATGGGGTGGATTTCAATACTTTTTCTACAGTTCCTGGACTCTGAAAGAAGGAGAGACACCAAGAAAAAGACTACCCAAGCCTGCTGAAGGAAGACCACTGCTGCTGTTCCTGCTGTTCCTGACACCATGCTGCTAGGCAGAGGTACTGCAATATTTTGCCTTTTTGGTTTTATTTTGCTTGTTTTTTTAATCATTGCACTTTGTGTCTGCTTTGTTTCTGTTTTTACAATGAAAGAGAAGTTGTGTTTATTTTGCAAAAATGTATATATTTTTTAGCTGTGAAAAGTATTGGCTGCTGGCTGAGAGAAGGTGCCTCTGGGTGGATGAAGGGGGATGGTTGTTTGTTGCTGTTTGCAAAGTCCACAGGCAGAACCCCTGGATGGCTGGGGGAGGCTCTGACTTAGGTTGTTCTTGTTGTTTCCCCCCCCCCAGCCAGCAACAGGCTGCACCTGTGGACTGTGCTAACAGCAGCAAGCCCTTGGAGTGAGTGGTGGAAATGTATATATTTTTTACTTGTGAAATGTATTTGTTGACCGAGAGAAGGTGCCTCTGGGTGGATGAAGGGGGCTGGGGTTGTTTGTTGTTCCAAATGTTTGCTGCTGTTCGCAAAGTCTGCAGGCAGAACCACTGGATGGCTTTGACTTAGGCTGGTACAGGCCCTGGATGGCTAGGGGAGGCTTCTCTGAGCTAGGGTGGTATTGTCCCACTCCCCCATCCACCCTGTGGCTGGACCTGCAGACCTTGGCAACAGCAGCGAACACTTGGAATAGACCACTGCAGCACACAAAATGTTTTGAAGGTCTTCTGTGCTGGTGGTTTTCTGCTCTTAATGTTCAGTGCTGTTGCCAATGTCTGCATGAAACAACATGGGGAGAGCCCGGGTAGCAAAGTATGTCCTGGACAGGATCTTCCATTTAGGACATGTGCATGCCACAAATCATTAGAAACCTGCATTCTCCACAAAGAAAAATATCAAAAGGTCATTTGCAATAATTTCTGCTATGGCAGCATTGAGTTCATGCACAACCACATGCTTTGGCAACTATTTACTGAAATGACTCACAAAAAGGCTGTGCAACATGGGCTGCATTGTTCTGTGCTTTACTTGTGGTGTGCCAAATGTCTCTCCTCTGTGAACTGCCACAGATGGGGTGATTCCGACACCGGATGGTGTGTGTGTACAGATGACAAGCCAATAAATGCTGTTAGTGTACCTGTTTTAAGCACTGGGGTTGATGTAGTAAATGGACCACCACTGCTATTCTGACCACTACTGGAATATTCAAAGCCATCATCCTCCTCATGCTTCTGCCAATGTCTGCATGTACACTCACTTGGTGGCTGGGGATGCTCCAACCTATGCTGTTGCTGTATTTTTTTCTGGCTTGTGCTTCTCTGATTGTGTGCACGGGCTGGCTAATAAAATGTGCCAGGATGATGGCGAGCACATGCACAGCCCAGCTAAATAGTGGAGAGGCTGAGAATGACCTGGAAATGCAGTGTATCCAGGCAAGGAGAAAATTTGGAACATTTGTTGAATTAATTAGTTTACACAGTTTGAATGGTGTTGATGTTGCCAGGTTCTCACTGTGTTTTCTGCTTTGTTCCCCTTGCAGCAGCACCAGAAAAACTTAATGTAAGTTTTTTGAGTGTTCAAGAGATTGATTTTGCCTATTTATTTGTATCACTCTCTGCCTCAGTTATCCATCTAACAATTTCTTTTCTGACTTGCAGTCAGAATGGACAGATCTGTGCAGAAGTCTACACCATCCAGTAAGAACAGATCCAAGACCGCAATGTATGTGACTGCAAAAGATCACTGCCAGCAGTTTTTGAACCAGCCACTTCATGAGGATGGTGGGAAGTTATTCTGCACTGCATGCAATTTAGTCCTTGATCACATCCACAAATCAACTGTCTCAGACCACCTTTCATCGAAGACTCATGGGAAAAGAGCTGCTGAGATGACCCTAGAAAACACCCAGAAGAAACAAAGAAACCTCATGACGTCCCTCCATAAAAATACAGTTTCCCAGGTGGAGTGCATAAAAGTTGTGCAAGATTTCACCAAAACATTCATGGAAGCAGATATTCCACTGGAGAAAGTCGACCACCCAGCGATTCGTACCTTCCTTGCCAGCTATGTACAGAATGGTGGAACAATATCAGGTGCTGTCCAGCTGGCAGCCTCTTATGTTCCAGACATTTATGTCACTGAACGAAATGAAATTAAACAAGAACTGCTGGGAAAAAAGGTGGCAATCATCACGAATGAGACGAGTAACATAGAGCAGAGGAGCATTCTGAATATCCTAGCTGCTCCACTTGAAAAAGATGCCACCAGACGGGTATGCTCCTATTTGTTGGACACTAGATTTTTGCCCTCTGTTTCACATAGTACTGTTGGACAGGCAGTTGTACAAACTATCAGTGAATATGGTATTTCTTTTGATGATGTATGGACGTATGACACGGACAATGCCTCCTATGTGAAAAAAAGCTTCACTGCCATTCTGCAGGGCTTGTTCCCAAACTGCACCCATATCACTTGCCTTGCTCACATCATTGACTTGGTTGCAGGGGCATCAGGGAAGCTATTTGCCCTGATAATGAAATACATTAAACTATTTAGAAAATTATTTTCATTGCCAAGTGGACCAAAGAATCGCTACCTGCAACATCTTATAGCAGCAGCACCTGACAGGTGAGCCAAAATGCCAGCAGACCCCTGTGAGACCAGATGGACTTTATATTTTCAGGCAGCGAGATGTCACCACAGTCATATTGCTTATCACAAGTCCTTTGTGGAAAAGGAACTGGACCTGTCAAAACACCCATGCAGCACCCTTCTAGCATTAAAAGTAAGTCTGAATAATTAAAAGAATGTAAATTCAATAACAAACCTAATCATTTTTATTTCGCAACAATGTGTGTAATTTATTTAGCTGTGTTGTGTATGTTAGTATGTGACATTTATACACATGGTAACATGATGATGCTACAAAAATATTGTATTTTAAATAACATTTAACTTTTATTATTTTGCCCCACATGATAACATGATGCTACAAAAATGCTGTATTTAAAATAACATTTGTCTTTATTTTGCCTCCACAGGACATTCTCTTCAATGAGGCAACACTGAGGAAACTGAAGATTGAGCTGGCATTTCTAGAAAACAAGTCCATGAGACTGTGCACTTTACTCGATCATTTCCAGGCTCAAGTACCAATCATGACCAATGTTGTGGACATCTTGGAGGAGCTGCAAATTTATCTCAAGTTGCATCAACAGCTGACCGTTGAGAGCTGCAGTGTCTTTTCTGAAGCTTCAGGTGCAGCCATAACACTTTGTGTGAAAAAAATAGTTGCTGGAAACCTTCAAAGAAGCCTTTTCCAATGCTGCCACAAAGCTGGAAAAATACATGACAGAACATGGTCAGCCAGGGATGAAGTTTCTTAAGGTGGTCCGAATCTTTGACCCTGCTAAGGTTGTTTTTATGTGTGACACAAACGACTTTGCAGCTATTCCAGGGTGGACTGGAGTGCCAGAGGAGGAGCTTACTCTATACAAAAAGATTCTGGCACCTGCCTACATGGACAGCATTGCACTGGAGTAAAAAACATTGACATGTTTTGGAAATCTGCTACAGCCCGTACACCTAAATTAGCAGAACTGGATCTCCCAAGCAGTAACTGTGTGACCAACTCAGCAGATGCTGAGCATAGTTTTAGTGTTCATAACACTGTTTATACTGAGAGACGCAGGGGCCTCTCAGAAGAAAGTATCAAGTGAATGGCATTTCTGTGTTACAATGCTAAACAAAAATATAGAATGATACAATAGGACAACTGTGTTGCAATTGCAGTAAAATATTCTATGTTTCACACTTGTAAATATAAATAACACTTTTATTCAAATAAAACAGTATTGATCACATTTATGCATGTGTGGTGTACTGTTTATATAATTTATGATGGTATACAATGAAATTCAAATGCAAAAAAATGTGCTGCAGAATGCCGCAGAATCTAGATTTCCACCTCAGAAACTTCACAGACCTGCCGTAGAAATTGCACCCTCCCTGCCACAGTAAGCCAGGGGCCTTGGTTATGGTGTAACTCCATTATGACAATACCCTTGTCCACAAGACTATCAACATTCAAACTGCTATATTGTAGATGAGCTAACCAGTTGTGCACTAGATCTGGCCTCCCATAGCTATTGGTTATTTCCAATGCTAAAGTATCTCCTACAATGAAAAACATACAGTAAGAGGTCTGTTGTAAATATAGCCAGAAACAACTGCATTCCACAATTTGATCCTTAGGCTTTGCTAATGTTTTCAGAAAATTGACAACGAGCTTGCAAGTAGTATATTGAAATGATCAGGTAAGGCTTACAGTATCTGTCAACGATGCCAACTTTTTATTACAGTGAATTAATAAGAATATTTCCCTTGCTCCTAATTTGTCTAGCTGTAACACACATCAAATGATCTTTAAAGATGGGGTAATTTGTTAATAAAGATGACTACCCCCCAAATAAAAAAGAATCTCTTTCAAAGATAAGTTTCTCCAGCCAAGTCTTTTGTATGAAAATCTTTTTGTTTATTTCTTTTAAGAAAAAGTTGCAGATGGGTATGGGAGTAAGAACATATGAAATGGAGTAATGCCCCCACCATACAATAAACTGACTACTATTATCCAGTTAGATAATTTTAATAGGTTACTGGAAGAATTGGACTTATGAGTCTTTTTCAGCATGTTGATTCTATGTAAGTGCTACAGACACCCCAACACACATACACTAACAGATACACCCAATAAGATCCTTAACACCTCCTAATAGTCTCAATGTTCCTTCTACTACCTTGTCTCCTAAACTCTGATTGTAAACAATTTAGTTTACAGTAGACTTTGAAAATGTTTTTCACCACTGTGCTGTATTCCATAGTCAAAGAGAAATGGAAAATATTACATAATTCAACTTTAATCCTCTACATGGAGCCTGAACATCGGATAAAATGCCCAGAACAAAGACAATATATATCAGCAAGCAAATCACTTTGTCAAAGCTAGTGATTGAGCAATCTAGCACACTCATTATTACCACTAAATGGATTACAGGAAAAGTCACAGCTACTGTATAAACAAAGAAACCCTCCACTCCCTTAGTTCATTTTGATTGTGTTCAGCCTGGGGAAATAAAGGGAAACAAAAAATAATTAGGCTTTAAATGCCTTTTTTATTTGCAGCTGACAGCAATATTACTGTCAAAAAGCAGGTAGTTTTTTTTTGAGGGAGGGGAGACACTGTGATAAGATTTTCAGTAATACAGAGGATGATGCTGGCAAAGGGGAAGCTTTGTGATTGCATTGTTGAATACACTCAAAAGCATAAACCTCTAGAGATGATTCACAAGTAGGAATGGACAGCAAACCTTCCTCAAAATCATGTGCTCCTGCCACAGGTACATGGTGTACATATGCCAAGCCATGAGAAAGAATGAAACTTTCCCAAGTAGGACCCCATATTTTATCATTATAATATTTGGGTTTTGAACCTACAGTAGGTAGAGAAGAGGTTGTTAATAAGCAACAGAGGCACTGCCATTAAATTCTGGCTCATACATTATTAGGTCATCTGCAGACAGCAAGTTTTGATGCCATCTGAGCAGTGTAGTTACTCAGCTACAGTTCATGCTGGCTCTTGGGGGCCGGTGTCCATAACAATAGTCAAGTGCCCCTCTCTTCCAAGGAGCAATGCTGGTCATTCACCAGGCAACTATCAGCATCAGAGCATAGCATGTCTGCTTATAAAAAACTACTTCAAATAAATATGTTCAACAGTTTGAAACATGACGGTAAGGTGATTTGCCACTTTGCTGCAAAACACTTTCTGTTGGTATCTGCTGGATTCAAATTTTTGAACATTTCCATAAAAAAGCAGAATTTACCATTTTATTATTATTTTATTTAGTCATTTTTATTACTAAAGACATTTCCATGATACCAAATTCTTTGTCCTTTAGACTTCATCTTAGTGAGGTAAACACCATCTTAGTGAGGTAAACACCAACGTAGGGCAGTCAATAGGGAGAAGCACTGGGATAAATGGAGAAAAAGACAAAGGCAATAAGGACAGGGATGGGGCAAAAAGAAATATGGCCATGAAAAAATGGAGGGTAATGGGTACCAATGCCCATAGTCTAGGTAAAAAGCTCCCCATAATGGTGGCCTTGATGGAAGAGAGATGACTGGATATCGTGGCAGTCACAGAAACATGGTACACAGAGAACCATGACTGGGATGTCAACATACCAGGGTACACAATCTACAGGAGGGACAGGGAGGGTAGAAGAGGAGGAGGAGGAGCTCTCTATGTAAGGGAGGGGATCAAAGCAACAGAACTAAAGGGT
The DNA here is from genome assembly GCA_016271365.2 of Neoceratodus forsteri. Taxonomy (NCBI): domain Eukaryota; kingdom Metazoa; phylum Chordata; order Ceratodontiformes; family Ceratodontidae; genus Neoceratodus; species Neoceratodus forsteri. The sequence goes on along the minus strand of CM057459.1, from coordinate 718,803,573 downwards.
AAACAGGGAGGAGAGGAGGCACCGTGGGTCACCATGGAGACTGGAAATGGCACCACAATCCGCACAGGGGTTGTATACAGACCCCCCATCTCAGGGGGAGGAAATGAACAAGGAAATGATAGAAGGCATCCTTAGGATGGCAGAGAAAGGGGAGATATTGCTGATGGGGGACCTGAATATGCAAAATGTTAACTGGAGCACCTTTGCTGCAGCCACATCCAAGAGCAGGGCCATTCTCGATGCCTTACCAGTGGCATGCCTCAGACAGCTAATTTTGGAACCCACTTGTGAGGGAGCAATCTTAGACCTGGTACTCTCAAATAGGGACAGAGAGAGGATCTCAGATCTAGAAGTGGGTAGCCATCTGGGAACAAGTGACCACCAAACAGTGTGGTTCATGATAACTTTTGCTGTAGAGTCAAGCCATACAAAGTGAAGGTACTGGACTTCAGGAGGCTGATTTTGTCAAAAGTAGAGTGCCTCAGAAAGCACTAGCAAACAGGCAAGAAGGTGGGGTGGAGCAACAATGGGGAAACATCAAAACCACCATCACAGAGGCAACAAGCCTCTGTGTGAAGCAAATAAACAAATCAAAATGAAAGAAAAAAACTCTATGGTTCTCAAAAGAAGTGGGGTGAAGGTTAGGGAGAAAAAGATAGCATTCATGAAGTATTAGGAAACACAGAAGGAGCAGGACAGAGAACTGTACCAGTTGAAGTAGAAGGAAGCGAGGAAGGCAGTCAGAATAGCAAAGGCCCAAACTGAGAAAAAGATAGCCAGCTCAGTTAAGAAGGGGGATAAAACATTTTAGAGGTACATTAGGGACCAAAGAAAGACTAAGGCAGGGATACTGAGGTTGAATAAAGAGGAAGGTGGTTGGGCAGAGAGCAACAGTGAAAAAGTAAGAATACTGAATGGATACTTCTGCTCCGTATTCACAAAGGAAGAGCAGAGGGAGATACCTAATCCAGTCAATGGAAGCACTCTGGATAGAGGGGTTGATGTTAGTCCTTTCACAGAAGAAAGGGTTCTGAAAGAGCTCCTAAAACTGAAGGTGGATAAAGCAATGGGGCCTGATGGGATTCACCCCAGAATTCTAAAATAACTAAGGGAAGAACTAGTAACACCACTGACTACCCTTTTTAATAAATCATGGGAGGATGGTGTGATACCTGAAGACTGGAGGAGGGCAGATGTGATTCCCCTTCACAAAAGTGGGAGCAAGACAGATGCAGGAAACTACTGACCTGTCAGTTTGACCTCAGTGGTAGGGAAAATAATGGAATCACTTCTGAAGGAAAGAATTGTTGAGTACCTAGAGGCCAGTGGGGCACAGGACCCAAGGCAGCATGTATTCACAGCAGGAAGGTCATGTTAGATGAATCTAATTGATTTCTTTGACTGGGTGACCAAAGTAATAGACCAGGGAGGGGCTGTGGACATGGCCTACCTAGACTTTAGCTAGGCATTTGACACAGTCCCGCTCAAAAGATTAATAAACAAATTAGCCAGCCTGGGAGTGGGTCCCAGGGTGGTAGCCTGGGCAAAACACTGGCTGAACAACAGGAAATAGAGGGTAATAGTAAATGGAGTCCACAGTGAAGAAAGGGGGGGTTACTAGTGGGGTACCGCAGGGTTCAGTACTGGGGCAGGTCCTTTTTAATGTCTTTATAAGTGACATTGCTGAGGGACTGGAAGGAAAAGTATGTCTCTTTGCAGACGACACAAAGATCTGCAACAGGTTGAGGCACCAGGTGGGGTTCAAAGGATGAAAAGGGACTTGGCAAGGTTGGAGGAATGGTCAAATGTATGGCAGCTTAGATTCAATGCAAAGAAATGCAAAGTAATGCACCTGACAAACAAAAACCCAGGGGAAGAGTTCACAATGGGGCGTGAGATACTGACAACAACAAAAATGGAAAGGGACCTGGGGGTAGTCATATCAGATGACCTAAAGATGGGCCAGCAATGTGAGATGGCAGTAAGGAGGGCTGGGGATACTGGGATGCATAGAGAGAGAGGCATCACGAGTAGAAAACAGGAAGTTGTTGTCCCTCTGTACAGACAGTTGGTAAGACCACATCTGGAGTACTGTGTACAGTTCTGGAGACCCCATCTCTGTAAAGCCATAGATAGGGTGGAGGTTGTCCAGAGGAGGGCAACCAAAATGGTGCAGGGTCTGCACCAGAAGACTTATGGAGAAAGACTAAAGGAGCTTAAGATGTATAGCCTCGAGGAAAGGAGGGAGAGGGGGAACATGATTGAAACTTTCAAATACCTCAAGGGAATCAACAAAATCCAAGAGCATAGCATCTTTCAGAAAAAGTGATGTGCAAGAACAAGGGGGCACAATTTGAAGATGGGGGGGGATGGCTCAGAGGTAATGTGAGGAAGTATTTCTTCACAGAGAGGGTTGTAGATGCGTGGAACAGCCTTCCTGAGGAGGTCGTAGAGTCAAAAACAGTGGGGGATATTCAAGAATGCATGGAGCAGATATAAGGCAATTCCAGTGGGGGGTAGGAGGAAGTAGGCTGTTGGTAAACTAGGATCTGTATCTTATCCGTTAGGTAGGGAAATGGGCAGACTAGGTGGGCCAAGCGGTCCTCATCTGCCATCAGATTCTATGTTTCTTGTTTCTTTTCAGCCCTCAAATCATAATCATCTGCTTGTGACATCATAATCATTTCTGTGGTAATAGTTTGTGATGTCATGAGAAGGAGATAATTAGTTCATAACAGGACTAAGCAATGGGAATATTTTATTTTTATTTGATTGATTTTTAGTCACCCGAGATACTACTGGAACAAGAAGGCCTATTTGCACAGGCAACCCAAAATTAGTTATAGAAACTGGTACATATTGGATTCAAGCATCAGGGAATATTGTGCAAAATAAGAGAGGCATATACTACATTCAGATATCAAGTAAAAAATAGATTACGTCTAAAGAAAAAATATCCTGTTAGTGTGTACAAATGCACAGCAAACATTTTGTTACAAAGAACTGCATTTCAGTGGTGTATCACTGTTGGGTCCAGTGCAGCTCAGGCTGCAGGGGCTCAACAGTGACAGCCCAATGATCAGCTAGGATGATCACGCGTCGCGCCTTTATCTTCTGAGGGTTGGAAACTTTTTGTAGTTAAAAGGAGCAAACTGTTCCATTCACATGGTGGCTGGCACCTTTCTTCTGCATAAACCCTCCTGTTCCTTTTTTTTAATTTTAAATAATCTGTAGTTAGAAGTCAATCACACTATGCTGTCCTGGAACGGAAGCTTCTTTCTATTCAAGCAGTCCTGAAAAATAGACAGAGATTATCAGTTTCCTTTGAATAACTACTTGATGCCCTCTCATTATAGTTTTGATAACCGCAGTTACAAGTCAATTGCCCCGTGTTGTCCTGGAATGTGAAATCAACTCCCTCCCACTGCTGAGTGTCTCTCCCACCTCTCTGTCACTTACCATGCCCAGTCTGTGAAATGAACTCCCTCCCACTGCCGAATATCCCTCCCACCTCCCTGCTGGTTCCTGTGCCAGGTCGATGAAATGAACTCCCTCCCACTGCTGAGTATCCCTGTCACCACCCGTCACAGCCTGTGCTTGGTTCATAAAATGAACTCTCTCTCATTGCTGGATATTCCTCCCACAACCCATTGCTTCCCATGCTGCTTCTGAACTTTCCAACACGGGTACACAATTCCTGGTGCTGACTAGTACCCCCACCCTGCCCATTTGCACTGCATGACATCAGGCAGCCCACCCCCCGGTGCTGCCAAACATGACACCAACATTGGGGTGCCTTCCAGTGCCATTACCTGAAATGAAGAAAACTGTCCGATGTAATGTAGTCTTTTTTTATTTTTTCAATCCCTATAAAATAGAAAATGGCCCACTGATGTCTGTTGCCACCACCATCCCTCTGCTGTCATTACCCTACCCCCACCTGACCCCCCCAACTCAGCACCCACAACCTCATAACCTCCACAACCCTTGCTTACCTATCAGGGGTCCAATGCTGTAATCCTCTCTGCACCAAAGACACGTCTTCACACTTCAACTTTGGACCAGGAATTGAGGAAATCAGATATACAGTCAATGCATTTCAATGCGTTTTGAACATGTACTCATAACTTGGTTATTTTTTAATATTTTTCCCCAGTGTTTTCAACATGGTGTTTTTGGGATTACCACCTCATGGACAAAGTAGGTAAAATTCTTCAAATTTGGCCTGAAAGCGATTTTGCAGTCACTCCATAGGATAACGTGTCAGATGGGATTTGAAGTTTTCAACTACTGGGTTCATGAAGTGTGGTCATAAGAAGGCTATGTTGAACATTGGGGGTACAAATATGAAAAAAACAATAAAGTTAGGAGCATACTGTATGTTGACATTTTTCAATGCTCACTCATAACTTTGGCAATTTTCAATATTTTGACCCCAAATTTTCAAGATAGCCAGTTTTTCACACCACCTTATGAACGTGATAGCTGTTCTTTTTAAAATCCTGGTCAAAATGTGTTTTCACACCTGATGGCAGTTAGGCTAGGATTTGAAAATGTTCACCTACTGGGTTCATGAGGTGGGGTCATAAGAAGACTATGTTGAAAATTTGGGGTCAAAATATTAAAAAACCACAAAGTTATCAAGGTACATTGACATTTTTAAATGTTCACAAATAACTGATAATTTGCAATATTTCTCACCTAAATTTTCAAGATCTTCATTTTTTCACACCATCTCATGAACCCAACAGCTGTCATTTTCAAATCTAGGCCAAAATGTGATTTTGCACTTGTGGTGAAAACATTATGTTTTGTCAAGTGTTTTATAAATGACATCTTGTCATGTTCAGAAGGGGGGGTCATAAAAGGATTATGTTAATGTAAGCCCCCCCACTCCCGTTGTTTAGGGGTATCCAGGTGGTAAATTAGAAGGAGAGGGTCGCTGTACAACCAGAAACACACTGTCCAACAAAACAGAAATATGCTCATTACCTGGTTCTGATGTTGGTGCAATATGGCTTCGCAACTAAGGAGCAGGCGAATTTCTTTAATTCGTTGGGCTAACTGCTGGGGGCAATGTTCATTACCAGACAATAGGCAAAGTTTAAATCAATTAAATTCAATGTCCACTCCAGAATCAAAAGTGCAAAACTGATTTATTGTAAAAAGAGAAACTTGGTAAACCACTTCATGGAACACAGGGTTAACAATTACAATGGGTACGACACAGGCTGAAACCTAACAGTTGTCCTGCAACAATCACTTTTTTCGACAGATTGGTTTATGGCTTGCAGACCTTCCCTCGAGCTGAAAAGGCAACATTCCTGACAGCAGAATTGCTGTGGACAGAAACAGGCCTCACTTAGGAGCATTTTAAACTCAGCGGCACTCTCATTTCATATCCCTTCACTTTATTCTGTCTTCACCCAGGCATTTGCTTACTTTTTCATTCTCTGAGTCTCAGCAAAACTTAAACTGAGGTAGCAACTGTAACAGCACGAGACATTTCTACTGTCCCATTCCCATTTTTTACTTTGTCTTTCTTTACCTTGCTACACTGGGGGTTACCTTAAAATGCAGGGAGCTGATTTTAAAAAGTGAACAAATTCTCTTACTGAGGGGGTCTCAGACTTCCTCAATGGTGTTACTTTTAGCATGAAAATGAACCACCAAAGACCTTCTGGATACCCAATCACTGATGCCACATACCTGACTTGTCTCCCCAAGGTATTCTGCGTATTCCTGTACCTACAGACACCCAAGGCACTATCCACTCATGCAGTGATTCTGATTTCTGGACTGCCTTCAGTAGGTGACTGCTTGCTGTGTGATACGGAGCACCAGGATGTCCTGCCACGCCACTGGGGTCCCAATCAACCACTCTCCACATGGATCTTCTCCTGCCTCCGAAGGATGCACCCCCTGAGAGCCCAAACACCAGAGCAGCCACTGACCGGGGGAGAAGGGGTAGGCTACCACCATTACACCTTCAACAGTCCAGTCTGCCACCTCTGGACCATGCCCCAGGCCCCATCTGCCAGAGCAGACCCGACCACAGAAATGAGCTTCTCCTGGCTCTGGCTCCCAAACCCCAACAATAGGACCAAGGCTGATGCTCCACTGCTCTCCCTGCATTCTTACGGCCCAAACTGCCACATCTTCATATGTGGGTCTTCAAGGGACGAGGGCTGGGTTAGCAAGCAGCCCACCCCCGCCTGCCATGGCCCTCCAGCAGGACCTGTGGGCCCAAAACCCTCAACTCGCTCTCCTCTTCTCAATTCCCCTGAAAATCACATAGTGGTTTGAAATCACAGAAAGAGCAGAACCAAACCACACAAAAACACGTATCCTGGATTTTAGGGGGGCAGACTTTGGGAAAATGGGGAGATACTTGAAAGAGGCATTAAGGGGAATGGGACAGGAATCAGGGGTTGAGGAACAGTGGGCAGTATTTAAAATGGGGATTACAAGAGCAACAGAATTATGTATTAAGCAGGTTAGCAAGAGGAAAAGGAAGAGGAGACCATTATGGTTTTCCAAAGAGGTAGCAAAGAAAGTGAAAGCCAGAAAGATTGCATTCAGGCAATACAAAAAGACACAGGCAGAAGGGGATAGGAAGAAGTACCAGGAGAAGCAAAGGGAGGCAGGAAGGTCAGTAAGGGAAGCCAAAGCTCAGACAGAAGAACACATTGCAAAATCAGTGGGTAGAGGGGACAAAACCTTTTACAGGTACATAAGTGAAAAAAGAAAGACAAAGGGAGGGATAGTGAGACTGAAGGGGGAGGATGGGGGCTGCGTGGAGGATGACAACAGTAAAGCGGACATAATGAGCAGGTATTTCTGCTCAGTCTTTACTGAGGAAGAGGAGGGTAATGGGTCTGAAGGGAGTACAAGGGGTGAGAATGGTGCAGAAATGGACACAAGTCCCTTTACACGAGAAAGGGTCATGAAGGAACTGGAAGTAATAAGAGTTAATAAAGCAATGGGGCCAGATGGGGTGCACCCCAGGGTCCTTAAAGAACTAAGAGAGGTGGTGGCTGAACCTCTGGCTATCCTGTTTAGCCGATCACTGGAAACAGGGAAGTACCCAAAGACTGGAGGACAGCAGATGTAGTCCCCTTATACAAAAGCAGGAACAAAGAGGAAGCAGGAACTACAGACCAGTCAGCCTCACCTCGGTAGTGGGGAAGATCATGGAAGCATTACTGAAGGAGAGATTGGTGGAACATCTGGTTGTCAATGGACTACAGGACCCAAGGCAGCATGGTTTCACCAGGGGGAGGTCATGTCAGACCAACCTCATTGAATTTTTTGACTGGGTGACTAGGAAGGTGGATCAGGGGAGGGCAGTGGACATGGCCTATCTGGACTTCAGCAAGGCTTTTGACACTGTGCCACATAGAAGACTACTACACAAACTGGGGAATATGGGTGTGGGCAGGACAGTAGTGTGGTGGGTAGGTAACTGGCTGGGTGGCAGGACACAGAGGGTGGTGGTAAATGGCTGTCACTCCACAGAGGGAAGAGTGACCAGTGGGGGTACCACAGGGATCAGTGTTGGGACCGGTCCCGTTCAACATCTTCATCAGTGACATTGCACAGGACCTAGAAGGCAGAATTTCACTGTTCGCTGATGACACAAAGCTCTGTAACAGAGTAGACACACCAGAGGATGTAGACAGAATGAGAAGGGACCTGCAGAAACTTGAAGAATGGTCAGGGGTTTGGCAGTTGAAATTCAATGCAAAGAAGTGCAAGATAATGCATATGGGGCACAAAAACCCTGGCACAATATATCAGTTGGGGGGTGAGGATATAGCATGCACCAAACAGGAAAGGGATCTTGGGGTTATCATCTCTGATTACCTCAAGGTAGGGAAACAGTGTGACAAAGCAGCAGGTAAAGCAAATAGGATGCTGGGATGTATAGGCAGGGGCACCACCAGCAGGAAAAGGGAGGTCATATTTCTGCTATACAAGACACTAGTGAGGTCCCACCTGGAGTACAGTGTACAGTTCTGGAGACCATACCTACGTAAGGACATAGACAGGGTAGAGAAGGTTCAGAGGAGGGCAACAAAGATGGTGACTGGATTGCATCACAAGTCCTATGAAGACAGGTTGAAGGAACTGAACATGTACTCCCTGGAGGAGAGGAGGGAGAGAGGGGATATGATAGAGACATACAAGTATCTCACAGGGAGGAACAGGGTGCAGGAATACATTATATTTAAGTGAAAAATATGTACCAGGACTAGAGGGCATGGGATGAAGTTGGAGGGAGGACGATTCAGAGGAAACATGAGGAAGAATTTCTTCACAGAACGGGTGGTGGACAAGTGGAACATCCTGCCAGAGGAAGTTGTGGAGGCTGAAACAATCACAAGATTTAAGAATGCATGGGATAGCATAAAGGAATTCTGGAGGTCAGGGGTAAGGGGCAACAGACTTCTAGGAAAACACAAACTGAACTTACAAGCTCAAATGGGCAGACTGGGTGGGCCATAGGCCCTTATCTGCCGACACTGTCTATGTATCTATGTATCTATGCTCGCTAAACTGTCTCTTATTTATACCCTTAAGGATCGATCCCCACCTGAAGGCAGCAAGTAGGCCCACATCCCTGACCTACCGGCACCATTGCTCCCACTGCCTAGCTACACTTAGCAACAAAAGTTAACTAGTATGCCCCCAGAGGGTGCTTACATTAAAATCTTGGGGTCAAAACTGTTGCAAAAAAAATTATAAAGTAATGCTATTTTCAGGGAAGGCTGTTGGCCCAGTGGTTAACAACGGTGCCGGTGACCTGAGTTTAAGTGCGAGCTCAGTGAGCCGGCTGAATGGGCTAAGGATAGAGGAACAGTGCTGCAGTATGTGACACTGGTCCCAGCATGGGGTGGGACAGAGCAGTGTTCTGACACACACACAGGGCACCTTGTGGTGGGCTAGGAAGCCTTCCCTCACAATGGGTCGGTGTGCGTGTCGAGGCCTCATCGCCCCATGCACTGCTTCCAGACAAGGTTTGCCTGACAGTTTTAAATTGCGGCGCAGGCACAGACTCACAGTTAGTCGGAAGACAGAAAGTGCCACAAGTTGCTCATCTCACTATGCATGTCTGCCACACACACTATACATGCAAACATTCAACATTGATAAATGCTTGTAAAATAAATAAAGTCAGTAATACAAAATGGAAAGTACCAACATTCTCATTTTTAAAGGAATTCTGTGTAGCGAATCCTCATGATTCCAAATGTGAATTCAATGTGCTTTTGCAACTTAGTGTAGTGTTGTGCTTGTGCAACTTGTTGAATAAACCTTTGTGGCCATTCACCTCCCGTTTCTCAGGGAATACCACTCTGTAAGGATGCCAAAGGCAAGGAATGCTGGAGAAGGGTTCCACCCCACAGGTGCAGTGGGAAGGATTCCTTTAGGCTAAAGGTACCTTAGGAAGGAGCCCCTGAGGAGAGGAGAGCTGCTGGAGGAGGAGGAGAGGATAGTGAGGCAAGGAAAAAAATTTTCTGAGTTAAGCAGAAAAGATGGAGTTTAAATAGGTCATGCAGGGGAAGTGACTAGTTACTCAGCCCGTTGAACCACAGGTTATGCTTTTCATTTATTGCTGAAAACCAGAAAATCTTTCATTTATTGCAATTGACCTTGGAGGGTGGGAAGGTACTAACTTTTTTGTCACAATGGCATTGAGTAATTGATAGGAATGCTATATCTCGGGGAGGGAAGGATTACCAGATTACAATGGGGCTTTAATAGACACATTAGAGTGCTGCCGGGTGAGTGTCTACACCCACTGGTTAGCAAAGAAAATCATCAAACTGGTACCCCGATGGCAGCCTAGTACCAGTTTATCTATTTACTTTTTTTGCCAACCAGTTTTACATCACACTGCATGACCACGAAAGCCCTGACACTGGACTGGAAGAATTAGGGAGAGACACTCATTCACAGCAAATGAGATTGATCTCAGTCATGTTCAGTCAGATGATCTGAAGAAACTGCTACATGCAGTGAGGGTGGCATGCACATGCCAAGAGCTGATTTCTTCAGTTTTCTAGGATGCAAATCATGCTTTTAATTTGCTAGAGTGGAATTATTTATACAAAGCCCTTGAGAGGTTTCAGTTTAGTCTGGTAGTATTTTATTGGCTTTACACTCTGTGACAATCTGCAAAAGCTGTAATACTGATTTAACAGTTTGGTCTCTTGATAACTTCACTTTGGAATGGGAAATCCAACAGGCCGGCCCCTCTCACCTTTCTTCTTTATGCTGGTAAATTGAATGAGAACATCAGTAGCTCACAACTAAAGATCCACAAGATTTGGGGCACATTCTGGGGTCCAAATGTGTGTAGCTCTGGTGAGAATATCTGGCCTGCTAACATTATCACATCTGAGCTCTCTATGTAATACAGGACTAAAACTGTCTACTGTGAACACAAAACATTATTATTTGTACATAGTGTGCTACATTATGGACTATATATAAAGTGAATAATGGATAGGTGCTGGTGCATTACCAGCAAGTAATGCCATCGAGAGGTTCTGGACATGTAGGAACCTCGAGACCGAAGCTCGAGAGGTTCCCGTGTCCAGAACCTTGAGATGGTACCACTCACCGGTAATGCACCTGCACCTATCCATTATTTTTTTTAATATCTGGATTTTACATTTTTGTTCATATTTTTCCAAGTGGCAGTCGGCCGTTTCAGTGAAGGAGGCTGTGTCCTGGCTGACTGCGGCATTGTCTTGCCCTAGCCTGCTGTGCTGCACCCCGCAAGCCCGCCTCTGCTCCTCGCCTCAGTCTAAAACAACTGGTAGGTAGTCCTACCTTTTCTCTTTTTGGGCTGCGGTCCTGTTTCTGCTCTTCGAGAGGAGGTTACAAAAAAAAAAAAGAAATGTTGAAAGCAGACAGTACGGTCTCGCTAAGCGACAAAGTGAGCCGACATGTTTTTTAAAAAGTTCTGCCTGCCCACAGAGGAACAGCGGCCAATGAGGAGGCACGCTTAGGACATGGGGGGCAGAAGGTATATTTTTCGGCACTTGCAACAATAGTATTAACACCATCAAACTATACTATTAAAAGTGATTAACAGTACTATTAAAAGTGATTGACAGTACTATTACCACAGAAGGTTTGATGGTATTATGGAATTTTTTTTGTATGCTTTTGAAACATATTAAATTTAAAATCCATATATTAAAACCTGATATACTCGTTACCCTTTCTATTGGAGCTACTTAACATTTGCTATAACCTCAGGCCTAAAAATTAACTAAGGAATAATGAGTTTATTCCACTCGGTCCAACATCAGGAGGTACAGTAGTTGATCTAACGGGTAGAGCACATGTTTGGGCAGCTGAAGTCCCAGGTTCAAATCCCACTGAAGTCACTGGCTTACTCTGTGAAATGAGAATGTCACTTCAACATCCTGTGCTACAGTCCTTCCAAAGTGTATTATCGGAAAGAAGCAGGACCCCACTGAAAACAAGATTCTGCATCTCAGTTGGCATACTCACTCTAAACAATCATAAAATAAAAGTTGGCTTGGTTGTCCAATGGCCATTAAAATGGGCAGCAACAAATCTGAGACACATACGACCAAAAAATGCACCCCAGATTGCAGCCTTATGGCAACTAATATACATCCCCATCAATTGCCCTATCCCCCTCACTCTCCTTCCCCACCGTCTCTTCTCCCTTTTTCACCCCTTTCCTCTTGTCTTCCCATCTTTGTTCCCACCTGCCTCCTTACATCCCTACTCCCCTACTCACTTTATCCAACCTAGTCTCCTACACACACACACCCTCATTAAACCTTGAAATACTCCACAATTCCTTTTACTCTCCTTTTTCTTATGCCTCAGCTCTCTCTCCCCTTTAATATAAAAATTGGAAAACATGCTCCTTTCTCTTCCCCTTCCTTATCCTCCTACTTCTGGCTGGTGAAGTGGAACCCAATTCTGGCTCCCCTTTCCCCTCCTTTCTATTCCTAAAAGCCTTAGCTTCTTCCATTTCAATGCACAAAGCCTCCTCCCTAAGCTTGACTCTCTTAAGGTATGGGCCTCTCAATATTCTCCTGACATCCTGTGCACATCTGAAACCTGGCTGTCCTCTAGGGTCCCAGACTCACACCTTGCTCTCCCTGACTTCCTCCTATTTCACCAGGACAGAGTTAAGAGTGGTGTAGGAGTTGCCATATACATCCGACAAACCCTTACCTGCTCCATCTCCCTCAAGGAGGTCCTCCCCACCTTTTATGAGCTCCAGCAAGTCTAGCATTCCCTCCCTTCCACCCTTCCTATCTTTATCAGTGTCCTATTTGCAGAATATTTAAACTAGCAAATGGGGAGAGGGGTAATCACCCCATACATCGAATGGGAAGAACACCCCTCCCCCCTCAGTTAGTGGTCAAACAGGGATTCAGCATGTTTGCAGTTCATTTGCATCACCAGGTAAGAAAAAAGGTTTGTCTCCCCATACAATGCACAGGGGTGATGCCAAACCTCACCCAACAACTAACACACCGAAATCTGGCCAATGGAAAATCATGTACACAAATGCTCACAGCCTGGGAAATAAGATCCCAGACCTTCAGACAATAATGTCAGAGGCTAAACTGGACATAGTAGCAATTAGTGAGACATGGTTTACCAGTAACCACACTTGGGAGACTTCAGTACCTGGCTATGTATTGTTCAGAAGAGACCGAGGTGCAAAAAGGGGGGGAGGAGTGGCCCTGTATGTCAATGAAAATATCAAATCTACAGAAATTCAGAATACACATAAGGAGCCAGAAGAACTGTGGGTCACCCTGAAAACAGGAAATGGGACAGCCATAAGAACTGGGATTGTCTACAGGCCCCCAGACCAGAGGGAGGACATAGACACATTACTGTTAGAAGATATACAAAACATGACAGCTAAAGGGGAGGTGCTGATAATGGAGACTTCAACATGTCGGATACAGATTGGTCAATACCAGCAGGAACATCTGCCAGAACTAGACACATAGTGGATTCCCTGCAGGGGAGGGCCTCAAACAACTGGTACAGCAACCCACAAGAGACAGGGATATCCTAGATCTAGTACTGACTAACAGGGAAGGGATCACAGATCTCCAGGTAGAAGGTCACCTGGGGGCCAGTGACCATCACATGGTATGGTTCAATTTGGCTACTACATCTAAATCATCCCATTCCAAGGTGAAAATATGGGACTTCAGAGGAGCTGACTTTGATAAGATGGCCAACAGAGTTAAACTAGCCCTGGCAAAAAGAAACACAGGTGAGGGGGTACAGGCAAAGTGGGCAAGCATTAAGGATGCAATACTTGAAGCAACATCCCATTGTGTTAGACAGAAAAGGAAGTGCAAAAGAAGAAGGAAACCACTTCGGTTCTCAAATACAGTAGCAGAAAAGGTCAGAGCTAAAAGGCTGACCTTCAGGAAATATAAGGGAACATAGCGGGATGAAGATAGGGAGGCATACCAAACTGCCCTAAGAGAAGCAGGGAAAGCAGTAAGGCAGGCAAAGGCCCAAACTGAGGAAACACTAGTACGAACAGTAAAAGAAGGTGACAAGACTTTCTATAGATACATTAGTGAAAGGAGAAAGTCCAGAGGGGTATTGCTAAGCTTAATGGAGAAAAGGAAGCATGTGAGGAGGAGGACCCTGTAAAGGCATCTATCCTAAATAGATACTTTTGCTCAGTATTTACTGAAGAGAAGGTAGGGCAGGCCCACAGCTCAGCATCATGGACACAGGGGGAGGGAGGTGAGCACTACTGCCTCACAAAAGAAAGGGTCCTACAAGAGCTTGCTAAGCTCAGGGTGGATAAGGCAATGGGACCTGATGGCATACATCCCAGGGTACTTAAGGAGCTAAAGGTGGAACTAGCAGAGCCATTAGCAGAACTGTTTAGTGAGTCTCTGAGCACAGGAGAGGTCCCAGAAGACTGGAGATGGGTCATGTGATCCAGCTCCACAAGAGTGGTAGCAGGGAAGAGGCAGGGAACTACAGACCAATCAGTCTTACCTCAGTAGTGGGCAAGATTATGGAGGCACTCCTTAAGGAAAGGATAATGCAACATCTGGAATCCATAGGGGCACAGGATCCAAGACAGCATGGGTTTACAAAAGGAAGGTCCTGTCAAACTAATCTTATAGATTTCTTTGACTGGGTAACCAGAGTGGTGGACCAAGGGGGAGCAGTTGATGTCGCCTACCTTGACTTCAGCAAAGCTTTTGACACTATTCTATATAGAAGATTGATAAATAAGCTGGGTAGGCTCGGAGTGGGTCAGAAGTTGGTCAGCTGGGTGGCAAACTGGTTGACAGGCAGAAAACAGAGAGTGGTGGTAAATGGTATACAGTCAGAAGAGATGCAAGTCACAAGTGGGGTACCTCAGGGATCAGTCCTGGGGCCAGTCCTCTTCAACATCTTCATTAGTGACCTTGCAGATGGACTAGAGGGTAAGACTTGTCTGTTTGCAGATGAGACCAAGATCTGCAACAGAGTAGATGATCCAGATGGGGTGGGCAGAATGAGAAGAGATCTGGATAAACTAGCAAAATGGTCAGAAGAGTGGCAACTGGGATTTAATGCAAAGAAGTGCAAGATCATGCACATAGGGAAGAGAAACCCTGAAGCCACCTATAGGTTGAGAGGGGAGTTGCTAGCAGTCACAAAGGAAGAAAGAGACTTGGGTATCATCATCACTGATGACCTGAAATCATCCAAGCAGACCTCTAAAGCAGTAGGTAAGGCTAGGGGGTGTTAGGGTATATTAGTAGGGGTATCACAAGTCATAAGAGGGAGGTAATAATCCCTCTTTAAAAGACACTGGTTAGGCCCCATCTGGAGTACTGCGTGCAGTATTGGAGGCCACACCTTCACAAGGACATTAACCAAATTGAGGCAGTCCAGAGAAGGGCAACCAAAATGGTGCAGGGACTGCATCAGAAGACATATGAGGACAGATTAACAGAGCTCAATATGTATACCCTTGAGCAAAGGAGGGAGAGAGGTGATATGATCGAGGCATTCAAACACCTTAAGGGCATTAACAAGGCGAAAGAGTCTAACATGTTTAAATATAAGAAAAATAGCAGGACAAGAGGACACAGCATGAGATTGAGGAGGCTGATTAAGGGGAATATGAGGAAATTCTTTTTCACAGAAAGGGTGGTGGATGCATGGAATGGCTTACCTCAAGAAGTGGTGGCTATGAATACAGTGCAGGGCTTCAAACAGGCATGGGATAGGCATAAGGGAGCAACACAAATGAGTATGAATAGATAGGCCACTGACAGAGCAAAGGCCGATGGCACATTTATAAGGTAGAAAAAGAAATGGGCAGATTGGATGGGCCTTGTGGTCCTTGTCTGCTGTCAACTTCTATGTTTCTATGTTTCTATATGCCTCCTCTAAAATCTCTCATTTCTTCTCTCTTCAACTCCCTCTCCTCACTTGTCTTCACCTCGCCCCAGGCAAATGTATCCTCCTTGGAGACTTCAGTCTAAACTGGCTCTCCTCTGCCTCTAAGCCTATTCTGCACACAGTCAAGTCCATGAATTTTACTCAATCATTTAACCCATCAGAGTCAATCCTCATGCTTCAAACTACTCCCTCCTGAACTGGGTGTTGTTTTCTCACCCCCATTTCATCTTGGCTACAGGTGTTCTCTCAAATGTGTTCAGTGATCACTGCTTAACCTACTGAATTAGGAAAGCTCACTCCCCTCAGTCCACCCCAAGCACATCTTGCATAGGCCACTCAGGTCACTGGACACAGGTGCCCTCTTAAGTGATCTTGCCTTTGCTGACTGTTCCCCTGTATACTCTGCCCAAAATATGGACACAGCCCTCTCACTCTTCACTGCTGTCCTCTCTAACTCCTGGAACACCAGTGCCCCCCTTAGAAAAAAACAGAGTAAAATGTGCCCATCATCCCTGGATCACATCTGACCTCACTGAGATGTGCAAATCTCTTGACCTTGCATGGGTTTGCTTCAAGACCTCCTACTCAGAGTCTGACCACCAACATTACAGATCCCTTAGGAACTTCTATAAGAAGGAAATTTGGGCAGTCAAAGCCCACTATTTCAAATCCAACCTGCAGTCTAACCTAAATTCTCCCTCCAAATTCTGGAAAGTGACCCACTCCCTTTTTGACCCATGGCCCCAACCTGCCACCCCCCCTAAGCAAATGGCTCCCTGGACTCTGACCACCTTGTTGTCGATTCCCTTTTTAACAAATTCTTCACCACTTATGCACTACCCTGCCAGTCCTCATATGATCTCTCCTCCCTCCTTTATCTACCTCATCTGAGTGCTTTTGATTCCCTCCTGTGTCCCCACAGGAAGCCTTTCTTGCCCGCAAGTCCCTTAACTCTTCAAAATGCAGCCCTAATGACATGGACCCTAAACACCTCATATATCTGCTCCTGTTATCATTCACATGCTCACTCACCTCCTCATCCTAGCCTTTTCCTTCTATGCCATCCCACTTGCCTGGAAAACTGACAAAGTACTCCTTCTTGACAAGGTGGGTGATCCATCTTCCCCAGGAAACTATAGGCTGATCTCTCGCCTTCCTTCTCTTGCTAAACTACAAGAGTACCCAGTTGACTCTAGACTAGTTGACTTTCTAGGCTCCTCTTCCTTCCTTTCTCCATTCCAGTATGGCTTTAGAAAAACATGTTCCACCATCTCATCCCTTCTACACGTAACTGACTCCATCCTTACTGGGATGGATCAGGGACATATCATAACAGCCATCTTCATTGATCTTGCAAAGACTTTTGACTCAGTATCCCACCCTCTCTTCCTGAAGAAACTGGCCTCAGCTCAACTCTCTGCTTCTGCAGTTGAGTGGTTCCACTCATACCTTACAAACTATCAGCAATCTGTTCAGATGGGTTGCACACTATCCCCCCTCACCCTATACTTGCAGGAGCCACCAAAGGCTCCATCCTGGGCCCCATAGTGTTTTCCATCTTTCTTAATGACCTCCTCTCCACCTGTGTCACTTCACATATACTCGTATGCTGATGACACAGTAATCTATACATCCAATCCCTCTACGTCTACTGTTGAATCCTCACTCCCATAGTGACTTTCACAATGTGTTATGCTGGTCCATGCCAACCAGTTCAAAGTTAACACCACCAGCCAAAAACTAGCAAGACTCTCACCTTCCCTAGTCTTCTCCCCCTTGATGGCACCCAGCTGGAGGTTGTCCCCACATTCAAATACCTTGGTGTATGACTTGATAGCAAATTATATTTCTCAGTCCACATAGACACTATGCACTCCAAACTTTGTCCCAAGCTTGGCATCCATTACTGTAAGAAGTACTGTCTCCAACCTAAAGTCTGCAGCCTTGCTTGTAGAGAAGAAAGCAGCTAACTAAAAGAAGCTACATTTTCTTGTTAATTTAAAACTTATATCTCAGCAGGAGTCAGTGTCAGTTTAGATTAAGTAAACAGATAACTTTATTAGAAGTAGAAGGGGTCTTATTTAGGGTTAAAAAAAGAAAGAAAAGAAAGAAAGGCAGTGTGTGTTCTGTGCAGGGAAAGGTACTGTATCAGATGACTTTGCTAAACCAGTAGGAGGAAAGAGAGCTTACCTGGGGGTGTGGTTTAGACACTAGAAAATCAGGTGAATCAAATTACAACTTCCTGTTGCTAGCCTTGCTTGTAAAGCAGAAAGCAGCTAACTAAAAGAAGCTACATTTTCTTGTTAATTTAAAACTTATATCTCAGCAGGAGTCAGTGTCAGTTAAGATTAAGTAAACATATAACTTTATTAGAAGTAGAAGGGGTCTTATTTAGGGTTAAAAAAAGAAAGAAAAGAAAGAAAGGCAGTGTGTGTTCTGTGCAGGAAAGGTACTGTATCAGGTGACTTTGCTAAACCAGTAGGAGGAAAGAGAGCTTACCTGGGGGTGTGGTTTAGACACTAGAAAAGCAGGTGAGTCAAATTACAACTTCCTGTAGCGAGCCTTTTTTCTTACTAATTGCCTTCCATCCCACCCCTCCACCCACCCACCCAAAGCCAGTTCTACTTTTATAGCCTATACTTTTATACTTTTATGGAATCAACTTTGATCAAGACCTAACCTTTGCAACTCACATTGATAGTACAGCAAAAACTATTAATCAGCGAATTGGGATTCTGTATCGGAACCGACAGCTTCTAACCCATTCTGCACTGAGGATTGCCATCCAATCTTCTATCATCTCAGTCGTTGACTATGGCTTAGTTATATACGGATCTGCCACTACTACAGCACTTAGTCGCATTACAACATCCCTAAATAAGGCCTGTCAGCTACTCACTGGTGCACATCGACGTACCCACACATGTGAACTCTATGCTGACTCAGGTTGGTTGCAACTCTCAAACCGGATAAAGTACCTTACCTGCCTGATGGCGAAAAAATCCACTCTGGGCCTCACTCCACCCTGTATCCAAGACCTGTTATGCCCGAGCGCTAGCACCCATTTTACCAGAAGATCAGAACACCAGCATCTCCAAGTCCACCGATGCTGGACTTCCCAGGGACAAAGATCATTTGCCTATCATGCCCCCAGCTGGCTAAATGCCCTCAGCACTCATATTACTGCCTCCACCTCTCTAGGTATTTTCAAATCAAGGCTTTTCTCTCACCTTGCCACCTCCAGCTCCTGTGACTGCCCTGATTAAACCTCCTATTTTCTACTACCCACCCTGTTCCATTATTTGACAAAGACAAGTTTGGGAAACCTTTTCTCCTGCTATTGTCTGCTCCCACACCTTTCACTTAACCTCTCTGTTCTGGACTTTTTCCTATTTGTTTCTCCTAATCTGGCATGACCTCTTTCTTGTAATAATAATGTGATTATTGATATCTCATGTCCTTTTGCACAAGTGATTTGATATGTATTTGTATATGTTTTCTTGCTCTTGACACAACACAAATTGTTGTGTTATCTATGTAATCTTTTATACTGTACCTAATTAACATGGAACCTTTGTAAAAGAGCCTCTGGCTCAAAGGTAGTAATTCCTAGAACAATAAACTAAACTAAACTATAGCCACTGGATTTGACTGTCAACAGGAACTTCCTGTTTGGCAGTAGGAAGGAAAGGATCATAGAGAAACATTTGTTTTGTCAACCCTAAAGTAAAAAAAAGTAGCTCACTCTCCCCCCTAGCTGCTGGTGGTCTGATATTGAGCAAGAAAGAAGGAGGCTACTGAAGAAGATGGGAAGTTGCTGTCCCAGAACAGGAAGGGTCAGAGTTGTAAGGAGAGGAGAGAGTAAGAATCCAGAGAAACAGTAAAGAGGACACAAAATAAGACATGATAGGAGTGGTGCAGTGCAATGGCTGTGGGGTGGCAGTGTTCCTTGAGACATTCTGGAGGCTGCGATGCTGCCCTATTTTCAGGCACCTCTCTGGTCTGAGAGAGGAAGTTGCCCGTCTCCAGGCTGACCTGGCTAGGATTCGTGAAACCTCCTCCCCCACCCAGGGACCACCAGGGCCAATGCCAGTACCCTCAGAGGTTGCCAAGAAAGAGGAGAGGCTGGACCTGGGTGGGCTCAAGGTGGAGAGGTGGTGGAACAGAGTTGCATCCCTCCAGCTGTACCTCTCTACAATTCATCTGCTCTTCTGGTGGATAGTGGTTCCTCTATGGAGGCACCTGCAGTGGAGACCAAGGAAGATGCTGGGAACCTTCACAAAGGAGACCCACAGGAGGGTGGAGGTGGGACCCTACAGGGAAGGAAACAACCCTGGTGGGGGACCCAATCATTAGGGGGTAGAAATGGGGAGGAAGGAGAGGGAGGTAAGGTGGCTTCCTGGCACCACGGCTTGGAGGGACAGGAAGTGAATCCTCAGGATCATGGGAGGAGCTGCACGAGGGAGGAAGGAGCTGGATTCATTGTCCACCTAGGGACAAATGACCTGGCTAGGAATGGGATCAGAGCAGTGCAAGAGGAGTTTATAGAGTTGGGAAGGCCTTAGACAAGTAGCACACACGGTAACCTTCTCGGAGGTGCTGCCTGTCTATGGCAAGGAGATGCAAGGCACTTTCACCAGGGAATTCAATGAGTGGTTGAAAAACTGGTGGAGCTCAGGGTTTTGGCTTCATTGGGGACTGGGGAGCCACCTGGAGGGATGCAGACCTATACTGGTGCGATGGTCTGCATCTGTCCAGGGGTGGAACCAGGATCCTAGGTGAGAAAGGTTTAAATGCTTCATTGGCAAGCATTTAAACTAGCCAAGGGGGGAGGCACTGAAAAGGAGCAGGGAAATCCCAGCCTCCCCACACAAAACATGGTGATTAGTGAGGTAAACACTGAGGTACAGAAGTTATTAGGGAGCAGAACAGATTTAAATGTAAAAAAAGGCAAAGGCAGTAAGGACAGAAATGGGGCTAAAAGGGGTAAGGCTATCAAAAAGTGGAGGGTGATGAGTACCAATGCCCGTAGTCTGTGTAACAAGCTCCCTGAACTAGTGGCCTTGATGGAAGAGGGTTGCCTGGATATTGTGGCAGTCACAGAAACATGGTACACAGAGAACCATGACTGGGATGTCAACATACCAGGATACACAATCTACAGGAGGGACAGGGAGGGTAAAAGAGGAGGAGGGGTAGCTCTCTATGTAAAGGAAGGGATCAAAGCAACAGAACTAAAGAGTAAACAGGGAGCAGATGAGGCACTTTGGGTCACCCTGGAGACAGGAAATGGCACCACAATCCGCATGGGGGTTGTATACAGACCCCCTCTCAGGGGGAGGGAATGGACAAGGAAATGATGGAAGGCTTCCTTTGAATGGCAGAAAAAGTGGAGATATTGTTGATGGGGGACCTGAATATGCCAGATGTTAACTGGAGCACCTTTGCTGCAGGCACATCCAAGAGCAGGGTCATTCTTGATGCCCTACAGGGGGCATGCCTCAGACAGCTAGTATCGGAACCCACTCAGGAGGGAGCAGTCTTAGACCTGGTACTCTCAAATGGGGATGGAGAAAGAATCTCAGATTTAGAAGTGGTAGCCATCTGGGAACAAGCGACCACCAAACAGTGTGATTCATTTATAAACACAGCCATACAATCAAGCCATACAAAAGCAAGAGTACTGGACTTTAGGAGGGCTGACTTTGGGAAAATGAGAGAGTGCCTCAGAAAAGCACTAGCAAACAGGCAAGAAGGAGGGTGGAGGAACAATGGGGAGTGATCAAACAGCCATCACAGAGGCAACAAGCCTTTGTGTAAAGCAAATCAATAAAACACAACGAAGGAAAAAACGCTATGGTTCTCAAAAGAGGTGGCAGGGAAGGTTAAGGAGAAAAGGACTGCATTCAGGAAATATAAGGAAACACAGAAGGAGCAGGACAGAGAACTTTATCAGTTAAAGCAGAAAGAGGCTGGGAAGGCAGTCAGAATAGCAAAGGCCCAAACCGAGGAAAGGATAGCCAATTCTGTTAAGAAGGGGGTAAGACCTTTTATAGGTACATTAGGGAGCAAAGAAAGACCAAAGGAGGGATACTGAAGCTTAATAAAGGGGAGGGAATGTGGGTAGAGGGTGACAGTGAAAAAGCAGGGATATTGAACGAATATTTCTGCTCAGTATTTACAAAGGAAGAGGAGGGGGAGTTACCTAAACCAAACAAGAGAAACACTCTGAAGATGGGGGTCGATACCAGTCCATTTACAGAAGAAAGGGTTCTGAAAGAACTGATAAAATTGAAGGTGGACAAATCAATGGGGCCTGATGGGATTCACCCAAGAATTCTAAAAGAACTAAGGGTAGAACTAGTGACACCGCTGACTATTCTCTTTAACAAATCATGGGAGGATGGGGTGGTACCCAAGGACTGGAGGAGGGCAGATGTGATTCCTCTTCACAAAAGTGGGAGCAGGACAGAGGCAGGAAACTACAGACCAGTTAGTTTGACCTCAGTGGTAGGGAAAATGATGGAATCATTTCTGAAGGAAAGAATTGTTGAGTACCTAGAGGCCAGTGGGGCACAGGACCAAGGCAGCATGGATTCACGATGGGAAGGTCATGTCAGATGAATCTAGTAGATTTCTTTGACTGGGTGACCAAAGTAGTAGACCAGGGAGGTGCTGTGGACATGGCCTACCCAGATTTTAGCAAGGCATTTGATACAGTCCCACACAAAAGATTAATTCACAAGATAGCCAGCCTTGGAGTGGGTCCCAAGGTGGTAGCCTGGATAAAAAATTGGCTAGACAACAGGACGCAAAGGGTAGTAGTAAATGGAATACACAGTGAAGAAAGGAGGGTTACTAGTGGGGTGCCACAGGGTTCAGTAATGGGACCGGTCCTTTTTAATGTCTTTATAAGTGACATTGCAGAGGAACTGGAAGGAAAAGTATGTCTGTTTGCAGATGACACAAAGATCTGCAACAGGGTTGATACACAAGATGGAGTGGAAAGGATGAGAAGGGACTTGGCAAGGTTGGAGGTCAAATGTATGGCAGCTCAGATTCAATGCAAAGAAGTGCAAGGTAATGCACATGGGAAACAAAAACCCAGGGGAAGTGTACACAATGGGGGGTGAGATACTGACAACAGTAAAAATAGAAAGGGACCTGGGGGTAATTATATCGGATGACCTAAAGGTGGGCAAGCAATGTGAGAAGGCAGTAAGGAAGGCAAGGGGGATACTGGGATGCATAGGAAGAGGCATCAATAGTAGAAAACAGGAAGTTGTTATCCCTCTGTACAGACAGTTGGTGAGACCCCATCTGGAGTACTGTGTGCAGTTCTGGAGACCCCATCTCCACAAAGACATAGACAGAGTGGAAGCTGTCCAGAGGAGGGCAACCAAAATGGTGCAGGGTCTGCACCAGAAGACATACAAAGAAAGACTAAAGGAGCTTAATATGTATACCCTAGAGGAAAGGAGGGAGAGAGGGGACATGATAGAAACTTTCAAGTACCTCAAGGGAATTAACAAAGTCCAAGAGGGTAGCATCTTCCAGAAAAAGAGATGTGCAAGAACAAGGGGGCACAATTTGAAGATAGAGGGGGGATGGCTCAGAGGTAATGTGAGGAAGTATTTTTTCACTGAGAGGGTTGTGGATGCATGGAACAGCATCCCTGAGGAGGTTGTGGAGTCAAGAACAGTGGGGGACTTCAAGAATGCATGGGACAGGCATAAGGCAGTCCTAGTGGGGGGGTAGGAGGAAGTAAGCTGTTGGTTAACTAGGATCTGCAGCTTTTCTGTTAGGTAGGAAAATGGGCAGACTGGGTGGGCCAAGTGGACTTATCTGCCGTTCAAATTCTATGTTTCTATGTTTCTATGCAGGGACTTTCTTATCAAAATGATCCTCCCTATTTTTGACTATGTGGATATGGTACACACAGCTCCTCCCACCTCCCTTGCCATACTGTATACCTTGTTCCAAAATGAGAGCGCACTGGGATGTGGTGCTCAAGAACCAACATATGTAGTAAGCAGAAAACGTTCTGGCACACACCAACGCATGAGAGGAACTCATAGAATAATAATAAAAATGTAAATTTATTACATGAAATGAGACAAAACACCTTGCCTGACATGTTTCAAATTGACTGCCAATCCTTTCTCAAAGGCTGAAAAAAAGGGGCTCAAGACACTCCTCTTAAATACACATAATGACAGGTGATACAATTAACATATAACAATCAGTCAATTAAACAATTATTGTTAAGATCCATTTAGAAAGTCTATGTTACAACAAAGTAACTACCACTTTAAAAAGGCAGAGAATATCAGAATCAAATAGTATAGAAAAACAATTCATCAAACTATATTCTAATCATTCATAATGTCGCCTAATAGAATTTTATATGATGCCGCAAACCAAAAAAAAATCAGATTTTTAATAACAGTGCTCATAAAAAAAAATAACTTATAAAAAAAGAACCAGAAATACAATAACAATAATTCAGACTAAAAAACTTATTTAATATTTAACAAATACAGTGTATTTAGAGAACAAAACATACTGTATACCCTTTGCAATGCCTTTTGTCGCTTTGCCTGCAACTCTCTTCCATGCACCCATGATTGTTCCTTCTATCCCTTCCTTTCTATTGCCCCCCCTATCCTTGTGTTGCCAGTCCCACTGCTCAGCCTTCATTAGTAAATACTGGTTCAGCTCCTATCTTCTCTTCTCTCCCCCCCCTCCTTTAATCCCCTATGCACTAGGAATACCTGATCCTTCTCTATTTCCCATCCCCATTCATGCTCTGAACAAGTTGCTTTCTCATACTGGCTCCCCACCATCTGGAACTTGTTCCCTTCTCCTCTTCACCAGGCCCCATCCCTACTATCACTAAAACACCTACTAAGGTCACCACTCCCCCTACATGTTCCTGCACCCCCCCCCACAACTAGGCTCTTCTCTCCCTGTCTGTCCTGTCTCCATTTTATCATATTCTTTGCAGAAACCTCTTTTTTTTCTTGTGTTCATCTCACTCCTTCCCTTGCTCTCTCTTGTGGGAGGACTCACCCTCATTCAGTTTTTCTGGATTCTCTGCTGCTTACCCTTGCATGATTGCGAGCAACCTGTGTACACTCTCTGTTTTATAGTTTCAATTTTAAATCTTTCAATTTATCATTTTGAGCTTGCACTTGTAACTGTTGTCATTGCTTTCCTCACTACTCACCTTTCCCCTCCCCCCCAGGTTGCACCTGGAAATGAGCCTTGGCTCAGTGTGTCTTTCTCGGTTACCAAACTTTTAAATAAATAAATACATACATACACACATACACAAATCCCCAAACTAAAAAAATTATAGGTTGTTCTTAAAGGTGGCATTAAGTACTAATATTTGTCTATTAGGAAAGATGCAGGCCCATAATATAAATAGAGTCCCTTGCCCATCTTCCATTCTAAGCAATCAACCCTTATACTGTAAATTTGAGAACAGTATTTTAATAACATTTATCTGACCCTGAGACAGTTTCCATGGAAGAGAAAATGCCTAACTTGTCAGATGAGCACAGTAGCCTTGGACTGTGGTGCGCCTCAGGGGTCCGTCATTTTGCTGTATGGAATTTTCAAATTCTGACAGAATCGAATTCAGTGGAATTTCTGAACATCCCATCTAATTCCATGAGATTCCATCAGAAATGAAATTCTAAAATTCTGTAAGTGAAAATGAAAGCTATAGATTAGCAATTAACAGTTTACATAAACCTCTAATTACATAATCTGTAGAAAATGAATCTGCAGTATACATTAAAGCAGCAGTGCAGCAAATAATGTCTTTCCAAAAATGCAAATTTCAGCTACAATTAATAAAAATATTAGCATACCCATCAAATGTACTTTTCAGTGTACTGTCTATGCTTTACAACCCGTTTTTTTTTTTTTTAACTTTTCCTGTCGTGGTGACCATCTTTTTTTCTCGAGAAAAAATAAACTAAACATTTATAAAATTCTCATATTTTTGGGAACTAGAAAATATTACAAACAAACAAAACTGGAAGGTGCCTGGAATCTTTTATAATGAAAAAACACATAGGGTCAGACTTTTTGTCCAGTAATGTTGCATTGCTGTTTTAACAACTGGCAGCACAGTTAACACCTGTTTTATGGGAATGATTCACAGTATTATTGTTTGTAGGGCCCTTGTTTGGAGGCAAAAGTGTGCATGCAACTGTATTTTTATCATTAAGCATATAGGAGTGCGGCTGGGATGTGCCATTTGTGTGCATACATCTGATGTCCATATAGTGTCCCCCTAGTGTCAGTGGCTCAGCAGGTAGCACAGTCGCCTCTGAGGCCGGGACATCATAAGGCTGTGGGTTCTATCCCCAGACCAGGCACTTGAGTTAAATCCCAGTACTGACACTGTAGTGCAGCATGAGGGGTGTCCTGCACTCCTGAGGTACCATCTTTCAGATGAGACTTTAAACCATGGTCCCATCTGCCTGTCCTGGTGGTAGCTCAGGTAGATGTTAAAGATCCCATGGCACTTCTTGAAAAGAGTTCAATTCAGTTTTATTTCTATGGCTTCTTTCAAATACCAAGGTGCCCTAGATAAGATTGAAACAGCTTCAGCATAAAATTACATATATTATAAATAGGATAAAATATTTGTAAACAGTCAGAAATATAAAACTAATCCCCAAAAGCACGGCTTCATAAAACAGTTTTGAGTGCCTGTTTAAATCCCTCCATGGTTGGGCACTCATGTATTTGATGGGGTAGAGAATTCCAAAGGGTAGGCCAGAAAATTTTAAACAAACTCTTGGAATCTCTAGCAACCCTTCGTTAGTTGAGCAGAGCAATTGCACAGGGCAGTAAGGGACCAGAAGCTCTTTCAGGTAGTTCGGGCACTGTCTGTGTAGGGCTTTATAAGTCAGAAGTCCAACTCTGAAGGTGATTCACCATTGTACCGGCAGCCAGTGCAGTTCACACAGCACCGACGAAATATAACACTGAGAGGTCCCCGTCAGTTACCAGGCCACTGCATTCTGCACCAGCTGCAGGCAGTGAATATCCACCCCCCAGGAGCCTTAGGTAAAGGGCATTGCAATAGTCCAGAAGAGAGGACACAAAGGCATGGACCAGCATAGGAAGGTCACCGGATGGAACTACATACTTAACTCTGGAGATATTCCTCAGGTGATAAAAAGAGTATTTGACAACAGTAGACACCTGCAAACGCAGTGTCAAGCCCTCATCAAAAATTACCCCCAGGTTTCACACCAGTTCAGAGGTCAGGAGTGGGAGGCCCCCAAGAAAAAGTCCTGAGGGTGACCCCACCCCCAACCCCTCTATCCAGTGGGAACTAGATGCTTAACTCTGGAGATATTCCTCAGGTGATAAAAAGAGGACTTGACAACAGTAGACACCTGAGAAAGCAGTGTCAAGCCCTCATCAAAAATTACCCCCAGGTTTCACAACAGTTCAGAGGTCAGGAGTGGGAGGCCCTGAAGAAAAAGTCCCGAGGGTGGCCCCAAGCCCAGCCCCTCTATCCGGTGACCTGGATCCACCAACAGCACCTCAGTCTTTACCGAGTTCAACTTCAACCAGCTCGAATCCATCCACTCCTGGATTTCTGTGAGGCAGTTATTAAATGCTGAGAGAGCTCTATTCTGATCAGGTGTGAAAGAAAAGTAGAGCTGGGTATCATTGACATAGCAATGAAACTTCAGCCCATACCTTCTTACAATGTCTCCAAGGGGTAACATGTACCCTGTGAACAACATGGGGAACAACACTGATCCCTGAGGAACCCCACATGACAAAGGGACTGGGTCAGAGGAATAAATCCCCGACACCACCCTTTGAGTTCTTCCGATGAGGAAAGATGAAAATCACCTAAGGACCGTACCTGATAGGCCACAGATGAACCTCAAATGATCAAGCAGGACCCCATGGTCCACAGCATCAAATGCTGAAAAGAGATCAAGAAGGACCAAGATGGAATGATTCTTCTAATCTCTAGCCATCAGGAGATCACTGAGCCCCTGAACCAGCGCCATCTCAGTACTATGCCTCTTTTGAAAACTGGACTGGAGAGGTCATAGACATCATGGATGGTCAAATGGTCCTCCAGTTATATGGCAACTACTTTCTTGATCAACTTCACTGTAATGGGGAGGTTCGAGATTGGTCTGTAGTTAGCATGGCAGTATGAGTCCAAGGAAGCTTTCTTTAGGAGGGGTGTCACCACCACCTCCTTCAAGGAGCTAGGAAACTCACCTATTTCCAGGGAGCACCAGACTATCCATGCTAGGATTGTGCCAAGAATGTCACTACAACCCAAAATCAGGGTAGTTGGACCCGGATCCAAACTACATCATGTAGGGTGCATACCCTAGACAATCCTCATGACGTCCCTGAGCTCCAGCCAGTTGAAGGTACTCCAGGAAAACTGAGGCACAGGCCCAGATATTCAAAAGGGTTGCACCATGCGCAACAGGGTTGCGCGTGCGCAACTCCAAAAATGCACCATTCTGCGATATTGAGAAGGGGCCAGTTGCGCCACCGCTCGCTGAGCCACAGCGCAGTAAATGAAGGCATGCGCAGCCGAAGGGGGTGGGCCCATGCATAAAGTGCACAATGCGAGATTTGAACACTCTGCGCACGCGCAAGAGTGGCTCAGCCGGAAGTTGCGTGAAATGGATTGAGCCAAAATAAACGCGCTCAAGGGAGCGCAAGAACTCGAGCAGGCCGCAAACCGGGGAGAGAGACAGAGAGAGAGAGAGAGAGACAGAGACAGAGACAGGAGCAGGAAGGACAGAGAGGGACAGTGGGTCCTGGAGGACAGAGAGGCAGTGGGGGTGCCGGTGCAGTGGAAGTAGCAGTGGGGGCAGTGGGGGTAACACAGGAACAGCAGCTGGGGGGGCAGAAGCCAGGGAGATGGACAGTGTCAGCTTCCACATGGAAGCTGTAATGAGGGGGGTGAGACAGCATGCTGCAGGGGGACGTGGCCGTGGAGGGGCCCGTCGGCGGTATGCCCCCGACAGGCGGTATCGTGCCCGCATCAGCTACGAGCTGTACAGTGATGTTGAGATCATGGCCCGGTACCACCTGAACAGGGCAATACTGAGACGGCTCAGTGAGCTGTGCAGTGATGTGATGCAGGCACCCTCACGACGGAGTCACGCTCTGTCCGTGGAGACCAAGGTGACAGCCTGCATGTGCCTGCTCACCACGGGCACCTTCCAGAGGCCGACAGGGGACACCACAGGCATCACGCAGTCAGCCACATCACGCATCCTCACCCAATTCCTCAGCGCACTGCTGCCTCATGCTGCGGAGTACATCCATTTCCCAAGCACCCCTTGGCAGAGCGTACAGCAAACATGCAGGAGTTCCACAGGGTAGCACAAATGCCTGGCGTGCTAGGTGCCATAGACTGCACCATGTGGCCATTCGTGACGCCACCTGGCCCGACGGGCAAGCATATCGGAACCGAAAGGGCTACCGAGTGTCAACTGCCAGGTGGTGTGTGATGCCACTGGGCGCATCATCAATGTCTGTGCCACACACCCTGGCGGAGCACATGATGCCTTCATATGGCACCAATCTGCACTGTGCCATCGATTCGAGAGTGGGAACATCCCCACGGGTCATCTAGTGGGTGAGTACACATGTATGGAATGCAAACTCTGTGCAAGGGTGGAATGACACAGGTGCCATGGTAGTGGCACACAAGGATATGGGCAATATGGACCTGACCTAACACTGATCTCCACTATCTCCACACAGGTGACTGTGGATACCCACTCGTCCCTGGCTGCTCACACCATACCGGCGCCCCAGCCCCCAGCGCAGCACGGTTTCAATGAGGCTACGCCGCAACACGGAACATCATAGAGCGGGTGTTACTCAAGGCACGCTTCCGATGCCTGGACACCTCCGGCGGAGCCCTACAGTACAGCCCCCAAAAGGCCTGTGGGATATTCCTGGCCTGTTGCATCCTGCACAACATGGCCAAAGACCATGGGATAGCCGTACAGGTCCAAGAGGGGGACAGCGATGGGGACGCCAGTGGCGCCGGTGATGTGGGTGATGAGCCGCCCCCCCTAGGACGGAGGGACCCCCGACTGACCCGGCAGGCCCAGCTGCACCGGGACACCATTGCAGAAGAGCACTACGCACAACACAGGTAAGTCAAGGGGACATGTGCAGGCAACACTGTCTATGCGCAAACCACAGGCACACAGGGGAACACACCGTGCATGAAGGTCAGGGGAGTTGAAGGGTCTATGCATACCAACACATTAGCAGAGAGGGGTGAGCACTCAAATAAACACACACACACACCAGGCAGCATACAGGGGCAGCAGCACAGCAATGCGGAAATTACACGCTATCACACAGCACCACCAACCCACCTCACCACCTGGACTGTCCACGACATGTCAGGACCTGGGCAACCTTGCACCTTGGTGTACAGTGCAATGCAGGCATCATCATCCACACGCACCTGTGGACAGCAGTTGGGAGAGTGTGTAGGTGGTCCGTGGGTCAGTTGGTGAGCAGAGCACCCAGCAGTGCACTGCCCACCATGACACACATTGCACACAGGGCAGCACCAGACAGGGCCTGCATTGGGAGACAGCTCAGTCAGAGAGCACTGTCCCACGGCCACCACGGATGCGTGGGCGCCCCCGTGGCTTCAGCAGCACTGGCAGGCTGCACAGGGCTACATCGGGTGGCACTACTGCACCACCAGGGGTCCCAGTGCGTGACCGCGACCTTGCCTGCACAGGGGTCTGCATCCCGCGAAAGAAACTTGCACCGGGGTGCTCGAGATGCCCACAGCAGAACCTGGCGTCGACAGGCCTGGTGTCGCACGACGCCGGGAATGGGGAGTGGAGTGCGCACTGTGTGGGGTGCATGGTACAGGGTCACCAGACAGTGTGGTCAATGCGGTTGCCACAGAGACCACTGCCTGGGTCAGCCAGTCGATGGCAGCGGTCACATCCGTCCGCATATGGACCATCTCGGCCCGGTCCCGAGCACACTCCCTGCTATGCCGCTCCACGGACACAGTCAGTGCCTCCACGGACCTTGCAACCCACCCCTGCAGCTGTACCGACTCCTGCAGCAGGCGGTGTGCACATCCAAAGGTACTGTGCCCCAATGGCATCGTGACCCCAGGGTGTGGATGGTCCTGGTGCACAGCACCCCTTGAGGGTGGCCGCTGTTCACCAGGACCAGGTATGGGCTGATCTAGGGGCGGTGGACAAGTGCCACTGCCTGACGCTGTCCCCCCAGGCCTGGTGTGCAACTGCTGCTGCTGCCCCTCCAACTGCTGAGCCCCCAGGTCCACCTGTTCCACCCCTGTGCTGTCAACAGTGCCAGACACCTGCTCAGCCACCGGTGCTGCCCCACCGGTGCTGACAGGCCCAGCCTGTGACTGTGCCAGCATGCTGGTACACAGGTGTGGAGCTGGACGGCCCGGGGGCACGTGCTGGCCTGCCGTGTGTCCCTCGTGGGACACACACCTCTCACTGGCCATTGCAGGCCTGCCATCCTCAATAGTGCCGGTGCGTGCCACTGCCATAGGCACAGCATGCTGGCACACCTGCATGCCAGACTGCTGTGACACAGGCTGTGCACCCCTGCACCATATCACTGCCGGTGGAGTTGTCAGCCCAGCCAGCCTGCTGCTGCAGTGCGTGAGGCTGCTGGCGGAGGTGGAAGGTCCCTCCTCCTGGTCCAGCAGGTCTGCCTCACTGTCAGCACCCACCACCACCGTCTCCTGCAGATGAACAGGATCTGAAACAGAAAAGAGTACATGTGAGTGCATGTAACACACAGCCGCCCCCACAACATCACCATGACATACCGTGCAGTGATGGGCTTCCACCTGTCTGGAATCCTCAGCCAGGAACACCCGCAATGGCACTCGGCTGCATGGCCGCGACCAGTGTCTCCCGGTCGGGTCAGCTGCAACACCACTGGTGGTCCCCACCAGTGGCAGCATCGTGCCACCCTGAAGGCTGCCACCTTCTCCTTCAGCCTCCTGCGGTCAGTCCCCATCTTTCAGCACTCCTGCACGGAGCGCTGGTGGCTTCCGTGCAGGTTGATGGCCAGAGCTACCCTCCCATGCAGCTGCACGCTGCTGAGGGTGCCCTCCGCCCACTCAAAAGCGGCTCATCCTCCAGGTAGGCCTGGAAGAGGGCCTCGGTCTCTGCTGTGGTGAAGTTCCTCCTCCTACACCCGCCCGTCCACACCTCGGCCTGGTTCTCGCCAGTCATGCTGATCTGTATGGGTGGAAGTGGACACCTGTCACTCTGCAGTCCACAGCATTTCCCCATGAGCATAGCTGCAGGCTGGGCGCAGAGACCCCCTTTCCTCGCTGCCTGGCAGATACTGATGGAAAGGGTGCCTCTGCCCTTTCTAAGTGCCCTCATCATGCTCAGCCCCTCATCCCGTGACACCCTCCAGCACCCCTGCCCATGTGCATTGTCCTGAGCATCACACAGCATGTAACTCACCCTCAGCTGCAACAACCAAATCTGGCCGCCACAACCCAGTGTCATATTTTTATAGCGCAACACATGCAAATGAGGTGTGGCGCAACTTTAATGACATGCTAATCGCGCCACCGCGCTTTGAATGGCTGATCACCTGCTTTGCATATGTCGGCTGAATATCGCGTAAATGCGCTAGCGCAATAGGGAAGGTCCGCTGAGCCGATGGCGCATGTTTGTGGTTGTGTGCTACACTGCATTGGCGTAGCTCAGATACGCGATAGGCCGATCGCGCTGCAGAACTGCTGAGCGATAGGCTATTCTGGACATGGCCACCATTGTGCCAGTGGCGCTGCAGCACTGGGCACTATATGGCGCTGTGGCACCTCTGCGCGATAGTCCCCTGTGGCACTGGTGCTGTTTGCACGTCGCGCAGGATACCTATGCATCCTATGGCGCTGTGCGTAGCCTTGCGTCATTGCCGTGACCTTGGGTATGCCCTCTGACCCCTGGCGCTGAGTGCATGCCATGTGTACGTCCCTATTGCGCTGTCTGGCTACAGCGCCATGTAAAGTGACGGCGCTGTGTGAACAGTGCGATAGGTGCCTGTGCTGGTCTATTGCGCAACAACTCCACGTGGGGTCACAGCGCAGCGGGGCGCCATATTGCCTGCTGTAAAGTTGGTGCCATGGCTAGGAGGAGGGCGGTGCCGTGGAGCCAAGTTGAGGTGGCCAACCTGGTGGCCCTAGTGGAGCCCACTATGACCAACTGTATGGTGAGGCCCCTCACGGACTGAGACCCATGTGTGGCAGCAGGTGGCCACTGACCTGGTGGGGGTCACTGGCCGGGCCGGTCTGCGGAGCAGTGCCGGCACTGGGTCAGTGATCTCCGCCGGAGGGACCCGGAGCTGTTAGCGCGGCTGTGTTCCCATGCCAGGCGGGGCCTGGTGCCTAGGCCACGTGAGTGTACCATCTATTCACCTATATTCTCTGTAGGGGTGTGTGTGTGCCTGGGTGGCTGTGCATTGGATGTGTCAGTGTGTGCAGCTGTGCAATGGATGGTTATGGCTGTGTGGGCAGGCAGTCTTACTGGGGCAGGGGCACTCTGCTTTTGAGTCACACTGATGTTTGTCTCACCATATGTCTCCCACAGGCCGGATGGTGGCGACGCGGACGCGGCTGATGTGGGCCATGCCAGGGCCCCAGTCCCACAGGCCATCAGCCGCCGCAGCAGCAGCAGCAGCATCAACAGCAGCAGCAGCAGCGGCAGACTGAGCTGCTGGAGGAGTGATGTATCATTACATCATGGATGCTATTGCATGCTGGGGGGCAGGACCACCAACCATGATGGACACAACCAGATGGGTGGTAGTAGTTCCACTATCGTAACACTAGTGAGTCCCACACTGGAGTACAGTGTACAGTTCGGAACACATAGCTGCGTATGGACGGGGACTGGGTGGAGGCGTTCACAGGAGGCGACATGGATGGTGCATGGATTGCATCACATGTCCTATGCAGACAGGTTAGCGGAACTGAACATGTACTCCCTGGAGGGAGGAGGTGTGGGGATATGATGGGGTCATCTGAGTATTGTATAGGGGAACAGTGTGCAGGAACCAATATTTGTCAGCGTGAGGGATGTTCCAGGTGTAGAGGCATGGGATGCAGTTGGAGGGGCTCGTTTAAGGGAAACATGCGAATGTGTTTCCTCACATCATGGTGGTGGACAGTGGAACACCCTGCCAGAGGGATGTGGTGGGGGCTGACTTGGTCACGGGAGATCTGTATGTGTGGCTCGCCATGAGGGACTTCTGGAGGTCAGGGTGAGGGGGAATGGACTTATAGGACATGAGAGTGATCGAAAAGGCCAAATGGCCAGACTAGGTGTCCCATAGGCCCCTATCTGCCGACACTGTCTATGTATCCATGTATGTAGGCGTGACACAGGTGACCTGCATCACAGTGCAGCATCACGACACGTCTGTGTATGCATCACAGGTGGTCCAGGCATGCACTGGGCACATAGCTGTGTGACTGGCATACCACGTTGCAACATCACATGACAGCCTAGTTTGTACTGTGATTGGCGTGGGCAGTGTGTGTGGGCGGTGGTGCGCATGGCTGGTGCCGCCTGTTTGTGATGGCCATGTGCATGTTCACTGTGGGTGGGTGCATGCCATCACATGTGCAGCACATTGGGTTAGCTGGGTTGCAGGTTGGGTGGTGTTCAGGGTTGTGGTCAGTCTCAGCCATTGACTGTTTCCCATTTTCCTAGGCCTTGGTGTGCTTCAGCGCATGGCGACAATGTCCGCGCCTGCCACAGCTGGCGGCGACAACAGAGAGCTCCTGCAAGCCCTACAGCAACAGGGGCGGCGGCACAGACACAGGAGGGGAAGGCGGCAGGGGAGGGCAGGAGACCTGCTGGGCCGTAGCCCACCTTTTTTTGCCTTCCCCATCCCTTTCACCCTGACTTCCTCTCCAAGTTGTTTTCCTCCCTTGCACACCCTGCCTTTTACCCGCCCCCAACTTGTACATAGTTTTAGCTGTTTTGTTACCTCTTTTGTTTGAATATAAAATTCTATTTTGGTACAACTGCTGTGTTAGTGTCTGCTTTGCAACTGGCTCTGGGTGCTCCATTGCAGGGTGTACATGCCATCTGAGCTACTATGGTCCTGGATATATGTGTGTGTGTGTGTGTGTGTGTGTGTGTGTCCATGGGAGGTATCACCAGCATAGCATTGCTTTCTGTTGCTCTCGCCATCTGCTGCCACCCACTGCTGGGTGCACAGGGTGGGTCTGGGTGGTCTGCTTCTCTGCAGCATGGGGTTGGCGTGTGTGCAGGGGGTGCATGGTGTTTCCTGCAGTGCCTGTCACTGCACATGAGCGGTGTCTTGGGGGCACGGTGCGCTGTGCTGTGCGTACAGGGGGACTGATGTGCACTGTGGTTGTCAACCCCTGGGTGTGGCACTCTGCCTGCCAGTGGTTGTGCTGGGGCATCATGGCTCTGCTATGCTTTAGTTGGCTTGTCCCCATGGGCACGTGGATCAGCCGTCCACCCCAGTGATGCTGTGCTTGGGGTGTGCCAGTGTGGTGTGGGTTCTGCAGTGAGTTCCTGTGCCCATGTGTGGCATGGCTGGCGGTGGGCCCCAGCCTGCCTCCCTGGATGTGCAGTTCCATTGCTCTGGGGGCTGTGCTTGCGCTATGGCAGCTCTGCACTGCTCAGCTGAGCTTCCATGGTTGCGCCATAGCGCAGCATTTTGGCTCAGCTTCTCCTTCCTGGTTGCGCGATGGCGCAGTATGTGTGATATTCAGACGTTGGTTGCTTGCGCAATTTGCTCTGCTCCATGTTTGAATATCGCACCTGTTGCACATTTGCGCAACTGGTTTGTGCTTGCTCCTGCTGTTGCGCCAGTTTTGAGCGCAGTTTGAATATCTGGGCCACAGTGTCCAAATGCCAGTCTACAGCAGCGCCAGAGTGTGTCAGTAGGAGTTCCGCCCTGATGTCACCCACTTTAGGCGCAAAGAATCGAGCAAGCTCCACTCACTCAACTTGCGAAAATGCTCTTCGGACCTGTAGACAGGCTGAGTTGCACAGTCTGTCCACGGTTCAAAAAAGCTGAGCTGACACAAGTAAAAACTAAGGGAATAGCAATTGGCTGATTTAGAGAAATCTCATAAAGAAAAAGAAACCCAATATTATAAAACAAAAAATCCAGATAATAACTCACAACTTCATCTTGAAATTTTTCAGCTTAGAATTAAAATCAACAAATTAATATCCAGGAAAGCTGAACTCGCCCTCCTTAGACTTAAACACCATTATTGGAAACAAGGGGATAAATGTGGGAAGCTGCTATCTTATCAACTCAAGAATCAACTGATGGAGAGACATAGTGCTGGTTTGAAAGATCCTTCAGGCAAAATCCATAAAGATAATCCCTCAATTAACCATATTATGCAATCCTTCTACCAACAATTATACTCTCACCCCACTCCCCCACAACCTGAATATATACAACAATTTCTGGACAATTTACAGTTACCACACCTCTCCCAGCAACATATGGCTTTGCTAGATGAACCCTTTTCCCTAAAAGAGACACAAGCAGCGCTAAATTCCCTTAAATCTGGTAAAGTTCCTGGGAGTGATGTTTTTTTCCGTAGACTTTTATAAACCCCTAGCTGACATCTTATGCCCCTTACTGTTTAAGGTTTTCAAAGAGGCATCTTCACAAGGTAAACTTTCCTATTCTATGACAGAAGCCATTATAACCATCCTACCAAAGAAAGATAAAGACCCTTCTCTCCCCCATCCAGTTACAGACCGATATCATTGCTTAATACGGATGGGAACATTTTTGCCAAAATCTTGAATACTCATTTAGAATCAATAATTCTGAAACTTGTCCACACCTCCCAAGCTGGATTAATCAAAATTAGAACTGGTTCTGATCATCTCCACTCATTATTTAATTTAATCTACAAAGCTAAATCTCTCAAATCACCTGTCGCAGCTATAACCATCGGCTTTGAAAAGGCATTCAGTTCTCTCAACTGGACTTACTTGTATCGTGTTCTATCCCACTTTGGTGTCACTAATAAATTTTGTACATGGATTCAATTACTATTCACCCTCCCCTCTGCCTGGGTTCTTACTAACTCTACTCTGTCCTCATCCTTTCATCTGGCAAGAGGTACCAGGTAAGGGTGTCCCTTATCCCCCACTCCTTTTATTCTAGCTATGGAACCCCTATCAGCTGCACTTCATCAATCCTCCATGATCCAAGGTATCCCTATCTGTTATTCCCACTGTACTTCACTATCCTACGCTGATGACCTCCTCATTCTACTTGAAAATCTTTAAATTTTGGGACCACACTTAATTAAGTTACTTAGCAACTTTACTTCACTTTCTGGGCTTGCTCTGAATCTAAACAAATCAGAAACAATGCCATTGAACAATTTTTGTAACCCTTCTATGAATACAATATTAAGTTTTCATTGGGCCCCTCAAGGTATCTCTTACCTTGGAATACAGATCACCTCTAAATTAGACAAGATATGGGATGCCAAACTTTCCGTTATTAGCAAATATTAAAAACACTCTCAACAGATGGAAACTGCTTAACCTCTCTTTTAATGGGAAAATCTCCACTATCAAGATGTCAATAGCTCCCAAAATACTGTATCTATTTTCTAATATCTCTTTAACCCTCCCTACTTTTTATTTTGTCAGAATTGATGATATAATAGACAATTTTTTATGGGAAGGCAAAATTCCCAGATTTAGTCGTAAGAAACTGCGTTCCCACTGGTCCAAAAGGGGCTTCGGGCTCCCCTGGTTCCAAGCATATTTTTGGGCCTTCTGCACTGCCCAAACTGTAAAATGGTTTAATAAAACCAGCAATAAATCACCGTTGTGGGTCAATATGGAAACATCTCTATGTCTGGGCAATGTCACCACTTCCTTCATTTATAATCCCCCCCAATTTAAAATCTCACCCTACTACAGCATCATCCATATACTACTGGAAAATAATTCATAAATGCCTTAAATCCAACCCAGCCCCTCTCATATATGCCCCCATTTGGGGGAACCACAATATCACTCTCGATAATCAACCAATTTTTTGTTGTAATTGGAAAAACAGGGGCATTTTTTTCTTGGAGGATGTACTTATACCTCAGAATCTCAAATTAAAATCCTTTTCTGACCCGCACAAACAATGGAATCTTCCCCAGCATGATTTCTGGAAATATTTATAGTTACGCATGGCATGGAGCCTTTATATTCCTACTATTCCTCATCAACCTATATATAATACTTTTATTTCTAAATGGATCAAAACAAACTATAAATTAAATAGTATCATTTACAAACATATCAGAAATACAATTCCAGATCAATCTATCATTGGAAAAAATAAATGGAGTACCCTTTTAAATTATAACATAACCAATTCACAATGGCATAACTGCTGACTATTCTGCCATACATCTTTCAAGGATAATCACTGTTCACTCATACAAACCAAAATGCTGTATCTATGGTACAGAGCTCCTGAGATTTTGCAAAAAAATTGGGCTTAATGAACAACAATAAATGTTGGTGCTGTAACTCCCCCAATGGCAATTTGCTACATATTTTATGGCATTGTCCTCCCATACACAATCTTTGGTGTCATATTCATTTCTTTGCAATGAAAGTGATTGGTCTATCCTTTGCATAAGATCCAAAACATTGCATACTTGGTATTTTCAATGCTCATGCATACAAAATATCCCATTCTCAGAATAGGTAGTTATCCCTACTATTCCTTCAAGTTAAACACCTTATACTAATGTATTGGAGATCCAACATCATTCCCACCCTCCCGGATATTCTCAAACAACTATCTCAATATGCCATCCTTGATCGTATGTCACACTTAGCCTCTGACCGACTTAATTTATATAGTAAATGCTGGCAGGACTATTTTAAATATTTAGACACGTCTACACATATCGTCACTTAATCCATGGGTTGTTATATGTTCTCATTGGAATCTCGCTTCTAGCTCTTTCATTCCTTTTTCATCTCCTCTCTTTCTATCATTTTATCTCCTTCTCTTCTTCCCTTTTCTTCTTCATTCTTGTTCACTTTCTTAGATATTTTTCTCTTTTTATGTCCTTCCTTTATACAATCTTACACATACTTGTAATAAATTACAGCATAGTAGAGGTACAATCACGACTGCTCATATTTCTTGTTTGTATCTACTCCTTTTACCCCTTGAAGCATAAATTGCCATATTTTTTCTCTATCATACAGATTGTACTGCTACATATTGTTTTCTCAATATTTGTTTCCCCCTTTAATATCATTGTATAATACTTCAGACATCATGTTTTTTCCTTCTCCTATTAAGAATTTATGTAAGTGTATATTGGAGAATATAGTGTATTTGTATGTATAATCACAATAATTACAATAAAAAGATTAACTGTAAGAAAAAGCTGAGCTGGTTGGTTCCAAGCAGCCTCAATCTCCCCGGACAGGAACTCTGCCTTCTTATGGGTGATTGCAGATTGATAAGCTTTGCAATGGTCCATCAATCTAAGGTGATCGGCATCAAGGGCAGATCTCTATCAGCAATGCTTTAACCTTTGTCCTTGTCACCCCATCTCCCTCAAAGATCCATCAAACCAAGGGGACTGAGGGCGAAGGGAGAGAGGACGAACACAGACAGGAGCAATGACATCCAGGACCAAAGTTATGGCCTGATTATAGGCTGTAACTAGGGCTTCTGGGTCACTGGTTACCAATGGAAAGACCGATAGATCAAGCACCGCCGCCAGGCCTTCAGAGCTTACATCTTGTGAAGGGCAGTACCTGATCATCTCCACAGGGGCAGGCCTACAAAGTGGGGTGCAAAAACTAAAACACATGGTGTAGTGGTCAGACCATCTGACTGGTTCCACCTCCAGTTCTGAGGCTTTGACCCCCAGGAGGAAAACCAAGTCAAGAGAATGACCGTGTTTATGGGTAGCAGTGGAAACAATCTGTGTGAGACCCAGCGATGCCATTAACTGGAGGAAATGCTGACCAAATTGCGAGAGTCCGTCATGGACCCAGGCATTAAAGTCACCCAGGACCATCAGCCTGGGTGACTCAAATGCCATGTCAATCACGAAATCCACCACTTCCTGAAGGAACTGCTTCTCATCTCTGGGTGGACAGTACAGGAGGGCGATCCTACAGCCTACACCTGCTACCACAGTACATTCAAATGACTGGGTCTCCTCAACTGGTACACTCATGAGGCCCAATTCAGTCTTAAAACAGACCGCAACCCCCCCCCGTGATCCAAACTCGGGCAGTGAATAACCGAGTACCCTGCCGGAGTTGCAGCTTCCAATACGGGGTATTTCCCCAGTGCCCTGGCCAAATTTCCCCCAATTCACTAAAAATACCACCAACAGCTTAATCTGGTTCAAGGTCAATTGCCATTCATCTGTATCCCCCTCCCCGGGTCGAGTCTGAAAATAGGCAGAATTTGTCTAGTGCACTTACCCAGTCAACAAAAAAACTAAATATAAGTGGAATGTACTGTAATAACTGGGGTATTTTTTTCCCATAGAGAACCCTGATTATAACATGCTATTTTGACCAGCTGGTTATAATGGCAATCATGCACCAGGTTCTCCTCTAAACAGGCCATGTGCTCACTGTTTACCTCACATACCTAACTCAAGAGTTCCCGCTTTAAAAAAACTTATAGTCCATTTTCCATACACAGTAGCACTGATACCTGAATCAAAGCACAGATCTTGACTCACACTGATTCCTTGAGAGTTTGGTCAGCTGCAAATGTTAAAATTCTGAATAGCCCTTGACAAGATGAGCTTTGTTCACCAGTGCACTGTGGCGACTGACTCAATGAGCAGTCTGATTCCTCTGCAGTTCCAATACATGGTGCCATGCCTTTCCCCTCCATACCTACAGTAGCTCTCAGCACTCTATCATCTCACTGCTGCTATCAGCTCACCTCCATGTTCAGCCCCTACTGAACTGAGTTCTGTTGTCCACACCAGGGATGCTCACATTGGGAGACACAAACCTACCTTTACTTTCCTCTATCTCTGTCTTTTGAACTGTCACCCATGCTTGCTATAATCTTCATGCTGGTTGTCGTCCCTTAACTACTACTCCTCTCTTTCAGAGAGTTGGGGAAACACTAACAGACTGGCACTACAATGAATTTCACTAAGCTTGCCATTCAAGAATTAGGTAATACTTAATTTACTGCCTCAGACAGACACATTTTTTTCAAAGCAGTCTTTGCCTGTCTTTTTACCACATGTGGTGAAAAAACATATCTCAGCAATGAAATAAAACAAGGCATGGGGTGGTGTGTAAAACTCATATTTTATGCACACCCTCAGTGTAGGATGCTTTGATAAAGCACTAGGGCCTGATTCTCAAATCTCCCAGGATGGTGCAAGGGGCTTACATCCTAGTGATTGGCACAAAGTGCCCCTTGAGTCTAAACAATGCCCCAGGAGTGATTCACAAAGACAGTCTGCATCAACTGTAGGCTGCCTGCCCTAAAATGGGCTTGCACTGCCCATGCACCCAAAAATGGGCAGCAACATGGCACTAGGGGACATGTGTCTGATGCAAGCTGCCACATCCCCAAATGTAGGATTCTCAGAACTCTCCCAGAGGGAGAAATTCTAAGCATCCTTAGACCAGCCTGAGCTGGTCTAAGGGTACTTAGAAATGTCTTCTCTGGGAGAATTGCCAGCTTGTGGCAATGTACTGTGGGAGGCAGTCCCCCCTACCAAGCCACAATGTGACCCATTTTGAAATAATGTAATATTGCTCCCTTGCCTGGTATTGTAGAGGTCCCCCTTCCCCGGTTCCCAATGTGACCCCTATTATAAT
This sequence comes from Neoceratodus forsteri, assembly GCA_016271365.2. NCBI lineage: Eukaryota > Metazoa > Chordata > Ceratodontiformes > Ceratodontidae > Neoceratodus > Neoceratodus forsteri. Next base: position 718,762,183 of record CM057459.1, on the reverse strand, counting down.
GTATAATTATACTTCTGTTCTAGGTTGTTTTTTTTTGTTTTTTTTTAGGCTGATCCCCTGAGCTCCCATATGAGCTTAGCCAGCTCCACCACCTGCCCCCTCATGCTCAGGCTTACTCCCCTTGAGTAGGGCCACCAAAGCAAATACTGGTGGCCTTGGGGAGCAGCAGTGGAGCCAGCATCATTAACGGGGATGGCATTTTTACTTGGTTCTGTAACTCTGGGGGGGAGTGGGACATGCAATGAAGACCAGCGTCCGCCCCCTCACTGTACATTATAGGGCCAGTCGTGGTGGATCCTCAGCCTTCACCAGGGGGTCCTTAAGGTACTGGACACTCTACCCCCCCAGAGAAGGAGAGAAGTCCACCGGATGCTCAATCCTTGCTCCCTCCAGCTGGCCCTCTGACTTCCCTGGTCCACTCCCGAGCATGGGTCATCGATGCAATGCCTCTGTGGCAGCGGGCCAGCATCCTTGGTTTTTTTGCCTCCCCCTCCCTGAGGTGAGCCACTATTATTATATAATAATTATGCCACCATCCCTGGTTGCATTGCATTCCCCATCCCCAATTTGAGTCCCTATTATAATATAATATTTATGCCCCGTCCCTGGTTGCATTTCATCCCCTCCCAGATGTGAGCCCCTATTATAATATAATAATTATGCCCCTGTCCCTGGTTGTATTGTGTCCCCCCCTCCCTGATCCCCGATGTGACCCTGTTATATGATATATAATATCGACCTCTTCCCTGGTGGTTTAGTGGCCCCCACCCCAGCAGGTAGTGCCCCTCATGCTGCTACCCACAACCAGAAACAGAAGAGTTGGTACTGGCACAATCCTCTTCTCATCTCCATGGCTGGCGCTGACTCAACTGTCACTGAGCAGTAATGTAATGTGTATGTGCTTAGTGGTTATCAGTGTGTACACTTTACATTACCACTCAGTGACAAGTGAGTCAGCGTTGGCCGTGGAGGTGGGAGGAGGGCTGTGCCAGTGCCAGATCTTATGTTTCATGATGGCGGAGTGGTTGGTGGGCACTACCTGATAAGGTGGGGGACCACTAAACCACCAGGGAAGGGGGCATTATTATATATCATAAAATGGGGTCACATTAAGGATTGGGAAGGGGGGCACAATACAGCCAGGGATGAGGGCATGATTATTTTATAATAATAGGGTCTCAAATTGGGAAGGGTAGATGCAATACAACCAGGGATGGGGGCATTAGTATTATATTATAATGGGGGCTCACATCGGGGAGAGGGGACGCAAAACAACTAGGGATGGGGGCATGTTTATATATTATAAAATGGGGAGACATCAGGGAGGGGGACGCTAGTCAATAGAGACTAGCTAGAGTGGTGCACAGCCACCCCTCAGCTTGTGGTAGACCCTCAGGATGTGCCCTCTTTTTGGCACACTGCCAGGGTTGCTGCAAGCCATGGGACTTAGCTGCCAAGACCGTGCCCAACAGAGAATCGAGTGTAGGGTCCCTGGCATACCAGACTTTGACCTAAGTTGCCTTAGGTGGCAGCTTGCATCATTCTAAGGACTCTTTGAGAATTGAGCCTCCTTGAGTTTTGCTGTCAGGGTTTATGTAGCATCCCACACCTTGGGTGTGTATAAAATTCTCATTAGGCACACCACCCAATGCATCATTCTGTATGTTATATTCGTAGTTGATTTATTTTTTTTTATTTTATTTTTTTTATGAAGATTTCGGAAATTACCTTTGAGTCAGAGACTCCTTTACAAAGGTTCCACGTCACAGAAATTACATACAAAATAGACAAACGATTAAATTGTTGTTCAGCAGGATACAGTCTGGTTGTCACAAGGACCATTGTTAGGTTAGCAGTTAGATACTAGGAATAATTACTACATTCAATCGATACATTTGATAGCTCAGATTTAGAACTAAGTTAGGGGGACTTGGGTTAGGGACAGGTTAGGGGTGGAAGAAGCCAACCAAATAGGCCTTAGTCAGGATGGGGTGGGAGCTGATTCAGTGGCAGTCACAGTGGTTTGAGGACTGAAGATGGTTTCTAAGAGAGGTTTTAAAAGGCCCAAGTTTGCGCTCACTGACAAGAGGGGTGGGAAGGCTGTTTGGTTATGAATTCTCCACTGTTAATGCCGCGTGCCTCTTACTTAAATAGTTTTGTACAGATTTTCTTTATTTAAGTGCTCTGAAAATTTGAAAAAGTACCACTGACTTGAGTAATGATAAAGTGAGTATATACTGGTGTAGTGAACAACTTATATCCATTGGTATTCACTTTGCTCCTGGGCCTTAACGCTACAATATATTAATATATGTTTTTTTTTTCAAACTGGTATAGTAATTGAAAAACCAAGATGGATTAACCTGGTTGGAAGGTATTATTTTCATAGTGCCTAAGATCCATGAGTCACATTCAGACTCATTTTATTTAAGTATGTAAAAACAGCAGTTATGACATACAGAAGATTTCTAAAAAAAATGTAGACAAATACAGAAACAAAATCTACAATAATGAATATTATAGATCTAAATACAGACAATTCACATTCAGCAACAGAGGAATGTTATTCCTCAATAGACATGGCCAAGAAGGCAAGGTTGAAAAGGGTGGCATTCAGGAGATACAAGGAAACACAGAGGGAAGAAGACAGTGAACTGCATGTGGAAAAGCAGAGGGAGGCAGGGAAAGCAGTCAGGAGTGTAAAGGTGCAAACAGAACAAAAAATAGCCCAGGCAATAACAAGAGGGGACAAGAACTTTTTCAGGCATGTTAGTGAAAGAAAAAAGACTAAGGGTGGGATTGTGAGACTAAAAAGGGAAGGAGGGAAGTGTGCAGAGAGGGACCAAGAAAAAGCAGAAATCCTGAACAAGTATTTTTGTTCAGTATTCACAGAAGATGGGGAATGGGAGGGACCAAAGGTAGGTGATGGTAGCACCACTGGGAGGGAAGTGGACATCAGTCCTTTTAAGGAGGAGAGAGTCTTCAAGGAACTCACTAATCTTAAAGTGGACAAGGCAATGGGTCTGGATGGGATACATCCCAGTGTATTAAGAGAACTCAGGGAGGTGCTGGCAGCATCACTGACAGCCCTGTTCAACAGTTCACTGGAAACAGGTGTGGTACCAAAGGACTGCAGGAGGGCAAATATAGCCCCTCTCCACAAAAGTGGGAACAGGGAGAAGGCTGGCTATTACAGGCCAGTCAACCTGACCTTAGTGGTGGGGAAACTATTGGAATCACTACTAAAAGAAAGGTTTGTCATATATCTCAAATCCAACGGAGCACAGGATCCATGACAACATGGATTCACAGCAGGAAGATCTTGTTAAACAAATATGATAGATTTCTTTGACTGGGTGACTAGGGAAGTGGATCAGGGAGGGGCAGTGGATGTGGCCTACTTGGATTTCAGCAAGGCCTTCAATGCTGTCCCACATAACAGGCTAGTAAACAAGCTGGGCAGCCTGGGAGTGGGTCCCAGTGACCAGCGGGGTCCCGCAGGGATCAGGGCTTGGACCAGTCCTCTTTAATGTCTTCATAAGCAACATTGCAGAGGGGCTGGGTTCTGCAGCAGGTTTGACACTCTAGGAGGGGTTGAGCTATTGAGAAGGGACCTAAGCAAGCTTGAGGAGGGGTCAGGGGTGTGGCAGCTAAGATTCAATGCAAAGAAATGCAAGATCATTCACTTGGGGCACGGAAATGCAAGGGAGGAGTATATCATGGGGGGAGAAGTACTGATGGCCACCAAACAGGAAATGGACCTAGAAGTAATCATGTGATGACCTAAAGGTTACCAAACAATGTGAGAAGGCTGTAATGAGAGTCAGTGGAATGCTAGGGTAGATAGGGAGAAGTATCTCCTGCAGAAAGAAGGAGGTGGTAATGCCACTGTATAGAACATTGGTGAGACCTCATCTAGAGCACTGTGTCCAGTTCTGGAGGCCACATCTCCAGAAGGACATAGACAGAGTAGAAGCGGTTCAGAGAAGGGTGACAAAAATGATGCAGGGGCTGCACCAAAAAAGTCATATGAGAGACTGGATGATCTCAATATGTATTCCCTGGAAGGGGGGGGATATGTTAGAGAGGTAATGGGTGAATATAGCACTACCAAAATAGCACATGAACAACCATGCAGTCTGAAGCATGAAATGCAGTACAGTGACAGGGGTACAATAGCAATAAGAATAGGAAACATCCACTACCCCTGTTGCACAATAGGAAGTGAAGGAAGGAGTGAACACACCAAAGGTGCTGTTCCTGGTTGGGCCATTCCTATAGTGGGGTGACTAAGGCACAAGCACCTGGCATAGTGGAGACCTGGGGACTGGGATTTGATTCCCCATCTCCTGATATTTTTTTTAGATTTAAAAAAGCAATTAAGTGCCCTGCTCCTGAATTTGCCTTTTGCCCCTCAGTCCACCTCCCCCCTTGGAGTTGGTTATTTTAGGTTGGGGGTATGGGGGTGAAGCCCCACATGGGTGGGGTGGTGGAGCCTCTGCATAAACAGAGACTGGCATTGCTGCCAATGGTATGCTGCTATGGTGGTTGGGTCATGCTAGTGTCCCAACCTTATTTTACTGCGCGCTGTTCTCATGCCGCATTGTTATATGCACAGTTTCATCCATGCCATTTTGACCTTGTGCCTAATAGAGACTTTCAAATAACTCAAGGGTATAAATAAGGTACAAAAAGGTAGCATCTTTCAAAAAAAAGATGTTCAAGAACAATTATTTGAAGATAGAGGGGTTAGACTTAGGGGTAATGTGAGAAAGTATTTTTTCAAGGAAAGGGTGGTGGATCCATAGAACAGCCTCCCTGCAGAGGTTGTAGGGGCAAAAATTGTAGGGGAATTCAAAAATGCATGGGTCAGACATAAAGGAACTCTAGCGATAGGAAAGAGAGGGTAAGCCCCAGATCATTAAGGATCTGCAGAATATGAAACAGGTAGTTAAAATGAGCAAATTAGGTAGGCCAAGCAGTCCTTATCTGCCATCAATTCTATGTTTCTAGAAATGAGTTATAACATAAGAATCAACAACATTAGAAATCATTGATAGAACCTTTACAGCTTCTTTATAGCTTGCAGTGTAAAATTTGCCATTGCATAAATATGAAATCTATAGTCACAGAACAACATACAGTTGATTATGCAATTTCTGTTTGTCTCAGGGGCATACTTAATTGGGGTCCATACAGGTGAGAGATGTTTTTCTCTTTTAATGGTCAAATTAGTACAGTCAAAAATGATATGTTCTAATGACAATTTGATAGCACAGTTACAATTACATGATTCCACTTCATTGCGCAATCACCATCATTTTAAACTTTCCATGTTTTTGCATAACATACCCAATCTAAGCTTGCTGAAGGCACTTCTTTGCTTTTCATTATCACAAAAATGAAAAATGTCTAATGAATGTTTAGTGATTTAAATTCTTTATGCATTTTTGCTATCATGATATCTTGTAATTGATTGTACTCTCTCTCTTTCTCTCTCGCTCTCTAGACGAAATGATCTAAAGTGCTTTGAACTGCTACCCCACAAACTCATCAATGTTTAGTATAATATATTAGTCCTAAATATGTATCAGCCCCAAAGGTTTCAGTCCTCTGATTTGTGCTGATACAAATAATAAATTAAATACAGTGTGCGAAAGTGCAGTTGGAAAAACTTTAGGTCAAATGTCGCAACTCGCCGATGTATGCGAGTTGTGACATTCGCCGCTAGGCCAGGGACCCTGCGACGCATTCCAAGAGTGGCAGGGTCCTGGCATGTATTCCTTGCATGTTGAGACATGCGGAGGCTAATGCCGCAGGCATGGCGTAATAGCTCCATATGTCGCAAGTCATGGCCCACAACTGACAGCCCCCCAGAGCCCACCCACCCCGGCACACCATGCCATGCACCTAGGGTGTGGGGGCAGGACAGGTGGCACTGGAGTCTGGGGGGGCACACTGCAGAATGGACCCCTGGGGGTCCCTGTCTTTTGGAGGGTGGGAGGCATGGATGTGCTTGTGGGGGCACAGGGAGCACATCGGTGCCATTGCCATGGTGTTGCAGAGTGGACATCCCACAGATGGCACTGTCGGATGCCCCTTAGAACATCTCTGAGGTGCTCTAACATTGCTCCACCAGTGCAGCTCCTGGAATCGCCACAGTGGGTTATGGCAGCCACCCTCTTGGAATAGGGTACTATTGCTGCCGTAACCCACACTTGTGCCACGTCATTGCAGGCTGTGGCATAGTGGGTGGCATAACCCATGGTTGGCGTAGCCTGCAGCTGACATGGCACAAGGCACCTCTTGGAAACAGGGCTGGAGTATCACTTGGCACAAGTTGCGAGATACACCAAGGGGTTTGGCATATCTCGGCTTACGCCGGCATACACCAACTTGGAATTGGCCCCATATTTATTTAGCCAGGCGTTCCCAGACTCTGTTGCATGATCTTACATTTTGGTGTATGATTTTTTAGTTTGCTATTTATTTATATCTTTTCTGGCTGGAAATTGATCGTTTTAAAATCCTTATTTATATGGTTTTTATGTGGAAGCGCTTTTGTTTCCAGAAAAGTGCTTTTTAGAAATTAAGAATGATTTGATTTGATTTAACAGCAGTGTCTAAATCCTTAAAGGAGTTTCCTGCAAAGCAATGTACAAATCTAAGTCGACACTTGGACATTTGCATTGCTTTTTTCTCAGTTTCTGCAATGTGGGACTTAATAGATATTTTTGGAGTTTAGTGTAATGCCCAACTATTTATGCTCACTCAGTTGCTCCAGCTGGAGAGCTCCACGGGGCCAGTTTCTTGTGGTGTTTAAGCAATTCCCCATAACCATGACTTTTGATTTATTAGTGTTTAGTTTCAGAGATAGTTTATTCAGGTATTCAGTTGTATGAGTCAGAGCTCTAGTAGGCAAAGCACAATGTCTCTGCATACAGAAGCAGCTGTAAATACTCAGAATCTATTCTGGGTGAAAAAGTGTCTATTTTAGTTAATTCTCTACTTAATGTTTCCATGTATTAATTAAAAAGATTAAAAATACATGGAGCCATCAAGCATCTTTGTTTCACTTCTCTTAAAATATTGATCTCTTCTGACCATGGGTGCCAACTACAGGGGGGCTGAGGGGTTGAACCCCCCCAGGAAGATTAGGTAGGGGGTCTCCACCACCTGGAATTCACAAGGTTGCAGCAGGGGTTAAACTGAGGCAGAACAGTTCCAGAATGCCATTCCACCTCATCAGCTATAGCCAGCCACCAGCACAGAGAGAGCTTGGCGAGCCAATTCCTTAAAGCCACCGTAGGATCCCATTACCTTTACTGGCTCAAACTAGTTCCAGCAGGGGACACACAGACACAGCCAGCTGTATGAATTAAGGATGACTTGGGAAGGCTGCCCTGTGTAGCCAGGAAGCATGTAGCTGCCTGGCACACTGGCGACAGAGGTTTGCCATGAGCCCGGGGGAGCAGAAGTGTGGTCAGAAATTTAAATTTTGTGCACACTCCCTCCAACTCTGCTTCCTCACCTGTTACTATAAATCTGAATGTTAGCAGTAGAGATGTGTCAGCCACTGTCTCTAAGCAGGTTGCTCCTTTATGTCTATATTATAAACAACATAAGTTTAAAGAGATACTGGCACTTCTTAGTGGCCCACATTAAACTGGTTAGCCCAGATTAAAATTATAATGGCATATGGTTTGGGACAGGTGCCTAAAATAACTGTACACAACTATTTACAGTGAGTACGCCCCTCCTTATGGAAGGGGAGATGGTTGCTCACCGAGATGAGCCAATAGAGACTGATGCTTTGGTATCATCTCCGAGGGTATAGATGGACAAGGGAGTAGGGTCTGATATACTAGGTGAAGAAGGGTGCACTTCTGGTGTCAGAGAAGTGTGCAACATTTGACTGAAGGTACTCGGTGTGGAGCAAAGAGTGGGAAAAGGAGAGGAGGGCAGGCAAATTTGGGTATTGTGCTAGCATTGAAATGGTGTTTATTATGCTGTGCTATCTTCAGTAAAACCCTCAAAATGCACCACAGTGCAGTAGTGTGCGAAATTGGAAAATTTCACTGGACGAAATATTTTGAGGAATTTCATGTTCATGGAAATATTTCACCAGTGCAATTTCACCCATGAACTAGCAATATTTGCTGCTCGCAGGTGAAATTTCACTACCCGCGGCAAAATTTTTTTAATTTTACCATCGGCCCCTAATCTGCCAAAGAAAAACAATCCTCTCCGATGTCCCTGGTGTCTAGCAGTCCCCTCCTGGCAAATCAGCCGAATTCAAATCAAGAACCCCACTCCCAGTCACCCTGAGCCCTGGCCCCCAATCTTTGTAATAAAAAAAACAACAATCCCCTCCCATGTCCCTGGTGGCTAGTGCCCCTTCCGGCTGATCACCAGTCAAATTTAAATCAAGATAGAACCCTCTCTCCTCCTCCTCCTCCAGTCACCTTGAGCCCCAGCCCCGCATATGTTGCGCTGTGAAATTGCCAATTTCATGGCAATTTTGCCAGCAAAATAAAATTTCACACAACATCTCTACAGAGCACCAAAAGACCCAGAGCTTCTTGAGGCATTGGTGACCGCCCACACCCCCTGCCATTTCTTGAGCCTACTCAACTGGGAAAAATAAAAGCTGTCTCCTAATCTTCTGACAGTGTTCTATCAGTCCCAGTTCTGATTCTGCCTTTATTTCCTGTATGTAAAAACTTTAAAATATTTAAAAAGATGCTACTGCATACCACAGGACTGCAAAATGTGCCATAATATGGACCTATTTAAATTATCAAAGGCCCAATGTAGGTCAAGGAATGCCAGATATAACTTGCTTTTCTTTTGTCCAATATATTTATCAATTAGAAAGTTTATAATGAACACACTATCAGGAGTGCTTCTGTTTTTTTTTGGTTTGTTTTTTTTTTCAGAATCTGGCCTGATTAAGAGATATAATATTGTGATCAGCAACCTAGTTTTCTAATCTATTAAGGATTATCCTACATTACAATCTTAGGGCAATGCAGAGTAAGGAAACTAGACAAACATTTTCCAGATTCTTTTTATAACCTTTCTTGCACAAAAGTACTATTATGGCTGCATTTCTTTCCTCTGTTAAATGCTGCACCTGATTAATATAATTGAATAGAAAAGTTAGAATCTTAGCCCACCAATCACAGATTGAACGAAACAATTCCAAAGGGACAACATCTTTTCCATCAACTTTGTTATGTTTTTATTGGGCAAATAGCCTGCCTCACCTCCTCTGCATTAAACATCCAGGGATGCACATTTGTATGAGCAACTATTGTAACAGTATCATAATTCATGAAAATTGCTGACTCTTTGTAGCCTTTATATTTATTAGTAACACAATTTTTCTGGGTGGGAATTATGGCTATAACATTACTGCTTTTATTTTTGTGCCAAAAGTGACTAAGTCTTAAAATACTTTGGGGGTAATTCTCTGAGATACTAATTCATAATTATTTCCCATAAAAATGTTTGCTATTTCCATTTTAATAGTGTTCTGTATTCTATCTGGGTGTACAAAAATACAGTTAGTCTATAAATATAATTATGTTCTCAATTATTTCTTGACATCTGACCTAACTTATGAACAAATTTCCATTACTTAAGACAAGAAATGTCAAACCAAGGTTGGGTATTTGATGCTGGGTGTGAACTAGATACCCTGTCCTTTTTTGTTAGATTCTCCTTTAGATATGCTACACAATCTTCATACAGCTGGACTATATCAAGATGTTAATTTGAATCACTCACCTCCAACAATTGAAATAATTGGAACTTATATAGACTATTTTAGACTAATAGATTAAGCATTAGAATGACTTTTTTTCTGAGTTATATGGGATCCATATTATCTTTTTCATATTCACGTACCTATTTTGGTCTATTTCTTCCATACTGTACTGTTTCTCATTGGCGTGACAAAAATTAACATTTAAAGAAAGATGTAGGAGAAAATGGTCACTAGCCCATGTTTCCAAAATACTGAATTTAGAAAGTAGGTTCAATGAAAAAATGTCAATAAAGCAGTGGTCTAATGTACTTCTGTCTTTTACAGTTGGAAAAGTGATGGCCCCAATTCTGTCCCCTGAGGCTGTTTCATTTACTGTTCTCATACATTTTTTTACTGAAGATGTCAAGGAATTTATTTTCCCGATTATTTATGACATTATCCATGGAACATCTAAGTCGTAACCAATATGTGTCATTGACATTCTATTGATTTGTGCTTAATTCCTGGTGTGCACCAATCCTGGCATTTAAATCTGCTATTAATAATATTGCAATGCCTGGAAATTTGTGTTGCAAATTTTTTGTTGTTGATTTTAGCAATAGTATAGGATTTTCTGATGAAGAGACAGGGAGTTTAGGAGGGATGTAACCATTTACAACAATAATTTCTGTTTTGAATTTGAAATGAATAACCACACATGGGAAAAATGGATATCCATTGGTGAGTTGGACACTGCTAAAAAAATTAATGTTTGAGACCAGTATAATAAGAACCCCTTTTGCCCTCCCATAATTATGACCATGCCATTTAGGGAACTCCTAACAGGTATAAGCATCCATAGGGAAGTTGCTATTATATTGTCAAGTTTCTTGAAAAGTAATGATGTCATATTCTTTTATTACATTCACCTAGGCTACACCATTTATTTTTTTGTAAACGTCTGCAACATTCCAGCAGAGCAATTTAGCTCAAAAAGAGCATTTTCAATAAGATCCAAGAGTCTATTATGTTATGAAAAACAATAGGCTTGTTTTGTAACTTAATTACATGGTAGGAGCAACTGAAGTGAGGGTTCTCTTTCAGACTCAACCAGGCTAAAATTGGCAAGCATAAATATGAGTACAGAGAGTAATACAAACAAACACAAACATTGCAAACAAATTATACACAATGACAAATATTTTGTGCTATCAAATTTTGATGCAGATGTTTCTCTAATATTTCATAATAGCATGAATTACAAAGTGAAACTGGCAACTTATTCCAGTAACTAGGAGCAGCTATGGAAAAAGCATGAGATCCCATCTTGATTCTACAAAGTTGGGTTTACAAAGATACAGTATGTGATGAGCGTAAATCGCTATTTGTGTCATTTAAAGAGACCAAATCATCAAGGGCAAATGTTCCAGATGAAAAAATGGCTTTGCAAACATTACAACCAAAGAAATATTTCATTCAGGTCACAGGAGATGGCCTGCCTAGATCAGCGTACAGAGTACAATGATGGGTACAATCTGGAGCAAGACGAATGCAATGGCAAATGTTGTCACAGACAACTGTTAAATACTACAGCTTCTTCATATCCAAATTACAAAAATGATTTAAACATTGCTGAAGAGTGGTAATAGTAATCCACTGGCAACAGATTTACATATTTCAAAGGAAAAATAATGCTTGTTCAGTTTGTAAATGACACCCATTTTTTTATTAATATTTTTGCAGACCAACTGAGCATCGCTAGAGAAGGACAATGAAGAGAGTAACAAAATATCAGATATTTGAACTGTTGCACTTCCTTGATTGCATTTCCCAGAATCATATAGCAGTATGGGAGAACTACCATTCACTAATGTTTTGGATCCAAAAAGCATGTTTTTTTTTCACATTGAGAACCACAGTTTTGAATAAACTAATTACATACAGTAAGAAATACTTTAGCTAGATAACAAGCTATCCAGTCAGTACCCTTCGACCTACAGTAAAGTATTAAATCATCCACATATGATAGTGTATCAGAGTTATACAATATTGGGAATAAAACTAACAAAGAGGGAAAACATCAGGGGTCCAAGAATGGACTTTTTCGGTACCTCTCTCTATCGGTCATCAGAGACAAATTAATAGGAGAACCAACTCCCACAAACTGTAAATGCTCTTCACCCATAATGTAATTAATAAATTGGTTGCTCCTCATCATGCAAATACCACATACCACATTGGAGGAACAATGCCATTAAATATTGTGGACATGCCCAGTCCTGTGGGAGTTTGAGACCATATGCAGGATTTCTTTTTTATTTAGTCAAATTTTTATTGAGCAAAAACAATGATAACAAAAATACAATGTATGTGAATTGTGTTACCTACCACAAATGTAGGTACTTACATTCGATATTTTCATTTGAAATAGCTTGTATGATACATTTATTAAACACCTCAACAAAGAAGAGTTGAGGAAACCTTCTTAACTCCTATGGTGTCTGGTAGGAGCTTTCACAATCCTTATACACATTATGATCAAACTCTGGACATGTTGAGTACACAGTGATACAGAAAAGAAAATACCTGCAGTTAGTTACCTGTGCACTTGCTCATGACTGAGGACATCTCTTACCTTTATTAATCTAATTTCTTCCCTTCCAAGGTGAATGCCCCAGTCTACCTGGGATATCTTAAATGGTAATGTAATATAACAACTGATTATATATTGTTTTGCATTCCTAGATAATAATTCTGCAAATTAAGGATACTGCTAAAACATATTGATACCACCTTATCACCACCCTGCAAACTGGCATGAACTTGTACAGCAAAACCGAATGGTGGTACAGCAACCCTGTAAAAACATTGAACTTGCCAGGGCATGATGTACTCTTACTTATTATAGAACAAAAAACTCTGTTCAAGTATTTCTTTACTATTATAAGTCTATTTTCTATAATTATTCATCAGCCCAAGCAAGCTCTGACTGGGCTGCTGTATTGGCTCGAGAGTTAGTCTCTTAGGAATGGGACACACTGCTGTTGGGCCAACAGGTGGCCCCACTCTAATATTCTGAATTAAAAGGATAAGATGCCCTTGGGGGGGTAACTGAGCTAGCTCTGCATTTTGTACACATAACAACCTCCTCAAATCAAGGATCAAGGGTCAGGAGGGATATTTTTATTTTATTTTACTTACTCATTTTGCTAACCGGGTAAGCCCACTGGGGCCTGGATCCCTTTTTTCAGGGGCAAACTGGAATTATTAGCAGTTATAGAATTAGAGTAACATTTCATTATAGATAATTATCCAATCGGTCAGTCACAGTAAGTGCTTTTACATAAAGGAATGAGAAATTCGACATGGGTTAATAATAGTTGACATGTAGGCGATAGCACGCCTAGACTCAGAAGTCAATACCACTGATACAACACATTACATTAGGCAGGCATCATGGCACTTGCATTATGTTGACATGACCTTTGAATAAAGGCAGTTTGCAGGTCTTGAGGGGTGTGCAAGGGAAAGGGGACTGGCGTTACAGCACTTCTAGGGAGCAGGTGAGATTTTATTTTTTAAAGTTGAATGGGAAGGAATGGGTGATGACTTAGTAAGCCTGGTTTTAGTTATTGATTCTCCTCACAAATCATGGCTTGAGGATTAGGAGGCAACTATTAAACTTGTTTTGGGGCCTTGGAGGGTCAGGGTTGGGATGGAGTGATTTGAAGGACAGTGTTAGCTTCTAGCTCAGTGCCTGAAGTCAGCAAATGTGTGAGAGGAAGGTGACTGGGGTAGGGAAGGGGTAGCCAATTGACCAGACTTGACTCCCTGCCAAAGGCTATATCTGTGAGGTTTCTGTTTGTTTCTGACCATGCAAACTCTGAACAATTTGAGCTGTGAGACACTTTTCCTAGTTCAAAATTCATAAAGTTGAACTTCAGAGGTGGGATTTGCATAGCTTTATTGCAAACCATAAGTCTGTCTTTTGTTTATTGTTTGCTTGTAGTGGTGCCAGCCAGGATGCACATTAGTAATGCCGCAGTATAACACAAACTGCTACAGTATTCCACGGAGAACCACATAATACAATGACAACTAAGCCCTTTGTCATACAGTATTTTATGACATGTCACTAACTGCAGGTTACTGGACTGCATCATGGATGGCTCCGCTGTGTGTACAAATGTGTTACACTTTAAATCCTTTTTTCTGTACAACAGATTGTTCAAAGTTGCTAAAGAATGCCATAGTAAATCCGTTTTATCTCAATGGTTCTATCCTTAATAGAACTGAAACTGAAAATATTCTGATAGCAGATAGATGGTACTATGGGACTGACTGTCAGAGAGTTCCATGTACTGTGCTACAAAAAATAACAGGTAGGAAACCATCAGTAACAAAATCTGTAATTCCATCTTGAGATTTGGATTTGGATGACATTACAAACCACTCAAACTTTGTTCTCATTGTTCATGCCGTCACCAGAATTCTTTGCTGGAATAACAGCCTTCTTACTGATGGTTTCTTATTTCTTATAAAATGGTTCCTGGAATATGCAATGATTTGAGTGATTTGATTTGAGGCCCAAGGTGTGATCAGACTCACTGGTATCAGGGGCAACTGTCTGTACAAGGTCCAGTGATGTCATAAGCTGAAGAAGTTGCTGTGAAAAACAGGCAAACAAGCAGCTAACCCAGGCATTAAAGTTGACGAGAACTAGTAGTCTCTGTGACTCCAGAGTTATTCCCAGAGGAATTCCCCCTCACCTCTAGGTGGACAATAGACAAGGAGGATCCTGCCCCCTGACCAGCCCCACATTTCATGGCCACACATTTGAGAAATGAAAACTGATCTAGAAGGTAAGAATGCTGAGCAGAATGAACAGGCCTGGACTATACTGAAACTGAAACTTCATAATTTAAGAGATACTTATATTTCCCAAAAGAGTGTATAATAAGAAAGGTAAGGTCCCACCCTGGTTCACTAATAAGGTGCAGAAACTTGAGTCAAGAAAGAAGGGCCAGTACAAGATAATGAAAAATAACCCCACACAATCAAATATAGATAGGTACAGGAAAACAGCAAAGACATGTAAAATGGAAATAAGAAAAGCTGAGAAACTACTTGAAGAAAAGTTGGCAAAAAATAAAGCAAATCCCAAATTGCTGTATACTTACATAAATTCCCTAAATCACAAGTCAACTACAGTGAGACCACTTTTGCACAAGGGAAAGGAAATAATAGACAAAGCAGACGTGGCAGAGATCTTTAACTATTTTGTGAATGTCTTTCAAAATTCTGAAGTACAAGGTATCACAAACAGGGAATCAAGTGAGGATATTACCCAATGGACCATCAAGCAATATGAGGTGATGGAAAAGCCTAAGAGGTTGGATACATCTAAATAAACCAGGCCAGATTATTTAGAACCTAGGTTACTTAGAGAGTTGACACAAGAAATGACGGCACCTTTGACATATATATATTCAACAGGTCACTAGACAGGGGTGAAGTGCTTGACAACTGGAGGATGGCAATAGTGGTTCCTACACATAACAAACTCTGGCCAGAGCTGATAGGGCTGCAGGAGAGGAATCTGGTTTACAAATATTGATTTTCTTTTTAAATATTTTACCACAAATTTTCAACACAGCCTTGTTATGACCCTGCCTCATAAAAAAGGGCAGAGAACATGTTCATCTCCTGGCCTAAAGGTGATGCCATAAAGGCTCTACAAAATCAGCTTTTGGGCTACAAACACACATTTTGGGCAGGAGTTGAAAAATGACAGCTGTCACATTCTTGAGTTGCTGTACCAAAATGGCTATGTTGAAAATTTGTGGTAAAAATATTGAATATTAACAAAGATATGAGCCTGCATTTGCAAAATTCTACATAGCCTCCTAACTTAATAGGTGCACACATTAGAATCATAGAACACAAGAATGTGCAAAGTATAATACCACCCCATATTAAATTTGCTCAAGGCCAGAGAATCCATTGCTTGTCTTTTTTTTGGTTTGGAAAAAGTTTCACTTGTTCTACGGGGAGGAACTTTGGATACAGCTTTACTTAATCAAGCCCTAAATATCAGGGCAGAAAGGGGTTAGGGTGCACTCAGATGGAAGTGAGGATAAGGTCAAGAACATTTATTGTGGTACTGCACTCAATAAAGACCCTGCTGAAAGAATGTAATACATAAGTCAAGCAGATAAACACCAACTTGGCATAGTTGCTGAATTATTTGCTGCAGTCTTATACTGCAGCAAGTTAAATTTTGTCGGTATTCATTTTTGAGTGGGGGATTGTGAGAAATGGCAGATGGTTGTTAAGTCTGACTCACCTTTTTTCTTCCTTGATGACAAAACTGCTGCTTTAAAAAAATGGATGCTGTAGACCATTATTATCCATCACATTTTCAATAACCCCAACTTTTTTACACCCTGTGGGTCACTGTCCCACATAGGAAAACTGACCTTTTCACTCCTCTCTGGGTGCAGACCAAGCTCCCTTTTTGTGTTGACAACCTCCCCCCATCTGCCACTTGCTTAGTGGCATTGAATTTATGTAGCATTTTTTAATTCTGTGTATCTATGCAGTCACATAAAATGCCTACCCACGTCCTTAGTAAGCATCCCTCTCAGTTTCTTCATATTTCCTCCAGTGTTTACATTTACTGCAGCAGTAAAGAGAATGTGTTCAGTACTAAAAATAAAAACATATTTGCTGGTGGGCTTTCTGTTTAGATATCACTGTTAAGGAGAAGCTGCATTTTCAAAACAGGAATACCTGGAAGGATCTAACAGGTAATATCCACATGTATGTTTACTAGTAGTTGTTGCTGTCTTCTCCCTGTAGAACAGCAGACTGAGATGAGACATCATCTCAGTCTTCCCATACTCAGGGGTATTGACAGGACTGAACAAATGGATATGTTCTCCAGCAGTACACGGGGACATGCTCTAAAGGTCACAGAGGGCAAGTTTAGGGGTAAAATTAGGAAGCATATTTTGTCCCAGACGGCAGTGGTCTTCTAAAATGACCTACCACATAGATACTGTGGACATGAAGACATTACAGTGATCTGCAGTGTTGCCCATCCCTTAGCTTTTGTCAGCACTGAAACCATCAGTGCGAGAACCCTGCACTGTCCTTGTCCCAAGCTGTACCTACCCATGTGGATAAACAGTGGGCTAGTGCTGTCAGTCTGCCACCTTTCATCAGCACTATATCTATCAGAGTGCAGAAACCCTGGACTGTCTGTTCTATGCTGCATCTGCCCCTGTGGATTTATAGAGGGCTTCAGTCTCCAGTGGTGCCAGTCCCTTACTGTTCACCAGTCACACACTGTACCTTTCACTGTAGATAAACAAAAGGCTTTAGTCCCAGTTTTGGCAGTCCCTCACCATTCACCAGGAGTAAATGCAGACAGTGTGGAAACCAAGCAGTGTACCCATCCCCACACTGTAGCTGTCTCTGTGGATTACCAGAAGGTTTAAAGCTCAAGTGGTGTCAGTCCCTCACCTCTTACCAGCACTAAATCCATCATAGTGTGGGGAATGTTTGCACTGAGCCTGCCCCCATGGTACCTGTGGATAAACCAAGGGCTTTATCCCTCACTTTTTACCAGCACTAAATTCATCACAGTGGGTAAGTGGATGGGGGGAAGCCTGCACTGTACCTGTCCCTGTGGATAAACAAAGAGCTTTAGTTTACTGTTCAATGCTGTCTGAGCTATTCCTTTTATAAGCATTAAATACATCAGAGTGCAAAAGCCAGCAGTGAACCCGATTCTGTGGATAAACCGAGGTGTTATAAGCCCTCACCTTTCACTAACTCTGGATAGCAAATATACAAAGGTTGAATAGAAAAAATATATAAAAAACAACAGAAGAAAATGGTCTTAGATCCCAATAAATGCCCACAGGAACAAATGTTAAAACTTAGTTTGTCTGTGAGGGCCGGGGAGTGGTTGAGCATTTGCAGGAGAAAGTTTTCAGCAGCTTCTGACAGAGTTTTGCAAAGACACACATGCATGCATGTGCTCACACACACACACACATATATTCTTCAGTGCCAGTTTTCACATATTTATTTTATACTGCAATGAATTTCCAGTTTGCAAATGCATTTTTTTATTACAGTATAAAAAAATACACAGCATTCTTCCACAGTACTGAGAGTCTTGGTTTTGAATTATAGGGGCAAAGTTGGAGCTGGACGGTCTATAATTTGACACTGTAGTCTGCTTAATGAGACACTGATTTCTTCAGAGCTTTAATAGGGGAAATTCCATTACGGCGTATAGTAGTTGTATGCTTCATCTTTTCAGACATTAAAAAAGTAATTTTGCAACTCATTTGGAGTTCATCTAGAAGCATGCTGTGTCCTATGTTGGAAATTAAGACAAAGAGAGACAAATAAGACTGCTCAACACAGAGAAGGGAGTAGTGTATTGCAACTGGCATAGTGATTTGCAGTTGTGGCCGGATACACAGAAACCTCCAATAATTTAGGGAACAAATAGCATTAATAGTAAGCAACTGATAAAATCTAGCTTGCCATCCCTGTGTGTGTGTGTGTGTGTGTGTGTGTGTGTGTGGGAGGTAGGGGTGCCTGGAAAGAACAGCCAGATAATGAGTTAACCCCTAGGCTGCTGAAAGAACTAGAATACATCTATCTGATTGAGCTGGACAGATGTTCAGTCTGCAGCCATGCAATGGTTAAATTGAAGGGCTAAAAAAAGACAGTATTTTCAAAAGTTGTTTTTTTTGTTGTTTATATCCTGAGAAGTTGGGCAGAACAGTAGCAGCCCCCCCTCCCTTCATATGTCTTTAAGACAGAACAGCAAATAGCAAAAATCAGAGGGGGAGCATACTATTTTGAAGTTATGGATGGATACTTCCAAAAGTCCAAAAAGGAAGTTCCATGGTAAGCTCATTTTTAGAGCTAATGCAAGAGGGTTGCAGGGTCTGCCTACCTGCAGCCCTAAAAAGGGGCCAAAATGCAACCCTCAAAATTATAAACCAATAGGCTTAATCAGTATTCAAGACAAAGTAATGAAAGCTTCATCAAAGATAGATTAAATAATCAGAAGAAAAACTGTACTTAAAAGATAGACATCAAGTTTGGTTAACCGAAGGAAAATCATGAGTCACTAATTTATAGTATTTCTATGAAGAAATAAATCAAAACCTGGACAATGGATTGCCATCTGATGTTGTATACCTCAATTTTAAAATAGCATTTGATGTGGTACCACAAACTAAACTAATAATCAAATTGAATGAGCTTAAAATACAGCATAGGTTGATAAACTGGGTAGAAAACTGGCTCTACAAAAGAAATTAAAAAGTCAGGTTGCATGGACATGTATCAACTGCCATCAGGGTGACCAGTGGTGTCCCATAGGGGTCTATATTGGGGCCTGGTCTAATAAGGCTTTACATCTTGGATATAGGGAAGGAATTAACATCTAGATATTGTGTTTTTACAGATGACACTAAGATTGGGCAAAGAGTGGATACTATTGAGCATCATGTTAAATTACAGAAGGATTTAGACAATCTAATGATGTGGGCTGAAAAGTGGGGGATGGCATTTAATACATCAAAATGCAAAGTTATGCATTTTGGTAAAAACAATCCAGGTTTCAGATACTGTTTAAGAAAGGAGATTTTAGAAGAAAAAAAAACAAAAGAAAGGATTTAGGAATTATGAAAACAAATGACTTTAAAATACATGTCCAATGCACAGAGGTGTTTCAGAAATCAAACCATTTGAAAAATATGATAAATAGGAATTTGGTTAGTAATTTGAAGGAATTGAGGCTGCCACTGTAAAACACATACATCATACTCCAACCAGACGATTGTTCACAGTTTTGGGGGGCATTGAACATTACCAATAAGAATAGAATAGAATGGATAAGAGAAAGGTCACAAAACAAATTAAAGGGCTGGGGGTAAGACATATGAAGACCATTTGAGAATACTCAGATTAAACACCTTGCAAAAAAGATGACTTAGAGGAGATTTGCTTTGAGGGTATGCATACAGAAACAGAGAGCTGGTGGAGCTCTTGCCTCAGCTCTTGAGAAAGCAGAGTTTGTTACACACTCTCTGTCCTTGAGGAGGAAGGCAGAGAAGCAGGGAACCATTGCCTAAAAAGTTTTTATAAAAGGTATGCCACTGCTGCCTCTACGTTTGTCTCCTTTCCAGACCATCCTATTGTGACTACCACTTGCAGAATCTCCTAGTGCTGTGTTTGTCTCCTTGCAGGTGGAGGAAGGCCCACTGTTGGTGGCAGTTGGGGATTTTCCCTGAGGTGGACCGGTACTTTGTCTAGAGACATCAGCCCTTTGGAAAGGCTTATAGTACCTGGAGACTGCTTCTAATAATATTTCTTTGGATGGCCTTGCAATGAGATAGAGCAAGCAAACCAAGATGCTGCCTAGTGCTTATAAGGAACATTTGAAAGTTTTAAAAAGTGTGGTGTAGTTTAGCAATAAGAAGTGTATTAGGTTTTGCTTTTAAGATTCTGTTTTGTTTGTCTTGTCTGTTGTTGAGAATTTCAGGAGTTGGATAGTGTGAGTGATGTGCTAGACTGAGTAATATGCTTATACCATTAATTGGTAAAATTGGATATGCTTGAGATATTGGAGACACAGTATTCCTCTAAGTTGGATAAAATATTTATTTTTTTATGGTTTTATCTTTAAAAAGATAAGTTAAAATTCCGTGCTGTATGTTAATCAGGTCACATGAACTAGTAATATATACATCAGACTCCACAACCTCACAATTCATAGACTGACTTAGGTTACCAGATGCTGTATTCGCTAGTTGCAAGCCATTTAAATCTTAATGCAAACTAGATCCGCTTTTGTTTTAAAACTTTTCAGCTCCAAGCTGCTTTTTATTACAGCCAAGTAGCAGAAATAAATGTAATAATCACGGCTTTTGTAGCAGCTTATAGCGACTTTGTTGAATTGCTAAATTGAGGCTTGCAGCATCAAAAGAACCAACTGGGGACCTGCGTAGCTGATTAAAACAACAGAGAGATATGGCTAAACATTGCAGTACTTCTAGACTTGAATCCTGAGACAGCTAGCATGTCTGTCGACTCCAGTATTGTTGCTGAAATTCTCTTTTAAAAAGTATGTTTTTGAGTTGCATTAACAACTTACTGTGTTCCTCATACTGTATAAAAAATATTATTATACATTTAAACAGACAAAATAGTCTGCTATCTAAACCATGTGTTGTTAATTGGATTTAAAATGTTAAACTATAACACCTGATAAATAGCCTAAATCAAATTTAAGTTTTAACAGTAGTTTTTACATTTATTTCACTAAACAAGCTGTTACATGGTCTTTTTTGGGTTCCAGTGGCCCACTCTTGGAAAATAGATTGGAATTGGAGTAGTAGTAGGGACCCTAACAATTACAGCATTGAGAGGAGATCAAACTGTCTATACATTTACTACAGTGGGTTTTGGATGCCCTCCTCATGTGTTAATAAAGACAAAGAGATACAGTAACAATTGAATAGAAGATATAGCTGCACAACACAACAGTTACTACAAGGTACTGTTTGCTTTAAACTGCTCCCGATTTGCCTTGGACTCTGCTACTGAACAGCACTTTAAATTAACCTTTGAAAGGATCCAAATCCAAGAATTAAAGCAAGAGGAATAAAAGTGCAAAAAAGACTTATCTATCCTACTTGAACTAAGTGTTGAATCATATATACATATTTTAACTATTGGAAGGCCAGCACCTTTTTTATATATGTATTCTACTGTTTCACATTTGTCTGAATAAATACATATTCAGTCCCTGGGACCTTGTTGTTGATATGTGTTAGCCTAGTGTTAGAGCTGTTAATTGCCACCAATTAATGCAAACTGGTTTTATTGGTGCAATCATGATGGGCAAATTGCCTTCTTTTGTCCTACAAATCAAAGTAACTGATAGATGTCATTAATTCAAACCACTTAAAGTTTTGGTATACTCTGAAATGGTTACTATTAGACTACAAAGGAAAATGCATTATTTTTTTTTTTTTATTTGTTGAAGAATTGGAAAGTACCATTGAGCCAAGGACTCATTTACAAAGGTTCCACATCAGGTAGACATAATTACAGTAACAACATAATTACAGTTACAGTACAATAAGACAAATAGCTGTTACATTAGAATTCCATGTGAGGCTAACAATCAGATTATATGTAATCACCCAATGGGGGAATGGGAAGGAGGCTGGCCAAGGGCCATTGTCACGGAGGTAGTAGGAGAAAATGGGGGGAGGATAGGAACCAGAGTTAGAGTCAGAGGCAGTCACAGGAATTGGAGGACTGAAGGTGCTCCCTGAGCTGGGATTTGAAGAAGCCAATTCTTTTTTCATTAGCTATGGAGCTGGGGAGGACATTCATCCAGGAAGGGGCCCTGTAACTAAAGTTTCTTTGAAGCTGGGAAGTCTGGCAGCGGGGAACCACGAGTAGGGACTTGTCCAAGCTACGAGTGGTTCTGATCGCCGGGGCTGGGTGTATGAGAGAAGAGAGGCTGCAGGGGACAGACCAAGAGAAATCTTTTTGGCCATGAGACAGGAGTGAAACCTAATCCTGTTGTCTAGGTTAAGTCAGTTTGTGGATCTATAGAGGGAGAAGGTATGGGTGGAGAGGTCACAGCCAAGGATAAGGCAGCATGCTTTGTTTAGTGACAGCTGGAGTCTGCTGAGGGCTGAGGTGTTCACAGCACTATATATTAGAATTACAAAGTCCAGGAGGGAGAGGAACAAGGATGCAACAGCAAGCTGAAGGGTATCTAGAGTGAGGCAGTGTTTATACCGATAGAGTATGCCGATTCTGGTGTTAAGGGTGGTGGACAGGAGATGGATGTGCTGGTGGAAGTTGAGGGCTAGGTCAAGGGTGATGCCCAGATACTTAAAGAATTCCACTTGTTCAAGGGGAGACTGGTTGGCATTAAGAATTTGGGGACACAGATTCTTAAGGGTGCTCTGAGGTTGCGAGAAAAACATGACCTTGATTTTGTTATAGTTTAGTATTAGACACTGGGTGAAGAACCATTCTTCTGCTTCAGTAAAGGAGGTTTGGAGGGACTGGTGGAGTTTATTAGTGTTGGGACTGGAGGAGTAGAGGAAGGCGTCATCTGCACAGAGGAGTAAGTTGTCAGAGCAGGTCGAGGGGGGGGAGTTGAGGTAAAGACTAAAGAGCATAGGGCCTAGAATAGAGCCCTGTGGGACACCAGATCAAACTAGGAGGCTGATGGACAGTGTGGAACAGACTTTGACCTGCTGGGTCCTGCCAGAGAGATAGCTGGTGAACCAGTTTAGAGTGTTCTGGGAAAAACCAAGGGAGGAGAGAGTGAACAGTAAGAGGGAATGGTTAACAGTGTCAAAAGCCTTAGAGCAATCCACAAAGATGGCACCAGTGATGTGATCTCTGTTTAAGGTGGAGTGAATATGAGAGATGAACTCAAGGAGGGTCTTTATGGTGCTACAGCCCTTGTGGAAGCCATGTTGTTGCCTACATAAGAGGTCATACTTAGTTAGGTGGTCAGTGAGCTGATATGAGATGATACACTCCAACGCTTTAGATGGGGAGAATGGAGATGGGGTGGTAGTTGTTAGTCATAGTGCGGTCCTTGCTTTTGAAGATGGGAGTAATGGAAGCCAATTTCCAGTGGTTGGGGAATTTCCCAAGACAGCGGGAGTGGTTGAGAAAGTGGGTAAGGGGGGTTAGGATGTCCTGCAATGTGAGGCAGAGAAGTCTTAGGTCCAAGGAGTCACTACTGTAGCAAGCGCCACTTAGGGATTTTATAAGGTAGGGTTTGGCCTTCTCAGGGGTGATGGATTTTAGGTGAAAGGGAGGAGAAGGAGGGAGAGAAGGGGGGGCCAGGCAGATGGGGGATCAAAAAAGTTTGGAGGGAGGACATGGCTGAGGTCAGTAAAGGAGGAGTTTAAGGCATTAGCGATGAGGGTGGGATCTGAGGTGAGGTTTCCATTGACAACAATCTGAGCAGGGGGTGGATTTGGTTCCTTGCCATAAATTTCCTTTATGTTATTCCAAAATTTATGGCCAGAGCTCCAAGTGGACATTAGGGATGCTATATAGTACTCAGCTTTGGCTCTGTGTATGGCCCATGTGCACTTATTCTGGGTCTCATGGTAATGCTGCCCATCCGCTGGCTGGACAGTCTCATCGGAAAGATTCAATAGGGAGCCACAATGTTGTATAAGATCAAGGAGGTGGTCAGTGATCCAAGTGGCAGGGTTACCCTTAGCCATCCTTTTAGTCAGGGGGCGAAGTTGTCCCAGGCTGCATTAAAGGTGAAGATGGAAAGGTCAAGGGCACGATCAGGGTTAAGGGCATTAGTTAACGGAGTTCAGTCTCATGTTCTGAGGTGGGATTTTAGTTGCTCCAGTTTCCCAGGTCGAAGCTTGTGGTGGAGAGTTCTTTTAGGGGGAGTCTTAGGGGCTTTACAGGACCAGGAGCAGAGTACAGAAGAATGGTCACTAAGTGCATTGGGAAGTACTGCGATGTTTATGATTCTGTGGGGATGGTTGGTGAAGACCAGGTCAAGAAGGAAAGAGGACCCTGTATGGTTGTTTAGCTATCTGGGGGAGGAGACTACCTGGGTGAGGTCAAGGGCTGCTGCAGCATCTATGTAAGGTGCAGCAGTCTTGGCCTGCCAATTGATGTTAAAATCACCAAGGACTATTTTTTCATTTTGTGGAAGGAGTGAGGAGAGATAGGACAGGACAGAGTGAAAGGCCTGCTTCTGGTCCCTGGGAGGGATGTAGACTGTGGTGATGAAAAGTGGGTTGGGTGATTGCCCAATTGTTATTTGTAGAGTAAGAGTCTGGGCCCCAGATTCCAGTTGGGGGGAAGCAGCTGGCCATGAAGAGAGTCCTTAAGATAGATGATGCAACCCCCACTACTTGCCCAGATGGTCAGTATGAAAGAGGTTATAGCCAGAGAGGGTTATGGCTGAGTCAGGGATCAAGGGGGAGTCTAGCTGTTTCCCCCTTCTAGGGGAATCAGCTTTGTAAAAAGAGAGGAAAATAAGATAACTAAAACTAGACAGATAAAAATCATGGATCATATTTCTTGTATGCTGAGAACAGAAGCTGAGAAAACTTCAACTCCCCTAAGGGTTTGACAACCCTCCCAACAAGAGCAATGACCAGCAGAGTAAAGGGGCAGCACTGAAAGATATGTATGAACATTCCCCAGTGCTCCCCCTTTATAGCTCTGAATTTTCTGATGAGACCAATGGATCTGGAGATGTGGAATATGCAATACAAAATTCCAGCCGGTTAATTATAAATGTAAAGGATGATGCATCTGAAAACATGGTTCTCGACTATGAAGTTTCCACAGATTTTACATATTTTGATAATAGCATACTCCAAGATAGCCCTATAAAAGAGCAGATTAGACAAAAAAACTGGAGTGAGTAATGGAAAATTAAAGAATGGTAGTGGTAATCATAGTGTGATTAATGATCTCATCCTAATACCAAGTTTAGAATTAAGGAATGTTAATGCTGTGCTGCAAAAAAATGATCACAGGAATGAAGGATTTGGCAACAAAATTTGAGAAATCTAGAGAGATTAATGGAACATCTGATCAAACTTGTCAAAATGTAGAAAGTACTAGAAATGAAAATGTGCCACAATATGTACCAATGTGTCTCAGAAATGAATTGGTGGCTCATATGAGCCACCAATACACTGCTAACTTATTGTTAATGGAGCAATTAATTGTGTTAAAAATTAGATTGAAAATACTAAATATGACATTGCACACAGAAATACAAAACTAGTGAATATAGAAAATAAATTGAAAAATGTTTCTCCAACAATTCAGTCAGACCCTGTTGTGTATGTAGAAGGAACGTCTGTCCTAGAGGATACCCCTGAGTCACCTAAGACTCCTAAGACACATAAGAGACCTGATTTCTCTCCAATATCTATGCCAGAGAGTGCTGGAAAAACTGCTAAATGCAAGTCTAATGGAGGGAATGGGGAAAACAAAAAGAAAAGGAAGAAGGGGGTTCAAAAGACATAAAAAGAAAGGAAAAGAAAGTAAACTAGAGGCAAAAAAAAGAAACCAAAAATACAAGGCAGGAGGAAGGAAAAGAAAGCAATTTGAATTTACAGTCTATGCTAATTAAAGATAAGGTAGAATAAGAAGTGCATGTAATAGAACGTAGGGGACAGGGGGAAAAGAACCACCCTACAAATATATGCAATACTATGATCAAATTGGTTTATCTACTGATTAATGCAATCATCTAGCAGCACTGGAGAGAGAAATAGGTGTACTTAAAAATGCTGGAACCTGATGATTCAATAAAAAGGGATGCTCCTAATTTGGAGACCCCAATGTATGTTACAAGTGGTAAATTGACAAATGTAAATGCTGGAGCAGACCCATCTGCTAAGGATGGACAAACACAATCCTCTCATATGGAGGGAAAACTTCCTATGATTAGGTGTACTGCAGCCTGTGATTGGCCTGCTTTAATTGAAGATGATTTAAAAGATTTGCTATTTAAAAACTATTTCTATGACCTAGATATAGATACAAATCATATGGTATGTGTATATGTGTAAAAAATATGAGAGATGATCATATAGGAACAGTAGAGATTTTTCAAACAGCTCCAAAAGTAGCAAATTATATTTGGTAAAATGCTGATCTGATTGAACAAGGAGGGCTGACAGTTAGTTTTCCAGACACAGAACAGTTTAACATTAGACCACAAATTGCAGTAGGAGAAGCTCCAGTAGTATTATCACTGTATGGAATGGCTACTATATACAAAGAAAATAATTGGAAATTGAATGGTGTTATTTGTAATCTGCTTGGAAACGTACTTCAGATACAACTGGGTATTCAAGAAATTATGAAAATGACTAGGGTAGAGGAAACTTTGCAGATTGGTATACAAATTAGAGATAAAAGTCTTGCATATGAAACATTAAAAAAATTTAATAGTTTGGACACACTGGGCCTGTATATGGTAGACCCAGAAGATATATTTGGGGTGTCCAAATACTGGAAATTGCCATGGAAGGGATGCAGGACTTTCTGTGACAAATACTACCATGATTCAATTTAAGGCTGCCACAGGAGGAATGAACATAATTATTTTGTGGAACATAGCTGGGTTGAGCAATAAGTGGTCTGATAATGATTTTCTGTCTTTTATTTAATCCTCAGACATAATATGCCTGCAGAAAACATGGCATGAAAAAGAAGATTGCATTATCCTAAATGAGTATGATTTACACCATTCATTTGCAACTAGAGAAAACAAATAGGGTAGACCCTCGGGTGGATTAATAATTTATATATGGCTAGGTTTATTCACCAACCACTTACTCTTGTACAGAGAAAATAACTTTATAACTTTGTTACTAACAAAACAAGATAAGGAAGTGGTAATATTTAATGTTTATTTCCCCCTAGGCAATCTAAGTATTGCAAAGAAGATTTCTGGCAAACTCTAGAAAATGCACTTATAGGAGTCCAGTTAAGGCACTCAAATGTAGAAATACTAATGATGGAGGATTTAAATGCCAGAACTGGACTATATAATGGCCTACTAGATAATGTGTGTGTCGATCATCTAATAATGTCCCCCCTACCATGCAGAATGTCAATGGATACAAAAATTAACAAGGCTGGAACCAAATTAATTGAGATATTAAAACTAACTAATTTGTATCCACTGAATGGAAGGGTTATTGGTGACCTACAAGGTCCTTGCTCTTATATGAGACCAACAGGTATATCTCTGCTGGACATAATCCACTGGTCTGGGGACGTAGGAGTATGAATTCATTTGTGTGTCCCAACCAGAACTGAAAGTGATCACTTGCCTATCCTTCTGTCGGGGAGACTATGTCAAGTGGATAGTCTGAGAGATGATCATTTTAATGAAGAAGCATCAGTAGAAATTAGGTACAATAAAAGACTTAAATGGAATACTCAACTAGAGACTGAATTGTCAGTGCAAATTGAGGCCCAAATTGCCAACATTTTTCAAAACTGGTCAACAACATAGAACAGCATCTGATCTTCGGAATGCTGTACTAGATATATTTAAGATTGTAAAAACTAAATTATATAAGCAGACTATATTAAGACCAAATGCTAAAACAATAAATACATGGTTTGACAAGGACTTTACCAGTCAGAAATGAATATTAAATAGTAGAATAAGGGAGCCAATACACTCCAAAGATGCTAACAGATTTAGGGCCAGATATTCAAAGCTTTACGCTGGGCAAAAACCGTTTGCGCAGATTTAGCGTGAGATTAGTCACTGGTCTGCTATATTCAAAAGGCCAAATAGCCGCGGCAAACTGCATTAGTGCCAGGCAAAATTATAATGTATGCAAGGGGCAAACTGACATGAATACAAGCGCAATGCTATATTCAGTGGCTAGCGCCACACTAAGTGGTTTAGCGTGACCTAGCGTGACACTTAGCGCGGTGCACATTACCGCCCAGGAAAAGCTCGTCTTAATCCTGGGCAAGCAGCCTTTGCGTGACACTGTGGCTTTGCGCGGGTTTAGCGTGACCCTAACAAATAAATATGACACATAGATAAAGTCAAACATAGAAGAAGCATTCTGCTAACTGATGGCATCACAATGATGCCATCATCTGCCACCAGTCCCAGTCATGCCAGGCAGTAAGTGGTGACCCTACCACCAGTGGACAGCACAGCAGTGTGGCCATACAACACACACCTGTGGACTGCACTGCCGTGGACACCAACAGATGCCAGCACACACATGCAGCACTGTGGGCATGGAGGATGTTGAGGGGGGCATGTATGGGTGGCGAGGCTGTGCTACAGACCAGGTGTGGCCACAAGACTGGGACACATCATGCAGTGTACATGGGCCAGTGTTGGGAATACCCCAACACCAGTGTGCCTTTCGGATAATATATTCCCCCCCCGGTCACACACCTCACAGCTGTACAACTGCCACAGCACACAAAGCCAGGAATGTACATGTCACTGTGAGCATCCATGCCACAGGTACAGCATCTGTGGGTCACACAACAGTGTAACAGTAATGTCCAGTGTCAGTAAACATCCACAGGTTGGGCCTCTCACTGTGTATAGTGCAGTCATCATCACTGACCTACACATCATAGGCATTGCTGTGTCCACACACTGCTGGCCCCCCTTGCTACTGTAGTTGCTGCTGTGCACAGTAGCATGCCCTACAGTGTGACAGTTGCATGCAGCACCACCACCACCTGTGCCTATGCTGTCCTGTCCCTTGGGGTACAATATGCTTTGCTATGCTGTACTGTTTACATGTAGCCTGTAGCTATCATTGTGCACTGCTAGACTGACCTACAGGTGGAGCTGCAGTTGGACCTGGTCTGCCCCTGTACTTCCAGACTGACCTACAGGTGACTCTATGGGACCCTGCAGTAACGCTGGGCAAACTGCATGCAAATCGGGGTATAATGAGATGCTAATCCGGTTGTTTGCCCAGAGACTACCTAAGTAGGCTCATTTGCAAGGCACTTTTGAATATGGCACATTTTAGCTCCGCAACGTGTTTGCTCGGGCTAACTGCTTAGCTCTGTGCTAATGTTAGCGCCAAGGCCAACGGCACGGGAATATTATACAGTTTTGATCACTGTTCTTTCTCATCTGCTGCTTCCTGCAACTGTACTGAGTCCATGCATTTGCTGGCACAACATTGGCCATGTAGTTCATCTGTACCTGCCTCACGTTGCTGTGTACTGTGTTGTTGCTCCAGGGCAATGTTTGCCCTGCACTCCCAGCCCAGTTTGCATGGCCTCATTACCATGCTATATTCGGAAGCTGTTTGCCCTGGGCTATTCCGTTTGAATATAGCTTGCTCTGTGCTCCGGGCTAAGTTTGCCCGCCGGGCAGTGCTAATTTGGCCCCGGGGCAAAGTTTTGAATATCTGGCCCTTAAAGTCTTGAATTATCAGAGAAAGACATGCAACAAATGTTTCAAGGACAAGAAACAGCAGTATCAATGGAACAAATGGCAAGAAATGCTGCAAAGCATATATACTGTATGAGGGAGATAGAAATTTTGGAACCTGGTCTCTATGGGTACAAGTAATAACAAAACTAAAATTGACACTTGTATTAAAGAACAGGAGTTGGTAACTTATTTTGAAGGGATAGTTGGAGAATGTGTGGAAATAAAATAAACAGTTCCCTTGAGCAGTTATGAACCACATATAATGATTACTAGACAAGAAATGTATATTGCACTTCAAAAATTGAAAACTAATAAAGCCCCAGGACCAGATTCAATTCCTGCAGATGTATTCTTGGTGAATGCCTCGGCCTGGATTGATATATTTTGTATTTTATATAATCAATTTTTACAAGTAACTTTTCTCCCTCCATCTTGGAGACGGGCAATTATCGTCCCTATTCATAAGAAAGGAAGTTGTTGTGACCAGGCAATGTGCAGACCGATAAGTTTGCTGGATATAGCCTTGAAATTATTTTCCAAAATTATATTAGATAAATTGTTGATAGAACTAGATGGGAAAGGAGGCATTAGCAAGTTCCAAGCAGGATTTAGAGCAAATTATAATACAGTGGATAACTGTTTTGTGTCCTCTCGTATAATTGAAAAGTATGTTCACTTGCAAAAGCAAAAACTATATGTGGTATATGTAGACTTTAAATCAGCTTTTGATACCATAAATAGGAGTATCTTATGGAATATTATGGCTTGTAAGGGTATTGATAAACAATTAATAAATAACAATAACTTTAAACTACAGTTTTGTATGGATATTCTCACTGAACCAAAACTAAGAGCCAGTTTCGCAACTTATAAATTTTAAACTTTTGATAGTAGCATCCAGAGGATGAACTATGCAAAAGACAAAAATCTACCAAGTGAATGTGACCGTGAACAGGGAGATCCTGAAAATCTTGTACATGTAGTATGTTTATGTCCTTGGTATACTACACCAAGAACAACTTTAGTTAAAACCATCTTTCATATGGATACTGTTGATCAGTTGGAGGTTGATAACTTGGCACTTTTGGAAATTTTTATTTATAATGAGGCTCCTGTGGTAATTAAAGTTGTAGCTATCTTTTTTAATACTGTGGCTAAAATCAAAATGAAGATGGTAGCTGGTATGAGGGTGTGACAGAATACTATATGAAATATTGGTGCTACCGGAGCGTATGTATAATTCAAACTGTTCTCAATGTTATTGTAAAATACTGTGCAATATGTGTTATGAAATATTGTAAAATGTCTTTGTCTAATATTTAAAATGTTTTAAACTTGTTTTATGTGTGTAATGACAATATTGTCGAACAATAAAATATTTACTTACTTAAAAAAATCTTCAACAATGAGGACATAATGGAGGGTTTCAATCTGAAGCATAGAATTAGACTCAGTGTTAGAGAGCATGATAAGCAAATTTAGCTGACAAATTTTAAAACAGAGAAGCGGAAGAAGTACTTCATTCAGAGGGTGATGGCATATGGAATGGACTGCTGTCAGAGATGATGTGCAGCAGTGATTTTAACACCTATAAGAACAATTTAGATAAATACTTAGCAAGGAGGGTACTAGAAGATTACTACTGCAACTACAGTATAAGGGACAGCATACATGGGCTAATGGCTTCTGCTCTCTCACTGATT
Organism: Neoceratodus forsteri; assembly: GCA_016271365.2. Taxonomy (NCBI): domain Eukaryota; kingdom Metazoa; phylum Chordata; order Ceratodontiformes; family Ceratodontidae; genus Neoceratodus; species Neoceratodus forsteri. Next base: position 718,730,700 of record CM057459.1, on the reverse strand, counting down.
CATAAGTCATAAGTCATGAGTCAAATCTGGTCTCCACAACTCCAGATATGCTGTCATCAAGGGCAGATTTAAAACAGACAGGAACCCTCCCTCTCCCTTGCGCTCCCACCACAAACAATGCACCACAGATAAATTGCTTTAAATGGCCACTTCTAGAACTGGCCTGAGTCATCACAAGCCAGGTCTCCATAATACATATGAGGTTAACATAGGAATCTGCAGTGAAAGCAGATATTACAGCAGATTTATTCCTCAGCGATCTGGCATTATATAGCTCTGCCAGGACAGGAACAGCCTAGCTACATAGTCCACTAGATACCCTTGCTCCAGATATTGGGTCTCCCTCAGGTCAGGGACTAGGTAGAGAGAACCTTTCTCCAATGTTGCCTGTCCCTGAGGGTGTCACCTGGGCTTCCTACTCCATACATTATCCCTCTCACCCCCCCCACTACAATTGAAGTCCAATTTCCATGCCAGTGACACATCCTGAGAATCTGTAAAGAATCACAGTGAGGAAAAACATTTGTGGAAGAAAGGGTCAGTGGAAAGGGCAGAGACAGCACACTTGCTCAGGTGAATAGCTAAGGATCTTTACAAATGATAGTACATTGTCACAAGTAAAATGGTCCTCAAAACTAACAACACCCCAAAATAAAAATCCACCACGAAAGAGAAAAAAAGTTCACTAAACCCACAACCCCCTCCCAGCACACAACCAAACACACTCACTGTACAAACACCATAAATAATCAATACCCAGATTACACAGGCATACAACTCGAGCTGCTCCAAATTAAAATAATAAATATATAAAATAACTCAGTTATAGGGATCAAACAAAGGCAGTACTAATTAAAATGTCTATCCTACTAGTCTCAGGTCTCACAAAATGGCATCAGTCTTACAAAATCAGCAGTAAAGGTTTGTTATTGTTTGTTTGTTTGTCTTAGTTTTGTGTTCTGGGGAAGAGGGGTAAAGTGTTGCTCACCAGTCAACCCCAAACAATGCCCTAGGATGTCTCCCTTGACCATGGACAGTTTAAAATTCTCTTCCCCTGCAGATGATGTAATCCTTGTGACTCCCCCCTTCCCAGTCTTCTGGCAAGGCTTGACCACACCGAGCAGCAAGAAAGGACCTATCACATTAATCTCCTCTTTCTCATGCAACACTCTGTGGTGGCTACCTAAACCAAACCATAAGCACTTGAAGGAGCCCCATGCAGCAGAAACCCCATCAAGGGTGCTGATAGTAGAAACAAAATGGCCTTACCGTGCACACAGAGTGTGACTGCACAAAGCTAGAAAATGTTGCACACACAGATACTACTTAGTTCTGAACATTCAGACCTTCCACTCCAAAGCAAATCCAAGAGGAAAATCCCTTCAGCCCTGCAGTAAATCAAAGCAATGTACTATAAACTGCAGCACAGTGGCAGATGAAATGCAAAACAAATGCCAGTTAAGGCTACAGTGATTGCTGGCACAGAGCAGTAGAATAACAAAATTAGAGGATTATTATGTAGTTCAACAATGGGCCTACAACTCTGTATGCTTGGGCCACTAATGTGGCACTATCAGCACCTTTGATAAACTGGAAACATCAGGTATGAATGGGTACAATGGTGAGAGTTGGTGGCACTCCAATCTGTCAAGCCAGAAAGGTCTCAGTTCTTGGCCTGCTTTGGTAAGAAAGCCACTCAAAAATCCACTGTCTATAGTGATCAAAATATCAAACAAGGTATTTATGGAGGGGGAAACAGGAGGGAAAGGAAAATGTTACACAACAAATAACACCAGGCCTTTCCTGCTCTGTACTGGGTGGGTCCCTCTGCCTGATTCCTACTGGTAGCAGTATTACCCTTGGTCTTGAAAAAGATGTTCTCCCAACAGTCACTGAGTACCAGGGCATTGAATCAGTGTAGGACTACTTTTGCTGCATGTGGTTAGATGGCATTGGTTCCATATTAACAATAAATTATGTGAAACACATATTTGTAATCCTGGCCTGATGGCCTAATTCATATAACTATATCCCCAAATATGTGACCCTGCCTAAATAAAGAATATAGCAGTGTAGAACAATGTAGGCCCTGGTAGGTTACTTATGCTTACTTTCTGGCGTAGCAGCCCTCACTTGATCTCATCATTCCAGATGAGATGTACCCACTCTCATCCTGAAGTCCTCTGGCATACTTCTAACTGTGGGGGATCAAGATGGCGACCATGCTGGGTCTGCCACTACATTAAGCTTTCAATTGACCCTTGTATTTTAATGTTTTAAATGTTTACATTGCTGTTTTATTAATTTATTTTGATCCGTTTGATTACTGCAATCAGTTCGGTCATTCAAGATTTCCCTGACCGTTATTTGCCCATTGTAGCGATATCGGCATTTTGTTGTGGATTTGTGGACTTATGCACCTGGAGCAGCTTTGTTACTTTGCTGCTTCTAAACCTGCTATATCTGCTACTTCTAAACCTGCTATATCTGCTATGTTGTGTTTTGAGATACTTGCCTGATGTTGGGACTTTCGATTCTGGATCTGGACCTGGACAGCCTTGTGCTTGCTCTGTGGCGGTGGCTGGCTCTTCGTGCTGACTTCACTGTGGACTTGGATCCCTGGAATAGCTGGAGGTTTTCTGGATGCTGACTTCTCTGAATCGCCGTGTCGGTATTGGCTGGCTGACTGCCATGTTGAGCCTCGCTCGATATTTACTTGGAGGGAGTGTGTGGAGCTGCATCTGGTCGAGAATTGGCGGATCCTGAACTGGCTTGATAATGGAGATTGGGCACCCGGTTCCTGAGACTCCCTGTGGGGGTTGAGGCTACCAGTCGGAGGGCTGGTGGAGAATCTACCTCCTTTGCTCTCTACGGCCCCCTAGTTCTTACTGGGCAGTTCTGGTAGGCTAAGTGGGGTATCTCTTGTCCCAGGGCCCTTTTTTCTGGCCAGTAATACTTGCACTATTCTCCCTTGATTTGACCATCAAAGGCTTGCTGTTCTGTTTTTCATTTTTGTTCAGTGCTACTTTGTTTTCAGGTACTGTAATTATATTTTTATATTTGAAGCAGTGAGAGAGCTTCATCGATAACAACGATTCATGCACAATTTAATTTTAGTTGTTGTGGCAGTGAGAGTGCCACATTTTCTCAGTTTGGATTCATTACCCTTTGTCTCATAACTCTTTAAAGGACTCAGCAACTTTTGAAGACCCTGGACAGTGCATTTTATTGGACAATAACAAATGATCTAACTTGTTGCAGTTATCAAAATTGTATTTTATTGTTATTTTAGGGGGTTATATTTTGGGTTGGGTTTTTATTATTTTATTTCATTTTGTAGTTTAGGGTATAGGAGATTGGTTATTAAGATTAAGATCAAGGGTTATAATTAAGATTAGTTTTAAGTTTATTGTTTGTGGTGGGTTATTAGCTTTTAATATCTTGTTTTACTTGTGCAGAAGTATTATGTGCTGGGGAGGCTTAGCGACGGTCAGGCAATATTCCCCCACCAGACTCTGGGAATTACATTCTTTTGACTGTCCTCCATTAACATCTGACACCTATTTTAGGTGCCGTGCTCTGGGGATAGTTAGAAGGCATATATGAAAGGGAAGAACTGGGTATGGTGGGGAAGGGAAAAGGGGAGGGTGGATAGGAGTAGTGGGGTCCAAGAGGCGCCCTGGGGCAAAATGGATTCAAGAAAGGAGTCTATCCTGTCTTTTCCTCATACCCAAGGGTTCCAATGTTAGTGGGCAGGTGCTGAGGTCTTCCCCGACAACTCATCCTACTTGAGTGGTGTTGTGCAATGCCAGATCTATTAAGAACAAAACAACTATTATAGCTGATCTTGTTGAAACCACCGATCTGGCTTGCATCACCAAGACCTGGTTGGATGGTAATGCAAGCCCTGTTTTGGCTTCTGCAGTTCTGGCCAGGTTCTTGGTGATACACCGGCCAAGGTTGGATCGTAGGGACGGGGGTGTGGCCATTATATTTAAATCTGAGCTGGGCCTTGTGGACGTGCCATTGGGAAGTACCAGATCCTTCAAGTGTATCCTGGGTGAGGGTGTAGGCTGTGGGATACTCCTCATCTACTGTCCACCAGGAGATGGTGGAGCATTCCTGCAGGAGATAGCGGACTTCATCATCGACATGGTGCTGAGGTCCCCCAGATGGATAGTTCTGGGGGACTTCAATGCCTAGGTCGACGATGAACTCTCACATTTTGGTCAAAATCTCCTCCAGTTTATGATAATCTGGATTTAGGAAAACGCATAGCACGGAGACTGCACTTGTCAGAGTACTGAATGACCTTCTGATGGCTAGAGATCAAAAGACATGCACCATCCTGGTCCTTCTTGATCTCTCTGCAGCATTTGATACTGTAGACCATGGCGTGCTGCTGAAGTGCCTGTGGCTGCTTTGTGGTCTGTCTGGTACAGTCCTCAAATGGTTCCATTCTTTCCTCGCAGACAGATTTCAGAGAGTTTCCATCGGAATGTATTCCTCTGGGGCTTATTTCCTGTCTTACAGGGTGCCACAGGGCTCCAGTTTGGCCCCCATGTTGTTTGCAGTATATATGCTGCCATTGGGAGACATCATCAGGTGATACAGTTTGAGCTTTCACTGCTATGCAGATGATACTCAACTGTATACGTCCTTTCTGCCCAGGCAGAACGTTGCACTGTCTGCGTTAAACAACTGCTTACAGAGATCAGAGCTTGGATGAGTACTAGCTGGCTGAGACTGAATCCGGACAAGACCGAAGTGCTGGTTGTGGACCCTGGTCATCCGGGGGTGGGTATAAAAGCTTGCCAGGCATCAGGTGTTCTGATTGATGGCATACAGCTTACTACCTCAGACCAAGTGCGTAACCTTGGTGTTATTTTTGATGACGGACTGACACTAAGATCTCAGGTGTGGGCTGTTGTCAAATCCTCTTTCTATCATCTGAGGAATATCACCCGGGTGAAACACTTGGTTCCTCCAGATGATCTTCCAACATTGGTCCACGCCTTCATCACTACCCGCCTTGATTGCTGCAATTTTCTCTACCTAGGGCTGCCAGGGGTTGATATCCCCCACTTGCAGCTAGTGCAGAATGCGTCAGCCAGGCTTTTGACTGGGACTTCTAGGTCCAGTCATATTACTCCTGTGCTCCACGAACTGCACTGGCTGCCTATTTAGTGGCAGATCACCTTTAAGGTTGGTTTGCTAACCTTCAAAGCCCTACATAATCAGGGACCCGGTTACCTGCAAGATCTCTTGATACCCTACAGCCCCTCCCATCCTCTCTGATCCACCGATGAAGGATTGCTAGAGATTCCCAGGGTACGACTAAAAACATCAGGTGCCAGTGCTTTTGCTTTTTCGGCTCCAACCCTGTGGAATTCTCTACCTCGTTTGTTAAGAGAATGCCTGACCGTTAACAGATTTAAGATTGAGTTAAAAACATATTTATTTAACTTAGCCTTTCCTAATGATTAATGCATTTTATCTTTTTGTTTTAATATTATATTTGTATTTGGTTTTTATGTGCAATGCCTTGGTTCTTGAAAGGTGCTATAAAAATAAAGCTTGATTGATTGATTGATTCCCTAATCTCTCCTGTGCTGGTTGCTCCCTCTGGCACTTCTATATCAGCTGTTCTTTTACTCAGTCTGTCTCTTCAAGTGCTCAGGTGAATTCTGGTCTGGCTAGCTCACCTTCTGCAATGCATTCACAAAGCAACTCCCCTGTGGTGGCTGAACTTATAGCTTCTTGGCCACTCTGGCTGCATGGCAGTTGCAAATCCCTAAAGTCTAATCTGGAAACAACATCTCTTAGCGCGCAATAAAATTCAGTACCATAGCAGCTTACCCATGCAGGATGAATCCATTAGCTTCTGATTTAGTGTCTTTCTCCTTATTTCCTGTGGTAAGCAGTCTTCTGCTTTAAGACTGCTAAAGCACAAGTCAGTCTCAAATGCCTGAACAGGCCTTGTACAGGCAGTACAGGCTGTGGGTTTGCTTCTCAACCCTTTTTCATGTGGCCTGAAGGACAATAACCAGGCACCCCCATGCTCCACAAAAACATACAGCCTTCTCATTGGTCAGCCCATGTGTCACTGACAGAAGGAGGTGCAGCCATGTTGACAGTGGTCAAGGGTAGCAAAATGTCTACCCCAGTAGTCCTTTTGGGCACTGGCCCTCATGTCTTCACTGTGCTCTTGGTCAATGGCAGCAGAACTGTAGATGCTGTTGGGAGAGCTGCCGTGGATACAGGCATGGCTGCTTAGGTTCATTACAGCATTTAACACATTGAGCTGCAACAATTTTTGTACTGCACATAAACTGTACTACACTAAAATCTTAACTACACTAACCCTTTCCTAATCTAATTAGCAAAGAATAAAATTTAAACATAATATTTTTCCCTACCCAGAACTGCAGTACATCATGCTCACACAGTTGCCATCATGCGGGAAGGGGGAGTGAAGACAGTACAAAAGGGCACACTGAGCTGATGTCAGCTCAGTTACAGGTGTATTGTAGGTGGACATTAAAAGGGGAGGTACTATGTACAATAACAAAGAAGAATGCTATGAGAAGTCTGGGTAATGAACAGCAAACATTAGAACAGAGAAATAACAGCCCACATCAATAACAAATAATCAAACGTCAGGTAAAACTTTAACAGACGGCAACTGCCGACCCTATATGTAACAATGCTGTTGGTAGTGGGGAGAAATGGAACAAGCATTTGTCAATGCCAAAAGCTCACTGCGTTACTTAAGGAACAGCATGAGGAGGCGCTCCATAGAGTTTAATGGGGGCAATTTGTAAAAGCTTGTTTTCATACTTTCCAGTGATGATTTTGTCAAAGAAAGGCAGTCGCTTAACTAACATGGACCTTCTTAGGTAAGTCACTGCATTTCTTTGACAAAATCATTACTGGAAAGTATAATAAACATTTGTCAATGCTGAATGTTTGCTTGCTGGCAATGGCACTGGTAGTGCAGGAGTTAGAGAGATGCATAATAGGAATGGCAGTGAAGTATAGAACTGAAGTCAACCCCACCCCCACCCTGCAGAGACTGACAGGTGATGGGGGTGTGCCTTTGGGTTACTGGCCATAATGCTCACGCCATTTCACCTCACCCTACCCTGCAGACACTGACAGGTGTCGCGGTGTTCCTTGGGGTCTTCGGGCCTTATGCTCTCTCCATTCCATAAGGAAATTCACTGAGATTGGTGCAGTATAGGAGAATGGGGTGAACCTTTGGGCCAAAGACCCCAAAGTACACCTTGATGCCTGTCACTGGCTGCAGGATGGGGGTGGAATGGCATGAGCATTATGGCCTATGATCCCAAGTCACACCCCTGATGTTCCAAATTTTCAACATGGGCTTTTTGTGACCCCACCTCATGAACAGTGGCACTATCATTTTGTTACTCAATCCCGAAAGGTGATTTTGCACAGTGACTGTGCCATTTGGCGCCACAGGTGCGAAAACATATTTTGGGCAGAATGTGAAAAATGATAGCTTACTGTTCATGAGAGGGTGTGAAAAAATGGCACTGCTGAAAATCTGGAGTGAAGATATAAAAAAAATTGACGAAATTACCAGCATGCATAGAAAGTGTGCAATGCATGCCTGTAACGCAATACTTTTTGGGAATTTTTTTTCACCAAACTTTCAACATGGCCATTTCTGGAGTTCTTCTCATGAATAGTGGCACTGTGATTTTGTTAATCTGTCCCAGAAGCTGATTTTCCACAGTGACCATGCCATTCTCAGCCACAGGTGTGAAAACACATTTTGTCAGGATGTGAAAAATTACAGCTGTACTGTTCATAAGGAGGTGTAGAAAAATGACAATGTTGAAAATCTTGAGTGAAAATATAAAAAATGGCAAAGTTATGAGGTGCATAGAAACTGTGTAATGCCTTTCATTAACACAATCATTTTGGAAACAGTGCCCCAGAGGTCTTTAAATGAACCCTGGGAGCCTCTAGCAATTCCTCGTCAGAGAAGTGGAGAGATCAGAGGGGGCAATAAGGACAGAGAAAGTCTTGCAAGTAGCCCGGACCCTGACAGTGTAGGGCTTTATAGGTCAGTAATCTCATCTTGAAGGTGATTTGCCACTGTACAAGCTGCCAGTGCAGACCGTGGAGCACAGGAGTGGCATGGCAAGATCTTGAGAGACCAGTCAACAACCTGGGTGCTGCATTCTACACCAGCTGCAGTTGGCAAATACCAACCCCCAGAAGCCGTAAGGTATAGGGCATTGCAGTAATCAAGGTGAGAGGTTACAAAGGTGTGGACCAGTATTGGAAGATCACTGGGTGGGACCAGGTGCTTGATCTAGGCAAAGTTTCTCAGATGGAAAAAAAGAGGTCTTAATGACAGCAGACACCTGAGATTTTAATGTCAGGATGCTGTTGAATATAACACCCAGATTTCATGTCCGGTCCGAGGTAAGCAGCTGTCCACCCCCAAGCCAAAGCTCAGAAGGTTGACCGGATGACAACCCCAACCCATGGCAACCCAGATCCACTACCAACACCTCGGTCTTGTCCAAGTTCAGCTTCAGACAGTTGGCACTCATCCAATCCTGGATCTCGTCGAGGCAGCTATTAAATACTGAGACAACTCCACTCTGTTTAGAGCAAAGGACATGTAGAACTGAGCATCATCTGCATAGCAATGAAAACTCAGCCCATACTACCTTATAATGTATCTCAACAGCAGCACAAATAACATGGGGGACAGCACAGAGCCCTGCAGAACCCCACATGACAAAAGGAGGGTGGGCTGAGGGATAAATCCCCGACACTACCATCTGAGTTCTGCTGGTGAGGAATGATTGAAACCATCTGAGAACTGTACCAGACAGTCTAAAGAGAATCAACAGGTGCTCCAGTAGTACCCCATGGTCCACAGTGTCAAATGCTGCAGAGAGATCAAGGAGGGACAGGATTGTACAGCTCCTCCAATCTCTCGCTATCAGGAGATCATTAAGTGCCTGAACCAGGGTCATCTTGGTACTATGCCTCTTCCTAAACCCAGACTGGAGAGGATCATAGACATTATAAGATGTTAATGGTCATCCAGCTGCACCACAACCACCTTCTCAATAACCTTGCCCACAAATGGCAGGTTAGAGACTAGTCTTTAATTAGCTAAGCAATCAGAGTCGAGGGAAATTTCTTTAGGAGGGGTACTACTACGGCCTCCTTCAGGGGGACAGGAAATACCCCTGTTTCCAATGAACACCAGACTATCTCCGCCCATCAAATCAAGGGGACCTTGGGTGAAGAGTGAGGGGGAGAATGCAGACAGGAGCTAGAGAGTCAAGGACATCCGTCACCACCTTATTATAGGCATGTACCAGCTTCCCTGGCTCTCTGCATATGCTCAACACATCTGATAGGTCCAGCACTGCCATAAGAACATCAAGGGTCAAACCCCTTAAAGGGTGGTACTGGACCATCTCCATAGGGGCAGATCTATGGGGGGTGTCTTGAATCCGAACCTTATGGTGTGATGGTCAGACCATCTGATCAGCTCCACCACCAAATCAGTAATCTCCATCCCCAGAGGTGACACAGTCCCAGGACAGGGCCATCTTTGGGAACCTAGGTATACCCAGGCTGAATGACTCTGTTCCAGTGGCCATGGGGTCTCTGTCAGATGCCACCTCTGAACCCTGCCATTACTGCTGTGCCCCAGTCACCCACCATGGCACCCCCACTGGTCCCTCTGCCCCCAGCCCCGACCATGCAGGCATATTCTCCCCTCACCTCTGCAGCTCCACTGTGGTTGTGCTGGGATGTGGGGTCTTGACGGTACCCTCTATCAAATCCATCAGTTATGACAAAGATTTGATGCAACCCTGTGGCTGTAGCAACTCTCAGAACTTTAGCACAGGGACACCCATTTTTTTATAGAATAGGGCACAGGGCCCCTGATTCACCCAGAAATTGCCACAGCATTGGATCGATGCACCATGTGCCGATCTAGCAGACTATAGAAAATTGAGCTCATAATCTAATCACAGTCAAGACAAGCTTGCAATAAAGAAACATTGGAAAGCAAGAGTGGTAGCGCAAAACTGAAATATCTTATTTAGGCATAAGGCATGGTTTATTCACCACACCCAATATTTAATCTCAGTTTAAAAAAACAACTCTGTACATTATCTACAGTACAGAACATGGTCAAGGGTTGTTGCACATGGATATGCATGCATGCAAAAACCCCTTTGTACCATGGCAGTGACATAGCTACTGTGGTACAACAACTTCTCTTTGTACCACAGTACTTATGTCACAGTGCCAAGTAATCACATTACAGTAAAACAGCCGTGTGAAACCAAAACAAACACTGGGAACAGAGTGAACTAACACAGTGCATTTACTTATCAGGAGACAGGGTGAGTAACTAAGGACAGTGTATGAAGGACCACATACTATGTAAAACAGTTTATGGCCAACCATACCAACTCAGCCTTGTTTCCATCTTGGGGACACTGATTATATCAAGAACATTATGAACTTCATTCTTGAGGATCCTATGATACAATCACAACACCTTGATGGAAACACAGCCTTGTGATGTATGGTTACCTGTACAAATATTCTTTCTGTTTTCCACTCATGCCAAAGCTGCTCCTTCTTAGCCAAGACTGCAGATGATGCAACTGCAATCTGCAGTTGCATCATCTGCAGATGATGCAACTGCAAACTGAACACGCAGTTCACCAGAGGCAGCAGCCAAACTAATTGAGACACACCATCTAACATACCTCTGTCCCAAAGCAACAATTTTAGCAATGTTATTCAACATTCTTTGCAAAAAAATGTGTTAATGCACCAGTTAGGGTTCAGATTAAAGCAACAAAAGTAGGGAAATGTGGTGTTACGATTTCCAGCCCTAACACCACACCCCTACCCTACAAGCAACAAATGGAAAAAACATTATGGTTTTGGCAAATCGGGGCTGGGGCCTTCCTTGGGGTTATCAACCCTAATGCTCACCCCATTCCATCAGCAGATAAGTTCAGATGTGCAGACTATATTAAATGAGGTGACCATTAGGGTTGATAACCCGAAGGAAAACCCCAGCCCTGATTCACCAAGATTCAGAATAGCCAAAACTGTATTTGTTTTCCTTTTCGCTGCTTGGAGGGTGTGGATGGGGTGTTACTGTTGAAAACCTTAACACCCCATTTCCCTACTTTTGTTGCTTTAATCTGAACCCTAACTGGTGCATTAACACAGGTTTTGCAAAGAATTTCCTTACATTTTGAGATAGTATAATCATATCCCCTTTGGGACCTGCGTGAACACACCCATAGCCTCAGGAAGTGCAGAACCCTCTGGGCACTGTGCTTCCATCCTTCCATAAATGCACAGATCCATCTGGCTGTGACACTGCAGGGTCCACAGGGCTCTGCACTTCCATGCCTCCAGAAAAGCAATTTATGTGCTTGATTTTAGTTGTTTTTTTGTGGGGCTTGCTTCAAAATGAAAAATATATTAAATATCCCTCTTAACTGCCAGTGTTCAACTGTATATGGGCAAAAACATTTTTTTCAGTTTGTACCCATAAGTACATTTTTGTCAGTTTACTCTGACTTTTCTAGGGTTGTACTGGAAGACTAAAACACCTTTATTACATTTTTGATGATTATCAGGCTTTCACTGTAGATTTGACACCATGGTGAAGACTGGAGATAATTTGGGGATGCAGTGCATATCCAAGAATGTTTAGGGGGATTATGTGTTAGTGTTGTACTACTCATTGACACCTTTTTTTGAATATATACTTTGTTACTTAACTCCAAACATTGATGGACTTATGGCTTGTTAAAGTTGCAATGTTATCCTATGGGAATTTTCATTTTTTAATTTTTATGTTTTTTTTGTACATGGCCCTGTTATGTGTTACTGTTGTAGCACTCCTTGAGATCATTCTTTTGATATATAGATCGTCCATCACCTGAAAATATTGACAGACTTATGGCTTGTTAAAGTTGAAATGTGGAAAATAAACTAAGTCCAAATTACTTTTTGTTTAAAGGAATCTTTTTTCATGAGAATGACAATTTCACAAAAAAAGATTCTGGTCTCTGGCCAGTAACACAGCCAGCCAATCAAGATTGTTTGCATTTCAGTTAATCTCTGTTTAAAATTCTCACTGATGCATTTTAAGTCTTCTTGCTGTGGCAGAGGTAGCAGTTGAAGTTTGAAAATGTGGTGAGGTTCTGGAAAGCTAACTTTGCCATAAGTTTCTATAAGTTGTTATTGTTTGTAAGTTGTGTTTTAAAATGGCCTAACTCCTTAAGAACTTTCTGGAATAGAGGGACACAAATCCTTAAATCTTTCTGTGCTAGCTGGAGACTGTTCTTGTGGGGGAGGGTCTTTGGCCAGTAACACAGCCAGCCAATCAAGGTCGTTTGCATTTCAGTTAATCTCTGTTCAAAATTCTCACTGAGGCATTTTAAGTCTTCTTGCTGTGGCAGAGGTAGCAGTTGAAGTTTGAAAATGTGGTGAGGTTCTGGAAAGCTAACTTTGTCATAAGTTTCTGTAAGTTGTTATTGTTTGCAAGTTGTGTTTTAAAATTGGCCTAACTCCTTAAGAACTTTCTGGAATAGAGGGACACAAGTCCTTAAATCTTTCTGAGCTAGTTGGAGACTGTTATTGTGGGGGAGGGTCTTTGGCCAGTAACACAGCCAGCCAATCAAGGTTGTTTGCATTTCAGTTAATCTCTGTTTAAAATTCTCACTGAGACATTTTAAGTCTTCTTGCTGTGGCAGAGGTAGCAGTTGAAGTTTGAAAATGTGAGGTTCTGGAAAGCTAACTCTATCTTAAGTTTCTATAAGTTGTTATTGTTTGTAAGTTGTATTTTAAAATTAGCCTGACTCCTTAAGAACTTCTTAAATACAGAAGAGCCACTGGGGGTTGAGCTTAAAGGCTGAGAGGGAGGAGTTTAGGGAGTTGCAAACTTCCCTTATGAGCAAACGCTTAAGGCTAATAGTCAGGTGGGGAAAAGTTCAGCCACTCAAGTGTTGCAAGTTTAAAAGTCTTGGACTAGTGGGGAACCTGGTGGCTCACCCAAGAAAACCTACTTGGAGGGAGATTGGACCACATGTCATTAGGGCCAGCATCTTTGGGAGGGTGGTGGGGTGCACAGGGTGTGGGACAGCCATGATACTGGACTGGACTTGGAAGTTCAGTGATTGCCCAGTGTGCTACCAGCTGGCACAGCTTAGGGAGAGGTTGAGGGGATTAGGAGATAGCTGGGGAAGGGGGGAGGTATGGTTGGGGAATAGGGCAGGTGCTCTCCCATGGGGTTGCACCAAGCATTAGGGGTGGGGGCATAAGGAAAGGAGTGCAGGAGAGTACTCTAGGGTCACATAGGGACCCTGGCAGATGGAGCCCAAAAGGAGGATACTATGAAGGAAGCAGGCAGGTAACTGGAGACCCTCACAGACAGGGGCCAAAGGAAGGACATTCTCAGAGAAGTATGCAGATGGCTGGGGCTGGACAGAAGTAAGAAATGGGGGGAGGTGGATTGGGCCTTAAGCTCAGTAACCACTTCAATTCTCTTCTGCTTGAGGATGAGGGGAGTAATGTAGCCATGACAAGGGAGGTTAGAGATGGAAAGGGAGTAGGGGGTAGGAGGCAGGGGCTGGATAGCAGGGGGAACTTGGAATGTGGGAAAATGGGGGGAGCAGGGGATCAGAGCAAGAGGATGAGTGGGTAGAGGAAGGAAAGCACAAGGAAAAGGACCAGTTGGGAGGAAAGGGCAAGGAGAAGGACCAGAAGTACAAGAAGGATACAGTAAAGGGAGCTGAGAGTTTAGGCCAGGGGAGCATGACATCAAGGAGGGGCTGAACAGAGATGGGAAGGAAGGAAGGATGAGCCAGGCTAGTTTAACAGATGGGGGGAAGGACCAGTCATGAGCAGTAACGGTGGGGGTAGCAAGGTACAGAAGGATACTCAGGAGGACAAGAGGCATAGGATCAGAGGGGAGAGGGTGGTCAGGGTAAATAAGGAGGGGATGGCAATTGGCACCCAGCTAGGGGGAGGAGCAAGGAGCCAGCTGGGTGGGGCAGGTAGAAAGGATGAGGGAGATGGAAGGGGGAGATTGAGGAAAAGGGGTGGCCAGAGTACTCCTGTTGGGCGAATCCATGATCAGGGGGATCAAATAGGATAGGGATGGAGAAGCCTGCCCGGTTAGAACAAAATGCTTCCCTGGACTAACAGTGCACAGGACCAAGCATGAGGTACATCAGCTGGCAAAGGATTGTGAAGGTTCCCCGGACATACTGGTTCACCTGGGTACCAATGACAGTGAGGGAAATAGTGAGCTAGAGATACAGACAAGGTTCAGGGAGCTTGCCAGGGTCTGTCATGATATAGGATGCACAATTTCCTTCTCAGAAATCCTGCTGGTGCCAAGGGCTAGTGGGGAACACAAGATGAAGATTAGGGTCTCAGGGAGTGGTGTGGGGCCAGAGGGTATGGCTTGATGGGGGATTGGGGGGAGACCTGGGAGGATAAGTGGCTGTATGCTAGAGATAGGCTCCATCCATCTCAATTCGGAGGGGAAGGAAATTCTTAAGTTTAAAATAGAGGGGTTCATTTGGTGAAAGGTGGGGTTTAAACTTGTGAAGGGGAGAGATGGGAGAAATGGCTGTCGAGGGGGGTCCTATAAAGGAGAGACTCTGTATCCACCCCCTTGGGGAGCTGGAGGAATGCAGGAAAAGGCTGACTGGTAAGGTGCGGACTAGGGGAAGACAGAATCCCCATGGAACATGAGCAGGGGAAATGGAAATATAGGGAAAGGGTGGAAGGTAGTCCTGCTAAATGCCAGGAGCTTGGGCAATAAAATATCTGAGCTCCAGGTGATGCTAACTGAGGAAGAGGTGGATGTGGCAGCAGTCACTGAGACCTGGGCCACCCAGGGCATGACTGGAACCTGAACCTGGAGGGTTACACCATGTTCAGGAAGGACAGGGGGAAGGGAAGTGGAGGAGGGGTAGCAATAATAGTCAAAAACTACATTGCCATAGGAGGAGTGGAGGAGGTGGAGGGAACTGTGGAGGCAATTTGGGTCACCTTGATAACAAGTGAGGACAAAAAAGTAAAAATAGGAGTGGTGTATAGACCCCCTGTGCTGGCAGAGGAGCTGGAGGACAGTCTAGTGGCAGATGTTGGGAGACACTGCAGATTGGGAAGGGGAAGGGTGGGAGTGTTGGAGGACCTAAACATGCCAGGAACAGACTGGGAGACTATGACATCCTCGCTGGCCAGGGAACAGAGCTTGTTGGATGTCTTTCAGGACATGTTCCTAACTCAGCAGGTGGGGGAACCGACCAGTGAGGAGTGGATACTGGAAGTGGTCCTGTCAGACAGTGACCAGATTGGGGGCCTGGAGGTAAGGGACCCATTGGTGGGGAGCAACCATACCATGGTCTGGTTCTACTTGAACCTAGGAGGGGTAGAGGGCTGCACAAAGATGGAGGTAATTGACTTCGGGGGGGTGGATTTCAAGGAAATGGGAAGGATCCTTAAGGATCACTTGGATGGGATTGGGCCAGACATGGATGCTGACAGTAGGTGGGAAATCATCAGGAGGGGGTGCAGGATGCTACCAGCACCTGCACAAGAGTAAGATGAAAATGCGGTAGGGCCTGAAAACCCTGCTGGTGGACCAGGGAGGTTCAGGAGGTGGTGAGGGGAAAGAAGGTGGCCTATAGGCAATTCAGGTGCTCAAGGAGTGAAAGGGACCGAGGGGGAGTACAAGCTGATGGCCAGAAGGGCCACTAGGGTGGTGAGGGCGGCAAAGGCAAAGAAGGAGCAGAACCTGGCCAGGGAAATTAGAAAAGGGAACAAGGGGTTCTTTAGATACATTGGGGAAAAAGGAAGGGTGAAGGGGCAGATTAGCAGGATTAAAACAGGGTAGGATGGGCACAAGACCCGGGGGAGCAGGCTGAGGTACTAAATGAGTACTTCACCTCAGTTTCCACCAAGGAAAATGGAGGGGCTGTATTATACATGGGAGAAGATGGTGAAACTGAGGAGGGGGGACCCTTACTGATCGGCGGGTCTGGGGAGGGGGGCATCACTTGCATGTGGGGAAGGCAAAGCAGGGGGATGAGGTAGCAGAGGTGGAAATCACGGCAGAGAAAGAGGGAAGCCCTCAGGTCCCTTAAGACAGAGAAGGCACCAGGGCTGGATAAATTACATCCCAGAGTGCTGAAAGAACTGGTGGATGTCCTGGTGAAACCCCTGGCAGAGCTCTTCAGCAGCTCTCTGAGGACAGGGTGGGTACCCCAGGACTGAAAGGTGGTGCATATAGTGCCTATCCACAAGGGGGGATCAAGGGAGGTGGCAGGGAACTACAGGCCCATCAGCCTGACATCGGTGGTGAGCAAGGTGATTGGGAGCATTGTCAAGGAGAGACTGGGGGGACCTGGAAAAGTTGGGGTGCCTGGAGATAGACAGCATGGATTCGTCCCGGGAAATCCTGTCAGACAAACCTTGTGGAGTTCTATGACTGGGTGACAAGTGCCTTGGACCTGGGTAGACCAGTAGACATCCTTTTTCTTGACTTCTGCAAGGCATTCGACTCTGTTCCTCATGGGGACCTGTTGGATAATCTGGGAGAAATGGGGTTGGGGAACCAGATGATCAGATGGATAGGAAATTGGCTCCAGAACCAGACTCAGAGGGTTGTGGTTGGTTGGATAGTCTCATCCCCAAGGAGGTTCATTAGTGGATTCCCTCAGGGATCGGTCCTTGGGCCCCTCCTGTTCAACACCTACATCTCTGACATAAGGAAGGGTATCAGAAGTGAGATGAGTCTCTTTACGGATGACTCAAAACTGGGGGCGGTGGTGGATGGGGAGATGGGGAGGGTACCCTACAGGGGGACCTGGAGGCTCTGGAAAGGTGGTCTAGAAAGCAGAACCTGAGGTTCAATGCAGGGCAATGCAAGGTACTGCACCTGAGAGCCAGAAACCCAGCAAGGTGTACACCCTGGGGGGGGAATGTTACAAGTCTCGATGGCTGAGAGGGACCAAGGGTGGTGGTGGATGTCAAGATGAACAACTCAGAGACTTGTAGGAGGGCAGTGGCAAAGGCCAACAGGATGCTTGGATGCATCACTAGGGGGCTCACCTCCAGAAGGAGGGAAGTGATACTCCCACTGTATAACTGCTTGGTGAGGCTGCACCTCGAGTACTGCATGCAGTTTTGGAAGCCACATTTAAAGAGGGACATTGAACTCCTGGAGAGGGTCCAGAGGAAGGCAACCAAAATGATTTGGGGCTTGAGGGATAGGACCTATGGGTAGAGGCTCGAAGTGCTAAATATGTACACATTGGAAGATAGAAAGGGACTGGGGGGGACATGATAGAGGTCTTCAGGTACATGATGGGGTAAATAGGAAATGAGCAGTCAGGGTGCTCCAAAGGAAGGAGGGGGCAACTAGAGGGCATGGGTGGAAGCTGGGGGGGATTCAGGGGAGAAAGGAGGAGGTGCTACTTCACTGAGAGGGTGGTGGAGCCATGGAATGCACTGCCCAGGGGGCTGGTGGCGGCAGAAATGGTAGAGGGGTTCAAGAGGGGGTGGTACAGGTGTGGGGGAAGGGTTCTGGAGGCAAAAACCAGTGCAGCGAGAATATCCGGGACTGGGAAGGGAGAAGCCAGAGAGGGAGAGGGGGGCATCAAGGTCAGCTCCCAGGATGGGGGATGACCAAACGAGCAGACACAAAAGACTGTTAGGTCTATTCTTCTGGCATTTTAGAATGTTAGTATATGAAAAAAGAAGGTGAAAAAAATGGCCCAAATTCGTTTTTCATGTGAAGGAATCTTTTTCATGAGAATGATACAATCTCACAAAAAAAGATTCCTTCATATGAGAAAAGAATGTGAAAAAAAATTAACTCCAAATTATTTTTTTTATATAAAGGAATCTTTTTTCATGAGATCAAGTCATTCTCATGAAAATGATTCCTTCATACGAAAATAAAATGTGAAAAAACTAAGTTCAAATTATTTTTCATATGAAGGCAATCTTGTTTCATGTGACCTTATTCTTGTTTTGTATGGCCATACAAAAAGAGAAAATCATCACATGAAAAAATAATTTTAAAATGTGTTAATAACACATTCTGAGTCATTTTTTTTTCAAAAACTAACTGTAGAATCCACCTTATGGGTTTCTGATTAGCAAGATACATGTGTCAGTGTGTTTTCATGATAGCCACTTTTTATGGGTTTTCAACATTTTTCTTTCGAAAAAACTGAAATAAGAAGGTAGACATATGAAAAAAAAATTTTTTCTCATGAAACAAATTACCACCATACAAAACAGAATTCCTTTTCATATGTCGCCAAATTCTTTGTTTGTATGAAACAGCTATCCAAAAGAGCACACTGAGCATGCTCAGAACTGAAAATTCAAACCCTTGTAACTCTGGAATGGATTAATATATTTTTCACCAAACTAATGAAAGACACTTTCTACCCTGAAAATTTCAGACTAAATTTCCAAACCATCTGGGCACTAAGCTATGACAACAAACCATAAAAAAACTCTGATTATTTTACTTTTTGTGCTATCCAGATAGCGGAATCTGCACATACAACCAGAATGAAACTTGGCAGTCAATAGTACTTACCCCCAAGACTGGGCATGCAAAATTTTGTGCAAATCCTTTGAATGGTCGCAAAGCTATTAAAGTGCAAATTAGGGCTTTAATCCTTAGGCTGCCAACAGAATTAGAATGCATAGTAATTCTGGACTGATATATCAGTCAGCGGCAAAGCAAGGGTTAATATTAAGCCTATTCAACCGTAACTATAGTGAAGTTTATAGTAGACCATTAAATGGGCAATACTCTCAGTGGACCCAATACCACAAGGGCACAGTGTCTGTTCTAGAAGCACCCTAATATCTTTCCCTCTAAGATGGCAAAGGCATTAACTAAAACTGTAACCCAACAAAAGTTTTACTATGCCTCATATTATTTACATTACACACTTATAGTTGTTGAGGACTTGGGAATAATGTTTTTAAAAGGTGGCAAAAAATGAGACTTTTTTATTTATGGGATTTAAGCCACATCTCTTTGTTTCTCAACAACGTATCTTGAGTCAGTTGTTTCACTAGATTCCAGAAGTTAATTTAACATCACACCAATTTATATTTCCTTCAAAAATTTGGATACCCTTTCTCTGTCTATTCTCCAGGATGTACTCCCAACCAAATTTCGGAGATCTCTTTCTTTTGAATTTTCCAGTACTTTCTGGGGTGTCTATTGCTGAATATCCCTCTCTCACAAAAAAATCAATAAACAATGTATTATAAAATCTGTTATTTTGGAGTCACAAGTTTCGAACAATCTGTTAAAAACTTGCCCAAGGCACTAAAATGTTCTTGAACATTTTATTCCTTAAGGGATGATCTCATTAGAAAAACAAAATCTAATGAAGAATGAAAACTAAGACCAGTTCTTATTTTTTTATTGGCACTATAGAGACACCCTTGAAAAAAACTGAACTAGATAAACAGTGCAAGTAACAGTAGCATGACAACTCTGCAAGTGTGATTAGCGCGTGTCAAATACTGTGCAGTGAAATGCGCAAAGGGTATAGCAGCGAGGGAGACATTATAGCACAGTCTTGTACCACAAGTTGGCTGACTTGTGCTGGCACACTATTTACTTTGTTGTATTTTGTGCAGTCTCGGAATTTGTATATTTATATGAAGGGGTTTGGGGGAGAAGCCCCCTGATGAGGTGGTGGTAAATAATTACAGAGACATGTCAATAATTCAAATTGCAGAGACATTTCAATATTTTAGCCCTCTCCAGTGTAGTGGATTGTTAATACTCTTACCTACTGAATGTGTGCTGTTTCAGTATGCTGACAGCATGGGGTAGAGGTTAGGGTGATGAGCTGTGAAAGCCATTGGTACAGCAGATCGGGGTTCTGGTCCTGGTCTTGTGTTTTTATTTTGTTTGGGTTTTTTTTCTTAGCTGTTGTTCCCACACTGTCCCCTCCAAGTTGGTAACCCCCCAGAATGAGGATACTAAGTCCAGTCCCTCCTGACTTCCCACCCCCTTCCCTATGTTGTGCCCCACGAGTGCATTTCCCTGTGGTGTTCACCCACCCAAATTTCTCCCCAAGTTGCATGTACAATGTTGTTCCTGAACCCTGAGTTTGCCCTCCAAGTTGTGCCGTGGCACCCATAATCTGTCCACCCCCGTTCAGTGCAGTTTTTGTATTGCAGCATGTTTCTTTTAGCTGCATTTTGCCATTGCGGTTATTTCTCTGCGCTGTTTTATACGTGGCTTTTTACCACGCTGTGTGTGTTTTCGCTGCGATGTTGTGGATCCTGCAAGCAACTACTTTTCTTGTAGTTGTTCTGGCATCTTAAGGATATAAGGGAAGAATGCCAATAATTTCTAAGAACCGCATTTCTATTTTTGATAAAGTATACTGCAGGTTGGCAAAGCTTTTCATTATCAATACGAGCAAGAAATCAACGTGTTCATTTAAGGGAAAGTTGTTCCAAGTAGAGTAAATCACATGTCAGCAGAGCATGATACACTGTGGAAAGAAAAACAAACCGTATTAAAAATAAACCATAGATAACTAATACTTATATCTGATTCAATGTAAGTGCAAGGGACACTTGGGTTAGTTACTGTATGGTGGTTAAAGATTCAGTGCAAACTACAGTACATATGTAAAAAAAACAGCTCAGAAGGTTTTCAAAGTACATCATCTGTTTTAAACTCTGAAGACCACACAACTCTTGTTAACTGAATTAAGTTGTGTACTGTAAATTGTCCTGCTATTAGCAGACATTTTGGTTGATCTCCTAGCATTCTGACCCACCCCTCCCATGACTTACTGGCTAAACATTATGCATGCTAGAAAACAAAAACAGAAAAGATAGTGTTCAAAAGGCACTGAAGCGACAGTCACTTGCACACTGTAGGTTTTAACACATCTACTATGGGAATTACAGAATACCATGGGTAGCATCAAAGAAACATATAATTTGTTTGCAGCAGGCCCCGTTGATCCAAAGTGTTTGCCCAATACCTACCTACTTATCTAGTGTGGACTGTGAGATCCTAGTGGCTTCACATCTCCTCTCTTGGCTCCCTTTTTCTGTTTGCCTTCCAAAGGCTAGCAAACATATTAAGATCTATCTGAGCTGTGAGAGGGCTTTTGGAGTCTTGGTCATCCTCCACCTAACACAACTTCAGAATCCCCTACCTCCATCCCAATTCCACTCACTATCGTCCTGCTGCTTTTAGCTTTCAACTTCTAGGCCAATCAGGTCAGAAATATATGGTGAAAGTGCATTTTCCTGTACAGCTTGTACCACCTACTAGTCCTGAATTCTGTGCTGTTTGTTCCCTGCATGTGATGCTGTTTGATTCTCTGCCTGGAGAATGCAGAGACATGGCACAACACCCACAGCTTGTTCCTGTATGCTGCTGGCCATGACAGTATAACAGCAGATATTCACTTTGTATTGCACTTTAACTGAACAAATTAAACATAGAAACAGAATTTGATGGCAGATAAGGAGCACTTTTGCCAGCCAGTATGCCCATATTTTTTCACTTGCCTATACTGTCACTGCAGATGCCGATACTGTCACTGCAGACCATACTTGATCTCTGGCTCCCTCCCTCCTCCCCCCTGCTTCCCACTAAGATCCCTTTGTGCCTATCCCATGCATGCTTGAAGTCCACCACTGTTTTCACTACCACCTCCTCCATTGAAAGATATTTCCAGGCATCTACCACTCCTTCAGTGAAGAAGTTCTTCCTCACATCTCTATTGAATTTACCCCTTCCAGCTTCAGTGCATGTCCCCTTGTTCTCGTGCATTTTTTCATTTGAAAAATAGTGTCCTCCAGTACCTTATTTATTCCCAGAAGGTATCTATGGGTCTCAGTCATACCCACCCTCACTTTTCTCTCTTCCAGAGTGTACATATTGAAGTGCTTCAGTCCCTCCTGATAGGGCTACTGATGCAAACCATGCACCATTTTAGTTGCCCTCCTCCGGACTACATCCACTTTGCTTATGTCCTTCCTGAGATGTGATCTCCAAAACTGGACACAGTACTTTGAGTGGGGTCACAACCAATGATCTATACAGTGGCAACACCACCTCCCTCCTTCTGCTGGAAATACCCTTTCCCATGTACCGCAGCATCCCACTGCCCCTAACCTCTGCCTTGTTGCACTGGCTCACCACCTTGAGATCATCAGGTAAGATTACTTCAAGGTCCCTTTCCTGTTTGGTGATAATCATACCTCTTCTCCAATAATGTACTCCACTTTAGGGGTTCTATGTCCTAGGTGCATGATTTTTCACTCTTTCACATTAAAACCCAGCTGCCATGCCCTAGACCACTCCTTGAATTTTCTCAGGTCTTTACACATTCTTTCCACCCCCTCTGGAGTGTCCACTGTATTGCAGATTTTGGTGTCATTTGCAAAGAGGCAGACCTTCCTGCCCAGCTCATCTGCAGTGTCACTTATAAAGAAATTAAAGAGGATTGGTCCCAGTACAGAGCCCAGTGATACCACACTGGTCATCCTTCATTCCCTAGAGTGAACTTTGTTTACCACCACCCTCTGCCGCCTAGCCTTTAACCAATTTGTTATCCAGTTTACTACCTTTAAACCCACCCCTAATCTGCCCAGTTTCCTTATGAGCCTCCTATGTGGAAGCGTGTCTAAAGCCTTACTGAAATCTAAGTAGACCACGGTCACTGCCCCACCCCGATCTATACCCCATGTCACCCAGTCAATGGAATCTATCAGATTTTTCTAAAATGACCTCACCTCCACCCAAATCTGTGTTGCTTCAGGTTTTGTAACTGCTGGACTTAATGGATTCAAGAAACTACATAATCTTTTCCTTTAGTAGTAACTCCATTAGCTTCCCCACCACCACCAGTGTCAGGCTAACTGACCTAAAGTTTCCCACCTCCTCCCTGCTACTGCTTTTGTGAAGAAGTACTACATCTGCCCTTCTCCAGCTCTCTGGAACCATTTCTGTCTCCAGTGAGTTGTTAAAATGACTTTCAGAGTCGATCTAATTTACTATTACACATTATTTTACTATCTATGTACATGTATAAATGGATCTTCTCTCTGTAACTGTATCAAATCAAATAAAACATTGAATTGCGAAAAAAAAATGAGTTTCAGAGGTGTAGCCAGTACCTTTCCCTGAGTATCCTTGGGTGTGCCCCATCTGGTCCCATAGCTTTGTCCACTTTGAGATTTGCAAGTCCCTTCAAGAATCTCTTTCCTCTGTAAATGGTCTTGTCCTTCTGTTTAGTGTCCCTGGTGCTTTTATGTGGTACATTCCCTTCCCATTCCTCTGTGAAGACAGAACATAGAGGATAAAGTATGGGTAACAGTTAACAACAGCACTGCGTATGCTTTGAGGGGTTGCCACAGCAACCTGATAGACCTTGAGAGTGCAGCTCGAGAGGTCTGTGGTTGCCGTGGCAACCTCGAGAAGCATACAGTGCTGTTGTTAACTGTTTGCCCATATTTTATCTTGTATAGTGTATGGTGCAAATGTGACAAGTTTTGGTTCAAAAATAATAC
Organism: Neoceratodus forsteri; assembly: GCA_016271365.2. Taxonomy (NCBI): domain Eukaryota; kingdom Metazoa; phylum Chordata; order Ceratodontiformes; family Ceratodontidae; genus Neoceratodus; species Neoceratodus forsteri. Next base: position 718,707,045 of record CM057459.1, on the reverse strand, counting down.
AGTACCTAAAGGATGCTAACTGGATGTGACCCTTGTGCTGTGTGCCACCCGACCCCCCCCCACACACACACACACAAGCAGCAGGCAGCTTACCCGAACATGAAGTGACGTTGAGGCGACAGTTGAAGAAACGTGCTTTCTTTACTTAAATTTTAACAAACACAGGAGAGCAAACAGATATTTGACTTTCTGATCGAAAGAAAAAAAACTACTAAAGTTCCAAACATGCAATGAGGAAGTGTGCAATGTTACTCATCATTACAGGTCACAAGTCATAGCAGGTCAAAGTTTTGTGGTTTAAATAGCTTCCACTGTTTTGAATAGGTCAGAGCTGGATGCTGCGATGTGAAAGGTACTTGCGATAATGGGGGGATAATAAACTGCATCAGGAAACTTTTTCTTTTTCTTAAAATACTAAGGTTAAACAGCTGTCTGAGAGGATCGAACATTTGCTGCTGCCTTGAGAACATGTGGCATGCGATGGCATTCTTTTCTGTTGTACCATCATGGTGACGTACTCAGGATGGTACAACACCATCCTGATGTCCCCAAGATGGTACAACAGCTGTATCTTTCTACTGAAAACAGCCTACAATAAGGTCTCACCACACACTTTAGAAGTATTTATTCAGGATATTTGCTTTTTCCCTTATCCTCCCTTGCACAGTCCCCATCTGCCCTTCATAACCTCACAATCCATCCCCTCTTCATCCTTTCACCTATGCACCTAACTAATGTATTGTCCCCTTTACAAGAATAACTTAATTACTATTTAATCCCACACATTTTTCATTCAAAGGCAGTGTTACCCAATAGGTTCATAGATAATTAAAGTGCTAAAGTGAACACTGAGTTAAATACATAAAAAGAAAGTTTTAAAACATTTTTAAAAACTGTGCAAACATGATGTGACTTAGATGCATGAACACATACGTGAGTGTTCTACATAAATTATGCTAATTATCCCTGCAGAAGCCAATGAATGGCTTACATATCTATATAGATACCTGTATATTAGCATTTACTCCTAAAATGTTTTTTTATGAAAAGGCAGTGTTACACAATGTATTTAAACACAATGAAAGTGCTAATGTGAACTCTGAGTTAAATACATAAAACAAGTTTGAAACAATAAAAAAGTTAATGCATGCATTATGAATATTAGCTACATGAGCATATGTCAGTGTCATGTGAAATTTATGCTAAATATTCTTGCAGAGGCCAATGAATGCTTACCTGTCTACAAAGATATATTTCTGTTTAATCCAACAACTTTTTCATAAAAATGCAGTATTATCCAATAAGTTCATACACAATGAAAAGTTCTGAACAGAAAACTGAGTTTTGCCAAAGGCTAGCAAACATATTGTGATTGGTCTAAGGTCTGAGAGAGCTTTTGGGGTTTGGCCATCCTCCGCCTATCACAGCTTCAGAACCCTGTATCTTCACCAGAGTTCCACCCACTTCACCTTTCTGCTGATTTTGGCTTTAAATTATAGTGCTTGACCAGTCCAAATACTGGAAAATGTAAGGTGGAAGTGGATTCCCTTGTGCAGCTTGTAGTCTTAATAGCAATGTTTCCTGTACTATTCACTACACATATGTGATGCTGTACAGTTTTTGTTTCTCTGCCTGAAAGGAATGGCAGAGATGTTGTACAACACCCACAGCTTGTTCCTGTTTGTGGCTGGCCCTGATAGTATAACAGTAGGTATTCACTTTGTACTGCACTTTTACTAAAAAAATGCAATGATTGGCAGCAGCTCCTCCAGTATCTCTCCCAAGCCACGATCAGCTGCAGCTCATCAGGTCCCCCTCCAGAATGGCACAACCGGTGGCACTGGAAGCTCATGATTGACAGAAGTTCCTCAGGTCTCCCTCCAGAAAATGGGACCTACTAAACAATGCCATAATTGACACCCCCCAACATAATCGAGTCAACCCAAAATAAACCCAACATACTTAAACAACCCCCCCACCCAACAAACTCAAACACCAGGGTTTCCAACACCCCATAGATGCTAATAACATCCCTTCCACAGTATCTGACACTGGGGTGCCCAATCCTGATGCCTCCAAAGAATACCCCCCACACACACATACTCTGTCATTGGGTGCCCAATGGGGGTGCTCGCTAATAACCCACCCACAACAGTAAGCAACACAGGGATGCCCAGCCACCAAACAAAACAATTCTCCAACACTGTATATATGTAATAGGCAGGGTAAATGGGCAGACTAGGTGGGTCAAGCAGTCCTTATCTGCCGTCAAATTCTATGTTTCTATCTTTGACTGGGGTGCCTAATTCCCAGTGTCAGATACCTGAAGAAAAGAAAACCATCCCTCATTACTTCTTGTTTTTTTTTTAAACCTGGAACAAAAAAAGCCATCCAGCAATGTCTTCTATCTCCCACCCCACCCCTCATCACCCACCAACCCACATGCCCCCAATTCCTCCCTTCCCTAACTAGGGTCCCAAAAAGCAATCCTGTCTGTGACGGCCAAAGATTCAATCCTTACTGTGCCTTACTGAACTGACTGAAAACATAGAGGATAAAGTATGGGCAACAGTTAACAACATCACTGTGTATGCTTCGAGAGGTTGACACGGCAACCTGATAGACCTTGAGAGCGCAGCTCGAGACATCTGTGCTTGACATGGCAACCTTGAGAAGCATACAGTACTGTTGTTAACTGTTTGCCCATACTTTATCTTGTATAGTGTATGGTGCAAACGTGACAAGTTTTGGTTCAAAAATAATACAGTACCTAAAAGATGCTAACTGGATGTGACCCTTGTGCTGTGTGCCACCTGAAACCCTCCAACACACACATAAGCAGCAGGCAGCTTACCAGAACATGAAGTGACGTCAAGGTGACAGTTGATGAAACGTACTTTCTTTACATAAATTTTAGCAAACACAGGACAGCAAAGAGATATTTGGCTTTCTGATTGAAAGAAAAAAAAACTACTAAAGTTCCAAACATGCAATGAGGAAGTGTGCAATGTTACTCATCATTACAGGTCACAAGTCGTAGCGGGTCAAAGTTTAGCAGTTTAAATTGCTTCCACTGTTTTGAAGAGGTCAGAGCTGGATGCTGCGATGTGAAAGGTACTTGTGATAATGGGGGGTAAACATAAACTGCGTCAGTTAGAAAACGTTTTCTTTTTCTTAAAATACTAAGGTTAAACAGCTGTCTGAGATGATTGAACATTTACTGCTGCCTTTCGAAGATGTGGCACGCGATGGCATTCTTTTCTGTTGTACCATCGTGGTGACGTACTCAGGATGTTACAACACCATCCTGATGTCCCCAAGATGGTACAACAGCTATATCTTTCTACTGAAAACAGCCTACAATAAGGTCTCACCATACACTATAAAGTAATGTAACTCTGGTTAATGGCTTTTTAATGCATTTTGAACTTTTGCTCATAACTTTGTCATTTTATTAGCATTCTTGCCCCATATTTTTAACATAGCCTTTTTATTATCCCACCTTATGATCAAGACAGGTGTCATTTTTAAAATCCTCTGAAATATATAATCATAATCACACCACAAAATTACCTTTCAAACAGGATTAAATAAAATACCCTGTCTTGATCATAAGTTGCGGGTAATAAAAAGACCTTGTTGAAAATTTTAGGTCAAAATGCCCAAAAAACAAGCAAAAAAAAAAAAACAACCAAGTTGTGAAGAAGCATTGACTTTTTCAAAATGTACTTATGACTTTGCTATTTTCTAACATTTTGACCCCAAATTTTCAACTTAGCAAATTTTTCAACCTACCTCATGAACATGGCAGCTTAATTTTTCAACTCTCACTCAAAACATGTTTTTACAGTCGAGCTGCAAAATGATGTTTTGGGAGGATTTCATAAGTCACATCTGCCATGTTTATAAGGTGGGGTGACAAAAAGCCTGTTTTAAATGTGGGGTCAAAATCTCAAAAAATTACTTTTTTTTAAACATTGTCAATTTTTTTTTATAATATAAACATTACAACATGGTATAACATCAACAAAACAGTCATTTCATCTTACACAGGCACAAACTTAAAAAGACACGTGTAAGATAAAAAAATTCAAGAAAGGTTGACATTTTTCTGCATTTGCTCATAATGTTGCAAGTTTTTTTTCATTTTGAAGCCATATTTTCAACATAGCCTGGTTTTTATCCCCTCATGAACATGGCATATGTCATATTCAGATCCTCCACCCAATCTTGTTTTCATACTCATTCCAAAAAAATCACATTTCAGGTGGGATTTCATAAATAACACTTGTCATGCTCATGTACTGGGGTAATGAAAATACTAACTTGAAAATTCAGGTTACAATATAAGAAAATAACCAAGTAATATGTGAGCCTCTTCATTTCCCAATGATGACAAATTCACATTAAAACTCATGAAAACTGAGCACCTAAGTAATTTTGGGACCATAAAGGCATAAGGGTTAAAGCTGATGAGGCAGACCAAGTTCCTAAAACTTCTGAATGCCATACCAGACAACACTGCTGTTGGCTCAGATGGTCTTTAGCCCAGACTACTAAAGTTAGCTGCCCCTTTTATTGCTTCGCCATTAGCCAGAATTTTCACTCTGTCCCTTTGCCACAGGCAAGTGCATAGCATTTGGAAAATTGGAAGAATTACTCCAGTTTACAAAAAGGGTGACAAAAGAGATATCTCCAACTATAGGCCCATAGCTATTCTCTCTGTGTTAAGCAAAATCCTTGAGAAAATGGTTGCCTCTCAAACAATTGATTTCCTCACTAAACATGATCTTCTCTCTCAAACTCAACATGGATTCCATAAAGGGCACAGCACTGTTACTGCCCTCCTTAAGTTCAGAAGTGACACACTCTGCTCCATGGATTCTGGACTGATGACTGGTGTGGGGTTCATGCTGTAGATCTTACTAAGGCTTTTGATCTGGTTGATCACTCCCTTCTACTCATCAATCTCCACTCCTTAGGCTTCTCACCTCAAGTAGTGAGCTGGTTCACTAGTTATTTATCTAACAGAACCCAAGTAGTAAAATGTATCTCTGTCCTGCCTGATCCTACTTCTGTCAACATAGGTGTTACTTGGGGATCCATCCTGGGTCCCCTGCTCTTCTTTATCTTCATTGACCAGATTGCCTATGACACCCTCCTCTGCTCATCTCTATTCTGTGTGCACAATCTGGTCCTGTATTTCAGTGCTAAGGACATAGCTGAAATCAACCATAATCTCTCGTCTGCCTTTCAAAATATCTTATCCTGGCTCCTCAGATGTAAACTTGTCCTTAATATGGGTAAAATGCAAGCTATGTTATTTGGCTCTGGAGCCAAGCTCGAAACTAACCAGTGCCCTCTCAAAATCTCTTGCCTGGATGGCTCCTTACTGGAGTCTGTAAGCTCCTTTAAATACCTAGGGGTCCTAGAGTCATGTGATGCATCTGAGCAGGTGAGTCACACTACTCTCAGCTCTGCTCCTCGACTCATCTCCATGGTGTAAAAACAACTAATTTTGGAATAACTTCACTGGTACTTTTAGCGTACCTAGTCACTTTAGTGCTCAACTACCCTAAATCGGAATCTCTATCTCTAAATTAGCTGGGAAGCCGCACAATAAATTGAAGCTAAAATGCGGCTTGTGGGCCTGATGCACACTCCACCGCGCACGCAGGAAAAACTAAGGCTGCCAAGAAACCCAAGACCCAGATGGCATAGACCATTAAATCGAGCCCTGCTCCGACTCCTCCAACTGAGGAGAAATTCTTGCAGGAACTCTCCCCAATTAAAGATGCACTGCCGAATATAATCAGTCAACTAGCAGCCCTGCAATCAGCCTCAGAGGCCTTTTCTCATAGGATGGGTGATGTGGAAGCAAGAACCAGCTCTGTCAAAGATTGGAGAGCTCGTCAGGACTCTGACTCTGTGGCTCTCAGACACCGAGTCTCCAAATTGGAGGATAAGATTGAGGATTTGAAGGGGCGCAGTAGGCAAAAAATTTACTTTCAATGCAGCTTCCAGAGGGCTCTGAAGGTCAGAACCCCATCCTTTTTTTACAAAAGTTTTGTGAAAAGGTAGCTGGCCCTTCTCCTAATGGGCCCGGCTATATAATCAAGAGGGCTCACAGGGCACTGAGGCCCACTCCACCACTGAACAGCCCACCTCGTCCCCTGATTTTTAAGCTCTTAAACTTTTTTTTTATTATTCTGTATTTTTCCTGGCAGGGCCACTGTCAGTCCTCAGCCCTAGTCACAGCACCTGGGACTCCCACCGTCATCTATTTGCCACTGACTCTCCCAGTTACCCCCGGCTTACCCCCCGGAGGGTGGGGCTGTGGCAACAGTCCCCAATCCATGCCGTGGAACTAGTGACTGGTCAGGGGAGTGGCAATGATGGCTAATCAAAGCTCCGAGGAGGGCTTCACTGAGACAATGACCTCCACCCGCCTTCTCCTTTTTACTGTATTCTTGGAGGTGGGGACGTGCAATGATGCCAGTGTCCACCCCCCTCCCCTGAAATGAGCACCAGAGCGTGAGTATCTCCTGGCCTCTGCCAGGAGTCCTCCATGCAACAGGCACTTCCCCACCCTCCCCTGGAGAAGAAGAGCCATCCATGGGACGCTCCAACCTTCTCCCCCCAGCTGGCCCTCCAATGACTCGGGCCTGTACCTGAACCTGGGTAGCCAGTGTCACAAGCAGAAATTCAACCACTGCACTGGTGGCTCTTAAATTATCTTGACAAAGCCCACATTTTTGCCTAATTGAAGGACACCAAAGAACTTTTATGGGAGGAAAACAAATTGAGGTTATTGCAAGACCTTCCTCGCTCAGTGCATCTTAAAAGGGCAGAATTCAACCCTCTCATTTCCAGACTGCTGGCTGTGGGGATTCAATTTAAGATGCTGTACCCAGCTCAATTGCAGGAGACCTATCAGGGTGCCATGAAGACCTTTGAAACCGAAAACCAGGCCAAACGAGAACTTCCCAGCCTGTTCTCAGATCTCTTTTAAGCTCCCAAGTGACCTTTTTCAGAAACAATCTGGGTTTAAATTTACATTCTTGGATGACTGTCAGCTCTAAGGGCTGGGATGAAGTATAGCTGACTTGCAGTTATACCACAACAGGACTTATATTTTCCACCAGTCTGCCCCTCTGGTTATTTAAGAGGGATAGCAGATTTTATGTTTTAGCAGGCCAGTGGAACACATCATGGATGGACTCTGCAGGACTATGAACTGCAGCATACCAGGTGGTGGTGCCACCAGTTAGGGACTCGGCATATGTATGGGGTGGGCATGGGGGAGAAGATTTTTTCCTTTAAATTCTCAGCGAGTGTTGTATTCCATTGAAGCAGGTTCAAGAAGCACTGTGTGGGGGTCCAGATGGGCCATTTTGTGACCCATGTTTTCTACGCTCCTTCAGCTCATCACTCTGAATATAAGGTAGGTCTGAAGCCTGGTTGCCGTTGGGGATGGGGAGGTTATAAGATTACACTGGACTACTCCTCTTCCTCTTATAATGGGACCTAAGTGTGTTCCACATATTGTGGTGGGAGAATAGGTTGCCTTACATCTTGGACCTACTCATGGGGCCTATGTCAGGGGTGGCTACCCCTTGGGCCTTTATGAGCAGACTACAAGAGGCAGCCCTTGAAGAGACTACTGTGTGGTAATGGGGTCCCTGGCTGTGCCCCCCCAGAGGAGGGAAACAAACTGTGGTTTGCATGGGTGAAGGAGGACAGGGTTTGGAACTGGATTTTTCTGACCCCAAAATCAAACAGTGCAAAGAAGCCAAAGCAGACATGCAAGAAGTGGGCCGGGGGCATTTTGCCACTAAGGGTCATAAATGAGGACCATGTCTGAGCTGGCAGCCTCAGGCTTTAAACTGAATGTCTTCTGTGATGGGGGCAAGTGGGGGAATCCCTTTGTTAATCCTTTATCAACCAGGCTCCCTTTCTATTGTCAGGCAGATATGGATGGAGACAGCTCCTGAAGTCCCTATGATGGGAGGAGGGCAATGCATCAGTGCAATGAGGACCTTCCCTGGCAATGAGGTGACAATGGCTATGGACCTTTCCTAGGTAGCAACAGGGTGCGGGGGGGGCTGAGATGGTGGGGAACGGGGGTTCCACTGTTCGGGACGTGGCCCATTTGGCTGTTTGACTCAAGTAACAACATTAACCATACTGGCTCTAGGATTTAAACATTTACAGACTTCTTCATTTTATCGTATAACTGCTATGGTATACTTTGCTGATTAGGTTTTGTCAGTTTTCAGGTTTTCTATGGGGCGGTAATCATTGGAAACATAGAACTGCCTTATCGGGAGTGTTTTGTTACTTAGTATTGTTGGGGGAAAGAAGTTATTCTGCTTTCATATATTTATTACATCATGCAAATTAGGGAGCGGCATCAGCAGCAGAAAACAGGAAGTTGTTATCCCTCTGTACAGACAGTTGGTGAGACCCCATCTGGAGTACTGCATCCAGTTCTGGAGACCCCATCTCCACAAGGACATAGACAGGATAGAGGCAGTCCAGAGGAGGGCAACTAAAATGGTGCAGGTTCTGCAAGAGAAGCCGTATGAGAAGAGACTAAAGGAGCTTAATATGTATACCCTTGAGGAAAGAAGGAAGAGGGGGGACATGATAGAAATGTTTAAGTACCTCAGTGGAATCAACAAAGTTAAATCAAGATAAGTCCAAGCACCCACACAGCATACTTAGAAAATGTCCAATAGATAAAAAAATCACATTTATTAAAGACCAAATCAAGGCGCACACTACACAGACTGACGTTTCACTTGGCCCCCTGCCAAGCTTCTTCAGAGTAAAAGACATTTTTCAAGTATTATACTTAAATACCTTATTCACCAAACCATGTGATTTCTATTGCACCAATAAAAATTCAATAACAATTATATATCAATTATTTAAGAAAACAGTTCTTAAAGGCACACACCCTATACATACATTTATCCCATATACACTCTATTCAAAATATCACCCCATATGTAGGAATATCAAACCAGTATTCAATTTTAATTCATACAATATTAAGGCAACCTATATCCCTTACATTATTTATTGAAATACCTAAAAAAGTGCAAATAATAAAAATGCAAATATTATAAGGGACAAGTTATTTGTTTAAATCAACTCTGCTATTCAATAAATATTCTATGTTTTTATTAGTTTATACCAACATTTAATATAAATTCATGGATATATAACCATGTTTATTTTATTTTTACTATTTTAAAATTTCTAAACTCGTAATTTAAAGGTCCCACAAATTACTTATATTTCTTCAAAAATGCAGATAACTCAAAATTTTCATTTAGGCCCTTATTCTCACAGGCTCCTAGTGTATATATCCAGAAGCTCTCTCTCTGGCCTATTCTTTTATTTAAATCTCCACCCCTTGGTCCCAATGTAACCTGCTCTAAACCCAAAAATCTGAACTTATGGTTTGTTTGACCATACTTCAAAACATGTTTCACTATAGCATATGAATCATCCATCTTTTCAATAGCTCTAACATGTTCACCTATTCTCACTTTTAATTTACGATAGTACGGCCGACATAATAAGCCCCACACTCACAGGTTAATAAATATACAACATTCGTACTATTGCATGTAACAAAATCTCGTAACTCCATGATCTTCCCAGTAACTGGGTGTGTAAAGGTTTTGCAACAATTAATGTACTTGCAATATGTACAGTTCCCACATCTGTGTGTTCCCTTTGGTCTTGTAGTAAGTAGTGTTTGTCCAGCTTTTGAATTAGAGCCTGCCACATTAGATACACTTAGTTAACAACTGACTCAAATGTGCAAATAATATCTAGTCAGGTAGACAAGGATGTAAGTAGTAGTTTTATTAATGAATCAGCACTTGTTATTAATTTATCTGATTATATATTGACTCAACCTGAAGTTAAGGTTTTGAGTAAAGGTTTATCCTTTTGTCCGGAAAAAGGAATTGATTTCTTTAACACTTTTGTAGATCTGCATAAGTTTGGAAGAAATCTGACTTTAAAATGTATTTATGATCAGGACGATGTGGATAGGAATTCAGGTTATTTGAGGTTACAACCAAGATCAGAGTATTGTCTGCCTGTTAATCCCATTGTGTCAATTTTTATCAAGAAATGTGAGTTGGATTTGAAATCTTTACAAGAGAAAACTGGGAGATTTAGGTCCAACTGCAGTAAAAATGAAATGGAGACTTTAAAATGTTTAAAAGCAAATAAAGCAATTACAATTAAACTAGCGGATAAAGGTGGGGCCATTGTGGTGCTCAATACCTCGGATTATATTGGGGAGGTTATGAGACTTATTAAAGATGAAACATTTTATGTTAAAACAACTCATCGAACTGTAGATATTTTCAAACAAAAAATAGATAAATGCTTGAATGAGGGTTTTATTAAAGGTTACATCTCAGATTTGGAATATAAAACCTTAACAGTAGCATACCCTGTCATTCCTGTCATCTATGCACTTCCGAAAGTTCATAAGGATTTAATAAATCCTCCAGGGAGACCGATTGTTTCTGGAAAAGGGTGGCTGACAGAACCCATTTCTATGTATTTGGATGGCTTTCTACAACCACTAGTGCAGAATTTGAGATCCTACCTGAGAGATTCAACTCAGGTAGTACAGATTGTTGAAGATTTATATATGTACAAAACATGGTATTTTTCAGTGGTAGATGTTAACTCACTATACACAGTTATACCCCATGATGAGGGTTTGGAAGCCATGAGACATTTCTTAAATACTAGAACTGAAGAAAATTTAGTCAAAGTCCCTACAGAATTTTTGTTAAAACTGGCTGAATTGGTACTCACTATGAACATTTTTATGTTTGAAGGCATTTTATATCATCAAATCAGAGGCACGGCAATGGGCACCACAATGGCCCCTAGTTATGCTAACCTATTTGTAGGTAAATGGGAAATTGACTTTTTGTATGAAGTGGATATTAATCCCTTTATAGATAAAATTGATTTATGGCGTCGTTTTATTGACGACATTTTAATAATATGGAAAGGCTCGGTGGATGAATTTGGAGATTTCATTAAATGGATGGAAACAACAAGTAGTTGTCTGATGTACAAATATGATGTACATCAGACAAATATAAATTTTCTGGATTTGAAAATATACAAGGACGGTGATGAAGGAGTATATACTACTTTATTTCAAAAATTTACAGATAGAAATACTATATTGAGATATGATAGTTGTCATCCCTTTCACACCAAATTTAATATACCAAAAAGTCAATTAATTAGAACATTTAGAAACTGCTCTGAAACCTCTGAATTTAAGATTAAACGGGGCCAGCAAGTACAACGTTTTAAAGACAGGGGGTACAGTAATAACAGCATAGCAACAGCCATTAAAAAAGTGGACAAACTAGACAGAAAAGAAGTATTAAATTACAAAGGAGTATCTAAATCTAAGGTGGACTGTCCTTTTGTTACTAGTTTTTTCAAACCAGGCTAATGACATAAAACAAGTCCTACAAGACAATTGGTCAATTTTAAATTTGGAACCTAAATTGAGGGAGATAATAAAAGAAGGTCCTAACATAGTATACAGGAAGAACAAAAGTATTAAGGATTATGTGGTATCTAATGTGGCAGGCTCTAATTCAAAAGCTGGACAAACACTACTTATTACAAGACCAAAGGGAACACACAGATGTGGGAACTGTACATATTGCAAGTACATTAATTGTTGCAAAACCTTTACACACCCAGTTACTGGGAAGATCGTGGAGTTAAGAGATTTTGTTACATGCAATAGTATGAATGTTGTATATTTATTAACCTGTGAGTGTGGGGCTTATTATGTCGGACATACTATAAGTAAATTAAAAGTGAGAATAGGTGAACATGTTAGAGCTATTGAAAAGATGGATGATTCATATGCTATAGTGAAACATGTTTTGAAGTATGGTCAAACAAACCATAAGTTCAGATTTTTGGGTTTAGAGCAGGTTACATTGGGACCAAGGGGTGAGATTTAAATAAGAGAATAGGCCAGAGAGAGCTTCTGGATATATACACTAGGAGCCTGTGAGAATAAGGCCTAAATGAAAATTTTGAGTTATCTGCATTTTTGAAGAAATATAAGTAATTTATGGGACCTTTAAATTACGAGTTCAGAAATTTTAAAATAGTAAAAATAAAATAAACATGGTTATATATCCATGAATTTATATTAAATGTTGGTATAAACTAATAAAAACATAGAATATTTATCGAATAGCAGAGTTGATTTAAACAAATAACTTGTCCCCTTATAATATTTGCGTTTTTATTATTTGCACTTTTTTAGGTATTTCAATAAATAATTTAAGGATATAGGTTGCCTTAATATTGTATGAATTAAAATTGAATACTGGTTTGATATTCCTATATATGGGGGTGATATTTTTGAATAGAGTGTATATGGGATAAATGTATTTATAGGGTGTGTGCCTTTAAGAACTGTTTTTCTTAAATAATTGATATATAATTGTTATTGAATTTTTATTGGTGCAATAGAAATCACATGGTTTGGTATTTAAGTATAATACTTGAAAGATGTCTTTTACTCTGAAGAAGCTTGGCAGGGGGCCAAGTGAAACGTCAGTCTGTGTAGTGTGCGCCTTGATTTGGTCTTTAATAAATGTGATTTTTTATCTATTGGACATTTCCTAAGTATGCTGTGCGGGTGCTTGGACTTATCTTGATTTAAGTTTGGTGTGATTTTCAACAGCACCGCACATATCCTGGTGCTTCTTATTTTTCATGATAATCAATAAAGTCCAAGACGGTAGCATCTTTCAGAAAAAGAGATGTGCAAGAACAAGGGGACACAATTTAAAGATAGAGGGGGCAGTTCAGGGGCAATGTGAGGAAGTATTATTTCACAGAGAGGGTAGTGGATGCATGGAACAGCCTTTCTGAGGAGGTTGTGGGGTCTAAAACTGTGGGAGACTTCAAGAATGCATTGGACAGACATAAGGCAATTCTTGTGGGGGGTAGGAAGAAATAGGCTGTTGGTTAACTAGGATCTGCGGCCTATCGTGTAGGTAGGGAAATGGGCAGACTAGATAGGCCAAGCGGTCCTTATCTGCCATCAAAGTCTATGTTTCTATGTTTCAAATAGCTTTGCTGATTGGACTGTGGGGACTGAGGGGAAGGGGGGAGCTGGGGACCCGCAGAGGTGAGCTTACTCATCATGGGCAGTCAACTGTTGGAGTTACGGCCATTAGGGCTGGGGAGAAACTGTGGTTATATTAAGGGGATTGTATTGTTAATGGGGTATTCTACAGTTTGGTTGGTTTGGAGCGGAGAGAGTGGAGGGGAGGAACGGGGTTCTGGTTTGTTCGGTAATGGGGAGGGGTGGGGTGGGCCTGGGGCATCTTCCTTTTACTCAGTCATGCAGATGGGGATTCGACTGGTAGACACTGCTTGCAGCAATGATGGGCACAATATATAAATTTATCTCATGGAATGTGAAGGGGACAAATGATAAACAGAAAATATACATGATTTTGCAACACCTTAAAAAATATCTCTCGGACGTAGTTTTCCTGCAGGAAACACACCTTAGACAGACAGACATACAGTACTTTTTACTGGAATTACTGGAAAGAATGGAACAAAAGAAGGCACAAGGCCCATCGTGATTGTCCCCCTCATACAGAGGATCATTAGTTACTACAGTAATGAGAATTAATCCATAGGTCTAAGTGGGATTTGAATAAATTAAAATTAACTAAATTAACCAGGTCTTGTGGTAATGAATTCCAATATTTAGCAACTCTGATGGAGAAGAAATTATCACGTTTCTTTGTCTTTGCCCACTCTACAGCTAATTGTAGATTGTAATGTCTACCCACTATTCTTTTGTCAGCAAAAGTGAGTCCACAATGATTCATTAGAGTGGGAAATTTAAGTAGTTTGTAGACAAAGAGAATAGCCCCCCTATACCTGCGCCTATCTAGGGGAGAGAGTCCAGTTTCTTTAAGTCAGGATTCATAGGTAAAAGATTTTAGCCGTGGTACCATTTTGGTGAACTGTCTCTCGATTTGCTCCAAATGAGTAGTATCACCTTTAAGGTAAGGGTTCCAAAAAGATGATCCATAGTCCAGTTGAGGTCTAATATAAGTCCTAAATAGAGGTAGTAAGCAATGCTCAGACTTACTGACAAAAGTTCTTCTAATTTGCTTCATTAAAACATTAGCTGATCTAATCATCTTGTTGTAATGATAATTAAGAGATAACTTATTGGCAATTATGATGCCTAGATCTCTTTCTTTAGTGGAGGATTTTAACAAAATGTTATTAAAGTAGTGATTAGTCTTTGAGTTTGTGTTACCAAAATGAAGAACAAAACACTTGTCAGTGTTGAAGGTCATAGAGTTGTTCATTGCCCAAGATTCAATACAGTGAAGATTGTTTTCAAGAAATCTGATGGCAGGTATGGTATCAACCCTACCACCCAATTTCATATCATCAGCAAATTTAGATAAATGACTATTTGGAGAGACATGCATGTCACTTATAAAGATGTTAAATAACAAGGTGCTCAACACAGAGCCCTGGGGGACTCCACTTGTAACCTTACCAATTTGTGAAAAGGAACCAATAATTTTTACTGTTTGGATCCTGTTTTGCAGCCAGCTTGCAGTCCAGTTTACGAGACACAGTGAAAAAACAAATTTAAGTAATTTATTAATTAGAATAGAATAAGACAGTTTATCAAAAGCCTTGCTGAAATCTAGTAATATGACATCAGATGGGATTTTACTGTCTAGGTATTTACTAATGTTATTATAGAAGGCGATTAAGTTAGTGGAACAGGAATGACCTTGTTTAAAGCCATGCTGGGTATTATCCTTAATACCTAAATTGTCAATTTCTATTTCAAACCGATCCTTAATTAGCCTCTCCATTACTTTCCCCAATATAGATGTAAGGCTTATAGGCCTATAATTCTGGATGTTGGATTTATTTCCTTTCTTGTAAATGGGGACAACAGCAGCAGAGCGCCAATCATCTGGGACAGCTTTTTCAAGTAAGAACTTGTTAAACAACAACACTAATGAGGTGGCCAATGATTTAGCAGTTTCAAATAAAAACCTTGGGTAAATATTGTCAGGGCCTGGACTTGAAGTTTTATTAAGCGTTAGTAATGTTTGGAGGATCTCATCATAAGTAAAGGAGGGAATTTGAGACATATCATTAACAATTACAGGACAAACATCTGGTGGATTGAAAACTGAACAGAAATAGTTATTAAAGTGGATAGCTGTTTCAACATCATTTGAAATAGGATTCCCATTGCACAATATTGGGCCCATAGTTTTATTATTACCTTTCTTACTATTAATGTATGAGATAAAAGATTTTTGACTTGTCTTCGAATGAGCTAAATTGAATTCAAATCTTAATTTAGTGTGTTTAATGGCTGATTTTAGGGAAGAAACCACGGTTTTATATTGAAGTTTGATATAATAATTTGAATTTCTTTTAAGTTTTTTGAACAAAGTCTCCTTTCTTTTAATTAATTTGTTGATAGATTTATTGAACCAGATAGGGATTTTACCTTTCTTATTATATTTTTTTAAGGTATTGATAAAATTATTTTCCAAGTAATGAATATAGTCCTTCAGTTCAGTCCAGGCACAGTTAACTGATTTATTCCTAAATTTTTCCTCCCAATCAATTTCAGTGAATTTTATATTAAGTCAAAATTTGCATTATTATAGTCCTTATAAGTAGAATTATTAATGGGTTTAGGGATGTTGATGTTAATACTGAAATTAATTGTGTTATGGTCACTGTTTCCGATTGGGGCTAATATTTTCGCATCAGAGATCAAGTTCTCAATATTAGTGATAACTAAATCAAGTAAATTTGAGCTCCTAGTGGGTGACTCTACCAATTGTTTGAGACCATAGTCTGTGCAGGTAGTGACAAATGTTTTTTCTTGTTCTGTAATACCAAGGGAGGATAACCAGTTGATATCTGGAAAATTAAAGTCACATAAGATCAAAGTATCTCCCTTAGCAGCTATATCAGAGATAACATTAATTAGGTCGGAGGTATAAGATATGTCTGCAGATGGATGTCTGTAGCAAACACCCAAAATAAACTTAGGGTGACCTTTTAGTTGGATAGTGACCCATAATGATTCTGTGGAGGTGAGAGTAGGAATTTCATATGATAGAATATCTTCTCTAACATATAAACAGACTCCTCCCCTAACCGATTTTCTCTGTCCTTATGATAGAGCTTAAAGTTGGGTATGTCCCTGGTCCAGCCTGAGGAGGAGTCCCACCAAGTTTCAGTAACTGCTATGATATGAAGTTCTTGTTGAATACATTTGAGCTCAAGCTCTGACTTCTTCAACCGGTTTAAAGATCTTGCATGAAATGATAAAAAAATTACAGCACTTATTACTAGAATATTTGTTGGTCCCAGTTAGAGAATAGGCAGAGTGAGCATTCTCCCCCAAGTTTGTTAGTTTAAATGCTTGTTTATAATGGAACTTATAGATTTACCCAAAATTGTACTCCCACATCTGCTGAGGTGGAGACCATCCCAGCAGAAAAGTGAGTCCCTTCCATAAAAGCTCTCCCAATGTGTGATACAGTCAATGTTCTGTTTAAGACACTACTTTCTTAACCATTCATTTATAGATTTAATGTTGGCAGTAACGAGATCAGTCACTCTTGGCACTGGGAGAATTTTGGAAAAAACGACTGTACATCCCTTGTTGAACAATAAATTGTAAATATCAACATAATCTTTCTTTATTTGTAAGGGGTGCATACTGTTAATGTCATTTATACCTGCGTGTATTATAACAAGTGGATTGGGTCCAGCATTGGAGATAATGTCAGGTAACATTTTTGTAATATTAGAAATTTTAGCTCCCCGGAAACTTGAACATGTGAGGTTGGCTTTATCTGGATTGCAAACAGCTCTATCCATATGTTTGATTATAGAGTCACCTAGAACAAAAATTTGATGACACAGATTTTTTAGCATTGTTGGGTCACAAACACCTGGGAGGGTGTTAGGTTGTGGGACAATTGTGGGAGTGTTAATATCCATCCCTAACACGTTTAATGATAATAACTTGTTTGATGGTAATATTTTGTTGCCTAATTGAGGAGTATAATAAGTATGGGACTTAATAGGAACTGATAACAAGGGAACTGGGGTGTTATGTATTACCGTTATGTTCCTTTGTGGACCTCCCCCCTGGTCCATGATGGGTGAGCAGAGGCCTGCTGACTCTGCTAATGTGGAGAAAGCATTCTGGGTTGGTAAGAAAAATTGTTCAGCTTTATGGCCCCTTTTGTAAGCTCTAGTTGTTGGGACCTGGAACCAGTTAGTATCATAGTCTGGGTCTGCTTCAGTGTCATCAATGACATCTCTTCCCCATTTCATATGTTGATTTGTTGATGGAGTGTCATCCTGATCAATGGTGACATTATTATTAAGTAAGGGATGAGAGCTAGTAAGGGATGTACTATAATTTAGGCTCTGGATGGAAGTACCTGGCTGGGAACCAGTAAGCAAACCTTCAAACGGTGGGGAGTTTGGCTGGGGAGCTTTATCCAGTTGAGTAAATCTAAGTAGCATATCCTTCTGGCTGTTTTCTAATTGGAGTAGCCAAGCAGTAAATGTGGCAATCTCTGTGTTAAGGTCCTTATTAGTAATGCATTTGTCACAGGTATAAGCAGAATCCGCACAGGGCAAGCATTGAACCAACTGATACCTAGAGCACAGATTACATTTAATACTCACATTACCATCTAATGTCATGATGGCAATGACAGGGGGAGGCAAAGCAGTTATACAGGACAGAGTAGGGGTGTCTGTTAAGGTGCTCATTGTGGTAAATTTACATTAGAGGATACAGGACTTAATATATAAATCTGAACAAAGTGGCTTACACAAAATAGTGCCAGGATTAATTGAACAGCCTCCTTGAATGATTACTTGGGAGCACTTCACTGCCTAACACACCGAACACACCAAACACGTGCTAGACACGTGTGTCTTTGCGTACTCACCCTGCTCGCCGCAGGGCTGGCTTAAGTACTGTTCATGGGACCCAGATGGAAACCGCAAGTTACTGGACAGCTGTGAACTAACACTGCAGTTCAATTAATTAAAGGAAAATAAAAAGTCACAGGATGTTTTTCAGCATTGGTCCTAAACAGAACCTTAAGTGCCCAATATATTGCCAAGCAGCACAGGCTAACAGGCAGAAATATCGAGACTGGGTTTCTTGAGTTTGTACTTCTTCTGAACAAAAGCACAACTCCTCTGCCTGCACTAGTATTTCAGCAGGGCTTCACTACATAAACATGCTAGGATCAAGTTTAAACACAAATAATGCAAGTTTCATTCATTAAAAGTATACAGGAGATATGTTTCATACAGCAATCAGCCAGCAGCACATGCTACTGCTATAGTGCCACAGGGAATGGGTGGGACAGGTGTATGGAGTGGGACTCAGTAACAAGAAGGGTGGGGTAGCGATTCATCTATGAAGGGGAATCCCTTTCCACCTGACTAAAGAATGCAGAGATCCTGAGGGATGCTTTTTGCTTCTCCAGGGTCACTTGGGATTGACCAAGGTCTTGTTAGAAGGTATTTATGGACCCAATGTAGACTCCCATGGCTTTTTCTCGGGCTTGATGGAACATTTACTGCCATTTTTGCATCTCCCTATCCTCTTTGGGGGTGACTGGAACCTTACTGTTCATCTAGACCTGTTTAGGTCTGGAACTCACTGCAGAGGTCTCTCTCTCTCTGGCCCAACGGGGAATTCGGGATCTCATGGACTCAGTTGAGCTAGGGGACCCATGGCGTATCTTACACCCCGGTGATCAGCAATATACCTTCTTCTCCTTCACCCTCAGAACTTACTCTCGAATAGATTATTTTCTTATCACTCTCTCTAACATCTCAGGTCTTTTGGCCTGCAAAATGTACCCCACTGTAATCTCTGGTCATGCCCCAGTGTACATGGAACACTCTCTGAAGGGGCTTGAAGACCAGGACAGGACTTGGCGCATGAACACTTCTCTTTTAAATGATTCACTTCTTGTTAAGTCTCTGTCCAACTACATACTAACTCTTTCAGGAAAATGAGGGACGGTAGCCGTGTGAGGACATGGATATGGGATGCGCAAAATGTGCCATCAGATGGGAATGTATTTGCCTGGCATCAAAAACCAAAAAATAAAGAAGAGATAAAACAAGCTGACTGTTGCTTCTGATTCATACTTTGGAAAGTGGTCTATCCACTGTGGATGACCAGGAGAAATGGATTAGGCTCCATTATAATAGGGCACAATACTTTGGTATTCTGGCAGAACAGGCCGATCTTGCTCTCCAGAGAGTCAAATTCCGATATTTAGAATCTGGTGAAAGAGTGGCAGGTTGCTAGCCTTGCAAATTAAACAGGTTGAAATGCAGCAAATGATACCCAGCTTTCAACCTGCCCCAGGGGGAGAATTCCTTACCAGACCCTGAGATATAGCCAATGCGTTTCAGCACTTTTACAAGACCCTTTACTGTCTGGAAAGGGACCTTAGTCCTGATATAACTCTCATAGACAATTATCTGGAGTCCATCACTCTGCCCACACTTTCAGAAACACAAGAGATTCTAAAGGTCCCTATTTCTTTAGAAGAAGTGTGGCAAATTATAGGGCAATTACCTAAGGAAAAGGCTCCAGGCCCGGAAAGATTTAACAACAAATTTTATGGCACTCTTTTTTGATAGCCTAGCTGATTTCCTTACCAAATTATTTAACTACCTTCATACATCTGGCCTCTCAGATTTAACATTCACCCAAGATTGAATTACTGTCATCCCCAAACCTGGTAAATCGCCTCTTCTGCCTGGGAATTATTGCCCAAACTCCCTCCTGAACACTGATATTAAAATCTCAGCTAAGGTCTTGGCCAATCGCCTTCTGAAGATACTGTATGGCAGGGGCTCATTAGCCCAACCCAGGTTGGTTTTGTGTCGGGGCGACTATCTTCTGACCACTTACGCAAGGTCCTTCACCTTATCATGACAGCAAAAGAAAGAAACATCTCAGTGGTTCTTGTTTCCTTGGATAAGGTGAAGGACTTTGACTGGGTTTCCTGGCCTTTCTTATTCGCCATGCTCCAGAAATTTGGCTTCCCATCCCAATTCTGTGACTGGCTCAAGGTCATATATTATCAACCTTCGGCCAGGATCCATTGTAATGGGGTCTTCTCCACTCCCTTTCTATTACAACAAGGTACTAGGCAGGGCTGTCCCCTTTCCCTTTTTCTTTTCAGTCTTTATTTGGACCCCCTACTTAGATCTCTTCAAGATAATCCAGAATTACATGATATCTTGGTAGAAAATGTCAAACACACTCTTTTGGCATATGCAGATGATTAACTACTACACCTAGAAAATCCCAGTACCAGCTGCAATAAACATCATAGATAAATTCTCCTGAGTGGCAGGTTGCAAATTAAACTTAGATAAATCTATGGTCATGCCATTAAATGTACATGTTCAAAAACAGGAGATTGCAGACATGGGCCTTGCCTGGGAGCCTAAAGCACTTACCTACTTAGGGATCAAAGTCTCTAGACATGTCTCAGTTCTGGTTAAGCTCAGTCTTTCTCCTATTTCTCAAGCCCTTTTGTCGGACCTGCAGAGATGGAAATCCATTCCTCTTTCATTGTGGGGATGGGTAAATGTGATTAAGATGAAAATCCTACCCAGAATACTTTACCCATTGAGCATGGTGAGCCCGTTTCTTCCCAAATCTTGGTTTGTCCACCTTCAGTCTTCTCTCCCTGACTTTCTTTGGCTCGGTAAAGCTGTCCACGGAGCATATTTGAAGCTGACTTATCAAACAGAGTTAGGAGGCCTAAGGATACCTAATTTCTTTTATTATTGTGCTATACATTGCTGTAAAATATTAAAGTGGCATTCCTGTGTCAATGAACTCCCTGAAGATCATTATAACCTGCTCTGGCTTTCATTAGAATTACACATTTGCTAATCCCAGGGTGTTGATATTTCCAGTCTTATTTATGGTAGGCCTTCTGACCTTACCAAATCTCTCTGTAATGCTCTGTTATGGTGGTTCCTTAAGGCTCTCCACCATATCTGGTCCCATTTGGGTATGGTCTTATATAAAGAGCTATCCCTACCCCTTTTTGGGAACCCTCAACTTAAGATAGCATACTGTCCGATTCCCCAGAATTTCTTCCCAGCCCTAGCCAGGGCATCGATTTCATAATTGATCTCCCAAGGTAGACTTAGCTTGGTAAAGGAAGTACAGGACAAATTTTCTATCCAAGTCTATCATCCTTTTAAGCATCTCCAACTGGGAAAGGTGATCTCCTCATTTTTGGGCTCGTACCCATGGTAGGATTCCTCCAACCCACTATTACACATTTTCATAAACATGGCTGTGTCTCCTCACCCGCTATCTAAATTCTATGATTTTTTGCAACTTCACAATCCTGCCAGACCGCGGGGAACTTTCTATTACTGGAAGCATGAATTAGATTTTAATCTGAGGGACAAGGAATGGCAACAGGTCTGGCGAGGCTTATATAAATATGTCAAAGAAGACCATCTTTGCTTTTTGCAATTCTGAATTTTACATAATCTATACTTCTCCCCATCTGGATTTCATAGGTTAGGCAGAGCTGGGTAGCCTACTTGTATTAGATGCGGATTGCTTGTCAGTTCTCTAATGCACATTTTATGGGACTGCGCCCAAGTAATCCCCTTCTGGCAAGTGATCAAAAATGCTTTAGACCCTATGCTGGGCTTAGACTCCTATTTTACTCAACAAATTTGTCTGATGGGCCACTTCCTGAGGGAAATGCTAGGTTGCCTTAAAGCCTATATGTTGCTAATCTCAGGAGTTGCCAAACTCATCATTGTGAGACTTTGGTTGGATCAAACATGCCCCTCTTTAAAACAGTGACATTCTGAAATTCTTCAGGTACTTGAAATGGAACAGCATACTGCTAAACAAATGGATTGATTAGAAGTGTTTAATGGGAGGTGGGCCCCGCTGCTGGCTCTCTTGCCCTTAATATGTATTACATAAGATTCCTCAGAATTTAAGGGGGGAAAATAGGAACCACAGTAACTGGTAGGGTCCGAAGACTTGAGGTTCCATGCACTATGCTATGATGTTAATTCCCATTCTGCTGACTCAGCTGTAGGAGGAGTTCCTTGTGCTAAGGCTCTTGAACCTCTAGGTAACGTGTAAGGTGCTCTGGGGGGGTGAGGGGAAGGGGAGGGGGACTGGGAGTAGTTGGATAGAACTTATTTCCTTATATTTTAATGGTCACATAAATGATTAGTATGTGCTTGTTAAATTGTTAGACTGACAGACCCATTGTTATAGCTTTCTTTATAGTGGCCTGACTTATCATTTTCAAGGTGATGCAAAGGGAGAGGAAAGTTGTTGATGATATTTATGTATTTATTTTCTCCTTTGTGAAAAAGTCAATAAAGTATATTCAATTGAAAAAAAAATACCTAGGGGTCCTACTTGATGGTTCTCTCAACTTTGATCTGCATATTCTAGCCACATGCAAGTCTGTCAACTCCAAGCTCAGGGTGGCCTATAGAACTTGCTATACTCTGCCCCCCTCTAGTAGGCTGGCTATTGCCAAGAGCATTCTTCTACCATCGCTCACCTATGGTGCCAATACCTATGTCAACGCATCCAAAACCTGTCTGCATAAGTGGGATACTACTTACAACAATATCTGTCACTTTGCCTCAGCAGCCCTTCATTTCAAACACCACTGCCAACTCCACACCAGTCTAAATTGGCCCTCCCCCATGCCTTCTGGTGTCACTCTCTTGGCTCCCTTATTGACTCCATATTGAGATCGAACACCCCTAAATCACTTACCTCCCTCCTAATCCTCCTGGCCTCCTCTTATGGCCTTAGGTCGACTGACCAGGCACTTCTACATATTCATAGGTGCAAAACTAATAAGGGGGCTTGTGTCTTCTCACACACTGCTCCAAAATATTGGAATTCTCTTTCCCTTGATCTGAGTCTTATGCCCACTCACAACCTATTTAAAATGAAACATTGGGCTCTGCTTACTACTTGTACATACTGCGCTTGTTATAATCCTCCTTAGAGAACTCATAACCTTTGCTACCTCCACTAATTGATCCCATTCTCCCCCCTCACCAAGTTCCCCTCTTCTCTCCCAAATTTATGCTCACTCACTTAGTCCTTCTGTGATATTACATTGTATGGCCTGACATCCTTGCATTTTACCTTTATGTTTCATATTTTCTAATCTCTATGTATGCTCCTATAACTTCTGAACTCACCCTGGTACCCTACCTAGTTGCTGTGGCTATTTGACCATAATGCCATGATTGTCTTATTTGCATTTTACTGGTATTCACTTAAGAACTCCTTATCTGACACCATTGTAAGCCTAACATTACCTCCATCATGTTGGCACTTCCCGCTTATAACTTGTACATAATGTTTGATATTAAGCTGACCTATTTAATGTACTTTACTTCCTTGATTATATATTGTTGTGATGGCAATTACCCTTTATTACCTGTACAATATGCTTGATGTTAAACTGCCCTATTTCATGTACTTTACTTCCTTGATTATTGTATCCTGCTCTAATGCCGACTGCTAAGAATTGCTGCTATTGTGTATTGTTGGTGCTATTGTCATGTGCTGTGTACTCCTACTCTGTAACCTCCCAGATCATGCCTGAAAATAATAATTCTATTGGCTAGTGCACTTCACCCGGTAAACAAAAACTAAATAAATAAAATAAAGAAATGACTGATGACTGCTGTACATACTGTAATGCTAGGAAAACGTGGTACCCTATTATTGACACTTTGAAGGAGTTGCCAACTCAGGAGACTATTATTGAACTTATAAATTTGTTTATATTAAACACAAATCCAACCATGTGAGCCTGTAGCTCAGTGTTTAGAACACTGGGATGGTATTCCAGGGGCTGGGGTTCAATTCCCAGTAGGTCAGATTATTTATTTCTCTACACGTTTATATTAACCTCTCATTATAACTACAACATGACAAACAAATATTGAGTAAGCATGATTACTTGAATTCCTCTATTTTTAATGTGTAAGCTTTGGCTAAGAGAAAAGTAACAGAGCAATGCTACATGACTAAGAAATGGTTTAATCATGAATGCAGGGAAAGGAAAAAAACTATTGCTTAGATTAGTTAGATTTGTTTGGAAAACTCCTTCACAAGAAAATGATAATGCCTTATGTTCTGCAAGAGCAGAGTGTATAAAATTAATAACTTCCAGATTACATAGACATTCAGATGAATATATGTGAAGAGTCAGCAACTGCAGTGAGAAGCAAAGAGTCACAGAGGTTTTGGAATATCATTTCATTTGGCTATAGGCTGGAAAAGCTGAGACTGATGCTTTTATTCCTGAGGAGAGATTGGTTGCACATTATAGGAAATAACAATCAAGGAAGCAAAAGTGACAGAAAAAGACTTGGACTTTAATCTGTTCCAAATTGTACTGGTGAAGTATTTTACACCATAACTGTGCATGCACTTTATTTCTGTATCTTGATTTGCACTGCATATTGTTTCATTATTCCCCATTTCCCTTTCCCCCAGGTCACTCCTGAAAACAAGTCTCAGCTCAGTGTGCCTCTCCCAGTCACCAATTTTCAAATAAATAAAATTATATGTATTCATATGACAGATTATTTGGAGACCCCTTCAGGTAACCTCAGGTGAAATTACACATTTCATTTTATGAAAGATAGAGAATAAAGCCACCAGAACTGTTATAATCCTGGCAGAAATATTGTTTGCCCTTAGCAAGGAATGGGCAGTAGTTCTTTTGATAGCTTTTATTGCTGTGAGTTCTTCTCTCATTATTTCAAGTGGTAGGGATACATGGGTAATTGTCCCTATTTTCAAAAAAGGAACCATTGATTACCTAGCTTTTCACAGGCCTGTATTATTGCACATTATACTCATGAAAATGTTTGTAAGATACATATTACTTCATCTTGAAACTGGAAAAAGAAGACTAAGGCATTTTTTAAATTACCTGCAGGTGTTCATGCTAACAAGTCCACAATGGATGCTGGCCTGGTGGCTCTGAGGATTGAGGCACTGGACGCCACACCATTGCACCACACTGATGACCTGGGTTCAGGAACAGACTCGGGCCGCCGGGGGCCGGCAGGGGAGAGGGAGGATTGAACATCCAATGACTGCTGTTCTCTCTCTGGGGTGGGTAGTGGGGCTTGCATCGCCCTGTAGCAGTGACTGTTGGAGGCCAGCCACACTACAAGTGGCATGCAATAGCAAGGGGATGGAGAGTGCAGCAGGTGTCAGCATGCTTGGACGCCATTGCACAGCCAGCTCTCCATTGGGAGAAAAAGCAGAAAATGTGGAGGGCGATCTTCGGGGCTAATGGCCGTGCCTTGCACCCCTGGAGAGACCCAAGAGGGGTGAGTACCCAGTGGGTGCATGAGCGATAATGGCCGGCCCACTGGGGGAGCGGGTTTGTGTGGCCCACATGCACTACCGGGTCCGGGGGTGCAGGGCCGATGGCCAGAGATTGTGTAGAACCACTCTGCTGAGGAGAATAACTAGTAGGAAGATAAAAAAAAGTCCACAATAGATCATTTAATTGCCTTAACATATTTAATAGATAAGTACACCATGAAAGCAAATATAACACTTAATGCTGCATTAACTGACCATTCAAATGCCTTTGATATTGTGGATAGGAATCTTTTATTGGAAATTTTGAACACTTACTTATCTCACAAGAGACTCATAGCTGTTATCAATATGTTGCATAGTAATACCCAGGCCAGAGTCAGGGTGTGCAGGGATAGCAGATTGCTAAACCCCTTTAATCAAGGAGGGAGGTTAAACAAGGGTGCATTTTGGCACCATTTCTTTTTTTTATTTATATATCAATTCTCTAACTTATAATAATATATGAAAACTATTCCCCCAGCCATTGCTCAATTGGTTATGTTGATACTTCAGTACACGAATGACCCAACCCTTTTTTTGATAACTCCCATTAGACTACAAGAGCCCTGAACTCATTTGCAGCTAGGATGAAGTATTTAAAGCTTATTATATACTGTACATAAGTTAAACAAAGATCCTAGTTTTTGGTCAACGTTCAATAGGAAATCATACATGGTCTCTGAATGGCATTAGCCTGAAAGTTGATGACACAAATAACTTGGAGTCAATTTTAGTTGTAATAACCATTGAGCTATGTATTAGGAGGTCTGTAAGACTTCACAAAGTGAGAAATGAATGCTATTCAGAGCTTTTACCGTAATTATGCAAGGTACTCTTTTGACTCAATCATAAGAATATATGAGAACAAAGCTAGAATATGTATAGTACATTATGCAGGCAGAAATTTGGGGAGTGGATGAATGCAGGCTCTAACTTGTATTTCTGCAAAGCAACCTTTTATGTGGAATACTTAGTCTTGCACACTTTATACATGGTGCCCATTTGAGATATGAAACTGGGGTCTGGTCTTTGTAGACTCTTGAGTCTGATAAGAGCTTTTAATTTCTTATGGTGGGTCTTACAAATGGATGATTGTAGGTTACCTAAATTAATAAAATCTAGATTTAGTATTTGCCATATTGGTCCTTGTAAGAACAGATCCAGAAGCAAATGATTTCATACCTTTTAAAGGACCAACATAGATGTAACAACAAGAACAAAGTGCTCTAGCTTTCGGACCAGCAAGTCCTTCGTCAGAAGCGTAATGACAGTTATTTAGAAAAAACAATACTTTGAACACCCAGATCATGCAGAAGAAAACAGAAATCCTCATTGGTTTAAAATACTATTTAAAAACAGAAGATGATGTCATAGAAGCCAGTACCATCGTCACCTTCAGCGAAGGTGACATGGTACTGCGTTTCCTCTGACATCATCTTCTGTTTTTTAAATGAGTATTTTAAACCAATGGAGATTTTTTCTGTTTTTCTGCATGATCTGGGTGTTAAAAGTATTGTTTTTTTCTAAATAACTGTCATTACGCTTCTGACGAAGGACTTGTTGGTCCGAAAGCTAGAGCACTTTGTTCTTGTTACATCTATATTGGTCCATTAAAAGGTATCAAATAATTTGCTTCTGGATCTAAGTTAATAAAGAAAGAGCTAGGTCAAGATTACAGTGGCACTCCTAAATGTGGTTGGTGCGGGGGTTTATCACATAGGCTTATTAGGTGTGGCTTTAATCAAAGGTTCATTTTGAACCAAGCATAATATGCAGGTACTAATATTATCAAAGCTATGGTTATTGTTAGAACTGAGGATACAGAATGTCAGCTTGACATGGCTAGGATACATAAATCATGTCTACTCAGGGAATATAAGTTATTCAAATTAGAATGGGAAGGAGGGGTGCTAGACAGCCACCAAATAAGATGAATGCTTGGTACTAGAGCTCTGCAGATTCTCTTGACTAATGCTTCATAATCTGACCACAGATTAAACATTGCTTGATAACCTTTATCATTTTCAACAGCAGCCACTTACTGCAATTTTGCTGATACCAGAATTCCCCTGAATGGTCACAGAGACCCCAGAAATACATGACAGTGCCCTTGATGGAGTGGAGGAAGCAGTGAAAAGCCTTGTGTTTAGCATGGCAGCTGTTTTAAAGTCAGACCTGAAAGACATTAAATAAATACTTGCAAAAGTAAGTCTTGATGTGGAAGAGCTTTGAGCTACCTCCCAATCCACTAAAGAGGAGGTGTATGATCTGAAACAAAGAATGAACAAAGCAGAGACACAGCTCACACCCCTGAGGATAATGGACTTTCTTTGGAAAACACTGTTAAACGGCAGGGAGAATTCATCCAACTATTGTGGCACAGGGTCAAGGACCTTGAAAACTGAAGTTGCAGGAGCAATATTTATCTCATTGGTTTTCCTGAAGGGGTGGAAGAGATTGAATCATCAGCCTTCCTGCAACATGTCATACCTGTCCTTCTCAAAAATTAGTGGTTGGGTAAACTTGAAATAGAGCATGCACACTGTTCTCTGGCCCCCAACCAAAGCCAGGGGAAAGACCAAGAGTCCTACGAGCTAAACTCCTTTGTTTCCCGGTGAAGAAGAGAATCCCACAATTATCAAAAGAAAAAGGGACCACTCACTTTGCAGGAGCACAGGATCATGAATTTTCAGGATTTCTCCACAGAGGTCTCATCATAGTGCAAGGCTTTTACTGAGGTCTGCCACCAGCTATACACGCTGGGAGTCAAATATGCAAAAGGCTTTTACTGAGGTCTGCCACCAGCTATACACGCTGGGAGTCAAATATGCAATGTGCCACCCTGTGACCCTTTTAATATTTTACGATGAACAGTCCCATTACCCTTATACACCAACCAAGGCACTTAGCTTTATAGACAAAAACTAGCCAGGACAGTAACTCAGGCATCAACTGCAAGCTAGGCCCCCTGCCAGCACCCTGAGCGCATGGACACCACACACACACACATACACACACACACCCTTTTGTTGGCAGAAAACATGGTCAGCATGATCTGACAGCTGGTCAAATTATAGCCCAGAAGTTCAGCTATTCCATGGCTGGTTTTGGGCAAGGAGAAGAGAAAGAGGAGAGAGCAATAAACAGACATCATGCCCCCTCTTCAGCACCACTGCTTAATCCAGTCATCAGAATTAGGAGTTGGAGCCCAGAGCAGGAAGAGGTAGGCCTCAATGGGCTCTTCAGCTTTAACTTACATGCCTCAATATTTCCTAACAAACTGGTCTGCCTTCAACCACCAGCAGTTCCAACTATAACAGAGCTAAGAGAATACCCAGACCACCCGGCTGACCACAACTCACCCTTCTGAGTTGCGGTTGTGGCATCTGCCCCACTGCCAAACACCAGCTCTTCCGATACTGAAGAGGCCACTCCAGGCCTGGGCTGCATTGATGCACAGCAAATCAAGGTGTTTACCCTGCTACAGGCCACATGAGAAGTAGGAGCACTAGAGGTGAGTCAAGTAAACATTTGCACTCTTTCTCCCTCACGTGGTACCCCAACACTTCAATTAGAATGTAAGTGAGTGGGGAGACTGTACTATTCACAGGCCATGAAGCTTGGGGATATGCATTGCACCAGAGGCCCCCTCCTTACACTTTGGTCCCCTCCTCTCCCAGTTTTGATCTGGATCAGGAAGGGAGTGGACTGCTTCCCAATACTTCTGTTCAGTATTCACAGAAGAGGGGGAGGGACAGGGACTACAGTTGGGTAACAGATACGAAGAGGGAGGGAGGTAAACATAAGTCCGTTCACCATGGAGAGAGTCCTGGAGGACCTCGCAAAACTGAAGATGGACAAAGCAATGGGGCCAGATGGCATACACTGAGGATATTTAGGGAGCTGTGAAGAGATCTTGCAGTGCCTCTGACAGTCATGTTTACTGAGTCATTAAATACAGGAGTGGTTCCAGAGGACTGGAGGAGGCCACATGTTGTCCCTATATGCAAAAGTGGTAGCAGGGAAGAGGCAAGGAACCATAGGCTGGTCAGCCTCACCTCAGTAGTGGGCAAGATCATGGAGGCACTGCTTAAAATAAGAATAGTGGCACACTTGTAATCCGATGGTGCTCAGGATCTTGGGCAATGTGTATTCACAGCAGAAAGGTCATGTCGGATGAATCTGATAGATTTTCTTGACTGGGTGACAAAGGAGGTAAACAACAGGGGCTCTGTGGACATTGCTTACCTCAGTTTCAGCAAGGCCTTTAACACCATCCCACATAAAAGGCTGGTTAACAAGATGGGTAGTCTGGGCATAGGACACAAGGTTGTAAACTGGGTTAGGAGCTGGTTAATGGACAGGATGCAGAGGGTGGTAGTGAATGGGATCCAATCCAGGAAGGGGGGATAACCAGTAGAGTACCTCAGGGGTCAGTCCTTGGGCCAGTCCTGCTTAATGTCTTCATTAGTGACATTGTGGAAGGGCTGTAGGGAAAGGTCTGCCTATTTGCAGATGACACCAAGATCTGCAACAGGGTGGATACTCCAGATGGGGTGAAGAAAATGAGAAGGGACCTGGGGAAGCTTAAAAAATGGTCTGAGGTGTGGCAACAGAGGCTCAATTCAAAAAAAGTGCAAAATAATGCACCTGGGATGAGGGAACCATGTGGAGAGCTACAGGATGAGGTGGCATTGCTGACAATCACCAATGAAGAAAGGAATCTAGTGGTTATCATTTCAGAGTACCTAAAGGTGTTTAAGCAGAGTGCAAAGGCTGCAGGGAGGGTCAGTGGCATGCTGGGGTGCATAGACAGAGGTATCACTAGTAGAAGGAGGGAGGTGGTTATGCCATTGTACAAAACACTTGATGCCTCTCCAAGAGTACCGAGTACAATTCTGGAGGCCACATCTTCGTAAGGACATTGACAGGGTGGAGGCAGTCCAGAGAAGGGTGCCAGAGATGGTACAGGGCCTACACCATAAAACATACAAAGAGGGATTAAAGGACCTCAATATGTGCTCACTGGAGGAGAGGAGGGATCGAGGTGACATGATAGTAACATTCAAGTACCTTAAAGGCATAAACAAGGTGCAGGGAGGAACATCATTCAATACAGGAGGAGTGCAAGAACAAGGGGGCATGACATGAAATTGGAGGGTGGCAGGTTAAGGGGAAATGTGAGGACATTTTACTTCACTCTACAAAAATGTTGTGTAACTGCAGCTACAGAATTACTGTTCATCAGAAGTAGCAGCATAAGCAGTAGTGTAATCCTGTTTCCAGCTGACTGCATAGAAGTGTCTTTTTTCTTTACTCTATGTCCATGCAGTGGGGAGCAGAGGGGAGCAGCAGTGTCTGGATGGCTGCATAGACTGCATTACAGGGTCTAAACATTGTTTACACCAGACAGGGGAAATGTGGTGCAGGTCACTACTCAGCCCAACACATGGGCAGGAATGTTTAATTTTTCACATGCATGGTATCTGTTGCCTGATGTTTATGGACTGTTTTCCTTATGAGTGTTTCTCAGAATTAAGGGTCTGTACACACACACACACACACACACACACACACACACATATTATAAGGGTGTGGTCACTCCCTTATAGTTACAGTTGAGTAGGCAGTTTAATGTTAAACCCCAAATTTTGCACTTTAATATCATCGCAACTGTTCAATAGATTTGCATTAAATTTGGACTACACGGTCTTGGGTGGTAGATCTCTTGATTTGCCAAGTTGCATTTTGATCGGATTTGCAGGGTTTGCAAAGCATCAAAAACCATGTTTTTCACTTTTTTTGGCAAATGTTAGGGTCATTTATCGACACTGCACTGTATGCACACCATTTGAAATTTTGGCCTGGAATTTCAGGGTAGAAAGAGGTTATCCAAAGGAACAATACAGTGTTGGTTTGGTGAAAAATTTATCAGTTCCGTAGTTATTAAATTTAGAAATTTTGGGTTCTGAGCATGCTGAGTTCAGACTTTGGAATAGATGCACAGTTTTGATCATGGATTACTGGTAGTGAACGGCTCGTGAACAGGGATTGCGAAAAAGGATTGGTAAATCTCGGAAAATCCTTTTCGCAAGAAAATCACTGTTCATCTGCCACCATTTTGTTTTCTCCCTTAGTAAGGGGAGAAAACAAGCCCTCACAACTTGCCTCAGGGTAATCTTTTCTAAAAAACAAGGCATGGGTTCTTTGGTGAGGGGGACATTCTCTACCTGCCCATGCCTTTTTCTTTACTTTAAAAAGCACACTTTTAAGCTTTAAAAATCCAATTTCTCAATTCCTTTTCAGCAGCCGATCCCTTTTCACCAGTTGGCTGGCAAAAAGGGATTGCAAAAAGGGATTCTTGCCCTTTATTTTGTTCTTAATGTGCCAAAATGGGGGGCCCAATCCCCATGTCAGCCTTCACCCCAGTAATATGGGACACTGGGGATCCTACCCCCATTGTCCTGAAATCTAAATATTTTTATTTTCCCTGAAAAAAAGAAAACAGTCCCCCAAAGTCTTATTTATTTATTCAATGCAGAATCCTGCATCCTGCCATTTCCAATGCAGAATCCTGCATCAAGCTGCCATTTTTGATGCAGAATCCTGCATCAAAGTCCCATTTTCAATGCAGAATCCAGCATCAAAGTGCCCGCTGAACCCACTTTTTCACAGACATCATCTTGCCCAATCCCGAGTTGGCATTTATCCTCCCCTCTGCTACTGTTGCACACTGGGGAGCCCACACCTAGTGTGCCAAAATAATTAAATAAATAAATAATGTTTTATCAACACAGGGATGCCCACCGCCCAGTGTCAGATGCCCCCCAAACCCACTATTGTAAATATTTAAATAGCCAACATCAGGGTGTCCAATCCCCATGTTGGCTTTCTGAAGTAATCCCCACTCCAGTAGTCAGGGACACTGGGAGCCCACTTCCAGTGTCCCAAAGTAATGTTCTGTTTTAAACCTGTCAAAAAAGAAAACTTTCCCCTGACATTTTTTTATTTTAATCTGTAAAAAAGAAAACCATCCCTCATCATCTCCCCATCCTCCTCTCCATCCTGACCCACCCTCTGCACCACCCCTCACCCCTTAACCCATACTTACCTCTGAGGTTGGCATATGTGATCTTCTGTGGATCGGGACACGTCTGCACTCTTCAAAGTCAAACCGCAAACTGAGGAATCAGGGTAAGCGCTGCATAATAGCTGTCATGGAGTTTTCAACTTATTTACTTATTTATTGAAGTCTTGAAATTACAACCCTTTGAGTCAAAAACTCTTCTGCAAAGGCTCCACATCAGATTTACAGATAGGTCACAAAAAAATTACAGGAGATTAATACAGTTGATTGTACACAGGATATGAGTATACTAGCAATACAGTACATTATACATAAGTGCATCGTAAATGAGGGTGGAGTGCATGGCAAAGAAACAAACACGGTGAGTAGATTTAAAACATATAGGATACAAAACATTACTGGAAATTAATACAGTACATAATACGTAGGATAAGAGTATACAAGTAATGTAGTGCATTATACATAAATGCATCATAACTGAGGGTGGAGTACATGATAATGAAACAAACATCCCACAGGATGTGGGAATCCCACAGCTTCCACTTGCATACTGTGTGACCCTGAGCAAGTCACTTAACCTCCTTGTGCTCCCAGGTCGCTCCTGTAAAAAAGCTTTCAGCTTAGTGTGCTATACCTGGTTAAAAAACAACTAAGAAAAAAAAAAAAAACATGGTACAGGCAGTGTTAGCTAACTGAGTAAACAGATAGAAAATTAAAGAAAAGAAAGAGAGACCAGAAGAAAGTCAGTTAAAGAGAGTTGTGAGACAGCTGAGGGAGGGAAGGTAGGGAGAAAGGTTGAGTAGAGGGGTGTAAGGTGTAGAGAAGGAGGAATAAAAAAGAGTGCAGGTAAAGGATGAGTAAAGGACAGGAGGAGGAGAACAGAGTGGGGTGGGAGAAATTAGACCAAGATAAGGTGGGGAGCAGCAGGGGGAAATTGAGGGACTAGCCATGAGCAGTATCAGATTGACCAGTAAAGGCTAGGAGCAGTCACAACTATTCACAGAGAGTAGATGCTGGTGAAATTTAGTTTTAAAGGGGCCCAATTTAACTGTAGAGGAAACCAGAGGAGGCATGCCATTGAGCAGGACAGGGGCCCTGTGGAAGAATGCTCACTGCCCGTGGGATTTTTTACAGAAAGGGACTAGGTAGAGGGCCTTATCAGAGTTCCTAGTAGAATGAGTGGTAGGGGGCAGGGGAAATGAGCTGCTGGACCAAGGGAGGGGAGAGTCCAGAAAGCCCCCTTGTGAGCAGCTTCACCAGCTCTTCATGCCACCATGACCTCACTGGATCTCTGCCCGCCTCTCCCACAAGAAGCAAGTGCAGTTACGCTCCCCGGCTCCCTCGGAGCATCTAAAGATCGAAAGCCTACAATTTGATTGGACAAGTTGCGCTGCAGCAAGCCACCCATTGGCTGCTGCAGCCCTTCCATTTCTTTTCAATGTTTTTCCCCTTTCTGAATTTGGTGCCTGCTAGCTGCAGTGTCCATACCTCTCAACTGTTCCTGATTTTCAGGGACATCCCTGATTTTGCCTCAAAATTTTACTCTGTCCCTCCTAAAAATTGTGTTTCCGTGACTAAATGATGGAGGTTATAAGCACAAAATAATGTCAAACATTAAAGTTACAAACTTGTTCTTCCTTAGAAAATGCATTTTACACTAAGCCCTTTATTCTACCAGCTTCCTGAGTGAATATCTCCAATTTTGAAGAAGTGTCCCTGATCTTGGTCCTTTGTCCCTGATTTTTTTTAAGCCTTGTCCCTGATTTATGAGGCAGGTGGTTGAGAGGTATGGCAGTGTCCCTCCTGAGTGATTTTGTCTCCTGTGGATTACTGTATAATTTCGTCCCTCCCTCCCACCTGGCCCTAACCTATATTAAATCCTTGAAGTTGCCCCTCCCCTTACAATCTATTGGTTGGGCACCTCACTCTTTCCCAGTACTTTACCACAGTCATAAAGCAGTCTCAAGGGAAAAATAGTGGTGCATGAAAATCAGGCCATGATTTCTCCACTGGTATTGCCACTCCTGATGCTGAGCATCCAGTTTCTTTCCATCTCAATTAATTTGGCAAACATGATGACCAGGGCGCTAGCTACATCCTGTATACTTCTACACGCTATCACACCTATATTGGGTCAATACCTCAATATCTCAATGCCTGCTGACTAGGGACAAATCCCCACGGTCTCTTACACCTATGAGTTACAACATGGAACATGCAAACATGAACCAAGAGACAATACGCTGAGTCTTGCCCCTTTGCATAAAACCTTATTCACAGTTTGCAGCAGCTCACTCATCTTAGCCCAGTTGTATGTGTCATTTGATAGGCTAAGGCAGTATGCCTCTATCCCCATGCATGATAGGAAATGGGGTTTGGCTAAACACTGTACACTGGCTGCTGTCAAAAGATTTCTCCTCTCTCTGCTATTAATTTCTGGGAATGTTCATCCTAATGCAGGACCTTCTACCAGCTGATCCACAAACTGTAAAGTACAAAGTGGCTTGAAGATTGTTGTCCTTAATATCTGTAGTTTGGTCCCCAAGATAGCCCAGTTCCAAGACTGGGTTCAGCCGCACAACCCTGATATCATTAGTCTGACTGAGTCATGGCTCACTCCAAAAGTGAAAGATACCTCAATAGCCTTGCAGGGGTATGTTACTTTCAGGCTTGATAGAGTAGGAAAACAGGGAGGGGGTTGCCTTATCTACATCAAGGAATCCCAACAGGGGACGTTGCTGCCGAGCTCCTCCAGTAACGCTGAGTATGAGTTGCTGGACTTAAAGCTCCTCATTGGTAGGCAGAGCAAGGTACTCACCATTGCCTCAGTTTATCTCCCACCCACCAAGGCAAAGCCTGGACTCAGCATGGTCCTGAAAGCATTATCTAAGCTGAAAAGGAACTCAGAAATCATCATTACTGGTGATTTTAACCTAAACTGGCTTAGCAAGGACATAGACCCACAAAAAGACCAGGTGGCCAATATGTACCTTGCCCAGATGGTCTCTGAGAACAGAAGACTTAATCGTAGGACTGGCAAGGGCACCCTATTGGATTGGTTCATCACTAATACCCCTTCTAGGTTAAAAAATTTTACTGTGCCAGCTGACTGTCTAATTGACCACTCACCAGTTACTTGCCACTAGGTCTTTAAGGACAAAAAAGCTCCTCCTGTCATTATTCTAAGTCGTGCCCTTCAGCGTGACTATGCCCATGCCTTTAAAAATGCCTTATCCCCTGTTGATTGATCCCCCTTGGACAATCTTAATGACATAGATCTAGCATTTCAGTTCTTCTCTGACAGGTTCAATGGCCTCTGTGATACTGTTGCCCCAGTGAGGAGAAGGAAGACAAGGGGATCCCCAAATGGGTGGATTACAAGAGACCTTCTGGATCAGATGAAGGACAGGGACAATCTATGGAGTATGGCCAGATGCACTGGTAATCCAGTTGACTACCAGAAGTACCAGGCCGCTCATATCCAGTGTACCAACCTTACTAGACAGGCAAAAGCAAAATACTACAAGGAACAACTGGACAGTAGCTGGAGTAATAGTAAAAGGTTCTGGGAGAATATCAAGAAACTGCTTGGTGAAAAGGATAAGAAGTACCCTACTATGCTAATGATCAATGGTATCCTGACCCTTGACCCACATACCATTGCCGAATCCTCTGATCTCAGTGCTGTCCTCCCACCTGACTACCTCAACCACCCTGGCTCACCTGTGCAGATCGCTGGCGGAAGCTGGCCTGAAATACCCTCACCAAACACTAGTGTAAGCCTAAACCACCCTAATTTTTACTTTAGAAGCATCACACCTAAGGAAGCCAGAACCTACAGTGATGACCTGGATATGAAGCTGGTGGCAATTGCACTGAAAGAGCTCTTGGTACCTATCACCAAACTGTTAAACAAATCGCTCTCCTTAGCTAAGTTTCCCACCAAATGGAAGCTTGCAATGGTCACCCCTGTGCTAAAAAGTGGAGATCGGACCAGTACAGCCAATTATAGACTGATATCCATCCTCTCCCCCTATCAAAAGCCCTTGAGAGGACAGTGGCCGATCAGATATCTGAGTACCTTCATAAATATGACCTCCTGTACACACAGCAGCATGAATTTCACAAGTGCCACAGTATAACCACGGTATTAGTGGAATTCTCCAAAGTCCCTAGATGGTAGTAAACTAGTGGGATCTATCTTCATAGATCTCACTAAAGCCTTTGACACCATCAACCACCCCATCCTGCTACAGGAATTGGTGAACTTGGGGATCTCCTCAGATGCAGACCACTGGTTCAAGGACTACCATTCCCACAGATCCCAGTATATAAAACTTGGAACTACAACCTCCTCCCCTAGAGAAATTGCACCTGGGGTTCCCCAAGGATCTATCCTGGGCCCCCTCCTTTTCATTTTGTTTTTAAACAAATTACCAGAGGCAATCACAACGAAAACTGTCCTGTATGCAGATGATGCAGTCATCATGAGCAGCAGTGTCCAGCTGTATCACTTGCAGCAGGAGCTTCAATACACTTTCTCCCTCATGGAAAACTGGTTCAGTACTCAGAAACTTCTTCTTAACTATAAGAAGACTAAAACAATGCTGATCTCCAGCCACCACCACAAGAAATCATCCCCAGTCTTGTACATCATGAACAACATGGACATACCCTAGAACAGGTACAGTGTTTCAAGTACCTTGGGGTCACCATTGATGACACACTCGTTTGTACCTCACACTGACCAAGTCGTAAAAGTGGTGTACTCTAAACTT
Source organism: Neoceratodus forsteri (assembly GCA_016271365.2). NCBI lineage: Eukaryota > Metazoa > Chordata > Ceratodontiformes > Ceratodontidae > Neoceratodus > Neoceratodus forsteri. The sequence goes on along the minus strand of CM057459.1, from coordinate 718,669,574 downwards.
GGTGTACTGTACTGACAATATCTTATGCCTGCTGCCCTGCACTTGTCTGTTTCCTCCTCCATCTTATCAGTCATTGACTATGGCTTGGCAGTGTATGGGGTGGCAACTGACACTGCACTCAAGTGGGTATCGATGGCCCTAAATAAGGCCTACAGACTCACCCTTGGAGCTGACAACCTAACTCACTCCTGCTCACTCTACAAACAAACCGGATGGCTCAGCCTCAGAAATAGAATAAAATATCAAACGTGCCTCTTGGGTAAGAAAGCTAACATATCAACATACTAATTGCCAGCAGATTAGGCCTTACGGTCTATCGAGTCTGCTCGAACCTCAGATCCCTAGTTGGGTGCCGAGGCCCTCACCTCCCTTGTGTTTCAGAAACCCCTATCATCCATCCCCACCCCCCTGGGCCAGGCCATCATCTGATACATTCACTTTCTGTGTCTGTCCTGCTATACTAGGAAGATCCACCCCTAGCCTCAAGGAGATGCTCACAGAATTTTGCTCTAGCCACCAGACCAGAGAAAAGACACGGTGCTTGTTGGCTGTCCTATTCATGAAGACGACAATAGGTCAGTGCTCCTTTGTGTACAGAGCTCCCCTCTGGCTAAATCAAATCCCTGTGCATATATTCCACAATTACTCCCTACCATCCTTCAAGGCTGAGCTGAAGATACATCTCTCTGAGGCAGTTGCCTGTAATTACAGGTAGTTTGGGTGCTAACAGTTTGCTGAGTTGAAATTTTGATCCTCTTCCCCCAACACAACTCATTCTTTGCTCTTACACTGTTGTTCCTGTTGGCTAGTGCCTCCAATACTGTACTTGCATCTCCCCTGCACCTTTCCACTCCCCTTATCTCATGGCATCACTTGTATCATGCATTAAGCCCCTCTAGCACAAGCTCCCCTGACCCATGCCCTTCCCTCCACTAGCATGGTCATGACCTCCCCTTCTAGGACCTTTGACTAAGCCTGACCTCCAGGCTACTACCCCTTTTTCTGCACTGTGCTCCCTTAACGCTCATCCCCTGACAGATGTCAGTAATCTGGTTGTTTTTTTCTTCTACTTGCAGAATGCATTTTCACCTTTACTTAATTTGATGTAGTAAACACCAGGCATTGTTGAAATATTTATAGGAGTCATGCGATTTGTCTTTGTACTAATTGTATAGCATCTGTCTATTCCTGTAACTTGACTGTATGTTGTTGAACAGACATGGAACCTTTGTAAAAGAGCATTTGCTCAGAGGTGTTTTCTGAACTATTGAAATAAAGAAATAAACAGAGTGAGGTGGTAAGCTTCTTGGCCAACAGGCAGGTGTGATAGTCTAGCCTACCCTTAAAAGTTTAGCCAGTTCACTTCAATGTAAAGATCGCAGGTATGGGTTAGCTTTGGTGCTCCTGTTATGAGGCAACATGCTTTATTGAGGGAGAGCATTATTCTTTTAAGAGCAATGTCAGATGCAGACCCATAGATTACTATACCATAATCCACTAGGGATAGAACGGAACTAGTGACAGCCAGGGTATGTTGATATTTCAGCTATTTTTAGGAATTTTGACCCCACATTTTCAACATGGGGTTCTTGGGACCCCACCTCATGAACACTGATCTGTCATTTCATTATTCGGTCCCGAAAAGTGATTTGTACGGAATCCCCTTTTGGGGCTGATTAACAAAATTACAGTGCCAGTGTTCATAAGGGAGGTCCCAAAAAGCCCATGTTGGAAATCTGGTGCAAAAAATCCAAAAAATGACTGTGGCTCAAGTGTGCATTGCACAGTTTCTATGCACGCTCATAACTTCACCAATTTTTAATATTTTCACTCCAGATTTTCAACACTGCCATTTTTCACACCTCCTCATGAACATTACAGCTGTCATTTTTTACATCCTGCCTGAAATGTGTTTTTTCACCTGTGGTACAGAATGGCACAGTCACTGTGCAAAATCAACTTTCAGGATGGAGTAATGAAACCACAATGCCGCTGTTCATGAGGTGGGGTCCCAAAAAGGCCATGTTGAAAATTTGCTGCAAAAATACCCACAAAATACCCGAGTTATGCATAATTGTTGAAACTGTGCTACGCACATGCATAACTTTGGGAAATTTTTATATTTTCACTCCAAATATTCAACACTGCCAGTTCCTCACACCACCTCATGAATAGTACAGCTGTCATTTCTCATGTCCTGTCCAAAATGTGTTTACGCAGCAGTGGTGCGGAATGGTGAAGTTACTGCACAAAATCCCCTTTCGGGACTGAGTAACAAAATGACAGTGTCAGAGTTCATTAGGTTGGTTCCAAAAAGGCCACATGGAAAATCTGGTGCAAAAATATCTAAAACTGCCCTAGTTACACATGGTTGTTTGAATTTTCTTACGCATGTGCATAACTTTGGCAATTTATCGTATTTTCACTCCAAATTTTCAGCATTGCCATTTTTTACACCACCTCATGAATAGTATAGCCATAATGTTTCAAACTGCTGAGAAAAATGTTCTTCCACAACTATGGTGCAGAATGGCATTACATTGGCGCAGAATTGAATTTCAACTGGGATTTGAAATTTTTCTGTACTGGGTACATGTGGTAAGGTGATGAGAAGTTGATGTTGAGCATTTGGGGTGAACATTATTTAAGATGGCACAGTTATGACTATTTGTTGCAATTTTGCTATGCCTGCTCATAACTTAATGTGTCGAAACGCAGGGGCAGGAGACCCCTGTGTTTCCACAGCTAGATACATATGTGCATTTGTGGAGAAATGGGAGCTTTTGGACCCTGCACTCCCACAGTAAAATAAAGATACTATTATACGATCTCTAAAAGTAAGGAAATAAATTGCAAAAAACTTTGTTAATACATCAGTCAGGGTTGAAGCAACAAAAGTAGGGAAATGAGGCATTAGGTTGAACCCAAAACCCCCTCCCACCCAACCCCACAGCCCACCACACCCACCGCCCACCACAGACCAACAAGCATCAAGATGTGCCTTGGGGTCACCAGCTCTAACTCTCACTCCATTCTCCTACACTGTACCATGTCAATTTTCAACTTTCTATATTGTACCATGTCACCTTTTTTTTTTTAATTATTGTACTTTATGTTACCCACAGACTGTTGGCATCAGCTTTGGTCATGGACCCCCAGAAACCCACCTCCCATTATGCCTGTATTCTCCAGTTACCCCAGGCTTACCCCCAAGGGGTTGGGGTCACAGTACTGTTCCCCTACTGGCACTGTAAGCACTGATCCTGGTCAGAGAACCAGCTGGGAGGCTGATTGAAGCCCTGGGGGCAGGGCTTCACATAGATGGCTTTAGGTGAGATTTTTTCTCCCTGTAAGCAGGGGTGGGAATGTGCAATGATGGCCAGCATCTGCCCCACCCCTGAATTCTTAGGGCGCTGGTGCTATTGCAATGCACCTGGCCTCCACTGGGCATACCTCTGTGTACCGAGCACACACCATCCTCCCCTCCGGAGAAGGAGAGCTGTCCAGGGGATGCTCGATCCTTCTCCCCCCGGCTGGCCCTCCGACAACCCGGGTCCGTTCCCGAACCCGGGTCACCAGCATCACAAGCGGAAATCCAACCACTGCGCCGGTGGGTTGGCTCAACCATGCCACCTTTCTTACACATGAAAGAGGGTGAGAGTTAGGGCTGACAACCCCAAGGCACACCCCAACATGTGTTGTTCAACCCTAACTTATCAGTTCCCTACTTTTGTCACGTCAACATTAACTAATGCATTAATGATGTTTTTTTCAATTTATACTGTGTGTGTGTGTGTGTATATATATATATATATATATAATTGCAAAAAACGTCACCTAACTCTCACCCCATTCTCCTATGCTGTACCATCTAAGCTTTCTTATATATGGAAAGGGGGAGAGTTAGGCCTGATGATCCCAAGGCTACCCTGATGCCTGTTGGTGTGTGGAGTTTGGGGTGGAGGGGTGGGGTGGTAGGGTTGGTAATCCTAATATCAAATTTCCAGACTTTTTAGCATTAATATGCATTTATGGAGTTTTTTCTTTTGCAATGAATATAACATATATATATATATATATATATATAGATATATTATAGGCAAGGTTGTGCCCTATAGTTAGAGTTGAGTAAGCAGTTTAATGTTAAACACCACATTTTGCACATTAATAATTTTGCATCCAATGAATGGATTTGCAAAAAATTTGGAATGCACAGTCTTGTATGGTAAATCTCTTGATCTGCTAAGTTGTGTTTTGATTGGACTTGTGGTTTCTGAGCAGCAACGTGCCCAAGAAACACATTTTTTGCATTTTTGCTGATTTTTGCCCATCATGCTATAGCCACACCATTTAGTATTTTGGTCTGCAGTTTTCTGGGTAGAAAGAGGTCTGGTCAATGAACAATCCAGCATTGGTTTGGTGGAGAAGTATTAATCCGTTCCAAAGTTATTTAACTTGTAATTTTCAGGTTCTGAGCATGCTCAGTTCAATCTCAGATTTATATGTATGTTTTGCGAAAGGGGATTGGGCTCACGATCAAGGATTTTGTCACCTAAATCCCTGTTCATGAGGAAAATTTCCTCTGTCATGAGCCGCCATCTTGTTTTCATTTTCCCCACAAACAAAATGTTGTAGCCTGCCCCACGGATGTCTTCTTTTGTCAATTAAGCATGAGTTAAACCTGAAATTTTGCAGTTTAATAACTTTGCAACCATTCAACGGATTTCATTAATACATCAGTTAGGGTTAAAGTGTCAAAAGTAGAGAAATGTGGTGTTAGGGTTTCCAACCCTAACACCCAATCCCAACCCCACCCTGCACAGATGAAAAGGGATGGGGGGTGGCATTGGCATCTCCAGCCTTAACACCCATCCGTTCTCCTATGATGAGGCCACCCAACTTATTTTCTAATGGAACATGGTGAGCATTAGGGCTGGAGATACCAATGCCACCCCATGATCCCTCTTCATCTGTGCAGCGTGGAGGTGGGGTGTTAGGGTTTCCTAACACCACATTTCCCTACTTTTGATGCTTTAACCCTAACTGATGCACTAAGATTTATGTGAAAAAAAGATATATATATATTTTTTCATGCCAAAAAACTCCATTAATGCATCATTTAGGGTTCACAGCACAGTGACAAAAGCATGGAAATGTTGTGTTAGGATTCCCACTCCTACCACCCCCACCCTCCACACACTTACAGGCACCGGGGTGTGCACTGAGGTCATCTGCTTAACTCTCACCACATTCCATGTGTAAACAAGCTGAGGTGATGCAGTATAGGAGAATGAGGTGAGAGTTAGGCACGTCAACCCCAACACACACTCCAATGCCTATTAGTGTGTGAAGGGTGGGGGGTGGGGTGGTAGGGGTGGGAACCCTAACACCACATTTCCATGCTTTTGTCACTGTGCTATGAACCCTAACTGATACTTTAACATAGATTTTTGCCATGAATTTCCCTTCTTTTTGAGAAAGTGTAATGTAACTGGTAAGTGGTATGTGTTAGTGGGAGCTCAGGCCCTCCGGGTCCTGAGCTCCCTTCATATTGGCCATTTTTTGCATAATGGTATGTGTATGTGGGAGCATGGGCCCCTCCAGGCCTTGCACTCCCACTTACACATAACTACGGAGTCATACAGTAGTCCTACAGGTCAAGGAAGCCTTGTAACATTAATTTGCTAATATCTCAGCAACTGTAGCAGCCAGGAAAAAAATTCCAGTGCCATACCAAAACTGTGACAGGATTCAAGCATGCATGGGACAGATACAAGGGGGCCTTGGTAGTTAGGCAAGAGGAGGAGACAACCAGAGATTGAGTAGGGTCTGTGGTGGCACAGTAGACAGCGAAAACTGGGAAGACTAGGTGTTACTATGTTAAATGCCATAACATGCGCTAGTACTGCTTCTAGGTTCAATGTGAGTCTGCTCAGTATATGTATTACTGGGAGAAGAGGGATTGGAGGTTGAGGGAAAAGCCAAGAGTCTTCATATTGGTAATACTTTGGAGCCATCTGTGTCTACCCCAGATTTCACAGTAGCAGATGTGACATTAATTAGTTGGAATGTCTGTGACCTAAACATCCTAATTAGAAAAAGAAAGTCCTCTCACACTTAAAGAGTTAACATGCCCAGGAGGCCATATGACAAGAGACACACCTACTGGAAGTGGAGGTGCTGAAGTTAAAAAGGGAATGGGTTGGGACAGAGAGTCACAGCACAGCAAAAGTTATAAAAAGAGGGATCTCTATTAGGGATGGGCAGGTACCAAAATACCTGACTACCAAGACAACCCATGGGTAGCCCAAAAGTACCCATATGAAAACTGAATAGTCATGTCAGGGTCAGGTAGTCGCTACCTAACCCTGACCATAACAAAAATCATGTAAAAACTGTTTTTTATAACTATTACACTGTCTGTTAGGTGCCTTGATCAGTTATACCCGTGGGGCATTGCTGAGGCAGGTATGTGAGGCACAAGTTCTCTTATCAAGCCTGCTGATGTTTCCAAAAATTATACCCATGGCAGGCATTGCAGAGGCAGGTACAAGAGGGCAGCTGCTGTGAGTGAGCCTGCTGCTGTTTCCAAAAATTATACCCATGATGGGCTTTGCTGAGGTAGATAACAGAGGTGCAGCTGCTGTGAATGAGCCTGGTGCTGTTTCCAAAAATGATGCCCATGGTGGGCATTGTTGAGGCAGATAACAGAGATGCAGCTGTTATGAGTGAGCCTGCTGTTGCAAAATTATACCTTTGTCAGGCATTGCTGAGGTAGGTAGGAGAGGCACAGCTGCTGTGATTGAGCCTGCTACTGTTTTGAAAAATTATACTCATGGTGGGCATTGATCAAACTTACACAATATAAACTGATGACTGACAAAAGAAAACTAACAGCAGTACTAGTGTGGCACATGTGGCTGGCTTTGTGGCAGTAGTGATGGTTCCATTTGTTTCGTACACAACCTAGACATCATATTCAGTATCACCGTTTGCAGGCTGTTGTTCATTTTCAGGGTCAGACTCACATAAATAAGTGTTTGTGACAACTGGGAAATTGTCAGCATTCATTTTGAGAAGCGAAAGTCATTCTACATTTGCAGGACTTAGCAGTGCTCCGTAGTCAGTGACTATCCCTCCAGCTGCAATAAATTTGTGTTATGAATATATACTTTAAGGTGGACAACTGAGGTACATTATTGCAACATTTGCTAGATCTGGCCGTATTGTTCTCTTTTGTTTCCAATACCGTAATGGATCTTCCTTGAGACCAATTACAGTATGGTCTGCAAACTACTCCAGGATCATTGTGCTGTGTGAGACAGTTGCCAGTCTGGCAGAAGAACCTGCTGCACTTTCTTTACAGGATACCAGTCCATATTGTTGCATGTGACTCAGAAGTGATTTGCCTTTCTGACCATGAACATAGGATGACCGAGGAGTAGTTGTACATGTCCTTTCCCTCGCTGATGACACTGCTGACTGTGAAGACTTGATAGAAGTGCTATTGTCTTCTCCAGAGGCACACTGTGATAGTTCGACAGAGTTTGACTGCTGTACATTAGTTAATGGTGTATGTAGGGCAATGTCACATTTAGTTGGCAGAAGATCTCTCCAGTAATCAATGTTTTCCCCCAGCAGGAAGGATGGCTTCAATGTTCCACTTGAAGCGAGGATCTAGCAAGGTAGGCAACACATAGGTGTCATTCTTAAACATGGCATTTATTCTCTGATCAATCAACAGTCTGAGACTCAAGTAAATTGCCAGCATAACAACAGTGGTGTCATGTTTTGACTCAAAGTCTTTCTTTATGTTGTCAAGGAAAATGTGAAGAAATCTGATTTGAGGAAATATTTGACTCAGAGTTGCACTATCTGCAATGACATCGCACGTGGCAGCCTCAAATGGCTCCAGTAAGGTGACCAAAGATTCCAATAGAGTCCAGCTGCTGGAACTGAACATAATGTCTACTTTACCTATTTGATTCTACATGGTGTAGTCATGTACATCTTTTTTTCTGTTCAAGAAACCTTTCCAACATGTAAAATGTTGAATTCCAGTGGGTTGGCGCTTCCTGCTTTAATGTATGCAAGGGTAACTTGTTTGACCTCTGCAGCCCCTTCAGGATTTTTTGAGCTTTCACAGAGTGGCTGAAGTGCCCGCATAGTTTCCTAGCAAGAGCTAACAGGTTTTCAACTGTTCTATTTCTATTTAAAAAACCATGGATGAGAAGATTTAGACAATGTGTAAAACAAGGTATGTGGTGGTAGTTGCCATCTCTAACAGCCTTGACTATGTTGGCACTGTTTTCTGATACCATAAACCCTGGAGATAAGGAATACAGAGTAAGCCATTTCTGGAATTAATTTTGCAGCTCTTGCAAAACATTCACAGCAGCGTGGTTTTCTTCACAATTGGTGACACATAATACAGCCTGCTTCCTACTACTACTTATGATAGAGTGGGAATTATTACCTTCTGACTGAAAACTTGTCCAATGAGCGGCAACAGTCATGTAGTCAATTGTTTGGTTGCTGGTCCATATATCTGTGGTTATGTGAACCTGCTTCACCTCAGACAGTTTAGTGACTGCATTATACAGATAGATAGATAAGATAGATAAAATATTTTATTTTTTATGCAGGATGAGTACATGCCATAAGGGAATAAACCCTGTTTACAAGACAGCCCTGTATCTGATGTTTCAGTGTATAAAAGATTTATACATTATGTTTTAATTTACAGTAACAAACATACAAGTCATAAAGCATTCTTATTCATTGCATGTGCAGAAATTCATGTTAAAACACAAAGGATCAACAATTACATACTATTGGAAACGTGCTTCAATTCATTTTTAAAATTAATAAGTGATGTTGTTGCTCTCGTTGAATGAGGAAGCATATTCCAGTATTAAGCAGCTTGATAATTTAGAGTTTTCTCTTCTTGCTTAGTTCTACAAACATTCACTTTTATCTTGTTTTCGTGCACAGATCTTGTCAAAGTTTGGGTTGACTCTTCTTTCCTTGCCTTACTAGTAACTGTAATATAATGTGCAGGATATTTTATGAAGAACTTATGCAGTAATTTTAACTACCTCACATTGTTTCTAGATTCCATGGTTTGCCAGCCTACATGCCAAGTCATACAACTGTGGAACAGCCTTTTTTGAGAAATATGTTTGACAGGGAATGGTGTACCATGGTTCAGTCTGGTTCATGAACTTGAGGAACCCTTTCTAGCCACCAAAAGCAAAATGGAGCTGACACTCTTCCAACAACTCTGCAATGGCTCTGTTTAACAGCTGGCATGTTGTATGCTTGTGGATAAATTTTGTTGTCCTTGCAACACTTTCTTTCAATGTTAGTTGATGAAAATGATAAAATATTTTACATTTTGGTGGATTGTACTTTTCACACCTTTTTCACATGAAATACTATTGTGGGTGGGATTTGCAGTACTTGGTGTCAGAAGAAAACAATCTATGTTTGTCTGGGAAGACTGCAAGGGCATATCAAGTGATTCAATGTCAGTCAAGCTTCTAGTTCACTGTTACTACGGTCACCGTCACCACCACCTCTGCTACCACCCATATCAACCACACTGTCCCTTGCCTAGCCATACTCAATTGGGTGATTGCCTTTGCATGTCACATCATTACTGATGTTCCAAAATGTCCCCCTTGCCACCATGACTGACACTCTTTTTGCACAGACTGCATACAGCTCGAGAGTTGTCTGCAGGTTCAATATAAAATAAATTCCACACTAAAGATTTACCCTTGTGCTTTGTACTATGGTGCCTGGAACTATTTCTTGTACAGTCAAGAGATCTGGAGGAAACCCTATACTGCCATTTGCTTGTTCACATGATTTTTTTCCCCATTCATGGTCATCTTCTTATTCTTATAGTTAGCATATGATTTTTTTTTCTGCACTTGCCTCTCATGCCCTACTGTGGCATCTTCTCCAATCCCCTCATCAAAACCGGTACCGACCTCATTGCCACAAGATTCAGAAGAACTGGAAGTGCCATCATCATCAGGTGTGACATAGCCTGGGCTATTCCATTCCCAGTCCCCACTATCACCACCATTTTTATAAGCATTCATTGCCTCAGCATCTGAGGTTATATTTGAGGAGGGTGCCTCCCTCTCCTTGCATGCTGCTTCAGCACCTGGAAGTCTCCTGGCACACATGGCAAAATGTTTAGTACCTCTACCAGTAACTCCTGTCAGTTCTTTCCAAAACTCTACTATCATTTCATTGGTAACATTTCTTAGTTCATGACATTAAGTGCCAGTCCTGATGATGTTATTGTTATTATTGTCACTATGTTCTTCATTAGTGCTAGGATTTTTATTCTCCACATCATTTTCAGCTGCACGTGTGCCAGCACTCTGCTTCTTTTTAGTAGATTTAGACTGGGAAATACAAGACATAGCAGACACAGCTGTGGCATTTGCTATGCCACAGAGAGAGTCACACACAGTGTAGTTATGACAGGGCTTAGGGCACCTAACAGGCTAAGAGACAGTGTAATACAGTTTAAATGGTTTTCACTATACTGTAGAGAGACACAGAGTAGCTATGTCACAGACAGGACTCGGGGCACCTAACAGACTGTGTAATACAGCCAAAATGGCTTTATGCAGAGATTCAAAGTAGCTATAGTAGCAGAAGGAGGGAAGTGATACTCCCTCTGTATAACTGCTTGGTGAGGCCGCACCTCAAGTACTGCATGCAGTTTTGGAGGCCACACTTAAAGAGGGACATCAAACTCCTGGAGAGGGTCCAGAGGAGGGCAACCAAAATGATCTGGGGCTTGGGGGACAAGACCTATGGGGAGAGGCTCAAAGAGCTAAATATGTACACATTGGAAGAGAAAAGGACCAGGGGAACATGATAGGGGTCTTCAGGTACATGAAGGGGTTAAATAGGGAGGAGCAGTCAGGGTGCTCCAAAGGAAGGGGGGGCAACTAGAGGGCATGGGTAGAAGCTGGAGGGGGGAGATTCAGGGGAGAAAGGAGGAGGTGCTACTTCATTGAGAGGGTGGTGGAGCCATGGAATGTGCTGCCCAGGGGGCTGGTGGAGGCAGAGACCATGGAGGAGTTCAAGAGGGGGTGGGACAGGTACAGGGGAAGGGTTGTGGAAGCAAAGTTTTGTGCAGTGAGAATATCCAGGACTGGGAAGGGAGAAGCCAGAGAGGGCGAGGGGGGCAGTAAGGTCAGCTCCCAGGATGGGGGCTGACCAAATGAGCAGACATGAAAGACCATTAGGCCTATTCTGCTGGCATTTTAGTATGTTAGTATATGTCACACACAGGGCTCTGGGCACCTAACAGACAGTGTGTAATACAACTGAAATGGCTTTATGCAGAGACACAAAGTAGCTATATGTCACACACAAGGCTCAGGGCACGTAACAGACAGTGAGTAATATAACTGAAAAGCCCAAAATGACTTTATGCAGACACAGAGTAGCTATATGTCACACACAGTGCTCTGGGCACCTAACAGACAGGCAAGGCACGGCAAATTTTATTTATCCGGCATCCAATCCTTGAGGCTCAGGATACCTTACAATAAAAGATAAGGTCAATATCACACAACACACAGTAAAAGTTTAAAAGAATAAATACATAAATAAATCTCAGCATACTAAATTATTTCATAAGATTAATACAGGTCAGTCACCTTCATCGGGAGAGGAAAAACAGAAAAGGTGGGCCTTTAGCCCCTTTTTATTTTTTTTATATTTTCTTTATTATAAAGCCATTTACTTCACATCACATATAAAACTTACATTTATCTCAATATATTCACATATACTCCAAAGTAGACTATTACCCATTTAAAACAATAAACTGTTACTTAAATCTAAAAACACTAGAATACAATAACTAAAAGCAAAAAGAACACAATACATTGGGTCTGATAGATATAATCAATCCATTTTCTCACTTAGTACTTTCTATACCAGTTAACTGGTATAGAGATCGAATAATACATTTATATAGAAACCTGGTTCCAGGGAGTCAGATGGAATAAAATAATTTGGGCCTGGTGGGACTGGGTGTCTGGTCCATTTTTTATCATTATAACTATGTGTGTTAGGGGAAGCCCCCATACAGATCCCATCTAGTCCAACAATTTTGTTACTTTTCCATCCATTTGTGCGAGGCCGAATGAAAGCTTCTCTAATCTTTGTGCATGTATAACTGTCTGTAACCATTCCTCAACCATGGGGGGATCATGTTGTAGCCATCATTTTGTTATTGTTTTTGCTGCAGCAATTGTTAAGATAACCCACAAATACCTTCCTACTCTGCCCCTCACCTCTCCTGGATGAATTCCCAGAAGCAGATTCTCCAGTCCTAACCCAGCCATGATCCCGAATATGCCCCTTAGGTGCTATTGTACCTTCCTCCAGTATGAATCAATTGCCAGGCAATTCCAGAAAATATGTGCCTGTGAGGCCTCAGCCTCTCCACATCCTCTCCAACACAATGGGGGAGCATTAGAGTCCCATTTCGAGACTTGTACTGGAACTAGAAAATATCTCACTCTGAGTTTCCAGCCAGATTCTTTCCAAATGGGGGAAGAGGAGGTATGCCACGCATTTCTCCACAGTTGGACCCACTGCTATTCATTGATATCTAGGTCCCTCTCCCATTTGCTTTTAACATACTCAGCTGTGTATTCTTGGTCATTTATTTAATTAGCATATAGTAAGGAAATGGCCTTCTGTCCCCTAGGGGACCTCCATCTCCATATTTTCTGAAATATTGATAGGCCTGGGACATCTATCATCCTCTCCTGCTGGATCCTCATTAAACTGTTGATATGGTCTCTCAATTGATAGAAACATAGTCTATCTCCCTCCCCAACCCATACCTCTGCTGTGCCATCTTGAAAGAGATCACTAATCCCGCCTGTAGCAGGTGGACTGGCAAGATTACACCTCTCCTTGCCTGCTGCCAGAACCAGTTGTCATTTATCCACCACTTATATTGCCAGAGGAAAGCTTTGGTGTAGCCCCTTGAAATTCTCCTTCTCCAACCCTCTAATACTGCTCTAGTACCCGCAAATTTGGATTGAAATTACCTCAGTTGTGTAGGTTGAAGCAACAAGGCATGAAGAGTCAGCTTCCCATGTTTTTGTAAATCTATCTGCTTCCACCTGGAGCTATACTGTGAATTTCCCCAAAGCAGGGTCACCCGCATCTGCGCCACCACCCAGTAACCCTGCAAATTGGGGAAAGCCAGCCCCCCCCCCAGGGTTTTAGGAAGAAAAAGTATTTGTTTTCTAATCCTCGGCCACTTTTTGCCCCACAAAAACATAGAAAATAGCCTTTGTCCCCCTCACCAATTCCCCTTGGGGTACCACACAGGGCACACACTGGAACAAATATAGTAGACACAGTAAAGCATTCATTTTGAGGGACTGAACTCGTGCATCAATAGAAATCAGAAGTAACAACCATCTCCTAAAGTCTTCTTTTAACTGTTTCCACGGGGGGATATAATTTAAATTGTACATCTTTGCAGATCTGTTCCCGAGTACTATCCCCAGATATTTCATAGATGGAAGGTCCCAATTCATGGGGAATTGTTATTTAATATTCAGGGGGACTTGGTAATGTAAACCTAGGACTTCTGTCTTAATTTTATTCAGTGTGTACCCTGCTAGGGCAGAGAATTCCTCAAGCTGCTGAAATACCGCCAGTAAAGACTGCTCTGGTTCTATTAGATACACAAGAACATCATCAGCATAAAGTGCTAGTATGTGCACTCTGCCTCCTAGTTGAGCCCCTTTTACTAAATAATTTTGCTGTATGGTTTGTGCTAGGTGCTCTATATATAGGGCAAATAACAGCAGTGTGAGCGGGCAGCCCTGCTGAGTGCCCCTGCCCAGCGTGAACGCTGATGAAATATGGCCGTTGGCTCTTACAAACCCCTGTGGGTGGTGATATAGCTTGAATAAGCCAGTCAAGAAGGAATCAGGTAACCCAAACATAGAAAGGACCCACTTCAAAAAGGACCATGACACCTTATCAAATGCTTTTTCAGCATCTAAACTCAACAACAGGGAGGGTAGTTTAGTATCATTAATGTCGTCAATAATATGGACTATTCTCCTTAAGTTATCCTGGGCCTGTCTTCCTGGAACAAATCCAGTCTGGTCCAAGTGTCTCAATTCGGGGAGAATTAGTTGAATACGGCAGGCCAATATTCAGGTCAGTATTTTATAGTCATTATTAAGAAGGGAGATGGGCCCGATAAGAGGGGCAAAGCATGGGGTCCTTCCCGGGCTTGGTCACAACCAATTTCACTGCCTGGAACCATGAAGTGGGGGCCATGCCCCCCTCTCGAAATACATCATTAAAATTGTTACGTAACAACGTGGAAAGATCCTCTTTAAATGTTTTATCAAATTCAGCTGGTAGCCCATCACTACTGGGGCACTTTCCAGTTTTAAGTCTGTAGACCTCTGCTGTAAGCTTCACTGCTGAAATCGGCAGTAGGAGAACCTCCTTCTGTTGCTCCCTCAACTTCGTCAATGCAATGCGGGAGAGATACTCTGCCACCGTCTCTGGGTTTGGTTCTTGGTCTGATGCATAGAGTTCCTGATAATAGCCCCAAAACGTTTCTGCTGCTTCAGGTGTTGTTCTAACCATCTGCCATGTATCTGGATGCACAATGCCTGATATAATTGCTCTGGCTCTTTGTATGCATAGTCTGCCAGCAAGGAGTCTAAGCAACTGCAGCCCTCCCTCATATATCTCTGACATAGAAACAGGAGCTTCTGTTCCACGTAATAATCTAAGAGCTCATTTAGTCATTTTTCAATTTTCAGAAAATCTTTAGCTCTCTGTTTGTCAATCTTAGTCTTTTGGAGAGCCTCTAAGAAATTAATATGTTGCATTAAACTGGTTCGCCTAATCTCACTTTCTTTTTTTTTTCCTGCTGGCAATTTCTATAAATTTCCCTCACAAAACTGCTTTGGCAGCATCCCATAACACAGCAGAAGTTATCTCCTGTGAGATGTTATCTTGCAAGTATTGCCTGTAGATTTCTTTGATTTCCTCTTTTGCCTTTGGGTCCCTCAGTAGGGACACATTCAGGCACCAGAAGGAGCTTCGGTGAATCTTCACCATTTCCAGTTTTAGAAAAATGAGGGCATGGTCTGAGAGGACAAAGTCCCCAACCCACATATCCCAAACTGACCATCTGCTCCTTGGGGATTAAAAAATGGTTGATCCTTGAGTACATTTGGTGAGCGGCCGAATGAAAAGTGTAGTCTCTCTGGTGGCTAAAAAGTTGTCTACTAATCCCAACTCCCCAAATAATCTACGTATTTCACTTGCTACTTTATATTCCTTTCTTGGGATACTCGATGAGGTATCTAACTGTGGGTTAAAGATCAAATTAAGGTACCCCACACAGATGATAGAACCCTCCGCACAATCCTGTAATGCAATAAAAAATGCCTTATAATCCTGGAAGGACGATCCTTGGGGAAAATACACATTAGCTAAAGTGACGCTGGTCCCCAAATATAGTCCTTTCATTAACACATATCTACTTTCCTTATCCCTCTACGTGTCAGTCATATCCATGTAGGGACTAGAATTGTGACCCCTCTTCATTTTCCCTTTTTATAAGATGCAGTAACTGTAGATCCAAACCCAGATTTTTGTAATTTGCCATGTTCCTTTGCTGACAAATGGGTTTCCTGTAAAAGATAAAGTCCGCAGCATTGCGTTTCAGATAGGTTAGGACTTTACTTATCTTCACAGGATTCATCAAGCCATGAACATTATATGAACATGCCACTGTCCCTTGTTTATTAGCCATTATAGTGTTCGGTTATCCTGCAAGATACCTCACTCTTTACCCACTCAACCAGCCATTTATTCCATGTATTCTCCCTGTACCAGAAATTCACTACCATCATGCATTGTAACTGACCCCAAAAGCAGAACAAGTAACTATTCAAACAAATACCGCTCATCCCAAAACAAGGGGACTAACTATATTACTAACCTAACTAGTAACTAGCAAAACCCAACCAAACTATGCTTCCAAGGTAGGAAGTCCTGATAGAATTAAGGACTTTTGTTCCCTGGTCCCAGTAAAAATGATTGATATAAAAAACACTGGGGGAAGGGGAAGTTGCATGACCTCTGTTTCAGAGCCTGCCCCTGAGCAGCCTATTGTATCAGACTACTCCTTGTAGATCTGGAACCAGTCCTGATATGCTGTGGCGCAGACTTGAGTGGCGATGCCTCACCGTCAACCCAGTCCCCCATTGTACCCAAAAGAACTCCCACAAAAGATTATAGTGGGCCAGAAACTTTCTCCACTTATGTCAAAGGATCCACAAGGGATTATCAGCATGTCATGGGGTGGTCTCGACCCATCCTCAACTATCCCCCAGCATCAGGTGTGCTATGGTTAGATTGTTTGTCTGTAATCTGCCTGTTTAGGTTTCCACTGCCCAAGGTAGAAGGCAGTACCCATACTTAACAAAAAACTGCCAGTCTTCTCTTTTAATTCAGAGAATCCGGGATGAACAAAGTGCAGCTACATATCTTAAATAGCAGTCATGCTTTTAAAGATACTCCTGAGTTCAGCACTGCTCTTATACTTATACCCAGTAGGTATTTAAGGTAAAGGAAAACTTAAATCCACAGCTGATCCTCTGTTGCACATCTAAACAAAGTTAACTCATACATTTAAATCATTTGCACAGCGGACCTCAGCTATTGTCTGTCCAGAGTAATATCCCAGGGCATGTATGTATCAGTTCTGTCCAGCATGTCTATTTCAAGCAAGTAACTAAATCAATGTCTCTAGGGCAGTAAATAAAAACAACCAGGCACATTATGTCCATGAGTCCCATAAAATCCTCCAGATCACCATAGGAGATTCATTGTACCATCTGTTTCCAATGGGGGGAGAAAAACCTTTTACACTGACTGTCCAAACTGTAAGTGAGTCCCACATCAGACCCCTGAGTGGTCATCTGCAATCGCGGTGCTGTGTGTACCTCTAGCAAGCAAGTCCAATCACCTCAGAGCCTCCATAGCTGACTGAAGGGTGGAAGTACCTTTTGCCCTCTGTGTCACAGCTATCCATTCCTGACCAGGAACATACCTTCTGATATTTCATTCCATTTCTGATGTGGGAAGTGCGATACCTTTCAGTTTCACTGCTTCCAATGCTTAGGCTGCTGAGTTATAGACTTGGGGGCCCTCCTGCCAGAAGATCCGGAGATTTGCAGGGAATGGTGTCTGGAATTGCCCTAAGAATCGGGAGATACTGCTGTCGAGCTTGTTGGATTTCAGAAGCATAATCTTGATCAAAGGTGAGTTTAGAGCCCAAATATGTATGTCTTTTTTAGCCCAGGCCCTCCGCAAAATATCTTCTTTGGTTTTGAAATTGCTATATTTCATAACTATAGCACAAGGGTGGGCTGTGGGGTCCGCTGACCTCTGAACTAATGAGCGGTGTGCTCTCTCAATGTTGATAAGATAATTTGGTGACAGATCCAGTATGTCTTTTAAAAGATTTTCCAGAAAAGCAGACATGGGACCGTTTCTGCTTCCTCTGCTAACCCATACAGATGTAAATTTTCTATCTGGAATGGCCCTCGAGGTCCAAGCACTTCACCTGCATCATGACCAAGTGCTGGAACAGTGCCTTGACCTCTCAGACTATCTGTATGTTGCTGTCCTCCTTCACTGAGATTCTAAGCTCCACCTAGTTGAGACACCTCTTGACTTTTGTAATTTGTTGATAGGTTACAGAACTTCCTCTTGTTCCCCTCTCAAGAGTGCTTTATTTCCACCAGCAAAATCTCAAACCAGGATCAAAAGAGATGCTTTGTTTCTGCCTCTGTATCATAATCTGTCCCTTTAATGCTACTCAGGTATGGCGAGCGGCTGCGACTCCGAGACTCCATATTTAATCCATCAGCATCCTTCGGCTGTGCTTTTTTTTTATCTGTCTTGAACCCCACCTCGAGTTACATCCTCTTCCCAACATTTCATTAACTTTGATGCAGTAGATAAGGAAAATTGAGGACTTTATTGGTGCTCGGGTGACAGGAGCAAGTAGATTAAGCTGCCAGCAGGTCTTCGGCAGAACCAGAAGTGCCTTTAGCCCCTTTTTAAACAGCTCAACTGTTGGGACCTCCCTGATAGCAGCTGGAAAAGTGATTGATAGGTTTGGCCCGGTGACACTGAACGCACGGTCACCTGATGCTTTTAGCCTGACCCTGGGAACATCAAGGAGGCCCCAGTTTGAGGAGCGGAGAGAACGGGCCGAGTAGACAGGTGTTAGGAGATCAGCCAGATAACCAGGGCCCAGTCCGTATAGGGCATTGTAGGTGACCAAGCCCACTTTGAAGAGGATCCTCCACCTGAGAAGCAGCCAGTGCAGATCCCGCAGGACCGGGGTCACATGACTGGACCTTGCCAGGCCTGTCAGCAACTTAGCAGCTGCATTCTACACCAGCTGCAGTTGGCGGAGGGTCCCTCGAGTGACCCCAAAGTATAGAGCATTGCAGTAATCCAGCCTAAAGTCACAATGGCATGCATCAGTGGCAGCAGGTCTTCGGGCAGAACTAGGGACTTAATTCTGATGATGTTCCTCAAGTAATAAAAAACACTTTTAACCACAGATGACCCCGGAACTTCAAGTGTCAATCTGCTATCCAGAGCAACGCCAAGATCCTGTACCCTAAGGGAGGCCATCAGTGGTGTGGATACCAGAAATAATCCTGTACCCACTTCAGAGGCACTTCCATCACGCCCGTGACCCAACTCAATCACCAGTACCTCCGTCTTGTCCGCGTTCAGTTGCAACTAGCTGGAGGACATCCAGTTGTTGATCTCAGCCAGACAGTTGTTAATCACTTCCATGGCATTGTGTGTTCCTGGGGCAAAAGACAAATACAACTGGGTATCATCTGCATAGCAATGAAACCCCAGACTGTATTGACTAATGAGCTCTCCCAGGGGCAGCATGTATACTGTGAATAACATCGGTGACAAGATCGAACCTTGAGGTACTCCACATGACAGTGTGTAGTAGTTCCAAAATAGCTTTATGCAGAGACACAGAGTAGCTATATGTCACACACAGGACTAAGGGCACCTAACAGGCAGTATGCAATACAGCTGAAATTACTTTATACGAACATACGAACATGCAAAATTGCCAGCAGATACAGGCCTCATGGTCTATCGAGTCTGATTGAGTGTGCAGCACCCAGTTTATTAAACTACAGCTGCCCTCCCCTCCTCTTGCCTACCATTCCAATTTATTTCCCCTACCTCTGATTTCTCCCTCCCCCGCTTGCCCTCAGTTTTGACCCTCTCTTTGACCCTGTCCAACCCCCTCTAGAAGCTGCCCACTGTCTGTAGTGATATCACTTCCTCTGGCAGTGCATTCCACCCTGCCACCACCCTTCCCTTTAAATAGTGCCTCCTCATTTCCCTTCTGAATCTTCCTCCCTCCAATTTCAGACTGCGCCCTCTGGTGTCCCTCCCCCTTTTCAACTTAAACAAACCCTCTGCATTAACTCTGTTTATGCTCTTTAGGTACTTGAAGGTTTCAATCATATCCCCTCTCTCCCTTCTACCCTTTAAGGTATATATGTCGAGCTCCCTCAGTCTCTAGTCATGTGTTTTGTCCCCCAGTCCCAGGATCATTTTCATAGCCCTACACTAAACCCTTCTCTAGTAGCTTGATGTCTCTTTTCAAGTAGGGGAACCAGAACTGCATGCAGTATTGCAAATGCATTTTCACCAGGGACCTGTACAGGGGCAGAATGACTTCCTCCTTCCTAGAGGTGATTCCCCTGCTGATGCATCCCAGCATTTTATTTACCTTTGCAGCTGCCTTCCTACACTGTGCTGAGGGATTCATGTCCCCTGTTACTAGTACCCCCAGATCTTTCTCTTCAACTGAAGTGGATAACTGCACTCCCCCACCAACCAGTAGCTATTCTCATGGTTTTTAGCCTTCAAGTACAAAAGACCTTGCACTTTTTATCATTGAACCCTAGTTGCCATGTGTCTCACCAGTGCTCAAGTCTCTCCAAATCCTCTTGGAGTACTTTACCCCATTCCCCACTTTCCACCTCTGCACAGATCTTTGTGTCATCTGCAAAGAGGTTGATCTTACTCCTTATCCCATCCGATATATCAGAAATGAATATGTTAAATGGCAATGGTCCTAGCACCGAGCCCTGTGGGTCCCTGCTGGTTACAGCACTGGGTGCCAAGAGTTCTCCCCTAACAACTACTCTCTGCTGCCTGTCCTGCAACCAACTCTTAATCCACCAAACCATTTTTCTTCCAGCTCCTAGGCTGCTCAACTTGCTTTTCAGCCTTCCATGAGACACTGAGTCAAAGGCCTTGCTGAAGTCCAGGTAAAGGACATCCACTGCATGGCCTCTATCCAGTGACCATGTCACCCCATTTAAAAAGTCAACTAGGTTTGTCTCACATCATCCACCAGATGCAAATCTATGTTGTCTCTCATCCTGTAGACCATTCCCCTCTAGAGAACTCACCAGCATCTCCTTAAGTATAGTCTCCATTAGCTTCCCCACAATGGCTGTAAGGCTCACCAGTCTGTAGTTCTCTGGCTCATCCTTGGACCCACTCTTGTAGAGGGGCACCATGCGCACCATCCTCCAGTCCCTGGGAATGTAGCCTGTACCCAGGGAAGTGTTTAACAAGTCCAGCAGAGGACCCAACAGGACCTCAGACAACTCCTTCAGTACCCTTGGATGCATTCCATCTGGTCCTGGTGCTTTATCCACCCATAGGGACCTAAGGCCTTCCAACATCCTGTCCACTGGGATCACCACATTGGTCCCCCCCCCCCCACTCCTATCCCAGCTTTCCCCTGTGGCATAGGCTCATCCCTCTCCCTGATAAACACTGAGCAGAAGTACTCATTTAGTGGTTCCACCTGCTCTGCCCCTTTTCTGCCCACCCTCCCTCTTTCTTGATCCATACAATCTGATCTCTAAGCTTCTCTTCTCCCTTATATACCTGAAGAAATCCTTTTCCCCTTCCCTGATCCCCTGTGCCAGCCTTAGTTTCTTTGAAGCCTTGGCCGCCCTTACTACTCTACTCACCTCTCTGGATTTCTTTACATAATCCTTCCTGTCCTCATCTCTATTTGATTTTTTATACTTCTTAAAGGTAGCTCTCTTTTCCCTTACCCTCTCCACTACCTCTCTGCTCAGCCTGCTCAGTTTTTTGATCCTGGCTTTTTTGCTTTGGTTCTTTGTACAAGAGTTGGAGGCCTCTGCCAGGCCCAGCTTTATGATGGCCCATTTTTGTTCAGCATACATTTTTGGTCAGATGTTAGCTTGATGCCCTTTCAGTATGATTTCCATCCTGCCAAAGTCTGATCTTTTGAAGTCCACTACTTTTGTTTTTGTGTAGGCTATCTCCTTCCCTAGATTGAGGGAGAACCATGCTGTCCGGTGGTAACTTTCTGCCAGGGAATCTTCCACCTCTATATCCTGGACTTGTTCACCGTCCATCAGCACCAGGTCCAGAATGTTCCCCTCCCTGGTTGGTTCTGTTACTTTCTGTGTCAGAAAGCCATCCTGGAAGGCCTCCAGGAGGACCTGCTCTCTGGCACTCAAAGTAGCTGGGGTGTTCCAATCTATCCCTGGCAGATTGAAGTCCCCAACCACCACAGTATTGCCTTCACTGCTAAGCTTCCTTATTTGCTCTCACAGATCCCTGTCAATTTCTTCAATTTGAGAAGGAGTGCCTATACACAACCCCCAATCTAACCTTCCTACCTTTTGAGTTCTGGGAGATGGACCCATAAGGTTTCATCCCTGCTCTCATCCCTTTCCTTCCTGTTGCACAATATCCCTTCCTTGACATAAGTAGCCACACCTCATCCTTTCCCTTTACCTCTGTCCCTACGGTACAGTTTATGCCCAGGGATCACTAGGTCTCAGTCCTTGTATTGGGTGGCCCATATTTCAGTGATGCAGACACAGAGTAGCTATATTTCACACACAGGGCTCGGGGCACCCAACAAACAGTGTGTAATACAGCCAGGCAGCCTAAATGGATCTTATTAAGAGATACATACACATACAGGGTTCAGAGCACCTAACAGACTGTGTATAATACAGCCACAGTGGCTTTATGCAGAGACACAGAGTAGTTAGTATTATTTTACTTAATTTTTTATTTGGAAAATGTTTCACCAGGAAAGACAACATGAGCTGTAAACAGCTCATTTCCAGAGGTGTCCTGGGGGAGGGGGGTTACAAGACTTGGGAGAACAAGTAAACACATAGCAATAACAGAACAATACAAGTACAATTACTAAAAACAAACAGTGTAGTACAATTACAGAATGAAACAACCCAGACCAACTGGCCAGGGTAAGCAAAACCATATTCAGATATAACATACATTGCAACAATCCAAGAGCAAGTGATACAGTAGGGTAAAGGTTAGAGGATGGATAACACATTTGAAGTGCTAGAGGTAGTAGGCTTAGCACAAAATTCGAAGTGCTATTGTATACCCAAGAGAGGGCAGTTATAAGACAAGTGAGGAAGTGGAAGGACAAGGGGTAGAGGGTGGGGGATGGAAGAGGGAGAGAGAGGGACAGCCAAGATCTATACCCCTTCATGATGCTGAGAACCCTGCAAGGGGGACAGGACCAGGCAGAAATGGAGGGGGAGAGAAAGGGGTTGGGGAGGTAGAGAAGAGATGGTCAGGAGAACAGAAGAGGAGGAAGGGGGATAAGGAAGTAGGGAGGTAGGTGGGCAATGGATTTGAAAGTGGGGGAAAAGGGAGAGAGAGGAGAAAGAGAGAGCCCCAATCTATACCCCTTCAGGATGCAGAGAACCCTGCAAAGGGGTAAGGATTAGAAAATGGGGTTAAAGAAAGAGGGTTAGAAGAGAGAGATCCAAGATCTATACCCCTTCAGGATGACAGAGAACACTGCAAGGGGGACAGGACTAGGCAGAAAAAGAGGGGGGAGAGAAAAGGGGGCAGGGAGGAGGAGTGGAGTGTAGCAGGTGACTGGTGGGGAGGAGAGGGGTAAGGAATAGGGAGGTTGGAGAAAATAGGAGTAAACTAGGAATGGAAAAAGGTAGGGCATCAGTGGGAGGTAGTGGGGGAGGACAGCAGTAGAGTGTCAAAATAGCACAGTAGGTTGTGGATGGTAGTAGAGTGTCAAAATGACACAGTAGGTTGTGGTAGGGGTGGGAGGAGGGGTTATAATAGATGATAGCATTTGAGGTAGTAATCAGAGGAAGGGTTCAGTTAGGAGGCAGGAGATAAGTCAGGAATAGAGGAGTTGGGGATAGTGCACAAGGGTGGGGAGGGTTGTGAAGGGGGGGTAAGGAACAAGTACGGTTAGAAGAATAGAGGTAAAGTAAGGCTAAAGGATAATGCGCCAGGGTGTGGATGGTTGAAGGAGGGCTGAAAACAAGTGCAGTTAGGGGACTAGAAATTGTGAAGGGCTAAGGAGATTGAAGATGGGTAAGAGGAAAGTCTGATAGGAGGTGGCAGTGAGTTCCAAAGCTTTGGGAAGTGGTAGAAGAAAGCTTCCTGGCTTATGGAGGTAGATCAATGAGGAATAGCTGGAGTACATGTGTCAGTGGATCTGAGAGGGCAGGAGGAGGGAGATGGAGATTTAGAAGTGAACTTGGCCCAGTGAGAGAGACACCTACACTCAAGGAAGGGGAAAGTTAGAGAATGGTACAAGGTACAGTGATGTGTGTGGGAGGGAGAGTCAAGAGCAAAGCGACAGAAAGCGTTGAAGAAAGTACCCAACCTGGTAAGGAAAGACTTACGAGCAGCACTGTAGACTATATCGCAATAGTCAAAAATAGAGAGTATCATTTTCTGAACAAGATCATGCCTAAACGGTAGTGGTAAGGAACTACAGTTCCTGTAAAGGGCGCCAAGCTTGGGGTCCAGTTTTTTCAGGATGGCGTTAATATATACAGAAATGTAAAGGTGTTGGTCAAGCCAGACACCCAGGTATTTAAAAGAGGTAGTGTCCTCTAGTGTTTTCCCTTCAAGAGTGTGGAAGGAGGGATGGGAGAGCAGCCTAGAGAGTCTTTGCTTAGTGCCAAAGCTCATGGAGACTGTATTCTTGGTGCTGAGGAAGAGTTGATGTGAGCTTAGCCAGCGTTGAACATTATTGAAGTCAAGTTGTATTCTGGAAGTCACATCAGGGTTAGATTGGCCAGTAGCTACACACGGGGCTGGGGGCACCAACAGAATTGGTTTCAAAGACAAGAGTAGCTTGATGTCACACATGGGGGGCTTGAGGCACCTAACAGATACTGTGTGGTACAGCCAGGCAACCTAAATGGCTCTCACTAAGAGATACAGAGTACAGGGCTCAGGGCACCTAACAGACTGTGTATAAAACAGCCACAATGGCTTTATTGAGAGACACAGAGTAGCAGATACACACAGGACTGGGGGCACTTAACAGACTCTGACTATACAGCCTAAAATGGCTTCCAAGACACAGAGCAGTGCTAGATTCACACACAGAGCTCGGGCATAGACAATAGGCACAGTAAATAAATAGCTCTCACTACTGCAGAGACCCACAGGCTCAGGGCACCTATTGGCTTACCCTTCCCCCCATTGAGTCACTTAGACAAAAGTATCTCAATTCCCAATCCCTTTCCTTTCAGTTCACAAATTCCCTCTAGCGTCCATGTGCTTTCTTTTTATTTTATTTTTAATATTGCTTTTTGCTGTTTTTTGGGGGGCTCAGGTTTAGCAGCAAGTGCCAAGCCACCGACCACTCACTCCTTCTCCTCCAAGCTGCAACCGTCTTCTGCAGCATGCTCACACAGACAAGGAGCGCAGACACCAGCACTGACCAATCGGATTGTCAGGCTGGTGTCATGTGCTCCTGTCTAGTATGAGGACCCCACAGGCTGCCTCTAACTCCTGATTGGAGTGGTGCACAAATCCCAGGACTCCACAGGCTCTGCTTAATATGCCTGTTTTTTTTTTTATTGTTACCTGCTACCCACCCTTTTTCCTGTGGTCACAGTACCCGACCTGCAAAATGCCAGGTGGGGTAGTAAATTGCCCAAACTACCCTACCCAACCAAAAAAGGCAGATACTTGACATACCCACTCCAGCTACCCAATGGGTAGCCCATTGCTAGTCTCTATTTTAATCCACAAATCCTTACCTTGGAAGATGGTGAGTATAAAAACACACAAGGTGGATATTACAATGGATCTCTACTCCAGATGGCTTCTTATTGCTGGGGAAGGGGCATACGGCCCAAATAAGAATGATCTCATTGTGTTCCATTACCTGAACCTAGCACCTGAGGACTTTAATGACTCCCCCACGCCAGTCCTAATTGAGGGGATTTCATCATCACCCTAGAACCACTCTTAGACCACAGCACATCCCCACTAGAACCATATGGCAGAGTGGCAGCACCCCTGAAGGATCTAATGGAAGGGTATGTATTAATAGACACATAGAGGTTGTTACACCCAGAGGACTGTGATTACAGCTGTTTTTCAGCATCTCAAGCAACCTCCAGTAAGATTAATTTCTGGCGGATATCTCTGCTGGCCACCCAAAGTGTTATTAGTTCACATATTGAACCCCTAATCACATCTGACCATACCCAGTCACCCTAGGGGTCATGTGAAGACTGACTACCTCAAGGTGACCTTCCTGGAAGTTGGACCTGCTCCTACCACAGGACCCAAAATTTGTGGACTAGGTGAAAAAAGAAGCCCGACTTCTCAGACAATGCAATGGGAGACTCATCCTATAGCAGTCTGTAGTAGGCCTTTAAAGCTGTAATGAGAGATAATATAATTGGCTATGCAGTCCATAGGAGAAGGGAGAGAGAGGTGGAACTAAAAGACATAGAAAGTTCCCTAAAGCAGAAGGAAGCAGCATCTAAGAATTGTATGGTCAACTTTAAGGAGAGTGTAGTGGTCCTCACAGACCTCTGCACAAAAATAAATCTCCTACTGACCCGGACAGGCAAGCTGTCATTGCTGCATCTCCAACATCACTCTTGGAAGAAAGGGAAAAAGGCAAGCAAAGTACTGACTTACGAACTTTGTAAGCAACAGGCAGAGCAGTATGTAACCAAACTCTGTAATTCACATGGGCAGAACCAGACTTCAGCAGAGGGTCTTAACTCGGTAATACATACATTCTATGTCTCATTATACTCCTCACCATCCCCTCCCTTGAGGCAAGCCTTCAGCCATTTTCTGTCCCATTAATCCAAGCTTCAACTGACTAACACACAGAGGAAGGCATTGGAGACTTTGTTGAAAGAGACAAAAGTCCAGGCAGCTGTTCAGGCCATGAACCCTTATAAGGCACCCGGAAGGGACAGTATACCTATAGATCTATACCAACGCTTAAGGAAAGAGTTCAGTCCATGGCTCAAGCTGGTGTTCCAAGAAGCCCACAAGAAGGGTGTGTTCATCCCACAATGAGAGAAGCAGTCACTGCTGTTCTTCCACAAAATGGCAAGGGTTTGGCACAACCAGGGAGCTACTGGCCCGTATCCTTAATTATGCCAATGCAAAAATCCTGGTGATGACTGTGGCCATCAGACTTGAAAAAATGTCTAACCTCCCTTATACATCTGACTCAGATAGGGTTGTAAAGGGGTGCCTGAGTTCAGATCTCATGCACTCCATGATAAATATCATTCCTGCAGCATTTCAATCCTCCATGCCCACTATAGTAAGAGCCATAGACTTTGAAAAGGCCTTCAAATCAGTAGATTTGGTCTTCCTGGGGAGAGGTGGTAGAGTAAGCGCCATAGACTTTGAAAGGGCCTTCAAGTCAGTAGAGTGAGGCGTCCTGGGGGGGAATATTTTAAGGCAATGGGTGGTGGCCTCACCTTTCATGCATGGATTAACACCTTATACAAAGACCCCTTGGTCAAAGTCCTTTTCCAATAGTTACCATAGGACCCCATTGAAAATAAGCCTTGTTCAGTTAGGTAATATTTATTCATAAGCAAATTATGAATAAAAGTATTACTACCTGCTGCCTACTACCAATGGTACCCTATCAGTCCCCTTCACTTTAGAGAATGGCATGAAAAAGGAATGCCCCCTCTCTCCCCTCCTATTCATGCTGGCAATCAGGCCACTGGTCATTTCTCTGAGACTGCACCTGGGAATCCATGGCATTAAGGGGAGACCACAAGAATAGTGTGAAAAGCTCTACACTGTTGACTTATTGATGCTGCTCTCAAATGCCCCGGCAGCCCTTGACCAGCTACTGACCTGCTCAGAAGATTCACAGAGGTATTTGGCCAGTGGCTCACTCACTCCAAGACAGAGATCCTGCCTGTGAACAACAAATGCAGGGGCTTCCAATTTCTCAAAAAAAGGCCTCAGGTAGTCCCCAGGAGGCATTATTACCTGGGGATCAAGATTACTACTGACCTTAAGCAATATCTGAGCACTGAACCTGCAGCCCCTCCTCATCATACTTAAAAGCTCATCACAGCACCCATGCTTTTACAATGTCTATCACATTTACCCATACACATACCTAATGACTAGTTTACAAAAATAGACAGCATGATAGGTGGCTTTTTATGGGAGGGCAAACCCCCAAGATTCAGATGTCTAAACCTCAAACCTATGGAATGCCCTGGTTGTAGAACTACCTCATGGCATTCATATGAGCACAAACCCTTCAGTGGTTTCGGTTGTAGGGTCATAACTAGCCTGTGTGGACACAGATAGTATTTGCCTTTATGTATGCATGCCAAACAAGTGGAGGATATGATCAAGACACATTTGCTGGTGCTGAAGGGAGACAAAGCCTTAGGTTAATTTGTTTCCCTACCTCCCAAAATGACTTATATTATTTATTTAGTCTTTGGTTACCTAGTTGGTGCACCAGACAGTAAGATGCCTATTTTCAGGCACAACCCAGGAGAGTACAGTTACAGACAATAATAAGCATAATACAGTAAAGAGGATAAAGATATAATGTATGGGTAGCCCTTATTATTGTCCAAATTCGGCAAGTTTATGTAGATGTTATGGTATCGATGTAACATCAAGAGGTTGTTAACCCCTCTTGAATATGTCACATCTATACCATAACAACAGGAGTGGATCTACGCATGCGCAGGTCTTTTTCACAAGCAGTGCACAACAAATGGCCACGGCGGACAGAGCTGGCTCTAATCTGGAGAAGCACTATGGGAAACATTACAAAGTAAGGACTATCTTCAGTTTTTGCCCATACGCTATAAAATATAATGGATGGGGATTTATCGGTAACCTGCTTCTCGAGGACACCAAGACAACTGTAAACCTCTCGAGCTTCACTCTTGAGGTTTGCTTAATTGCCACAGTAACCTCTCGAAGTGATTACAACGTGGTTACCAATAAATCCCCATCCATTATCCTCTATGTAAACAATGTAAACTGGTACCTAGTTACAATGCACAGGCAGTAGAATATACAAAACAGTGCATGGATTCTATGTAGAAAGGAGAAAAAATCAGTACAATAGTGACAGACATAAGCAACAAGAAGGGTGATTAATGGAAGGTGCAGTATCACAAAAACAACTTAAAACAGATGGTGCATCATCAGTACAGTAAGTGCAAACAGATAAATTAACAGCAATAGCATAAAAGAGCTACTACGCTAAAAGATAAATTGATCCACAACAAACAACCAGAGAAAGTGGGACTCCCACATGGCTACCTAATCATAGCATGGGTTGTTTTGTATGAAAAAAATGTACATACTGTAGTGTCATTTCACAGGGTAAGAAATCTATAAGTCCAGAAAATGGCTTTATTGTAACATGAATGTTTTGATCACCTGTGATACCTGAGGGATCATTTATCTAGCATCCTGTAACTTTGAAGCCTACTATGTAGGGAAATTATGTGTCAGAGTGGTGAAACACTGCCATGGTATTCATTAAAAAAATCTTGACTATGCAGTGGCTTTACATGTCCATACAGCTAGGGGGACCAGCAACATACTGTACATTTGTTTTTAAAGGGATTGAGAATGTCCACCCTAATGTGAGGGGAAGGGTGATTATGATCAGAAGGTTTTATGAAAGGAGGCATATTGAATTTATACTTTAGATGCTAGCGAGGGGCCAGGTCTCGACTCAGGTTTTGATCTGGCACCATTTTTGAAAAAAATAATATATACATAGTACAGTATGTAGTTCTTGATTTTGTGTTTTTTGTCTGCCATCCAGTTCTTCTACAATCTACTATGAATCTTGTTTCCAGATAAGAGGTTCCATGTACTTTATTTGATGAAAGACAGATGTTTAAAGGAAATTTTAACCATTAGAAATTAAATATAGGGATATAGCGAGCATGGATTTATAGTAATTTAAGACACCGTGTATCACAGCACATTCCCTTAGAAATTAAATATTGGGATATAGCGAGCAGGGATTTATACTAATTTAAGACACAATGTATCACAGCACATTCCCTTTATGCAATAACTATGATATTCAGTATTATACAATTGGGAATACTAATGCTGTTTATAATTTTTGTATGTTTATAATATTTACATTTGTACACTTGTTTTGCACCTCTGTTTGGTTATTTATAGTATGTTATTTATGGTGACACAGTGGTAGAATGGTGCTTTTTGTTAGTGTGTATAGCTTTAAGAATGGCCACTATAAACTGTGGTCAACGCAGCACATTGCCTTTGAAAAAATAAAAGAT
Organism: Neoceratodus forsteri; assembly: GCA_016271365.2. Lineage (NCBI taxonomy): Eukaryota > Metazoa > Chordata > Ceratodontiformes > Ceratodontidae > Neoceratodus > Neoceratodus forsteri. The sequence goes on along the minus strand of CM057459.1, from coordinate 718,639,791 downwards.
ATAGTGTGAAATACATTAGGCAGTTTACTTCCTGGTGGGTCTGTTTTTATTGTTGTATTCACAACACAGAAATAAACCTCTTGTATCAGTTACCTTGGAGTTTTCCACTATTTTAGCATTTACAGCATTTTTAAAGCTGTTTAGTGGTAGTGAGTGCTGCAGATTTCTTTTTTTTATCACTCTGTACTTTTTGTCTGTCAACACCCATTCCCTGGTGCAATACCTCTGCTTTTTTATTTAGTCTGTTGATGGCAGGGCCTCTTTATCACCACCTAGTTACAGGGGCATGTTTGTTTTGAACAAGACAGGAATTATCAATGTAGCACATCAGAACTGAAGTTGCACGGGTTGTTACATTTGAGTAAGACCAACTAATAGGTAATAAAAACCTGTTTTCAATACTAATCTTGGGGAACTCTCTAAAGAAGAGAATTCTTCTAGATATTTTTGGGAGAACAGGCATCCCAAACACAGAAAATTGGAGAGTGGTCAACAGTACAGTCAGAAAGGTACCAGTACATGCAATCCTGTCCTGTCTACAAGTGAGAAACCAATCAAGTAATGTATGGTGAGAATTTACCGAGGATAATCTGGTTGTTATGGTGAAACATTGGGAAACTTTCAGCTTGGCAGTGGCTTGCTACTACACCAGCCTTGATTAAAGAACCCCATTTAAAGCAATGCTTCACTTGCACTAACAAATTATAGTTGATCAAGCAGTGTAGATAAATCAAATAGTCTGTCATGAGGGGGTTATATGCATACACAAGACTGAGCTTCTTAGAATTCTCCAGTAGGCATACAGAATATATAGCTCAACACAAGACTTATGAGAGATGGCATAGTCAAGGGGAAAGGTGTTCGAGTGAGATTCATAGAAGATAAGCACATCTCCTCATGTTTACATGAACTCCTGTCTTTACTGTACAAATAAAGTTGTAGTCGCAAATAGCATGGATAGTCAGGTAAAGTACTGTAGGTTAAAGCCAGATCTCACTAACATGTAAGATAGCATGCTTATAAAAGGAGATCCAGGACTTGAGTTTATTCTAATTGCCATGAGATTATGAACAGTAAGATGAGCAATTCTTAAGCCTGTCAGAGAGTTCAATTGAACAAAAGAGGTGGTGGGAGAATGGACTTGGATTTGTCTCCATATCACCAGATTAAGTCAGTCTCAGAAGTGAGTAAACTACAGAATGAAAACAGCTACAAAATCTGAGAAAAATATACAAGTTACCCTATGCAAGCTAACACATTTGGGAAGGAATGAAAATATTTTGCAGGAGGGGAGCAAGAAGGTATTTGAATTATGAGAGGAGATAACTAAGGAATTAGAGAAAGTAAAATCAAGGAAGTCACATAAGGCTTTATGATCATAGCTGCAGGGACCAGGAGACAAGAACTGCTGAAAAATAAAAGCTCAAACAAGGTAGCACCTAAGAAGAGAGGTACAGCTTTTGAGCCCATAATAGAAGAGAGATGAATCTGCAGACACAGTAGGAAGAACAGCAGTTTAATATCAATACATGTGCAATCACCAAGTAGGACATGCAGAAAGGCAACATTAAATATAGCAGTAACAATGCTTGCAAGTCAGAATCTGGTGTGATTTGAGTTCAGTTTCTAGCCATCCTGGCAAAATGGAAAACAGCCTCCTGTTGGCCACCCTTATCCTAGGTGGCTGCTCAGTGGGTGGCCCCATGGATCTACCTATTTGAGAAAGTCAGTGGAAACACCCTGTCACCACCCATCTAGATGGCACAGGGTCAGAGATCAAATGAGTGGATCTTCACAGTCACCAGTACTCTGGTTCAGGTGGGTCAGTTGCTGGGAAAAGAGACTTACTCCCACCTTTTCTGTTGACCCAGCAGAAAGAAGATTGTGTATTGTTGGTGTCAAATTTATGCTTTCAAAAGCAAGCAAAAAATATACTAACATGTTACCAGCTCCTGCCATCACCTGATTGGCTGGTGGGGGGGGTCTGGGGATCAATTGACTGGATCTTCATAGTCAAAGGCACTCCATGTCAGATGGGTCATTGGTAGGAGGGGGGAGACTTGCTCCCATCTCTACTGCTGGCATCGAATATAGCCCTGATATGCAGCAGTTCCTGCAAAGGTGCAATTCTATACCTTGCAGTATTAGTGTGGAGTGCTGCAGTATGCTGCAGAAAAAGTGTAATTCAGTGGAAATGAAGCCCTTTTGTCATGCAGTATTTTGTGACATGTCATTTATGCAAAGGTACTAAGTTGCATCCTGGCTGTCTCCACTATATGGTAAATACATGTTAAGTCAGTAAATAATTATGTTAGTTAGTAAATCCTTCTGTGTAAATGTCTAAACCATTTAGCTATAAATACTGTAGACAAACAACACATAGTATGCAAATTCAAAGAACTTAGCTTTTATGGTGCATAATACAGTATCATATGTGGCTTCTCTTGAGACAAGTCAATAACCCATCTACTTTAACAAAGTTAATTTAAATTGGGAGACTATTTATTAGATTGGTAATTCTCCAATAGTTTATTTTTATTCTTATTAGATGTATGATAATGATTAAGCAACAGGGTGACTCACAGCACAACTATTATATACCAGGTAAGAACCTTTTAATAACACCTTTTGTACACCTATTGAAGTAATTTACAGATCACTTAATCAGACAGCTGACCAAGGTGAGGTGCTAGAAAAAAATGAAATTCAGATGGCAGTGAGCCAGGGAAATGTTTTAATTATGGGAGATTTCTACCTCCCAGAAACTGACATGTTCACACAGGAAGCTAGGTGCCAAAAGGCATAAGTTCATTGAGGTTTTGCATAACTGCTTTCACACCCAGTGGGTGAGGGAACTAACTGTGTGTGTGTGGGGGGGTGCAATTGTAGATCTCATACCATCCAAGGACATTATTAGAGGTATGGTATCACAATAGAGGACCCAATAGGACAGAGTAACCACAACACTGTAAAATTCAACAGTGTGCTGGATACCCAGAAATGGAATTCCAGCCCTGTGGTCCCTAAGTTAAAAACTATGAACTTTAAAACAATGACAGAATTAATCAAAGGTCTGCTAGAGAGCATCCATGAGCTGGAGGGGGCAGAAAATAAGTAGGCAGCAATAAAATGGACAGTATTAGAAGCAGACCATGAGTGCATTAAATTTGTCAGTTATGACAAAACAGCATAGCAAACCAATATGTTTGGACAGACAAGTGAAGAATGCAATTCTGAACAAAAAGAGAGAATTCAGGGCCTTCAGCAGGGCACAACAGGAGGCCAATAGGAAGCTGTATAAGAATGAGCTAGATAAAAGCAGCAGCTCAGTGGGAGGATAAAGGCAGGCTTAGAACTAACAACAGTGGAAGGGGTAAAAGAAAAAAAGACATTCAGGTACATTACGGAAAAAAGACAAAGAAGAGATAGCATAAAATGGATGAAGAAATAAAAACAGAGTGCAGAAGTGGATGAGGGAAAGTGAACATGTTGAATAAGTACTTTAATTCTGTGTTCGTGGACAAAGCTTCATGGCCACTGTCAGACAGTATGATTAAATGTGGGGATACAGATTAACACAAGTTAGAGATGGGACATATTTTTGAAGAGAGATCATTGAATGGTCTGAGGGATTTAAAGGTAAACAAGTCCCTGGGACTAGATGGTATGCACTCAAGAGTACTAAGAGAGAACAGACATGCCCTAGCAGCACCTTTGGCAGATGTGTAGAACTATTTATTCTTGCACAAGTTATATTTAACGCATGGCACTAATTGGCTGCGATTGCATCAACTTAATTTCACACTGCAAATAGCACCTAATTTACACCCATTGAAAATGTGCAGTTTGGACCAGTTAGTGTCCTTTTATTTTAGTGCAATTATCACTTAAGTGAAAATACCTATAATTATTTTACAACAAACATAACACATTCTACAGCTGCATGGGGGGGGGCTGTACATCATTGTCACTGGCCTGATGGGATTCACCTCAGAATTCTAAAAGAACTAAGGGGAGAATGAGTGAAACCACTGACTACACTTTTTAACAAATCATGGGAGGATGGTGTGGTACTGGAGGAGGGTAGATGTGATTCCCCTTCACAAAAGTGGGAGCAAAGCAGAGGACGGAAACTACAGACCTGTTAGCTTGACCTCAGTGGTAGGGAAAATGATGGAATTACTTCTGAAAGAAAGAATTGTTGAGTACCTAGAGACTAGCAGGGCACAGGACCCAAGGCAGCATGGATTCACAGCAGGAAGGTCATGTCAGATGACTCTAATAGATTTCCTTGATTGGGTGACCAAAGTAGTAGACCAGGAAGGGGCTAGACATGGCCTACCTAGAGTTTAACAAGGCATTTGACACAGTCCCACACAAAACATTAATAAACAAATTAACCAGCCTGGGACTTGGTTCCATGGTGGTAGCCTGGGTGCAAAATTGGCTGGACAACAGGACACAGAGGGTAATAGTAAATGGAGTCCACTCCATTGAAAGGAGGGTTACTAGCTGGGTACCGCAGGGTTCAGTACTGGGTCTGGTCATTTTTAATGTCTTTATAAGTGACATTGCAGAGGGATTGGAAGGAAAAATATGCCTCTTTGCAGACAACACAAAGATCTGCAACAGGGTTGATACACAAGGGGGGATAGAAAGGATGAGAAGGGACTTGGCAAGGTTGGAGGAATGGTCAAAAGTATGGCAGCTTAGATTCAATGCAAAGAAGTGCAAAGTAATGCACCTGGGAAACAAAAACCCAGAGAAAGAGTACAGAATGGGGAGGGAGGTATTAACAACAACAAAAATGGAAAGGGGCCTGGGGTAGTCATATCAGTTGACCTAAAGGTAAGCAAGCAATATGAGAAGGCAGTAAGGATGGCTGGGGGATATTGGGATGTATAGGGAGAGGCTTCATCGGTAGAAAACAGGAAGTTGTTATCCCTCTGTACAGACAGTTGGTGAGACCCCATCTGGAGTACTGCATGCAGTTCTGGAGAGCCCATCTCCGCAAGGACATAAACAGGATGGAGGCAGTCCAGAGGAGGGCAACTACAATGGTACAGGGTCTGCAACAGAAGCTATATGAAGAAAGACTAAAGGGGTTAATATGTATACCCTTGAGGTAAGAAGGGAGAGAGGGGACATGATAGAAACTTTCAAGTACCTCAAGGAAATCAACAAAGTCCAAGAGGATAGCATCTTTCAGAAAAGAGATGTGCAAGAACAAGGGGACACAATTTGAAGATAGAGGAGGGATGGCTCAGGGGTAATGTGAGGAAGTATTTATTCACAGAGAGGGTAGGGGGTGCATGGTATGGCCTTCATGAGGAGGTCATGGGGTCAAAACAGTGGGGAATTTCAAGAATGCATGGGACAGACATAAGGCAATTCTGGTGGGTGGTAGAAAGAAGTAGACTGTTGGTTAACTAGGATCTGCAGCTTTCCAATAGGTAGGGAAATGGGCAGACTAGGTGGGTCAAGCTGTCCTTATCTGCCTTCAAATTCTATGTTTCTACGTACAGTGTTTAATGAACCATGCACAAAGGGTTTGATGTCAAAGGGTTGGAGCATAGTGAAAGTGGCCCCCCGCATGGAGTGGTGATTGATAGCATCTAGGAAATTGCAAGTCAGTGAGCATGACATACAGTATATAGTTGGCAAGCTGCTAGGGGCTATCATAAAAGAGCAGATAGTTGAATTACTGGAGGTAAGTAGGCTTATATATAGTAATTAACAAGGGACAGGTCATGTCAAGTGTACTTGATTATTTTTTTTATGGCTGTGGGCAGAACCGACAGCCATCTTGCTTTAGATAGAAAACTGGCATACCGTGGAACACATTTTGGGACTTTTCAATGTACCCTTCCATAAGGGCAAATCACTATGACAGTCAAAGAAATACTCCCTTCTTTCTGTTTAGAATGTTGAACACAGAACTCCAAGCTGCTTTTCTCTGAGAGCTAATGTATACACATTCCAAACAAATCTAAATATCTTTAAAACTATTCAAGGTGCACAAAAACAACCACCATGAAACTTGTTCAGGACGAAAAGACCTTTCACATGAGGATAGTCACTAATCTAAATTATTTATATATTGTAAAACTGGTCTTCCAAACAACCTCATTTTTTTTCCTCTGAGTGAACACAGTAGGAGTCATGCCAAACAAATGTAAATATCTCAGAAGGTATACAAGCTACCAATACATGACCAACATGAAAATTGTTCAGGACAAAATGACCTTTCAAATGAGGGTAGTCACTAATATGAATTCATTAGATTTTTTAAAATATAGCCACCTGAAAGGTGAAATTGTGAAGAAAAATGAAAATTCAGGTAATCAGATGGTCATAGTTTATTTTTTTTTGTGGTTAATAAGTTTTATTGATTTGACTTATTAAGATAATACAAACATTAAAACAGTCGGATACATTGCAAAGATCTTACAAACTGTTACATATGTCTGTAGAAGCAGAGAACAGAACATGCTGGCCAAATAGTAATGAACTGAATATACTAGCCAGGTAAACAGTAGGATAATACTCTGTGCCTGGATGTAAAACACCTATCCAGCTGGAGATTAACTTTGAAAGTATTAGCAGTTGGTGCATTGCATTATGGCTAACTCATACAAACATATCTTACCTGGCCCCATCTTGCTAGTTTCTGCAGTATTTGACAAAGCATAAAAAATTATGAGAGGTCCAGTGCCACTGTCCTCTACTTTACGCCTACAACATACAAGAGATCACACACACAAAGCAAACAGGTCTTCACTGTCAGAGAAGATACTATCCTTTACTGATATTATACCACGTCATCCATAGAGCAGGGTCCCCTATAACTCAGTAACAATCTCTCCAGCACTTGCCCCTAAATGCACCATGAGAGGAGACCATTATAGTAGCATGGTTGTGTCTATTCAGCCGATTCCCCCTCTAGGTTTCAAAAATAGAAGGAAGGGAGTCCAGAGGGCAGTATATTTAAAGAGGGTATTGGTCACAGTATGTGATATTCTGGCCCAGTTGGCAACTTCAGCCATGGAGGTAAGTACCTCCCCCAGAGTGAGGATTATCTGGGACCACTATTTACATAGTAGGAGTCTTTTAACCTGCATACTGAGTGTTAGAAGTAGTTTCAACTTGGAGAAACGAAGGTGAGGGGCTGGGGTCCGGAGTCCTAATAACATCAACTCAGGGGACTGAGGCACAGGCTTCCTAAGTATTTTGGACCCCATCTCACAGGTAGCCTGCCATAGGGGCTGGATCAGCCTGCAGGACCAAAGTATATAGAACAGGTCACCTGGGAGTTCCTGACACCTCCAACACAGGTCAGACTGAACCAGCTTTGCCATGGCGAGGACTACAGGAGTCCTTACCAGGAGTGAATTATCTTGTTCTGTATTAATTGACTACTGGTGTCAGGATATGCCCCATGAGCTAGTTTTAGACAAGACTTCCACTCCAGGTTCGTAATAGGGGCATGCAGTGCTTTCTCCCATTTATGCTTGGATTCCTCTGTTTGGGACAGGATGGTGCTCCAAATGGCCACATACACCCGGCTTGACTGTCCTCTTTCTAGGGCCAGCCATGACTCTACCCGGGAGATTTGTTGCTCTTGGTGCTGCTTATGTCTATATGTAAGGATGGCGCTTCTTATTTGAAGGAATCATCAGAAGTCTTTGGGAGAGATCTCATAAGAGCTCCACAGGCCCTCAAAGGAATTAAGGGTATCTGTACCAGGAATGAGCATATCTCAAAGCAGTGAGATACCACCACATTCCCATGAGGGCCATGCAATTGGTTGTTTATTGATGGTAATCTCGTTATTGCCCCATAGTGGGGTAAGTCTTAGGGGAGATGGGGAGGTGCCCAACTTCTTATGCACCTTGGCCCAATATTCCAGAGAAGGATCTATAGTAGGATGAGAGTGAGTGCACTTAGGGGGATGGTTAAATAACAATAGTACCAAGTGAGTATGCTGACATACTTCTCTTTCCATATTCAGCCACTGGGGAGCGTTGTGTTCAGGGAAAAGGAACCATGTTAATGTCTGAGCCAGTTGAAAGGCCCATTTATATCCCTCTAACCACAGAAGACCCCAGCCCCCTTCTGACCAATGAGCTCTGAGCTTATTTCTACTGTACCTAGGTTTCTTACCCTCCCACAAAAAGGATCCCAGTAGGGAGTCTAATTTAGTAAACCAATAATGAGGTATTTTCAAAGGAATGTGGGAGAGAAGATAAATAATTTTTGGTGCTGTGACCATTTTAATTGCGGATATTTTACCTACAAGAGACAGTCAAAGAGATTTTCCTCTGTCCAGTTCTGTACGAATGGATGCAAAAAGTGTTTTCATATTCAGGTCCCAGATTTTATGCAGATTAGGAGAGATAGTAATGCCCAAGTAGGTAATCCCCGCCGAGGCCCATCGGAGCTCATGCTGAGTAACCATTTGAGAGGTACACTTAGAATTTAAATGTAGGACCTTCGTCTTGGCCTGGTTAATCTTGAGCCCTGAAAATGTAGAGAAATTAGACAAGGTGGACAGTAGAGGAGGGAGGGAGGTGACGATATTGGCTATAGGGAGCAACAGGTCATCCGCATACATAAGAGTAGGGTATGCCCTTGTTCCCAGCTGGATCCCAGAAATTAGAGGATTTTGCCTAATAGCGGATGCCAGGGGTTCCACTACCAATACAAAAAATAGTGGGGAAAGTGGACAGCCCTGACGGGTACCCCTACCCAGTATGAATGGGGGAGACTGCATCGTATTGGTGAGTATCCCTGCAGCTGGGGATGAATATATTGCCCCAATCCAGGCCCCAAACCCCACCCCCAAGCACTGCTTGGGCTTCTGAGATTTTGGGGAGATGTAGGGACTCTAGAAATGTGTGGACCCCTTGGGGGTCTGGGGCTCTGGAGGATTTATATAACGAGGAGTAAAAATCCATCATTATTTGATTAATACCTTGCACCGAGGTCTGGGCCCTACTCCCTGCATCCTCCAAAGCTGCTATATACCTTTCAGCTTGCTGCTTTTTGAGACGGTATGCCAGCAGCTTACCCCCATTTCTTCCCCTTCCCAATATTTATGCTTGAATCTAATGATCGAAATCTCTGCCTTTCTAGAGACCATCTCGTTCACTTGCATCTTCAGAGAGGTGACCTTGTGACCTGCCTCTGACCTAAGGGAAGGGACACGAAGGGCCTTAAAAGCACGCTCCATTCTCAGAGTTGTAGTTCAAGCCCCCTCAAATGTTGTTCCCTCCTCTTTCAGCGCTGGCTCGCATACCCTATTATCACCCCTCTTAGAGTAGCTTTGAATGCCTCCAATGCGGTGCCCGCAGAGGTATCTGCTATGAGGTTATACTGAAAAATTTCCATTGCATCCTTTTGAAGCCAAGAGGGAAAGTCTGGGTCATGAAGAAGCAATGGGTCCAGCCTCCATGCTGGAGACTTAGAGAGAGGGAGGCCCCATGTGAAGGCAAGGTGCACAGGGGCATGATCCGAGATAACTAAGGGATGAATAACAGTATTAACAGTGTTACCAGTAATAGTTGGAGAGGTGAGCCAGAAGTCTATTCTGCTAAGAGAACTATGTACTGGGGAATGAAAGGTGTAGTCCCGCTGGGAGGGGTGAAATATTCTCCAGATGTCCGTAAGGGCCAAATCTTGTTGTAATTGAGCCACTGCCATTACAGCCCTGGAGTGGGGCTCAGTATTGGAAGCAGATCTATCCAGAAAAGGGTCCAGAGTAAGATTAAAATCACCCCCTAATAAAATAGGGGTATCTTCTGTAGCTATGGATCCCAGCAGCTGGGCCAACTTGTGAAAGAAGGAGGGCGAGTCCTCATTCGGAGCGTATACGTTACCCAGGATCAGAAGGCTCTCCCCAGTATCCATGAGTACCACCACCCATCTACCCTCAGGGTCTCTCACTTGTCTCTGCAATTTCCAATGTAGTTGTTTGTGAGGCAGAATAGCCACCCCTCTCTTTCTAGAGGAGGCTGAGGCATGAATGACCTGACCTACCCACTCCCTCTTCAGTCTCTCAGGATCCCCCCCCCGGTAAGTTTGGTCTTCTGCAGGAAGGCAACCCTCACTCCCAGTCTCTTAAGGTGGCCCAAAACTTGCTCCCTCTTGTTTGGGGTGTTAAGCCCTATGACAGTCCATGTCAGACAAGTGATATCACCTGTTAGTAATAGGGAGCAAATGTTTCATTAAGAGCTATATTAAGAACAACCAGCAGATGGGGGCGAGGGCAGCCCAACCAGAAGAGGCAAATTTCTATGGACTGCCACCAGATATAGAGAGAGTGGGTAAAGCCCATATACCCTGCCCCTACCAGATGACCTTATACTAGCAAATAACAAAACATCTGTGTGTGTCTCTTGTGAAACAAACATACATAAACACATTAACAAACTATATACATTGTGCACAGTGTACCATGCAATTTGTGGATATAGAGGCATCTCTTCGGCCGCAGAGCCCTGCTGTAGGCCAGCCCCTATTCCCAGGGTGTTATCAAGTGGTATCCATCCTTCCTTAGCACTACGGTGAGTGCAGGGGGGGAGGTTCCCCCCATAAGAATCGAGCAACCCAATAAGAAGGTTGGACCATGTGGCTCATTTCAACCCCAGAGGGCTGAGAAAGCTGCTCCAGCAGAATAGCTCAGAAGCTGGGGTAGTTAAAGTGGGACTATACAATGCTTCTAATGAGGTGGGGGTTTGCAGGAAAGAAAGTGGGGGGGACTGCCCACTATTTCGGCAAGCCTAGGGTTATTGCTGATAGGTGTCAATGTGTTCTCACAACAAAAATCTTGGTGAGGTCAGGCTCATCACACCTATGAAGAGTGTACTGTAAGCCACTCAATGCAGGGGCTGGGAGATCTCCCCTTGATAGAAAATAATAATAAAAAAAATACCAGAGGGGCACAGGCCTGTGCCATTCACCACTTAGGGCCTCACATAAAACACATCCTGGCTACCCATTCAGCACAACAGTTTACGCATGCCGACAAATACTTTCATATTATATGACACATCTTCCCAGTGGACCTCACCCCCCAACACACACAAGTAAGTGAGGTAGAACTCACAAAAGTTCTGCTGTTTAATCTGATGGTACAAAAAATGCCTTCTTTGCCATCTAGACATGTCTGGACCTTTGATCAGGATGTCCACTGAGAGCTTGTTGGTAGGTCTCGTTGAATCCCTCCAAGTATAGGAGTGAGGCATCTTCTCTGCCATATGGCAGTGCAAGTTGGGGGTCAAGGTTGGGGTGAAAAGGGGCTCAAAAGTTCCTTTACATGGGTAACATGGAGAAAGGATAGCAGATGGGTCAGCAAAAGATATTGTCCACTGACGATCAATTTAGACACCCCAAACTTACCCCATACATACAATTCCCCAGGGTATTAAAAGAACAGGAATAGAAAGAAAATAGAAGGATGACTACTTATCTGACCACACCGGTGGGTTTTCTCTGATCGATTGCCCTGGAGATGTAGAGCGCTCAGGACAGTCCACACTGAAGATGAGATCTCCACTGGTAGAGGAGGCCTCCCTCATAGCCTTTGGTGGACACTGCCCTCCACTATCTGTAGCTCCATTCTGTGGCTGGTGAGGAGTTGCTGATGCAGACAGGTAGCTGGGCTGCAACAGTAGACCTGCTTTTCACAATCAAATCCACAATGCCTGAGTGATGATCTGGAGAGCTGGGGCATAAAGCTTCATATCTATTAGTGGTGTGGTAGGCCTGTAATGGATCTGGAGCAACAGTGTCCATGCTTGTGGCCTCCTCTGTGACGTCTTGCCCTCTCTCCGAAGGATGCTCCTGGCGGGCGTGTTTCTTTGAGGATTGCCTCTTTCGGTGTGCTTTTGGGGTGAGTTCCCAGTGTTGCTCCCTGAGGTCTTGCCAAACTGCAGGCCTGCTCACTGATGGAGAGGAGTGGCAATCCAACCTGTAGGTAGCAGTTTTTGCCAAAGGGGCTCCTGGGTAGTGGTGGTGAATTCTTGTTGCCAGTTGCGCCGTAAAAAATCCATGAATGCATCAGGAGATTCAAAACTGTTCAGGACACCATTATGCATAACTCGCATTGTGGATGGGTAACACAAGGAAAAGGACAGTCCAATACTGTGCATTTTATGCCTTGCCTCAGAGTATGCTCGGCTTTTGTCCAACAGATCCTTAGAGAAGTTCTGAAAGATGTGGATCCTATTCGATCTCCACACTACATGCTGTAACTCACGAGCTCTAGTTAGGACCTTCTCTTTGTCCCCAAAATCAATAAATTGGGCTATGATAGATTGTGGTCTGTCCTGGGCCTGAGACAGGGGTGCTAATGTACCATGTGCACGTTCCACCTGGAGCAGTATCAATGGGTCCAACTGCAGCATTTCAGTGATGGCTACTTGTAGAAATCCCTCAGTATCTTTGCCTTCTACATGCTCAGGGAAGTTCAGGAAGCAAAGATTATTATGGCAACCTCGATTCTCAAGGTCATCCATCATACTGCACAGCATCTGTATGGTCCATTGTTGATCTCTTAATTCTGCCCTTAAGTCCTGAACCTGCCCCTCCATTGCCGAGACCCGCTGTTTGGTATGCAGCATCCTGGCTTCTAAATTTTGAACCACTTGGGTGTTTAGATTCGTTGCCACAGTAACTTTTGTCATCTGGGCCATAAGTTGGCCGAACATCGCCTCAACTGACGGTTGCTCCCAGGTTTGTGGCAAACAGACTTCAGCCATATTTTCAGGCCTACCTCATCCAGGAGGCTGTTCAGTAAAATAGCAGTTTCCACACAGCAAATGAAGGCTTTTTGTATCAATGAAGCTAAATTAGTGTAGCTTGAGTATTACCCCACAAGTTACAGTAGAGTGAGGATATAATACCAGCTGGCAGAAAAAGGATTTTAAAGGATATTTCCCTCTGGGTTGTGGAGCTGATCTTTACGCTGCCATCCTATTTAGTGCCCCTAGTCAGATGGCCATAGTTTAAAAACATATAATTAGTGCAGCTTAATGAGTATGTTCATTAGAAAGGTCTTTTTTGTCCTGAACAACGTTCATGCTGGTTGTTTGTATACTTTTAGAGATAATTACATTTGTTTGTCATAACTCCTATGAAAATGAAAATTCAGGTAATCAGATGGCCATAGTTTAAAAAATATATTTAGTGCAGCTTAATGAATAGGCTAACTTGAAAGTTTTTTTCTCCTGAACAACTATCATCCTGGTTGTTTATGTGTAACTCATATACTCTTAGAGATATTTATACTTATTTGGCATAACTCCTATTGCATTTCTAAAAAGCCTCAGTTTTGCAAACCACTATGCCAGTTAAGCGAAATACTAGACCACCTTGTTTATCTCTTGTCATGCCGAATTTAACAGCAGAGCCTGGCGCAGACCAGATAGATGGAAGAAGCAAGACAGAGAAGAAAACAATGCTCACACATGGAAGGAAGACTTTGTGCACAAACAAGGCTGTCTGTGAAACTTTTAGGCATCTATGCTGCATCACTGATTTTTCTTTTATTATGTCTTCTTTGGCAACTTCTATTATTAAAATGCATTAAATGTATAGTTTACCAAATTTTCACCTTGAGATAACTCTTGAATGACTCCCAAATAAGTTTTAAGCCATTCCCTTTATGGGAGGTCAAAACCTGTGCAAAAAGTCAAGTATCATTTTTTCAATTATTTTTTTTTACAAATTTTCAAAGTAGAAGTGTGAAGAAATACAAAGGTCTATAAAAGTAACCATACTGATTACCTAAAAGTGAGCAAAATCAAATTTTTATAAATTATGTTGTTTCCAAGGGTTTCTGTATTCCCCCTTTTTCTTTTGCTAGCTACACTATTGCCCCTTGTTTGATTGGTTCTTGCATTTACCTTCCACAGAAATAGGCTAATTGATTTCTAACTAGTACCCTTGTATTTAGAAAGCCAAAAAGAATAATGCATTTTCTCTTTAGAATGGCTATGTAAATAGTGTTCAACCAACTGTGTTAAGCTTCACACTATGGTCTCTTGTTCACAAAGCCAGAACGGGTTGATGGTGTTGGAGCATGCTGGCTCTGGGAGCAAAGAAAGGAAGAGCTGGGTGAGGGTGAGGGGAAGGTTTTAGGATCTGTTTCAGGAGGAAGGGGGGCATTTTCTATGTTTCTATGCTTGAAGAAGCTGCCTGCAATTCTGCCTCAACATTGGCCAAATAATGTGATGATGAGACATGCAGAGTTCAGCCTGTTAATTAGCAGCAGATCCTGACAATTATTCTAGTTACAACAGCACTGTACCTACTGGCACTTTAATGAAATTCTTTAATGCTTAACATGAAGAAAATAAAAACAGCTTAAAACAAAATGATCTGCATTAAATCTTTTTTGGATGGGATCATGTTATATCTTTTCTGGAAAAAAGCATCAGATTAATTTTAGTAATTATTAGCAATATCATATGAGATCCTAATGTGAAGCTGATGCTGACCAGATAGGCGGAAGAAGCAAGACAGAGAAGAAAACAATGCTCACACAGAGAAGGAAGACTTGGTGCACAAACAAGGCTGTCTGTGAAACTTTTAGACATCTAAGCTGCAGCACTGATTTTTATGTTTGCTTGCACGCATGTGCAAGAAACATAGTGCCATCATTCGAGTTTTTGGAGGTGTGGCAGCCCTCTTCCAATTCAGTCAGTGTGTTTGCAGGCGGGGCCGCAGTTCTCCAATGCCTGCTGGAGCTGTCTATGACAGCAGTCCAAAATGCAGTGGAGTACAGTTGAAAGGGGGAGCTACACTTCAGTGAGCAGTGATAAGATATCATCTGCTCATGCACGCTCCCCCTACAAACACGCACACACATGCATGCATACTGCGTGCTAGCCCCCCCACGCACACACTGTGTAGCAGCGGCAGGGGTGCCCAATCCCGCAAATCAGCTATTCTGCCTCCCCTTCAAAGCAAAAGTTTCATATGCCACGCTGGTGCCCACCCCAGCATGGCTGCACATCAGAGGCCAAGGGGTGCCCACCCCGCTGGCTCCACTGGTCACCCCCAGCACAGGGTGCCATGCTGGGAGCCCACCCCAGCATGGCAAAAGATGGTATTGCTGATGGGGATGCTCAATCCCCTGTTGGCTCCACACCCCTCCACCAGCCATCTTTGTGCCACGCTGGGAGCCCACCCCAGTGTGGCAAACATCTCGCGTCATCATTTAAAAACAACAACCTGAAACTCGAAAATGGTCCCTACGCTGTCTTTGCCCCACCCGCCACCACTGT
The DNA here is from genome assembly GCA_016271365.2 of Neoceratodus forsteri. Lineage (NCBI taxonomy): Eukaryota > Metazoa > Chordata > Ceratodontiformes > Ceratodontidae > Neoceratodus > Neoceratodus forsteri. The sequence goes on along the minus strand of CM057459.1, from coordinate 718,624,501 downwards.
GCACCCTGCCTCCCCACCCCTCTCACCCCATACTTACCTCTGGACTCTGGTGTGACAATCTTTGGTGGACCGGGAACACGTCTGCACTCTTCAAAGTCGACAGCGAACTGAGGAAATGCCGGTAAGCTGTATAATGGGATAGATAGGGTTTTTTCAACTTTACTGCATATCTCAGGCATTTTTTTGGAATTTTGGCACCAAATTTTCAACATGGGGTTTTTGGGACCCCTTCTCATGAATGTTGTCACTGTCATGGTGTTAATTGGGCCTGAAGGGTGATTTCGCAGTCACTGCACGAAATCACCTTTCGGGACTGAATAATGAAACAACACTGCCACTGTTCATAAGGTGGGCTCTCAAAAAGCCTATGTTGAAAATTTGGTGGAAAAATTCCTAAAAATGACTGTTTTAGAGACGTGCGTTGCGCAGTTCCTATGCACGCTCATAAGTTCGCGAATTTTCAATATTTTCACTCCAGATTTTCCACATTGTCATTTTATTACACTTCCTTATGAACAGTACAGCTGCCATTTTTTACATGTTGTCCAAATGTGTTTCTGCACATGTAGCGCACAATGGCGCAGTCGGTGTGCGAAAGCAATGTTTGGGACAGATTAAGAAAATCACAGCTACACTGTTCATGAGCAGAGGTCTTAAAATGGCTATGTTTAAAATTTGGTGACAAAATTCCATAAATAACTGTGTTATGAGTGAGCATTGCGCAGTTTCCACGCACCCTCGTAAGTTCATGACTTTGTAATATTTTCAGTCCAGATTTTCATCAGTGGCATTTTTCCACACTTCCTTATGACCTGTACAGCTGTCATTTTTCACAACATGGCTGAAATGTGTTTTCACACTTTCAGTGCAGATATGCGTGGTCGCTGTGGGAAATCATTGTTCGGGACAGATAAAGAAAATCACAGTGACACTGTTCATGATCGGAGGTCGCAAAATGCCTGTGTTGAAAATCTGCTATAAAAAATCCCCAACCTAATTACATTACGGGTGTGTGTTGCACAGTTTCTATGCACGCTCGTGACTTCACCAGTTTTTTGATATTTTGACTGCAGATTTGCAACATTGCCATTTTTTACACCTCCCCATGAACAGTACAGCTGTCATTTTTCACATCCTGTTCAGAATGTGTTTTTGCACCTGTGGTGCTAAATGCCGTAGTCGCTGTGCATAAGCAGCTTTTGACTAATAAACTGATATTGCCACTGTTCATGAGGTGGAGGTCACAAAAAAAACATGTTGAAAATTTGGAGTGAAAATACCAACTAATGCCCTAGGTGTTAGAGTTTTCAACCATAATGCCCCACCCTGTAGAGAATGACAGGCATCGGGGTGTGACTTGCAATTCTTGCCTGTAATGCTCATACCATTCTACATCCTGCAGCCTGTGAGAGGCATTGAGGTATGCCTTGGACTCTTCAGCCCCAAAGTTCACCCCATTCTCCTATACCGCACCCATCTCACCATATTTCCTGATGGAATGGGGTGCGCATAAGGGCCAAAGACCCCAAGGCACACCGTGACACTTGTCAGTGTCTGCAGGGTAGGGTGTGGTGAAATGGCATGGCCACTATGCCTGATGACCCAAAGGCACACCCCAATGCCTGTGACTCTCTGAAGGGGGGTGGTGGTGAGGTTGGCTTCAGTTCAATACTTCACTGCCATTTCTATTATGCAGCTCTGTAACTTCTACACTACTAATGCCAATACCAGCAAGCAAACATTTGGCATTGAGAAATGCTTGTTCTTTTATTGTGTCCTCTTTGGCAACTTATATTATTAAAATGCATTAAATGTATAGTTTACTAAATCTTGACCTTGAGGTAACTCTTGAATAACTCCCAGATAAGTTTTAAGCCATTCCCTTTACGGGAGGTCAAGACCTGTGCAAAAAGTCAAGTGTTATTTTTTCATATTTTTTTTTACAAATTTCCAAAGTAATGCACATACAACTAATCTCCTATGCATTTTCAACTCAGAGAGAAGTTAATATTTGCACAAAAGCAAGCCCAAAGTTTATACAGTTTTGTTCTAAAGTTATTTTAATCTTAATCTTATTGGACTATTGAGTGCTATTTTCTTCATATTTTTTTTTACAAATTTCTGAAGCAAAAGTGTGGAGAAATACCAAAGTATGTACAACTAACCTCCTATGCATTTTTAGCTCAGAGAGAAGTTAATATTTGAGCAAAATCAAACCCAAAGTTTATACAGTTCTGTTCTAAAGTTATTTTATTCTAAATCTTATTGGACTATTGATGAACCGAGCAAAGAAATGTTTAGATAAAACAAATTGATGACTCCAGGATTGGGAGCTCATTAAAATTGAAAAAGGTCAAATCATGAAACCTTAAATGAACTCATTAAAACCATTCTTCTTAGTGTGCAATTACAATGAATTAAATATATTTGAAAGGATAGTGACAAAAAGGTATATTTTTTATGAATATAAACCTACAATTATACAACCATTGTGATACATATTTTTAGAATCAGAGGAACAGTGCAAGGCTGCTGAAATTGTGGTAATCTCACTGCTTCAATGCTTTAGTGTACATGTATCAAACCAAAAAGAGCTATAATAAAAGCTTCTATCATCTCAAAAAATATATATATTTTATTATATTTGATTTAACCTGAAAATACAAAATAGCAATAAGGAAGTAAAACAATCAAGATGAGATTTCAGCAGTCTCTAACCATACATTGAAGCCAAACCATAATAAAGACTTCTATCTTCTTCAAAGCAATTATATTTTATTTTGAGATATTTACTATTCTGCATCAAAGAAGACACTAGAATAAAAGTTTATTGGGTGTTTGGAAACAGGCAAATGCAACCAGACAGAGCAAGAAGTCAAAAGACAGTATCAGTTGCAGTGGCTAGTAACAAGTCAAGGAGCTTGCTTGACCACACCAATGGAGGCCACCCACTGACACTACTGATCATTGGTGGGCACTGGTAGCAGAGGAAGTGCTGGAAAAGTGCTACAAGCAGTCAAGGTAGGAGGAGGAGGAGGCAGATGGCAGGCTGCCTGCCATAGTCCAGCTCTTGTTTTAAATCCCTGGTGGTGCCTCTGTAGCAATCAGAATAGCAAAGGCCCAAACCGAGGTAAAGATAGCGAACTTGGTGAAGAAGGGGGATAAAACCTTCTATAGGTACATTAGGGAGCAAAGAAAGACTAAGGCATGGATACTGAGGCTGAATAAAGAGGAAGGTGGTTGGGAAGAGAGCAACAGTGAAAAGCAGGGATACTGAATGAATATTTCTGCACAGTATTAACAATGGAAAAGCAGGGGGAGATACCTAATCCAGCCAATAGAAGCACTCTGGATAGGGGGGGTTGATATTAGTCCTTTCACAGAAGAAAGGGTTCTGAAAGAACTCTTAAAACTGAAGGTGGATAAAGCAATGGGGCCTGACGGGATTCACCCCAGAATTCTAAAAGAACTAAAGGAAGAACTAGTAACACCACTGACTACCCTTTTTAATAAATCATGGGAGGATGGTGTGGTACCTGAGGACTGGAGGAGGGTGGATGTGATTCCCCTTCACAAAAGTGGGAGCAAGACAGAGGCAGGAAACTACAGACCTGTCAGTTTGACCTCAGTGGTAGGGAAAATGATGGAATCACTTCTAAAGGAAAGAATTGTTGAGTACCTAGAGTCCAGTGGGGCACAGAACCCAAGGCAGCATGTATTCACAGCAGAAAGGTCATGTCAGACAAATCTAATTGATTTCCTTGACTGGGTGACCAAAGTAGTAAATCAGGGAGGGGCTATGGACATGGCCTACCTAGACTTTAGCAAGGCATTTGACACAGTCCTGCACAAAAGATTAATAAATTAGCCAGCCTGAGAGTGGGTCCCAGGGTGGTAGCCTGGGTAAAACACTGACTAGGCAACAGGACACAGCGGGTAATAGTAAATGGAGTCAAGGGTGAAGAAAAGGGGGTTACTTGTAGGGTACTGCAGGGTTCAGAATTGGGGCTGGTCCTTTTTAATGTCTTTATAAGTGACATTGCAGAGGGACTGGAAGGGAAAGTATGTCTCTTTGCAGATGACACAAAGATCTGTAACAGGGTTGCTACGCAAGCTGGGGTGGAAAGGATGAAAAGGGACTTGGCAAGGTTGGAGGAAAGGTCAAATGTATGGCAGCTTAGATTCAATGAAAAGAAGTGCAAAGTAATGCACCTGGGAAACAAAAGCCCAGAGGAAGAGTACACAATGGGGGGTGAGATACTGACAACAACAAAAATGGAAAGGGACCTGGGTGTAGTCATATCAGACAACCTAAAGGTGGTCCAGCAATGTGAGAAGGCAGTAAGGAGGGCTGGCGGGATATTGGGATGCATAGGGAGAGGCATCACCTGTAGAAAACAGGAAGTTTTTGGCCCTCTGTATAGACAGTTGGTAAAACCACATCTGGAGTACTGTGTACAGTTCTGGAGACCCCATCTCCGCAAAGACATAGACAGGCTGGAGGCTGTTCAGAGGAGGGCAACCAAAATGGTGCAGGGTCTGCACCAGAAGACATATGACAAAAGACTAAAGGAGCTTAAGACGTATAGCCTCGAGGAAAGGAGGAAGAGAGGGGACATGATAGAAACTTTCAAATACGTCAATGGAATCAACAAAGTCCAAGAGGGTAGCATCTTTCAGAAAAAGAGATGTGCAAGAACAAGGGGGCACAATTTGAAGATACAGGGGAGATGGCTCAGAGGTAATGTGAAGAAGTATTTCTTCACAGAGAGGGTTGTAGATGCATGGAATGGCCTTCCTGAAGAGATTATAGAGCCAAAAATAGTGGGGGAATTCAAGAATGCATTGGACAGACATAAGGCAATTCTAGTGGGGGGTGGGAGGAAGTAGGCTGTTGGCTAACTAGGAGCTGCAGCTTATCTGTTAGGTAGGGAAATGGGCAGACTAGGTGGGCCAAGCGGTCCTCATCTGCTGTCAGATTCTGTGTTTCTATGTTTCTGTGCAGCATCCCTCCATCTGTAGGGATTAAGGGGACTCAGTTTATCTGTCCTGTTGTATTCAGGGAGGCTCACGTTCCATTGGACTCGTCCCTGACACACCTCTGAAATGTCGTTCTACCACAAGATGTTTCTTGCGCATGTGCAAGGAAACTTAAAAAAATATAAAGAACTTAGATTAGTGACTACCCTCATGTGAAAAGCCTTTTTGTCCTGAACACAAAAATGTAAAATAATGCATTTAGGGCACAGAAATCCAGGGACAGAGTACAAATGGGTGGAGTGATTTTGACATTAAGAAAGCACACTTCAAAAAAACAAGCTTTTACATACAGTTGATTACTGTTTTACAATATTATGCATCTAGGCTGCCATTGTACTTCTGATGCAAACCTATAATCATATTCCTCACTTAAAGTGAAAAGAGGGGGTGGAGGCCATAACTGACTCCTTGTTTTTGTAGTTTTCTTACAGCAAAAACAAGGAAAGGGGTCACTTCTAAAATGTGCAGACAAGCGTGGGGATCACTTTTTTTCAGAGCATGCCACCACCTGGCAGCTACCACGTCAAGGCTGCGACTACCCTCCACCTAATACAATCAGTGGAAAACCAGAAGCTCACCAGCATTGAGATCAATATGGTTAAGGCACATTTACCAGAAATTACTACTTAGAAAAGAATAAAAAATTGACTGTGATGATGAGCAAGTCCCAGAGTAGATCTCTAATTTAATAGACTCCTTCTGAGTCTGATTTTTACAGCTGCATGGGCCAAGCTCCATGGATGTTATGCCATCATCAGATTTGTATAAGAGCACTGTGGAAGCACATAATTGGAATGATGTCTGATGTGCTGCCACAGTGCTCTGCCATAGTTTCCAGTGATTCTGTTTATGCAGCCCTCCCTGTGCATGGGTCGCATAAACATACCCACTTCCAGGTGCACTACTTTTCCTTTCCGCAACTGCAGAAGTGACGGCCACCATGTGCAACATGGTGGCACTGACAAACTGCGCATGCATGACTATCATACATACGTAGTTATGTTAGCACTGTCATGTTGTGCATGGCTGACTCAAGGGCAAACCGCACATGTATGAGTATCATGCATGTTCAGTACTGTAATTGCTGTAGTATTATTTACAGCTGACTGGTGCAGTGAGAGCACTGCATATTCTTTTCAACACTCTTGCCACTCCTAAAAGCTCTCCACAGCCATATTGGCTCTGACCAGCCCTTGTTTCAATCTTGTGGCACAAATGGTGGACATAGACCAGGCAGTCAAGATCCTGTACTTGGGTTTTTGCAAAATATTTGATTCAATACCACAAAGGAGACTAGCGGAGAAGGTGTGGATCTAGAATTGGGGGGTTTAACTAAGTGGATAGGAAATTGACAAATGGGACTTAGAGTGTGGTTCTAAGTGAAAAATTCCCTGATGTTAGGGAGGTAACTACTGGGGTGCTTCAGGGTTCTGTACTGGGGTTGCTACTCTTTAATATGTACAGTACCTAAATGATATGGGGTGAGGCTGCAGAAGAAAGTAAGCCTGTTTGCAGATAACACAAAAGTCTGTTGCACAGTGCACAGTAAGGCGGTAATTAGTAGTATGAAGATGGACTTGGAGGGGCTGATGAAGTGGTCCAGTATTTGCCATTGAAATTCAATGTCAAGACATGTAAAGTAATAAACTAGAGCTGTGCAGAATGAGAACATTCCAAATTCACAGAACTCTGATGGAATTCTATGAGATTCCAGAGTATTTCATCCAAATGTTGTGGATTTTATAAACTTCTTAATTTGATTATAGCTCATCCATCTATTTAGCTAGAGATCTGCAATTTGGAAAATTACTTGCTGATAGGTTTTCTAAAGATGTGTCAAATATCATAGAATTACAATGCATCATCTCAAAATTCTAAGTGATCGAAGTCTGTCATTTTTGTGGGAAATGTCATGAAAAGTTGTATCTGCAAACAACCCAGGCACCTTTGGAGCTAGATATGTAAAATTGGCATGCACAACCTTTTTGTAAGGATTATACAATTTACAAAATATGGAGTAATTTGGTTTAAAATTTCTTACGTTACAGGGGTTCAAAATATCACTATGTAGATATTTGCAAAGTTTTGAGAAAACATTCTAAAAATGTGGATGCTTGTAACTTTTCTGCTCTTGCAGGTATAGACTTGATATTTGCCATGCATATCCAGTGTCAGTGTATCCTGGTATCTAACACAGCTGGAAAAAAATTGGTTTAGCAATTTTACATTTACAGTGGAAAAAACAGAAATTATTGGTGGTAACACTGTTCAAACATTTATAGTACCATATAGATAATGGTTCCAGTATGCCTCTTGTGGAATTTTACATTCATAAAGCATATGTCACTACTGATAAACTCAGCTAAGGTTGTCTTCCTGCCCCTTCCCCTTAGCTTATCGAGATACTGCTGGTCCCCCTGATACCCGTTTTGTTCTTTACAGTAACAGTCCTTTAAAATGAGATTCCTCCTTTTTCTGTCAACCTACCCTGTTGGAATGGCAATAATTCTCCCTTCCTAGTGTCCCAGACATTTTCATCCACCACTACATATGTTTGAGTACGTCTAAGTCCCAGATTTGCAAGTACATTTAACTTACTGGATCATCAATTTTCATGGTGTGATTCTTATATATCCTAAATTCAGGTTGGAATTATTGACACCCTGTGCTTCCTTGCTCCAACTAGGAGAAGGACTGCTATTGTTGTGCTACCAAGCTCAGCTGTCCATTTCGTGGTGAAACTATGCATCTAATTCCTTCAGCTAGTGACGCCCCTGCACAAGCAGACTTTCCAACCCCAAGCCTTTAAGTTGAATCCCCGAGCCTGCATGTCCCTTGACAAGACCAGTACCCCCCTCTCTCTTTGCACAACAGCAGTGCATTCTGAGCATGATGGCATTCCTTCCTCCAGAATACCCACTAACTTATGAAAAAATAAGACACTTTCTCTTTCAAAAGAATGTTAGAAAAATGTAGCTTGTTTGATGCTGCCATCATTCCTCAAAGTTCTCAGGACCATGTGGGCATTATAGCAGTTATGGCTGGATATCTTTTCCCTTAGGAACATCTCTCATTATATAAGTGATCTTCATGTCCTCAGGACTTGTACTTCCTATCACAGTGCACACAACAGTCAGCTAATCCACTACATGTAGTACTTAGCTATGGTCTGGATCATACTCAATTGACCTACACTGCAGGCAGAAACAAATCACCTTGCCTGCATTGGCACAAAGATCCTGCAATGCCCCTCCAACCATCCTGCTATGTTTACAATGGAGTCCTTACATGAATTAAACCTTATTATTATTTTCACTAGCCTTTCCTTTTCTCCTGCATGGCAGGTCAGATGTATGACTGGGAAATAGTCATGAATATGACTTCAACATGCTATTCATGAAATTCCACAATTTTCACAAAAAGCCTTGGATTTTGACTTTAAGTACTTAAGTTACTTTGCAATTGCTGGCAACTTATAACAATGACATTCTTTAAGTACGCAACTAATAAAGATGACATGCACAGTCTCCTTTTAATGTCCAAGGACCTGCCATATTTAATAGCATTGCATTCTCTTGTTTTAAAGTTTCAGGTGTTTATAATAATTTGCAGTTTACATATTTGCAAAATGTAATTTCAAGTGTTGTGAAAGTTTGACTATTTGTAATTCAGTCTGTAAATGTTAACAAATCAAGCTGTAAATGTTAGCTATGTCAAACATGGCCATGTGGTATAGTAGTTTAAATGTTCCAAATTTGGTTACATTTGGATACATTGTTTTAAAATTAAATAGAAATAACTGAAATGTAAAATGTTGGCAAAATGTTTGGCTGCCTATAACTCAGTCCCACTTTGCAACTAGAATGCCAAAGCTATGTACTGTACTTGTGTAAATGTGGTATGAGCCTGTATACCTGCACAATTTTATAACATTTAGGTGAGTGCTGTCAAAATTATACTGAAATAAATAAAATCTAAATGTTAGCAAAATGCTTGGCTGCCTATAACACAGTCCCCTTTAAAGCTTGAGACCTACAACTTGGTGCACCTACCCATGTTGCACGTTTCTCTAAATCTTGAAACTGTGGATAAATTTGGGTAAGAACTTTTAAAATTACTGTTACCTCATGCAAACTGTGTCACATCTTAAACCACAGTATCCAATTGTTTGAGTTATTGCCTGTATATTGTCATATATAGCTAAAACTTGTCTATATTACCCTGACTGATATGTTACCCAGAGAATGCCTATATTTCCCTGTAGTTCTCTGTTGGAATATTACTCGTACTGTTGTTCTTATTTTGACTATCTCACACTGTAATTGCCTTGTTATTCATGCTGACGTGGAACCTCTGTAAAGGAGCTTTCAGCTCAAATATATTTTTCAGAGATACAAATAAATAAATAAATAAAATTTGATGGAAATAACTGAAAATAAAATTGTGGTTGAATGCTTGGCCACCCATCACTCTGCCCCCTTTCAATCTAGGACTCTAATATATTTCTATACTTATTCGGCCTGTTAGAATGATTTAGATGCATACTTTTAAAACTATACCTAAATAACTGAAATTAAAATTTTGGCAAAATTCTATAGATGTTTCATGTAAATTCTGCAAAATTCAATGGAATCAGAATGGTAATTCCATGGGCATTCCACCAGTATATTCCACACAGCTCTATAATGCACCTTTGGTAGCAGAGATCCTCGTATGGATTATTGCATTAGTAGGGTAAAGGTGGGATACTCAAAGGAAGAAAGGGACCTTGGTTGATATTAAGCAATAGTCTAAAAACCTCTTCCCAATACATGAAAGCATATGTGAAGGCAAACAGGATGTTGAGATGCAAAAGGATGGACTTCAACAAAGGAAAGTGATACTGCACCCTGTACAGGTCACTGGTGCAACCACTACAGGAGTACTCTGTGCAGTTCTGGAGCCCACATTTGATGAAGGGCAGAGATAGATTAAAAAAACATACAGACAAAGGCATAGAAAATTGTCCTGTGGAAGCAGAATAAATACTAAGAGGAGAGATGGGACAGTCTCAGTATGTACTCTCTGGAGGGCATGGGGTCATTATATGGCAGCTGAAACTGTGCAAAACAACAATGCCACACACAAAACAAAATAAGGTCAGATGAAAATGCTGACCAGAACACCACAGCGCACACCATTGGCAACAATGCCAAAATCACTGTTTATGCAGGGGGCTATGCCCCCCATACACGAAAATAAAATAACCAACTCTGAAGGGGGTGTCAACTGAGGGGAAAAAGGAAAAAAAACGGGAGCAGGAAACTTAGTTTTTTTACAAAAAAAAGCCAACATCTTGGGAGACGGGGAATCAAACCCCAATCCCCGGGTCTTCACTGTGCCATGTGCTTGTGCCTTAGCCCCTCCAACACATGAGCGGCTCAGCCAGGCACAGCACTTCTGGTATCTGTTCTCCTTCCTTCAGTTCCTAGTGTGTGACAGGGGTAGTGGTAGTTTCCTACCAATATTATACCCTTATTGCTGTACTGCATTCCACGCTTTAGACCGCATGATTATTCAAGTACTGTTTCAGCAGAGCTATATTGACCCAGTACCATTCTGGAGGACAGAAGGGAGAAGGATATGACAGGAACATTCAGATACATACTGGAGTACATAAGTGTGAGCTAAGGATATAGTAGCTGTGCAGGTTAAGAAACAATTCACCCATCAGGGAGCACAATCTCTAGCAAGCAAGGTAGACATTTTTTAAAGAGAATATTAGAAAGTTTGTTTTTTTGTGTGTGTTTCTTTAACAGAGCAGGTGCTGGATGGATGGAATAATCTACCAAGCAATATGGTCAATGCTGGGACCATAACTGGCTTCAGAACACAATGGGACACCTTTAAGGGGGTTATAAGGACGTAATACATTGGAGGGCTTCAGGACAGACTTGGTGGACTTACAGCCTTTTTCTGTCCTTATTCTATGTTTTTATATATTAACAAGGTCTTTTACTCATATATCAATGCTAAAAGGAAACATTTCAATGAAACGGGTCCAATTACGGATAACAATAACATAATTTCAGATGATCATGAGCTAGACAATATTTTTAATAGGTACTTCTGTTCTGCATACAATCTGCCCACAACATCAGAACAACTCACAACCAATAATCCCATTTAAAACATTACCTTTTCCCAAGATGAGATTACTATGGCCATTAACAACTTGAATATTAAATCATCTCCTGGTCCAGACAACATAAAGCCTAGATTGATTGCTGTACTTTCATCTTTTTTTTTTTAGTTGTTTAACCAGGAGTAGCACACTAAGCTGAAATCTTTTTCACAGGTGTGACCTGGAAGCACAGGGAAGTTAAGTGACTTGCTCAGGGTCACACAGTATGCAAGTGGAAGCTGTGGGATTCAAACCCAGGTCTGGTCTGCTGGATGTCACCAGATTTGCAGCTCAGAGCCTTAAACCACTGCACTATACTGCCTTCGATCTAGTTTACTTACACCTCTGTCCTTAATATTCAATAAATCAATATCCTTGGGCGGGTCCCCTCAGACTGGAAAAACCTGGTAGTCATCCCCATTTTCATAAAGGGATCCAGAAGTTCAATTGCTAATTATCGACCTATCAGTTTGACTTTGATCATCAACAAAACTATGGAGTGCTTAGTAAAAATCAAAATGGAAGAAGAGTTGGCTTAATTGGGATTCAATAACATCAATCATCATGGGTTTGCAGCAGGATGCTCCTGCACTACCAATCTGATCACCTTTTATAACCCGGTAGGGGAAAACCTTGATAACAAAATACAGTACCTGTTAACGTCATATTGCTTGATTCAGAACGGCTTTTGATAAGGTACCCCATCTTGATTTGATAGGCAGACTGAAAGGTCTAAATTTGAGGTACACACTGGTAAGATGGATACAGATTTGGCCATCTAATTGAACTCAAAAGGTTAGAATTGGAGGTCAACTCTCTACAACCAGGGCAGTGAGCAGTGGAGTTCCTCAGGGGCTGGTCCTGGGCCCAGCACTGTTTAAATTATTCATACTTGACATTAATTACAGCATCACTAATCATATAGCAGAGTTTGCTGATGACACAAAGATAGGAGGGGAGGTTGATACAGTAGAAAAACACTTATCCTTGACTGAGGATCATAAAAAAATTGAACACTGGACAAATAAAAACAAATTATACTAAATGCTGATAAGTGCATAGTCATCCATCTTTGAAGAAATAACTCTAACTATACTTGCTTTCTAAATAACATTCCTATAAAAACTTCAACAAAAGAAAGGGACCTAGGGGTACTTATAAATATAAAACTAAACACCTACTGATCACTGTAAAAAAATTACCCAAACTGCTAACATGTTACTAAACAACATCAAATGATCATTCGTCAACAAAAGTGAACAGTGTATAATCCCACTATTTTGGACATATATTAGAAAGAAGATCTGGGACTTTCTGATGTCATTATTTCTTGGTTCTATGATTATCTGAGTAACAGGTGTCAATTTGTTCAAGTAGGTTCTGTGGTTTCTGATGCCTTACCAGTTAGTTGTGGTGTGCCTCAGGGGTCCATTTTGGGACACCTGCTATTTTCTATTTTTATTAATCATCTTCCTGGAGTTTGTAAGTTTAGTGAATCACTGCTTTATGCAGATGGTCTTGTAATTTGTGCACAGTCAAATTCTGTGTCTGAACTTTCTTGTTCCCTAGAAAATGATTTTGGTGCCGTCTGTTCTTGGCTTACTTTAAATGCTATGGTTTTGAACTCAGCTAAACCAAAAGTTATGTTATTTGGCATGCAATTTTTTGTTGATGGACACCCCAGAACTGAGGATATCTGATTTTCAGGGTGGTCTGCTTGAACAAGTGTCTCAATTTAAGTATTTAGGCACACTATTGAATTCCAGTTTGACCTTTTCACCTCAGATTCAGTCAATGGTTAAGAAAGTAAATCAAAGAATGGGGTGTTATACAAATTCAAGTCATTCTTCTCACAAGCAACTAGATTAGCAATTGCTATTGGTTCTCTTCTTCCATATTTTGATTACAGTTCTTGTTATATTATAACATAGGTACAAAAGAAATGCAAGCACTAACTGTGGCCTATAATAATATTTGTAGATTTATTTTAGGAGCCCCCCCAATAGGACACATCGGTGTAATCTTTATTCTCGGTTGGGGTGGTTTTCCCCTAGTTGCAGAATAGAATATTTTGTTGGCTGTCTGATGTATAAATGTTTTTACTTTGGCTCCCTTTTTCCTCTTTCTGATCTTGCTGTAATGAAAGAATAGCTTCCTAGCCTGAGGTCGGCTGACGGACCCCTATATTTTGTTCCCAGGTCTCGGCTTAGATTAAGCTCTAGATCTTTTTCAATAGCAGTACCATTGCATTGGAATTCACTCCCACTTGATGTTAGGATTGCACCATCTGTTTTAACTTTTAAACAAAGGTTAAAAAGTTATTTGTTACATAAATCTGATTGTAACTGCAATTTTTAATTTGTATTTTTAGGTTTTGTATTGCTGTTGATTGTATTTGTGTATTTTTGTATGTTTTTTTGTCTTGGTCGGGCCTGAAAATGGACCTTTGGTCCAGTGCCTTTACCTGGTTACCAAAGAATAAATGAAAATGAAAAATTAAAAATAGGCCCCATCTTGATTTTTGCTCTCCCTTCTGGAACCCACACCTTAAACATGACATAAATCTATTGGAACAAGTTCAACATAGAATAACTAAAATTATTCCAGACATAAAACATCTTCCATATCAACAAAGATTGGTCAAAACTGGCTCAGTTAGTCTAGAAAACAGAAGCTCAAGGGCTGCTGTATTGCAGCTTTTCAAGATTTTACGTAACCCTGAATTAACACTGCAGTGTGGTTTTCAATTTGCAGCAAGGAAAGTTAACACAAGGAGCCACTCTTTCCAACTTGTAGTCCCAAGGGCCACCACAAACAAAAGAGGCCACTTCTTCACCATACGTGTTGCCAAAGTATGGAATAAATTATCACAGGAAGTGACTGAAGTCAAGGAATTTGCACAGATTAGAACTCTGCTTGACAAATATCTGAACTGATCAACTGGTACAAATTAATACACCACACAGCTGTGGAGACATTCTTAATGGGTGTATGCCTTCTTCTGTCTAATAAAAGCCTAGTAAACCTAGTAAACTTACACAATGAATAAGCACCTTATGTTATGATCAGGAAAACCCAGGCAAGTATTCAAACGTATAAATACTTTATCATAGATAGTAAATAAAAAGATATGTTTACATATTTACCAGTATAAATAACCTTGACCCTCTGAATATAATGTCTGTGCTAGATAAATAGCTATAGAGCCAGGCAGACTGAGACAGAGACAAACAGATGCATAGATAGATTTATATTGAAACAATTTACCCTAAATAAATGCAACCCCATATACTTACTGAACAGGAAGACACATTTCTGGTAGTGTAGCCTAGAAGTTAGAGTAACTAGCTGTTAATCAACATGGTACATCCAACCGACCCGGGTTTGATTCCCTCAACCTCTACTTTGCATACTGTGTGACCCTGAGCATGTCCCTTAACCTCCTCAGTGCTACTGAGTCACCCCTGAAAGCAGGCCTTGTGCCTAGTGGGCCTTCAATGATTACCAAAGAATAAAAAAATGTAAACTAGTCAATCTGAAGAAAATGTAAATGAATCAATTAAATTATTCATTTAGTCCATTTTCTGATTATTAATGTGCACCAAAATCCTGATGGAAATAGAAAATAAATTGACATCACTGTTCTTTTTAAAGTGGATGGATTTCCACCATCATAGGTGATCGGATCTCATAACTCAGACTTAAAGTAGAACAAGTTGTACCCTCCTCACCCACACACAGAATCTAGAGTACTGATCTTGTACTGCCTTACTGCTAACTTGTTCATACCACAATGGTGTTGTCTCATTGTAGGGACAGGTATTAAGTTTCCAAGATGAGGTTGTCAGGTCAGTGAACAGCTACAACAGCTGCCTCCCTATTCTTTGCTAGATACAGTGGAAGTCAGCAACCATGGGTTTGCTGCATCACTTCATCTCTTCATAGCAAAGAAAATCATGGGCAACCAGGAAATTTCCACTTGTTTGTGTTGAGCCCTGATCAAGAAACTCTCAATGTCTTTATTTGTGCTGCATCTTGGTGCAGTAGCATTTACTTCACAAAGTACGGCAATATATGTCATGCCTGATGGGGCTAGAGGAGTGGCTGATAAGGTTTTCTAACAATATTCATCAGGGAAAAATTGGTATAATCTTTGGACCTCCCTCTTGAAAGGTGTGACTCTCCCCCTTGTCTCGACATTTTCTGGCTCTGGTGATGCTCTTTGCTGCTTGTTAGTAGGCTAATTAAGACTCACTATAGTCAATTGCATCTTGGAAATATGGTCAGGAGAAGTCTCTTCATCAGTAGGAAGAGAGGAACCCACTAGCACTGGTAGGCATCTCAGGCAGGCAGGTAGTTGACAGAGCAGGGAACGTAAGAACATTTCTCTTCAGAGTGAGAGAGAGTGGTATAGCAGTACCCTTCAGGAGTCATACTATGATTCTGGTCAGGGCAAAAGACTCCTGTACATCTTCACTAGCAGGGCAGGCAGGATTCACTAACAAACCTCTTCTCCCTTTTGAGACAGGAAGATCAGTATGAGAGAGCTTCTCTTGGGGGTCATCAGTGGATGAATCTGCTCCACAACACTCCTCTTCAGGGAAGTTGGGAACTTCCCTAGGTGGTCATTAGTCCAAACAGTCCTAAACAAGTGGCACTCCTCTTTGAAATTGGCAGTCATCAGTTAGTAGCCATTAGACCAGGCAGGTCCACCGAGACCACAGCAATGTTTTCACTATGGCACCCTTACCTGCAGCAGTGGCTCTTTCCACTGCAAGAGACACCCAAAACACAAATGGTAGCTCAGAGTGATACAGAGCACATGGTGAGAAAATGGACAGACTGACAGAAACACAAGCTCACACACTGCACCGCATTAAGACCTGGCAGTCTTTCCAAGGTACATTGTTTGGCAGCAACACTTACCCATATAAACCACATTTGTTTTGTTGCATTGTGTGAAGTCTCACACTTGAAATGTCTCACCTGTCACAGGATTCAGATTTGCAGAATTTACAACACCCTCATAGATGGTTCCCTTGATTAGGATTTAGACTGCATCCTGTGGAAATTATGCACTACCCTATCTTTAATGTTGATTCCCCCATGAGGCTAGAAAGGTTGACATTTGATGTGAGAGGACGGAACTCTGAGAATCTCTTACTGCAAGAGAGGCATTTAGGATACATGGTTTGGGGCCCTGAAGGAAACATATTTTCATACCAAAAATGGTTCAAGTTGATTGTTTTGAACTTGAACCATTTTTGGTATGAATACATGCCAAACTGTGATACTGATTCATTATTGATTTTTGTTCCCCTGCAGCATTACCAGTCCAGACAGAACCAAAGTAGCCATCATCTTTGTGTGTAGGAAGGCTGATATGACTCTGTCTATGAATTTCTGTACAGTATTATTGTTGTTTGTTTTATTTTTTCATGTCATCACCTGTTCCCCACTGGGATTTTTTTCCTAGTGCTGTGGGACCAGTAATCTCTGTGTGGTTTCACTATTTTTTTAATCTCTTATGTAATGCTATTTGCAGCACAAATGCATGTAATTTTTACTGCCCTGTCTCTTTAAGAGTGTACTGTTTTAGTTGCACCACTAAAAGGGACTCTTATCCTTGATAAAGTGTACAGATGTGCAAAATGTTGAATAGGAGTGCCTGTTTTTTTCCACTGTTGCTTTTCACTGTTTATAGCCTGCTTTTGCTATTAAAGCCTTTTTTCAGATTGAACCTGTCAGGTCTTTATGAGGTGGGGCATGTGAGCTTGGTTTTCTGTCTGACCATGTGACACACCCTCTCCCTCTGATGGGCTCCACAGGCTAGCTGCTTTCTCTCCAGCTGCTACTTACTGCTGCCCCCACACTCACTCTTTTCCTGCTCACTCACAAATCTACACAAAACTGCTTGCAACTGCTATCAATGACTTCATGCCTCTTTACTTGACAGTCATTCCATGGACACATATTGGCTATTTTTTCCTGTTGCAGGGGCTTATAATGTTTCATACATGACAGGCTGGAATGATAGCACCACCCTACACCATTCAGTGATTAAGGAATACATACATACTGTACAGTATATGAAACCCTGCCATGTTCACCACGGCTGTCCTGTGAACAACCCCTATCCTGGACACTCAGTACCTTGCAACATACTCACAATTGCTTTATGTGGGCAAGGTAGTAACACATATACACATACATTATAAGCATGTAGATAGTAAACTTAAATATATGACACAATAATAACTGGGCCTCAGTTTTTTCTATGGGAAAAATCAGATATTTCCCATTATAACCAACTAGTTATAATAAGAGTTGTGCACTCATTCACACAGTACTGCTGTATCGAGACAGTGTGTTCACTCTCTCTTGCTTATAGAAACTGACACAGCTTTTAAGAACTATCTAATCTTCTGTGTCTTTGCTATCTTACTCATCTGACCATTTCAGTACACTGCAGACACACAAATTACCATAATCTATACTGAGTTAAGGGGAAAGGGGAAATTGTTTAACCAGGAAAGACATACTAAGCCAAAGTTTGTTTCCAGGTGTGACCTGGGAGCCCGAGGAAGTTAAGGAACTTGTTCAGGGTCACACAATATGCAAGTGGGGCCTGTGGGATTCAAATCCAGGTCTCCAAGTTTGCAGTTCAGTGTCTTAACCCACAGCACTGTAAAGCAGCCAAAGCTATGTATGAATTCACTTTATTATGGTTGCAATTTAACCACATGCCCTTTATTACCACAGTCATCAATATAAACATCATGTTAAACACAGAGAGTGAGGGGGTTGTTCATATTCTAACCCACAGGGGTATGCAGTAGTCCATGTAGGTGCTTTGATTCATTCAAGAGCAGCAGTCCTGGTAATGATCAAGTATTAGCAGCACACCGGAGACAAACAGAAATAAGTCACTTCATAACAGGAAGATTCAGCTCACCTTATTCTTGTGGAGAGTGTAGTTTATTTTAGACAAATTTTAATCAACACAGCAAAAGAAATATAACAGTCTCGTAGGAAACACAAACCTTCACAAGCAGGGAGCACACTCAGATGCGTGTGCATGCGCTAACATTTCATCACGGGTGAGCCTGACTTCCTCAGAGTGTGCATGCTCGCTATCCAGCAGTCCATTTAAATGGTGGATCATAGATATTCATGTGGCAAGGAGGAGACTGAAAGATACTTCTGATTACACTTAACGGACTGCTACCAGTGAATAGTGAAAAAGGCGATCAGGGTACAGTAGCAATAATAAGACAAAATACCAACACACAAAGTAAAACCAAATACTGCATGCACAGAACATTATAAATTAAAGCTTTGTCAAGCAGCACATAGTATTTCTCTCAGCCAGGTATTAATCATTTACCAGCCTATCAGTCATGTGTCAAAATCTCTCATCAAGGTCTCAGCAGAAAGTAAAGTTGAGCACAAACAAATGAAACATTTCTAAGGAAAGTATTTGTAAGTTGAGCGGTGGCTTTGTTTTGACTCCTGTGACCTTGTAACAAAAAATATGATCTCAAAACCAGCCCCCATTATTGGCAGGAAAAACTCCCATTATTATCAATAGAGTGTGCCCCACACTCTCCAAACTAATACATCACAAAATGTGAGTGCTCGGGGTGGCACCTACTACTATCAGGAACCAGGAAAGGGACTTATTTGGATGAATGGCTCCTCCAACTGAGGAATTATGAGCCCTTATCCAGGGAAAAAGAGCCATTAATAAATTCTAGAATATTGATTTTTTATTTTTTTTTAATTAAATATACTTTATTCAATTTTCAAAACAAAACACTGCATAACAAAAATGATAAGAACAAACAAACAAGTAACATCACAAAAAATAGAAACAAAAAACAACCTCTCCCCAAACCCCCACCCTCCAATCCACAGCCCAGAGCACACAACTACCACATGCATGAGAAAAAAAAAAACAATTACCAACAGTGCCCAAGATATGAAATTTACCAATGAGAGGTACAAAAATGTATAAAGAGGAAAAGAAAACAGAAGGGAGGCCAAGCAGGTTATCGCTAATACACACCAGCCCACTCCAGCTTAGGGCCTCGCTGAAGCAGAAAGTAGAGCAAAAAGAGGTTCCCATCTATTACAGAAACGCTCAACTTGATGATACAAAATACCTATTTGCTTTTTGACCAGCAGAGTCTGCAAAATTTCATGATGCCATTCCCTAAATGAGGGAGTGGTTTTATCTTTCCAATTCCGTAAAATTATAAGCTTGGCTGTCACAGCTATCAAAGCCATATAAGCTTTACAAAGTACCAAAAGACTGGAAGAGAAGAGAAGCAACTAATTAAACAAATATTCAGGGTAAACGCATCCTCTAATCCTTAAAGAGGGTCTAGTGAATTCTTAATAGTTGTCCAGAAAGGGAGCACTTTTTCACAATACCAGAGCATATGCTTAAGATTTCCTTCGGTAAGACCACAATGGGAGCAGTTTGGGGAGGGAGCTCTACCCATCGTACACAATTTCTGAAGGCTTATTGTGCATTATACAATACTAGATCCACTAGATCCACAAAAAAACTTGAGGAAATCAGCATTGGGGCCATACACAGAGCCCAATAAAATCTCAGTGAGCCCCAGGCATCCATGCACCAAAAGAAATCATCCCACAGGATCCCAGCATTCCCAGATCAATTGAAAGGTAATCTCCTGGGCTATTAATATAACCACATCCCCTTTTTTTGCTACTAACACCCGCCTCAAAAAGCCTGGTCCACCCATTCTCCCTAGAAGTACAAAACATTCTCCCACCACATGTGGGTCTCCTGCAAAAAAGCAACTCCTATATGGAGGTTTTTAAGATGATGCAAGGCCATATATCATTTTCACTTATCTTGGGGCACCTTTAATATTTCATGATACAAATTTATATACACTACTCATTATAGAATTATAATAACCCAGAAACAGCTATTTCCATAAGTAAAGAGAAAATCAGTCAAAACCACAAAGAAAAATTGTGCTCTGGGTCTCCCCACCTCCAACCATACCCTTAAGAACCATCAAAAGATGAACCCCAAAAAGTAAAGACCATCCAATTTTACCTCCAATATCTGCAACAGGATTGAAAAGAAATGTACAACATACTGTACATAACAAATAATCCCACAACAGCCCCACAACCCGCCAAAATAAATCAACAGCATACAGCCAGAACCTATACTAGAGCTCACACACCCCGGTCCCATTGACCTTACCTCCAAAGTATCCGGGCCCATGATGAATCATAGAAACCATCTGAATCTAATCACCCATCCCTCCCATCCCCCAAAAGTGAGAGAAATATTTAGGAACAACCCCAAAATGAACTAAGATAACATACATTGAGGAAATATGAACTGGCATAATTAACAAAACAACAATCAACAAATACACAGGGCCACATACCAGCCCAGTAATTATAGAAGGCAGTAATATAAGAAATCACAAACTATAACAACATGCAGAGCCCTATAAGACTGACAGAACATCTGTTGGTAGTCACAGAAACAATTAATAAATCTCTTAGATATGAATAGAAATATAGTTCCACCTGCTCAGATAACAGTTAATTAGAAACAGAGTCCAAAGAATAAAATAGTATACAAGCACAGATCATGAGCTGAACAACTGCCAGCTATTACTAGTAAGGAAGTATAAAATAAAAAAGAGGCAGTTCAAAGCAACACTGTGCTGCTCATTGTATGGTCCGAAACAGGGACATTGTCTCTTTCCAGTAATAGGGGACTTAATGAAGCAATAAATCCTTCCCAGAAAAAGTCTTGTCAGTGTGAGAATCAATTAGAAGGGTGCTGACAACTGGAGTGAATAGGTTAGCTTCCTCGAGTAAAACTGAAGCTGTATCAATCAGCACTAAGCTATTAAACAAGTTCTCTCCACAAAATGCCCAATATAGACAGATTATCTTCACAGGACCACCATGATCCTTCTGATGATGTCAGCAAAAAGAAGGGACATAATTCCTAATGTTCTGTCATAGAAACAGTCAAAAGAATTACCATCTACATCCAGAAAGGGCCATCAAAAGAGCTAAAAACTTGCCATTCTGACCACCATAAGTTTGGAGCATTCAGGTAGACTTAAAGAGATCAGGGAAAAGATTATGCGGCTCTGTCAAAGTTTGATCTGTTGATTCAAAGCTCTGCCAAACTCTCCTGTGGAAAACTTGCAAAATGGCAGGGTACCTCATTCTGAAATGGATACCAGCTGCTATCAACTTAGTGACAAGCATGTGGAATTGTGGAATGCTCCTCTTTTCTGTTGGACCATAGCTGGTAGATCCTGCACAATGCGCAGCCAAGACCCTTCCCAGGAAACATTGTTGAGCTCCCTCCCCTTGTTCAGCCAGTGTTAACGGTCTAAGCAGTTAAGAAATGTAAAAATAAAGGGACGAGGAGACAATCCTTCAGCTGGCATTGGACAAGCAAGTGATGATCCCTCTCTATAATATATGAAAAGCATGTCCCACAAGCTTCTCACACAACTTCTGAGCAAAAAGAATGGCATTGGGACCCTCCACCCTCTCCGATAAGCCAAGGATGACAACGATGGTCCTACATCTTCTACCCTCTAAGTCCTCAAGCTGAGCTTCCAGATGGGCAGTTTTCTGCCTGAGTGATATCACCTCCAGATCCAATCTGTTCCTACAATCTTTCAAGGAACTGGTGCAAGCCTCATTATCTCCTACTCACCTAGACAAAAAATCAACAGAAGATCGGTGTGCCTTTATTTCTTCCATGAGGATTTGTATGGAGTCTTTTAAAGGACTGAACTCTTGTAAAAATCTGTCCTCTGTGTGGGCATTCAATGTAGGAGTGCTTTGAATAGCAGCAGCAGCTTGGGCCTTAGAGTGTTTTGAGGCCTTATCCTGTTCTGAAGTTGCAGGATGGAGCATGATGCGGGGAGCATTTTGCATATCTGCCTCCAAAATTCCTGCTATTTTTTGCAGATCAATTATGTTCGCAGTTAGGATAGTTCCAGTAATTCTGAAGGAACAGCAGAGGTAAGTTAAAACATATAGAAAGAAAGTAGAATTCTATGGTGAGAGAGTTGGAGAAAGCAGAGACAGCTGTTATCCCGAACAGCACATCACATGACCCAGAATGTGGACTTTTTAAAGTCTTTAACACATACGTGACTGCTGGGAGGCTTGAGCAAATGACTGAAACTGGTGCTTTTTAATTAATTTATGCCTGTTTTAAATAACATTTTACTTTGTTACTTTTAGTTTTTGTTTATTTAGAAACAATTTAACAAGATTTTGGTATTGAAGTGTTGCAGCACATTAATTATTTGCCTGTTATAAAATCTGCAAATATAATATTTGTAGTGTACAGTACTTCAAACTGAAGTGTGTGGGTGTTTCAAGAAAAACATTAGGTGGTAAGATCAAAATATTTTTCATGTATGATGTAAATGTTTGTTGTTTGCAAATAGATGGCAAATGGAGACGGGGAAGAACAGGGAGAGTTCAAGAAAAAATTGATGACCAGCAATTGTATAAAATAATACATGGGGTATGTGAAAACGTGGTTTATTTACATCCCCTCAGTACATGATGTTTGTTTAAACCCCGTGAGTTTTGCTCTTGGATTCATGTAGCATCACTTATTTTTGGTGTATGTACAATTCTCATTACACACACCACCCCATGCAATATTCTGCAGTGCAGCCAGGATGCAATACAGTGTTTCAAGTTACTACATGACAAAAAGGGAATAACTGCCATTAAAACTGCTTTGTTTACTGTAGTAACTCTACTGCAGTATGCCTCAGTATTGCATTGCATCCTAACCAGCACCACTGTATATGTAATTTTTAGTATAACCTGAAAATCTAGTTCTAATTAATTCTACTTACTAACAAAGGATGTGACTCTTACTGATCAATATTGAAGCAACTAATCAGTTCTAATTAATTCTAATTAGTAACAAAGGATGTGATGCTTACCAAATGCTCAGTATTGAAGCAACTAATCCTTAAAAATCCTGCATCTTGAAAAGAAAATGGGATATCTTGATATTTTTGTCAGACAAATATTATAGCTGAAAAAAGTATATAGTCACTAACAAATACTGCTGTTTTAATATAGGTGAAAAAATAAAGCTTATTTTTACTTTCTACATTACACAGTTATGTTGCTGAATAGGGTTTATTGGGGAAAAATGGAGCTCTGATTCTTCACTATTCCTGCTTTTGCCATAGATGTCTTGCTGTGTAACTTTATTTCTTTTGTGCAACAAGTGTTAGTATCTAGTTGCTTGTTACATTACTCATGTTTTGAAATGTCTATACATTTATATTAGTTATTTATTGATTGATTGATTTGTTTGTTCATGTGTTTTTTTTATTTCAGAATTTCACCTGGAAAGACAGACTGAGCTGCTAACAGTTTGTTTCCAGATGCATCCTGGGGGTAAGGGATATGGAAAATCATATACAGCAAATCCAATGTATCAAGAGGAATAATCAAAAATTGAAGACAATCAGTATAACAGATACATTTAATGGAAGAAAAAATTGAGGTAATTTAGGTGACAGAAGTATTTGATGGAGGTACTCTTTCAGAATAATGAACAGGTAATGAAGGAAATAGATTACCAGGTCAAAACTTGTGTGAGGGTGGAAAGAAGAGTTATGGACAGTTGCAGGAGGAAGAGCAGTCATGAAGGAGAAACTTTAAGGAGAAAGCAGAAGAGGCAGAGTGGACTAACAAGGGTAGAGAGGACCAGAGTTTAGGAAAGCAGTATGAGACTGCAGATTGAACAACAGCAAATTTTCTAGAAGGAATAGTCAGGGAATGGGAAATATTATTGCATAGAAGGTAGTAGGAAGCTGAGGGAGAGGATAATAGGATGCAAGGTAGAAGGGAAGGGAGCCAAATCACAATTTAGATACAAAGGAGGCACAATGGAAAAGGCATCTGGTATCAAGAGAGGAGAGTGAAAGCATAGAGTAGAGTGAGCAATGGTACATATGAGGGCAACAACCTAAAGCAAAATGACAGAAAGAGTGGGAGGGGGATTCAGTCTGGAATGGGAGGATTTGGGAGTTCCATTAGAGACTAAGTCACCATAATCAGAAATAGGGAGAATCATCTTTAAAATAATCTCTTGGCAGACAGGAAGAAGGATACTCACTTTGTTCCTGTACAATGCACCAATCTTGGGGTGGAGCTTTTGGTGAATGGCATATACTGTACTGTACTGTACTACGGACAGATTGCTATTTTTTTTTTGTTTGTTTGTTTTTGAGCACTACAGTTTTGTACTATCATGCTAGTCAGAGAGTAGAATCAATGCAAATCAAGTTGGTGATCACACACTTTGAGATATAGAGATGAATTCCACATGCATGGATTTCTTCTTCACATGCTAGTAATCTAGGTAAATGGAGCATAATTTATACAGACAAAAAGCGTTACTGTAGCAGTTCAAATGCAAAAGGTCACACCTCAGAGTGAAGCAGTTAAAATGCAAAAGATCACATCTCAAAGTGTCATAGTTGTATTAGAGCATTCTAAACTCTGAAATAATGAAATGGTGAGTAACATAAGATATGGCTACTGCTAGGATTTTATGAAAGTTTCATACAGTACATATATGTACAGTATGTACCATGGAGTTGGACAGGGTACAACATTCAATTGCAGAATAATGCAACAGAGTTACTGCAGTAAACAAGGCAATTTTATTGGCACTTTATATACATATATATATATATCTTAATTGCAAAAAAAAGTAGTTAATGCATCAGTTAGTTGATATACAGCAACAAAGAGGAATGATGTTAGGTTACCACCTCACACCACCTCACCTTTCCACCTCCACACACCCAGCAGACACTGCGGTGTGCCATGGAGTCATCAGGGCCAACTCTTACCCTATTCCATGTGTAAACAAGCTGACATACTACAGTATAGGAGAATGAGGTGGGAGTTAGGCCTATGAACCATGGTACACCCTACATCTGTTGGCGTGTGGAGGGTGGGAGGGTGGGTGATACAGGTGGTAACCTCTAACATCACATTTCCATAATTTTGTCATTGTGCTATCAACCATAACTGATGCATTAACATTTTTTGCAATGAATTTCCCTTCTGTTTGAGAAAATTATGTAACTGGTAACTGCTATGTGTTTTTGGGAGTGTAGGCCCTCTGGGCCCTGAGCTTCCTTCACATTGCCCATTTTTTGCATAGTAGTATGCTTATGTGAGGAAGTACAGGGCCCAGAGTGGAGCCATACAGCAGCCCAACAGTACTGAAAAGGAACCCTCACAACACTTCTTTGGCAATAGTTCAGTAACCGTAGCAACTATGAAATAAATTTCATTGCAATTGTAATCATGACATCAAAACCTCCATGTAGGCTTAGTCCAAAAAGGTGGACTATGCTGTGTGTAGGAAAAAATCTGTATCTCGAATAGTTTTCGAGATACAGGCGCCGAAAGGTGCCTCAATGTTAGTCTATTGGAAATTTCTCACCTTTGGAGCACTGTAACTTTGTAACCATTCAAAAATAATTTACCAAACCACCAAAAGGCACATATGTGGGGCGAGGGCTTGCCACCCTGCAAATTTCAGCCAAAAAGCCCTAATCATTTAGGTGCAGTGGTGTGGCAAAGAAATGGTATTTTGTGGTGCAGTAGTGTCGCAAATTGCAACAGTACAGACGTAACAGTGTCATGATTTGCAAAAGTGTCACAAATGTACTGTCATGATTTGCAAGTCTGTGAGGGACCCAGTTTAAAACAAAGGTGTTTCTAGGGGGTCCTAGAAAAAAAACTGATGGCACCATTGTGTCCCTCAGGCCCCATTTAGGTAAACATAACTCTCAGTGTTTACCTAGGGGCAGTAGAATTTGAATTACAGAACTTTTTCTTCACCACTGACTGAAGCTGGCAGCAGTATGACAATAAAAGGGCCATTTGCAATAGTGAAATGTACTGACAGCAGGTTTTGTGAGCCACATGTATTTTTTTCCCACTGACTATAACGGGAAAATTAAAATTGAAAAACTTTTGAATGGTTAATATTTTTTTCATCAAATCTTCCAAAGGCACATCAGTGACCCAGACTGCATCTTCCCTGATTTCAGACCAGACAGACAAATCATTTGGGCTGTAGCCCTGAGCAAAGAAATGCACAAAAAAAAAACATTTTCCACATTTTGTGGTACTCTGCAGCTCCACAACCGCTCAGCCAACCATTATACAACTTGCTAGACACAGAGACCTATGGTGCTACACTGCACATGCAAAATTTCAGGCAAATCCATCATACAGTTGCAAAGTTATTAAAGTGCAAAGTTTGGGGTTTAACATAGAAGTGGTCGGGCAACCCTAACTATAGCTGCACTACTGTGCGGTTACTATATATATATATATATATATATACACACATATACACTACGGTCAAAAGTTTTAGAACACCCCCATTTTTCCAGCTTTTATTGAAATTTAAGCAATTCCAGTCCAGTGAATAACCTGAAATGGTACAAAGGTAAGCGGTAAACTGCTAGAGGTTAAAAAAAAGTTTACGTTAGCAAAAACTGCTTTAGAGAAATTGCAAAGAAAGCCAAGGTGTCAGTGAGTACAGTTTCCTACACCATCAAAAGACACTTGGAAACTGGAGGAAACTCTGACAGGAAGAGGTCTGGCAGGCCCAAAGCCACAACAAAATCAGAAGACAAGTTTCTGAGAGTCAACAGTTTGAGTGATAGACGGCTCACAGGACAACAGCACAGAGTGACTGGCACCCTGAACCAAAAGGGCTACCACAGCATTTTGCAGCACCATGCAATACCCTCTGGTCTATGCCTAGTTAGTCAGGGGTTCATCCTACAGCAAGATAATGACCCAAAACATACCTCCAGGCTATGTCAGAACTACCTTCGAGGAAAAGAACAAGACGGTAGGCTTCAAATCATGGAATGGCCAGCACAGTCTCCAGACTTAAACCCCATCGAGCTGGTTTGGGATGAACTGGACAGAAGGATGAAAGCAAACCTACAAGTGCAACACATTTGTGGGAACTTCTGCAACAGTGTTGGGAAGAACTTCCCGAACAATATTTGCTGTCCATTGTAGGAAGAATGCCACGAGAGTGTTCGGCAGTTACAGTATATCTGCAAAAGGTGGCTACTTTGATGAGTCAAAAATTTAGATTAAATTTTGTTAAACAAAATGATTCTATGATTTCTTTTTTATCTCCAATTGTTTATTTGTTCTATACTTTAATTTCAGAGTACATTGAGACATTAACCTGTGTAAATTTAAATAAAAACTGGTAAAATGGGGGTGTTCTAAAACTTTTGACCGGTAGTGTGTGTGTATGTATATATATATATATATATATATATATATATATATATATATATACACACACATATATATATATATATATATATATATATATATACACATATGCTACCATAGTTAGGGTTGAGTACCCCATTTATGGTTAAATGGTGAAACTTTGCACCTTAAGAACTTTGCCACCGTTCAATGTATTTGCCTTAAATTTGGCAGACACAGGGCATAACCATAGCTCTTGGGATCTGACAACTTTTGTACTGGTTAGATATATGTCTGCGGAGTTATTAAGTGACATTCCAGGGCACATTTATTTTTTTGTGCACATTCTTTGCTCGTGCCTACATGTTGCATAGTTTGTGCGACTGGTCCAAAAACTTCAGGGAACATGCAGCCATGGTCTCCGATGTGCCATTTGAAGATTTTGTGAAAAAATACTGAATGGTTCAAAAGTTATTCAAAAATCAAGCTTCCCATTATAGTCAATGGGAAAAGTTAACAAAAAGTTCGACAGTGTCGCAAATGCAGTTTTTAGTGTCGCAAATGACTCTTGTAGTGTTGTGAGTCAGCCCTTTTTTTTTCAGTTACTGATCACAGAAATGCTTGGCATTTAAAATTGGGACTATCTAAGGACACAATTCTTTTTGTGTTCACTTAGTCGAGCCCTGAGGATCATAGGAATCATAGGAAATTACAAACTTAAGACAACTTGTCCATATAGATTGCCTTTATTATTTGTTTTGTTTTTTAATTTGATGGTACTATCTTTATAAAGCTCATCCAACCCTCTTTTAAAGGCATCCATATGTGGACTATCAATTAAAGTCTGAGGGAGTTTGTTCCATTCAACCAACACCCTCTGGCTAAACCAATATTTTCTTAAATTTAATTTCCAACTAGATACATATAATTTTTTATTGTGCCCTCTACTACCTTCCCTAATATTTCTTGATATAAAACCAAACTCATTCTTCAACTGAGTATCTCCCATAACTCTAAACAGTAAACACATATCTCCTCTAAATCTTCTGTAATGTAGAGATTATAAATTCAATATCTTCAACCTTTCATTGTAAGTCCTATTTTTTTTATGTCTCTATTGATTTAGTGGCCCTTCTCTGAACTCCCTCCACTCTTAATATATCCTCCTTTCTAAATGGAGACCATACTTGGATACAATATTCCAAGTGAGGCCTCACCAGTGCTTCATACATAGGCATTATCACCTTACTTTCTCTATTTGAGATATGCCTCAGTATGCATTTCAGATTTTGGTTAGCTTTCCTAACCTGTTCACTACAATGAGTGTTAAATTTTAAATCCTCCAAAATCTTTACCCCCAAATCTCTCTCCTCCCTAGTATTTATCATTACATCCATTCCTATCCTATAGTTCTGATTAATATGATGTTTTCCCAAATGCATTACTTTACACTTTGAATAATTCAGCTCTAGTTTGTTTATCCCAGTCCAGTCCCTGATTCCATTTAGTGCTCATCGCAGATGACCTGCATCCACCTCGTTATTTACAATTCATCCCACCCTGCAATCATCTGCAAATTTATATAACCATACATCTCAATTCTTTACTTGAAGGGTGGGAATATAGATATTAAATAAACAAGGTCCCAGCACCGACCCTTGTGGGTACTCCACTAGAAACAGACACCCAGTCAGAGTACACCTTCTTTACTATGACCCTCTGTTTTCTATTTTGTAACCAGTCAGCTATCCAATGTATTATATTACTTTATAAATTAATCTTCCTTAGTGTATTTAATAATTCCAAATGAGGCAATTTATCAAAAGCCTTTGCAAAATCTAGGAAGGCCACATCCACAGAGTTGCCACTATCCAATTCTCTGTTAACTTTCTCATAGAAAAACAACGGATTGGTTTGATGTGACCTAAAACCATGCTGCAGGGGATCAACCAAACCCTGTTCTTCAAGGAAAGTAGTAATCTTTTCTTTCAAGATACCCTCCAGTATCTTACCCAAAATAGAGGTCAGACTGACTGGTCTAAAATGAGATGGTTCAGTTCTAGAACCTTTTTTTAAAAGAGGTACCACATTAGCTACTTTCCAATCATTTGGAACTTCTTCCCATCCAAACATGTTTGAAAAATATACATCAAAGGAAATACTATAAATTTAACCATTTCGTGAATTACCCTAGGATATATATTATCTGGGCCTGAAGATTTATTTTTATCCACTTTACAAAGTTTCTCCATAACCTCATCTGGATCGATTAATATATTTCCAGGTGTTGGACAATTATTCATTTTAAATGATAGTGCAGCTTTATCACTAAAAACTGAACAAAAAAAAATATTTTGTATATCAGTCAATTCTTTTTCTGATGTTACTAGCCCACATGATTTCTTAAAAGGACCCACCATTCTAGGAATATTCCTTGATTTGTTAATGTGACTGAAAAAACATTTTTTATTCTCCTTAATCCTAGTTCCCGGTAGCTGCTCATACTGTGCTTTCGCTTTTCTTAAAGCAGTTTTGACTTTCCTTTTCAGTTCCCTCACTGCTTGTTGATTTCTACCAGATTTGTAATTTTTATATTTTTTATACATTCTGGTTTTCTTATTGATTGATTTCTTAATTGAAGAGTTAAACCAACTGGAATTTTCTGTTCCTGACTTTGGGTTATTATTTTTCCTAAAAGTAGGGACATATTTATTTGTTAATTCTAATATATTTGCCGTAAAAAGATTCCACATTTTATTTACAGTCAACTTCTCAAATTCCTTACCCAGTCCCATAATGCAAATTCCTTTCCAAAATGACAAAAATCAGCCTTATTAAAGTTCATCTTAATAGTAGACCCCCGTATTCTTGGATTTTGTTTTTTCTTAATTCCAAAGTATATTAAATTATGATAACTAGTACCAAGTGGACCCATTACCTAACATTACATACTTCATCCCCCATGTTAGTAAGCACAACATATATATATATATATATATATATATATATATATATATAGCCATAGACATGGTCAGTTCTTTCCTGATATTTCTGTGACATTTATAGAGAAATCTCCTGCTTTCTGCAGTTATACAGTAGGGGCAGCAGAGAGAAACTCTTTAGAAATGTTGATAAATATCTTATATATATATATATATATATATATATATATATATATATATATATATATATATATATATATATATATATGTATGTATATATATATATATATATATATATATATATATATATATATATACTGTATATTACAGTGGTGCAGTCGTGCTACTATATTTAGGGTTATGAAGGCACTTCTATGTTAAAGTAAAAATTTTGGGCATTAATGCCTTTGGACCCGTTCAACTGATTTGCATGAAATTTGGTATGCACGGTGGGGCATGGTAGATCTCTTGATTTACCAAATTTTGTTTTGGTTGGACTTATGGTCTTTGCACACAGAAACACTGAAAAATGAAAAATTATCCAGTTTTGAAGACAGTTTTTGGGATATTATTCATGGTGCTGCGTGGCTGTCATGTGGCGTGCTGCTCTGCAATATGGCTCATTTGAAAGAGCTTCAGTGGCCAAACATGCCGCTTTTCATTCGGTGAAAAAATATTAATCTGTTTAAAAGTTATTACAATTTGAAATTCCCATTATATCGTATGAGAAATTGTGTATGTATTTTTTGAATGTGAATGAGAAAGACCAGATGGCCCTAGGAAAGACCAGATAGCCCAAATTGGGATGACCATATCTCAATCACAGTTTGGTCTTTTTACTTGAAATTTGTAGGGTGTTGAGGGGATGTCATAGAGATGTGAACTATGCTGTTTAGGTGTTGGGGAAATAATTTTCTGCAGAGATATTTAATGACATAATTAACATTTTTCCCATAGGATTACACTGAAGTCTGTGTCATGACTTTCGGCGCTGTTATCTCGGAAATGAAGCGAGATACAGACTTTTCACTATAAGTGGCTAGATCACCTTTAGGGCATGGTAGATCTCTTGATTTGCCAAATTCCATTGTCAGAATTATGGGTGTTGTACACCAAAATACTGAAAAATGCACTTTTCACCAGTTATGTGGGCAGTTTTTTGGATATTGTCTGTGGTGCTGCATGGCCATCATATGGTGTGCTGCTCTGTGACTTGGCTCATCTGAAAGAGCTTAGGCAAAGAAATTTTCCACTTTTTGTTTGGTGAAAAAATATTAATCCATTTAAAAGTTATTAAACTTTTAAGTTCCCATTATAAGTTAATGGAAAAATTTATGTGGTTATTTTGAGAAAGAAGAATGGGTTTTGGCCATCTAGTCCTGCCTCACGATTAAAGAATTTGCAGGCTTGCGATCTAAGAATCTTTGATCGCAAGGAATTCTTTGATCGCGATGGCCGCCATCTTGTTTTCAGTTTGCGGTTGGCAAAATTCAAATATCTCAACCTGGG